>JAECXC010001917.1:12907500-17707500 GCA_018152125.1 Drosophila dunni | reverse complement strand
CTGGGATGTTAAGTGGTTGCTGGGGTCGCTAGATCGCGGCCTGCAACGCCGTCTATCTGCTCTCAGCTTAAAAGACACGATCGTGAATCGAAAATATAATTGAAATTGATATTGAAATTGAATTGAAAATGGAAAACTGAAAACAAAAAACTGAAACGAACTCATTGTATGACAAGCACATAAATGAACTGAACTGAAATTGAGACTGGAAATGAAACTGTCACGATTGTCAGTTTGATTCAATGCCGATGCGATCGCTTATCATGAGTTATGATAATGGCATGTTAAATTAATTAAAATAATGAATATTATTGTTTAGCGCATTGCTATTCGCGCTATCGCCATTGGAAGGTGAAGAGCCAAATTCAAACGAATGTTAAAAGTTCAAAAAGAGATCTGTCTATTAACAGCAAATAATATAAATCAAACTTGAGTCAACTGATAGTGCAATCGTTTTGTATTGAAAAATAGTTTGAATTGTATTAAGATGACAAACAAAATAGTTAAACGAGCATTTTATAAAAGAAAATATATAGAAAACGAATTAAAACACATTTTTATAAACCAAGAATATTTTTTAGGAGCTGTCTAGTTTTTAACAGTGTACTCCACATATTTGTGACACGATTGCCAGTTCAATTACAGAATGGAGAAGTAAAGCGACTTAATTGCTTGTCAAACACAGACTGTTAGTGTTGTAAATTGCGCAAATGACTCCACCAACACTTTCATGCCCAACCAGAAAAATGATTTATTTACAAAGCAAACAAACGAAGCCAAACGAACGAATGGAGATCGCTTGATGGGGACTCATATAGAATGAACTTAGAGGGGAAAGGAGCTAAGTTAGCTAACTCGAATATCAAACGATCTGTGAAGTGAAAATCAAAGGCACGGCACGTTCGTACACCGCAAAAGTCAAAGCCAACGGGGGCTTGTGGGTGCCACATTCATGGGGACAGAATCAGAGCCAGCGTCGACTCCAATTCCACAAAGATTTGTTTGTGCAGCGCCAATTAAACGGTCGAGATACGACAGGATTGAGCCTGTCTGGGGTGCTGTCGAGTGTGGAGCCTCGTTCCCTGTTCTACGTTGCGTATGCGTAATGTGGGCGTCTCTGAAGCCATAAGTCGAATTTGTCCGAGGCGCATTTAATTCCAATTAATGGCACCGCTGGGAGAAACTGTTGATGTTCACAGCAAACAACAAACAACAAAGACAAGCCTTGATGGCCGCACAGTGGTGCAAAAACATCTTAAAGTGGCAGCTCAAAAAAAATAGGAACAGAAAAAGTGATAAATATTTAACTACACAAAAAAAAATTAAACTTGGATTTTAATTAGATTATAAATTAATTCATTAACAAACTAAGTAGCCAATAATAATTTATTTTATTATTTTATTTTAGTGTCTCTAAAAGTGTGAGTTTTATGTGTATAATTTACATAAAACTGTGCACATAAAATCAAATATAATTTTTATATAGTTTTCATGACCATTTGATTGAAATAAATACATGTAAATGAATAATTCTAGTGGAACTTTATAGAGCAGGTGAACGATTTGACATACTTGTTTTAAGTGCTGTTTGGTGTTGTCCAGTGTTACACTAATTTCGGCTAATTGAAGCAATCGAGGCAACAAAATTGTTACGTGTCGCCCATTAACCGAATCGAATTGCGAACGCAGTCGTTAATCTTTTTATTTTTATTTTTATTTTTACGACTCTCATTGTGTGTGCGATCGTGAACTGGAGGAGCTGCTGCTACTCGTGTTTGTTGATGGCTTTTTAGCTTCGTTCTACGACCGTCTTAAGTTACTTACATTTCTTCAGTTTCTTTTTTTATGGACAATGAATGGCTGAACTAAGTAATTAAGGGGGGAAATTGCATTCAGAGATTTGCCTGAAAACACAATCGGCTGGAGGAAGGGGAGGGCAGGGGAGCACTATCAAGTAGACACATAAAAAGACGATCGATGTTGAGAATCTTTACGGTAGACCATCGTTATGCGAGGCGCAAGACCATCCGTAAAATCGTAAATAGATCATAAAACGCTCGTAAAAGCAATTTAACGACGATCACAACAACAATAATAACAACCACAAAAGGCACCACAACCACAACAACAAAGACGTCGATACATGAACTGCGATCAAAGCTGACAATCGAATTGATCGAATCGAATCAAATCAAATCGAAAATGAACTCAACTGAGCTCTGTTAAACTCTCGATTATGGCCAGCATTTTTGGCGCCTCGAGTGAAGCTTTTGGCTACGTGCTCAATTTGGTTTTGGCCATTGTCTGTTATGGCCAACAAATACAGAGATGGGAATGTGTTTATGTTTGTGTGGTTTGCATTCAATTTGTATACGTTGAGAGCGCCGTTTAGTCTATCAAAGTGATTTACGATCTTGCCCGACACTTGACTCGACTCGAAATTTTCTGTTTGATTTCCATTCAGTCCATTTCAATTCAGTTTAGTTTAATTTGATTTGCTGCCAGACAAACTTTCACAGTACCAGTTAAAATTTGAATTGTCAAATGTTTGCCATTGTGACTTTCAGCCGGCAAATGATCGCTGCGGGAGGAAATCTATTCAAAGGACTGTAAAGAACTGTCGGCAGGATTTATGACAGGTCCAGCAAGGCAGCAGGAGTGAACCATGTGACGAATGCAGCAAGAAGGGTTCAGCTGCTGGCGAAAGTCACAAGCCGAAACACAGCAGGTAAATCCTGTTCAAGGACATTTCAAAGTAAAAAAAAACGAAGAGAAATTATGAAGGGAAAAAAAGGCTAGATACAGCCATATTTTTTCATATTTCATAATTCATATTTGGTGAAATAACCCCGCGTATACACAGCTATATTTGTTCAATGTCAGGCGAGTGATTAACTTCAAGGGTTCTTAACTGATTTCGGTACTTACCATTGAAATCGCCACAAACGACACGCTCGAAGGGACTGCCCATCCAATCTGAAAGCGAAAAGAAGATGGTTAGATTTTTTACTTAACTGTTTTTCTAATATTTTTATGTATAGGCCATAAAGGAGTTGAGCGTTGAAAACGAAGGTCTTGCCCTTGAGCACAAAAAATACATATGGGCGACATACTTAGAGATTTTCCTTTCCCTTTGCTAACCTTAAACGTTTCCTTTCCCTTTTCGCATTCTTTGCAAACCTTTCGCTAATTGCCACTAATTTTCTTTTTGTTGTATAGACTTTAACGACAATTCTTGCATAACCCGAAACATTGTAGCATTGTCTATCTCCCTCTGTTCCCTTGTCCCTGTTCCACTCTTACTGCTGCTGTTTCAGTCTCTTTGTCGTC
The DNA here is from genome assembly GCA_018152125.1 of Drosophila dunni. Lineage (NCBI taxonomy): Eukaryota > Metazoa > Arthropoda > Insecta > Diptera > Drosophilidae > Drosophila > Drosophila dunni. The sequence goes on along the minus strand of JAECXC010001917.1, from coordinate 17,704,170 downwards.
TGCTGGCTGTGCAAACCACTCAATCAACTCATTTTCAACCTAGTTGTCAGCGCCATGCATTTAAAAAAGACTGAAAACATAAACAAAATGAAAAAAAAAGAAGACTGCAGTTCCAATTCCATTTTCCAAGGCCCAGACCACCAGCAAAGTGGCCAATGACCAGAGTCCATGCTTGGAGCACAGTCTCCATCCAAACTGGACCACAACAACGGCATCGACATCGAGAATGAAAACGTCGACGACAAAGCGACGCCTAATTAATAAGCATATGAAGCTGCTCGACTTCGGCGCGTTTTTAATTAAAATACACAAATTTCAGTGCAGTTTTGCCCCTGTCTCTGTTGGCATTTTATGGCAGACAGACAGACAGACAGACAGATAGACTGACAGACAAGCGGAGCGACTGACAGCATCTCTAATATGTAGAAATTTGAACAGCAGAGTCGCGGTTGACAATATATTCTCTTTAGGGTTAGAGAATAAAAATTACATACATATTTAAATGCACTGAGAGAAAGACTCTTTCATAAATGTCCTCAAAACATTACTCTAATATTAAATCTAATTTTGGGATTAAACTGAATAGTTAGATACATTTCGTAAAAATTTAAACCTCATTTAAACATTTAATAATAATTAATAAATTTCTTAGTTTTTGAATATAAATCTTACGCCTTAAAATTAAATCTTTATTATTAGTTAGACTCACTTAAAGTGAGACCTCATTAAACCAATAGGTTTTTACTATTAAGCCCTCTTTTTTTAACAGTGTACACACTTTGTCGCATTGATGATTTTTGCTTTTAAATGTAAGCAGTGTTCTGTCTCCTACTCACTCCCTTTTCACTATCGTTCTCTCTCTTTCTCTCGATTTGTGAAATTGCAATTTTCCCCGCTGCATTTCTTGGTTTGGCGCATTTGCCTCGCTTTTCCAGATAATTAAGAAAAGTTAACCTCTTTGCTTTCTTATCAGCATAATCAGGCACAGAACTGGCTGCCTTCCTCCAACCCTTGCGCTACTCCTTTGCTTGCATAAGCAAAGGCTTTTAGCCAACTGCGCTGCAACATTGCTGCTACCGTTGCCGCAATGTTGTTGTTGCCACAATGTTGGTGCAACGATGTGAAAATGAAAATTCATTCAGACGCCTTGGCGTAAAATATTAAAATTCATTAGTTAAATTGCATTTGGCAAGCATTCAGCTGTAAAGCGCTGCCGTGTCCGGGTCCAGACTACACTTGGCTAAAAGCGAAAGAGAGCGAGAGAGAGAAGGAGCGCGAGGGACCAAGAGAGAGAATGAGGGAAAGCTCAGTGAGTGCAGTGAGTGAGGGAAGTAGATACGAATTGAACAGGGAGAGAGTCGCTTTCGGGGCAAGGATGGCAACATGTCTTGACGTCGATTCTGGCCCAAACAACATTGCAAACAACTGCATTGTAGTTGTGTGTGAGTGTGTGGAGGGAGTAGTTAGAGAGCGGTGGGGAGTGGAGAGTGGGAGGGGGAAATGCGGCGACGTGTCGCGCACTTGGCTGCCATAATGGCGTCATGCTCATATTTACTTTCATCGCAGTCAGTCGTCGTTGTCGTAGTCGTCGTAGTTGTTGCTGTTGTCGTTGTTGTCTTCTATGATCTCGTTGACAATTTTATCGCTCTCTGGTGCTGTGCGCTAGAGATATGCAAAATACTTCATTGTCCGGAATACCGTTTGTCTTCTGGCACCCGGTTTCCTTCTTATTTTTTTCAATTTAACTCATTCGCATAACTGCGAGAAATTAACAAGCTATCAAATCAAACATAATTATAATATTTGATAAGATAAGCAAATAGCACCCAAAAAAACTAATGAGTTATTCTTCTCGTTTGCTTAAAATTATCAAAATCAAAACCATAAATTGATTAAATCTTTTGCATGACTTAAAAAACATAGTTTTATTTGGCGCATTCTTTATGTTAGAAATAGTTTTGGCGCTAAGAATGTTTGCCAAAAGACAAGCTACAAGAGTTATCTAAGATTACGCTTCTGATTTATGTAAATTGTATGCTTAAATAAATTTTCTGTTCTACTTTTGAATGATTTTTTAAATAAAATTTGATCTCTTTTGTATTTCTGAGATATGTAACATCTTTACAACAACTTACACTAATTTGAAAGACTATCTTTCATATGTATCTTATACTCAGTTCTACTCTCAATGATCTGTGTTAGGGATGTCTATGATACCAATTGATCAGCAATTCAAATGCCTCATTTCACTCAGTCTGCGATCAACTTAAGAGGCGTTCGAGAGAGTTCATGAATCAATTTAATTGGCAATACATTCATATTTCGAATGCCATTATTTAAAAGGCATTCAACTCCAACCGAAAAAACAGGAGGAAAATGTTGACGAATTCTATGCGAATATTATAAGGAAACTCGTGTTAAAATGCAGACGGTAAACGGTAAATAAATAAATCAGCTGGTCAGAAATGCACATTCTGCTTTGGGTTGGCAGAACGAGGTTCGCGTAAATTAAACTGACCCACATAAATTTGTGGGCGAATGGCGAATACTCGTATTGTACTACGTTTAAGGCATGAAAAGAGATCAGTGGAACCACCGCCAGTTGAAGCACTGCCAGCTGCACCACCCGCGCCACCGCTAGCAACAAAATAACAACCAACAATTTGTATGTCAAACAAAAAAAACCAAAACCAAAAAAAAACAAAAAAAACCAAAAATGTATCTATATCTTTTGCCGAGTATCTGACGCTGAGTGATTGTCGGTTTTTTGTATGCGCGGGGGCATATCTAACTCGATGGGTGTGTGTGCCAGTGTGTGTGCCAGTGTGTGTGCGACTGTGTGTGTGACTGTGTGTTTCTGGCAACCTTGAAGCTATTTAAATTACAAATCGACGCGCCGCTTCAACAAAACGAAACCCAACCAAAAAAAAAAAAAAAAACTGAACATTTTTCAACTATTTTCATTTTTATTTACTGTTGCCACTTTTTAGCGCTCTATTCGTCTATTCATCTGTCTCTCAGTTCCAGGCCGTCCACCCATCTTTTTTGTAGTTCGTTTTCGTAATCGTATTTGGCGGAAAGACTTATGCGAATCGAACGACTTAAAAATGCCTCTCAAAGTGTTCATTATGAATTTTGAATTGGTTCAGAACGAGCGCGTTTATCTATTGTTTATACGCCCAAATGGCCATAAAGGTATAAATTAAATAGCGGCAACTCTTCTCACCGCCCCTGCTTCCCCCCGCCTGTGCCTCGTCACCCCGTGCTGTTCGCCCCTCTGCGGTACACCCGCTGAGAAGCGTTGATTTATGCAGAATTTAATAGTACTTTTTATGTGCTCGCTCCCAATGTTAAGCGTATAATTTAAACTCAATATAAACTATATATACACTGCTCAAAAATATCTGCAGCTTATGGTTATACTATTGTTTTAAGACCACGTTTATGTTTTAAAGATGAATTTAAGATATTTAATTTAATAAAGATGCAAAATTTTATTGCAAAATTAGAAAATATTGAAATTTGGAGCGTTTGGAATTTTTAAAATATTTTGGCTTGTACTTTATATTAATGTTTTAAGTGTAAATTATATTAAAGAAATTAAATATTTTATTTAATCATTTTTAGGTTTTAGATTATAGCCTGATTTTAAAATATTTCCTCTTCATTATAAATTCAATCTTTTTTTATCAGAGTAAAAATGCATCATAAGATATTGACTCACCTGTGAGCGTCATCCATGGATAACGTGGTAGATCTGCAATACCTTGGCCAGCACCACCGGCTCCAGGCACCACACCGGACGAGGGCTGTGTGCAGGCATTCCCGAGGGAATCTACGCCGATAGCTCCTGCGCTGGCAGCTGAAACCGCCGAGGCAGCCGCTGCATGCTGATAGAATTGGGCAAAACTGGTTGCCGAGGAAGGTACGCTCATCGACTGATAACTGTTCATCACCGTGTCTGTGTACCTGCTAAAGAGAGAGACGCGCACGGAGAAAGAGAGAGATAAACGATTAGCATATTTATAAGTGTGCGTGAGAGTCTAAGCAAGAGAGGGAGGGAGGGCCAGAGAGGGCGTGAGCGTGAGATGCTAATGAGCCACACACAGCGGCAAGTCTGTCTTCTTGGCCAAGTCGAGAGTTTCTTGCTGTGGTTGCCTCTAATTGCGCACTAATTCCATGCACGTTACGCCCGCGGCGTTGTTCGGCTCTTTTGGCCATTTGCATATGGCCACAATGGAAGGTCAACGTGCGTGCGAATCTTGTGGTTAGCGTGGACAAATTGCCAGCTGGCAAAGCCACCGCAGCGTTGAACTAATTTGACCCATTGTACGAACCTTTAATGGCCCACTCGATGAATGGTCATATAACCAAATAACCAAATGGGCAATTGCCAATAGCCATTGGCCAAGAACCGAGTCCATAATTATAGCACATTCTCAATGCATTTGTGGTTGAACTTTGGTCATTGTGGGTGTTATTTAAGGGACTTGAATCCTTTTTTCGAGTTATAACAAACGGATTGGGAACTTTTTGATAATGTTGAAATATTTTGAAGTTTACTTTAGACTTCAATATCCTGATCAATTAATTAGATAATATAACAGATTGTATCATTAAATATGACTCGTAGCATTACAGTTTTTTACATAAAATACATCTTTATTGGGATCTTTCTATAGAGATATCATTATATTTTTAAAGATCGTATAAGAGAATTCTCTTGGGTTATTATATCTGATATATGAATATAATTTTTTAAGGCTTTATCCCCGAAAAACTAGCCCATGAGATTAGAAGATTACATAAGGGAACAGTTTTGATTTCTTAATTGGAATAAAATGAAATCTTAACGTTTCTACAGATTGTAATCCGATAAAGGCAGATCAGATAAATATATAAAAATTTTATGTTGAGTATAGATCAAAGTCAAGAAGTTTTAAAAATGGCTTTCAACTTATCTGCAGTGCTTTAAAGAGATTTCTCTGAGCAGTTCTGCTGCTTGACACTCACCTGCAGGATTTGTCTTCGAGGCCAGAGAATCCGGGCATGCCCGAGAGTCCGCCATGGCTGCTGGGATGATTTGACACGTACGGATACATCTTGCTGGTGGGTATGGCAAACGAGGAGCTGGCCGCAGGCGAGGGCGATGAGCTGCTGTCTCCTGTCTGTGAATTGCCCGCCGAGGGGGGCGTTAGTAGCAACTGCTGATGAGCGTGGCCCAACGATTGGTGATGGCCACCAAGGCCAGACACAGATCCCTGTGAGCTAACAGCAGCTGCAGCCGCGGCTAATTTGTTGATGTGCTGCTGTTGCTGCAGATGAAGTGCAGCCGAGAGGGAAGAGTACTGTGACTGATGTTGTTGTTGCTGTTGCTGTTGTTGTTGCTGCTGTTGTTGCTGCTGCTGGTGCTGCTGCTGAGTGGAGGACGATGGGGATGAGGAAGACACCGGCGAGTTGGAAGATTGACTCAAATGCTGTTGATTCAGTTGCTGCAATGCACTCGAACTCGGCGACAACGAGGATGATTGCAGATGTCCGCTGCTGTTGACGCTGCTGCCCGGATGGAGGACGGGCGAGGAGGAGGCGTTGGCTGCGGAAACGGAGGCTGAGGCGGCGGCGGCGGCGAGTGCGGCGGCAACTGCTGCTGATGACGAATTTGGGGAGGTTGTGGTTAAGTGCGAACTGATAAATGGCTGAAACTGTGGATACTTTGGCAGCATACTATCGAAAACAAATTTTGACATTGCACATATTTTTCTCTCTGGCCGAGAATTTGCCGAATTGCCCAATTCTTCAATTGCGTCGGATTCTGTTTTAATTTTAATGTATTTTTTCTCTCTTTTGGTTCAGATGTGTTCTTAGATATTTTCTTAAATGGATGCAGATGATTCTTGGCTCAATTCGATGACGTTGTCGCGGTTCGTTAATCTGAATTTGAAGCTGGATAAAAACTTGTTTCGTTTCAATGTGTGTGTTTGAGTGCCTTTAACAAATTTGGTTCGAATTCAGTTTCCTGCCTGATTGCCTCTAACAATTTTTGGTAAGTGATCCTTAGTCGTGTCAAATAGCCATGTTGTCTGTAAGATGGCACTAACTGCTTGGTGTGAGCGGGAGAAGCATACAATGCACAAGATAACAATCTTTGTCGTCTCTTTCCCCTTTGAAATTTCAGCAGGACAGATGATTTGAGTCACCTTTTTGGGAGGAGCATTTATCATGCGGTCTCTGAAGGTCGATAAAAGTTTGACTCATATATGTATCTGAATAATTTGCAGCACTAATAAATAAACTATTAAATTTTCATGAGCTATAAATGACATTTTACTAACAACTTTTGTCTAAACTAATTGAAATTTATAATTTTATAATTATACTCAAATTAATCAAATTAAAACGCACTCAAAAGAAACAAAGTATAAAAATATACAGAAAGCAGTATATAAGAATGTGAACTGACAGTTTAAAGCTCTCTGGATATGTTGGCAAATATTTATGAATATTTTGCAAGACACATAAAAAGCACATTATCCAAATGTGATATAAATCTTATTTGCGGCATTAAAGAGTCGGGAAAACAACAAGAAAACGGAGAAGAAACAAGATGATGTGAAATAATTCTGTTTACTAATTCTGAACGCATCGAAAATGTTTTGCACAATGCCAAAAGGTTAGTAGATACTAAGAGAAAGGGGTTTGGGGGCAGTTAAAATTAGTTTGATAGTTAGTAAGTAGACAGAAACAGACAGATGTTGAGAGGGTGAGGGAATGAAATTTGCCATGTATCCCCATGTAAGTGTTTGTGCATTTCGAAAAGGGTTTAAAATAAATTGTATTTCATTTATTGGTTTTTGATTTTTACCTTTCAAAATCGAGTTGTTTTAGAAGTTTCGGATTTGATTTGCAATTGTTGTTGACTGTTGAGCGTTTTGTGCAACACGTATCATTTGAAATTGTTGCAATTTGAATTCACAACGAAATTTGTTAAATTTTTAATGCAGTTGTGTGTGAATGGTGTGTGTGTGTGGTGTATGCGACGTTTATTTGTTGTAAAAGTAATTAAAATGCGACCATCAATTACACGGAAAATGCACGAGGCGCGGTTTGTCTGCCGTCGCTTGATTTATAGGCGCGCGATTTTTAATAGCTGCGACGGCACTTGCCACTTGCCTCGCTGCCCCACGGTGTGAGGGTTCGACGACGGAGCGGAGCGGAGGGTGCGGGTCAACTGGGGCGTTATATACTTTTATGGCCCTGGATTTCCTTGGCGATGATTCACAGCTCAAAAGTGCGTGGGCGTTCCAGTAGAAAGTCCCGACGTCTTTTCTTTTCTTATTTAATTTTTTACGACCTTTCGAGTGCGTGTGGCAAGTTTTAATTAATTGGTTTTAATTACTTTGTTTTAAATGCCATAAAACCGCATTATTTGAGGAACTCACAGGTGAACAGGGAACAGAAAACTGGAAACCATCAACTATCGAATTGTGCGTTAATTTAATGACTTTTTAATTTTTATTGCTTGTTCTACTTTTTTCTGTGGCCTTTTGTTGTGTTACTTTTATATGCACTTATTTGTTGTGACAGTTTTGTAATTGTTTAACTTGTAGAATTTGGTTTGCTCTTGTTGTTATGCTTGTTGTTGGTTTTTGTCAGTTTACGCACAGTTTAACGATCTGCGATAACGGTTTTTAGTGTTTTTACTGGAGTTTTAGTGTGAAGTTTTGCTTGATTGATTGCCGTTTTTTGATTGTGTGTAGTTGTTGTGTGTGCTTGTGTGTGTTTTTGGAGTGTGTAAATATACTTATGATTATTTTTGTGGCTGCTGACGGCGAATTTTATGAGCGCTTCGTGCCACTATAAACCGCACTATAAAGCCCGTAATAAGCGGCAACAGTTAAACGACAATAAGAATGCAACAAAATAATAAACAGACCGAATGCGAGCGCGATTTCGAGTGCGAATGTGAATGCGAATGCGAGGCGGAGTCGTATCGAATCGAATTAAATCGAATCGGTTTTGGATCGGATCGGAGATCGGCAGAGTCAAGACAAGTCGAGCTGAATTGAATTGAGCTGAGCTGAACTGAACTGAGCGAGCGCTGTTCCGCAGACACTACTGCGCGCCACGATAATAAATATTATAATAAAACGAAATTTTTAAAAGAGTATAAAAATTTCGTGTAATTGGTAATTTTTGCTGCCGACGTTGGCAGCGCCGCGAACAGCGCAGCAGTTGGCGACTGCGACGGTTGTGGAGAGTTTGGGTTTTCAGTTTGACTAACTGTCTGTCTGTCTGTCTCTATGTGTGTGTATGTCTGGGCCTGGGGCTCTGCCACTGCGCGCGTATTGTGTGTTTTTTGGATCGCTGTCTCCGTTGCTGTCTACGTTACGATGCCGGGCTGCGAGTGGGTGCGGGTCGTTGCTGCTGGCGTGATGGCGTTGTGTCCGCGTCGGCCGTTGTGGCGTTACGAGCAGCGAAACGTTTATGGCGCAATACAAAAGCCATGCGAGTCTGAGGCCGCAGCTTTGGCCACGCAGAGACAGTGTCGCCGCCGTCGCCCAGTCAGCAATTCATTTCAAGCGCTGCGCTTAGTCTCTCACACATACAACACACCAAAAAACAAACACACACACACACTGATGCAGAGATAGAAACACAGAGCAACATATACGAGCGAATTCACACGCAAATATGCAGTCAATAGTCTCTCATGGCTCTGCCGACGTCAGCAGCGCAGCAATGGCAATAAGAAACATGGAGCTCACAGCTATTTGTCTCACTCGCACCCGCTGGATCGCAATAAAACGTTAACAGCAGCAGCAGTCTGCAGCAGCAACAGCAGCAGTTGCTCTTGCTTGTGCTTATGCTTGTGTGTGCGTGCGTATGTGTGAGAGTGTTTGTGTGTATGCGAGGCATGATGGCCGTTTCATTTCGAGTCAAAGCAGAGATAGCAGCAAGCTGAGCGAAACTGAGTGCAAGAGCGAGTTTTGAGTGCGTGTGTGTGAGTGTGTTTTTGAGTCGTTTTTCTGTGTGGCATTTTCTTATACGATTTCTGGTTTTTTAGTGCGCGCCCAATGGATGCTTAATTTTGATGTTTATAACGTGAGAATGCGAATGCGTATGCGCCAAGCGCCCACACTAACCAACACATAGCTACAGCCACAGCAATTGCTACAATAACAGCAACAGCAAAAGCAACAACAACGAGAGCTGATGAGCGAAACTATCGTTTTGAGTGCAAGTGCCTTAACTTAACTCTTAGTGCGAGAGAGTGTGCGAGCGAGCGAATGAATAGGCAAACGAGCGAGCGAACGAGCAAGCGAAACGCCTTTTTAAGTGTTTTATGCTTTGTTTGGCAAAATGTTATTGTTGCTTAAATTATTTTGTATTATTCATGTACAAACACACGTATAGACGTATATGTTTATATACATAATACCTAGGTATTTCTTGTGCCACAATCCACAAACCACAGGCGACAAAAGCGCGCCAAAAAGTGTGAACAACTTTGTTACGGCTTTTTGGATTGCCGACTTTTCTGCGGGATTTAATACCCCTAATTTTTGGATGCTTTGAGCCCTCCAGTGCTGTGAGCTATTTCCACACACGCACTCAATTCCTCTGTTTTTTCTCTAATATAAATTAGTGCAAAATTTAGACACTACAAATTTTTATGACTGTTTTTTATTGTCTGCATAAAATAAAAAAACGAAAAATTCGCAAGCCTTACAGCCATTTCACTGCCACTCTCTCCGTCACTCAGACTCGTAGTCTCTCTCGGATTTACCCTGGAACGTATTGAGAGTGTTGTTTTTACCCTTAAGCGAAATTACGAAAAATCCATAAATTCGAGAGATGAAAAACGCCGACACAGTCAAAGTCAGTTCATTTTGCTGTTGTTGTTCCCTCTTGTTGTCGTTGTTACTGTTGTTGTTGTTCTGTATTCTGCTGTTGTCGCTAAAATTGCTGTTATGACATTTTTATGAAAAATTTCAAATTTACGATTGGACAACAAGAAGACATTTTTTTTTCGATGAGAACTTTTTTGTTTGCATAGAATTTATGCGGAAATGTAACGAATTCGCAATCGCTTAACTTGTCCACTTGCTGTGGGTGTATCTTTACTGCTACTTGTGGGCCAAGGGAACTGTCTAATCGCCTCCCGATGATACTTTTCTCAACTGAATTACATCCATAAATCACAGGAAATGTTTCGAGTTCTGGAAAAAAAGCAAAAATTGCTGACTACCCAGAAAACTTGTTCAATTTGCCAAACACTTTCAACTTTATTAACTTGAAAACTCTTTAAGTGAACAATCGTTAGTTCTGTTCAGTAAATCTGTATAAATGTTATCCATTCGAATACTTACTGTAAGTTAAATAATAAAAAAACTGTCTTAATTAATAAATATTATACAAAAAGAGGAAAATGTGATGACTAAGAAAATAAGCTGACTTTTCAAATAATTTCTGTTTTTATTTGATCTTGAGAGCAGTCTTAAAAGACCTCAGAAAATTAAATTAATCTTATTCATTTAATTATTAGAGTTTATACTTACTAATATTATGGGTATAAAAGTTAAAGATAAAAACACAATTGAACCTGAATACAGAGATACTTACTTGAAGATACTTTTGACTAGAAAAACTTGGTTTGCTCTAAGAATTTGTAAAATTCAAAATCAAATTATGAGAGTTTGTTTTTAAAATAATAAGAAATTTTATTGGCAGCAATTATTTTTAAATGCTAAATATGTTACTATATTAAAATTATTGATAATATTAAACAATTTATAAATGATAGCTATATACATGTCTATTAAATCAAGTTCAATCACATTGGCGTATTATTAAACAATTATAAACAGTTTGATCAAAGAAAAAGTAGATAAATCACAGAAAAAGTAAACTTAATAATTATAAACAAATAGTACAATTAATTGGCGAAAGAAAATGGTAAAATGTTTGCATAATTGTTGTTGTTGTTGTTGTTGAGTAATTGAATAATTGATCAATCATATAGCGATAAGCTATTAATTTAACGCGCTGCCAAGTCACCTTTTTACGATGGATTTGATGGATTAAATGAGGGAGGGGGTGGACAGAGAAGGAAGGGGAAGGGGGCTAGAGGGGCTTTTGTTTTCCTTTGGCAAGTATTTAAAATTAATTGCTCATAAATTCCAAATTAAACATTTTTGCCACACTTTGATGTGCGTTTATGGTTGATGCGATCAGAGCAGCAAGTGTGTGTTGTGAGTGAGTGCTGTGATTTACGGCACCTGCAGGGAATGGGCAGGTCGGGTACAATGGAGGTGGTGTGGGGCGTGGCAAACCAACGACCGGAAAATGCAAACCGGCCATTTTGATAATCAAAACAAATAATAAAACAACTTCACACACGTTATTGTTGCTGAAGCAAGCGGGCAAGCAACAACAACAGCAACAGTAACAACAATAAAACAACAACAACTACTTGAGTGTGAAATAAAAGTAACAACAAAACAACAACAACAACAATGCGATTGAGCCAAAGTCGTTGGAAGGCGCTCGCGAGCGTCATTAAAAGATAATAACCGTAATAAACTAATAAAATTGAAACTGGGTGAGAGCGGAAAGGAAGGAGAGGGAGAGAGAGAGAGAGGAGGAGTGGGAGATGAGCAAATAATAATAAAAATGAATCAAATCACAATAAAACACTATTCGGTGGCATCAGCTGGTACTGGAACAGGAACTGGAACGAAGCCGTTAAATGACTGGAATACTGCACTCCAAAGACAGCGACAGGTAGCTCCTAAAAAGAGAGCGTGGAGAGAAGGGGAGAAGGAAAGATCATGCAATTAAATAATAATCAAATATTAAGTCAAATAATTTATGTGCATATTTTGTGCGCTCTTTTATAACTAATGCTAAGAATTTCATTATGCATATATCTCATATCTGTCGGGATTATGGCATTTGGGTAAATCATCAAGCGCATAACTCAGCTCAGTGCGAGTGCAATCGTTAAACGCGATAGTAAGCGCTGTAAGGAGTCATAAAACGGAACATAAAGTATCTCAAGTCGCGAGTGAGTTTTGAGTGCATTCACATCGATTGGCAGCACTGGCAATCGACCGAATTGAGTGAGTTTTGTGCAGAGAAAAACTCGAACGCTACTGAAGTTTTTAAAACACTCGTGTCTGTTGTAAAAACAAACATGAAAGGACGCTCTGTGGTTGGTGTTGCACATGAAATTCATTCCTTAATTTGATACACTTTTATTGCGGCAGTTTATGGCTTGTTTGGCCCTTGCGGTTCGCCTAAGCCCAATCCGGATCACACTCCGGCAGCAGCTACGCTCGTCTACGGAGGATGAATGTGTTTTTAAGTGATTCGCTTGACGATTATAAAATGCCTTGTCACGCAATCATTTTTTAATCCTTCGACGTGTTTTATGTTTTCCACTTTTCCAGCCATTTCCCCCCGCGGTCTGGACAGGGCTAGCGCCCCTGGCCTCAAATGTGGGTTTCTATGTCAATTGTGGTGCTCTGGTACTCTTGTGCTCGGTGTTTTACTGCACTCGAGTCGGCAGCGCATTCCTCAAAACGACTTAATAAAATTTATACGAGTGTCTGTGCGTTGTTTATCATGTCTTGACACGTCCTATCCCGTCTCATGCCCCTCCCGTCACGTTGCGCCTTTTTCTTGGCCCATGTTTATTGCATTTTAATTGCACTAATGATGTACCGTATTGTAAATTACGCAAATGAAAATTATAAATCACAAATCTAATTAAAAGCGCATAGGGAACAGTCGTTAAAACCAAGAGCATGTCGAGTACTTAGCATAACCGCTTACCACATACACATTGAATTTCCATTTCCATTTCAGTACGCAATAATTCTTGAGGCTCATCTGCAAATAAAAAACATAAATATCGATTTGAATATCTCTTCAATGTATTACTTGTTTGTTATTTCTACGCTCAAGTTCATTATTTCATCAAAGTAGAGTTCTTCAGCTGCACAACCTTTCATAAGTCATTAATTGTACTTTGTACTTGAGACTCTTTTCTATCTACGCAAATTTAAGTATAGAGTTTATATATGGAATATTTAATTTAAGAAACTCTTTATTTACACCTTAAGTCAAAAAAAATATTTAGTTTCTTATTAAACAATATTTGATATAATATGGAAACTGACTATGGGTAAATTTGGCGCCACCTAGCGTGCAACACTCAAAACTCCTTTACTGGTTTCTAAACGAGTTAAGATTGGTGTAAATAAATGTGAACGCACTTTAGGGAAGAGAATCTCGTAGTCGTATATTCGAAACAACAATTCAACAAATTTGTTAAAAAGTGTAAAGATTTTTTTGTTTATTTAGTTTAAATGAATTTTACAGCCCATTTCTATGACTTTATTTTTATCTGCGAAGCACACAAACTATTTGAGCTAGTGAGATATATTTTTTCAAATTGATTATCGTAAAACAATGCAGTATTTTCGATCGTGTAAGGTCACAGACGAAAACGGAAAAGTGAAAACTGAAAACTTAAAATTGCTCAAGTTTTTATTCCCCCCCAAAATTTCCAGCGAGTTGCCGTCACGTTGTCTGAGAAAGTGAAGCATTGGACAAGAGGAAAACCAATGGTTGAGTTTCGTTAAGGGATTCGGTCTCTGTGCCGGTCTCTGTTTCGGTTTCGGTTTTGGGCATAAACATCATTTGCGCATCGCGGTGACGAGCGTGTTTTATAGGCCTCGACAAGACATTAAAACACGCACAACACGCCCCCCTCGTACATGGGCGGGTGGACACTGGAGTAGTCGTAGTACCTGGAGCAGTTTTTCAGCTTCCTCCCCTGCTGCCTGCTTAGTCAAGGAAAAGCGAATTTGAGCAAAGTGCATGGCAAACTCAGTCAAAAGCTGTTGGACCCCAGATGGTTCGTTTGAGAAATGATGATGGGCTGGCTGCCTGTGTCAGTGTCTGTGGGTCTGTGTGTGTGTGTGTGTGTGTGTGTGTGCTGGCAGCGAAAGGAGATTTCAATATCATAAAAAATCGTATTAAGAGAATCTCATATTGGGAATCGTAAAGTTTTTACGAGCGTTTAATGGACTCTTGCAGTAAGCGTGAGTATTTACGCGCTGCTTAAAAGCGGTAAAATATGGCCAAGTGGTGTCTGGGGGGACAACAAGCGCACAAACACAAGCACACTTCAAACTCCAAAACTCCAAGCTCCAATTCAGAGATCTTGCTCCCAAAAGCCCAACCCGAATCCAAACCCGTACTCGGCCCACTTTAATACTCAAATACTTGTATTCATGTACAGCTGATATCAAGCATAAGTGCAGCTGATAACAGTCTCGAATAAAAATGTCAATTTTGCATATTTCTTTACATTTAAGTTATTTTTTTTGGTTAATAACAAATGTTGCGTTCTGCAATTTCCTTAACAATTAGCATTAGACGCAGCGCTGTTGGCTAGAGCAGCGCCATCTAGCTGCTAACAGTTGAAGCTGGCAGCTAACCAGTTCACTCAATGTGTTCAAGCAGTGCAGCCAAGCAGTGCAAATGCGTCCTTGCTAGCACTAGCTGTTGAGGGAGGAGTGAGTGCGGGTGACCAGCAGCTTTCTCATCTGTGCGAAATCATTAACGTCGATAGAAAAGAGACAACGATAAAATGCAATAAACTGTGATCTGAGTTGTTATTACGGTTCTTGTTGCTGCTCGTGTTGTTGTTGCTGCTCTTGTTGTTGTTGTTGCTGCGAACATTATGGGTGTGGTCGTTGCATATTTTCATTGGTGAGAATTGCGCTTTACCTGAGTTTACTCATTTACTGTTGTTCTTGTTGCTGCAAAAGTAGGTGTGACTCAAACGACTTGAAGATCAAACTGTCAGTTACATCAGTAACTGCAGACACTGCAGTTTAGTTGATAACATGCATTAATTATCACAATTTATTGCAATTAATATTTTTTGCAAATTTAAAAATTATCAACGTTCTAAGTGGTAAGTGTAGTTCAACAGAAAGTTTAACGATAAGTGGGTTTATCTATACCCTGTACTGGCTTATTACAGTCGATGTCTTATATTCTTATATTATATACTTTGTCAGATCAGCTCATTGCTTAAGAATATATAATAAAGGTAGTTTCTAGGAATAATATAAATACAATTACCGAGAACTTTTTAGCTTCGCTTATAACCATATTAATAAAACCTATCTTTGTCCTAACCCTTGCATTTTCTTTCGAACAAGATAGTATTCTACAAGCTATAAGTACAGACTGCCATTATTTAGGAACTAGTAACAGTTAGTTATTTTCCAAGTTAAATTTAATTTATGTTTAACCACTAAACGATTGCTTAGTTTATGCCATAGCAGACCGCATAATTAAACTTCAGTTGTTTTGGTCAGTTCCACAATTAACACCCGAAGAACAGTTCAATAAGACTTGCTAGACTTTTAGTGCATTTGGTAACCAATTGTGGAGAAGAGTTAGAACTGTGTGCGGAGTTGTGTGAGGAGGTGTGTGTGCTTGTGTGGAGGTCGGGAACTCATTGGGTGCAATTCGTAGGAGAAGTCACGTAGAACGATAGTTTTCAACCTGGACAAATGGCATATGTCTGGTGACAACGAACTGACGACTTCATTAGACGCGGACATATATCAGAAAATGTGTCCGACTAACGACGAGCTAAATTTATGTGACTTGTCGAAAGGATTTCCTATAATTTCCAGCGCTTTTCAGCTTGAAAACGTGTCTACCAACGACCTGGGAGCAGCTGAAGAGAACAGAGAGCAGGGAGTGGGGAGAGTGCGAGGAAGCTCTGTTCCACTTGGGCAAATAAATCAAAGCTCCCTCTAACAGCTCGTAAAGCAAAATTCAGCAAAAGATTCAGCGAATGTTTGTTAATTATGGTTTTGCGTAACATTCGCATACACAAGTGACCCGGAGTCACTGGTGAGTAATTTGTATTTGAACTCGTTAAAGTGTCGAACGATATAATGGACGAATGCTCAGATACTTGCATGCACACAGATACAAAGATACTTTTTGTTCTTTTTGCCATATGCAGCGGCACGACTGCCTCCAAGATTTGTATCTTCTGCCTGCGTTTGCCGTTCCGTTTCCCGAGATCTTCCACTGAAACATCACGTCCGTTCGCATTCTCCCAGCAATCAAATACAATTTGCAACAATTTAAAGGTTTTTTTCGTTGTTATTCTCCACGCCAGCAAACGCCAGCTCGGATTGCCTATGGAATCCGCGGAAATCACACCAAATTGCTTAGA
This sequence comes from Drosophila dunni, assembly GCA_018152125.1. Lineage (NCBI taxonomy): Eukaryota > Metazoa > Arthropoda > Insecta > Diptera > Drosophilidae > Drosophila > Drosophila dunni. The sequence continues at coordinate 17,687,891 of JAECXC010001917.1, read as the reverse complement.
TGCAAACTGAAATTGTTGCTCGGCCGCAATTTGATGGGCTCATAAAGTGCGCCTTTTTGCCTGGGGATCTATGAGCTGCTGGGGTCTCCTTCTAGTTGGCGTCTGTACCACAATACTGCCAACTTGCAGCTTGTGGCAAGGCAAACTGAGATGAACACTCGCCGGCGCCTGTACTCAAACTACTTTTCCTGCGTCTGTGCTCAAGATCGATTTGGTCTGCCCGCATCTGTTATTTGAGCTGAGCATTGGGGAGCTGCGGAGTAAATCGCATTTCATAGACTTTCCTAGCTTTTTATTGAAAATCCAATTAGCGCAGTATTAGTCTGCTCATGTTTATCGCATGGTAAATGTGTGAAATATGAAGATAGAACCAACTTCGAGACAAGAAACAATTCTAGCTTCGTATCAAATGCGAAACTCTAAGAACAGAGACCATACAATGTACTACAATTTTTTTAAAAAACCTATGTATTTAAAAGCCTATTAGTTACTTCTATAATAAATATATTTAAATTTAAAATCAAACCCTTTATGGCCAGCAATTCGATGTGTCTGCTAAGTAAAAGAAAATTTAAATACAAAGTGATTTGATTTGCTTGTTATTCTAATTGTCGCATTAAAAGTGAGTTAATTGAAATTCTCAATTGGTTTTTCATTTGCATGTTGACAAATTGACAAATTGTATGGCCCATTTGGGTTAAATGTTATCAATTCGATTGAACTGAATCGAGTGCGCATGAATAAACAGTCCAGTAACAATGTCCAGTGGAACACTTGAACACAGCTCAATACATTTATTATGCAATGCTCAAGTGACACGGTCGGACTGGATTGAGATTCAGGTGTTTGTTTGACCTTTCGGACTCACTGTAGTGACCCACCGGAGACAGCTAAACGTGCAAGTTGCCGACCAGGGGCCCCTTAACCATATCGAGAGCCCCAAAAACCCAAGACCCCGAAAGACAAAATACCGTATTAAGGTAAACCGGATCAACCACTTTGAATACGCCGGCATGGCGGCAATGACTTCGGTTTCAGCTTCGGCTTCGTCTTTAACAATGGCTGGCAGAAGTCACAGAGACACGACTCGCCTCGACTCGATTCGATGCGAGTTGATTCGAAATGGCTGTGATAACAGAAACCGCATAGAAACACCAATTTTGGAGAAAAAGATACAGCCAGAGTCGGCCATACTCTGCTTTGGCACTTTGAATGTTCATAAATAGATTCAAACGAGAGTTGGCCAAACAACAATTTTCATCCCCTTTTTCATTTCTTTTGTGGAATGTGTGCGCACACTTTCCTCTCTCTCTCGCTCTCTCTCGACGCGCATTCCTCCACTTCTGCCCCTTTCTACTTCTACTTCTCCGTCTCCCTTTTCTTCCTCTTATTATTCAATCTCTTGTATCTCCTTTTGCTGCCAGTTCAGGGACTGAGACAGGGCCAAGTTGGGACTCGATTCGAGCCATTGACTCATCGTGTGGTCATCCAGAAGGTTAAAACTCTTTTCGTTTCTTTACGTTCTTTTTGTTGGCCTTAATGGCATGTTTTTGTTGTCAAGTGTACATATATGTGTATGTCGTGTCTATGTATACAGGTCCATAGAAGATTTTGGGTCGCCATCATCATCCATTTATCGATTGACCGGATTATTGTTTGTTGGGGCTAAAATTCAATTCAATTCTCAACTGGAAATTCTCAAGGTTCACAGTCCACATAAATTATGAAGAGATTAAAGTGAGATTAATACATTGTACGATAGATAAACGATAGTATCTTTGAAAGAGTTTTGAAAATAACAACTGAAAAGAGGACTGAATTAGAGGAAGGGAGGGTTAGGTGTACATATTTTATATAGCGTTTTCTAGACTTTTGCTTAACCTGAGATATATCGAGTTTGAACTACAGAAACTGCTATATAAATATATGTAATATAGGAAGTAAGTAAGATATGAAGAAAAGAAAGTGTATAAAAACATATATTAAATACCTCTAAATTAAAGCTAAAGTCCTTCTTAAGCAAACTATAAGTATACTTATTCGACCCACAATCCATTCACAATTTTATTTATAGTTTGCAAATCCCCTTTGTTTTAGTTACTGGATAAAAAATTTAATTCTTAGTTAATTCATTAAAGATCTGAAGTAATTTCTTTGCCTATAGTTTGGCTAAGTTTTTCAAATCTTAAAGTTCACAGGGCCCGGTTAGTAAAGTAAGTTAGCAGACATTAACTGCTGCTCGATGTTTTGCATAAAATTAAAAAAAACCTAGCAAACATCGGCTAATGACATTGCCAAATGGCGGCTGTCGTTAGATCCTACTGAAATTAGCGATAATTATTTTTGAGATGGGTTTGGCAAATGGTCGATTGGTCGAATGGTCGATTGCTTGCTACTCGTGGCTCGCTGGAAGTTACACAATTTGGCTGATGCTGGCGAATTAACGTGACGTGGAGCTGACACTTGCTATCTGGAGCCATAAACTTGTTGGCCTTATCACATCGCTGGTGGCCATTAAAAGTGCGTTTTAGTGCTGGGATAGACGGACGGGAAGGACGCTTAAAAAAAAGAAGGAAAGAAAAGCGAACGTACACCAATTATGCGCACAGTCGGACATTGCGTGTCCGTCCTGCTGTCCGTCTATCTGTCTGTACGTTCAGACTGAGGACAAGTCGCGGGCATTGGCCGGCCTGTGAGGCGGAACTCAGACTACGGCAGCCTAATATTTACGAGTTCTTCGAAAGCGAATGCGAATGCGAGTGCCAACATGAGCGGTGAGTGACCGCAGAGCCTAGACAGACAAGCGGGAGGAAGAAGCGAAGGCGCAGGAGTGGGAGTGACAGTCGGTGCACCAATTCTTAAGCATAATTATGCGGCGGATTAACTTGGCAAAATAAATTGCAGTCCACACTTCTAGGCAAACTCTACAGCAGCCTCTGTTTCTGTCCCTGTCCCTATCTCCGTCTAATTCTATCTCTTTCTCAGCGGCACTTCGCGTGCCACTGCCACATACTCTAAAACACTCACATTCACATTCATATTCACATTCATTTGGCCACTTTGATGGCACAACGTGAGCGTCAGTGGTGCAATGAGATTACGTCGACTCGCCATCGAAATGATTGAGCATAGTTAAGGTAAATAGTATGTGGTCGTATTATGATTACTACCCGAGTGTGTGTGTGTGTGTGTGTGTGTAAATGGGTGCGCTTTTCTGTGTGGCATCAGCATGAATCCGTCATCAAGTTGCCTCAAATGGGCCATTGACTCTACGAGATTAAATCTCAGTGTTTCAATTTTAGGCCCACATTTTAAAGAGCAGAAATGTAGGAACAAATATGAAAAGATGGCACTGTGACGCTAGTGACTAAAGCAGCAAAGGTTCAGCTAAATATTTTGTAAATTAAAATTATTATTGGTAGACTGTTTAAAAGTATTTCCTTTGTATTCCTACATATATGTTCCTAATAAACCAAGTATCTTATGCTAAAATTAGTAACTAAAAGCTACAAATAAACTCTGTAACTTTGCTGAATTTCACACAATAAAGAAGTACAGATATTGGCAGTGCAAAGTAATCATAGTGATATTTCCTCTAGTGTGAAAATTCTATAACTCTGCCATATTTCATACAGAAAAAGAGTTGAGACGCCATAACTATTGAGTTCCGGTTTTTCTTACGCCGAGCTGCGGGCTCATAAATCACAATCAGACAAAACAGGACCACGGAATGTATCCGAGAAATGCTTTGTTATGTGTTATGTTCGCAGAATGAATAGACAGTCAGGAACTGGTCAAATGGTAGACTGGACATCTGGCCAGTAGAAGAAAACCAAAGAATATTTCAAGTATTTGTGTGTGTGTGTGTGTGTTTGTTTGTGTTTCCAGTTTTGCTCCGAATGCCGTCACTTTTCACGCCATCTCGTTCATTGAAGGGTTAAACTGGCCAATTGCCGAGTCGAGTCGAGTCGAACCGAGCAGAGCAGGGTCATAAAATGTAGGATTCTCGCTTGGTTTTGAAATGCTTTGGAAATCCTTTGGCGTAACAATAAAATCGCAAACAAAAGTCGCGGCAAGGCGAGGCGAGCACATGTGACATGAGAAAAATGCGACAAAAGGCGACAACTCACACCCCTTTTTTGCCCACGAATATCGACGTCCAAAAATATGGATGCGATGACTCCGACGGCGACAAACAACAACTATAATAAAAACAACATCTATGTAGGTATGGTATCTGGAAAATGTCACACCATGTTGCCGCTTTTTACGAGCACCTCATTCACCTTTTGTTCGACGAGTTTATGGCCAAACGGAGCTCCCTCCCGTCTCCTTTCTGTCCGTCTGAGGTCTCGTCCTGCTGCCTGGGTTTTAACTGCTTCACTTTCGTTGACAAGCGGCGAGTTGAGTCTGCCAAACGGCAAATGGCAACTGGCAAGCGGAAAATGGCGAATGCCAAAAGCCAAGTTAACAGTTTTTTAATTTATCGATTCGCAACAGCAGAAACTGCAACAAGTTCACCTTGGTATTAGCCATTAACTCGTTGCATTTCCTTAAAACATTTCAAGGACAAACTGTTAAAGGATATTCCATGAAATTTCGGCAAAATTTTGGTCAAAGGCGAAAGGTGAAAGGCTAACAGGTAGTTTGTCTCTTAGTGGCGTAAAAAACGTAATTACGCAACTCTCAAGGACTCAAGGACAAGCTCAAGGATTGCGCAACAGGACCTGACGCTAATCTCACGACAGTCCGTGTATGTTTAGCTATAACCCTTAAGGGTCACTCCGTTCCAATATCCTGTCGTTGTCCTTGATCCTTTGTACTGCAGTACCTTGTAAACTTGTTGCTATACGCTTGAAATCAGCTAACGACTTCAAGTGAAATATTATACTCAAGTTTTACTTGGCTCAAAACTAAATTTGGAAAATTTTATTTTCACTTAAAACTCATATTTAATCCCAGTAATTTTAGTTCAAATTTAAAATATTTTAGAAACACGTTGCTCATATAATAATTCGTTAAACAATTTGTTATAATAAATGCTTGTGGCTTGAGATATTCTTTATTAACATATTTTGGTAATTTAAATTTGTATAATTAACAAATTAACATATTTAACAATTTTGGCAATTCGCATTCCGAATCGGTTTAGAATCAAAACAGAAAATGAATAGTTATTCAATTAATGTCAAGTGAAATTTTTATGGACTGCACAGTGGTCCTAAACGGTTGAAAATAAATTAAATTTCGGGCATTATAAAATTTAAATTATAAAAATAAAATAAAGACGATAAAAATGAAATTATGTGTCTTTCTCTAGTCTACTGTTGATCTGAACAGTGGTGCTGAATGGCTCAAAATTGACAAATTTCCATTTATTATAGTAATTATTATATAATTATTTTTTTCATTTAGCTAATCCTTTTTAAAGCAAACCTATTTCAAAACATTCCTTTTCTTTTTCTCTGATTACACTTTTATTTCTTTTCTTTGGTCACACTGTGCGCCATTGAGTGCGGCACCAAAACGCGGGCAGCAGAACAACAAATTTAATTATAATAATAATAACAATAATGAAGCCCACGACAATATATATATGGATTATGACGATGTCTCTGGGTCTGTTACTAGGTCTGGTTCTGTTTCTGTGTCCGAGTCCCAGTGCGAGTCGCCACATGCCAATTCATTCATAATTCACTTTGAATGCGGCATTAAATGCTTTTACTATCAATAAAAACACAATTAAATTAACATTCAACTTGTTGCCCAAAATAAAAAGAGGAAAAAAATGAACAGAAAACAAAAAATACACACGTAATTATTTAAAAATATTCCAAGCATAAATTCATTATTTATATAGTCTAGTTAGTTATAGTTTACTTTCGCTTTTTACCACATCACATCACATTTTGCTTAATTTTTTATGCTTTGGCAATAACATAAAATTTGCACTTAAAATAAATATTTTGTTTATGTAAAATAGTAATTTGCCTAATTGCCAACATTATTTCTGGAAAAGGCACAACAAATTGTTGGCATTGAAATGTTTTTGCCATTTTGCAGTTTTGCGAGACTGGCAAATGTGTTTCCTAAATTAACAATTCTGTAAATGTTTAGATGTGTTTGCAAATGGGAAATCTAATTGTATTTCCGGTATAATGACTATATGTTTTCATAATCAACGAATTTGCAGTCCAAATGAAATGATCATTTTGAATTTAAAACATTTGAGTCTTTAAGTTTTCAAACACTCTTGGTAAGGGTATTAAATAGCTGGCTAAATTTGAGACTAGAGTTTACCTCTTGCTGAGCTGAAAACGGCTTTTAAATTTGTAGTTGGCGCTAATGGAACCAGTCGAAGAAAGTTGATTGAAATTTCATAATTCATTTAATGTTTACGTTTATTAATTATTAATTATTAATATTAATAATTTATTTAATTGCTGGCATTTAAATTCAACTTGCATAGTAAATAATGCACGCTGTAATTATTATTTATATAAAATAAAATTTAGTGGATGTTGTGTGCATGTGTGTGGGCATTGCAGCTGAGAGGAGAAGAGGGAGGAAGTAGATTGGAGGGACGTACCTACAGGCAGGGCATTAAGGCACTTGAGCCAGTTGCTCATTACACTCGGCTGAATAATTATTTCAATAAACAACAATCGAGTTCTCGTTCTCGTTCTCGTAGTACTTTTTTTTTGGTTCGCTTAGGTTTGATTTGGTTCGGGATCGATTATGAACTGTTCTGGAACGGCGCGCACATAATACCATATTTCAAATTTCAATTAAGTCCAAGTGCTGAGAGAGAGAGGTGCCCCTAGCCCCCCTGTCTCCCTCTTTTCCACTTTCTCCTGCCAATTGCAGCGTTGCTTTTCCCCACATTTTGGCTTGGAGGGAGGCTGTTGATCTTTAGTTGATTCCTATTTGACTTTTGACTCTTTCCACATACAATATAAACATTTTGTTTTATGGCATTCAATTGGTTTGCCTGAACGCACCCCTAAAAGCGACTCAAGTGCATTTTTGGCCCAACAAAATGTTCTGCCAAACTACATTGTGGCCCAATTCCACTTGGCTAAATGCGTTGGCAAATCTCTGTTGTGCTTCAAGAGGTAAAAACTTTAAGTAATACTAATCTCAGTCGATCGAAAACAAGTTTCCAAATGCCACTCAAAATACAGTTAACGAAATTAGGAGGGGGATATGTAGATAGCAAACGCCGGCCATCGCATATTCAGTTAATATTATATTTTATAAACATTTTTTAAAGTGTCACACTCAGAGTTTGGGCTGTCAAATAAATGTCGATGGCCGAAACGAATTCCAGCGATTAAAATCTGACTAAGCCAGCGGACTCGCTTTAAGAAAAATCAAAAATAAAAGCTAGTGGGTAAAGGGTTTAAGCGAGAACACACGACTGTGGGGAACTCTGTAAATATTTTATAATAATTCTTTTCCTTTTTTAAACATTCCCTAAACTCTAGTTAGCTTTTAAGTAAACTCGTAAAAGGATACTTCAAGCTAATTTCTTTCCATTTAATTCAAGACAGTTAAAAAACATTGTAAAAGGGTTTTTAAATAAATGTTGACTTTCCACTAAACTTAAGCTTAGCACACCCCTTTGTACTTAACAAGTACAGGGTTTGAAAACACATATTTTAAAACAGAACTGAAAGTCGGCGCTGGACGCAGCCTCGAACGGTTTGCAGTTGGTTATGTTTTTTCTTGTATCTTTCAGATACAGATAGCGCAGCTATGTTTGTTTCGAACGACGGGAAAAACAAAAGCGAAAAGCGAAAACCTTCTAAAAACTTGTTGGCCCCTTCAGCGTTTGCATTTCATTCCAGTGAACAAACAACGGACAACAAAAGACAAAAAAAAGATGTGACTTGAAATTAACATTCACTTGGCTGTTTCCCCAAAGTGAAGGCAAAGAGTTGGACCCTTGGGGGATGCCATTGCTGTTGTTGTTGCTGTTGCTGTTACTCTTTCTGGCAATCTGGCATATCGTGTGTTGACTTAGGCGTTGCCCAAATTTCTGGCTAAGTTCGAGGCTGAAACTGATGCTGAGACTAAATACCCAAACAATATTTTGCATATTCCATCGATTTTTCGACAACAAAATGAGCGCGCGCATAATCAGTGAGCGAGTGAGATAGCCGGGAGAAAGAGAGATAGAGAGAGGGAGCTTGGGAGTGGGAGAGATAAGTTTTCTGGGTGTGTCTGCAGGCGCGGAGGAAATGTGTCGCCAAAGAGTCTAATTTATTATCGATTTGTCATATCATGTTCTCTATATGTAATACACTCCGCTCCATTCCCGATTCCCTATTCCCCAATCCCTATTTCTCTTACCAATCTCTAGTGCCGTTTTCTAGCGAATCTAAACACAGCGACTGTCCCATAAATCTCGCTAATTTATGTTGAATGCGTGCGAAATGCTAACAAACAAAGTCGCAAGTCGCGAGTCGAAAGTCGCCAACGCCCCCTCGTTTTCCTTGGAGTTTCCTCTGTTTCGCCCTGCACCCACTATCCTCCTCTGTTCCCCCTCCCTCAACCAACTCATTGGCTTCCTTCCAAAACGAATGTTGTGCATATCAACTCGAAACTCGAAATGCAAAATGTCAAACTCGAAACTGGCAACTCGAAACGCGAAATGCAAAATGTGAATGCATGTTCATGTTTCCATACAAAGTTGTTGTCGTTACCAAGTCGTGTTGTTATCGTTGTTGCTGTTGCTGTTGCTGTTTGCCTGTCGTTCGTTACTGTTGTTGGCATTGTGACATCTTTCGATTTATTTAATTGTCGATTTCTGTCGCACTTCAACTAACAATTTTCTAGCCAAGTTCGTGTTTTGCGCGCAATTTATGGGACTTGCCTGCCATTCGGCAGTCATTGTCATCGAGCACTCCACTAAAGTGGATGGCAGCGCAAGGCTATACCTCCCCCAACCCCCATTCCTTACCCCTCTCTAAATATATTGTAGTTATAGATATTGTTATTCCTTTTCAAATGGAAATGTGCACCCACTTCACATTTATAATTGTCTACTTATTATTGAGTCTGCTACTTGGCGCAAATTAATTAATTCCATTCAATGACTACTCTTGTAATAATGAAGGGAATAATATTAGACACATATTCAATCGATCTGAAATCTATTTAAAACCTTACGTTCAAGATCAAACAAACGTGGCTTGGAGTTAGACTGAAAATTAATGAGAAATACTCAAAATAAGTGGGCTTAAATTGGGGTTACAAAAAGTCATTGAATCCATTTTTTATAGAGTAAGATCTCCAGTTCTGTTGAAAATTTATTTAGTATTTTTCCGTCTAAAGATTATATGTACTCCAAATCGCTTCTTACTAAAATAGATAACACATTCACTACCGTTAAACAAATAATTGCTCTAGATTTTATTATATTATAACACACTGATTATTGCTAACTTATAATGATAAAAAGTCCATGATCTCAGGCGCTTCATTTAATTTATGACTTAAACGTGTGCAGATTATATACAAGAATTCTAATCGGCGCCTTTAGAGTCAAGACTGAATTATGTCGTAAATAAATAAATATAATACGTTAGCTAAATATTTTATATTTCAAAAATTTCCCATTTAAACATAGGCAGCTATTTTCAGCACGAGGGTTGACTCTTAATTGGAATTAATATTATAAAAACGATCGTCTTGTAATTAGTGCGCCTAATAAACTTCGAGCTGGTGCAAATGTCACTGATAAGTTATTGTTATTATTAAAATTGTTATTGCTACTCAAACTGAAACTGGGACTGAGACTAGAAGTGGGACTGGGACTGGAACGGAGACTGAGACTGTAGCTGATAGGACTTCCCAGAAGCTGGACAGAGACTGAACTGCCCCTGGGCCCCTGGACTGCGGGCACTCGGTTAGGTGTCTCGGGAGCTGAATGTTATGTCCGCAATAAATGAAGTCATTAAATAATTTAAATCTGTATTTAAGTGACAATAAAGCACATTATATTTGACGATAAGCGCCCATTGCGAATACACGAAGATTACACGAGTTCAGACAGTCAGTCAGACAGATGTCAACAATAGCCATAGTATTCATATTCATATTCATATTCCTATTCATTCGAATAAATTAATAAAACATACGAGTCTGCAATCTGACAATTGTTTCGAGTCGCCAATAAAGAAATGCTTGAATTGTGTGCATTATTATTAGTGATAAAGTGATACACACATTGTTTATTTTTATCACACGTTTTCGTATTTGATCGGCTTAGAAACACGTTTTGTTAGGAAGAAGAGAGAGTACTTTTAATTCAAATCTAAAAATATCAGTTTAGATAACTAATTTTCATTTAATAGTGTATCTTTGAAAGTGTTATACTGTATCTGAAAGTCGTAGTAGATAAAGTAGATTAGTTATCACATCAAAAAAAATAGTCTAGATTTATTTTCGATACAAATTTGAAGACCTTTAGTTAAGACAGCATGTTGAGTGTTGATTGATTCAGATAATGTTTTGTTTTCAATGGATATTAAAGCTTGAAGAACCTTTGTCAGAAAAGTGTTTTCCCTTCCTTTATTTGCTGTTGTTCACCCTTAATAAAAATGGCATTATTACGGGCATTTAATGCAATATATTAATTACCCGCCATCAGATTGCGACCTCAGCTAAGCCCCCTCTCCGTCCCTACCGATCCCGCTTTAAGTCGATTAAAAACTGGAATAACGTCTCTGTCAGCAGTGTTCTTGGCCAGAAAGCAGAGAGCCAGAGAACGAGAGAAAGAGAGAGAATGAGAGATCTTTGACAGTGGAGACACCGCCAATAACGTTTCGTTTTGCGGTGAAACATGGCCGGGACTTAAGGGAGCGGTCGAAGTGGCGATGGAGGTCGAGATCATGTCACATTCATTTGCCAATTTACGGTCGACTAATGGCAATAATGAATGCATTTTATAGGGCCATTCATAATGCGCTCGCTGGTGAGAAAGAGAGAGGGAGAGTGAAAGAAAGCGGGGGGCAGAGAGAGACAATCGAAAAAGCACAACGACAATTACAAAACAAAAGCAAAAAACAACAAATACTAATACTTATTTATTTGGCCGCAAATTAGTAACAGCCCACTGAATCACCTAAATGGAAAACAAAAACAACACTAGCTACCGCCCCCTACCACCCCTACAAGGCGCCCCACCCTCGCTGCGGTTGGTCATTTTAATTAGATTAGAAAGACACGCAGCTGAAAAATGAGCTCAAAACGCAAAAAACAAAAACAAATTTTTGGGGATCGTAAATTTTAAATGGATACATTTTTGAAGAATTCGTTTTGTTTTTTAATGCCTCGAAAATCGAAGCGTTTGCCGCGAATAGGAAACGCCAAGCGATTTGAGCCGTCGGAGCTGCCTTTTTGGCCATTTACAGAGCGTATGTTTTATGGCCATGTTAATCGGTTTTTAAAGCGATTAAGCGGGTAAATCACGGGAGAACCCCAAAGTGTCGTCGGTGGGAAAGAGACAGAGAAGAGACAGAGAAGAGACAGAGAGAGAGAGCAGGCGCGAGAGTCGTAAAATTATGATCGATTCATGCGCAAAACCCGTCGGTCGGGATTAAATCATTATGCAATTATATTTTATGCTGATTTTTATTTGAATAGACAAAGGAATTTGATGGTCTTTTCATTTCATTTATATTTTTTTTTTTATTTTACACGCCCATAAACCAAATTTATTTTAAATGCGTCGTGATTTATGCGCTTTTGTTGTTGTTGTTGTCACAAATTTTATGTAAATACTAATGCTAATAAAAAATAAATATTTGAAATTGTATACCAACCCTTTTGGTGTGATGAAGTGTCTTTTTTATAGACTAAATCCACAGCTAAACAACAACAAATAACTTTAAACAAGAATAAGATAAAGAATAAGCTGAAACGAGAAGAAGCAGAGAGTTGAAAACTTTTATTAGTTTTATTGCCTTTAGAACATGTGCATAAAAAATATCTACATATATTTAAATTTTCATATTTTAAATATGAGTGTATTTATTCTGCTGTTATTAATAATTATTGTGTACATCCGCAAGCGTTTTATGTAGATTTTCATAATTATCATAGTTTCGGTACATAAAAACATGCTTGTGCTTAGTTTAATTTATGGAAAACCCTTTTTGCTTAATTAATGGTTTCCACCACCCACGCAACTCTCATAGATTTTGCAGCCCCAGAAACATTTTTGGAACCATTGAAAGTGCCATTTGGCAAGTCGTCAGGTGGCTGAAACGATAATGCCACACAATTTGGCTGTTGATATTTTTAATAAAACAAACACAATCGAGCTGAAAAACCTCAATTTCTGACAACAAAAACTCTTGAAAAGTTAAACGCTTGCAGTTGACTTTAAGTGTGGGGTCGATAGCAGGGAAATGAGTGAAATTTGCTCTCTTGTCTTTCACTCAAAACTCGCAGAAACAGAAACAGAAACTTCTGCTGCTGATTCTCAAATGTCTCAGCCGCTAAATTCCATCACACACACACATACACTTGTTTATATGTACGCTCTTGGATCCCGGAGCTAGCAAAGTCTCCAACAACAGGGCCGCTGACCAGCTGCAGTTGCGGTCTCTGCCGACGTCGACTTTGCTCGCTAGCGCTGTCGTTTCCGTCGACGCTTGCGTCAGCGTCGTCGTTGTTGTTGCCGTTGCCATTGAACTATGTCGCACTCGCTCCCACCAAAATGGCCGCAGGCACAGCGCTCGCCTTGCTCGCACTCATGCGTCGTCGCATAGCGCCATCTCAAACACACCACTAGGCAATGGATTTTCGGTGCGGTACGACTAGCTGCTGGCAGCATGTGCTGGTTGAGCTGCCGTTGGTGCAACAGGGTGCACTATAGTGCACAGCAAGGCCAACTGCCACGCCCACGCTGGCTGAGTCTCCAAAGACGCTGGCCGCCCCACCGGCAGCTCCAAGTTTCGCAGTTGAGAGTCGCGTGGCCGCGGGCCGCTTGCGTCGCTTATCGCCCGTCGCGGTTGCTGCTGCTGCTGGGGCTGCCGCTGCCGTTTCTATTGTTGTTTTTGTTGTTGTTGTTGCTCCACACTGTATCTGTTATCAATACAGCTGAGCTCTGGGAGTTGATGCTGCTGCTGTTGTTGGGCACTTAACTCGACGCTAGCCAATTTCCAGTTGATTGGCTGCACTTCTAGAGATTTTCGATATCGAGTGCGAGAAATTTGCATCCACAGACAGACGATGCAGGATGTGGCATGTAGGATGCAGGACGCAAGATGCATGCAAACTTAACTGCTAAAAGCAGCTGCTGTTTCTGCTGCCACTCGACACGCATTGAAGCGGATTCACATTCCGCCGTATGGTGCAAATCGTCTGCATTTCTTCAATGCCCAAAGTGAAAATGTATTTTCGCATAATTTGATGCGTTGCACAAACAGTTTGAGCTGCTTCCACTGTTGCCACTGCTGCCACACTCCAGTCACTGCTGCTGCATCTGCTGCTAATGGCCTAAAAGCTCGTTGTCCTCTGTCTTTGCCTCGAGTGTCTGCACTAACGGCAATTTCCCCAGCTGTAATCGCAATCATTTCTGAATGCAATGGAAATTGCAAGGAGTCTATCATTTAGCAGCGTCTCTTGTTTTTCCCATTTTCCACTTACCATTTTCCCATCCCTTTTTTGCTTGCCACAGTTCGCAGTGGTTGTCCTTCGTTTGAATTGCACTTTTTTATGGCCTTGCAATTAGGGGTAAGATACACACGCACACACAGACACACAGGCACACTAGCAAGCAGATAATGCACACACACAGACAGACTCACACACACAATTGCAGTTGCGCTTGTTAATGGTTTCTGGCTTGTAAGGGTGGTGCAGGCAGTCAGCTAAGGGTTGTTCATTATCTGTGCAACCAGGTGAGGGGTTGCCACCAACACAGAGACACTCACACACACACACACACATTTAAAGAGCGCATTTTCTGTTTATGTGAAAATCATTTAGTCAAACCGAGATAAATGCAGTTAAACAACATTTAGCATACAACATTTTAAAGCAGATACAATATAGAATTCGTTAGATTGTTTATATCAAAGATAAATCATACAATTTATGGCCTTATAACGAGATACAAGTGTTTTTTTAATGTCCATATATGCATTTTTATTTGTTTAATACCCACTTATAGGCAGTAAAAGCAATTTAAAATAAATGCAAAATATTATTTATATCAAAACTTGATTATAATTCAGATTTCAGACATTTCCAGACGTGTTTGTGTTGCCTTTCTATAATATATATTTAGCAATGCCCTGAATGCCCAGCAAAACCAAACTATTTGCTGAAATATTTTAATAAAAGTCGAGCCAGAAAATTTATTATCAACAAACGATTTATTAAATGAAAAACCAGAGCAAGAAAAGTGCAATAAAATGTCCCATGCAGGCGGTAGAAACGGTAAAGGCAGCCACGTTCTAACCAAAGTTCGGATCTAATTTCTGGACAGGGTATTTGGGTTCTGTGTTCGGGTCGGAATGCCAAAAAAGGGGCTGGAGGGAGGATGGGGTCGGTAGGGGGTTTGGGGCGTTGGTCCATTGTCGAAGTATTTGCGCATTGTGCAGAAAAGTCGTAAAAATTTCTGCTGTCTACGTAGGAAAATGAATGGGAAAACTGGATTTGGTGTGGAGTGGAAGCAGAGGCAGAGGTTGAGGCTGAGGCAAAGGAAAACGGGCAACGAAATGCCAGCAAACAATTCTTGTAAATTTTACGAGCGCAAATATAATTCAAATGGTCATTAATTGCAACAACAACAACAGGGAGAGGGAGTGAGAGAGGCGGAGAGAGAGTGAAACCAAACTCAAAATGGGTCGCAGACAGCCCTAAAAGTGCCTCATAAATGAATTGAAGACGCGCCGTCGATTGCCGCAAAACAAAGCAAGCCAACAACTACAACAAGAACAACAACAACACTGTATATGTTGAGGTTATGTACTAGCACAGCAGCAGCAGCAGTAGCGCCAAAGCTAAAAGCTCAAAAGCACAACAACAGCAACGAAAGCAAAACGATAACAAAAACAAAACCAAGAAACAAAAACAAAACAAAGTCAGAGCAGCGCAAAGCACGTGGTTGGGAAATTTAACAGTTGCTTCAGCTGCTGCTGCCGCTGTCGCTGCTGCCGGTAAAAATTTCCCAATTTCGAAATTGCGAATGCAAGTAAAGCACGAGCACAGAGTAACTGTAAAAACGAGTGTTGTGCCAAAAAAAAGTACTAACGACATGGGACATTTGTGTAGAGCAGTAGCTACTGCGCGCACGGATAGCACACACATACATACGCAGGCATATATGTACACAAACACACACACGTACACCCAGTCGTACACAACATTTGCACACAGATACACATAGATACTCGACTGTGCCGTGGGGCAATATCTATGAGATACGCACAGATACAGCCACAGACGGAGGCCGCGTGCGCGTCGCAGTCACACACAACGTACGACGCTGACGCCGACGCCGGCAGCGGCTGCGACCAAGCGGCGCAGAAGAAATCGTCGGGCGACGGCTTCAAATGAACGCAAAACGTTGAAAAGCAAACATCCGCCAAAAAAATAAACGTCCCAAAAAATATAAAAGTAAAATAAAAATTGCGGCTGCTAAAAATAAACTACTTGCTACTGGTCATAACTGTAATTGTCACTGTTAAAATGTTTAAAATTGTATAAAATTAAGAAAAGTTAAGCATTTAATTAGCTGTTGTTTGTGTGCAACTAAGTTAATCATTTTCTGAGTTTAAAATGTGTGTTAAATGTGTCAAATTGATGTGAACAATTAAAATTTATAGTTTCTGGTGTTTTGTTTACCGTTTACCGTTCAAACGTTTAAAGCGCTGCAGAGTAAATACAAAATACAGAACACAAAAACTGGTTTGCATTTAGTAGCTGCAGCTGATTATGAAGGTGTGTGTATGAGTGTGTGTGTGTGTGTGAGTGTAGTTGTGTATGTGTGAGAACTTGTTTTGATAAGAATCTAAACTTGCAACTTTTCTATTTTCTCTCTTTTCAGTTGGAACTGTGGAAACTCTTCGCCTACTTTAAATGCCGACCATAAACACCAAATAACAAATTTGTGCTTATTTTCAGTTTGTCAGGCGAATGTCGCATGTCAAGGTCTTATTAAACATGGAAACACTTTCAAAAGCACAGCCCCAAAATGAAGCAGTGTGTGCGTATGAGTGTGTGTCTGTGAGTGTGAGTCGTTTGTCTGTCTGCGTGCCATTGACATTGACTTATGGCTCTCGCTGGGAAAAGGGAGAGAGCGAAAAGAGTGGGAGTATGGGTAGCGGGAAGGGGAAGGGCAGGGCACATGCTTCGAGGTCGACCCTTTGACAAAAACTGTGCCTGACTTTTTTTTTGCTGTCTTTCTTTTGCTTGTTTTCGTTTTCGTCTTCGTATTCGCTTTCGCGTTTGCTACGCACGTTTATGGTTTGTTTTGCTTTCAGCGGACAATTCGCAGCAGCGACGACACACACACATACACACGCAGGGAGCACAGCACAGCATAAAGAGCCCCAAAAATGCCTACGTGTAGAGCAACAGAGACAGAGTAAGACTGTTAAAGTGCTAGAGCGAGAGCGGCGCAACATCATCTGTCTGGGATGATAAGTACGCACTTCAGGCATTCTGAATGAATGACTGACTGAGTGAGTGACTGATTGACTAACTGACAGACTGACGGAGTGACGGACTGCTTGACTGGCAGACGACGGGGCATGCAGGAAACCCGTCAGCAGCAATAACACTTACACTTACACTTACACTAAGCTACGATGAATGTCTGGGCTCCAAACAGCGTCAAGAATACACTGAGATGATTACGCCAATTATTCGTCATTTCTCTTTCTCTCTCTCTTTGTTTCGTTTGTTTCTTTTGATTTGCGGCATATTTTTTGGCTTTGCCTATTATCATTGGCTTTCTTTTCCTCTTGCTCTTCTGCTTAATTTCTTTATTGGGGCAGGTTCTTTTTCCTTTTTTTCATTTTCCTCTTCAATGCATGTATTTGTCTTCTATAATTTCAGACGACTTGAGCCGGCTACAAAAATTGGTGAGCTAAATGAACTTTTACTACACTAAATATATTAAAATATTACTCAAGAGGAAGTAGCAAATTTACTTTATTATTTTGTAAAATAGTTTAATTAAACTGTGGTTAAAGCTTAAGTAAAATATATTCTCGAGCATTTCTTTATATTTTATCAAAGATTTATCTTTATTAAACATAGTAGAATTGAGTAGAATTTTACCGCTACACATTAGTAACTGACATCTTAAACTAAAGTAAAATTTATTAGACTTCTTCTGACGACTTGTAGTATAGTAATAGTTACTCTGTAGTTACTTTATCTAAGACTTCTCTTTCCACTTCTATTCCCTTGCCTTCCCAAGCTTAACTATCGTATCGTCTTGCCTTCTAAAATTTTTCTAAGAACCGTTTGCCAATTCCTAGTTCCCACAACTCCCACAAGTTTTTCATTTTTGGTCATTTTGGTGGCGTGAATTTTCACACGGCCAATGGGGCGTATGCGCGACAAAAGTGCGCACTGCTGGCGCTGCTGCTGCTAACTGGAAACTGCGTCGACTTATTTGCTGAACATGACTAAAGTCAATTGCAATTGCCAAGACAAGCAGTTAGTTTTGCTTTACGAGCTGCAGTTGAAATTTCACACACGTATAAATCAATCAAATGCGCAGAATGGAAAGAAGAGAGGGATAGCGTAGAGGTAGGGGAAGAAAAGGAAAGAAAAGGAGGGGGAAGGAGAAGGGGAGGCAGTCCAATCATGATGTGCAGTCGTAAAGTTAAGTTTTACGACTGCGAACGCATAATTACGCACTTTTTGCACCTACGAGCGGCGAGCACAGGGGCGGATTATGGGCAGCAGGCAAACCCCGTTGGGCCCCGTATTGAGTTTGCCATTTTATTCGCATTATGTGGCAGATGCAGGCGTGAACTATCCGCAGCACACATGTGCACAAAACATATGTACACACACATACAATATGGCGGTGTGTGTGTGTGTGTGTGTCGCAAATTATCAAACGACAGTTCGCTTTGATTTATGTGTATGTGTGTGGAATGTGGTGCGGTGGTTGCAGTGCCGCTTTCTGGTGGTTGCTGCTCTTGCGCCCAAATGAAGCTGTAAGAATTTACATTTATGGGCTTCGGTTGCTGCCGCTGCTGTTGCTCTTGCTGTTGCTGTTGCATGCCACATACATGCCTACCACACAGCGCATTAAATTTAATGCCACGCGCTTCATGAAGCACAAACTGACAGAGACAGCGAGATGGAGACACTAAGAGACAGAGAGAGAGAGGGAGACTGAGCTGAGCTGCTTGCTTTGGATATTATCAAAATTGTTCAGCTGCCCACGCGTTGCTCTAAATGGGAAAATTGACTCTCAGCGAGTGAGTGGGGAGTCTGGGAGTATTGTAGGCGACCAAGGCGTGGCTCTAAATGGAGAGCGTCTAATTTGGTCATTCAAATTGCAGTGCAGACAACGCAAGACAAGAAAAGACACGACAAGACAAGCAAAGACAAGGCAAGAGACAATTCTGTTGTCTGCTATGCGTTCCATGGCGCATAAATTGCACACTAATTGTGTGTCCATTTCATAGTTGCTTCCACTTGAAGGTTTTTGCACAGCTGTCGCATGTTGCGCATACGCCACCGAGCCCAAACCTAAGCAAACCACTAACAGCAGCAGGCAAAAAGCTATGCACAAGTGTCATGACTGGCACTTTGGCTTTAGTTTCAGTTCAAGCTTGGACTGTTGCCCATCCTCAGCTGAACATGTCTGCGCTGTCTCCAGAGCCCTGCCCCCTTGCGGCCTCCCCCCTTTTCTCCATTTGGAGTCAACGCATTCGACGTCTTGTGTTTAGTTTTGGGTGTGAAATCTAATTTGAAAAGTTTGTGTAGCCATTTTGATGCCGGAGCGCACTCAGCAGCATATGCTACCCACCGCTTGGGTTTTCTTTTCTAATTTTGTTTGCAAGTCGTTGACGCAATATTGCCCACCTACTGCCCCTCCCCCACCGCCTCCCAGCCTGTTGACACACCCGCAATGCCAACGACTTGGCTTATAAGAGCCACACTGGCACATTCCAGTTTGCTTCTAAAATTTAAATTACACTTGATATCAAATAGTTTTGATAGCGAGTTCAATTCGCATGCGAGTTCAGTTGAGTTTCAGTTGTAGTTTTATCTAGATATGAATGCCAAATTAGATAGGGTCAAAACTGTAATCTAACTGTTGATTTGTGTTAGTTTTTTGAACTTGTACAATTCGATTTGCTTGGCGCACAGTCAAAGTCAGTTTGAGGTGAAACTAATTTAAAATATAAAAAACGAAAAACGAAAGAAAAACCAAATTAAACTTCAATTTTCGAGACATAATCCCAAATGGGTGATAACAGAAAAAAAAGTGCGCTATGTCTTGGGAAAGAAAGCGAAATCCAAATGCAGGAAAATAATTGAGCAGCACAAAGGAGAGCAACAGAGAGAGAGAGAGAGAGAGAGAGAGAGAGAGAAAGTGAGTAAGAGAGACAGAGCAAAGAAACTCATTTGAAAACTACGCCCCAAAGACACTGAAAAGCAGCGGTAACAAATGCAGAAAACAAGTGTGGGAAACTTTACAATTGCTGCCAGGGTCTGTGTGTGTGTGTGGGTGTGAGTGGGTGTGGGTGGGTGGCATAATGGGCATGACTGCGGTTGGGCTGCCTTTTTCCGACCGCCAAGGAAACAATCAACTGAAAGCGCTGCGGTCCAGGGCAGGTGGAAAGTGTGACTGGGCTAAGAGTTGGGGATCAAATTGGAGTTGGGCTTACGATAGGGATTGGAATGAGGGCAGGAGTAGGACTTGGGAGTTTTCACTATGCGTCTGCTGGCAACAATGGCGCAATGGCGTCTGTAATTTCAAGCAATTGTTTCCCTTCTTTTATGACGTCTCTGTCTGTCATTTCAGCTCCAAACGAAGCGTGCAAATATCTGCTGTAGTTGCAGCTTCAATGCGGTGCTGCTCTCCAACCACAATCCACACCTCCACCAGCGTTTAGCACCTTGGGCCGAGCAAACGCTTTTGCCATAAAGTCACGTACCGTTCGTTGTTCGACAATGCGATTTCTGAACACTAGAGATTTTGTGCTGCAAACGAATTCCATTTCTATATCCTCCATTTAGTTATTTTACTGACTGCTTCACACGGCTCGTTGCGTTTGCAAATTGTCGCACATTCTTAAAGGTAAAGTGGGCTGAACCTGCCCCTTCCCCTAGTTACTTTCGTCTCCTTTAGCAATCCCAATCCCATGATCAGACTGAATCCGCCCTTGTTGCTCGTTATGTGGCCTCTGTCTGTCTCAATGTCCATTTGTCAGTCCGTTGGTCCGCGCATCGCTTAGTTTCTCCCCCTTCCTTCCTCTCCTCCGCCTTCTGCCACTCCCCTTATTTGTCGGAGGAGCGTTTTGCATTGGAATTTGCTTTGCCAAATGCCGCCATTTAGGGTTGTGCCAATAAAAAAATGATATTTATGGTTGTAACGGCCGTTTTGTGTGTACGTCCCCCCTTATTTTTTTTCTTGCTCCTCTTACCCCCACCAACCGCCCACTGCCCTCCCCCCGCACCACGCACACTCAGAGCAAACCCACAACCCTCCAATAGATTGTCTAACCCACGTGACGGTGGTGTTTATTTTCCAAGCGAAATCATACTCACAGACACATGTACGTGGTAGGCCCACGCACAGTGGGCCAAAGCAGCACATTATTATAATGAGCAGCTATTAGTAAGCTATAGTAAGTTTTCTTCCCAATTGTTTGATTTTTACTCAAAAGAGTTCCTTTCTAACTCACAACCAATACTTAATTAGTAATTTAAATAATCCAAAAAGTTTTATATGCAAACAAAATTTTATTTCAAGCTATAAAGTTCAGTTAATTTCAAAAATTATACAACATTTTATAACTTATATAAAATTAATTAACCAATCAGTTTAAAATGATATTTACTAATTAAATTAAGAATATATAAATTTGGCTTAACTTTGTATCATTCTGAAGAGTTGAAAAATTGAATAAAAAACTTAAAGTAGCTGAAAGAAAGAGCAATTATTCTTGCTGTAGAAAAGTTTAGAAAAGTTTAAAATATATTATAATTATTAGGAAAAGTTTAATTTGAATTGTAACTGATAGTAGTAAACAGTAACAGTCAAGAGCCAGCTGAAAAGCTAGAGGTGTTATTGCCCCACTGTGCCTGGGGGTTGGACCTTCTGGCTGCACACACAAATGAAATCTCACAAGCATAACGAGCTCGTGACTCTTTGCCGCGCAAGGGTTGGGCACGGCCAGACACACACACACACACATATACAGAAGTGGCTGAGTGTGGCACATACATATACATAGAAAAATATGGCACGTACTCTTCGAGAGCCATAAGTTTACGTTTTATATCGGGCAAACTGTGTAATATTATAAATTTTGAATTTTATCTTAGGCATTAGATTGCCAGAGAGTTTGGCTGGTTGGTTGCCTCCAACTTCTGCTAGAGTGTGTGTGTGTGTGTATGGGTGTGCCTGCCTTCTTGGATTAAATGGAAGGACGTGCAACCGAGCCGCAGTTGATGGCGGCTCCTTCGGTAGTGTTATCCTGTTGCCAACAAAGGGTGATTATCGCGATTGGCAAAATAGTTGCAGCATTAGTTAGAGACGAAGGAGAGACGAGGGGAGGGTGGTGTGGGTGTGGAGACTAACACAAAGGGAGGCCAGGAGATTGGCAGTAACTTGCCGAATTTATTATTGTTAATCTTTTGCTCTCTACCCATCTCTTTTACCTGTTTTCAGAAGCCAACGAGACAAACTGGAGAAGAATAAGAATACAAAGAAGAAGAGGAACTAGAGGAGGCCAAGGAGGTTCCCCATTTGAGGAGCAGCACAGAGCACGTATTGTGCGACAAGTGCCGGAGTTTATCTAAATCTTTTGGCTAGATTCAGCCACCGTAAATGTCGAGCCACTGTCAGCAACCACCAACTGCATTAAAGGACATCCTGTCTGTCTGTCTATACGTCTGTCTCTCTGTCTGACGGTCGTGCAGCAGGCAGTCAAACATTGTAAACGAACACGCATAAAACGACACGGACACGGACACGACACGCGACGACACGGACACGAGCCAGCACGAAGAAGGAAACGACAATTACGGGTAGTCGCCGGTTAGTTTTTCCTGCTTTCCTGCTTCTCTGCTTTGCTGCTTTCCTGCCGGCAACTCACTCAGTTGCGGCCGTGCAATCGTCGGGTCAACAACGGCAGCTGTCCACGGAGCGCAATGTTTGATAAAAAATAAGCGAAAGGTGTTTTAAACAGTTATGTTGTTGTTTTTTTTTTTAGTTGTGTAGAACCTGTGCAACTTCGTATACGTATACTGAATGTATCCTGAGTGTATCCTATCCGGTATACCTTCAGTATACGTAACACGAGGAAACACCAGCAACGCGGGATGTGTGAAACTCACAATTAAATTCAATTAAATTAATCACTTTAAGCTAAACACTTTAACACGTTTGTTCTTGTTCAATCATGTACATATTGTTTACGTATTTTTTACTGCAAATAAAACTGGAATTTAATGTCAATTAAAATGTGTATTTAATTTATTTTGATCACTGTTGTACTGGTTACTTGGGGAAACACTTTTTAGTCGCTGTCACTTGGCCACTTGTTGCACTGTGACACTTTGATTGACGCCCTGCTGACGAGGGGTACACACGCACATACGAGGATGGAGATACTGGAGACCGAACAGCTGATTTGTGGTGCCTGATGATGGATGCTATTTTGATGAACGGAAAGGTCATAAGTTGATGCGAATTCAGACGAATCATTGAACAGAGTATAATGTCTGATGGATTCAGGACTGATAGCTGGATTTGTTTTATGAGGGAGAAAAACTAAATGTTAAATTTAGTTGTTTTACTAAATTGTGTTCTCTGTTACATATTATAGAAAGAATAAAAATATAATAAAAAGCAAATAAACATCACACATGATTTCAAGATAAAGACCATTACTTTTTTAATTTGATATAATATAGTTATATTGTGATATGTATGTATATGTGTAAATAAAACCTAGATAAAGTCAAGTCCAATGTATTTGTTTTATATTTAACTGTTTTCTTTATTATGCATACAACGTTAGCTAAATAAAAAGATTAATATCAAAGCAATCAATACCTTAAAGAAAAATTAAATAATGTTATAAACTTTGTTATAAAAATTAAAAATTAATTTTTACTTTTTTTGTATCCCTGTCTGATAAAAAAATAAATGTTGTCAAATAATCTTTGTTTTATATTTTGTTTAAAATAACCAGTTGCAGTATATCTTGTATATTGCAGTGAAATATTTTTTTACTGCCGTGAATGTGTTTAAAAACCATAAAACTCATTTCATTTCTTTCATTTATTGCTTGAGATCGGCAGACTTCGGATCCACAGCATTTTATGCAGCATGTGATTGCAGCTAATGAAAATTTTAAAAATAAAAATTAATAAACGCAAATTAACAAAAACTTAAAACGACGAATTTTAATAGCTAAAATGGCTGTTAATTGTGTGAAAACTAAAACAATTAAATGAATTTGTAAAAGGCATAAAATGCCACGAAAATTGTGTATGTGCAGCGCTGTAAGCGACAGTTGTCGCAACATGAATAGCGCCATCTGTTGCGAAAGAGAGGCAACTGAAGTTGAATGCGTTTTCATTGAGTGCGCAAAATCATGCAACAGACGATAAGGGATGGAATACCATTCTTATCAGAATTACATAAAATAGCTGAGCATTTCTAATAGACTAAAAATAAATGCCGAGAGTTGATAGATAAATAAATAAAAGTAAGCAAAGATAGGTGTAGTAGAAGTTGCTAAAGTTGTACTAGGAAGTTAAGTCGTGTAGTTTGGGTTACAGCATTTTTACATTATTAAATCTGAGGAGCAGCAGCCAGACAAGTGTACAGACAGTTTTCCGATCGTGTCGACGGTTGAGAAGACATTGAACCTCGGCTGGCAGTGGAACAAGGGGATTGTGGAGAACGAGTGGGCATAGGGAGCAATCAACGCATTTTACATGTAACATGGAGAGTAAGTTCAGAACAGAGATGAGGACAAAACAGGCAAAGACACAGAACAGAGATAACGAAATAAAACGAGAAACTCACTTGACAACGACAACAACAACAACAAGAAAACCAAATGAATTTATGGACATGCGACGCTTCGGTCTTCGGTCTGCGGTCTCGTCCGTTGCTGTCCCTTTCCCCCCTCGACAACGACAGCGATGACGAAGACGACGACGACAGCCGGCAACCGGTCGTCATGGCAACAATGGCCGCGGCGAAGGAGCGCACAAAGAGCAGAGCAAGAACATTTAATTCGGCCATATTTGATTTTGGAAATACTGAAATTGTTGTTGCTGTCACTGCCACAGATACGGTCTCCCGTTGTTGTTCTCCCTTTCCCACTCACACTTCTCTTCATTCACTCTCTCGCTCTCACTCTTGTTCTTGCTCTCACTGAGACTGAGACTCTCATTCTCCTTTTGTGTGCCCTCGTTTCACAGTCGTCAGGGTGGTTTTAGTTGTTGGTATTTCTAATGCGGCTGCTCGGAGCGTCGAATTGGTATTTGGACGTACAGCGTATCTATTTTCCATATTCCATTATTGACATTGTACCAAAAGTGTCTCTATATTCATCAAAACTTATAAATAGATAAGTATTTATAAAAAAAAACTTTGCGATGCAATCTTTGCGCTCACAAATCCCACAAATTAAGCAAAAGCAGATGAGCAGCTAGGGAAGACAAAAAACAACAACTTTGAGGTGGCTTTTACGATGATCTGTAGTCAGTTTTACGATTCTGGCAATTAAGAAACTGTGCGCTAAACACGTCTTTAAAAACAAATAAATCACCTCGACATTGTTTGTTGCCCAATGGAGATGTATATCGTATAAATATATTGTATGGACATACAGATATGTGTACGCTCCACTCACCTAAATATACATTTAATATGCAGGGGACGTTTATGCGCCTAAATGCCAATCGATTAACTATAAAATCAACGATTTACGATTGCCGCAATAAAATCATGATTCGTCGAATCGCAAGCCCGTAAAATAGATTTACCGTGGGTTGGGTTGGGTCTTCAGACATTTTGCACAATATGAATAGCTCCCAGGGTAATTTGTTAAAGTAATGATTAATTGTTTAAGCACGCCATTGGCAATACAATTTTATCTAGATGATAAATAATTAGCATTCCTATTTACTATCACTCAAGAAAGTTTAGTTCCAGATGAAAACAATTTCTGCAATGAAAAAAGAAAACATATTTTTAGAATTATGTTGTCTGTAATTTATCTGTAAATCGCAGTCTGATTTGAAGTCGAGTCGTCAGTTGATGCGCATTGAACTCCGTCAGAACATGCTCAAAAATTGAAGGAGCACGACGACTCAATTGAGCTGAAAGACCTTCATTTCAATGACTCAAAAACAGTGATTTTTTCATTTTCTTTTTAGACTACTCGATCTTCAAAGGAGAGGGAGAAGGAGAGGAAGAAAGAGAGAAGAAGAGAGATAGAAAGAGGGCGGACTGTGACAACCAAAATCATGGCAATCAAGTCTGGTGAAGTAATTTATGCATTCTTTGTTCGGCCTCATCGTGTTAATTCATTTAAACAAAAAACAAAAGACAGCAAAGAAAGATACACTCGCATATGCATAAATGCTAAACTGGCGATTGGGAAGGCGTCGTAGTTGGAGTCCCAGACTGTGTATTAAACCCAGACTGGAGCCACAGCCTGGAGCTGGAACTCAAACTGGAACTGAAACTGGGATTACGAATTGTTTGTCCACCAGAAAGTACATTGAAATTGAATATTTAAATGGTATGTAGGACGTGGGACAGACGGGTAAACTGAGTCGGAATATAAGTGGTCAGATAGCCACAACGAGTCCATTCAGGCCTGACTGACAGTACCGACTTTCTGTATGACTTTCTGTACGACTCGCCCATGCAAGTGCAATAAATAAGGGAACAAGTGACAGGCGTCATTTTGAATTCCTACTGACAAGCGGCTGTCACACGACATGAGCAAGTTGCAGATGCGTCATGAATGAAATATAATGCAAAAAGAACTTATATGTATATCTAAAGTGAATATAGGTAAAGTGCGCAGTGATAAAAATAAGTAGAAACTTGGAATTCTTTCCTAAAAATCAAAAAACTTCCACAGTTTTGAAATATTTTTATCACTTTAGACTTCAGCTTATTTGCAGAAATATTTAGCTATCCCCTCAAATACAATATTTAATGGGTATGCAAATTATTTGCATGTTTTGATTAATTATTAATGGCTCTGAATTCCACGAAACAATTAAAAAATCATTAAACTTGCTCTGCATTTAAATTGACAATCGTTTTTATAAAATTCGCCACTTTTTCAACAGTAATAAATTCACTTTTAGCTCTTTCTGGGCCTACAAAATGCTGGCAACACTGAGTATCGGCCTAGACACCCACCCAGCACACACACATGTGGGCAACATTTGAAGTTCTCACTTTGATAGCAAACAGTTAGTTTGTATGAAGCTGGCGCACGTCATGTTGCGGATATAAAATCGAAAGTGCCTCGTTTTGGCGACCTCGAAATCATAATTCAACCTTTAATGGTACTTTAAGGGCCATTAAGTCGGCTCTTTGGTTTTACAGAGTCCGGGGACAACCACTTTCGTTTTTCCTTGAACATTCTACCGAAAAGGGCAATTAAATTGTGTATAATTGCAACTCTTTGACGAGCGCCGAAGGAAGCGCGTAAAATCCCATTTTTTAGATTTTCACTCTATTTGCGGGACGACAGCAAAAACAAGAAGAGAAAAAACAACAAAATACGAGCGAAGTAAAACGGTCATTAAATGTGCTTTATGATCTCTTAAAGCGAAAGCGAGAGCGAGAGTTCCGCATTTATCACATGAACCTCAACACCATTTTCAGCTGTGAGTTTTTCAGTTTTTCAGTTAGACTCGTACTCGTCTTGGTTCCGAGATGTTTAGAAAAACATGTGTAATGCTCAAGAAGCTGCAATTGCGAACGGAAGGATTAATAAGTTTTTAATAGCCGAACACTTTTCTGCCTCTTTGCTCAAATTTGCAACAAATTGTTTAACGATCTGCAGTCATTGGAGCGCAAAAGCACTGACTGAAATACATATTATTTTTATGAATTGAGTTTAGTTATTAATAATCATGCGTCGTAGAAATATTTCTAGTAGAAATTCCTTTATGATAAGTAGCTAACTGGTTTTTCCGGTCAACTGGGCAGTGAAACAGGTAGAAGTGTTTTAAACGACTGCCGACTAAGCGATACCCGTAAATAACTCTTTAAATTTAGTAGTGTAACCAAAGCAAACAATTGGAAACGCCCACATTTCAAAACACCCGTTTGCTTAAACGAAAAGGGTATTCTGGTGTCAAATAACACTATTAGATTCCGTGATCTTATCAGCTCCAAAGCGACATAAGCCATAACTTTGGAAGCTGAACTGTGTGTAGCTAAAACTGTGGACAATGTGGACCAAAATAAAACTAATTCAAATGATTTACATTAAAAACTAAAAGACAAAGCTACGTGAATTGCAAATTAGACAACTTTTTATTAAAATAAACTTAGTTTTAATACTAAGAAACTCAAATTTCGTGTCTTCTACTGGGTGTGTCTTGGGAGTCGGTCTTGTCACAAGATGGCCGGCAACAAGTGCAACTTCAACTGCCACAGAAATACAAAAAACTGCATCGACTGTTACTGATAAGCGGAAGAGTCTCTTCTCTCCATTTCTAGCCCCTCCAACCCCCTCGCACTTGGCCAATGATGGCGAGGACTGAAAGCGTCTAAAGTAAACATTTAATTGGGCCATTAATTGCGCGGTAAGTGTGCCAGATGCACATGCTCGTTCATGCCGGGATCAAGTCTTGTGAACTAAGTGCAAGTGAGACGGCAGCTAATTGGTGCAACAGAGACGGCAACTGCCGCGTAGGAAAAACAAACAAATTCCAGCATTTAAGTGCTCAGCGGTGCACTCGTTGGCAACAGTTTGGAATATTCCCCACTCCATTTCCATTCCCACTCTGTTAACCCCCTCCTCTATCATCTCCTGTTGCCCCTTTGCAGCTCCCCGCTGCCCTTGTCCCACAGACTTTTACGAGCATTCGCCTCTTCCATTAAGGAGCGCCGGCTGGAAGTTTCCCTGTCCCTGTGCCGCTCCTGGAACTCCGCTGGCGTCCAACGCACTTCCAAGTCGAAGACGCCGCTTCAAAACTTTAGTCGCATTAACTTTGTGTGTTTAATGCAGAAAATTATTGCCAATACAATCGACTTTTTATGATCCTTAAGTTGACAGTTTTCTGTTTTAGTTGCTGCCTACTTTCTGTTCTTGTTGTTGCTTTTGTTGTCTTTGTCCTGCCTCCTGTTACCTGTTACCTGTTCCATTTTAGCACTCAACACTACAGCCGTTTGTTTGTATTTCTGTATACTCCATTTATGACTTTACTGCTTAAATAACTATATCATATGATTATTATGTGTATTAATTTATATATATAATAATTTAGTGGGTTTAATTCTCTAGTTGAAGTGCCAATCAACGATTCAAAATGTTATTAAAAGCATAAGTTTGGTGATAATTATTCTGTATGTCGATTAAGAAACATATATTTTATATTATTTAATTTATATAAAGTTTCTATAAAAGTATTTTAGTAAAGTCAGCTAAGTTTTTCAAGCTCCAAATTTAAACGCCAACCATAAAATATTGTTAAAATTTCACATAATAATATAGTATATACATTTTGCTGTATCCTCTGCTATTTTCTGTAATCATTTTCCACTTTAAAACTTTACTTCATCAAAGTAATGATAAATTTTTCTGTAGATAAACAAAGCTGATTTCAGATTAAATCAGTGAATGATTGAAGTTCAAGTAAATTCAATTTAACAACAGTAAAAACCATAAAAATAATGACTTCAGGTGGGTATTCCTGAGATTCGCTTCGCATAAAAATTTCAGGTGCAATTTAATTCGATAAAAGCTGAAATTTAAATATTTCTCTTCGAGTTAATGGAAACCATTCATTTGCCGAACTTGGGGGATGCGAGTTGTGACTGGACAGGTCGAGTTTAGCACACGACAGGACTCGACAGGACACGCCAGGACGTGGCAGGACGTGGCAGGACTTGCCAGAACGACGCTTGGCGCCATTAACTTAATAGAATTGAAAACCAAACAAAAGCCGCAATTAACATTAAACCCTTCTCGGTACTGAAAGGGTCTGAAAAGCGAGTGGAACTGGAACTCACACTGGGGGAGTGTGTGTTCGCATGTGTGCAGGAGAAGGGGACACACACACTCACATACTCGCACAACTACAAACAAAGTTACATTAAATTTTAGAAAACACAAAATGCCGCTTTCCGTGTTGCCTGTGCAAGCAATTTCACATAAATTTGCGTCAAAATGCCACCGACAATATGTACAAATGCACCAAAGGGAGTTTGGGGCACGAGGCAAGCTGGTTGTGGCAAGCGAAAGGAGGCAGAAGACAGAAGGCCAGAGGGAGAAGGAGCCACCACAGCCGGGCCCAAAAAGTTTTGCTTAGCTCTCATTTCTTTTTTGGCAAACATGAAAATGTATTCTAGACACGCATCGAGCCATTTTGCAAACGTGCCACCGAATGAGTCTGAACTCGGAGCGGAGGAAGTGGCAGGGGCAGAGGAGTGGTAGCGTAAGAGGTAAGGGGTCACATCAGAGGACAACCGCATTCACATTCGCATCCGCATCCGCCCACACAGTTGAGCCCAGCGCCGCCCGCCCAATGGAATTTTCCGCCTGAGTTTGCGCCCCTTTTTTCGCTCTGTGCTTTTTTCAGCGGCAAATCACGAGGAACGTGAAACGGGCAGAAGAAAAACTTTTTCTT
The DNA here is from genome assembly GCA_018152125.1 of Drosophila dunni. Lineage (NCBI taxonomy): Eukaryota > Metazoa > Arthropoda > Insecta > Diptera > Drosophilidae > Drosophila > Drosophila dunni. The sequence goes on along the minus strand of JAECXC010001917.1, from coordinate 17,657,816 downwards.
TTTTCTCTTTTTGGCGAAAATAAGTAAAGTTTGAATTTGGCAAACATAAATTATTTGTTGAAATTGCGAGTGGGGGCGTTGGGCAAAGGGGGGCGTAACTGTGGAGCAGCGAGCGATTCCCCAAAGGTCTCACCATAGTTTTTCATCTTTTCTGCTGTTTTTTTTCTGGCTCATTTTATAATCGTTGAAGGAAATTTATGAAATAAATAAATAAATAAAATACGTTTGCAAAGTTGGAAAAACTGCGGCGCCATTAGGCATGCCACCATGGGCACCTTGGGCACAGTGGGCATGATGGGTACAGTGGGCATCCCTAAGCTCATGCTCAATGCCAGTGCCATTTGTCTGTCTCGCTCGCTCCCACTCAAACTCCCACTCTCTCAGGCTTTCTCACTCTTGCGGCAGCTGTGCAAAAGTTTTGCTGTTATTGCATTTGTTGCTGTTGCCGTTGCCGTTGAACTACAGATACTTTGCTCTTGTATCTCACAGATACACAGTAGCTACAGCAAGGTGCGCAAATTGCCAAGGAAGAAAAAAAGTTGGAGGACGCCCACCTTGAAAGCTGTGGTGTAATTGTATCTAATCTTGCCTCATGTTTATATAAAAGCAACGACGAGAAACTACAACCACAAACAAGACACACACACACACAGACACACACACACACACTCGCACACTCACCTACAATTTGTGCAATATGGCGTAAACGGGGGTGCTCTCATCTCACTCCACGTCCTTTTCCCTGCAGTCCTTGTCTATATATGTATACATATATATATATCTGTAAGTCTATATATCTATACATATCGTATATTCATGCGGCAGTTGGGGTAAAGTTTCTGGGTTTTGGAATTTTAATAAAATTGCACAATTCCCAACTAAAGATAGATACTTTTCGTGTAATTTACGATGATGGCAGATAGCAACGATAGCAAAACGAGACAACTACTATTTCGTGGAGGGCAGGGAAGGGGCGTGGTAAGAGAAAAGTGAAATGTTGGGCAGGGGGAGTAAAAGGCGTTGCCAGAAAGCCAATTGAATAGTTGTAGCTTTAAATAGAAGACAAGTAATGTAAAAATCAATGAGCAAGGCGTTAAGGAATAAATTTAAACCATTCAAAGCATTAACTTTTAATATTAGACTGATGTAGGAAAGAATTGAGTATAAAAATCTACAAAAATCTGTTTACTTTGGTAGTAAATTTTAAAATCCAAATTCGATTTAGGACTTAACAGTTTGTTACTAAAAGTTTCCTAGAAACTTTATGTTTCTGCAGCCAAGTACTGGCGATCTGGCAACGCTATATTGCAGTTAGTAGTAGTGGAGGAAGAAGCAGCAGCACTACACATTAGACGTGTCCCTGCTCTGGCTTATTTATTGATGAAATCAACTACAAGTTGACACGAAACTTCCCAGAGATGTAGATGGAAATGGAGTTGGGGAATTTATATGGAAATGGATGGGGATATAGCTATAGCTACAGCTATTCCTACGGCTATGGAGTGGGAGTGCAAGTGGAAGCAGAAATGAGAGTGGGAGTGACTGCTTAATGTTACCCAATTGATCAATTTGCCCGCTGTCCCACAGTTTAACTTTGGTGGCATATGCAGATGGACGTTGTTGATTGGGCCACAAAATCGAAGGCTCATAATACTCATGTATTAGTGATAGCAATCATCTGACAAGCAGGAGCAGGAGGCGGAGGAGTGGTATGGGTTGGAGAAACGGAAGTCAGCAGGAGTATATAAATTCGTGGACTTAATGTAATTAGAGAGAGACTCCCCTAATTGGTAACTGGCGCTAAATTGGAAGGTCATCAATTGAACCTGGAATAAACGGACGAACATACGCCCGCACATCTAATTACATATCGTAAATTGTCAATCGAATTAAGTTGTGTTGGCATCTTCGAAATTGGCCAAGACTACAGCAAACAGCGAGGGCCTGCAACTACCTGAAAGGATTCTCGAGCATCAGGTGCCCAGCGGCGTAGGAGAACGGGTTACGGCTTGAACTCAGAATCCGTTCGAGCGTAAAATTCTTGTCTCAAAACACACACAACAATTTCACGCTGCTGCTGCTGCTGGTGCTGCAAAAAAAGAGTAGAAAGAAAGCAGAAAAAGTGTGCATCTTTTTTTTATGATATGCGGCATAAATGGATTTTAAAATGCTGCCAAACAGGCAGCTGAGTCGCATTGTCTTCGTGTCTGAAAACCTTTTGCGTGGTTATTGCGTTTTCAATGGAATTGAAACTGCGTCTCAGTCCCCGTCCCTGTCTTCATCTGCGTTTCCGTCTCCTTCTCTGACTTTTATTTTAACTTCAGCGTGGTCAGGTTGCAGACGCGCCAGGCGACCCGCAAAGGGTTGACAATTGTTGCAATTCCATGGGACAGAATCATAAAAAATACTTTCAGCCAAAACAGGCTGGGTTTGAACCGTGAAGTGCCTGCAAAGGACACGGCCGTAAATCAAAACCCGTTCGTTGGAAAACTAGAAAAGCGAAAGTGAAGCGGTAAAGGTAAAAAGGCAAATGGCTGCGTTGCAAGCTATTGCCAAATTCAGGCTACTACACTGAGAGAAACTAGTAATTAAATATAACAAAATGAATATATCTTCGTTAAGCCAACAGTTACAAATATTACTCAGAAGTCAATCAAGAATTCTGTATTTTGAGAGGCCCAAAGTTATGGATTATTTCTTAACCTTGTTTAAAAACGTTTTAAATTAACTTTTCAACGATTTTAATAATAAATCTGACATATGACATAAGATTTAAGCTTCAATTTCTTGACTGAGATTTAAAACAAATAATTTTTTTCAAAAGTCAGTTCAAAAATCAGTTATTACAGATTTGCTTTAGGAATATAACTTATTAGCCTTCTTCGGAAGATCTCGAGACACAAGTCTTAGTGAGAAATTAAGTTTACAAATTTTTAGTGCCTCTTAAACGAAAACAATGACTGGTCGCCAGGAGACATGGATGGCTAAACCGGAGGTAGCCAACTGTCCACGGGGCCTGGAATGTCTGGCCGTATTGAACCAATTGTTGGTGGCTCAAAAGGTCGAGCTACTGGAATTAACTGTTGGACTTGAGCAGGAGCATCGTTTCAGGGTCAGGAATGGATCGGGTCAGATGGTGTACAATGCAATTGAGGATAGCGATTTCTGCGCTCGATCCTGTTTTGGATCCATGCGTTCATTCGAGATGAGGATCGTGGATAGATCGCAAAACGAAGTGCTTCACATAAGTCGTCCCTTTCGATGTAACACACTTTGCTGCTGTATCCCCAGTTGCCTGAGTATGATTGAGGTTTCTGCGCCTCCCGGTCAAGTCATCGGCACCGTGAAGCAGGTCTGCACTTGGTTTAGACCTAGATATTGTGTAAAGAACATGGTTGGCAACGTTGTCTTCAACCTCGTCGGTCCTTGCTGTGTCTTCGAATGTTGCAATGACATCACCTTGAAGATTGTCAACGTAAACGGCGAGGAAATTGGCCAAATAACCAAACATTGGTCGGGACTCGCACGCGAGCTTTTTACAGATAATGAATATTATAGTGTCACATTTCCGCTTAACTTGGATTTGCGCCTGAAGGCCTTGTTGTTTTCCGCAGTGTTCCTAATTGATATTGTCCAATTTGAACAGAAAAGTGGTAGCTAAACAACCACAAAGCTATGGGACTTCAAATCGGACTTAAAAAAGCCACAACTGATGAGTTATTCAAAAATTTGTCGTTGACTCTTGAGTGTTTTTTGCACCTGATAGACTTTTTACTATTTTGTATTAATAGGGGAATCTTCCAAAAACCAAAAACTTAGTCTATTTAATTTTTCCTCTTTGCAATAAATATAAATTATTTGCATTTATTTTCATTTGTAACTTTCATGCCATTCTCCATATTGAAAATTGCAAGTAGCCACCTCGCAACCCCTTTATAAATTTGTTCCTTTTCCCTATACTTCTGCTGATGCTGAAGCTCCTCAGGTGCTCAGTTTACAGTGAAGCTGAGTCAAGGGTTGCTTTTCGCTACGGGGTCGCTTCTGCTGTTTCCAGCATGTAAATGTTTCGTTTAATCCACGTAATGGCCACATTTGCTCTAACTCCCATGGAAACGGCTCAGCTCCTCCTCTCGCCTCTCATTTGTTTTGCTCGCAAACGCGGAAATTCAGATAAACCGCAACAAAAGCTACAATTACAATGGAGTTCCTTTTCCCACTTTCCACTTTCCCCTTTCCCTTTCGGCTTCATGTTTTTTATCCTATTCACAAATTGTGCATTATTTTCTTATTTTCATGCCAGTTAATCGCGCTACATAATTTATTCCGACATTTTTTATTGCAGTTGTTTTTTAAAGATGGAAAATGTTTGACTGAGGGCGTGAACCAAGAAAGTCCTTTAGAAAATGAGGAACAATGGGAAACTGGGTTTACTATTGGATAGAAAATATAAGCACAACAAAATAATAATAGAAAGAATTTTTATTTAGCATTAAATGCTACATAAAGAAAACTTTCATGACAGAAACATAATTTATGATCAAAATGGATTTCAAAACATTTTACAGTTCAAGATAATATTTGTTTGTGCTCGTAAATTAGATGCATTCATTTCAAAACTAAAAAAAAGAATGCTGAAATACTAGTCATATAAATAATAGAGTGTATTTTTAGTATATAATGTTTATAAAATATACTAAAAATCTATTTTCGACTATGATGTGAACAAAAGAGTAATTAAAATTATATAATGAAATTGTTACAGTATAAAATTAAACAAGTTTCATTTCAATAAAAAGTTAATTTAAGATATAAATATTTACTGATACATAAAATCTTCATAAACAGCATTGAAATGTAAAATCAATGAAATATAAATTATTTCAAATGTCCGCAAATTTGCGTTAGAATGTGAAATCTTTTGTACCAAAATCCATTAATATTAATCAAATAATTTCTTATAAATATATATTTTTAATTTATACGCATTAAAAGAAAACAAAGTGTCGCATCTACACCTCTTTAAACAATTCCTCTACTCCAATTTGAATACCAAATGAAATGAGTTTTACGACTTTCAGATTGTCTCTCACTTTAAGAAATCCTTGATTGATTTACTATAATGACTTAAGTGCCGCGTGATAAGCGAAATACCCAGATAAGATGGGAATACAGAGTGCCTGAAGAAATATTAAAATACAATACATAATTTAATATGGAAAAGAAGACTGAAAGAAACCAAACTCTCTCGAGGAGAGGCGTAGTACAGGGAGGCGGGGGGAGATCTCTTGGCGTTAAAGTTAACGGAACATGTGTTAATACAGGATTGTAAAAAAGTGTATTATAAGAAACTCGAGCGAACAGTCGCCGGGGGGAATGGAATAAATATTTACCGCATTCCAAATTAAAAATAAAACAAAACACCAAAAAAAAACCAACCAAAAACCAAACAAAAGACTGATCCGCTCTGTCTCAGCCAACCAGCGATGGGTATAAATTGTAATTTATTTACTGATTTCGAGTTTTCTTTTCTTTTGAGGTTTTTTTTTTCGTTTTTTAGTTGTGAAGAAACGGGCAAGATAAGACATGGGTCAAAAACCATGGACTTGTCATTGGAAATGATGAAAGAATGGTGACTGATGTCGAATTTGGCTGATAAAATACGAGCTAGAAATATGAAAACAACCAGAGAGACCCAAAGAGATATGGGAAATGACATGAAATGCATTTCAAAATATTGAAAACAAGTTTTACAACGAAATGCCCATACTGGTTCTGAGCACTTGAGTCTCGAGTGCCAAGGTCTGGGATTCAAAATCGTATTCAGATTGGGTTTTCTTCTGGTTTTTGGTGTGCGCAATTGCAATTAGATCAGAGACATCGCTCATTTTGAAGTGCCGAGGGAGAAAGCGGGGGGAAAACAGGCATAAAACTGTTTGGGAAAACATTGAGAAAATGAAAAATGGTGCTATATGAGCGGCATATACAAGTATCACTGCTGAGATACGACCATAAAGCCTGTCGATCCCCAGGAACTGTCCAAAACTGATAAATGCAGCAAGTTTGCGCATTGAATTTCAATGGCGGCCACGATTCCATCGGGACAGAACAGAGAATCGGGAAACGGGCATCGGGCAATGGGTGCCGAGAGACAGAGACTCGTACCATCGAGTCCCACATAATTCTCTGATGTACTTATAACAAGAATCAAGTGCGTGGGGGGACTAACGAGTCAAGAGGGGGTAGGGGATGGGGGGCGGAGACCGCGTCGCCCATTTTAATGCGTTTCTTCGACAGGCCATGAAAATATGCCTGGTGATTTTTAAAATGCTTTAATTGAGGCCCCCAACTCGAATCTGAACAGCAGACAAAATGTCTGTTTTTCGTTCTCAAGATGCAAAAGTGTTCAACCCAATTAAAATTCTTAAAGCATTCACTTTACTTGAACAAAAATCTTTTCAACTGCCTTGAGTTTGTTCTTTCATTTTTTTCCTCTTTCCATTTCAACTTAGAAACGAGATTTCAGACAAAACCACAAATGGCGACGGCAAAATAACAAAATTTACATCGATATTCAGCTTATTAAGATATTTGTATTAATTTTACCTTCTGAAAGTCAAGAACAAACAGAAATCACAATCTTTTTATAGTTACAAAATGTATTCTTTGAGATATGTTGACTAAAATGAATGCATTGTTTGGCCAACAGAAAAGTCGTAAAGTTTTAAGCCATAAAAACTTGAACGATTTGTTTTCTATTCCATTTTAAAAACGATGGATATTCTTTGGGTCTCAGCTTTGGGACAGGCTTATCTTGGGCCCTCCTTTTTGAGATGCTGTTTCCGTTCTCAGAGTTCTCTTTCAATCCGATTAAAGTTGAAATTCTTAATAAAATAAATGTGGGTTGACAACTGATTTACTTTGGGCTTAGCTCAGGAAGGGAATACAATTTAAATAAAATAAATGATATAAACCAAATGTGGTAAATGTTCAAATTTTGAATAAAAATATTTATTTAAGTCTTTCAGAACGGTAATGCTTAAAAGAATTGATTTTTCTGGGGCCGTAAGTAACAAATTTTAATGTTTTATTAAATATTTGTTTGTAAACCAGGAAAAGAAGTAAAAATCTAATAAAAGCTAATAAATACAATAACAAAATAATAAATTTAACTGCACTTAAACTTGACAAACTTAATATCACTGTAAACTTGAAGCAAATCAACTTTATATTGAAAAAAGTAAAAAAAGTAACAAAAATCAATTTTAATTGTGATTTTTAAGTACGCTTAAATACGAATTAAGTAAATTTATTGAACACTTTAAAGTCAGTGTCTTTTTTATGAAAATAATTAGCCAATTTGTTGAACTTAACGTAAAACAAATAAGCTGCAAATTTATGAACTGACTCAGCTACCAAAATACTTAAAAACAAATAAAAAAAAAATATGTAAACATTATGAAACTGATGCGAAATTGTCCTTTTGTGGAAAGAGCGATAAGCCAAAGTGCAGTCATTAAAAGGCACTTGAAGTCTGCGTTCCAGTTTCCGCTTTTTCCCGTTTCATCTTTTTACGTACCACACACCTGGCTGCCAGAAAAAAGCATAAAGTATAGACTTTATTTGATAAAACGTTACGTACTCATTTATTTCTGTATTTGTATAAGAACAGGGCGTGGTGACCAAGCAAAGAGCAAGAGCTTAAATTGATTTAAAGTTAAAAGTTCTGGCCGTAACGAAAAAGGCTAATTTTGAGTTCAGTTACGCAGTAGATATGCAAATTGGGCTGCCTCGTTTTATTGCGAATATTAAATGAAATTAATGAAATTTTCTGCACCATAATCCTTTGCAAAACGCATAAATTTCCTCATTAAGTGTGTGTTTGTGTTTGTATATTCAATGTAACTAGCATATACACATAAGTGTATGTATATAGAATGCCAGCTCGTTTCGTTATATACAAGAGTTTCTATTGATTTTTATCTCGCCGGCAAAAAACACAAGGGATGTTGAATTTGCCAGGACCAGGACCCCAAGAGTTTTATATAACCAAGGTTTGTCCCTGTAGCTGTTGTTGTTGCCATGCCCTATATGAATATATAGAAACAAGCAAACAAAAGCTCTGTGTACATAAACGACGCCCAAAAACACAAAGCTCTGTGTTTGATTTTTTCGAAATACAAAAGAAGCCGGCAAAAGAAAATCGAACAGCAAAAAGGGGGAAATTTAATGTGACGAACGTGCATTAAACTAATGAAAATTATGAGTTAATATTTAATAATCGATTAGAATTAGTTAATTGTATTTTAATATTTATAATACAATTTCAAATTTTATTTATTTTGTTAATTACGATTTATTCGACTGAGAAAAATGCCCACTTGAAGCAGCTGTCAGTTATTTAAGCCAAGTCTCAAACCATTTTAACGAGCGCCCCCTGGTGTATTGGACGCGCACATGCAGTTTGCCTGCTGAACCAGCAGAGGGCGTCTTGTATGTGTGGCACAGGCACGCACACATGTGCCTATCCAAGTTGTGCATGTGTTGGTGCGTGCGTGCGAGTGAAACAGCCAGCGTCGAGACGGCAATACTGCGCACGAATCCAGCATGGCTGCCGCGCAAGCAAACACACACACGCACACAAGCAAAGGTAGGCAGGCCTGCCATTATATAAGTGTGGATTGTGCGTGTGTGCGTCGCACACATTTATCTTGCGTTGATGGTATTTGGCTTGCGTGTGGGACTGTGACTGTGTGCGTGTGTTTGAGTGTGTGTGTTATTTTCATCCCCCCTTTGGATGAATCTGTTTGACACATGCGCAGCAAATGCTTCGCTGTCGGCGTCGACTTTGGCGTCGCAGCCATTTGGCAGCAGCTGCTAATACACGAGAATTTCCACTTTTGGACGTATTTTTCAGCATATTTTGCGCTGTGCAAAGGGGTTTAGTCAAGTGCAGTTAAAACTTGGCTGCAAAACTTGAATTTGCAAATGCAAATACGGTAAACAGAGACTAACATTATGCAGATAAGCTAACTAAAATCCTGCCAAGTTTTGTTCAGTCTGACAGAGGATTAGCTTCAAGTTGTCAACTCTTAAGTAAATTTCGGAGATACGAAAATAGCAACGACGGCGACAGACAAATCTCATTAAAGTCTTGGTCGAAAACGACTTCATCTGGAATTCGTGACACGTTCGCATAAATGCTGTCGAAAATTGTCAAATAAATCACTCATATTTATATAAATGCCCCTGATATCCAAGCCGAGATAGCGCAGGTTGGTTGCTCTAGCCCTCGCTAGTCGTGGCTAATATGTAAATTAATAAGCCCAACACCGTGTGCCGCTTTCCACCTCCCTCTGCGCTACCCTTTACGCACTGCGGACAGATAAGCGACCGCTTGAAACGTGTTTACGCATAAATTATTAATCGCCAGCATGTCAGTCTGGTCTGGCCAAGAAAGGAGCCAGAAACAACAGCCCAAAATGGCAGTGCTGTCAACTATGGTGGCTCAGTATGTGTCATTTCTGTCTCTCAACTTGGCAATGGCCGTCGCCAGTTGACAGCCGCCCATCTAATGTCGAACATGTTTAAAACAAACACAACCTACGCATAAATTTATCAGCAGCGAACTTAAAGCACAAAAACACAAACTGATGAATGTTGAAAACGCAGTCAAAATGTTGTCAAAGCTGCTCTTAGCACATTAAGGCCAATAAAAGGCCACTTAAAAGACAACAAAAAAACACAAGAAGTAAAAAAGTCAAAGGAATTCGCATTTTCATTCATAAAAACGCAGCCAGAAGACGCTGCAGAGACGCTTCTACTATTAAGTAAATAAATGCTGAGAATGGAGAATGAAGAATGGAGAATAGAGGCGAGAGGTGGGGGAAGAAGCGGCAGTAGGTACTTGACTCGCGTGTTAGTCGCGAGCTTTGCTTTTATGACTGGCGTAGAGACAGGCAGAGGGAGACCGAGAAGTAGTGAGAAAGAGGGAGACAGCGAGCTCAGTTAAGTCTATGGCCGCTTCCGTCAGCTTCCGTCAACGTCTTGAGCGGCACTTAACGTGGCCAGTTGTCAGTTGCCGCTCGTCGCCTTAATGGCTGCCATAATAATGCTTTATTTTACTATCGCATGTGGGTTTCCCACTCTCTCTATGCTTCTCCCCCTTTCACTGCAAGTGTCTGTTGTCTGGCGAGCGTCTGCAGCTGACCGTAAAATTTTAATATCCCCTCGTTTTGGTGCGTGCTTTTCCCCTTCGCCTACGTCTGCCCCTTTCCGTTGCGCTGCGTTTCACACTCGCGGCCAAAAGCCAAATCAATTGCCTTGGCAATCTGCAACACCTTTATGACCATTTTATGTGCTACACTTTTCACCTTGACATTGACAATTTGACTGTGGCGTCAGCCTCAATGACCATGTCCACAGGCGCAACCACTGAACCACTAAAACCACTCAAACCACAGCAACAGCCACAACCACGACCTGCCTCAACGTGTCCCACATCGAAAGTGCCATAAAACACACCAAGTGGCTGAGAGAGTGTGCTGTCTCTGTGTGTGTGTGTGTGTGTGTGTGTGTGTGTGTTGGGGGGCATAATCCATCATAAACATTTTTATGTTCGCTCTCCATTTCTTACCCCGCAGCTGCTCTGCTTACCCCCCTACCACACTCCCTCCCAAATCGTTGGGCTTTGTTATTCCTACAGTTGGAAGCAGTAAAATTCGTTAAATGCTTAACAAATTGTTTATTATAGCCGTTTGGCAATAAATGCGGCTATTAGCTCATTTTAGGTGTTGCCACCGCGCTTCTTACCCCTTTTCATACCTCCCACCAGCCCCCCTCATGCCACGCCTGTTCTTCACTACACATTTCGCATACTTATATTAGATCGCACACAAGCAAATTGCGATTTTAATGCCAAACGTGAGTGAATTTAGAAACAATCGTTTAGGCCCAAAACAGTTTAACGAAATGGTTTTAAAAACCACTTTTAGCTGTTTATTAAGTTGCCATTTCAAATAGCTTTTAAAATTTAGACGATATTGCGAAAATAAATATAGATAATCTGCTTTTAATAAATATACTTTGTTATTGTCAAAAACAAAGCAAACAAACAAATGTGTATGCATAATTTTGGCATAAAGTTTGAGGATTTTAAATATTATTTCGCTTGTTTTTGAATCAGTATTAAAAAATGTTTTATAGTCGCCTTAAAAATACCCTCTATTTTTAATAAGAACTAAAATTTAAAACATTATCATTATGGAAAGGGGGAGAAATCTGAAGTGAACTGCTTTGAATATCTGCATTTCTTAACTCTTTGAAATATGCGCTGTAAATAATATATCTAGATTTTTTTAAAATCATTATAGAAGTTTCAAATAAAATAAATTATATTTCTCCATTTATTTTAGTTGATAAATTTTTTATGTTTTATTTTTCCAACTAACAAAAGCACTGTTAAGAGCGAACCTCCGCTATACTCTCGGAGCAGTGTATAACTTCATATATGTGATGTTTTCGTGTGTATGCGTGTGTGCTTGTGGCAGTTATCCGAGCTGCCGGAGATGAGTCCCAAAGGAGAACTTAGGTACAATGTGAAATCTGAATTTTGCCCCCGTTTGAACTCATTTGTTTTCGGTTCTGTTCCGTTCCAAGAAATTAAACGACTTTCGCATACGCTGCACGACACACAAAACAGGGAGAAAGGAATAAGGGGAAGGGAAGGAGAAGGCAACGGTGATTGCCAGAGTCTGTGTGTCCATTTTAGCCTGGCTTAAATATTGCATGGGACACTACTGAGAGATATAGAGAGACGCATAAGGAAGTTTGAATGTGGCCATTTGTATATGGATGGATTCAATAAATAAAGTCACACACACACAGACGCAAACACGCAGAATTTTGGTCTCCATACGGATGAGATGCTTGTGAGAGGGAGTAAGAGAAAGAGAGATAGAGGGGATGAGACAGGGATAGTGGATGCTTTGCTATTTATAAGTATCTCGATGGGGATGTGTCACTGGGAATGAGCAATCACATAACTTGTCTAACTGCCCTACTGCCCCTCCCAGCTACCCCGCATCCCCCTGGCTCTCCAAGTCGGTGACCTACTTGCGCCTCAGTTGCCTTAATTCATGTGGATATAATATATAAATATATATACGAATATTCATATACATATATACAGCATGTTGTGTGTCGAGTTGCGTTTGCGATGCTGAGCACAAATATAATTGCGTCGTTTGAAATTTCGTCTAAGTTTTGTAATTAATTCTATTGGCTCTGATTGGACTAAATTAAAGCAAACTGTGCAACGCAGAGAGGCCAAAAGACAGACAGAAAGTGAGAAGAGGGAAAGAGAAAGACAGAGAGAGAGAGAGAGAGAGAAGTATAGACTTGGCAGAGCCTCTAAAAACAGGTCGCTCGTCGCTCTCAGATCATGTCAAACGATCGATTTAAATGCTAATGTAGGACAATACAGTTTAGAGTATATGACATTGACAACCTGAAGCCCACACAGTGGGTGACAAAAGTAATTCACATGATAGTTTTTCAATAAATTAAACAATAAACTGCAATTAAGGCAAATTATACATAATACAATTACAGATTTATTTAGAAATAAATTACATATTATTATATTTGTTCAAGTTTATTACTGAGCAGCGATTAAGTATTTAAATTAATTGTTAACTATATGAAATTCATATATTATTATATGCAGTTGTATGTCTTAAATGCCAGGGCCATTAAATGTGTACTATATTTTAAGTCTACAATAAAATAATTAATAAATATGTAGATGTGTCGCTGGTATAAATTTGACATTAAAAATGTATTTAATCTATGATATTATTTATAACTAATACAATAAAAACCAATAGAAATATCGTAATTATTAACATGTGGCATATAATAGTCATAACTTTATTCCCTGAGCATCCGTTTGATTGAAAACAAGCAATTTAGCCATTTGTGAAAGATTTAACTTGCATATCCAGATTAAGAATTTGATTGTTTTGCCCACTGTGCCAATACAACACACATACATTTTTTGTAGGCTCGGACCAATTTGCCTTTGGCATTGCGTCACAATCTTGAGGGTTTTATCGCAGGTCGCTCTAATGTTACTAGTTCGGTTTCGGGGCTTTGGTTTCTGTCGGTTCCGCCGTCCTCTTCCTCCGTCCTCTGCACCCTGTGCTCCGTGCTCCGTCCTCCATTCTCTGTCCTCTGTGCGTGCCTTCTTCAGCAAAGTTGAGCGCAAAACTCATTTAAATTCAATTCGAATGTGACATTTTGTTTCGTCTTTCTTTATTTATTTTTTGTATTTCTTTTTTTGTATTTTTGTTTTGGTATTTTTGGGCCTTTGACAAATGTCGCAAAGCTGCTTCAAACGACGGTGGAGGGGCGAGAGGGCGTGTGGAGGGAACAGAGTCACTGTCAGTGAACGTTTAAATCGATTTGGATTTCGGATTCGGAATCGGATTCGAACACGAATTCTCGCTACCTTTGCAAGTGGCTCATGTTTCTTCTGTTTTTTATTCCAGACTTTTGTTGTTTTCACCGATGTTATTGTTGTTGTTGTGTGCTTTGTTAAGTTCCATTGTTATCCAAAAATGGCTGCATTATTTGTACACACATTTTTCTTCTTATTTTCTTTACATGTGTGTTTCCTTTGTTGTTTCTGTCCTTCAGAGCCAGCAGAGCACAGAGCTCGCCTCAAAACGTGATTCATGCGAGTGTTTTGGCCATTGCTTTTCTCTCTTTTTCGTGTTTTTTTCCCCTGTTGTTATTGTCATTTATATTGATAGGGTGTATTTTATTTTATAGCTGTGCATGTGTGTGTGTTGGGTGTATTTTTTGTGTCGACATTATGTAAAAGCTGCCGACTTCAATTGCATTCCTCGCTTATGGTTTCTGTCTGACTGTTGGCAACACTAAATAAAACTTATGGGTTCTTGCTTATTATTTACCTTGGCTCAGTGTTAAATAAACAACACATTCAATTAGATGAACTCAACGGGTTCACATTTCGCCTTTCTTCTCTAGTCCATTTTCTTTTATTTTCCCTTGTCCCTTTTCTCCCCAACTTAATTCCTAGTTTACATGTTATCATCATTATCAAATGCAAATGCAGCTGCTGCTTGACTCGATAAGTCCATTAGGCAAAATCTGAGCTACACCCTCAATCCAGGGAAACCTTTTCCCATTTTCCGCAGCAAAAAGAAACCAAAAAAAGAAAATATTAAATTCGTTCTAGCTGAGATTTTAAGTCCGCAGCAAATGAATGTTTAAATCATACTGGAAACTGGACAATTAGAGAACCCTAAAAATGGTTGAAATTACTCGAATGAAAAAAATAATATAGAAGATGATATAATTTTATTCAACGAATGCAAAGCATTTCCCAGTTTGCATGCAAATCGTAATGAAATGCATTTCCATTAAGAGTACTTGTTGTTGTATCATACGAAACGGGGAAAATGGAAAATGGAAAATGGCTTTAGTCACGCCATTTCTGTACTCATCATAACATTTAATTATATCATTTAATTTATATTCAACTGCAAACTGCACTTTACACAGCAGCTATAAATATTTATTTTCAGACAGTTTTGGCAGGAAATAAAAATTAATGTATATATTAAGGAGTATTTTTAGAACTTATTTAAACACAAATTAAATTTAAAATACAGGCAGGGGTAAATAAATGCCTAAATGGCTTACACACATAAGACAATGATTAAAAGTGACTTTGGTATAAATGGAACCAGAAAATATAGTTTTAAGTCAGCTCAAAGTTAATCTAGGATTCGGCTGGACTAAAAATTAATATGCGTGTCTAATTTGAGTTCAAAGTTCTTGACAATTAATTCGCTCACTTTCAGCTTAATCTTTAGTCATTGCTGTGCTCAGCTTGATACCCATACGGGTTAGCAATCTGGCCAATAATGTTTAAAAGTAATGTGCTTCATTTCACCTTCTGACCAAAGCAACAAACTGACAGAGAGACAGACAATTAGATTAAGTTGAGACATGATTAAGAGTGTGAAGAGATGAAGGAAAATGGCAACAAATTTGCGAGAAGGCAGACACTCGAATTGGCAACAAAGATGTGTGCGAGAACAGTGGTTAAACCAAGGGAAATGCTACAATAAAAGAGGAAAAACTAAAAAAAAGAAAAGCCAGACAAATTTTATATAAATAATTCATTGTTGTAACGTGCAAAGCTCGTCGAGAGCATTTGAGTTAATTAATGAAGCGCATCTCAAACCAAAGTCCACAAAAAGACGCAATTGGAGCTAAACGGCCCCAAGGCAAGTCTGGAGGGGATAGAGGCTTGAAGGGGGAGTGGAAGAGCACGGAGTTCAGTAGAAGTTCTGCCAAAATTAATAACAGACGCAAAGCTCAGACACAGCTCCACAGGCAACGCTTCAAATTGTGAACAAATGGCGCAGCAAGACGCTTGCTGGGCATGCGGGGAGGGGCAGAAGGTGAGAGACAGTGCGCAGGTGGGGTAGGAGGGCAAAGAGCTAAAGAGTTTCGACTCTCGTCTAGGTGGATGGTTATATGGATGGTTGGATGCAGGGCAAAGTGCAAATAACGACAGCGGTGGGCAACGTGATGAGCTTCTTCTTTCTGGTGGTTGCAACTGTTTCCCACCACCAATAAACGTGCCACACCACACCACACACACAAGCACACACTCGCACACACACTCGCACACGTGCTTGTGTATGAACACGATTCCCAGTTGGATTTTGGGTGGTTGCTTTTTGCCAGCGAAATGATATTTAAATTTTCTGCACCAAAACCTCACGAAGCGCATCGACAGAAATAGCAACAGGCCCTGGAAGGAGAAGGGGAGAGCAGCAGGGGGAGGCCACGTTAGAAGGTTGGAGGGAAGGCAGCATTAGCCAAGTTTTAGGCTAAAATAAAAGCACCCAACTCCCACCGCTCATTACACAAAATTTGCATTTAGAAGCAAAACAGCAGCGGAGCAAGAACACACAGTGGGGCAGGGTAGGAGTGGGTAAGGAGTGTGTGGAGGAACTCGGAAAAAAGTGCACTTAAGCATAACTCGCGCTCGTGACAAAGCAGCGAGTCTTCCATTAGTTTTTACCCCGCCAACTCCATTGGTTGCATACAAAATTTGCCGCTAAGTCGTAATCGCTTTGGCATCAGCGACGCATCATCATCATCATCGTCATCGTCATCATTATTATCATTAGCATTGGCATCGCTGATAAGCGAGCACGGCATGAAAACGAACGAATCACTCCTGCCAATATTGAGATGGGGATTTAAGTGCTTGTTGCCTCTTTGATATTCAAGCAAAGAAGATGCCAGTCAGCCGATGTTTATGAGCCAAAAGTATCAAGTTGGCTAATAAACTCATCGCCAGCCAAATTTATTGCTTGTCAATGCTTTGTCAAAAAAGTTTAAAATGTTTTGCAAATCAGCTGCAGCCTGTTTCGAATTTATAATTCAAATCGATTTTTATTTAAATTCTCCAATTTTTCTTTAATTCCTTTACTCAGGTATAAATAGTTAAACTCTTTAAGTCAGCTACTAGTAATTCAATATTATTTGGTAGTTGGTGTTTCCATAGCTATGTGATTGTCAAAATAAATAAACATAACAAAAACCAGCTGCTTCTGACTGTTGCACGAGTCACCCTGTGCCGGTGCTCCATGCCAAATAAGAGCGAAAGAGCGCACAAGTTTTCTCTTTGGCAGCAAATGCCGCTGTGTTTCTCTTGAAAACCGCTAGATTTTGGGGTGGGAACCGCACGACTCTTCCGGCTTCGCACGTGAGATATATGGGAGCGCGTATTTATAAGGCAAGTTGTGAATAGTTTTATTATACGATATTGTATATTATTAAAATAAATTATTAATAAATGTATATATATTCAATAAAATGAATTGTATAGAAAGTTGTGTGTATTATTAAAATTATTTATATGTATTTATTATTAAAATTTGCTTAATTCAAATAAATATATATTATTTTATTCATTTATTACATTACACACTTTTTTTCTCGAACTTTTTAATAGTTCTTAAGTGTTTTCCATATTATTTTTAGACAGTTTATTATGCTGAAAGCGTTTAAGAAGTTTAACACTTTAGAAATGATTTATAGCATCAAAATATACTTATTTATCTACAATTCATGGTAATGAACCGATTTGAAACCACACGAAGACATGATGTACATAGATCCATATTTTAAATAAAACTAATACACGTATTTATGCGCTAAAATTAAACAGGATTATTATGTTTAATTTTGATTTTGCTGCACTTTTAATTCTAATATAATTATATTTAAAGGTTTCAGCTGACTGGGAGTAAAAGTGATTTGGATAAAATTGGATTTTCCAATTCCTTTGCTTGAATTTTCAGTTGTCCAGTCCCAAGCTGAATTGCGAGTTGTTTTTATGATGCGAACCAATTTTTCGATTCAATTATTTGGAATGGTTTGCAATGTGAAAAATTCGAGAAGTACGAATTCAAAATGCACAAGCTGAAGCAACTCAGCTACTCCACTCCACTTCACTCCCCTCATCCCGACACCTTCTCAAGCTGCAAGTACGTGAAATTGGCCGAGGAATTTGTTACATTTCGCTCCCCTTTTGCAGCCCCCTTTCTTCTTTTTTTTTGGTATTTCATTTATATAATTTTGGGTTTTTTTTCTCCTTTTTTTTTGTTAAGCTGAACAAAACGTCTGCGAAGTGAAATACTTGTAATCAAAATGCTTTGACTCGACTCAATTTGCAGCAGAAGGTGTGGATTATTCTCGACTATGCAGTCCAATTGAAGCTTTGGCAGAGTGCGTTGGCCTCTCCAGCATTTGGACCCCGAGGTGCCGGCCATAACTGCAATCCATTGCCCTTCCCCTCGACCCTGCTGTGCCCCAACAGCTGACGGAGCAGCCACTAAGCTCAATTGAACTTAATTCGAGAAGGAATCGAGCTGCAGCCGGAGCTGGAGCTGAAGCTGAAACTGTAGCTCAACTCAACTCTGAAGAAGCTGAAACGTGTTCAATTTGCGCTCATGAATGTTTCAGCATGTAGTTATTGGATTTACTTTCGGCACTTGCTACTAAGCATTTTTGTCGTATATCTAAGATACTTTTATCCCAAATTTTTTGCTCAGCTGCCGAAGCGTGCACAAAATTGCCAAATAAGCTGAGAAAACTATCGATAGAATGCGGAGTGCGAGTCAAAGATTGTGTGAAATGAAAATACAAATCTAAATAGTAATATGTAGACACAAAGAAATGAAAAGACATAATGGTATAAAGAAAGTTCAGGGAACTCTAATACAACCAAGTTTCACACATTTAAAGAAAACGAAATTATAATTATTAACACATAAAGATAAAAACATAAATCAAATATATACAAAAGTTTATAAATACTTATAACCATTTTTAAAGAGATTATTAAACAATCATCCTCTGATATATTAGTTTTTATGCATGTTAATATTCAAATTGGAATCGTTTTATATGCATACACTATAAAATGTTATACAATCTTTGCATTAATGAATATTAGTTAAAGATTATAATTTAAATATGAATAATAATGTATACAAATATGTTATCTGATAACACTACTAACTCTGTAGATTGCAGTGGACTCAAAGTTAAAGTTCAAGGAACTCAAGCACTCGATTCAGTTTGTTAATGACTACTTATAGCCGAGTAGGTGTTGTATCCACTAGACAAATTGGGTCAGTCGATGTCTGGCGATGAAAGCAGCCGTCAACAGATGTCAACTGGGAAACAGTCGCAGTCAGAAACGTTGAATCGTTGAATTGCCTCGTGACGTAGTGACGACTGCGCCATAAAAAGTAACATAAAATTCACGCAGACGACCTTGAGAAGCAGTAAAAATTTTTAATGACTCTCACTTTTTACTGCCAACTCTTGTAGACCGTAAATTTTCGAACTCGCACTGGCAAGCGGCATCACAAAAGCGGAAGGAAAGCAGTTCACAGTCGTAGTCAGAGACAGCCTCAGTTCAGGTTCAATTTCTGTTTCAGTCTCGGACTGAGACTCATTTTGGTGATCGGCTGTTGGCCACAAATTGTCAATGGGCCCACTGTGCGGCCATAATGCGTAGATTTAAACTGGGACCATGGTCACATATGCCTGCTGTTTTCTATGCTTAAATTCTTCTTCTCCCACTCACACTCTCTTTCTTTCCTCCTCACTCATTTCACTTTGCTTTCACAGTTGTTTCCTTATGATTTTTTATGACTTCTTGCCATGTTGTTGCCATTTTATTGTTTTATGATGGCCGCTGACTGACATTGAGCTCATCACTGCAACAACTAAGAACAACCCTTCATTTGGCCAAGTTGACGAGCTACCAAGTGTTTAGAGCCAAATTGCTGTCTTGCCTGAAGACACAACCCTTTGCAATACATCAAGGAAAACTAACGATAATTGCTCGCAAGTTATGCCTAATTTGCTTTCAAGGTCTGCTGTTTTTTTGCAACGACTTGGAAACCCATTAATATACTACGACCCCGTTCTTGACTCCTCTTCCCTGCTTCTCTCACAATTAGCCATACTTTCGAGCAAAAACACACAAAGAACATTTCCAAAATTAGCTTTTGGAAAGTGTAAATAATTACGGACAAGGTGTTTGCCAAGGCTAAGCAAAGAGTTGAGTTTTAATTGGAGAAAGTCATTGCTTAGCTAACGAACAGCATTTAGGAAAATTAAATAATTTTTATTGTTACTAAAGGATGGTCTAGAAGTTTAAAAGAGACCTAAAAGTACTAACTCTTACTTAGAGGGAAAACTTCTGGAAATAGTATATAAGAAAAATTATGAATTAAGGTATTATAGGAATCAAACTTTCTTTTGTCTTCATTAATTCCCAAATTCTCCAACTAACTTAACTTAAACTCAAAGAATTTATCTTTAATTTATATGAAGTAGAAATCTGCTTCTTATTATAATTGAATTATTTTTCACAAAGCTTCTCAGCTCTAAGCAAATTAAGCAATATTCCCTAATCAATCATTCAATCAAGTAACTCACTCATTTTGTTATTCAGCAGTTTCACAGCCAAGTGCATTGACACCTGTTTGTTGCGCTCGGGGAAAATATCTGTAATCACAATCGAAGTGTTTTGTAGGTAGGGAGAGAGGGGAGCAGCGTTAGATGCTCCCT
Source organism: Drosophila dunni (assembly GCA_018152125.1). Classification (NCBI taxonomy): domain Eukaryota; kingdom Metazoa; phylum Arthropoda; class Insecta; order Diptera; family Drosophilidae; genus Drosophila; species Drosophila dunni. Next base: position 17,637,617 of record JAECXC010001917.1, on the reverse strand, counting down.
AATTTTTCATTCTGCTCCACTCGCTTGGGTTCTATTAGTAAAATGGCTTTTGTCTGCTGATAAGAACTCGCTTGTTTTGGGTTGACAGCAAACACCGAAACTTTTAATGAGAAATGTCGCATAGTGCATGTGGTTCGCTTCCAATTTTCTCGACGCATTTTCTGCTTTTCTTTTCCTTTGCGTTGCTTTTGTTGTGTCCCAAAGGCGAACTCGACAATTTTTGTTACGAGCAAGCATCCTGTCAAAATGAGAAAACTTTTGCCAACGCCAAACGTGTCGATGTCGATGTTAACGAACCCGCTCCCGAAGCTGCATCGGTTCAGTATTTTGAGACGGAGACAGAGTTACACTTCTGGCCATAAGTTGCTAAAAGAAAATCTGTTTCAAGTGGCATTTCACTCCTTGAATTGGCTGCCTTCTACTAGACTCCCACCTACTAGACTCCCACCTGAGGATCGTGGACCAATTGCAAAGGTGTCTGCATTCGTGTCCAGCATATTTCTGCCTTCTGTCTGGACTCAAGCCAAACGTTTTCTTTCCCATTATTTGCACAGCAGTTGCAACAAGCCAAAGGGAAAAACCAGTGGAGAAACCGGAGCGAGAGGGGAAGGAAAGTGGTAGTAAGAACGCCCACATCTTGACTTCTCCTGGTTTATTTGTGCATAAGGCAACGATGCGGAAGAATGCTTTTTTCGTTCCGCTTTGCGGAGGTTCTAAGTTGGCCCTACAATTCTTTACATGAGTCTGCCTTCTCTCCGCTCATTGCACTTGCGACAAATGCCAAAATGGAGCAAGTTTAAACACTAGAGTGGAATCTCAACTATGAAATACCCGTTTCTCAAGTGTTTATTAAATCGTAGTGCATACTTATAGGCGCTTAGCTTGACGCTATAACTCTTGAAATACATATCCGATCTGAAAAAGGTGTTTGTAGTAAAAATATACAACATGTCATTGAAATTTATGCAATTACTAGGATGTAAAGAGAAAAGTCAAGTTTACCCTTTACATAAAATTACAATATGCCCGAAATTCACCATTAACGGGTATAAAAGTACACTGATAAAACTGTTTACCTCGTGCGCAGAATGAAGTCACTTTGGCCTAAGTATTTTCTCAAAGTGCAGGATTAGATTGTCACGATTGCGAGTACGGAAAAGGTAAGCGCACTCTCAGGTATAAGCATTTGAATCCCCAACGCTTGTTGACATGTTTTGGCCGTGGTAAGTGCCACGCCAATCGTTGCTTGAGGCGGTGGCGTTGGCGGTGGCGTTGGGAATACGGCGTAGTCGGAGATGTATAAATAGACGGAACACACCTTGCTTTGCACACGAAATGGAGGCTAGCATAACCAAATAGGCTAAGAGAGAATATGATTCTATTTGGCACGGCCTGTTTGTTGTCTGTTTGCCTTCATATTTTGATGATTGAGCCAAAAGCACACAAATTGGCCTGGGCCCGAGTTTGGGCCTGGGCTTGTGTTTGGGCCTGGCCGCGTCTAATGGCATGGAAACCGCCCAAAATGAAACAATAACAAGTCAACAACAAAGTTGTAGTTGTCTTTAAGAATTTGTTGGCTTTAAATAGGAAGCAGAAACGTTTTGCCAGCTGGCTGCTTGCTTGAGATTTGTTTTTAATTTCGGCTGCCAAAAGTGTTGGCCAATATTTTGGCAAACTTTTTTTTATGGCCTCAACAGATTTTGTGCCGTTGTCAGTTGGCCAGTTGTCAGTCTGTGTCTTTCTCTGGACGATATCTAATGAAATTTGCCACCTTCTCGCCATCATTTGCTCATGCTTTGGCCATATTGCGACAACTACTACGTCTTTGGCTCAGAAAACTTTTGGCCAAATCCATTGGCAAGCCAGTCGCTTAATTGCTTCCGCTGCAGGAGTCGGAATCAGAGCTGGAGTTGGAGCGCCGTGTGTGGCAGCTGGCACAAAACTTTGATTTATCAGGCCGTAAATCTCAGGCTCAGTCCCTGGCTCTTGCTCTGCAGCTGACTCTGATTCTGGCATACTCTGGAGCTGTGCACGCTGTGCCAGGGTAGGTGGAAAGCCAATTCGAATGGAACCGCCACGGGGTGTTCATAAATCAGCGGGCAGAATGTGAGGCGGCTTTCGGGGCATCAATATAAATCGAACACTTAATGGACTCACCTGACCGGGGACAAGATTGAGGGCAAGATTGGGGACAAGTCCGCACAGGCAGGAGACGCTGGCTGATTCAGACGCATCTGGATGAAGTCTCAATAAATTTACGTGCATTATGAGCACGATATAAGTTAGGAATTTTATATCTGAATTAAACGTGAAATGAATTAACGTGACTAAAATATTCATCTTGGCCCACAGGACTCGCAGTCGCTGTGGCAGTACAAGAATTTGCATAAACGCTGAATGAGTACGAATATGTATAAGAATACGAATACTCATACTCATACTCATACTCATACTCACACACTCACGCTAGTTCCTCTTGTTGTCGTTGTTGCAGTTGATAAATGGCAAATGCGCGTGCTTGTTAAGAAGCCAAGTTTATGCAATGACTAAATTAACTTATTTATGCAAATTCATTTGGGCTTTATCTTAAATTTACAGATTAAAGGGATTATCCTTATCCTGACTGAAATTGGAACATGCTAAGCATAACAGATTTTATGCAAAAAGTCTAACAAATCTTCGATTATTCAAATGACAGCTTAGTTTATGAAGTACACGGGAAGAAATTACGGTGTTTCGTGGCACACTCAATATGGAGGCTAAGTTTTGTTGTAACTATTTTTTTCAGTGTTTTGGATTGGTTTTTTGTAATAAAATATGATATAAAAATAAGTGAAACAAACAAGAGAAAGTTTTTCCTTGAAACAGCGATTATTCCCTTGATAAATGTATGACAACAATTCAAATTTCACAAAATATATACTATGTAGCACTGTATCTGTAAAGGCCATTAGTGTAGCCTACATGTTCTATGTACATACAGACTACAATTAGACTTCAATGTAGACTACAATTATCATTCCTTTGACAAGTATAAACATTTTTAACTGCAAGAAATTCATTTTAATTTACTACAAACAAATTTCTTGTACTTACAAATTACTTGTACGGAAAGTATTTGAACTCTTGATCGATTTTTGATGAATGAATTATGCAGCGAGTCGAAAAAAGAAACCAAGAGCAAGCCAGAGCATAAGATAACGTAAAGCAACACACTCATGAATGAGTTTAACATATTCATGAGTTTAAGCAATTGTCGTCTCAATTAAGCGAGGTACAAGTATTTCTACAAATTGTCCGTCTGTCGGTCTGCTCGTTTTCAATTCAAATGAGAGTTTCCCGTTTCGCGGCTGCCCCAGAAGACCCCACAGCAAGTTGCAATTAGCACATGGCCACTAATTGATCATTAATTTAAATGCTTCTGGTTGTGGTCCGAGCATTATCAAGACAACAAATTAAAATGCGACGTTCTCTGATAATTGTGAGTGCTGCCAATTGCCGACGGCATTGATTAAGTAAAGAATGGAATGCTTGGAATTAAATAAAATGATAAATACAAAAATAAATAAAAGACTGTACCTCGATGTTACTTTAGTTAATTAATAAAATAAATTAACAATTATGAGAATATTAAAAACTGTTAGTTAAATGCAATTAAGATCTTGGCAAAAACTAATGAATTAATGCGCCGTCTGCATGAGAATCAAAACTTGCTTCAATAGCCAATGATGCAGTGAACCAAAAGACTTTTCTTGTGCATGAACCGTTGGACCGTTGAACCGCTGAACCGTTTCCCGGGCCCAACGCGAAGAGTTGCCATGGCAACGGGACCACAAGTAATGGAAGTCACGCGCTTTGGTCAATGGCCGTGCCAGCAGCTGCAGCTGGGAATGGGACAGAGCATGGCAGCGTCAGTGCCAGCGACAGGGACAGCGAGAGGCAGAGCGATAGAGCAAGGGGGAGAGACAGGGACAGAGACGAAGTCAACTGCTTCAGCTCTGTTGTCGCTTTGCAGTAGTATTAGTGCGTGTCATGGTGTGTGTAAGCAGCGACGTCAACGCAGCCGACGACGACGCCGCGACGTCAGCACAGACTGGCTGGCCGGGTGAGTTTTTGCCACGCCTGAAGTCAAAGCGAGGCGACTGCGCATGTGCGGGAAAAGGACGCACTGCGCTGTGTGCGTGTGTATGTGTGCGTGTCAGATAAATGTGACAATCAGATAAATTCAACATGGCCGACCAGGCAGATAAGCAGCGCGCCCCGCCAGCAGCGCCTCACCAGCGACATCTGGCGGCGAAATATGCAGCAGTTATTGCTAGACAATCTTTATCTACTGCTCATGGGACGACGCTCTAGTCGAACGGTGCGAGCGGAACGGGGCAGCGCAGCTCAGCCATGAAAGTGGAAGGATGCCGTATGGCAATACAGCGAGCAGCTCTGCGGAGTTTCCAATTTTATCCGCTAGGCTTCGCTTGTGTACTTCTTATTGGCAAACTGAGTGGGACAATCTGGTTAGAGTTATCTGCGACAACTCGATGTCTAATACTCGCATGTGCCTCTGGCTTGTGCTGCTGACAGCGATATATTTCATAATAATTATTGCTACCAGTTCTGAATGAATCGAGTTGTATATCTATATATACTTGTAACTGGTTTCTAAATAAAACCATTTCCAAAATAACAGTTACTTTATTAAGGCATTGCCACTAGTTTGACTTTGTACAAAAGTAATTTTCAATAAATTTCAATGACTCAATTAACTGAATTCAAAGGTTTTTTAAACGCTTTCTCAAAATGACAAGATAAACACAAGTCATTAACACACATTAACTACCCGTAATTAATGAGTCATCCAATTAACTAAGCTCGTTTTCCAGACTTGATATCTGTTTTTAAATGCTTTCTTAAGTGCCCCAGCATTTGAGGCATAAACACCTGCTTAAAATATAATCCAATTCTTTGGTTGAATTCTTAATAATCCCATAAGCTCAACAGATTTATTTAAATATGCTTAAATCAAAGAACTTTATAAAAATTCCAAAAGCTAACAGAACGTATGCAATGATAGCAAATATGGGTCTGAAGCTTTTTCTTTAATATAATAAATATGATTAAAGGAATCTCAAAAGTTTTGGTAAGCTTTTGGTAAATATTACAAAAAATACCATATATTAATGTTTCTAGATCTTTTTTTATATTAATACATGATGATTGAATAATGATTAATCAAGTATTTGATTTTAAGTTAATCGCTGTAAATAACAGAAATTTTCAGCACATTGATTGACTGATTTTTATTTATATTGCTTACGTGCTCAAATAATTAACTAATTTAGCTGCAATTATCATAGTTTTATTGCCAATTAATTGCCAGCCAATACAGAAGCAAACTAGTTTCATTCTCCATTTGAGCGTAGCAATAGATAATTCAAAAAATAAAGTGAAGTAATAAAACTCGAACGCTTCAATTGCAAATAAAGTGTCCACCTTTCGGATGTAACTGCGATTTGCATAATAGAATCTAACAAGCGCTCTCATTAGAGCCATATTCGATGGGCGGTCGAAATGGAGACACGGCTTTTTGGGTTCATGTCCTTGGGAGGCAAAGCATTTGGGCTTATACCAAAGGCGACACAAACAATTTGTAATCAGTGGTGTTAACAAGACGAACCATAAATTTCTATTGACCTCTGTGTGCTCTTAAGACTTTCAGAGGGTTCGGTCGTCACCAGCACCACGCAAGTCCCCAACTATAGCTCCATTTTCAGCCCTGCAGCGAGTGAATTATGCAAGTGGCGCGATAAAAGCAAAGCCAGGCAAACTAAATTTATTGGATGCCATGCACTCATTAGCATCCAAATGCGGAGACCGCCAACTTCAAGTCAACGAAGACGAGAACGCGAACGAGAATGAGACTAAGAACGCGAACGAACTCATTAAGTGCCCCAGTTGGTGGGGCACTGCCATGCCCACAATTGACAGCCCACAGCCAATGGGCGGGCCATGGCGCTGAATAAATAACAAAGTGACAACCACAAAAAACAACCGCGTCGGTGATGGCACAGCGCTTCTTTCTCACCGAAGACACAACAGCCAAGAGCCAGAAACAACAACAACAACAAAATGTACAATAATTGAGCTCACAAATCACAGAGGAGCGCAGGAGCAAGAGCAAGAGTAGGAACTGTAGTTGGAGTCGGAGCAGCAATTGGAGTCGGAGTAGTCGGAGCAGTAGTCAGAGCTGGATTGAGAGCTAGAGCAGCCGGCGCACCAATGAACACGAACCAAGTAAATTGAGATTCTTTAAATTTATGCACATATTTTCTGTCGTTTTTCGCTTTTCCTTTTTCTCCGACTGTCGAACTTGAAAGTACGTGTAGCCACTTAAGCTTCACGTCGTCGTCATCGTCGTCGTCTCGGCCCCATCTTTGGGCCCGCTTCCACCCGCCTGAGGCGGCATCTTGAGCGCCCTAGAACGACTGGAGTAAATCTAGAGGCGCCTTCGATAGCTTCAGCTGCTTCTGGCTTTGACTCTGTTGGTCTCTGACTCTGGCGCTGTTTCTGGCTTCTTCTTTTGGTTCTGACTCTCTGGCTGGTTGGCCATTTAGTTGGTTAGCCAACTAAATGTGCATGTTGATGTGCTTGTCTGTGTGTGTGTGTGTGTGATTGTGTGTGTGGCGTGGCATATTGATGAACCGCAGCAAATTGGCTCCACGGTGGCAGCAGATCCTATGCCCATCACAGTGGTTCAACAGTCAATAACAACACCACGAAAATAAACACAACGAAGCTTTAGTTATTGAAAGTTATTTTCAATAAATATTTATAAAATTAAATGTGTTCCAGCTGGGTTCAAAGTAATAATTATATTAAATTATAAATATAGATTAGAAACAGGTCTGAACTGGAACTGAATCTGAAAGTTTTCTTTCGCTTAGGTTAAGCCTAAGCCTCCTAAAAATCATACATTTACTTAAGTACAGGACTCTATGAGCTACGCTTATCAAATTATTTCCGTTCCACTGTGCAATCTCCTTCATGGGTGGCTCAACTTTTTCTAGCCGTTATACTTGACAAGAAATTGTAAAAAAAAGAAGCAAACAAACAGAAAAATAAGAAAAAATAAAACAAACGAAACAGGAGAAGTAACATGTTTGGTTGCCACAACTCCTACTCCTCCTTCTGCTCCTCCATCTCCACCTCTCCCTTCTCGAGCAGCATTTCCCCTTCGCGTCTTAAGTTTGTAGTAGTTGCAGCTTGGCAATCTGCCATCATTTGGCATAAATCCCCCATGATAAAAACCCACGATTGCTCCCCAAAGTTTCGTGGTGCGCACTAAGCCACGCAAGTTTCAGTTACGCCAGGACGAAAGAAGAAGCGGGGATTGGGAAAGCGGTAGAATAGTTGGTGTCCCCAACTAGATATACGGGATATGCTTGGTATAAATATTTTAAAATTATTACGCTGCCCTCACGAGCCACGAAGTTTTCGCCATATTCCGCAATTGGCCATTTCCATGCCAATTGGGTGCATCTCATTTGACTTTTCTTTCGGCCATGCTGAAAGTTGAGTTCAATGCACGACTGGCTCAATGCTCACGATTTCAGAATGCACAATCTTCTTGCTCGCATCTTTCCCCCTTTTTGGTTTTTTAAAGGGTATTGTAAGCTGAAAGCGTTGCCAGTTAATTGGACCCTTAACAAGGGGTCATCATTCATATTTGATGACGTCGTGGCGAGTTCTAAAGTTCGTGTTTATCTTTGGCGCGACTAAGACAAGATTAAACCATGAATTGTTCGGAGGGGAGCACAAGTACTTATAAATAAATTTATACATAAGTTGTACATAAGTAAAAGTTGAAGAAATGAATACAATTTCAATTTAAGTTTCATATTTTTTTGCCCACCTAAAAATACATAACTTGGATTTAAAAATAAAAGAATAAAATAGAACTTGTTTGTATATTCTGTGTGTGCATTAAAAAATGTAAATAAATGTGCCGACACACACCCATAATATGGTTGTTTTTGTTGGTGATTCACACACACACTCGCACAGACACAGAAATACAGTGAAATATTTCGTTTTATTCTCATGCGGCCACAGTATTCTCGGCCTAGAATATAAATTAAATTCCACAACATCAGCAACAGAATATGCTACAATAACAAGAAGCATGAACAGATTTTTGAACCTCAACACAACCCGTCCCACCTCCTTCTCCCCACCACCCTGCTTTCTTTGCGTAGGGTGGGGCTGGGGTGTTGCTCTGGTCGTGTGTACGTACGGGCATTCGGGAGGCGGGGTAAATGCCGTTTGGTCGCCTCTTCAATGGCCGCCGCTTGCCTCGCGTGAGTTGTGCTCTCCCTCTCACCACTCTCAGCGTGCGAGCGAAAAGGATGCACAGTGTGCACTCACTGAATGCCGTGCAAGGAATAGAGATAGAGAGACCTGCTCTCTGCACACACTCACAGTGGTTAGTGGTTGTTGATGCTACTACAGTTACAGTTACAATTTCAAATTCAATTTTTTTCCTGTGCCTGTGCTCTAGAGACAAGACCATAACGGCACTATAATTTTGTCATTCTTCATTCCCTCTTCAGGTCAACTCGGCGACTGACAAACAGCTGTTTTTTTATTTTTTGGCTAGGTAAGTTTAAGCTCTTGTTACGTAATTAGTTGTTGTTGCTAAGATTTTTAATTAGCGCGGCCTTTAGACTTCTCAAATTGAAGCGATGAGAGCACAAATTTCACTGGTTAAATTTGTAGACAGCTGGAAAGTGTTTTCTTTGTTTTCCCGCCATCTTTCCCACAAGCAATTAATATTTCATTTTTACTACAAACTCCCTTACAAATCCAATACTCGACCACTTGCTATGCAAATTACGTGGATTTAGATACTGGGTGGGCATTTAAGGTGCGCCAATTGGCAACACCATCAGTTGCTTAATGAACTTTAGCTCGTGGGGAAGTGTAGCTAAGTGTAGCAACCCTTTACAGCATTCGTTGGACTTGAATTAAACTCGTCGGCCCTCTAATTGCGCATCTCTAATGTAATTAAGTCTCTTGAAGCATCCCCGCGGGAGGGGATTCTCATCGGTTCATGCTAATTTCGCTGCGAAATTAGTGAAATTAATTCAATTTTGCTACGCAATTGGCAGCTTGAAGCGCTGATTAAAATTTTAAAAGAGAAACGAAAACCCAACGAATTTATTTACACTAGAAGCATAGAAAATTTGTTAAACTAAACTATAGTACTGACTTAAACTTTATAAAGGTGAAAAGTTAAGTAAAAGGAATTCTTGGCTCCAACTAAAAGTTTCATAATATCGTATAAATTAGCTGTAGTATTTCTTTTAGTTTATTTCTGTCTATTTCTGTTTGATATTATTTTCCTTAATTTAATTAATTAAATTTAACATGTGCAACAGCTGTCGATACACCAACTAAATAATGTAGCCATAATACACTCTCGAATACACTATAGAGTATACAATGTGGATGCACATGTAGTCAGCCAGACGTCATTTCGTTATTTATTCAAAAGATATTCGACGTGGCAAGCCGTAAGTTAGCTTACCTCGCGACCGCGACCACGACCGCACCCGCCAACGCCTCCGCCTCCCCCTCCCCAGTGCCACCCCAGCGAAAGATACTCGAACATATGTGCATGCTCGCACTTGAACAGATGATACCAGAATCGAAAATCGAAAACATTTTGTGCGATTCGTTTAAACAAAAATGATTATGAAATTGTAAACAAAAAACGTTTCAAGTAATTTTAGTTTACTTTGAACTGGAAAATTGCAAAAAAATAAGAAAAAAGGAAAAACAAAACAAAAAAAATAGTTGAGAGCAAAGAAAGCAAAACAAAATGTTTAGATCAGAGCAGAAATATTCATGAATTTGGATGAAAAATATACATAATAGATTGTCACCTTGGTCAGGGTTAATGCTTGAGATAATTAAAGTCAAATAAAATATTTTCACGTCTTTTAAGTTGAATTTTAGTCACGCTTAATTATCAAAATAGGAGGATTTCACTTAAAGAAACTGGCAGATCAACTTAATTTATTGTTATTTACAACTGAGAAATTAATTTCACTATCAGGTAACAATATGCACAATGAAGTTTCGTGTGGCATATTTCAATTTAATTGAAGGAGAGAAAAACAATAGAGAGAACGTTTAATTAAAAGCACAAATACTGGCAAATTGCGACCACAAATAAAGCAACCAATTGAAGCGTGTGTGGAAAACGCTTAATGAAAGCAACAACGACAAAAGGAAAACAACAACAACAACAACCGGAAAGAACTCGTAGTGCAAAACACACGCAAACCTTGGCAGGCAAATAAACGAGGTATTTGTGTGGCTTCCAAAGACGACAGGCAGACAGACATATGGTATGGGGGGGTATTGGGGGGAAGCCGAGGCTCAAGCAAGGCCCAAAGAACTCGACCAACTCCAAGGCTAGAAGGGGGCAACATACATAATTGACTGACGGGATAATTTACTTCCGTGCACTTGCGTGTTTATTAAATTTCTGGGGTTGTCTCCGGGCATTGATTCGGCAAACTGGAGAGGGAGCTGCGTAGGTGTACAAGAAGCGGAAAGGGGAGTGCCGGCGGGTGACTAAGATGGAGCAGTGTGACAATGGCACTACCAATGCCAATGCCAATAGCAATGAGCGGGGTCGAGTCAGAGTCGGAGGCAGTGTCAGTGTGTAGTTATTGCGTAACCACATGTAATTACATGTATTCCTCATTAGTTGATCCAGTTCGGAATCGTGACGGGCTTGACTGCAGCTCTGAGGAAAAATGGCTACGAACAATGGGATAAATTGAAGATAAAACGGAAGTCTTTTATTGAATATGAGTAGTTAGTATTGTAAAAACAACACAAGTCATTCACTGCACAAATATTTAAGTATTCAAATCAGTTCACTATGAAATAATTTGAAATACTTTTAGCAAAGTTTTTTTTTATAAAAATATTTAATTTCAATGCCAAAAATGATTTAATATAAAATGATCTAAGCTTATGTTTCCAAGAAGTAGTTAGTTCTCAGAAGTCGAAATCATATTAATATGTTTTAATAAAAACAATAAATATTTTACTTGCCAATTGGATACGTGCATTCCATTGTTCAATTGCTTCAATGCGTGCCGGGAGTAGAAAAGATGGAGTTGCAGATGGAATCGGAGGAGGAAGTAGAGGTTGAAGACGTGGAGACGTTTCTGTTATCGAACCGACTGCGAGTCACGTTCGTCAGCCAACCCATTTACTTAGCTAAGCGATGGGGGTTGTACCTGCCGCCATAGTTATACTCCCTCCTATGCCTCCCCCACCACCTCCCTTCGTGGCAATATGGAAACAGCACCCACCCCGTATGGAGAGATTCGCACAACTTGTTACTTGGGCTGTTGAATTGCTGGATTGTTGGATTGGGCTGCTTGGTTTATTGGGTTTGCCTGGGAAGGTCTACGTTTGGCTATCCCCGATTGATGAAAATCTTTGAGCTGAGTTACATACGAGTTACACGTTTCTACGCTTATCGCCGGAATATGGAAATTTCGCCATTTATTTGATCAACTTTTCCCTTTTTCATATTGAGCCCAAAATGGTGAAAAATAAATGGCAAAAAAGGTACAAAATCCAAGGTGGGCCCAGAGCCAGCAACTACAACAACTATTTCATATGCCACACACATACGCACACACACACGGGAACACACTCATACCCAATGCCTTCTTGGGATTGCAATTTAGCAAAAATCATGTTGGCAAATAAAAATGGAAAACGTCATAAGAGAATTGTGCGCATTAAGGGCCAATTTAGGCCATTTCAGAAAAAAAACTTCTGACTTTTGTATTTTGAAATTGCGGATCTGTTCAAGTTGCACCTGCGTCGCTTTTTAAATTGATAGTTGACATGTGGCGCATTTATTGTTTAATATATTCTTTATACATACATGTATGTATATTTATGTAAATGTATCGAGAGGGATAAGAACTCACCTGCAGCTGCTGCCATCCATTGAGAAATCTCTGCGGGGGTCACTGTAAAAATCTTAAATAATCCAACTGAAATTGAAGTGGGAAAAAACAAGCAAAATTAATTAAAAATCAAGTATCGGCAGTATATAATAATTAAAATAAATATTATGTTTAAGCAGCTAGAGTAGTATATTTCATATATTTATATATTTAGATTTGTACTTAAAACTTTAATTAAAAGTTAGTCTTAAATTATTTAAAGTTTCTCTAAAAAGCTGTAAGTGCTTGTTATTCAATTGATATCCACCCAAAAAAGACAGAGAAAAGGATTCTGAGTGGAAAAACAAACCACTTAGCAGATATTTACGAGACTAAATCTCTCGCATCATTTGCTTTGGACATGGACAACGATTGTTAGATATTTTTTCGTCTCAGACAGTTACATGAAGAACACAAATTGCTTTTCGCAAATCCTTTTACTCTAGTATATTATGCTCAAACCCTTCACTCAATTATATCGCATGAGAGAATCTACCATTGAATTTGAATCTATTCGAGTAGATGTGAAGCGATTTATGCCGAAACACGCTCCTCATTATTATTTCACGCCTATCATTTTCTTTCAATTTTCCACAGCTCCTCCACGAAGTTGGGCTAAAAGTGCGCTTTCTTGTTTACGCAAAACCAAATACAATAAATTTATAGTTGCTACACATCCACACTCGTGTGGCTGAGAGTGGAAGTGGGGCAGAGTGCGCCGCTGATGCATTCATATTCCATTGGGTCCAGTTGTGCCACCGCCTCAACATTCGCTCCATTACTTGCTGCTCATTCGATTATGTCGCCGCGACACACTTATCAACCTCCTTCCCCTCTTACTTTATCCCCCCCTTCGCCCCTTTACACTACACACACATGTTTGTGCGTTACTTTTATAGGTCATACGCTGGCCCTTTGGCCTCTCCTTGGTCCCAACTCCACCCGTTCTCACACAGTAGCCTTTGTCTTCGTCGCCCGTCGAGTGGTCGCTTGTTTGTCTTTTTGTTTGTTTATCAGTCGTCCGAGCTGAGCAACCACCCAACATACCCGTTCATACAAGCACAAGCCAGAGCAACCATTTAGCCATCCAACCAACCAACCATCCTTCCGTCTTGCCATCCAACCAAACACATCCACATTCATTCAACGACGTCATCATTTTTTCCCCATACATATGTATCTTTTTTTCGGCTGCTTTTTGGCAAACTTTTTAGTTGTGTTGTTCTTGGACTCTGTGGTTGACAAGTGTAAGGGGTGTATTCGGCACACAATGGCTTCTGAGACCTTAACATTTCAGACTTATTATCTGATTTTCAGGTGTATGAAACAAGCTCATATTTAAATTCAACTGTGCTTGCTTCCGTGCAAGTACAGGGTCTTTTAAAGGCGGCTTACTTGCATACTTCTAGTTCTTGTTGTTTATTAGACAAACAGAGAAGCTCATCTCAGTGTCCGTCGCCTCGAATTCCCCAATGGAATATGCTCGTGTGCATAAATTCCAGCTAAGCATTCCCCAGACCCAGACTCAGACACAGACCAGTGCCGGGTACAAGGAGCAGGGAGCACTTTGCTTTGCCATTTTTCTCGCACTACTCTGACTAGTTGTACATGATTGAGTCGACTATCTGCCCCCAGCACCAGTCTATTCCTGGCACTGCTCCTGCTACTGATTCTCCTTCAAGCACTTAGTACATTCGCGTCTGTGTCTGGCTGCCAAATTGGTTACATTTTCATAATGAGCAAATGTCGAGCATGTCAAGCATTCACGGACTTATTCCATTTGCCATCAGTGTGTGTGCGAGTGTCTCTGTGTGTGTGTATCTGGCGATATGGAAATACCATAAAAGTTCTTTTCTCCCCCAAACCGCTAAACTTTTCCCCATTAATAATTTCCATTTTCAGAAGATTAGCAGCCAACGGAAAAGTTTCCCAATACCCAAAACGTGAATCTTAGAAAACTCGTGGCGTTGATTTGTTGTATATAGTATACTCAGTGGTTCTGCTTATTTATGAGCAATGGATGAATGCCATCGATAGAACTGAGGGTCACTGAGTGAAATTTCGAAAATGTGTGAGATGCCAACACAGCAATCGAAAGTAGATTTCCAATCAATAGTACTTTGCTTATAGACTGCACAAATTACTTAAGAAAACACTCTACAAAGTGAGTGAGAGCATTAATATTCTACCTGGTGGCTGAAACTGTCAATCCTCCATCCATCATAAGTTTCCCGCTGTGGAAGTAGAACTTCTCAATCGATCTCTGACGGTGCACAGCAGTTGAGAAAAGGGTTTGAGTTTGGTTTCGGTTACGGATTCGGATCGAGTTTACTTTTTGCGTCTGTGCCGCTCCAAATGCAATTACCAAAGAGGAAAAAACTCTACTGAATTCAGTCTCAAAAAAGAAAAGAAACTAAAATGAAGCGTTTCTAATTTTCCGAGAACCACAACATTTCCAGTTCGTAGGCAAAAGTGAAAGTGACAAACGCGTCTTTTTATGACAGCCATAAAAAGTGCAATGTTCTAGCTGAAATTTACAATCGCCTGGCTACCAGTGACCAGGGAATGGGTTATATAGAGAGTGATCTGTGATCTGTTTTCGGTCTGCCTGTTGGCCACATGCTGCTAAGCAGCACAAATATTTGCCAACGGCAGATACAGTTTTAGTTTCAGTTTCAGTTTTTAATTTGAGTTTCTCTCTGCTATTTTTTTCGATAGACTCTTTGTTATAATTTTGAATTGACTACCGTCTGCGTGCCAAATGGACTTGTAGTTTTTTTTTTCGCCATCGTTAAACTTATGGATACCAAATGCGGCAAAAGACAGATCAATGAACCGTACTGTACTCGTAACAGATGCCAGAGATATCATCTCTATAGCATTTCCTCAATATGAATACGATTTTATTTGCAATACTTTTTTTGATATACATTATTATTTAAATCGAAATAAAAGTGCGTCCACCATCTCTCGGCACAGTCTGTCGGCGAAATCCAAATGCAAATGCAATGGCTCACCGCTGGGTGCAGTTCGCCATTGCCGTAATAATATTAAAATGCATAAAATGCAACTTTCGCAAAGCGGCTTAAGCGAAGCGACCCATCGCGGTAAACGGGTTTTAGCCATTGTCGCGTTGTCGCATTCTATCGAGTGAAATAAATACTTTATTTAAATATGCCAACTTAAGACCCTAAAGTATGCATTTTATTCAAATTGCGTCTCTGAATAATGACTTTATTGAGTATATAAAATGATTACAAAACGACTAATTTACAGGGTACATAAATATACGCATCTTGTAACAATAATCCTTAAAACATAACTATTTTTTTTTCGTTTCTTTTGCGCAGAGAAAAGAGCTCAAAAAATGACAGGTCAAGGGTCATTTAATCAATCAGCCATTGAGCTTTGAGTGCTTTCCAGCCCCCTGACTAAAAACTAAAACTATTATTTGTTTTCAACACTGCGCATGTGCGAATTTTCATCTATCTAGAAAATTCTGATACACATACACATGCTGCTGACTATGTGTGTGTGTCTTAGCTTAAAGGTTAAAAGTTATTTTCAGCAAAATAATGAGTATAATACAGCCATGTCTTCAAATTGGCTTAAGACAGAAGATTCCCCAGCATTAGTATAAGCAACAACAATGCCAAGTCTGTCTATGTGTTTGTGTGCGTGTGTGTGAGTACGTGCTGTAGTCATGGCTGCCGAAACGGGAATAAATCTGAATGCAGCTCGCTGCTGTGACACTGCTGCATGCATGCCAGCGAGCGTGTGAGCGGGACGACAATACTGAACTGCATCCTGGGCAGCAGAGCGTGTGACTGCTGCCTCGCTTGCACTTTAGTAGTGCAGGGCAACTAAGCAGCAGCTGAGACCTCAACCTCAGACTCAATGCGACAATCGTTCTCTCCCACTCCCACTCCCTCTCCGACTGCCGCTCTGCAGTCATAACTTTCTCTCGATTTAACTTTGCGTCTCACGACGCATCAAATCAGTTGGTTTCCATATGCAGCAGGAACAGTGAACAGTTAGTCATATGAGAATAAACTAATGCAAAAAACAGTTAAATTTCAATGGAGTGGCGTGAGTCTTGGAGGTGTTATCAGCACAACAGACATCAACAGATAATAAATTTGCTTTATTGCCATTGTCGTTGTTGTTTGTGCTCTTGTTATTGTTTTTGTTGTTGTCGTTATGGCACTTTTATGTCGCTTTAAATTCATTACTCTCGTCACACTCCAATTTGTCAAAATATTTACTATGTCGATTAATGAATGCGTGCTTTTGATTCACATTTTATTGCGGCATTTATTGCCAAACAACAACACGAGACTGGGGAAGCCTTTATAAACATAAATAAACATACAAACACACGCACACACACACACACACATATACATGTGTATAAAGTTTATGGTCATTTGATTGCTTTTGAGAAATGGCAAACGATTGGGGCTAAGTATTAGATAAAAGATTCACCTGCTTATCAAACAAATAAACTCGTCACTTAATTAATCTTAAAAAAAAAAGATAGTTTAAACTTATGTTATAAAAGGAATCTTGGTTTCAGAGATTAACTACAGCTGGAGGGTTGTGCCTTATCTGGAAGGTGCAATAAATGAAATGACTGGAATATCTGACAGGTGCTCCCTCTTTCATTATCTCCTTTCTTTCATTATCTCGGTGCGTGCTTTGTTTACAGTACATTTGAGCATTTGAACGGTGAAAACTGTGCTGTTGAATTGTGGAACTAAATTCAACTCAACTCAACTGAAACTTAACACCCGAGACCCTATGTGGGCGTTCTGGGTGGTTGGCTTCGATTCGGGTTGTCACATCCAAAGTTGGGAGTGATTGACACTCACAAGGAGGCAACACTATTGTGCCAAGTGAAATCCAAGGAACGTGATTTTTGGTCTTGACTCTCCCATTGTTGTTGCTGTTGCTGTTGTGCGTAAAATTATGATGCGAAACGAAAATGCGAACGAGTCAAGTACGAGTCGAGAATGAATGACGAGTAGCACTAACTTATAGGGTATATTTATATGTCTACACAGGAATAGTAGCTACGTGCCCCAATACATATTTACAGCTGGCAATGGAGGAGCAGAGTGGGGTGAGGGAGGGAGGGGGGTAGGGAGAAGGGTCCGCACTGAAAGGAAACAACAAAAATTGGCAAAAACAACAATGGAACATGCCCATGATGATAATGGAATGGTGATGATAGCTTTGCCTTTGCCTTTGCTTTTGTTGTTTCTGCTGGCAATGAGCAAAATGGAAACTCGACGAAATCAACGAAAATAAAATTCGAAAAGGAAAAACAACAAGAACAAGAACAACAGCGACGACAGCATCGAATACGGCATAATGCCAGAAACCAAAATGGAAACTAAAGTAAATCGCTTTCAGGCATTTCACAAACACACACAAACACTTTCCACATTCCACTATACATATATACATATATATGTGTGTGTGTGTGTGTGTGTGTGTGTTCTGCGGGTCGCTCCGAATATATGTATTTTAAGTTTCCCATTTTTCGTTGCCTTCGCTTTTTTCGTTAAAATATTTAATTTTATCTCAGTGAATGCAGCAAGAGAACGCACGAAGACAAACATAAGATACGGCAAACTTCAAAAGCTTTCAACTAAATTAAATAATTTGCTTTCTGCTCCTCGTCCCTTACTACTTCTTGGTTCATTTTGGTTGAGTTTTCATTTTATTTCAGTTGGAAAATGTGAAAAACTCAGAGCGCAAACAGCGAATTATTTAGCAAATTTCAGGCACTGCAGTTGACATTGCGCAGAGCAAGGAGCAAAGAGCGAAGATTCAGTTTCCAAGCCATAAATTGCAGCGAAATGCACTGCACTGGGTATGTGGAATAAGTGAACAATATATATTAATATGACAAAAAGATATTTGGTTGTACTACGGACAATGAACTGCCGTATAAATACTGCCAATTAAACTACTGTTAGATACCCTATAAACAGCTCTGCCAAAGAGGCACAACTTTATATGAACTATATGGAACTTAATTAAACTCTGTATTAAATTTGTAGCTTAGCAGAAAAACAAAAGAAAAATATTGACTAATAAATAATTATGGTAATAAATTATGAATATTGAACTATTTTAATAAAGAAATGTTAATAAAAAAGACTTAATATGTCTTTATATTCCAGTTATTCCTTTTTGGATACCGCCAATAAAAAACTAATATTGGGGTGTGTCCAGGCATATTTGATAAGCACAATGGTGTAGCTTATAGGATAAGCTACAGATACATTTATGTATCTACAGCACATGACAAATGCCAGCGCGTTTCTAGACTCTTGACGTTTAGCTCTCAAGTCGCGGGACTCAACTGTAAATCATGTTGACAGCACAAATGAAATATGGCCGCAACGGAAATGCTAAATGGAAATCCATTCCCGATTACCATTCCGACTGTCTACCTTTCGTGCGAGTGTGTGTGTTGTATTTATGCATGTGTGCGTGTGTGTGTGTTTGCTGTGTAGTGGATAATATCAATCAGCGGACATTCTTCATCTTTGTTTACTCACTTCACCTTTCAGGCCTCAAGCTTGTTGAACTGGTGTTTAGATGCATTTAGTTGGTTGTATTTTCTTTTGTTTATTTTTAAACGAATTGTTGTTGGCCATTTTATTTGTTCAAGTTGAGGCTGCATCTCAAGTGGCAGCTCAACACACACACACTTCTCTCCAAGATTCGTTCACAAATAAACACTGCTCGACTGCAGCTCACTGTGCTTGGCCAATATCTGGCCAGTTTGTGGCCAATGCCAGTGGCAATGGCACTGCCGATTGGCCATGCTATGTTCGATTAGACCGAAGTAATTTCTGCCTTATCTGAATGCACAAGTCGGCATGTTCAATCGATTAAATCAATTAAACTTATTGCAATTGTGCCGCATCAAATATGAATTGGCATCGCAGACGGTGTTGATTGCCAGCGAAGGTCAACAAATTTTGCACACCATTTCCGTAGTTTGTGATATCATAATTATGAGAAGCCATAAAATAATTTTAATTTGGTTAAAATTCAAAAAATGTTTCTAACAAATAGGGAAGACTTTTTTTCCAAGAATTGGAATTTTTGGCTCAAACCATTTATATACTATTAAGTCATATTAACATTAATTATATATGGACGTCAAGTATATGACAGGCTATGACCATCTCTTAAAGAATCCATCAGTTTAATGCTAAATATTCTCATCGGAATTTTGATGTTGATGTTTGACGTATTTAAATATTATTATATTTATTTTACATTTATTTATTTATAATATAATTATTTATTTTCTATAATATTATCTTTAAATTTACTATAGCTATCTTAATATTATTAAGCAAATGTTGAATAAAATATTAAATAACTAAAATGAAGTTAATATAGCTTTCTAAGGCAATCAGTTCTATTCTTTCTACCAATTTCTTTTCAGCACATTATTTGTCAGCGTATTGGGCGATTGTATACCACTGTGCAACAATTGACATTGTGATTTACAGCAATAAAAATTATTCAAGAACGCAACAATACAGAAGCAGACATATTTGTTTCGCCGGACTACACACACCCTCACCGCCCTCTCCTTCTACCATCTTCACGCCCATTCCCCTCCTGCTTTCGCCTGGTCACATACTAACTCCGCCCGGACGCGTACGCGGACGCACCTGTACAGTGAAGACCGCAGGCGATGCCGCCGACGTTTTGTCATAAAAAAAATAAAACGAAATTGTCATCAGTTTTATGACTCGCTGCTGTTGGACTTGGGCAGAGTATGGAGCTGGAGTTGCGACTGGAACGGGGCATGGGGCATGGAAATCGAGATGGAAATGGTGACTTGGACTTTTACTGGAGAAAGAGGGCGGTGGGAGGAGAGCGAGACGGAGACGGGGTCTCGTGCTGGTTGCGTGTGTCGGAAAAGTCGTATATTAGGCAGCTCCTTAAAAAGTCACTTGAACGGAAAACGCAATGTCGAGTTATGACGAGTCTCAGACTCAAACTACAACTCAATTTCCATTTCAGAGTTTACTGTTGGCTACTGGAATTCGGTGTGGGCCTCAACGCATTTAATGAGCTGTCAAAATTATCATAAAACAATTAAATGAACTTCCCCCCTCCCATGCCCTTTCTCTTTGAACACGGATATTCCCAATCAGTTTCCTACCCGATTCCGATTTCGATTCCTATTCCAATTCCGATTCCGCTTACCACTGCCAACCTGAATGCAATGGCAAATGTCCAATGCCTTCGTCCTCCGTTCACATTCCGCGTCTTCTCCTTGGTCTGCTCCTCTCGTCTTGACACTAATTGGCAGCTTTATGGCCCAGTTAAATCGTAAAACTCAAATTTTATGCTTTGTCACTGAAACGATTATGACGTCCGTTCACGCAGTCCACAACAGTTGAGATTCAAATCCCGCCCTCGTGTTCCCTGCTCCCCGTGCCCTTGGCCAAGTCCAATTGGATGTGGAAGTGGAAGTGGAGGCCATTTGCTGCTCTTACGGTAGCTTAACACTGCCGGGATTTATGTCTTTACTCACAATATTTTGCGTCAATTTACAGTTTGATTTCAGTCTTAAGTTGCCTCGTTCTGTTTATTTATCGCATTTTGCACATACTTAACTTTTTCCCTTTCTTTTGGCCGTGTTTTATGGCCAACAAACAACTGTAAGTGGAACTTTTTAAAAAAGGTGCAAATTTGAATTCTATAAAAATGCATTTTATCAAATAAAAATACATAATTTTTTACTTGTTTTTAGAATTTAAAAATATCGTTTCAGTTTAAATTTATATTTAGCTTAACTTGGATTAGTTTTAGGCCGAATCTGTTGGCCTTGAGCGCTGTAACTAGCAACTTATGAATGACTTTAAAGACTAACGAATTCATGTATTTAAATATGCCAAAATAAACAAATAAAATACAAAACCTAAAATACAATAGAAAATGTTGTTTCTTTTGTTTCAAAAACCATCTGAATACATAAACATAAATTATGTTAGCCTTTCAGGTGTTCAAAGATGACAATTAATATGTGTAAGAGGATTATCCGCTAATCAAACTTGACTCTTTTTCGCTACAATTGTATTTGTAATAAATAGAAAATGTATCGACGAGATTTAGTTGAGACGCGAACCATTGCAGGCTGAATCTAATTAGATTCGCTGGGCGTAAAGTGGATGCTCTTTGCTTATTGCTGCCAGCATTGTTGCTACTGCTGTTCCAGATATCGCTGTTGTTGTTGCTACTAGTGTTATTTGTGTTGTTGAGTTGGCAATTGCATCAATCATTCTTATCAGCAATGCCAGCTGCCTTGGGGCATTGTTGTTGCCGAGATGCACACCCAATCGCCCACACAACAAAAGCAGCAGCAACAGCGAATTGCAAACCAACTTTGTTGCCAAGTGAAGGAAAAATGGAAAAAAGGAAAATCGCATTATATTTTCCAACGCAACAAAAGTCCCTGGCAAGCCAAAAGGGACGATAAAGGAGATGGTGAAAAGTTGTGAAAGCGAACCGAACCGAAAAGAATGCAATGAATGCGAGAAAATCGTAAAAAAAGGAAATTGCATCTACCCAAAGCTCAGGAACTTGCGCAGGACTTTGAGATTCTCATAAATTCTAACAAGATTTCAAGCTGCGCCGCGTCTTCCCATCGGAATAGAAGTTGCATTGGCTGTCGACCTGCATTTGGAGTGGGAAATGTCCTTAGTCAGACCATCTAAGTACGTCCAATAAGCAAATGGCAAAGGCAGCGACAGCAGCAGTAGCAGAGGCAACGGTTGCCCAAAGAGAGAGAGCGAAGGGCAGAAAGAGCGAGCGCATGGAAACCAAAACAATGTGTTGCCAAACAAACACAAATGCTGCTAAGAGAGCCACCTGAATATGAACAGGTGCAAGCAAGCAGAGAGCGCATTTAAGAGAGCGAGTGCGAGAGCCAAGTAAAGAAAGAGAGCACCGACCAAGAGCGCCACACCAATACTAATGCAAAGCGACGCTCTTAAGAGCGCGGCATTTAAGAGAGCGCTCACGCATACATTGACAATCAGACAGCAAAGAGCGACGAACTAATACAACCACAGAGGCGAGTGCGACTGTAGTGGTGAGAGCGCGCCTATTGACAACAACGCGTTCAGATGCAAACAGTTTTGAATTGTGCGTTCGAAAAATACGTTGCCTTAAAAAAATATATCAATATGTAGCACAATTTTGTAGTTTTATTTAATATATTTTTTTCAAAAAAAAAAATATTTTTCAATAAACTGAGTAGAACTAAAAATTAGTTCTATTCAAAATTTTCTAACTACATTTTTGTATTAAAAATCAAATAAGAATGCTTTTTGGTCTGCTTAGAACTTAGTTAAGACAATCCTTCGTGGTTTGTGTATTAGATAACAACCCTCGTCATAGAAAAATATATATCCTTCTCACTCATACATGCAGAGTGATCAATTCAACCCTCGCCGTTGTCATTTTCTGTCTAACTGTTCATTCCATCACTTACCTAGTCGACGTCGCTGCCGCTGCCACCACCGCTGCTTCCGATACAGTTCTCTGCCTCTGCCGCTGCTTCAGCCTCTGCATCTATCCATCCATTTCTATGCCTGGCGAGGTCGCAGTCCGGGCACAACGCAAGCGCACTCGTTGAACGTTCGCCGCAACCGTCGTTACTGCGGCACTGCCTGTTCGTAGGCAGAATATTGCCGCACAAGCAAAAACAACGTTGGCCTGTTATTGCTGCGGCTCTTGTTCCGATATTTCAGTCACGTCACAGAACTTCACAACAGCCGCCGCCGCAGGTGAGTGTCGGTAGCTCGCTAGCAGCATGGCCGCTGCATGGTGGCTCTCTCTCGCAACCAAGATGGCTGCCGCTGCCGTTGCCATGACAACGCATACTCTTCTTCCATTTGTTAGCGTCGGCGCTCTCACTTCAGTCCATTTGTCTGCTCTCGCACATTTCACGCATGGAGGTTTTTGTGTGTGTTTTTTTTTTCTTTTCTTATTTTTGGTTACTCGCCATTGGCTTCATCCGACGGCATTTTGTAGTTCACTAAATGAAAGAAATTTTGATAAGAAATTAACAAATTTTGTCTATAAACGATTTTAATGTTAGCTAATATGTTATTTCGTTTCATAAATTGTTTATAAAAAGACATGTAATTATTAATTCTTGAAAGACATGAATTTAATTAATTCTCTTCTAAGAAATTAATATATTTTAAAAATGCATTTGTAATGCTTTGCTTTTGATAATTTAGTAATTAAAATTAACAGTATTGTATCTTTGTTCTTTAACAGAATCAAGTATAAGTATAAATTAGTTTTAATAAATTCTATAATAAAAAAAATCAGTTATAGATTGTTTTCTTTGAAGCAAACTGTTTAAGTTGATTTAGCGTCGGAAGTACCATTATTCCAATTATTTTATGTAATCTATTTAGTACACAATCTTAATCAAAATAAGAATATTATCAGCATTCTAACAATCGAAGCGGTGTCTATTTTTGGATGAAACATATAGTCATTTATAAATTTAGAATACTTATTTTAGAAGGGTCAACGAAAGTCAGAAAACTCTGATAAAATCGGAAATACTTTTGAAGTTTATATAAGGAAACGACTTTATTAACAATTAATTATAGTTTTGAAAAGATTGTTTATGTTTGGCATACGATACTCTCTTAAGCTTATAATCTAATGCTGCCCTAAGTCGACTTCAATGGCTAAAAACAAGAAACACCGAAAAATGCCTTTGAATTAAAATTCAGAAATCGAATTTAAAATAAAACACAACATGGGCGCATTAAGTAAACTATTTCCGTGAAATGACCATAAATTTAAAAAGGCTGCTTCAGAACGGAACGAATGAAAACTTCCAATTCGATTTCCATTCGACATACTAACACAATCCCCCAAAACAAACTCATTTTGTGAGATATCTGCGATGCTTTTGCTTTTGCTTTTCAAGCCGTCAAACAAAAGCAGAAACGCCTCGTTGACATTTGCCAATAAAAATAAATAAAATACCATTTGGGCTAGAACCACCTACGAGAAGTGTACCCTCCTCACCGCCCTCATCCACACACGCTGTTGTTCTGTCCCTCGTCGAGGCACACCGGTGGCAAACATATACGCTCCAGGAGGAGCTGCTACAAATAAATGCCATCGTTTAGGCAAAGTCAAAGCAGTCAAGGCTCAGCAGCCGCCTGGGAGCACTCTAAGTCGTGCATGGCATTGGGGGGAGTTGAGGTGGTAAAAGGGCTTTGAGGGAGTCGAACGGAGCGGAGGGGCGCAGGGGCATGCGTGTGTACGTTGCGTTGCGCATTTTAATACAATTTAATGCCCCATCGAGCGCCACCTTCTCCATCCGCCATGATATCCGGTGATGGAGACGGAGAAAGAAGCTGGGCCAGGATCCGCAGCGGCACGGCAACAATTGAACCTGATAACATCGCGGTCCCGCTGCTGTCCAACAATGTTGTGCGGAAAGGAACGAAAAAGGGAGCGGGCGCGTGAACGGGAATGGAAATGGGAAAAGGAGCATGAAGATTCATAGAAATCCAAACAAAGCCCTGGCAAAGTAAAGCAAAAGCTGGAGGAATAGAATATCCCGTGCGCATTTTATTGGAAATCGTTTATCTTAGCGGCAAATGCTTGGCCCAGTGGCTAGAACGTGTCTACAGCTGCACAGTGGGGCAAGCGACATGAAAATGATACATTTTATAGAACTAATATCTTAAGAGGTATACAAAGTTGATTTCACTAAAGTTTATTGCACTTGTCCCTAGCAAATTATTTCACAGTGTGTGTGTACCACTGTGCAGAAACATTGTCGGCGTAGCCTCCCACCTCGCTTTTGCCATTTAACTCGCAAACGACGGAATTAGTTTTCCGTTTCGTTGGCATTCCAGTTGCCGGCCATTAATCCGTGCCCATCTTCTGCTTTGTATGTCACCTCCCCAGCGCACCGCTTCCCTCTTGTCTAGGCGGCAGTAAGTGATGACTCTGCCTCAGAGCTTTTCGGGATTTTCTACTTCATTGCTATGCATTATCGGTAGAAGGAATGGATGGGGTTAGGCTCGTGTTGAATTGCACTAATTTAGTTGGTCTCCCACTCCTACTCCCACTCCCACTCCCATTCCTTTTCCCCTCCCACCGCCTCTCTAATCTCTAGCAATCTCAGTGAGCTCCATCTTCTGGGACGCGTGAGTAGTTGTCGCTGCCTTGTTTTATGATGATGAGTTCGAAGTTCAAGACTGTTCAGCATTAATACGTCTAGAAACTACAAAACTGATTTCCAGCTGCTCAACTAAACTCGACAAGGACATTCTCCATTTCTATACCAAAGAATTCGTTAAAAGAGTTCAAATTTCTCTGCTCTAAATTGTAAACGATCAAATATTGTTGTCGGCTTGTAGATTGTAACGGTAATTATATTTTATATTGCCTTCAAGGCTTTCATAAAAAAATATAAGAAAAACGAAACAAAACAATAAACAAACGCAGAGACATGTTTCAGATGAAAACGAGAGCAGTCTGAGATAAATTTTAATGGCATTGGAATGACCTTCGTCTGATTGTGGGCTTGAAAATATAATATTTCATGCTCTCATATCCATAACTGGAGCGACCTCTAATGCTAGAAAGGATTGTGCTGCGACCTCGGCCCAATAAAACTATTAATGGCCAGAACAAACGTTCTTTTGTATCGCTGCGGCTGCTCAAGCTGAGACAGAGACCGTAGCTAAGACTGAGTTAGAGAAACAGAGTGAGACAGCGACAGAGATTGAGCTCCTGCCTCGCATCGAGGCCAATTCCCGCTGCGTATTTGGTTCGCCGTCTTTGCTGACTCTGTGCTTCTTCTGCCTCTTTTTATGATTGTCATTGAGTGTAGGTTTAAAAGAGTATAAGCATCTGTATCTGTAGATGCTTGTGTATCTGTAGCTGTAAGTCGAAATGTAAATGTATCTGCGACTGTTGTCATAACGCCGTTGAGTTATGTGCACTCATTGTCAGTCTGATAAACCCGTTTGTGTGTGTGTGCTTTTCTCTGCTTCGATTTCGCGCCTTCGACTTAAGCCTTTCAACTAATCCATGAAATGAGAATGCGAATGAGAATGAAAATGCGTTAAGCCACTTTTACTCAGTCTCTTTCGCTGTCGCTGCCACGCCCGTAACTTGCTCCAAGGATGGTTAGAAATACTATTTTATACTCGACTTGCCATCACCTCATCCCCATCTCCATCTCCCAGAATTCCCATCTCCATGCCCTCCTCCATTCCCATCTTTTTTTGCCATCTCCAATCCCATCTCCATCGGCAGCCGCGTCGGTTGCCAGTCAGCCAAATGGCGATGGCATCTTGCCATGCAACGTGGCTTCATTTGGAGCCAAAGGCGTGGATTCCTCTTTCTAAGTTTTCATGCTGGCGATTTTATGCACGCGCCTGCACTGAGCGAAATTACAACTATGAACAAAAGAAAAATTTCTAATATATAGAAAAAGTTTTATAAATTATATTTTGAAAATTATTTGTTTTAAATAAATAAAATTATAAAAATATCTTCATCTTTACTCGAATCATTTTAATAAAATTTTCGACTTATAGTTTGATTACTTTATGCCAAATTTCTCACTGTGTAATTGTAATTTAAGCCGAAGAGCAAAAAGTGAAAAACTCAAAAAAAAGAGCACCAGCGACGAAGTGGAAGCAGAATGAAAATGTACAAGGAAAAAAATAAAAGCTGCTGCTTGTCGACATAAAACTTGCAAAATAAGTTTCGCATGTTTCAGCAAATTCAGGTAGGAAAAGGTTTGCTCCTGGATTTCGCTGACGACTTTTCCAAACTGTGTGGGACAAGGTGGCCGTGGTGTGGGCGGTGGCAGAAGGTGGGAGGGTGGCAGGCAGTTGGGGGATGGCCGCTTGAATATGCAGCAAATATTCTTCAAATGCCACACCGCATCCCTCGCTGACTTCGACTTCCCCACACTCCCCTCATCATTCCACGTTTTATATTCTCGAATCGGGAGCCGCCCACCTGAGCAGCCATCGCTCTAGGTAAATGAGAGGTTGGCAGACGACTTCCTCGCTCGTAAGCCGCCATTCCAACGTTTTGGGGTGTAGGGAGGAGGGAGTAGGGGGCTGGCAGGTGGAAACGGGGAAGTAACACGAAATGTACTCCAATTTAATCAAGAATTCTATTCTGTAAATGACTTGCACAAAAACACGAAGCGGCGTTAAGTTTGAGAAAAGGGCGAAAGCAGCGTGGGAGTTTGAAGGGCAAATAGCGGCTGCTTCTGCCGCCTCTTCTCTCTTCTCTCTGCTATTCTGCAAGAATTTTCATTTCGCGTTAAAAAAAAATTGCACGAGTTTGAAGCTTAACAAGAAAGAAAAGTACAGTCGAGCACGCCCGACTGTATAATACTCTCTGCATTTTAATCCCGATTAAATTATTAAAATCGGTATCGAGATATTACAATGTGCAGTACTTCAATTAAAACACTTTGAAACAAAAACAATCTAAGCAAAATCAAACAGCTGTTTGTATGCGAATACACATACGTTTGACATTATATGTATGTATGTATGTGTGTATTCGGCGCAGCCAGCGTCTGCGGGCCGCGCTGCCGCCACACAAGCAGAGAAAACGTTCGATCACGCTTGTATGTTTCTGTCTCGCTTGCACTCAGTAGTGATATTGCGTTCAATTCTCAATATTGTAACGCTTCCAGTTTTCTTGTTTATAGTCCGATTTTTAATGCACCTTTCAGGAATAGTTTGATATAGTTAGCCTCCACTCGAATTATACAATTACAATGCTGTACTATATGAACAAATGTCTAAAAACGGAACGAAAGTTGAGAATTATTGTTTTGTATTGTGGGAAAAAAAGGGGCGTAGTAGTCCAAAATTTTAAATGGCAATGCATTTATACTGTCGCTAGGAACCTCCATACCAGAATTGGTGATCGTAGGTGCCATGGTTACTGAAATATTCGCCGAAAACACCGATTTTTTCCGAGGTGTGTCTAGTTTTTTGCTCATTGTGGGCGAATGGGGCGTGGCATCGAAAAAAAAAAGATTCTTGTATTGACTGACTAAATATGTGATCGATTGACACCAAGCTCGAACTTGTAGCTCTTACCATCTCTGAAATCTGTTTGTTCATACGGACAGACGGACAGACAGACAGACGGACAGACGGACAGACGGACATGGCTATATCGACTCGGCTTGTGATGCTGATCAAGAATATATATACTTTATGGGGTCTGCCACGCCTCCTTCTGCCTGTTACATACTTTGCACAAACCCAATATACTCTTGCAGAGAGTATAAAAATGTTGAAAAGTTCTCCCCAAAGGCCTGAGAACTGTTTTGGTAAAATTTCACATGAAAACAACTTTGTTGTTATTATTTCTGCAAATTGCGATGGAATTTTTAAATAACTATAAATACTAAAAAAATGTTTACTCAATATATAAGGCTTTTTAAAATCGTTGGTAAGCATATTGAGTAAATTGGGTAGGGAAAACTAGTACTAGTTTGGTTATGGATTCAAATTTAAGGAGTACAACACAAGATATCTATTAATTAGACCCCGTACTCTAAAAAAGAGTAGAGGGTTTTATTGAGTTTGTCAGAAGCTAAATGTGAGTAACAGGCAGAAGGAGGCTTAGGGGGATACCGATGTCCGTCCCTCCGTCCGTGAATTTCTTTTTGCCTGAGAATTCAACTGGGAATTTGCATGTTCCAGCTGTAATACCAAGCGTACAGAACATTCAGTAGATCTCAAATCCAAAACTAACTTGTTCACCAACATATATGTTTGAGATACTTTCCAGCTAAGAATTTAATGCATCCTTTATTATATTGGTAGAACAAAATGCTGTTAAAATGTAAGCAATGTTATTTTGTTTGCAAAACATAGATTTGTTTACACTTTAAAGTCCAAAATAATAAAAAATCTGTTGTGTTTTAAAGCAAAGTTCATCTTGAACATCATTATCATTCCATAAACAGCTCAAAGCTAATCGGCATACATTTTTAAGAAACAAAACTTGAATAAAACGTGCACAATGTTATCGAACTATAACGATTTTCGTTGGGTTCGGCTCTTTGGAAACACTTAGAAGAGTTTTCTTTATTTAAATGCCGTTGCAAGTCAAACAAAAGAAATGGAAAAAACACTTTCACCACAATAGAAAAACAACAGCAACAGAAACAAAATTGTTAAATTATGCTGGGCCCCAAAAATACTCGAATTTTTCCATTTTCCATTGCCCATTACAGAAAAGGCATAAATTGATATTCGAATATTTATGCAGTCCCTCAGTCGAAACGACAACGACATCGAAATCGACAACGGCAAAGCAAACGAAAACTGTACAAATATTTGAGATGTAAGATGAAGTCACTGTGGAAAAGCGACAAACAACAACAACAACAACAACGATAATAACAAACTGAAAAGGGGCGGGAGAATGGAGTATGGAGCTCGAACTGTAGACGGAGATGGAGATGAATGACTGGCGTTGTTATTGAAATAAATTATTATAAATAAATACGCAAGTCGAATTTATGAAGTCGTCGGTTATGATGTTATGTTGTTTGCTCTGTGTCCAAATGTTCAGATGTCCAACTGTCTGTCTGTTCGACTTTCCGTCCGCTGAAGAGCCGGCAATCCACGAGCTTGGCTTGTGTCATTATTTTTGTTTATGCGCCGAAACGAGTCGACTAAAAGAGGAAAATAGTATGGGAGAGGGGAGCACAGGGAGAGCGGGGAAGACAGCGAGTGAGCCGTTAAAACAAACAGCTTATTACGCCAATGACAGTTGCGATGGCTTTGACCAGAGCTTGGAGGGCAGCAAAAATGAGGGGGGAGCTGACCAGGGAGTGTGACCAGGGCGCCAATGACAGTCATTGATAACTGAAGAAGTTGCTCTGAACAACTGAACACACTTGTACAATATACATACACTATATACAATATATATATCGCGTGGCAGGAAGGTTGATGGACGTATGCCATGACTTTTTGAATTTGTTTATCTTACGTTTGTCAATAGCTTGTTTCTCAGCCTTGTCTGTTTATTTATTTGTCTTTGACTCGAGTTCCTTCCCCTTTCCATGCCCATTTTCCTGTCCACTTCCCGCTTTCCACACCCGTCTCCTTTTCGCTTTTGGCTTGTAAACATTCCACTGCCAATTGAATTCGTTTCAATTTATTTACTGCACACGACGCAGCTAACAAAAATGAGGAGAGAAGAGGAGAATTTTTTGTTTGTGCTACGGGATGTGGCCAATAACAACATGAAGCTACTTTTTATGGCATTCACATCTCAGCGAGAGTTCAATTAGAATAGGAAATCGTTCTCTGTTTCAAATACTTGCACAAGTTTTTCATTTCGTTTCGTTTTCTTTTCCATTTATGCAAAAACACATTTCGATTGAGAGAAGCGACAGATGTTGCCTGACAAATGACAGTGATCTCAATCTCAATGCCTCAACTTACACCTCGGAGTGTGGAACAGTCTGTGGCATGTGGCATTTGGCTTTTATCCTGTGCTGTAGGCTTAATTATGACCTGAAGATGGCTTTGTTTTCTTTTCATTTTAGCCAGCTCTATGTTCTCTGTTCCTTTCAATTCTTTACTTCTCTGGGCTGTGTTTTATCTGGCACACTTGCTGCAATCATTTCGTTTTATTGCTGGATAGTTTTCTCAACTTTTTTGTTGGCTCTCATCTGAGCACATCTCCAAGGATGCTTGATGTATTTGGCCAAAAACTAGAAACTCGCATAAGAAACTTTACGATACGAGTGCAAAAAAGGTCAAAGAGCGCATATGTAAATGCACAGGGAGAAATGGATACCAAATGGAAACATCAATTAAATAACTCTTAAGTGTTTCACGCACCCAAAAACTTTTCCTACTCATTTTATGATTGTCGACAAAAGTTGCTGACAATTTAATCAGAAGTTACGACACATTCCACAAACCACACTCGTTTTCCCCAAGGAGTATGCTATGGGAATGGGAATTCTAAAGAATTCTTAAGTCATTTATTCTAATTCCATTATGTTTAATGCACTGCATTTGTTGGTAGTTTATTTCTTGCAGTGTAGCATTTTAAAGTCTACGCTTCCTTGGCTTGGCTCGTGGAATGTTTTTGCCCAATAACGCGAAACGAAGCAAAATTTCGCTTGGCTCCAGCAGCGCGGACAGCGATCTTTGTTATTTTACGATGCCAGGCACTCCTACCCGCCCGCCTCCCTCTTCCGCTTCCCCCTCTTAAATGTCGCGGCTACAAAACTTGAAATGCAACCAGCGCGAAATTGCAACTGTGCCAGGAGCTGCCGATATACACACATATATATTTATATATATCTGGTATCCAAGTCGAAGTAGAAGTCGCTTATTGGTGCTGAGATGTGGCAGCAGTAGGAGTGGGTACTTTGGTGTGTAGGGGCCTGAGGCGCCAGTTGGCTAAGCGGATATAAAAAAGTTTAGTTAAATTAAGGTGGAGCTCGAATGAAATCATTTTCCGTTGCATCCCAATAACTTGGCTAAGCAACACTGCGCTACAAGCCAAGTTTCAGCTGCAATCGAAGTAAGTTTCTTACTGGAATATGTTTTATAGAATCCAGTTAGTTATATACAAACTTTATTAATTTGCTGTAAATAACTTTAAACCACAATCATATCTAAATCATATCTGTATAATACAACTTTAGCTCTAATTTAACTGCATATTTAATAAACTTTTTAATTAAAAATACTTTAAAATGTTTCCATAACTTGAATACACTTTAAAACTAATTTATTTCTTACGCAATTCAATACAACTTCAATTCAACACTTATTTTATTACAGTGCTGACGAAATGTTATTAAAATTTTATTTTTTTGAATTTTAAAAGCATTTTAATTTTAAAATAAATTACAATAGGTTGCCTTTTCAGTTTGGTTTGTGATGCAACAATTCAGTTGTCTCTAATGTTGCACAGTGCAGCCAAACAGACGCAGCATAGATAGGGACGTTAAATGACAGAAAGAGAAAAGCAGAGCACGAAAAGAAGACAGACTAAGTGAGAGAGTAAGAGAGAGAGGAACAGAGGGATTGAAGGACTTAGATGACGTTCAGAACGTGGCATTGTCGTGACTTGGTGACTTATTACTTTTCATGCTGCTCCTTTTCTTGCTCGCAGTGCTTTCTCTTTCCACTCCCTACATGCCTGGACTGTCAACTACCAACTGGCAACTGGCAAACTGGCAACTGGCAAATGAAGTCGTAAAAAGATTGGCCAAAAGTTTTTGTGTGCTGCGCACAGAAGTACATGCATATAAAAATGGCAAAGTTGGGATTAGTTTCATCAAGGATAAGCCAAATGGCTGGACACGAAGCTGAAGCTATAGCAACAGCCATAGCTAAAGCTCAAAGCATATAAACGAGGCGAGCAATGCAGGACATGAAAGGACTTGCCAGCACATGAAAGAACATGGAACTCTGCTGGCATTGGATCCTGGCCATTTTGCTATTTCAGCCCGAAAACTTTTTATGCAGTTGCCTGCTCCGCTCATTTGCCCAAGTACAGCGAAGTTACATAAACGGAGCAACAATTTCAGCATGTTGCCATACGTAGATATATATCGTATGTACTCGTATATGTATATCTGGGGGTATGTTTGGGTATTACCTTTATGGTCGCATCACCTCTGGAAAAATGTCA
The DNA here is from genome assembly GCA_018152125.1 of Drosophila dunni. NCBI lineage: Eukaryota > Metazoa > Arthropoda > Insecta > Diptera > Drosophilidae > Drosophila > Drosophila dunni. Next base: position 17,604,816 of record JAECXC010001917.1, on the reverse strand, counting down.
TCTAAGCACGTTTGCAGGATCTGCATAATTTATGTTTGCATGTGGCAGACCAATCCCCATCTCCAAGTCCCCCACTCTCTCTCCTTCCTCATTCTAATCCTGATCCCCCTGGCCTGTGGATGGAGTGCCTCAGCTTTTCTGCTGTCAGGGATTACCCTAGAAAATTAGGTTTCCAGTTTCATGGTCGCTGTGTGGAGCTCGTATAAAAACGGCACGACCTGCTCGCCATTTTCATAACTCTGCACTGAGGTGTGTGTGTGTGAGTGGGGGGGGTGTGTGGGGTGTGCTTCATCCACAGCAAGGTAGTGCAGAGCAGCGCGGGGGAAGCTGCATGCTCAAATGAATTTATATATTTGTGTGTGAGCTCGTTTTATGACTAATATCTTGGAATATCTCCGAGCATGCCAAACGACAGCATCGCTCGACAGCCGCACTATCAGACCTCCACCCAACCCCACTTTCTCCACCCCCTTACCGCCCAAAACCACTCCCCTCCTAGTGCGACGACGACTACAACGACAACCCACACACAGTCGCATATATTTTGCAGCGCTCCGAAAAAAATAAAACACAAATATAAACCCGGGCAAAAACAAGTATAAAAATTTGTTTTTCCAACATTTGCCAACGACCAGAAAGACACGATGACGCTGTCAAAAGTCTGACGCTGAGTCGGACAGACCAAGCAGAAGAAGAGCAAGTAGCAGCAGTTTTTACCCCAACCACAATTCCAGAATCCCAATCCACCAAAAATACTCTCATTCCATATTCAGCATGTTATTGTCGTTGTTTGCATGTGACGAACTCTCAAAATGCTCATAGCCATTCCCCCTAGCTCATTTCCAGGTGCTGCCGACCTCGCACAGTTGGTCAAAACTTATTTGAAGTTGTAGTGGAGCTATATATAGCTCATATAAACTACTTATTAACAGAGGTATATATAGTGTAGTCTGGTTTAATTAAATATATATATATTTTAGAATATTTCCCAAGGAAATGAGTGAAACTATTTAGTTAGTTTTATTTAGAAACTGGCCAAAAAGTTTTATTCATTAATCAGAACTGAGTTCCCGGCACTTACAGTCTCAAACAGTAGCCCAAAACTCTTTAAATGTTATATAAAACTATTGAGTATATAGTCTGCCTTAAAAATAGATATTTGGAATATATGTGATTACAATAGTAGAATACTACATGGGCTGAAAAGTATGTAAACGGGTTTTACTTGGATTATATAATAAATGTAATACTTTTAGCACTAAAATAAAGTCTACTTAAAAACAAAATGTATATCAATCTAAAAGAAATAATATACATAAATGTAGGTAGCATTAAATATATATTAAATAGAATAATGTTTGTGAAAGATAAAACCTTTCACATATACAAATTAATTAAAATATAATTCGGTAGCAAATAATAAATAAAACCAATCAATTTAAAGATTAAAACGAATTTAAATGCTTGAGTTGTTTTAGCTAGTCAATGATTTAAAAAGTTGTTTATTTATATAAAGTTTGTTTATGTTTATTGTTTTTAAAATGCTGCGGATATTCCCAGCACCAATACGTTTAAAAAAACTGTTTCTTTTTAGAGATTTCTAATAAATATTCTGCTTAATGAGATGATTATTTAAAAATCTTTTCTCTAAATATGCACCACAGTTCGCAGGCGTGCGAATAGACGGTAGGAGTGATGGGACAGACAATCGTCATACACAGCACTCACTGTACTCTGGCTCACTTCGACTGAGTTTTGGTTCAGTTCGGGTCGCTTCTTATATATTTTTCTTCATTTTTTGATGTTTTTTCCTCTTCTTTGCTTACTTCTTATGCATGTCGCATGAGCAATAACAATATTTGCTGCTCTGACACAGCTTATTCTTTCGATTTGCACATTCATTTCTGTTTTTACGCTTTGCCATTTGCTTATTTGCTGGGAACATTGCGAGGGAGAGAACTGAGAGAACTGCAAACTGCGAACTCAAAAATGAAAACAGAATTTAAAATTTATGTAGATACTTAGTATAAGTATATGTACACATGTGTGTTCCTCTGTCCGATTTGTAGATGGAATAACGCCCTCGCTCCTCCCACCCTAGACATGTCCATAACTTCCACTTGGATTCTGTTTTCACATAAATAAAATGCAAGAAACACGTTCGCTGTCTTCGGAAACATCCTATTCGATGTTCGAAATTGAAAAAACAACAACAAAATGTGTGCACATATTGAAAACTGTGCTGTGCTGAATATTGAATTCATTCCTTGATTCAGTCCCTTCATCTATAACTCAAAATAAAAGTAAAATGACTGAAATATATTATAGTCGGATGTGGCAATGCGATGGTTGTAAAGTTTCCTTTGTCTTGGCCATCATAATTGATGCGGAAGCACAGCGGACGTGTAGGAAACATGGCGGTCTTATTGGCCATAATATCTACCCAGACTTGGCTATAACTTAAAGCACAAATCTTGGCAGTGCAACAAAAAGTGGGGACTGGGGTCTGTCTGGGGTTTTAAAGGTATTATATAAAGTATATATGTTCTACTGATAGTTCTACTATTTCCATTTTAATTTTAGCTAGTTTTCTATAAGGTAAAATGAGTCTGTTCACTTCCAGCATAGTCTTACTTTACTGTTATTCTTTAATTTATTCCACTTATGCTGTTTGCTCTTCTCTGTCTGGAAACCAAGTAATTAACGCATGAAACAACCGATTGCCTTTGTAATAGAGCGCTTAGGGGCAATCGCTTTGGCTTTGGCGATTGCATTAAACCTCCATTAAGAGGGGCTGCCGAATGCAGTCGAGCATTCAAATTAAAATTGAATCATTATTGAAATTCGTTTAGCAGCGACAATCACCGATGGAACGAGTCGACGATTCGACGACGCGACAACCTCATTAAAATGGATAGCAAAGGTAGTTAAAGCGACAGGTCCAATCCAATGAGCTTTGCCTGTAGCTGAGTGTGTGCACGAGTGTGTGTGAGTGCTTATTTGTGTGTGTGCTGTGAGTGCGTATTTGCATTTGGCAAATTGTAAAAAATTTAATTCGCATATCATGCGCGATAATCAGCGGCGTGCATTATAAAACCATAAAAATCGCAAAAACGCGGCCATAAACCGCAACTGAGGCAAGTTGAGGCAAGAACTGGGAACAGCGCAAAGGGTCAGAGGAGAGGGGAGTGTGTCAGGGGGCAGAGGACAGCAGACAGCGGACAGCGGGGCAGGCACAATTGTCGCATGCAGCGCCAATAAATATCCGATTATATGGTAATTGGTGTGTGTGCGACTGTGTGTGCGTGTGTGTGTGTGTGCGAGTGTGTGGCAAAAATGGTTGTTCGCTTAGTTTTGTGTTCGTTTTTGGCAAATTCAGGGGGTAAATTTGCATTTGGCACAGCTGCAAATGGCAAATTCAATGCGAATCACAATTTAAATTTGAATTTTAATAAATATTTATGTTATTGTTGTGTTCATTATTTAGTCCCAAACTCATTCCAATCCAGAACCCTCGGCACCAAAATGGAGGTATAACAACGCTGTGGTGTGGGTTTAATTTTCATGTCCATTAACCAAACAAAATGGTGAGGGAGGCAGGAGCAAAGCGAAAGGATAAACCCAAACCCGGACTAGAATTTGAAATTGAAGTTGACGCACAAAATACGAGTATAAATTTAAAATAAAGTTTAACGAAGCCAATCCGAAAGAGGCTGGAATGGAGAAGAGAGAGAGGAGAAAGGAGAAAGGAAAGAATCCAGTTTGATGGAGCCACTGTCGCTCTGGGGGAATCTGAAAACGGGATCAGGAGCATGCAGTAGGCAACCCAAGCAAAACAAGGGCGGCGAAAAGGACCAGGTCGGGGAGGGGCGGCCAGGGACGGGAGGCGTGTCGGGGCTGGGCCAGGCTATGAGCCATGAAAGTTATCAAAGCGTGTTATTACGAGCAACGATGCGAAACGCGGCGCAGACCCAAAGAAATCTCTCTCAAGTGGATGAACGGACGCTGTTTTTCAGACTTTTCGACTTTCTGGCTGCCTGACTGCCTCACTGACTGCCTGGAGCCACCACTTGTGGTTGCCAGTCATGAAATGGTTTTTGTTTTCATTTCCCCATCCTTTTTAGCCCCTTTCCCCCCTTCCGCTCCACACGATCCCATCACGCACGCAAATAATCAAATGAAACGCATCAAATTCGTGAAAGGGATAAAAGCCAACAAAATGGCTGTGGCGATTTTTAAAAATACTCGTACGTGCACTTGCCCTCCACTTTTCGTTTCCGTTGACGCAGCTCCTTTTTGCGCTAGGGTTGTAGGTGGGCGTGGCATATCAGCATAATCAGAATTGCAAAAGGCTCAAGCGAGCAGCTCAGGTTGATCGGGCACTAAATTTGTGGCTGCCAATGGTAATTCAATAAATTTTAAATCTTAACGCCAAGTGGAGTACAGTGGTGCTAAAACAACTAAATTGTTAAACCAAACGAGACGAAGATCGAATGAAAATATAAAAATTTAACAGCTACTTAATTAGTTAACTTATTAATAATATTATTATTAGTAATATGTTCATGAAAAATAAGCTAAACTAAAACCGACATGTCTTTAAAATTGCTTTACCAAAATGTATCTAAGTAAATAGCGGCGAAATAAATGATAAAACTATCAATCGACTTTTATAATTACAGTCAAATATATGTATAATAAAAATAATGTATCAAAAGATATAAGTAATTATCAAAGAAAAATTTTATTTTTAATCAACAATTGTATAAAGATATATTTAAGTATGAAAAAACACATTTAAAATGTAAAGTTTGCTAGAATAAATTTAGTGATTTCATTTTGCCTGAGTTTTATTATGCCTGTGATCCACGGTGCACTGAAATTGATGGAATTTAACTCAAAATGCACGCCCATTGATTGGGCGAAACAAAAGTCGAGCTCATGCCGGCATCTTTTACTGTCAAGTGGAGACCCCAAAAAGGGAAACATACTTAACTCCAAGCTATGCCTGATACCCGTAATCATATTCCTACTTCAGTTCAAGGTACACACTACTCACGAGTGGTTCAGGGATGGAGGAATGGAGGGAGGGAGCGGTAAGTAGCGTTGGGTTTCAATTTATGATGCAGTGGCGCACGTGAAATCCTGTGAACGGTTTTACGGATTTTTTAAAATAAAATTTACGGATTAAGTTATTGTGCTTGGGCGGCGTACTCGCATGCATGAGGTTTAGTCGAAACGCTAGACTGAGCAGAAAACTGGCAAGGGATGAAGGAGACGGGGGTGGAGAGGGAAGGGGGTTTGAGGGAGGAGCTCTAAGGTCGATTACGTTTTACAACGCAAGCATAAAAGTTGATTGAAAATGCTTATTAGATGCAAGATTAGATGCGATGCGATGCGATGCACACGGAGATGAAAATTGAGATGGAGAGCGACCATTTTGGAATCAAAGCCAAAAGTCCAAGCATAAAAGTTCCACGAAGCTGCGACGTGAGCAAATTTAGCTCCGAGTTTATGCCCAAAGGACGGAGACGCAGTCGGTGTTGGAGGCGGGCAAACTTAATTGAAATGTCGTGGCAGACAAAGTGTAAAGTTTAAAATATTCCAGGTCGCAGAGCAAAGGCATAGGTGAGAACGCAAAAAAAAACTAAATCATCAGGCTTTACAACAGGTAACCAGCAGGTAATCTCATTTAGTCCGTATAATATTACCACTTGGCATGCGCCCAAATTAAACATTTTCCCTGCTTTTCCAGACAGAAAAGCCACAGCCAACAGAGCAGAGCAACAACTACAAGAGCCAAAAAAGTTACTTTGATAACAATGCTCATCAAAAATTCAGCTACAAGCAAAAACTTTTATAAACACAAAAAAAACGAAGAAAATTTCTAAAAGAAAATACGCGGGGAGTCTAGAGACCGAAGGAAAGCAAAAGAAAAGTCTCTTAAGTGGAAATATTTTGTATAAATTCAACTCAACCATGTTTGCTTAATACTCTACTTTAGAGTGGAAATTAATGTTGTTAAAATTTATTTAAATATAGCATAAAATAAACAAAGCTTTTCTTAATCTATTTACAGCTTATTCCTTCTGGCTTGGTTGAAAAATAAAATTTTCTACCATATAAAATTTATTTTTACCAACTGAAGAGAGTGCATTCTGTATGCGGTGTTTCATTCAACTCAGTCAAACTTGTGTTATGCGAATTTCATGAAACATTCATGACACACAACACCATAAACAACAACACCAATAACTACAGTAACAACAACAACAGCAACAACATCAACGAAATTAAACAGATCCAAAAGCCGAAAAACCAAACAAAGCAGCTAAAAAACATCATAGTTGCCCTGCTCTGGACTCCGGGTCTATTTCAAATCGAGGCGCGACGCCTAAGCAGCCCCTCCCCCTTTCCAAATGCCCATCAGCAGTACATAAAAAATACCAGAGAAAGAGAAAAAAACACAGATACTTCGTTGTGGTTATTTTTGGGCTAAAAGTTAAATGAGAAAAGTTTCGGGCGGACAGCATTCCGGCCGTAACTAACAGTGCGCGTTTATTAACCGTAAGTAATTCCCAAAAGTTGCAACGTCAAAACTCCCCTTGGTATCTGGGGAGTGTACCAAAATTAGAACAACCTAAACATAATACTCTCTACTAAATTTGTTTAAAACAATAGCAAAAAAGAATAATTAGAAATAGGATTTCCAGTTCAGCAACTAAATGAACACGATTTTAGAATGTTATTCGTTTGGGGATTGATTGATTCACCCATAAAGATGATCATATTATTAGACTAATTTTCACATTTTATGGAGTTCAATGTGCACTGAGAGAAATAAATTAATGGAAAGTTGACAAAGAAATGTAAAACTTAATTTATTTATATATTTACAGGTATCATAAAGGGTTCTTTAAAATATTAAGCAATTTAATTCAAATATTAATTGTGGCCAAAAAGATAAAAAATATTTAGTTTCGTAAAGCAAATTAAAATCAACACACTTTAAATTTAAATTTAAAATTGAACTAAAATGGTAAATAAATAAATTATATAATATATTTATACATTTAATATTTTTTTTATGTTTTATAAGTGTTTTTCTTTTGGTAACGGTCTTCTGCTAGAAATATCAACCCCTGTTTTGCGCAGTGTAATTGATTGCCTTGGAAACCCACCCCTAAAGTGGCAGCTGACTCGCAGCTACAGCTAAAAGCAGAGCTAAATTTGGTGGTGTTCGTTGTGTGAGTGGTGGTGGTGGTGGTGGTGGTGCTGGTGTTCTTGCTATTGTTGTTGTTGCTGTAAAAAGGTCAGGCTGGCAGAGCGATTGCTCTTCCCCCTACTCCAAGCATTGATGGCTGCCTAAGAAAAAAACAAGCGGCCATGGCTGCGCGTGTTGCCGTCGGTGTATCTGATGGATATCAGCAGCATACATAGATACACAGCACAACGCATGCGAAGATGTGTGAGTTTAGGGCGTGGCTCTTGGATCTGCACTGGGAGGCAGACACGGGATGTGAGGAGCCTATGAATCTGGCGACGATTGATGCAGGATTCCTGAATATCTAATTCTAATTTTGTACAAATCCAAAGATGGTGCGTTGGGAGGGGGGAGTGGCACACAAATTGCCGAATGATGTACAACGGGAGTCTTGAGGCGCATTTGCCTATTTGCTGTAATGCGTGTCCCGGCGTAATTTACGACCACAACGCCGTATGTTACCTACGCGTGTGTGTGTGTAGGTGTGTAGGTGTGTGTTCAGATTTATGGTCGCATCATAAAACAATTAACAAGCCCAAAACTCGTGCCACATAAATCGCTGCAGTTTTTTGCCTCTCTCACACACACAACGTGTCTCCCCTTCTCCCTGTCTCCCTCCCACTCTCAGCTGGTGTGTTACATTTCACAGCATTTTATTATAACAGTTGGTAGCTGGAGTTTTGGTTTTGAGTTGCCAGTTTAAGACCAAATTGGCAGCAGCCATAACAGGGCAACAGTTCGTTCTTCTGTTTGCAGTCTACGCTCTGCGCTCTGCACTCTCCGCCCTTCTGTCTGCTGTCTTCTGTTTCTTTTTTAATTAACCACACAAGATTTCTACTCATTTTCATATCGTAAACGTTTATCCAACTTAATAAGTCGTAAACGCGCCACCGGCGACGGCTTCTAACAAAGTTTCATAGCTCTGAACTCTGAGGCGGTTGCATGCGTGTGGGATTTGCTGACGGCGCAGGTGAAAGTGTCCACAACTCGGAATGGTAATGGTACACACGCACACACTTAGCTGTATATATATATATTAATGTGCAAATATATACATATGTATATTCATATGCACACACACTGCTTGATAACACCCGGGACAGCAATAATTAAAGCTTAAATATGTATCACACAAAGGTCGCAATGAGGTAAACCCATTGCAGTTTAACTAGACAATGGGAAATATTGTAAAAATACTTGTAATAAACGTGTAAACTTATTGTATAAAATGTATACCTAATTATATTATAATATTGAGTATTTTACTAAAAAATAATATAATGTAATAAACCGCAATGTACCAAATAATTAAAAATAAATTATAAACAACGTCTAAAAAGTTATGCATAAAACAATTTGTATAATTTTTGAATACGTTGAGGTTTTAGTTCGAAAGTTAAATTATAATATTGTTTTAGAATTCATTTTTTTAACCCTTTTCTACAACACTATTATTTGTTGAAAGTCTAAAGTATTAACTACTCAATTTAAACATAACAAAACTATAATTATATATAGTTTAATGAATATACTATATTAAATAATGAATTATTCAGTTCATTTTGTACAACAGAAACTCGATAAATGCTTGAAACATCATAGATTTTAAATCATGACAGTTCTAAATTTAAATTATATTTAGAAAACGATTTGAATGCTATAAATTCACAATGTTTTTTAAAAGATTCCCATGTGACTTTGTCAGCTGTTGCTGTCATTTGCACCCACTGTAGCTCACTGACTGGGGTACACTTAATTTTAAAATTCTCGAACTTGCGCTAAAAACTGAAGCTCGGGCTTATTTAATATTCATAGCTGTCACCAGCTGCCCCGCCCCTCCTGCTCACCGACACCTTCGACGTCTCCCATTTTGAAGACAGGTGCTTCGAGGCAGCTTTTTGTTTTTCAGCGCCTGACAATATTCTTTTAATGACAGCGATTAACACACAGCCATCCCCCCAATGTAGCTCGCTCCCTCATTCCCTCACTTCCCCGCTCCCTTTCCCCCTGCTGCTCTCGATTTAATTAAGTCGTCGCTGGTGCCACGCTGCAACATTGCTACATTGCTACAGTGCCACGCCCCCTTTGGGTATATGAGCAAAGTTTGAGCTACAATTTTTTGCTGATTCCATTGTTTGACTAATCTTTGTTTGCTCAGCGAACCCCCTAAATGTGTGTGTGTGCGAGTGTGTGCGTTTGTGTGTGCCGCGTCAGCTTTGTTGTGAACCCTTTGTAGCCCCGGGTCGGCCATGTGGCATGTGGCCCATAAAGCTACCCACACGCATATCAGAAAGATACTGTCAACATGTTTGTTAATGCCATTTTGAAATTAACAAGTTTCTCAGATAAACTTTGCATTTCATTTGAGCCAACAACTCGCTCCTCCGAGTCTCTCTCGTATTGGCCACCTTTTTAGGCTCCACATTCAGTTCTAGTTTTAGTTCTCAGTCCCACTCCGCAACCCCTTGCCACAATCTCCTCCATTTCAGTTCTCAGCCGTTCCATAAAGAACACAAGTTATACTCAAGTTCAGGTTTCGCCCTGAGCAACATTCCTGAAGGGACTCGTTTATTTATACAACTATTTATGCTTCCATTTACTTTTATATATATAAAAAATGTTAACCCTTTAGGGCCAAATGTCTTGAAGTAATGATCAATTTAAGGCAAAGATCGTCATCTGTTTGATTCTCCTCGAACTGCTTTGGTTTTTTGCTCTTTCGCTCGCTTGAAGTTAAAAGCCATAAAATTATTTATGACACCATTAAATCATCATTATTGTTGTCTCGGCGACCTTGAACCATTAGCCGTCCAGTGTTCCGACGTTCCCATTTAGAGCGTTAACATAACATTCACTTTCTTTTGCATTTCTTTTATTTAGACTCATTTTATTGTTCGTCGCCGTTCATTGTTTTTCATTTGTGCTTTCTTACCATTTAAGCCTGGCCAAAATGCTTTCATGCCTTTTTTGCACTACACAATTGCTAGCTGAATTTGGTCTGTAAATGTTCAGCAGGGAATTTAGTTATAAACGTTTTGTTATAAGAAACACTTCAGAAAAGTTTGATTAATTTGAAAAATTGAATTCTCATTTTTTGAAGGGAATTTCTCTGATTAAATTAGATGAACTAATTATTAATTAAGGCAGACTTACTACTACGTTTATAGTACCTTCAATCAACCAACTTTTTCCACCCAAAAAACGATCTAAGTTGATGAAAAAATGAGGAAATCTAGCCATAAAATATTTTATTTTCCGGCACTAGCTCTAATTAATAAGCTAAGGAAATTGAAGCATTTAATTTTCTTAGCAATTGCGTTGTCTTCTGCCCCAAAGACAGGGGTATGCTTAGGTGACAGGAGGGGGTATGGAGGAAGGGGGAGTCTTGTGCCTCGTTGGCTTTTAGTGCGCCTCGATTTGTGCGAAATTTCTGGCTGATAAAGCAATGGCAGCGAATAGCGAATGGCAAATGACGCGCACGAGTAAATTTCCTTTTTGGTTTCTTTATTTTCCACGGCTTGTTTCCATTTGTCTTCGCTGTTTGTGTAAGTTTTCCATTTGGATAATGGAAAAAGGCCATTTCATGCCATTACTTGGCTCTGTCTCTGACTCTGCCCGGTCTATTGCCCGGGGGCAATTTGAGGCGAACTATTGTAAGTGGAAGTGGGCACGGCGCCATTGGCACTCAGAGGAGAGCTCTATTAGGACTAGAGAGGGTCATACACTCACACTTACATACACTCACTTCATGTTACATCTAAACAAGTGTCTAGTTCGGCTTTTGTTCTGTGCTCAATTCAGCTTTTAGCTTATTTCAACTTTTTTACATTTGCAAAATGAATTGTAATGAAGTGGAATGGGGCGTGACTTCTGGCTCTGACTCTGACTCTGACTCTAGACTTGTGCCACGCCCTGACCCGAACCCGACCCCCATCTGACCCTGGAGCAATGGCCGTTGCTGGCAATAAAATCATATTCGACGGGCGCCAGTCGAGCTCTCAAATATATATACTTTTATATATGTATGTAATTTTTGCACAAAAAGTCATCTGCAATGTATCTTTTTGGTTGGAATTGTGATGGGCTGATGGTCGGATGGTTTGATGCCTTGTTGGGGTTTGATGGGGTAGCCCTTGTTGTTTTGGAGCTATTTTTATTGGTGTTATTAGGTTGAAAGCACTTCTCCGGATGTGGGACAGTTAATGCCTAATGGCTTTCAGGTCAGCAGTCTCATAATGCGAATCACAGCAAAAACATTCTACAATAAAACACGATTGGGAATACCAACTGCAGGATCATTCACAGTTCTCTACTCGTCTAGTAACTGGACACATGTCTCTCTCTTCTTCACTCCTTCTCCCTCTCTCTCCTTCTTTCGATTTTAATGCTTTCAATAATTTGTGTAAGAAAACCATTTGGCTGTCATTCAACTCGACTGATAAAATGTGTGTAAATCAACGCTAATTTATGGCCAAAACAAGTTTCCCTGTTGACTGGACAACACAACAGTGAAGCACCAAGCACAGTGGACTGAAATGTATTGATCCTGTGACAAATTCAATATAATACTCATAGTGTTACATATATAAAAGTTTAGCCATAGCATTAGTTTAAAATATAAGAATATTTTATAGTACCAAAATCTATTGACTTTTCACCAACTCTTGCCCCACTGTACCTTGCCTTTACTCCGTTAGTTAATCTCCATTGGAGTGTCTTCATTAGCGATTCTCTTTTGTTTTGAGAAGCGTAAATTAATAATGAGCAAATTTGGCACTTATCCCCAAACTAGAGGTCGCCAAGCGGAACCGTGGTTCAAGACTAAATCGATGGAAAGAGCTCAATAAATGCATATATAATTTAAAATAATAATGTTAAGTAATCTGGTGGCATTCAATTATGCGTATGTTATGCACAATTTGTATTGAGTACAATTTACGACTTCCCCCTAGATTATTTTGACAGGCATAATGACGAGGGTCCTTATGGCATCCCTGGCACAAGGCACTTGAGCAATCGAGTAATCAATTATACATGGGGAACTGATCGAATATGATTACGCTGTGCCACACATGCAACATGGCGTACTTGGATACCATTTTAGATTCACTATTTTCAATTTTCCATTTTCTACTCTCCCATTTTCTTTTTGGGTTATTTCAAGTACAGCACTTGAGACCCATCGAGTGTTTGTATTTTTAATCAGTTAGATTTTATGTTTAAATATTCTAGACTCGTTGTGGTTAAAATTTATGGACTACTTGACTTTACGTCTTACTCAGAGTTTGGAAAAATTCTAAATTTTAGATTCGATTGTATCTCTGCTTATGAATTAACGGTTTTCAGACTTTATACGACAGTTGACAACTTGTTTAATCATTTGCATCATTTAAACCTACACAAAGCGAACATATTTCATTTCATTTTCACATTTTACTCGATAGTTCAACGCGCGTGTTTTTCTATTCTGATGAAAACCATTTTCCTATTAGTTTTCTTTTTATGTTGGCCATAAATCAAATTGGAAAACAAGCGAACGGGGCGGACGAGTTGGAATCAACAAATGGATTTTGGTCCAATAAATAATGTCAAGCTGAAAGAAATGCTAATTAAATTCCTGTTCTTTTAATCTTAACGCGATTGGTCATAGTTCTGAATACATTTTGGCTAACATGTTCAAACATGTATGTACTACATGCTTATGCATGTTTGTTTCTTTTGGCAAGTAGAAATATCTCGAATCCGTTTTAGCCAAAATTTTAGAATACATTTCGAACTGTTTCGGAATTCCAACCGATAAAATGGTTCCACTCAGAATCCCACGCACACGTCGCTGTCGACAGCGATGTCGGCTAGCAACAACAGCAACAGCAACACCAATACATTCAAATCAGACTCACCAACACAGCGGCATTTCGAATTGCTTGCGTCTGTGTTGGTGAGCGCAAAGAGTAGCGAAGAGTAAAGAGAGCGAGAACAGAGCGAATTCTTGTTTGCATTTGTGTGGGTTCAATTGATTTGCGGCGCCATCTACAAGTCAATGAGTGCACTCTAGTGCGTAGCTAGCAACACCAGAGGTCGCCCCGGTCAAGGGGTGTGTGCATCGGCTGCTTTGTTGTGCTGAACCTTGCTAAATCATAGAATATTGATAACAATAGATACCCTTCTTTTGCTAGTTTAATTCTATAGGCATTTGAACAGATGGTTACGTTGTACTGTAAATATGGTGACTTCTCTTCGACAAAAATGTTTCTAAATGTTTCATAAAGTTGTTTTATGTTAGTGTAAACAGAATTCCATTAAATCAATATATTTTGAATACACGGACAACATTAGATCAAGGTATTAATATATTTAAAATTAATATTAATTTAAATGCAGAATCTACTTAGGGAACAAGCTGCAAATAAATAATTATTTGTAAGTAAAATTGATAACATTCTGTTAAAGTTTTTACTACAAAATAGTTTAGTCTAAGTAATTTAAATAAAATCAGATCGCTTTAATTATATTTTATTGAAATATATTATATTTATGTATTATTATAATAAACATAATACTTAAACATACTTTTACATAATTTGGGAACCTGCCATTTTGTGAAAATTCAATAATTCGATGGCCGTACGATTAATATCTAGAATCGTTCATTTATTCACGAAATAATTTCAAAAGATTCTATGCACTACATGTCTTCATACTAGTTTCCTATTTTCGATCGATTTGTCCTATTACCGCAGTAGCCTATAGTTGACCGATGCGGATTAAACTTTGTGAGGGTAGTTATAATGGTATAGCACACTTACTGTGTGAATTTGGTCGTGATTGGACGGACGGACAGACGGACTTGACTATATCGACTCGGCTATTGTTGTTGATTAAGAATATATATACTATATTGAGTCTGTCATGCCTCCTTATCCCTATTACATACATACATTCCAACAATTACTGTATACCCTTGTACTCTACGAGCGACGGGTATAATAATTCCTATATCTAGATAACTAGTTGGGAAGTTCAATCAAAATAGATGTGAAAACGTAATAATAAAATTACAATTTAGATAAATATTGTTAGTCGATGAACTTGTTTAAAAGTCAGGTAATCACAAAAATGTATTCTACCTGCTTGATTTGTACTTTACATAAATTAAACCCACACAGTTGTGTCTATATGTGAGTGTACTTCACACATCCTGAGCGTCAAAACGTGCCGTGTTCGTGTGTGTGAAAGTAATTCACCAAAAGTGAGGCCTGTGGAGAGGGAAACTCACCACAGCCGCCTGTGCATTGAACCCTCGACTGTGACGACCTTAGCTCCGCCCATTTTATAATGGCCTCTGCCGCGCAGCCAAAGCGACGCATGCGCCATGCCGGCGAATATGGAAGACAAAGCAGAGACGAGAAAAGACAGCGTCGAAGTCAAGCAGAGAGTGGAGTGGGAAGGTAATCAAGTCGCATGGGGATGGAATCAAGTTGGAAGTTGGAGTTGGAACTGGGGGAAACGAGGGGAATGGGAGCGTGGATTCTACTTCTAGATATATACGTATATATACATAAGTATCTATGGGTTGGGTCTTGAGCTCGCGTTTTCCGTCGCTGATTACCATTTTGATAAATTTATTCAAATGAGAAGCGCTCAATATGGTAATGACTCCAGGGGCCGACGTTCTAGCTCTAGGCAATTAAAATTCGAATGGCTTTATGATATTTCTCGGTGCCGACAACGACAAACGACAGGCGACAGTCGACAGCAACTTGAAGACGAGGCCAAGATGGTTGGAAATTTTATTGTTCCACTGTCGCGCTGGGCGCTCCTCAATTCCCCTGCCCACAGATTCAACGCATTAACTCCACTCCACTCGAGGCAACTCGATTTGACTCGACTTGACTATGTCGCGCTGCACTGCAACATGTGGCATTAATTATGCGGCGATAATGTCTTGCTTTGTTGCCAAGAGTTTGGATTCTTTTTATGAAAGTGTCAGAATAAATTACATTATTTTTAAGCCGTGTCTGGCGTGTTCCCTGAATCTAGAACTCAAGCTGATACGAGTAGCAACAGAGATATACATATAGCTTGCCCTGAAGCGCTATATAGCCCCCGATTCCCTTTGCTCAGCCGTGGGCTTTGAATTTCAATGAATGTGGGCGGGGCGACATTTGTCTTCATATTTCTGGGTATACTCGTGTACATATGTTTCATATAAATATGTTTAGCCCACTCCAAGAGTGTCATTTGTCGGAAAATGTAGAAAATGGGGGAAGGCAGAGCACGAGTTTCGAAGGAGAACCCCAATCGTCGGAGTGGGTGGAGAACCAATTAAGCTGTGACACAGACATGCAGTTCCACACGTCATCAATTAGCTCTTTCTGTATTCATTCGATTCAACAGATGCATGTACATATGTTACATCATTTCATCGTGAACTTAACTGTATTCCCAATTTGGCTCTTTGGGTTAAACTGCATCTCCAGCTGGGATTTTGCTATGGTCGTGTTCTTTTCTGTTTTCTTTTATAATCAAAATATTTTGAGGCACTGTCTCTTTTTCCCTTTTGCTGAAAACAGTTTATGATGTGGTCATAAATGAGCCCGACTTCACGCTTTCGCCGTACCTCATCCATCTGAACCAGAACTGGACCGTCATTAGGCCAAAAACTGTGCCCAGGATCCCGTTTTGCGTCACTTGCTCACCGAAAGGTCGTTCCTCAGTTCACACTGCCATAAATCATTCAATGGGTAACCCTTTCCTCTGCCCTATATAACATACTATATATACTATTCAGATACCTGCCAGATTCTGCTGTTTGTTTTGTTTTGCTTGATTCTTTTGTTATGGAAAGTAGTCGGAAATGCATTCACATTTTATGCCGATGCAAAATACGATTTCTCTCCAGTTTCCATGAAATATATAATTGGTGTATCTTCTTTTTTTTGGGAAGTTGTAGTATAGAATTTTATTGAATTTTATTTTTGGCAAAATAAAATCAAATTAAATAGATTTAACCAAATTCAAGCTCTGTCATGCGGGTGTCATGCTAATACTAGAAGTAAAGGGCGTATTTAAAAATTCATTTTATATTTTTGAAAACAATTGTTCTCAAAAATAAATAAAATAAAATAAATTTATTAATTTTAAACATTTAACAGCCCTTGAAATGGTTTACACATAAGTTAAACACAAATCAAAGTAAGAGGCAAGTTATATAAATAACCATGAGACAAAAGATACGTCTTTATAATTGTGTCTTGTGGATTTATAAAGTTTGGATACAGATTTTGTTGAACTGCTAAAAAGAGAAGGCATTTTTTAGATATCCAAGCCATTTGGTTATTTTTCAACTCGTGCTTTGCATTCCTAAAATATTAGCTGCATTACGACAAACAACATATTTTATATTTCAGACGTAATGATAACGATAACATTTCGATTTTCATATTAACTAAAGAATGTTTTTAAAGGTGTTTTAAATAAAAGTGTGATTTGAAAATTTCTTAAAATTTGTTAGAATATCAAAACTTTAGTAATATTTATTTTCAGTTTACTTAGGATATATTTTTGCCAAACTAATCGAATAACTTTGAATGTAAGATTATTCAATACGTTAAGTAATCTTAGCAATATAAAATTATAATATGTATATGATTTAAAACTTTATAAATTTCTTTAAAAGAACTAAAACTTAAAAGCTCTGACACGAAATAATAATACTACACTGATGGTTCTGTGCCGTCGGTTCTTAACCAAGTTACTTGTAAGTTTGTGTTGTGAAACTGGCATAATTGTTGTGTTGGCTACTCACCGACAGGAGGACGCTTAGTCCAGTTGTGGAAGCAAAGTTGCCTCGGACTTAGACTTTGTTTACACGTGCACCTTGTGCCATTAATCAGAGCCACTATTTATGTCCCGAATGTCAAAAAATTGTGGCAACAAATCACTTTAATTGAATTCACGCCCAGCGAAGCAGAGACGACAGAGAAGTCGAAGACCGAGAGAACGAAGAACGCGAAACATTGGAACGTTGGTCAAGAGGAGAAATGGTTGGTCCCCAGATCCCAGTTCACAGTTCCCAGGCCTCATGTTTCAGGTCCCGGGTCCACGCAGAGACCAGCGGCGACCACAAACAGAAAGCACTGAGAACACAAAATACAAAACACGAGGCACAAATGTTGTTAACGTTAAATTGAAGTTGGCCCGCAAAGCACACGCGAAAATGTAATCCATATTCACATTCACACTCACACGTATTCACATGTGTATTCACATGAGTATTCACAATTGGTCGAGAGCCGCTGCTGCTTTCAGTTGTTGTTGCTGTTCCTTGTCATTATTATAATTAATTCTGTTATTTTTGGCAGCACACGAACCGGCTTCAGTTGATTTACAGCCAGTTTCTCCATCTTTCTCTTCATTTTGTTTTGCTTGCTTGTGTTTTTTTGTTCTTTTCGCCTCTTTTGAGTCTCTTTTTTCATTCTTTTTTGTTCGACCAATTTCAATTATTCACAATTGGAATCACTCGACGTTGAACCGGGCAATGCGGGTCTCTGTGCTGTAGATTTTTGGCTTAAAGCCCGACCGTATCCTTTGGGCCAAGAACAATGGAGCCCGGTGCTTGAGCTCAGTTGAGACGATATCAATCGCTGGATGGCGAATGGAGCAGGACGTCTCGTTGACGCGACGTCGACCTGATAGCAAAGTGTCCAAAAAATAATATTTGCTGTTCAGTTTGACAGAAGTCAGTGGCTGCCGCCGAGACGGAGACCGAGACCGAGGCCGACGCTGAGACCGAGGCCGAGACCGAGGCTGAGGCCATGACAGCAGCAGAGGCAGAGGCAGAAGCTGAGGCAGCAGAAGCAGCGCAGTCGTCGCACGAAGTGTTGTGTGTATGGCGTCGAGACAAGAACGAAGCAATGAACACAAAAAAAAAAAGCAACAGAAACGTAGGAATGAGAGTGAGAATATCGACAGGGCAGAGACAAGGCAGCGGCAGGGCAGAGCCAGAGCAGCGGCAGCGGTAACAGCAGCAGCAACAACAGCAGCAATCAGATACAGACAGAGAAACGGACGCGTTTCGCGCAAGGGGAAAAAAGGTGTCGCTTTTGGCGGTGGTTGAGAGCTCAGAGACTGAATGTTTTACATGCCACATGCATGGCTGCGAGTGTGTGTGTGTGTGTGTGTGTGTGTGTGCGAGTGTGTGAGCTGCGAGATGTGGATGACAAAAAAAGAAAAGGTCATAAACCCGCAGCAGCAGCAACGTTTGAAACACTTACGCTTACGAGAATGCCAAAAGGACAGCAGTGCAAGAAGGAGAAGGAGTTGGAAACGGAGATGGAGACGGAGACGGAGAACGAAAACGAAATGAAAATGAGAACGAATGAGAATGAGAATGTGAATGAGAATGAATACGAGCTGGGAGCAGCAAGAGCAGCACCAGCAGCCACATCGATGAAAGATGAAAAGCCAGAGGAGCAAGAACAGCAAAAGTAGCAGAAACAACGGCAGCAGAGACGAAAAGGCAAAGCGACGGGTAATAAAACCTGCACATAGCGCTTTCTCTCTCTCTCCCTCTCTTACTTTATAAGCTCTCTTGCTCACGCACACACAAAGAGATAACAAAAACAACCACCAGAGCGCGCTCACAGCCATTGCGAGTCACACGAACACACACACACAAACGAGCGACTGACACATGTCCAATCATTTTATATACGCCATTTGCTGTCTGCTGTAGATACATTTGTATCTTTATGTGCGAAACAAGTCCACGCGGCGACGCATCAACTTCCACCTCAGATAGATATCATGGAGGGCTGTGTGTTTGACACACACACACACATACAAATACATTTATACACATATATACATAGATAGATAGATATACTCTATGTCTGATGCTGACGCTGACGACATCGGCCTCAACGACGAGTCAATTTTGAATTCCAGTTTCGCATCCAAGTGGTTGTAGTTGTAGATGTTGCTGTTGCTGCTGTTGTTGTTGCTGTTGTTACTATAATCATTTGATTGTTATTCTTTCTGCATTCTGGCAGGCCTATGTGGCTGGCAAACAAGCAATCTGTCTAGATTCAACACCACCACGATTGACACCCTCGCCACCACCAGCACCACATCCACTACAACCACCAAGGGCCAATCCTCACTGTAAGCTTTGCCTGCAACTTTGGGGTTCACTGTTGTCGGCCAGCATCTATGACACGTTCATCATTTGATTACCACATCGAATTGTATTGAATTAGTTACATATTTTCCTGCATTTGTTACTTTCATTATAACTGCCCCGCCCCTTGCTTCCCCCACCGCCTTACAAGACTAATATTGTCGGTTTTTCCTGATAGCACCATCCCAAATGAAGAGCACTTTCAAAACTCTCTCCAATATGTTAAGATTAAGTATCAAAAATATCTTATTTATTGATTTTTTTGTTGGTTCACTTGTTTTAGTTGTAAAACTATAGTTCAGATCATAGTAAATGCTACGAATAATTTTAACGCTTACCTTAAAGTATCTTATAAACATGGTGAGTAAAATTGATGTATTAGATGTCTTTGAAGAACACAAAGTTTACAAACTTTCTTTAAAAAGGATTATTGATGTGGCGTTTTTAGACACCATACTCAAAAGAGTAGAGGGGTCTATTAAGTATGTCAGAAGCGAAATATGCGTAACAGGCAGACGGAGGAGTATATGTATATATTCCTGAACAGCATCAAAGCTGATTCGATATAGCGATGTCTGTCTGCCTGTCTGACTGTCTATCTCTCAAAGAATTGAAAATAACTAACATTAGCAAACTATTATGAATAGTTATCATAGGAGGGACTGCCAGCAGAATCATTAATTTTAATCCTTCCGTTATTTCAGTTAAAGTACGATATATATTTTTAATATATTATCATAAATAGTATATTATAGATGACTTCTTAGAAATAAAATGGTATATACGATGTATCTTATTCAGTTACTGCCATTTTCGAAATAAATACCGGTAGCCACTGAGCATCTGAAGGTGCAATATTCATAACTGAATCTTTGAATAGAAACTAATTCCAGTTTACTGTCAATAATCTCCATTGAAAAGAAAGATACTCTTAAAAATAAACTAGCCTTAATATGCAGCGACTTATGTCTCTATTCACCTCATAACTAACAAAAAGTCATATATTTTTCATTCATAAAATTCTGAATGTAGAAAAATAGGATTAAAAGCAAATAAATGTTGAATCAAGGTTAGACTTGGAATTGAGATACAATAAGTTTATAAGGAAGACGTTTAAGATCATTAATTGCTTAAAAAATCAAAACTTTTTCACCATATATCGATTTGTCAATCACAGCTGCCTTACAAAATCAAGACTATGTCATTGAAAGCGGCAGAATCGCCAAAAAATAAATTAGTTATTTATTGTGCAAGTATGAAACTATTTTCTATAAGTTTCTACTGTTAAAACTTTCATAATCATTGAAAGAAACCCAATTACACAATTTGATGCCTCTGGCGTTAATTTAAAATTTTCAGCTTTTGGTGGTTGGAAATCTCATTGGACTGAAAGTGGGAGCAACCCACCAAGATTTCAACCCAAATGAAACGAAACGAATCGAAACGAACTGTTGTTCGATGCCTGAAAGCCCTCTTCGTTGTACATAACATAAAAAACGCATTAAGTCGGGCCAAAAGCGAAACACTTTACCTCCACAATCTTTGAACCTTTTCGCAGAGGGGAAATGCCAATGTTTACATAGCAGGGTGCATTTTATGGCATTTCCCTCCTATTCCATTTTCCAGCCCCGTCTCAATGCGTTGAATGAAAGTATCGAATAAGTTCAACATAGAAGACGCCCAGACAAAAGTACATACGAGTATGTATTGAAAAGGATACTCCGTACGGTGTACAGTGTACACACTGTAAATTCAGGTTTGCAACCCTTTGCAAAATTTAAATAAACATTTGACTATTGAATAATTTTTGGCAGCGTAGAAAACACATTTTACTGTACATTTAATCAACAAGGATTTTAATTTGGAATCTTTGTATAAATAAAGAACAGTTAATATTATAGAAATATTTAAATAGTGTTAGGTATAAAATTCTTTATAGTTTGATAGCTTTTAACAATCAAGTTTATGATATACATCATTAATTGATTTTGTTAATGATTTACACCTGGACTCCGAACTGATTCATTAACTAAATTTATACTTACTTTACTTTCTCAAAATATAATATATTCAATCATACTTATTTACCTATTATTATATTTCCAAGATCTTAGCAATAAGAACACATAAAATCAGAAATTAGTAATGACACTCTAAATCTTCACACAGTCTGGTCACAGTCTGGTCAGTCTTCTACTTATATAATATTTTGCAAAGAGAAAATATTTCCATCGTTGAATGCGGGACAAGCATTACTGGCGCCACCTAGCGTGCGTGCTTGTACATGAAATTCTGTGAACCTGCTTCCTTGTCTGAAGGTGTATAAGCATGAGTGTACGTGACAAGGTATCTCAAAACAGGCTGCCAGAAGTCTTCACGGAAAGTACATGCTTTTGGCAATGATGCTGTAATATTGCCAGGAAAGTATTTTTCTCATTTAAACTAACATACCAATGACGAAGACGAAGTGTTACGTCTTCCGCGGTTAAAACTTCAAAAAGTGAATTGTTCTTGATGTTTTCTGGTTGAATTCAAAATTAATCCAATTAAGGCAGCGAAAATCATCAGTCGAGTCAGAAATGCCATATTTGTCTAGATGAATTCTGAACAAAATTGATACTCTTTTTAAACTTTCATATATCACAAAATTTAAGTAAAAGTGAGAATTGCGTATACTTACTTTATGTAACACTAAAACATTGATTTAAAAATTGTTCTCAATTTCGCAACCAAATATTTATGAGCAAAAATAAAAGATATTATCAATATTCTATATATATTCTATATATAAGGTAAACTATATATAAGGTAAACTAAAAATAGTTGCAAATTGTCCATCAAACAGTTCATCAAATGATTACTGATTGCTGGCTTCAGTGGACTTCAATGTGAATGAAACTTCAAGACATCACAGTTACATAATAATTTATTTAACCTTATGACATATTTGAAAACAGGACTATGTTAATCTAGATTTAATTTGTTTAAGCACTGTATTACATTACAATAAGAAAGCCAAAATTAGTTTATGAACACAACTCAGAGATAGCATAACAAATGATTATTTTAAAATGAACTAATTTTTAATAATTTACTTCGATGTGTTACATAGTTAATATTAATCATTTTGAGTCTGCGAATACATACGAGGGTGTGCGTGTGTGTGTGTGCGTGAGTGTGTGCGGATAAACATTATGAATATTCATACTCTCTATGGATGTCTTTGAATAAATTCGATGCTGAGAGGTCGTCCCTGGAGCGCAATAAGCGAGAACCTCTGCGACGGTACTTACCAAACAAACCCGAACTTAACAACTGAACCGAACAGAAACAGAAACAAAAGGAAAATGAACTAAATAAACAAAAGTATAGGGTATCTGGTGGTTCAGCATTTGCAGTTTGCTTGAGACTAAGTCGAGTCTTGGGTGAATAGATAAAGTAACAAAAGTGGATGCGACTCGTTATGGAGTTTTGTTTTTGAATTGTGTATAGTTTTTGCATATATATTTTTGCAAATTTCATATATATTTTATTCACAATAATTAACTTTTTAAAAAAGAGAATTGCTAATGCTATATAAAAATTTACTAAACAAACTATATATATAGATATTTATATATGTATAATCGAACATAAGCATAAACATAACCGACTTTAGACTACAACTTATGAAAATGGTGTGAAATAATAATAATACAAGAACTAGGATAAAGCAATTGGCGAAATCATTTCATAATCAATAATATTACTCATAATCATAATCATAATCATAATCGTAATCGTAATCATAAACATAATCATAGTAATAATAATGTGTAAGTGTGTGTATAGGTAGGCATAGTATTATTATATATAGTTATAGTATATATAATGTATGTATGAAGCAAAACATTAACAAAAATTCGATAATTACACAACATAACTGAACTTAGATGTAATATCAGGATTAAGCAGAGTCAGATACACATAGACTATATGTATATGCATATGTACGTGTATTATGTATCATATATATAGTTTTATATTTATATATATATGTGTGTTCCATATATATTTGTAAGTTATGTAAGTAGGTTTAAGGTATGTATTGTAAATAACTTCTCGCTCAACTCTTCTCAATGTCAAATTGTGTTTTGTTTTCTCTTTTTCTCTTATACATAATTCAAATGTATTTTCCCATTTTCTTAAGCTTTTCTTTTCAGTTAATTGTAATTTTACGTGCAATTTATAATTATTTTTAATTAGTTTTTAGATCGAAAGCGCCTTTAACTATGGAGTAAACATGCACACACATCAAAAAACTTACTCTTTATAAAATCGAATCGAATTTGACTTTTTGCATTTCTAATTGTTATTCTCATATGTGTTTTGTTTTTTTTTAATCGATTTCTTTTACTTTCCTTTGCTTATTGCAAAATCCAAAATTAGTTTCAGACGGTTTTACTAATTGTGTTTACTTTTCTTGTGGTTTTATGTCTTAGTTTATATACAGGAACTTAAAATTTATCTAAGAACACGACACAACGAACGATATTTGACAAAAATTTATGCTAAAAGTGCAGCGCCGTGTCTGTGTGTGTTTGAGTGTGTGTGGGAGTGTAAGTGTGTTAGTGCGACAATTGTTAAACAATTTGTTTGTTTGTTTGTTTGTTTATGAACATTTTGTGGGCCTACAATTGCAATTTATGTACGAACTGCGCTTACATTTAGAATCTACTACTCGAATTGTTAATATTATTTTGTTTGTTTGTTTGTTTTTTGTTCTTTTGTATTGTTTAATTATAAGGGATAGTACAATGTATTTTATATATGCATATATTATTCATAGTTGAAAATTATTATTAAGTAATGCGCGGTTTATTTATAGTTTATAGTATTATTAGAGCGTTGAGAGAAATACAAATACAGATACAAATACATACATATACTATATTCATCCTGTGTCTCATTTAAATATTTAAATTTTCATTTCAATTCTTCTCAATTACTGATTTCCTCATTTTTTCATTTTGTCAATTGCCTTTTTGCCAAGCATCGATTAACTGGGCCATTTACATTTGTATTTGTGTTTATAGATACTTTTTTTAAGAACTGACTTATTATTAAACTGCATTTTAGTTAAATGTAGATTTCAACTCCTTTCCTTCCATTGAAAGAATTTTCTTTGCTTTTGAAGTAACAGCGACGCCAACGCATTTCCTACAGTTTCCCATTTTCCATTATCCATTTCCCAACACTGCCAACCCTGCTGCTAGTTGCTGACCTCTGACCTTTGTACTGCCTGGACACTGATTTAAACTAGCAACTAGCATGGAAAGTCCATAATCATTTCATTTTTTATTGCATTTAGACTCGAATTCGCATTCTGATGTGGATTGGAACCGGGTATCGAAACCGCCTCCAGATTCTGTTCGGGATTGGGCTCGAGATTGGGGTTTGGATTGGAAATGGGATTGGCTAACTGCTAGTAGGTAGCAAAGCCCATGGCGCCGGCGCTGCTGTTGTCCAAAGGTCACTGGTGCATTTTGGTCGCATGATGACCCATGCTCAGACCCAAGTTCAGATGATGACTGCTGTGATGCTGCTGTGCTGCCTGAGCATGGTTGTGATTGCTGCTGGAGTTGTTGTTGTTGTTCTGCTGTGTGGCCTGACGCTGCGAGTTCTTCTTGTTCTTCATGCGTCGATTTTGAAACCAGATCTTAACCTAAACGATAACAATTATTAATTTTGGATTTCTTAAACCTCCAAATTAAATTCTCCAACACTTACCTGACGCTCTGTCAACTGCAGATTGCGTGCCAGCTCCCAGCGCTTCTGTTTGGACACATACGCATTGAATAGAAACTCCTTCTCCAGCTCCAGAGTCTGGAACTTTGAGTACGGCTTGCGCTTTTTTCGCACCGACACCTGTCCGGTCCACTCGTGCATCGCGTTTGTCGGCGTCATGGGACCCCCGGCTCCAACTGAGAGACCTCCAGAGGTTCCTAAAGAAAGTTGCGAAATAATTATAGTTAAATTGGGTAATCATTAAGACTTCTTTAGTAGTAGCATGAACTTTGTATGATTAAACATTATTTGGAATATATTTTTAGGATTCATTTTATGATCAGAATAAACTTTATTGAATTGACATAGTGAGCCTCTTTGGTACTAAATGTATATATTTTTTAATTAATTATAGGGGAGCCTTTAAAATGTTATTATTATTATTATTATTATCTTCAAACTGCCTGTATCCAGCATTAGCACAAAACTATAACACCCTTTTCTATATATGCTCAAGGGCTTCGGTTATGTAGAGCATAATAATTAGCGTGTCGTAACTTGTTCTTACCCCCACTAAACTACATTTTGTGGTAAAATTTTTTATCACATATCGCATTATATTAATTTTGCCAGATTATAAAAAAAAAAAATAGTTTTCTTAGAAATTTATAATCAAATTAAAGTGCTGCACGTAAATAATTTTCTCAGATTTGTCTAACACACCCTCTGGTTGCTGCTTGACCTCGGTCAAATGTCACCGATTGAATTTATGAGGCATTTGGCAATACGCTAATTAAATGGCAAACTTGTCGCAGCAAATTTGTAGTTTACATTATCGCGTATTTAGATATGGATGGAAGGTAGAGTTAGTTACCTGTGCTCGAGTACGCCTCGGGGAAGGCGCGCAGCCCACCTGGGGAGGAGTAGGTGGGCGTCTCGTAACTGGACTGCGATGTACCCTCCACCGATTGTCGCGCTGCTGCCGCTGCGCTGACTGTGGCATGGCGCTCGTCGGTGGCGCTCATGTAGGCCGCTGCTGCAGCGGAGCTCGGCTGATCACGATAGTTGGTCCAATATGCTGGCTGTAAGGTGCGAAGGAGAAGGGTAGACAAGGGGAGAGTGAGGGAATGAGTTACGTTCACTGTAAGTTATTTACGAGACGTTCGCAAAACGCTCAATTCGAGACGGAGGCAAGTTGACCTCGCGTTCCTACCTGAAACTGGGTCTCTGGGTAGCCATAGAACATGGGCTTGCGATCCCGGTCGAGATAGTATGGCGAGGCATGATACTGGTTGAACTCGTTCTCATATGGCCACGGATGCGCATGTCGCTTCACTGGCGTCGTGGCATCTGCCTCAAAGCCGGGCCTGATCGCGGGTATATGTATTGGCGCTAGTGAGATGGACATGTCTGTAAATGCAATAAGGAAAGTATACATATAGATATTTGATTATAGTGCTGTTATGTAAGATATTCATACAATTTTTATTGCTTTCTGAATGTTAATAAATACTCTAAAGCTTAGGTGCTGTTAAAATTGATTAAATTTATAAAATTTAATTAAAAATAAAATACTCATATTTTAACTTTAACAGTTTAATAGTAAAGCATAGCCTTTAGATTATTTTTTACACACAAAAAATAAATTAATAGCCTGGTTTTACATTAAAAATATTAATATTAAATTATAGGTACTAAATAAAAATAAGAAATTAATCAAAACAAATTTTAATTTTTGGATTCTACAAAATTTTGTCTCAAATTCTAATAATACGCCTTTATTTCAAATAATTTTTTTAAAATAATTTCTTTAAAGGCGAATAGATCAAATTTGTAGTTTATATTGCTAGATTAAATTTTCAATAGTATGAAATTTAAATAGACAACTAAAAGAAATTTAAAATTTTAAAAATAATAAAAAGAATTGATTTAAATTTGATTTATAGGGCATATATGTACATATATAATCAGCGTTTATTCTAAAAAATTATGTGTATTTTCTCCTTAGAATACTAGCATATTAAATAAAATAATTTATGTAATTAGTTAGTTAAGTTTAAGTTCCTAGTCTATATGTTTTTAAATAATATTTATTCGTTAAGCATGCAATCCCTTCCAATAAAATTTAATATTATATTATATGAAAAAATTACTAAAAAATTCCCAATTTGGTTGCTTCCCCTCAACGCCTGAGTAAAATTGATAAAGAATTATCTATTTCAACGATAATTCAGGAAAGCGACAGAAAATTCTGATTGATCAAGGGTAACTCTGCAGCAGCACTAAAAGTTCTTCCAATAGGAATTTTCCCTTCGGAAACCATGCGATTTCTCACCTGCTTGTTGAGAACTGACACTGGAGGGAGAAACACTCGCCGTTGTCGGCGCCACAATTTGACTTTGACCGGACGCCACAACCGCATTTTGCTGTTGTTGTTGCTGCTGCTGCTGGAGACCTGCGGAGCCAACACTGGAAACGCTGTTTGGAGTTTGTTGCTGCTGTTGCTGCTGCTGCTGATGATGAGGTGATGTGAGATGCTGGGGCTGTTGCTGGCTGGCGGGACCAGTTGGCGTCTGTGCGGGACTAAGGGCACCGCCAACGGTTGCTGTCGCCAGCTGCTGTTGCTGCTGCTGTTGTTGTTGTTGCTGCTGTGGTGGAGGCAGATGCTGGAGCGGCGTTTGTTGTTGCTGGGGCACAATTGGCACGGGTGGGGGATCCTCATACATGACCGCATGCGTGGGCGTGGAATGTGTTGTGGGCGTCGTCTGTTGCTGCTGTTGTTGTTGCTGCTGCTGTTGCTGTTGTTGCTGGAGCACAGAGGCTGGCGTGGACAACGGAACTGTGGCGGATGAGACAACCGTGTGCTGCAGGTGGTGGTGCAGTGGCTGAGGCTGAGGCAGGTGGTGGTGGTGGTGCGGATGATGATGCAGTTGCTGCAGATGCTGCGCGGACTGTTGCAGTTGCTGCTGTTGTTGCTGCTGCTGCTGTTGCTGTTGTTGCTGCTGCTGTTGTTGCTGCTGCTGTTGTTGTTGCTGCTGCTGCTGCTGTTGCTGGTGATGGTGGTGCTGCAGAGCCGCTGCCGCCGCACTGCTCGTCGAGGTGGGGTGTGGGTGTGCATGGGGATGTAGTTGGGGATGTGGATGGGGATGTGTGTGATGTGGCCCCCACCAAGCCCCGGCAGCGGCGTGCGACCCGACTGCCGAGACATCGTGGGGGTCGTAGAGAGCGCACGCCAGCGGGATGGTTGGGGTTTGGGGAAGGGGTGGAATATTTACGGTTATTTTGAATGCCTTTCAGTCAAACGGCGGGAACGAAAGGCACTGCTAACACACACGCCAATACACACACACCGACTAACACACACCAAATGGGACGCGGTTCAAGCCCACAGACCCAATTGGTTGCAACTCCTTCCTTATGGCTCCGGATCCGGCTCCTCTCAGCTGCAGCTCCTCAATTGTAGCCAATTAAATATGTAATATTCATTTAGCTTAATTCGTGTCAATTATATTGCGATATTAACTGCTTGCTTGCTGCGCTTTGGTTTAATTTTTATTTGCAGTCATATGAAACCGTTTTTGTTTTTTACGATTCAACCAGTCGACGACGATGGTTAGCTCACGCACACATACATGAACACGGGCAAAGGCACACGCACACGTACATGAACACACGAACGCAAGCACGCACGCACACGCTGTCAAACTAGCAAGCAGACGAAAACACGCACACACACATACGCACGCACACCGATTGTGTACGCAGTGGGTAAGGGAGAGAGCGTGAGTTCTACAGTCGGAAGAGTATGAAGAGCGTACGTTGAACGGGGCGAAGAGAGCGCGAATTAAATACCACCCACAGTTGACGTTGTTGTTGGAGCGAGCGATTCGATCAAAAGGCAGTCAAAGAGACACAAGCACAGGGTGAATCTTTTCAAATTGGAACTTTTTTAGCAGTTTATCAGTTTCTGTTTCAGTTTGGAAATTATTTTATTTTATTTGAAAAATTCCTTTGGTTTTTCAACTTTAGTTCACTTTTCACTTTCAGCGTCAGTTTCCATTTCACAAATGCATTGCCATAATAGTACAAATATTTATTGTTTTGTTTAATTTTGTTGCTTTTAAGTAGTTTGTTTAAACTTGTTTAAGACCGGCACAAATGGCGCGAGAAATTTACAGTGCGTGAGAGTGACTATAAGTTTTTATTAATTTGTTGTTGTAGATGTTTTAATTTCTGTTGTTGCTGTTACTGTTGTTGTGGTTGGTTCTTTATTATTATTTTTCTTTTCTTTTATTTTTTGCAGGGCCCGGTTGTTGTTGGTTTTTACTTTTTATGTTGCTGGTCATAAAATTTGATTTTACGATCAAAACAAACAATTAAACTCGACGCTCGCAACAGTTAACAAAATGTTGCGATTTTTCAAGCATATTCGAATTTTCTTCTTTTGTTTCTCGTAGAATTATTTGAATAATATAGTTTGTTTAATTTTTGAGTGGCCAAAAAATTATTATTGAACCGAACGGTCACAACACTCCAAGCAGAATGTGAAAGCGAAAACGAATCCGCTCAAGTCAAAGTTCTCGTTGTCGTTGTCGATTTCGATGTTGCAGTTGCTGCTTTGGATACTCTGATTGTCGATGTGTTGCTGTTGTCGTTTTTTTGGTTTTGTTGTTGTTGCCGTTGTTTGCTGAGACAGACGCCCGCACGCCTTTCAACCGTACAGAGCGAAGCACAAATCTACACTGACAACGCCAGCCACAAACGGCGACAAACAGCAGAAGCAGCACCAACAGCAGCTAAAGCAACAGCAGCAGCGGCGGCAGCAACGGCAGCAGAATCGGTGGAGTCTTGCTTTCGACTCTCACTCTCACCAAACACAAAACACCACACACTCACACAGTAGGACAGGCGACAGAGGACGGACGATGGCAAGAGTCAGTCGAAGTCAAGATGTGAACAAAAGGCATTCAATACGTGTGCCTCTGACAGCGCGGCGCCTTCAGTCTTCAGTCCGTGTGCCCAAAAGAGAGCCTCGCGCATGCGCATGCTGAGAGTAGCTGTTATTCTGGTGGTGGTAGTTGTTGTTGCTTACTGACGCTAGCGCTCTCTTTGCGGCGCGCGTTATGCACACGCACAGTATGCGTGTGCAAGAGTGTGTGCATGTGGAGACGCGTACATTCGTAAATGTGTACATGTGCACACGTATACACGTACACACGCACACTAGCTCAAGCGCTACACGTACGTGTATCCCCATGGCGAACTCCAAGAGAGCGACTGAGTGAGAGAGAGCCAGAGGGTTTTACAATTTTTTCTTTTTTTTTTTCTGTTGTAAGCTCAGAGTAAAACAATATCGATATTAATCAGTTACAGGAGATTCAGCAGGTGCTCGGGGGGCTAAGGAAGGAATACCAACACTCTCACACATACACACCTATACTGTGTACATGTGCATGGCCTTTACTTGCTCTCTCCGTCAATGCTCTCGCTCTCTAGCCTTAGCTCCCACACTCTTTCCTCACACGTACAGTCGTCTGTGTGTGAAGCAACAACAACAAAGTCTTCGTGCCGTTTGTTTGGGGCTGATTTGAATATGTATTTTACTCTCGCGTACCACAGCGCCATCTATGTCCGAGATTTGTATGGAAAGGGTCTGGGGAGCCAGTCTCAACATTGTTGTTGTCGGCGTGCGATGTTTTTCTTGTTTTATTTTTTTTATCGAATTACAGTTTGCTACTTGTGGCCGCCCTCCCAACAACAACACCAAAGACTTTTGGGGCGACTGTTAGTCGCACTTAATGTTGTACACACGCAGCAAGAAAGAGTATTGAATTGACCCCTTTCCAGGCGCTAATTAATCAAAATGAGCTAAACAAATACACACACACACACACGAGCAGTTACAATAAGTAATGACAGTAGACAAATTGAGACAATTCGAAAACTGCCTTTCTCAGCTCTCAATCACCCTTATTTCTCTTTCTCTCTCCCAAGGAGTTGTGTCTGCGGGTCCCGTTCCCCTTTACCGTAAAGAAATTGCCGAATTTAACGCTGCAATGGACAATTATGATCATTTTACGACAATTTCCATTGCAAGATGGTAGACGACAAGCGGAGAAATGTTGACAAATCATAAAAGGATACAAATTTCCCATACACAACCCTTGCACGGCAACTCAAAGAAAGAAATTTCCATAAAAGTACACAGAGAATAAAAAACAGGAATTCCTGTCAGTCAAAAAAAATCATAGAATTCCTAATGACCTTACCCCTTCTTAGATCTTAATTCAAAAACTTAATGTTAAATTAACTTGCAAAATAAAGTCATTGCTGTTTTTCTCAGTGTACCCACCGTTTTTTTTCATATTCAACAATTTAGCCTAGACTTAAATTTAATCTACTGAACTTAACGCTTATTTGTTGCTTAGAATATTGAGGACTGGACTCACCTGGTGGATGGGTACTGATGCTGGAGGGAGAAATATTCGCCGCTATCGGCGCAACGATGTGGTTTTGGCTGGACGCCACTGCTGAGATTTGCTCCCGATTTCCGATGTCGTTAGCTCAGGCACAAGGATAACGGCCTGGACACAAGAGATGTCAGAGCGGAAGTCCTACGATTCAATTGGTGCGACTGCAATTGTGCTGTAAAATACATGAGAACAAATAAGTTGAAAGTTGTGAGAAAGGAAATTGTGATAAATTGTGAAGGCGCCGCTTTACGGCCATTTTCCCAGCACACTTAAGGGTTAAGACATTTGCCCCGCTCCGAGGAGAAGTCATCTTGTGACTTTATGGCTGGCGCAAACGTCTTGTTTGCATTTGACACCGCGCAGGTAATAATGCATTCGGCCCAGACAGCCGACCAGCCGACCAGCCAACCAGGGTGCAGCGACAGGGACGCAGACAAGGACGGTGGCAGGCAGATGACCCGGAGTGCGGAAGTGAGCGCCGAGTTGGGCAAATACAGAGAAAGACAGTAAGACAGCCGTCAAACACGTCGTAAAATTAGTTTCCTCGTTTCGCATTTGCATTGTGCAATAGCTCTAGCTCACACTTCAACTTCAACATCAGCAACAACAACAACAACAATTTGTACAGCAACTACAACAACAACAACAACAACAACAACATCTTCAACTTCCACTTCCCGGTTGCGTTAGCCTTTGCCTCTGCCTCAGTCTTTGGCATTGCCTTTGCCTTTGCCTTTGGCGGTGTCAGGGTCAAAGTCAAATCCATTTGTACTTTCATGCTCAACTGCAACACACACTCGCACACACATGTAATATTTCAGCCTTTTGAGGCGCATGTGCCACACAAAACTAGCGCCTCGATCGTCATTTGTGCTCAGTTCCCAAGTCCGGAGCCATGCCCAGTTTCAGTTTCCTCCATAAAAACCATTGAGGCATTCGCCTCCTTTCTACTTGGCTATGAAAATGTTAACTAATGACTTAAACAATGATTAGTTAGCGTATTTAAGCAATTGCAGTTGGTTAACAGCTGCACCTAGCTTTTCCTTTAAATACTTGATTAAAACCCGTTAAGCAGTCAATTAGCCAAAATACTTTTTAGCCAAAACATTAAGTTTCAACTCCACTAAAATCAATTTTTATTAAAGCAATTAAGTTTTTTAAATTATTGCCGACATAAAAAAGAAATTCTTCGATTACAAAAATTTAGAAAATTTGCAGAGTATTTGAAAAATAATATTTTATATCGTAAGACCTCTTAATTTATTAAACTTAAGAAAGAAGATCCTTGAAATATATTTAAAATTATTAGGATTTTCTTTAGTTCAACTTTTTTCCCCTCTTTCTTTTAAATATTTGTGAACAACAGTGAAACAGTTTTTCCCATTTACACCGATGAGATCTGTTTGAATGCCAAATGAGGGTTAAAAATAAAAGAAACAGACTGAAGACTGAGGGCCATTAAAAAAGAGTTTCTTCCATATTTAACGATGCTCAAATTTGAATAAGTTAATTAACAAAATTAATATTCAAATGGGTTTATTGCCGCAATGGCGGCTTATGGCTTCATTATGTGGACCCAGTCCACAAAAAAAAAAAAAACACCAAAAGAAAAAAACTATAAACGTAGCACAGAAACGAGTATGATCGTTCCAAATACAACAAAAAAACAAAAAATTCACATGCAATATGAAGAAGAAGCAGAAGGAGAAGAATTCCCGTAGAAACGTTGACAAGCCAAGTTATCTATGGCGAGAGAAAAGTTCATTGGCTCTCGACCAACCATAAAAAAAGACATAGAAAACAAAAAACAAACACAGAAATCGGGTTTTTGGTCTTTTTGGTGGTCTTGGAGATGCTGCGAACGAATTAAATTAAATTTGTGTTATCCAATTAGACACAGGCAGAACTAACTCATTGTGCCGCACCTCCATCTCTGAGGGTCTGGGTCCCAGTCGCAGTCCCAGTCCCAGTCCCCACCTCAGCATCCCCGCCCCTTTGACTGCCCTGTAATTTAACGATCTTTCTCCCAACTAATTATGAGACACAGTCTGTTTGTCCGTTTGTTTGCAAGCCCAATAGCATTGCTGAGAACTTTTAATTGCCTTGAATTTCTTTATTCCCAGAACCCTTTTGGCTTAAATTGTTTTCCATGTAGCCGTAAAGAGCACAACACAGAAAAAGAGCGAAGAATCGAGATATGAAAGATTCCAACTAAGCACGAAAAACTGCACAAAACTGAGCGTGGATGAAAAATCTTGTGGCTTTTCCACTCCTCAGCTTCAGATAGTTCAACATTTTGTGATCCGTTCTTAAGGAGCCGACAGCGAACAAGTTTTCATTCCTGTTTCGTTTTTTTCTTCTTTTGGTTTTTTAATAAAATGAAAACGTGTTCTAACCAGGTCTCAGACATAGCTGTTCGTAGGAAAAGAACTCAGCCAAACCAACAGAAATTCAACTGGAAGTGTATCTATAAGATACACAGACACATGCAGTCCATATTTAGAACAAAGAAGTAAGTACAGATACAGCACAAAGGCAACCAATGTGCAGAGAGAGGGACAAAGCAGAGAGACAGAGAGAGAGGGGGGAAATGATGCGAGACATTTTGTGGAAAAGTGTCAGAGAGATGGAGGGCAAGACCATTGAAATTGGAATCAACGCTCGGCATTTCTGGAGCATGTGTTTGAGCATGTTTTCTGCATCTCTCAGATACTGACATCGGATGCAAAGAACACTCGTCTATTTGTCAGTTGGCCTCAACATGGATGCAGCCCCTCGCAACAATTCATCCTTAGATCCTCAGTCACTCAATTTTGTAGTTTCTCAGTTTCTTGGTTTCGTTTTCAGCTGAAGTTTTCCGCTTTTGTTGTTGGATAATTTATGATTCTCAATACTCGATTTTAAGTGTAGAATTGTGCAAACATTTACAACATGTAATTCCTGATGGCTTTACAATCCGACTAGAAATGACGAACATTGGAAGAATTTATTTGGGATGCATGTTCATTGATCCCGAAAGGAAGATATAAACAATAAAGTTTGGGTTTATTTGGGTACAACATAAAGTTGGAGATCTTGCAGATATTTTATAGAAAAATAAATATTTTATAGAAAATTAGTTAAGAAAAGAATTGATTGATTCTTGAAAATAAACTCTAGGAAGAACCCCTATAATTATAAACATTTTTAACCTTTTCTTCTGTCTTTCTGGTACAAAATCATTTACAAATCTTTCTTTATTTACAAGCCTTACAAAATTATAGAACAACTGTTAGCAAACCAGTTAATTTTTATCAAGTTTATACCCTTAAGAAAGTGAAATCTAAAACAATCAAAATGTGATTAATTCGTTAAGCGTCAGGCTAATAAACTTAAAAGATACTTTTTTATTCAAAGGCATTTATCACTTATCATGATATGGAAATATACTTATATACTTTATGATGTGTTACAATAAAACGTTCTTGATGGTTCTTTTTAATGCTGGACACTGAGCCTCAATTGGGCAATTAGAGACCCTGTTAAAAAGCACCTGAGAAAGTGCCGTGTCCGTGTGCCGTGTGTATGTATGTTTGTTGTCTGTTGTAATTGTTATTGTTATTCATCTGGTTGTTGTTGTTGTTGTTGTTGCTGTAGCTGCTGCTCTGTTGTTTACTGTGTACTTAAACAATATTTTAGTACAATAAATCTAGCTAGTTAACTGCTTTTATTGCCAGCAAAGCGTTTTACGACAAGCAAACAGAGCAAACAGGGTGCTCCAAAAAGGCTAACATTCGAGGGTGTGATGACAGTACAACTCTTTCCAATTGTGTGTACGTGAGTGTGTGTATGTGTGTGTGTCGTGTTGCATGTGGCAAGTAATTGTATGTAGATTGTATTATATATTGCAATAAAACTAAGAATGTCAATGGAAATAAAAGTAAACACTTCTTTAATGAAAGCAACACTTTCAATAGCTTAACGGATTTAAGCGGAATGCAAATTATATATACCTATAAAAATAGGTTTAAGTTTCAGTTTAAGTTTAAGTTTCAGTTTTTGACAGTGTACTAGGGTTGCCATTCGTGCTAAAGAGTAATCGCTGTTTGCTGAGCGAGTCATTCATCTTTTACAATGATCTCCAACGACCTTGGGTCATATTAAATATTTCATTATACACCACACGTCGTCAGTCGTCAGTAGACAGTGGAGGACGCTGACAAACTGAAGATGGTGGCGCGTAGCAGGGAAAGAGAGCGGGGAGCACAACAGTCGTGGCCATAAAAATTGACACATTTGCAGTCAAATCGGGTTGGCCCTGTTCTTTTCGGTTTTTGTGGAGTTCACTTTTGACAGAGAATTCAAATTCTGTGCACAGTGCTCTTTGTTCTTTGTCTGACTTTGGCTCTGTCTCCGACGCTGACTCTGGCCAATTGGCCAAATGAAGAGCCATAAATATGCGAGGTCTGCTGAACTTGAAACACATGCGAGTCACTTTATGGCAGCTCTTTAGCCATCAAATCAACAACAATAAGAACTGAAGGTTCTCACGCGTTTTCTAGCCATTCAATAAGTTTAGCGGTTTTTATGCTTCACGCCAAACACTTTTAGAGTCTTAATTCATCAAGCACTAATTGCAGTATAAATAAATAAGGCAAGTAATTGATTCGATTTCGATTTCTGCTTCAACTATTTATCGATATTAATCGATTCGCACTAACTAGAATGCCATAAAAAGGTAATGATCAATTAAATGATTTATGTAATGCGTTTTGGCCATTTGATTTACAATGTTCATGTTGGCTCCTCCAATAATATTATTATGTTTGCTTTCGATGTGGTTCGACTGTGTTTGACTTGGTTTCTTTTGGGGTTTATGACCAGTGGGCCAAGGTGTTAATTGCTCAGCTTCAGTCCAAAGCGAACAAGGTGTTAATTCCACATTTATGGGCATTAAATTGGCCACCAGTTAAATTTCGAATACACAAAACTCTCCGAGAGTTATGAGTGTCGTTAGGAGAATTCTCAACGTCTTCATATGCGATAAAAGACTGGAAGCAGCTGCTGAATTTGACATCGAAGTGAATTCCATCTCTGAATAAGAATTCGGGTTTAAATCAAATGGAAAATTCTTGTAGAAACCTTTTCATTTAAAACTAAATCTTTTCTATGCCAAATTTAAAGCCTAAGCTCTGAAATATTAGAGACAAGTCGGTAAAGCTTTCAAGCCACTAAGCCTGTGTGGGGGTGTGGCTGGCTGGGTAGATATAAAACTCATTTTGTTAAAATAAGTGAAATCATCAATTTTGTTTTTTGTTTCTTTTTGTTTCCTTTGCTCCATTTTCTTTTGGGTTTTTCTATGCTCGGCATCTCAACTTTCTTGGCATTCTGTTATCTCCGCACAGCGGGGGATGGAAACTTTGTTGCTTTTACTTTGTGACGAGCTCTATTCCAAAACTGATCGGGGCATGAGGGAACCCTGGGGGACTTGAGTTTTCCTTTTAAACACAAAGTGACTGAGGCCGGGCACAAAAGCGACTACCTCATTTACATAAGCATAATTTACACATAGAGTAGTTACATAGCAAAATAGCTGGCACACACACATAGCTACACCCACACAACGAGACTAAGTTAGACACCCACACACACACCCGCACTCACAAACACACACAGGCACAACATGGCTACCCAAAGTCAGCAAAATATTTATTCAAATAGCGTGCGTCTTCTCCCTCGTCTTCGCTTCCATCTCTCCGTCTCCCTAAAGGTTAATTTCAGTTTCGCCGAGGCCATGCCAGACCCCGCCCCCACCGCAGCCCCCGCGGCTGTTGCCTGCGATGACGCCAACTGTCGAGCAACCCTCGTGGAAAAGCGACCGGCAGTCGCGATAAGCAAAGTCAAAAGCATTCAAAGATTTCGGAAAATGGAAAATGGGGGAAAAATGAAAACATGCCATGGCCGCTGGAGTTCAACCCCAGTAAAAAAGCCGAGCTGTCGAGCTGCCGAGTGTCGAGCAGCCGACGGCTTTCGGGCCAAAACTGGCAAACACTTTTGCTGACGTTGTCGCTACAACATAGATACACACACGCACACACAGACTGTGCACAACCCCAATGGACTGTAGCAGCGTGCAGGGGGTGGTAGGAGGCACGGGGGGAAGGACTTCAGCTGTTGTTGTTGCTGCTTGGCACAATATCGATCCCTCTTGGGTCGTTGCCTGCGCTCAATGAGTTCTCAATTTACTCAAGTCCTCCAGCTCCCATCCAACTCCCCCCTGCTGTACCCTTCTGACCCCTTCTTCCCTCGACCCCTGTCAGGGCACACCCGTGGCTCGGCTCATGTATAGATTTTGTATCTGCAGATACACGCAAACTTCAAGTTCGCAAAGCGTTTCACAATTTAAGTGAATTTGTTTGCCACCATTTTGTGCCAAGTTTGCACAACATACACACATACACTCAGATACAGTTACAGCCGTAGCTATAGATACTATAATTCCCTGCATCTCCATTCCGATTTTGAAGCTGATTTCATGTTAAAGTTTGAGTTTCGATGGGTTTCATTTGGATTGGCGACCATTAAAAGCCATTATTGCGTTGTTCACGTTGACATTATTAATTGAATTATAAATTTAACATTTTATTATTATGTCTGAGCAGAGTCCCACTCCCCCTCTGCCCCTTACTGCTCCCTCGTCTGGATTTCTTGTGCATGTGCATTGCGCTACGTGATATGCCTGGAAATGTTTCCCGCTCCAAGAGTTTGGATTCGTGGAATTCTGTGCTGAGTAATCTGGTAATGGAGGACCTCAAGCTAATTTTCATTTGGGCGCATGTGAAGTAGAAGTTGAAGTTGATAATGCAGCACAGGCAGTGCCAGGGGTACAGTGGGGCAAGTTTTATTAAAATAATTTTATCAGAGAATTATTTATTTAAATACATGTTATTGAAATATGATTGTAATGAACATGTGGGGTTCTAACCACGATATCGATACCATGTTTCAAGCATATTAAACTGAGCGAATAAGTCTGACTAACAACATTTCAGCTAAAAACCTTCTTAAAGATTCGAAACTGCTGTTGAAATATTTTTAATATTTTTAAAATCCAAATTTAATGAGTTTTCAACCACTGTAGTGTCACAAACTCGACGGTCGCTACTTTCAGAGGGGGAAGTCAAAAGAGAACCCGATTAGCTGAAACTGAGCGACGAGGCGGACTCGAGATAACAAGTCCAACCGGTCTGTCTGTCCGTCAGTCCGTCTGTCTGTCTGTCCGTTGGAGACATGCAAGTAGAAAGCCACAATCAGAAATTTAATAATGGCTGCACAAAAGACAGCACGAAGCGCGTTGACGTGCACATATTTTACGAGTTTTATACACAGCCGTTCAACGGATTCGTGTTGTATCTGACGGATGCACATGCTACAGGCGGACAGACAAACAGACAGACGGACATCGCATTCCACTTGCTGCGGAGAGAAAGGCAAAAAAAGGAAAAAATTAAACAAGAAACGAATGAAGTCATCAAAAAAATGGCCTCCCTAAGCCTTAGGCATCTCCTAGCGGAGAAAGCGGCAACACACTCTCACCTGCTGCCCAGTCGGGGTTCAGGTGTTCAGGGGTATAGGGGTCAGGGGTTTCGGTATGCAAGTCCTGCCCCTGATCTGTCGATCGTCAGCTGCGATGGCTGCGCTCAGGAGCGACAGCGTCGATTCCTGGCCTCGATTAAGCCAAATGATAACTACTTGGCCAACTTTGCTGCCTGTTTTCTTCTGTTTCTGTGTCTTTTTTTTTGTATTTTTTTTATGGCTTCATAAGTGGAACTTGGTTGCTTTTCTTCTGGTCTCTTGTCGCGCACGAATTTTCCCTTTGTTCTGGCGAAAGTCGTAAACATTTTCGACAAGCTACAACAAGTTCCTCCCGCCCCGAATCCCTCGACCAATTCCCTCTTAGTTGCCACTATCTACGTGGCAAACAACAATGGGAATATATAGTTGTAAATGTCAAGATTTTGAAATGCATTGCTTAATCGGTAGAATGATGATGCACCTGACATTGGGTAGCACCATCTGGGCCCGATCAAATGGCCAGCCTTTGAACCCGGCGACGGATTGGCAATTAGCCCAGTTCGACAATTTCTCATGCCCATAAAAATTCACTTAAACTTTTCAAATGAATTCATGATTCGCCGCCACCCAAGTGCTGGGCAGTGGGAATGGGGCGAAAGAGGAGAAGGGGCAGGGTCAGGAGCTGGGGGGTTTGCTGCACCCCTCCAGGAAAATCCACTCATTGGTGACATTCTTATACGCATTTTTTTCTTCTTTTTGTTCTCAGCGCTTTTGTGATTTTTGGCAATTGATTTAATGTGTCATTCATAGATTTTTATTGCGTCATTTTATTGCCGTCTTTAACTTCCGATTTACCACAATTGGCCCGCTTGGACACTGACTTCCTACCAAACAGACCACGCCCCCACTCTGTATGTGTATGTGTATGGGTGTGTGTATGGGTGTGTGTTTGTATGGCATCTTAACAGGGAAATCATGTACTCGCCGTACTTTACTTTATTTATTGCCATTTTTAATACCGCTCCGACTTGCCGGCCGGACATTTTAACACCCTGCACGCTGTTGTTGTTCTTGTTCTTGTTGTTGTTGTTGTTCTTGCAGCTATAACTGTTATTGGAGGCACGGAAAAGGAGCTGCAGTGGGAGGAGTACGAACGGCCACTTTATGTTACAATAATGTTCCCTCGACACTGACGCTGCTTGCAATCGAATTGTTTTGGCCATAAAATCAAAAAGGTAATTCGAGTAGCTCGACTGGGCCATGTCCATGTCCTTAAACCTCTTTACTCCCCTCCAACACTTGTGAATGATGCCCAATTCAAGTGTCTTCATCATTTCCATATGCAACAATTACACAAAAAAAACCTTTGATTGATTGTAAAATGAACTCTTGACGACGACTTACCGTAATGTATTTTAAATTGTGTTGAAAAGTGCTTCTATTTGTATGCAAACAACTGTAAGGCAAGAAAGGAAGAAAGATTTTAATTAGGAGATTAAAATTCAAGTAAATTGGCAATCAAAAGTGGTAATAAAATAAATTACTTTTAATAAATTGGTAAGTAAATATTTAAAAACGAATAAAAAAATATTTTTATATTATTTAACACGTGAATTTAATTTATTAATATTATAAATACAATTTATTTGCATAACTAAACGTTTATTGAGCAGATTAAAGGCTTGGTTGATGATAAAAATATAAATATTATAAGTTTAAGTACTTTTTAAGCAAATGCAAACATTATTGGTATTAAAACACAAGTAAATGACAATTTTAAGCTTGTTAATAATTTAAAGATTCCTTTAAAAAAAGCGACTTTAATTAAGATTGCGCAATGAAATCAAATCATTTCTGTATTTATATATACTATATGCAAACATAGCCAACATAACCACAAACTAATTTATTTGCTTACATAATCAGAATGATTAATTATCATTTTTGGAAGACAAGTTGTCGATCGAATGGCACTCACCGAGTCGAGGAGCTGATAAAGTGACTCGATAATTTCGACAAATCAATACAAATTACGAGCTGCCAGGGAAATGTTTATTAAGATTCAAAGCACTCGTTAAATTTGAAAGGAAAACACACACACAAGCACACACAACACACACACGATCGCATAAGAACCCGATTTTAGACGTCGTAAATATTCTTATAGTTGTTGTTGTTTCAGTATTATAATTATTATTATTGTTATTATTATTATTATTGAGTGTAATGGGATTTTTGTATCGTTTGATGAACTTTAAAACAACTTAAAACTTGAAATTCAGATTTTTATTGCCATTAACCGCAGTGACCCGAAAAGCGATAATTCCTCCGACTATCGATATTAAATTGTACGACATAATTTATGGATGCACGCGATCGAGTCCCACACGAGTGTTGTTCATTATTCTTGAGTGGGAAACAGGAGCAGGAGAGCGAAATGGGATTTAGAACGATCAGTGGATCGATAACCGAAACTGGATTGATTACACACACAATCACACACACACTGTGGCACCCACTGTGGCGCCAGGGCAAGGGCCAAAACAAAATGATATCCAGAATGAATTGAAACGAAATCAAATCAAATCCGCGACGCGCATGCGAGATAACGACTCCGAAATTGTTAGAGAGCAACTAACACTAAAAAAATTAAATTCAATATTTTGTTGTTTAGACAAAAACTGAGCTGAACTGAACTGAACTGAACTGAAACGAAAACCGAAACACGAAAACCGAAAACTGGCGAACCGAATGCGAACGCGAATGCCGCGAGAGCGAGTAGCGACCGGAGACCAAAGCCAAGAGACCAGAGCATGGAGACGGGAGACCAGAGACGGAGATCGGCAAACGGAGCACAGAGACCGAGCCAGCTCTCACATCAACTTGTGGCAAAGATCTGACAGGGGGCCAGTGGGGAGGGGGCTGACAGGCGGAGAAACACACAAAACATTTTTACATAGTATTATTTTGGTTTTTATTACCTTCCAAACGGATGGTCGGACAGCAAAAGTTTCGGGGGGAAACAAAAACAGAGTCAGGGACAGACGGAAGCGGTGACGTTGGCGAGGGGCCAGAGAGCCGAGACAGAGATAGACACACAAACAGAGACAGAGAAAGACGAAGACCAGGAGAGAACAAGTGTACATTCAAATACGAGCACACGATCTCGCGATCTCGCGATTTCAATGCTCCGACATGGAGGCGGAGTGCGGGTTGAAATGGGAATTGAAATGGAAATGAAAATGGAATATGGAATATGGAAGCCAACTGCGGTTCATCCTAACTTTTGCTTAAAACACGCCGACAAAGTTCACAATCTTATATATAAATTTGTATTTTGTTTCCTTTAATTTTATTTTAATTATAACAAGTTAAGCGAGTGTGCGTGTGTATCTTTGTGTGTGTTCGCTATGTGCGCGGCCATTCAAAAACAAATGTACGTTTACCCAGCACACTCGGTTTATTTAGGGCCACATATACATCAACACGTGTATATACAGATATATAAACAGCTGCACACTTGTAAGTACGTTGATATGTCGCAGTCAGACACTCGTCTTTATGTACGCAAAAAGATCAAGAATCCGAGAAACTTGCATATGGCTGAAAGCGCCCCCCTTAACCCGCTCAGACAACTGTCCCCGCTAGCACACATTTGACTGTCTAAAATGGTGGCAAAATGTTGCTTAAAATGGCCAACATTCTGGGTCAGCAGCAGGCAAACTGTGGCTTTTATTAACTGAGGAAAAGATACCCTGCAGGAATTTTTGGGAGTGCTACAATAAGCTTTGAAATTAATTAACATAAAGATATATTTTTAAATCTACTGTAAGTAATACTACTTATTAAGTAATATTTCAGACACCACATATTTCGTATTGCCTAACATTGTAAATAATTAACAGAAAATAATTAGTCGTCTAAGTTTTTAATTTTTCAATTTTAAAAGTAAACACCTTTGAAAACTTAATGAAAAATGTCAGGGTGCAAAAAAAAGTGCTGAGCATTGAAGAGACCTATGCAAATACAGTCATAAATCAAGTGAAAACCAATCAATAATTATAATGTGAATGGTGTATACTTAGTTAGTAAAAAACGGAAACAAAAAAAGTCAACAATAAATTCTAAAATGAGAGATAATTTTGTGGTAGAGACGTAAGTTATGCATATCAATATGTTTTCAAAGAAAACTATTAATTTTTACGGAATAATAATGAAAGAAATGCCCATAAAATAAATACTATAACAGGTTTTAAAGAGTGTTTGTTAAATAATAATAGAACTAATAAATTAAGTTTTATAGCACACAGTTTTCTAGACTTTGATTACTCATTCGATTTCCTCAATGAAAACGCAGAAAGAAACGTAAATTTGTGGATTATGATTGTAGATTTAAATGCAAATAAGTCGTGGTTTCAGAAGGCCGGCACACTTATTAAAGATCTCGAAATGTTATAGAAATAATAAGTATCTGTATCCGTATCTGTATCTCTTTATAGTTGCCATGTTTTTTAGAGTGAGTTAAGACT
Source organism: Drosophila dunni (assembly GCA_018152125.1). Classification (NCBI taxonomy): domain Eukaryota; kingdom Metazoa; phylum Arthropoda; class Insecta; order Diptera; family Drosophilidae; genus Drosophila; species Drosophila dunni. The sequence goes on along the minus strand of JAECXC010001917.1, from coordinate 17,561,049 downwards.
CTCAGTGGCAACATGAATCTCCACAGAAATCGTTAAAATGAGCAATTGTTGTTGGTTGTGTCAGTTGTTGTTGTTGGCATCCTTATTTGTTTTGCAAACTCGTTTGGACTGACAACTGACTGAGGTTGCCAATCAAACCTGTTTTCGAGTCAAGTGCAAAAAAGCAGCTCTGAAATTGCAACTTAACTGAAAAATCAAGTTAAGCTTTAATTAAAAACCTGGAAAACACAATTAAAAACCCCGCCAGCAGCAACAACCGCCCCAACAACAACAACAACAACCTGTGCAATTAACAACAGTCGAGGCGAGAGAAAAAAATAATGTTTAGAAAAATCTTGCCAAAGTGTTGTGTGTAATTGGCCAGCGGCTGTAAGGCAGCCAAAGGGGGCGGGCAGAAGAGACGGCAGGTAGGTACTAGCGACTGCTGCTGTTGGCCATGAACGAACGAATACGTTGATCAACTGCTGGACCCCGCTCGCCCCTCTCTTGCGGATCCTAGAAACGCGGCCTTGGGGCTGGCTTACCTGGCTAACAGACTGATTGCGGCTGCTTTGTTACCTGACGCAAGCGAACAAGTCGAGCGGGCTGCCAACCCATCTCCCCTCTAACTCCATCTATCCTACCTGAGGGGAGGGGCAACGAGGCAAGTAATAAGCGTGTTTCATAAATTGAAAGCTGCCGCGGCGGCAAAAGTTATGAAAACGTTGGAAAAGAAAGAAAAAAACGCCATTTAGATTGCAATCTGGCGGGCAAACCGGCGAAACGAGCCGAAATGGCCAAATGGCCAAATGTCCAACTTGCCCAAATGTTCAAATGGCCGAATGGCGACTGAGAAAAGCGCTCGACTCGAAAATGGCTGACAGAAGCAGTCACTGCCTCCCCGTTGATGGCAAAAGGGGCGTTTGGCGAAGGGTGGAAAGCGCTGCCGGCGGCCAAATGTACAAACACGAAACGAAACGCGGCCATAAAACGCTTCAAATTTGCGGCTTTCAGTGGCAAACAAAGCCAAAGCAAAGAAGCCACCACAACAAAAAAAACAGCAACAACCAAAAATGCGAGTAATTATTTTTATTAAAGAAACAGAAAAAAAGCAGAAAATCCAAACCAACCTACAGTAGCCACAATCGACCCTTGCACTAGCTTCTCTCTTATTTTCTTGCTGTCTAGCTTTACCACTGTTTTTCACAGTTTTCCTCTACTTTAACTGCCCTTTTCAGCTCAGCTATGACTTGAATTAAGCTAAGCAAAATATAACAGTTGCCACACCTTTAATTCCTACAAAATTCTACATTTGCATATCAGTTTTAAGCAATCAGTTAAGCTTAAAAAAATAACCAAAGCTTCGCAACATTGTTGTTATAAGCTTCAAATTATTTAGCTCACTTTAGTTCTTAAGGATACATAATTTGTCAGCTAATACCCAAACAAACCAACCCACAAAATATATGTGTACTTTAAGTACTTATATAACAGGATTTGAGAACGTTAAAGTCTGAATTTATTTATAAGCTTTGCAGAAACGTTAACACATTACTGAGCAAATTTAATTTATGCATTATTTATTATGTAAATCTACCAATAAATAAATCTTATAAGTAATCTATTTTTTCTTATGTTAAAATCGATAAAATAAAAAATACTTTGTGAATGTTTGGCATTGGGAATCAGAGGATTATTTTAAAATATTGTTAATAATATTTGTGGAAAACCCCACAACAACTCATTAATTCTTATTTTATTTGTTGCTGTCAAATTTGACATATTTCTGGAGAATTTTCAACGTCAGTTCCCTAGGTCAAGCGGAAGTTTGTTAGTCTCAGATCAAATCTTTATGATGAGATCATCTAATGAACTAGTCTGTAGTGTGTACAAACAAAACTAATGATGAGAATTGTTAACAAAAAAGCTAATGAGGAAAAGTATCTAAGGAAAACAGTCTTTGAGATTGTTACAGATAGATTGTGATTATTAAAAAAAGTATCTTGTATCTTACTACAATTACTGACACTATGCTAAAAGCATTCCCTGCCTAGAGTGCCTGGAATCAACCCCAACTGTACGCAGCCGTCATTTCTATTATTGGAACTGCTGCAAGTGGTTATTGGCCCTTGTTAATTAAGCCTCAAGATTAGCGAAAAGTCATGTCAGACAGTCGATAACTGTTTCAATGTATCAATGAATGGCAATTAGACAAATGAAGTTATCAACAGAAACGTCAATTTTAATGGCCGACTAAATTACAAAATGGTTAAACAAACATTGAGCCAGCGACAGCTGTAGTAACACAGATGTGACTTAAGAGTGTGCATGTGTGTTTGAGTGTGTCAGTGTGTGTTCAAGTACATTGTGAACTCAGTCAGGGATGAGTGGGGAAAAAGTTGTGAAAATATTTGAAATATGCAACTGTAGCAACAATGGCAAACAAAGAGCAAACAATAGAAATGCCGCCAATGGCGGGCACTGAAAGCGCTGGCAAAAGGAACTTCAAATGCAGAAAGAGTGGTAGAGAGAGAGGAAAGGAGAGAAGAAAGAAAAATAGTAATTTTCCATCCATCATAAATAATGTTAAGCGCCACGGCTGAGGGAAAAACATGCACGGTCCATTAACTTTTTGCGGAGCGAGGAGCACGATGAATGTTGCACGTTGAACGTTGAACGTTGAACGGGAAAACGCTGCTTGCCACGCAGCGAGCAGCTACGTCATCATTCAAGCGGCCTCGACACCAGTTTCTCATATGCTATATGCATATGTGTTTATTTAAGTTAGTGTGTGTGTCTGTGTATTTCTTACTGCCATTTCGAAAGCTGCGCAAGATTTGCAACCAAGCAAAAAAAGGCAACAAAAAACTTGAAGCAAAAACAGTTGAAAAGTTGTTTTTGTTGTACACTTTGCTAGCCTCGTCTTGCCATATATGTATGAACATATGTGTATGCTTAAGTGTATATATTTATGCGGGTAAAGGTTAAAGTAAGGGTAAGTACGAAAATAAAGTTAAATTTGGCAAATGTATCTCAGCCCTGCTCAGCTGGCAGTCTCTGACTGTCTTCCCACTGCCGACGTCGCCGAGTAATTGTAATTGTCTTAATTGTTAATATTTTTTTAATTATATCTTTTTTGACTCTTTTTGACTCGAAACGCTCAGATGTCATGCTGAGCTTTTGCATTTAATTCCAAAGAGCTAATAAATTTAATTGTGTGGCGATAAAGGCGCCAGTGAATTGTGCATTTAGCCACTAAAGCGCAACGTCATTAAACCGCACCTCAAGACTCACTCACTCACTCGGTCGGAGGCTGCTTTTAGCGCCGTAAAAGGTTAAAACGTTCAAAATAAGTTACTTATTAGCCATAACTAAGCAGTGGCTTAAACAAGTGAAGATATCTGCCTGTTTTGATCACATCACGTTGGAGTTCGCGCTTTAAAAGAAAAGTTGTAAATTTATGACATTTACAGCTGCGAGCAAAAAAATAGTAGTGGCTATTTTATATTTATTCAACATATAGAAAATAGTATATTTTGTTCAATGTTTTGGGGTTTTTTGATGCAAGTTTGTTTTTGCGGTAGTAAAGGTGTAGTTTCAGAAAAAAATCAGGGGTCCTTTATCCTTTTTCGAAAATATGACATTTTTAGAAAAAAATCCTTATTTCTTAACGAGCAAAATAATAGTAGTGATTTTTTTAAGTTTAATAAAACCACAATTCGGAACTTTTATCACAAGAAAACTTTTATAAATGTAAGATCCGGTAAATATTAACCAATTTAGGTTAAGTTGGATGATCTTTGGTGGCAATTACAGGTGAGCGGCCCCATGACATGGAGTCTACTAAGGATTAACTTTTTTTAATAAGCAACAGCCATCCTTGAGCGGTCTACTTTAGTCCAATGACCTACTTTGGTTGTTGGATTCGGGGTAGGCACACTAGTCTACATATCGGAACACATATTTTATATTGGGGGCACATCTGGAGCCTGCGAGGGTCACTCCATTAGTTCTACCCCAGACTTCTAAAAGAAATTTTTCCCAACTTGCTGTTTGTTTGGGGTCGTAGTCTTGTTCAAAGACTCCAAAATGGGGAATCTCATCCCTGGCATAGAGTACACATGATTTTTCCATGATTTAAAGGTATTCATCATGATCTTGGACATCTTGGACACGATATATCGACCAAGCTCCAAAGTACGAAATGTATACCCAGTCCGTAACAATGCGTTTTAAGATATTAATTAAATATTTATTGTGTTAGGGCACCTATTCCGGGTTTTTTGGTCATTTAACCTACAACCGTGATCCCTTGTATAAGAGCAATTCAGTTTTTGACCCATCTGACCACTGTTTAATGGGCCACTCCGCTCCTGGCCGATACTGGGTAATTTAGGTGCATTATAAAATACTCAGTTAGTTGGTTTTTGGTCTTTCATAATATATTGGGGAGATTTCCGTATGCTATAAATAGTTAAAATATCTCCTTTTATCATTAGCGGTTCTAACCAAACCTTGAAAGACACTCCCAGTGCTTCCTGAGTCACCCTAGTGGATCCCAAAGGAAGCGGATTTGAAGATTCCGTTGTAATTTTTTATAATTTTTACTAAATTTTTCGCGTTTGCCTGCTGGTTTCTATCTTATATTTGGGATAGAGAGTCTGGTTTGGAGGTACATCCATATTGTTGCCATTCTGCACAAGTTCTGTCCTTGGAATCGAGGATTTTGGTTTCCTTTTCCTTGATCCTTTTTTCAAGGAAAGTGGGCTTACCCCCTGCCGGTTAAAGCTACTTATTTATAAAAATGTAGTGAAATTTGTCTTGTAATCTCTAGAAATTCAAAACAGCCTGCACAAAATTTAGTTAAAACGCTAAAGATTTGGATTTTTTTGCGTTTGTAGCGTCGCCACTACTATTATTTTGCTCGCCCGAAATTGGTCTTTTTGACTTCAAACTAAATTTGTAAAGTGGTACAAGCTTAAAGTGCCGTTTTAACGAATTGGACATGTAATAAATATATTAAATAAGCTAAATAAATTTGAGTTGTAAGCAAATCAGACTGGTATCGTGCGAAACCACGACCAAAATATTGACGATATCAACCACTACTATTTTTTTGCTCGCAACTGTACATGCTGTCAAATTTCCATGCCCAAAAGAAGGAATGTACACTGGCATTCGGTACAGAAAAGAAGATGTAATTCACAGATACATACACGTGTATCTTTTTAATTAATGCATTCGTTGCACACACAAGCATATGGAGGTAAAAAGTGCAGCAGCTGCAATAAATGTTCGAAGCAACAACAACAACAACAAATATCATGCAATGGCTGCGTCGCTGTCGGCGGCGCTGCTGCTGTTGCCGACGCTGACGCGGCAGTGACAAACTCAACACACACAGCGAACGTTACTCACCACAGTCGACAAACAAGCAAAGCAGCATGTGCTGTTGCTGCTCTGCTCTGTTGCCGCTGAGGGACATTGGTAAGAGCGAGGCGACGATCGCTTGATCGCACTCCCCTCTGTTAGCCACTGGTGCGAGCGAGACGCAAGACCAATGGCCGACACAGCATGGAACTGCCCACTTCAAATGGAAGTAGAAGAACAAGAAGAAGCAGCAGCAACAGCAGCACAAAGAAAAACAGCAAATAAGAGTGTGTGCACAAAAAAACAACAAAACTAAAATAAAATAAAATAACGGACAGCTAAAACGAATGGGAAGAAACAAGTGTCGTGAATGCATGAGTAGTATGCGAAATTATTGAAATAGATAATAAAAATAAGCGCTTTTTAATTGTTTGGCATGCTTTTGTTGATGCCGGCGATGAATCACTAATAAAATGTCAAAGCAAAGGCAAAAGCAAAACAAAGCAACGCCAAACGACGCTAAAAATGTTCAACAAATCAAAGTCGCTTTTGTTGCTGTTGCTTTTGTTTGTGCACATTAAGTGCCGTGCAGGCCCTCTCCAGCCGACCCCCTTTCTGCTCCTCCGCCCGTCTCAATACCATCCGTGTGTCTAGTGAAATTATTGCTAATATAAAAATATTTTGTAGGCTCATAAAAGCGACTACACGGGCACAGACACTGGTAAGCGGGGACGTGGGACGCGGTTGCATTGAGTACTAGACGCTTGTATAGCTGTGGGTGTAAGTCCTGCTGTGTGTGTGTGTGTGCTTGGTGTGTGCGTGTGGGCGTTAAATGCCTATTGATGCAGTCCCAGTGCCACTTTTTGATGCCAGTTTTTGATGCCTTTTGCGGCCAGCTCGTCGACAGCATTCGCCAAACGCAAATCGTACAATATTTTAAGGCCTAATTTTTTGACGAGTTTTTAAACGATTGTAAAACTCTTTTCTCGCTCGCTCGTTTTTACGAGTGCGAGGCCATTCAAGTGTTTGAGCGAGTGAATTATGGGACAGGCCCAAGATAGCTACGCCCGCCGTTGTTCTCGTTCTATGCTGTAACACACACATACACATACTACTAGCACATCGCTTGCTGTTGCGGTTTATGGGCTGGCGCACAGAAAATAACCCAAAGCCCAAACCGAAGTCGTAGTCGCAGTCGCAGTCAAAGCCGAAAACAGTGTGACAAAAGCGAGTAAACTGGGTGGCGTTTATTACGTGAGTTATGACACCTTCATTGACAGCAAGCAAAGAACTATTAACAATAGTAAAATTAATTTGAAACCAATAAAATTCGCACTAATATTGCATAGCAATGAGGGCCCCATAACACCAGGTAGCGCCCTCGTAAAAATCCTAATTGCAAAAATCACAACAAATCATTAAAGTTTTTATTTCAATTGGTCATCAATTGGAGGCGGCCTTTATTATTTGTTGTTAGTCTTTCATTTTATGTGGAATTGGAAATTTGGCACATTAAAACATCAATTATTCTTTCAATCAATCATAGCCTATATTGAACTAAATGTTTTTCATTACTCCACATTTCATTTTCCCAGGCACTAGAGGCTCTGGAGTATTTTTCCGGGACTTTCACAATCCGAGAGCTAACGACTGTTGCATAATCTTGAAAGGAATGTGGAGTTCCCTGCAGCTCTTTTAATCTCCATTCCCAAACGAACAAACATATTGTAAAACAATTATCACCTGTTGCAAATTATTCCGATTTTATGCCCGCCGCGTAATATCGGTGGCTGTTTCACCTCGGCCAACACGCGTCCTCCAAAAGTTTCTGCCCCTTCCCGTCTCATATAACACTCATAAATGTTGCAGAGACATCATAAAAATGTTTGAAGCACCGCCGACACCAGCAACAACAGCAACGGCAACAACAAGAACAACATCCATAAATCCCGATTATGGTTTCTGGATTTATTGCGCTCAGTGGCAGCAAGCCGACGGACTGGAGCACCCTGTATATGCACATGCAGCTTTCGTATTCCCAATGCAATCAAAAACGCTCTGTTGACTTTTGTTAACATTTATATTGTTTATTTATTTATAAATATCAACCAAGTCAGAGTCTTTAATAATGTCCTATCAAATAGCTGCCAAAAACCAAAGAAATCATGTAAATCCACAGAAAAATATTGATCAACATTTGTAAATATTGTGAGACTTTTGTTTATGCCAACGTTTCTGCACAAACAAACATTGCGAATTGTATTTAATGCATTTTGCAACAGAAATTTCATTGCGTATTTCGCAGCACAGTTTGTTCAACTCCAGAGTCGCTTTGGCTGCATTTCGAAATCATTTTGGAACAGAAAGCAAATAGAAGAAGAGATCGAAAAGACATATAGACAACATGTGGAGAATGCTGCTCATTAATTTATTTCTCCACGATTCCATGGCCTAATCAGGGGAATGGCATCAACGTACCGAACTGGCCATATAAAATGTGACACTTTTATAGGGCACTTGGAATGCGCTGCGGGCCGCGACAAGTCCATGGACGAGCCCAAAAGCCATCTTGGCTGTGACTGAGACGGAGACCTGCGGACAGAGGCTAATGCGCATTTGCATACGTTAAATTTACATACACACATTTACACGTATGCAGCGCTTGGATGCGGCCAAAAAAGACACAGAGTCCCCATAATCTAAGCCAGCATCCATTAACTGCCCGGGACAGCAAAGAGACACTGTTGGAATTTTAAAGAAAACCCATTTTACGAGTCTTCTCTGCAGCAGTATCTACGTTCTGCATCTGTAGCTGTATTTGTTGTAGATACATTTAAATTAGAGCATGACTTGCACGCGCACCAAATCAAAATATGTACAAATACAAGATAGAAACAAAAACGTCACAGCACTCAAGCCAGTCAAGGCAGCTCCTTTCTCCCGCCTAGCTCCTTTCATCTCCTTCCTGTCCCTGCTTAGCTCCGACTCCTGTTGAGCTCTATTTGCGTCCAGTTAACGCGACGGGGCCATAAAAGCCAGTCGGCCGTAGAGCCTGAAATCGCCGTACAGTTTACTTCAATCGCTCCCGTTGCTCGAGGCGAGATTTAAATTTTCGGTTTAGCATCCGTTTGCCTCCTCCTCCTTTAACTCCTTTCACTCCTTCAGCCTATTTTGCCTTACACAATTCATTTTATGATTTTATTGCATTTACGCATATTGCGTTGCCGATACCAATGCCCAACTGATTTATGGTTCAAAGAACCCTTTCGTCTCTCTCCCGAGCCTTTTCTGCCTTTTGCCTCCCGTCTGCCGTCTCGAATATGGAACGCGGCGTATTCAAAACTCAAACAAAGGACAAAGAGACCGTGAACAATGAAATTAGAGCAAAGCATTGAGGGTGGCATACAAATACATATACATCGTATATCGTTGCCAGGGATCGCAATGCCAGGGCTGACAGGGTGAGTCTACAACTAATATGTATATATACAAAAGGATTGTTTGTATTTGTATTTTTGTCTGCTTCGCTTATGTAACTTTCTAAAAATGTGTCGCCTTTGACTTCTCCGTGGCTTCGAGTCATTTTCGGGCCAAAGCAATCACAATTTTCTGTGTCCCTTAAGTCGGGGTAGGTTGGAACATGGAGACGGATATGAGAAGGAGACGGCAAGTGCCAAAAACAAATACAAATTTATGATTTAACCAATTCATTGACTATCTGACTCAGTCGGCATCAATTTGACTGACAGAGAACAGCAAGTGTCGACTGGCAAATAAGTTAAAGTTAAGGTAAAATTCTAACATTTCTATATAAAATCAAGTGAAATTTCAAAATAAATTATCAACAAAAAACAGGAGTCTTTAATTTCAGGCACGTCTTATTATTCTTGCCTTTACAATATCGTTTTTATTTTAGTAAGTTAATCAACATCTTTCCCGATTTTTTCACTATTCTATAACTAATACTTTTAAGAGCAGTTAAAGACATAGTTAATGTTTATTATACAGTTCGACTGATCCTCAAGGTGCTGTTATCCACAAATTACATGGCATCAAACGGAGAACATACCGAAAGGCACGAAAAGTTTCAAATGCACACACACAAACACATCTAACACACGCATACGTAGTAAGAGACCAAACTAAGAAAAAGATAACAAGAAAAAAAATAAAAAACACCTCCTATCGGAGCCAACTAAAAGGCATAAAAAATGAAAAGAAAAGAAAGAAAATATAAGAAAAGAAAAGACCGAAGAGAAAAAGAGAACAAGTGAAGAATAAGAGGAGAAGAAGCCAACCTTTATGCCTATAAATACATCGAAATAATGGATCGGATAAGAGACGTGCATTTCAAAAGACTAGAACTAGGACGGAGAGCAGGGAAAAGGGGGCAAAGGAGCGGAGAGGGGGAAAACCAACTCTCCACTGCCGTCTGGGGACTGAGAATTGAGCGAGAACGGGGCAATCAAGCCACTGAGCCAGCAAAACGAATCGAAATGATGCCAAGACGTGAGTAAGTGGGTAACGTTCAGTTCAGAAGAAATAAACAAGCGACAATCGTGAATGGCCGACGGCAATGGCAACTCTGGCGAAATGTCATTGCCAGAATTACATGAAAAATGGCTTTCGGTTCGTGCATTTAACCCCTGCAAATGGACATGGCCAACATATGCGAACACCGCCCAAACCTCCGCCCACACCACTTTCTCCACCCACCCACACAAACACCAACAAAAAAGGTTCAACCACCGAGCCAAATTCAGACAATGAATCAAGCTAAAACTCAAGCTCAAACTGTGAACCGTTTGCTGTCGCGGTCTAATCAAAAATTCCAAATACGTTTCAAATTTAATATGTGCATTTATCTCAGTTCCCCTCCCAGCACTCCCTGTACTCCCCCTACTCCCCTCTGCCTCACACTCAGCAGGAATGAAAGGGATGCACTATGGCTGGCAGCAGGCAGCCATTTGATATTTCCTTTATGGGGCTTAAATATGTATAAGTCCCGAGTTGGTTACGTGCTTTCACGCATTCATATATATGAGTGTGTGTGTGTGTAAGCGGGTGTGAGTGTGTGTAATATTTCGACTAAAAATTCACGCCCTGTGTTATTCTATCAACACCTCGGCATTGTCGCCATACTCGACCCCAAAAGTCCCCAGTCTTTTCCACAGAATCAGAATCAGAGACAGAGAAACTGAGAAACTGAAACCGTTGCCCCTTTCCATGGCAGCGGCTGATGTTGCATACGAAATGAGATTTGTGGCAGCCGCTGTGACAGGATTTGTGTGGCAGAATGGCGTTGGCAAGGGTGTGCTATAGGGTAGAGGAAGAGGAAAGGAATGGGAAAGGGGAGGCAGTGTTAGCAGCAGTTGGAAACAGAGAAAAAGAAAGGGAAAATTAAACTTAAAAATTAATATTTTTAAAAATTATTTAATATTCTTATATTTCCTTTATTTTAACACAACTTACTTGTAATGTGTGCACTTTTTTCTGGAGTAACCCGATTATTTTTCTAGCCCTTTGATATTTTTTAAGCTTTACATGAGTACAAAGTGCATTTAAACACTCTTATCGACTGCTAAAATCCATTTAAAGTTATAAACTAATTTTTATACTTATATTTATTTATTATAATTCAATTCAGTAGCTACTAGTGTAATTACACCACACGTTTTACTGGCATCATTTTATTTTTAGGTCTCCCTTTAATTTATTAAGCTGTCAACTTATATTTAGCAATTCCACAAAAACTCATAAAAATCATGGATTTCTTGCTAGAAATTGGCAATATAATTTATTAACTGAATTACTTATTACTTGCTCATATCAAGTCTTGCCCATATCAAAGTCCAGCATCTCAAACCTGCTGAATTTGATGCCTTTAAGTGCTTTCTGATTGCTGCTACCTTATTAAAATAAACCACAATAAAAGCAAGTTTCTAAAATTGCACTTTTTATATGCAAATCTCTGGTCCATCTACAATATGGAAATCTAAAATTTGATACTCAATACGTACTAAATCACGCGATAATCATTCTATTCTAAGCTTGTATTATGCAAAATAAGACAGATATGGAAATATCTGATTTCAACAAAATAAAATGAATTTCGTAGCCGACGGGACACACTTTCAAAAAAAACCTCAAACAAAATATGCAAATCATTATTTTTGGTCAAAAGATTTATAGTTTGGTAGAAAAACTAATAACTCAGAAGGCAAAGCCAAGCGGAGTTTGAAGAATTGAAATCGGTTTGTAGATATGAATGAATGTTTGAATGCGAATGTGAATACGAATACGACTAGTTGTTTTATTCGTTGTGTACAGGTTTACTTCTGGGCAAACACACTGAGTTGACATTTTGAATGCCGCGTGTGGCCGGCTTTGTTTTCCGCAAAAATTATAGTTCGTGTAATGAAGTTATTACGAGTCTTAATGCTCAAATTTATGCGCGGCCATTAAAATTCAAAAGACACGTTTTTCGAATATATTTTAGCATTTTTCTTCTCCATTTTTTCGAGTTGTTTTGTATTCTCTTTTTTTTTTTGCAGTCGCCGTCGCATAAATTAGACGACGTGACTTGTTTGCGCCAACCGATAACGAAGCGAGGCTCTGAATCGGAACCTCGAGACTTCACAATCTACAGGGAATGTGGTGGATAAGTTGGGGTTGCGACCATTATCGGGACATAATATCGCAAAATTTACAATGCAAATTCCGAGCTCTGGCTTTAATCGAATCGAACTGTGCAAAATGGAGACGAAAGACAAAGAGTCGCCGCTGCACCATCCAAAAGTGATCATGATCCGAGCACCGCGATCTTATGTCTGCTGTGCTGTCGTGCCGTGGTTTGTGCGAGCTTCGAACAACTGCGAAACTCATTTCGTGGCAGGCTTCAAACTTTGTTGCACGTTTGTTGGAACATATTAATTGCATTTTATTGGCCTGGTCGGGTTGGGTCGGTGGAAACTGGAGGCAAGGGAGTGGGGTGTGGGGTGTGGGGTGAGCGGAGCTGCAACTGCTTGCAGTTTAATAACGCGCATTAAAATCACAGATTTATTGCTACACGCAATCCGATTTCACGACTACAATTGCCGTCGCTTGGCAGAAGCACAGAAACCGCATTGAAAACAGCAGCTTTTGGCTTAAGTTGGGTTTGGACCGGGTTTGGTTTGGGTATGGGTTTAGTTTGGGTTTGGTTTTGGGTCTCTCGAATCTTGTGGTTGCATGGCATATGAATGAGGCCATGATTGCGTACTTGGAGTCAAAAGGCGGCCATTGCAATTGCCAAGCAGACACACAAACAGACAGACCAATAGAAAGAGGCACAAGTAGGGAGAGAGGGAGAGGAAGCGAGTGAGTGTGGGCCGTAAAACAAACGCCAAAGATAATTAAAATAACTCAAAGCCTTTCGGAACATTCCGCAACAAAACGGCGTTTTGCCAAATTTCATTAAACATTTTAATTGCCAACATTTTGTGACGGAGCAGGAAAGGCAAGTGTTGGTGGGTAGTGTGAGGGAGGACTCGGGGGTACAACGCTTTTTGTTCCCCAAAAAATTATTGCATTCCTATTCGGGCCAAATGAAATACAATTTCATTTTCATTTTCATTTTCATTTTGGTCATGCTGAAGAATGTGGCCAGCAGAAAAGGGTTGCCAGCTGAACCAACTGGAACAACTTGACGCATCTCTACCTCTTGTTACATACCCTCCCCACCACACCCCTTCACTCCACCGCCCCTGACATGCTCGTAATCACTTCAGCACGCAACAAAAGCCAACAAGAGGAGCAACTTTTGCCCCCTTCCAGCAGACAGCTCGACAAGCACGCAATTTTAAAATAACAACAAGCCTCACGCGCCATCCCTCGCACCCCCCTGCTCCTTTTAGCCACCCCTGAAAACTAGCTGTGCCACACCCTCTGCGGGGAGTGGGTTAAAGTGCGAAATGGGCCAAGGACCAAAGGGAGTGTCTCCTTCCATTCTTTTTGCTTGGTTTTCTGATTTCGCGTTGCCTCGATTCGATTGCGTAACTTGTGCCGCTTTTCCCCCTCCACCCGGTGTACGCCATGTAAATATGTAATTTCCTGCTGGGGTGCCAGCCCCTGCCCATCTCCCTGACGCTGTCCCTGCCTCTGTCACAGCTCCGTGGCCGCAACAGCCGTCGCACTCTAAATTTAGTTAATGAACGTTGTTGTCGTTGTTGTTGTTGTTGCCGTTGTACGTACAAGAACAAAGAGAAGCCAAAACGAGAATTCACATACAGTCACCCACGCGTGTAGACACATCATTTCGCCCCCACCCCCTCCCACTACCCCTGCCACTCCACCGTCTGGAGCCATGTCAGTCACATGGATACACTCACGCACGCACATTTTTGAAAGTAAACAAAATTAGACATGATTATGTTTGTGCCTCAGGACATAAAATAAATTGGCTCCCAACTAATCCCACTGTGCACGTGGAATGTCGGCAGACGCTTCTCCACCAAACTTTGCCATCTTCTTCTTCTCTTCTGCCTTTCTGCTTTTGCCTCATCTTCGTCGTCGTCTTCGTTTCAGTGTTTGTCTGCTTTGCTGTGTGTTCTCATTCCGTTCGCTGTTTCTGTTTGTTTTTGCCAACATTGGAACCAAGATGCCAAGTTGAAAATCGCAGTAACGACTTTGGCTCTCTTTCTCCATCTCTGTCTCTCCTTATTCTCTTACTCTGTATCTACATACTATAGATAAGCACAAGTAATACATACTAAAAACTGGAATATCCATAAAAACATGCATATACATATAAACTTCAAAGTGTTTGCCTAAGAAAAGCAAAAAGAAGTAGCTTTTAAATCAGTCGGAAAATCGATTTGAAATCTTCGCTCACATCTAAAATAGTTGAGTTTTCAATATAAAACAAAATATTTTATATAAATTATGTCAGGTGGTTTTTATTGTACAATAACTATTTTTATTTATTATGGCCGTTTAATTAATTTTTAAAGCTATCTTAACACTTAATAAATTAAATGCAATTAAGTCTCGACTAAAATGAGTTTTAAAATATAACACAATTTACTATAACACCAATTCCGTTTTTACACTCCTTTTATATTTATGTTTATTGTGAATAAAAATATTATTAACTAAGACAGTTTACGTGTTAGTTAAATACTTTATATATTTAAAAACACTGTTGGTTTATTTTTAATTTAATAGTTCAACACAAGTATTTGTTTTAATTATTAAACAATGTACGCTTGCCTTTATTGACAGTAAAGATATAAACACGATAAATATTTAATTACCAACTAAGTGTCTGTTTAAGTTTAATAAAGTTTGTAAGAATATTATGCAGTAGAATAAGTAATTTAGTACCAACAGTTTAGAAACTGTTTAAAATTATTACTAGAAGAATGAATTCTGTTAGCTTTTATTGGCAGTAAACAAATTACAGCTGTTAGTAACGCCTTAGTTAAAGTTTTAATTTAACTAGTAGTAAATAGTTGTACAAATTTATAGATCAATAAATATACGGCCTAGTGCCGAACTGGAATATTACAAATAAAAATATATTTTTACATTTATTCGTGATAAGACCCATCTGCTCTCCCGCTGTCTACTTAGTGAAATGAGGTGTGTCAATTGGGATACTTCTACTCCACGTCGGCAATTTAATGTAAAGCGCAGCTGATGTGCGATTCATCGAATTCATAAATATGAGTAGCTATCAGCTCGGCTGGGACTCCATATGTGGCCACAACGGAAGTCTCAGACAACTGCAGAGGGAAAATGTGGAGCAATCAGCAACTGAGTTTTCCACGAAAGTGGCAGCGGACAAGTTCTGACAACGGTCATGGGATGGCATTGCGTTTCCCTAAGAATTCAATTTGCGGGAAATGGAATGAAAATGAAAATGTTCGCGACGCTGATGCCACGTTCTTGGAAGAAGTTTTCATGTGTGCCCAACGTAACATTTCCCTACCCAATATCTCTGTTCCGTCTCTGTGGCTTCTGTTCAACTCGCACATGCTTCGGTAATTTCTGGCTTCCTTCCTCTGGGCAATGGCCCAGCAATCAATGGAGGCCGCTGTGGAGTCAGCGTTAGTGACGAAACAGCAACAATAACAAGAGGCATAGATACAGTAGTCGAAACAGAAGTAGAACCAGATACAAATACAATTTCAAAGACATGTCCCCCGAGAGTTGCCTGTAGCAATTGCAGTGGAAATTGTTTGGAGTTAAAAGGAACAGAAAGAGGGCAGAGAGAGAAAGCAGGAGGAAGGCAAAGAGATAAGTAGTGAGGGCGGTTGTTGGATACGTCCCTTAACTTGTCATATTCGCTTTGACAATAGGTTTGACCACCCACTTTTTTTAAAAGGTTTGGTTTGTAATTTAATCTATTTAAATTAAACAAAGTAAAATATTTTATAATTTGCAAAGATTTATTTTGAAATCAAACTACCACAAGTTCTCTTTCTGTTGATAGTTGGTTCCATTCAAAGAGTTGGCAACGCTAAGCGACATCTATCGGCCTTAACTGGACATCACAATGAAATCCATAAAATAGAGCTTAACTAATGGAATTGCCGTATTTAGCAATTTAATTACACACACTCTGGCTAGTGCAGCATACCGAATTTATGTGATTTATAATAGAATACTGCAAAACTATTAATGTTTGACATTTATGTAGATTCCACTATTCGTCTGTTTTTCCTTTTGTCCGCTCATTCGTTTTACAGTTGCCGATTGTTTAAGTAATGAAATAAGCCTGATTTTTATGTTCCATTTAGACTGCTGGTTTATTTTAAGTATTTTTTAAAGCGCGCTCTGTCGTTGAGTGTGCGCACTAAACACGCAACCAACGGCAGTCTATACACAAACCCGAACACAGCGAACGTGCCTAGCGGGAAAGATGCGAACTAAGTAACTGGCTTTTGTAACGACCACGCGAATGTACGGGTAGAAAAACCTAACAACAAACTCGATACTCCTACTCGTTATTTACTAGTTTGGCTTTTCCATAGCGAATTTAATATTTAATACTTCTGTTTTGTGGCTTAGTAATTGAGTTAAAATTTAATTAAAAACAACATAAATTGCTATTATTAACGTAGGCCAATAA
The DNA here is from genome assembly GCA_018152125.1 of Drosophila dunni. Lineage (NCBI taxonomy): Eukaryota > Metazoa > Arthropoda > Insecta > Diptera > Drosophilidae > Drosophila > Drosophila dunni. Next base: position 17,544,587 of record JAECXC010001917.1, on the reverse strand, counting down.
AATGTTTAGGTATATGTACTTTTGTATAAACAGATCGGAATAAACAATTGCACCCAGTGTCTGTAAACAATTGAGTTTATTTAAACTTAATTATAAAAGCAGAAGTAAAATAAACAAATTTACAGCACATAAATGCAGTGCAGTTCTACAAACATTTCTCGCAGTGTATGCACGCACAGTCGCAATGGCAGCAGCAGACAACATGGCCGCCGCCGCCGCGTTTTATTGGCCAACCACCACCGTCGGCAAATGGTGTCACTACGCATGTCGCACGAAGTCAAACGAGGCACAAGAGAAAAAGATACACACACAATTTAGGCCCAGCCCTCCGACGGATTAGCAGGTAATGTGGAAAAACTAAATTGTGGAAACTATAGAGTTTTACTTTGACTTCACTGAAACCAAGCAACTGCAACCAGCGTTTGTTGACTGCAACTCAAACTGCAGCTCCTTTACAACCGTAAACCAAACGCTTGACGATTAAGTATATTTATGAAATTATTGCTGCAATTATGTGGAGCTAGGCAGGTGCCCAAGCAGGTACAGGTGTGAGGGCGAGTGACCACGTCACGCAATGGATTGGAAACAGCGATGACGACATAGATGCCTTCGCCGTAACCGTGGCCGTAGTCGATGACTGGCGCTAATGACTTTAGTGCTGCCAATAAATCCATTCAAGCGCACAAACGGAGCAAGAAGCTCTACCTTCATCGAGTGCTCGTGCCATTAAGTGCGCCATCAACGCTCAATTGCGGAGATTCCATCATAAAACGGACACAGGAAAAGGCACCAAGTCCTTTGGCGAGACGTTGTGCAATTAACACCTGATCGGTAATGAAGTGTGCACAATTTGAGTGTGTTATGTGCGTGCTTGTGTTTGTGTTTGTGTGCTCAAAAAGTGTGTGAAGTTCTAACCGTAAAGAGTATATTGACCTCATATAATTTCTATTAAAGAGTTGTCTATGTTTTCTGTCTATCAACTTCCTTTTTAGGTCAATTCAATTTTATTTGGTTTTAAAACACAAATAAATTGTTTAATATTTTTAATTTTAAAAGACTGTCATTGTTGTTTAAGTGTAAGTTGTATATAAATTGCTTTAGTTAGACTTTCAAGCGGGATTTTAAAGGATTTTGAAACCTTAAGAGTCATACTCAAACATGCATCCAAAATAAATCCATTCCAAACCGATTCAACTGCTTTGCCTTCAACTGAACTATGATTGAAGTTAGCTGCAGTTACAACTAAAATAAACTTTAAAGAAAATTATATTTAATATCTTGTAAAACTTCTGTTTAGTTTCCAACTATAAAATAAAAGACTTTTTTGCACACAACCATTAAAGTAATTAAAAGTAAACTTTTTTTGTATTGCCCCATTCACCTTAATCTGCAAATACATTTTAGCAAATGCTCATTAAAAGAACATTAATTGTTGCACTGGACACAAATCTTGAAAAGCCTTCAGACTTCCCAAAAAAGTTTCCAATTTCAAGTCGAACTCAGTTGCAGCTACTGCAGTTATGGCAATTGCATAACACAAGTCATGCGTACATAAATACGCTGCATCCGACAACTGACTGACTGAATTGTTGGAATTGTCGTAAGTTGTAATGGAATCGAGCGATGGCAAATGGTAAATGGCAAATGGCTGAGACGTGAACCCATTAAATGTCAGCAACCTTGAAGCGTTAAAGTTAGCACCTAAAGCGACGGCGGCGACGGCAACGACGATGGCATCGTTGTAGGTAACCTTGTCGGAGCACAAACCAAGGACTCTACCGTTGGCTTAATGATTCAAATTGGCCAATTGGGCACATGACACATTCATAATTGCCAATTAAACAGCAATTGCAGCACTTGTGAAGATTTAAGCTTACTTACGTGACGTCACAGCGGCTTTATGGTCGTTTTGTGGTTGAGCTTGTGGCACGTTCAGGTGCAGTTGTAGCTGCAATTTACAGTTGCGGTTAAAGAACGCGTGGAGCAGCCCTCAAAGGCGCCTTTTGTTCGTACCTACAGTTCTCCAGCATTTTTCACTCGCGACAAGACACTTTACCGGCACTGCTAACGGTTTGAAAGGAAACTATTTGGCCTAAAACTATTTGGGAGTGGAATATTGGGATTTGCAGTGCGAATTCAAATTGTGCGTATTTTGGCTTTAATCTTATTGTTTTTGTTTGCTTGCCATTTGCTCTGATTGTTTTTGTACTTCTTATTGTTGTTGTTGTTTGCATTCGATTTCTGGTGCTCGGTTCTCACGCGCTGCGATCCGCTCTACACTAACAAGAAGTTTATGACCAAATGCCATAAAATTCGTTGTAAAAAGTCGACGAGGCTGGAAAATGTGTTTTCCGTTTGCTGCTGCGCCTCCGTTCCTTTGCTGCGCGCTCTCTCTCGCTCTCTTTCTCGTACTCGTACTCTATCTCTTTTCAGCTCTCTCTCTCTCTTTCTGTTTCTCTACCTCTGTGTCTTCGTTTGTTCTTTCACTGCTGCTGCTGCCGCTGCGTTGGCTTTTAATTTTGTTTTGCTTTTGCGTTTGTATTCGTTTTTTTCGTTTTTTTCTCTCTCATTTCGTTTTGCGTCTCCAACTGCTCGCTCTTCTCATTGTCGCTGCCTCTGTTGGCTCTTTGTGGTCGTCGCCAGTTCATTTTCGGCACTCTGACCGCCCCTCTCTCACTCTCTCACACTCTTTCTCTTACCGACTCGCTCACTCTGCTGCCAGGCTGCCATCTCGCTTGTACCAGCGAGCGCACGCCTCTGTTCTCTCGCTCTCGCTCTCTCGCCAAGTGTTCGCTGTGTATCTGTATCTGCCTCTGTATTTGTATTTGCATCTGTTTGGGTAACCTTTGCTGCGCCTGGCATCTCTATCTCCTGCTTCTCGGTTAGACAACAAAAGGAAGGAAAGAAAAAAAGCTGCCTCTGCGCTCAGTTGCTGCTCTCCCTTGTCAGCCATTTTATTGCTCCCTCGCTTTGTGCTCTTGTCTTCTGTTGTCTTGCCTTTGTTTTGCCTCGCATCCACTTTCTTAGTATTTGCTTTACTCCATTCATGCGCTCTTTCTCTCTTCCTCTGCAAATCTCTAATCATTTTCTTGAATTGCACATTAAGTTCACCTTTAAATTGCCGAAATCAAATCGAATAAGATTTACTATATACTCACGATGTGTGAATCTGGCTTTAAAATGAAATTAGTGGTGTAACTGATGAAACTGTACAACTAAACCTTTTTACAATTCTAATGTAAAATTTACTATCCGGAAATAATAGCCGGATTATGGTAGGCTTCTAGGCTTTTAGCTCAGTAGCTTAGTATTACAACAAACTTTAAGCTATCAACAGAAATTCTAAATAACTAACCTCTAGTCAATTTCTTTCTATATATCTAGAATCATATGGCTTTAATTTCTTGTATAATTTAACATATTTTAGTGCCGAATTAAAAATATACAAATAAAATAATTTGTAATAGTTTCTTTGACTTACATATTTTGTTCTTATGCCCAAAGAATTGTATGAAATCTTAACACTCATCTTTAGAAATACTTTAAGGCTAATAAGTTGGGGACGTAAGAGGTATAGGGAGGTATAAACTCTTTGTATCTTTTCCAGTCACAGATATACCATTGTATTGATAAACTCACCAATTAAATTAAATTCAAAGAAAACCCTCGAAACAACAGACTTGAACTGATTTGCATAGACATGACATACTATATATTAAAAGAACTTGTTTAATCAGATTGACATTGACAATAGGTGTTCTAGGAATAATGTGTAATATTCTGGGAACATGAAAAGCAGCTTAAATGAACGAGGTTTGTGATAAGCAGACAACTCGGAGCACTAAGTTTAAATGTAGGTGTCGTGGAACTAATAAATAAGAAACACACACAGATGGGAGCATAGGTATAGCGTATATACATATATATACATAATACACCTCCACACACATAAAATACACGTGTGTCTGCTGAGGGGGAATTTAATTCTCATAGCATGCTAATGCAGATTCTGCTCTGCCCCCACGTGAATTGTGGCTATTGTTTTTGCTGCTGTTGCCGTTGCTGCCAGCACTTTTGAGGGTTGCAAATTTAATGGATATTTCCCCCTTTTTACGAGCTTCCCTGCTGCCAACCCGCAACCCCGCCCAGCCCCGCTCTCTGCTCACATCGCTCCACCCTCGAAGCCACGGAAGCTCGGGCAGCAGCGGAAGCATCAGCTTCATGGTCCCCAAACGAGGGAAGCTCGAATTGCATTTGTTTGGATGTTTTACGAGCTTAATTCCTTTTGGAAGTGGAAAGTGGAGCTTGGTGGGTGAAAGCCGCCATTTGCAAAAGCCATGGCATGCATACCTATATACGCATCCGCTGCCGCTGCCACTGCCGCCCTCGGCACCACATTCCACAGCGCAGAGCCATTATAATTTTACAAAATCCGAAAGTTAATCATACGAAATGACTGCTCCCGAGCAGGGACATCAGCTTTCGAAGCTGCCTCTTGGCCGGGCGGAAACTGCGCATTGCGGCTCATGTTTTCGTGTCATAAAACGCAGCCACAGCTGCTGCCAGAGCCAGAAGCAAAAAGGAAGCACTGATGCCCAGCCCAGTCCATCCTTTGATAACTTCAAGAGGGTCGTTGGATCGAAGGGCTGTAGAAACAATGGAAATTTGGGAATACACATCGGTTTGTATTATTCCTATGCCAATTAAAAGCTTCCGTTCGGTCAGCTACTGGACTCTAAGATGACTCTGCGAATCCGCGATTCGCTTTATGATTCAATTTATCTTTTTATCAATTTGTGCAGTGTCTTCTACTCCCTCACTTCCTCTCTCTCGCTGTTTCACTGTCCGGCTTGGTCATGGTCTCTCCATCAGCCGCCCGCTATTCAATTTCCATTTAACGAGTACTTAATTTGAGCAAGTGTTTGCTTGGCTGTAAATATTTATGACCATTGCCTGTCTGCCATCTCTTTCTCATTTCTCACTCTCCCTCTCTCTCTCTCCCTCTCTTTCTTTTGTCTCTTTCTCTCGTCGGTGGCCAGTGCTTCATAATTTTATTGTTTTATTGCTGTAATTATGCATTAATTTCATTGAGATAGTCGTAAATGGCGCGAGCTAAACAGATCGGTAAAAGCCAGAATGGCAGCCATAACAGCCAATTCAGTCAATTGGGCTAATTGTAATTAGCCAAACGCCGTTTGTCCTGCCTAATTACCAGATATTGCAGCAGCGTGTGGCCACAATTGATCAAACGTTTTGGCAATCAAAATTATTATTATTTTATATTATTGCCATCACGGCTTCCCTGCTGCCTTTATGTCTTGGAAGATGAAGATTGAAAACATAGACAATTTGTTTGGCATTTCAGTCCTATAAACTGTTTTTTCATTAAGAAATTTTCGAATTTTATATAACTTAAAAAAATGTTCAGGGTGTTCAAATGTTCAAAGTGGCTGCATGTAAACTTAAAAATAATATTGTTAATCTTCCTTTTTTTCTTACGAAATTTATGCTTTTGTTATTTGACATAAAAACCATGTTAGACTATGTTGTAACATTTGTACGCGTTATTTTTCAAGTGATTTATATTTATTATATAAATTTCTACTTGTTCCTAAAATAAACTTTCGTCAACAGTTTAAAGAGAAAATTAAATCAGCTGTAGAATTAAAGGTTCACTTGTTATTGTTCAAATCTTGTTAAAGCTCTCATAATATAGAATACTACAAATAAAAATGGAGACATCAACTTCATGTTCTAGCGATTTAGCACAGTAGAAAGATGATAAGAGCTTCACTAAAATGCTTAAGTATTTCTAAACTAATTATTTCACCTCCTCAGATTATTTAATATCTGTGTTAATAAAACGTATTTAAAGAACGCATTTATTATTCTCATAATAATTATCTTTACAGGCAAACTGCAGAGCTTTTTAAGTACCGTTGAATGTAATTAATTTGAAAGTTTATATAACACAGTGTTATCAATCCGAAACCATAAATAAAATGTATACTTCAATAAAGAAATAGTTTCACATAACACATATAAAACTTGTATTATTTATTGCGGTAGTTCTTAAAAATAAAACTTTTTGAAAAATTGTTTTTTGTTGAAAATGTATCCAAAAATATATTTTAAAATATAGTTAATGAGTGAACAATAAGTAAAGTGTTACATACCTCTAGTTCCAATATAAATACCGTTGAGTTCAGCTTATTGGATTGAAATATTTCTGTTCTTAAAGTGGCACACGACGCCAACGGAATTTCTTCATTTTACCAAAGTATTTAATTGTGAATAACTGTGGCACACACTTGTCACTTGTCACTGCACTACAGTCACTACCTTTTTAATAACCGTTTCAGTATTGTACTATTTGAGTTGCTGCATGTGATTTCTATGATTGATTGGCTTTTAATGTTCTGCTTGGATGAAGCGAACAATTAAATTATTATTGAAAATTGCCGAACTGCGATTGGTGATGATAATATCTGGCTAAGATTGAGTTGATTCTACGGGGTTTATGGCTGACACTCCGCGGTTTTAATTTCGACTTTATGCGGCGATGATGACGACGACAATGACGACTCGCGGGTACTAAAACTCCATTGTAAAGTGGTAAATACTCGGGCGGCGCACCGTAAAAAAACGCCAAGCGCCAAAACCAGAACAACAACATTAAAGAGGTATAGACACAATCACACACATACTCTCACACACACACATACACACAGGGGCATGCCTTGCTGTGTGTGTGTGTGTGTGTGTAAGCCAAATTCGAAATCACCACTTTGCGAGTTGAAATCTCTTTGGCTTTCGGTTCGTTCGCCTCTCTCTCACTCTCTCTGTCTTTTTGTCTCTCTCGCTCTCGCTCTTGGTCGGTTTGCTTTTCGTTCGTGATTTCCTGTGCCAACAACGCCGACAGCGACAGCGACAGCCTCTGCTCCTCTGGCTCCCTCTAGCTCCCTCTCAGCACCCGTGTCCACTGCACAGAATTGAAAATTCGAATTCGACTGAGGTTGCATTCACCATGGAGATAAGCGAGCATTCAGTCCGTGTACGTGCAACGACCCTACTCATTTCCAGTTTCATTATCATACTCCCTTAGCTTGAGGCGACCCTGTAGCTTTCCTACAAGAATTTACTATAATTTGGAGCTATTTATTATATTGAATTAAAGTGACAGTAGTTCACTCACAGGCAAACTTCAAAGCTTTTTGTACTAACAAGCAAATAACTGAACAGTTATTAAATAAATTCTCTTTTAGGCGATCAAATTTAAACTATATCCTCTTTAAATTTAAAATATAGATAAAGCAGTTTTAACTGAAAATCAAATCTGTGTTGATTTCTAACTGTTTCATTTACAATTGTGGCTTTAGTCTAAGCGCTTAGTCAAATCTGTTAAGAGTTCTAATATTTGACAGCTTTTTAAATAGTGTAATGCCCACAGAACTAGAATTCTTCAGCTATTTTCATTATTTTAAGTGCAGTCAAGTATTAAATCTTTTTTACATGCTAACTAAATTGCAGTGAAATGTTTATGTTTGTTATTGTAGTTCTCGTTCGATTCCATTTGGTTTGATTTAAGCTGTCCAAATTGAATTACGAGCCAATAATTTACGATTCGATTCAGTGAGCTTGAAAATATTTGCAATTTGGCGAAATTGTCGTTGCCAATTATTTTGCTCTTTTGCTGGCGAACTAACAAACCTTCTCTGGTGCTGTACGGTCCCCCTGCGCTTACCGTAAAAAGTAACGGCAGCAGCTACCCCTGAGACAGCAGCAAGTCGGCCATCTTTGAGCGGACATTTTCCGATTTTCCTTGGGAGTGGTGGAAGGAAAGGGGAGGGGACGGGGACACTACGCAGTTTTTGCTACTGTTTCGTGTTTGGACTACCAAAAGTGGACGGCGATTGCTAATCGCATGGCAAATGCGATACATTTAGGAAATTGTTCTACACATTTTCGCATTCCATTTTCGTGGCATTTTCATCGCCATCGCCCAGTGCCAAAGCCGATGTCTTCGAGGCTGCCAAACATTTTACGACTTATAAATTATCGTTGTTTTTTTTCCTTTCGTATTTCTTTTTCTTTTCTTTTAGTTGCCGCAGGACACCCAGAAGGGTGTGGACTGCCAAAGGCAGGGACTGTATAGCTGCCCATTGCTGTTTGTGCTCACTGTAACAGTTCCTGCTTGCTGCTTGCTGCTGATTGTGGCATAAATTTGGGACAGCCGCCCCATTAAGACAGTGACAGCCACAATTTATGGCCTCTGCTGGCGCTGGCAGAGGCAGAGGCAGCAGCAGCACGGCAATAGCAATGGCCACAAGGCTAGGCTCTCATTTTCTTCGCATGCCATTTGTGTTTATTTATGTGCACACCCAGATACACACACCACACCACACACACACATACACGCAGGGATTGTGGCAACCACATGTGCGCTCTCAAGTCACAGCTCAACTACTAAATTGGCTAAACCATATACGGATAACGCTGGCAGACATGGCAGGACATCTGCAAATATAACTGAATGCATTTGAAATCCCACGAAACCTGCAGCTCCAAGCCAACCTTACACTCGATAATATATATAGGAGTCTATATAATGCCTTAACGCTCCACTTGAAGCGCAACCACAGAACATTAAGCGGCTTTGGCTTTGGCTTTGGCTTTGGCTCTGACTTTGCCTTCATCGCGTTCAAAATTAAATGAAATTTCCTTGAACTTCGCGGTTCAAGTGACAACATTTCATCCATGGTTTTGTCTTTTACTTTTTCCTGTTTCCCTTTGCTTTTGCCGTTTACCATTTACTACTCCCTGCCTCCATTCCACTTACCAAACTGATTGATTGCTGCATGGCACTTACTGGTGACTGTGCTGCGTGATTAACAGTTTGTTAGCATATAAATATATATGTATATGTACTATATATTATAAATTTAAGATGCATTTCATTTAAAATTCTTGACATTTAACTTTTGATTTGCTTACTGTCTGTATAATTTAAATTTATTTTTAAAACATTTCCAAGAAATTCTCTAATTAAATTTTAAAATAAATTAATTTTGCGATAAACTTTGATTTCGACTTTCTCTAGAACTCATTATGTTCTATAATGATAATTTTAAGTGGGCTATCAAAGGTGTTTTTATAAATCTAAATATTCATTTTGTATATAGAATTCTTAAAATGGCTTGGTTGTTTAATTAAACAAATGTTATAAATACATAAAGCTCTGAATCTGCTACCTAAAGCTGAACTCAATAAAATCGGTCAATTGAATAAATTCTTTTCGTTGATTTGCTTTTAAAATATCTAAAATATAGATGAAATATTATAAATAATAAGTAAATGAATATTTCTTAGAAATTCCACGACGTATGCACAGACACTGCCTCCGAAATTCACATCAAATTCATTTCAAAATTCTGCTAACTTTGTTTTGCTATGCAAAAAATCATAAAATATTATATGCAAATGACATTTTTCTTGTTGTAGGAAAAAGGGGCCTCATAAAATGCACAAAGATTTTATTATAATTTGTTTTTCTTTGCGTATGTGTGGATGTATGTGTGAGTGTGTTTGGTGGTGAAAGCAGTGAGATGAAGATCTTAAACCCAGGACGATGGATGGATGCATTTGACATCAGCTGTCTGCGCCCCATTTTAATGTTGCCGAAAAATGTAATTTCCGTCGACGACATTTTTGCCACAGAGCCATTAAAATGATGCACAACTTCCATCGGCTTCATCAGCGTAAAAATTGAGACTGGCAACAATGAAGAAGCCAAGGAAGTGAATATGGATGCTGATGAGGCCCAGACGACGCTGTCAAAAGCCTAAAGGATGTTGCTGTAAAATTGTCCTATTTGATATTGCGCATACGCCGCGTTCAACACAAAGGTATGACCGTGATCAGTGATTGATACAGATACAACGAGTGTATCTTTAAAGATGCTGTTATATAGTTTTGGAAACACTGCCAACTTTTATTATTTTGTTTAATTGCCTATAACAATTTTTTACTATTGAACGTCAGAAGTTGTCGAAGTCAAAGCAGCTACTGCTGCCATTGGTTCTGGTTCTGCTGTTGTACTCCCCTCCCCGTGCATGACAGCCAAATGGCAATTGACACCCCTTCGACCACCCCCCGCTCACCTTACTAGTCGCCCTTTTATTACCCCTACTAGGCAAATGGGCCGGAGCTTCGAATTTGCCTAAGGTTTGAGTTTGAGTTTCAGTTTTGGGTTCGAGTTTCAGTTGGAAGTTTTATGACAGCTGAATGTACCTCGATTGTAACCAAATTGTTGCCTCCTCAACCGAGCTGACTATTCACCCAAGCAATTTATGATTGACAGTTCCTACTAATTGAGACATAAACTTAACTTGATAGCCGAGTTCATAAAGACGCCATAAAAAGCCTCAAATCAATGCCGAGCACTGGGCCAACTATTTAAGTGACGAATGCTTTGAGTTAAGGGATTGAGGTTTGTTCTCACATCGATTTGCATAAATTGTAATACAGTAAGTAAATCAAATTACAAAGCTCAATCAGAGGTGTTACAATTCACCCTGTCAAAAAGAGTAACCAGGCCAAGCGGGTATGATATTTAGGGTTCCATTAGAGTACATAAACGTAGGACTTAGAAAAATACTTTTTAGTGAATTATTGAAGAAATTTTGATAAGATATGGGTAAAGATAGTTGAGTTAACTATTTAAAAATTAAAAGAAGCTTTGAGTTAAACTAGCAAAGTCAAACAAAAGAGTTTTGGAACTCAAATGATAACTCGGGGGTCTTTAAAAAGCAATCAACTAAACTAAGGGTCAATTGTCCAGTGGAGTTCTCACACAGTCGAGCTCCGTGAAGTCAGAAACTACTGACAGGGCTGCTTAGACTCTTGATGCTTGAAAAAGATAAGCAAAAAGCGAACAATTTATGTAAATATTGTGGGTACAACACCAGCATGAAGTGATGGCTTCAAAATGGCCGCAAACCCAACTGAGATCGGAACGCAGATGAGGAGTGAGAGGAAAGGGCATGAGATAGGGAAGGCAGAGTACAGGGTCCATCATCCAGGGTCTAAACGTACACGAATTTGAGATTTGTTGTCGTCTGTGAACTGTGTAGAGCTCGCGGCATGCGTTCAATTACAAACACATAAATTTCCATTTCCATCTGACACATGACAACCCATAAAACTTGTTAAAATGTACAGCAACAAAAGGCCAGCAACCTCGCGGTGGTCAGAGCCGATTGGTACTGACTCAGGGATTGGAAATGGGACTCAAATTGGGACTGTGACTGGTAAGGGGACGGGGACGGTGACGGGGACAGGGACTGAAACAGGGACAGAGACTTGACGCAGAAGAATGAATACAAAAATACAAAAGTACAAAAACTGTATCCAAAATGGTAAAATCTGCTTCAAAATCTTGCCGCGTCGCACATAAAAGACGCGGGTTCCCATTTTTTTTACGGACACTGAATGATATCAGATTTCTTTTCATTTTTGTATTTTGTTTCGTTTCATTTCGTTTTGGTTTGCTTTGCTTTGAGTTTTGTGTTCATTTTTAGGCTTGGGTTTGGCTACAGAGAATACATATAGATTTTTTTTTGGCTTGGCTTCGGCTCATTTAAGTCAAAAGATAAAAGAAAATGGCGTATGGTATCATTTTATGGAGTCCACCCCGAGCTCATTATACAAATCCCATTGATCCGCCATTAAAATGTAGTCCGTAAATGGTCAGTGGGAAGATGGAGACGAGAGACGGGGAGCACAACAAAGAGTATACACAGCACGATACCTAGTCACATTTTATGATCTTGGCCACCTTAGACAAGCCCTAACTCTACAACATGTGGAACTGCATTTGCATCTAGATAGACTTTATACTTTATTCTAATATTGTGATTTAAGTGACGTCAGTCTGCCACAAAGTGTCACTTTTATCATTGTCTATAAATGTAAAGTGTTTCAGATGAGCTAAGTAGACTAGTTTTTAAAGCTTGTACAGAAAATCTTTGTCAAACACAACTTAGCTGAAGTAACTGTAGGAATCTAAAATAATTATTTAATGTACTCCCAAATAAATGGAAATTTCCTGCCATTTAATCGAAGGCATGTAGATTTCCTTCCTCTCCTACCATCTTTTCGTGTGCTGTTTAAAAACCTTCAACAAAGTAAAGACAGTTTCGTGGAATGAAACGATGGACAAACTCAAAATCCACTTTGTGAGAGCAATCCGTATAAGCTTCCCAAACATTTAATGTCATAAAAACGAAATTGACATTTTCTGAAACTCCGTTGTTGGCAATAAATTTGCTTCTTTTCGTTTCGTATCGTTTTGTTCTGTTTTCGCATTCGCATTTGTTTCTGTCTTTGTTCGTCTTCGTTTCCCTTTATTTAAAAGCATTTCTTTGGCACTCGCGCACAAAGGGCAGCTCCAACATTGTATGAAACACACAATCTTAGACATTTTGCCCCACGTCACTTTTTTAGTTTGGAACAGTGGCCAGCGGCTTGTCCTTTTTATGGGTTCACGTAGACCGGGGACAGTGTACTGAGCACTGGTCCTTGGTCCCCGCCAGACCGGCGATTCGGATTTACGACAACGATGACGCTCTAATTTCGCTTAGATTTCACAATTGACGGAGCAGAAGTTCAACACTTAAATGCAGATTCCACGCGCAGAGCTTTTATTGCCGCCGGCATTTGTTGAAAGTGTCCCTTTAAATGTTCTCCAACTCCAACGCGCACGAACCGGAGTTGAAGTTCAAAGGCGAAACCGATATATTAAGCGATCTGGTGTAAGCACATGTAGAGCAACGTTCATGGTGAAAACCGCACTGATTTGCATCACGGGATCTCCAGACACTGTTACCCAAGTGTTCCACATACGTCCGACCCATCGAGCGCTCTCGCTGACCTTGAGGAGTTGAGCCTGCCGATCATTTCCAACTCACCCTCAACTCTTTTTAGATTTCACAAACCCAAATGGGTTTAGAAATCGCCCCGCACACACACAAACATGAATATGCATATATCTCAAGGTCAGGTACCGCACCTGACGAACAAGTACCTTTCGGCCACATTCAAATCCTTTCTGACGCAATCTTACACGCACATAATGCCCTTAATGTCTGTACAGATGGCAAACACAATATGTGTGCCAAGGTCGCCATTAAATGATTTCTAGTTTTCTATTTTTGAGATCAGCTGAAATCATCTGCATGAAAAACGTACAAAGTCTTTCTAAAGTGTTCCCAAGAATCGTTTGAAATCTTTTTAACGATCTGCCAGATAGCATTGTTCTATATTCTCTAGCTAACATTTTTTTTAATTAGAAACCAAAAATATGTAAGTTTTGACAACATTTAAAATAATAATAATACTTTTCTAGTGAAAAAGAAAGACAAATAAGTATATCAAATAAAAAGAAATATTTTAAAATAAATCTATTTATTCGAATTTGTTTAAACATTATAAAAAATAAACATCACATTCTTTGGGGCCCATACATAACATATCCCAAATAATAAATTATTTTCTTAGCAATAAGATGTGGATATTAAATTTCTAGCCTTTGGTAACTAATTGAATTTTTTAACACCAAAATGCTAACATGACAAATTAAATCACATTTTGTGTTATTCATTAATTAATCGTTTATTTACAAATCTTAATTAACATAAAATTCCACTAACCATAAATTTAAAGCCAATAATTTATTAGAAGAGTCAATTGAAACAGACACTAATAAAAACTATACTGCTGTAATTTCTTTCAGTGTGCCCGTTAATGTCTTCTGGCGGCCATTATGGAATTAGGCTCCGCCTTCTTATACTCTTATTGCCTGTAGCAGTCAACTCTTATAAACTCAAGGCGCGCAATACACACAAATTTAACAGCCACGCGCATTTAACATTACAGTTTTACTCCACACGTAGCCAGAATTACTCCACACTTGACGCAGCCTGTTACCCTTAGCTCATGTAACATTTTCATTCCGAGAGCACTTTCGTCAAATGAGCAACAAAAAGTTTCGTTAAGGACACTGTTCCTTACGACAACAGCGACCTCTGTTGTTCATTTAAGTGCAGCAAAATTAACAGAATGAGCGCATATTTAAGAGTAAATAATTTAATTGAAAATAATATTGAATAGAAATTAAATTTATATTTTATAGCAGTTTGAGTTTTGGGAAGTTGTTCATAAGCAGTTTTATTAACAATATAGTGTAAGCTTATATTAAAATAAAAAACTAGCCAAATACTATCTTCGCAAAATGTTTAGTAAAATAGCAATCATATCGATTAAATTAAGTATGCATCAAATAGTTCTACAAAACTACTTGCAGCGTGCGTGCTTGACAGTAAAATAAATCATAAGAGGCCTTGAAATATAAATATTTGTTATTCCTCACACGCATCTTCAATATTTATCAATAATCATCACGCACATCGTGATTCGAATACTTTTAAAATATCTACATTAATGCACACCAATATCTACCAGTCTGGCAACGCTGCCATGCGCCATTATGCTACCAGCAAGTCCCGCCCACAATCACTCACTCCAGCGCAAACTCTTATCTGTGAGCTGCAACAATGTTTTGGGGGAGTGTGTGTGTGTGTGTTTAATACAGTTGGTGGATGAATACTGTTATTCAGCTACAGTGTGATTGTGTGCGTGTGTTTGGTTTTTGAGTTTGAGGGTTGCCATTTGCAAGACGCGGATTAGGCAACAGCAGCCCTTAAGTGCCGCCATTACCATTATCTCCATCACTGTGTGCGTAAGCGTGTACGTGTGTGTGTGTTATTACTGCCGTACGTGATCTCTTAAATTGTTTTCCTCCCAATGCCGTGGGAACATTCAAAACGCACATCGCACCCGCGCCTTTATCGCCGGCCATAAAGCATAAAGCTGAAATGGAGGCAGGAAATGTTGTTATACCCACTCCCATAACTCCTCGCAGGGGGAACCGAAGGATTGCCGGAAATTGTATCACGCACGCTGGAATAGTGCAATCGACTTAAAAAGCGATAAAACACTGCAAAAGATAACATTGTCTGTTTAATGGAGCTGCTGTTTCCCCATCACTTCGCAGCGAAATAACTCGCGTGCTTTGACTTGAAGCAATAAGCTAAGCCCATCTGAAATCTTAGGTAGAATCTGCATAAGCTTTTGCAGAGCCTCTCAAATGAAGAACACAATAATGTCTTAAAAACATTAAGGTTTTCAACTAACTCCGGAGGGTCCTCTCTAACTAATTGTACAAATATGTACAAAAGTCTGACATAAAAACAAAATGAAAGCCTTTCAGTTATTTATCTCTATTTTTCAGCATATTTGCGAACCTTAAATAGTTTTGATTACGCAATCTGGACGATTTGCATACTGAAAATTGTATATTTGTAATATTTCAACTTTTAGTTAGTCAAGTTGATCATAATAAAAGCTTTTAGTTTTTAATTCATATTTAAATTGATATAAAATTATTTTCTTCTTTGAGCTACACTTTAGATTTCGTTTACATCTTATATCAACTGAATAATGTTAATATATAACCGTATCATTTAATGTAGACAAAAAAAATTATTTAAAAGAAATTTATTGAATATTTTAATATAAGCTAAGAACTAAGAAAACTACATTTGTTTAATATTGTAGGCAGAAAATCGGAAAAAAAGGTACATTTATATGCCTACTTTAAAATAAAGAAATAAGCAATGTATTTATATATTTATTATACGACAAACAAGCTGAGACTTTAAAGATACATGTAAGAAAATACAATACTTTTTGGTTACATGGTTAAAACATATAAATAATTATTTAAATGAGGCTAGAATTTTAATATACGCTTTAATAAAACCATTTATAAAATATTATCCTTGCAAACTTAAATTGAAGTCTATTTTCCATGAACAACTACTGCTTTTAAGGTTTTCTTTTAGTTTTCAAACACCAATATAAAATGTATGCAAATAAAATTAACATAGAAAATTACACACATATATAAAATTATTTCTGATGGCCCCAAGCTTTATTATATGGTTTATATGTGTTTTGTAATAAATGAATCATTTTGAAATCCAAGTGAGGGAATAATAAATTAAATCATTATACATAAACATTTCTGAAGCTGATTTGTCGGGTCTAAAGTAAGGAATAAATTGGTTGTAATATAACTTACCAGTTGTTAGCCAAAGTGCGTGGAATAAGTTAAGAAACTGGCCAATCCAATTGGCAATTGCATTCGCAAGTTACTTTTGGCCACATAGCATTCGATGGGAGCAATAGTTGTCCACTGACTTTAGTCACTTGCCGACGGCTGAAGTGTTTGTTTAATATAAAAATATTGGAAACGCGAAGACGGTAGCCAGTTAACTGTTAATTGGCTATTGACCACTAACCAATTGGCCATAAACAAATGCCAAAGAAATCGAGGCGTTAAATGTTAACGCGATAACTGCTGCCGTTTCCATCGATTTACTATTCAAAACACACTCGTTAGTTTATTCGTGTTTATATTTGTATTTGTATTTGTATTCATTTAAGTATTCGTCTATGTGTTTGTATTCGTTTAAGTATTCGTTTATTGTGATGGTTATAATTTTAAAAGCAGAGAAAAGGTTTGAGAACTGCCGCTAAATGTTTATGTTTATGAGAGTAATACATTAAAATTTGTTACTCTTTCGCACTCACTCTATATCTCTCTCTCTCTCTCTCTCTCTGTCTCCTTTTTTACTTATTGTTTCATACAATGTTTTGTTGCTTTATTGTTATAATTAAAGTTGTTGTTGGTTTATTATTTTAACACTTTCGACAATGAGCACGCCGTCGCTGAGTTTCCAGTTGGACTTGCAGTTGGATCTGCGTGTTGTGCGTTCAGTGTGTGTTGTGGGTTTTGTGTGTTGTGCGTTTTGTGTGTTTTTGTGTTGTGCGGAACGGAACGAAACGGAACGTCATCGGAAAACGCTCGAACTGTGAATGCGATGTGCGAGTTTTCTGCTGGGTGTGAATAGCTGTTAGATTCCAGGAATCGAATCACATCCACATTCACATCCACATCCACACCACCAACAAGCGAAACAAAACGACGCCGACGCCGATGTCGATGCCGACAACAACAACAACAACGGAGTCTCCAACGCCAACAACAACAGCAGCAACTACGAAGACGACAACGCCAACGACGACGTCAAGAGTCACAGTCACAGTCACAGCTAGGGCAACGGCAACGACAACTGCCACTGAGATACCGAAAGCCTTACCCATGCTAATACCACCACCAATACTAGCACAAATACCACTAACACTACACTGCAAAAAAGGGGTAAGCTTAAGCAAACTACTTACTACAAACTACTTCTGTATTCAAATAAATGTATCTGAAAGAGTTGGAAAAAGTAAATCTTAGTAAATCTTATTAATCATTAATTTTTAGTATTAAATCAAATACATTTATTCTAAGACTTCAATAGGGAGACTTCGATTAAAAGCTCAAGACCAAAAGAACTCAGTTCATCAAAATCAAAGTGATTTTTAGCAGTGTAGCAATGCCAATAAGTAAGCAAGAAAGCGACCGTAACGAACCAACAGCCAAAAGAAGAGCTACAGTTTGAGCATATTGGCAAAAGGGACCAAGAAAGAGATAGCATGAGAGAGAGAGAAAGAGAGGGACAGAGAACCCGACCAGACATTGCACACGGGCTCGTAAATAGTAGATAAACAAATAAATAAATAAGCAGGAAGGGGACACGGGCACACTGCTCAGATATATGGCGGGGCTATATATCTTTTACCCTCACACTGTCGATATCGCCGTTGACTTCGATGTATCGGTTATTTGGTTATTTTCTTTGAGGGTTGCGAACTCGCTCCAGATACATTTATTTATTCGCCCACGCGATGTCGCAAATACCAACCACCGACCATGTTGTCGTCCCTTCTCCCCTTTCCCTTTCGCTTACCCCTCCCCATTTCCCATTTCCCGCCCTTTTTCACTGCGCATGGGGGCTTGTGGTGGTTGTGTGCCAAACTTTTCTGTCGAAAATCAATTCGCAATTGCTTTTCACTCTGCGCAAACTCCGATTTAATAACCGTCTTTATGTATATATATTTTTCTCATTCAACTAGACTTTCCTGGGCCTCCCGAGGCCAGAAACTGCGGAAAAATGCAGGCAGCTGAATATGAGTCCAAGCTTTTCTAATGAAAATGAAAGTGAAGACCTTCAAAAACGACCTAAAAACTTATATTATAGAATCTTAACAAAGAGTTATTGTTTATATTATTTATAAAGAACATGAAACAGAAGGTCATTGCTCTCTTGTAGTCTTCATTAATGTTGAATAGTTTCAGCTGAGTTAACATTTTACTTTTAACTATGAAAATAATTGTTTATAAAGTAAAAAGTCTGCTCTAAAGAAACTTATGTTCTTTTACGGTATGAAATAATAAGATGACACTGTTATTTCTGGCTAAGACCGAGATGAAAGCGCTTCAAAGACAGAATTAAAAGAATCTCTTCATAATGCTTAAGACATCAAAAATTTTATTTTCGTGAACTTTTTAAACCTTTTTTCCACTTTTTATTAAATTTGCATTTTAGCCCACTAAGAACACACTTGGTTTGAAATAAATGTAGTTACTAAGTTGCATTTATTTAGGCCAAAAGCGAGAGATGTGAGTGAGTTTGTGCATCCCGCGTTTGTCACTCCTCAGTTCGCTTCACTGGGCATGACCTGTCATGTGCCAACAAAGGCCGGGTGCTCGCTCGTCTAGTTGCTGTTTGCATCCAAAATTAACCGTCTCCGGCTCTAGCTCCGACTGCTAAGCAGACTCAGTTCTATGTGCTTTCTGTCAGAGCAACACCTTTTTTTAGAGGCGGGAGGGCGCCAAAGTCAGAGTCAGAGTCAAAGAGACGGTTTGGACCGATGTTTACCTGTGATATCTGTTGAGAGCTCTGTGTCTTGCCAGCCAAGTTGTTGCCTCAGCGGACACTTCCTTAAATGGTGTTAAAACCGCTAATTGATATGGCAAACAACGCGTGCTGGCCAACAGTCGTACCACTAATCTATATCCCCCTAGATTAGAGAGTGTTTTGGAGAACAATGACGGTACTTATCGCCAGTAGGTTTTATGACAATAATTCTATACATATAAAGAAATGCTTTAAATATAATATTAAAATGTATTTTTAGCTGAAGTACTAAATTTAGCAATTGTTTGTAGAATTAAGTCTCTGTTTAAAGTTAATTAAAGGCGTTTCTATTAAATTTTTATGCATATATCTTTAAAAAAGTACTAACAACACTTTGCTTGAAGTATTGTAAAGTTTTACTGTTCACATATGCTCCCGCACTCTATCCTCTGTAATTGAATTTAAATTACAGTCTGTCACTTGCTGCTGATTCTGATCGCCTGGTGATTCACACAAAGAAATCTTTGATTTTGGCTTTTCCCGAATTTTTTGGTGCTTGACCGCTGCGATCTGCAGTGCCTAAAATAGTTAGTAATTCTTGCTGAAATACCAGGCAAACAGAGAGATCAGCAGGTCGCTATGCTAAAATTATTTAACATTAACATTACATTAATATGTTATTTAACATTAACATTACATTAAAATGTTATTTAACATTAACATTACATAAAAATGTTAATTAACATTAACATTACATTAATATGTTATTTAACATTAACATTACATTAAAATGTTATTTAACATTAACATTAACATTACATAAACATGTTAATTAACATTAACATTACATAAAAATGTTAACTAACATTAACATTACATAAAAATGTTAATTAACATTAACATTACATAAAAATGTTAATTAACATTAACATTACATAAAAATGTTAATTAACATTAACATTACATAAAAATGTTAATTAACATTAACATTACATTAAAATGTTAATTAACATTAACATTAACATTTTAATTAATATTAACATTGAATTAACATCACAATGTTAATTAACCTTGAATAACGTTAACATTATCATTAATGACGCTTTCTGCTGATTCTGTTCGCCTAGTGAATCAGCTGGAAAAACCTTCACTTTAGTTGATCGCACATATCTTAACAGAAATACCAGACAAACGGAATTAACAGCTGCTCGTTGTGCACAAAATTGGTTTGCTTAAACTGGGCTCTTGTAAATTCTGTTGTATCTTACTGTGCATTTCTTTTCGCTTGAGAATTCAACTGGGAATTTGAATATTCCAGCTATATTACCAAGCGAACAGAACTTTCAGTAGCTTTCAAATTCAAAATTCAAACTAATCAAACTGATATCAGTGAAAGAAATTGTAGACTCTACAAAAACCCACATAATTTTTAAAATTTCCGATTACTGATAAACAATTAATTCAATAAATGAAACAAACAATTTCTAAAGCTGAAAACAAATAAGAAATACAATATTAAGTAACTTTTTACCTAAGCTGGCATTTACCTTTAGTAATTCTTGCAGCTATTTATTGGTAGAACTTGGCTGGCAAGGACAAGTTACCCAGTTTTGGCCAAATGTCAGTCACGCACCGTCTGTACCGTCTGTCGAATGCCACAAATCAATCAGTCGATGTCGAGTCAAATATTTTGACTCTGTGATGGCAAACAAATGTGGAAACGCACCGGAACAGATACTCGTAGTTGTTGGCAACACAATTGACGAACTGTCAAACTGTGGAACTGTGAAACTGTCCAACTGACGAGTTGCCCTAGAATCGGGAGCGTCGTCTTTGTATCGGTTTTTGTCTGTGTTTTGGTCTTTGTTGTTTTCTTGCCGCCGACAAACGGCAATGTTTAAAGCCGAAATCACACTTTACGCCCGATTTGCATTTGCTTGCGAGCCAAACGAAGAAACACACACGCACACACATACATCGACCATGAGAACTGTGATTTACTGCCTTGACATATCGATCCCACACCCTAGAGTAGGCACCTTCATGGCACCAAATAGTTGCCAAAAAAGTGGAATTACTTGGGACATGAGCAGCGACAGCAGATCGAGCTACTGTTTAAGATTTTCCTCGAGAGTTTTCCGCCACAAAATGGCATTCAAAATGGCCGCTTCTAAAGCACGCTAGGGAAGGGAGCAAAGAGGGTGGTTGGAACAAAGAGAAGGGGGTGGATTGAGGGTTTTTAGCGGCACCGGCCGTCTTGATACTTATGGCGAGAAAATGGAAAATTCGATGTCGCCATAAACATTTATTGATACTTTGGAAAAACTCGATTACAACTGCCTCAGCAAAAACTCAGCGAGACGAGGGAAAACTCAATGAAAACTCAGCGAAAAACCTACGAACTCTGCGCAGCCGCCATTTTACGAGCAGCGCCAGGACACTTATGGCATCATCACGGGACCACCGATAACAGGACTCGGGAGCGAGTCCACATCCCGTCGAGCAGGAAACGGATTTTGCAGAGAGTAGAAAATGTAATGAAGTGAGGAGCACGGAAGAAGAAGGGGATGATAACCATTCGATGCAAGGACTCTCATCGCATTGGCAGCAGTTTTATTGATGCCCAGCACTCGGGGCACTCGGGGAAAATGTATACAATTTCCATTTTTATAACCTTAGCGCTCCAGTGCGTCCTCAGTGCGTCTGCAGCCTCCGCTGGCGGCCATAAAATGCGCAAATGTTCGCGCAATCATAAAACTTAATGACCAAAAGCATCCCTCCCCCGTCCCCTATCCAAAAAAAAATTGGGTTTTGTTTCTAAAAATGTTTTCTGATACTTTCTGATACGACTCCAAATCAACTTTTGTGGGGCTGGAGAGAGTTGTCAAACTAAAGCCGACTCCATTCACACATAATCCCAAACTTGCTCCCAAACAGAAAATGAACAAGATTTTCGCTTTACTTTTCGTCACCGGTTTCTGGTTCGTATTTGCCGTCGCCGGTTACATTCTGGCCTTTCGATGCAAGGAGCGAGGAATCATCCAATGTTGCGTCATTCTCACCGCCGTCTGCTGCTGGCTCATCTGGCTGGTCACGTTCCTGATGCAAATGAATCCGTTAATTGGTCCGCGGGTCGACCAAAGAGTCATCTACTCCATGGCCTCCTATTGGGAAAATTCGTACGTGCGACCGATCTAGAACCAGACACGGAATGTAGCAATTTCATCTCCCTTCGATTTTGCCACTGTTTTTTTAATTCTTCCTTTATATGTTAGTAAATCTCCAGTAAAATGTTTAAAATACATATACCATTGCCTGGCTGTTGTTTTAAGATTTATGCACAATTTTAGAGCAAATAAAAAAAAATGATTACAAAACTAAACAAACTCAAAATAAAATTAGTTATAGCGCCATCTATGGCTCATTTTCTTAAGTATGCATGTTCAGCCTAGACACAAACCAAATTGAAAAGTTGCTAGCTTTCACTTGCTGCCTGTTATGCCACACTTCGTTTGCAGTTGCGGTGTAAATTGAAATGCAACACTAAATTTAATTTATAGTTAAACAAAATAACAATTTTATTCAAATAAACAATTTTTATAGTATAAATAAAATGTAATAAATAAACAAATCGCTTATTTGGCACAACAAATTGGACTTGTACATAATAAACATATTTATTTGTGTTTCATACCAGATGGATAATAACAATTAAAAGACTTCAATACTGTTTAATATCTAAAAAGAAGATAATTATTAGTTTATATTTAACATTCAAGTCTTCTTTACTTACCTGTAATAGTTGGCTTTGAAAGGCCCCGCCTTACTCAAGCCCAGGAACTTGGCCTGGGCATCCGTTAGCTCGGTCAGGTGAGCATCAAACGTGGACAAGTGTAGACTGGCCACATACTCATCTAGATGGAAAAAAAGTTAGTAAAACCCTCAAAATATCGGCCTTTTTTTGGTTGACTTACCCATCTTCTTGGGCAGCAAATAGACATCCGACTTGTAGCGTCCCGGCGCCGAGAAGAGCTCAATGAGCGCCAGGGCCTGAGTGGAGGAGGCCACAGAGACGACAAACGATGAAATGGTCGAGCAGGAGAGATTCACCAAGCGACCCTCGGCAAGCAGAATTATCATCTTGCCATCGGGCCAAATGATGTGATCCACCTGCGAACGCACTCGCTGCCAGGTGAGCTCAGGTGTGTGCAGACTGCTCACATCAATCTCGGAGCAAGAGTGTCCCATGTTGCAGACGATGCAGCCATTCTTCATGCGGTTCATATGATCACGTGTGACGACATTTTTGTTGCCGGTGGCGGTGACCACAACATCCACTGTGCGCACCACCTCTGGCAGTCGCACCACCCGAAAACCATCCATAGCCGCTTGTAGAGCACAAATGGGATCCACCTCTGTGATGTAGACGATGCAGCCCTGGCCGCGCAGAGCCTGGGCACAGCCCTTGCCCACATCGCCATAGCCACAGACGACGATCTGCTTTCCTCCGAACATGATGTCCGTGGTGCGCTTAAGACTAAAAGGATGTGTTAGTGACTGATTAGAGGTAGTTTACTGACCCACTCACCTGTCCAGAATGGAGTCGCGACAGGTGTAGTACGTGTCGAACTTGTTCTTCGTCACCGAGTCGTTCACATTCATAGCAGGCACTGTAAGTTTGCCCGCCTTGGACATCTGCAAAGGAAGAACAGAGGCTACATTTGAGGTGCTCGACTATTACGTGCCCAACTGTGAACTCACCTGGTACAACCTGTGCACTCCTGTTAAGCTCTCCTCTACAATACCCTTGATGTTCTTGAAGTACTCCGGGTACTTCTTAAGTATCAGATGCGTGGCATCTCCTCCATCGTCGAGTATCATGTTGGGCTGCCAGCCCTCCTTGTAGATGCAGCGCTCCAGGCACCACCAGAAATCCTCCTCCGTCTCTCCACGCCAACCAAAGATGGGTATACCCGCCTCGGCCAGGGCAGCAGCGACGGCATTCTGCGTCGAGTAGATGTTACACGCCGCCCAGCGGACAGTGGCGCCCAGTTTGATAAGCGTCTCGATGAGCACCGCTGTCTGGGCATTGATGTGGGTGCAGCCCACAATGTTGGCATTCCTCAGAGGTTTGTCCTCGGAGGCACGCTTACGTAACGTCATAATACCCGGCATTTCCTGCTCGGCAATGTCGATTTCCCGACGCCCAAAGCCGGCTTTGCCAATGCTCTTGATGCAAAAGTCCGTGCTGCCCGCGGAGTTGCGCTGCTTGATGTCCTTAGGGGAGAGCTCATCCTCATCAGAACTTCCGGTGAAGCAAGCTGGGAGTAAAATTAAGTAATTAGTTTTACTAAATATGGAATAGTTAGTGCAGACTTACCTGAGCTGAAGGAACAGGTGGAAACGTCGGAGAAGCGACGGGCTTCCAAGTTCGATTTCTTCACAGAGGTCTAAAAAGAAGTAGAGGAAAGATAAGTATATAAATAATTATCAAATAAATATTAATTTAAATATTTGCCCAACTATTTATGATTTAAGTGCAGCGGTTTTAACCAGATCGGAGTGTAAATAGCTGGTAATTGACATCGTTGCGAGAACCTGCGATAATTCGCTAAAATCAATTGAAGCGAAGCGAGAAATCGAGAAATCTTCGAATCGAGATCTCTGGATATGTTGATTGCGGGAATCACATGTCCAAATTCGCCTTTTGGTGGTCTAAGTAAACGAGCAAATTAATGAATTCCGCAAATTGTGTATTTTATCCATTGGTTGTCTGTTTGCATTGCCGTAAACATTCGTACACTAATGTTTATATGGCATCTATTTAATTATACTATACTCGACCGTATGTAAATTGGCAGAGGCTCTCCCTCTATCTCACCCTACCTCTATCTAGCCCTATCTCTCTCCCTCTCTCTCTGTTCTCTCCTTCCAGTTATCAATTCAGCGCTTGTTTTGCCTTTTTATATTTATTCAAATTTGTTTTTTGTTGAAAGCCAACTTGTCACGTGCTCACTGATTTTTTTTATAGGCATTACGCTCAGACGGCTTATACCCTGCAAACTTTGTTATTGGCAGTCGCAACAATTTATGTGTGGAAAAAAACAAATTGATTAAACTTTCTGTTTACTTTTCGAGTAATTTAATCAAAACATGATTTAGCGAGAAATAAGTAAGCAAAGATTTTGGCTTGGACTTAAAGTAAAACTTTCCTATACTAATTTAAATTTATATAAAGCCTTTTACAACTGTCAGTCGCAGGGTATTTCGCAGTCGACCCCAGTTAACTCACACTTTTTTGCCAAAAATGATTTTATTGACAAGCTAAATAAAAATAAATCTTGTTAATTATCTGTCAGTTTTAAGCACCTGTGCTCAGAGTGTTTTATACCCTCAATATTCATAAATTAGTGCAGTGATCCCATAAATTATAGGGTATACTGTTAATGTTACTGTTATATTTACCTTATCGGCCAAGCTCAGGTCGGCAAACGTTGTTTCTGGCATTTTACTCATGATGCAGGCACTAGCAATAAAAACAAAAACAATTACAAATATCGCTTTACATCGGTGCATAGAACGACCTTGAATATATACATGTAGTACATATATACATATGTTTATTTGTTTAAAGTCAGCGACTCACATTTGGATTATATCGAAACTGGTTATATGCTTAAAGTGCTTCAAGTATGTCAACAATCGACTTTGTTGTGTTGTTTTAAGTTTTGTGTTTTCTTTTTGTTTGTTTTGTTTTATTTCCGATTTTATTGTTTTATGTTTTTTATTTTTGGTAGTTTGCTTTCTGTTTTATTCTAGGCACCAATGAGACCGGCTCAACGGATCGAAGATTGTATGCGGACCGCGTCAGTTGCCGCGGAGATCAGATTGTTGACTAGATCAAACTTAGTGGAACTCAAGACTTAATATTCACGCGTCTCAATCGTTTCAATTTGGATCGCGATCGAAGCTTATTCGCACTCACACTCAATGCACTTCACTCTGTCTCCGTTTCCGTCTCTGTCTCTCTCGCTATCTTTGACCCTCGCTCTCCCTCTCCCCCTCTGCTTTTATCTCTGCGTCAACGTTTACGTCTCCGTTTACGTTTGCGTCTGCGTCACCTTTTGTTCTGTTCTTGCTCTCCTTTTGGATCGCGTGTGTGTGTTTTTGTGTGTGTGGAATGTATGGTATGTGGATCGTGTGGAGTGCAAGCAATGCCTTCGTGCGCTCTCGACTGGCGCGAATAACAAACTGATTCTGATTCGCATCAACTTGTACTGGTTATGTTTTGTGTGGTGAGCACAGCGATCATTTGGGCATGAAGAAAGAAACAAAACTCAAGTGTGGTGAAGTCCTGACTACAAAATACCCTACATAGTCCTCACTGAATAATCACTGTCCTGTCATTAATCCATAAATATATTGTATCTTTATAGACTTATTCTAAAGACTTCTCGAGCAAACAAACATTTTAAATCAGCTATAAACATTTTAGCAACATTTATGTATTTATTCAGATCTGCAGTTCAATGACTTTATACAAAAATAAATTAACATTTTTTCTGAATAATATATAAAAAGTCAAGGGGCTTAAACTCAAAGTAAAGCCCAGCTTTGCAAATGATTTTTTCAAATATTTATTCCGTGTGATGGCAGTGACTCAGCATTTAAGCTGGTGAAAAAACGATAGTAATTTTAGCTCACTTAAAAAATATTGAAAGTGAAACAAAGAACTGTATTGAAAGCAAAAAAACTGTATAATTAACTCATTGAGTAAGCAAGCGTAAAAGGAATACATATATGTATAAGAAGAGGAAATAAATACTTAAGTATACCCAACAGTCATTCAAAACAGGGTATTTAAACTGCACAACTACTATAAAGAAAAGCAACAAATGGCATCTTATCTCACTTGGCGCTGTTATCGCTCTCACACTACTGCGGAGAATGGAGAAGAGTAGAGAGTATAAAGTATAGAATGGAGAAGGGAGAACGAAGCGATCTACCGACCGCGTTACCAACTAGGTAAAAACTTGGTAACTCGTCGTCGTCGTCGTCGCTTTAATCAAAGCTCTCTCGATGTGCGAAGCGATTACCCGAAATCAATTGAGGGTTTGACGTAGAACCAAATCAAGATAAACTGATGATACTACCCTATAAATACAAAATAATATACGCCATTGAGTGGTAAATATACTCGCAGCATGGTACAAGGCTTGTTACTCATGATGTTATTGTTGTAAATATAGCTTATCGTAACTTAACTAAAAATATCCTTTTTTTCTAGAACTACAGTATATATATTTTCATCGGAAGAGCTTTATATATCTGTATTATCGTATTTATAACCAGTGCTGCTTATCTGTCACTGACTATTTTGATAGAGCCCAGGTGGGCATAACTATATTTTGTATATAGGTAGCTTAATTTAATTCACATCCGCTGTTACTCAGAGTTAGTCTGCTTTAAATTTACTCAGTGCCTTAAAGATCTGAGCTGATGGCGTAACTTAAACCTGGGGATGATTCCTCGCCAGTCCCATTCGGTGGTTGGAGGTTTACAAGTTTTACTACGTGCCGTTCCGCCATTTTAGCCAAACAATGTCCAATGAATTTAGTGCAGAAAATTTAATTAGATGTCCGTGTACCTTTTAGCATGTCCATAAAATGGAGGGAATTCAATAAAGGCCCAAAGTGAATCATCCACCAAGGGATACTGTGCTCTACTTAAGGCCCTGACTGCCTGTGTCAACGGGGGTTGAGGGCGTCACAAAGTGCTTAAGGGATGAGCAGCAATCTGAGGGTTAGTCGCAATATGTCCAAGAAGCTGCAGCTTAGAGACTCTAATCATTTAACAACACTGCATTGTGCAGTTCCAAGTAGTAATCCCAACTCTTCTATTGTAAGCCCTATAAATGTTTATGGTACCGACTTCTGTTTGAATTTGTATAATTATGAAACACGCATATTATTTATAGTTGTTAAGCAAAATTCTTAGAACGAGCTATAACAATATTACCATATGATATGGATGGTAATATAGTTATAGCTCGTTCTAAGAATTTTGCTTAACAACTATAAGTACATACATATGTATATAAATACACTCTCATTTGATCGTTGTATACCCGAGTGTTTGTATCCAAAGTAACGTGCTGACTAAAAATATTTATACGGTCCAATCAAATTCCGATAAAGTTACAAATTTACAGAGCACTGTAAACTGTAAGTTGAATTATTGACAGTTATGAAGAAATAACCTTTGGATCTATACATTTCTGTTGAAATTATTCACGTACTTATTTCCATTCATATTTCACGTAATCGGTTCGTGCGCCTGATGTCGCATGCAAATAAATCAGAACAAAGCGCACTGAAAAATGATTTAAATAAATAATATAATTTTTTAACTAAATGTCTGTAAAGAAAAGTCTCGAATATAATGGGCAAGTTTGTCTGTTTATTCAATTCAATATCTTTGTGATCATCGATTAAATCATTTGCTTACAAACAGTCTGTTTTCTTTTGCATTAAAAGCCTTAGACTTACATGGGTCTATCACAAAACATATATCAATTTATATGTATTTAGGTGTATATGCACTAAACGTATTTACATTAACATTTACACAGTTTTAACAGTACTTAAATCTATCGCATGTTTGTCTATTTACATAAGCCTACTTAATACCTTCAATTGATATACTAATCCCTAATGGACTTCACAGCGAGCCAGCCCTTTCCATGAGATACCAGGGCAGGAATACGGAGGCCGCCACAACGGCAACACATGTGGCACAAAGAGCCACGGTCGATGTTAGGTTTGTGATCCTAAAGTGTTCATTCGTATGATCCAGCTCTTCGTTCGGATGCTTTTCAAACTCCAAAACTTCTACATCGAATCGAAATCGCACCTTTGATGAGGGAGACTCCTTGCGCCAGACCAAATGTCCCGAGGACTCTCTGCGCTCCAAGCTCCACTTCGGATCGTGAACTGCAAGCGTTAAAGGAAATTTTTATTATAATTTAAAAATATGTTTAAGCTTTTGCACTCTTCTTAGCTTTTGTTCCATTTAAAATTGTGAAACAAATAAAATTCAATGACAAAAAACTGAAGCATACTTTGGGGCGGCAACAAAAAATAGTTTTCTATTGATATGAGCTATGGAAAGTTACTTGTTGACTAATAAATTAGCAACTACTAATTGGTTTCTATTATATATCTAGCATAATTATTTATTTATTTGCGTTGTAAATTAAGTAACTCCACTGAGTAGATTTAAATAGTGTATGAAGTATTTGTTTGTAATTTAAAAGTGTAATATATATTTACCTGATCCAGTCATTCCGCTAGTATTTAAGTTCAAAACAATCTGAAATGAATTGAAAATAAAGGCAATCGATTAAAATAATCTGTTGACATGTAAACAAACAACTTGTACTTGTATGTGTAATTGTAATTCAATGAGTGTGCGGTGCGTTGACCTTCAATGCAATTTTGTCCATGGAAATTCCAACTGGCACCTCAACTTCTCACATATTTAATTAATTCTATGTGAGGTAAGACTAACTAATTAACATTCTAGTCCCATGCGGAATTTAATTATTTAAAAGCAGTTACAACAAAAAATCACGACGAACGTGTTGCCGACAAATGTCGAAATTTAAATCGATTTCAATCGAATTCTCTGTGCCATTTAGCAATTTTCAGTTGTTTTGTTGTAATATATTAATTAAATGTTGTTGCAAATATGAAGAAAGTGTATATCTGTGTGTGTGTGTGTGTGAAATCAGAGCACGCCAATGGCATTCAATCAATTGTAGACAATGACAGCACCACCTGACTCTTTGTTTAACCCATCAATCGACGACGTCTTTATGTCTGTCTGTCTGTCTTACTGTCTGTCTGAGCCACAAGAAATTTCAATTCACGTGACCAAACAGCTTATTTCAATCCCGATATAACAACATTGATTTTTGGTGGAACGTGAGAGGTGAAAAATTCCGTCAAGGCCCAAGACACCCACTGGAATATCGACAGGTGTGCTGGGGCATGCCAAAAGCGCATAACGAATTATTTTACAAACTACAGTGAAGCCTCGCTTAGTATGAATAATAAACAACTTGCTGGAATTCAGCTTAGTCGCTTATCATATGATGCTAATCAGCAGATGGCTAATGAACCTCATATGAACTATTTGTTTATAGCAGATAATGAACAAAATTGATTTAATTGCAGTACAGATTCGAATCGTATTTTAAAATGACCCACATACGAGTTTTTGATAATTCCAAAATCAACGTCACGCCAGATTTTAATCTATTTTGAGCAATAAGTTGCATAATTTCTTATAAGAGGTTATAGATCTTCATTGTTACATAAAGTAATTAACAACAGTTTCAAACAACTTTTCTTAAAATTTCTCAATAGTTCCCCAACATTTAATCTGCAGCTGTAAGTCGCAATAAATCGCTTTTATAAGAAACATTTGGCTTAGGTTTTAAATTAAGTTTTTTAGTATAAATCACTTCAACTGCAGATGTTTCAAATATTATATATTTACTTATATAAAGCAACATATTATATAGAAACTCACACATACATTTTTATATACTTTATAGTAAACTAGAGAGGAAATCATTGAAACAGATGCGGATGCTGCATTAGCCAAAAACTCAATGATGTGAATGACGTAAGACAAGAACAATTGTGGAATTGTGGAACTGAGAAGCCTCTTTGCATTTTTCACTGAACAGTTTGCTCGGTAGGGTCACAGTGTCACAGAATATATTTGCCCAGAGTATACGTAATTATAATACCCATTCGAAAGTCTATGTTTGCTTGCTTGTAAATAAATATAAACTGTTTTAGGCCGGGCCAAAAAGATTACAAAAGTAATTAATCTTGGGTCGAAAAGTGAGTCTGCTGCTTAAAGTTTATTTTTAGCAAACAGTGTACAGTTTATACTATATTTAATTTGTTTTCATTGGACAAATATATGCAATTTTTCAAGTGGCCTTTAAATCAAAGGAATACGCTTATCTAAGCCATTCAAAATGACTATATTTAAGCCAATGGTGAAATGGAGATAACTTATGATTAATTTGTTACTTCATTTAGTCACTGATCAAAGTATTTAACAACAACCTTTTGATAACTTTTATCTTTATTGTCTTGACTGTAATAAATGACTTCAAACATTTGTGACTTGCCTTAAATAAACCGTTAGCACTTGCTACTAATTAACCAATTGTTTTGACTAACTTATGAACTTGAAAGTAATAACAAAATGTACATACATAAGTATGGTTATGTATTGTTGCCAATTTGAAGCCATTTGAAATTAATACACAAATCCAGTTTAATTTACGTGGGCTTTGCTTTTAGCCATATTGCAATTTAACCTGTTTCCAAACACTTTTAACAATTAACAACCTTTCAGAGTTGATTTTTTGTGTGTGTTTTGGCATTTTTAGCACTGCGCAATGCCGGTTTTATTGTTTTTTGTTAATGTTATTGTTGTGTGTGTATTTGTTGTTGTTTTGTAGTTGGAAGCACAAACAGTTCAACAAATCGCACGAGAAACTTTGGCCGATGAGTAGCCAGCAGTTAAGTCGTGTCATATGGGCGAGTGTCTCAGTTAATACGAATTGTCCACGAGCCGAAGCGAATGAAACGTCTTTGGACTTTGAGCCAACAACTGTCGAGCTCTTGAAACAAATGCATTTTAAATATATACATAAATATGTATGTAAACACGAGTTATGTGTGTGTATGAGTAAATCAATCATAACTCAGCTATCGCTGCTATTGTTTCTGTTTTCAAATATACTAAAAGAATATACGAATATTTGTAGAAAAGTATATATTCCAGTTTATATATTTGTAGTCATATTTTAAATTTGCTCTTTCCTATGTTGTTGCCACTGTCGCTGCCGTTTTGGTCTGATAAGAATCACAAAGAAATAAACGACAACGTCAGCTGGACTCTTATTTTAATCAATGAACTCGCTCATTCCAATTCTCCACCCTCCTTCTTTTATCAGCTGATTTGCCAAGTTCCCACAACGGAACGCCAAGCACAGTGGAGCTACCATGGCGAAGACTGTCAAGCATTGAATTACATTCAGCTCTCAAGGAACAATTTATTTCCTTAAATACTGCGAAACATTTGACATTTGTTAACCTTAATTTGAATATAATTAACAGTTGCGAAAGTCTGGAACATAAAGTTTGATAAATGCTTTTAAGTGAGTGACTACTGTATGCATTAGCAAATTGGAACACTCTCGCACATACACATGCGAACAAACTGTGCAACCGTAGTGGGTAGTTTATAGTGCTGCTTTACTGTATTTGAAATGCCAAGGTGGAATAGTTTGCAAAAGCGCAAAAAACTAAAAGTTAACAAAAAGTAAAATAAAAAACAACTCAAAACACGCGCGAACCCCAGCGAATGATAAGCGTGTAAATCACTCTTTAAGCTAATTGATGTACATACATACATACATAGTAAATATTTGTATGTATGAATGTACACACATACGTGGCTATTATTTCATAGAACTGATAAATGCACACATATTCACACATACGTAGTTGTGTGAAGAAATATGGCGCGACCATCAAATTATGTTAATCACTGTTAACTCATCTCATCATATGCATGTTGCTATTTTGTTTTTGTTATTGTTACAATTGCATCTTATTAATTACATATATATGCTCCACACACCAATGTTCTCATAAATAAATGCATGTGTGTAAGTGTGGCGTGACTTGTTTTTGTTTTTTTTTTTTACCGTTTTACTTTGCCGTAAGACCTGTAAGGCGTCGAAGGCCAAGCAGAGCTCATTAATTTGTCAACAGCTGATGCACACGCATACACACTCATGCGCAGACACACGCATACAGTCAGAGTGAATCAGTGCAACCGATTAGAGGGGTTATTGAAAAGGGGAGAGGTGTTCTCTTTACTGCAGGCAGCTCTCGTTCAAGTCGATCTTGGAGTTTTTAATTGTATACGCTTGTGTGTGTTTGTGCTTATTCACGTTCACTCGAACTACACGACGCGCCCAACTATCGAGGTCTAAGCATAGAAACAGACTGGCGCTGCCTCGCTCAATAGTATCTGTAGGAACCCGGGGCTAGAGCAAGCGCTGCCGCTGTCGCTGCCCCAACGCTAACCGTTTGCGAGCGAGCAAAAAAGAGCGAGAGACCCAAACTGGCTGTTTGGAGGCTCGGCTCCGCAACAGCAGTAGCAGTTGTAGTAGTAGCAGAAAAGTATGGTATTTTTACGATACTCAAATATGTATGTATGAGTGCTTTGTATGGGTGTGTGTGTGTTTATGTATAAGAACTTTGGTCGCTTTGGTAGGCGTCGTCAATGACAACAGAAATTTATGCACTGCACACACATAATTTGGCTACACACATGCATACATACATATGTAGCTGTTTACTTACATGCACACAAAGAAAACTGATCTGCTAGAAGTAGAAAATAACTGATTTACTTTTCTTTTATAAACACACGAATTTATTGTATATGTAAAACTACAGATCGCTGATTAATCTAGGAAGGTATATTATGTATTTATTTATGTTCATATAAGCTAATTAATAGTATTAATTAAAATCCAATATAACAAAGCGTATTTTGTAATATAAGTGTTTTTCCTTTCCCGTTTTTAAATTAATAGCTCAACAATAAAGATGATAAACAATTCTCTTCAATTCTCGAGAACATAAATTTATCTTCGGGTGCATTCTACGTAGAATCACAGATAAATAAACAAACAGACAAGAATGAATGCTGTAGTAAAATGTTCCTTTCTCAAAAGCCTAGCCCAAAGAATAACAAATTGGATAAAATCTTCGAGTTAATCTCTTTGTATGTACATTATATTAAAGTTAATTTTAATAAGTAATTAATTTAATATACTAAAATTGTTAATGATAATTTCATTCACTTAATAAAAACGTCCATGAGCCTAAATTTTAATTAGCTACGGTATCCAATTCAGCCAAAAAGTAGTGTAACATTTGCGACAGATAGTAGTGTAAGTAGAGTATAAACAAAGCGGAACACTGGCAGTATGGTCTTCCTATTGTTATTGTTGTTCTAGGGTAAATACATACATATATGTGCATGTCCGTATATATGAAAACGGAGATATGCGCCTGTTTTTGTGTGTGTGAGTGCTTCATGATTAGTGTGATTGTGGACGCAGTAAAACAGTGACTCTCAACTTAATTGCCCAGCTGCTGTTACTTACTAATTTAAATTTTATATAAGTTGAAATTGTAATTTAAATAAGTTGTAAGCGAATAGTA
The DNA here is from genome assembly GCA_018152125.1 of Drosophila dunni. Lineage (NCBI taxonomy): Eukaryota > Metazoa > Arthropoda > Insecta > Diptera > Drosophilidae > Drosophila > Drosophila dunni. The sequence goes on along the minus strand of JAECXC010001917.1, from coordinate 17,510,320 downwards.
TAAAAACTTAAGATAATTAATTTTATTTATGCCTATTATGCTTGTGTTGATATTAATATTAAATCGTTATCAAGTATGTAGTGGATCACATAATGCTGGCAGCGACTGTGCGTGTGCTATTGTGTTCCTTGCACACACATACATTCGTAAGTATGTATGTATGTGTGTGTGCATGAGCCTCAGTGTAAAACACTCGAAATCTTTGCTATTGTCATTTGTGCTGTTCTCGTCGTTGGTCGCGAGTCGCTTTAGTTTGTCGGAAGCTTTGGACCTGAACTCCAGGGGCAAAGGCAAGGCAGAGAAAGCCTGTAACATAAGTGAAAAGTAATTGAAAATAAGAAAATAAAATTCGTTTGTTATGATTTTGGGCCGTTATGTCTGAAGCATCAACATCAGGGCAATCACACTCTGAAGACCTGTCTAGGTATCTAATCTCTAAATAAGTTGTCACTTGATTAAAAGGTCGTTTGTGTTCACCTCTTCCCATCTTCTTCACACAGCAACAACTGTCGCCTGCAAGAGGTGCTAAAGAAGTGTGCCAACATTCAGTCGTTTGAGTCACTTTATCCGTGTGCTCAGCTAGATAACGATTTTAAGATGATCTCACCAAATCCATACTCCCTGAGTTCATTCATATCGAACAGCAGCTGTACCAGCGAAGATGCCTTTACGGACATTGTGCTCGAGGAGGACAATCGCATCTCGTTGGCCTATGAAAATCTGTGCACAATCCCAAGGAGATTGGCCGACAAGTTTGCCGCGCAGACCAAGTTTCTTGATCTAAGCCATAACAATTTCCAGAACCTGAAGTTTCTTTCTTTCTTTGAGGATCTCCATACGCTCATATTGGACCGCAATAGCAATTTGGATGTGAACACACTTCCCTATCTGCCCAATCTGAAAATTTTGTGGTGAGTTTGGCAATAATCATAGTCAGAATATCTTTTCAACTATCCTATCTTTGTAGGATAAACAATTGTGATATCTGCAACATAACCGATTGGATACACCGCATTGAGCGACGCTGTCCATCACTGGAGCAGTTGTCCTGCATGGGCAACCCGGGCATTCAGACCGTTTTTAAGAACCACGGTCCTGCACCATCGGAGGCCTATGCCCGCGACTACATACTCCAAGTGCTGCCAAATCTTAAGTATCTGGACGGAGCACCGCGCTATGCATTTGATAATACTGATCACAGTTCGGACACTGGTCGAGGGAGTGGTGTGAACGGAGCATCATCGTCGTGCGCATCTATGAATGGACACGGACAGGAGTCAACGAGTACCTGTGACAAGAACTACAGGGGCAGCAAGATCGCTTCACCTACGAACAGTTTCAGGGAGTTCTTCAGGGTGATGCCCATCAAGAAATCACGTAGTCGCAATGGCAATGGATCGTCCACAAATTAAGCATTTATATGCACCATAGAACATGCTAGAGTCTCAGCCTGAGATTGTCTTATTGGTCTGTTGTTATTTATAGTCCGACAGCGATGAGAGCTTATCATCAGGCCTTTAAGATGCCCTAGCTGCCAGGCAGTCCATTGCACCCGATTACACCTACAGACCACATGCTCATTGTAAGCACCAGATCAGTATGTGTGTGAGTGTATTTGTATGTGTATTTATATGTGTGTGTGCAAGCAAAACAATGATAATTACAATTGATTCAAATAGTGGACCGCGAGAGGAAAAAACACACATTTCAAGATTCCACTTGTTTTCAAGTCCCAATTTTTCATAAATATTATATAAACAGTTTGCCGATATAGTTCATAGGAAAATACCTGAAATAAAACTTGACTGAGTCTCTATGCTCTACAAACTCATCATAAGTTGATAGTAATTACTCAAGTTCTGTCAAATTATAAATCGATTGTATTTGTTTTATTTCCAATAAATTGTACTACATTTTAGTTGTTCTATTTAAGTTTATTAGAAATACACACCTTTATACAGTCCGACGATATCATAAGGATTTCAAATTTGGCAGATAAAATATAGAACATAAATAAGTTTATAATTCATTGATGATGTTCATAAGACGGCAAATGAATTTGATAATCCTCTCTTTATTAACGCTATTATTATAGGCCAATTTGTGGCACACTTAGCTACCAAGGAGTAGCTTACAAGATTGAATGTTTTATATTTATTATTTCTCCTAGTTTGATTAAATTTACTCTGCCTCCTCGGGCATGATCAGGACAAACACCATAACAAAACTATAAATTAAAAATAATACGCGAAACACGAGTTTATGTAGATGTTAGTATAGTGCTTAAAAAAGACAAAATAACTCAAAGTATAATTATTGTTCTTTAAGCATATTTGGAATAGTTTACGTTTTGTCGGCTATTGCACCTATGCTAACTGGGTCAGCGTAAGATACGGGTCAATTATTCTTGATATCCAAAGCACCGAAGGCTGACTCCAATGAAGAAATCCACTTTTCATTATTCTTAATCGATGTGTGGCTTGCAGTTTGGGCAGATGCCTGCTCTAGGGCCCACTGTGCCAGCTTTTGAGACTCCTTGCGCTTGGAACTAACCGCCTTGGAGTTGGCCAAAGAGCTGCAGCACAAGAAGAGGCCATAAAGAGCACGCAAATTGTGCGGGTTCAGCTTGATTGTCTGCGAGTAGTAAGTGCGAGCGATTTCCATGTTTTCCACTCCGCCCTAAAACAGACCAATTTCAATTAAATTTAGTTAAAGAGCTTAATGGTGTAGCTGGCACTTTACCATAGTGTAACGGATGTCGGCGAGTCGTTGATGTATGAGATGACTGTGGGGATTGTGCAGAAGTACTTCCTCCATACAGAATGCTGCCTTGCCGTATTCACCCTCGCTCATGTACAAGTTGCACAGCTCCTGCCAGGCTTCCTGGTCCGACATGAATCTAATTGGATTAGAAATAGTAACAACACTTCGTAATAACTTTCACTTTCAGAAACGTACTTCTTAAGATAAGCATTTAGTTCCTTGATAGCTTCCAGTCGCATTCCACGAGCCTTCATTATGGCAATTTTCCTCTTCCTTGCCGCTGCGTTTGTCTCGTCCTTCTCGATGATGGCATCCAACAACTCAATAGCGGCATCGTACTGTTCGAGTGCTTCCAGTGCCATGGCCTTAAACTTCTTTACACGCAAACTGCCGGGGAACTCAACGCTCAATTCCCGGGTGCACTTTGTGGCAATGTCGAAGCGTGCGGTATCCAAAGCAGCGACAATGACTTGCTCCAATATCAAGTGCCGTTCGTTGCCGGTCTTTTGGACTTTGTCCTCGAGCACAGCCACCCATAGTTGGACTATCTCTTCGCTGTGTCGTCCTGACTCCTCGCGCCATTTCCTGAACTGATCCCGCACATCTGCAATTTTAATTCAATACGAAAATTGTAACCCTATTGCCTTTTTTCTCATGCCTATGTGTGCATATGTGTGTGTAAGTACACATCAGTGCGGTGCCAGCAACTGGCACAGCCGTAAATAATTAATTAAAATACTCTCCAGGAGTACGAATAACTGCATTGGTTACAAATATTTACCTGACCAACTCATATCCTCATAAAACTCAGACATTCTAATTAAAACTATTTAAATTTATTTATTTGCAATTTGTGAAGTATTTAGGCGAGCTATGATATATCGATAGATGTCATTAACAAATGGAAACTATATCGATAGCGGTTGTACGATAGTTGACGATGTTTTATCGGTTGTTTCAACGAAACCTAGCAATGGCATTCCTTAAACTAAGCTCAACTATTTAAAATGTACGAAATGGATTAAATAAATAACACTTCTATTTTGTGTTAATTAGGCGTACCGATTGGTTTGAGACCGCTAGTGTCTGTAATTTTTAAATGATTTAAAAACTTCGTTCACCAATACTTTGAGTCATTATGGCAACCCTACTTACAAACGGCAATTATCACAAGTTTAATGAAGCCTACGCTTTCGACGCAAAACAACATTACATTGGGCGGCTGTGGCTCCGTAAGCAGCAACGTTGGTAGTTTATTAGCAAAACCAACGCGCTCACAACTGGAAGCAGCGATTGGTACATTCAAGGAAACTTCCGCTCTCCGAAGACAACGCCAACTGAGCTGACTTCAACTCAAAACGGAGCAATAAAAAGTCATACAATCAAAACAAAATGCCTCAAGAAGAACAGCTCTCACAACAAACATTTCTGGGCTTCGATTTGAGCACACAGAAGGTAAGGCCTAAATGAGTGTCTAAATGTGTAAGTTTTACATTGTTTACCTTTGAGGTGGGAGTTTCCAGTACACTTGCCTACGCGGCATGTATGCAGATGAGGATTACACTCCGGTGTTATTGGTAAAGGTTAAACACACAGTTCTAATCAGTTCGGCGACGAGTGTGCTTAGCTCTTATCACTAACGGGCTAAAGCCTCGAACTTAATTAATTCTTGAATGTGCGTTAGTAGTACAGTTTGAGCAGTTATTGCTCTCAACCATGTCAATACTTAGTTTATAGCCAAATTGTTTGATCGTTGTTTGCCTTTGACGCCCACTTGTTGCCAACACATACACATGCCTGTACTCGTGTGTGCAAGTGTGCGTATCGGTGTGTGTTAGTAGACTCTAAAGTAAGCCATGACGTAAACAATGACTCTCAATCGCCCTTAAATGTTTGATCGTTACTTTCGAGGTGTGTCCAGAAGGATACGGACTGTGTCACTGACAACGCCCCATGACTCTTCCAAGGACACTCTGCTTTATACCAAATTATGACAACACACAATTTCGCCTTTATTATGCCAATTAAAATGTGGCCATTATGCGATAATTTCCCAGACGAGCAACTGTGACTTTTACTTGACTTTTAATTTAGTATTTCTGTTTAAACTTTAGCAATTTTGTTAATCATCATTTACTTGATTATGCCTATAGTGACAAGCTAAAATTATACTTAAACAGTTTTTAAGTTCGATTGAATATCCGAAGAGTTCATATACACTGCTGGAAAAGTAATAGAATCATGTCTGTTATTCGAAAGTTATTTGAATGTTTTTAACAAATCTCTCAATAAACTCCTTCTGATTCTGATTCCCAACTTCCGGTTCTATAACTTCTTCCAACAGTCTATTGTCCAGATTATTATATTCCCGCTAAAGAATATCTTTTTTTCAGCTAAAAGCCGTGCTGTTGAGCTCGGAACTTCAAGTTGTTGCCTCGGCGGAGGTGAAGTTCGACAGTGACTTACCGGAGTTTCGGACCACAGGAGGTGCCAATGCAGGACCCAATAAATTCGAGTAAGTTTTAAGAATTTAATCCTATTTCCGGTCAAATCATTTAATTCTGATTGTTTTACAGATTCTTTGTGCAGCCCGTTATGTGGGTCAAAGCCATGGACATCGTATTGGATCGTCTGGTGATGCAGGAAGTGGATCTAGGAACAGTTGCGGCCATCAGCGGTTCGGCGCAACAACATGGCTCGGTGTACTGGTCAAAACACGGAATTGCTGCCTTAGAATCTCTCGATTCCAATAAGTTCCTGCATGCACAAGTGGATGATTCGGCTTTTGTGGTTAACCGTACTCCCATTTGGATGGATGCATCCACATCCAATCAGTGCTTGGAAATGGAAACAGCCATTGGTGGCACAACTCAAATGGTTGAGTTGACTGGCTCCAAGTGCTACGAACGCTTTACGGGACCACAGATACGGAAGATCTATCAGCAACGTACTCATGCCTACGAAGATGCCAAACGAATCTCATTGATTAGCAGTTTTCTGGCTTCGCTGTTCCTGGGGAAAGTGGCACCTATCGATTATGCCGACGGATCAGGAATGAATCTTCTGGACATACGCCAAAAGACATGGTCAAAGGCTTGTCTAAATGCTTGTGCTCCCGATCTGGAACAGCGCTTGGGCGAACCAGTCGATAGCTTTACAGTACTCGGCCCTGTTAGTGATTACTTTGTGCAGCGTTTCTGCTTCTCATCCACGTGCCAAGTGATTGCCTGCACCGGCGACAATCCATCGGCTCTGGCTGGCATGATTGTGGACAAGAATTGGCTGAGTGTCTCGCTCGGCACCAGCGACACGCTGATGATGAGTCTCCAAGAGCCTCCCAATCTGGAACAAGGTCATGTGCTGTGCCATCCAACCGAAATCGAACAGTATATGGGTCTCCTTTGGTAAGACACAAACATGTTTGCTATTATAATCAAGTATTTACTCACTTCTCCCACTTAGCTTCAGAAACGGGTCGCTGGTGCGGGAGGCGATGAAGAAATCCGACGCTAGTGGCAGCTGGGAGAAGTTCAATGAGCTGCTCGAGTCGACGCCACGTGGAAACTTTGGCAACATGGCCATACATTTCGATGAAATGGAGATCATACCCAAAGCAAAGGGCACACTACGTTGGAACAAAGAAATGGAAGCCAGTTCTCCGGATGCCAATAAGGGAGTAATCAAGTAAGTTTGTCCAGACATAAGCGGTTTTCACCTCTTATTCATTTTATATTTATTTATTTTCAGATTTAGCTCGCCTCAAATCGAAATTCGCGCCTTGATTGAGGGACAGATGTTGCACCATCGCGCTATAGCAGAGGACATGGGTTTTCTGCTTGGCGAAGACTCCAAAATCCTTGCCACAGGCGGTGCCTCGGTTAACAAATCCGTTCTGCAAGTGATTGCCGATGTCTTCAATGCACCTGTCTACCAACAGGTGAGTCTCTTAAGAAGATGCTTCAGCCAGATATAAGAGCATTCCCATTGTTTACTTGCAGACTGAAAGTGAGGCTGCTCTCATGGGTGCAGCTTACCGAGCTGCCTACGCCTGCTATATTAAAGAGAACAAGACAAAAGATATTCAATCTTACCGCGACTATATCCTAAATCTGACGCCAAATCTGCTTAACCTCGTCTGCGAGCCCAACAAGGATAGCGATACTATATATGGTCCGATGCTGCAGCGATATCGGGACATGGCAGCGATATTGGAGAGCCAATAGTTAACAAACCCCTCCGAATTTTTACTTTCGCATTCCATGACTATATCTAGATCCAGTTATCACATTCCACACTCACATAACTTTACAACTTAAAAAGTGCAATTAACAAAATTACGCTGTGATTGACAATTTTATTACGAGAACGTTTTTCAAAAGCATTCACTAAAAAATAAACTTTAACAAATAAAATGAAATGCTGCAGTTTGTTTCCTATGTAAAAGTTCTTGGAGGCTTCTCACTTCTTGCGACCACCGCGCTCCTTCACCTGCAGATGCACCGTGGTGCCGCTGAGCAGGTTGTAAAAGGCCATGGTGTTGTTGTCTTTGAAGAACATACCCTGTAAATCAATACCAACAATAAGATACTCTTTTAAGACAGTTAATCAGCCATTGCTTACCTCGTAGAATATCTTTTGCTTGGCGGGTGGCATGCCCGTCTCGTCCTGCAATTTGGCCTTAAGATTGGCAATGGGATCAGTTAGTGCCAGCGTTACGGCAATCATTTGTCCATTGAGCTTCCATTCAGACTTGTCGGTGTTCGGAATTTGCACCTGAATGGTGACCGGACTCTGTAAATACAAATCAATTATTAATGTTAATGCCACTTTGGTATTAAGTTAAGTTTTTTGCCTTATGCATTGATATGAACTCAGCCTCGGGCACAAGATTATCTTCGGAACGCATCTTCTTAGTGGGCGGTTCATCGTCTATGGGTATCATCTCCACTGGCGGAGCTGGAGAAATCTGTGGTGGTCCACCGCCAGACGGCATGTTCATGTAGCCACCAGGACCACCGCCATATGGTGTCGCTAATGAAAAAATAAGTATAGGATTAAAAAATAACAAGGGGAATATTTAAGGTGTGCTACATACGCATCATGGGCGGTCTCTGCATCATCATCACCGGATTAGACTGTGGCATGTTGTGGGGCGGCTGCTGTTGTTGCTGGTGCTGATGATGCTGGTGGAGCGAAGACGGTGGCGGCTGCTGCGGCGGATGATGATGGTGTGGTGGAGCATGATGATGACCGCCACCGCCGCCGCCCTGATGATGCTGTGACTGGCTATGGGGATGATTACTATGCTGGCTCTTCGAAGATGGCTGTGGCGGCGCTGACAGTGTTGCTTTGTTACCCACTGGCTTGGGTCCAATTTTCTCCTTCTCTTCATCGTGGAGCAGTCCCTTAACTTTGTGTATTTGATGGATTTGATCTTCGAGCGTGATATTCGCACGCGCTGCACGTGTTGCCGCTTCTACGCTGGACGTGTGGCCATCCCAGGTGACACGATCATCCTTCTTGGTCTCCTCCTCACCCAGCTTCTTGCCAATGACTGTCTCCTCGTCGCCCACACCAAAGATATCCGTACGTCGTTCTGCCAACTGTTTCAAGCTCGCCTCGATGGCCGTTCCCGCAGCAAACACATTGTCCTGGTTGATTTTCTCAACGGTGTGCTTATCGCGCTGTTCTACCCAGCGGGGATCGAGAAGACCAATGCGCATATGCTCCGACACCTTCGAGGCAGGTATTTTCTCGCCAGTGATTGGTGAAATGAGATACTCGTCTGTAGCCACAGGCGCAGGCTTGGGTTGGGTAGCTTTAGGATCGTATTTCTTAACTACAACCTTATCATGTGTGGGCGGCAGCATGGGCGCAACACTTGGCTGCATCTTTGTGGTTGGTGTCTCCTCATCGCTGGATGCCTCGTCCATGTCTTGCACCTGGTTGTTATCGCGCCTGGAATTGACGGGTTGGCCATATGCGGTAGCGTTCTTCATTTGAATTCCAACTCGGTTCTCCATTTGCGATAGCTTCACGCCACTGTCGTGATGACTTGCCAATGGAGAATCGTCCTCATCATCGGACTCAATCTGCATTTCTATGTCACCTTCCTCCTCCAGTAACCGCTCTTCCATGAGCACGCGAGCTCCAACCTCATCTGGATTGGTAGGAGGCGGAAAGTTGCCGCTTTCAAATGGTTGATAGTCCACCGTCTCCACCACGACAAAATCGTGCCAGTCAATTTGCGCATAGGCAACACGTTCCCGCTCAATTTTCTCTTCCTCGCGCCGGCGTTGAGCCTCCTGATGCCGCTGCCAATTGGCACGGTATTTAACTTGGTCCAAAACTTGAACCATGCTCGCGCGTCCTGGTGCGCTTTCGGTGCGTAGCTTGCCTATCAGATCCTTGGGAGGGATCAACACTTTGGTATACTGTTCCAAGAGTTTGGTAAAGTACTGAAACAGCGAGTGTTGTGGCCGCAGAAAATCAAACTGAAAATTGCGCTGTTCCCGGCTCATCAGATTGGTCAGAAACTGCCGTCCATTTCGGGCTACAAACTGTGCTGTCAACTTGACAATATCTCTGCAAGAAACTCATGGTAATAATTGTTATCAAAGCTCTGATAAGACTTACAAGTCCATGGCAGCAATGGAAGGAGGATCGGCGATGAATTCAAACTCCGGTGGAGGTTCCTTTGGCACGAACTGCTGCTCTACAACCTGCTTTAGTAGCTCCTGTTGTCGCTGCTGTGCAGCGCTCGTTACGGCCAACTGCTTTAGGCCAGTTATTGCGGTAAGACCGGCATCTGTTTGAATTGAGCCGGAACTTGTTTAATTGGTCAACTAATCATGAAACAATACTTACCGTTTCCCTCGCGAAACTCATTGACCTTGTGTCTGTAGTAGGCGTGGTAGGGATCGCCTCCGTTCAAGAAATTAAACTTTGGATTTCCCAACTCATTCTGCCGAATGCGCGCCTCGAACTCGGGACCATTACGCGCTACAAAACTAGCAGTCTTGTCCACAATATCTGTTTAGAAGCAAAATATTTAATTTTATGCGTGAAAACACTTAATTTGTTTATAATTTGTTATTTGTTACATACTTCTTACTTCCGGCGGCGGGTAAATGATGCCAACGATTGGGCCGGACATTGGCTTCGATTGTTCATTGTTGAATTGATCATTGGACGCATCTGCTTCTAGGGAAGGCATTGCTATTGAGATTTTGTTTGCGTTTATACTTTAAGTTGTTGTAATTGAATTTTATAATTTGATTAAAATTGTCTATACACACCAAACACGATAAATCGGCGAAATTTTGCAGCAATGTGACCAGATTTCGAAAAGCATAAATTGCTACATTATGTAAAAATACAATTTTGGTATTCGCTTTTCGCGGTCACACTTACTTGTAAATTCCCAGTATTAATACGGCCACTGTTTTTGCAAATCCCACTATAATAAGAGACACCAGTATTTCAAACAAAGACTCGTTACTGAAATATTTATTGTAAATATAATAATTAAATCTAACAAATAATTTCAATTCTTTGAAATATTACGTTATAAATTTCAATTTGGGGCTTTTAATTATTTTAAAAGTTGTCAATGAGCAGAGTCATTACGAGTCAGTGTCAGTCATATTAATAATCAGTTCTCATGTACCCGCTGAAGATAAACAAATTGAACTTTGGCAATTTATAGCTTTCACACTGAGACATTCCAACAAAGATATTAACCGGATAAAGGTAATCACGACAATATTAAAATTGATTCCAGATTTATTCGTGTTCGAGAGTGGTTTAAGCCAAAACTGCAAAATTAAGATGTTATTTTAGCTTTTCAACCAAATAAAATCATGCTATATATGAAAAATTTATAACTTATTTATTAGTTAAATAAAAGCTTTATTTGGTCTCGTGTCAATGGAACATTATTGTTGCTCAATGTAATTTAAAATTTTAACTCCTTTGTCACAAATTAATTACCGTTAATATTGCATGGACTTAAACACAAAGATCAACTCATTCGGCTCAAATATGTGTAAGTCTGTATGAATGTGTAATACATTTGTCAAAGCACGTAAGCCGCATACATGTTCATACCTTCATACATACATACATACATACAAACACTATGGACATAAATACTTTTTTACTCCCACAACAAAGAAAACACATGATGTGCGTTTTAAGCGAAGATTGAATGGAACTTTCCGCTCAGACCATTTGGATACCCTATAAAATGAAAAAAAACTAAACTCGTATTTATTTATTTATGCATTTTCAAAATTACGCTTTGAATACGTTAGCTGTAAAAGCTGCTGAAAAAGGTCAATATAAAGAACAGATGTTTTTATACTTTTTAATATAGAGTGAGTGCAGCTTTATAGTTTCATTTTAATTCATAATAAGGTGTTGTTGAAATAACCTTATTCAATCTAAATTGGGGTTTTTCAATTTCCCAGAATTTATAATTAAGTGTAATATAACTTAATCGAGATAAGCTTAAAACAAATAAATATTTTCTATTTCTATAGTGTTATAGTTTACTTATTAACAGCAGAATAGAGTATTCCACAGTCCCGACTTAAACGCTCTCAACTGTTACTCGCTCTCTCTCGCTCATTTTGTTCTTTCGCTCTCTTCGCTCGCCTCGCACATTGCGGAGGAGTGTTTCCCCCTCTGGCTTTAACAGAGCCTCTCACGCCGCCCTGATAATACCAGAAGAAACAAAGCTCAACTGAGCTGAGCTGATGTTATTGGGATTTACAGAGCGCTCAGTTGTGTTTTAACCGTCCGAGTGATCGCAAGCGTAGAGCGGCTTTTGATTCTGTCTAATCGCGTTGCAGCGCAATTTAAGCTGTTATCAATCGCCAAGGGTCAGAGAATTGACACTAATTGTTTATTTGCACTTTTTTATGCTGCTACCAATCGACTATTGATTTTCTATACTCGAGCTATTTTGTGAATCACATTCAATTTTAAAATGCCGCTTTGTAATTACCTTTGGTTGACCGCTCTCGTAATGCTAGTGGCGTCATCGAATGCACTACACTTCGACTTTTCGCAATGTAAGTTGGATTTGTGTTTAATATGATTCCATAGGCTCTAATTGAATTAATTGTTGGTGTAAATTGAGTAATAGTTATTGACAGCACTTTCAATTTTATTTGTGATCATTAACTTGTCATTCAGCACTCGATTGAGTAATTAAAATTTTAGAATCTTTAAGTATCTCATGCTCAGAGAGTTAAGACTAATAACTTTGTTATTCTAAACAAGCAATTACCACTAAAGGCATACTATAAACAAGTTCATTCATGTCACCATTGCTGTCTAAAAAATAAAACTTAATCAAAAATCAATGACGAATGATCTGTTATGTGCTTAATAATGTTGTTAGTAATATAAAATATATATAACCGAAAAAGCAGGTACTCAATGATAGGAAATGGGTTTGATTAAAAAAGACAGATATAAAAAAAGATACTTATAATAAAAATGTACTTAAATCACTCAAAACATTTTTAATTTTTTGATTTTTCTTTCATCTTTCCCAGCACATCAAACCGTAAGCAGCGATGTCAGATCGTTCTTCAATGGGTTCTCTTCTGCTCAATGGAAAGAATTTGTGACATCGGGTATCGATTCACTCAACAGACAGCGAAGGTAGGTGTTTATACCCTGTAACTTGGAATACCCGCTCACTACACTTTTTTAGACTCGAGGACAATCTGCTGGTCTCCGACATCACCGTCAAGAACGGTAGTCTCTCCCATGCCCAACTGCTGGACACGCTGCCCAACGAGAAGTCCAAACTGGACAGTGACATTGCCCTGAAAGTGCTGAAGGCGAGTCTCTATATCTTCAACAGCAAGTGTGATCCACGAGGGATTAGCGGGGATGAATGTCGCAGTTATCTGGAGACGCGATCACTGCCGGAGGGAAGTGCACTAAAGGCCGAGTGCCAAAATTTGTTGCGTACTCCACGTGAGGGACATCATGCATTCAGGCGTCTGCTGCCGCAGAACTACAAGAATGGCTTCGATCAGGTGGGTTGTGAGCATCTTTTTAAAAGAATTAGAAATAAATTAATTAAAACTCCCTCAGATGTTCAGAGATGAAGATCTGCCAGCTGCCTGGCCCATCAGCATGGCACTCTATGATAGGGAAAACGACCACACCGAGCGGGTTAGAGCGCGAAGACGCAATGATGAGAATCGTAATCTCAATTTGGTGTTGGTGCAGTTGGCACAGTTCGTGGAACACGATCTCAGCAAGACTGTCAGCCAGTCAATGAGTAAGTAGAGGTGGAGGGAGCCAAGAGACCCTACATTTAAACACATTTTACTACCCAGGCAATGGCTCTCCAATCGAGTGCTGCAATCGTGATCAGAATGATTTGCAACCACGCTTTCGGCATCCGATGTGTGCTCCGATTTTGGCCCAGGATAAATACGGTTTCTCCAACTGCCTGAGTTATGTGCGCAGCGCTCTTGCTGTAGGTGAAACCTGCAACTTTGGTGGTGCAGAGCAGGTAAGATAAACACTTAAGAAGTAAGTAATATAATATATCCTTAACAATCTCTGTCTCAATCCCAGCTCAATCAGGCCACTGGCGTCCTGGACCTGTCGCAGCTCTATGGCTTCACCGATGCTGCCCAGCTTAAGATGCGCACCCTACAGAAGGGCACGCTAAAGTCCTCTTCGGATGGAAAACTGCTGCCCTTGACCTCTGACACAGAGGGACACACGTTTTGTGCGCGGGAGCATAAAAAGAATGCCACAAACTGTTTCGTAGCCGGCGACTCGCGGGTTAATAGCAATCCACTCTCCATACTCGTGTACACAATTTTCTTGAGGAATCACAATCGAATCGCCGCCGAGTTGCTGGCGAAGCACAGAAATTGGAGCGATGAGCAGTTGTTCCAGGCAGCAAAGACCGTTAATATCGACATCTATCGTCGGGTTGTTATGAACGAGTGGCTTCCAGAGGTCTTGGGCGCTGAACTGGCCGCCCAGGTGTTAGCCACGCCTCCATCTGCCGCTAGCCAGCGCCTACCCGGCGTGTCCAATGAGTTCGGTGTTGCCGCCATTCGCTTCTATTTCTCTATGCTGCCAAATGTGCTACACAATTTGGCCAGCGCCAACGAAGTTGGCTCAAACAAGTAGGAGAATTTCATTAATTTCTTTTAGCGTAAACTCTAATCAATTTTGGTTTTTGCAGCAATGTTTTGCCCCTGACAAACCTCTTTGAGCTGAAGAATGAAATCTATAAGCCACAAATACAGTATACACCCGATAAACTGAACGAGATTCTGCAGAGTTTGTTGCATGAACGCGCCATGAAAATGGATGCCTCCTATGTGGGCGCAGTGAGTACACAGCAAAAAAAATCTTATATTTAATATTATCAAACTTTTGACACCTTTTCCCTCTTCTCTCTACAGATCGTTTGGCATGAACGCACTAAGCCCGATCACGCCGACCTCTTGGCCTTTGACATACAAAGAGGACGCGATCATGGCCTACAACCGTACTACAAATATTTGGAGGTCTGCAGCGCCAGAAAAGTAACTGGTTGGACTGACTTGGAGACTCACATACCCAAGGAAGTAAGTGCAAGTGATTAACCAACTTAAACCTTTATTAACCCTCATTCCATCAGCTACTGGACAAGCTGAAGACTGTCTACAGAAACTGGACGGATGTGGATCTCTTAATCGGCGGCATTTCAGAACGCATTGTTAATGGAACTGTTGGACCTACTTTTGGCTGCATACTGGGTATAGTCATTAACTATATACATGAGACAGGCATTAAAGACTCTTCTCAATTCTTTCAGCTGAGCAATTCTCCAAAAGCCATCAAGCCCATCAGCAGCGACATTCCGCTGAACAGAGTTCCCTTTTGGATGCCTACAGCTCCATGAATGGGGTCAAGTTGCTCTGTCTGAACTCAAATATGGTCGCAGTACCGCAGAATATCTTCCGATTGCAGTCGAATAGGTGAGTGGGTGCTAGTTTTGGAGCTATAAGAATTACGAAAGCAATACTACTCACATGTTCCCTATCAATGGAGCCAACGAGTGGCATTGAGTCACGATGATTTACTTTTAATATTAACTTAAGGACCTGAGCGATAAGCGGGCCAAAAACTAATTATACATATACAAAACGTAATGATTGATTTGCCACTTTTGTTTATTCACAGCAATCGTTTGGTGGACTGCAGAAATGTGGCATAACCGATGACAGCGGAAAAGTTTGGAGGGAAAAGCCCTGAAAAAATACCCAAAAGAATTTGCAGGCACAACGGACTACAGTTTAAACATTGAACTGAATATCTACACAAGCTAAGCTTAGATTTGTACTAAGCAGATAAAAAGAAAGAAATTTATATAAATAAAAATGTATTTATATCTTATCAAATGAGTACTTACTAATAGAATGGTAAGAATAGATACTATTTTGGGTAAAATATAAAGTAACTTAAATTATATTTAAACGACTTTAAGCAAAAAACAAGTGCTTGGAATGTTCCTAAACATTTCCTACTTTAAATAGTTTTAAATAAAATAAACCCTTCGTGTGTCCGACAGATAACTTGTAATTGTTTGTGCGCAGTTTATTACAAACGCCTAATTAATCATTTGTTTATAAATTATAAATATTTTACTATATCCTAGTTGAGCTCCGTCTGCTCAAGACTCAACGGCTGGAATGCGTTTGGTGAGTGGTAATAAAATGAGGCCTAAACTATTTCTATTACTCAGCTGTGTGTGTGTTTATGATAACAGGGCTAGAATAGAAAACACAAACAAAAAACGGGTAGCAAACCAAACGGCAAAAGAAACAATACTGGAAATGAAAACAAACACAAACACACAATGGTAAATGAAAATAAAAAATAACCTTTTGCGTATGAAAGCCACGATAAGATTCAGTTGAAACAATTTCGAGCAATCAATTAATAGACGGTGTCGTCGGAGAACCGAACTCATAACTGATAAGTGATAGCTGATAGCTGATAACTGATACCTGATAACCGATACCAGATAGCGCTCCACGGCCCATTGCCATTGGCAGTTAGTTCAAATCCGATTCGCGTCGTGTCGAGAGTGCAAGTTTTTGCCAGAGCAGCGCAGAACATCTCGTCTAAGGTAAAAAGATTGCTCATCACACCTGTTTACCTGTTCACCTGTCGTCGTCGTCTTAGCTGCCAGTCGAGTGAGAATTTCCTTTCTCTACAAATAAATCAAGTGCGCACAGAGATAACACCGTGACTATATATTTAATATATAGAAAACAGTAACATATTATCGCATTTAAAGTTTCGATAGTGATTAGGTTTATGATCATGATGTCATATGCCCATCGCAAGGAATCAAAGCTAGAATCAGTGCCTAAAAACATATGCTGATTGAACTTTAATTGGTGGCTTATGTAACGCCACATTCAAAAAAGTGATTGCTTCATTTGCCAAGAATTTCTTACCAAAATGCGATAGCTAAAAAACGGCATTTCACAGCCAACAGTGTACAGTGTACAGTGTAGTAAGTGGTGCGAAAACCAAGGCAGCAGCTAAATTGGGTTTATCTAATCAGCAGCACATTCACAGTCACATTCATATTCATATTCATATTCACACATGCACCTACTCAGGTATTCAGGTGTATTCAACCTTATTCTTTTGCCATCGAGTATATAGAGCTAGATCACAGTTTTATATACAGATTGGTTAATTAAAATCAATGCCGAATGCGTCAAGTGTGTCTCTCTAAGCATAGTCAGTCATACTAAAGCCTTAATCACAGCAACATGGTCAAGCCCAGCTACAGGACTTTAAAATATTTTCGACCTGTTGTGGTTACGCGTAGGTGAATATTTTTGAAAAATTCAAGGGACTGATTTCGAGATTTGTTAAATTGAGTGAGATAGAACTTAGATAAAGCATTTGGAATTCGTTTAAGCCTAACTCAGTTAACGCAGGAGCTTTCAGTGAATCGGGATAGCATATTTAGAACCAAGTGAAAAGGATCTTAATAAAATAAATACACGAATTATACTTGGATATCCGCAATCGAATCCCCATTTCTGACTACAATTACTCACTGATCCTAGTTACAAACTAAGTGAAAAGAAGTGAAACTTGTTTTTCCTATGGATAAATGTATTAAACTTCCAGTCAATCAAATTTATATTTTTAACATAAATTACTTATTAAATTTATGTTAAACATGATTTAAGTTGTACAAATATTAACCAGTTAAACAGTTAAAGACTCCCAAATACTAGAAATAAACTAGCTCTAAATAACTCCACACAGTTTAAACATAAACAAATAAAAAGTAAAAGTAAAAGTAAAGGGTATCTCACAGTCTAAGTGCTTGAAACTTGTACGATTTGATAACTGTTCGCTGGAACCATAAAGTCGCGTGTGTCACTTTCAAATAGATTATGGATATTTTATAATCATGGAGATAAGGAATCTTTAATTTGCACTGATTTGCATAGAATTACGTATATATATGATATGGTCTATATACTATATATTCGGTATCTACAGTATTTGTTGATTTAATTACCCTTTAGCAGTATGCTCCGAAACGGATATGAGAATGGAGCGCATTCCAGTGATTACGATGATAATAAGCCAACATATGCGTTGGATCATTTGGCCACGTTCAAGTTGAAAAATGAAGTGGAATCCAAGCAGCCAAAGGAGAAGATGAAATTACTCATCGAGCTGGACAAAACAGGTGGCATTTGGCCACATCAGATGTACATGAGCTTCAATGGCCAGTGGCTGGTGATGCTTGACAAGGAAATGAAGGAGATTGAGAACTTTCCCGGCAGTTTGATCACAGAGCCCACGGCATTCATCAGTGACGATCCACTGGAGACATACAACAACATTCTGATATTCACTGTGCCGGGCATTTCACTGGGCAACACGGAAATGCACATCTTTCAGGTATGTCTCAAAGTATCTTCAACTTGGGAAATTCTGAGGAAAACTCTTTCACTTTTCGCAGGTTAAGGATGTGAACGCTGTGCATTTGGTGGAGGATCTGCGGCAATTGAGCAGCGGTTCGCCAGTGACAGTGGATCGCAATAAGACACCCATTCGTCTGCCCAAGCCGGAGCGTCCTGGCAATCATCAGGCCAAGGATCAGTTTGGCATTGCAGCGGCTGTTGCCGAAATTGCCGCCGAGAAGAACGCACAAGATCAAGAGCAATCCGATCGAGATGTCCAGGTGATCAATCATTGCTTGTACGTATATCGCTATCCCTCTTATTGTCTTTAATCTATATCATATATTTTAATATATGTTCTACTAATCTCTGTTTTAGCGAGGACATAGAGCGTTTCATTGCCCGATTGCACTACGCATCCGAGGCGCTGCACGAGCTGCAGTCGCGTAAGAACCAGCACAATCCGCATGGAGAGGGTCTGCTGGTGCTACGATCACGTCCACCCATCGAGAGCGAATTCTATGACATTCTGGCCAAGATTAAGCTGTCGCTAAACTTTGCGGTTAAGCTGCAGAATCACTTCAATAAGGGCGTGAATCCCGTGCACAATGTCTTTGTCTCGCTGCAAACGATCGTGAATGTCTGCAATGATATCTACGAGGGTGCTCATCTGCCGGAGAGCGTGGTGAATCCTCTGCTGCGTCGTGAAACTGTGGGTTTCCTCAATGGTACACTAGACTCCAACGAGCGGGACTTGTGGCATAGTCTGGGACCCAATTGGAATGTGCCCAAGGATCAGTTCAAAGATCACGTTGGAGCATATCATCCCATTTTCTATGACGACTGGTCACCCGACTGGGTGGTCGATGAGGCAGTGCCATACTTGGCGCCTGTGCTGAAGAAGCCACCGACACCGCTGTCCACACCCATACCTGTGAGTCCAGGTAGCAGCAGCACCTGGCTGAGTCGCCTGCAATCCCGTAACGTGGATATCGCCGAGGTAGCCTACAGCAAACAGGCCACCAACGAAAAGGAACTCAATGTGACAAAGGGCGAGTACTTGGAGGTAAGTTGATGACATCAAACTAAAACTCTGTTTAATAAAAACTTAAAATGCAGATAATTGACAACTCCCGCAACTGGTGGAAGGCTCGCAATTCCTATGGAAACATTGGCTATGTACCGCACACTGTGCTGATTGCCTATAATTTCGATCCCGTCGTGAGTCGTGGCAGGGCACGCGACACGGACTCCGTGGCCTCGGTGTCATTTGAGAACGGTGAGGTTAGTGAGGCGAATAATCCACTCTATCGCAATACGATGGCCATGTATGTGCCGCCCGAGAGCCGTGAGTCCCAGCAGCCCGTGGGTGCAGGAAAGAACATGCCACGCTCCTACTCCATGCCCAATGTGCCGGTGCCACCGCCGATGCCGCCAAGCGAGAGCCAAACGCCTACGGACACGCCCACTGGCACCATGAAACGCAACATGGCCGCAGCAGGAGCACTTGCAGGTGAGTTAAGCCTACATTAGTTGGTTACATTGTTATTAATATATCTGTTGTTAGCTATGCGTGCCCGCAACGATTGCGATGCCGATGACGAGGCGTATTTGATGCAGGATGGTGTAAACGATGAAATGCGCGTCTTCCTGCAGCAGAGACAGCGTCGCAAGGATCTGGAAATTCTAAAGACTCCTGAGATCTATATTAATCAAAACTCAAAGCCCAGGGAGGTGGAGGAATGGCTGCGCGCCAAGGGATTCTCCGACAATATCATCAAGCGCCTGCATACGCTCAGCGGAGAGGAAATCTTTGCTCTCTCACCGCACACCATCGAGAGCTACTTTGGGCAACGGGAGAGTCGTCGGCTCATCTCACAGATTGTGCTGCAGAAGAACTTCTGCGAGGTATGAACTAAAATATCTGACAATTTTTAGAAACTTATATAAACTAACTCAACATTTAATTTCAGTACAAAACCATTCGATCATCGGAGCTGTCAGCGAAACTGGCCAAGGCCAGACAAAAGGCCGATCAGTCCAACGGGGACCCGAACGAGGTCTTCTAAGAACGCAATTGCCCCAGAGTCCGGCATTGATTTGAATATTTCCACATGGTATTACAATATCATTGTAATGCATGAGTTTGGCCATTTACCAATTATTTATATTGTTCCCTTCATTTATTTCTTAAACATTTCTGTATATGTGTAAATAAACATAAACAAATATATATTTATATAAGTTAAGTTTTTTTCTCATTTGTTTTGAATAGCAAATAAAAAACCAAAGCGATCAAGTTCAAAAAAACATTTTGTTTTCAATATGGTAAAATGTACTGCATTAAAAAGCTTCCTAAAAGTATGCAACTATGTTTACGATATGGCTTGTACAAATCACTTGCATACTTTACGGCATTTAGAAAATTTAAAACTTGCAAATTTATTGGGCATTAAAATGTAGATGACAATAGGTGGATAGTGCCATTAATATGTTTCATGCATTTAAAAAATACAATTGCATCGGTGTTATTTTCGGCCTGTGATAGCTTGAAGCGCTGTTCCACTTAATCTTGTTTGTTTTCCCCCCGGTGCTCCTGCTGATGAGCTGTCGAAGAAGTTTGGGTCTACTATATAATTTGGCTGTTCATAAGGCAAAACTGGGCCAGGCATAAAATAGGGCGAATACGGAACGGAGGGTATATACGGATACGCGGAGGGCACAAATCCGGAATCGTATACAAAGTTGGGATGACTATAGACCAATAAGCGAGCAAAGCAGCTTCTAGACAGAAGAGCCAATGCACCAAGAAGTATCTATAAAAGCAATAATAAAACCAGTAAGTGTAATTATGTAAATAAGTGAATTATTAAGCATTCTATGCCAATTAAATATTTTAAATATAATTGTTTATCCTTTGCACACTTACCAATTTCGCAGATGTCATGTTGTCTTTTGCTGAGGTTTCAAATTTAAACTGAAGTGACAAAGTCTTGCAGGTAAAGAGGAAAGATCTGAATACAGGTGTCAAGCGGAACGTTTACCGATGTAAGCGATAACTTGATTACAAGATACGCTGCGGAACATATTGTCTTGTTAACGTAATAGTTATCCGAGAATATTCTGTAATTACTAGGTAACAGTTTTGGTATTTTATTTTATATATATGCTTTCAGCTACAATAAATTATTATTTTAAGAAATAAATCTAAAATAACTTTATGTCCAGAATAACAGAAATATTTATCAATTAAATATAAAAAAAAAATTTGAAGTTAACATGTTGTATTTAGATGACATTCCTTTCGAATTATATTAATATAATGTTTTATAGTTTTTAATTATTCAAAGTTTGCTTTAAGCCATCATTTTTAGTCAGCACTGACTCAATTGCATTTTATTCCATTGCATACTTCTAGGCATTTCTTAAAATGTTGACCACAAATTTGCTTGATCACCCTTGAAATAGCAAACGGCAGTTTGGAATTAAATGATCCATTTAATACTTGCATTATATTTAATTATCGAATTAAAAATAAGATCATATTATTTGTCACAGAAGAGTTTAGTGTGCCTAAATTTAGATTGAAAAAGTCAAAAATCCGTTGGTAAACTATTAGTTTGGTGGCACGTGTTGTGGCAGCTGCATACATTATTTTTGTCGTAACTAAAACTATGGAACTTAACCCGGTTGAAAGCATTGGCAGACAGTGGTCTTTATTCGCCTTACTGTTGGCAGTTGTTTGGCTGAACTGTCCATGTTTGGTCCAGGCAGCCACTGATCCAGGATTCGTCTCGTTTCAGTCGAAATGTAATTGCTCCTTGACCATGGCCTGTACCTGCTGCCAAACTGCTGTGGTCAATCCCATGAACATGACGAAAACTGGTAAAGTTACATGCACTAAATTATGCATTTAATAAAATTAATAGTCGTGTTAATGTCATTTTAGCCTGTGTGACATTCAAAATCAATCTGCTCAAAGCCTCGGTGGATATCAACGTGTCTGTGGATGGAACCTCAGTGAACTCGTTCACACTCGATACCAAAACTCCGACCAGTTTGTGTTTGCCTGTAATATCGGATATGACACCTTTGGCATTGTGCATTAAGATGAGCACCAAAATGTCCGGCTTGACTAATTTAAATATCTGCCCGAATTTCTATAGCAATTTCAATACCAATCAGATTATGGCCTATGATCTGCCATGCATTAAACTTGGCTTAGATGGCTTCAGCATTGTCTGAAAAGCTGAAAAGAAGTTTAATTAAAAGTGAATAAATAAAACTGCAATTGCTTCGTTTTGGATTGTTTATTTTTGCTTCTCGTTAGACATATTGTTATACTATGTGTAGTTGCAGCAAAGCCAAAGATAGTTATAGCGCAGGTTGTTTAGTGACAGCTCCTATATACAAGTAGTGCAGTTCTTAGCTTAAGCCTACAGCAACATTATAGTCGGTAGTAATAATAATTAGTGTTAGTGTTAGATATAGGTTTAAAGTATATAAGTTGTAATCTGAGATAGCGAAAGAGAGACAGGGGGAGAGAGACTGTGTTTTGATAAATTATCATAAAATAAAATATATTAATAACAAAATAATATAGTACATGTGTAGGTAAATGTTAAGTGTAACTGAACCCATCGTGCCCAAAACATAAGATAAACCCCAAAGTAGCCCCAAAGAAAGTAGCAGGCGGGCCAACAGAGAAATAAAACAAAAAACAATTTACAATAAAACTTACAACTGAAGATCACACAAAGGACTGCTAAACTTAAAGGCTACACGGCTTACAACTAAGTAAGTAGCATTTAAGATGCATAATTAAATAGATAGATTATCCCTAATCGATTTTCGATTGTCGAATATCGTTTAATGTATATCAATTGTCGTTTATCGTTTATCCTATCAATAAACTGTCTAGGGATGGTGCATGCCCCGCACTTTAATTGCTGAAAAAACTAACATTCGTGATCCGACTTCCTAACGCCCTTGCCAACTGCTCTCCACCAGTACCACTTTTAGCTCCAATTCCTGTTCCAGTTCTAGCGCCAGCTTCTAATGCTGCTCAACGATGCCAGCGAAGGCGTCGTCGGCGGCGCAGGCGGTGACGGCGGCGGCACATCGCTCACAATCGCCTTGCACATGACCATCCTGACTCCGGCGAGGAAGTCGGTTAGGTAACATCATGTGGGTCGTGGCGGTGCCGCCGCCTTTCGCGCTGTGCATATCAGTGCGGTAGGCGGTGGTGGTGGCGGTGCACTGCGCATTCTTGCCACCGGTTTCATATCCAGTTTCACCTGCTGCTGCTGCTGTTGCTGCTTTGGCTGCGTCGTGATGACCTTTGGTATGGTGCCCAGTCGCTTTGCCTTGGCCTGCATCACCAGATCCGCTTCGGCACCGCCTTCGGAGCTAACCGAATCATAGGACGATGGTGTCGGTGAATGCCTGCGATTGCCTTGCTCATCCAGTTCGCCATCTTCGTCATCCTCCTCGTCATCTTGCTCCTCGATCATCGTGCGAAACTCCTGTATGGAGTCATTAAGCGCCCACAGTTGTGACAGCAGTGAGAGATCCAATTGACGCAAACCGTACTGTAAAAAAAAGAAAACATAGCATTAGATACATTAAATTAGTGTAGACATAATTAATATGCAGCATGTAGCAAATATATTCTTGACGTGGCCACCAACGCGCTCCATTGCTGCATGCAACTTTCAAAACCCAAGGCAAACACTGAGTCTTAAACAGCTGAATGACTAACTGAATGACTGCCAAACTGCCTAACTGACTGACTGACTGACTGTAGTAACTTTTTTGTCGTGCTTTATATTGCACTGATTGACAGCGCCACACAGCAACTAAAGCTGACAGAGACGTGTACGATGACGGAGACTGGGGCAGGTGGGGAGACGAAGATAGAAACCGTCTATTGGGACACACCCACGGATCTATAGAAAGGTTTGGCGTTTGACGACTAGATGCATAGAATCCCGGATTGGCTTTGAGAACCTCGACTTTCTCATCAAGTTTGTTGAGCATAGCAGCAATTTTTTGTTCGCGACTAACAGATACCCTGCCACACTGGCTTTAACAGGGAAGACTGAATTTATTGTAGTTGTAGCACTTATGCCTATGTAAAGCATTACTAAAACCTTAATTCGGTGGCTCTATAGTTAAAGTTCGTGTCCTTTTACCATTAGATTTTCTTTCTTCTATTATATAGCCAGAGTATTAACTTAGCTTACATTAAATGCCTTCTTTGGCTTACATGTAAGCAATTAAAAGCAATTTTAGCCTGCCCATATGAAATACTAAATATAAATGTTTGATTTTATGTCAGATCTTAAAGAACAATGTCTCTGTTTTAATGGTCTTCGCTTTCCAAATGTCATTTTTATTATCCTAAGCAATAAATCTATGAAATGTATCTGCAATTAGACATACTTCAAGTTGGCTATAAGTTTTTAACGATCTGATTGCTTTTCCTTCTCGCTTTTCTCCCAGTATGTTAAGTTAAAATTACACAAACTAAAATTTTCTAAGAGACAAATCTAAAGTACTGCTTAGAGTACTAAATTGGCTGCACTTTTCTAAGTGCCGTTAATTGAAAAGAGTATTTCCGCACACTACCTTTAATGTGCAATCTATATTTGGTTTTCAGTTTTCCATTCTTTTTGCATTTCGCCGTTGCCGTTGCCGTTGCTCAAGCCGATGTCGATGCATATTTATGCCATGACAGCGTTCATCAATCTGTTGGCTGCTATCAAAGTCTGACATTTAACAGTTCAGCGGCCCGTCAATATGACGTGACGTATGGGAGAATGGGGGAGGAGGTGTGCGTTGGAGGTGAGGGGTAGAGGGAGCTGGGTTTTAACCTAGCTTGTCTCCTGGCCACATGAAGCGTATGTCGTGCAACATTTGCAAACCGCATTTATGGCATTAAGTAACTTGACAAGAGTTCGCGGCGCTTTTGATAGCGCCAGACAGTTGGCGTTAACCCAAAACAGCAGCTCAGTCTCAGTCTCAGTGTCAGTCTATGGCTCCAGCTGCAGTTGGGGGCTTGCAACGATCCATCTAAGCAAATGTGTATATATTTATATATATAGATGTATAGCCATACAGAGTAGGTATCTGCATATTGCCTTGGCCTGCATTTCGTGGGCTTGAGCTTGAGTTTGAGCCGAGCTGACAACAAGACGCTTGTGGTCAAAATGAAAGTTCCCCGGTCGCTGTCGAGTCGGAAGGAAAAATCTCATTTGTCAATTAATATCGCCGCATAATATCTTGTGTGCAAAAAGAAAAGCAGCACAACTTTCTGCATCGCTGCCACATAGCGGCATTAAGCAAATCCGCTCAAAAAAAAAATCCAGCAAATGCTCTATCCCCCATCCGATCTGATCCGATCCGATTCGACCCAATCTACCCCGCCTACTCACACACTCTTAGCTGGGCTCTCTAACAAGGATAGACACCATCTCGCTGGCAATCTGATATCCATGAACTGTAGCTGCCGCTAACTGCCAACCGGCAACCACCAACAACCAAGCGCCAACCGCCAACTGTCAACTTCCAACTGGCCAACTGTTTTTGCCTGTCACACAGCATTTAATCCTGACAGATTCAAGACTTTTCCGAGACTCCCCACGTATCAGCCTCTAAAACATGTATCTAGACAGCTTTAAAAATAAAATTATATATATATTTTCCCATAAAATCGTTAGAACTTTGATTTTCTTAAATCCTTTTGGAGGTTTGTACTTCCAGTAGAATACAAAATTATTTATGTATTATTTCTAGAGGAAATATTAACTCTAAGCTAAATATTAATATATTTATACCCATTTAAATGATTAAACACAATGTTATTAAGCTTTTAATCTATTTAACTATTTAAAAGTCACATCAAATCCATAAACCTTGTTTAAATCATTTGTTTATTAGCTCTACTTTTTTTTATGTAAATTGTTAATATTAAAAAAACCATTTCAACATCAATGTAATTTGTACTTTCAGTTTGATTAGCCTGATTTGCATATTTCAGCAGGTCAGCAAGTTGCATTAGCACAGTTTCAATTGACACAACCGCCCACGCACACACACGACTGTTTTTTATTTGCAACTCATGTATGTTAATTAAAGCTTAATTGGCATTAAGCACAGAGCCGACAAGTGGAGCAGGTTTTTCAGCGTTTGCAACCCACAACTCAAGACTGAAACATCCTCCAATGGCACAGTTTACACACCCACCAAAGGTTGGTAAGATATTTCCGCATTACTTGGCCAAGTACAACAACAATCGATGGCTAAGATTATCAATCAAATGCGGAACAAAGTTGAAAAGAAATATTGGAAAAGTTGTGAAAAGAACGAGACTTTTGAAATCTATTTGCGGAAGACAAACAGTCGCCGTCTTGCCAACTTCTGTGCGTGGAAACGAAGTTTGTTGGCTTCGCGGTGTTGTGATGAAATATTTGCAAAATCACAACCGCAATAAGAACATTAAGAGCACGCTCAAGGTACTGTTATGCCATAGTACGGTATAGAAGCTAATAATATTTGTTGTTATGCCTAGTTTCACAAAGTGAACTTTGTGCTTACGCTGCGTATGCGTAATACAGTACATTACATCATTTTGCATGCGGCGAGACGTGGGCAAAGAGTTGTTACAGCTGCTACTATTTCAATGTCAGTCAGTCACTCATCTCCGTCTCCATCTCCGTCTCCGTTTTGTAATTAACTAAACATTCAACTGGTTTGGCTTATACGTTTACGTTTACGTTGGCGGCATGCAACTAGCCATAAGTTTACTTAAATAACCAATAAATTTTTTAGTTTAACTGCAGTTTGAATAATTCTTCCCTCTTTAATTCCACTTCCAATTTCTATTTAAAGTGTTGTGCAAAATCTAAACAATAATTTACAGTTCAAGTCGCTTGTTGAAACCTTTAGAGGATGTGTCACAGTTATTTATATACTACAAGTATAGTGCTTTAAACCAAGCACCATGAACTTCACAGATGGAAAGACACAAGTATTAGATCGTAAATTGCAAGTCATTTGGGCAAGAGACTTGAAAACATCTAAGCATCTTCTATGTTGACTGTGCCACAAAAATTGCATTAATGAGTTTTTAAAGCGAATGTTCTTGAGGTTTTTTATTCTCTTTATTTTTTGTTTTTTGTCTTCTTAAGGCAGGTGGCACGAGGCAGAAAGATGTAGTGTCTTTTGTTGATTACGACTTGCAATCAGTGGGAAGTGCATTGAGTGTAATTAAGTCCAACATATGGTGACATTAGCCTCTACTAAAGCAAGCAAAGAACTTTCGCTCGAGTGTTGTGTTTTGTCGTAAAATGCAATCGATAATGTTGAAAATTTAATTAGCCCCAAAGCGCTTAGAAGCGCTCAAAGAGCACATACACTATTATAACGTAGTATATTGTTATGAACATTAGTTGTTTATGTGTGTAATAAACGCGACAATGCGACGACCAACGACCAACGAGCGACAAGAGAAACCCTTAAAGTACGTGCATCTCGTGGATGCAACACGGCAAATGCCATCCCAAGTTGTTGCATGCATGCATTATGCATGTCTATAGTTTTGTGTTTCTATCTTTAGACAGCAGCAAGAGGGAGACAGAGAGAAAGGAGGGATGGAGGGGGATGGAGGATGCCTTGGGGCGTCGGCTGCACTTCAAACATTTGTGCGTTGTTCGCAAGCGTGAACTTTTGTGACCGCTGAGAATGCGCTGCAAATGCGGAAGCGCCTCCCCAGAGATAAGCTGGCCAACCAAATGTTGCAGTCATTGTCACAGTTCTCTAGTCACAGCAACAACATTTACTTTAACAGCTGTTATTGCCGTTGTTGTTGTTGTTAACTTAATTTAGCCTTAACTTTATTGCTGTGTTGCCTTTGTCGATTTTTTAAAACGACAACAGCGACAACTTTTTGGCATTTGCATTTGCGAGCCGAAGACAAGTTACAAACAGTCACGCCTTTCAACTTTAGCGCCAACTGCACAGATACAAAGGCACACGGCTACACTGAGAACAAAAGTAAGCTAAATACTCTAAAATATATATTACATTTCTTTAAAAAGTGTACTACAAAGTAAAGGGGAGTTTAAGGCATATTTGGTGAATTCTAAAACTAATTTTCTGTTGGTAAAAAATACTGGACTAAATAATTTCAATAGGTTAAAAGAAAAGTCAAAGTTTTGGACCAAATCTAAAAAGCCTTCATATATTCATTAGACTTTTTTTCAGTGTACCAATAGAGATGGAGATACCAATGTAACACAGTCGTTGGCGACATTTTGACGTGCCCAGAACATTGTCAACTCTGGAATTTTTTGTGTTTGGCTTTTGGCGCCTCTCTCGCTCCCTGTCTGTCTCCCTCTTCCAATTTATCGTCCTCTCTTTCTCACTGCATGTCTTTTAACTGGGAGTGAGTATATTTAGACACGTTGCATATTTATTGCCATTTACTTGTTTGCTTTTGACGCCATTCATTGGCCAAAGCCAAAGACACAGCCAAAGCAATTCACTTGACTCTACTCCACTCTCTGCTCTGCTCTACTCTGCTCCACACCACCGACAAACAACCAACAACTTGGCACGTACGTTCCGATAAAATGTCAACGATACGGGTATTCGTACTGCTATTCACATCCCTATTGACCGTTCATCTAACGGACCCACAAAGTGCTAAAGGTATTCACCTCAAAGGTGCCAATAGACGACGATGCATTGGTATGTCTTAAGTCCATAATCCGATCGAATGGTATAAAATCCGTTTTGACTCATACTTTGTATGCAAAGCATTTCTTTTGTGAGGCGCCACTTAGGCCCCATACCACTGAAGCAACTAAATTATAACGATAGTTTAACATCGCATTAAATTATGTGCATCTCTAGCGTGTGTAACTTTCATAATTTGTTGCCTAGTGGCATTAAGACACACATATGCTTCAATGCAGTCATCTCCAGCGAGTTTCAACTCCACACGCAGCTGCCACAGACAACAGCAACAACTGCAGCTAAAACATTTAAGTTGACTGGCCAAAACGGTAGCCAAAAACTGCTACAGAGCCATAAATAAAAGCGCTCTATACAACATTTTCTTGTTGTTGTTTAGTTTTTGTCTGCAATGCAAAATTACGCAACATTTGTGTGTCTGATTCCGCACTGATTGATAAGCCAAACAAACAAACAGACAGACAAGAAGACAGACATTAAGACAAAACAAACGTGTATACTATATACATAAGTATTCCCCCAAAAAAAGCAATTTCTATAGTCAACGCTGCAGTTTTAGTTGCTGTATTTACGGCCTGCAGCAGCAGCGGCCTCAACTCACCGTACAGCTCATTAAAATATCTGTCTGCTCAAGGTGTTGATAGTTTTTCCAGCAGTAAACAGATTTTAAAAGAGTGCCAACATCTCGAGACTCATATAAAAACTCTTTTAATTGTTCTCGTGTTAAAACATTCTTTTCTTGGCACATGTCACTGCAGGCTGAATTGATTAATAGTTTTGGTAAAGACACAAAAGATATTAAAATCTAACTAAGTTGGCACTAAAAAGGAAATATTAAACTTTAAATTCAAGACGGGAATCAGGTAATTATTACAAGTAGAAGATCAAGTAGAATTCTAGCCAACTTAGTCAACTTAACTCAACCAAAATAGAACAGAATAAAATTAAATAAGTAAAGCAATTATTTAAGTTAAAAAGTTTCAATATTTATCTTAAAATCAATATCCTTTTTCTTTAATTCATTTACTTCCCGGCAATTGAAAGATCTTTTTCGTAACAGCGGTAAAAAAGAGAAAGACCAAACCAATTGGTGTGTTGTCTCCAATATCTGAACACATTTGTCACAACAACTAAGTGATTTATCTAATGGATTGCTTAGTTGCAGTTACAATCGTTGTTGGAGTTGCGTTCGGTGTAACAGTAAATTTTATATTGCAAAATATTGGCAAACTGATTTAGCTGTGGATTGGGATTGTTCCCCACTCGCTGCAGTGGCCAAAGCCCAAGGCAAATTAAGTGCGGTGATGTGGGTATGTTAATCTATGGACTCGTGTATGTAAGCCCCCATCGTGTAAGCTCAAATTGTAGCTAGACCCTGTACTCAAGTAGTGTATTAGGTTTATAAATGTTGTCTAAAGAAAACACTGTGCGTAAGAGTCGGATGAGGAGTTAGATAGATTGTAAGATGTATGAGTCTGATAAGTTTGAATTGCTATTAGATACAAGACTCAAAAGGTAAGTTTTACTGTAACCAAAGAAGCAGAAATCCCTTTCCTAAATAATATTGAATATATATTACAAGTTTTGCAGAAAAGAGAACAACAATTTGTATACAGGTTGCTCTGTAACCCATCAAGTTTGCTAAATGAATGTCTCATAGTGCGTAGTTATTACAGCATACACACAGGGTCTTTCACAGTCTACTAAGCTTTGCTACTAGTTATTGCGCTGTTGCTGCATGCCCCCATTTGGCATTTGCCATTTTCTAATTGAACAAATGCGCCCCAGAAGCGCAACTGCGACCCAAACTACAAACAACTCTTGCCAAAAGACAATCGCATCTTGGTCTTGGAGCTAGCGGTCGAGAGCTGCAAGTTGTAGGAGGAGTCTTTTGTGGGGGCAGATTGTGAAGATTAAGGAGTCATCTACTGCGTCGCATGTGAGCGCTAATTTTTGTAATTTGTGTGCAACTGTCAACGCAAAGCAAGCCACGGGCTCAAACTCAAACTCAAGCTTTAACTGAATCTCGAGTTGTTACTGAATTTGGTGGCGAACTTTCACTTGCATTTTCCTGCTGCCTCCAATGAGAGTGTCTCTTGACTCTGTTTTGATTGCAAGCTCGGTGTTCAGTGCATGTTTATTTGTTTGTTTATTGGCCTGGGCAACATTTAATTTCAGTCGATTGAAAACGTAATTTCCCCTTCGATCCCCCGATTCCTCGATTCCCTATAACTGAAATCTTGGCTGCATTGTGTCCACTTTGCATGTCATGGAGCTGTTTAAAGCTGTTTGGCGCTGTTTTGTGCATTGCATTTGTCAGCTTCCCATGTGCTATAAGTTTTTATTAAATTTTTATGTCAGTTTTACGTGCCGAGACACGCTTTCATCTCGATCCGCTAGATAAACACACACCACTCACTATATATAAATAAAAATGTATATATGTAAGTGCATTTATTTATGTTTTACATTTATTTATTTATATTTAATGTGCTTGCAACTGTGACACTCCCCGCACCAGAATTTGCATATTATAACCATAATATAGTATACATATGTATATATAGATATATGTATTTCTGTATTATAAGCTCATTGCGCCATGACGTTTATTTCAATATATTTTAGCTCCAACGGAACTTGGCTTCAGTGAATCGCACATAATTAGCCACGACGCGGTCTCCGTGTCCATGTCAAGTGGAGTCGCCCCCAAAGAGTTGCCCCTATTGTTGTTAATATTCCCCATTTGACTCTTAACGCTTTTCAATTAGCCAACTGAACCTTCGCTTTGCACCATTCTGTTGCCAAAAACATAATACCTTAAATGTGTATCGCAAGGTTTAAACTTTAAACACAACCTGCAATCCAAAGGCCAATATTAAAACTGTATAGAATCGACAATTGGCATTGCTGGCATTTAGCTTAAGTGAAGAAAACGAAAAAAAAACCAAATCAAATAATAGGCAGAAAGCATTGATAAATCTAGTTGTACAATACAGTAAAATTTAAAGCGAAATAACCGTTAAAAATCGCAGCAGGTTGTCGACTTGTGGCTAACACTGTGCTACATGAAACACGAAGGCAAGGCAAACCACTAGGGGCGTAGTTTGGGCCAAAAAAAGCAGCTAAATAAAGGCTATAAGAAGTGGAGTAAACCATTATTTAACTATTTGGTAAACTGATCACAAAAGGGACAACAGAATTAACTTAAATGTATCTGTTTACCATACCTATTTTAATGTGTTACATCAATTGTACAATAACTAATTATTCTTAGTGTTAATGAAACTCTGAGCTGTCTGCCCTCAAGACAAAACAGAATTCGCTGCTCTTAAAAGTTATTGTAGCGCATCGAATGGCGGCAAATAAAATGAAAATGATGTTTAAATTGTTTATTTGTTTTGTTTTATGTTAACTAGAAAAAGAAGAAAAACTGAAAAGAAGACAGAAGTAAATTTAAAAGTGAATTTCACACTCAGCTGCACAAGAAGTTGGCTAAGTTGCGATGTATTAGTCAGATATTACGACTATAAGTTGGTTAAAGGCGGGAAACTGCGACTGTCAAAGACTCTGTATTTATTTGGAAATATATTTAAGAAAACTAGAATTCAGTTAGAGTATGATCTGTATAGTCCAAATGTTTTTAGATTGAATACAGATTATTACACCAAAATGTCTGATGGCTTATGTCGAATGTAAGCCAAGATAGCTGCAATCAATTGGCAACCTGTTTCCTGGCCAACATTTTTGGTTGTTACCTCAATTAGTGTCGCCTCCAAAGACACAACACCCAAGACACAAGACTTGTAGACTCAAAATTGTCGCACAATTATTAACAAACTTATTGAGCGTAAAATGATATAATAACAATAACAACTCAGTGACAATTTATAGTTGCACATTTCTCAAGTAATTTACACAAGACTTTCGCTTTTATTTCATACCTTTTGTTGTTGTTTTTGTGGTTGCTGTCAAGAGCTTCCTGTGTGAAAAGGCCAGGAATGCGAATTCTACACAAACAGAAGAAGAATCATCGGCAGAGAGAGAGAGAGTGTATCTACTACAGCAGGCTAATTCTATATACAGAATTGAAAGAACTTCCCCATTCAACTGGCTGGCAATTCCTCATTCTGAAAAGGGCATTTACATTAATACGCATTATTTATAGACGAGCAGTTGTGCAGTTTTATTTTTGCAGGTGCCTTTGGCAGCCAGACAGACCGAGACTGGGCGCCTGCATTGATCATTAGCGGGTTCCATGACAGCAGCAAACACCAGCCAAATGCAGCACAGGCAGCACCAACCACAATAACAGGAACACCAACATCCAGAGCTGTTAAAGCTGAGTCAGTCCCCAGTGCGTCCACCCGCTGTGGGCAGCTTTGATTCAGACTCGGACTGGGACTCAGACTCGGACTCGGACTCGGACTCGGACTCTGTGCCAATGTCAGTGTCCAAATCATATCGTTATTAATTATGCATGCCACCAAAAAGTTGCCACAAACTGTTGCCATATACACATGCATACATACATATATGTATGAATGATATAATCGCAGCCGGACTTGAACCGAGACTGACATTGGTTCCATTCGCTGATTTTTGCATGATGCATGCCACAAACAACACACAGAGAAAGAAGGACCCGAGCAGGGGGCAAACTCAGTAACATTGACCCCAGCGGAGAAGAATCGGGTGTGAGTAACGCCACCGGAAGGTGAATTTTTGAAAGAAAGGTATACACAATAAGTACAGGTAAATGACGGCATCGTTAAAAAAAAGACTCCAAGCGTAGAAAAAGCAGTTACGAAAATAAATAATAACAAGAAATAAAAAATGGGTAAAGAACGAAACGACGGAAGCCGCAGAAACAACAACGGAAGCGGCAAAATGTACAGAATATTTACAAAAAAGTGTAAACAATGTTTAAACTCTTTAACAACTTATTGGGCAAAATGGCTAACAAATACCATGTCATAAGTACTTTTTTTTATGAACCAAAGGAGAAAGAAATAATTAAGAATTAATGCCCGTTATTTCTGTGAATGACTAAGAAAATATTGTTATAATCAGCTGCTAATTTTATTGCGCAGCTAAAAAACGAAGATGATTGACACTTTTGGTAATAGAAGTTTATAAATAATGAACTTAAAAATAAACAGAAAAAATAAAGAACGATTCTAAGAAAAGAAATTTGTTAGCGCACAACTAAAAGCTGTGATTTCTGGCCAAAAAAAAACTAGAAATAGATTCTAGGATTAGGATTGATTTTAAAAGCAACTGTACTCTACAATCCTCAAAGCTTTAAACTCTACTTCAATAAACCAAAAAACAGACTTAAAATTCTGCAATTTAAATCTTTAAATTCTCAGCTACATGTCGACAGTTAAAGCCATAAAAAATAATTAGTAATGCATTCAGTTGGCATAAATTACGAACCAATAGAATGCCTGTCATTAGGCAACTACGATTCGCTTGTGCCAACTCAATAAACAATAGAATTTCAGCAGGATTATATGACTGTTGGAAAATCAGCGAAGAAAAGCCTCAAGACAAAGAAAAACCAAAGAGAACGTCCAACAACATAAACAATAATAACAACAAGAAAAGCAAACGCGTTCAAGGCCGTTTTATGAAAGCCATAAAAAGTCATTTCATGCCTTGATGCATTTCTTTTTCTGCTCACAAAACCAAACTGGCCCTGGGTTTGGTCTGTTCGTTAGCCGCTTGGCTAATGTGGCAGCAGCAGCTGCTGCTTTTTTGTTCATAAATTTAATTTGCCGCCACAAGCTAGAGAGAAGGTAGCAAAAAAATAAAAAATATATAAAAAGCAGCTAAGACGCATCATTCTGCACAGCTGTAAGAAAAAAAGTCTAAATTAGTTGGCTCAATTCGCTGGCTCTGGCTGTGAATCTGGCTTAATGGTTGCGCATGCGCTGATTAGTTTTACTCCTGATTTTCTCCTATTGTTGTCAGCTATATGGTGGATAGGTGGCTAGCTGGCTGTTAGTGTTTTTATGCATTACTCTAAAGTTTATTACTTAATCTACATCGGTACACGCCCATTAAGCGACAACAAAGACCTAATAAAAAGAATGAGTAGGCTCAGCTTTGATTTACCCTGCCCTCTGAGCACAAAACTTTGTTTCTTAAAAATCGTTAGAGTACTTAAATCTTATTTAAATATATGAAAACTGAATCTAAAAATCAATTTTCCACAGAGTGCCCAACCAAACTTAGCTGTGCCCACAAGTTAATTAGAGTAAAACTGAAAACTAAATGAAATTTCTCAATTATTAATTATAGGATTCATTGAGCAAACACCTAACTAATCTGCATGCTAAGCTAAACTCACTTTCTCTATTCTTAAAGAGCTAAAATTCTCAGTTCTTGAAGGCCTGCTTTAAATTGAGCTGTAGTATAATTTGTTTTCTTGGGTTGTTTTGAGAACTTCCGGCTAATCTTAAAATGAAAATTGTTACCCGATATTGCACGCTGTCATTTATCATTTTGGCCAATTGGCATAACCTGAAGCTAAAGCTTGCATAATTATTTGTCTATTGGCATTTTTGAAAGCTGATCTAATAATATTAACGGCCTCAGTGACCTTCAACAAATGTTTACTTTCAGTTTTTATAATTGAACTAGGTGAATGAAAACGACATAAGTAATAAAATAACAAATGACAGATTGCAAAAAAAAAAATAACTGTAGAAAAAAGTAATAAAAATAACGAGTAAAAAAACTATAAATAAATACAGAGTACAAGTATTTCTATGAAGGGTATCAATTTCTTTGCGCTTTACCTTTGCCGCCTGTTAAACAATTGAACAATTGAAAGCCAAAGCGGCCAACTAACATAATTGCAGCACACACACACACACAAACACACTCCCGCATAGAGTCATGTGTGTGATACACACCCACCAACAGTTCACAGCTTGAATCGTTAATCATTCAACCGCAACATTTGCAAAAAACAAAGGAAAACTAACCCAAACCCGAGCCCAGTGCCCGCAGCCCCCAAAGGCCCCCAAACGCGGACGGGCGACAGACGGCGCGTAATTGTAAACGAGTAAATTTAAATGTTCATCCAATGGCACTAACATTAAGTATACGACTGGTTCAATACTCTTGTAATAATAATTAATTATTAGCATTAAACAAAATGCTAAGGTAAAGAAGTAGATTTAAAGATACTTAACAGTTGTGACCTATCTAAAATAGCTTATTTAATACAATTTGTAATACTTATAATAGTAGATATTAATTACTGAATGTCAAGTTATGCATACTACGATATTGGCCAAGTTATCTCAGCCAAAAACAAAATTTCTCATACCAAAGTTTAAATTTTTGTCGATTAGAATATATTTATATATCTCAACAAACAATGAAATTATTTGAGCTTTAGATAGCGATCTGCAGTTCCCATAGAGTTCATATAATATACAATGTACCTACACCCAATATCTAGAGATATAGAGGAAGATTAACCTGTAGAAAAATATTTAGATACAATTTTTCACAGCAGCTTTAATGAGTAGCACATTGCGTACTTTTTGCTGCAACTCTGACAAAAAAAATACATTTCTCCTACATCCAATTTACCACTTTCCAAGTGCTCAGCATTTATAGAGTATTACAAATGGCTGGGCAAAAACAATGACCAATTACTGTGTCATTGGGCGAGCGTTCGCGTTGGCGTTGGTGTCCGCGTTGTCCGGCGTTTGTCTCTCTAACTTCGAATTGACTTTGAGCGCGTGAAATTAGTTGAAACAGCAGCAACGACAACAAAAACAGCAAAAACAACAACTAGAGCGTAATTGGTAACAAGACACATAGCAGCGATTGTAATTTAATTGTATCGGCCAACAGGTAACAGGTAACAGGCAACAGGTATAAATGTTTAAATAGCTGCAAGGCGAGAAGGGGGACTGAGGGGGACGGCGGACTTGGGATCTCCAAAATGGCAGCCCAGCCCACAACAGATGAGGCATGACCCAAATAAGATGCAAAAACCCAAAAAAAGCGACAATGTTAGCCGCAAATGTGCAATGCAAAAATATTGCACAATCGGCAAATGCAAATTGCCAAATGGCTTAAATGCTTAATGTACTTGCCAACAAAATTGGCGCCCAAAACGGAGCACCAGCAACAACAAAGAGCTTTAATTTTGTTTCGTTTTTGTTAGTTTTTTGTTAGAAGTCTAGGTGTATTTGGAGCTACAAATAGAGCTGATTCGTGGCCGCTCCTAGACAGCAAACAACTGAACTGCATCACAGCAAAACACGGCTTAGCACCACTGAACCACAATTGCAGTTTTTAGTTTTGTTTTAGTTTTACACCTACGCCTAAGCGAAACATTAAACAGGTTCTTTGTAAAAGGTCGCCAAAGCAAAGGCACAAAATGTGAAAGGTTTTTGGCCAACTTAGACTTAAGACCGTGTTTTGCCGCTTGGCAAGCCTCACTTACTTTGTCTAGCGATTGCTTGCAGGCCTTTTTATACATATTTTCGATTTGGCCAACAACAAAATCTGTGTAACCCCAAAAGCCCAATCGATATGCAATTAAAAACAAGTCACAGTTGCATTACAAATGTGAAATTATTGCACAATCGTAGACAAATTTTAATTTATTTAATTGCAGTAGTCCAACAACAGCAAAAATAACAACAAATTATAAATCAACTGTCAACGACAACATGATGAAGCTGAGGCTTGGTCAAGAGCAAGACATCAACAGGCGTTTGGC
The DNA here is from genome assembly GCA_018152125.1 of Drosophila dunni. NCBI lineage: Eukaryota > Metazoa > Arthropoda > Insecta > Diptera > Drosophilidae > Drosophila > Drosophila dunni. The sequence continues at coordinate 17,473,060 of JAECXC010001917.1, read as the reverse complement.
AACAGCAATCAGTTGGCCCACTCGAATAGACCAAGCAGCCTCAAAAAACGTGTCACAATTCACAAGTTAAAGCCATGTGCGAATCGTGGCTGTGATTGTGATCGTAAACCGTGATCCGTGATCTGTAAACTTAAAACTAAGCTGAGAAATTTTAACTAGACAAGCGGATGTGTTCAAATATTTAGCTACAGATACAAATTGCCTTGAATGCTTCTAATATTCAACGCAATGAATCTAAATCAGTTGAGATAACGCCAAAGATCTTATCTAAGCTAATTTCGAAATGTTTTCATGAAATTTCAAATGTGGTTTAGTTCTTAAATATTCATTGGATTATCTAAACGACCGAAGTAGAATCTGATTAGGGCGAAACTGAAACGGGTTTATCCCAAAGTATCTCAAAGTGCGCAGAGTATCTGAGCAGCGACTTGTTGGCGTCTGCTTAATTTCTATTTGGTTGTTGATGCTTAGCAATTAAAAAACTGACTTAAAATGACATTTACTCATCAGAGTGATCCTCCACGCCCCGAGCAACTGCTCCGCCCCTGATGATGGCAAGTCGGGTGAATAAAATTTCTTGGCGAACCGATCGGCCAAAAAAAAATCTGCGTTTCGCCTGCGCATTCAACTTTGACAAAGTGTTTGGCACCGTGGCTAAATGTCAGCTCTCTCCTACTTCCTCACTGCTCCACTCTCAATCCTATCAACGTTTTATAAAGCCAGAGAAAAAATCAACTTTAAAGCCAAAGGCCGCCACATTGTTACATGGCTTTTGGGGGGGCGAGGGGCTGAATGGCTGAAAGGGGCTTTTGAAATGCTAAGATAATTGCTTTGCCAATTTGACTTAATGAATTAAAGCTGCATTTACATTTCGCTTTGTTGACCCAACGCGCTGACCATTTGAATGCTTTATGGCCATTTATACCAGCTTAGATGGGCGACAATGTCAAAGTTTAGAGTTTAGAGACGGTTTTGAGCTTATTTAATGCCCTGAAATATTCATGAACCGAACAAACCGAAAGTTGTTTTCACATTCAGGGAATTACTTTACTTTCTTTTCCCCGTTTATAGAGTATAGAAGTGCATGACGCTTGTGATAGACATACTTAAGCGCCATTGCAGCTGGTCAGCCACGACGTGCACGTGCAAAAAAAGAAGGAAAATCAGAAAAAAGAATCATAACTGGGTGGGTCTATATTCGATTTTCTATATGCCATCATCATCAGTCAAGTTGAAGCCAACGAATTTCGTAGAAAGCTGCGCCCAAAAATGCAATATTGTTAAGTATAATATGAAAAATGAGCCAACAAAAGATTCCAAGTGCAGTACACACACACACACACACAGACACATACACCCATGTATCTATGAAAAATGTGCAACCGAATTGTGAAGAATTTCCAACAGTCAATTTGATTTTATTTTGAGAAATTGCTTTTGGAATCCAAGTGTTGACAGCAAGCACATACAACTGTACACACTATACATATGTATATCTATATTTATGTGTATTTGTTTGCATGTAACATATATTGAATTTATCATCGAATGTGAAGCTCGAATCATTTCCGTTGCTGCAGCATTTTCACTTTGATTGTAAGCAAGTAACAGAATTTCTTGGCTTCATTTCATATGCAAATGGCGTGCCCCAAAAGTGAGGCGAAGCTTAAGCCCAAAATATGATCAACATAAGTGTGGAAATTGAAGAGGGACTAGTCGACTCACAGATGCCCTACAACCAGTAGAACTAGCAGAGTATTTACTTGCTTAGTTGGCTAAAAATAATTAAGATTTTAGACTTTAATTGAGATCTTTCCCGTTTCCTATTGTCTAAGCTTTTTAGACATCTTCTGTTAATCAAAAGTAACTAAAATTAAATTGAATATAGACTGCATTTAATTGAAAACTAACTGTTCTCAATAGAGCATGCATTTAGTGCATAATTCCCCCAATTACAGGTGGGCAATCAACTTACCATTTCCTTTCGCAGCGTCGCTATCTGCGCGTCCAAAGTGCTGCCCGTTACATTAAGTTTTGCAGGTGAGCTTGTCACAGTTGTTGTTGTTGTTAATGTTTTTGTTGCTGCTGTTGTTGCAGCTGATGATGCTGTTGTTAGTGTTGTTGTTGTTGTTGCTGTTGCTTTTGAATTGTTTTCGTTTTCGTTTGAATTGGAAGTCAACGTTGCTGCTGTTGTTTCTGCTGCTGTCGCGTTTGTTGTTGTCGTTGATGTTGTTTTTGCTGTTGTGGCTGACTCTGATTTATCGTTTGCCTTCTCTTTAGTTATCTGCTTATCGCTGTTGTTGTTGTTGTTATTGCTTTTGTTATCACTAACTTTTTGGCATGCTAATTTGTTGCCGCTTTCGTTCTCCTTATTGTCGCTGTTGTTGTTGTTGCTGTTTTCCAGCTCCTGCTGTGCCTCCACATCACTCAAAAGTCCCGAGTCGGAGCCGAGCAGCTTATTGAATCCGCTTAGGGACTTTGGCAATGGCGGCAGACCGCTTATCGACATTCCGCTGTTGAAGATAACGAAAAAGCAAATTTAAAATTAATCAAAAGTTGGTATAAGTTGAGAGATCACTTAAGATTAGAGCCAAGATCCTTGCATACCTGCGCTTGCCACCCAAATAGCCATAGCCGTGCCAATAACTAATTACGTGCCCATCATCATCATCATCACCATCATCATAATGATCATCGTCATCATCATGACCATCTCTAAATTCATCATAGTTTAAACTATCGTTCCTATTGCTATTTTGCCCCAGTTCACGCAATACAAGTGGCAATGTGTCATTGTCATTATCATTATCATTATCATTATAGTTGTCATTGTTGTAGTCATTGTCATCGTCATTCAAATCACTGCATGTGGTGGGTGTTTGGCCACGCCCCTCGCAGCCAGCACTCGCACACCACTCGTCATCTTCGTGCTCATCGATGGTAAAGAGGCCATCTTGAAATCTCTGATACCATTTGGCCACATACTGAGCACTCGGAGCAAATGGGCCAAACGCACTCCGACATTCCTCAAGTATCTGGCTGGGGTAGAGTCGCCTCCGGAAGCCAAACAAGATGCACTGCTGCAGCTCGACGGGCGTTGGACCCGGTATTGGGGATAGAAACAGTTCGTCCAGATCTTCGGACATTCGAATTGCTGTTGTTGTTGGTTTTAGCTTGCGTTTGAAACGACTTAAGACATTAGCTGTAAATTGGCAGGGTACGAAGTAAAAGATATATTTTTTAGACATTTCGAAAACAGAGACAGAGAGAGCGTCAGAGCGAGAGAGAAACTTTGAGGTAATAATCAAAACGAGTAACAGCATGAAAAAAAACAAAAACAAATACAAAACAGAGCATAGAACATTTAACTGTGTGTTAGCAAAAGTGTAAAAATTGTGGCCAAGAAGCTGGGCTTTAACTCAAACGATAAGCTGACAGCAATGACATTTCAATCTTTGCTATTAGGCACGGATACACACACACACATAAACACACACAAACTCTATAAAGCTATCGAAACGAGACACTTAACTGGGCTTAGAAACCAGTAACCAAGGCCAGCAGCTATAGCTGAAGTAGAGCTGCCACTGGCAAAGCTGGTAACGTATCGAGAGCCAGCGCTGACAATAAGCCATTTGCTTATGGCCAGTTTTAGGCGGGTTTTCATATCGAGGATGAGAGAATATATTTTACCAGAGATTTGGAACAAAGTTTAATCAAGTAGCTCGTTTGAAATGTATCTGCGGCTTACATTAAGCGGTAGACTCTTTGTTCTTAGTGGATTCCAATAAGAAATAGTTTAGAATCTAAACAATTTAACTCTATTTAAAAGTGGTTAGTTTTGAAACAGTGCTATGCATTTTTAGTAGAATAAATGTATCTCTTACAGACTCCGTCTCTACAAAGGCATCAGATTTCACATATTTATGAAACTTTAGCCAACATACTTGTAACAAATCATGGTAGAATGCCAACAACTTAATGCTGCATTGTTGTGTTCGATTTGAGAACGACAACAAACGAGTTCACAACACAAGTTGCATCAAAGGCCATAAAGTCAGCAAAAAGATACATAGATACTCATACTCTAAGTTAGATAGATACATTGTCAATGCATGAAGCGTATTGTTGCAGCGCTGCAGCAGCTGCGTCAGATACTTTAATTATTGTTGCCATGCCGCTCAGATACTGACCCAATTGTTGGGCAAATGAAAATTGGTTATAAGCGCTGCGTTTAAACTCTTTAAACAGACATTAGACAAGCAATCTCGTTTAACGGTAATCACAGCCTTAACTCTCATAGATCAGCTGCAAATTGGCGCTGCCAAAAAGCCGCACTTTGAGTTCAAACAAAATAATATCTGAGAGCGAGCAAACCACAATCCAAAGTAATCATTTTTCGCCATCGTTTTCAGATTTATCGGTCACGGTGTGGCTTAAAAAAATATAAAATATTTACAGCGGTTGCTCGGCTGACTAACTGAATGCTTGGCTGCATCTTGAGCCTCATTTTCTGGCCAAGTTAAGACGTAGACAGTGACAGCCGGACCACGGCTTTGCTACCAATCGGGTCTATAAAGTGCGAGGCATGAGTTGAGTTTGAGGCCCAGACAAATGCATTATGTATTTAACTTGGCTAATTGCTTGCTCTGCTGTGTTGTGCAGTGTAGTCTTGTGCTGTGTAATCAGTAAGCAGGTACGCTTTACCAATTGCTAATTTGTGTGAACAGCAGAGTATCTCTATTTGCGAAAGATACTTCGTATCTTTGTATATAGCCAGCAGTTTCTTAGCTAGTTGAATGCCCGATTTCACCTGAAATACGCCAGCCAGACGGTAAGCCAGCCAAACAAACAAACAAACAGCTCTCACAATGCGATATTTATGTTAAAAATTCTGCAATATAGGAAGCAATAATCACAAATGAGTTAAGAGTTAAGAGCCATGAGCTGCGTGCCTTAGCAATTCCCAAAGCCGTTTATCAATTTATTTTTGTTCAATGTTCTCTTACAGCTACAGATACTTTTACAATGTTCACGCACACACATCTCTATATACATATATATAAATACAAATATCTATATTTATAATGTATATTTATGAAATTGTAAACAGCTGCCAGCGGACATTCCTATCCAACAGCGACAATCTCAAGCGGCAACTTCAAGATTTCAAGTGTCTTTTTTTTTTTTGATTTTTGCAACTCGTCGTCGCCATTAACTCATTTAATAATCACCGAAAAAAACGCAAAAAACAACAAGATATAAAAAGCAAAAAAATTAAGTGCAAAATACATATTTAGCACGTTCGAAACGTTGAAAAAACCAAAACAATAAACAATATCAAACACAGCAAAGACAACGTTTTGTTTAGCGTAAAAAAATTGATGAAAAAGGGCAAAAACAATAAATAAATAAAACGACAAAAAGAGAAAAAAACTACTAACAAAATGGCAGTCAAATGAATAGTGTTTAACTTTTTGTTAGTGCTGCACTAAACAGTGATTGATCACTGTGATTTACGAGTTAAAAGTAATGTGATTTGCTTTTTTTACGTAGAGAAAATTATGTAAAAGTTTGCAAAATCAGTAAAGTTAAAGGCAATTTTATTGTGCAATTTCCTTGTATGCCAGTTTTATACAGTGTTTAATCAGTAATTTTCTAAATAGACAGTGAGTCAGAAAAGCTGGGGATTTGTAAGAATTCTAAAAGAAGATAAAATTACAATACTTCATGTAGTGATCTAATCGCATAATAGCATTTCAATTGACAATTTATCTCTACTATATACTATATAAACACAACAGCTGCGCTATCTCGATTTAAATATAGAAACAAATAACAAGTTTTGCATATTATAGAATTTTAAATTGTTTTTTGCCATGTATATTTCTCATTTAGTTTATGTACATAAATATTTCATAAATCCGTCCTACTCAGTTTGATTAGGAGGACCTGCTGTGAGTGCTCTGCATGAGATTGATACAATTTGCAATTAATTTGGCAAAGATCGCTGGCTGAGTAGCAGACAAAAAAATTTCACCAGCTTCAAAGTGCACATAATTATGGTAAAAGCATTTTTCAGCTACAGATACAAATACAAATACAGATACATTTGCATGTGCTGTGCTCTTATTCAGTTCAAGACTTTGTCTGCATAGTTGTTAATTAAGCCAAAATAAATGAGAGAAACATACATTAAATAGAGCTCACCTATATGTAAGTATAATTTGTATGCTGTTTTAGTTGTTGTTATTATTATTATTTATGGTTTGTCCAACTGATTGCTACATATTTATATGGCAAGTTCATTAGCCCGACAATCGCAAACACTACACAAGCACCGTGCATATTAAACACTACAAAAGTATTATAAATGTATATAGGTTGTAGACATATAGGAGTATTTATCTTGATTTATCTGCTGTACATATACACGATCTGTTAATATTCTCTTAATATGGCATTTCTTGGTTTCTAAATGAAGATTTTCGCTTTGATATCACCTGTTGGCCAATACTTTTATGGCAACGGTGACGCCTTTTAGCAGTTTTCAACCTACGCTTTATATTTTTAAATATTTTAATTAATTAGCTAAGGTATACAGAAATGGTTTGAACACAAAGTAGACTGGACTGGACTGGAATTAACTTGAATGGACTTGACTGGACGCGAATTGAATTGAATTGGCTGTCTGATGAGCGCTTGTTGGAGCTAATTAAGCGTAGGTGAGCCAAAAGGGCAAACACGACTTTGAGAAGAAAGCAAAATATGTAAAAATAGTTAGAAAGCAAAGTGTGAGGAACATGAAAATATAAGGAACAATATCTTTGTTAAAAACCTTTTTCAGCTTAGCTTACACAATTTTAATTAACAGAAATCACTTATTACTTAGGCCACAATTCGTACAGAAACATGGAAACTTTAAGCACTTTAATTTAATGGTTTTAGTCACTCTAGAATATTTTCGACCACGTTTTAATAGAAAGCAAAGCCATAAGCTTTAAACACAAATAATTTCTACAAACATTAAGACAGGTAAGTTAAATTTCCACGTGCAGGCATAAGGTCAACACAAATAACTTTGGCAACACATACATATAAACATATGTGTATGTTTGTATATAACGCACAGATATAGCTGTATATTTGTATGTACAAACTGTTATATAGATACAATAGGCACATTCGAAAATAGGCACACTCTTTTTTCTGGTAATTGCTATTGTTGAAAATGCTTTTGTTATTAATTAAGAAAAACACACATCGAAACTAAGCGGCGTCTATGATTTTACAAGCTTTTCAGATCTTTAGACAAAAACTTGCACAAAACATTTGGCTATGTTCTTTGCCGCATTCTGAGGCATAGCAACATTTTTATTGTTTTTGCTTTTTCTTTTTCTTAAACATTTTTTTATATACAACATAATTATTTTTAATTGTTATGCAGCCTCGTTTTGTTTTTAGAACATACACACGCACATACACGAGCACACACACTTGCAGACACACACGGGCACACACACGGGCACACACGCACAAAAGCTGCGTAAATCTGTTGTTGTTTTGAATGTCGGATTTGAGATTCTGACGCGTACTCACTAATTATAATTTTTACAAACAATATGGGAATTATAAACATATAATTTCGTTTTGTAATTCCGTTCGCCACAGTGCAAAAGTTTCTTTATTTTTTTCAAAAATATGCTTTTGGCCTGAGAATTGTGTTAGTTCGCTTTGATAGCGCTGAGAAATTCGCGTGCTACTAAAAGTCAAACGTTGGCGACTTTTTGCCACGTTCAATAATCTCATCCCCAGAGTTGGCCTCTCCAAGAGCGGAAGAGAATACACAAAAGGCACACACAGTTCTAGCTAGTATCTATCTATCACATGCAGATACAGATGCAGAGCACAGAATGCAAAGAAATGAGAAAATTAGAAAATCAAGATAAAGATAAAAATAAAAATATATAAGAAATGCTTCTATTGATTTAATAAAAATAAAATAACAAACAGGGTGTGCAGCCAATTGATCAAACCGCGTCTAAAATAAGAAGTCGTTTCAAGAGAGGAAAATATATATACACTATATAGAGAAGAAATTGCATTTACTTATGTTGAACTTTCCCGCTATTTGGACACCCTGTATTGCGCGTGAACACTCTTAGCCTTAGTTGCTATTTATAGAGATAATAACAAAATAACACGTTGTTTCTCTATGTAGTACATCATATTTGCCTCCGCCTGCTATACATTCAATGAGCACAAAGAAAGGGTAAAACCTCAAATCAACACTACGTCGCATGAAAATTCGGGCACAACGCGTTGCTCATTCAGAAAAATTCGAACACGATGACGGACGAGACGGGAGGATGCCATCAAATTTGTTTTTCTTTAGTTTGGGACCCCAAACAGCGTCGAAAAACTACAAAACATATATGACCATATTACCCTTGCCCCGTGCGAGAACCAGAACCAGAACTAACCGAATTGGGAGCGTCGATTGTCGGTTGTTGTCGTCGTGTCGCATTTTAAAAATAAACTCGGAAAAACGCTCCACACACCGTCAGAGGCAACTATGTACACTGATAGAAAAAATATCGATTTATGTAAATAAACTAACAAATCAATTAAATTGGAAAAAAATCATTAAATTTTTTGATGAAAAAAATTTTATTTAATTTATAAGGGAATTGAACTATCAAATAAGGAATTTCGAAAGGTGAAATGATATTATAATATTTAAATTTAAAATGTACTATTTAAATATTGTTGGCAGCTTTTGTGTGAATTTTTGAGACTTCTGAGAGGTAAATAGTTTAGCAATCGAATTGAGATGTTAAAGTAAAATGCAGCTATCGTGATCTAGGCACAAAGACGCAGGGAATTCGAAGTCTCAACCAAAGCTTTCCTAATACTGTAATTAAAGTAGTTAAAATTACCTAAAAATAAAACTTAATTGAAATTAAACAACCGGCTTTAAATTGACTAATTTACTGTTTAACGCCAGTTGGTATTGCATAAGAAAAGATTGCGAACATTTTTCTCTGGGTGTATAAATATGAGCATTTTCTATGCTTTCTGTGCAGCAACAAACTGCCGAAAATAGTGCAGGCAATCGCGCAGGTGGCAAATGGGAGCACGAACGGGATGCGTAGCGTTGAGACTCAAAAGAATGCAACGGCGACGACGACGGCGCCATTTTGCTGGCATCGTCAACGTTGTCATAAATCTTGAAATGCCTTTTCAGAAAACAGACACAGCCAACATGACTTGAAGCGATTTCTCGCAAAAAAAATAAATATACATACTATACGTATAAATACTACGTGATCATAATATCAATAGTTGACCCACAAACTTTTAGCAAAACGAGAAGTTTACTTAATAAAGGTTTTTGTTTTATTTTGGCAAACAAATCAAATGAGGTCAGGTCGGGTTTATTGTGTGATCAACTTAGAGAACAGAGCACATTGTTTTGATTTGAATAAGAACTAAAGATCTCCAAAGAAAGAGACGATTTCTATTTGTACTAAATTCTCAGAGCGTTAGAGAGCAGCGACTAAGCAAGATAATCACAAACATTCTAAAGTTTGTTCACAAACCTTAAGCGACTGTCACTTTCTGAGTACCTACAGGGAAATAAAGCTGGGCATTAACTTACAAAACTTAAAGTCTTTCAATGCCAGTTCACTTAAGACACTAATGGGCCATAATTTTTTTCTTTACTCCATTGTATTCTCAGAGTTATCAACTATGAAGCGCTAATTAACTGAGAAGTCGCCTAATAATTGTTGGCCATAATCTTTTTGTTTGGTAGGTACGAGCATTTTCCGAAAACCTTGTTCACAACAAAAGCCAAATGACGAGTGCGTTAAATGACGAAAAAAAAGTAACACAAAAACAATAACAATAACAATAATAATGTTAATGTTAATGTTAAACAAAAGCAAAAAACGATAAACTGGCGACGACTGACAACAGAAAGAGGGTCAAGCTCAGTCGCTGGCTGGAATTGAATGCGCTTTCATAGCCATAAATAAAATGATATCAGTAGCTTTATATGCAGGGCCTCTCACGTACAACGCCCCCACCTTTCTTCCATTTCTTTCAGTTTCTTTTACAGTCTTTAACTCTTTCTACACATTTCGAATCATTTTCGCTTTCATTTCAACGGGCATTGGCCATTTGGGACTCAAACGGCGATCCTCTTGAATCTACACACACAGGTTTTAGTTTCTAAATAAATAAACTAAGTAATCATATGCAAATAAGACAAATGGAAAAGAAGAGGAACACATGAAGAGTGGCTACGATCAAACGTTAACTCGGTTTGGTTACCCAAATACAAAATTTCGTTTAGTTTTTTTGTGACCTGCGTTCCATACGATTAGTCTCGGGTTTCTCTTTGGAGTCCAAACGAAAAGCGAAATTTGATTTCGGTTTTCTGATTAGTAGAACCAACAACTCACCGACTGACTAACTTGTCTCTCTATCCCTCTTACACTCTTTTTTTTATGTGTTTAGTATGTTATAGTCGATGCCTTTTGCAAATAGCATTTCTTGGGTTTCTTAATTTATGCAGCTTGTCATCGCTGGGGCTTTAACGATGGGTCGATGCTTTTGGCTTAGAAACTACCTGGCATTGGTTACGACAGTTATTTCTGGTTTCTTGTCTTCTTTTTTCTACTTTTTTTTTTTTTGGTTTTTTGCCTGCTACAAAAGCGAAAGTCGTCTGGTAATATATCAAAAATGTAAGGTGAATTATTTACGTTTATTATGCATAGTGATTTTTTAAACAAAACACAAAAAGGTATAGAAAAACACACGTTTTAGAAATTATTTAAAGTAAAACAAGTAGGACAACAGCAAGTGGAATATACCAAAAGATAGCATAATAATCGTTTAAAGAACTCTTGATTGTTGATTTCCTTATAGCAATTTTCAATTTCCGCCAGAGTTCTTCATGCGTGTTGCCAAATCTGAAGTGTTTCAATCATTGAGATTTCGCACAACTCTCCGTACAAATTTTGGTTAATAATAACAAGAGATTTTTCATTTGCCAGACCAGGCAAACAAGTGAAATTCCTCATTTGCATTGAGTAAAACACAATAAGATAAAAGTCAATCCACTCGGACAGTGGCGAATGGTTGAAGTTGGAGCAGGAAACTTGAACAATACGCGCACTTGACTGCATAGCTTCGTTTGTGTATCCAAAAGATACAAATCAGCATTAAGCTGCTATTTTTGGGCAAAACACAACAAGCGCAAACTCATAAAGTTCAATTGCGCCAAGAAATAAAGTAGAAAAAATGAAGCAAAGTAAAAAAAAAACACTTGAGATACCAAAATAAGAGACAAAAGGTGAGATAAAAACTTGGCTACTGGCTGTAAGTTTAATTAGATTCCGCAATTGCCGAGATACAAGGATCAGTGAATGGTCAAGATTTTGATCCAGGAATCTACTGGCCAAACCGGCTGACTGTCAAGCCAAAGCAACAAGTCAACAAGTGGAACAGCTGGACTCTAAGCCGGAATCTAATTTGGTCAAAATAAAATTCGATAATTTGAAATTTAAATTTTTCATTTTCATTTTTTGTATTTGTATGTTTTTGGTGCAAAAGTCGGCTCAAGTGCATTAAGTGGCGAATTGCTTCCGGTAGCTCCAGCTTCAGTAAGTCTTTGGCTTCAACTCCGGATTCGAGTTGAGTCGACTCGAGTCGAGGCAACTCGTGATTGCTGCGCAGCTCCAATGGCCCACACTTGTGCCCAAGTGTCCAAGTGGCCAAGTGCTGTGTGTTGTTGTTGTTGTTGTGGAGTCGTCACAAGTAACAAGTCTGCGCATGTCGTAAGCGACTTCAGTTTTCTTACAATTTTCATTTCTTTTCGGTTCATTTTTTTTTATATTTTTGGGGCTGCCTAACACACGGCTAATGTTATAAATTAACGCAACACACAACGGGCAAAAATTGTACCACACAACAACAACAGAAACAGCAACAGAAATTGTATCGTCATGTGGGTTTATGTAAGCCACCCGGCCAGACAGACAGTCAGGCAGACAGACAGTTAGACAGACTGTCAGCCTACGCGCATGTGCGTCCAGATCCACATCCACATCCACTTCCAGGTCGCCACAGTCAACACTGTCGACACGGCCTCAAAACTGGACCCAATGTTGGCCAATTTTTCCGCATTTGTTTAGCTTTCAGTTTTAGTTTTTTTCTGTTTTCATTTCATTTACAGTTTAGTTTTTCTCACGTCGATGACTTTGCATAAAATTAGCACACTTTGGCCAAAAAGTCGCTTAATTAACTGCAAACTGAAATAGGGAAGTTATGGCCACAAATAAATTAATTTTACGCCTGTCCCACCGCTCAATTTAAGCAGCTTTTGTTTTCACCTTGTGGGAATGACAAACGAATCGATGACCGTTAATCAGTCTACAGTTTCAGATTCTTAAAAAAAACATTCATTAATTGAGAAACAAAAAAATACACAAAATAGAAACTATAATAACTCTTGGGAACGAAACAATAACATTTAACGGTCTACAGAACAATTTAAGTTATGAATGACATTGAATCAAAGTTTTGTTAACTTTTAGTTCTACAGGTCAAAAATCGAACATTTTCCTACACTTTTCTTTAGTATGTATAACAATTATTTGTGTTGGAAATTCATGTCAATTTCAAGTGTAAGGTTCTTTTAGAAAAGAAAGTTATGGACGCACACTTGACCCAAAGCTAATACAAAGCCAAATATTTGTACAGCTGGAAAAGTTCAAGAAGAAAAGAGCAAAGTACCGTTACACGCTGAAATCTTCAAGAATCAGAAATCTGTTGTTGTTGTTACTGTCTCTCACTTTGCTCACACAATTCTCAGGCCAACAAACCTGCCCAAAAAGACTCTCAAGACCATAAAACTTGGGCCATGAAACAGATCAACGAATCCGAGAGTTGCTGTCACTGTAATGTCGTTTGTTGAAGACCAACTGAGAGTTACAATCAGTTACAGTAAAGTGTCAAGATGCTTAACAATTATGATGATTATTAGGGACTGAAACGTGAATTCTCAGGCCTCTGTTTTCGGTCAAAAAGTGTACACTTTTGGCAGCTAAAAGTACTTTGCTCACGCACTCTTTGCATGGACTGAGTGACTGACTGCAGACTAACTAAATAAGCAAGTGACTAAATGACTGAGTAACTTAATGACTGACTGACTTTAGACGACATAGCCCATAACCGTAACCAGATTTCTTCAGTTGCCTTTGCGTTTGAGTTGAAAACTCTGCGCACTTTGTGCTACTTAAAGTTGGTTTGACTTTCGGGTTTAAATACCCTGTGCCAGAGGGTTTAATAGACATATTAAACAGGTGTTACTTAAGAATTAATGTATGTGCTGGAGATGAAGACTGCAAAAGTTCTACTTTAAAGCTGCTGTATGTATCTTTACAGGGTATTTCTGGTTCGCTTGCACTCGCTTGTAAGTTTCTGTCTTGGTTTAGTTAGTTGTGTGAAGGTATTTCAACCTGCAATTGTGTCGCATCATCTAAAACTATTTGGTAGCTAGCCCAGCACTTCATTCAGTTAGTCGTTCAGTCTGTCAGTCAGTCAATCTGTCAGTTGTTCAGTTAAAGTCACTTTGCCATACTTTAACGGTTCTCACACTCTCAGCAACCGAATCTGGCGTGTGTATCTTTGGCAGCGAGTGGCACTCATCATAATTACAACGCTGGGGAATGACAGACAGACAGACGGTCGAATGGACAGACAGGATGACTGACTGACAGCCATATGACTACGTCTTTGAGGTTGGACTTGGTTTGTCTTGAGTTTCTTTTGCAGTTCCATACGATTCAACAGTTTCTGTGACTGACTCTAGTGTTTATAAATTATGATTGCTTTGCGTGATTTTTACATTTCTGTGTTATTAGTCTAAACTTGGCTTCAGCATCTAATACGATCGTGTGTCTATGCACCTACGATCTGGGGCTCTGAACCCAAAGAGGCCAGCCCACACAGCTGCCAAGGGGGTAGAGGAGGGGCATAGGGGACAGAGGGGGCATCTGGGCGCCTCTGAGAATTGCAGGTTTGCTGCCAAATTGTGTTTGGTGTTTTGAATGACTTCTATGACTTTGCTGATCATTAAATCGTAGCAATTCTGTTTCATTAGTTACAATTGATTGCTTTAGCAGCACACAGAAATCAACAATAATTTTAAACATACATAACTACGGTATTCTGTTGTGCAAGCTGATATCTGATAAATAAATCGACACAAATCACAAACTAATCGTTAGTTTTGTAGTAAACTGTTTCAAATTGAGCAACAAAAATCTTGAGGTCGATCTCTTGCAGTTGTCCAAATAACTCGCCTTGAAACCGTCGACTGATTTAGTTTAATGATTGTTATAGTAAACAAATGAATGTATATTTAGTTGGAGCGTAGATAAATCGTGGCAATTATTTCCAGCTCTTCATCAATCAACAATCAACAAACAACAAACAGAAGAACCAAATGCTGAACAGCTGTCAACATTTTTGACCTATTACTTCATTGATTGTCACAGTTTGTTTAGGAAACGATAGTGCAATGTTATTTTAGCTGTTTAGCCAATGAGTACCCCCACTATAGTTGCATTCACTTCCGGTTTAACGTGAATTCTGTGGCAATGTCCAAAAGGATTATTGCCTCAGTTATGAGCTAAGAATTTCCATGAAAATCAACAGATATGCAAATGATATCAGCATAAACATAGAGAAGCAAATAAACCAACTGCGACTGCATTTGGCTAAAGGCATTTTCAATTGTGGTTGTTGTAGTTGGAGTTGCTGTTGCAATTCCCAGAAAATTATGCTCAGAAAATTGAGAGTCTCCAGAGGCATTTGGTTGGTTGGATTTGCCTTTCGCATCGTCGTCGCGATTACGACACAGTTTTCGTTTCGTTTTTAATAATCATTTGCAAATGTCTATTAGGCCGAACCCCCCAGTCAAACACCCCCTCCCTCACCCCTACCGCTCCTACTCACCCCACCACATCAGTCTGTCTCCGTCTGCTCTCAACTGCATCTTTCTCTGTTGCGCATGCGCAGCGCAATTTCAAAGGAAACAATTCGCAAAGCCAAACGAAACTGAAACTCAAACTCAAATTCAAACTGAAACTCAAATTCAAAATGCAGCGAAAAACAAACACAAACTTATGACTTTACTTATATGTATCAAGGCAATGGCCATGGAAATGTTTGCAGCATGTAAATTAAGACTTTTAGTTCAAATTAAAGCAAACAACTTGGGCATGGCTTCGGGGGAGGAATGTGTATAGTCGCTAGCTGTAAACTTGTAATTGCTGGAAATTTTAAAACTATACAATTTTATACCCCTTGTGCTCTTAATAACAGTCATTCATGTAAAGTAAAAGTTGTGCATAAAACTTGTGAAATACTAACTAAAAATTCAAGAGTTTAAATATTTATTTTCAAGTTGAACTTGACAGCTAACTTTAAGTTAGCAAACATCTGATATTATTTTTAGAATAATTTAATATAAAACCTCAATTTAGTATCAATTTTAGATAAAAATATATTTTATTGGAGCTTGACTTTTAATAGTTATTTTATTAACATGCATTTCTTTTTCTTTCCTTTGTAGTTAACCTACTTTATTTGTTTCCATATATGGCAATAAATTTATAGATATAAAAAGCAAATTTAAGATAAGAAAACTCACAGAGAATCACCACCACATGGATAAATGTGCACCGCGGTGAGTGTTGCGGAAATGCTTCACGATTCTTGACAACGGACAACTGTTACTCAGTTATGCAATTAAATTAAAATAAAGTTGCAACAACTACAATAACAACAAGCACACTAACAATAACAGCAGACAGTCGGGTGACCGCATTGCAGTTGCAGTTGCAGTTGTTGTTGTTGTTGCTGTTGTTGCGAGTGTTGCAATTGCTTTCGCTTTGATTGAATTTATTTTATAATCCACGATGCCAACTGTTTAGCGTCTGTCTCTGTGTGTGTAGCTGTGCAATATATGTAACTACGTTTATAAGCAAAACTGCATCTGTAAGATGCAATTTCCAATTTGCATTTTACCCACTGAGCGAAAATAGGAAACGACCAAACGCGTCGCGTCCGACAACATAAAACAGGGTATGAAAAATTATGGTATTGGCATAATAATAATAAAAATAATAATAATATATTTATGAAATATAACGAGCGCTACGCTCCGCTCTGCTGTGTCGCTTTATGGAAGTCGTTGGTTCATTTAAACTCATTCAATTTCATATATTTCAAAATGCGCATTAGCCGTTTCCTTCCATTTTGAGCGATTTGCCGATAACAACAAATACAAATCTTAATAAAAAGCCACACAGAAAACAGACAAAAGAAAGAAAATGGAAAAACGGGCAACGGGCAACAGGCAAATGGCAAATTGCAATAAATAAATAGAAAACAGTGAGTGCTGGCAGTACTCGTGCACGTAGTTGAAGTATGTGTCCATATCTCGGCTATGGATTTGCTTTGCAAATTGGATTATGTCTTATTGTGTTATTGTTATTTCGGTTGCTATTGTTGCAGTTGTCGCTGTGCCACATCCTCCTCCAGCAGCAATACCAGCAGCAGCAGCAGTAATAAAAATGTTTATAATTACAGCTCCACGGTGCACAGTGGTTGCAAACTCAACAAATGGCAACAGGCAGCCTTTAATTATTTGCACGAATTCGGTTTGTTAAGCGCCCCATAAGTATCCATCTATCTATCTATCTAACTAACTAACCATCTATCTATCTATGTATCTAACTATCTATCTATCTACGAGTGCAGTAAAAGTGCAATGAAAGCCAACAAAAGGCACTTCAATTAAGGGGGACGGTTCGAACAGACTGTCGACTCTGGATTGCATTCAGTTAGATAAACAAACTGCTCGCCAAATTACAGCATTGTTATCGGGGGCAAACATAAATTTATGATTGAATTCAACATTTTCACGTTTGTTTTTCCTTAATGGGCAGCAAGTGAAAAGCCAAAACAGCACTCAGACCATCAATTGCCAAATGAAATGAATTCAAGAAAAAAAAAACAGCAATAAGTGTGTGAGTTGTGTGTGAGTTTAAATGCCAATGACCGACATGAGTTGCACTTACTGAGCAAATGATTGACTCCCCAAATGAAAAGAGAAACCTAATGATAGAATTGCTCTGATGGGGAGTATCCAGTAGAGTCATCAGCAGACAGAGGGAAACTATTGCTAAATAAGTATAACAACAATCATTAAGCACGATTTAACTACTTGATTTGATGTTCTAGGTTTAGTCCAACTAACTTATTATGTCTTGTAGGAACAGCTCTCCAGCTGTCTGTTACAATTATCTGAAACTCGTTGACTCATCACACGCCGTACCGACTTTAATTTACTTTTCATAGACTCATGCATTAAATCATGCCCAAAAAAAAAAAAAAAAAGTGGAAAAAAAAGATACCAAATTTAACTTGAGGCAGCATATCATTTAATCAAAAGCTCGTTAGTCTGCACACACAGTTTTCGCTTGAATTTTTAATGGCTTAATCAGTTTTCTTTCATTTTTTATGTAGTTTGTTTTTTGGGGGTTTTTGGGGAAGAAGCCACAAGGAAATTGCATCGGAAAGCAATACAAAAGAAGCACATAAAGAGCTTTTCCTATATGTATGATCAAACATCTCTATACATAAATTTACACATGTGTGTGTATGTGTGTAGTTTGTGGCCACACACAAATTGATTTGGTATGTGAAGACGGATAATTGGTTTTCCGAGCTAACTGCAGGCGGGAATAGGAAAGTTTTCACGGCTTTTGGGCTGAGCTGAGTGCATTTTATAAGTAAGTTCCATTAACAGGCCAATTAGAGCGCCCTGTCGATAGCCAACTGGCATTTTTAATGAACACACTGAGCCTCTCCATTGAACATAAACTTAAAATGTCTCAAGAACTCATCACAGAGTGAAGTAATCAGTTGATGATCTAGTAAAATTAGGTACTTTTATTACTACTCGTGAATTAAAGTTTGTAATTTATCTAAAGTTAAAATATCGGCTTTGAAAAGTCAATAAAGTATAGTTAAAGTATAGTTAACATTTATTGTTTTAAAAATTTGTCTTGTTACTTTTAAGTAATTTTCAGCAATCATAACTTTAAGAGCTGTTAAGTGTACAAATAAAAAAAGAAATTTAAACTTTTAACAACTCCAATAGTTATAAAAGTTATACAGCAGCAATGATTGACCAACTGATCAATCAATAATTGTTTTCAACCCAGAAAATTCTCTATTTAACAGAGCATTGAGAATCTTAACCCATCATTTGAATTGAGCTCACATGTGAAATAAGAATTAGAAATATTACTCATCAAATGATTAAGCTTGAGTTGCAATTTTCTACAAGTTTTGCGTGTAAATTGATCTGATGAGTTCTAAAAAGATTTTCACAGCTTTCTCTACATGTCAATTTGTTATGAGTACGCTAAAAGCTTGATGCAACATAATTGCCAACACCAAATCGATCACACATGTATGTGATCAAGTGTGTGTGTGTGTGTGCGTTTGTGTTGTGCTTGGGAAGACACTATCGTACAGTATTTGGCTCATTGCGGAGCACGTAAAATGTATGACTAATCAACGTGGAGAGACAAGATTCAAGTCTTCGTCAGCGACCGAAGACTCTCTGGGAGACGTTACGCTTTGGTGAGTTTCACAAGCTTTAAGAGCCCCAAATGCGAGTGTATGAGTCTTAGCGAGTATAACGATTGTATTTGCATTTATATTGAATATTATAAGTGTACATGTGTGTGTGCGAGTAAGTGTATGTGTAAATCGTAGTTATATGTGCGATCGCACAAATGCCAAACAATGTGAGTCACGATAATCAACGTTGAGCGCTGAGCGCACCGCAAACACGTCCAGCTAAATGTACACAATGCTTTTAAGCGCGAGGGTTGATCCATGAATTAATGTGGAACATTCTCCCTTATTATATAATCAAAACTATAATGTAATGCTAACAGATGCCAGATAGGTCAGTTTTATATAATATTAAATCAGTCAAAGAATTTAATTGTTATGAGTTACTTAATTGTATGGAAATGTATGCCAAAAAATTTATTAAAATGTTAATTTAGATTTATAATAAAATTTGTGCTCTTATCTCGAAAGAAATGATATATTTCGGTGGCTTTATTCTTTAATTTTATTATTTATTTGTATGTAAATTAATAAAATGAATAATTGAATGAAATTAATTAAATTTATGCATGCATACGATTGTCTTACAATACGACTATAAATTAAAATTCCAAATTGCTTTTCTTTTCATTTGATCTTTTAGTTAGCCACTGAACTGCCCTCGCTTATTAAACTACACACATATTTATATGCGCAGTTATAATACCAAACGCTTCGAATATCGTACAGCGAAAGAAAACGAGTTTTGATTTGTTGAAATAAGCATTTACTTATGAACAAAAAATGCACACAACAAAATTGTTTAAACACACACAATATACAAGTATTAAGCATATTCGAATATAAATATGAGACATAAGTAGACGTTGTTGTAAATATTGCAAGATGTTGCACGTTGTTGCTGCTGTTGCCGCTGCAGTTGCTGCAACTGCTGCAATCGAGCGTAATGCGCATACATGCAACGTGCCACAGCAGCAGTAGCAACAACAACAACAACAACATACACCTTCGAAATGGTGTCAGCAATAATTTATCAGAAAAGAAAAACAAAAACCTTTAAAAAAATAATGTACAAAAAAAAGAAGGCATAAATAAACCAGGCAAGCTGTTCAAACCGCATCTAACACCAAAGAGAACCCGAGAGTTGGCAGCAATTTGCATGAACAACAAACAGTCAAAGAGTCAGAGACAAAACAATGGGCCAAGTGTACGGTTTGACGGTTTGTATGCATGTTGAGAGTATCTGTGAGATACGAGATACACAAGTGCTGCCCTGGGCATGTAAAGCGTGTCAGCAAAGCTCAGTGAAACTCGGTGAAATAATTGCGGTAAGCGCATAAATAAAATTACACATGTTGGGAATTTGCAAGCAGTTTTCGCCAGGCGACAACGCTGACACAGTGGGAGACAGACACGCCCCCTTACTCCGTACACGTACTCCACGCCCTTGCCTGCTACCCATTCCATTGCTACACCTTTCGCAGCAGGTATGCGTATCTGTCGGTAGCATCTTCCATATCTCATGCCAGATAACTGTAATATCTTATCACAAATGCTGTTTATGGCCCATTCATTTATTGATTTTTCCACCACTTTGCTGATAAAAACAATTTTACGACTGCTCCGAGGGAGGCAATCATTGCAAGGGTCTGTCAAACTGTCTGTCTTTCTGTCAAATTGTCCGACATCAGCCACAACTAATTAAGGAAAATGATGTTGACAATGGGAATTACTCAGAGTTCAGGACACGCGTGCCCCTTCTAATCCCTCAGGGCACAAGGGGAAGGTCCAGAGGCTGAAACCATTTTGCTGTCAACAGTTTTAATGCCATTTGACAAGATTTCCAGGAACCAAGAACAATTTAAATCCAGGGTGGTATCAAATTTTCTATCCTCTAGCTGCATTCCGAAAATCTTTTTTCTTTTCACAAGTCACGAATATTTCGTATTGAATTGTTTTGAAAATATGCAATATTGTCACGATTCCAAGCAGTTATTATATAACTCTAAATAGTACGTAATACGTTTTATTTAAGCCCGACTTGTTTCAAAACCTTTTCATTCAACACTAGGGGGTATTATAATTTCCACAGCGTAATCCAAGTGCAAGAAAATATGTTTAATTGGGTGAATCAGCAAAGTTCTGACAAACTTTTATCGTATGCAGCGCTGACTAATCCAAAAGTAACTTGTGCATATGTATAAATATTGAGAAAAACCTTCCTGTTACATAAACTGCGATAAATAAATGTTTTACACATAAGTAGTATTGATTTTTTAACACTATAATAAAATTCAATTGATGTATAAATTTAGTCCGAAAAGTCTGGTTTTCAATTATAAAATTACTAATGTATCCTTCTGCATATGTCTTAAAACAAATTGATAATACTTCTTACACGAAATATATTTATTTCAGAAATATCTGGCTTTGAAACTCTGAGTCCAAAATCAACAATAGATTTCTATTTTTAGAAAAATCTGAGTTTTTATATCACTACATAAATGTAATCCCAAAGATCTTTATTATATCTTGGATATATGATATATGAGAAATATTTGATTCAAAAACAATCTTCTTATACCGGTCTGAGTCCGGTATCCCATTTAATTTATTCTTTACAGGGTATGCCAACTACGACTTGACCTAAACCCGTTTTCCTTCATGTTTATCTTCATAATAAAAATAAATTCTATAAATCACCACTTTGGCACAAATTACCAATCCATAAAATTGAACCCATTTACACTTAATCTTTATAAAAACCACAATTACAATCTGGCCATGAGAGCCCACATAATCCCTGATTTCCCATGTAAATGACTCACCGCTTGACGTTGCGACAACGCTTCTCGTTCTCAGCCTCCTTGACGCTATCCCAGCTGTCGCCCACGCCGGATGAGGACATGTCGTCGAGGCGCTCCTCGTCCTCCATGCCGGAATCCTCGAGACTAATGTGACAACTGGTTAGCGTCACCTGTTTCCCATTATCGCCCACCTCGATCCAATCCGAGGTTCTGATCCGCTGCGAGCGTTCCGTGCCATAGGGCGATGAGTCCGAGGAGCAACCGGAGGGACAGCGTTTGCGGGGTGTGGAATTGCCATTCATATTGCTGTTCTCCTTGAGTGACTTGTTCACCGCATAGGTGAGTGTGTCCTCCTCATCGCCATCGGCGTCCTCAATGTTATCGGCATCCACATCCTCCGTGTCGGCATCATCAATGGAGTTGTAGCGTGGACGTGACAATGATTTACTGGGCGTCACCTTGGCCAGGGACAATGACTTCGTGGGCAGCTGTTCCAGCGAACAGGATCTGTTACGCATTGCCGCCAGCTCCGAGATGAGCAGCTCATGAAACGTGTGCTTCTTTTCCGGTGTATTGCCAGCACTCACGGAGCACTTAATGGGAGCACTTGCCTTGGGATTGGGGTTGGTATTGCTGGGATTGATGTTGATGCGGGTGCAGTTACCCGCTGCCTGAATGGTCACCTGCTCGGCTTGACGCTCCTTTTCCCGTGCCCGTTCCATTTGAAGGCGCGTGTGCCTCTCCTGGGCCAACTCCTGCTCCAACAACGCCTGATGCTGAATAGCTCGCTCGTGCTTCGTGATGATGGTGGTATCCGCTGCCGATTGCTTCTGCGACTGGCTAATGATGATCTCTGAGAAGAGACGCTCCGCAGCATTCTTCAGATTATTCTTAATCTCCACAGTCTTGCCGCTGAGATAGCTACCACCACCACTACTTCCTCCAGCTGATCCTCCACCACCGCTGAATGCTCCTCCCAAGTGGGGACTGTCCAGTGTGGTCTTGGAGCGCCTGAATATGCTAGTAGCCGGTGTTGCCGGTGGCGGCACAAAAGCCGGCACATCATCCATATCCAGTGTGGCCACCGGCATCTGGACAATCTTGCGGGGCTTTGGCAAAGGCTGCTTGGCAGGATGCAGTCCAGCTCGCTCGAAATCTACTTTTCCCAAACTGAGGCGCGTGTCCTTAATGGGAGTACTCTGTGTGCTCAGCGAATTGGCGCGATTGACACTAACCACAGACCCAATAGATTCCCTGGGCTTGGCTGTGGGCACATCCGGTGCCTTGCGCAGCTTCAGTGGTGGCTTTGGTGCCGTTGCTGGTGCTGGTGTGGCACCAGCAACTGCTGGCGCTGCTGCGGTGGCTGCTGCTGTTGTGGCGCTGCCAACTAGCGCCATGGTGGGCGTCTGTGTTTGCGCCTGTTTCTTTTGCAGATTCAGCGAGGGCGACTTGTAGACCAAGGTGCGTCCCACAGCGCTAAGTTGGCTAACAAATGTGGGCTTCTTTTGTATGATTGGAGGTGAAGTTGACACTGTTGTTGTGGTTGTTGGTGTTGTTGCTGCTGCTGCTTTGGGTCTGGGCGGCACTGGCGGACCGGGTCGCTTAACCGCAACTGTTGATTGCATTTCGATTGTTGTTGTTGCTGTTGCTGCTGCTGCTGCTGCTGTTGTTGTGGCCATTGCTGCACGTTCTCACGCGGAGTTGCTTGGCCCCACTGAAAACCAGTATTTGTAGGTCACTTTTTTTTTGTTTTTGCTTTTTGCCTGGACAACTTGGCGACTCGGCGACTACAACTGCAACTCCAAGAGCGACAGCGACCGCGTGTCTTTTTGGTATTGCGACGCGTTTATTTATTATTATTATTTAGCATAAAGGCGCAAATGGAAACTCGTTTTTTGTGTTTCTGTTTTTGCTTTTGCTGGCGTTGTGTTCTCAAGCAACAGTCGACGTCGTTGTTGGTTGCATTTCGCCTGATCTATTTTGAATATAGGCCAAGACGGCGCACTAACGGGCCTAGTCGCCTTTAGTATAGCTGCTTGTATTTTGTTTAGCTTCTTCTTCTTTGCTTCTTGTTTATTGGTTTATTGGCTTATTAAAACTGGTTTTTTGCTTCTGTCGCACTTTGTTTTTTTTTTTTTTAAGTGAAAGGGTTTAAGTATACTTATACTTGTTTCGTAGATTCACTAAACTATATCGATTCGCTAATTAGTTAATATTCATTTCATTTTCGTTTGCTTTTCATTAAAATTGTTTCGGTTTTCTGTAAATATTATGACATTAATTAAACTTTTGTTGTTATTGTTGTTCCACTAATTGTTGTTGCTGCTTTTTGAAAGTGTTACAATAATTGTTTTTTGGGCTTTTATTGTTGTTTTTCATTATCTTTGGCTTTGCACGATTTTCGTACTTTGTTGCGGGCGTGTAAAAACCAACCGACATCATAATGAAGTTACTTCGACGTTAGAAAGCTCAATTAAGCCAAAATGCACATAATAATAATAAAGACAAAAAGAAACTAATAAAAAGAAGGCAACAATGTGTTCAGAATAAATTGAAGTTTAATGAAGCGTTTAGGCCGCATCAAATTTGTTAGGTGAAAACTATCGAGAGATCATTTAAAAACGATTTCAGAATGATTTCATGTTCAAATCAATTGGTCTCAGAGTTTTCCCCATCGAACCGCAGTCCGTTATCCCAAATCGACAAAAAACGACAATTAAATATGGAAATGTGCGCAGTTAAATACGAAAACAGAGTAAACAAACAGTTAAGAATATATAAAAATCGGAAAAGCACAAACTGGTTTAATTTTTTACGACTAATTGGAAACTCAAACTCCAACAATTGTTTACCAACGTTTTCTTCGAGTGTAAAATGTAATTAGAACTGTGTTCGATCGATTGAGGTCACAATTGGAGAAGAGAACACAAAATGATAATTGATCGTCAAGAATCGATAATCGATTAACGTGTGGCCGATAAAAAAAAAATGTTCAGCTTTTAACACTTTTCGCTTGGCAGCGGCAGCAACAACAATTGTACAAGTCCGACTTGATCGTTCTCGGACACAGACACACAGACACGAAAACACACACATGCACGCGCACTCACGCTCCTTGTACTCTTTTGCACTTTGAGCTTTAGCACGATTGAGAATTTCTTAAATTGAATTTTATTTAATTTAATTAAGTGCTAAAGTGCTGCACACAGGCCAAAGAATGACACCCACACAGACTCACACACATGCACACTCACACAGTCACCGTCATTCAATGCAACACGCACACTCAGCCATGCATGCACACAGTCAGGCACAAAGTTTTCGGTTATTTTTATACAAAATTCTTTCTTCAAATTTTATAAATATAATTATTATGTAAATGCATTTACACTGTATTTGTATTTGTATTTGTGTTGCATTTGCAGTTGTCAACCAAAAAACACGAAAAACACCGAAAACGAAACCGACACCGACACACAACATGGGCGACCGAGCGACCGTACGAGCCGTCCGTTTCGACGTTGCGCTTTGCACGAGAGCCAGAAATAAACTGAGAGCATGAAAGAGCTAAGCGCACCTTGCCTCAATCTCGGCGCATTGTGTTTACATTGGTGTGTGTGTGTGCGTGTGGGTGTGCCTGTGTGCAAGGCAATGATGTGCGCGTGAGAAAAACAATCAATTGACTCACGACGCACGTACCCAAACTTACCCAGTGAATGGCAGTCAGTGAAAATAAAATACAGAGCATCTGTAATATATTTTGTAATTAAACATTTTTATTAATCTTTTGCTCTTTTCTTAACTTTAATGCTCTCTCAATCGTAAATCACATAACACACACTCTATTCGTGCCTGAGCTCTCAGTCACATTGCACACGCCAACGTTAGGAGAGCATCTCTAGTGGAACATGCTCTCTTTCCGCTATAACTGGTTTGCTCTCTTAACACTTTAAGCTCGCTGTTATTTATGTCTGTTAGTTAACAGCATTGCTGTTTATGCGTGTAAATTAACTTTAGAAGCTTTTAAGATTAACAGTAGATGCCAGCATAGCCTACTGCAAACATGTTTTATGTATTATTAATAGAATTGTTAATATAAAACAACATTTTCCTGCATTCAGGTGTTTTTGAGAGCAATGCTCTGACTATGTTATTTAAGAGAAACTAACATTCAGAAGAGAGCATGTAAAGAGCAACTTGGCACATGGCCAAAAGTGCATTGATTGGCATTTGGTACTAGTTTGGGAGAAGTGGGGGCCGACGCCGGCGTCTGGCTGCTGTGGTCGACTAGCATTGCAACAGCTGTTGTTGCCGCATTGGCACGCAATGGCATGCCACGCCCGCTACGCCCACCCACCCAGCCAAGAAGAACTTAAATCTTTATTGATTGCAGCTAAAAAGAACACAATCACTAATCGTATTTCGAGTGACTTTGCTGTCTGACTAAACAATTATTTAGCCGGCATATTCATTGCCGACGACAACAGAAACGACAACGAAGGCAATCCTCCCGCCACCCAACCTCCAGCTATCCCGTTGGCTCTTTTGGCCCCAGCTAATGGCCTGTTTGAGGCACTGCAGACAAAATTGCAGCAAAGCGTTAAGAAGCAAACGAAAGTAGAAACATAAATACTTATGTACATACATATATTTGTATATAGATAGCATATATACTAGCATACATACATATAAATATTCCTCTTTTTGGGGTTGCTGGGTTCGTTCGTTGTCGCCACTTGAAATTACCGTATTTGTATTTGCCATTGCCTTTGCCTGGCTGGCTCTTGGTAGGCAACCAGGCCAGAACCCGCCCCAAATAAGGCCAGAGAGACGCCTAGGAGGATATGGCTCTTTGTCTGAGGAAGTCCCCTACCACATGGCCAAGCACTTGGAAATCATTTCCATGGCACTCAGGAAGTTGCCTCTTCCGGCCGAAAAAAAAAAAACGTGAAGAGAAATGAGTTTTCGCTCGCACCGCACCTCACCGCATTTTCATTTGCTTGTTCTTTGACACTTTTTTTTTTTTTTTGTTGATTTTTCCTTTTGTTTTTCTCACATTTGGCGCAGCGAATAAATATTTTTGTGACCATTGTGTGCTGGGAAGTCTGGAATATTTGTCGCAGCCAGGAATTTGGCCGACCACCAACAGCAATTACAGATGCGAATATCTACAAAACACCCAGTTCATTTTTTAAATCACAAAGGATTATCCCTCACACACACTCTCACACCAAGACACACACTCACTTGCACACACACACGCGACAACTTCTGGTTGAATGCGCTCGAGGACGCACCCCATCTAGACCATTAGGAAGCCCCAACAATGAAGGTTAAACTTACGTTAAATAGCCTGTCGTCGCCAGGAGCATTCCTAATCCTTACCAGAGCGCGAAGCACTTCAACATCAGCTTCTAACGGGTTACAATCCATTGGAAAAATTAAATCAAAAGGAGAAAGAACAAAGTGTTTAAAGTGCACATTTTGACGGCCCCGAGGGTCGTAGATTTTTTTACTTTTACACAAAATATCATAAGTATTATATTTAATAATTACCACAAGCTATGCTATCATTAAGTAAATGTTATATGTAGCTGTGTGTGAGTGTGTGTGGGTGTAGGTGCGTGTGTGTTGTATGCGTATGTGTGTGTGTGTGTGTGTGTGTGTGCGAACAAGAGTTAATTGATTTCTCTGAAAATATACAAATAATTTAAATAAAATAGCATTAAACATACACACACCGACACACACACACACGCATACACTTACAGTTGTCATTAGAAAATAATTAACATTAGAAAACATATTCTGCATAATTAATGATATTACACAAACCGCAATCAATTGCCTCGTTAACAACATTTTGACATAATTTTAGGACATAATTGTACACATATGTACAAACAGACATACATACATACATAAAGTGAAGATATTACGATCTTAAAAGTTAAGCAAATAGATTAAAAACATAAATAAGCGTTAATGCTATCAATTAATCCGTAAATATCCGTACAAAATACATATACATTTCTCATAAATACAGTACAAAAAATCAAAAAAGAGAAATAAATGTTTTCTTGTTTCTTTTCTCGAATTAGGCATTTCGCGTTTTGCATTTTCCGCTCGCAGCTCTACGCAGCTTTTCCCCAATTGCCTTCAATCGATCGACAAATTAATCCGCAATGGCCGTGTAAGGCAAACTACTGTGCTTCGGTTTTGTTTTGTTGATGAACACCTTGATGGCGCCATTGAAATCCGCACTGACCAACACATAGCCACAGCCCTTTTTGTGCTGTTCCACCAACGGATCGGGTTGATTATTGGGCAACTAAAAAGAAGAAATTTATTAATGCTGAAGGAAATTTAAAGTATATCCTGTTATGAAGCAACACAAGTACACACTATGTTTGTTGGTTAAATCTGTCTACAGAACTCTCCATTTTATAGGACACTAGCTCTTAAGGTTAAGGTGCTTATGACGAATGGACATTTCTATATCAACTCAACTGTTACTGCTGAACCACAACACAATCCTAGTCTCTACACAGTTTCAGACCCACCTTATCGTGCGAAATTTCATCCGGTTCCGGTTTGATAATGGCCTCCGGATGTGGCGCAAATATGGCACAGGTGACAGTGGCATTGTGTGCTTTGATGCCTTCCCAGAAATCACTGCGATCGCGACGCACCTACAAACAAATTAAAACAGTAAATAACATTGATGTAAACGAATCATTGAGAAGTTCTTACCGAGCTCAGCTTGGAGTAGTCGTGATTGGTTTTCCAGATGTAGATACATTGATTTTCGGAACCAGCGATAATGTATTTGCCATCGTGACTGAACGATCCTTTGATCTGCGAGGACACATTCAAGTAACCCTTGTACTTGCAGGACAAATTCAGATCGCGCAGATCATAAAGACGCACACGACTGTCGTTGGATGTAACCAATATCTTATCCTCTCCAGGCATGGGCTCAATGCCACTGATCTTGCGGCCAATGCGATTCTTGCCACGCGTGGAACGCACATGGATTTGTGTGTGATACTTCAACTGGTCCGTGTTGTAGAAGATGCAGCGTCCATCGTAGCTACCGACCACAGCAAACTGACCATTCTGACAGAAATTGGCAGCAGTGATGAGCTTCGTCTGGCCATCGACCTCGTTCCACAGAGCTACCTTCTTGTCGGGTATGTTCCACAGTCGTAGTTTGCCATCCAGACTACCACTGAGGAAGTAACGATCGTCGCGCGGATGAAACGCAATTGCAGTGACGAAATCAATGTGCTGGAAGCAGCAAAGACACTCCTTCCTGGAGATGTGCCAGAGACGCACTGTCTTGTCCATGCTACTGGACAAGATGAAGTAGTTCTTGGACCAACTGACATCCAGCAGATCCGACGTGTGGCCATTGTACGTGCAGAATGGCTTAGGCATAAACGGACCCGTGCACTTCTCAGCGGCGGTGGCCATGGCAATGGCCTCCTCGGCGGAATGCTGGGACACCAGCGACTCCTGCGATGGTGTGGGCGAAGATTTTTGATCGGCATTGTACTTGTTACGCATATCCTGTAAGATAAATCAAGTTAATAATTGGAATACTTAATTAAAGTGTTGAACGTTACCTGGAAATAAGGATAGGCATCTTTGAGAACCCAAATGCGCAGCACCTTATCCTGTCCTGCGGTGGCAAGTAGTCGTCCACAAGAACTAAATTTCATGCACCACACAGCACTGGTGTCCTCGCCACTCAGATCCTGCACATGCTGCAATTTGGTGAACTCATAGGGGCCTTTGTTGGAGGAGGATGCTTTGATTTTGATATTCTGCTCGGGATTCATGGCGTCCACAATATCGGCAACATCTTCCTTGTGCCTTGCATGGGACACCTCTGATGCTATGGACTTGGCCTTGTCCACCGTTTTGCGCATTGTGCTGCCAAAGAAACGTTTAATACGCGCCGTTTTCTTTCTCAAACGACTGCCATCCTCCGTTTCCAGTTCCTCCTCTTCCGGCTGCTGACCCTCAATGCTCGGCGGTATGCCAATGACACTCTCCTCATCGGATTCCTTTTGCATCACCTCCAAGTGGGAAGTGAGCTTCAGTATATGCAGCGAGAGCGGATTCCAGCCCTCAGGCACTGGCGGTGAACGCACTTCGGATAGCGGCATATTCTCTCCCGTATCCAGATTCTTGACAGGAACTTGTTCGAGTATCTCAAAGTCAGTCAACTGTTTGCCCGAATTGGTGCGTGTGCGCACATAAATATTCATCTGCCGTAGCACATCCTCATCACCCGCTGACTTGCGTCGCTCCTTGTCATTAAGACCACGGTACAAAGCCGTGTAACTGGAAAAGTTGGGAAAAGCTTATGAATTTGTTCAGGTATTTACAATTATCATAGATGAAGATGAACTTTAGCGATATGTCAAGCAATAAGTCACAAAGATTACTAATAGTTATTCGAGATTAACTAACTTGACGCACATCCTCCAAGTTCTGTACATAATGAACAGATCATATGGACCACTGGGAATAAATCTTAGAATTGTTCAGTTAATTGCACACAATTTAGAGCCAAAGTTCATATTCAACGTCGGATAACATCGTATGGCTGCTAACTTACCGCGTGGCACTGCCCAGGCTATTGGAACCACTGCCCGCCAACTTGGGCCGACTAGCGCTCTCCATGAGCATCTTTTCGATGCGCTCGATTTCATCCTGTGAGGGTCCCTGCGCCTTATTGCTTGCTTCATCCCTAGGTTTAACCACATAGCCACCTTGTATGGCCTTGAACAAGTTGAGCCCCTGATTGGGATCAATGGAACTGCAATTTGGAGTATTGTTAGACAAGTTTGGGTGAAGTAGAATCTTTATAGTCCAAACTTACCTAACTCTTCCTGGTGCTGAGTTGCTTTTCGCCGAGTTCGATGGACTTGGCTTTGAGTAGACTGACGTGACACTGTTGCCCAGTGAATGCGATGGTTTGACTATGATTCCCGCAGCCGACACTGGACGCACATGGCACGCATGACTTGTGGAGGCCATTTGAATGAGGGAGGAGGGTGTAGTTGTGGTTGAAGCAGATGCAGATACAATTGTGCTCGTTGAGGAACAGGTTAGCGTAATATTCGACGTCTTGGCGCTGACATCATTTAGTGAACTTTCAAACTCCTTGACAATATCATCACGTAACTGCTGTTGCACATCTCGCACACTCTTCACAGATCTCGTATCGCTGTCCGTGTCCTCTGTATCCGCTGCCGGCAATCGCATACCCTCATTCATGTTAAACTGCTCCGAGGAGCTGCTGGAGAACTTGCGTGATTTCTTTTTACGTCTTGGTGGTGCCACAGGACCGCTGGACGTTATGGAATCAGTGGTCTTCGAGTGCGCCAGTTTTGTGCTTGCTATCACATCCGGTTCCTGCAACATTATGGCACCACTACCAACACCAGCCACAGTTGTCGTCTGCACTGCAGTGACCACGAGTCCACCAGAGGTTTGTGCGCCCTGCAGAAGCTTCGCAGTTCCTGCTGCTATGGCGTTCGCTGTCGTGGACGTGGCAGTCCCCGAACTTGTTGGTGGCGGTGTCTGACGTTGCTGTTGTTGCTGCTGCTGTTGTTGCAGTTGCTGCTGCTGCTGCTGGGCATTCATTGACGCTAGCGATTCACGATCAATGCTGATTGCTACATGGAATTGTAAGTGTAATTATAATTTAAACTTGACTAAATTCGAATGGTTTGCTAAGTGCATGTGAAATACTCACCCGATGGATCGATACTGCCTGCCAAAATGCGTCCCACGCGACCCAATGACGTCATGCTCTGTATACTCATCGTATCGCTCTCGATGACCTTAAACGGATGTGTGGGACGATTCGTAAAGACGCCATCCATGGAGCTGTTCTGTTGTTCAACCAAATTAACAGGAGTATAAGGAAATTAGCAAAGTTAATTAACTACATAATGAACATACAGAAGTTATTGTCAGTGCCACAAACATTAAGTAAAAAACTGAAGCGTTTTTTTAAACGATTACAAAAGTTTACAAAAATTGCATTTAAGTTGATTATTTAAGCTATTAATCTACAGTTGGATTTGAATAGAGAGTTTTAGTACCTGAGAATCAGGTGTGAGTGTATTTCCTGGATTATCATCTTCATCATTTTGCATGCATTGACGTAGTTCTTGAAAGCGTTGTCTACCAGACTATATATATACGATATACAATATACGATACATATACATATATATATTTGTGATGTTTTTTATATATATACACATATAAGTACAAACATTGGGTTGAGTTTGAAGATTTGACCATAATTCCATGTAAGTTTTACAATTGATTTATTTGTTGAGTTTTTGTTTTGTTTTTTTACGAAATGAGTAGAAGAGAGCACAAAATATGAAAATAAAGAGCAAACATGTTTACAAAAAATTAAAATTTTTAGCGACTTGACTTAATTAACAATCATCATAATTCACGAACAAGAAGAGACCCATAAAAAGAGTTAACTAAATAGCTTAATTATAGTAAATAGCTTAATAAATCAAAGCAAAACAAAACAAGAAGAGGGGAATGGGAAAAAGCGAAAGCGACGAACTGGACTAGCACCACTATCACAGCACTTAAGGTATTCCCTATCAGATAAGAGAGGGGGTGATAAGAGCTAGACTAAAACGATGCGCTATGAATGAAAAACTGTAGGTAAAACGATCATTTCCATCTATTTATGGGTCACACACACACGGACCTTGACCAACAGCAGTTATCGTGGACGCTAAAAGCTGATAAAGCAGCTAGGAAACGTTTGTTAACAAGCGGTAACTATAACGGCCAGATAAGGCAGTAATTTTATTTGATAACAGCCGCAGGGCAACAAAAGCATAAAATTCATAGTATTTTAAGCGAAAATGTAGCTAATTTGCACATTGTACAACAAATTCTAAGTTATCTTGTCAAATTGATTTTTGTGTAACTAAAAAGAGGCAACAAGTGGATATGGGAATGCCAAATAAACAAAAAAAATACCTTAATAAATATTTCAGTTTGTGTGCAGTGCAAAGTAGCGAGGGCAGTACGAGCAGTAGCACACACAGGTAATAGCTTAAAGCTTGAGTGCTTCGAGCAGCCCTCGCACATATTCAAATTTAAATGACAAAACCTTTCACAAGAAAACAACAAAACAAACATAAATTATAAAAACAAATAAAGCAAATGTTTTGTGCTTAGGCTAACCGAGAAAACCATATGACCAATCATCATCTATACTCGTTGGGAGGCAGCTGGGTGAGGGTGGTTATAGGGGTGTTGTACGGGGGAGAGGAAGGAATTAATTTGCTTTGTGTGCTTGTTGTGGGCTTTTTTTTTTTGTTTTGTCTTTTTTTTTTTTTTTGTTGCTTTAATTTGGGATCCGCAGTGAAATCGGCACATAGAAATTTGCATTGATTTTTTTTTTGCTTTTTTGCAGATCACAAAGCAGCCGACCAGAAAGGGAAAACGGTAAACGTGCATAGAATGCTGAACGGAATGCAAATATTGTATTGGTCATGAGCTTGGGAACGCTAGCGACTCTAATAGAACGGAATTCATATAGAAACTGAAATTACAAAACGTATGCATGCAAGGCAAATCAAGTCTAATAATTGAACTCAAACGCCCAAAATGATTCTACGACCCCCCACTTACCACGCCCTTAACCGCCTTTGGTTCCACAAAGACGCTGGCAGCGGCGGCGGCAGCAGCTGCAGCTGCATCCTGTTGCTTAAGGCGGGCGCCTAAACTATTGGTGGGACTGCGGGTGGCGGGGGTGCCAGCACCGATGGGAGTTGCATCGCTGTCGGATGACGCGGCCGCATTCACGCGCACAGCTGGCTCCGGAAAGATGAACTCCTGCGCGCACTCCGTCGCCAATTTACGGCTGCAAAACAAACATGCGTATGCGTGTCAGTAAGTGGGGTGAGTCACAACAAGTTATAGGTGTGGGGAGTGTATGACTACAACCTACCCAAGAGTTGAATGGCGATTGGGTGTTGTGTCTTCGGCATCGAAAAATTCCTCTGAGCTGTCCGAGTCGGTTTCCAGTTTGCTCATTTTGTATTGTGCGTGAATTACCTAATATTCGTCTTGTGGCTCTTTTATATGAATATGCAAATTGACCAAATTATGTTTTCGTTTCTTTTTTGTGTGAGTTTTTTGTTGTTGTTCTTGTTGTCGTGTTGCTGCAGGGCTGCCTCTGCTGGTTGTTGCTGTTTTTGTTATTGCTCGCTAGTCCAAGTTACTGCGTTTCGTCATGTCCTGGTGCTGCTTGAGCGCAACAAGCAGGTCATTCAACATTTTGCACACATTTGTGTATCACGTATTACTACAAATTTAATTATTAATTTAGTTTTACGCCCGATAAAAGGTCTGTTCAGCTGCATTGACTATTTTCCGAGTGTTGGAAAGTGTACATAAGATTGCTGCGCACAGTGCTGCCACCTAGTCAGTTTTAAATGTGGCCACCGATTGACCAATCGAATGGGTGGTATAATTGCCATTCACAGCGGAAAGAAGAAGCACGATACACGCAAATTTATCGAACTCCCGCCAAAAAACCATAAGCAAAAAGGTTTATCATTCTTACTTTGTTTATTATATTTTTGAGTCGCTGCCACAATGGAAGCGGAACTAAAACATCAATTTGATGAAATGGGCGTGGAGCCCAGCGATCCCGTTTTGGAGAAATGCATGGAACTGGCGATAAGTTACAACATCAACGACGCTACAGAATTTGTGGAGCAATGGATGGCATTCAGTCTCTCACACTTGAAAGGGGACGAGCCCACGACTGAGAATTTGGGTGAATTCGAGCGCAAGGTACTCCAAGTGAAACGTGAGAAAGGAGGTTCAAAGAAGACACAGCAAACCAAATCCTTGGCAGGCACAACAAATAGATTGGAGAGCAGCTCACTGGC
Source organism: Drosophila dunni (assembly GCA_018152125.1). Taxonomy (NCBI): domain Eukaryota; kingdom Metazoa; phylum Arthropoda; class Insecta; order Diptera; family Drosophilidae; genus Drosophila; species Drosophila dunni. The sequence continues at coordinate 17,438,559 of JAECXC010001917.1, read as the reverse complement.
CACATATGGACTGATCGAAGATGATCCCATGATGGATGATTATGTTAAAGAATCCTCAACGACTTTGCCTCACACACCTGAAGCTGCAAAGGATCGCACACGTCCGTCAGCACTCAAAGCTGGCGCACTCTTCAGTCCCGCAAGCTTCTCCCCTCAGCCAGTCAATCGCACTCCAGGCACTCCAGCCGCAGCCACTGTAGCAGGACGACCTGGCGACATTGTTGATACCTTCGGCCATCCAAAGCTAATCGCATCTTCTTCATGGCAATCGGAAGTGGAACAAGCCCTGCCCGTTGTCCAGAAACTTCTCCACAATGATTCACCACTCACGATGAGCAATTTGAGTTATATGAACGATTTGCTGCACGAGAGATGCGACGATCTGCACGACCGCGTAGTGGACATTGGCCAGGCGCTGGTGGAGAAGAAACTCGGTGCCAAGGGTGCCGCCGATTGCAGTTGGTATCCGCAGGATCGGCACACGCTAGATGCACTGCATGTTCTCCATGCCATTGGCATGATACATTCCGACGACGATGGACCACTGGATGCACACTCTGCACTGTTAGCCGTACTGGATACGGATGAAAAGTTTCTGGCTCTAAACTTCTCACAGATCAAGTCGACCAGCATCTTTCCAGGTCAAGTGGTGTTGGCCAAAGGATTCATACCCCGCGGCGATACATTTGTGGTGGAGGAGATCTTTACGGATCGCAAACTGACGCCACCACCGCCACTCAAGGTGGATCGCGAATTGCAGTTCGTAGTCGCCGCTGGACCATACACAGAGAGCACGGATCTGTTCTACGATCGTCTACACGATCTGCTAAAATATCTCAAGGATCACAGACCCGATGTGCTACTCTTAACAGGACCTTTTGTAGATGCGGAGCATACACTGGTCGCACAGATGGCCGAAACTTTTGATTCCTTCTTCGAAAAGATGATTGCCGGCATTATGGATGTGGTGGGCAGCAACACGACAGTGCTGCTGGTCAGTAGCCAGAAGGATGCCATGGCGCCAGCTGTGTATCCCACACCATCCTACACGCTTCGCAAAACCTATCCCAATCTTCACCTGTTGGCCGATCCCTCCCTAATCGATCTGGATGGCATCACATTGGGTGTGAGCTCCACAGATATACTCGATCATCTGCTAAGCTATGAGTTTGCCAGCAACGCGGGGGAGCGTATGCATCGAGCCATCAATCATCTGTTCAATCAGGCCTCCTTCTATCCCCTGTGCCCGCCCGCGGATGAGAACATGTCTTACGACTCGCATCTCGCCCAGAAATATGCACAGCTTAAACAGCTGCCCAATGTGCTCATCCTGCCCAGCGATCAGCGGCACTTCATACGCGTGGTCAACGACTGTTTGGTCATCAATCCAGGACGTCTGGCGGACAAGAAGGGCGGCACCTTCGCTCGCTTTCTGGTGACACCCACCGCGCCCAACGCTACCAAGGCCCCCAACATGTTCAATAGCGTTGCCTGTCAAATCCAACGTATTTAAACTAAAATAAATTAAATTCTAAAATCATTTTTAAAGCGTTTATTCATGTAGGTTTGTTTTTTGTTGTTGTTGTTGTAGTTTACAGCTAAACGTAGGAAATGATTTCTAAAACGTATTACATATTTCTCTCTAAACTCTAAAATGTGTAGATGTAGTGTGTGTGTGTGTTGGTGAGCGGGTGTATGGTGTGTTGTGTGTGTATTCCACTTGGTCGAACTCAATTCGAAACTAAAGTAAATTAAATGTTGGCATAAAACTAAAAAGTTTATTGTATATTTGAACTATACAAAAAATACTGCATGAAACGATCGTTTACAATATTATATAATTCCTAAGCAGATATATATGTATATATATATAATTCCTGTTTTTTCTGCTTCCTCAAGTCCTTATCCTTTTAAGTATCTGCGCCCCAGTTCTCTTGGTATCGTGGAGCTGCTCACTACGACCATTTCTCCTCGACCTGATCGTCGACCAACAAAAAGATTTCAGTTGATTCAATTGTTGGGCTCCTGCTTGTATTGTTATTGCCTATTGTTAACGCCCTCGGGATTATGGAGTCCACCGCCGGGGCCGCCGCCCATGCTGTGCTCCATGTTCTTGACAATCACATAGTTTGTCATATGATTGATTGCCTCGTCCTGCAGCCGTTCCGGCCAGCGTTTCATATAGGATTTAATAAAGTCACTAAATGTATCCACCTTATCCGGTGTGCTCTTGTGTGTGTCGACAATATTTTTCACAATATCAACGAATTTATCATAATCTTCGTGGGATTTCTTAATCTTATTGTAATTGGGCACACCACCATTGGTATTCCCACCAGGTCCTGCTCCACTAGCGCCCGCTGCATTCTGCATCTGCTGTTCCATATTGCTGTCGGCCAGGCGAGCGGATGCTGCAGCTGCTACAGCTGCCACCGCCGCCGATGAGGCCATAAAATTGTCCACATTGCCCGCATTCGGTGGCGGTTGGGAGTGGTCCATAAAGTGGCGATGCATGCCGTACTCCGTTCTACAAAATATAGCAAGTAAATGATTAATAAGAGTCTCGTGTCACAACTTTCATGCTACCACTCACTTGTAGAACCCCTCCGCGTTGTTGCTGTTAAACTCTTGCTGAGACATTGGATTTTTCCAAACTGGTGACTCGGATGTGGAAGGTAAGCTGCTGGCATTCGAGGAGCTCGTCATGCGTTTATCTCTACAAAAGGTTGGTTTGATGAAACATTTATATTTTACATCTTTTGAATGTACTCACTTGTAGCCCGTGTGTGCAGCGAGACTTTTAAACACATCATCCACTTGACTGTAGAATTTCCACGTGCTGATTATGCCCGTTGTCTCGAATGTCTTTTGCTCCTGTCTGTAACGCTGTGTTAGATTATTCACCTTGAAGTGTACTTCCAGCGCGGTAACGGGTACGCCAAGACCCGTCAACTGCGGAAAAGAAATAAACGTTAAAAATTAATAATTAAGCAAAATCATTTATATCGGCACTAACGTTTATAAAGCTGTTATTACTCTGTCAACTGTACTTTTCCATTCAAAAATCAAGTGTACGTAAAATATTAGACTCCAACTTAAAAACCTAAGCTATTAAATATTCAGATAATGTAATAAAATAAAATAAAATATTTTAACTGTTTATAGTTTTACTTAATATTGTTTATCCAATTAAAAATATTGGATAACAAATGTAACTAGTTTTTAATGTCCACAAATTCTAAACAGATTATTGATCTCTAATTAAATCTAAGCTGTTTTATAATCAACTCATTAACTATAATTATATAATAATCATTAAATATTTTAATGTTAAAATATTTTTATAATTAATATTAAACTTAAATAGTTTAAATATCACCAGTAAACTTTTTCCAAACTAATGTGCCTTATTAATGTTTTAATAATCTCATATTTTGATAGTAGCATGACTGAAGTATCTTGTTACAAAATTAATAAGCTTTTAATGTGGTTTATAGGTTTATAGAACGATTACTCACTTGCTTTGCCATAGCCACATAAAGGTGTCCATTTCGTTTAATTGTGCGCAATTCATAGGCGCAGACTTTCCATAGTTTAATTAGCTCTAATACTCCACTATCCTCCCATTGTCGGCGCTTTTTGTTGAATTTTTCATACTATGCAGGACAGTCGAATAGGTACACATGTTTAAATATTATGAACAACTTTCTGGCTGTTGCATACTTACAGGCATTTCACATGGGTCTCACTCGCGACGAACGGTTGCCCAACAAAATTCGGCTGCCAATTGGAGTTGGACATGGAGCAAGCTAATCAGTATAAATACATAATTGTATCTTGCACCCGCACCTGCAATAATTGATTATAAAAGTTTATAAATAAAGCCACGCGTTGATAACAAAATTTAATTCTAATTATAGCGCACTCTGAACTTAATTCAACTGCACTAAGGCTGGTCACACTTGCTTGAGCGCCACGTTTGGTGTGCAAATTTTACATGTAGTAGTTTTATTTTGTTATAGAGTATCTGCTAGTCGAGCACTCTTCACAACTATCTCGACATATGTTTGCATCAATAAGCACGCACACCTGATGAGCATGAGTTTAATTTTTATAAATAAAAACCAATTTAATCGATAAAACCACTTAAAGGGAATTAGAGACAACACCTGTTTGATTAACTACGTAATTAATATGCACTTTAATTATCTAATAATATATGTATGTAGTTTTTGTGTAAGTTTCTGCCGCGCAAATCACAAAACAAACACTCACACACATACGCTAATGCGATTTAATATACGTTTGCATATGTACACACATATTTGGCAGTTGCATGTAAATTATCATTAAGCTGTAAACACACCGGCAAACATACAGACCAACACTCACACATACAATGTGCTGGTAAACAAAAGGTAGGTGCAAGGTGTAAATTGCACGCCCAACAATACGAAGAAGCAAGAAGCTAACGCGACGGCGACTAAAGTTGTACTGAAGCGGTATTTCAAGTATACAAAAGCTGCGGACAGAGCAAATGAAGATGCTACTACAAGAGCAGTCGCAGCAGCGGCGTCGACGTCGACGACGTCGAATGCCAAACCGCCGACGCGGTCGCTGCTACTTTGGCACTTGCTGCCCCTCAATTGATGGGGCCAACCATCAGCAACCGCAGCAGCGGCAACAACAACAACAACAACAACGGCAGCAGCAACAGCATATGGGGCAAGAGATGGTTACTTTTCTTGAATACACACACGCGTACAATTTTTTCCCTTTTGCAAGAAAAGAAGATACAAATTTGTATGTATATACACAAACACAATGATACATTTATAAGTACACACGCAGGTACATACTTTTCCTTGCTATGCGATTACAGCAAATGCAATTTCGATATTCATCCAGCAGCTGGGCGCGCAACACACTCACAGTGACAACACAACACAATCAAACACTTAACTTAATAATAAGTTAAATAATTTAATTATCTTCTTGAAGAACACACACACGAAAAACGTAGTTAGCAGCTCAGCTCGAGATATTTACCAACACTAATGATAGCAAAACGTACACGGCCATAATGACGTTGTTAAAGAGAGACAGCGTCAGCGCGCGCAACATGGTGTGACTAGTACAGCTAGTGTGATACACCAATCGAGAGTTGCCACCCAGTTAAAATGTGTGCATGAAATTTCAAAACTTCATTTACATGAAATATTTTTAAAAGTGCGCCAAATTCATTTGGACTTAAACATTAATAACATTGAATGTTTGTATACATTATATAGAGAATTGTGTGGCCTTCGATTTGATCAAGAATATAACTTAACTGCACCACGCCCTCAACAAGCTTAAATGAGTAATGATTTTAGCTGAGCTCTCTAGCTTGATTTCAGGCATGAACATGACCATGTAATTTATCTTAAGCGCGCCACTCGTTGGCAGAAACAGTAACAGCAGCAGCAGCAGCAGCTCGTTAAGGCGAGCAAAGCAAACGCATTATCATCATCATCAACTGCGGCTGTTGGAACCCCTCTCCACAATGATGCGCAACTGCTTTTGTTGCCGCGCGCACTCACACTCACACATACACGAACACATTCCCGTACGGTCATCATCATTAGGTTGGAGTAACACAAGAGCAGAGGCAACCCCCCAGTAACCAACATACACATACAAACACATACAGAACCAACTAAATGCGAACGTCATTAGCGTCGGCTAAATAACAAAAAATGATAATGTTGCTCGTTCGTTTGACGTTGTCGTTGTGGTTGGCGGCGGCGTCGTCATCAGCATTGGTAATCATCATTATATTTTACATAGAATGAACTTTGTTGAGAACGCCCTCTGCAATGGGGAAATGAGCTATGGAGGGGTCAACTAGTGTTGAAGCTTTCCAAATTATCAAAAACGGGAAACTTCTTACTTATTTTGAAAAGTAATTTTTATATTGATTTATTAAGTTTAAATATTCAAAATAATTTTCTAATTCTAAGCTATTCCGATACAAGGCTAAAGGGTGATCCTGGAATGTGTTCTTCACCCCACTTGGCTACAAGAATATAGTTACCAGGATCCCTAACCTGGTAAACCACTCGATACACATTCCGACCCAGATGCTTGACTACCACCTCCTCGCAGGGACCCTGTGGACCTAGAATGCCCACAAAGAGCATATTATTGCCAGCAGCGCTGCCGTCCACCGTGAACTCATTCCGCTCGAGAAGATTAATATGGCTCAAGCCCAAGCCTCGACTGTGCACCTTGCTGGCATCGGACTGGAAGACGGGCACTTCAAGGAAGATCAAGAGATGTAGGGGAGTATAACTAAGATCTAGATCGACTTACTGGCATGAGGCGTAGTGACAACTTCTACCGCTGGCTCCTTGGCAGAGACTCCGGCTATTGTCACTATGATGTAAGGGGATTTGGGCAATGGCACAGAATTGCACTTGATGTGCAATTTATAGAGTCCCGCTTGGTTTAGCTGGCATTGCACCTGAAAGCGTTCTGGATCCAATTGTTCCAGCTGCAGCGGCGGTTCATGTTGTCCACTGGGATTCTCGAGACGCACATCAAAATTGCCCTTCACCCCATTCCGTTTGACAATGAAACTCACCGTGGAATTAATGCGTACAGCTCCGCTGGGCAAATGCAACAACTGCACCTTGCCAGCATCGGTCAGCTCCGGTGCCACATAGACCTGTGGCGGCTCTGTGGGATATGCATCTGCGGAAAAGTGTTTACAGTTCATAGAGGCCACGTATGTATAAATAGATACATTTCCCCACCACACCCTACATCCCACTTGACTCACCCGCGTCAGGCGTACGCTGATACTTTCCGTATCTTTGGGAAACACTCTCCGGACTGTGGGCATCGATGCCATCAACTATGGTTTGACCTAGTAAGTTTGCCGCATTCGTATTAAGACGAATCTCCTGCGACACTCGAAACATGCCGGAAATCGAATAACAAATCACTTAAATGCTTTTTTAAATATTTTTACTAATTTTCCGTCAAAATTATTTTGGTTTCTGATTGCGCTGACGTCGCTTCGGTCTATGTCTATACCGCTTCTATATCTTGATTGGACTGAGTCTGCAGACGACTCTCTCCCGTACTCACTCTCTCTCTCTCCGGTTAACACTCTTAAATTTCTCAATATATTCGATTCTCTCGCTGCTTAGATGTTATGAATATGCACCGTTGGAAATATGCTCTGAGATACAATAGTTTTTTAAATCTTCGCTCGGCATTATGCCAAACATTAAGTATTCGAATACATTGAAATTATTTGAGAGGGCTTTCTATGTAAGGCATTTATTTGCAGGCACAAGAGTTAACTTTAGCTATAGAATAAATGGAAGGATCTCCGAACTGTTTAGAGTTAAACGCAGAAAATTTTGTATACAGATTCTCTATATTGTTTAATATATTTGAATTTTTATTTAACACACCCATCTCCGTTTTCAAAGCCTTAAAATATATATATTTAATATATATTAGTATATTTTTGTATCCTCTGGAAAGATAATGTTTAATGATATTGGAAACTTCAGAAAGATTGGTCCCATCGAAAAAACTTTTAATGCTTAAAAAATTTGTTGAATCCTTTCAAATTTACGATCGTGGAATTCATTGATCATTAACCTATACTTTTAGAATTTAAAACATTTAAGCATTTAACGATTTTTACTGTATTTTGTATTTTTTTTTTTCTGGGAGCAACCTACTTCATTTTACTATTTCTCTAATCTACTGCCAATTTTCTAATATAATTAATCAATTTTTCTGTTGGTTAGCACGATTAACTGCAGATAATCGCAAATTTGGCTGAACTGATGTGCTAGTTGCAGTCAAATAAAATTTAAAATATATATAACACATTTAAAATCATGTACAATACTTATATGCACATAATAGATATATATACCACATATAGTATATACAGTAAGCAGCTGTACGGGTTGAGAGATCAGAGCCAGACTCCAGCAAAAATTGAGTTAATTTAATCTTGAAATCAATTCTGAAATGGAAAACAAAAGAACCCAAACGACATCTAACCCAGGTGACATCATGTGGCGCCCTTAATATTATATCCACACTGAAGATAATGGTATAAACTGGGAAATGCGGTAATGTCCGTGTTGCTCAGGTGACCCAGTTCATAGAGAAGGGCATAGATCTGGAAGTGAGAAATTAAATCGGAATCCTTTGGGTAAGTAGCGATTTGTCCACTTACGTTCTCTGTAATTCTCAGGTTCTTGATGGCCTCGGTGCGCATCTGCTGCCAGGTGTGACGCAGACGTTCCTCTGCTTCCGATATGAAGCCAGGAGTCCATTGCTCCGTCAGACGATACAGATTCTGACGATTCTTCTCACGCACACTACGTGATGGAAGCGCCCGTTTGCGTCTCATATTGGCCTGCAACAGCTGCTCCTGCTTGGCCCGCTTCTCCTCGATCTGTAGCCGCATTTTGCGAGCCAAGTCTTCGCGCTTTTTGCTGGCTGCCGTCTCCTGGAAAATGGAGACCTGATTTGACTGACTGTAGAACTTACAGTAGTAGTTAATCCGGCTGGCATCTGGCGGTGGCATAATTCTCCTAAAATTCCCTAAATGACTCTCCTCCCACTCAGCTTGCTGTGTCAGCGGACTGACCTCTGCCAGCTGCGCCGGAGGATTGCGTTCGATAATCGGGTTCTTTAACGCTCCAGCGGCTGCTCTCGGACGTAACAAACTGGAAAACATGTGCGAATTATATATATTTACTGTTATTAGGAGAATAAACTTACGTATCGCCCTTGGATTTCAGGAGACGCTGTTTGACGCGCTTGCGATCCTCCCGCAGGATTTGTTTCTTATCCGCAAGCACGGTGCTGACCAGCTGCAATGTGTCCCTAATGAGTGGCCTCTTGACCTCACGATCCACCTGTTCGTTGGTATGGAAACTGGGCGAGTGATTCACTTCCAGTATGTACGGCTTCAGCTTCCAATCCACCAAAATGTCAAAGCCCAGGATCTCAAAGCACGCCTGAATCGTATCATGACCCGGAAAACAGGCATTATAATTATGCTTTAGCACTGGCCAAGCACTCAGCACCGTCTTGATGATCACATCGTCCACATTCGCCCAGAACTCAGCGACGTCATAATTGTGCCTGGTCATCCAATTGTTGATTGCACTCAGTTTTCGCTTACTGCCGCAATCATCGTTGTCACACAGATCGTACTGGGAGTTTCGCTTGTTCACCGAGTAGTTAGTCAGATGCATGTAAAGATCATTGGCATTCCCGGGCGTTGGTTCCACATATTTGCTGGTCGCAAAACGAGCCAATCCCTCATTGTAGACATAGATGCGCAGCGGTTCCACCGACGTAATTAATGTATAAACTCGCAAATCAAACTTGTAACCATCAATAAGTAATGGCTGCAAAGCGAAAGTTATTTAATTGAATGTACACGAGGAATACCCCTAACAAATGATGTAAAATTTAGCGGTTAATCGGCTAACTTTAGAGGTTTTTTTCTTCACAGACTGTTTTATGTTTCTTAGCTAGATGTGTGACCTACCCGATGGACATAAGTCTGGCAGATGAGACGCTCGTTTGGACCAATTGTCTTCAGGTCATTGGTCAACCAAATACCACGCCCCTGTGCGCCCGAATCCGGCTTCAAAATGAACGTGCGCTTGTGATTAAGGGCATAGGTCATGGCATCTCCATAGCTACAGCAGAAGATGATGAAGGGTGAGGAAAGTACTTATGTGGAGTGTGCACTTACTCAGCCGGTAGCATCCAGGTCTTGGGAAAGATCTTGTAGTCGTGCGGATAAAGTTTGAGCATACGATTCAGGTTGCGGGAGAGCAAATCCTTGCGACAGATCTCGATCATGCCCGGAAAATGATTGATCTGCTGGAAGCGTTTCATGTTCTTGAACAGCTCCACGCCGGGAAAGGAATCGGACCACAGAATGTTCCACAATTTAGATTCCTTGACCAGTTTGTAGCCCAACAATTTTGATATTCTTCCAATCATCGCATATCGTGAGTTGGACACACAAATAGTGCTCTTCGATTCCCTGTCAGACATATATAAATAATACTATTTCTAGCTTTCAGCAGGGTCCAAGTGATACTTACACACAGTGTGGTCCATCAGCTTTTGAGCCCGTCTCAACACGTCCAGAACATGCCACACGATAGCGCAATTTGTTCAGTTCAATGAATCCATTGACTTCGCCCTCGTTGGTGTTGTCCGCGTCCGCTGGTTTCAGTGGCTTAAATCCCTTGCCACGTGAACTCATTGGCTCCTCGACTTTCTTCTTGGAAAGCTTCGGCTTGCCAGCGAATCCAGCGGACTTGCGACGCGATGAGGACGTCGACGGCGGTGGCCTGGTGGGCGACGATGGTTTCGACCAGGTCAAGTCCACTTCACGATTGCATTGGGACTCGGATAGAGCCATTTCAACGCCACGTAGTGCCGGTGTTCTTAAGCTCCGTACCTCACGCTCTTTACGGAGTTTCTCCTTTGAGAAGTGACGCAGCTCTTGAATTCGTGTGTAAAACTTGGAATTTTTCAAATTCATTGTTTATCAGACGGAAAAAAAAAGAAATTGAGTTATCCTGTGTTCTAGATAAAATGAAATTATAAACAAAATATATAGATATATATACACTCTCTGCTTTTTATTATTATGGAGACAGACAGAAAATGACAGCCAGTGACGCTTGAATCAAATTCGATTGACAGATGTCGTCTATTCCCTCGGAGAGTTTTCGACAACAGTTAATTTGAGATTTAAGCTCGTGACTGATGATATCTTAATATTTATACTTTATAAAATTAACAAAAAATGGCCTTTATGACAACTTATATACTCAAGAAAATGGGTAACATAATTATATTGGAATGCTTAATGAATTTAAATGTCTGGAATCATTTAACGACCTCTTCCAAGGCTGATCTCTCTAAGGTTCGTTACTGAATGTCTTAAATCTCTTGACAACCTCCTCCATGGATGGTCTTTTCTGTGCTACGGAGTCGGCACACTTGACACCCGTCTCTATGGCACACAGGCAACTGTCTAGCTCCTCACCCATCGGTGTCGCCAGATGCTTGTCGAATAAATCATGGCGATTCTCCAGCGAACGCTCGCAACTCTTCTTAACCTTTTTGAGTAGATTTATCTGGTCGCTTTCCAGCTTGCATTCGGCCATTAGACGACCCGAGAACATCTCCAGCAGCACCACACCAAAGCTGTAGATATCCACACCGGTGCTAAGCATCTTATTGCTGAGCAGCTCTGGTGGCAGATAGATTTTGGTGCCAAAGAGTTTGTTCACCTCGGTGACCGCATTTATGGATTTGGGCCCTTTGCGAGCCAAACCGAAATCTCCAAGCTTCGGGTGCAGACAGTAATCCAGCAAAATATTGGCTGGCTTTATGTCGCCATGAATAAGTGGCATTTCAGGCGCCGAGTGTAGAAAATAGATGCCCCTATGGATTAACAAAATATTATTATAGAGTTGTTATCTTTATAAAGTTAGTAACTCACCTGGCGGTGCCCAAGGCAATGGTCAATCGTTGCTGCCAGGTCAAAGGAGGCATGGGTGACTTGGCACGCAGTCTAGAGTCCAGCGAACCACCCTTCATCAACTGGTAAACCAGACAGTACTTCTCCCCGTTGATGCTGTATCCGTACAAGGCCAGAATGTTGTCATGACGCAGATTATTCAGATGTTTCATCTCATTGTAGCTTTGCTGTAGATTCACTTGTCTCTTATTCATATGTTCATGCTTATAGTTCATGGCTTTAATGGCCACTTCGGTGTTTTTAAACTCGCCCTTGAAGACTTCACCGAAGCCACCATGTCCAAGTTTATTCTCAGGACTCCAGTTGTTAGTTGCCTCAACCAGTTCATCGTAGTCGATCATCAGCAAGGATTGGGCCACACGAATAACGCTACTAACACGTATGTCACCCGGAGATTCAATGCTATTAGTGTTATAGCTGTCGTGGGTAACACCTGGAGTGGTGGAATTGTTATTGGAGCGGGTGCTGGGTGGGGAAGGCATTTTACTTTGCACTGCTTCGGTTTTGGGAATAAATTTGTGGAGCTTGGGATCCACATAGTCTTTCAAAATCAACATAGCATTCCGCAGTTTGTGTCTGTAGTGAACATTAATTAATAACATACATAATGTCAAATACTTGATAACCCTGCAGAGCCCTGTACTGTGGCAGTGTGAACTGCGTTGAGTCTATACTACAGAATGCACACATATTTATGAGCTTTTTGGGGCTTTATCTCATACGCTCTGACAGGGTACTTAAAAAAATTTAGTTAATTTATTGCAATTCTGACTCACTGTTGTAACAGTGCGAACAACGATCGCACTGTGTGATTGTATTGGCCGCCCCAGATATTGAGGAATTCATTAGTGGGCGACTGTCCACGTTGGCTCAGGCTTTGTATGTATTGTACATCTTGTGCGTAGAGTCCCACGAAGGTCGCCAACTTTCGCCACACGTCCAAGGAGTCCAAATGTTCGCAAAGTTTTTGGCGCACAGGTACTGGCAATTGCACAATAAGCGTTGGAGGGCTGTTGCCTGCTGATCTTGTGGAGCTGCCAGTGCTCATCTTGCCTTTTACAGCCAAATATTAAATTTTAAAAGAAATCCCGAAACGGGAATCAGAGTCTTAGGAGAAACCAGTGGGAAAATCTTGTTGTTTTGGAAATTCCAAATTGCTGATAATGTTGCTTGCTGGCGTTGCCACCTTTATAAGTATTTATGTGAACGCGTTACGAGTCACGCTTACTGCAGAGCTATCTTGAGTGGCAACGATGAAAATTTAAATATTTCAGAGATCTTCAAGAAAGTCTTTCTTAGTTTATTTATTGGTTTTTATTCAAAAGTGCATTTTAGTAAAAGCCTTCGTCGGCGTCATCTCCAGGCTTTTGATCGAAATTAGCACACTTAGCAGCTTCGCCTCCGCGAACTTTGACGTTGTAGCAAACATTCTCGGCTTTTAACATGCTCTGCCGCATTGTAGTAATCTTGCGCCAAAGTTCACGAGCGCGTTGGCAATTCAGGCTGGTATAGCTGCAGATAGAAAACATTTAGTTGGATTTAACTTAAAGTTAAATATGTTTGTACGCACCCTGTGTAGAACTGTTGCAATGCCTTGCAGGTTTCCATGCAGGTGTCAGTGTCTCCACTGCCCAACGAGTTTATGCAGCGCCGCATCAATTCTCCAGTCAAGTCCGATACACCCAAAATATATTCAGTTGGATCAACGAAAAATTGAAATTTCTGCTTTACAATCGCTGATTCTGGAGCTTCTGTTATTTGTGCATCACCCTCTTGGGAAGACTCGGCTAATTCAGCCTTGGGGTTGTCATCCTCATACTGCATAACTGCCTGTAAGTCAGACCAACTGGACACCGACTTACATTGCTCACTGTCCTTATCTTCGTTGTTCAAATATTCCATGTAAGTGTACGCCTCAATGAACTCCTGCAGACCAGGAGAGTATGCGGCACGAAACTGGTAGACATCCTGATCGCGTAACTCCTGCGCAATTGCACGAAAGTTTACCTCAATTAGTTTAGTCAGCCGCTGTTGTGCCTCCTCCAAAACCTTGGACTTGTTTTGCTTGCGTGGATCAATGGAATGCAAGAAAAATATAATGCGTTTCGACTCAATTGTAATGTCGCGACTCAGTTTAAGTATGCGCTCATGACGATCATGTTTGCTGTCCAATTCGCTGGCATAGTTGCGGAAAGCTTGGACTACTGGATTCTGCTCGTCCAGCTGCACTTGTCGCTTGCGTGGCTGATTGTTATTGCCGCGGTATCCTTGATTTTTCGGCATTGTTTACTTCTGCTTGTTGTAGAAAATGCCGGCAAATTTTCAGCGTTGATTAAACTATGGCGTTGCCACATATTAATTTAATTCATACTGGTACACTTTTGGCCAGGCCGGTACATCGTTGGTACATTTTATCGCTACCACCTAAAATAGGACACTTTTTATAACATAAGAATTTTATAATGATATCATTTGCATTTTACGTTGATTCAATATTAACAAAAGACTTGCATACAGTGAAAATTATATCAATTTAAAGAAAAAGCCTTGATAAAAAAATATAATAGTTAGTTTTTATTAGGTATACACTCGGCATTCTACTGTAGACCTATTTTGAATGCGTGTAAAAATTGTGGCAACCTTGCATAGAATAGCAGCTGATAAACTGAATCGTTACCGGTTATCGATTATTATGACGGATGAGCCTGACTACTTCAACTTGTTCGTGGCAATTTTGTAAGCTTTAAATTAATCTGTTTTAGGCGTAAATTGCCATGCATGAACCAGCTAGGAAGTCATCTGTGTCCATGGGCACAACAAGCACGGCCGAGAAGCTCTGTTTCGATAAAAATGAATTTATGAAGGTACGTTGTTCATTTATTTGTTGACAATGTTTACGATACCACAACTTTTGTAGGAGAATTTCTCTGTGGATGAATTTCTTCACAAGAATCGAAATGCGCCAAGTTTGGAGCTTTTGCGCGACAACCTGGGCCTCTACCTGAAAGGATTGCGTGCAGCGATGATTGATTTAATTAACGAGGACTACGCTGATTTTGTCAATCTTAGTGCAAACTTGGTTGGTCTGGATCAGTCGATTGAAACAATTCAGCGTCCGTTGGAGCAGTTTCGTAGCGAAATAGAAAGTATACACAGCCTAATTGAGGACAACGTTGTAGAGCTACGTGACCAGCTTGAGGAGAAGCGACAATTGCGTGAATGTCATCGTAGCTTGGAAAGTTTGAAAAAGGTTTATGAAATCTCTGTAAAACTGGATGTGCTGATCTCACAAAAGCTAAGCGGCGAGCATGGTCCTCAGGCTGTGGACTTGGAGCGTGCCGCTCTAGACTTAATACAGTTGAAGTTTCACGAGAAGCACTGCACCGCGCATCTGAATAATGAATATAAGACTAGAATACAGCAGCTTGAGGAGAGGGTGCATCAACAATTGCGTCGTTTTTTTACTGAGGCACTGCAGCAGACTCGCAACACAGGGTCGGAACACCTGGAGCGCTGCCTACGCATCTACATAACCTTAGATGCCTGCGGCCAAGCCGAGCGTGTCTTTCGCGAGGATGTTGTGGCGCCGTATATGAGCGGCATCATTGGCGAACAGCAGCTACAGAACTCCCCGCAGGGATTGGCTGGCATCTATAGCAAGATACTGAACTTTATATCGCTTCATATGACGGATCTGCTGCGATTGACGCTGTACTCCGACAAGCTGAGCGGATTTAACTTTGTGGTGAACAGCTACTGGGCGGATGTGGAAATGCGTCTGGAGCTGCACATGAATTCAATATTTGCACCTGGCAACTCAGAGGTCTTCTATGTAAAATACAAGTGTACACGGGACTTTCTCAGCCGGATTGAGGAGCTGCTTACCAACAGTGATGAGAAAGCGGTAACTTATTACCGCCAACATAAGCAGACCAAGAGTTTTGAAGCACGCTGGAATCTTCCCGTCTACTTTCAAATATGTTTTCAGGTGAGCTTGGTGAACTTTGCCAGGTTTATGTTAATAACGAATTATATTGACAGGAAATTGCCGGTGGTTTCGAAGCCCAACTAGAGCCGTTGCTTAAAGACAATATTCTCAACGCTAGTCCAGAGTTAAATGAATATCAACTAAAGCCCTTTAATGCCGCCAAGCAAGCATTAATACGCTGCTGGGCTGATGGCATCTATTTGCCAGAAGTCTTTCCCAAATTCTACAAATTAAATGTGCAAATTGTGTTGCGTTTATCCCGATGGATCGCAGATGTAATCTCTGCATCGAAGTCCAACAGTAACTTTACGAAATCCTTCACAAGAAATCAATTGTTGATCTCTTTGCATGCTGACACACGTAAACTTGAAGCCTATTTGCCAGAGCTGCAAAAGATCATTGGCCAAGCAGCTCCCAAGACCCAGAACACTTTGCTATTCAACGATTTGCTGGGCAAGTCCATAGCTGACTTGGGTGATACACTGAATGCGCATTTGATCAGCATACAGACAACTTTAAAAGAACTTTTGATCACCGAATGTGGCACAGAAAATGTTCGTCAGGTCAATGACTTGCCTCGTTTGTATCGCAAAACCAATCGCGAGGTGCCAACACGTTGTTCAGCATACGTGGAGCAAATGCTAAAGCCACTGAAATCATTTGTGGCTCAGCATGAATCGCAGCTAGGAGCTCTCGTTGTGGAACAGATTCTTACCGAGGTGTGCAGCAACATCACAAAGTCGTAAGTTAAAGTAATCAGTGGTAAAGGAATTCTATTAACTTATTTTCTCTCGCAGCTATTTTAATGTGGTTAACGATGTGCTGACTTCTGTGCAGAAAACTGAAGAATCTTTGCGGCGGCTGCGTAATCTTAAAAGCGGTGCCGCAGCCACTAACACTCCAGCAAGCAGCAGTGCCGTGTCGGATGATGACAAAATTCGTCTGCAGTTACGTGTAGATGTTGCAGCCTGGACACTGGAACTTTCCAAGCTTAACTTTCAGCCCACGCAAATTGACAAGCTTCTAGATCTGTCTAAAATTGTGGAGGAGAGTATTAAATCAAAGGACGGGGCTGCTTAGTTGCTTAATTTATATTGCTATTGCTTTGATTACCGATTTATTGTTGTTAAACGATTTGTACAACTTCTTTAGGCACAATTAGTATCATAATGTAAAGTATATAACTTGTATATAATATATATATATATAAATGCATCAAATTTCACGTTCGTATTATGTACTTTTTTGTACGTTCCCATGAGTTAGTCGCTGTTCAAAAGAGATAAAAGAGATTACAAACGTTAAGCAAACTTTCTTAATAATTGCATAGCCAAATCTTAACAAATAATTTTGGTAACAAAAGAACATAAGCTCAAGCAAAATGCATGCTCAACCAATTAATTAACCACAATGTTCAGGGTTCGGAGTGTTCAGTGTAGCGCAGTGCAGTGTAGCGGGATATGAGAACTCGAGCAGGTAAGAAGTGCGGCTAAAACTAAGCAAGCTTCAGCATCAACTTCAGCTACATTACAATTTGAGTTCCTCGGTGTCGGGCAATTTGCTGAAGAGCCAGTTCAGATGGTCCTCGGTGACCTCAGCCAGTGTAGCCGGCTTCCACTTGGGGCTCTGATCCTTGTCGATAAGTAGAGCACGCACGCCTTCCTTGAAATCGGCCTGGGGCTCCAGAAGACGCACGGCCAGACGGTACTCCATGATCAGGCATTGGGCCAACGACAACTGCGAGCCTAATTCCAGTTGACGGAATGTAATCTTCAGTGACGTAGGCGACACATTGCAAAGGATCTAAACAATAAAGTAAAATAGATTAGATAAATTCGTGATGAAGATGCTAATTTATGATCGTGTTTTGTACAAAAGTATACGAACAAAGAACGAGGCGCTAATTACGAAAAAAATAAAATATCTCATTATATTGTGAATCAAATATTTATGCGCTTTTAGCGCGTGGCATATGATTGACCCAGTCAATTAGCAGATAAGTTGGAATACACGATAATATACTGACCTCCAAAGTTTTCTTTGCCCAATCGCTGCCATCGGCTTTCAAGCTCTCAATTATGCCCTCGACGGAGCTGGCAGCGAAGTGGTTGTTGATCTGCTCCAGAAAGGGCTCCAGGGAAAATGGTTTCTCTGGTTTGCTATGGAACTTTTGTAACAGTTCAGGTACATCATCGGCATCTGGGCAGTTGAGTAGTGCTGTCTCCAGGTCCGCAATCTTACTGCTCTCGCAGTAGTGCGTGGCAATGCCAGCATGGAAGACATCACCACCACGTAGACGATATCCCGTCAAGCCCAAGTAGAGGCCCAGCTTACCCTGCAGGCGTGGCAAGAAGTATGAGCCTCCCACATCGGGGAACAGTCCAATTGCCGTTTCTGGCATGGCGAAAAGTGTACGATCTGTGGCAACACGATATTTGCCATGGACACTGAGCCCAACACCGCCGCCCATGGTGATACCATTGATTAGGGCAATATAGGGTATCTTGTAGTTGCCAATTAATGCGTTCGTGGTGTACTCCTCTCGGAAAAAGCTCTTTGATTCGTCAGTGGGGCCAGCCTCGACCAGTGCCCGAACATCGCCACCGGCACAAAACGCCTTATCACCGGTGCCCTTGATAATCATGAGGGATTTGGACTTTTCACACTTTTTTAAGTGCTTGTAAATTTTTCGCACCATCTCCAAATTAATTGCATTTAACGCCTTTGGCCTATTAATTATGATCATTCCCTTGTTTGATGATTCCGTGGCCAGCACAGAGGAGGAAGAGAGGCGCGTGGAATTTGCCATGAGGAATTTTGTTGTTATTTCTGTAGCTCTTACACCAGCTCCACAGAACAGTGGCAAATGGCTGTATGTGTGATGGCCGACCGTGTAAACGAACCTTTGAATTTGATTTTGCTGTCATGGGTTTAGTTTGTATTTAATTGTCGTTTTAATTATGTGTTCATTTGAATTAATTACCATTTTAACAATTCTTTTTTGGACTACACAGCGAGTTGCGCAATAACAAACAGTCACAGCGTTGCCACTACTCTTGATAACAGCAAACGCAAAATAACAACAATTAATTTAAATTATTTTGAGCAGATTATGATTGTGTTACCCCAACCACAAGCTAAATGTTATTAATTGTTACTCATAGTAGTAGCAGCGTTAAATAGATTGCATCGCGCGGATAATCCGACTATAGAGTTGCATTAAAAAATCAGCGATAAGGCAACACTGTATGCCAACAGAACAATGCAGCTTTACAATTTACGTTTATATCGTGTTCGATATTGTGAAGATGATAAAAACAATTCATGTTTTCGCTTGAATAAATTTTAACAAGTTAAATTATTTTCTGTCAATTACTGTTTGTGTTTTTGTTTTTCAAAGTGCTAAATGTGCAATTGCTTAATTTTTTTAATCTTTGCAAATACAATGTTGCTATCAATTGATCGTGATTTCTTTGATACCATGAACATGTAACCATGCAAATATCGCGATGACGTCGCGCATAAACATTTCAATACGAATACAAACACGCAGAAAACTAAAGCTTAACTTTATCATTCTCATATTTAAATAAATAAACGGTGAGTAAATATCGGTAATCAGCACCACACGGCAACACAATGCTTATGATTCAGTGGTGTCAGAGCCAGCAAGTGGCCCACATTGAATTGTCTGTTCTGTGCCATGCCCTTGTTTTTCAAATTATCAAAGTTACGAACAAAGCGCCGTCGCTCTTCTGCTTCCATATCTGCGCGGCCCAAATCCAAACAGATGAACTATGATGGACTACTCTCACAGTTGACCGACGAAAAGCTGGTGCTATTCGAGGCCAGTGGCCAAGCGGTGGCCAATTTAGTCGACGGGAATGTCGAGGATGGCGCCATTGAGGAGGAACAGGCAGCACCAATACAAACAATACCACATAGAACGGTTGCTGCTGCTTCTGTCTCAGCTTCTTCCGCTGCCTCTGCTTCTGTTGCCTCTGCTTCAGCTGCCTCTGCTTCTGCTGCTGCCACTGTTTCAGCTGTCTCTGCCTCTACCTCTGCTTCTGCTGCGTCAGCAACAGCACCTGTGACAAGTGCAAACATAAACCCAAAATCGGAGAATGCTTTGACAGCAACACCGCAGCGCAAAATATCGACGTCATCACGTTTTATGAATGCCTTTAGTCAGCTTTATGGCGGCAATAGTAATACTAACAGTGGTTGCGGTCACGTGGAACAGCATAACGATGATCCTGAGCTGACAGCGAGTCGCACTCCCACCAAGGGCATGGAGTCCAAGCTGGTGGCCATGTGGCACAATGTCAAGTACGGTTGGAGTGGTAAAATGCGCCAGACTAGCTTCTCTAAAGAGCAGCCGGTTTGGCTGTTGGGTCGATGCTATCATAGACGCTTCACACCACCCGTTAGCATGGAGAATTCCACGACGGAGCTAACCAGTGGCACAGATACCATTCCTGATAATGCCACATCGGCGTATGATACAATACAACCAACTGCAACCACTTCGTCCTTATATCCCGCATTAAATCCGCAGCAAATCGATGAAATTGTCATACCCCAAGAGCTGGGCATGGATGCGGCCGAGAACCAAATGGCCGAAAGTCCTTGGGAGGAGGGTATCGAGGGTTTCCGTCGTGATTTTTATAGCCGCATTTGGATGACCTATCGACGTGAGTTCCCGATAATGAATGGATCCAACTATACCTCTGATTGTGGCTGGGGCTGCATGCTGCGCAGTGGCCAGATGTTACTAGCTCAGGGTCTAATCTGTCATTTTCTGGGACGCAGTAAGTAATACCTTTTTAATTTTTTGGAGCATTCAATGATGTTGTGAATTTGCCTAAGGTTGGCGCTATGATTCTGACTCCCAGCTGCACTCCACGTATGAGGACAATATGCATAAGAAAATTATCAAGTGGTTTGGTGATAGCTCCTCTAAAAACAGCCCTTTCTCCATACACGCTCTGGTGCGTCTGGGTGAGCAGCTGGGCAAGAAACCAGGTGACTGGTACGGTCCAGCGTCCGTTTCGTATCTGTTAAAGTGAGTATATAAATAATTAATCAATCGAAACTTAATTGAGTTGATTTCCCGCCGTTTTACACAGACACGCCTTAGAGCATGCCGCTCAAGAAAACGCAGACTTTGACAATATATGTGTATACGTTGCTAAGGATTGCACCAGTAAGTAATCCATTACCTTCTACCACTTTTAAACCTTATACTAATATCTGTTGTGTTTCAGTTTACATGCAAGATGTAGAGGAGCAGTGCAGCATCCCAGATCCAGTTCCAAAACCGAATGTGCCTTGGCAACAATCAAAAAGGCTTAACATTGCCGGTAGCAAAGTGGAGCCCTCAAACCAACAGCACTGGAAATCGTTAATTGTGCTGATACCATTGCGTCTGGGCACTGATAAATTAAATCCCGTCTATGCGCATTGTCTCAAACTACTGCTGAGCACGGAACACTGTTTGGGCATCATTGGCGGCAAGCCAAAACATTCGCTGTACTTTGTGGGCTTCCAGGAGGACAAACTGATACATCTGGATCCACACTACTGCCAGGAGATGGTTGATGTCAACCAGGAGACATTCTCGATGCACTCCTTTCACTGCAAGTCGCCGCGTAAAATGAAATCTAGTAAAATGGATCCCAGTTGTTGCATAGGTTTCTATTGTGCGACCAAAACGGATTTCGATAGCTTTGTGGAAAGCGTGCAGTTGGTAAGTTGATTGTGATTACGCATGGAATCTTCGGTTGATTAATCTTTACATTTTTTACAGTACTTGCACCCAATGCGCTGTGCTTCAGGTGCTACCATGGACAAATTCTCAGTGCCACAGTCACAACAACAACAACAGCCACAAGTTGAGTGCATAGAAATGAACTATCCGCTCTTTACTTTCTCACGAGGTCGTTGTATGGATCATGCACGCGATGAGATGAGTGATTCACTATATAAACCACTGATATCTCAGGTGGCGACATTAACCCAGGAACTGGAAGGTTGTCCAGTGCCGCAACTTAATAGCTATGTTCACGATCCCGATGACAGCGATAGCGAGGAGTTTGTGCTGCTCTAAGCTAGCAGTTAGCTAATCCTGTAGTAATAAGCCATAATTGCCCTTTACCTACCACTCTATGCCATGCCATCCACTCGTCCTCGTGTTACTGTGCAAACTGTGTTATATGATTTTGTTTAATTATTTGATATATATAAGTTGAATCGCCGTTGCTCGCTCACTAGCTCGCCCAAAACTAAACTTAGACGTGCATCTCAACATCAAAGACTTTTGTTATACACAATCATACATATACATATATATATATTTATGTATTTTGCATATTTAATATTTGCTTATAATTTACATTGTGATTACTTTACAAAAAACAAAAACAACTCAATTTTTATGTTCAATTTGTATTCATTATTTTACTCAGTTTTTTGCCTAAAAATATGTTCCCAATATGTGTAGATCGCCTGTTTATGTCTGTGTCTGTATATTCCTAAATATGTATATATACATATGTATATATAAATAGTTTATGTAATTCTCGGTATTATTATTTTGTAATGTGAATACTGTAATGGAATTGATTCGATTATTCATGATTGATCGGTGCAAGAACTTGTATCGCAAACGCTCTAAAGTATTTTTTTGTAGCTCTTATGTCGTAGTGTTTAATTAATTTATATTTTGTCATGTAGTAAATTAATCATTATTTAGTTCTAATCTTAATTGTACATACCCTTGAGTAAATAAATAAATATTAAATACATATATTAGCATTCACTCTGACTTAAGTTCTAATTAGTGTGAAGTAAGTTGCCTTAAACATAGTTCAAGTCTTTAGGATAAGATTCATAAAATACTTAGGTGGGAACGTACACAACCCAAAGTGTTATTAAAGTTTTCAAAATGGAATGTTTAAAAGTTATACTAACTACGAGTGAGTAAGAAGTGACTTAAACTAATGACCAGATATCGTAAATTATAGATCATATCTTATCATTTTACTCATTTTCTTTGGCTGCTTCGCGTTCCATGCGCTTCAAAAGCTTTCCAAGATTATCCCGTGCCGTTGCCGCTCTCGACGCATTCAGACTGATCGCAGTTCTATAGGAATCAATGGCTTCCTGCACCTTGTCCCAGCGATGGTAAAGCACACCGAGATTTGTGTGATAGAGCATGTTACGGGGATCCATTTCTATGACCCTTTTGTACAGTGTCTCCGCCTCGACATAGTTCTTTAGCTTGCCCAGCACATTGGCACGTATGAACATTATGCTCGGCTCATGGGGCAATTGATGCAATCCTTGCTCTGACAGACGTAAAGCATCCTCGTACATGCCACGATTATCTAACATGGTGAGAATATTGGCCCAAGCTTTTGGTTGTCGAGGATTCATTGCAACCGCATGCTGCCAATGATGCAGTGCTTCGCCGTAACGCTGCTGTTCCAGATACAGATTACCCATGTTATAGTAACACACAGCGTAGTCGGAGCGATGCTTTAGTGCCTCCCTATAGCTCATTAGTGCCTCGTCGAATTTCTTTTGTGCCGACTGAACAATTCCCAAATTCATCCAGGCCACGGGGAATGCTGGAAAGGCACTCAATGCTGCACGAATATATTTCTCTGCCATCTGGAGTTCTCCATGCTCGCGATACAGATTACCCAGATTCATTAGTGCCGACTCGTACTCCGGATAGAGCTCAATGGCTTTGTGGTAATGCTGAAAAGCTCTTGTGCTGTTCCCCGTATCTGTAGCTAAACGAGCGATATTATAGTGTACCTTGGCATTGTTGGGACAGACCTGAAGTGCCGAGCTGAATAGTGTCTCCTCATTCAACCACTCGGCAGCGCGTTGACGTGTCCGTATCATCATAACGGCAAAGAGCAGCATGAGCAGAGCCTGAAGCATATTCCGCCAGTAGGCTTTGTCTGCATTGTAATTGTAGCAATAAAGAAATCCGTAGACAGACAGCAGACAGAAGCCAATCGATGGCACATAGAGTGTACGTTCCGCAATGACAAATCCCACACGTATAATCCCGGAGGCGGGCAGAAACGGTATGGCCATCAGTGCCAGGCCAAGCATTAGGCCAGCCAGCCGTCGAAAGTTCATTAGGGCAACCAGAATGAATGAGTAGAAGGCAATGACTGCCTGCAGTCGCATATCCCAGATGCTCGTCACAAGATTAATGCAACCCAGTGCCCAGTCAAAGCACAGCCACTGCGGGCACAGCATCAGCCAGAAATTCATTACCAGCAAATACTGCTGGGACAGGCCACGCGTTAATAGATGATCATCATGCGCAATGGGATTATCCACGGCCTTAAATTCCGGCGCCTCGAAGTTTTGCCACCAGAGACGTGCGACCACGAGGCCTACGCTGCCAATAAAGTAGCAAAGGTACCGCAAGCGTGTGGTGATTACCTTATACTGAAGATTACGTGGTAGCATGTAGGTGCCATTCTGAAAGTAATCCAGCGTGGCACAGGACAGTGGTATGGTAACTGCTGACTCCTTAAACATCATGCCAACGGCAGTAAGCAGTAAAATGATAATTACACTGCTGGAGCCACGTTTATCTACGCTGGCCACCGTTAGCAGCAGACACAGCAAGTGTATTAGTCCAAACATGAGTTCAGCGCGACCCACGACACCGGAAACTGCTTCTGTATGCACTGGATGGGCGGCAAACAGTGCTGCTGAAATGGTAGCCCAACGTTCAATGTCAATATCCTCGACGTAAAGAGATCTAACGAGACGCCACATCAGCAGCGTGTTGACGCAGTGCAGCAACAGATTGAGGAACTTCATGTGAGCGGCATTTAAGCCAAGCAGAGCGTATTCATAGTGGAACATAAGCGTTGTCAGCGGCCGGAAAGATTTGTGCGAATCTGCGCTTAAGAGCGGAGCACCCCAAAAGTCGTGACTGAATATGGCCGTCCAGTTGGTGGGCAAAGCATAAACATTTTTGTTTTTCACAATGGCCACGGTGTCGTCAAACACAAACTTGGCGCCGCTTAAGCCTCCATAGCCATAGCAAATTAAGCACATCAACACCAATATCGACTGGCACACCAAACTATGCAGAGTGGAGCTATGGCGCATATCTATGCTTGCCATGTTTTCAAATAGTTAATATAATTTGTTTTTTTTTCTTAATTCATAAACTTTTATTCCATTTCTCGGTTTGTATACATCTTTCCGATAACACCGATAGCTCGACTTTGGCTTGCTATTGTTATTGCCATTCACGCGTTAACGTTGCGGTCAGCTGTTGAAGTTACCAGCGAATGCAATTTGTAACAATAAACAGATACTAGATAGATTCAGCATAATGTCGGAGGAAATAGTTTTTGATTGCTTGCA
Organism: Drosophila dunni; assembly: GCA_018152125.1. Lineage (NCBI taxonomy): Eukaryota > Metazoa > Arthropoda > Insecta > Diptera > Drosophilidae > Drosophila > Drosophila dunni. Next base: position 17,413,558 of record JAECXC010001917.1, on the reverse strand, counting down.
TGCCGAAATCGTTAATTACTGCCTGGATGGAAGCAAGGTAAGTTTGCCAAGGAAAATCTGTGCATACTCGCAGTTACGGTCACGCCCTTTGTAGGATCAACATGATCTGGCCACTTTGGAGTACATTGGTTTCACAACTGGATATCGACTCATTGAACGTCTGACACGAGATGGCACACGCTTCAAGGATGAACTGGAAACTATGAAGTTCATATGTACAGACTTCTGGACGCTTATCTATAAGAAGCAAGTGGACAACTTGCGCACAAACAACCACGGCATGTACGTGGTCCAGGACAAGGCATTCCGTTTCCTAACACGCATCTCGCCGGGCGCCAAGCAATTGGAGCAAGCGCCCAAATTTGTGGCATTTACATGTGGCTTGGTTCGAGGTGCTCTCAGTAATTTGGGCATCAACAGTACTGTCACTGCGGAAGTACAGACAATACCGGCCTGTAGATTCCACATCGAGGTTAATAGGAATTAGGCAAAGTTTACGTGAATCATATTAAAATTATTACTATTATTATTAAAGTACATATATGTATAGCTATATTATTTGAGTTTCTTATATATTGCCACAATATTCTGTTCAGTCCAATTGATAGTAGTCTGCAACGCCCACTGATTCCCTGGTAGCTCAGGCTGCACTGGGTTTGGGTCCGTGTGTATACCCAAAGCCGGTTGAGGGCCAATTAGTATAATCCATTTGCCATTAAAAGCGTTCAGATACTCCAAAAAAGCTTTGCGATTGTTGAAGTAGCAGAAGAGCAAGGCACAAGGCAGGACGCCGGCGCAACATCCGCTCAGGAAACTAGCGTTCAATCCAGAATCAATATACTCGGCGTTGTCAATGTAGTTGAGTGGAATAAAACTTCGCACTGCATACTTGCTGCACCACCAGTTGGGATCCCTTTCCAGGCCATAAATGCGCAAATCAGTTTCACTAACTGCAGTTATAAGCCACTCCAGGAGTCCACTGCCACAACCAATACTTAGTACTGTATGTAGTCCAAACTGATTCAGTGTTTCTTTGAGCTCTGTTAGATCCGCTGCTGTTGGCCAAATCCAGAGCAGTTTCCGCTTCAGTTGCTGATCCAGTGCATTTCCCAGTAAAAGTAACTTGCGCCAGTTCTGTCTGCCGGCCGCTCCAGCTGTTAGACAATACACCTGCTGGAGTGCGTCTAGTTCCGATTGCTCGTCCCACATATTGAATACTGTTTACCAGTGCCATTTGGTTATCGAATAAGACGAGGCCCCTTGGCATTGACGTCGGCACAGAAATGTGGCAAGCAGCCAGCACTGACACATCTATATATAGACAGATGACGTCCCGAATATAGAACTGATCTCGTTATGTCTTAATGGCAATCGACATAGGCCCGATCGGTTCACAAAGGTTCGCGTCTCTGCATTCAATTAGTATGTTCATTAACGTAGGAATTTTTGAAATTTTTTCGCCAATGCCGTTCGCTAAAATTGGAGCTGCCGTGGCCTGGGACACGATGTTGCGGCTGCATTGTAACCTGCTGTACGTTTAGTGTTTCCACTGAGTGATCCAAGTCCATACCGCTGGTAATCTCATTGGAATACTCCTCGTTGTCTAAATCTAAGATGATCTTTCTATAAAGTTTCACGTTCTCGTTTTGCACTTTATCGGGTATGGACGGAGCCACAACGGGAGCATGATCGTGCTCGATCTGGGGCTGTGTTAAGGCAAACGTCACTGGTTCCACATTGCCTACACTCTTGATGACGCTATTGAAACGCAGATTTTGCGCAGATTCTGTTGGTGCTGTAGTTGTCTGAGTCGCGCTATCTGCATCAATAATTTGTACGCCGGTATCAAACTGCACATCTGGATGCATAGATCGCAGATGTCTGATCATGTTGTCTCTACGATTGATGATGACATCGCATTGTGTGCAACGGAAACGTTGAGTGGCAGAGTGTTGCTTTTTGTGCCGCGAGAGAGCGTCTAAATCGTTAAAAGTCTTGTGGCATTGGGGGCAGGAATGGCGAACACGCTTCGTGTGACGCTTTTGATGCAACCTAAGCGTCGATTGGCGTAGAAAGGACTTTTTACAGATAAGGCAGCTATGCCTGGTGCTGTTTTGGTCATGCTTCAGTCGGTGTTGCTTTAAGTTTGCTTTGGTAAGGTATTGCCTGGAGCAAATGTCGCATTTGTAGGGCAGGCTCTCGGCGCTGTGCATCAGCATGTGAGTGGCTAGTGACTTTTGGGTGCGAAATAATCTTTGGCATTGTTGGCAGGCGTATGTTTCAGACTTATGGATGTGCATGTGCCGCTGCAGGACAAGCTGTTGCTGGAAGTCTTTTTTACAAACATTGCATCTGTATCTGCGACTATCCCCATGACTATTCAGGTGATACTTCAAATGGGAGCGTGTGGCAAAGCGCTAATAAAGCAGTGATTAATATTTGCAAGCTTAAATGTCTTCAAATGAACCCTTACCCGATTGCATTGCGTGCAACTGAATTTCTTAAGCGTCTCGTTTCCACAGGCGCGGTGGTAGTATTGTTGAGTGCGACTGCGGAAGGATTTGTTGCACACATTGCAGTGATAACCCTGTGTCGTGGTCGTTATATGGCTGCTAGTGGTGGCTTCGGCCAACTGCAGTTCCACCTCGGGCTTCTTATGTGAAGCATTGTCTTTTGGAATTCCACTTGCCAATTTGCATTCCAAGCAGTCGGATACATCTGCCAGCAGACACAGACGACACTTGTTGTGCCCACAGCTGTCTGTTACCAATCGATTCTGCCCAGTAGCTTCGCAGTTGCAACGAGGACATCTACTCATATTCAACTTTAAATAGAGTGCGCATTCGGATAAAAACAAAGACGCTAGCAGTTTGTTGTTGTTTTGTGCACCGTGAATGGCATTTAACCTGATGTGTTTATAGCGTTCGCCCCGAAACGTAAACATTAGTGCTGCGCGATGTTTATGCCGGTGTTAGCTGACTTGTGAATTTACAAATAGGTTTTGTAATTATAATACAATTTAATTAGTATAAAGTCTGGGTGCGTTTGATAAAATTTTTTATTATATAAGTATTGGCATCGACACTATATTATAAGCAGTAGAGTATATTAGCAAGTTTATTTAATTTTGATTAAACAATAATTGTCGTTAAAATCTCCCTACCACCCAATGCTAATGTAGAGCATTCACACCGAAACGAAATCAAATGGTCTTTGGCGGTCGTTTAAACCAAGAATTACCATTTAATTACTTAAAAGTCATTTTTATTATGCTTACATATATATAAGACGGTATATATATCTCTTATAAGCCCAGAAAAGTTTAAATTCACTAGTAAAATTAACTGTAATAATAAAGAAACACAAACGTTACTCCATAATGTTTTCCAAATCCAATGCAGCAACATGGCCCGGAAATAGATGCGCTTTTTGCATAGGAACTTGGACAAAATAACGATCGCAGAATTTGGGATTACGCCTACTCAGGACTTCATTTAGTATTATCTCGTAGCCGATTTTTTTGGTTATCAGCAAGCGGCGGGCATCGCCTGTGCCGTAGCTACTCGAACGTAAACCAAATTTGCTCGCAAACCTATAGACATTGGTAAATATAAAAAGTTAATAAACTTACAAAAATGTGGATGATAATTATTGCTTACTGGTGAAAGGCCGCACGCTCTTCCTTTGAGAACGTGGGTTCAAACTGCATATCCCGTAGGTCATCCGAGTTCACGTAGTTTTCAATAAGCTTTTGATAATCAGCCAAATTGCGGTGTGGATCCGTGGATCCCAAGCCCATGCGATTGTTTTTAAGCAGATAACTGGAGAGTGAAAGACCAAAGCCGATGTTGGTTACCGAATAGAATTCCTCTATAGAGCTAAGCACCTACCCAACTGGTTCTTCTCGTCCCTGTTTTTGGCGACCCAAGCCACCACCGGTCCAGCCCATTAAACGCATCATATGGTAGCCTTTGTTGTTTTTGTCCAGCTTTGGCTCACCCAAATTGTCAGCCGATTCCTTGGTTACATTAATGTTCACACCGTCCTTGCCCTTTTCTACCTTGATTGTTTCACGACTTGCATTCAGCTGCAACGGCACAAATGTCGCTTATTTTAACAAACAGACTTCCTATCACTGTATACACCTGATTCCTACCTTAATGCTAAAACAATGCGTCTGCAGGAAGAGAACGGCTTGTTTATATGCGTTCAATTTGGCAACTTTCATGTTTTCACCAATCCCGACAGCTACCACTTGATCGTTTATAAGGATCTCGGAAGATTTGAATGTGGGGTCCTCGGGTTGCACCTCACTTTGACGTTCCTCGTACTTTGTTTTGCTGGTGGTGCATGAGTTTCTCAGACAGCTACGTCCGCCGGCGAGATAAATGATAAGATTACCAAAACGTAATCCTTCAAAGAGATTTATGGGCTCACCGCCGCCGAAGCACAGCCGGTCTCGGTTGCCGCTGTCTGTATGCGCCTGTTGCTCTGGCCTTTTTGTAGCAGCCCCTTTGCGCCCTAGTTGTTTGGAATAAGGAGAGTTTGTTGTCTCAAGCTCATATATTTACTAGTGATATATAAATCATTTTCTGCCGTCCGTTACATATTATAATTTATTGTTTCCTTCTACCTTTGGCCCGCTGTTCCGCTGCATCCGATGCAGAGACAAAGGTGCGCTTCAGACGCAAGGCACGATTCTTCCGGAACTCTTCAGCAATATCTTTGGACATCTCGGCGACCAGGAACATTGTTTCTTTGGGATATTTGCAACCCATGAATTCCATGTTTATAAATGTTTGTGCCAGGCAAACTAAGCGTTCCTCATCGAAGCGATCTTTGTGGGCAAGCATGAAATCGCGTCGTAGCTCCCAGTGTTCCTCGCTTTCGTATTCTGTTCTGTAGTCATCCACATCCCAATCCGTGGAAAATTCAGTCGTTGCTTTTGATTTCTTTGATTTTTTGTGCTTCTTGGGCTGCTCCGGAGAGCTTGATGTGTCGGAATCTTCGACTTTTTGTCGCTTAGCTATTGTTGCCATTTTATCGTGTGTTTTATTTAAATATGTAAATATTTATGTATTTTAACTAATACAAAATGAAGCAAGCACGCTTTAATGCAGGATTGAATGTCAATAATCGGCATTCACAGGTAGACGATAATAATAGTTATCGATAACAAGCGACCAGTGTTCTCTCTTTGCCAACCTTCTCGTAGTGCCCGTGTTGTGTAGCGCTTTGATATCGCCTGCCGCCCGTGTTGTGTGTGTGTGTTTTAATTTCCTGGTTTATTCATGATTTTTTGTTAATTATAATTTAGTGAACAAAGTGACGATAAACGTAGTAGGAGTCTTTTGCTAAAACGTGCATGTATTTAGCTGCAACGTCGCCTCGAAGAACGTATTAGCAGCGCAGCAGCAGCAGTATCAGGAACTGCCAACATGAGCATACCCAACGAATACATTGCAAAAACGGAAGATGTGGCTGAACAGGTAATACTCTTAGGATTATAAACCGTGAAAGTAGCACTCAATCCGGTCATATAATGTAGTCAAAGCCACTCAGATTCACTTGCAAATGGTTATGCACCATTTATAGCCACTGAAACGGGCCAAAGCTGTAACACAAACCATTGCTAAAGCAAAAGAAAACTGCCAACGTCATCCAAACGCGGCAAAGTTCGAAGCTCAAGTGCAGCGTTATGTCTACCACTGACCACCGAAAATTAGACGTAGACCGTAGATCTATTTAAGAAGCAATTGGCTCAACATTTTGGCTGCCAACTGGCGAAATGCAGCTGTCAGTTAGAAAATCATATCTAATTGACAATTGTTGAGACTACGCCATATGCGCTTAATCTATGTGCAAGTGCGCTTGTGTGTGTGTGAGAGATTGAGTGTGTGTCGGTGTGTGTGAGGCCTATACAAGTGAAAGTGGTGAGAGTGAGCGGCATCGAAGACGCATTGTCCAGCTTCAAGTTCGAGTTCCGTAATAGATTTATGTTGGGTGGAGGAGGACAGGGGGCGGAGTGGGGCGAATAGAAAATGTTTTAACGATTAACTCGATTTTCAATTTACATAAACAACGTACGCACGCATGACATACATCTATGCATATGTGTACATGCAAATGTGTGTGAGTGTGTGTGTATTTGTAATTTTACACATGTGTGCATGTATTTACATATAGTCAAATTATACCGCGAACGCGATCGGATCTAGACAGCTCAAAACCCGTTACAAGCAAAAGAGCGCTAAACAGATAACGAATCGAATTGAATCGTAGCGAAGCAAAGAGAAGCTGAGAGACACGTCATTCGGCGGTCACCATTCGATGTCTGTGCCAAATCAACAGTGTCTTCCAAAAAAGCCACGCTCTGCTCTATTGTAAATTTTCAATACTCTTATCACACAATCAAACTGAGTGTATGCCATCTTATCAATACTCAAGCCGTTCACTCTCTTATCACTCCATACACACCGACGCTACCGCATTTTACGCATATTTCTACAAGCTCACAATTTTATGGCAAACTTTGTAGTTGAATAGCTTTAAAATTAGTTAATTAACCTAACGACATTTACCTGTGGGGAAACCCAACGACTGAGATGGGGAAACTACACTTAGCTGTTGAATCTCTACCATTAAGGTAACTATTTAATTATATATGTTTAATTTTTGTAGGTTATCAAACGCGGCAAAAATGTCTTGCCCACTGTTGCCCGGCTTTGTCTAATTGCCACCTTCTTTGAGGATGGCCTGCGCATGTACTTCCAGTGGAACGAGCAGCGTGAGTACATGGACATGAGCTGGGGATGTGGCAAGTTTCTGGCCACAGTTTTTGTGCTTACCAATCTGCTTGGACAACTAGGCGGCTGTGGCATGGTAATAGCCAGATTCAAGGTAGACATTGCTGTCGGTCTGCTCTTTTTCATTGTGGTACTACAGGTGAGTCTAGGCCTTAATATTTCATACACACACTCTTAAGCTAAACTGTTTTGTTAACTTTCTTTTACTGTAGACAGTAGCCTACTCCATTCTGTGGGACTTCCAGTTCTTGCTACGTAACTTTGCACTGATCGGCGCACTGCTCCTTGTGCTGGCCGAAGCCAGGATTGAGGGACGCAGTTTATTTGCTGGCGTGCCATCGTTGGGTGATAACAAGCCCAAGAATTTCATGCAGTTGGCTGGCCGCATACTTTTGGCTTTCATGTTCATAACACTCATCCGCTTCGAATTGAGTGTGTGGAATGTTATTCAGGATATTATTGGATCCACATTGATGGTACTCGTTGTGCTTGGCTACAAGACAAAATTGTCAGCGTTAATTCTGGTCGCATTGCTGACGGTTCTCAATCTGTACCACAACGCTTGGTGGACTATTCCGTCGTACAAACCACTCAGGGATTTCTTGAAATATGACTTCTTCCAGGTAATACTTTTAACCTACATATTACTGAACAAAGTGTTTTACTATCATGATCTACTTGTTTCAGACACTGTCCGTCATTGGTGGCTTACTTATGATTGTATCCTTGGGACCTGGTGGTGTCTCCATGGACGAACACAAGAAGAAGTGGTAGAGCGTCTGGAAATCGCTAAAAACAGAAAAAAACAAAATGCAAAATTGACTTTTATTGCGATTAATTTTTACTGCAAAATATTTAGTTAGAATTACCATAAAATGGAACAACAGGAGCAACAGCACAACAACGCATAAAATGATTGACTAATTGACATATATATATATAAAAAAAAGAAAATGAGAAAAACAAAATGAAAGGGACTTCCGCAATATCCAGGCTTTATCCATTATGGCCCACCAACAAACATTCGCGCACGTTCAACAATGACAAACTTCGTATACATATAAGACATTTCGTTTTGTACATAAATCATGGCGATTTTATGCCCATATTGAGAGACATTAACTGATTTTATATTCTATGCATTACCTGTCCACCAACCAACACATACATATGTACGTTTTGCAATTACTTTTATTTTTACTTGTCCTCCTCGTCCTCAACATGAGTTGTAACTTTGTTTGCGTTGTTTGTTTGATAGAAGTTCGATTATGATAACGGTGTATAAAATATGATGAATTGTACCAATTGACGATAATTTGTTTCTTTCGTTTATAAGCAAAAGTGTAATAGAATTAAATTGTAACGTTTTAATAAAGAAAAAAACAAAAACAAGTAAAAAATAGAAAGCAAGTAAAATGCGTTTGAATTTCCCGCTAGAAAATGCAACACAGTGAAACCGTCGCACTGTGAATGTTATTTATCGATAACACAGCTTGCGCGATGAGCCCACACCCATCGGTTTGTTAGTCAGCTGTTCAAGTTTTCAGCGGCAAGATGAACTTACAAAAAATTCAAGCTAAAGTAAATATAATTTAAAAAAAGTGACTAAAATATATTAATTGTAATTATGTTTTCGCTCAAGATAACTCCAATATCTGTGCCCATATACGAACTACCAGAATACATATGCGTGGAAACCAAATGCATCACACAGCAGTACGCATTGGAGAACAATATTCAAGCGAGTCTCACACTTGGCAAAAGTTTAATGAATAAGCTACAGGAAGATGAGAAAAGTGAGATTGGCAATGGGAAGCCAGTGGTACAGCCAGCGAGATCCGGTCCGAGTAAAAAACCTATTGTGGAATATGCTCAAGTAACCGATGCAAATCCGAGTCGTGCACGATCGGTGCAAACAAATTGCAATTCAACAAGTGAAATTGGGGTGCAGTGCCAACGGGATTTGGATGATGAATGGGACGAATGGGAGCAGGCATTTAATGAAAACCCTGTTGATGAGAGTACGGAAAACGAAGACGAATTTCTGAAATATGTTAGCCAACATACCAGCATGTTTACCAACGGGATGCTTGAATGTCAAGTCTGCGGCGAGATTGCCAACTGCCTGCAGGAGCATCAAAGCCACATGATCATGCACTATGGACCGCAAGCGCTGTGCTCGGACTGTGGTAAACTGGTTGAACATCAGAGTTTGATGGCTAAACACAGCTATGGCTGCGCGAATCGCCCGAATGCCAAGTCAAGACCTATTATAAACATGCAGTGTCCACATTTGCACTGTAGTGTGATGGTCAACTCCCATCGACAGCTTGCCAAACATATAAAAATACATTTGGGCGTTAATGCGTATTATTGCCTGCAGTGCCGAAAGTGCTTTAGCTCATCTGCTCAGTTCCTGATGCATCGCACGGTCAAAGCTGCCTGCTCCACAGCCAAGCACATTTATCTGCCCAAAAACAATGCGAAACTACGTAAGAAATCAAATCCCAAACGGTGTACGATTTGTATGAAACAATTTGGCAGCACACGTCGTTGCATGCTGCATCGTAGACGCTGCATCTTGGGCTACCACAAGCGTTTAAAAAAGCTGCTCAATTTATGAAGGCAAAAGACATAAAACAACTCAAACCAATTTGGTATTAATTTTATATATTTAAGCAAATAACAATAAAAAATAAAATGATCGTTTATGACGCTTGCACACCGTGTGCTTTCTTCAAGCCTTGATAGAGCTGTAGCTTCTCCAGATTTACCTCCTTCAATGTCTGCACCGCCAACTCCAATTGTATTTTCTTCAGGGCGTGCTCACTGCCAATATATTGTTCAATGAATTTTAGACAAATCTCATCGGCAGCAAAATCGGATTCCGTCTTGCCAATCGCTGTTTGTATTTCATCCTGAATTCCCTTCTCATTCGGCTTCTTCAGATTGCTGCGTAACTCGTCAAGTGCCTTCTGCTCTGGAGTTGGCTGCAGCGCATCCAATTCACTTAACGTTTGCTTGTATTCCACTGGGATGTTGTGCAGCTTGTAGCTCAGTGCAATCAGCTCGACGGCATTGTGCAGGTAATCACGTCGAATCATGTCGTAGAGGAGATCGTCAATGCAGCGATGCCACGCATAGAAAAAGGCCATCGGTCCGAAGTGGCGAGTGGAGCGTAACAAATCAAACTGCTTGGACTCGTTCAGGTGCTCAAATACTTTGGCTGAAATGTTATGGAACTCCAGCTCGTAGGGCTCATACTGGACTGTCAGGCGATCCAGCACAAACTCGTATTTGTTATTTTCTAGACAATTTTGCAAGAGCGCCTCGTCGGAAAACATGCGTGGTGTATAGTATTTGCGCCCTTCCAGTGGGAAATATGTTTGGTTCATGCGCTTCGTGATGGCTAGCGAGGCGTAGGCCAAAGTGCCGTCAACATCGCGTACAACAACTTTGCGCTGCGAGTCCTGCAGTCCCAAACTGATGTCCGTAAACACATATTTGGTTGTGGCAAAGTCCTTAAGTGCCGGATCCTTTGAGATAATGCGCTCGGTGTCTTCCTTGACTTTGACCACTGGCGGCATTTGTAGCAATGTTTTTGCCTTCTCAATGGTGTGGACGAACTCTCTTTCCAGTTGACCGGTGGTCATAAACTTTGTCTCCGTACTGTTGTCACGCACTGTACGCTTTCGAAACACTTTATCCAGCTGTAGTTGCGTCATGGACTTCAGCAGTCGCTGTGTTTCGGCATCTGTGAACATCGGCTGAGGATCTTTCTCGTATTGTAGGGTGGCGCTCTTGAGACCGCCATCAGATAGTTGGCGCCACTGTCGCTCCACACCTTGCTGAAGCCGTTGGGAGGCATTAAGTTTGCGAATATGTCTTAATAAAGACATTTTAATTCAACAATTCCGCGACAAACGACACGCGAGCCAAGAAATCTGCCTGCCGAAACAGTGCTGTAAAATGAATCAAAATATCGTACTCGTTTTGGTAACTATCGATAGGTCAACAGGTTTCAATCATCTTCAATGAAAAATTGTCAGCTGTTTGCGCGTCCCTGGGAATTGCAAATGAAGAAGAATTTGGTCAGGTTTGACGTGCTGTTTTTATATTTGTTCAGCAAAAAGTAAAGTTTTTAAACAATCTAGCTTGAAGATAGATAGAAACATGAATCATGTACATAACGCTTTTGTTGCTGCGCAAAAGCGACGCTTGTCGGAAAGCGAATTCAAGCAAGCGGACGTTCCGCTGCCAGTGCAAGAGCAGCCGGAACCAAAGCAACGCAGAAAAGATCAACTGCAAGAACAAGAGCAAGAGCAACAGGAAGAGTCTCAAACCCACAGTCTGCTTAGCTTGTGCAATGAGCTGCTCTACGAAATATTTAAGTATCTGGACTCCTCATCCATAATGGCGATGATGCTGTAAGACAACAACAAACTTGCCGCCCATATATAAAATACAATTTGTTTTGTTTCTTTACCTTGGCAGCTGCTCGCCCCGTTTTGAAAGTTTACTCCTGGACCATCGTTTTTGGCACAATATCGATCTCAGTAAAGCGCCGCTGCCGTTTGGCATATTGGAGGAGATACTTGGTCGTGCCACAGAAAAGACGCACACCATCAAAATATGCGGTCCACCTTCCTCTCAGCATGTTGCCGGCGAGTTCAAGCAATTTACCTGCACACTCACATCGGTATTCCCCAAAGTGGCGACACAACTTAAAGTTCTGGAGCTGCAGGGTGTGAGCTTGGATTTTGAACATGTAAGCTTAAAAGGTTTAATCTAAATTACAGTAAGCTTAATTCTTTTTATTTAGATACATATATCAGAGTTTCCGGCATCGTTGAAGCGTCTAACTCTCAAGGATTGCAGTGTTAAGGTGACAGATAATGGAAAGAGCATATTTCATACAATAGAAAAGCAATTGGTGGACTTGGAGGTGGGCTTGGCTGTCTAATAAGAATTGTAACTTCTATGCTACATTCTCTTAATTCTCTTGTAGGACTTGAGCATTGAAGACAACATTTGGTTTGAGCCATATTATATTATGGCGCTCTCCAAGCTGCCCTCTCTGCGCCGTCTCAGTCTGAAGGGCTGTCAAATGATGTGCAAATTTGTACCTTATGGCAGCATGGCTGCTCGTTTTGGGTTTCAAAAGCTGGAGGTTTGTTTGACCATTAAAATACTTGCAATTTTACCTATACCTTTTTGTGTTGTTTAGGTGCTTGATCTGCGTTTTACGCCCATCAACAATTCGGATCTGCAGTGCTTTAGTGCAGTGGAAACACTGAAAGAACTGCTGCTGGAACCCGTTAATCCGCCGCAGGAGATAATGGCACCTCTCGGGCCAGAAAAAACATTTAATGGAGCTGGCAATGAGGAACCTACACCCACACAACCAGATTCTCATAAGATACTTAGCGACGACGAGCCATCAACGTCGCGAGCTGCCATGGAGAATTTGCGTGCATGTAAAATTGCTCTGGGCAGTGAGCCAACAACAGATTCTCAAAAGCCAGCAAGCGATACTTTCACATCGGACAATTGCAATGAGAGAAAGGATGGCAGTGATGATGCCAAGGATTCTTCCAGCACAGCCCGACGCATGGGTTGCGCTTCCTCAGAGTCTGATGATGAGGATACATCGTCGACGTCAGCGTCTTCCTCCGATAAATCTGATAATACTGCATCAAATAGCAACGGGCTTGGCTCGTCTGATGCCGGTGCAAGGGTGGAATCACCGATTGTTGTAATCACACTACCTGGGTCACAAGTTCGATCAGCACCGGCGGCTCAGAATGTACAAAACGGTGCACCGCCCGAGGGACCGCGACCGATGGCAATGGCCTCCATGCTGCATCCCATGGAAATCATTGATGCGTTGCGTGGCAATCAACCGGCACACAGTAGATTTTTGCCACGTCGTGATCAGGTGATCTATATGAATGCTCCGCCCATGGCTGAGCCGTTTTTGGTCATGCATCCACGACGTCATCGACCGCGCGGCAATTTTGAGCAGGTATTACACCATCCCATGTTTTGGAACATGGTCGATCCACTGGACTCATACTCCCGTTCCTTTCGCAGTCGTCAGCAAGTTAATGTTGTACCGCAGATGTACTCTGTTTCGGATCGTGCTATCTACAGCTTTGGCCGTGTCTCAAATCCCGTACAGCCCGATCTCGTTTGCATACGCAATCTGAATCGATCGCCAAACAATCGACTCGAAACAATCTCACTACGCAACTATCCGCATATAACAAACTATACGCTGGAGCATTTGGTGCAGTGCTCACCAAACCTAGAATATATTGATGTCAGCGGCACGAGTGTCACAATGCTGGGCCTGAGTAGATTCAAGAAATTAAAGCCCCATTGCACTGTGATTGCAACGCATTTAACGACGAGTGATCAACAGACTGAGACGGAGGAGGAGCTTGTCAAATCCGAGCACGAAATGCAGCCAGAGCCAAGCGAGAGAACCAACAATGACAATGGTGAGCAGTTGGGCGAAGGACAGGGCTCGGATCAGGATGAGGAGCAGCAAGAGAATCAGCAGCCGATGGAGGAAGAGCAGCAGCAAGAGGAGAAAGGGCAGCAGTAAGACGATTAGGAAGACCAACAGCAAGAGCAGCAGGAGGAGAAATAAAAACCGACGCCTGACGAACAGTAGAAATCCTTGAATTAATTACGGTAGCCCGCCTGAAACATTGTGAAAGCCAAATGTTGGCTTCCAATCCCTCAACCCCTACCTATTATCCCTATCCTATCCTTTCTGTCTACATGCCAAGGCCTGTACCGCAGAGTTATTTAGTATTATGTTTGGAACAATTGTACTATACGTCTGCTTAACGAAAGAATTATGTAAAAAAAAAGAGAGAAGCAAATAACAAAAGAACTTAAAGAAACTACTTGTTAAGCATTAAACGATAAACCTTTTTTGGAATTGAAAAACTGATGAAATGTTTATTTGGTAGCCTTTGTGTGAATGTAAGATAAACAATTGTTCAATTTCGTTTTCCACTCAAAAACGCAAGTGCAACATGAAAATGTGTCGAAAAAATCAGCTGAATTGTACGCGCATTTTGGTATTTATTTTGTGTTACTTCTGGCTTTCATTGTTGGACGACTCCTCCTCACCCTCCACATCCGATTCATCCTCGCTGTCCGACTCGGTTTCGGAGCCATCAGTGCTCTGGCAATCGGCAATTTCACCGGTAAAGAATATAACTGCCTTGGGAATGACGCGCTCCTTCAGATAAAAGCCCAGCTCAAAGTCATTCTGCAATATGGCCTGAAAAAATGGATATAATTAAGTTAACTTAGTTTCTATAAGGGGGCTTACGAACATACATTGATGTCACAAAAGTTGGGATCCTCGGGATCTTCGGGAAGTGTGGGTGGCGAGAAGAAATCAAAGAAAGACGGTTGATCTAAGCAGAAGAGAAAAAGTTAGCGGAAATTTGAAGGTCTCTTAGGTCTAGAAAAAACTGACCCTTCTCACGATTCACCGATGACTTCCAATCAATGTGGCAGCCCTCACATTTGACTATCTCGGCACCATCATAGGCCAATGGATCCTCCGCATCGGGCACACAGTTCAGTATGTAAGTTTTGGTGAGTACGCGATTCTTGAAATAATCGTTCTTATCAAAGTGAAATTCAATCACAAACTTGACAATATCTTCATTGCAGTGCTTGGTGCGAAGGTCACTCAGATGCTGTCAAATTAAGTTAACAAAAATTATTATTTTTCCGCATCTATTCCCATCCTTGTGCATACCGTTAGCATTCTTTCGTCCTCTTTGCCGATGAACTCGGTATAGGAGGCTTTGAGCACCTTCAGCCAAAAGGTGGACACATTCTCATTGTGCGTGGTGTCACCATGATTTTGTTTCTTAAAATCACTAGCAATTCATAAGAGTTAAATAAGAAAAATGATTCACTAAGTTATAGTCGCTGCTTACTCAAGAATCTTCTTGCGTTTATCAAAAATTTCATTGTGTTTTTGTTCGTATACTTTTTCCATATTGTAAATTTCGCGCTGCATTTTCACATCTAAATTGATAGTCTCCAAATATAGTTGCTTTAGATCGCCTATAATTTTCTTTTCATCTTCTGAGAACTCCTGCAGAGCCAAAGGGGTCAAGGGGTTCAACGGAGGCTTCGACATACTACTTACATTCTTGTCCGATTTAATGACTTGTTGCGGCACGTTAACCTTGAGCTTAGTACAATTTGGGGAGCGCAATGATTCCATTTTGTCCTCTTATGTTATACCTAATTATTCAAAAAGAAAAAAAATATTATTTAAATTTTCTCGATTCTCCAAATGTTTTTTTTTATATTATATATTTTAGATTTGACGGAAATGTACTGTGCGCTGTTGTAGCACAAATGATTTAATATGAGCTCCCAAGGGCGTAAAGTAAATCAGTAAAATCATCGCACACTTTGCACCTTCCTATTTTATTTTTTATTTTTCTATTTCTGGCAGTTTTGAAAAGCTCCAGCTTTCAAATCGAAATCTATAAAGTGTAGTAAATATTTATGTTCCCAGACTAGTTTTACTTAGATATATTGCCCAAGTTAATCTACTAATTTTAAGCAAAGAAAGGATAATTTTGATGAGAGGGTCAGTAAGTTGTAGAAATAGGTACAATTAAGACGAGTAGACTGTAGAAGACCGTTTTACCGATTTGATTTAAGGCAGCTATAGGCTAAATTTGTCCGATCCGGACTAAACTTGGTGAGGATACATAGAGTCATGATGTACACATAATATGTAAGTTTGGTTGGTATTTGGAAACTAAAACTACAGACAAACCTAATAGACCTAGTAGTACCTAGTAGACCTTCTTCGAGAAGTTAACGTTTCAAATTTATATTAAACTAACTACATGTGTATTAACATTTAATTGTTAATTAAATATTTATCATTAAATGCTGGAACATCTGATTAAGATTTGGAAGTCAGTAAAATGTTATCTTATTATAAAAATATATTATATTTATTAACGAATAAATACCAATACATACAAATTTGGCGTATTTAATGGTCTTTTGAAATTCAATACTTGTAAAGTAACTTGAAAGGGTCGTTAGTCTATTTTAAGTATGCTCTCAGTGACTATTATTATTGATTGACGCTATTAGGTGCCCTTTTAGCCGTTTTGCCATTTTGGCTTATTTACAAAAATTGCATTCTAAGAGCCAATTTGAGCTACCATTAAAATGCTGGCCATGTCTATTCACAATTTAACGCACATTTAATTTTTGAACTGAGTTTTCCTTATTTTTTCCAACTTTTCATTTAGCTTGCAATTAAGTTTGTAACGGCCTAACATGCCCCGCCTGCCAACAGCTAGACCCCCATCCGTCCACAGTCCTACACTTTAGAACATCAAGTGTTGTGGCTTTCGTCTTGCATGCAAATCACGTGCTGTTGTTCAAGGGTTTTAGCTGCTTTTCCATTTTGAACGCTTGTTAAATGAGCCGAGTTGCCCGTTTCCAGTTACCAGTTACCAGTTACCAGTGGCCAGTTAGGAGTCACCATCTACCATCTACCAGTTGCCAGTTGCCAGTTGCCTCATGAAGCAAGTTTAATAATGTGACAGGCTTAGCGCCATATGTCAGGGACAGAAAAAGTTTTGAAACCGCCGCGCGTCGTTCGCTGTCGCGTATATAACAAACATTTCAAAATGAAATTATGAGTGGGCAGCAAAAACAAGAGCAACAAAAAAAATGTAAACAAATTTGGCCAAGCGGAAACCTAGACACACACACACAGCAACGCACTCACACACACACACGCGAACAGCGAGTGTGTGTTTGTTAACAAATACATATGAAATTACATGTACGCATGTCCAGGTCCAGGGTGTGGTCTGCAGAGTGTCCACTGTCGTCTGTCCAGTGTGCCCACTGTCCACTGTCCAGTGTCCACTGTCCCGTGCCCAGTGTTTGTTGCTCTGCGTCCAGCGTTTCCCGCGTGTGCAGTGAGCACTGTGCTCTGTGTATACCGTACACTGTAAAAAATTAAGTTATTTATACTTAAGGGCAGTTTTAGCACTAAAATATTTTAAGAAATTTTTGTATTTTAATTAATAAAAACATTTGATAATTTTTTACGTTTCGAAGAAAGTGCAGTACAAGACTTTTATTATAAAGTCCAGGTTTGTTTCAGTGTACCGTCACCACATTTGATATTATTAAATTTTTTCTAAATACCTTAGGGAAATTAAAAAAGAAATCATAAAGTAAATAGACGAATGTAACTATAGTTGGAATGTATTTGGAATATATGTATATGTATTTAGTACAAGACTGACAGACATCATGAGTGATGACTCTTTCGGAGGACAGCCAATTGGAATGCTTTAAGCCAGGCTTTTTAAAGTTGGCCCTAAGTAAAAGGGCTTTGGGGCAATTTTCAATTAACATTTTGGCTACTCAATTAGCAGGTGCATCAATTTCTGCTACATAGGTAATATGACAGTGGAGACGAGACGCCAGCAGCGCGTCAACATAGTTTGAATTTAATTAAAATCAAAATTAGTAAAACTCAACACAGACAGAGACAGGCGGAGAAAGAGATGGAGAATGGGACAGTAATAGAGACAGAGACAGACTTAGATTCAGAGCAACAGTTACTTGGAAGGGATTAGAGCTGTGCTCCGGTAAAAGTGCATGTCTGCAGAAAATCGAATCAGCAGCTCAACCTGGCCAGGACCAAGTTATATGCTAGCAGTGGGTCTACGTATCAGTGCGGCTCATTCAGCTATTTTATAGTTTGTGGCCTAGCGGAAAGCGGTCATACTGATAGAGAAATATGTTTAAAAATTAATTAAAATTATGTTAAGCTAAGGAATTAGATTTTATGCATACTCAAAAAAATTACTTACATAATAGACAGATTTTTGAAACTCATTATTGGTAGTTAATGTCCTTACACTTTTTATTTACTCTATAAATTGAACAGTTTATAGCATTTAATTCAAAAACATTTTAAGTTTAAAATCTAGTTTCTGATTTAATTGATTTATTTTCAAATTTTTTTAGTTTTTAAAATTTTTAATTTTTCAAATTAGTTAAATTTTATAGCTCGCCAATGCTAATTAAATTTTAAGACAAACTCAAGGTTAATTAAATAATCAATTCTTTAGCATTGTAGTTTATTGCTTTAGTGTCAAGAGTTTGTTCAGAAAATTCAGCTGAATTGTTAAATTATTGATCTTAACTCTTGTCTTTTGGAAGGCTTGCCCTGAAAGTCTGGCAACACTGGCGGGTACCGTTAGCGCCAAAAGGTAGACAGCAGCATTGCTGTGCCAAAAATGTACAACAAAAGCATAAGACGAAGTGCAGCATTTGATGATGAAACGACGTGTTAATTAAGGTCATAATAATTCAACCTAAATTGAAAACTTGCTCGGCCCTGCCTGTCAGTTCCGCACGAGAGAGAGGGAGATAGGTGAATGGGGGTGTAGGGGGGAGCGGAGCGAGCTACTGGCTGAAGCGTACAGTTTCCCAGATTTCTGCTAAGCTGATTGCAACAAATTATTTTGCACCTTGACTGAACTTTCCTTACGCTGCAGACAACGTTGGCGTTGATAAACGAATTTTGTTAGTTTACTTTGCTTATTTTAATGCTAAGGATGCAATGCATCCACACTCCATGGGTGGCTGGACTAAGGGAGGGAGTGAAAGGTACTCGGACATGAACAGGACCAGAATCAGTCTTGGTCTTGGTCTTAGTCGTGGTCATTGTTGCCCTTGGATTTTGCATACTTGTATCTAATAGGTTGCAGCTGTTGTTTCTATACCCAAAGAGATTTAAATATAATAATACACATAATATTCCAGCAAACTATACTTTTTACCATCTCTTTCTCTCTCACACTCTCTTTTTCCTTAAACTGTTTGCATTAATTTTTCTGCTTTTGTAAAGCATGAATTTTATTACCATACTTTTCTTATAAAAAATGTTTAAAAAAGGTTCTGAAACATTTATTACAATCTAAGCATAATTAACTGTGGGCAAAATATGTAGGAATTTCTTTGAATAGCTAATTTAATTTTTAATTTAATATCTTCTAATTTGAATTAAAGAATTTGATTTTAAAGCCAAGATAGTTATAAAGAATTTATATTTTTAAAACTATTAGGAACATAAAATTCGGCTTAAAATGTATTAAAAAAATCCTTAAGTATGAAATTTATTTTGGCTTCCTTTGAATTTAATTATAAAGTGCATAAAACCGCCTTAAATCTTATTAAAAATATAAGAGAAAATTAAACTATTTTATAAAATTTCTAAGATATTACCAACTCTTATTTCCTCTTATTTCCCCATGCTGAGCCGTTTTTCTTAGCCTCAACATTAATTGCATCATTTCTATTCATAGTGGAACTATAAAGCTTAAGATAATTGCAGGGTATTTGATGTTTCGAGTTAATTAACGCTGGAAAAGAGTTGGAAAATTCACTTGATTATTTTGCTTTCAGCTGACTGTCAGATTGTTGGTCGGAGTTTTAAATAAAGATAAAAGTTGGCATAAAGTGGCAAATTGTGTTGGCCATTAGAAATGATTAGTTTTTAGTAAAAAGCGCAATTGAGTGTAGTGCTTAAAAGTTAAGCAATGTCTTAACTCATTTGCATATTATTGCTACTAATTGGCTTAGTCGGTCATTGCTCAAAGAGAATTGTGTTGGTAGTTGCCAATTGCTGGCTCTGAGAATTGCTCATAATTACACCACATACACACGCACAACAAGCACACACAGACACACCTGCGATGTATTCTAATTCGAACGCTATTCATATCCTTTCACACACACAAACACACACTCCTACACACACACACAGGTCTCCTTGCTTGCCGCAGGTTTTGCTCTGATGCGCTTCCTTTCTGCTTTCTCCATGCGAGTACGCGAGCTACATGAAAACTTTTTACTAATTTACATTCATTACACACATTTGCAATAAAACTAGCAGCCCAACTCAACAATACACACACACCCACACACATGCAGACACTGCCAGAAATTAACACCATTTGAGCTCAAAAACCCAAAACTTGCTCTGAGGAAATGTCAGTTTCAAAGACACAAAACTTAAAATGGGCGATTAAATTATTTTTAAGGAAGTAAGCCCTAATTTTTGCAAGTGTACGCATACAAATACCAATGAGAAGTGCTACATTTACAACTACATTGACATTTTACATGCTTCATTAGCGTGTAAGAGCGGTAATAATGAAATTTCCTTATGGCTGCATTTTCAACTTCATGTGTGTTGTGGAGGCAGGTTAGGTAGGGGGGGGCGGTAAGTGCGGGTGGGTGTGGCATGGCGGTGGTTTATGCGGTGCAGCAATGGTTCAGTATCTTGGCTGGGTCGACTAAAGTTGCATATTGATGCAAAGTTTTGAGCCAGTTGGAAAACTTGAGGCGTTGTTCAATGTACCCAGCCACAATTTATGTAGCTAGTGGCAAGTAAATATGAGTAGAACAACAACAAGTACCAAAAGAAGATGATGAAGATGTACAAAGTGGTGGGTTTAAAGCAGGTGCATCTAGTTTGGAATTTCCGGTGGGAGCTGATTGGAAATGATCAAACGAAATGCTTGACAATCAAATGGGCAAACAAAGCGGCACATAAACATAAAGCATAACCAAACACACACCCCTACACCCACACAAACGTACACACATACTTTAGTCAGTGGAAAAATAAAAAAATGAGCAGCGGAAATGATGGCGCAGCGAGCGGAAACGAAGCGCGCAACGATGATGGCGACGATGGCGAATGTTGAAAGGATGCTGCTTAGCTGTCGCCTGCTGTGCCCAAGAAATTAAAATTGCATTACGAAACGAGGCGGGAACGTAGACTGCAGACAGCCACTGTGTGTGTGGATGGGTGTGGTGGTGTGTGTGCCATAAATATTTCAATATTTGTGCACATTTGAAGCTGCTTAGTTACGCCCATGCCATGATGGCATGTCGTCCAGCCAGGAAATAGTTTAATTAAAATGCCTTGGCATAGTCATTAAGGAAAGGTATTTGGACAGTGAAACCTGCAGCAGCAAAATCGTTTCAATGGGTTTCTGCTCAAGTTGCTTTCCTGGGTCCCCTCTTAACTGACCATTTTCATTGTTTTGCCATGCAAATGCTGCTTAAGGCAAAGCAATAGCAGGAGCACGAGCAGGAGCAGGAGAAAAACAATAGACGCACATAAAAGCCAAAGTCGTTTGGTTTCAACTTAAAGAGCAGCGGCCAGTATGGAGCCTTTAAAATGGCCACAACAACAACAACAACAACAGTAACACAAATGTTAATAAGTAATAATAATAATAATAATAGCAACAAAAGGAAGACAGCATGGCATATAAAACATGCAAATTTTTCGTGAACACGCCCCTTGGATCATGTTGTTAAGCGCCGGGACCTTTACTGATAAAAAAAAAAGAAATAAACAAAAAAGGAAAAAAAAAGTGAAGAAGAGCATAAAAAGTAAATGCAAATACCCGCTTGCCGGTCGAAATAAGAAAAATATACAATGCGATGTTGGCAAACAGACAACAAAAACACAAAGACAAATACCAAAAAAAAAAAGCGAAAAAACAAAATGTAAAACAATAAGATTAACATGAAAACAATCATGACAATCAGTAACCGCAAACGTCAAATTAAATTATCAATAAATTGGCGTGAAGACAGCAGTGGGAGAGTCGAAAGATATTGTAGTAATAGCGGCGGATGTAAAATTTGTCGTTTGATGAAAGAACAAGCTATATCAAGTATACGACCCGCATGCTGGCCACGACCATGGGGCGACACATAATGAAATCATTTACAAAATGAAAACAGCAACAACAACCAAAGAGCTCGAGAAACAATTCACACAAGTACCCACATATATATATGTATAAACTTATATATATGTATAAACTTGATATATATTTAAATTGTTTTCCCTCGGCTAAGCGGAAAGTTCAACGTCGTCGCCCACTTG
The DNA here is from genome assembly GCA_018152125.1 of Drosophila dunni. NCBI lineage: Eukaryota > Metazoa > Arthropoda > Insecta > Diptera > Drosophilidae > Drosophila > Drosophila dunni. The sequence continues at coordinate 17,391,736 of JAECXC010001917.1, read as the reverse complement.
AGGACATTGTCCATCAGGAGCAACTTTGCACGCCATTGAACTGAAGGTGCCGGCCAGAGAGGCAGAGAGGGAGGGAGCGGGAGGGAGACAGAGCGATATAGCGGCAGTCTTGAGAGTGGCACACTTGCAAATCATAAAACAACAGAGGCGAAGAAAATGTTTTTTAAATCTTCATAAATATTCATTATGAGAGCAGGGCGCCTGGCAAATAGTTTAGGGGCAGCTGCGAATCTTTCATTCCAACTTAGTATGTGTTATAAATATATATATATATGTATGTATGTTTGTATTTATATGTTGGCCATTGGACTGTGGCCAGCAGCAGCAGCATCAGCAGGCAGGACACTTGATGTGGACAGTCGCTAAATTTCATTTTACAGATGGCTCTACATGAAGTTCCCAGCAAAACAACATAACAATAAAGTGGCCAACAACAACAACAGTAACAGCAATGGCCAAGCATCGGTTGAAAAATGTAAAAAACAAAATACTTAATAGAGGCGTTCTTCAAGAACGGAAATGGAAGTGGCAGTGGCTGTGCCAGTGTCCGGTGGCCTTGAATTTGTCGTCTGTGGTTGACCGATCTGTGATGAGTTCCAGTTTCAAAAAGCAATAAACTAAGAGAAAATTTCCCTCTCGTAGGGGAAGCCAAGGAAGCTAAACGAAAAGCTGCAAAGCTTTAAAGCTTTCCCCTAATGCGGTTAATGCCAGGCAGCAAGGGAAGCAGGTAAATTGAAGCACTTTCCATGATTAGAAATCACTGCAATTTGTCAGAGCACACGATAAATTAAAGTAATAAAATGCCTAAAATTATTAATATATTTTTATACAATATTAATTTCTTAGCTTTGCTTGAATTAATTGTGCTGGAAGTAAAAAAATTGTTGCAAGTACTTAAATTTTAAATGAATATTAATTATTTAATGTATACAATAAAAGAGGCTAAAGTATTCTATTAGAAGTCGCAGCTGATTGCTCTAAGCAGATAACTTAATAATAATTCTTGAAGCAATCAATGTCTTAATCTAGATAACCTTATAGTTAAGTTAAGGCAATTGTATAACGTTTCTTTGGGATCTAATTGCATTTCTAAGTACAGTATAATTACAGATTACATCTCTATCAATTAATGGACTTGTCCTCTCTTACTTATATTTTTTTAAATTTTAACATGGTAAAATCATATTCTTGCTTATGTTTATTCAATTTAACGCTTCACAGACACGTGTGAAACTGTTTGCTGTAACAACTCAGTCTCTCTTATGAGTGAAGCTGTTGGAGCAAAATATCCCTTGCCTGTGGGAAATTCTCTCTTAAGTTGTGGAACGCATGCTGTTTAAAATCCACACGCACACACACTAAAGGCCAAAAAAAGAACAAGCATGTGGGCAGCATCGTAATGGCAATTACATTGGGTTAGTCTCACAATTCGCGGTTCGGGCTAAACACCCCAACCCACCACCGCCCGGTTTGGCGGTTACTTTGCCCCGCGCACGCATCATCCCTACAGTGCTGTGCTTCAGGCTTCGTGTGTTGTTCGCTCGTGTTAACTGTTGAATCAACGAGTGGTTGCCGAAGATTCTGGCGCATTCGTTCACAACGAGGGCACAACGCAGTCTTCATTCAAACGCGTAGCGAGACGGTTCTGTGCATCTCCGTTTCTAGTTGACGTACAAAGGAGTTCACAGTGTTCAAAATAACCCACAAAAATCGAAAAATAAAAAGATTTAACACAAAATAAATTTTAAAAGCGGATACGAGTCGTTTGTGACTAACTAAACCTAGTACACCTACGCAGGTGTAACAGATTAGCACATTAAGCACAGTGTGTGTAACTGTGTGTGCGAGCGTGTTAGTGTGTGCGTATATAAGTGTGTGTGGATGCTCCTTATCCGTGTCGGAGGTGCCAATGCGTTCCGTTGATTTCGGCAACGTTGCTGCTGATTCGATTTTGGCTCTCGCGCTGTCGACGCTGTTGACGCTGTTGACGCCGCTGCCAACGACTCTACTCTCGGCTCGGTGCTCTCAATTTGCGGCCAGTTTTGTGACATAGAAAATTGTGTGGAAAATCGCGAATATATATAGTACTACTATTATTGTATGTTCCACTGTGATCCGTCGTATCAATCCAAACATTGGAGCCAGCCAGCGGCTTTATAAGTGAATTCGCAGCAACTTTGAGCAAGTGTGAAAGTCAATAAACAAACCAAACGCAACAAAAGAATAAATTAAATTGAAAAAAAATTATTCTACACCCTCACACAGTCCTTTGAAAGCGGTTTATTTTGCATTTTATGTGCGTGTCTGTGCGTGCACGTTCGTGTTGCAGTGACGCAAAAAAAAGTGGGTGTTTGCAAGTGGGTGAATTTAAGCGTGACATTGTGTGTTTTTATTTCAAAGGACTTTGCTAACTTTGTGAGATTTTTATAAACACGACAACAGCTGCATTCAGGCAAAACTTGGCCCAAAACAACAACAGGCAAAAAGACAACAAACAAGAACAAACACGTGAGATACACAATAGGTAAGCCAGGCACCTGTTGACGGACTTTTCGTTACAATATTCATTTGCTTGCATTGTTCCATGGGTACTCTGGGTAGAGTCGCTGCTGAAGATACACTAACCTGTAGTATTTAAATATAATATAATAATGAAAACTTTGGACTTATAGTGTATAAAATGCATACACTAATTGAGCATTAATTGCTATAAATTCCACTCCATGGCGAGTCACAATACTATCTGACAGATACACCTGCTAGAGTATCTTTGCCTCGTTGTTCGTTTTTGTTAATCAGTCAATTGTTTTCCCCTTTTTATGATGCGTCTGAATTTCAATTTTTATTGTTTTCATTTTCTTTTTTTGGTGCATATTAAACGCATGAATTGCAATCGTTCAGCTGAATAATTAATATGAAATAAATCTGCGAGATTTCCACAATCACTTCAACTTATTTTACGTTCAACATTCTTTTTTTTTTTTGTATTTGTTCACCATCAATTAATTATAAATATTATATTCATATGTACTCCCCTTCTCATCGGTTTAACCTTTTTTTCTTGTCTGTGCGAGTTTCAAACAAATTGCCATTTATTGAATTGAATAGCACAGATAATAAAAAAATTATTTTACATTATTATCATTATATTCAGTTTTAATGTAGAGATACCGACGTTCTTTTATATTTAGGTTTTTGCATAACATTTTGTGCTTTGTTCAATAAAATTTTACGCTAATTTCATTGTTTCTTTTCATAAAAGATATAAATCTGATTAAATATTTGCATTTATGTTTTTTAGTCGCTTGTTATTTATTTTATGGTAATGTTACAAGGGCTGGGAGTATTGAAAATATGAAAATAATTAAATTTAAAGGTTTGTGGAAAGAAAGCTTGTGTCACTTTAATAAATATGTAAACTAAGTTGGCAGTGCCTGCGAAATGTATATTTTCCAGGGTATAATTATTCATGTAATTTGTCGATTGTTCTATTTGTGGGCGGGGGGCGTGTCAATCAACAATTTTAATTAATTGTTGCTCTTTGTTTGAAACATCTTTCAGACACGTTCCTTTGCATGACAAGTTTGACACAGTTTGCTTTAAAATATTCATTTTTATATGCAATTAAAGTTTTTATATTTCCAAATATTTTTAATTGTGTACAGAGAAAAATGCTGTTGTCGAGCGCAATTTAAGAGAATTATCATTTCTTGTTTATATAGTGTGAATATCTGAATAATTTTTCAGACAATTAATTGCATATTGAAAGAAGAAATTATAAATATAAATAGTGTGTGTCGTTTGTATGGGTAGAAAATATTATAAATCAGCCTGAAATTCATTGTGCAATCAGCGACATACTAAATGATCATACATAGCTGTATACTTTGTAGCCTGTCGGGTGATAAGTATCTGTGTGTGTGAGTGAGTGTGTGTGTGTGTGTGTGGCAGCCACATACGTTGTTTGTGGCAATTCGCAGTTGCATTATAAATGCTTATACTACATATTCTGCCTTTAATTTCCGTTTAAACGCTGCGGTGGCCCGTTTTAAAATGAAAGTCACATCAATAAATAAACCCAGGCCAGGGACTGAGTGGGTCAAATGATATATCTACCTATATATTTATATATGTATATATATACTTTTATTTAAGTATTATATGCCCTTGTTTGTACAGTTATCATGCGCTTATGTGCTTATCACTCACTTTAATTTATGTTTATTGTGGCGAATTGCTTGCGGCTCGCGACCTTCCATTAGCAGACTTTACTGTATTAACTTACAAGATGCAATACACTCTATTTGGGTGTGTGTGTGTGTGTGTGCCTGCCACGAGGCATTGGTAATTGTTTCAAAGCATTCAAACATGAATTTGGCTAATTAAACATGCCCGCAAATGATTTTCTACCAAATGCAGTATAATAATGACAAAATGTAAATAATTGCAGCTAACTGGCAACTGCGGCCATCGACCAATTGGCCAACTTATAGAGAAAATACTCGAATTTACTAACCCAACTCGCCCACACAAACACACACACACACACACACCATACCCACTGGCAAACAAACCACATGCATGTGCTGGACACTGCGAAATTGCTTGCAAAATCGAATAAAAGTTGATTGTACTATGAGATACCTATTAGTTATTAGGGAGTTGTTTTTTTTTGGAATTTTTGCGCAGAGAAAAAAGTATTTTCAGCGCTTGAAAGTCGAAGTAATATACCAAAAGAGCTCCATAAGTTTTCCTGTTCCTTGCGATGGGTGGACAACTAAAAGTATCTAAAGGTTGCAGCTTTGTGAGCACCGATTATTCAGCTTTTAATAATCTCCTGAACAGCAAAGTAGTTTTTTTTTTATATTCTAGACAGTAGTTACATTAAACAATAAATATTCATACTTGGTTACATATGATGTGATTTTTTTTTATAAAAAAAGTATTTGCATTGTGTGTTTGCTGTTTATTATTAATTAATTAAATCAATTATTATGATTGACTTGTTGCAGTAACAAAAAATACATTGATTTTTACTCTCTTCTGTATAATAAAACTGTTATTTGAAGAGCTTATTAGCTAAAATCGAATCATGTTGTCTTGAAGTAGTATCAGTGCTAACAAGTGGTAGTAGTGCTAACTAGTTGCATAATATCGGCAAATTTACTTCACAATACTCTCCTGCCTCTGTGCATACTTCCAGCCTTTACAGGGTATAGTCGAGTCCAACATATGCTCGTTAAGGCCGTGGCATTAGTTCAATTTGACTGAATTTGAACGCCGGGAATTGCCGTTGGCCATTGCTGAAATTGGTGCATTATGGGCGTTGCCAGGCAATTAATTAACCATTGGCATAACAAAGCCAGTGCCAATGTTAATTGCAATTTAACATTGGCGTTAATAATAAATAATTCATCAAAATACGTAACTTTGCCAAAATTGGCAGCTGTTGTTGCCTTTGCCGTTTTAACCATTTTGGCATTTTGGCTATTTTCACTGGCCAATCGTAATCATAATCATCATTATTATTACTGTTATTATGATTATTGTTATACGCATTATAAGTGAGCGTACAATACTTTCACAAGGAACTGTATACATTGCCATGGCAATTCATTTGGACGCGTGCACTTTTCATTTTTCAGCTCATTTTCATTTAGCTGTACACAAACAATTGAATGGATTTTAGCCAACTACTCGTTGTGTGTGAGTGTGTGTGTGTGTGTGTGTCCTTATCGGGCATTCCATTTTCATTTTCGCTATTGACTAATTAAAAAACATCAGAACTTGGCGCTAGATGGCATAATAAGCAACTGCTGCTGTTTTCAGCTCTGTTCTGTTCCGTTACTTGCGAAAATATTGAAAGAGAACTTGAAGAAAATGTAAAGAAAAGTGGAGAGTTGTGTGGAAAAGCAAAGAAAAGCGAAACAGAGCAAAAAAAGTAGCAAATAAAAAATAACAATCGCTAAAGTAGATTTTCACTCGTACTTATTTTCCAAATGACCTAATAAATTTGCTGTCATTATGACGCCGAGCCACGAACAGTTTTGTTGTTTGGTGGCCAACAGAAAGAAAGCAGAACTGAAAGTAGAACTGAAACGAAACGAAAGTAGAAAGTAGAATAAATGTTCCTGAATTCGTAGTATTGCGTCCTATGTTCTTACCAAACTCCTCCTAACTGCCAGGTAATTGAGCTAAGCGGCATTGAGAGCAGACTAGCGCATAATGAGCGTGAAAATACAAACGTTATGCGAATATGAAAACCTCTTTGGGGACTGTGCGGAAAATCGCAATGGCAATGGCAATGGCAATGGCAGTGGAAATCTTGATTTCCTCGCTCGCTTTCTTCGCTGTGCGAGCGGTAACAATTATGGATTTAATTGAAACTGAATTGAAATTAGTTTGTTTCTAAATCATTTCGAATTTATTAATTGCTCGAAACTATTCTGCGGATGTTTTGTGGCAAGAAACCATGAATTAATTATAATAAAATTAGCTGCGTTTGTTTGGCAGAATTTCTCTGTAATTCTGGTAAAAATTCATTTCAAATCTGTTAAGCAGGGAAACTTATGGGCTGGGCTGAAGGAATGCGTTTCTTTATTATTTTTTATAGAAGTGCCTTTGAGTTGCCTTTGAGTTTCATTTGAATTTCACTTTTATTAGTTATTTTTTTGAGAATTCTTTGAAAAGATAAGGGATTAAAGTCATCTATAATCCTTTGGACATTTTAATCATGTTGCTCTGAAATATTTTTGAAAGCATTTTAAATTTGATTAAATTTTTTTTAATATTAATTTTACTTGCCTTTAAATTTATCAAAAATTAAAAACAAGTTCAACCCGTATATTTTATTCATTATAGTTTAATTCATTTTAGTTTAATCTTTACTACTGCTTTTATCTCTGCACATTTTAAGTCTTGAGTACTTGCTGATTGTGTTAATCAGAAATCATTCAAATCAACACTTAAAAGTTATTTGGTATTTTGTGCAGGGTACTTCATTGTCTTGCTGTTAATTATGCTGCTTCGTCTTGTTAGTGAGCAACGTGTTCTAGGTTAATCCTTGAGCCTGAAAGTGAATTAAATCGATGCAGCTGACCTGTATCTATACCTACACATGCTTAATTATGCCTAATTAGGCGTGTTGGTTGCAATTGCATTCCAACTATGGCAACAGTTGTGTGAGTGTGTGTATGTGTATACTCAATCTACACACACACACACATACACGCCCCTTTCTCCATTGCATAAGCAGATGGAAGAACCCTTCCTCTTGGTCTGGACGTGCTGTTCTTCTGTTTAGCGATTCAAATGCCGCACATTTTGAATAATTAATTAGTGCCCTGCTAATTTACACGCTGGTTGACTGGCTTTTTGGTTAGTATTTTGGCCGTGAGGCATTCGCTTCGGAAATGCGTAGGGGACAAGGGGGGAAGTGGTAGCAGAGTGTGGGCCACTTCTGTGCCTCATGCTGCATGTTATTTGATTATTTTGCTGTTGCATTTCTCGCCTACTCTCTCCCCCCCTCTCTCTCTGCTTCTGTCTCTCTGCATTCGCTTTAACTTTGTCTCTGTGTGTGCGGGTGTGTGCATATGTGTGAGCGTGTGTGTTGTGGTGTGGTCTGGCATATTTATGACACTGGTAATTAAATTTAATTGTTGCACTTTTGGAGCACGAGCACACAGCGCCTCGTTAAGCTGCGGCCGGGGCGTCATAACCTTAACCCCACCCCCCTCAATTCCCATACTACCGACTGCCGTTCAGCCCTCAACCGCCCCTATTTACCGCCCACAATAGACGGCTAAGCACGCAAGTACCTTGGCACTTTTGCTGTTTAGACTTTTTTAGTTGTTTATGTCCGGCAAAAAATAAGCGTTGGGTATGTGAACATTTAGAAACTAAATTTTTAAATTATATTTCCTTAAGAAATTAAGTTTTTAGTAAAAGTAGAGGGTATGTATCAAGTGTAGAACTAATTTAAATTAAATTGAAAATCATTCACAAAAATATGTTCAACAATTAAACAGATTTTTAAAAATTAAAAAAAATATATTCATTAGTTATCTGTTGAAAACTGTTTGTTTGAAGGGACTAGAAAAAATCGGAATCAAGTGTAGCACCAATTTGTGTACAGGGTATCTGCGCGTCTAACCGTACGCATTAAATATGTGTGTCCTCCCACTTTCTAGTTAAGCTTCAGCTTTTAGTTGAGTTGTCGCATTTCGTCGCCATTTTAATTTGGCTTACTCCACTTTTGTTGCGTGCAGCCTTTGATATGATAAGCCTTTCCTCTTCTTCCAAATCCCCGTTGGCCCCTTGCCTTTGGACGTCGCACGCAGAGCTCCTTTAATTGCAATGCTAAACGCTAAATCATAGGCTCACGTGTACCACGTAATTAGCTTAAGTTGTTAGCCGCTGTTATAGAATTTCACTCGTCTCGTTACAATGCTGTCCACATCTAATCACACACACACACAAATACACGTATACATGTAATAGTGTTGGTGTATGCATAACTGTATTTAGAGCATATTAATCCATAAATTTATTAATATGTGTGCTACTCTGCGTTTGTGTGTAAATATTTGCATAATGATTGGTTGAAAGTTTTGATTTGTTTGGTTTTAGTTGCTGCCTTTCAGGGCAGTTATTATGAACTAAAATTAAATATTGGTTTAGTTGCATATAATCATATTTAATATTTAAGTGCTTGTTTGTCTTTTGAAAACTAGCAATTATCGGATCGAAACAAACTTTGTCAGTTTTCATGTCTCCGCCTTTCGAGGGTGTATTGTTGCAGTGTATGTAATAGTTTGGTAGCTTAGAAGATCAAGTCATTAATTTCCATGTGAATAAATCAAATTTTAATCACATTAACAACTCTACTTAATAGCCTCTAAATCAGTTGCATTTAACAGCTAAATGATTTAAATAAAATGAGTGCCTAAAAGTATGCTGTGATTTTTACAACGTTTTATTTGATGTAATATTATGTCATAAAGTGTTAGATAACTGCTAATCACACGATATATTGATAATAAAATGACAAAACAAAGCACTTAAACCACATTATTATATTATCTAAACAATACAAACGAGAAAAAATAAAACTCATACAATTTATTTACATTTTGGCAATCAAATTATTTCACGCTTTATCAATGTTGTGACTTTTGTTAAATAAATAATAATTGAGATAAAATATATAGGCACATAATGATTTTATTTGACAAACTTTAGTGTGTTCTATTTAATTTGCACACACGACTTTTCATACATTTATAACGATGAATTTAATTATGTTCATTATTTGATTGCGACTAATAATTTATGTGGTTAGATCAATAGTTGAATTTTCAGCGACAAAAGTTTATTGAATTCATAGCAAAGCAACTCAAATTAATGCATAATTATTTTCATTCGCAGCCGTTAGAATGTATTAACACGCAAAGTTTTTTTTATGATAACAAAATGCAAATAGAAAATTTAAATAAAACTGAAAACACTTTCACTGCGTGAAAAATCCAAATCACTACTAGCTGGGTAAAAGAAGGAATGGTTTTAAATGAAAAGACACATAAAAGGAAAACTCTCGAAAAAGGCAAGAAGTGAGAAGGAAAAAGAAAAGTGAATGAAACTGGCACTCGTCGGTTTTTTTTTGACGATATCCTTGACTTTTGTTACTTTTACTTGTGCGTTTAAAGACTCTGACTTTGAGTCGAGTCTGACTCCAACTCCGACTCCGACAGCGACTCAAAGTTCGAGTCTGACACTGAACTGTGCCGACCAGGATGGTAATGAAAAACGCGCTCTTTGTTCGCTCCCTTAATGGGGCGCGTGGGCGTTTTGCCAGAAATTTTTGTCATGCCATATTCCACAGCTTGTTGTTGTTGTTATTAATATACCCTGTATGCAAAAGGGCACACGTTATTGGGTATGAGTTTAATTTAATTCACAGCAAATAGGCTGCAATTTAACTACAAAACTCTTTTGAAATATCTTTGAGTTGCTTACTGTCTTTGAGAATGAGTGACGCCCTTCACTTCATACTTAGGGTATCTTGAAATCGTCTATTTCTTAACTGGTTTAATGTCACTCGTTCCTACGAATGCTTTTGGTTGCCAATGTTGCCTTTTATTTTGTGCCGGCAAACTTTTTGAGTAAATGTCTTTGTCAGCAGGTGTAGCCGAGCAGGTGGCCCCCCTTGTGCCCCTCCGTGGCTCTCACTCCTTCCGCTCCCCCCCTGCTTCCTTCCTTGGTTTGCCTTCCTGTTGGGTTTTGGCTGACGCCCTATCGCCCTGTTGTCCTTGGGCTGCCTTTTGCAGTTTCATTACCCTGAAAAGAGATTTTTATTTAAAGTTGTTTGTGAAAAAATGCCATGTAGCATTTATGCGGTCTTTTGCTTAGTTGTTGTTATTACTGTAGTTGTTGTTCTCGTTGTTGTTGTTGCTGTTGTTGACTGCTGCGGCTGCTTTTAATGCCAAAAGTTTTGCACGCCCCTTTTGGCTGGCAGTTGACCTGTTTGCTTGTGAAATGGCTAATGCTAAACACTTGAATTATTTAGGTAAGAGTATATATTTCGAATTATTCCATGCATTCGTAAATTCGCTGTTCAAACACAATTTTGCCAGTACATTGATGTCCTTTTTTTTTGTTTTTCTAATGTCATTGTTTTGTGCAGACGCTGCGTAAAATTTAGCACTCAATTACTAGACAGCGATAAGTCGAAGGCAGGAGACCAGTTCGGCTTATTTGACTTTAGGCCAGAGGACTTAAGGCTCAAAGCTCAAGGCTAGAAGAAGTTGACATTAATGAAATGAGGCTCATTAAAATGCAACGAAATGTCACTTATCTCAAATTGAAATTGAAGTACAATCTCAGCCAATTATAGCAGTAGCAGCAACAACAATAGGAGCAACAACAGATGATTCGACACGGCGTAAATTTACCGATAACCATCAAAGTGGCTGCAACAACACAAACAATGTGCTAAATTAGAGTGCAAGCTTGTTAACGGCAAAAGATTGCTCATGGAGTACGATACGATACGAGTCGAGTGGAGTCGAGTCAAGTCGAGTCGAGTCGAGTGTTGGAATCCTGTTGGAATTCTGTTAGAATTCAAATGCTCTTCAGTCGCTTCACTTTATGTGGGTCAGTCTGAGGCACTTGCATAATGTAAGAAAGATTCGTTGTATGGCCAAAAGCAAAAAGCAGCTAAAGCAAAGTCATATTAAATGGCCAGCACAAAAACGAGAGCCATGCGATACAAGTAATGGCAATGAGAATACTCCTACTGCCGAAAATGTAAACGAGCATACAACAATGTATTGTAGGGGAGGCAAAAAGGTGATACACTGACAAAAACCGAATGAAATTGGGAGCATACAAATATTTAATTAAATTACGACATAGGCAGCATGCACTTCTGTATGATAGGGACTGGTTTCACTTTCATAAATGAACGATAATAATCATAATTATTTGCAAAAAGTTTCTTAAACATATAAGGGCCTCCAAAACTAGAAAATCTGGACTTACTCTTTAGAGTTTACTTTTCTAATTGCACTGCCAACCATAAACTCTCCGCTAGTTTATGTTATAAGGACAAAATCTTAGTTACAGATTTTTATCAGTGCAGGCACTTCAGGCAGCTCCTTTTGCCTTGGCTCCATCTTTGGTTAACTGCAAAGCATAAGCCGGTCGCAACAGCATTCATGAAAAGCGATAAAAATGGCCTGCCATTGTGTGTATTTGTGTGTGTGTGTGTGCGTGTACGTGTATGTATGTGCTTGTTGTTGCCTTCAGTGCCATATTGTCCAGAGTCACTTGCTCTACCTACTCCATGTCCACCCTCTTAAGCGTTGGCCCCTTTGTCTGGCTGAGTTTTGTGTGTACGCAAAGTGAGGAAAAATTGTGGGAAATTACATTTCGAGCTAGTCTAGCTGGAGACACAGACCGAGCGAAAGAGACAGAAAAGAAAGAGAGAGAGATAAGAGGAGAGGTAAAGTGCGGGAGATGTAGATGCTGAGCAGAAATCCAGACTTAGCCTATTAGCATTCATATTAAAACGAAAGTGAAACCATATTGCGTATACGCCATGCTATTCGTACAATGTACAATGTGCCGTATGCGCAATGCCTTTTTGTGTGTTATGTTGCCGTTGTCATTTTGCTTATGGGTTTGGCGCCTGCCTAGCCCGGCTAAGGCAAACAATCTGTTTTTTTCTTTGTTACTTCTAGCCAGGCCCTCTAGCACTTGGGCAGATTTAAGGATTAACGTGCACGGCCCAATAACGAGCGGCCACAACAACAGTAGCAGCAGCAACAACAACAACAGCAGCAACAAATGCCATAAGTCCTAGCTACTTTTTGATTTGACTTGCCTGCTATTTTGTGCGGCCGCGTCCACAGTTAATTCTTTTTTGAGTAATACGCGTGTCCCTTCAATAGACAGCACAAAATTGCATTCATCCCCGTCGTTTGCTTTTATTTTTATGTGTCCAGCTTAGATCCCTTGCGTTTATTAAAACCTATAACTTTCCCAGGACTCGACAAATTAATTAGATGACAGAATATACGAGTATGTTCTGTTAACAAATACCAAACAAAAAATTGTCGCGTTTCTACTTATTTTTTGTTTTTGGCCGTCAATTGGGCGTAACAAGGAGCAAACTGTGTGGTAAGCAAAGTTTTGGGCTATTGTTCAAATCATTAACAAACAAGTCACCAAAAATAGCCCAACAGTCCACTGACTGCTCACAAAGGCGGGGCAAGCACACGGCGAAGGTGATGTGGGATGGCGATAAGGTGAGCTATGCTTGTCTTTTAATCGATTGTATGAAAGCGCACGCTAATGTCCAGCAGCTAGCTAACACCATGAACAACAACATGAACAACAGCAACTGTTGAGAAGACTGGAATCGTCTCACGACTATAAGATACCCGTTAATCATCAAAACTTAAAAGTGTAGCATACTTTTGAGTGTCAACACAAAAGCCGCAAGCTTCAAACTTCTTAGCTGTTGGTTTGGATATTGCTGCTTGTTGTGGTTAATAATAGCAGTCACTGATGAGGCATTGTTAGCTTGGTCTGAAGTCTCTAGCGCTTCACACCGAAAGACGATTTTACATATACCCTGACTCTGGAAGCAACGGGTATAACAATCGAGTGCGCTTGTTGTTTGCGTGTTTTGTAGGTGTTGGCGTTTATGTGGCTTTGTCAATGCCACTGCCGCCGCAGCATGTAATGCCACACAGATCCCCAGGCACTTAAGGGCACTTTAGACGTGTGCTAAACACACACACACACACACCGCACCCATACACACACTCACTTGAAGAGAGGAAGATAGCGACCGGCATTGGTCAGCAGCTGGCAGACCATTACGTGCTTATCTTTGCAGTTGTTGTTCTCGTTGTTCACGTTGTTCTCGTTGTTGTTGTTGTTGCGTAGGCGAAACTAAATAATGCGCTTAATTGTGCAGCCCACCTACAACAACAGCAAACAACAACAACATAGGCCTCTGCGCGTTTTTGCCATTTGCTGTGCTTTGTCTTGGCCATTAAGCAAAAAAGCTGCCCAAATATACGCAGACCCAAACAGAGCTATAGATAGGGAGGAAGGGTACAGAGGGACGTAGGTAGAGAGACTCATAGGCAAGTCACGTGTTGGACGCTGATGTTGCAAGGGCAACACGTTGCCTTTGTTCGATTAGCATATCAATACACACGTACACACTCACACACGCACTAACACACACCCATACACATGAAAGACACTTCATTATGTTGGCTGATAAACATGGTTGTCTAGGCGTCATATTGCGCATACGCCACGTTGTCAGGGCAGCATCAAGGGTTGTGCGTAACTTAATGAAATGAAGTGGATTGAATAGTTTGCCAAGCACACACACTCACACACGCACAGTCATAGCCAGCAGACATTGCGTTTTATTATATTAGAGCTTCCTTTGCATTTTGCCTTTGTTATGTGCGCCATCAGGAACAACACATGCCGTCATTTCAGCGGCAAAATATCAAATTACATTGCGTTCTCGACACACGTAAAAAAACTGCTGATTTAAAAATGTTGTATTCAAAAGTTGTGCAAAACAAAAACAAATTTTAAAAAGGTAAAAACTAAAAAAAAAAATTTTTACCAGATGATTAAAATATGCTCTCAGTTAAATTATTTTACATTAAAAATTTAACTTTAGTTCAAGTATTTTTAGCAGTGTACCCGCAGCTGTATGTGTGTGTATGTGTCGTAGTTTGCTTTACCCGTATGTGGCCCACTTTTATTGCTCTACTTGCTGCCACACCTTGCCTATGTGCCATTCCTTGAGCTTATATCTTTCCCTCTCTCTTTCTGTCTCTCTCGGTGTGTGTGTGTGTAAACTACTTAATGGTGTGTAAATTTGCAATGCGCTGCGTCGCAGCTCGGTTTCAATTTTGCGGCTGGAGAAAAATTAATTTTGCTGTTGGCCTTATTTTACATTTTCAGTTGGCACTTTACAATTGCATTTGGCCAACAAGGAAGAACAATGCTCCACAGAGCGTATACGTAATGGCTGTGCGCAATTAAACAGAAAACAAGAAGTGCACACAAATTTAATAAACCTAAAATGCATGAAGCCAGTGGTTAACCAATACACTCAAACACACACACACACACACACACACACACACACACACACACACACACACACACACACACACACACACGCACACACAACAAGCAAACAAACAAAACCAAATGTCTGTTACGAGCAGAGAGAGAGAGGTAGAGGGAAAGAGACAGTTAGGCAGTCGGATAGACGTAAGAAAGTCAGTTAGATGTGTAGTTAGATAGTCAGTCAATAGCATGTTCACCACAAAGAGTTTGACTAGTTAGTGCTTTATTATTAGCCAAATACTCGCTTGGCTTATCGACTGCGTGGCAAATGGGTAAATGCAATTCTGTTGCACTGACAATCACAGGTCATGTCTTCGGCTGAAGCTTCCCGCCTGCTGGCGTACAGATTTCCAGTAAAATTGAAATCGTAGAACCGAAACAGATAACGGAAAAAGAACCAAAACCAAAAACCCGTAACTGAAACTGTAATCTGCATGGATGGGGGTTTTCCAAAAATATGTTTGCAAGGCAAATAAATTTGGCATTAGAAAAGTAGCAGAATTTAGACGGCCTTCGTGCCGTTAGCACATAAACAATGCAACTAGCAACATGTTTCCAAAGTTTTTGGCCCAAAAACCATCTGAGTGATATTCGAGTAACGTAACGAGAATTTACGATGGGTACACAATGAAATTGCCACATCGACAGGACCTGCACCTGGCTGGCATGGCAGTGTGTCTTCCTGTATCCCAACCAGCCTGAGTGCTACGTATCTCAGCGAGCATCAAGATGCTGGTGTTGGTGCTGGGAAAAATTGCAAATGCTGTCTGCTTGTTGTATTGACTATAAATTTTCACTTACTGTTGCAGCGCTTTTCGAATCTTGGCATTGTCAATGCACTGTCGTACCACTACGTATACGTAATACACACACACACTCGAATACATGTACAAATAAAATAGCAAAGGCTAAGGGGTTAAGAGCCGAGGCAAGCAGCCACATTGCATAGCTGCGTTGCCTGGCGGGCAACATTTTAAATGCCAACATAAATTTCACCCTCTCTCAGTATGTGTTTGTTGTGTGTGTGTGTGTGTGTGTCTGAGCTGTGTGTGTGCCCAAATACTGCAGGCAATCGTTTATAATCAGAAAACCAGAAAATTTCATGTTGTTGGCCCCAAAAGTGGCCACGGCTTCTTTTCGTAGCACTACACTGCTAAAAAAGGGGAGCAAAAACCACGACTTTGGTATGAAAATAAGGTTTATTAAGCTAGTAATTTACTTATGTTTTATATAAAATATTTAAAGTATTGTAACTTAAAGTAAACTCTGTAAACCTTTTTCTTAGTAGTCCGATTTTTTACAGTGTACTTTGAGCTACTTGTCCTTCTTCATGCCACCAATTTCTAAGCTCTCCCTCTATCTCTCTTGACTCTACTCCTCTCCCACTCTCCTACTTCTCTTGTATGCTTTGTGTTCTAGCTGAAAATCTTTGAACTATGAAAAATTGATATTAGCTAAAAATACTTTTAGTCCTTGCGCTTATAAGTATGTGTGTACGGCATATGTGTGCCCAGTCCCTGCCCCTACCCCTCCTAGCCTTACGTTCTGTCAGCTCTGTGTCCTTTTGTGTTTGTGCTTCCAGCCTGGTCGGTTGAGTTGAACCAACTCCATACTATTTTGTTCTGTTTGGTTCGGTTTTGTTTGCTGGGACCGCAGTTGGAGTGTGTGCACAATGATTAGGACTGAATGCCTGACCACAGTGACATCGTACACATTGTACAATTTACCCAGACTGTGATTATATATATATACACAAACATACTTACGTACATACATATATATATATTTTTTGCTTGTTGTTTTTTGTTGGCCGCCTGGGGACTGTCCATTGGAGTGTGTGTCCTTTTTGGGCAGTTTATATGCTTACTTTGGCTGCGTTTTATTTAATAAAGCAATTTACGCTTGACTAACATAAGTTATTGTCCAAACGCACTTATTCTCACAGTGCCACAACTGGTCGACTTAGATAATTTGTGGCATTTCCACAGCTACTCCTCTCCCTGCACCACTTGGAGCATCCATTGCCACTTTTATGGAGCATGCGTAGGCGTAGGCCACTTGTTACAAGTTGCCCAAATTAATTTACATAATAAAAAATAAATTAGTTGCAAGTATTTGCAGTTTCCTTCCTTCTTTGGGTTCCGTCTGTCTTCGGTTTCACTAATTGCGTGTGGACAGTCTTGTAATAAAGTCATCAGTTGCTGATGTTTGGCCATCATTCAAGCCGCTCGACTTATAAACTCTGAGCTGACCATGATTGATGATGATTAATTTTGATTTAGTTGCAAGTTGACAGTTGATTCTGTGACAATTTTATATGAGTCGCCAAGCTAATGCTTAAGCACAAAACCAAATGATTAAAAGTGTCTAAAATTACACACGTTTTCTCAGTTTCCGACATTTCCTACCCACACTAATTGGCTACCGCAGGTGTGTTTTTAATAAGCTTATAAGTAAATATAATTTTTTCTATATTTAAGACCATTTTTTGATTGATTTTAACAGCCCTGTATACCGACTATATATTATAGCAGTTAATCTTCCTATCGCTCAATCCATACTGCTCTACTCCTACATACTCTCCTCCTGTTATCTACTCCCTCTCCACCCTCCTGCTCCTTACACACCTTTCACCATCGTTCTATTAAGCTCGTGGTTGTGTTTAAAATCACATAGCGGCAATCAAGCCAATTAGTTTAGTGTAGAAAAGTCTGTAGAATGTTTTGAGGCAACGTTATCACGCTGCATCCGGCAAACTGCTCAGGCCTCGGATGTGCCTGTCAACCTGCACTGCCGCCCACCTACCCCACACCTTATCCTGCCCCACACAGTGAAAACTCCTTTTTTTAGTGCTGCTATCAAGCGCTAGTTTCATCACCGCAGGCAACGCTTGCACCTTTCTGCATTACAAATGAAAGCCGAAAACATTTTTTTTGTACGCTTCGCGCAGCGGCAACTACACATTTTGTACCTTTTTGTGGCGAAATTCTTTGCATTTTTTCCTTATTAGACCCTGTGCCTGAAGAGAACAGAGGGTTAGTTGGGTTAGCCGAAAAAGTATGGTCAGTAAATTAAGTTGTGTATTTTTGCTTATAATTATCGTCTGAAGGCTGCAGAAATTGAGCGTACAAGGCTGATAAAAGAGTTGTAGTTGGCTTTATAAGATTTCAATCTTAAAACCAAACATTAAACACGACACGCCCAGAATTTAAACACGTTTGCAGTATAATCGCAAAAGTTATAAACATTTTCTTGTTAGTTTTACTTTAGCATTGCATGTGACGATTATTTATTTGATTTTGGGTGTAAATTTCTCAACTACAGGGGTTCTACTGCTGGGTTTGCTCGACTTTAAAGACTTAGTGCTCTTGTATTTTTTGGAAATTTTTTGTGGGGGGATTTGAAAGCGCACATCCGCAACTGTAACGCCTGCAGGTCTACACGGTTGAGCTGTTCTCGTTGCACTCGTTGCCGATGTCCCTGTTCCTGGCGTTCTCTTTTGCTGTTTTATGCGTTTGCCAAACTGTCAATCAATAGAATGCTCTGTATGCTCTGTGCCTCTTTTTGTGGCACGCTGAGGTCTTTTCAAGAGGCGTAGACTGTGTCGAGTATGGAGTATTATTGGTATTGCATGTAGCGTGGGGTGTGTTCAACGTGCGATGTCAAAGTTAACGTGCATCACGTGGCGTGCGCCTAAAATGCTGCAATGTTATTTTTCGCTTTGTGGCTGCGCTTTCCGTGGCGACATTTGCATGTCGGCAAAATTCCCCCACCAAAAAAAAGACGAGAAAAAAAGAATTGAAGCAAAAACCTGAACCCAACAAGTGTCGTTGATGTATGGCACGTCAGTTGGTCAACGTTGAAGTCGATGCCAAATATTTTGGCAATAATTTAAAAAGGGGCAGCCATCTATATCAGCAATTGTGGTCAACGAGCAAAAACTGAGCACAGTGCAGTTACTTTTTTGCCTCTCTTTCTCTCTGTTTTTTTTTGCTGACTGCTAGTTAGCGTTGGCTACGGGGAAAAACCTCAAGTCAATGCGTTTTGCATTCGACTGGGATTATGTTGGCCTCTTTTTCTTGGGGCTTCATTGCCGTCCTTGACGTTGTCAGCTCGACAGCATCCTATAGCCGAAATCAATATATCCATCTCTCTTTGCTCGTACGCCTTATCGTTCACTTTTATTCTGGCATCCTACGTTGGCAGTTTGGTTGACTGTCTGCTCACTTAGGCATGCAATCGAGCTCAGACATAGAAAGTCTGGCACGAGTGTGTGTGTGTGTGTGTGTGGGGTGTGTATGTGTTTGGGAAAGTCATGATTATGTCTAATAGATGTCCAAGTCAATCGATGTTCAAGCACTTGACACTTGAACTCTTGCCATTGGACGTGCCAAAGTCGATTCTCCTTTCATGGCTTAAATCATCGAAAAGCAGAAAAGAAACGTATTCAATTTAGGGAAATTCCTGGCATAATAAATGATTTTGGACTTAATTATATGTTTAGTAAAATGTATAACAAATGAGCTGAAACTGTTTTCCTTGGATGGCCAGTGTACTAAAAATACGCCATTTGCGACAATCAAAATGATTAAGTGCGTTGGACACGATGAAGCAAAAGCCAACAAAATGGACAAAAACCAGAAAAAATTTTGTATAAAAAAACGTAGAACACATTGCGTATACGCAGCGTAGTTCATTGCGCAATAAACACACAAAATGCTGGCCGGACTAAGAAATATGACCGTTGCGTCGCTTAAAACAATTTAAAGCATTGTGCTTGTGTATGTGTGAGTGTGTATGTGTGTGTGGCTGATTTCTGGCAATGGGCGCGTCTTAAAAATACGCTTTAACTGCCTCTGCCTGCTTGCCAACCAGCCTGCCTGCCAGCAACAATAACAATAACACCCCGGGGAGTGATTAAAATATAATAAATTTAAGTTGAAAAACGAAGAAAAGCTGCGGCACAAACCGTAAGAGATTAAGTGATACCCACAGCATAAAACCGCACATGCAAACGCCCTCATTCCATACCCAGAAAAAAACACTTCTTACATCGCACCACCGACACCACCAACACAATCAACACCACCGTCTGGCTGTTAGCCACATGGAAGCTCCTCGGTCCGACTGTGGCCCAAAGTGTGAATATAATTTAACATGCAGTAACGCGGCCGTTGCCAGTTCATACACTGACAAAAAAAATAATACAAAAGCTTGTTTAAGACAGACTAGGCAGCTCATTAGTAAAACCGTTTTAAATTAGTTAAAATTCCATATTTAACACCTTAAATTTATACAAATTAGTTGAAGAACAAAATTCTCTGGGCTCATTAATAATTAAATAGATTTTTGTTTAATTTTTGATCAGTGTAGTTCGGTAGTTAGGCCCACAACTTAGACCATATACAAGTCTTGGCCATCGCTGTGCGTTGCTGAGTGTTTTAAAGCCTTATGCGAATTTGATTTGTGGCATTTTAATTTATGAACTGAATTGTGAAAGAGGAGCCGTCAAGTTGCCAAACATTTTGCCAAACATTTCCTCTAACAGACACCGACACATACACACGCCCACTCCATCCGAAAGCAGTTGGCTAAGGGAGTGATGTTTTTGGCCATTTTGTGTTGCCTCATATTCGGCATCCTTTGCATGAGCCGCAGCTGTCAGCGGCGTCGCTTTTATGCTGAATGCCAAATCAAGCAGCTGCCTCCGTTTTTTTTTGTTTCTCTCTCTTTTTTTTTTTTGTGGTGGCTTTGCTGTATTTTAATTTTTTGTGTTGCTGTGGTGAGTCGACAGGAAGGGTGGCATGAGATTTTTCTTCAACTCCTGTAGTGTTGCTCCAGCTCCAGTTCGCAAAATTTTGTTTTGTTGCTCGGTTTATCTGTCTATCTGTTCAGCCTCCACATGTGTTCATGTGTGTGTGTGTGTGTGAGTGTACGTGAGTGTGAGTGAACGTGGGCGTTTTGTCGGGTTATCAGCGGTGGCATAAATCTTTTATCTACCAGCCGCAGCTGGTGCCTGCTGGAGTTTGGGGTATTCCTTGCCTAATGAATACGCACAAAGTTGCTAATGAAGCAACCAGTCGAAAGTCTGAGTCGAAGACGTAAAGACGGAATCAGGAGGACACACAAGACACATATGCATACATATTAATGGCTGGTATATACACACATATACATATATGAATATGTATGTGTGTGTGCGTGTGTGTGTGTATAAGAGTGCATAGCTTTTGCATAAGATTGACAGATTGAATAATTACACCCTCGAGAGTAACATAATAACTTTCTGCTTTGCCAGCATGAATAATGATATATTATATTTCTAAGGACATTTTGAAGTTAAATAAGATTAAGCTACATGGCCAGCCACTGGAATCAATAATTTAAAACACATTTAGAAACATTTTAAAAATGTTAGCAGCAAGTTTTGCTGGTCGATCTCAACAATTTGCAACTACTGCAGCTAAAGACTTTAATGAAACATCAACACTTGTTAATCTTTGTTGCATACTTTCAGGCAGCTATTTAAAAACTTTGCAATTCAGTGCTTTTAGTATAAGTTCTTTGATTTAATTCGTTCCCAACAATTTATTTTTCTAAGCCTTAGATGTTGTGGCTAAATAATTGATTACTGAGCTCATATTCTCAACAGGTTTCTTAGTTTGCTTACCATAAGTATAAAATCTATGCTTTCAGGCAGGATTATAAGCAATTAACGAGCCAGTTCTATAAACCCGTTCAGTAATACGCTTTGATTTCGCTGCATAATGGCCTAAGCTTAAATAAGGCTTAAACGAGACTCATTGAGATAAGTTAAAAATGAATTACAACCACCTCAACTGGGTAATGCTTGATCGAACAAGTCGGCAAGCGAAGGGCTCTTTGCTAAACTTAATTAAGAAGTAGATGGCTTGAAAAGTTGCAGCTTATGCGGCTGCTGAATTGCAATTGTTTGGGCAAAGGTAAATTGATTTTGAGTACCCTTTTTTTTTCTATTTTGAATTTGGATTGGGCTCTGCTGTTTATTTTTTTTTGCTCTGCTTATCGTTGTACTTCTGCTTAAGAGGTCCACTTAGCGGTGGGGCAATAAAGGTTGTAAGGGAATGGATGCCAGTTTTGGATTCAAATGCTTATTGCGGACTACGGAGGAGTCCAGAGTCGTTATCGAGCCAAAGCTCAAGGCAAGGCAGAGCCAAAGCGCCGAGAGCCACAAATGGTAAATAACGATAAATAGGAAAAAGTTGTTTGAAAATGAAAATTGCTTGACCAAACGCAAAGTCAATGACGTTTCCACGTTGCAGAGCCACTTGACTGCAGTATCAGCAACAACAACAACAATAACAATTTGCAATAAAAAAAAAGAAATTGAGCAACAAAAAAAAATCAGCAACAAAAGTCGAGTCGAGTCGAGTCAAGTCTCGTGGTAGTTGCGTGCTTAAAGCGTAAAATTGTTTGTTATAAAATTCAATTGCCGCTGTGGTTGTTGCCGTAGTTGCTGTTGTTCTTGTTTGGGTTAATGCGCCAATGCAATGCTAAAAACAAAAGTAGCAAAATAGCCAGCAAAAAGCAAAGGAAATGCCAAGAAAGTTTAGTTTCAAAACTCAACTTCGGTCTTTTGTTCTATGCCGAGATTTAGCTGCAACGAGTTGCAGTATCAGTTACGAGCTGCTATTCCTACAGGACGTTTAAAGACAGTCCTGCAGGTCTGGCTAAGCCTACACTAACAGAAACTAAACTATCAAATTTAGCTAAGTTCAAAAACCACAAGGCATTTAAAACAACACACCATCTAAGGAAGATTACCTTTAAAGGCAAATGTTCATAATTCCTGCTCAAAGGTTTTTCGTTCAGTGCATAATTTGTATAGCAATTTGTTAGTTTGCTGAAATGCGAACCTTTTGCTGTAGTACCTTCTGATTAAGTTATGTAAGCGCCGAGTGTCTTAAGGTAACACAACACAAGCAAAGTTGTGAGGGAATGTCGTATTAGCTTTTATGATGTGCCATCCTGTGTGTGTGAGTGTTTGTGTGTGTGTTTGTGTGTCCTGGTTGCCACGACACAGCGTGGCATAAAAGTGCGTGGCAAGGCAACAGGTTGCCTGGTAGTATTCTACGAGTTGTATAGTTATAGATCGTGCCCAACGTCGTTTGACAACAAATTGCGCATATCAAATTTTACGAAATTGTCTACGCAGTGTCGCAACGTGTGGTGCGATGTGGTGGTGGGGGTGGTGTGGGTGCTTGAATCGCGAGTGGTGTGCGTATGGTGGTGCGCATATTTTTGTGAAGCCTTGACAAACTAATAGAATTTGTTGCCTGACTGGCCGACTAGCTGACTGCCTGCCACGCTTGTCACTCGAACTCGCTGGGAGTCGCAAATGTGTGGCACACAAAGTGTTTGGTAATGGCTTCAAATTGTGGGCGTTGTCAAAGGACTTTGTGTGCTCCTTTTGCCTGCCTGGCTGCCAGCCTTCCAGCTGGTCTAATGTCGCAATTTCGCGCTTTATACGCGGTTTGCGTGACAAACACTCAACCTAATATGAGACTTGGCAGACTTGTATGCGAGTATCTTATATGGCACTAATAAACAGCGCTTCCCCTATTGCGGCTCTATATTTAAATATTTGGGGCTATACTAATGATTTTTATAGGATAATAATACGTTATCACATCGTAGTTTACTCATAAGCATGTAGATAGCACATTCATATACATATATATTTCTATATGAGTAGATATACTCATTTGTTTTGCTGCTTTGTTTTCGTTTTGTTAACATTATCGGAGCAACTCCATTTGCATATGAGTTTGGATATTTTGAATTTTGATTGAGTTGTTGCACATTATTTATGAGCCAGGACTATGGCGCAACAGAAGCTCTTCGGTTTTGCCTTTTTACCCCCCCAACGAGTACACATTAATAAACATTTTGTTTTCTGATTTGTTGTCATGCATTATGCAAATTATTGTCGCGCATAAATTGCACTAATTATATTGCTGTCTGCCTGCTTAATTAAATGGCAAACACAAATTTAAGCTTAAACAATGGCTGTTCAAATTTTGTCTATTTCATAGCTATAAACCGCCATATAAATGACCGTGAATGTAAATGAGTTGTGTCATTTCAAAAATATAACTATAAATATCCTTTAAATGTACTAAAATCATTAGGCTTCGACACGAAAACTTGTTTAAATGGTCAAAAATTAAATTTTACTAGCGGAACTAGAGGAATAAATTTATTTAATGGCTGCTAATTAAAGCATCTTGAATCTATTATTAGATATTATATTGAGTCATTAATTAACTGGGTTTGTTTAACCGTTTCTTGCGGTTAAAGTGTAAAATAAAAAAGTTTGTAATTGGTCTCAAAAGTCAATTTAATTATTGGAGTAACAGGTATCTGAAATTTAATATAACGCTTTAAAATAACCCCCTGCATTCTGAAATCTAAGCTCTGTTTTTACGGAAATCTAAATGACTCTAAGTGAATAAGATTGCATGCTAAAAAGCAGTTATGTATAGAATATCTGCTGCATATTTATATAGTACTATCAAAGTGCTCTTATCTTTTGAAATGAGCTGCTCTGCTTTTGTGCCCCTAATTGCTAAAATCTACACAAAAGATTTGTGCTTTTATTTATTCAATTCTTTTTTTGCCATTTTGAGAATTTTGCATTCAACATGATTTAAATTGAGATTGTGCATTCAACATGATTTAAATGCCACCAGCCACAGAATTTATGATTATATTTAAAACAAATTTTTTTTTTTATTTTCAGTTGTGCAAATATTTTGTTGCATTTAAATTAGTTTTTCTTTCGTGTGTTTTCGCTCACAATGTGATGATTATTTTCCATACCTTTTCGCACTCATCTGTATTTCTATTTATCAATTTGCGTTGCAGCCTGATTAGTACATAACATTTGATGCTTTTAATCAAAATCTGGACGCCATAATGATAAATGTTGTGCCAGTTGGCCAGGTTGAGCAAATATTCATAATTCAATGTTTAAACCGCAATTCATATTCGTCGTTTTTCATGTCGGTTCATTCGTTTGGTTTTTGGTTTGTTTTGGTTTCGTTTTGTCCGTTGCTTTTTGCAGCATTTCCCTGCTGCTATTCATATTAAAATTGGTGCAGCGTTGGCAGCTTCGTGTTGCACAGCACAAGCTTACCTGGGGTAAACCGTAAAAACGCTTTTGCATTTTCATAAATTTTTGGCTTTTCCCCGCCACCACTCACCACTCGTCCCTCTCGCCGCTCCCACACAGAACCCTCTTACATTGCTCTTTCGGCTTGGTAACTGAGTATAACCGACTGCATAATTTAGCGTCTACTATAGTCCGACCTATGCCTTGAGTTTTATTTTACATGAAGGATGTACGTTAAATCCCTTCTGTTGCCACATTCCCGTGCCACTTGCCATTTCGTTGCTGCCACACAGCCGTTTGCAGTTTATGTTCCAGTTTTTCGGAGAAAAAGTGGAGAAACCACAGCCAGGCGTTCTGTTCGTGGTGTTGCCCTTTATGCAATAAAATTGAAATTAATTTTTAGTGATTGCGGATGCGGTTCAATGTGTTTGGCCCCAGTGTACCCCATTGGTATACACTGGCAGCAGTGTTAACCAACGCATAATTTTCAACACGTTTGCCGGTCAACGGCGGTTTGACACCGCATGTTATTAAGGCCGCAATTGAATTGTAAATTCTTCTTCGCAGGCATATGGTTAAAAGTTGCTATTAATATTTATATATACCATCACTTTCGTGTTTATTAAAATGTGTACAATACTGTATACTTTATACTATATATTTTTTTTAATTGTTTTATTTCAGCTTGCTTCACATCCAAAGTGGTAGTTAGAGCGGAAGAAAACAGGTAATTAAATTATGATTTATTTTAACAAAGCCACAAAATGATTGAATGATCTAACGTGCTTCATCGATTATATATTTAAAATTAAGCTCTCTGTATTAATTACACTTCCGTGTCATCAAATGTTTTATTAATGTGATGCTCGTCAGTTGACAGACGGACGGGCAGACAGACAGTATTGGACACACATATATGTATTTTAGTTTCCGCGGTTTATGGCTGCGCAATTTTCCGATGAGCGTCATCAGCAAATTGACAGCTTACAAGAAAATATCATTTAAGACAGTTAAGTGTCAATTGAGTGACTTTGCTAAGTGAGTAATTGAGTAATGCAAATGACAGTGTTGATGTAATCAAATATCAGCTGAAGCCCATTAATGTTTAAACTCGCAGCTTCAACTCCGCTGTCAAAAGCTATGATTCAAAAAAGTGTGAGAAACTTCGACTAGCCATGACTATAAAATACTCGTTACTTTACACTTAACACTGGCATAAAATTGCCTTCCAAATGTTGAACACTTTCGAGTGAAGTCATCGCTTCAGCATGATTTAAAGTTGGTGTGAACTATAAACTCTTTTGCCAATAAACTTTTTAAAAATTATCCAGACTTTTAAGCAATTAATTCAATTTTATGGTTAGTACAGTCTTTGGTTATTCGTTGGTGTTACTTTTGATGCAAAGAAATATATATTATATATATCTGAATAGCTGATTTCTTCCAATACGATTAACGACTATCAATATTCCACAGATTAAGAAGTGCCTACAGGAAACATTTAATGAAATGCTGTCAAAATTCGAATTGAAATCTCTCGGCTTAGGCCAAATATTGAAGCTTCAGCTTATACCCAATTTTATAGCCATTTACTCAATTAGCCCGGCCACAAAACTAGAGCCCAAAATAAACAGAGACCAAAACGTTCCAAGATATTTGACATTATTTATGGCCAAAGTGCTGAAAATTAGCTGGAAACGCTTTGTCAGTCGGCTGACTAGTGTTAAGGCAAAAGGGGTCAAAAGGGGTATGGTCAAAGACAAGTAAGGTTTACTCCCAGATCAAATAAATGTGAACAAAAGTGTCGTTTATCTTTAAGGGGAAGTATTTACAGCTCTCAAAGTTGTTCACTTCAATTAGCTGCAGATGTTGTAGCCTTGGTAATGCCTGAACTTTCGGGCCAAGTTTTCAGGTTGACTGACCAACTTCATTCTGATGAAAATTGCGTTTTCCAACTCCTTTTGTTGTCGTTGTTGGTAACCCTTTTGTTCTTTCTGTCATTCTGGCTAATTGAAACGTTTATAATAACACTTTATTGTTTTTGGCTTCAACTTTGCGAATGTTGTCAGATGTTATCTGCTTTTTTTACTGCTCATGTGTTTGTCTAATTGTCGTTGTTGTTGTAGTTGCTGTAATTATAGTTCCGTTTTATTGTCACGTTGCACAAACTGAGCATTCTGGTAAAATGTTTGTTGACTAATGCAAAAATTGGCAGAAGCGTAAATATTTGAAAACTTGAATGCACTTGACATAAACTGCATTTAAAATCAACATTTGCCAACTTGAGTGCTCTAACATCACTTATCTGCACTTTAATCCTTGAGTGAGTTAATTACACTGAACATAATGCATTATAAATCAATTTTTAATATTCTATATATAAAACATAATAGAAATATAAATGCGAATAAAGTTATTGTATTTTAAATAATTTTATTAGGAAAATAAATCCTCTAATCTTATTTTTGTAATATTTAAAGTATTTCACTTATTTCTGTTATTGTTTTCCTTAACCAGTTTTCCTTTTATCTACGCTTTTCACTCTTTATCGTGCCACTTCCTCTGGAACGTAACTTTAATGTTTATTGCAGTTTTCCACTTGATTTACAGCGTTGCAGTATATTTTTTATAAGTTGTAAAATATTTTCAGGACACACCGCTTCCCTTTTCGCTGTTCTTGTTTTATTTAGCTTTTCTGTTTTCCAATTCATTGGAAATTTTATTTCCTTGTTTGCTGCGCAATTAGCTACAACTTTTTTCTTTTATTTATATAACGTTTTTGCTCCTTTTGAGCGGTGTTTGTATTGTTCCTAAACTCGTTTCTCTAATTAAGCACAACATTTTGCCATTAATCAAATTGCATTTTTCTCATGTTCCGTAGACGTTTAACGTGATTAAAGCATACCAGCTACTCTGTGCCCATTCCATCATAATTTTTGGGCTACAAACCGAGCACTTAATTAAAAGATTAGTTGTGAAAACTTTCGGCTGAAAACTTAAGATCAACAACCAACAGAACGAAGCGAAATGTTTGCCCCAAAAACTTTAAACAAATAAATGAAAATTGCAAAAGTAAACACATTTAGGCACACACGCATACACATACACACACACACACAAACAAACACACATACGAACTCAAACAGAAGTAAGTGTAGACAGAATGAGAAATGTTCAACTTTAATGATTTGTAGTTGGGATGCATTCAACCAGGTTGCACTTTAAAGTCGCCACTTAGTCCAACATTCAGCATTATACATTATACACGGCACTACAGAGCTCAACATTTAATGTGGAACGTGTCAGACATTCGCTTGAACTTTTATCCAACTTGACAAATAGCAAAAAACAGTCGAGTGCATGCAGAGAAAGTAGTGGAGGGTAAGATGCCCCTCACTACTTACTCTATGTCTATTGTGGCAGCATTCGAGGGCAGTTTTACAAGTTCCACCTTAAGTTTTGTCAGAGAAACTAAGTTTTCTGAATGCAGCCCCTACAAGTATGCTATAGTTTTTATAAACTGGGCACTGATTTGAATAGTAAAAATTAAAAGGTATTTCCAAGTCGAGTTTCGGCTATTAAAGCATGTGTATAACTCCTTGAACTGCCCTCGTATGTGACTCTTTCTGTATTGTTTATTTGACAAATGCCGCCAATTTGCAGCTCGTTTGAACAAGCTTTTACTTCCACCTTCTGTTTATTTTTTACTCTGCTAAAAGTTTATTTGATTTTTTTTAATGTCTGGCGGCGCTGACAAACAATTTTAAAAAGTTTAATATGCCGTTAATAATTTTCAGTATTTTTTTGTTTTTAAATTAATTTCATATGACAAAGTTAGACGCGGTTGTTGAACCAACACACACACACGTGCACTTATTATTTATTATAATTATTTGAGTTTTTTTACACTTTGTAGGAGCGTGCTTTGAGCTCAAAGGCAACACATCCATCCTCACTACAGATTTCATTACCAAGTTATGTGGAGCTCAACATGTGTGTGTATGTGTGTGTGTGCATAGGTAACAGTCTGTGTGTGTGATGGTTTTAGGAATTTAATTGGTTTTTGAAAAAGTTTAACAAGCCATGCTAATTAGTTACCTGTGACTTTGCCTTTGATTGTGCTGCATGCTTAACTTTCCAGCTGGATATCGCGAAAGGCTAAAGCTTAAGCCAAAGCCCTGTTAACTTTTCAATCGCATAAACGCTTTTTAAATAAATACTCATCAACTTTTCACATACTTTCTATTTAAATCAGCTAAATGAAAAGGGTTTATAACTGGTTAAGGTGACAATATTTTAATGAGTTATATTTTGTGTAAATCAAGAGGTACTCTGGGGACTTTACTGCAGCTCTAAATATTTTTATAAATTGGTAAAGTTTTAAAACTCATGTTAAGCTCTTTGTGTTCTTCTGCAGGGTATAAGCCAGTCGAGCGTTAGTGCATTTGAAATGCAACTTTATTTGCCTTGCATCAAGTAATCGCAGCATGTGGCACAATAAATGCCAGCGAAAGTCTTGAAATTCTGCTAGTTTGGCACATGGTTTTGGGGAGTGGAGAAATTGGGGTTACTACCCAGTCAGTAATATTATAGTGTAGCATTCGAGCCGAGCAGCCAAGCATTGTGTATTGCATATTGCGTAATGTGCAAAAAATTGGACCCGCGTGCTTCAAGTTGCAAGTAAAACTGGAAAATAATTAAATTCCATCGCCAAGTTTATGTCGAGTCTTTTGGCTTTCTGGAGTGTCTTGGTAATTTCATGCAAAATGCCGTAAGTGTATGAATGCATATGTGTGTGTGTGTGTGGGTCTGAGTGTGTTTGGGTGTGTGAGTGCAGCTTGATGTCAGAAAAAGTTATGCCCTTAGCTTATTGCCATTTCCCGCTGTGCATTTTGTTTTTGTTTCTTATGCTGTTCATCTGTTGTTGTTTGCTTTCTTACGGCTTGTCAGTGGCTCAGTGGTGCAGTGGTGCAGTGCTGGGAATTATTTTGTTTGACTCTTCTTCTTTTGCTTGTTGCTGTTGTTGTTGTTGTCATTGGCTTTGTTGCAGTTTTCTTACCCAAGCCGGAAGGAAATGAGCAAAAATGACAAAGTTAACGGATGTGCACAAAACACAGTACACTCTCTCGCTCACACACACACACGCACATACACCACAGGGATCATGTATAGACTTTGTCCCTGCTTATAGCGGCCTCTCTGCCCAATGCCCTTGCACAGGATATGTGTGCGGAAAGTACGAAATTTTACATGTATTTGATTTATGTTGGCTCTCAACTCTCACACGCAACACCAGCACCACAGTGACCTATGTGTGTGCGTGTGTGCCGCAATGGACAAACGCACATACGTGTACATATTTCAGCACTATTCGGAGCAAATGTCCTGGCAATGTCCTGGAAAGTAAGCAAATCATAGCCTACATTTCCGTTGTTGTTTTAACAAGCCAAATGCAACTTTTTATGTTTTGCAAATTTCTTTTTTCTTTGGCTTTTGCTACTGCTTTTTATTTCTTTTCCCTTCGAGTGCACTAAGGAAGGAGCTTACATACTTTTTTGTTAGTTCTTAGTGTGCCTGCAGTGCGTTCGAAAAGTTTCAGCTTGAAAATTCACATAAATTTCCCAAGTATTTCACAATTGTCGGTCTGTCAGTTTGGAGGCCAAGTTGTGTAGCCAAGACTTAACTTAAACAAAGCGCTTAAAGTATCTTTCGTAATGTCTTTCACAATTATCGATCAACGTCGCGTCTACTTAATTGTCTCACTAAAATGTTCAATGTAATGAACCAACTTATTTGCTTAACAAAAAGAGTCGAGGGAAAAAAGAAAGAATCACTGAAAGCTATGGACAAAGCCAGACATAAATACATATACCCTTTTTTGCAAAAGTTGGAGTCGTTATATTTTGGCTTCAGTGTTTTCCATTGTTTTGCTTTGCCTTCGTTTTGAAATTTCATTTATCAGCGCCATAAAACGTTACCATTTGCCAGTTTTCCCCCGGTTGCCGTTCCAAAAAATACCGAGGCCGCCCAACTCGGCCATTTGCCGAGTCCCGTGTCAACAGGCAATTATTTTAAAAGCCTGGGACTGGGAAACAGGACAAAAGCCAGGAGTGAGTTGACGCTCAACTGTTGCCCTGTGACGTGGAGTGGTCGCGAAGTATTACCTGTAACTAGTTACACTTAAACAAAATACAATAATTTAAGCTATAAACGGTATTAAATACCTTCAAATTAAAGGCATATCAATCAATAAATTACGTAATTTAATAGACCAACCTCGGTGTTTTAAATGACCACTTAAATAATTAAATAAAGGGACGCATATTAACATAATTGTGGTACATGGTAATTTTTTCAGTGTACCTGCCCACATTTTACAGCGAATACAATTACGAGTATGCTAAATGTCTGGCGACTGAAAAATGTGGCTTTAAATTGCATGAAATCATCGTCGCATTCCAAAAGTAATGAAATTAGCAGCAGAACTTGCGATACAGGTCAAATGCGTGTGGGCCAAAAACTTCCCAACTCCCTGACTCTCCTACTTTCGGGCCCTCTGGCCCTCTAGCTCTTTGGCCGTCTAACGAGGTCAATAATTTGCAGGACAGCGGTAGGAGCAGGAGGCAGGGAGCTCCGTTAAGGCAATAAAATGTCAGCAAGTGAACCCTTTTTAGTTACTCAATACCCTAGGGGCAAACCAGTGGGAATACATTTCCCTTTTTGTACTTTGTACAGTCAACTCTCTACAGATAGGTCGAAATAGATTTGCTTATCATGTCAACGAAAACAAATTTCTCAGTATGACTTTTCCTCTTCGTATTCTAAATTGGCTCTTTCTGGTTGTAACGGCGGTAAGTCTGAGCACTTTCAGTATTTCACAGTTAGACCCTGTAATTCTCCTGCTTAAGGTATTGGAAGTAGTGGCTCTTGTCTATCTGATTAAGCTGATCTACACACACTGTGTGCTGGCCGGCGAGTATGCCATTTCTGTATGGTTTTATATATACTTTTTGCCCTTCATAACTGCCCAATCGGTGATTTTTGCTGCCGGGAGGATTTTCTGGTGCACAGCTGGCATGGACCCTATTGTAAGTATAATTGTACTTCTATTGGCATATCCTTTGAGGCACTTTTAACGTAATTTACAGGCTGTTGCCTATAATATCTCAGCGGGTGTATTCTGTATTATTGCAACGCTTGTCCTCTTATTTGCCATGTGGAATCATTGCGGCAACGAGTTCACCTATATGTTTCATGTAGCTTGTTTATGTGGACTGATAGCTGGTTTTTTCCATTTAATTAATGCCATCATGTGCCTGGTATTCATGCCCCCGGAGGAGGCGTATGTATTGCTCCTAAACCAAATTTATTTTACAATAATTGTTGCCTCCTCAGTCACTATTTAAAGCCATCCAAGAGACGCAAGAAAAGCCTCTACTAAAGTTGAATAGTTATTTTAAAAATTAACAGGTTTATATATTTTGTAAACTTGCTAAAGATTTCAGTATATGTAAAGTTTTCATTATTCACTCATCGAATTGAGTCCTTGTGAAATTGATTAAATTGCGAGTATGTTGCTTGAGCACTGTATACATTTCATTTATATATTTATTTGCATTTATTTTATTCATGAGATGGCTCAAATATGTTTTTGGCTACTACGTCTTGGAAACCCTTTATTGAACTACCTTTTGCCTTGGGCCACACCTGGTTATTGCCGTACGTCTAGCCGAGAGGGACAATAATCAATATTAGTTATAGGTCGACCTTTGCGTGTTATTTAATGGTCGAAATGTCAATACTGGCCAAAACTATTGTCGGCAGCTCGGCAAAATTGAATTGAACTGAAGAAAAACTTTATCGAGTTGACTTGAGTCGACTTTGAGTTGAGATGTTATCGAGTGTGTTTGGCGCTTATCATTTACTTAGTTGCAAATCAATAAAAAGCTTTGTGCCAATCATCATTGAGTCCCATTAGAACTTAAGGACCTAAGGACTCTCTCTGTGTATTGCGTCATAATAATTGCTTGGTATTTTAATTAAATTGTCAGATGAAGTCTCTGAACGACAGTCATTTTAATCAATGTGATGGCTGACAATCAAAATGATGATGATTCACTTGAAATGCGCGCATATTCATAAGCGTAAAGGATTTCCTTTTCAATCCATCTCAACTGACAATCAAACCGACAATCTCACAGATACCACCAAGAGAGAGAGAGAGTATCTATCATTGGAGGTGTCTATGCAATGACAGTATCTAATACATGCAAACCAGCTGCAAGTGAATCAAATGAATGTGAAAGTGAACGAGTCAAACAACACAATAGACACTGCAACTGGCACATGTAAATCTGATTCAACTAGAAAGCTGAAAGTTGGTGGTGGTGATGATGGTGATGACTATGATGATGATAATGATGCTACTGCCATTGCTGTTGCTGATAACGAATGCAAACAGGGAAACTCACTTTGCATCTGTTACTGGATTCGTTTTGATTCCTCAATTTGATGACTTCACGTACCATACCATAAATATTAAATCTAGTCGAGTAGAAGTACTGGTCACTTAATTAAATACTTCTACGCTTGATTAACTTTAGCTGTAACAGCCTCTGATTTGGTCACTTGGTATAATTAGTGCCACTGGCAATGTCATAAATTTGATAGCAGGCACTTGGCACCAAACGAAAATCCAAGCAGAAAACAACAAACAAAAGTACAAAACAAAACATGTTTCATTTGTCAAATGTGTGCACTGCATGCAAAATGGGCAAATGTCAGTGGCAGTAGCAGTAGCAGTAGCAGAGGCAGAGGCAGAGGCAGCCACAGTAGCAACAATGGAATTGCCAGTAAACAAATGTAAAAATATTTGGCACTTAAAGTGCTGCCAGACAAATACGACAAACGTTGAAGAGTCATTTACAAGAAGTGCAACAGCAACAGCAACTGCAACAGTAGCAACAACAGCAACAACAGCAACATAAGCAATGATGACGAGGGGACTTCCAAGTCAAGCGTGTGGGTGAAAAATGGCGGATAATGCAGGCAAACAGAGCAGAGCAGAGCCGAGCAGCGAGCAGACAGCGTACGTCATCGGTGCAAACAAAGCACATGATGATGATGATGATCATTGTCATTATGAACTTCATCATTATCATCATCACAAGCGAACAAACAGTGAAAGGAATACAACACAAGAGTGTGGAAGAGATAAACGCACAGACTGACTGCGTTGAGTGGCAGTCAAAGAGTCAGTCAATGCACAGTGCACAGTGCACAGTGAGTGCAGTCAGTTGGACAACGGCAAAGTCAACTCGCGTTGGCGTTGACAACAATTGTACAATTTATAATAGGCAGCATGATGCTCCGATTAAAACAAAGAGTGCGAGAGAGGAGTGAAAGGCAAGGCAAAGAAAAGCAGTACACTGTTAAAAAAAGTATAGAAAACATAGTATTTTTACTGCCTCAAGATTTAATTTCGTAGTTTAAACATCTGTTAAAAATTCCATTTGTTTATAATCTTTTATAAAATACTCCGTTTTTCTTTCAGTGTAGTAAGATTGACTGTGTTAGCTATTTAGCGTGTGTGCTGCAAGCACAGACTGTTGCCGGTTCATGCCGCAGACTTATCTGACTGCCAAGTTGAAAGAACGCCACTCACAAAGCTTCAGTTTGTGTCTTTTTATTCGCACTGCTTGCAACACTTGCTCAAATGTTGCAACATTAGAGAATGCTGCGTTGTCATTGTCATTGTCGTTGTTGATTGCAAATTGCATGCAACAAAATGAAAGAGCGCTTGTTTTGGCCAACACAGTAAATTACTCGGCTAATAAGCACTGTGCTGAGTCTGTCTGCCAAATTAGTTTGGCGGTTATTTGTTTTTGTTGTTGGTGTTGTTGTTGTTGTGCTGTCGTTTGGTCAGTTTGAAGTTCACTTTGATGTCAAGTTATTGATTAAAGCTTTAAATTGCTTTGTTTTGTCAACTTTCAATTGAAATTTCTGAGAGTTTGGCTTTGATGTGCGCATTATCAACTCTTGAAATTAAGAAAATCATTCAACTGTCTAAGGTGAAAGAAGACAAAGAACTCAATCAAGTGTGACTAATAGACAATGTGTGTCAAAGGGGTTAATACAGCTATCGTTTGAGTGAATTTATGCGTGTGTGTGGGTACGTGTGGGTGTGTATGCCCCTTAAATTATGCTACACATATAATTAAAATGCTAGTAGAGGCAACACGTTGCGTATACGCAACGTCTAGTGCTTTAATAGCTGAAAATTAGTGCAGTAAAGTTGTCATGAAATTGGTAACGCAACAAATGCCAACAGTTGGCCTCCTGGGGATTGGCCAAGTGACCAGCCGCTTGGCCCAGCCATTAAAAATGGCAATAAAAAGCTCGTAAAAACCCATACAACAACAACAGCAAACAAACAACAAACAGCAGACGAACGAATGTTGAACTCAAATATTAGCTTAAATGCAATACACATTAAATTACTCGTACCAACAATAAAGCAGGCAAATAAAACAGATTTTCTGCTAGTAAAGTAATAAAAATGAATCGACAGAAAGTCTACTCACAGTGCTGACTGTATGTTTACTGCGTTTAACTGGATCACAGGACATGACACCAACAATGCCAATAACACAAAATTGAGACAAAATGAGTTTTTAATTCGATTTAAGAGCGTATTTTTCATGCCAGCATTTTGGCTTGGCATTCGAATTCCGCACGTGTGGCCTATAAGATGGCCAAGAGTCATTGAAATATGTCAAGTCAAATTTACCGCCCTCCCTGCGAGTGAGTGTGGGAGGGCGTGTGCGTGTGTCCCGAAATATGAGTTGGGATGCAGTACATAAAAAATGGAAGAAAATTATATTTTCCCGACAAGTGGCTTCCACAAACTCATGGATCAACTCGTGCACTGCGCAAAAAGCAGAAGTGTTTGGTGTTTGAATGGGGAATATATTTTTACTCAAAGACTCTGTTTGTTCCAATAAAATTCATAATCTTACAAGCTTTGGTTTAAAGAATTTCCAGTTAAATGTCTGCTTATTCACTTAGCCAACTTCCATTTCTCTCAGTGCACATACACACCCACGGCTTATCAGTTGTTGTCGTTGTTTCAAGCCGAAGCTTGTCCACGACGAAATATGAAATTCAATTTGGCAAAAAATAAGTAGAAGCATAGAAAAAAGGGACTGACTGACGCGACGACAGCCCAAATGGCGTGTGGACCGAGTAGGAGACAAGAGCAGGAACGGCTTTGGGATGTGCGTGAGTCACGGCCTGTTTATGCCACAAGTGCCGCTTATTGTGGCCGTGGCTTGCCTTCAAACATTCCTCCAGTTGAAGGTTTTCCAGGCACGGGACATGTGCCTTGGTGTAAAAAGTTTAGTTTCCAGTCGGTATGGGATTTCTAGTCCTACTTGTGTGCATGTGTGTGTGTCAGTGTTGATGCTAATGTTGTTCGTGATGTTGCACAGTATGGTGCGTGATGATCATGATGATGATGATGTGGATGCTGTGGAGACGTGTGCCTGGACAGGCCAAATGTTTGCTGCTGTGGGGCAATATGAGAAGAGAGAGACGCTTAATTAAATTTCAGTTCATTTACAAAACAGCTTCAGAGAGTCCTTCGAAAATGCGAAAATTGTATAAAGCATTTTGGTGTCAGCTCTTTAGTTGCTGTGCGAGTGTGTGTACACTGTACACTGTGTGTTGTGTCCTTTCTTTGACTTGTTGCGGCAAAATACCTACACATATACAGTTCCATTGGCACACATGTGGCACATGACACATGTTGTCATTAAGTGAAATCCCGATGCAGTCAGAAAGGACTCGTAGTCGGACTCGGTCCCAACTCTGATTGCAACCGATAAAGTTTTGTAATTGTTTCATTTCCGGGATTTAAATTGCAAATATGAGTCGCTACTAAATTATGCTGAATGGCACAACCGAAACAAGACCGTTACACAAACACAACACACAAGCACACAAGTCGAGTACGGTTTGCAGATGGGCAACTGCTTGGTCGCTTATACGTATCCGGATATGTATCCCTTTACGAGAACTGTGCGACACAGTAGATTTAACCTAATTAAGAATGTTCAGCAGGACACAATGATTCGAATACAAATGAAATGACAGGGCGTGCTCAGGAGTAAGGCACAAGGAAGCAGAAAGACGGGAAAGGACATTCTGACAGGCAGCGTAAAATGAATGAGCTGCCAAGTAAATCTGCTGTCATGTTTTTGTTGTAAGCAAAAGGTTCACAGGACTCTAGAGCTGTGGGGTTATGTTCGTATTGTTCTTGTTGCTGCTGGCAAGACGAATGTTAATTCTATTTAAACGCACACACACACACACATACACTCGCACAGAGATACACACTAACACCAGTGCAAAGTGGGCAAGCTGCTGCTGCTGACTGCCTCCTGGGTTCGTTTCAAAGTCACAAAGATTGTCAACGTTTTCATTTTAATTCAAACAAATGTTACTAATGTTTTCATTGTTGTTGCTGAATTCTGGGCGCTTGTTGAATATTTTATCGTTTGACTTGGCTCCCTGGCAACATTTGGCTGCGTAATATTCTCTAAAATCCTTTTTCATCATTTGCCAACAGTCTTAAGGTGAGACCTCTCTCTTCCTACCTCTTTCCCTTCCACTTTCTCTTTCATCTGCCTTCTTTTCCTCTATATTTTTTGATACAGCTTGTACTCATTAAATAGCCGGAAAACCTGTGTCAAATATTTCGTTTTTCATTCGCAATACTTCTCAAATTTTTCATTTTCCATCAGCAAAGTCATTTATGCAATTGCAAAATCTGCAGTTCATTCATTAACAAAACTGTCGAAAAGCAGAAACAACAACAACAAACACGACGACGACGATGACAAAGAGCCAACGCTGCTGTAAATATTATCTTTACTGTTTTTATTTTATTTCATTTTATTTTATTCTTTATACATTTTTTTCTTCTTTTATTATTCTTTGTTATTGTTTGTGCTGTTGCTGACACACCTGCGTTGCGTGCGGAAGTTTTACATTGCGACACGGTGACAATTGTTGCAAAGAGTTTTCACTCGCTTTTCCCATTTTCCCTTTTTCCCTTTTTCCGCTGCCTTTTCACTTCACTTCATTGTTGTTGTTTTCGTTTTATTTCATTTATCGTTACTTATTTTCTTGGGCAACATTTGCTTAAACAGCGTCAACAATTTGCACACTATTGTCGTCCTGGGCAGCGTAGGTTGCCAGATAAAAGTATCTTCTACTCGTATCTTTTACCGTATGAATTTAAATGGTTTTACGACTCTGTCGAGTGGTAGAAACTCTCCCCGTATTATACTTCTCGCATTTCAAAACTGTTTCACTGCTTAAAAGTATGAAAATGTCGTCATCGTTGCTTAAATGCAAAACAAGTTGAACTTAAAACATTTATTTGCTATCGAGGTCACATGCTGCTGCACTGCGATGGCTGAAAAGATACTTTTGAATCAGGCAATAATAACGCGAGTGCCTTAATGTATCTCGAGCTGCATAAAGCTGCCTATAATCAGCAACTCCTATATAAAGTTTATGTCTTTGATGTAGTTTCGCGGCTGATTATTAAAAGAGTTTCCAGTTTATAGTTTGGGGGATGAAAAGATACTTTTCTGCCTCAGTTATCTGTATCTTTTATATTGAAATTTTATGAAAATTTAAAAAAAAAATTGTATCAATCATAAGTATTATTAGATGTAACCTTTATGCTTGTTTTCAAATAACTAACTACCCATATTTGGAAAGGTTAAGTTTCTAATCGATTTTAAAAGGTTATAATTTTGTCCACTGGTTAATTCCGTTTACCATAACTGACACACAACCGGAAGAGCTTAACAAGTGCATAGATTCAACAATGTGCGAAACTGTTTTTAGTCTCCAATGAAATCCAATTAGATTTTTTTTTGTTTCTGTGGATTTGCCAACACCCGGAGGCATGGCACATTCAGCTGAGTTGCCGAAATACTAGCTGACATTTGATTGTCTTGCCACAGCAGTTGTTCATTCTTATGACCGCGTCTTTGTTGTTGTAGCTCTTGCCGACTGACCAACACATGATGAACTCTGAAGAAAAGCACAGAGAAAAACAAGAGTCAGTTGGAAAAACAAACAGAGATGAGCCTATTTCGGGACTGGAGTCCACTTGAAATGTAAACGTGTCTGTCAGAGAGATGCAACAAAAAAACTTGGCTATCATTCTCAGTTTGCAGATAAATGTATCTGCAAGTGAGTGTAGCTAGTGTGTGTGTGTGCGCACGTGTGTATCTGTGTTTGTTTATTGTTTATGCCCTGGAATATCTGTGCGAGCATATCTATAGCCGTGGCCAGAACCGCTTGCATCCTGTTGCTGCCACTGTAGTATCTCTTACGCTTCGCTTATTTAATTTTGCGCATATTTTTTTGTACTCACAGCACACAAACAAACACATAAATGTACATATATATGTACAGCCAGTCAGGCTTTGTTTGTGTTATGTGCTTTTTATCGCAACAATGTGGCTGAAACTGTGGCAGAGACTTGGAAACGCCATTGGCAAGCTGAACAATTTGATTAAACAACAGCTGGTAAAAAGCTTGAAAATTATTTGAAGCAAATTTTAATTAATGCACCCCTCAAATTCCCCTGTCCGGTGCTTGAAAAACCAAATCTCGCCATTGGCAACCGAGGAGACAAAAACTGAAAATGCGGATGTTCTGCTTGTTCTGTCCACCCGATGGCAATGTCGACCACAGCAACAGCAACAACAGTTGAAACAACATTTGGCTGGAGAGGCGAGTCGACGTCAAGACCGCAACACGGTGTAAATCCCTTTATCAAATTAATGAGCTCATTAAAATTCGTTTAGCAATTACAGTTTTAACAATTTCCGCCCTCTGCAGCTCTCGGCCTGACGACGGCGACGACGACGACGACGACGACTACGATGATGATGGGCAAGGCCACAAAAATATGCTGAGCCAGCGCCAGTGCGAGTGCCAGTGCGAGTGCTCAATTGCACAGGTGACTTCAGTTACAGGTGCCTCAGAGAGTGGCAAGTAGCAACTGCCACGTGGCATATACCATACTGAATTGTCGGCCCAAGTCTATGTAATATTCATAAAAATCATATTAAACAACGAATGCGAAAGAGAGCGAAGAGGGAGAGACACAAGAGAAAGGGAGCGTAAATGCTATGCAGACTCGGATTGTTAATAGCGAAATCGTGTGGCCAGGAAATAAGTAAGAGCACATAAAAAATGCTTTAAAAGTAATAATAATTGCGCTTAGGCTCGTTGGCAAACCTGCTTCGAGCCGCTGCTCAATCGCGGGTGAAACAATAAAAAACCAAATAGCAATCTAATAATTTATGATGGCATCATTAAAGCCGCTCTCACCAGTTTGCAGCCCCAAACAAAAGGGAAACACTCACAACAACAAACAAAACTTTAGCCATTCGAAAGGTATTGAAAGCTAAAGCAAAAGTCCTGCGTCCTTTTTTTCGTATTCCTCCTTTGGTTTTGCTTTCACATCGATGTGGGGCAATAAAAATGTTATTATTTCATTTTATTTATGGCGCTTTCTCCTAAATTTATGAGCCGCGCATATTTTGTTACATTTTTTAAATGTAACGAGCGCACTTCGCTCCGATTTCCCTTTTTTTTTTGGCTTTTTTAATTTTCATAAAATGTGAAATGCTGCGACATTAACAACTGATTAATTTGTGTATAAAATGTGCTTTGTGTTTTGCACTTTTAATACACAAACACAAGCACAATACCAGCACAAACACACACACTCAAACGTGCACACAAAAGGGACACAGGCAGAAACCTTAACTGACAAATTTATATTTTATTTGACATCCGGCTTAATGTCGAAATATTTCGCACACTTTGTGTATAGGGTGCTCTTGTTTGTGCGCTGTTTGTGACGTTCCCCCGCCAAAGGATATGCCTTTCTTTTGTGCCCATCCAATTCTGGCTGGAAGCTATTGATTTCTCATGCTTTCATCCTTTGTCATTCGCGTCCTTTTGCCTTTGTATTATTTTGCCATTTATTGTACATTATGTTGGCGCCTAATATTGACATTATCCTTGCGCTGTCGCCTTGCTCCTTGCGTAAATCCTTTTCTCTTTATCGCTTTGAGTTTCGCTGCATATAATTTAAATAAAATTATTACACGAATTAAGCAGAACAGAGTCAAAAATCTAGAAAATGGGGGCTGCTTTAAATGCTTAATTAATTGGGAAAACGGACTTTTCTGGGGAGAACAAATATCAGAAAAATTTGATTTACTGACCGATTGGTGGTACTTATAATAAGTAAAAGTTAAATAATTTAAAACTAAGATACGAGCTCTCTATAAATTTCTTTTATATTTTAAAACGTATCTTTTAAAAGAGCAACAATATGTTGAAACCCTTTATGTTTTTTGCCTCACCTTGACTTAAATTTGACTACTGGAAACACACACACAACACAGAGAATGCATAAACAACGCGAACGCTTTTTCCATGGTTGAGTTCAAGGTTCAAGTTCTGGCTAAATGGGGTTGGGGTGGGGGGCTGGCTGCCACGCCCCGGGGGCTGGCCATAGACTGTTTGTCTTTTGCAATTTATGCTGTTATTTATTTTATGCGCTAACATATGGCTGGCGTTTTGTATGCTCATTTTTCTAACCATTGCCTGGCTCTTGACCTGCCTCATACATCAGCCGCCAGCTGGACGCAGTCAGTGACGAGCCTTCCGCACACATACGAGTGTTTGTGTGTGTGTGTATCTACGCAGATTACAGGCAGGACATGGTGCTGATGTCAAAAATACTGCGTTATTTGTTCGCTGCTCTCAACTGGGTGCTGAATGTTGTATGTTGTGAGCGGTGAGTTGTGAGTTGCCAGTTGTATGTTGTATGTTGAACCAATGGTGTATTTGTTGGCATGACTCTGCATTTCACAATGATGTATTACAGTGCCCGAAAGGTGACTTTCATATTACGATGAAATTCGTCGCTGCAGTTTGCCATGGACATATGAGACTTATCTATGCAGAAAATTGAATTTCATATACGAAACGATGGGATTTGTGTATTGTGTGCTCTTCATTGTTGTTCCGCTCTGTTCTGTTCGCAATGGCAATAATAATGCGCTGTCACGTGTTGTGTCTGTGTCTGTGTATTCCTCATGCCCTCTCAGTCCACAAATTGATTGTATAGATTTGATATTACGGATTAGAAATCATCACTGAGCCACAGCTGCGCATCCTTTGCAATCATTGTTCGTCCTTTCTATCGGTCTATCTCTGTTTAAGTTTAATACGTTTTCAATGTGGTTTCCTGCTTTTCTCTACTCTACTCATTCATACCCATCTACAATATTCCTGGTTACATTTCATGTCACAACAGGCGCTCACATTGTGCCCCAATATTTCGAATTTTCCATTAGGTTTCATGTAATTTTTCTGGTTTGTATTCAATTTTAAGTCACACTGAACTTAACTTTGCCCAGAGCCTCTTTCAGGCTAGGCTTTCTTTCAATAAGAACAAAATGTATTTTCTATCTATATGTACATATATAGTTTATATATAGTTTCCCTGGTTTATTTTGTTTGAAGCTGTCGCTTGAATTTTTCCGTAGGTCTTTTAGGGAGTGCGAGGAGCAGCACAAACGTTGCAAAAAGGCAATTTTCGTAGTTGCATCTTTCATATTAGACAGCTCACAGATATATACACACACACACACATAAGCACACAACTATATACACAGTCAACCGCTTCGATGTTCAACAAAATTGAATTTTTAAAAATTGTCCTAGCTAAAGAAGCAGCCGGAGATATGAAAACGCTCCAAGTACCCGATTTCCCTCTTTATTCCCCTCTTTCAGTG
This sequence comes from Drosophila dunni, assembly GCA_018152125.1. NCBI lineage: Eukaryota > Metazoa > Arthropoda > Insecta > Diptera > Drosophilidae > Drosophila > Drosophila dunni. The sequence goes on along the minus strand of JAECXC010001917.1, from coordinate 17,349,004 downwards.
CCACACGCTCCACTGCAATTTGCCCCAACATAAACACACATATACACCAACCCATGCAACCATAGAAACTAACAGTTTCTTTGGTTGTTGCACATCATCAACTTCTTCTTTTCGGCACTACAAAAAATCGATGCAGTTTGCGAGTGTTTTTGTATATATATACCCTGTACAAAAAGCACTCCAATGGCTCAATAATATTTATCAATTTGAATAACCAAAATTTATTTACACAATAATTAAGTTAACAAAAATGAATTGAATTGAGAATTGTAACACAAAGTGGGTAGAATTGTAAAATTTAGAAGTGTGTTTGAGTTGATAAAGTCACACTGACAAAAAAAAACACTGTAGTATGAAAAACTCCTTGTTTAATTACTTGTATTTATTTCAGTGTATTGTGGGGTACAAGAAATTCAAGTACAATTCATTTTATTTATATATTTTCATGCCAGTTTTTAAATTCATTTTCAGGTATGTTTGAGTCGAGTAACTTAAGCTGAAATTTCTTTCTTCTTGGATTTGTTTCAGTTCATTGCTTTTGCCGTAAGCAGAAAGATGTCCACATGCAGTTTTCTGTCTGAAATACATTCACATAAAGTTTCAGTTGGATTTTGTTTAATTCGCTGTCAAAAATACAGGGCCATTGTCTGTCTGTCTCTACATCTGTTGGGTGGTTGTTGCTGCTGCTACAGTTGCATTAGACTTCGCTTCTAATATCTGCTGCAATTTGTTAACCGAGTGTATATATTTATTTTATTTTTATTTTTTTTTTTATTTTTATGTTTTCTGTGTTTATTTTCTTTTTGCGCGTTGACTGTTTTTCAATTTATTTTCATGTTTTACGCTCTTTTGTTGCATATTTCATTTTGCGCCTTTTAGTTATTGCCATTGCAATTTCATTGTTGATGTTTTTGTTGTTGTTACTGCCGTTGCCGTTGCCGTTGGTGTTGCTCTTGGTTTTACAATTGTTGTTGGCACTCCGTAAAATATGCAACATATTTTGCATGTTGATGTTTTTTTTTGTTTGCGTGGAAAGCGGCAGCAAAAGTGCTAATAAAAAATAAATTGCACATGCGGGTGCGCTACAAACACATACGCACACTCACCCATACACTCACACACGTTGAGATAACAAACAGAGCTACAATAACATATACACAAGTTGAAAGTTGAAGACACTGTTAGCGGCATGTTGCATTTGCATATCATATCATGTGGTAAACTTTAAGACCAAGTGTTGAAGCAGCCATTTAAAGAGCGCTAAGCTTTTAAGCGCCTGCTACACTGTTAAAAAGAAAAGTTTATTAAGTTTAAACGTAAAATTCAATTAAACTATCACATAAAAGAAGCAAATTAAGGAAAATATGTAGTAGAACTCTATGGCTTGGAAAAAAAGGCTTTAATTATGGCACCCACTTCATATTTTCTACCATAGAGACCTGTTTTCTTTTATAAATCTTAGTTAAAAATAACTCCCTTACTTAAATGCTCATTTTTAGAAGTGTATGTAATTAAACTGTGCAGCCTTTTCAACCTACAGGCAAAAGGTCGCAATGACAGATTTGACTCAATTATGCAATGGGTTCCGTTTCATTAAATCTACTTTACACACATGCACACACACACACGCTCATGCCACACATCCTCTTGCATGCTGTGGCCCTGAGCAATTGCACTTAATCGCTTAAAGTTGTTCAACAAAAACGGCAGCTTAACTTGTGCCTTGCAGCTGCCTGGCAACAACAACTGCTTGTTAAGAGCTCTAAGTACACACACACATACGGACATACATACATTTACACCCACACATACGGTATGTAGCTTGTGCTGCAGAGGCAAATGGGCGTAAAATTTTAATTGAGCCTCTGCCCTCAAAAGTATGCTATGCCTTTTTATATAGCAACAGCAACAGCAGTAACACCAGCAACAACGACCAAAACAACCTTGAAAATGCAATTGCGGCAAAACTCAATAGATTTCCAGCAATAGCAAAAGGGCAAATCAATCAATGAGTATATGTGTGCACACACACTCACCACACACACTGTGCCACAGTGTTGTTGACAACCTTTTTGTAAAGACCACATATTGCTGGTGTTTTGTTGCTGCTGTGGTGCTTGTTGTTGCTGTTGCATTGCAGTACGTACGCGCATCAATTATTTATATTCAATTTGTTGTTTTCGATTAGAGACTGCCTTTTATGGTATATATCGCATTCATAACAGAACTGAGCGTACGCCTACCCGTTCTTAATGAATAAATGACTAAATCACTGAATGAATAAATGCCTGAATAAATGTCACTGAACGACCACAACATCAGCAGGAGCAAAAAACACAGCCTACACTCTCAGGAAGCCTCTTTGATTGACACACATCGGTGATGCTTGCAAATATTTGCCACAAAAATTGTGGGCAAAGACAAGTTCCTGTGTTTGTATTGGTGTTTGGTGTTTTTGTGTATAGATGGGCGTGGCTGACTTTAAGGAAGATTGTGGTGTGTCTTTGTTGCAGTGTGTCCTTGTCAGGTTCACGCGTGAACTGTTACGTCCTGTCAGGATATTGCCGCAGTGTTCTTTCTCTCGCATAATCGCTGCGAAATTGCATTTTGTGGTTATGCCAAGCTTAATATGATGAAACAAAAGCAGCATACAGTTATTGGCTCACTCGCCTGTTGCTTTTGCTCACTTGGCAATAAAATAAACAATAATATTGCCATTAAAAATAAATCTTCCTTGTTATTTTTATTTTTTAAAAGTATTTACTTTCCTGCGGCTTGACACAATTTTAAATTGCAAATTAAAGCACAGTTGTCTATCATCAAATGGTCTCAATTAAATTTAATAACTTTAAATAAGTTAAGCTATTAAAATGTTTTCCTTAGACCACTTAATTGTGGATTCTATTTTTTAATTTGTTTATTTATTTAGAGTCGTTCGAAAATTAAAAGTCAGTATTTTAATACAGGAAGTATGTTTTGAATCATGTTTCATAGTTCTTTTAAGCAAACAGTTTGATTTTTCTTAGAATAAACCTTTGCTCAAAGATTTCCTCGGGCCTGATGCTTTTCTTGACTGGCTGAAAGCCTGATAAGCTCTGAGAATTGTGCTGTACACCTTTCCAAGAAACGTGGCCTGATTAAAGTTAGAGCTTCAGGTCGCATTTGTGCTTACTTATTTGCTACAGCGTAACTGAAAATGCTGTTATCTTACGACCTGGCACTGACTCTGACTCGGACCTCGACTCAGACTTTGACTATGGCTCTGACTCTGATATTGCATTCAATTTTGTGCTGGTATTAAGTTTTCAAGCTGCAGCTTGAAACTTGATAAATAAATTACTTTGCCAGCCTGGCCAGCTGAGTGAGGGCGGAAGTGGGACACGAAAGGGGAGGCGTGGCATCGGGTTAGACGGACAGCTTGCAGTTTTCGCACTCGCACTCGCACTTTACACTATTCTTAGAATTATTGCAGTCAATTGAAGCTGTAGGCAAAAAAGACGTTCACGAGGGGATGAACGGCCGATTTGCGGAATGGAGAAAGATGCGATTTCGGTTTTATTTTTCTTTCACCTTCTACTTGTGACTATTTTTTTTCTCGTTTTGCAATTTCAGTGCACTTCAGATATAAATATATTTGTATTTCTCGGCAATGCCGTAAATATCAAGTCCAACTGTCGCAGTCGGACTTCCTTTTTAGCCATCCATTGAGCCGTGTCGCGTGATTTAAGCCCAAGTTCCACACTGACTGACTTTGACTGAGGGCAAGAGCTTAAAGTAAAACTGATATGCGAGGGTTTGTGCAACAGTTTTATTGATTTTATGTTGAGGATTGATTTTGTGCCATGATTCAAAGCATCTTCGGTGTAGGGCTAAAATGTGCGAACTGACTTTCAATCAATTTAACGCATAATTCCTGATGGATTTAATCGTAATTGATGATTGATTACTGCTCGAAACTTTTTCCACTCCCCCTCAGGACACCAGCTATGTATGTGCGTGTTTCTGGGTGTGTGTGTGTGTTTTGTATCCTTTTCGTTGCGGATACAAATTGCTGGCTGCTTGCAGCACAACTGCGTCGCACACTTTATCGGTCATTTAGCCGTAATATTGTGTAATTTATTTTCGCTTAGCTTAATCGAACTTAACTCGCAAAATCTATAGCCACCTGGGGGGAAGAGCGTGGCAGGTGGGCCCGCACCAACGCCCAAACTTAACGCCAGCTTTTTTAAGGGTACCAGCTGGCCAATGTAGTTTGGTTGCTCCATTGTTCCATTGTTTCAAGCGTTGGGCTTTTCATTATGTCCTCCGCATAAATCAATGTCGAGTTGAAAACTCCGAGCACTCTGTGAGTTGCGGTATCTTTAGCTGCCAGCTGATATGCCCTGATGTGCATTCATTTCGCTGCCTGGACAGTTGAAACTCTCGACTTCAAAGCTGCGCTCGATTTTAATTAAATGTATGACATGCCACGCCCCTGCTCTCTTTGCTTATTTGTGATGGCGCTATTTTCAATTGCTGTGCAATTTCTTAATGCTTTTTTGTTTTTTTTTTCCGTTTGCCGTTTAGATGTTGTCCCCTGAATGTAAATAAAATGCACAGCTCTGTCATTTGCCATGAATGCGAAAGCATTTTATATAACTTACAAGCATTTCGGCCTTTGAAACGGCCAAAACGACACACTAGCTGAGATTATGCACTAACTTTAGATGGGGCATTGCAGGCTGATCATTCAGTTGGTATTCTATAACTTTTAAATGTTAACCCAATTTATTTTATAATTAAAGATTGAGGGCTTTATTATATGTCTTGCTCTTTGTGACCATTCATAGGCAGTTTAAGTTTTTTTTTCGTTTTTTTCTGTTTAATTTTTTTCTCTTTTATAATTTTAAGCTTTTCGCCTGGTACTGCTTTTGTGTGCAGTTTTCTACAGACTCTGTTGAAATCAATGTGAGCTGCGTGAAGTCCACCGCCTTTGCTACTCACCCCACCCCCTGCCACGCCCTTTACGCAGCTGCTGTCTGTGATTTTGCAAAGTGCGGCAATGTCCTGTTTGGCGCAAAAACGTTTTATTTAAACACACGTACATAAGTATAAATATATGTGTGCTTGGGTATATGTACATTTGTCTGGTGTCAGGTAAACCGTAACGGTTTAAATCTGCTTGTCCAAGTACCTCCACCCCCCCATCGATCCCCCTACGGTCCGTCTACTCACTTTGCCTTTCTATTTGACTGTGGCAGGATGCGCAGATCGCTTACATTTGACATAAAAAGGATTCGCTTGGCATAAAAAACAAGCAGCTGGCAACGACAACAACAGCAACAGCAACAGCAACAACTATAACATCAGCAAAACCAACAACAAACAACAAACAGCATGTTCAAATTGTTTTATATATACCAGGCCAAAACGAGTTGAAATAAAATAAATGCTCTTCTGGCTGACTGTCAGTCTGCCTGGTTTGGTTTGTTACTTGGCTGACTGGCTGACTGGTTGACTGGTTGGTCTGTTAGCTGGTTGCTGGTTGCTCTGTTGCCTGAATGGAAAACGCAAAAGTGCGCACGCTTCAATGCGTGATATCTCGTCAACTGTCGTCGAGCCAGAAAGAGCTTTAAAAAAAAACGAAGTGATTTTAACACGCGCAACTTAAAAAACTAAAACACATACTAACCTGTCCCATTCAAGCACTGCTGGACATCGTAAAGTACACACAAAGAAGGCAAAACAATTTCTATGTTGGAATTGAAATCCATTGGCAGCTTTTTTGACTCCACTCCGTGATTGTAGCCTAGCATGTGTAGTTATCCATTCATGAAATTCTACACTGAACGAAAAGAGCTCAGCCTTAAGTTCAATCTTATAATAAATGGCACAAGAAATCTAGATATAGTAACTGTAAACTAAGCAGCAGTCAGTAAGTCGTCAGGTGAGCAGTAGTGAGCTTAATTAATTATTTAAGTTTCTTTAAGAAAGTTTCATTGTGAAACTTCTAAGTCCATAGTTAGTTAGTGTTTTTTTTTTTTAAGTGTATTCGCGTTGGTTTTGCAGATTTGCAATTTTCAGAGCTCAGCCGAAACGTTTGAGTTAATGAATTGAGGCTGTTTGTCCTGGCTTCCTTTTACTTTTATATTTTTTTTTTTAACTTTTCTCTCTCCCATTTTTTGTTGTTTGCTGAATGCTGGCAATTGATGTTGATTGAGTTTTCTTTATTGATTAATTGATTGATTGAGTTCAAGTGCGCTTGTGTAAAGTGTTCGTAAGAGTGTGCGTGTGTGTGAGAGAGAGTGTGTGTGTGTCTAACGTTGCTGTAGGCAAAATGTTAAAAACTAATCAAAATGCAGCGGAGCCTAATTGAAAGACCTAACGGGTAAATATTGCTGCGGTTAGGCCTCAAAACGCGAACTGGCAACGTGCTACCGTTATTTGACCTACCTGTGGGAATTCTCGCAATTACGCTAAAAGCAATTTACAAAAAAAAAGGAGAACGAACACAAACAAAAAAGAAAAAGAAACCAAAAACGAAAGCGAGTAAAAGGATTGAGCTAGCGAGACACAGAGCAACCAGAACGACTAAGTCATTTTTACACAAAGAGTTTGCCGAGCCACAATGCCCACAAACACACACACACACACACCGGCACACACACTCGCACACACAATGGCAGACAGACGCAAATACTTGTGCACGTAAGGGGTATATATTTATCCACAAATAGCTACCAAAATATCTACAGGGCTGACAGGCCGCAGTAGCTTTTAGGCAAGTCATGAAATGTCCTATTCAAACCACTTAAGCCAAACAAATTTGCAGCGTTATCCTTAAGGCGTCGAGATCTCTCTTTATTGATATAAATATTCCTAATAGGGATATAGGGCATCTCTCGGTCGTTCAGTTTGTATGCTTTCTATTTTATTTTGTTTTTTTTTGCGTTCTGCGTTTTTTGTCTGTTTGACTGAGTGTTCTACAATCAACTTAAACTAAGATTACATGAGCGGCTCCGCTAAGCTCTAGAATAATGTGTGCCAGACGCACTGAAAGCTGCGGTGGGGCAGCGCAGACAAACCACAGCGAGTGGCATGCCCCGGCAGCGGCATTCGGAGTGTCAACACCTGCCACGCACAGGAGGTGGAGACTGGAGACTGTACAGGGGTACAGGCATTTCGCTATTTGTATTTAAAATGCGATTTACCTGGGGTTTTCTCACTTCGCGCACTCCGCATTTAGCGCGCTTTTAATTTGATTTAATGTGTCTACGCGTGACACGTCAGCGACTATTTCCGTCTCATTCGTGCACTCTTCCTGCCCCACTCTCACTCTCCTACTCTACTCCTGCTCTGTCTCCGTGTAACTCTATACGCTCGCTATCTGGAGTCTTGGGTAAATGTGTTATGCGTGTTGTGTTCTTTGGGCCATTTGTGTGAATTAAATTTGGCGCTTTTTGGCCCAAGGGTGGCTACAAATTTGCCCCCAAGTGAAAAGTGAAAACTTGTGTTCAGACCGTTCACAAAACTACAGGCGGCGAGAGAACCTATACAGTTTTGTGGCCACAATTTCTACGAATTTAGATTTTGTTTTTTACAGACAGCGTTGCACAATAAATTTGAAAATCTTGTTACTTGCTGTTGGCTGTTGGCTGTTTGCTGCTGTCTTGAATTTTATGCTAAACATTTTTGTTGTCTCTCTAGCTGCTCCTTCTACTCCCTCTTCTTCCTTTACTTCTGCTTTGGTCTGGCTGCCAATGTTGCAGATCAAAGCAAGCAACATTGATGCCAGCGGCAACACTTTGAACTTGCGTCTTGAGTTGTTTGGGCTGTCTTTGCTTTTGGCTTAACCGCAATTAAAACAGATTTTCTTGTTGATGTTGATGTTGTCTTTGGTAAATTTGTGTAAATCAATTGAATGGGTAGTTTAAGCAATTAATTTTGTCGAATTTAAATTGAATTATGCCCTCAACAAATTTGTTTGTTGTTTAATGAGTACAACTTGAACTAAGAAATGAGAATTTTCTATTGTTTATTTGCTTTGCTTCGGAAGCTAATCGATTTTAAAGCAAATTATGTACAGCTAACACTACCAATACAGACAGCTCATTAGTTAGAGCGTTGTTTGGTCAGCGCTTTAAGCGTTTGCCAGCCCCAATAAGTAGGCAATTGTTTCGCACAGTTCGCCATAAATGCGCTCGCTTTGCTGCATGATTAATATGTTCTAACTTCACATAGCAATGTGAATGTGTGTGTGTGTGTGGGTACTGGTGTGAGTTAGTTCGCCTCTACAGATACTTAGTCGTCCATGTTTAGCGCTGTCTGCCGTCGTCGTCGAGTTAATTTATAGACTTATCAACACTTAATCACCGGAAAAATGGAAACGGGACGCATACGCAATGTGTGCAAAGTGCACAGTGAAGGAGAGTGATAGAGGGTGAGAAAGTGCGAGTATTACGAGCAAGTATATATCCAGTCGTTACTGCCATGCATGTTGATTACATGCCTTAGTCAGGGACAGAGGCTTAATAGTTGTTAGTTAGTTGTGCGTGCAGCTTCTTCTTCCCACTGCGCACACCCTACAGCTCCCAGTGTGTCATTCTCAACCTCTGTCTCTTTCTCTTTGACTTGGCACAACGCATTTGCTGTAATTTATACTTTATAGCCTACCAAGATATGAAAAGTCACACAAATACACACGCAAGCTCACAAACACACACACACACACACACACACGAGTACAAACACACGCATAATATCAGAGGCTATATTTTTTCAGCCGCCGTTCAACATGTTGACTTTTATGCCATTTGCTGCGGTTTCCAAGCTAACTGTGGTCAGATATTTCCCCATGTTGTTGCTGGTGCTGCCTCTGCTGATATTTATGCGTTCATATAAATAACATGGTGACTGTATGCGGGTTTATGTTATTAGATTTACGGTGATGCTGCTCTATAAACATGCTGCCACATGCCAAAATATTTAAATGTATCTTTGCCACAAAGAGTTGACTGCATAATTTAAGCGACCTTCAATCATACTTGGTAACTTGGCAAAGTTCATAACACGCATTTGTCATAAACTGGCCAACACACACACACTCACACACACATGCCCTCTTTGATGTCTAGCAATTGGCTAGAACAATTGCTGACGATTTGCTAGGCGCATCAATTTCCTCGCTATATCTTATATACAGATATCTTATACATATAGTTGCCCATTCTGCTTTTCTGCCTTCATCTGTGGCAATTGCACGCGTGCTCAATCTGTGACATATGAGTACAGTGAGGACTGTGTTTGCTGATTCGCCTCACACGCACACATGCACACACGCACACGAACAGTCAGACAAATATCAAGACTCTTTTTCTATTTGTCAGTCTCTCTTGTCTCTGTTTGCCTAATGATTGCAACAACGTGATGCATGAACATTGCAATACCCTGTAACCAAGTGGATAAAGTGGAGTCATTCAAATAGTTTAATCAAGACATATTACGAAGGACTTTATTAAGTAATTTAATAAAAATAATTGCACCGAAAAAGCATTTAAATTCATAAATTATTAATTAAAATATATATACAAAATTATATTAATAGTTTTAAAATATGAAACAGTTTATTTATTTCTTTTCCAATATTTTCATTACCCGTTATAAGGTCTTTTCTCAGATTTATTTCATTTTTATACCCGTTACTCGTAGAGTAAAAGGGTATATTGTAATCGTTGGAATGTATGTAACAGGCAGAAGGAGGCGTGGCAGACCCCATAAAGTATATATATTCTTGAACAGCATCAATAGCCGAGTCGATATAGCCATGTCCGTCTGTCCGTCTGTCCGTCCGTCCGTCCGTCCGTCCGTCTGTATGAACAAAAGGATCTCAGAGACTATAAGAGCTAGAAAAATGATAGTGGTCGCAAATGAAAGGTACAATACCCAAGCAGTACAAGTTTGTTTTTGTTTTTGACACGCCCACTTTAGGGCGTTTTATTTGCATATAAAGGTAAATGTACAGGTAAACGTAGAATGTTTTAGTACAGAAAACTTTTTTGTTAGCTATGCTATCTGAAATTTACAAATTTACACGGAATGTACATATCTAGGAAGTACATGTACTGACCAAGTTTGATCCAAATCGGACAACTATATCGTATAGCTCCCATAGGGCGAACGGTCGAAAATATGCTCTAAACATGAATTTCTATGGAAATGTTCTGTGTTTGCCTAGCTATTATATCCATCACCATTGTTAATAACAAATTGAAACTGAGTAACGGGTATCCTAAAGTCGCGAGGCGACTATAGCATTCTTTCTTGTTGATTTTCTTGTGCCCAAATCACAGAGCATCTTGTCGTCTAGTTTCCTCTCCCAACACTTAACTACCCATCTCTTTGGGTCTTAGGGCAATATTCTTTGTGTATTGCATTTTGGCCTGATCCTTATTGCTGGCCGTTTTGGCAAACATGTGCGTTACTCGTTTGTGTGCGATGGCAGCTTGATGAAGTATTGTTTATGAATCATAAACTGATTTGCTTATTCGTAAAGGCGCGTCAGCCACTTGCCAATTCGCTTGACGGGTTTTGCATGCAAGTCGCATACAGTTTTCGTTATTGAATTTCTCTTTTATTTCTCATGGTTTTTTCTATATTTTTTTGTTGTGTGCTCACCACTTGCCTCGAATATTGTGTTGACGTTGGCGCTATATTGAATTTGGTTAGCCCGAAAAGCACGCAACATTTTGACGCCACTAATTTGTGCGCTAATTGCTTTAAGCCAAAACAACCCGCACAATATGAAGAGTCAACCCGCACAAACCACCCGACAAAACCGTTGGTTAAAGTAGCAAAGTGAGTGTAGTTGGTTAGTAGTGTGAACAGTAGCCTTTTTGCCCGGACCAAAGAGGCCATTAAAAATTGATTTATTTTTAATTATCAGTGACGTGCCGCAAAACAATAAATATACGTGAAAATTTATTGCAACGTCAACGGTCGACAGCCCAAAACCGACATAGCCAAACAACCAAACAATCGCAACGCGACGCGACGCGACGCGACGCGGCTATGCGCAAAAATGTTCTCGCGTGCGTGTGGGAGCCCCTATAAGATACTATGCCACATACTCTATCCACGCATGCCATAGAAAATATTTGGCATACAACCGCAGCGAGAAAGGGTTAGGGGATAGGGGGGACTTAACAAACACATTGCAAATTTTAACGGCTCTACAACATAATTTTTGGGTGCTTCTCTTGTTAGTGGCACTACAATATGTGTGTTGCTGCAGCTGTCGCTTGCAACCAAAAGTGGCAAGAGAATGCATTCTAAATTGTATTATCATTGCTGTTAAAGCGTCGGTCGCCTGTTGCCTGTTGCCCATGTTGTTGACCAACACATTTTACTAATTTATTAACTAAACCAAACAATGGTAATGCCAACACGCAAATATTTGACCAGAACATCCCTCGACACTCAAAACGATGACCAATATGCACATGCGTGTACTCCTTTTAAATACATATGTACATATATTCCTAATTTTATTTTCTGTTCTTAAATGCCAAAAAATTAACTCAACTATTAGTAAACTCTAATGTGAAAATTGTTTTGAAAAGTTTGTTGAAATTTAACTTGTGTTAAATGTGTTTATGGCTTTTTGTTATCAATATATATATGCGTGTAATAGAAATGGAAATAAAATGTGTATTTCTAAAATGCCAATTTGAAATTTAATGAAATTTAACTTTAGTTCTAGGTATTCATGTGTGGAAATCGGAGGTTGCTTTAGTTGAATATGAACTGAAATTCTACTGTAAATGAATGTGGAAATTTTGCCACAATTTGATGGACTTTACATTTATAACATTGACCACACACACACCGACGCACACACCGACACACACACATAGCATATATTTCTCTTTGCGGCTTGACGCATTTAATGAATTTTTCATGTCGTCGTCATTTGGTTCCGTTGTGTTTCAGTAAAATTTTAAATAATTTAACGCTCAACTTTGCTCACCGCATAGCCATTCAAATCAATTTTTGATTTGTCAGTTTTCAGTTTGATCAGCATCAGATGCAAAAACGAATAGCGCAAAATGATAGTTGAAAATTTTGTTGTGTATTGAATTTAAATTTTTGTGCTCAGCGGGTTCAAACATGTGGAATAATAATTTATTTAAAACGACGCTTTTTTCTCACAGCTCTGTGGCTGAATGGCGTCGTAATTGATACGCTAAACTGCATAACGCTGATTATTACATTTACATGGAAATGCATAAATGAAAAGCATCCTGGAAATGTGTTTAAAAAAATATACTCGTACATGGAATTTGTTGATTTACCAGAGCTAGTATCACACATCAAAAGGACACGGATATGTTGTACTGTACGGCGTTTTTGTTGTAAAATTAATTATTAACAATGTGAGCTAATTTTTTGATTTCATATTATTGTATGACATTATATTCATGTATTTATTGCATGGATAAATTTAAGCTCAAAGTAATGTGTTTAAAATCTTTGAAAATGTAATTTAAAAATTTCGTAATTTATGAATTGTGTGCACATAAAATGCAAAAATGTCAAATAGAAGTAGAAGTAGGAGAAGCAGAAGAAATAAAAAACAAACGACAAGGAAAAGGTAATTAGAATTCATGACACGTGCTATGAAATATCACACATACGCAGTGTGTGGCGTTTGCAAGTGCAAGTGTAAGTGCGAGTGCGAGTGCGACTGTGAGTGCGAGGAAAAGGCAAAGTCACAGCTAGCTAAATGTGTGCCAACTTGATTTACGATTTTCAGATACACACACATGATTCACACACATACACACCCAAATACATAAAGCAGAAAAGGAGCAAAGGAGCACAGTAGCAGTGCCAAGTAATTTATGACAATGCGCTAGCCGCAAAAACTCCAAGCTGCAATCAAAGCCAAATGGCTAAGGCCAAGCCAGAAATCCCATATAAATGTCAAGAATCTAACGATGGATGCTTCAAGCAGCAAAAGCAATAGCAGAGGCAACGGCAACGGCAGTTGCATTAGTTGTTGCTACTCTCAAGATGCCTGCAGTTGCATTAGTAATCCTGCTTCAGTTTTTACTCCTTTCCTGCTGCTGTTACTGGTGACTAAACAAGCCGCAACTCCAATGAGGCAACCAGGCAGGAGTGAAAAGTGTCACAATATGGTTGTTGCTGTTGTTGCGGTGAAAATTTATGCAGCTTTTGCATGTAAACTGTGTGTTTGTGTGTGTGTAGGTTGTGCCGTGGCTTTTAATGGCGTGAAGTCAGCGGCGCGTAAAACAGTCATGAAGCATCTTAATAAATTACTTTGGGGATTTTGGTGCACAATTTTTAATATTGCTGCAAACTGAGCACGGCAAACCATATTGTGTTGCTGCTACTGCTCCTGTTGTTGTTGTGCCAGACGACGTCATTGCTGACGTAAAGTATGCATATAGCATGTAAAGGAAGCAGAGACAAAGAGAGCGATAGGCAGAGAGAGGGGAGACAGGTCGTGGGTGTGCGACAGTTGCTTGACATTTCGAATTTAATGAAATTTATGCAATTTTTCTTATTTGCCAAATGCACTTTGGTCGCGTCGGCGTCGGCAGCGGCATCGACGGCGGCAGCGGCGTCTACGTCGGCATCATCAACGGCGACAATGTGCAAAGCAATGCATCAAATGGGTGGAAAGTTAGTGTTGTTGTTGCTGTTGTTGTTGCTGTTGTTGTTGCTGTTGCATGTTGTCTGCTGTGTGTTGCTGTGGGTGGCCTCTTTGGCTTAAATATAGACAGGCATGACAGTTATATATGACAAATGCAAACACCACTTTGAACAGCTTTCAAGCTTACCAGTTACTGCGTTTTTAAAATGTCACCGTTGCCGACGGGGTAACATCAGAATCATCAAGTAAAACAGAGTTGATTTAAATTTCATTCTTTTGCAGGCTGAACAACAAAAATAACTTTTTGAAACTTGGTAAAAGATTTTAATTTAATAAAATTTTAAGTATACTTTAACATATTTAAATAAAAAGTCTTAAATGTTTTATTTTTAAAACTCTTTACTAGACTCCCATATTATTTTTTCGAGTGTAGACAAATCTCACAGACACTACCTACTTTTACAATACTTTTTTCCAAAACTGTACATATGTTTCAGTTATTATAAAAGTTCTATATGAACAAATGTTATGCATAAAATGTAACAAATTCGCATTTATATGCCTATTTTTCCGAGAGTCGAATGGAATTTATTAAATAAGTTTGGAGCCGGCAACTTTAGCAACTGTCTGACGGGCAAAAAAGGCGAAAAAAGTTTTGTAGCTTCTGCAAATTTAAAGTGTGGTACAAATTAAGTGTAGTATATAATTGGAGGCTGTCAGAGGTGCGCAAGGAGCTGGGAACTTGTTGCTAAAAGCCAAAGTCTAAGACGGAGTAGGAGTAGGAGTTGGAGTTGGAGTCGGGGTTGGTCTAAAAGGTGGTTGGGTCGTGCCTAATGATGATTATTTCGAGTCCATTCCCATTTAGCGCTACTTTTTTGCTGTCACAAGCCAGAGTAGGTATGGGGGGATTGGGAGGGGTTAAAGAGGGCAGAACATTACATTTTCATTGTTGGCCAGCCAAGCGCAATGGATTTGGCTTTAGTTTGGTCCTGGCTTTTGGTTTGTTGTGCTTCCTTTTCCTTGGCTTATGCTTTCAACGGTTTTTGGTCAGGCTGTCGCATAGGAAAAACGCTACGAAATGTCGTCGTGGTGTCATTTGGAATCGACATACAAAAAAAAAATTGCAGCTTACTGTAGGGCAAGGACAACGAATGAGAGTGGGAAGGACTGGGAGGCAAAGGGTCTAATGTGGTTCTAGCTCGTTGCTGCTAAAGACTCGCCAGCCAAGTTAATGAAACCAATAAATTAATTTTAATGATTGCACACAGATACTCGGACACACACAAGCACACACAGGGACAGAGATACAAATGAAGATAGAGATGGAGAATATTTATCCCTATATTGCTATCCCTATCACTGTCCGCAGCCACATTCATCCCCATCCTGCTCTAGTTGGAGGCGTGCAGTTTTCGCTGCGTCAGCGTTTTGCGCCCTCAGCTGGTTTTAGGGGCGCATGGGGCGTGGCACTTGCCATAAGTAATTGACAAAATCTTAATTAGTGCTTGGCATGTCCATTGAATAGCTACCGTTAGTTGTTGAGTTTAATTAGCAGCTGCTGTTTGAGTTTAATCAAATTAAAAATACCAAAGTCTCAGCCACAGTGTGGCAAAAATGCACAGTGCATGCCGAAAATTAAATTGAATTTTGATTAACTAATATGCATGCCAATTAAGTACTCAACACGGCAAAAATGTGTGTGTGTGTGTTTAAATGTCTGGAGTGTCAGTGTCAACTTAATCAATTCAACTCAAACCAAATTCTTGCCTGGCCAATCTATGTGGACCCTCTGCGCGTGTGTGTGTGTGTGTGGGGTTGGGTTGTGCGTGTGTATCTACGTGTGCTTGCATAGAAAACAAACTGAAAGCACAGGAATTTTCCACTTGCACTTGCCAACAGCCACTCGAAGCTATAAACTGTGAAGAGCACTTCCGGCTGCAACTGCAGCATCTGCAGCAACTAATTCTGCAACGGATGAGGCAGCTGCCCCATCGAGTGTCCTTGAAACTGACTACAGCTGGCAGCGCAAGCAGAGCTGTCTATATATCTCACAGATATCTCTATATAGATATTTATAGCCAACGTTTATCCACTAGAAAAATGAGTATAATTGAAAGCAACCAATTTGTAGACATTTATCGAACTGCACAGGAACTTGGCTCAACTCGAATGTAGAATTTAATTAGTGAGTCGTTGAAAATGTTGAACATTTAATAATTAGGCAAATGTACCGAGAAAAGTTTTGCTTAAGAGTTTGCTGCTGCTGCTGCTGCTGTTATTGGGGTCCTTATTGGAGTCCTTCCGGCTTAGGTTCACTATTGTCAAAGTGTCAAAGTAATCCTGCTTTGTGCAAAGGGTTTAAATTAAATTAATTGGCGAGCACTTGTAAAGTAAATTAAAATTTGCCATCCGACTGACTGAGTGACTGACTGACTGACTGACTGACTGACTCTGCTTGTTGCTGTCCTGGTTACCATTGACGTCGTTAAAGAGATTACAAAGGGTCAAAGAGATAGCAGCGATTTCTCATAATTGCCTGTTGCCTGCGGCAAGCCGAAAAAAACTCTTTTCATTGATGTTTTTTTGTGTGTCCTTTTTTATTACACGCCCACATACACAGACATTGCGCACACACTCACACACCCATACACCCATACCGAGTTGTGCTGACATTTGGTTGTCAAACTAATTAAATTTTGCTGGCCACGCTGAGGACAGCCAAATTGGCGCCTCAAATTGGTAATTACTCGGTCTGAAGTGCAGTTCAAACACGTAAAAGAAAACGACGAAGCGTCGCGTGGACCAGTTTCGGACCATGCCTTCTTTTACTTGCACGCCTCCCCTTGCCACTGCAGCTGCACATTGTGCAATTAGCCAACAGTTGCACTGACAATCAAGCAAACGATGAAAGGCAAGCGGCAAGTGGCAAGTAGCAAACGGCAAACGGCAAGTGGCAAGCGGCAAGCGGCAAATGTCGCCGACGCGTATGTCCTTTGTGTGCGGATATCCTCTAGCTGCAGCAAGCAAATAGAAGGGAGGTTAGTGGGCGGGTGCTAGTGGGCGATGGGCTCTGGTCTCTGCTCCCTGGCCTGATGGGCGGCACTCACTGCAGTTGAGTTGTCTAATTACTTGTAAGTTGGCGAATTTGTGGCAAAGGCGTTTGTTGCTGCCGCTTCAACCAAATTCAATTTGTTTCCACATTGCGGTCAATTCAACGCCGGATGCTGACATCGCGTACATGCACATCCGTATCCGGTTTCCTGTAGTGACAACGATAACGACGCCTTCTTGATTGCCAGCGCGTAATTATTTTTTAAGCACTTTGTCTGCCTGCGAAATTAGACTTAACTAAGCTAATTTTTTTTTTCAGCTTTTTTCCTGTGTGTGTGTGTGCGAAATTTGAATAGCTCAGCCCGAGGGTCGCACACACAAAAAACACACCCAGAAACCAACACAGAGACACAGAAACAGTGGCATATTGGGATATGCTTTCGGTTTTTCTTTTGGTTTTCACAGTTTTTTCTTCTTTTCAACTGTTGTTGTTGTTTGGCTGCTTTGTCCAATTAGTAACAGTTTGGGTTACGATTTCATTTCTTTTATTGTGCTCGTTATCCTTTTTATTTTTGCCTCTGTTTCGGTCTGCGTCGCCGTCTTTGTCTCCGTCTGCGTCTCCACCTCTGGCGCTGCTCCTGTCTCTGCAAATTTGATATCCTTGTTATGGCAAATTGCCGCATATACTCGATACAATTATTTTGCTGCCATTGCGTGAGGCATAACCCTCTCCTCTTTCATAATCGTAGCATATTTATACATATCTATATGTATGGATAAATATATAATTCTTTATGTATTTCTATTGCTTTCAAGAATGTCAGTGCAATTGCGTCCTTGCCACCACTGCGTCCTTGTCCATTGTACCAAACAGAGAGTTCAATATTGTCGCCCCTTCGATTATTTATGATGCTCGCTTGCAGCGTTGTGCCCTGTCGCATTCCCGACGGGCCTGTGGCCAAGTTTTAGTAGTCATCGTTTGCCCAGTAATAAATTTATGCTTTTTTATTTCCTCCTGTCATAATTTTATCCTCAAATACACACACACGCACACACACACGCACACTCAAGCTTATAAAGTGCCTGGGCATTTTTCTTTGCCTCGTGTATTTTCCCATCTCCTTTTTTGCCTGTCTAAAAATTTTTCCAATTGATAAATTATTTTATGGCAAATACACAAATTTTCTCATACGCATGTGTGTGTGCGTGTGTGTCGTGAGTGTGTGTGTGAGAGTTTGTGTGCGGTTTTCGTTGTTGTGGTTTGCTTTTCGATTTTCCCTTTGGGTTGTCTGCCAGGATATGGTTCCCCATTCGATGGCTCTTTGCTTATTTCCTTGAGTATAAAAAGCAGCAAAGCCCTGTAGCCTGTACGACTTATACGCAGTTTGTACATAAGTAATATTCCTGTTTACTCTTGCATATTTCCGGCTATATCCTTTAGGCCTTTTCCAAACGCTGCTTGTCATTGGCACGGACTTTATCTAACCATCAGCCCCTCAATCCATACTCGACTCCCACTTGTAAAACAGCTCAAGCACATAAAATCAATCATATTTGCTTCATTCTTCACTACCTCTCATTCCATTGCTCTCCTTCTTCCTTTCTCTCTCTCTCTCTCTCTCTCTTCCTTTCTCCCTTTCTAGCTGTTTGTTCTTTTTATGCGTTTCTTTAGCTACCGTTTATCTTTTTTGTTTACTTGCGCTACAATTTGTTGCTTTGTCCCCACTCCTTGAGGCGAGAGTAAAATATTATAGGGTATTTAGCAGTTGGTCTTATTGGTCATTTAGTGGATCATTACGCAAGCGTATAACAAATTTGAATCAATTTGTAATACATTTAAGTTTTTCTCCTCAAAAATATGCAACATTAATTTTAATAGAATTGTTTATGACTCACATATTGAGTGCTGGGCGGGTAGATCTGTTTCGAGTGGGCGGAAAAGGCGCAAATGATGCGCACTTTATTTATTTATATTTTTTCTTTTTTTTTGGCTGTTGTTTGCTCTCCTTGTGTTTGCTCTATTTTGTGTGTCATGCATGCACAACTGCCATGTCATATTAAGTATAGAGGTTGCTTAAAAAAACTGCAAAGCAGAACAGCCAAAAAAGGAAAAAACTGGGGGTACTCTGCCTACTCTCGGCTATAAAATACCCGATACTCAAACTTAAGTTGAAAAATGTTGCATACTTTTAGGGTCTTGTGTAATAAGTGGGAAACTTTCAGCTTAGTTTCTTAGTCCCCATAATTAAAATAATTTGACACTTTAAGCATCCTTAATCTACCTTAACCCTATGTGTGACGGGTATTTAAATTTGCAATACAACCAAAGCAAAAAGCCGCGCCAAATCAAAGCCAACAATATTTTTCAGGATTATTTCAGTTGGCTTGCCGTTGAGTGCACGTAAAAAGCGACAAAAAAGAGACAGTGCAGAAGGAACGAGACAGAGTGAGAGGGAGAGAGAGAGGAAGTGGGCTCTGGTGACACACAAAAAGAGAAAAAATTTGTTCTATGCTCCAAAATTTCTGTTAATTTGGCAGCGAATTCTGTGTTTTTGCCAGACTTCTGGCTCGCATCGTTTAGATTTTTTACGCTTTACTTGAGTTTTATTTTTGCTGCGGCAATTTTACCCAAAAAAAAAATGTTTTTCCTCTTACGGGTTTATGGGTTTCCCCCTCACGGCCGTACCGGTTTCGTACTCCCCCAGCCAATGGCTGTGTGCAGATATGCAAAACGCAGCGTGCACATAAATTTTAGTGTTTGGTCTACGCTTATTTGCATAGGAATTATGTATTTGGGGACGATGGCTTAGCAGCATTACACAACAAACAAGCACACACTTGCACACTTACACACAACAAATACACACTTACCCACACACACAGGAGAGCGGCCTCTGTGGTTATACAGAATACTAACGCACATCGTATTTTTTCTCTATTTTACAGCTATAAATTTGCCGGGTCCCAGGAAAATGCATTGCAGCAGAACAAGCAATTAAAACAGAGACCAAGGTCCTGTACGAGTCCTGCCTGAGCGCCGCCGAGTGCCGACTGCTGAGTACGGTGCCGAGTCGGGCTACTGAGCAAGTCGGTAGATTGGTCTTTTCCCACTGTGCTAAAAACCTATTTTGAATAATTAAAATTCCGTAAGTGCTGCAGTCGACGACGACGACAAAACTTTAGCAACAATCTGCGGCAAAGGCAACAAGGTGTGCACAATGAAATAATTAATTCAATGCAACTGAAAACGCCAGCTTACGTATAGAGCTACTTCAAAATTCAATTGCAGCAAGCAAAACCGCAAACAAAACAAAACAAAACAACAACAAGGACTATAAGAACAGAGAAAAAGGACATTGAAATCAAATATCAAAACTAACTAACCAATCAAGTGGAAAAGCAGCTGCAAAATGGCGGAACACAGGCGAATGTCAACAATTAGCCAATACAAGGATAGCCGAAGACACGCCCAGAAGAGGATACAGCCATCAGATAGCTACATTCTGCCGCGAACATTGTCCATTGTCATCGCATTGATGCTGCTATCACAGCAGCTTTGGGAGAGCGGTAAGTTTGAATTGAAATGCAATCGCGTGCCCAGACTATTTGGGTCTAACAGCCAAGTTAATCAGCGATTTCAACAAAGAGGGGGGGGAGAGAAGTGAAGTAACCGCTAAGACAAGACATTCAATTGACAAGTCCACAAATTGTGCATGGCACGAGCAATATCCTTGCTGTGGTCCTGCCCGTTAAATTAATCCCATTCTTGTAGATAAATATTTCAAAAGCGAAACTTAAGCAATTAATTTCGCTAATTGCTTTTCTTCGCTTCGTTTTTTTTTTAAGAACATTCCCATTCTCATTCCCATTCACATTTCCCCTTCACCCTGTCCAAGTTGCTTGAGTTTTACATTTAAATGCATTGCCGGGTTGGCGCTGCATTTCAAGGACTCAACTTTGCAGCCGCACAAAACTCAATCTGACATTTATGCGAATGTCCACGGAATCAAATAAGAGTAATGACATTGCCATAGCCGGCAAATAAACGCAGAAGAAAAAGCAACCACACTGAACTAAACAGAACTGAACTGAACTGAACTGAACTAAACGAGAAAACATCCTGGGACCATGGGATCTGTTTCCCACAGTTTTCCATAGACAGTGCAATGTCCTTTGGCTACTCAAACATTCCAGTGGCTATTAGTATTCATATCTTGACTGAACTAAACTGAAAGCTTAAACTTCTTCTGCCTTTCGCCTTCTGCCTTCTGCTCTGCCTTGCAAAGGATTCGTCTTCGGGTTTGGGTTCGTTCTCGGGTTGAGGTTGGAGTTTTTAGGACCTTCTTTCCCGGCATTAGCATGCATTTTCATTTCCAGCTACAATTGCTGAAAAAGATGCAATTAAATTTTAGAGCAAGGGCCATTGCGAATGGAATATTCGAGTTCTCGTGTCCCCAGTTGCCGTCTTCATACCCTAACTTAGGGTACTTCAGTTGAAGTAGTAGCTGATAGATACAAAGTTAACACATTTGCTTATTAAACTTCTTCTAACGTATCTTAAGTTTACATCCGCTACTCTTTGTCTTACCAACTTAATTAGTTGTTTGCATAGAGTATCTCCGCTTCGGCGCCCTAGGCAAATATTGATCTTACTTTATTTTCTTTTTAGTACTCTATTTTTTTTTTTGGTTTTTTCCGAGTCAGTCTCTCTATTACGTAGTTTTTCCTTTGCCAAGTCGCTTTAGTATGCGGTTGCAGCTGCTGTCAGTGGCAAAAACGCATTATTAATTTATTTTTCAACTTGCAAGATGAATAAGCAAAGAGCAAAAATTTCTCCAACTGACAACGCCAAGCAAAATTCTATTTAAATGTCGCTATGCAATCCCTCCCAAAAAAGCAGCGCCAAACTTGCTACCCATTTCCATACCCATACCCAGACACAAACCCATTTCCATTTCCGTTCCCCATTTCCACTCCCCACTCTCCACTCTTCATTCCCCATTCACGTTTAGCATTGGCAAGTCATGTTGCATGCCACATAAAGGAGAAGTTAACAAACGGTGGCAACATTCGACGTGCTGTGGACAGACTTCAATCTGCTGTCCATCAGTTGTTTCGATCGTGATGCCTTCAGTCATTGCTGTCTGAGTGCACCGCAAGAAAATAAAATCCAAAAGTGAATAATGAACCGCAAATAACTTTACTTTGTGTTGGCAAGTTTGCACAGCAACCACTGCACCGCCCAACCACCCAACCACGCTACCACCAAGCCAACAGCCAACCAACCATCGACTGATACTGCATTTCAAGCCAAATCTCCGCCATTGGACCGTCTCTGGCTGTTGTTTCAATTGCTGCGGGACGTTTGTCTGTGCTATCAGCCAGCAGCAGCAACAACTGCAGCAGGAGCAACAGCAGCAGGAGCAGCAGGAGCAGCCGTTGAAGTTGTGTCAGTGTCAGTAACAATTATTTCGGTTTTGTAGTTAGTCGAGTTTTGGGTTTTTTCATTCGCCGCCAGCTTTTTGCTGATGCTTCAAATATTTACATTTGCGGTAGTCCTACATCCCCACCGCTTTCCGCCCCCCACAACTCCCACAACTTCTGTCTATGATGTTCAGCAAATCGTTTTATGAATGCAAAGCTAATCTTACTCTCCGTAAGTTTGTTAATATTTGTGTCAGAAATCACACGAGTAATATTATTATCGTATTCCCAGAGGCTTATTGAGATATTCAGAAAATAACATAAAAATGATTATTTGGGTTTTACGGTTGCTGTCTACCTCAACTAATCAACTTGACACAGGTATGCAAAACTTTTGGTAAAAACTTTCGATTTTCAAAACTTTCTATGCCTGTCTGAGATAACAGTTCAATGTAACCGAAATTTATTAACTGCTTTGCCAAGCAGATGCAAATAAATCAGGTAAAAGGCAGCAGACGAAGAAAAAACACACACACCCACACTCTCTCACACACACAAAAATGATAAACTCAAAACTTTTTAGGGGCGTGGCTGAGCAAGGACTACGATAAGCCAAGTCAAGCGTTAAAGTAACGCCCACAAGTAAGAAAAACCTCAAAAGGATATTGACATATGACTAAAATGCCAGCAAATGTAAATTTAAAAGGCTTCGCAACGCAATTACACCCTTTATGGAAGGCGAAAGGGTATGTCGATGTGTAGATACATTTGAGGTGAAAGGGTATATTCTGTATACTATTTTAAATGTATTTTTTGGGTAATACCTGATTTTACAGGGCATCTTCTAGTCTGTCAGTGTGCTGAGCTTTGCAGCCACTTGTTGTAGGTGCGGCTGTGTCAAGTATTTGCACTTGCGCTAAGCAAAATTTACGCGCATTTGTTTGTACGACTCCAGAGAATTGCTTCGCAGCGTTTCTCCTTCAAGTGAAAATCGATGACTGAGTGTGCATGTAGGTGTGTGTACACGTGTGTGTGTATGTGTGTGTGCTTGTGTGTAGTGACTGAAGTATGCGTGGCGCTGTTAGCATTGTTGTTTGGCCACAATGTTTTCTTTTTCCGCATCGCATGGCTTTTTATTGCTTTTCTTCTCGATTTTTTTTCACCAGCCTCCAGTTTTTTTTTGCTGCTGGTGTCATGAGCAAACGGGGGGGCATTTGAGCAAATAAACTAGACCGGTTCAAACACACACACCCATGCATACACAGACACATAGCTACAACTACAACCACAACTACAAAAAGTTGAAGACTAGCATAGCCTTAAACCCTTAGCATCCTGTGGTTACCCGGTTTCCAAGGAAAACTCTCAGCGTCAACATCTCAACGTCATCATCTTTAGCCACGTCTGTGCTGCTCTGCAACTGCTCGACTCGAATCATTATGGGCTCGTTCTGCCACTTCACAAAATGCACACAAAAATCTTCAACTTTATCTCGTCAATAACTTGAAGAGCAACCCTCGAGCGACGTCGACAGCTCCAGCTCAGATGCCTGTGGCTTTCATTCCCATGGAACTTTAGTTCTCTTCCCCTCTAACTCTCTGCATCTCCCTCCCTTTCTCTCTGTAGAATCTGGTGCTCAATCATTTATTGATAAAAATTTGCCGCTTTTACATACTTTGCGCTTGTATTTTCGGCACGTGCTGCGGTTGCAGTGGCAAAATGTTTGCAAATGATTATTTTATTGACAATTAAAGCTTGAACATAAAACGAAGCCACACAAATCTACTAAAGACATCAGTTCCAACAACAAACAAAGAGAGTGAAAAGGAGAGAGTGAGAAAGAGAGTATGCAATTTGACACGCTGTAAGGAGTAAAATTTTATTGCCATGAATGTGAAGACTTGACATTAGTCGCACAGAGGAAGACTTCTCTTACTCACTGTATGTCTCTGTCTGTCTGTTCGTCTGTCCATGTGTCTGCCTGTCTGTGTGCCTGTTTGAGGATGTGGGTGTAAACGATTCAAGTTTATTGCTGCACTCAGCAGCAGACAATGTGCTGTTGTCCATGGCTCTGCTTATTGGCCATCCACTGCATGTGGTAACAACGCATAGCAAAAACTCATGCGATATTTGCCCAAACAGCAAGCAGCAACAACAACAGCAACAACAACAGCAACAACAACAATAACTGGGTCAAAGCTGCTTTGTGGCTGCCTAGCAACTACAGCTGACCCATCATTTCAGTCCTTTTGCCCAGAAACCGCCTAAGTAGTCCTTTGGTTCTTAGTCTCCTCTTTATGGCCTGCTGAAAATTCCTTGCCTCAGTCCCCAGATTAGATCAATGCAGTAAGCTTTAATTACTCTCGTCCAGCAGTTATTAATTGTTTTTCGAACTGCTGCATTTAATCGGATTTAAATTCTTAAATATTCAGATGCCGTTTAATTTGGTTATAAATTTGTAGTTCTGTTCGCTGATTTCATAATTTAGTGACTTAAATGTTGAAAGTCTATTAACTCATTTAACTTAAATGATTTAATTGAATTTTTTGCTCATCAGCTGCCACAAAGCAGCACATTTAGTTTGTGGACAAAGAGACTGGGCCAACAAGTTGGTAATAAAATAAAGTAACTCTCATTGCTCTAAAGTCTGGCAGTTGACAGATGGACAGACTGCTGGACTGAGGGAATGACTGCTTTGTGGGCTGACTACCAGCAGCAGCAATTCATTAGAATTTTTGTGCGTCGAGCACTTTCATTTCTGTTTTGTGGACTATGGGCCTGCTTCAAAAAAGTCATTTCATTACGTAGAGTTAGAGACGGAGATTTTGGGGCTACAATGCTGCCTTAACTAAGTAACTCCGACGACTCCGACTCCGACTCCAACTTTTAATGCCCGACCAACGGCATAGCAATTTTAATTTGCAGCAAATTATCATTGGATTTGTCACAGTAGTCGCAGTAAGAGAAGCACTTCGCCTAGTTGGCCAAATTGACATGGACAGCAGCCGTAAAAAACAGCTCCAAAAGCAGCAACAGAAACAGCAACAACAACAACAAGTAGCAACAACAATTACAATAACAATGCAACTATTTTGTTAGGATTTTTTCCTTTTTTTGTGGGTATGCTTTTTACTAGTCCTGTTTTTCCGACAGTTCTCAACTCGTACATAAAATATGAAAATTTCTCACACAAAGACTATGTTTAGTGCAGGTTGAGCTGCGGCTACTGGACCCACTTACTAACCAGACAGCAACAACAGACGCACTGCATCTGTGGTTCTGGATGTGGGCGTACACTGGTTGAAGATAGGATAGTATAGAAAGAGGTGAAAGGAATGGGCGGGGGTGGGTTTTAGGGGCTGCCGGCATGTTGCCAAAGGATGTTAAAATATTTTTGCAGCTTTATCTTTGGATATTTGTTGAGGTAAGATGAGATGCGGTGCAACGTGGATGCGGTGCGTTTAGGGGCTGGGTCGGTTGGGTTGAGAGGTTGTCGTAAAGCAGCGTCGGGATTTAACTGACATTGAGTGCAGCTTGAATATCCCCAGGCATACAGTGCAGGCAAATAGATTACCTTCAGTTTTGCTATAGCTGCACACCAGCGTCGAGTGTTGCCCATGGGATGTGGCCATTTTGTGGCTGCCCTGAAGTTTGCAGTTGAAAGTAGCTTGGAGACAGCTGCAGTAGTTCAGGTAGGGACTGGTAAACGAGTCTGCTCCATGATCAGTTTACTCCACTACCCACTACTCCTGCCCTCAGACAGTTGTCCCCTTTCCCAAAATTCACTTGGTAAATGTTTCAAATTAATTTCACCGCATGCTGAATTGCTTGACATTATTTTGGGGTATTCAGCAACAAAACATAAATCACAATTCAAGTGGACAGTTGAAAGTGAGTATAATACACTACAAAAAAATCCTGCTGAGTAAGGATTAGGTGTTAAATCTGAAGTGCTTAGACTTAAATGCTTTAAAGGACAACGGAAATGGCTAAATTTTCTTAAATTTTTCTGATTCTGTTCAAGATTTAAATACTTATTAAGACAACATTTTTTTATCAGTGTACCGAGCGGTGTGAAGCAGCTGGGCTCTCCACTCCTGTCCTTCTTTTCCACTCCCTCTCTAACTCCAACTCCGTCTCAGTCTCAGCTTATCGGCGTTTAATCTCTTTATGATAAAATGTTTATTTTGGCGACATTATCAAAACACTTGAATGAGCCATCGCCACCGCCTCCATCCGCCAGTTAGTGGTTGCAATAAATTGCCCAATGCAAAGTGATTCGTGTCCACAAACAGTTGCTACTTTTGCCTCTTGCTTCCTGCCACTTGCCACTTGCCGCTTAGCACTCAGAAGTTCTGCATTGCCATATGAAAGATAAATTCGCTGATAAGAACTTTGGCTGGCCACTGTGAAAAGTGGATTGTGTGTACAGTGTTCACTGTACAGGCTAATTTAAGTTCAACGCCAGCTGTCGCACAATGGGCGTAAATTATGGGGGCGGGGCGAAGCATAAAGAAGAAGACGATGTAGCCAAGGATTCCCAGCTGCTGCCAACACCAAGTCCAGCGTTAAGGCGAGGCGACTTTATTATTATTATCCTCTGCACAAGATGGCAATGGAGCAATTCTTGGGTAGGCAGTCAGACAGACAGACAGACGGATTGAGCGGCTGAAAGACAGGAACATTTGTTCAGCTGCTTCATTTCATATTCAAGAGATATTTTTTTAATCATTACAATTCAGTGGAACTCTATGAAAAGCCGAGAAATCAGTAATACATTCTTTTGATATTAATGTATGGCGTATCAGTTAGCCATAAAATCAGAATTATATCATTTGGCAGAGCTTTAACTGGGCTAAAGAGTGTGATTTGAAGACATTTATTGGCAGCAAATGGCAGCAAAATAAATTCAAGTGAGGGGCATCTGTCTGTCGAGCAGACTCAGACCTAGAGACTGTGCACCTTTAAGAAACCAAATTCTTTGAACATGATTATCTACAAAGTATTATATTTATTCCAAAGAATTTGTTTATTTTAAGTAACACCTAAAAGTATGCAACAATTTGTTTTTTCTTTGTGTTGAAAATGAAAATTTTAACTTCGTTAGCAGGTATCTCCAAGTCGAGCGTAGACTATGCATGTATTTCTTTTTTGATTCCTTGTTTTTTAATTTTTTTATTTTCTGTCGAAAAAGAAACAAAAGAGGAGTGCAAAGTTTGACTGAGCTGAGGCTGCTGCTAATATACTCCAACTCCAAACCTTAACTTTGGCTGCGATGTCATCGTCTTCGCTGCCTGTTGTCTGACAGTCGAGTCGAGCGGACGCCTCATCAGTAGCTCATCAACGATGGTATCTACATTTTTTTTCTTATCCCGCTTTATCGTGTTGAGTTCCTTTTGCCTTTGAACGCATACTTTTTTTTTTTTTTTTGTTGGCCAACATTCACCATAAATGACTTTAAAAATGCCTAACAAAGTTTTGAAATTACTTCTTGAGTGGGACAGGCGGCGAAAATGAAATTACGTATAAAAGGGATTTTTGTCAACCTCCATCCGTCTCAGCTTTCCCTCTGCATCCCTTTTTTTTTTGTTTTTTGCTGACTGGAGGCGAAAACTAAGAGCTGAGAACTGCAGCTGTCGCTTTTCGCCTTTTTGCCTCTTTGCGTTTGGGGAAGTTTCCCCTCGGCTTATTAACATCGAAAGCTCATTATTAGTTTTTCTGAGCCAAGCGCAGACTGGCCAGCAAAAGCGGCAACTCGCCAAGTCTTCTTTAACTCGTTCATAAAAGTTTTTGGTAAATTTTCATTACATTAATTCGGCACGCAGGTGTCCAATTTCCGTGCTTTGACATCTTCGGACTGAAAGACTTTAATGAGGCATGTCCTGGCATACAAAATAGACTTCAATATCACGACCCTGAACAACAACACGGTCAATTGCTGGAGATTTGTCAAATACGCGGCCTGTTTCATTTATTCATGTCATGAATATTTGAACCCATGTTTAGCTTAGCAATTTGCTGCTGCAAATATTTGCCAAGTGTCAGATGTGAAACTGAATGCAATTGGGTGACAATTGCAGCGTTTTCAAGTGGTGGTGACGGTGGTGGTGGTGGGTCAGCATAGCATCTAGGCGGCATACCATATGGGTGCACACTTAATGATATTGACATTAAGAGCTGGGAAATGTGCAACTACCCCTAATCCTCAGATACCCAGATGTCACTACACTGGGATAAAAACCAATGATTTGTATGGTATTATTTATTTCACTCTCTTCATATAAACACTCTGAGAAAAAGTCGATTGAATCAGAAATTTGAATTTATAAATGCAATATTTATGGCTTAATTCTTTATTATTATTTTAAATTATTGAAACTGTCCATAAAAACTATGAATTTTCCCAGCATAATAAGTACAAAATAATTATGTACGTTTAAAATTAAAATGAGTTTAAAAAATATATATATATTTTTTTTTTTTAATTCTGCACATTTGAAACTAAAACGTTAAGACCCATTATAGCAGTATTAAATGAGAATACTAATTATAATTTTATGTTTTTTAATTGAAGCTTTGTGTTAAGTGCAAAGATTAAATATTTTTTTAAAATTTTCTTCCGATTTTTTTAGTTATTTGTTTAATTTTAATTCTATATGGGATTAGCTATTTAAAATCTCTTTTGAAGTATAATTAAAGCTGTGCTTATTTTAATATTTTTATATCATATAACAAATAAATGTGTTTGTAATTTTCCATCAAAAGAAACTGCTCCTTTTTTAGAGCATTAAATCTTTATTTTATTTTATTTTTTACCGTGTATACTGCGTCTATTTGGTTGTCTTCTATCTGTGCTTGTGTCTTTGTGTGTGTAGGTGAGTGCGGCAGACACATGATTTACACACTAACATATATATCATACGTACATCGATTGTAAACTCAGCTCAATGCTATTGTCATCGCAGTTGTTGTTCCCTTTGTTGTTGTTCTCCCTGTTGCCGTTGTCTAACCGGCTCCGGCTCCGCCTCGCACTCGATGGGCCTAATGAACCATAACGCTTTATCGCCGTTTGCCGTTACCCAAGTTACCCGTCCATGTCTATCTAAGTGTGCGATTGGGATTTAATTTGATTGCTTTAATGCCTGCCAAGCCTGTATGTGTGAGGCATTAGCTTGTGATTTACTGTATTATTTAGTCTTACTTTGTTTTACCGCTTATTACTTTACGCGACACTCACATGTGCTTGTCTGTGTGTGTTTGTGCCAGGGTGTGTTTGATTGCGCTTTGTCATAGTAGAAAGTAGGGAACGGAGACTCATTCCCTTGCACTATGGGGAAAATGACCACAATATCTGGCATTTATTATTGTGAGTGAACCAGAAGACATTTTTCACTGCGGTTTTTTTTATTATGTTGGTATAGACCATTTAAAGCTATTTTGGAAAAATGGGCGTGTCAACGCCCCTTTTGACCAAATAATCTAAAAATTTATATTTTACGTGCATTTGTAGATATAAGCTTTCCAAATTCAGTCACCTATACATGCTTACAGTGCAGATATGATTTTTGCCACGCCCCCCTTGCGCCCTTAAAATTTGGATAAAAGACAATTTTTTAGTTAATTTTCCATATTTTCATCATTTTGCAGCTCAAAGTAATGAAAATATATATATATATATATTTATGTATATACATATATATATATATATATATTCTCTTCATAATTTGCCTTGAGTACACAATAATCTTATGATGAAACTGGAAAGTTCCGCTTTTTGCAGTTTTTGAGCCCTTTCGCCTATTACTTTATTGTAAAGCAAAGTTGTTATACTGTTTATCCATTTAATCCAAATATAATGCAAATTGTTGCAAAATTGGTGGCTCTTTACTTTTAAAATCCTCATTATTGTACGCATGCAGCTCAAAGTATCTATGAATTGCCTTTTCTCGTCTGTGCCGTCCCCTCTCGCTATATCACACAGCAAAGAAATCGACGTTGGAAAAATTGAGGTTACCTAATTAAAATGCGAATTGCGCCAAAAGAGGGAAAAAGAGGAAATTAAGATAAATACCAGTTAACTCAGAATTGAAAACACTATAACAAGCACTTGAACAAACACCTAAACAATTCTAAACTCTTATACATAATCCTTCCCAAAGTTGAAATTTGTTGCTAAAAATCCAGATTTAGATGCTCTTATAAAACAACAAAATATTAATATACACACGCACAATTTGAAAATTTTTTGATAATAAACAAACAGTGCAAACCTGCCAAATCAGTGTTCATAACTTGATTTTCTTCTAATTGTGTTCCAATCACAAAATATTGACCACGAAACTCAATGCAATAATTTACAAAACTTAGAAGCGCGCGCTTTCAATTGCAACAGCTGACTTTACAGCTGTTATTCTCACATGGGACTGTTAATTTTAACATTTTAAGTTTGAGGCATAACACTCTGATGTTTTCTTAATGCGTTAACACCAATTTTATGCAAATTTGATAACTTTTAAAAAACGTCTAAATGCCAGATAAAGTGGTCATTTTCCCCATAGTGCCT
The DNA here is from genome assembly GCA_018152125.1 of Drosophila dunni. Taxonomy (NCBI): domain Eukaryota; kingdom Metazoa; phylum Arthropoda; class Insecta; order Diptera; family Drosophilidae; genus Drosophila; species Drosophila dunni. The sequence goes on along the minus strand of JAECXC010001917.1, from coordinate 17,318,312 downwards.
TGGCGAGGCGTTGACATAAAAGAAACTTCGACTAAATCCTTTCTGCATTGATTGATAAAGTGCCTTATGTGCGGATTATTGCGACATTGATTTACAACGTTTCAAGGATTTCGCTTATTTTTTACTCTGGCTGAAAGCACTCTTATCTGGCTAGAGACCGTGCAATGTCTCATTAACTGTGCTTTGTTGCAACTGAAGCTGAAACAGAAACGGAAACTAAAACTGAAACTGAGAACGGAAACTGTTTGCAGCTGGCGAGCTTATTAAAAGTATTTAAAAAGTGTAAATTCAACCTTGGTGAAGGTGTTGAGTTTCATTCGAAAACTTTTCCATAGTTACTCCAGCTCCGGTTTTGTAATGCAAAATTGTTGCCAGTCCGCCTTTGAGGAAGCCAATTGTGCAACCAAGTTTGGCTCTTGGCCCGGCTTTTGTAATGTTTTTATTTCGTCTTGTTTTGGCCCTGTTGTCCTGTTCTCCCATTGTCCCTGGGTTGCGGCTGTGGTTGTGTCAATTAACGCCTAAGTTGTAAGCAAATTTCAGCTTCGTTGGCCACTGTGTTGTTCACTGCACTCAGACTAGCACTCAAACTTACACTCGCACTCACACTCACACTCACACTAACACGCAGTTGGGTTCGCATTTGCACTCGCAGTCGCTCTCATAAATCGCACTTAGAAGCTGGCAGTCAAAGTTTGCTGCTGGCCCAGTCAGTGGCACAAGTTGGCCAAGTTGGCTGCCAAGCGAAAGTATGAAATGCTATTAGCCATAGTTGCACTAAACAGGCAGCTGCTGTTTACTTAACTTGGCGTGATTAATTAGCCAAAGGAGCCAAGTTTACACTACAACACCAAAACCAACACCAACACTAAAAGCAACAGCAGCAAATTGAGCGAGACTGCTGCAGGCCCTTTGGGTCAAACTGCTTATGGCCAGGGTCATAATAAGTCTGTATGTTTATGAATTATGAAGATGTAATCAGCATTTAAGTCTTACTGCTGCCACTTCTCCACTTCGTCTCCTCTTCAACTTACTCTTACTGCTGTTGCTTATCAACTTTTAACTCAACTCAAGCTGAAGATCAATTCTCATTTGAATAGAGCTCAGCTCAAGCGCAAATCTAACCAATTAACTTTGAATGTCCGTCGAATATCCTTTGCCAATCCACTTTTGGCCAACTTTGCTGTGCTCATGCTTAGAGTGTATGAAGTCAGCTAAAAGTTTGACACGATTTCAAGTTTGCTGCAAAATTTCAAATCAAATCGCGAGATTATGTAGCAAATAATACTTATGAACTTATTATCTTGTTTGTGCTTTATGCTACACCCAGTTCTCTGACCCAGCTCTGACCTCTGAGCTCCATAATGCTTGCTGGCTGCTGTTTAGCATACAGAGCACGTGGCATGGGGCATGGGGCACGGAGCATGTGGTGTGTGGCATGAGACAACTTTTCATGCACTGGGGATAGAAATTTAGAAGCACAACTTGGCGCAGTATTTTGGACCGATATTGGTCTTTGGCTGCCTTTTACTTGATTTTCTTTTTTGTTTTTCGTTATTCATTTTTTTTTTTTTTGTCTTTTTTACTCGGTGGTAAATGCTGTGTTTGCTGCCATTGTGCCAACTTCAATGTTGACTCTGTGTGGCATAAACTCTGTAAATAAATTTCAACAAAATTGTGTAACAAAACGCCAAACAGGCCTCAGGGGTGATTGCGACGTTTTGGTCTAAGCGCAGCCAGAAAAAAACAAAAAAAAAACTAAAATAAGATGTGAGCTGTTTCATTCAGCTAAAAAACAAATACAGTTTGCAACTTGACGTGGCCAAACAATAAAAAAAACCACCAATGGGAACTGAAACTGGCCAAATATTTCGGCACAAACTTGTCTGGGACTTGACTCGCTTTAAAGATACAAAAATACAAGATACAAAACACAAGATACTTCTATTTGATGGTTGGCCTGCAGCCCGGATTCTCGGATACTCGGATACTCGGATGCTGTAGAAATTATAAAAGAGCCGCTGGTAATTGTGCGTTGAAAGATCTGAAACGCTTTTCGGTCGCCAACTTTCCTTCAACCTAATCCAATAAGCCAACAACAGTTTTCTTAAGTAATTTGCTACCCCTTTTACACGTTTGTGCACCTACTCCACCCCCTCCACTTCCCCTTTCCCACCCTTCTGTAGAAACCACCAGATCTATTCCCTACCTCATACCAAACTCAAGCGATGTTTTGCTTTGTTATGCCGTTTAGTCTGGTAAATGGCGAACAATGTTTCTGCGTAAAACTGGCCAAAGGGGCTGAAAGGCTGTACAAAGGGGGAACGGGGGCGTGGTTGGGGTATACAGGGTGCTCTTGCAGCAAAATCCTCGGCATAGTTGCGTCAAGTATTTTGTAGCCTTTGTTTGCCTTTCGTCGACTTTGCCTTTAGCTGCTCGCCTATTGTTGCCAGCCACGCCCATGTTTTCACTTAACCGCAGCCCCTTTTGACAGCCGGAAAGCAAGAAAAACCAGAGCAGCTAAAGCCTAAAACAACAACAAAAACAACTGAAAAACTGTGTGAGCATTTTGTTAAAACTTGAAGTGAATCAATCAAACGTCTGCTTCAATATCAAAATTTTAATTAGGAAATTTTCAGCTGGAAACTCGGCACATTATCAATTTGCTGGCCATTAACAAATTATTTAATATTTCTTCTTTGCTTTCTTTATTCTTATCTTCGTGGGGTTTTTTTGGGAATTCAATTTAATATAGAAACAACAACAGTGTGCACATTAAAGTTAAGAGCTGAGCGTTGAGAGAGCTGAGCCAAGAGACTACAAATTGTTTTCAGTTATTTCATTTCAAGTCGAGGCGACTCTACTCGACTTGGCTTTTATTATTGCTTTTTTATTGCGTATTAATTTTGCGTGCTTAATTTGCCGTCTCTGTGTGGCAATAAGGGCGTGGGCACGCCCCAATTGCTGTTGCTGTTGCCGTTGCTATTACTGTGTCGTGTTCTCTCTACAATATCTGTATTTCCGGTGCGAAGGGTTTTCCCTTGTAATTGACGCTGTAGCAGCTGTTGTTGTTGTTGCTGTCATTGTTATTGTTGTTGTCGTGGCTGCCTCTTGTCGTCGCCGCAGCTCATTTTAATGGCAAGAAATTGAATTTTAATTAGTAACGAGGAATCTGTTACGCATCAGTTTGTATTTAATTTAATTTCTTAATTAAAATGCGTGGGCATGTCTGCATAAAATCCAGCAACTGGCCAAGCCTAAAACCAGATCCTGTTACTGCTGCCCCAACTCCGTTTCTACATTGTACCCTCTGTTCTTTATCATCAAAGGCGGAAGTATTCTATAATATAATGATAGACTCATATTTTTGTACATTTTAATATGTTGGCCAACTGGGCTTGGTTTAGTGACCCGACACAGGATATATGACGTTATGTAGTACTGGAAGTCCTGTTTTAAATCTTCTTACAGCCACTTGCACTTTTTTCAATTTTGTCTTGAACATTTTCTGTTGCCTACTTTGTAGGGGCAATGCGCTGAGATTTTTTCGTTAGATTTATGCAAGGCCAAACTGCAGTCGACTTTGCCATTTTCCTGGCCAAATTCAAGTACCACAATCCTCCAAGGTTCTCTCTCTCTCTTACTGTCTTTCACTCTACCTCTTTCGTCGTGTGTGCGAGTCCTTTAAGAAGCCGCAGTTGGCTGGCTGCAAAAAAAGGGCAAGCACGCACACACACACACAGAGACATAGAGACATGCATATTACAAGTGCCTTAGTGTCTGGCACAGCACATTTCTTTATGCGGTTCACATAAATTGCATTATTTATGTAGCGTTTATGTACCCCATGTAACCCGTGTGTAACCTTCACCACTCCCAAACCTCCTTTTGAAAGCTCCTTTCTGCGACTGTATGTGACAGTTGAAAATTTCTGACAATTCAGCAGTCGACTTGCAATTTAAATAGAGTTTCAAAGTAAAACACACAAATTAAGTTTAATTAAGTCGGTTATTTAAGGCTGGCTCGTGCTCGAGCTGGTTTTCGAGTTGGAAATCAGGTTGCAAATATGGCACGGTAAGATACGAGGCCACTAATTTTTGGTTCTCACGCCGCAGTGTGTTGTCGTTACTCTCGTTTCTGTAGCCCTTACCCAGTTCCCTCCCCAGTCCCCTAACCTGTCCCTTCCTCCCTTCGCCACTCCCATGCCCTTGCAGTTGCAGTTACAGTTTGTGTGACGCCAACTTTGTTTGCCAAACTTTTTATTGGCACATATCCTGCAGTGCTGCCAGGACTGCCACGGCTGCCGCTGCTGTTGCTTGTTTTGTGGCAACAAACTAGGCTAAAATTAAAATGTGCATTGTTTTCGCTCAGTGCGCGCTCACGACGAATTTGTTGTTTTTGTTTTATGCTTTTTGTTTCTGTGAAAAACAACATTTGCATATTTGGTACAGACTTCGACGGCGTGTGTGCGGTTTTAAAGACTACTTAACTTTATGTGCCAGCAACTGTTGTCAGTGAGCCAACTGAGCTGTCTAACCGTCAGATGGGCATTAACTCAGTCGGTTAGTCTGGCAGTCAGTCAGTCAGTCAGCCAGTCAGTGTTCTGGTAGATGCAAACATCCTTGCACGCATCAAAGGTCATAGACTGGTCGATATCCGGCTCTCAACATTCAGCAATTTGTGCGCACATTAGACGCGTTGCGTTCTCTGCTGGCGAATTATACTCTTGAGCATCATTTAACAGAGAAAACAATAAATTAAATTATCCGGACCTCCGACAGCCAACAAATTTGGCCTTTCCTTTGCCGTTGCCGTTGCCTCAGTCTCAGTCTTAGTCGTACTGTACTTGGCTTCACATTCGCTTTTCTTGCCTTTTGCCTTCGTTTGGGTTTTTGTGGCCGTTAAACTCATAAGTAAGATCTACACACTTGATAAGCGTTTGAACTTAACATCCGAGCTGAATTTCTAAAACACTAACTCACACAAATAGACACGTACTTGCCACACACACCCACACACTTACACACACACACACTCTCGCACACTGATTCAGACTCACATATACGTTTCCGGCAACATATCCGCTTTATTTTGGTGGTGAGCTGCCAACGTTCGAGTATTCCAATTCATTTGTTTTCGATGTGCCTTTTGACTGTGCTCCCACACACACAATCAAACACTTGGCAAGTGTGTGTGTGTAGAGTGTAGCTGCTTGGCCTGGCATCAAAAATTTATAACATCGATTATTTCCTTTTACACTAAATACTAATAAATTAAATTGTTTTTTATTTCTCAATAAATTTTTATTATTCTGCTACTTTTATACTTCATTTCGCTTTTGCTATCCGTACTAGGTGTCGATTTAATGGCCCAGACTCGACTAACTGCCATTTGCTTGCCCAGGACCCTTACCCACCGCGCTCCCCTTATCCACCTCTCTCCCCATCCTCCACTTTAACCATACACCCCGCTAAGCCCTTGTCCATTCAGCATTCTGGGGCTTAAGGTCAATTTTTGATTTCCGTTTTCAAATTGCTCAACGCACACGCATCCGTTTCCGACAGCGATTACACCTCGCTCTGCGATTGTATACGTGTACATGTGTGTGTGTGCGTGTAACTGGGATGCTGTGTCTACATGTGTTTGTGACTTTGATTTGTTTTTCGTGCTTCATTTGATTCCAGTTGGGTCTGTATAGTTTCAGACAGCAGTTTAATGAGTTGACGCTTTGAATATGAAAAGTTTTCGTTTTTGGTCGACTTGGTTTGAGCGAATTTATTGCCTGCCACCCTCATGGCATCCCCTTGTGCCCCTACTCCACCCACTGTGCCCAATCCTCCTGCAGTTTTAGTGTGATTGCTAATTTGTAATTTACGTAGTCTACCCACGGGCGCTCTTTCCGGTTTTACTACTCAAACTGATGCCAAATATTTCCGAATGCTGTGCAAAAGTTGTTCAGTTTTGTTTCGTATTTGTTGTTAATGCCTTTGTTGTTGTTCTTGTTGTATAGCTGCCAAATGACCGTAAGTGATTCATTTTGTGCTCAGGCACTATTTAGGCTGTTTCGCTTCTTATTTTTTCTTGTTTTTTTGGAGCGCCCTTTTGCACGTAGGTCATCAGCAAATAATAAACATAAACAGTTTATTGTCGGCGCTGCTAATAAAAGCGAAAAGCGCCTCATAAAATTACGCACTCAAGTGCAGGGCATAAAATACACATCCAGTTCGTTGCCAGCTATCACCTCTCACCTCGTACCGATCAGCTCACCACACCCACCCCCACACCTTTTGGGGATTCACAGTTTCAGTTTCACTTTCAGGTTGTTACTTGCTGCTGTGTTATATAGTTGACCGGTGCTTAACTTTGAATTGCTGACCAATTGACGCTACCGTCATTCAATTACAGCAACACTATCTTAGCTTACACGAGTGTGTGACAGAGACGAAACGAGAGGGGAGGAGAACACTGTTTCGCCAAGTTCAAATTGCGAGATTAGCATAAATCGAAAGCAGTTGCTTCACTTTAATACACATTTTGGCAGAACGCTTTTGCAACAACATTTTACGCTATTTACACAGCGAAGTATGCATAAAATTGACGCTTATGCACAAGTTGACAGAATACTCCCCGTTCCCGACCGTTGCTGTCCGCTTAGAGCAGGCTTAAAAAGTCGTAAACATGCACAACTAACAGATTTATTTATATGCGGCATAAAAATGCACAACATAACAACAACAACAGCAACAACAGCAACAGCAGCAACAACTGGAGCAACAACATAACAAAAGGGAACGAAATTCGCGCGCGTATAATAAAATTGGCTGTGAAAGTGTTTTTCAGGGAGACGCAAGGATAAAAACGTAATCCTCGTCGAGCTACCAAAATGACTAAGAGAAACGAGAGTAGCGCGCGAAACAGGGGTGTTCCATGTGAGAGTTGGGATTGGGGTAGTGCCCCCCATACACAGATCCCGTTCGTTGTTCGTTGTCAGTGGCTGTCACTTGGCTGCAAAAATCTTAAACTGTCTTAAAAAGCATCACAACGAACGATGTCAAACCGCTTGGCAGAGTTTAAAGCCCTTGCTGGGAATGGTAAAGTGGAAGCAATTTTCAGCACAAAATTGTCAAACACACACACAGATACAGCCAAGAATACACCCACACATACACCCACACATACACTCAGACTTACAAAGGAGACTCACTCCCTTTTGCTACAATTCGCTTGTTGGCGCTGCTTAGCTTAATGGTGACAAGTGTCAAAACAGCGTCCCTCTCTTCGCTCTCACCCCATCCCTTCCCCTACTCTCAGCAGAACAACCCTTGTTCGTTAGCAGCTACCCCCTACACTCAGCACTCCCTTGACTCTACATTGAGTAAATCGCCTCAAATCGCACATTTCAATCTTTTTAACGAACTTTATCGATATTCCCAAATAGGCGTCCGCCACGCAATATGCTAATGAGACAATGTCGACGATGTGGACTACAAGCCAGGCATGCCATGCTATTGTTAATAGCTTTTTGCATGTGCTGAAATATGTATACTATATAGCACATATATTGTACAATATACTCGTATATAGGAATAACATAGATCATCTGGGGTGTGCATAAACTATGAAATATCATGAAATTTGTATGTCGCATATGTTGATTTTTCATTTTTTCATTTTGTTGTTGTTCCTCCTGTAAACACGCACACATGACGCGCGCTCTCAATGTCCTTGTGCAACTAAATTTTTTACTAGCCCCCCAATTTACGGCTGCAGGCAAACAATTCGCGTAATGAAAATTTTACAGAAGAAGAAACCTGCAAAGTATTCGAATAAAAGTTGCCTCTTAAAAGATATAAAGCGGGTGCAAACGCTTTATTCAACGCTCGGCTATAAGAATTCTCCCACGGAGGTGATACTCTGAATTTAAAGCGTAGGTGTTAAAAACTATTGCATACTTCTAGGTGCTGGCATTATTTAAGGCGCTTTATTGGCCGCTTTAACTGCAAGTGAATACTGGGATTGGTAGATATAGAGTATATGTCAAATAGTTGACATCAAATAGAACTTTTCTCTCGAGGATTTGTTTATGTGGTGTATTTAAGGTATCTACGAAGAATGGACTATCTAAAGTCTACCCCATGTCAGCACAGTCGGCTTTACAGGATATACAATGGTGCCGTCTGTTATTTTAATATATGCATATATTTTTTAATAAATTCTATTTTTTATAAATTCGGGAAATTGGAGCGAAATGATTTGAACCACACATAAAACCGACGGTTATATAAAAATATTATATATTTGCTTTGCATATCGCGGCATTAAATGAAAATACGTGAAGTGCACTTTAAACAATACATATATATGCATGTATTTGTAGGGAAACAGCCTCGAATTGATTGAGCCACATCACAAGAAAGGAAAAAGTAAAGGGGAAAGTGGTGAAAGGGAGGGAGGTGGCAGCTCCATTAGCTACAGCTGGAGGTTACCTGTCGTCCATTAAAGCAGCAACAGGACGAGGAACATGAGCAACTGAGTAACTGAGTAACGGCAACAACTGTTGGCCATCATCTTTGCCATAATACTAAGCGTCATTACCATTGCCAGCCATCCATATCCATATACATATATAGGAGTATGAGTAGGAGTATGAGTGGGAGTACGAGGTCTACCTTTCTGTCCCGTTCGAGTATGCTTTTGAGTCTGGACTTGGCTTCTGCGGCTTTGTAAGTGGCGCTTCCCTCGTCCCTCCTCCCTCGTAACTCGTTTCTACTGCTACGTCCATCGTCCTTTGTCCTTTGTCCTTGGCCGTACGTTCTGCGGCCAACTAATGAGAGTTTGCTGTTCCGACGCGTGCACAGAGTGGTAGAGAGGTCTGTCATTTGATGGAGGGGTAAAGGGACGGAGGGCATGGTCTTCCCTTGTAATTGCCACATGTGGTAATGGCCGTAATTGGTTTTCCTTTTTGAGATTTAGTGACTTTCGTATTGGCCGCTGTAACACATACTTCTATGTGCCAAGTGATACAAATGAAACAGAGCAAGACGGCGACAGAGAGTGAGTGAGAGACAGACGGAATAGTAGTAGGAGAACTGGACGACGTTATGAAATGTTTTGTTGGCAAGACTTAAATGTCACTTTGGCGCATACACAGAATACGTTTTAGGCATTACTTAACTTAACAGAGGAAAACCGTTAACAAGCGCCAAAGTCGCAAATTCTAACACGTGACTTCGTGTCATTTACAGCATTAAAAGGAAGCTGTGGAAAATCTGTGGAAAGCAGCTCAGTTTGCCGCCAGCGAAATCCCAACCTTATGTCGCTCAGACTGAGACTCACTGAAAAAAAAAAAAAATGAAAGCAGAGCGACACCCGAAATCGTCCAGAAGCTTAATGGCTTAAACAATATTTATCAGCTTTAATTAAATAAAATGTGAAACAGTTTTCAACAAATTGGCCAATGAATTTTCATTAGCTATGCTAAACTGGACAATTTCTCACCCACACACACACACACGCACACCACTAATTCGTTCGTTATGCCATTAAGCGGAAACGGAAGTGAAAGTATGCGTTTTGCGTGCTGCAAAAAGAAGCTAAAAGCAATTTCACTGACAACGAATTTTTTGTTCTTTTTAAACCAATTTGATCAAATTGCTGAAAATATTATACTTTGTCAGTTTTATCAAATTGAATTTGTATCGAGTTTATTAAGCATAAGCTCTAAGTCATACCGCATTAATTGGCACCCTTGGATCAATGTTGGAAATATGAAACTTCTGTACAACTTTCGGCAACAAATTGAATTATAAAGCCCACATTATGAGCAGGGCCAACGGCGTGGAAAGGGAGCAACAGTTTTACAACTTTACAACTTTATTTTACAGCACTTTTGTCGGCTTTTGAGTTTGAAAGCTTAAAGTCCTTTCCTGCTCTTTAGAGCCATTGTCGTCACTTAGGCGAGTCCTACGAAAATTCAATAGAATTAATTTAATTTCACATTTTTGCAGTCCAAAGTCAAGTGCAGGTCTCCAAATAGCTACGTGTCATCACACAAGAATTTTTGTCTTGACTTTCCAAGCCAGCAGAATGTCTGTGTCGGAAATAAACACACACCGAAGCTGACATATCCTGTCAATCGTTGTTGGAATGACAAATTTATAAATAATTGGATTTGCAAATTAATCAAGCAACACACGAAATCAAACAAAAGCAAAAGCAAATGCAAATGATTTAACGTAGAGTACACGACGGAAATCTACCAAAGCTACGTCAATCAAATCTATCTGAAATTAGTCAATTACCGTGCACAAGATTAAAGCCGGATGAAATGTATATAGTTTATTTTGTCTTTTAAATTCCAGACCTCAAACTGTTTAATCGGCAACACACGTGCTGCGAGAATTAGCAAACTCTAGTAGGTTAGAGTATAGCAGCAACTTGCGAGTAATTTGCTGTGGCACACATTATGCTCAAGGCATTTGACAAAAAACACAAGCACACATGTACACATAGAAAATACATATATCTAAATATGTATACACACTTGTGTCTGGTTTTGGTTTGGTTGGTTTTGGGGTTTCGTCTGAGCCGGAATACGGGCACGGGTACGAGTACGGGTATATGGATATAGAGCGTAAAAGCAAATTGAAAATTTAACCTCAGGTTAAAAGCGTTAGCGACAGTTGAGTTAAACAGCATTAAGGCTTTGTTAAGCTGTCTGTGGCACACACACACACACACAGGCAGACAGATACACACCACTACTCACACCTGTTTTGAGAGTTTGCTGGTAAGTCACGCCTTTGCCTAAGGCAACGCCCACATGCGATTCGGTCTTGTCGCCAACCAGCGGCTGTGAATTTGCTTAGCAATTGTTCTTCTTCATTTTCTTCTTCGGCTGCAGCGTTTTCCTCTTTGTCTTTATTCTTTTTGCTAGCCGCATTCAGCTTTAATGTCAAATTCGTGTAGTTCATTACAGCGAGAGAGACAAATGGTGAGAGAGTCGGAAAGAGACAGCGCTGACTGTGTGGGTGTGTTGTGGGTGTTGTGTGTGGAGCAGGAGACAAAATACGCTATAAATTTTAACAGCCATCAAGATGATTACTTCCTGCCATGTAGCGCAAACATAAAAATAAGTTGCAGCGCCAAAAGACGCACGCAAAATAAACAACAACAGCAAGAACGAAGTATGGCTGTAAAAGTGGCTCATATCCTGCACGCATCCGGAACCCAGAACGCATATGAGTCGAAGTCGAGCTGAAATTATCACATAAATCAGGCAACAATAACAGCAACTGGCAACAGGCAACTGGCAGCAGCAGCAGTAGCAGCAAAAAACAATGAGCAGACAAGCGAAGGGCAGCGGAAAGGGTAGAGTAGGGCAAGGGAAAGTTGGAGTAGCAGCAGAGGGAGCGGGAGGGGCAAGTGCTGAAGCGGGAGCAACTTACAAAAGAACAGCATTAAAACTTTTACAATCGCGTAATGAGAATCTGCTTTAAAACTTGCAACAACGACAACTACAGCAGCAACAACAACAATGATGACAATGAGAAAGATTCGAGCAACAACAATTACAACAATCCAAACAACAACTTCAACAACAACTCGTTGAACAACTCGTATAGCATCTAGGAGCTGAAACTTAATTGACGCTAAAAATATACAAACTTACGCACGTATTACGTTGCAATTAAGTTTGGCGGGCATGTGGGCGGCTGACATGCCCACCTGGTACTGCCACGGCCACTGCCAGTGGCAGACTCACCTGCATATAAAAAGCATACAAAAAAAGATGAAACTTTTATTTGCTGTAAAATTTCATTCAATTCTTGTTTTTTGTACCTTTCTTGCTGTCCACTTGTCTGAATGATGTTGTTCTTCCCGTTGTTGTTGGCGGTTGGGGGAACGGTCATGGGCGTGGTCGTGGAAAGTTAGAAAATGCTTCATAAACATGATAATTAAATGCAAAATATTTGATATTATTTTCAAAGCTTATGCAAATAAAGTTTTAAAGCCAAAGCTAAGTTGAGTTGGGTTCGAGATAATGAAAACTGCAGACGCAGCTGCTGCTCAGTTTCGTGCCCTCTCTCTCCCACTCTTAAGATATTTGCATACATTTGCTGGCCAAGAGCAACAAAGTTAACAGTGAACAGTTAACACAGTTGATAAAAAGTATTAGTAAGTAGCTAAAGCCTAGAAGTCAAAGTCTCTCTCTCTGTTTGGGTGTGTGGGTGTGGGTGTGTGTGTTGGTCTTAAAAACAAAGTTGAGCATCAATAAAAATCACACTTTGCAACTTGAGCGATAAATTGAAAGTGCCAATTCGATGCTTTAATCCCATGGACATACTCGTAATGTCAGCCTGATGACGACGTGATTTCATGCAAAGCATGTACCCAATTCCTATCAAGCCCAAAAGCTGTAAACAATTGCTGCCCCGACAGGATATTCAGCAACATTCAGGGATCGCACCAGAAACAGAAAAAAAAAATAAATAAAAACACAACCCGGCCGAAGGATGGAAAACAAAAAAAAAAATCAACAACAACAACACAAAATACAAAATGTGGCTCAATAAAATCAAACAAGAAACGTGATGCCAACTTGCTGAGTTTTTCCATCACCATTTTCCATTTCCCTGCCCTTTTCCTAGGTCTATGTCCAACCAAGGGGGCTCTGGGCGCTGTGAACTGGCTTTCCGGGGTATTCAGATCCAGGTCCTGTGCTGGACCAGGCCAAAGTGCGAGAATCAATTGTGTGTTGACATTTTTATCAGTTTTCAGTGCGGCCCTTAAGTGTGGGCCAGATCACGCATAGGCATGTCGTAAGCTAAAATTTTAATAGAAAGAAATCAGTGCCAAGGCGGCTATCACAATGTTGACCCTTTTTTGGGGGATACTATGTAGGCCTTGGGCAAGGTGTGCCATGTCGTGCCAAATTAAATATGTAAGCAAGCTCTGTTTATTGTTGTTACCCGTTCTGTCGTTGGCGAGAATTTAATGCGCAGCACACGCGGCGTATGCGTATGCTGTTACTACAGATATCGCTTTAAAGCGCAGTCAGTCAGCCCGAAGACATCGAATTAATTATGCAACAAAGGCTTCGCATTTAATTACTTCAAGTGACGGCGTACCAAAAACACTTTAATTGCTCACTCTCCCCGTCTACCTCTGCTCCTCTCGCTCGCTCTCTTTCTGAGTGTATCTTTTGCTTTCTGTCTCGAATAAAATAAGTAAATGAAATCAATTAAATTGCCTATAAACTTACCCAACTTGTCACACTGCGTATGCGTAGCTTGGCAACAATAATGAAATACTTCTACAGGTGTAGCCACGCCCACCACTTCCCCACTTTCTCTATACCTGTGCCTGTACGGCTCGAGGCATTTGTGTCAAAGGTTACCATCACAAGGTCTGCGCCCTGAAATTCCATAGAATTTAAGGCCACCTCATCAGCATTAGCAGCTGCGTCAGCGACGCCGCCGATTGTTGCCGCTGTTGCGGTTACCATTAACTTAATAGTAAACAATTACAATGTGCACAAGCAAACACACACACACACACTTAGATGTGCAAGTTCACACAGATACAATGAGCAGACACTGATAGTGGCAAGAGACAGCCGCAGGGCTTTGCGGCTTCCGTCTCTTTCCCATTCCCTGTTTCTATCTCTTTCTCTATTGCCGTCTCAGTTGCAGACATTTTCATTTTGTGTAGATCTCTATGGGTGTCTGTGTGTGTGTGCGTGTGAGTGTAGTGGTGTGTGTGCGCTTGTGCTTTGTGGTTGTTGTCCTTGTAACACTTAAAATTTAACACCAAGGCTGTTTGTTTGTTTATCTCACTTTGCATCTCATTTCATCACAACCCATCACATGTGCTGTTTTTATCTCTCCCTCTCTCTAACTGTCTCACTGTCTCCCTGTTTTCCTTTTACTATTTTACACCTTTTCATCCAGTTGATTCGTTATTGTGTTTTGTGGCTTCTGCTTCAAGTTTTCCACTCGCTTTTAACTAATGAAAATTTTATATGTTTCCAAGCGTTTTCTTAATTTCAGTCCCAATTACGCTGATGTTACAGAAAGTTCTATGATTAAGATATTTGGCTTGAATTTCAGATTTAGTGGGCTAAATAAAGTCATTAACTGAGCTATACCAAACTGAGCTGTCATCAAATTTAGTTCCTTTGATCACTTGAATCCTTTTAAAGCTAAATCCCATATTAATGAAGCATACTGTGGACTCTTACATATTTTAAAGCAACTTAAAAAAATACGTTTTTCCACAAAAGCCCTTTGAAATGTTGTTCCATCTGTACCAAAGTTAAGCGGAAACTTTACATTTGTTAAAAATAACGAACGATTCATTGAAATGAAAGGAAGCGTACAAAAGGCGTTCCCATTGATAGTTATCCTAATTGAAAGTGACGTGCATGTATACGGCTGTAACTACTATTAATATGTATATCGTTTATGCTGCGATGTCGTTTGCGTGTGTCGATATTTGTGGCGGCAACAAAATGCAAAGCTTTGTTTTGTATGCAAAACTGTCAGGACATAAGAGACACGTAACACATTTTCTCCGCAATTCCGGTTCCGTAATCGGATTTGTTTCCCTTTGTGCTGCGCATTTTCACAACATTTTCACACTTTATGCACTTTACGCGTTTTCATATTTACACCAGCGATTTTTCAGTCCCATTCACTCGACTCCAAGCAGCGTTGAATGTATGCATAGTTCTGATAGAGAATGTTGGCTGGATAGCGAAAGGTATTCATCTGCACACAAGTTGCCTAATTAACATGCCACAAAACCCAATGCAGCTGGTCACAGCTTACCACTGTCCCCACCCCACCCCACGCCTAGTACTAGTTTTTCCGCTATTTTCCTTAACCGTTGCGTATGTATCTGTCATTTGCCTTCAGCCAAAACTTGTTTTGAGCACTACACACATCTCGCTGGTACAAAAAAAAACTGTGCCACGAAAGCTTATCCTCCCCTGCCCTTATCGAGTTTTTGCTGGTTTCCTGTTTTCCGGTTTTCATTTCTTACTTTATTTTTGTGCGATTTCATGTTAAAACTGCTAGCCATGTTTTGTAGCTCGCAAGTGCAGGGAAATTTGCATACACGTATGTATGCAGCTCAGCTCAGCTCGCAACCCCAAAGCAGAGCAGAGCAGAGCCAGAAAATTGTGTGCCACAAGTCCGGCATTTATGCAGCGGCTTTCAACTATTTTGTAGACTTTTTTCTACAACATTTATTTTGCAATTCCCTCGACCTGCACAAACTGCGAGACAGCCAGAGTTGGCTGTCTGAGGCAGACGGCGAGAGGGAGAGAGAGACAGATGTAGAGTGAAAAAATGGAAGGGAATGAAATAAAGTTTGCAAAATTCTCTTGACTTGGCAAATTAGTTTGGAGCTTTATTTTAAACCTTATTTCGCATGCACTCTATCTCCAACTCGAGGCGCAAATTGTGTAGATTACATTTGACGCTGACTCAAAAATGTCATTTGATACGCACAAATATTTAATCTCAACAAAGACACCGAGAGAGAGAATGAGAAAGAGAAAGAGAGAGAGAAAAGGAAGCCAGATAAAGTGCTTGTTGAAACATCAGCGCATATATTCAAATGGCAAGCAAATAGCAGAAGAGCATAGAATTTGCTGGAATTCATTTTGGGTTTGCTACTCTTGCATAAATTATCAGTGAGATTTTCATCATTTTGTTAGCCGAATTCAATTTCGCTTTTTTATCGCATGCAATTTACATGCTGCTGTCCATTCTGACATCATGATTGATGTCGCTTGCTGGCGACACTCAATTATCGTCAATCACTGGACGAGAGAGCTCATCGTATTTCTGATGGTTTTGCGTCAGTTTTTTCCTTGTGTTCTATCTGTTTTGGAATCACTGATTTTTGCTGACTTGCCAGGACTCGTAGCGGGAAACAAACGAAACAAATGTAAAACGTGTGCACATTACTCATACGCACCGTCGCACGTAGCAAAAATGAACTCTTAATAATGCAACACTCACAACGAACCAAAATGGTAAAAGAAAACGTCAAGAAAGGTAAACAAACATACAAAGTAAACCTTAAGATATCTTTTAACAACATACACTACGTTTTATGACTCAATTCCGGGTAGAATAAAAGTCACAAAATTATAGACTTAAAGCTTTCGTTATTGTTATCCAAGGCCAAGTGTTGCCTCGCAATTCCCCGCTGGCTTGGATTCTTTTATTTTTGGTTGCTTTTATCGCGGAATTGAAATCATTGCCGTCATTTGGTAACCATTATGTATGATATATGCGCTAATCTGATATGCAGGCACACACACTCACTCACGCACTCATATCTAAACGAATCGAGTGAATAAAAATGTCACCGAAAGCGGCAACAACAATCAAAACAAAACAAAAAGGAAAAAAAGGAGAAAAAATACAATTTGAACACAAGTCGCTGCACAAAAGACTCACGGAAAGGCATCGCAAGCTGGCAAAAAAGGAAACTAAAATCGCTGCCTAAAAGCACTTCAGGCTCAGCCAATGTCCTTGACACACACGTGCAAACATAACTGTGTGTGGCGGTGTGGGGGTGGGTGTGAGTTTGGGTGCTTGCTTTGTAGCTTTGCCACACAAAAAGGGGCAAATGTTGGGGAGACTTTCAAGTGCCGCCGTTGTATGCAACAAATACGCTAAGTAGCTGCTTGGCTGTTGCCAGTTGGTGGCTAAAATGCGATTGGATGGTGTGGTGCCGTGCGGTGCGACGCGACGCGATGCGAAGCGGTGCCGTGACGCGTGATCCTGTGAAAAGGTTGCCAGGCAATTGAGTGTGAAAAATGTTGAAGGCGTGAGCCGACGCCGTTTTCTGGTCCACATTCGCGTCCATATCGCGCCCAACGAGTCAGCCAGCATAACCTTTGACTAATGCACGAGCAGGCAGTCAAATGCCGTAGCCAGACTAGCTACTCTAACAGGCATATAGTATATGGTATGGTATATATATTTGTATACCTTTATGCATATACATGGCAGTATGATGGGGCAAAAGATGCCCTGACAGCTCATGAGACGGGTCAAAGGACGGGAGTATGGTAAAGGCGTCGACAAGTCAATAAATATGATTTGAGATATTCATGTGGTGGGACTGGGATAGGGACTGAGAAAGGGAAGCTGTACACTGACAGAAAAGCAACAGTCTTTAAAGTAAGCTTTTAATAAAGACAACAAAAGTTAAACACATTTGAGGCAAGCCCTAATTAATACATAGTTTTGATTATACTTTATCCAAGAAGTATAAAATAGTTGAGAACTGTCATTAATGATAAATTCTAGTCGTTGAAAGTTTTTCTTGTAGTGTATGGAAATGAGGAGGGAAATGGAATTGGGATTGGGTTGGAAATAAGGTTTGGAATTGAAGTTGCGACCGGTGCGTCGAACTGCCCAAGTCAATCACTTGGCGACAGTTAAACACCGTTCTCTACATTATTATATATGTAGCATATGCAGAGGTCGTTCCGGCATTGACATTGATTTGTTTAGCACGTTTCTAGTCCAACACGGAGTGGGAGTGGAGAAGAGAAAGAAAAATAAATATATAAAACGACGGAAAAGAAACTTTACGCCATTGCGTCTCACTTATTTGGGATTGTGTAATACGCTTTTGATTTGGACGAAATTCCATTTTTCACAATTTAATGCGCATCTCGCTACGTGTTGTCGTCACTGACGTCTACGGCGTGGCACGTGCTTCTAGCCTAACGGACACACACACGCACTTACACACACACACACACAAACACACATCTATCATTACATTTGTCACGTGAGGGACAACGTGATTTCATTTTCCTGTCGCCATAAAGGTGACACATTGCATTTGTGTGTTGTCTGGCCATTTGTTCCATTCCAACATTTGTTTGTGTTAGTTAGTTAGAGATGGGGAGCGAGGGGGCTTGTTTTGCCTGCTCATCAGTGCGTATGCGTAATATGTTAAACGCTAGTCACGGTCCAAAAAGATGAGAATGAAATATGTGCAATTTATTCAAAAAGCCATGCAAAAAACCCCCAAAAAAAGAGAGGATGAAATTTCGTTATTGATTTTTATCGAACAAACGAAGAATGAGGAACGGAGCAAGCTGAAAACACGGTGTTAAAACCGCAGCTACAGCTACACTGCCAAACAAATTTCCCGTCAGCTGCTGGCCGACAATTTTCAACATACCATACATAACTTCAGATTTTATGACCCACATGTGAGCGAGCCCGTCTTTGGGACACGGAACAACTCAGTTTACTATCAATTTAGCGTTCGCTCTTTATTGTTCGCCCGTTCGCTCGGGCACTGAAATTAGCGATTCTCAGCTCCTGTCCTGCAATTCGCTTGTCCGGGCTCCTTCCCATCCCCCCTTTGATTGCCCAGCAGGTGGAGCTAACCGAAGGGTAAGCACACAAACACCTTTTCTTTTCGCCAGTACGGTTGTTGCAGTTGCAATGACGTTGTCTACGGCTCGCCAAGTTGCAAGTCTGAAGTACACCTCATGAATATTTCACTTGCAATCACATTGTTTTCCCGCTAACTTTTAAGATTGTTTTAGCATGTGGCGGAAATGGGCGTGGGCGTGGCATTGTCGGTTAGTGGGCGTAGCGGTGGCAAGGTGCTGGCCGAAGCTACACGTAAAGTTGCAACAACAAACTTTTGGCTTTCACTCAATTTCGCTTGCTGCTGGCATGCCGGAAAAGCAGTTTGAAAGCATGCACAACTCCACGTGTGTGTGTGTGTGTGTGTAAGTGTTCGTGTTTATGTGTGGTGGAAGGTAATCCTTTATTCCGCTATATTTGGTGGCTCATTTTCCTGTCGTTCGCCACGCTGCCACCGCCTGCTTTAATAGTTGATGCAGTTTTCTTCTTTCGACTGCCCGAATTATGGGAGATTTATGCAGCCGTCTGGGCCATATAGCCAATGCCCAAGCCAACTAGTCAAGACCGTTACACTGGCCCAGAGAAAGAAAGAGATACAGCGAAAAGGAGAGCGAGAGGGCGAGATAAGTGGCCACTCAAAAGAAATTACGTGTTGGTTTTCCAACTGGCATGAGTTAAACTTGCTCTGCACCTTTTTTCATAGCATACTTTTGTGCGAATTTTTTATTTTTTTTTCACGTTTTTCGTGTTTTCTTTTCTACGCGTTGCAGCGTCTGCTGAGAGCGTCTTCTGCAAATGTGCGTGGATTAAAGTTTTCCATGCTTTTAGTTAGTTTCTCAACTCGCTGCGGCGTTTAATGAAATTTTTTCTACTGCCTTGCAGCATACTCAAATGCAACTCGAACCCGAACTCAATCCAAACTTCATTCTCATTCTCATTTTCGTTCTCATTCTCGTTCTCTTTCTCATACTGATTCGCAGTTTGCCGAAAGGCAAATGCTCTATCAACTGCTGCTCATGGTGAATCTTTCTGTTGTTGCTCTTCCTACTTACAGGTGTGCACTGCACGGGTAAAGCAGTTAAACTTGGCTCCAACTACAATTGCAACCATTTTCATATTTTATGTACTTTGCGTGCTTAAAAATGTTTCAATTTCGCTTCAACCACGTGCTATTTCCATTCCACGAAGGTCAGCGTGCAAAGCAAACCGAATAACGGTGCACATAAAAAAAAACTTGTTTGATAATTTCCTACCCAAATTGAATATTTGCAAATGTGTGTGTATGTATGTGTCTGTGTGTGTGTTAAACTTTTCTTATTCTCTGTGAATAACTTTAATGGAAAAACTTTGAATATCAAACCGCAAAAAACACAAAAACTCGAGTTGGTTCAGGTCCAGTCATAGTCATAGCCACAGTCCAAGCCAGAGAAGTCCAAACCAATGCATTCAACTTGAAAATTAAAATTGAATAGTCGATTCAAATACTTCCGAAACCACACCCACAGACACACACACACACTAGCACACACACACAATTCAAAAATGCACAACAATGTTGGAATTATACACGTGTTTCATAGAAAACTGAGAAACTGCTTACCAAACTTTGAATATCTCATTTCTTCTGGCTTTAGTTAGTGGACTGAGTTATTGAGACTGACAAACATCTACAAATGCTTCTACCAATATTGAACAAAGTTCAATTAAAATTGTTTAGCAAAGTCATGAATTGAAAACAAGAATGGCATTGGAAAGAACTCTATAAAGTTTTAAATATAATAATGCGGTTTTTTGTGTATATTTCGACTACTATTGGCGTTAATATAGATGGAATAAATTTTGTAATATATTTGGAATTAAAAATCAAAGAAAAAATCTTAGAAAACACTTTCCATGCCCAACATTTATAGCCCATTAGTAGCCATTGTTATATCGATTTGCGGAAAAAGAAATCGGGAGTATAATTTAGTGTATACACAAAGACAAAGACGTGGACTTTAATAAATGATAGAACGAACACGAATAAAGAACGAAGCCCCTAAAAAACACTTACTCATGCAGATTGGTAAGCAACATAAAAGCATTGAGTTGATCAGGACCCAACAGGATAATAAATATGCTTTATACATATACATTCATATGTATGCACGGAAGTCCAATTAGTGAAACTCTGTGACTCATTTTTGGCATGTAACTGGGACCCAAGTGACAGAAATTCATTTGGGTTATTAGCAGACGAATGTAGTCAAATGGGAAATGAGGGGAAAGGCGAAGTGAAAGCAGACGATGAGAGACGCTTTTGGCCGGAAACCCTTCTAAGGCCAAGAGCCAACATCAAAAGCGAAGACGCCATCAGAAATAAGTTTCTTTAGCTGACATTATTTCGTTATTATCCGCATCAAGAATTCGATTGACAGGCAGTGGCGTAGTCAGCTACAGATACAGATACAAATACAGATACAGAGACAGGTTTAGATTCAGTGGCAGAGACAGAGGCACAGGCACAGTCACAGGCACAGGCACGTGCTGCCAACGCCTTTATCCTTGCGAAAATATTGTCACAAGCAACGAGCAAGGACAACAACTGACAGCAGCACTGAGGCGCAGCAGATACAAAAGAAATTATATTTACTGTCGTGCAGGGAGTGGGACAAAAAAGCAGGGAAACAAAACACAAATAGGCGAACGACTTACCAGAGGGACAAGAGGGCGACAAGGGGAATGGGGCTGGCAGAGACAGTCTGAATCAGAGGCTTGCGAAATCAAATAAAATGCCGGAAACATGGCATTGAGGGGTCGAAAGCGAAGCCAAGTCATGTCATGGACCTCAAGTGAGCCCTAGCGACTTTTGCTTACCTACTTCTTCTTTTTTCTTCTCTCTTTTTATATGGTTTTTTTCTGCTTTTCGCCTGCCTTTTTTCACCACTATTCAGTCTTCACGAAATGTTTTCGCAGCAGATAAATACAACATTTGACACTTCATTATTGTGCCCGCAGCGTAATCGAATCAATTCCAGCTCCTACAGCACCTTCAGCTCCTGTTCCAGCTCCTGCTCCTGTTACGAGTTCGTGTCCACGTTCGGTGCTCTGAGTGTCAAAAGTGCTTGGACATTCGTCGTTTGCCATGCCATCGCCTGTTGTTGTGGCTCTCTGGTCTTTGCTCTTGGCCCAAGGCTCAAGCCAGCTTGGCCTGTTGACACATTCGCTTAAACGTATTAAATTGTTTGCCATCACTTTGTTGTTGCTTTTGGCATTTTATTTATACGCACTTTTGTTGCTTGCCTGCTCGCCTGCTCGCTGTTCAAGGACCTCCCTGGTGTCCTGTTGTTGTGGCTGTCCGGAAGTGCGCCCAGTCCCGTCCGCTCGTTTTGCAGTGTCACACGAAAAGCAATCGATTATGGGGTCCCAGACAGTCCCAATGCCTGTAACCGGATATGTTCGTTTCCGCACAGAAAGCACTACAAATGATGATGCAAGCGCTTCAGACATTTCACGCTGATTTGCTAATCATAATTTTTGGTCTAATTGCAAAATCAGAAAACTGAATTAAAACGAATCTCTGAAATTCAATTGAGGTCATGTATTAGCTAAAATATAATTTAAATACCTAATTGAATTATTGACCCCCCATGAAGCTTACAAATTTGATCCAAAAGTATTAATATTTTAGTGCGTTTTAACACTTTTGCCTGCTGTCTTCTGATAGTTGTGCACATACATGTATTATGCAAACTAGCATTTAAAATTGATTGGCAAATCAACAGCAAATGCACTAAATTATTTCAGAGTAATCGCTCCAGCTGTTTGCCCTGACACGCATACATAAAGCAGACATCGGACAAAGGACTGAGCATACAGAACATCAGCCATTAGATTCTGTATCCTGTCTGGGCTGTCCAAAGCATATTTGACAACTTTCATTAGCTGGGCATAACAAAATGCACTTTATGAACTTTGCAACATTTGACAAATTTTCTCAAATGCCCTAAACCAATTAGCCAGGCACACACACACACACACACGAACATACACGCACATACTTGCTAACACTTTTATGCTGATGGTGATGATGATAATGATGATGATGATGATGATGATGACCATGGTTTATGGTGATGGCCATAAACGTAAAGTGCGTGACGTGTGGATGTGTTGAGTAATAATATTTTGAGTAATTTATTTGATATTTTAAACTGACATGGAATTTGAAATTTCTTTAACGTTTATTTTTATATTATTAAATTCTTACAGCATCTGCCCAGGGTATTCTCAACAAACATGAGCCGATGTTCATATCACGTTCGGAGACATTTAAATTCATTGCCGGAGACATAATAGTGCTGCCCTGTGAAGTGGCCAATACGGGTGAGTAATATAGGATCTGCTAAATGAATACACTGCGAGAAAGGTTGCTTTTTAAACCGTATTTGAAATATTATACTTTGCCAGTGTACATAAGATTATTGTTTCGAGTGTATGTGGGTGTCTGTGAGTGTCCTTAACTGAGTTGGCGTTCGTATTTTGTGGTCCCGAATACTCATGCATATGTATAATTAACCCTACACCATGTGATGCCAGCCAACTGACCGCAACTATACATTAATCCAGGATCTGACCGAAATACATGCTACATATGTGCGTTCACCGCAATGCCAATACAGTGGTATGTTTTGGGATGAGCAGTTGACAGACATACGATTACAGATGCCCAAGATTTGGACAGACAAAATAGAGTTTTTCTTACTAGCTGACCAGTCGAATGGCGAGTGTGTGGTGGTGTATGTGTGGCATGTGGCATGTGGCGTGTACGTTTTTCAATTTAAATGCGGTCGTGTATGCGAGATTATTTGTACATAACAAGGATTTAGCGTAAGCAACAGTGCCCAATCTAGTTGGCCCAGCTATGTCTGGGCATCTTGACCAAGTTACTTTTAATGCTACAAAATGCCACATAAAAGCTTCGACCCAAACATGTATCTATAAGTTTTTACATATGTATCTCAGCGTGTATATATGTGTATATACTTTTAAGTGGTTGTGGTCACATCATCCGTTTATTAGAAGCAGCATGCAGAACAAAGAACATGGAATTTCCTTGGCATATCTCATGCACTTCATTGCTCCGAATAAGAAGGACGCAGACGTAGACACAGACGAAGACGAAGAAGAAGACGATACATGGAACATTTTTGCAACGAAATTATAGCTCAAGGCATTTGGTTAATAAAAAAGAGAGAGAGAGAGAGAGACAGCGAAGGAGACTAAAGTAAAATGGAAGCAACAAGACCACAGGGCAATGAAAAAATACGAAACAGAAAAGACAAAGAAAAATAAAAATAAAAACGTTGAAGTAAGTGATGAAGATGAAAAAAGTAAGGAAAACTGTGATTCTTGGGAAGTCTATGGAAGTTAATGCCGCTTTATGCTAATAAAGACCCTCCTATGCGACAGTTTAATTAAAGCGATTCTTTCTTCTTTTATATTTCGTGTGGCCAGGTCTTAAATGCAATAATTAAAATTAAGCCGCATCGCTTTTACGCTGTTCATAAGGCGTGCTTTATTGGTCTTCGGAAAATGATGTTTAGCCACTCACATCTGGCACTTTTTATGTGTCGCCCATAAAGTTAAAAATGTAATTGATAGAATTTTTAAAACCGCATCAAACAAAGACAGCGAACGACTTCACAGTTCGCAGCAGTATTCAAACTGGAGCTCAATCTTGAGTGTAGCAAGGAGTGATGATGAGCCCAGCACAACAAAACAAAATTTATGCCCATTTTCATTTCATTTTATGACGAAAACCCATAAAATTCGAAAGAAAATCACATGAAAATGAGTCAAAGGATGAGTTTTCCAGCGTCTTCCAATCCTCACGCGAGTGTGTGTGTGCGTGCGAGTGTGTGTGAGTGCTTATTTGCATTTTATATGAAAATTCCTTTAAATACTTATTGCGGTGCTTCGCACTTTTCAAAAATAATCTTATGTCTTTGAAGAGAGAAGATAAGAGCAGCCCCCCTACACACACACATACACATGCTAAAATACATGAAATAGAGAGACAGTAAAAGTGAATGAGAAAATGAGTAAAGAAAAAAAGACAAAAAAAGACGGGGAGTGAGTGCAAGTTTTTTAAATAAACACTGAAGCATTTCATCATTATATCATGCTTTTTTGAATTTTATCTTTTTTTTCTTGCTCATGTGCATAGCAATGTAAGAGTCTTGCAGAAATACACGAGCCACGCCCACTGTCCCTGTGCGTTCTTAGCCATACCGCCTTTGTTTGTATGCTAGTCGGTACTTGCGCCTGAAGCTATGCAACGCAAAAAGTAATTCCGCTTAGACAAACACGCGCAAGAACATCGACTTCACCTCGTGCTAATAGCCGCACAACGCATACCCTGTATAAAATATATTATTTAGCGAATTGAAGCTTAAAGCTTGTCAATAAAAAACTATTTTTATAGAAGTATTTCATTTATCAATAAAACAAATCTCTAGATTACTTAGTTTAATAAAATGCTTTGTACTTTCTTTAGCACAAAATGCATTGCAGTAATTTTCTACTGAAAATTCCACTCACTCAAAGGCTTATAATCAACTTGTACTTGTCTGTGCCACACATGTGTACTTCATTTTATTAAAACTCCATTCCGTAGGCATATTTGAATATTTGCAAACTCATCAAATTATTCAAACGAATGAAAAGTGCTTCGGCTGTCACAATCTTGTCAAGCAAACTCTGTTTGTCCTTTGACAATTTATATTCCATTTGGAAAGTAATCTCTAATTTCATTACCAAAAGTTAAGTAATAAGAGAATTAAATAATAAATGAATGCTTTTATCAACTTGTCTGTAGCAAAAACCACGTTATCCACTGGCTGGTATGTTCGGCTTGTTCAATCAAATAATTAATTGTTATTGCAGTGTTTGTTTTATTTATTCTTTTTTTGGTCTTAACCCAAAGGCTGGTGCTTAACTTGTCAGCAGGCAAAAGACCTTTAGTTTGCCATGTCCAAGTGGTGGCAAGTGTTGTTTTTCTGCGCTCTCTTTCTGTGGGTTTTCTGCCCCCAAACAAATGTGGCAAACTAACAAACTAGAATGCAATAAAATGCAAAAAGGCACAGAAAAAAAAACCTCGGTCACTGCGGTGGCTACAGAAAACGCTCATTACGCTTTGATGAAGCTTTGCAGCGCTTGAAACTATTACCGAGAAGCGGAAATGGAATCGTGCCGCAAAAGTTGAAGTTGAAGTTGTGCAAACAACCAAACGGCAGGCAACAGGACACGAGTCGGGTCGAGTCGAGTCGAGTCGAGTTGAGTTGAGAATGTGGCAGGCAACAAAGTTTCAATATTAATGCCATTTACAGTTCTAATTTCGCTTTTTACGTACGCGCACAACACTTAACACAAACACACAACACACAGGCACACACGTACTTATATAAGTTGTGCAAGAAGTTGCAGAATAATGCCATATTGAGGGTCCTTGGGCTTCCCCCTGCCCACTCTTAGCACGTTCCACATACAAGTCTGTATGTACATGAGGCAGCTTAGCCGCAACATCGTTTATCTTCGGGGGTCATCATCTTATAATATTGGCCTTTCCGACATGCAATAAATTGCGCTCAGACAAACAACATGTCGG
Organism: Drosophila dunni; assembly: GCA_018152125.1. Lineage (NCBI taxonomy): Eukaryota > Metazoa > Arthropoda > Insecta > Diptera > Drosophilidae > Drosophila > Drosophila dunni. The sequence continues at coordinate 17,292,248 of JAECXC010001917.1, read as the reverse complement.
TTGGCTGCTCTTGTTGCAAGAATGGCTCACTGGCTCACTGGCTGGCTGCCTGACTGCCTGGCTGCTTCTCTGGCTCAACTGTTGGCTGGCAAATTGCGCATACGCACCGTGCGGCCAGGGCAAACAAACATGGCTCGACAACAAAGTGAATGTTGGCCATATTTGAATAGCCTCTCTGCCTTTATACATATGTATATACATATATTTAAATGCCTGAGTGTTTGTGTATTTGTATGCTTGCTCGTGCTGACTGTGTGAGTTTGTCTGCACGCCTTCAGTGCAGAAGTGTAGAAAACTAAAATTTAGTTCTGCCTCCAAACAAACGCTTTGGCCAGAATGCGGCTGGGCATGGCCAGCAATTTGTCCAGATCCAGCAACAGCAAGAGCAGCAGCAGCAGTAGCAACAGTGGAAACCATTCCAGAGACAGGCCGAGTTTATGTGAGCTGTGTGAAGTCTGACATACAAAAACCGAAATGCTTTTACTGTGTTTCCGCCTTAACGGATTGCCTCATCCTGTCCAGAGTTATTCACAACTGAATCTATGCATGTGTGTGTGAGTGTATTTCTATTTAGTTTAGAACACTTAAACCGGAAATTGAGGCGTTTTGTGTTTTGCTTGTTTTCGTTAGATTGTTGTTATTTTAGTTAACAATTTATTTAGTTACTGCCACCACCAGTGCACACACCAACACACACACACACACTTTATTTAGACAATTTATATGTGCTCTTGTATTGCGTGTAATGCACAGAAGACCTACCACACTTTAAAGCCAATCGCAAACCAGACAGAACCAGAAACACTATACTATATATATTTTTTGTTTACGGGCAACTACTCTGTTTTACACTTGTATTTATTACGGGCTTTTATTAATTCACCCTAAATTAGAAACTGTCAGCAACACCTTGCGGGCATTTCTAACTTTTTCAAACTTTGCTCAAATTTAACACTTAGTTTTCCCTGCTTTAAAGTAACTATTAAATTACATAAATAAGTTTACTTCATTAAGTTAATCAAATGATTTGCTAGTCATGGGGAATAGCATTACATAAAGTGGCTCAACTGTAGTCAAAGCGTATTATTATTATTATTTTAGGAATGCTTGTAGTTGTAAGCCATCGTCATAAATACACCTTATGCGAATGAATGACTTTTCAAAAGCTGAAATACTCACTGCTATTGTCAGCTGGAACTCTAAGCCAACTGAAGAAGCCAAACTACACTTCCCTTTTACGGCATTACTTTGCTACCCTATCATCTTGGCACTACCCGCCCTGCTGCAGACCACGAATTATGTTTTCCGCTCCAAAAGCAGTTGCTTCAAGAGGAAGCTTCAGTTTCAGCTCCATGTTCGTAGTGCACGCTAACGACAGCAGGTGGCGCTAGTTTATTTATTTGCTCGCGTGTATGGGTGTGTGTGTAAGTGTTTGAGTCTGAGTGTTGCACAACACACCACACACACACAGACGACTCTCCTGCTGCGTCGTCTGGCTGGTAACTTGTTCGACTTGTTGATGTTGTTGAACTCATTGCAAATAAATACGCTTTTTGAATGCGCATGTAAATGACTTCATAAGCATTTTATTACCACCAAGCTGCATGTGTGTGTGTTTGTGTGCTCTAAGCTGCGCCAACTTGAATTCATATGAACACATTCACATGTTGAGTTTGTGTTTCCTTTGAAATCAATTGATTTCCCTTCTCCTCTCTTTCTTACGCTTTCCTTCTCACTCTTTGTCTGTCTGCCTCAATTCGTGCCTCATTTGGCCCTTTGGAGCTGTAGTAATGAGCAGGAGATGTTTTTTTACTTTTCGCAGCTCTTCTGCCGAAAATACTTATATGAGATGCCAATCCCAAGCGTCGAAAATGTTGTTTTAATTTTTAATGAGCATCGCTCGCGGAAGTCATACATCATTAGTATCAAATCCGGCAACTTCAATTTCAATTTTAATATGCGTACAAGGGTATTCAGCCCACAATATCGCATATTGCAATAGCACGTGCTTACTTCAGCTATTTACAACAAAAAGGGGGGACAACCCACAGCAACAGCAACAACAGCAACAGGAACACGACGAACAACAACACACGACGCACATAAATTGAAAAGGAATCACAATTAATGAGTTCGATGAATGCGCCATTGAGAGTCTGGCATTCTGCCTGTAGAAAGTGTCTGCATACAGTACACACCGCCACTCCTTCTACGCCCTTCGTCCAACCCCTTACCCTTCCCTTGGCTCTACCCATTACCATTTCCATGCGCTTTCCTGGGCCCCAATCGAGTGCCTAGCATATGATTGCAAATGCCGCACATTAGCGGATATCAAGTGGGTGTTACTGAGTATCTGTCGCCCGCACAGTCACACCCCCTACCCCCTGTGTGTGTGTGTGTGTGTTTGTGTGCTTGCTGGGCTGATGTTGTGCACGAGTCCATGCCAAATTGAATTTCTAGCCTTTTAGATCTTTTGAAATGCCTTGTAATTGAGTCATTTGAATTCTGACTTTTCAATTTAGGTTGCGAATACTTACATATATATTTGAACATAAGTGTGTGTGTGTGTGCTGGTGTGTATGTGTGCGTGTGATTTAATCTTTTCAACGTAATTTAAGTGATTGCCTTGTCGGATTTACCAATTAAGTTGCATCAGGCAAAAGAAAAGATTATAACTTATGAGTGTATTCAACTTGTATTCATTTAACAGAACCATATGTGGTTGCCTGGAAACGTGGCATTGCCATCCTCACCGCCGGATCCGTTAAGGTGACACCCGATCCCCGCGTGCGTTTGGTTAGCGGGTTCAATCTGCAAATACGTGATGCTGTGCCACAGGATGCCGGCGATTATATATGCCAAATTGCCACTATGGAACCACGCGAAATTACGCATACCGTTGAAATTCTTGGTAAGTACGTTTATGGCATCTCTTTTTTTTCTACCCATATTTTCTATATATATTTTTATATATTTTTTTTTTTTTTCGGTCCACTTTTATGACTTTTTGTTATGCAAAGTCACATGTCAGAGTTTGGGAACGGGATTGGGATCGGGATTGGGATTGAAAATGGGAATGAGAATGGATTTTTATTATGTGTAAATTTATGCGGCTTTCACAAATCACTTGGGTCCATTGTTGAGTAGGCCACATCATTTGGACACCTCTTAGTGGTTCAGTGTATGTCTGTGGGTCAAATTAACATATCCTTAGATCCTCCAAGTATTATACGCTACGGCCACTCAAATATGCAAAATAGATGCGCTGCAATTTGGCGGCTTTATGACCACAGATTCAATAGGGAAATTTCCCCCCGACCAACGGAAAAATCAAAACTAATCTGCCATTTTGGACCTTTAAACTCAACTTGCCACTGCCATTGGCCACTGCCACGGCCATTGCTACTTTGGAGTGCTGCAGCATCGGATACTCGAGCATCGGATTCCCAGGCATCGGATGCAAATTGCCCTTTCCTCCCAATTGCCTCTTGGGTCCTTAACTACTTCCTGTCGACAACGCATTGTGCCTAACAAGCGTGCGTTTCTCAGCTCTCTCTCTCCCTTTTTCTCTCTATACTTGTCTCTATCTATCTTTATTCCTATCCTCTTCCCTTTTCTCTGCTCCGCTCTGCTTTTCCTCTTTGGGCATCAAGTTTCTGCCTTTATCTTCTATGTCCCCTGGTCTCCCCAGACTTCTCCTCTCTCTCTACCCCTCTCTGCCCATCATGTGCTGTCATCGCTTTTGGTGGTGCGTCTTCTAATCAGCAATGATGAATAATTTGCATATATTTCCCCCAATTACAATGCTGCCTTTTTATTTGCATACACTTGGCTAGCGGGGCTCTGTGCACTGCTAACACTTTTCCTGGCTTTTCTCTACAATATTCCATATACACATATATAGGTGTGTGTGTGTGTGCCTGGGCCTGTGTATGTGTGGCGCATGCAAATTGCGATACAATTCCCAAGATCTCCGAAGTGAAGTCGGCTCGTTTCTCATTGCAGAGTTGGCTGCCCTGTGCCAGCGAGAAATGATTGAAAAATAGTTTAGTTCATGTCCTTAAAGATGTTGTTTTTTTATCACTCGTACATACTTTAAACCATGACTTTGTTAGCCTATAAAAATTGCGTATTTATTTCAACAGCAGCAAGCCAGTCAGTAGTAGCAGAAAAATAAAAATAAAATAAAAACAAGAGCAAAATCGTTGAATACAACTTTTTTCATTTGTCATTGAAACTTGGTCCTGATGCTGGTCCTGATCCTGTGCTGCTGTGTCGCCACAAACAAACATTAAACAAAGACTGAAAGCCCAGAGATGCGACCCCGTCCCCGTCCTCGTCCTCATCGAGGATGTGGCCTGTTTGGCCAACAAATGGGGAAAAAAAAGTCGATTATTGAAAAGTTTTGTTTATTTTATGTGTTTATTATGCGCTCCGTTTGCCAAATAATGATCATGGCCAGAAATATTTCGTTTATTGAACTTTAGCAGCGCACGTAAATTGTTGCCCCGCCCCAGTGAAAAACAGAAAAAAAACCAAAACTCGACACCAACTCCAAGAGCTCGATTCCGCATTGTTGTCAAAGGAGAAACAAGCAAAATAATGCGCTGTCGAAGTTTTTATAGGCTCAACAGCAGACACCCAAAAATAAGCACAAGAAGACGAAAAAAAACAGCATCCTTCTGCTCCTCGCCCTCTAGCTCCGTCCCCTCTTGCCCCCCTTGCGGTACTACCCTTCAGCATTCGTCCATTTGCTTCGACAAGCTGGAATATAAATTTCATAAAGTTTGCTCTGCACTGGCATTTTGGCTCGCCAGCTTTTACGAGCGTAAATTACTTTCAGTTTGGCCCACACTAAAGATGAAAAAATAATGTGCGCTTGCCAAACTTTTGCACTTGCCCCGACAACGGCGCACTTACAAAGACATTAGCCCAACGGTTCCAGGCTCCAATGTTGGCCAAAATCGTGGCCAAGTGTGCCGTTCCAGATTCACATCCAGATTCAGTTTCAGTAACAGTTCCAGTTCCAGTTCTTGTTCCTGTCGCACATAACAAACAGTGCCTCCAGTTATGTTCCAAAACTTTGTCCAGTTGACAAATCTCTAATGCTCATACCAAATATAATCACACTTTCTCCTGCTCTTACTATGTGTACCCATTATTTATTGTGTAGGGGTATATTGTTTTCACAGTTGCCACAGTTGGTGCAGGAATATTTGTTTTCGTTACTAAGTTAGGGTATTTAATTATAAATTAATTCTTTATTGGTTTTTGATAGTAGATTATTTATAACATTAAATACACTAAGTCCATCTACATGGTCTGCGTAAAAAATAAAGGCGCCTAAAAGTATGCAATGATTTTTTTATTAGTAAATTTCAATTTATTTGATGGATATGTCAGAATCGAGACTAGCCAGAGACACTCAGGCTCTCAACTTTCTCTATCTTTCTGCATTTCCCTCTTTCTCTACTCTCTCGCCCTGACGTCTTTCACATAAGTATTTATTTACACGCTCAACATATTGTGCAGCAGCAAGTGATGCAAACATTTTGCATGCCACATGCCGTTCTTTTGAAATGTTGAACTCTCATGCCCTTGGCTAATCCGTTGACTGTCCGCATATCCGGCTGTCAGGCTATTGTTCAATTTTATTGGCCAATTTGTGGATAATGGTTCGAACTCTTCGCCAATGGTCGCTGCAGGATGTGCATGTGGCTTTAAGCTGGTAACATTTATGTAATATTTTTTTGTGTTGCTGTTTGCGTATTTTAAAACTCTGCTCTGTTGACTTTATTGGGTTTAATAAACCAATTTGCCATTGACATCTGGTAGCCAAACATCCATTAGCCAGCCTCAGTGCACCCTGCCACGCCTCGCTGCGGTTGACCACAATCAGACCACAAAACATTAAGTTACGTGGCGTCCGTGTGGGCAACGATTGTGGTCAGCTCGTCATTTTTATTGTCACTGACTAACGAATGTAAAATGATTCCAAACGGGTTGCAATGATTAATGCATGCATACAACACTCGCATTAACCTGGCTAATAAGCTTGAAGCATCTACTATTTGGAAACCCGAACTTAACTTGAAATATAAATGCAATGCTTTAACATGTGTATTCAATTGGAAACCATAATTATTATCGTAGCTGCATGGTAAATAAAGCCACACGAAATTGTAATAATTATATGGCCAATATGCCAGAAACAATTGCATGGAAGTGTGCGCACAAGTGCAACGGGAACGGGGAGGAGAGATGCAGAAAGGCATTCAGGTCCTGGAAGGCAGTCGAGTAGCATTTAATTATGTGCAGCAGCATAACAATACATGGCACACAGAACAAAAACAACAACGTCAAGCAAAGACAGAAAGAGAGAGAAAGGGAGAGAGTAAGAGAGAAGCAGAGCTGGTTAGAATTGTGGCGCAATCTTCATACAGGCCACAATATGCAATAAACAAATGTGGAGACAAAACAAGCTGGCAGGCAGTAAGACCACTTTCTTTGGATATTTGAGACAAATTGCCAACACAATGGCAAGCAAATTACAAGGATACGCAAGGATGTGTGCCTCAAGTCCGGCCAGGATACTTGGGCAAGTGAACCGACAATTAAACGCAAGAAAATTCAAAGCACTTTCCAAAAGCCGTTTAAGTTTTCGCACTAAACTTTAGCAAACTAACTATGTATTTAAATTACTTAGCAGACGAACGAATTACACTCCCTTTCCACCCACCCCTCTGGCCCAACACTCTTCCCTCAATCGATGGCAAGTGAAGTGAAGTTTTCTATGTTGCTCCTCAGTCCAGTTTGCAAGCACGTAACTTTAAAAGCCGCAAACCAAACACTGAAGTTTCAGCTTTGGCCACATTGCGAAATAAGGCATAAAATCAATATGTACAATACATATAAATGTATGTATGTGTGTGTGCAAATTACATAAGTATTATGTACATAAGAGCATGTAAATGGCCGCAAGTTGCATCAAAAGTTTCTACTGCCTCCGCAGCGGATATTGTGGCAACTGCGGCATCGTTTGCCTTCCAAGATCTTGCTTATTAAAATTGTTGAGTGCTGTCCGCACAGCCCCTCCCTCCGCTTCTCCACCACCCACCTATGTGCACCGCCCCCACTGTCATCTATTGGCATCGCATTAGTCGTCATCTGGGTGACATTACATGCCGCAATCCAAGTATTACATGCCACCAGCCAAGCAGCAAGTCAAAATCAACTGCTCTATAAGTCGTCAACTCGCAGTTATGACCATGGATTCGAGCATTTATTGAATTCAATATGCGACTGAACTCCCTTACTCCCTCTCTATCGCATTCTCTGCCTTGTCGCCATTCTCTGTCGGCTGTCAGGCATAAAGTCCCACTAAAGCGTGAAATTATTGAAAATATTTCGGGCAGAGCCCCTAGCAGCCATATGAAGGATACACACACACACACACCACAGAGAGACACAGATAGTCAGACAGACTAAAAGGCAGACAGACACACATAGAGAGTAGCGAGTCCTTTGGTCCTGTGCCGAGTAAACAGACAACTTCATTGTGAGTGCTCAGTGCCTTGGTTGAATGTCTTTTTGGTTTAGTTTTTGGCTGTGAGCCACAGTCACATGATTTATTATAGTCGAATGCAGATTTTGCAACCATATCCTTCTCGATTCAACATAGACAGTTACACATGCAGATAAGGATACACACACATATACAAATATCTATATATTGATATAGATAAAGATGCATACTATATTTATTTATATCTGTTATTCGCTTTCACTTTGTATGCTGCCTTGTTTGTGCTTTCCCAATGATCAATTGTAATTTTCTTTCAAATGCAAATACGTTTTCGTATCCATCATTTGGCCACGGGGATTTTTTCTTTTATCTCCCTCTATCTCTCTTCCTCTAGTTTTCCCTCTATTTGCCTTCATTTGTATTTGTTTTGGACAAAGCATTTGGCATCCATAAAGCTATATATAAGAATATTATGTTGTAAATTTGATGTTTGCCTTGTTTTTTGGTATTTGTATCAATAAAACTTTATTTGAAATAAAAGGTGACTGATTTTCGACGTTTATATCTACTTATTAGAACCCGTACTCTAATATAGAGTAGAGGGTCTATTAAGTTTGTCAGAAGCGAAATGTGCATAACAGGCAGAAGATTGAGTAGCCGACGCAATAAAGTATTCCATTTGTTTGTGTATGTGTCGTCCCTGAGCAGCCATGCGCGATCTACTAAAAACAATTAAAAAAAACGACAGCTGCTTACTGTAAATGAAGTCCGCGGGTTCAAGCGAGCCTTCCTATTGGTTCACGCAGCCTGGGGAAATGCAAAACAAAACAACAACAATATTTCATATTTTCTTTTTCATTTAAATTCGGCGCACATTTCACCGTTACTTCACTAATCCCAATGTTAATTTGTTGTTGTGTTGTCTCCAAACTACACTTGCAATAATTTCTTTTTGTTTTGAAAATCTATGGAAATCTTAAGTAATTTAAAAGATTGTGTACACCTACTTTTTTTTACAGTGCATCGCAATTTTAGTGTAAATATTTGGCAGCTGCAACTTTCTATTTATTCAGTTCGCCTGGTGTTTGGCTGTGTGCTAAAACTTATCGGCTGCACTTTTGATCAGTTGCGAGCGTCACTTTGTCAGTCTGTCTGACTGTCAGTCAGTCAGTCAGTCAGTTTGTTTGTCTGTCTGACGTTCTATTTTTCTATTTGGGTGTGTGTTTGTGTATGTGTGTGTGTGTGTGTGCCGTCACGATCTCTCCAAAACTCACGAAAAACCAGCAAAACAACCAGGCGAACAAAATTAGCAGAAGGCATTTCTGCTGCAGGCAAACTGTTATAAAAACTGTTATATTAAATACCTAGCGCAAAACCAAGCAATTCTATTGGTGCAACTGCATTTTACGCATCACCCCTCTCCCTGTTTAACACAACAACAATGTTTCATATTTTCTTTTTCATTTATATTCGGAGTACATTTCACCGTTACTTCACTAATCCCAATGTTAATTTGTTGTTGTGTTGTCTCCAAACTACACTTGCAATAATTTCTTTTTGTTTTGAAAATCTATGGAAATCTTAAGTAATTTGAAAGATCGTGTACACCTACTTTTTTTTACAGTGCATCGCAATTTTAGTGTAAATATTTGGCAGCTGCGACTTTCTATTTATTCAGTTCGCCTGGTGTTTGGCTGTGTGCTAAAACTTATCGGCTGCACTTTTGATCAGTTGCGAACGTCACTTTGTCGGTCTGTCTGTTTGTCTGTCAGTCAGTCAGTCAGTCGGTCTGTCTGTTTGTCTGTCGGTCAGTCTGTCGGTCTGTCTGTTTGTCTGTCTGTCGTTCTATCTGTCTATTTGTGTGTGTGTTTGTGTATGTGTGTGTGTGTGTGTGCCGGCGCGATCTCTTCAAAAATCACGAAAAACCAGCAAAACAACCAGGCGAACAAAATTAGCAGAAGGCATTTCTGCTGCAGGCAAACTGTTATAAAAACTGCTATATTAAATACCTAGCGCAAAACCAAGCAATTCTATTGGTGCAACTGCATTTTACGCATCACCCCTCTCCCTGTTTAACACAACAACAATGTTTCATATTTTCTTTTTCATTTGTATTCGGAGAACATTTCACCGTTACTTCACTAATCCCAATGTTAAATTGTTGTTGTGTTGTCTCCAAACTACACTTGCAATAATTTCTTTTTGTTTTGAACATCTATGGAAATCTTAAGTAATTTGAAAGATCGTGTACACCTACTTTTTATTTCAGTGCATCGCATTTTTAATGTAATTATTTGGCAGCTGCAACTTTCTATTTATTCAGTTCGCCTGGTGTTTGGCTGTGTGCTTAAACTTATCGGCTGCAATTTTGATCAGTTGTGAACGTCACTTTGTCGGTCTGTCTGTCTGTCGGTCAGTTTGTTTGTCTGTCTGACGTTCTATCTGTCCATTTGTGTGTGTGCATGCTTGTGTGTATTCCGTCACAATATTTTCGAGCAATTCTATTGGTGCAGCTGCATTTTACGACGCTCCCCTCTCCCTATTTAACACAACAACAATGTTTCATTCTCCGTTTCTTAACTCTATTCTTCTAACATTTTACAGTTAGGTCCTTGTGCGTGCATTTGTTGTTGTGTTGTTTTCAGTTTGCACTTAAAGAAATCTGTTTTTGTAATCGATTTCTATTGAAACCGTAAGCAATTTTAAAGATTATGTAGATCTCTTCTTTTTCCCAGTGTATTGCTTTGTGCTGCTGATTTTTTTGAGCAGCTACTTACTATTTTTTCTTTTCGCCTGGTATTTCGCCTGTGTACCCCATGTTTAAATTGCAATCAGCCGAGTCTGTCAGTCTGCCGGTCTGCCTGTTTGTCGGTCTGTCTGTCTGTCTGTCGGTCTGTCTGTTTGTCTGTCTGACGTTCTATCTGTCTATTTGGGTATGTGCATGTGTGGGTGTATGCCGGCGCGATCTCTTCAAAACTCACAAAATACCAGCAAATCAACCAGGCGATCAAAACTAACAGAAGGCATTTCTGCTGCGGGCAATCTGTTATAAAAACTGTTGTATTAAATACCTTACGCAAAATCAAGCAATTCTATTGGTGCAGTTGCATTTTACGCATCTCCCCTTTCCCTGTTTAACACAACAACAATGTTTCATTCTCCATTTCTTAACTCTATTCTTCTAACATTTTACAGTTAGGTCCTTGTGCGTGCATTTGTTGTTGTGTTGTTTTGCTGTTTACACTTAAAGAAATCTGTTTTTGTAATCAATTTCTATTGAAACCTGAAGCAATTTTAAAGATTATGTAGATCTCTTCTTTTTTCCAGTGCATCGCATTGTGTTGCTCATTTTTTTGAGCAGTTACTTACTATTTTTTCTTTTCGCCTGGTATATCGCTTGTTTTCCCTATGTTGAAATTGCGATCAGCAGAGTCAGTCTGTCGCTCTGTATGTAATTAAATTAATTAATTAATTAAATTAATTTGTTAACTAAACGATTGCACTAATATTATTGTCATAAACCGTTGTTGAAAACATGTTGAAACTGAGTAACGGGTATCCTAAAGTCCTTGCATTCTTTCTTATTTTCATTTAAAAATTTATGTCCGCATTTGAATAATTCTTAAAATGTTTATTTATAGTATAAATTCAAGACTTATTTCATTTAAAAACACTTAACATAAATGTGTTCAATGAAAAAGTAAATATTTTTTGTTAAGAATTGCAAGTAGTTTATTTAAACAGTAAAAAATGTCCTTCGCTGGATAGAAACAGGCTCAGACTTTATGCGGAAAGTATTAAACAAATCTATAAGCTCAAAAATAAATAACATAAAAAATGAAAGCCGCATAACCTTCACGTCCTCGGCGTCCTCTTCAGGGAGGTTAGGGCTGCCATGGAGGCGAGTTGAGGGCGTGGCCATTGCAATTGTCCTTGATTCAGCAGAGCACAAAGCAAACATACTCGTGCTGGTAACTTTTTCCATTTTTTTAAACAGCTGTAAAATAATTCAGCCGCAAATATAAATAAATTGGAGGGCGAATTAAATAAAAAATGCCCAATGCTGTTGGACAGGCGAATTGGCAGATGCGTCGTTCCCAGTGACAGTGCCTATACCGGCCTTCATCCTTGCCCTCATTCTGTCCTCAAACGCTCCTCATGCTCCTGCTCATCCGCAGCGTTATCCTGAGCCGCATCCTTGTTGTGGGTGTTTGGCTACTACCACACGCGTAAACGCCATTTTGCACTCATTCAATTTGCATTTGTGTGCATATTTATTCAAATTGGTCCTTGATCCTTGGCCAGGACTTGACTTTGCATACATTTTGTACTGTATTTTTGGTGGTCCAATGGTCCAACGGTCCAACGACTGGACGCGACGCTGGACAGTCATTGTTTTTTGTGGAATAGAGACTAGTGGCCATTTTCTAATGTGTTTTTCTCTCTCTTTCTCCCTCTCTTTTTTTACCGCTCTTTCTCATTCTTTGTTTTGTGTTTATTTGCTTGCGTCTTTTGCAGTGCCACCAAGGATTCATCACATTAGCACCGGCGGACATTTGCAAGTCAAAAAAGGTTCATCAGTGCGCATTGAGTGCTCGGCCTCTGGTAATCCAACGCCAAATGTGACTTGGAGCCGCAAAAATAATATTTTGCCCAATGGTAAGATTTTGCATAAATAGGCAAGCAGAAGCACAACGAAAGGATCCAACCAGTCAGCTAGTCGAGCCAGATAGTCAACCAGTCAACTGGCCAAATATTCAACTCTCTGCTCAACTGTCCAACTGCTCAACGACTCGACTGGCCATCAGTTTGAGCAGTCAACTGGCCAACAGGCGACGCAAATTAAAAGCATAAAGAATAACAAAAAGATGCCAACAGAGAAAACAGAGCGAGGAACGAAGAAAGGAAAAAAACAAAGTAAATGAATATAAAAAACTTAAACAATTTCCATAAAAATGAAAAGTCAAAGAAATTATTTTGTGCGCGATACAGAGCGTCCTGCTTGGCGCCTCTGCTTTATTATTAAATACAATGCACACTGGAACAATTCAGTGACCCCCTTTGACCCCCTTTGACCCCCAACCCCTGCACACCCCTCTCTTGTCTGGTCGTCTGTTGGAGCTGCTCTGTTTGGTCGGTTGGCTGCTTCGTTGGCTGCTTCAGAATTCTTGTAATTGCCTCTGTCATTTCTTCGATGGGCGCTTTTATTGACCTGCTGCTGATTTTACTTAAATTCTGCAGGAGAAGAGAAGCTGCACTCACACGTCCTGTCCATCGAAAATGTGGATCGTCATAAGGGCGGCGTCTACATATGTACTGCCAATAATGGTGTTGGCCAACCCGCATCCAGTCAGGTTGTTCTCCACGTCTTATGTAAGTAATTCACCAACAATGGGAGAGTGTGTGCCACTGTGTGTGTGTGTGTGTGGAAATGCCAAACATCCGTGTCTGTAAACGAAACAAATTAATTTTAAGCCAATTGGTAGACACTTCAATTTATTTGAAAACTGATTTTAATGGTTATTGGCTTTAATGCAACTGAAAGGCGATTGAACTGAAAATAGACGTGTGCTTGGCATTTCACACACTCAAACACACACAGTCACATTGACCTACAATTATGTGGGTGGCAGTGGATGTGACTGTCTGACATTTATTTAAAATTTATATGCAATTTCGATGAAAGTTTTGGTTTGAATGAAGTGTGGGTATAATTATATAGCCAAAGTCCGTCGCATTCACGCCCCCAAACGATTTTTCTCTTCTTTCTGTTTGCCTGCCATGTTGTTTACTAATTTCTTAATATTCCCCAAACCAAAAACCTTCCCCACACGCAGACCCACCAGAAATCTCCGTGGAGCGTCCCGTTGTCTTCTCCGGCGAGGGACATGAGGCCATGCTGGTCTGCATTGTGCACGGTGAAACACAGCCTGAGGTATGTTTTAATTAAATTTCGTGCATAAATTTTCATTTACGTTCGGGCTTTCACTTGGACATCTAACAGCAGAATGAACACAGCCATTAATATACTTACAATACAGACAAAATACCCATACTTATTTATACCTTCATACTCGGCACAACAATGGAATCAATACTACAAATTATAATTTACTTCGAGTTCAGAAATTAGTTTAAGAAATTCCCAAAGCTTAGTTCATAGTTGGTGTGTGTATCTTTAACAAAGCTCACAATCTATCCCAGCTGTCAACACATTCATTAAAAGTCGGTAAATACAAATTGAAATGCAGGACAAAGCATAATTTTAATCAAACAGCAAAAGAGAGATCTGGACAATGGTCTGATATCAAAGACATTTAGCAGTTTATATCTGGATTGAAGTTGGGGGATACACTGCAAAAAAATTTAAATTTATAATTTGGCAGCTAGGACTACCTAACAAAGTCCTAAGAACTAGTGACCATACAAAGAAAGTAAGAAAATTAATATGGAATATAAGAAACATAAAATTCTGAAGAAAAATATAGAAGTATTTAAGTTTCTTCAAGAAACTTTCTTGGACAAAATTAATCTTCAATTTTGCATTTGCCATCAAGAAACCCAAATACCCTAAGTAAGTAAGAGTATAATGCTCACTCTTAACACACACATACACACACAGACAGAAAAATATTTAGTTGAATTCTTTTTCTTATAGAGAAGTGTTTATTTTTTTATTTTTGTGTGCTGTGCGCCTTTGTCGACATTTAAATTAATACGCTTGGCTATAATTCAAAGTAAAATTGCGGAAGTTGCCAAAGCGGAAGTGTGAAGCGGCGACCAGCCAAAGCGGAGCGAGAAAAAGAGAGAGTTGAAAAAAAATCCTACATACACAGACACACAGACACTTACACAAAGCGAGCGAGTGAGAAGGACACAAAGTTAGTGCGCCAAATAATGACTGGCAACCGCAAATGTCAATGCTTAAAATTATACAGCGTCGGGTTCAGTTCTGTTGGTCTGAGTTCGCTTCTGTTTTGGCCAGGCTTTAACTCCAACTGTACCTCGGACTATGGATCCTGGTAAATGGACCACCCGCCAGTTCCACGAATTATTTGGGGCGTTGCATTACGTTTTTATGCTATTTAATTTTTCACATTTTCTTTTTTTTTTCTGCTAGCACTTTTCTCTCAGCTCGTTTGGCGACCGCAAAGAGTTGACTGCTTTTCCAGGAAAAGTCCCCCCAACTACTTATTTATTTGCCGACTGGCCACGAGTTGCTATAACTATTGCTGTTGCTGCTGATGTTGCAGTTGCAGCTCTTTGTTTATTCTGTTGGACACATTTCATTATACGACGACGTCTCATTCGCCCTGCGCCTGTTTTGTATTGTACTTGCCACTCAGCGGGGGGAGAGGGGGTTGGCCAGGGGGGCGTCGCTGCGTGGCAGGAGGTCGAATTCTGAGTGCCGGGCATATCATTTGTAGTCTTTCAAAATGGCATTTCCTCGAGCAATTTTTACCAGCTGACTTCTTAAATAACCTCCTTCCCCTTCCCCTTCCCTATGGCCTTTCCGCCTTCCTTGTCATTTGCTATTTTATAGCGCAAACTAAATGTATACAATTTAATGCTTCGTTTTTATTGCTTTTGACTGTAGCACGCTAACAAGCCTGCAACTTGCAATCATGGTAGGAAAAACCTCTACAAAAATTTCCCTTTAGCCAACAGTCTGCACAGTTGTGTGAGCAAATCAATCTGGGTTTCTTTAAAATATTTTCTTGAAGTGCTTAAAAATAGGAAATATTTGTCATAGCGCTACTTCATGCTGTTCATGACAAAGTGAGGAAAATTCTAAGGATTAATAATGGAATAAAATACACTTATTATTATTAAATTATAACAAATGATTCGTATATGAGTATAAAGTAATTGGTTAATTGAAAATGATTAAGATAAAACGCAAATTAGTAAAATTGTAAATTAAAGATTTAATTAAGAGGCAAATGGAATTGATTATGGTCAAAGGTAACCAGCTAATAAATTTCTACAGTATAGAGAACAATGTGTATAACTATTAATAAATAGCTGCGTCGTTTAGGTTGATTGAAAACTTGTGGTATTGGCATATTGATAGGTGTTGCAATGCGGCTTTGTGCATTTTTAATTACGCTTTGACAATTGTTTACCGCATTTGTAAGTTAGTGAATGACTGGCAATCTGTAAGCGATATGCGAGAGTAGGCTTGTAAATTATTGAGAAACCACCTAATCACACAGATAAGCACACACATTGAGAGATAGAGAGAGACCGAGAGAAAGAGAGAGTGAACAACACAAGGGATTGTGTAAGAGTATGAGTGTAAAGTGTCGTTCACGTGGACTAAACATGAGTGCATACATATTTGCATATTAATTAGGAATTGCGGCAGAAGTCTGGCATATTCATAATCCATTGAATTGTTGATTTGTTGCATAATGAATACCATAAACAAGCACTAAGCTGTCTGCCACCCATGTGGCAAGCCATCAACGACAGGAGCTGCTGCTGCTGTTGCTGCTGCAAGCGTCGCAACGGCTGCAACATTGTCATTAGAGCAATTGTCATTAACATGAGCGACAGCAATGAGACAACATCATTATCAACGTCATTGACTGTGGTCATTGTCAGCGATATGTTGTTGTTGTTGCTGTTGCAGTTGCTGCCGCTGTTGTTGATATTGTTGTTGTTGCTGTTGTTGTTGTTGCTGCATAATCAATGTCATCGATGTTGATGTCAGACGCATTAAACATGCAGCAGCATTTGACAGAGTTATCAACAGCTAACAACATTAATGGGTGTTGCCTGGACAGTAACAGCAAAATCCACAGCGGCAACGCTAACGACTGCAACAACAGCAACAGCAGCAACAACAACAACACTTGCCCCACTTAGGAGCATGCAGCTTAATGCGCTGTCATCGTTTGGTTCGTATCCTGACGTTGTCATTGCTTTTAATTATTTTGCAAATTAATTTCCAAATTGGTAATTTTCTTCACATTTCCACAAAAACCCATGCACACAAGCTCACACACAAACACACTCACACACACACACACACACTCTAGCGCACACTTCCTGTCAATGGCTGCCATAATGAGTTTTTACGTTGAGTCCTCATCAGCTGCTGCTGTTGCTGTAATTGACTAAAAGTTGGCCTATTTGCAATTGAGATCCCCAGGAGTATATACATATATATTGTCATCCGGAATTGTGTGTTTCGATAAGCTTGCCACTTAATTACTGTGATTTTATTAGGCCTAACAGCATATTAGGCTCCAATCACTTTCAAATCCATTTACTGCTATTACTCTTTACGATCAGTTGCAATCACTCAAAAGACAAGTAATTGACAATTACTGCTGAAATTGAATTAGATAGCAAAATGTATTTTACTACGTCTTACATATTGTCATTTTTGGATCAACTATGAAACTATACATTTTATAACTCCATTTTGAAGACAGAAATTCCACACATTTCTAATAAACTGGTATGCATCGAGTGTTCGATTTTGTTGACATTTCTGTTATAATTGCAATTGAAAATCAAATGGCAAATTATGTTGACGTTTTCACGTTTTTAACATCATTATGTAAACGGCAATGAAGTGGAGCACTTGAAATTAAATGAAGCGAATACTTCACACTCTCTGCACTTGTTTGACTTTTAATTAGAGCCTGAATGCTTTCCATGGATTCCCGTGTTGTGCTGTGTTGAAGTGCTGTGATGATTGTTTGGATTATGCGGAAATTGACAGGCAGTTTGGATGATTGCTGTTCAATTGTAAACTCCAGCTGTGCAATTAATTACGACAAATTATTTATTGTTCTGTAATTTCTGCAAGAGTTTTCCCCATGGGAAAATGTCAACGGTGACGTGGGTAAAAACAGGCTCATCAACCACCTGAAAGCAACTTAAGTCAATTGCTGGCCATTAGTGGCGACACTAGTAGCAATCATACAATCATACAGACACGCAACTCCCAAATTTCTCGCTTTCTCATATGTGCGTGTGTTTCGCTATACGCTGCGTATGCGTAATTATTTGCTTTTGCCTACGGGTTACTTTGAACAAAAGCTGGTCTCAACACGCAGCTGCGTCTCTTGCTGCCGCACACCTAACAACACGTTTCCGTTAACAATTTCCGCCTTGGCATCCAAGTGGGGATTGCATCATTGAGTGGCAGTCTGAAAGGAAAAGCGAAGAGCGAAAAACGAAAAACGAAACGGAAAAAAAGGAGAAGGACTCCAAAAGGAGAAAACTCACGCAAATTGTGTTCTTCTCTCTTTTAGCTGATTAGTGTTGATTGGCATTTTTCACTTTGTTGCTCATCAATGCTAATTTTTTTTTATTTTTTCCTACCCACTTGGAAGTTGCTACTTTTTGTTATGGTGATGGTGATGGCGATGGTGATGGTTCTGGTTCTGGTCCTACACTTAACTTGACTGCAAAGTTGTCCAAGTTGTTGCGCACTCAACAAACAAAATAGCACAAGTGCAAAAGATTGATTGACGCAACATTTGCGTAGATGTTGATATTGATGAAGTGCGGAGCTTTCGGTCAATCAATCGCCTGTCTCAGAGCACTACCAATCAATGAGAACATTTAATAAACCAAAGTAATTAATGCGCTTAACAGACTTGTGGGGAACAACAGCAACAACTTACAGATACACATACGAATACGAAAAGATACAGATAGAAATATGAAATACAATAATTTTTCGGGCATTTTTCTGCCATGTCAACACTTCCACCTCGTTACGCACGGCTGAGCGACAAGACTGGGAAAATATATTCCGATACTCTGGCTGTTGCTGTTTCTGCTGTTGCTGCTCTTCCTGATGATGTTGGCCATGCTGATGAGCGTTGCTTAAATAAGGGAAAAAGCGTAAAATCAACAACAGCAAACAGCTACGACTACAGTGAAGCCTAACAAAAGGCAAGGAAAAAGCAAACATCAACATTTTGCACAAATAATAACAAACATTTATGGCACAACATCACAACTCGAACTACACACGTACCCCCAGTCGTGTAAATGTGTGTGCGTGTGCTTGATATATATGACAACACATGTGTGCACTGTTGACAGCCATTTTAATGGAATAAGCAGCGAGATGAGCGGTCAAAGCGACAACAAGTTGTGTGTTTGTCTTCCTATCATTCTGGGAATCAGCAATCTAGAACTACTCGGTGTAAAACCAAAATGTCATCTTTTCATTTATTATCATTATAATACAAATTGTTGTTGTAAAATACTATTAATGGTTTTTTTTTAATATTTTACTGTGGTCCTTATTTCATTTTACCTGGAATTTGTACGGAAGTTTTATTATATTATTTATAATATTGCGTATTTGCGCATATATAATAAATATCCCCAAAAAGTTTCTTACAAATTTGTATAGTTACTACTAAAAATATTCTTTATATAAACTGCTATAAAATCCACTTAATCCAATCATTCCTACCTATTTTATGCACCAAAAGGTTATGATATAGCAGCTGTCTAAGTAGAGTTCTTATAAGAAAAGAGTTGGCAACAAAATCGGCAAATTGCCCCATGTGCACTCCGTGAAATTCGTGCTCACAATACTATACAATATTTACTTTTCCCTTTTAGTTATATTTTCCACATATATATTTATATATATTCTATTCTATTTGGAGAATTGTATTTTCTTGTTAAAGTTGTTGTTGGGTTTTCTGGATTTTTGTTATGTGAGTCATGCGTGGAGCACCTGCTGCTACCCGTTTTTCTGTGTTAATTCGTGCGTTGTGTCCTGGCGGTGTATTTCCCCAAACGACTGCCAGCCTGTCTGAATCCTGTCAAAGTCGCCGTAACAGCGAACACAAACAGGCAGCTGGCAACTGGCAACTGGTAACTGGCAACGTGCAACCAACAAGCAGCTGAGTAGGTAAAATTTTTTTTTTTTAGGGCCTAAAGCACGACTCGTTGGAAAAACACGCACACGACTGTCAGAATAGTACCACAAGGCTAGTTAGTTCTGGGATCAGGCATAAGGTATATGGAAACTGGGAACTGGGATGTGGGAACTGGGTTCTGTTTGCAGAGGATATGAGCACACTTGACATACGAAACAAGCTGTTGAAATTTTGCCTGCAGTTGTCAAAATATTCAACAAAATTAAGAATGTGCTAAAATGTGGAAAAATGGTGGCAGTAACTTCGAGGTTAAATTTAATTTGGACGCGAAGAAATCAATGTTCAAGTGAAACCCCAAGTGGCTGCAATGCGATCTATCTAACTGTATTCGCTGTAAATCACTTTGAACAACTTTCACACACCACACACACACAAAGACACAAGCAACCACACAACCAGACACACGCCAATTTACAGTTAGTCAGTCAGAGTAACACTCAATGAGTTGAAGAGTGTTTTTTTTTGGTTTTGTGTTAAGAAAAGTTTGAAGTTTGAAGATGGTTCGTGTTCGCTTCGATTGACCAAGTTTTCAATTATTTACAGGTAATTTGGTTCAAAGATACCATGCAATTGGACACCACCGAGCGCCACATCATGGAGAATCGCGGCTCACGTCACACGCTGATTATACGCAAAGTGCATCCACAAGACTTTGGCAACTACTCCTGCGTGGCTGAGAATCAACTTGGCAAGTCACGCAAAACTTTACAGCTCAGTGGCAAACCGAATGTTGCCGTTTTTAATTCACCAGCAATCAGTCAATACAAGGACAGGTAAGCGCACACCTCCCACGCCCGTCCCCTCTCTTCCCATCACACCCAATCACACAGTGAGTGAGTTCTTCACGTTCCACTCGCTGCTCAATCGGCAGCCATATCAAGTGGCAGCTAGAGACAAGACCAGACACGTGCCCACGTGCCAAATACACTTAGACAATTTGTAGAGTGCTTGACCTCAGCTGAGTTGAATTTATTTCAGTTGAATTGAGTTGGTTTCGCTTTTAAGTCGTCTAATTAGCGCCAAACACCGTTCAGTTAAAGCTCTTTGGTATGTGTTTATGGCAGGTTACGTATACGTAACGTTAAGTAAACGAGGCATAAAATTCAAAAAGTGCAGCTAAAACTGAAACTGAAATAACAACTGTCAGATTTTGGACAATGCGGCAGATAGAGAGCGGCTTTATTAGATTAATTTCATTGAATGACAAACGGACAATGGGACAGTGAGGGAACTAGTCGTATACGTAACGTAACAAATAAAAGTTTTAATTGGATTAGCTGTCATCAGACGCACACGAACAGACAGACGGACACACATGGCTGAGAGAACAAGCAACCAAGCGACAAACAAGCTCACATCTCACTGTCAAACCCACACACACTCGCACACACACACACACGGCGAACATAAGAGACTTATGGACAGACAGCAAAAACCAGACGAACATTGGAATAGCTGTAGACCCGACAAATTGCCAGTGAGTGGCATTGGCACCTTTCAATAATTCAACTTGAATTAAGTTCAATAAACTACATAAAAAAAGCCCAAGTTAAAAATTAAAATAAAATTACAAATTGGCATTTGAAATGTGCTTGAATTGAAAATACTTGAAACAGTGACGTAGAGAGAGAATTTGTAATAGAAATAGAACATCAAATCGGTCGCATATGAAATACCAATGTCCTTTTACCAAATAATTCTATTTTGGGCCAGCCGCATTGCGCATACGCTCTGTATGGCAAAGTTTAGCTAACAAATATTAGCAAAGACTCTCTCTGTCGCTCCCTGTGATATTGGCTAGCAATGGCATTGCCAATGTCAATGGTTTTCGGAAAAGGGAAATGGTGAAAAGTGAGGGCGATGTCAACGCAACAAACGCTGATTTCATTTTGTGATTTTGCCGGAAACTGCTGCCGGCAATTAAGCTGGCAATTGGTCCCCATCGAGCTACACCAA
Organism: Drosophila dunni; assembly: GCA_018152125.1. Lineage (NCBI taxonomy): Eukaryota > Metazoa > Arthropoda > Insecta > Diptera > Drosophilidae > Drosophila > Drosophila dunni. Next base: position 17,270,840 of record JAECXC010001917.1, on the reverse strand, counting down.
TCGGTTCTCGACTGTCGACTGTGTGGAACTCTATGAACTATCGACTGGCGCCAGTCGGCAGCTCTTCAATTGTTCATAATCATTTTTATTGCTTACTTTACTTTGATGCCACGAGTATATGCGAAAAGTTTTCTTGATTGGCATTTTATGTTTTTATGGGGCAACAGGACTTCAGGTTATTAGTTCATATGGCTCAATAAGCATGCAAAAAACATACAGACCGAAACAAACAGGGGAATACATACCAATATAAATATATATATGTATTTATGTATTCTAGTGTTTATTCCCCAGCTACAGTGTTGGTATAAGTTGCCTTGTTTATGACTGGAGCCCCTTTCAGTGCTCCATACTTTGCTCAGCTGATTAGCATTCAAATTGTGTGCCGAGTTTATCGCAAAGCAATGAACTAGCGCCTTTGTAATGTATTTCCAGCAGCAAGGACAACAAGGACAACCGCTTCCTTCTAATTAGTTGTTTACTTGAATAGTTTTTCCCCTCACCCTGATACTCTTGCTACTCCCCCTGCGTTTGGCTATAAATACTATCAAATCTGCCTTTGTTGTTAATATTAATGCGTTCGTTAATGAGCTTAGGGTAACTCCCGCGTTGGCCAACTTAAATTCTTAAACTCAATTCCATTCACCTTTAAGCCAAAACTGCAGTTTGGTCGTTTGGAGGGTACATGGCATTTGGTTAGTCTTTCGGTTGAATGAACGGACGCATTGTATGACGGTTCAGAATTGCGAACAGCAGGGCAAACAAAGGGTCAATAACAAAAGCAAGTGCAGCAGTAGGAGCAGCAGCAGGAGCAGCTACAACAACAGCTTCAAATATGGTATCTTAACCCGGCCATTGTCGTCAGCAAAGTCAGCAGCGTCAACGTTGATTATGTTGTTGGCGTTGTGATGATTGTTGTTGTTACTGGTGCTGTAGTTCGGATTGCTTGCGTGCCAGCTTGTTGGCTCACTGAATAACTGCAGCGCTTCGAAAGGGATTTGGATGAAATTTAACAATTACATATTGATTGAGTTCGCCTTAAAATAAATCTGGCGCCAACTGTTGCACGCAAACTTTTGCCACACACCCGCGAGCAGTCTCTCTCACTCTATGTTGTTGTATAACTTCAATTCTCTATATACGTATATCTATATTTTCCCCTTGTACGTGTAGATATAACATCTCCTGGGCAGTGGATTCACATACACCCATCGAGGAATACAAGTTGTCCTTCCGCAAGCTGCCGCAAGGACATGAGGTCGTTGACAATTCCATTGACTCGCAGTCCTCATCATCATCATCGTCGTCGTCGTCGTCATCGTTATCCTCACAGACTTACGGCTCAGCCACCCACAATCATCGCATTGGCAACAACTTGGGCAACTACGCTGGCTATGGGAATCTGATGCGTTGGGGCCACAACGATTGGCGTGATGTGGTGTTGCCAGCATTCCCGCTCTCCCACCATTACATGCAGGGTATGAGCTACATGGTGCGAGGTCTCGATCCCGATCAGCAGTATGAGGCCACAGTGCAATCGCGGTAAGTGTCCTTAAAGCTAAGCTCCGACCAAAACTTGACATTCGCTTAGTTTGGCTCATTAGCTTGCAACATATTTGCATATTATTGCCGCACAATTAGTTGCAGTAACATAATTAATATGCTCTGTCTCTCTCCCTCTCTTTCTGTCTCTTTCGTTCGTAGCAACCGCTATGGCTGGAGCGATTTGACCAACAGTTTTTTCTTCTCCACATCATCAAATGGTAAGTTTTTGTTGCCTTTTAGCCACTACTATTTATAAAGTCTTTTTGGGTATCACATATATATATTCTATATATATATCTTCTTAAATAAACGTAATCTGCGATATCGAAACTTAAGCCCGGCGCATGTCAGTCGCCTATATATAGATACTTATATAAATAAGTATACAGTATCTGTAAATGGCATAAGCTGCTCACACACACACTGGCACACACACACAGACAGTCGCACATCAGCTCACACAGTCATGCTTATGCATGCCTCTGGCGCTTATGCAACTATATTTATTATTTTATTTAAAAGCTTCAGTTTTATACACCATGGGGTATCATCGACAAATTGTAACCTATTTTTAAGTGAAATTTATTTTTTCTGAGACATACATAAGGTTTGATAAGAATGGCATTGAACGACAGTACATTAAAAACTTATATTCAGAAAGTCTGTCAGCTTCATACAACGAATTTCTCCAAATTTTTAGATAATAAAGCCAAAAACTTAGTTCGTATCTTTTATACTCCCAATTAGTTTTAAACGTATTTACAAGGTACTTAAATCTTCGTCTCGCTGAACACACTACTCGTTTCTTTTGCCTTTCTGTTTTGTTTAAACTTATTTTGACACATTTTATGCTCTTTTTTTGTTGTTTTATGTTACTCACTGCATGCATAATAATTTGGTATTAAATGCTGCTTTCGCTGATACTCGTAATCCAGAAAAATCACAGTGCAGCAACAGCTACAGCTACAACAATACAAGCAGCTTCAAAAAAATAAAAATAAAATCACAAAAAGGGCAAAGTGAAAACTGCAAATTGTGCACTTTAACACATTGAAATAAATTAAAAGAGAAATGCTGTATAATTTTATTAAATATTTTTATTTTGTTTGACATGAGTACACTTAGTCTCTTGAAATATTTTTGCGCGCATCAAGTATACGCAATGCAGTCCGATGATTTCCATTTACCGCAAATGGGATACTAATTGCAACACTGCCGCCTCACACCCAAATTGACTTAGCATAATGAGGGCGAAAAATCAAATAAGCACACGCACACACAGTACTAATTGGACGCACACACACACACGCACACACACACACCTTTGCGCGCTGTTGTAAAGAAAGTCTCCAACATTTCTTAAGAGTCGTCATTGCGGTTATAAATAAACAAAGATGCGGGGCGTCGATTGGGTTTTGCATTTTGCCAGTCGGATGGCAAGGTAGCAGGCAGGTGGATTGCATTTAAATGCGCAGCGAAAACCATTTATATGCAAAACTATTGTTGCATTGCATACTGAATGAATGCCGCAATGGCAACCGAACAACTATGCAACCCTACCAGCGTTCATATATATTTCTCTATAAGTATAAATATATGTGTGTGTGTGTGTGTGTATCGTGAAGAACTCGCTGGCGAACGGCGCGCGGAAAACCGTTTTTCCATGCAAATGACGCATATTTGCCAGTGCCATCGTCTGGCTCCGTTTGGAGAACGCTTCCGTACCAACGTCATCTCCCTTTTGGCCAGCAACATCTTTAGACCGTTGTGCGAAATGCATGCAAATGCAAACGCAGAGCCGTCGGTTGGCAAACAAACGAATAAATATGCATACGAGCCAAGAGAAATGCGCAATAAACACGCAGACAGGCACACGCACACACAGTGGCACACACACACTTCCACACAGTGGCACACACCCATTGCAGTCAGACAAAGCGATACAGTAAAATTAAATCAAGTAAAACGTGCATGCCACAAAAGGAAGGCAGCTGCAGTATCGATGTCACTATTGTAAAAGACGTTTTTCCTTGTGACAGGTAGACACACACATACACATACAAAGAAACACACTCACACACATTTACATACAAAAACTACTGCTGTCTATACACAACTTCATTAAGGACTATTGTAAGTTGCACAGGACGTGGCTCCTGTTTTCCATCATAAGTACAAAATACAAGTTGCTTGCCCCTCAATGTGGCAGCAATTGCAACGCGTTTCGTGGCAAGTCATTGCCGTGCTTTGTGCTAATGGAAATTACTTCATTATATTTTCGAAACGTAAACAATTTACGCAATTAGCAACATGGTATGCAATGCAGCAGCAGCAGCAGCAGCACCAGCAATAACAACAACACCAGCTGCCTTAGAGCCTGGGTTGGCAATCGTGGCAAGCGGCAACTAATGAGCCTAGAGTGTCATAACTACAGCAACCACAGCGGCAACAACAATAACAACAACAACAACAACAACAACAGCAGCTTGAATGAGTACGACAACAACAATAGCCATAACAGCGGTTATAGCCACAATGTCAACAATAATGCCAGCCATTGCCATACACGGCAGCAAGAACACTAACACTAATACTAACACTGACACTAAAGGACAACAAGCACACTCGACCAGACTCTGTAGCAAGCACTTTGGCACACACACACACTCTCACTCACACTCGCACACACATATTAGCAGTTCATTTACCTAGACGACGTGCGCTGCAAGTAGACCAGGTTGGACAACAGTGGCTTCTGTTTGTGCCCCGGCCTTGTGGCAAATATGCTGGTCATGCCACTAAAAGAAAACTCCAATTGAGTGTCGTCGCAGACAACAACAGAAATATCAACAGTTCACATATGTGTCCTTGAGCACACTCACGCACACACACACACACTCTCATGTAGAATTGCTGCAATTGCAAATTACATTTTTGCTAGCCAAAATAAAGTTGCGGTTAGCCGAATCAGCAATTTGGTTAAAACCCATTGCAAGCAACAAGTTAAATGGCTTACGGAAAATGACAATTTTGGTAAAAATGTTGATACGATCTGAGAAACCTAAACAGGATTTAGAAAGAAAGAAATTATTAAATTTTTGTTAGTCTGGAATAGGAAATTTAAGACCCTGAAACTATCTGAAAATTAAACTTTTAATTTACATGAAAGGACATTATAAAAATTAAATATTTAAGGCTCTCAAAACCTTACAAAAAATGTATAACAAATAAATAAATCTTTACAGAAAATGTACATTTAAAAAAATATTAAAGTGTTGATTTAAATTAATGAAATTTGAAAATATAAAAATATTAGTATTTGCAGTCGCAACAGCATACAATTTTAATGCAGTGAAATCTCACATATACACACTCGCATACACATGTATGTATAATACTCCCTTAGGGCATATCCACTTCGATTTGCCACTGGATACGCTGTCAGCATTTAGATCGTCCTTAAAGGGCATTTAATTTTTATGGCACTTTTTTAATGTACTCACTGTGCGCTATTTTTATGGCCACCGTTGAGGTTGTTGTTGCTCTTGCTGTCATCTTTGTTATGCGTGAGACAGAAACAACAGCAGAAGGAACAGAGAGAGACGCAAATAGTCGACTGTGGTATGCAACTATTTACACACACGTATGCACAGATGTGTCTGTGTGTGTGTGTGTAACTAACGCCAAATACACACGCTTAGCTTAACCTTAGTGTAATATTTGAGATATGAAAGGGCGGGAGGAGCAGGGGGAGCAGTAGGGGTAGTTCAGAGGGCAGCGCACGGACAACACTCCTAACGGGACATGGAGACATAAAAAATAATGCATTTTGTGCACGCGAAAAAATACTCGACATAAAGCACAAAAAAATACGAAAAGCAAAAGAAAAAAAAATAGAAAATAAAGAAGCGAAGTTAAATAAAATTACAACATAAAGTAAGGCAACGAGTGTTATGTGTGTGGACAGGCGGTGTGTAGAGGGGTAGGAGGGAACAAGGAGGGTTGCTTAGGGGAAGAGAAGGCTAGAAGAAATATCAGAAAATGAAAGACTCGTTGAAACTTGCGTAAAACTTGCTGAAACTGCCAACTGAGGACCAGTCAGCAATAGCAATAGCAATAGCAAAAGCAATAGCATACCCAACAACAGCAACAACAGCAACAGCAACAACAAGAACAAGGGCAGCAGCAACAATACAAACAACAACAACGCGACACATTCAAAGGATGACAAAGTGGACTCTTACCCAGCAAGCCAAAGGAAGAGTATGCAGACGTTGGAGGAGAAGAAATGGGGGGAAGGGTATAAAGAAGAAGACGTCGCGACTGCCGTCTGTTGAGCTCAAACTTTCAATTTACTTGTCCATCGCATCTCTGTCTCTTTTCCTCCGCTCAGCTGTCCCTCAGCACCACCACCTTCCCCCTCCTGCCCACCATTATGCTGCGTCTCTGTATGCGTTTGAAGCTTTTGTGTTGCCGCTGGGAATGCTTTACCAAAGGCCCCAAACAACAGCAGCAACATCGCTTTTTGCTCGCCTGCAACTTGCGAAGTTTACACACACACACACACAGTTTTGTAGTTGCAGCGTAATAAGCACATGGCTGAAAAGAAAAAAGCAAAGATATATAAAAACTATATTATATATAGTTATAGTACACATATATGTAGATGTATATAAATGTGTATATATTGCAATACGCGCTGTTGCAAGATGTGTAATGCGAATCCTCAACGTGAATGTTATGTTTATGTAAAGTGCTGCTCCCACCGAGTGCACGAGAGAGGGAGAGACAGAGAGAGAGAGAGAGTGAGAGCGACAGAGAGGGGACAGATCGCTTGTGGGTTTTGCAACGTTGTTTGGCTGTTGTTGAAGTTTGCCTCAAGTGTTGCGTATATAAAAAAGAACCAGCTGCATTATTATAAGTATTAAACTTATACCAACACAAACACAAGTTCACACACACATACATACAATTATGCTCAGCTATGTGTGTACAACAGGCTTAAAGCCCAAATATATAAGTAGCCAGCATTGCTGTTATTTAAATACTTTTTTTCGCATTTCTTGACAAGTTGAGAGTACTTTGTATTTGCCATTGGTTAGCGGGCAAAAGGAAGCTTGACATGGGTTTGAACGGGGGTAAGGGCTCAAACGGGGTGATTGCAACCATTGTGGCAGCAACTAGTTGCAACAACCTGCAACAATGTTGGCGAAAATCCGCATTTAGCAACGCCAAAAACGCGCAAATCCGTGCAACCACTGCACCACAAGCGTTGCCAACTATTCGACGACTGTAGCTGTACAACAGTTAACGGTGTTGTTGCTCCAAAGCCATGCACTGCGAGAAAGAGCATAGCTAATACCTGCAGAGGTAGTTTTCTCCTATCGCGTGTGGTCGCTTTTATTTTAGTTTAGAGTCAGAAACTGGCAGAAAAAAAGTAGCAATTCTTAATTAATTTACAGTCACCCAAGGAATTTTTTACACACTTACCATAGCTGTGTATGTCCAATGAAATGTGGTCAAAGAAATTCATCGCATTGCTCAATAAACTGACTGATTTAAAGTCCAGAGAAATGTATGATAAATAAAGTCACATATATTATTTTAAAAGTGCAACACTTCCTCTTGCTGACACTTGTCTGCTGCGTGTCCACTCCTGTTCAATTCTGTCGAGTCCTGTCCAGTCTCGTCCCATTTGGTTGGCTAGCTACGAATATTGTAAGCTGCTTGTTACTGTTGCTTTTACCCAATGCAATTCCAAATGCGCTCAGCAAAAAAAAAAACTACAACGGTACGAAAAAATTCCATCAAAAATCGGATTTAACTGATGCACCTATCAACACACACATACACACTCACACACAGCTGTGAATAAGTGTGTGCGTGTATTTATCGCCACACCGCAATGCTATTACGAGAATAGTGCGTTCGTCCGGTGATGGTATGCGTTTGAGCATAAAACCCTTTTTTCTGTTTAGAATAGAATTCGAAACGAAACGAAACGAAACGAACCCGTCAGGTGCTGAAAGGTGGACACTGCGGTAAGTTGGTCAACGGTTTTTGGGCCGACAGCAGGTATGGCTAACGTTTGTTTGTTTGGCTACACAAAAACGTTGAACACGAAATCACAAGTGACGTTATGGTTTTGTACCACCAAACCGCAGGCAATAAAAGACGCAATGACAGTCGATGGGCAACGACAACGACAACGACAACGTTGGAAGCAATGGGAACACCGGGAACAGCAGCAACAACGGGAACATTAGCCGCTTAGGGAGCAGACGACAGAGACTGCGACTGCGACTGCGACTCCGTGATGTCCAGTTTCATTATAAAATTGTTTGGTATTTTGCTGGCGCCGTATTTGACAATTTGCTTGTTGTTTATGTTGACAGCATGTGAATTTATATGGTAATTCGATGCGTTTGCCGTTTTGTCGTAAGTCGCTTTATGTGGCGGCTACTAAATGGCAAATGAATGGCCAAAAGCGGAGTGCGGGGCTTGCCAAAGATTTGTTATAATCTCTGTGCCTGTATGTGCTCCAAATTGAACGTGTCATGTTTTGAGGCGACGGCAACACAGATGCCTCAATAGATTAGCTGTCCTGAGAACCGAGAACAGAGCACTGAGTAGTGAGAGGCATGTGCAACATGCAACACCACAAAACAGCTATCACTATACACTAACTATATGTAACGTGCAACGTCAAACAACATCCGATATTTTAGGTTCAGTATACTGTGTCCAATGTCCGATATGCTCAGGCCGCTGTCCGCCGTCCGATGTTTTCTGTCTATTAAAAGTGTCAGCAATGACTTGAACGTGAACAGCAGCAAATGAGAGCACATGAAGCATGTCAATGCCTTCTGCTTTCTGCCGAGCGAACTACAAACTACCAACTTGCGCAAACCCATCCAAATGGCAGAACGGATGCTGACTTTGCCTTTGACAGCTGCAGAAACATTGAATGAATTCTAGGCACTTTCTACATGTGATTTTTGTATGCTTTAGATACTGTCGAACAGTTTGCTAGACAGCCAACTGACAGAGTGTCAGACTGGCAGACTGGCAGACTGATAAACTGACACACTGGCAGGCACATCAAATATGAATAAGTTTTGAAGACCCTTAGCAAAATGGGTGTGTATCTAGACAGCTTACGAATTGCTAAAGAGTTACGTCAAGACCAGCGCTGCTTGAGGTAAATGAAGCAGCCAGAATATCGTTAACTTGGCTAGCTGGCATTCGGGCTTACTTCTGCTCTACTTTGTCGGCGATGCTGCGGCGATTGCAATTGCAATTACCATTGAATATTGGCCAAAAGCAGAGCAGGTGTCGTTTGCCAGCGATTTCAATATCAATGAATGACTGTTCTCTCTCTCTTTCTCTCTCTCCCTCTCTTTGTCCATCTTTAACTCCACTCCATTTTTACCTGGCTTTAATGGCAAAATGTACATTTGTCATTATTGACAGATGTCGCACGTTTGCCATTTTAATTGGCGGCTTACACAAAATGAGCTGCTCGCCAGGATATGACCTCGCTTGTACATCCTGTCAGCCTGTCCGGCCTACAGTCCGACTGTCCTTTTAGCCATCCGTCTGCGCTTGAGCGGACAAAGTAAACTTTTTCTGATTGTGCATTGCAATTAAAGCGTTAATGATTTATGTATTTGCGGCCATGGATTTGATTTAAATGTCAATGTTGCAATCTCCATTAAATTATTACTTATCAATCCGCCATTTGCATTTATATGAAACATTCCCCAAACCAGCTTGACTATCGCTTTAACTATCGCTATAACTATCGCAACTATTTTATCATTTCGCTCTTCTTTCATTGACTGATCCACGTATCAATTGCAGATGTACTTGTCGATCTGTCAACATTCTTAAATCACGGTCAGTCAGGTTAGTCTTCGTCCACTCTCTAACTCTATTTCTAATTCTCTCTTTCTCTCTCTATCTCTCTCTCTCTCTCTCTCATTCTTGTAATGCCCAACTCGCTTTCTTCTACTCTCTTTTTGTTTCGCTCTCTTTCTCTTCTATGTCACTCTATCTCTTTATCCCTCTTCATTTGCATGTTTATATCTGCATGTTTTCATTTTTTGTATATTTTCCATTTTTAATACATTGAATAAAGACTCGAAGTTTGCCTAAAGCTTTAAAAACAAAATAAATAAACAAAATTTGTATAAACGGTAAATACACACACACAGAGACACTCTACTATTGTCTATGTATGAGTGCAATATTGCACTTTTTTGCAGTTTACCGAGCATTTTGTGGGAAAACACTGTTTCTATTTCTGTTAAATATGAAAAGCTTTAGAGAAACGAAAATAAAAATAGAATGATAGAACAACAGCTTTTTAAACGAACAACACGAATATATCAATTTATATACACACACATATGTGTGTGTAGAACATAAAAATCATCAACAAAATTCAAACGTTTCGAATTGCATGAACAAAGAATCTATTTTATTGCTGCGAAATACACACACACTCACACACACACACACACATTCGTTGAATTCGATGCAGATGAATGTCATTCAATCATTAAATTTACGCATTCTGTGAATATATTGAATGGTTTTCAAATAATTATACATATGCTCTAATATTGGCAATTCAACAAAAATAAATTTCCTTTTTTTTCTTTTGTCTTTTGATAATCCATTGCAGATAACGAGATGCGAGATCTGAGTGTCACATTCTATGGCAGTGGCGCTGTTAATCGACAGAAACTGAGCCTCATCACATTAAGCGGAGTCACACTAATGCTGAGACTTATCCTGGCTTAGATCTATAATCTACAGATAGTCAAATTTGATTCACGTAACGAATTTCACCGCCAATAGAATTAAAATGGATGGTTTTGATTTGAAACAGTTGAAAGAAGACAGGCAATAACAGTTGACAGTCGAGTTGTAACTAGCTTAAGACAAGAAACATACATACATACAGGCTATGTATGTGCAACATTATTTCTCTCAATCTCTCAATTTTCTATTTCCATCAAACATTTCAAATGCAAAACTTTATCAAACAAAAACTAAGGCAAGTAACATAAATGGAACCATATAAGTATACACTTACAATACTTACGATACAATCAATGTAATAGCATAAGAGGTGACACATGATGACATGATTAAACAATTCACATTCATACAAACATTTCTACATTTCAAAACACTCGAAACTTCAAACTCGAAACTCCAAACTCAAATCACAAAATTCAAATTAAGTGTAAATAGATTTTATTGCATACTTTTAGGAGTAGGCATTAATTGCACCAACAAAGAAACCAAAGAAACGTAAATGAAAACAAAGGAAAAAGATAAAAAGAAAAACAAAATACAATGACAAATTCCTCGATATAAATCCACACAATCTCATGCATAGTTTGTATCTAAATAATGATTAGTCAAATAGCAAATAGCAATGCTTTAGTGTGTGTGCAAGATTGAAATTGAGACTTGTATCTTGTACAAGTGTAAATGTTAATTTAATTAACATTCCAGAGCATAGCCAATTATTCATACTTATACAAGCTGTATTTCAAGTATATTCACATTCGTTTCCATAATTTAAGATGAAACTGCATCTGAAATAATTTCAGATTGAATTTCAATTACAAAATGCAAACTCGCAAGTCGCAAGTCGCAGTTTATCTAGCTTTTTGCTACTTTGATGTCTGCATGTAGAACGAGTGTGTCTGTAATTAAGTAGCATAAATAGCGGCTAGGAAATTATTATTCTTTGATTTATATATGTAAATTACACAAAAACACTTCCACACACACAAACACACACGCACACTCATAACCTTAAATAAACCAACTTGGACATAGTTTAAAGCTTTGCATTACAACTAGGGTTTAAGTGTAAATATAACGAGTTAAAAAAAATTGGAAAAGCTGCTTAAAATGCCAAGAAATGGATACATTTTGCAAAATATATAAATTACTTAAATGCATTTAACTATAATATCGAACAGGGTGTCGCGATCAAGGTGGATTTTCCTCCAATATTCCAGTATTTCGTTTGTAAATAAACTGCACCCACATACTCGATCTATATAAATGTACTTTTTAGATAAGAATCGGCACAAAATGTTGCTTAATCAAGCAGGAGCACCCCTATTCGCATTTGGTTTTACCAAAGGTTACCGAAGGCCAGCACCGTTCCCAGACACCCTGTTTTTATCAGTTTTAGCTAATTTAAAGCTAGGTAAAATATTCCCCTTTAGTCAAAAGAAGCATAAGTAAATCATAAATTATATTAAATTATAAATATAACAAAATGTATGTAAACACGTAAATTGATTTAAGAAAAATAAACAAAAACAACACAAAACAAAACGAAACGAACAAAAAGCAAGAAAACAAACAATTTACTCGAACAGCTTTTAAAAGATTTAATTAAAAAAAAATACATACACGTAAACAAATTGTCATTGAAGTTGCACAATGGCTGACAGTGAAAATGTCGGAAAATTATAACAAAATAAAAATATAAAACTGTATGTTTACATAAATCTCATGGCCAAAGGAAGAAACAGCAAAGGCAAAACGTAATTATAATTATATTAATATATAGTGCGTCACAGAAGATATATATGTATGTATATATATATATTCTTATTTCTGGATCATGCATACATATACATATATACGTGCTTGCAACCGAAATTGAGTGAAGAAATCGACACCAGATGAAAGAGAATAATTAAATATTATGGCAAACCAACCGATGCAAGGGGTTATTTCCCCATTTAAGGAATAAATCAAATTGCGAATTCACTTTCAGTTTCCAATTTTCAAGTTTCCCCTCCCGAATCCACCAAAGTCCATTCTCTTTGCTTGGGTCTAGCAGCCAGACTCTTAAATGATAGGTAAATACATTTTATAATATAATGCTATTCTAGTCTATATATATATTTATAAATATATGTATATGTGCGTTTGTATGTGTAATTTACAGAATTTAGTTATATGTATTTAAACATAATTGTATTTAGTTAATGCAATAATAAACCAAACAAAACGAAATCTGTGTACAACTCTACTTTCCGAAAATCAACAGTTTATGATGATGAAGATGATGATCACGATGATAACCCACAAATGAAAATTTTTCTGCATTCGATGTATATGTATATGTGACTAGAAACGTACTCGTATGTGTATGTATATGTATATTTGATTATTTTGTAAACATTTTTCAAACAACTACAAATAAATAAAGTCTATATTAACATATAAATGTAATTAAATGTCTTTTCGATAAATTTCAATTAAATCTAATATTCTTGAAGCTGCATGCAGCCCACACAGGTAAGATGCTAGCGAGTTGGTGACTGTGGTAAAAGCTACTTTATTTTATTTACTCAACCCAACAGATTCGTTGAAATCCTTGTAGCTGCCTCACCTTTTTTATGTTTCACTGTGGCCATGTAAACATTCGAGAGCGGGGGCTGCGATATGGAAATGAAAATGGAAAAGTTTGCATGCCCAAGACTTGTACGATACGGTGCAGGGGGCGTGGTCGGACTCAGCACGGCTTGGCAGCGAGCGAGGGGCGTGGGGTACAAGGCAATGGCAAAACTTTAAATGAAAAATTTGACAAACAAGCATAACGCTTATTTAAATATATAGCCACATACATATATATTTGTGAGTATATGAGAAATTCAGTTACAATGCTAGGCTAGACTACAGACAACTGTAATATTTGCATAACACTCACTCACTCACTCACACACACACCCTGCACACCTGTCGAATACCAACTACATGCTAAGCAGTTTGGCAAATTGAAAAGTTATACCCCATTTCATAGGTGTATTCTGGGAACAAGTTGCCAACAACTAAATATGAACACAAGCATAAATTGTACAAATGTCCATTACAGAATTTTACAGGCATAATATTATTGCCTGGCTAATTTGGTACCCTCTTTTTGGGCACGCCACTTCCTGGCTGCGTCTGGAACGAGTAGGAGACGCAAGGAACAAGGTGCAAATGGCATAAAATTGAGGCAATAATAGGCGACCCGAAAACGACATCCACAGTAACAGCAACAACAAGAACAGCCTTTAAACTGAACTCCAACCAGCTGCACTTTTGGTTACGTGACGCAGCGCGAACGAAAGCGAATGTGAGTCAAAAGCAGTGGAGAAAAGCAGTAACATGCCGACGCCATGTTGTTGTTCCAAACATGTCTGCGAGTGTGTGTGTGCGTGCGTGTGTTCACCTCATTTCCGGGCATTGTTTTTTTCGAGGGAGGCTTTTGGCCAGGACAGCCTGTGTTACCTTACCTGCGCCCATGTTGTTGTTTACTGCAGTTGGTGCTGCATTCACGTTATGAGCTACTTGTTGTCCCGCTGCGCAGCCAAAGCAGCACAAACACTCACACGAGCACAAGCACAAACACATACGCACAAACATGAAGCTTTTGTGTGTGCTCGTGTGTGGCATAAAGTTCTTTGCAGCTTCAAATGCATTATGGCAACACGAACGCCACTCGACAGCTTGTGTTTATTACGTCTACACTGAGAACAAACACTTCTAGAGTCTATGTTTTGGGCGGAAAGATAAGTTAACAGTGGAAGTACTCTAAAAAAGCATGGACAACTTTTAAAAAAATAAAAATTCAAGCTATTTGGTACTATTAAAGACCAGAAATTTAAATCTACACTTTATGTGAGTAATATTATTTTTAAGTTTGAACCCTTTGCTTTTTTGAACAGTGTTGAGCTTGCAATGAGCACGGAGTGCAATACACACACAGATACACAGCGGAAGACCACTACATAAATATTTGCATATGAAATTTATTATGCTAAAAATAAGCCAAGATTTATAAAAAAAGGAAAGCGAGAGAGAAATGTGAGTATGTATGGGTGGAGAGAGAAGTGAAATAAGGCCAACTTTGGAGACCCAAGCGTCTGCATAATGAAGTCAGACTTGGCCCGCAACAAATGTCATGACAACTTACCCCTCAACACCCCGGCTGTCCTGTGACAGCCGTGTGTCACATCAGCAGCAGCTGTAGCAGCAGCAGCAGCAGCAGGAAAAGCATCGGCCCCATTCACACCTTGCTGTCGGCGCCGTCACTAAGCCTATTTATGTGACACGGCAACCGACAATGTTGTCTTCATCTCCGTCTCCATTTCTGACTCCTCCCCTTTCTCCAGTCGTCGTCGGCATCGTCATCGTCGTCTTCCTTGCAATTTGAGACCCTTTGTGCGACCGGAAGTGGGTCATACATGCACCTTAGTTCCAATTCCAGTTTCGGGCCATGATAAAACCAACTGGTTGTAATTAAGCCCACGAAATGAAAAACCCCTTTTCAAATGGGCACAACATTTGTGCTACTCGAGTGCTATTTCCACTCATGTGCTTTTACTATTTCTATGATTCTGCCTGTTTGCCTGCCTGCCTGTCTACGTGCCTGCCTGCGTACAGTTTCGTAGGAATCAACTTAAAGTCTAAGCGGCTTTTGGCAAACGTCTGCCGACAAGAGCTTAGTTTGCTTGACAACATTTAAGTCTGCAGCTAATACAGTTATCGAAATAGTGCATCAACATATAAGCTATAGTCAAGGAATATAAACATACGATATATAAAGAAGTATAAGCAGAAACACTTCGATTAACAACCAAGTTTACAAGCTATGAACTGCAGCTTCATAGCAAGATGATGCTTATCAATAAAATGGCTAAGCATAAAAATAAAAATTTAGAATATTAAAAGTAGCTATTTAAAAAAAAAGGAAATAAACGCAAATAAATATGAAGGGGTGAATAACACAACAAGTAGTAGTATGAAACATAAAGTATGAAACAGTTCTAAAAAAGTAAAATATACGAAGAGAAAAATAAGAGTAAAATGGCATTAAATGGAAATTATGAATGTAAAACCCTCACAATATTAAAATTCCTATAAAATAAACCATTAGCAAAGGTCAACAACTTCAAGGCAGTCAAATCAATGTCAAAGGGTAAACTAAAACAAATTAATAAGTGTTTAATTTAAATAAACTTGAAACAAAATAGAGCATAAAACATTTCCAGCTGCTTAGAGCATTAGGATTTATAATCGCAGTTATAACTATAGCAACAGGAATCTGATAGATATTTCACTGCAGGCTTGCTGACTGTCGGCTTTCCTGCACCACCACCTTTGGCACCACCCATAGCAGCACACTGCCAGGATTCCAGAAAAAGCGCGTATCAAGTGCCACTCAAAATGTGGGTGCGTTCCACTCCAAGGAGAGCGGGAGACAATAAGAAGAAATGGCATTGTAAAGCTGATATAGCCGTGTTGCTAAGCAAAAGCTTTTCACTCGTATTGCATGCCACAAACCTGGGCACGTGGAGTGAAGTGAGCACCTGAATGGAATCTCTTCCTGTTAAAGTCAAGCGCTTACAAACTGGCCAAAAGTCTTCATGTCAGATTGCAACACAAACTCGACAGTCGTCTAAAAAAATTCAAATTATTTTGAATTAAATTTTTGTAAACAAAACTGTTAATGCTTTGTGGTATTATATCCCCTATGTGCTGTTAGTTAATTAAATTCGGCAAAAGCAAACTATGCTGATTAAAATTGAAACTACTCGTTATACATATACGAGTACTCAAAGAAATTTCGTTCACTTTGACAAGTTTCGTATCTTTTGAAATATTTAATTGGAATGTAAGTCGATGCTGCCAATTATTTAAAATGTTTTCAGTCTGTTGAATTGCCATTCATGACGTTCCTGATGCCCGACATGTGGCAGACAGATTGCTATTGTTTGCCTTTAAAATTGGAGCAATGTTACGTATACGTAATAACATTTATAAATACGCCTAACAACACATCTTCTGCTGCTTGCTACAGTCTTCACTCGCATATGTATTGATGTGCAGCTAATGCGACCCCTGAGAATGACCAGGCAGCAGAGAAGCCCCCGGAGCAGCAAGAGCAGAAATGAAGCAGAAGAAGAAGGATCTGAAAGCCAGCGGCGCTAACGAGCAGTGCCTTGGAGAGGACGCCGCTTGGCTGCAATTGTTGCCAAAGCTGAATGCCAAAGCAAATAACAGCGGAGGGACACGGAGCACAGAGTGAAAGGGTATTCCGCTGTACGCTGTTTGGTATGTGAGGAGGAAGCTGGGCAGCTGAAACTAAATGGAAATGCACAGCTAGAAAAAAAATACTGAAGAAAAGTAACGTAAAAATGTTGCAGCAACAGCCAAATCACAAAATCCGATTTGCATGGATTTGTTGGTTTCTTTTGTTGTCGTTGGATCCTTGCCGCTGACTGGTGGCAATGCTGTTGCTATTATTATGCAGCATAGTATTCATATTGTTGTTGTTGCTGTTTGTCGTATTTGTTGTTGTAGTTGTTGACTTTGTTATTTTTTCTTAATGTCTGCTCAATAAAAAGTGCTGCCATCGTTTTCTATTCTCGCTTTTTACGTTCATTCTTTTTGCTTTCCTTTCGTTTCTTTTCTTTTCGTTTTTCTTTTTTTTTTGATTTGTTTGTATGTTTGTTTCTGCTAAATTGTGTTTTCCCTGTTCATTCATTCGTTGGTCTGCCCCTCACCGTCCCCTTCTTTTCCCCAACAGTCTGCGGATGTTTCTACAGAATTTCTCAGTGATTTTACATGTAAGCATACTCGTGAGCTGTGGCATGTCCACAATTGAGGCAGCCACTGCTACACCGCCACCGCCAACATCCTCCTGCCATCTTGCCACACTCCTCGCTCGCCAGGATGCTCGTTCATGTTCTGTTTTTATATGTTTATTTTCGTTTGTTTTTATTTTTTTGCTGGCTTTCCTTTTTTGCTGCCCCAAGCTACTCGTATTGCTTGTCCATTGCAATGAAGCTAGCGTCAACGAAGTTGTCATTTTCGAGTGCTACATGCTGCATGCCACATACCCCCCCCCCCCCACACACACACACACACAGACACACACTTGTACACATTTAGTACATGCATGTATGTTGGTCGCTTACAGGACGTCAGTGTAACAGAAATCTCCCACGATGATCTCCACTTGCCAATTGTTTGATTTCATTGCACATTGTTGCGCATTTTTGCGCTAACTCTCCTGTGCTTTGTGTCCTTCCGCTCTTGTGTCCTTGTGTATGCCTCTTACACGAGTTTCCCTTGTACAATAACGTAATCTACATAATATTTTCTCTTCGTTGTTTTTTTGTTGCCTTCTTTCTTTGTTTGACTTCTCTCATGTTTCCCCATGTCAACATTTCCCACAGAGTTTTGTCTGCCTGAATTTGACTTAACTCCTTGACCCGCCCACATTTCATTTGACTTTGTTGTAGTTGTCCTTGGTTTGCCCTCGGGTTACTTACTTCACTTGTTGCCCCATATCAGTGCCGCCAAGTGGCAGCCGTAGCCGTAGCCATTGCCAGTGCCACAGCATCAGCCGCATCTGAGCCACAACTTGCCTTCTTGCTACCAAAAATACAAGGGAGCCCCGTACACGGCATGTGTTTGCCTTCTAGCAGGGAAACCCCCCTCAACCCCTTCTCCCACCTTGGCCAGTTTCAATGAGTTAATGCGTGGGTTTTGATTGCTGCAGCTGTTGTGCTGCACCTTCTGAAGTCGACGCTTCGGCTTGCAGCTTTAGTTTATGGTTTATGGCTTATGGCTTTGGCTCTGGCTCTGCTTTTGGGTGGGACTTATGGTCAGTTGGCCAGCAGGCAATTGCATTATTATTCACTATACTCTGGTATTACGGCCAGCACTGAGTACCGAATACCGAGTAGTAAGTACTCAGTGCTCTGCCGTATCAATGTTAACAAACTGCAACCAGGACGCAAACAATACACGTTGCAAGAGCAGCAGACGATAACGCAACCATAATCCATCATAAGTTGAAAACGCCCAGCTCATTTACCGGGTGGCGAACACTTTCAATTCCGGTCTAGGCTTTGTTCCACCCATGGGTATGTGTGCGTGTGTGTGTGTGTGTGTGTGTGTAAGCCAATTGTTGAATGAAAATCCATTTCATTTTAACATGTTGGCCACAATTAGTGCACATCCAGCATGGCTTACTTAACCACAAGGACCTTTCCCGCTCCCTCTGCGCCTCTCCCTATGCTCCTTTCACTCCCAATCCCCATTCTGCCTTAGGTACGCCAGCCAACGAAACGACAAGCCGACTGAATGACCCTCTGTTGCTCTGCCTTCCTGCCTCCCTCACTACCTCCTCTCTTCTTCATCCAGGACTCTTTGAATGCCTGTCAAGCCCTGGGCCAGCACATGGCATACATGCAACAACATCGTCGTCCGCTTGTTTGTATCTGGACGCTGTCAGGCAGCTGCCAGCTGAAGTGGCATTAAGATCCTTTCGCCATTTTCTCTCCATTTTTTCTCCATCTTCTATCTTTAACCTGCATCTCCAATCTGCCCCGTCTGCCATATACACTCAAAAAATACAACCTCTTAAATCAATCATGTTGGACTCTTGGCTTCAAAATTAAATTAAGTGCACTCAAAGAAAAGAAATGTTAAAATAAACTGTAAAATATAAAATAATTAATATCTAACAAATTTTCTATGGCTTTAATGCCAACATATTAAAATTTGAACATAATTTCTTTCAGTGCGTTTAACGTGCATCGCAGTTCAACAGATTCGCTCATGGAATTAAGTTCATTGTGATTATTGCCGCTGGATTTGCTAACATTAAGCTCGCGCCATCTCTTTCTCACAATTTTTACTGCGCTTTCTCTGTCTCGCTCTCCCTTTCTCCCACTCACCCTTTGTCTTTCTTCTTCTGTTTCTTTTGCCAGCATTCTAGCTGACTCCACAGCGATTTAAGCCCACTCGAAACTCCTTTGGTTAAATGAGAAATGGCTTAATTTAGCAGCCATGAAAATTGCATACTTCGTCAGCAAATACGCGTTAACTGCATACACACAGAGAGTGCAACAATTTTTACACTGCATCGTGTGCGTTTGCGTGTGCATTTTGCGTTTAGCGTTTGCGTTTTGCGATTTGCGCTTTGCGGTGCACGCAATCAAAACGAAAGGCGGCCCCTAAAAGTATGCAACGCGAAGCAAGAAGCGCAAAACTGCCGCATTAAATTAATTAAAAACTACAAAATAAATAAGGAAAATGTAAAGAGTAAATAAATGCGCCAGGGACGAAGGGGAGAGTCAACAAAATAAACAAAAATAAAATGTAAAAAAAGCGACAAATTAAGAAAATGCAGCACACGACAAAATCGAATAAACAGCGCCACAACGAGCGCCCCTCTGTCCATGATAGTTCCAACTTAGGGATAGGGAAGGCCGAGGAAGGTAAGAAATTGGGTACGAAGCGGAAGGAAGTGAAAGAGCAGGGAATGAGTCAAGAGTTGTGCTGCAAGCGTTAGCTGCAAGGCAAAAGTGCATGCAACTGCAAATTGAAACGATGTCAGAGGCAAACCCAAATCCACTCCACTCCTTCTCTCAGTACTCTCTCTCCCTCTCGCTCTCTTGGCATAGCAAACACGTGAGGTCAGGTCGCTCGTTCATTAATCAAAACAATTAACGAGGCCGCATTTGCGCGACGTTTCCGTTTTTTGTGAAGTGCCCGCACGTAGCCAAAAATAATGAGCAGACTTATTAAGCGCGTCGACCTAATACGTTTTGGCCATGGTTTATACGTTTATTTTGGAACGGATTCCAACTGTATAGCACTGAGTGTAGGAAGTGGCGATGCTATATCAAAACCGCAGCTTAACGAGACGCCAGCAAAAACCATAACAATAAGCAATTTGTCAAGCACATTGACCACATCCACAAATTTCTACGAGCTGGGGTTGGGGGGTGGGGGCGATGGCGAATCGTCGCCACGCCGTTCCACTTATGCCAGGAAAACATAAATTTAACGCCAAGAAGCTCAACCAAGTGCCATCTCCATGGCACTTTTCGCATCCCGCTTTTCACTTTTCCACTTTCCTCGCTCCACCGCCCAAAAAACGTCGTGCGGCCCAACAGCGCGGACCATTTGGTTTAGTCCTTCCCAGTTGGGGGTCCTTCTGTCTCCTGCCCGACTGCGCATGAGAAATGATCGCCTGTCATCCATGCATTTACCCCATTTCTACTCAATTCTGCTTCCTCCAAATGATATTGGATACTCGTTTATGCAGTGCAAGTTCTATTTTCAAATACGTCGAGCTGTTTGCAATCAAATGCTGACACCAAGTAATCGTATCAGTCAAAAATTGTCACTCTTAATCGAACAGCGCAACACCGGTGCTAGTTTCGCTATCAATTGGTTTGTGTTGAGTCGAGTATTGAGGAACTTAAAAATTCTATAAGTAGCTGATAATTTATTTTTTGATACAATACGGTAACTAATAACTGGGATTTCAGTTCTTGAAAACAATTTGATTTGGTTAAGGCCATTAATTTTGATTTTAATTTAAATTTATTTTTTAAAACTTTATAAAATATTATTTAATAAATGTAAGCAATTAATGAAGTACTTATGGGTATGAGGTACTTTAAGCAGCTGTATCCATACATGTATTAGTAGTTGGAGTATGTTAACCATTTCAGGTTTCCATCATTACACATCAGCAATCAATAATTTTACGGTTTTAAAGTGCGCAGCTCACGCTCTTCAGTGCAGTGCAGATCAGCTTACAATTTGTTGCATAAAATTGTGCGCTGATTCAGTAGCTGTCTCTGGTTTCAATTTGGTTGCCAGTCTCACTCTGATTGGAGTTGATAATCAAAGAGTACATGTGGAAACATTCCCTCTGTCTTCATCCCTCTCTGTCCCTCTCTCTCCACCTATCTATATGCTGCTGTGACCGCCAACAGCGCTGTCCGTTTGTTGTTCGCTTCGTTTATGCAACAATTAAAATTCGCAAGGAGCGTGATTGTAAATTAAAAAGATTAAAAAATGTGTGACATATGCGTGCGGTTTACATATTTGCCTCCTTTTATTTTGGTAAAAACGTGTGGCCTCCAGCAATTACAAGTGCAAGCAAAAGACAGACTATTAAATACCTTAACTTTTATAATAAATATATATTCCAAGCATAGAAGAATTGAATGACTTTTTGTGCCCTAATAGAGGATGATCAATTATATATTAAATTATTAGATCAACTTTTTTGTAGAGCATACCCAAACTGCAGGTAGAGCTGAAATTTCCAGCGGCCTCGCATGATATATGCACAGACTTTTATTTATGATTTCCGTTGATAAATGCGCCCAATCATGGCGAGCATGTGCCGTTGCTCTGTTATTAAAAACATAACCTTATCGAAAGCATGCCACATGATGGCGCACACCTTCCGGCGTGGTTTTTATACATATCGTAGGTACTGGCGCTGCCACTGCTGTTGTCACTGCTGCTACTCCAGTTGTACTGCTGATGATGCTGCACTAGAAGCGCAGCCTTGACACCTGCCGTGTAGCGCAAACTTTGCAATTAACTGAACTGTTGCAGTTGGCAACTTTGTCCTCAATTGCTGCTTAGGGGCTAAAGCGGTGTTGCTTTTAGCCATTGGCTTTTTAGCCGTTAGTCGGCAAACTGCAAGCGTCCATGGCCAAAGGCGCGAACTTCTTTAAGTTTAATTATTTTTCAAAAATGCGAAAAACGAAAATTGGATTTCGACGTAGAGACGTCTCCTATTTTATTTACACTGCGCCATCCAATCTCAGCATGCAGCCTTGTAAATCAGTCAGTCCGGAAAGAGGATTGTCAGAGAGGCGGGGAGGGTGGGGTTTTGGAAGGAGGTGAATTGGGACTATGAGAGAGAGAGCTACTCTGCCTCTGAGTCTCTCTTCATTCACTTCCACTTGCTGCGCTGTCAGTGTTGCCATGTTGGCTAAAGTATAGCTACAAATTGGCTGAAATTTTAATAGCTAGAAATTGAACTTTTAATATATTAATTTAACTATCTTGGAAATTAGTTTTTAGCGCTAAAAAATACATGATTAAAATGATTATAAAATGTAAACTTTAAATTAAATAATTTTTTTTCAGAATTTCTGTTAAGATAAAATAATTAAAAGTAAAGCATAAGGAGGTTAAAATATTTATACTTACATATATTATTATATGTTATTTATTCCGATTTAGCTTTTTTAGCTTTTTAAGTCGAAGATACGCTGACAACACTGGCTAAGGTAGGAGTCAGCTCCTGTTTTTACTCCGGCCAGCATATTTGTTTTGTTGTAAATCACAAGCAGCTTCAACGAAAATGTTGCCACTGCACCACCAAGAGCACCATACCACGGTTCCACGTTACCACCGCACCACTGTACCTCTGCACCACTACACATGCCACTTTACACCCAGTGCAAACACGATTTTCATTTGTATCGCATAGCCTTCGGGAGGATTGGAGTGGGAGCAGCAGGACGGGGGTGCTCGCGTTATTTATGCACACCCAGGCACGCCCACTAGCCCGCCTTCTTATGCTGGACTCAAAGGGGGTGGAGGGGCGAGGAGTGCTCGGGGTAGGGCAGAGAACACGGCACATAGCTGTTGCATATTTTTTTCACCATATTTTTATTTTCCTTTAGCTGTTGTTGCTGTTTAACAAAGCGCATAAATTCGCTTGCAACTGTGTCCTCGGGCGCAGCACATTGGACTGTTGGACTCACGACGCCCAACTGCCTGGCTGACCTGCTGGCACCCCCTCTCACCCCAACTGCCCCTATCAAACCCCCCCGCTCAAAGTGTTCGTTTCGGCTTGCTGCGCTTTCTCTCATCTGCCTTTCTCCTGTTTATTTCGTATTTTTTTACATTTCTTTTCATTTTTTTTTTTGTTTGTTTCTTTCTCTGTTTGTTTGTGAGCTGGTCAAAACGATTTTACCCTGGCTTGCTGGCCACTCACACCCCCATGCCGCCATAAGCATATGCAAAATGTTATATTCTGGCCCCTCTTATCTGGCCAGCAGGCGACAAGGCAGCACCCCGCACTCCCTACTCTCCTACTCCCGATCAGAAGCAAGCCAACCAAATCGCGGTATGTATGTATATATAATAAAAAGTAACGCTTGCAACTTAATCTCTGACAGCTCGTTACCCGTTTGCATGAGCACAATATTCATGAGCTGCTAAGCTCAAGTTACACTCTTGTGACCCCAAACAGAGCTCGACCTTTTTCTGGCAAGTGAGTGTGATAGAGAGATTTGCAGAGGGGTGCTGTGTGGGGGAGGGAAAGATATTGTTTCACCTGACATTTTTTGTTAAATTTTATTTATGCATTTCCACAATTTTGCAACTTTTGTGTGACTTTGACAATTCGATTGAATTACCAGCTTAGTCTAACCAGCGAGAGCAGGATACGCATGGGTTGTGGTGTACATGGGTGTGTGTGGAGTACCAGTGTGTGTGTCTACCACAGAATATATATAATTACCAATGGTGACCGCGCCAAGGGCTCAAATGTGCCCGATAAGCGAACTTCTGACGCGCACGTCGCTGATAAGCAGCTGCCACACACGCACAACCATCACGCACACACATGCACACACTCACACAATTAGCTGTGGCTAATACCCATTGCACAGAGGCCACACATTAAGCATTCATTGGTCAGCTGGGACAAGTGTTGTTGCCGTTGCTGCTGCTGCTGCTGCTGCTGCCAACAACAACAGCAGCTGCGTGCTGCCAAAAGTAAATGAGCAATTGACTTTCCGCCACGCCCACATTTGGGTATTTGGTGGGTGTGTGTGGTGTGGAGGGGCGGTAGATACGCGGAAACTCGCATGTGCATTATCTTTGCGTTTTAATGTGTCGTTTTATAAATAATTACAAATTCCCATAAATTATGCATTTTAATTTACATTTATTTACACAGCATCCAAGTCGATCCGCATCGCAGCTCATTTTGCCATTGATTTATTGTTGTGCATTTATTGGTCCGAGTGGTCGGAGTGGTCTGGGTGGTCCGGCTGGTCCGGGTGGTCCGAGTTGTCCGACTTCTCTCGACCGAGGACATTAAATAATTGTGCATTTATATGATTTAATTTGTGGCCAAGGGCAGCCAGGCGGCAAAACTGTGCCACGAGCATTGACTAATTGCAAATACTTGCGACTACAATTTAATATCCTTCTTCTCCCCTCTCACTCTCTATCTCTCTCTCGCTCTTTGTCGCTCTCTGTCTCCATATCTCTCTCATCCACTTGCTCTTGCTGTTATTGAGGTTACTAGGCTACCAGAGGACCCGTATGGTCGCACGCACCGGAAATCTGTCGAAACCAAAGAGACACAAACACACACGCACACACACACACACGCACACAAGCACACAGTTAACACATACATAGCCAAAGCCAGAGGCATTTAATTGGTCAAGGGAATGAAACATGAACGAGGCGGAGGGAAGTTGTCATTCGGCTATATAAATAGATGATGAATGTGTGACCACACTGGTATATCCGTAGCTTCTCTCTCGCTCTGCCTCTCCATATCCCTCTCACTCTTCCTCTCTCTCTCTCTCTGTTTGTATATTCACACAGCCCCACAAAGCACATGTGTTGGCGTGTTCTTGCATGTATGTGCGTGTGTGTGGTGTGTTGGTTAAGAATTATAAATTATGTCCAAATTAAATTCGAATCTTGTTGAAATTACCGCATATTTGGTTTAGTTTATCCAGCACAAGCGAAGGTTATGCTTTATATATGCTAGATTATTGAATTAAGACTTATAAAAACTGTGGTTATGCACATGCTGTTAACAGGGAATGTTACATTGCTGCTATTTACAGACGAGCCACAGTGGGTAATAACAGAGTTGCTGTTAACAGATAACTAGCATTCTGTTAACTAGAGATGTCGTGTGTTCGCCTGTTTTATCTATGACAACATGTAGATAATTGCCCCAAAATAAATATATGATTTATATTAAGGAAGTTTGGAAGGAGGTTTGGAAGGAATAGGAACTTGGTTAGAATTAAAGCAATTATATTTATAAACTTATAATTAATAAAACAAATTGTTAAATAAATAACATTTGATGGCCGAATATTAAGAGGATTACCGACGATCGTTTGTAAATTTGTCAATTCGGTGTCCATCGCTGGACGGGTCAACTTTGAACTACTTGAAAGACCTGAGCATTTAAGAAGCACTTAGCTATGACTCTGATGAGTCGGCAAGTTATTCAGGAGCTAAATGGAGCGCTAGGAAATGTGAGCGAGGAGCAGCCAATCGACGGCTGAAATGAAGCGAACTCAAGTGCGACATTCTCCAATGCTGCCGAAAGGAGGAAATGAGGAAAGGCGATCCAAGTAAATGGCCAAATCAGCAGTGGCGAGAAGAAGGCACGAAAAAGTATAAGAAGACTTCAAAATTACTTATAAGTAGAAAGTTGTACAAGTTTCTGCTCTTTCATATACTTTTTTATTTTATTTTTTCTCCCTCTTTCCCTCTCCCTCTCTCTCTCTGCTGCTGCTGATGCACATGTAAGACATTTTGAGCTATGACAGCAGAGGCAAAAGTCGTTAAAACTTTATGAAAGTCAAACAGAAGAGCGTGCAAGGACGAAAAAATAAAATAATACAAAATGAAATAAGAACAAAACAGGGCGAAAAAAACAACAAAGACGGAGAAAAAGAGGAAAATAACTAAGGGCAACGAGACGTGGCGACTGTGGAAATGGTCAACTGTTTTAGCTGCCATCACTACCAACTAGCCAGCCCGATTATGCCAGTTTGTATATACGAGTATGTAGCCTTACTTATCCTATTTATATACCAACTATACATTATGTTCTTTGGTTTGTTGTGCATTATTTGGTTTTTGCTTTGCATTTGCAATTTGTATTTTTTTTTTACCCTTGTAACATAGCGCCATAAATGCTGCCAATGTTGGACAGTGGAGGACAGTGAAGAACGAGAGTGCAGCGCAGCTTAACAACAATGACAATGTCAACCTTAGCCACATCCACTCATCCTTTCATCCACTCAGCCATTCACCCACTACGGCGCCACATGCTCCATCTTGTCGTGGCAAGCGGCTGTCAAGCGCTTTTTCCGCTTGCAAAATGATTTGATGGCGGCACATCCGCTCCAAGTGGGGATCCATCGTCGTCCGGTCGGTCGCTCGCTCGAGTTGGTTCCGCGCTGTTTGCGCTGTTCCTTGACGCTGCTGGCTGCCTGATGCCTGCTGCTGCCTGCTGCATAACATAATCTTTCATATTGTCATTTTTTGCATTATGCGACAGTTTTCCCCCAGTTGTCCCCTAAGTTTTCTCCGTGTTCCATATTCTAAGCCAAAGCCAAAGCCAAGCCAATGCTAAAGTCCAGGCCCAACGTTATCAATTTGCACACTGAAGTTTGTATTTAACTTTTGACTTTCCACTTTTCTTTTCTTACCGCTCTCTTTCCATTCTATCTTTCGCTCTCTTCTGCTCTTTTTGTATGGTCACCTGCCAGGCATTTGCTAGTTACGCCCCATGGCCGCCCCCCATTTTAATTTTAACTGTCACAGCCGAGCGTTGAAATCATAAATTTTATTAAGCGCAACCAGGCGGCCATTTTGGAAATTGACCCGACTCGAGGCGAGTTCTCAGCTCGCAGCTCCCAGCTTCCAGCTCAGAACTCTCATCTCTCAGCTCCCAGTTCTCAGTTCTATTAGCGCAGTTTAATAAAAAAGTTTGAGCGTCGCTTAAGTGGGTTGCCCATTGGGTAAGAGGAGACGCAGCAAGCGCGGGTGTGAGAGGAATCGAGAACTCCAAGAGACCAGAGACCACTGCGGTTAATATAGGTACGTGCATAT
Organism: Drosophila dunni; assembly: GCA_018152125.1. Lineage (NCBI taxonomy): Eukaryota > Metazoa > Arthropoda > Insecta > Diptera > Drosophilidae > Drosophila > Drosophila dunni. The sequence continues at coordinate 17,243,534 of JAECXC010001917.1, read as the reverse complement.
ATACATATTTATTACATGCATGCACTGTTAAAAACAAGTTTCTTATTAAAAGATTTTTATCATTAAATTCAAATTCTTTATTAAAATACTTAAAACAGTTATTAAATTTAAGAATATATTTCAGCTTATAATACTTTCCCAAACCAATAAGTTGTCAATTCATTTTTTTATTTATTTTTTAACATTTTAATAATTTTACTTACCTTCATTCAGCTTAAATTGTTTGAATCTTAAAGCTTGATTTTAATAGACCATATGCTTGTTGCCAGAAGTGACTTTTTGAACAGTGTATGTATGAGGTGGGTATAAATACGTTTGGTTAACTTTTTTAATGCTCTGCCTCAGCAGATGAAGCTGTACCAGCACCAAAAAGTTTGGAGGAAAACGAGGAGGAAGTAGGAAAAGCGGCAGAAGCATTTTTTATGATGTGCTTCCTTTTCGGTTTTGGTTTCGGTTCGGTTTCAGCTTCAGCTTCATCTTCGTCTTCTGTTTTCCAGGCTACGAGTTTTGGGCTTGGGCTTGGGCTGGGCTTGGGTTTGGGTTCGCTGCTGCTTCTAATAAAGTCATCATAATAACTTCATCATTATTGGCGCATAAAACAAAATTTATTTCTTTCACTTTCATACATTAAGCAAGCAAAGTACAAAGTAAAAGACAAAATAAATGCCTTTATGTGCCGCAAGTTTCGGCCTCCATCTTATCTGAGGGCAAACATCTATGGACGATACCTTGTCCATTTAAAATATATATATACAGACTTGTATATATTTGTATATTTTCTGGTATACACACGCATACAACTCCTTTTGCTTATGTGTGGGGCATTTTTTATGCGTTTACGCATTTAATGAACTATGATGAGGGTCAGAGACAGACAATCGAACGGTTTCTACTCCCTTGGCGGCATCAAAATCGGCACCCTTTTATTTTTTTCTCTCTTTTGATTTTATTGAACCTTTTTATTAACTTTTTCATCGCTGAGGCAATTTATTGCCATATTTTTGGCATCCTGCTGACCAGTCCGCCTGCCAATCATGAGTTTTCAATAATTTTTAAATATTTCAACAGCTTTGGTGCTTTGGAATTGTAATTGCGGAGATGCCAATGAGAAATGGCAAACGTTTTATTTATGCATATTTTTAAACGAACAACAGCAGAATTCACATAGGTGTGGAATATAAATTGCGAAACGAGTTGTTGTTGTTGTTGCTGTTGTGCCTTGTTGTTGCAGCTGCAGCACCAACAACAACAACAAAATACCCAACAAGACAAACTTAACTAACTGTAAAATTTCTTATTGTGATTGCGTTTGTCATTGCGTTAGTTTACAACTCTGCACACAACGTTGTACGCCCACAAGCCCAACCGCCCACACGCTCATACACACCTGCGCATGGCCATACACACCCACACCCACACCCACACCCACACTCACACATATGTCACCGAAGTTTGCCATTGTTCGTTGCGCGAACATCTGAAAATCTAAGTTATGAAAATCTGTGCGAAAATGCTCGCAGCTTCGCAACTAAAGCGCATTGAACTGTGCAAATTGCGAGCAATTTAATTTTCTTTTTTCTCTACTCTACTCTTTTCGTTTCTCCTCCTCCTTCTTTTTTTTCTATGCTCATTCTATATTTTCTTTTATTCCAGAAATCAGCTGGCAGCACCGCCCAGCGATGCTCAGCCAAGCCCCCTCTCCCCATTACCTGCCCCCCGCAGGCGTGCAAAAACTTTGCGTAATACCAAAAAGTGCTCGCAGCACATTTGGAGTGCAAACTTTATATTAGAGTTGAAGTGCCACAAACACCCACTCACACACACACACGCACCGCACACACACGCGCACTCGATAGTGGCAAGTAAGTAGAGTAAGTAGAAAAGTACAAGTACGTGGCATCCACCTCTCTCTTGGGTCGAGTTGAGTTCAGTTGCATTGGCCTCCATCTCCCGCTCACTCCACCTCCTTCTTTCTCCCACTGTTATTTATGGCTTGCTTATGCTATAACGAACTGCAGTTGCAACGGCAACGGCAATGGCAACAACACAAAAGCGCAGCAGCACAATGCAATGAGCCAATGTGAGGATGCGACAATGCGTTGCAAGACGTCAGCTCAACTACTTGCAACGAGTCGTCGTCCTTTGGGCAAAGTTCATGCAACTCCCTCCCTCGCTCGCTTCTGCTTCTCTCCTTCGCTTTCGCGCTGCAAACGCATTTTGCGTATTTTCGTGTAATTTGGAAAATATTTCATAAGTAGTTGAATCTCAGCGGCAAGAGACATGGGCAAGGGGCACTGGGTGGTGGGCGGTGGGCGTGGGACAGTGCGTAGTCAAGTGTGAGGCAATTGGCTGTCAGTTAAAAGCAGGCGCGTGCCAGGCGCCACACTGTTCAAAATTTAATGTAAAAATAAAAAATCAAGTAAACATTTCAATTAAAATTTTACAGATTTCAATAAGTTTGATATTTAAATAATAGTTAAGGAATTTAAACTCTAAAGACTCATTTTTCTTTGCACATGAAAAGATACTTCTTCATACTAGTGGAATCATGTGCAGTTTATGCCTTGCCTTTCCTTTTAACTTATTGTAATCCTCCCACGTCTTTACTGCACTACACTCACACGCTTCTTTCCTCAGGGATCAATGAATACATTGAGCAATATAAGTACAAACCTTTCGCTTAATTTTTTTTTGTCCCACTTCCCACATTTCCCTTGGGTTCATCCTTTCGCTTTTATTATTTCATCAGCTCGCCTGCAGGAATAACCAATTAAATTGCATAATTTCAGATTTATTATTAATTCACCTAGTTTGCAGTTGGCTGGCAGTTGAGAATTGTTGTTGTTGCTGTTATTGCCACACATTGTGGCACATTAATGGGGCAATACAAAGCGTTTGAAATCTCACAGTGCGGGAACAAGTCAATAAAAATAAATATAAAAAATAATTTTGCAAATTGCGCACACTTAATGAGTTTCATATGTGTGCAGTATTTGTGTGTGTGTGTGTGTTTTTTCTACTTTTATTTTTTTGCTATGTATTTTAATTAATGCCACACACACGTTCAAACACACGCACACATATGCTACCACACACCAATAGAGCGTACATATGTGTAAATAAAAAATAATTATAATTCCCTAGTATTATGTGTTGGAAACAATTTTTTCCCTCGCTAAACTTTGTATAAACTAATAAGTGGCTTAGGCGAATTTAGGCTAATAAAAGGGAGTAGAGTGGGTTAAATACAGATTGAAACAAAAACACGTCCAGTACTACAAAACAAATGAAACCTGTTGCAAATTTTGGCTATTTATAATTGGCAACTCATTTTCCTACACCAGAAATTATTTTCCATTTGGTCCGTCGAAAGCGTATGCAAAATTCGACTTTTGTTGCTTTATTTCCCAAGGGGCGTCGCATGGCAAAGGTTGCAAAATCAAAACTAATTTAATCATGTTAATATAATTACAAAAATTAAGCCGTAATCATCACACACACACACACCACATACACACATACTGTGTGTATGCAGAATGAGACCGAGTCTAACACCTGACAGCAGCAACAAACGCACAGCAAAACGACCCAAATTATTTTTAATTCCCCGCAGGATAAGCGCTCAAACACCCACACCCACATACACACATACCAGCACCAGTAAGAACACACACAGTGGAGTCACTAAGGACCCAAAAGCCGCCTTAACGCGACTCCTGCCTCAACTGCAATTTATTCCAAAGCGTCGCGTGCTGCGCATATTAACAAAATGATTATGAAATTCATAATTACAACGCTGTACTAGATATACGAGTGTGTGTGCTGTGTGTGTGTGTGTGTGAAACACACTCTTCTGTGTGTGCTGGGCCCATTGTGTATTGTAAGCTGCGTCAACACATTTGCCAGCCGACGCCTACAATACAGTTTCCCTTACCGCCCTCCCGGACCCGTCCAGTGGGAGGCTGAGAGTCTGTAGTCTGAGCAGCTTGGGCCACATGGTGTATACGTAATTTTCAATGCTGCTTAAATATTTGACGCTTACGGCACGTGATTAAATTAAATGCGCTGCCAAGCACATTGCGACACAACTAATTAAAAACGCCCAACAATGCGTCCAACCTCTCCTCCACCTCTTCCCCCTCCTAGGGATAGAGCCCTTCTCCCCATTTGGTATTCGCATTGAAAGCCAAATCGATTGAATTTTTCGCTACCAGCTCTAATCAAATTCGGGGCAATGACCACTTGAACTGCGTACATTTTCATATGTGCACGAAATTCCCCTTGGTGTTTGGCCATCTGATAAAGCCGCATAATGCGGTTATTGTCTCTGGCATTGAGTATGTGTGTGTGCATGCACTGTAAAAATAAACGATTCTATAAAAAAAAATTGATGTCTGTAAATAAGAACAATTTAATTTTAAAACATTTACTAGCCATGCGAATTTTCAGTTTCAAGTTCAGTTGTTTTTGGCAATCATAACTTTAGTTTTTATCAGTGTATATACAAATGTGTATAGAGATATCCCACAGGGGCTTAGATGCGTAATCCAATAAATTGCAACTGAGTTGTTCGCATTACGCGCTGTTAACCTGTGCCGAGAGACCTTTCCCCAAAATCAAATGCACTTAACTAAATGCTGCGCTCAAAAGTAGGCAACGAATTCGGCAGTCGGCATTCGACATGCGAGAATTGGAGGTACGAGAAAAAGTATTTGAAGCATAAAAAGTGAGCTTAAGAAAATTGTTAAAAAGGGGGGAGGCGTTACTCCCTTTGGGCAGCCCCAAAAGCTGCTGTATATATATTTTAAGTTAATTGAAAAGTGGCAAAAGGAAATAAAAAGGAAAAGGTTTAGGTTTGGGCTTGGGTTCTTGGGTTTAGGACGGACTTTTGCTCGTTTTTAGGATGATATTTATGATTGTGCGTAGGCAGAACTTGTTGAATGTGTTTGTGTGCTGTTGTCTGTGTGTGGTTGAGATTTCAGACACTTACTGAGCAATGTGCTTAAACCTCATTTATATTTCATGACTGGGCCAGCAAAAAAAATTGTAATTGCATTACCACGAAACAAGAAGTCAGACTGTTTGCAGTTTGTAGTGATCAGGTGAGGCAGGCAAATTGTGTGTGTGTGTAGCTCTTAGCTGGGCCGAAAATTGAAACACACTTGAAAAATGAAGTAGCCAACGTGTACAGTTGGTGGCCAGCAAACCACTTCCTCCGCTTCCTTTGCTCCCGTCGCACCACTTTCCTCGTCAGCAGTAACAACATTTTTATGAATTTTTAAAATTGTTGCTGCTTTGGCGGTGCCGGCGCTGATTTCGCAGTCATGGGCAAAGGTGGACGTGGAACGTGTGGGACCCGTAGACTCAAATGTCTGGCCACTTGTTACCTATTTTACGTGGCCACAAACGATGCCGGCCACTCCTGACCAATGGCTTGGGTGTGTGTAAGTGTGTGTGGGGTGGAGTCTGTGGCCAAGGTACTTAAGTTAAATGGCATATACTTACTGGCCTTGGCTTTTGGCTCGTTGCCTCGACTTTGGCCAGTCGACATCAATTTAAATTGAATTTTCACTTACCACGTTTGGTATGCGGCACAGCTGGTCGGCAATTTGTACCCTGTATTAGCCTAATGTAAAATTTACACATCAAACTTGGCGTCTGCTTTGAGGTCTAAAAGCCAGTGAGATCTACCAAACCACTGAGCCACTGAACCACTGAACCTCTGAGCCAATGAACACTGAAGGTTTTGCCCAAAATACTGGAAACTCAAACTCTTAATTGATTAGACGTCACATTTAATTAGCAGTGAATATCGAAATTTGCCATAGAATTTAGAAGATGACTCGTGAGTATTACCAATTATGCTAATTAAAGGCCACGGCAACAACAACAAGGACAGCAACAATAAAGGTACAAAGTTCATCAATGCGTGCAAAATATGAGGCTATTTTTAAGCATTCCAAATTGGCTGACAACATCCCAAAGACAACTGACAAGAGGCAACTGGCAACAGGCAGCAGACAGGCAAGGCTTAGTAGACAAGGCCAAAAAAAGGGCTGCTGGCTGAAAAATTGGCAACCCAAGCGTAATTATCAGCATTTACCAGAAAAGCTAACACAGTTTGAAATGAAAGGATGGGAAAGGGGAGATGGGAGAGGGGGAGAGGGCAGGAAGTTAAACTTAAGCTTCGGTTGCAATTGACAAATTAACATAAGAATTGCTGGGTTGCCTGGGTGAATGGTATAACTGGATTCTTAACGAACCTGTTGATGAATCAAACACGATATTCAAATTCGGCAGACTATGAGTCGTGAGCGTGGGCGTGGGCATGGGCGTGGCCTTGCATTGTCTGCTTAACGCTTGCTGCACTAATTCAATTAAATATTTGTCTTTGTAGTTTCACTCAAACAAGGCAAAGAAAAAAAAATGAAACAGAAAAAACAAGAACAACAGGGGAAGACAAAAAACAGAGATAAAAACCAAACGAGCGTATGACAAAGACAAAGACAAAGCCAGGATGTCTAAGGATAAACATACCGTTATAGTGGCCCATCCCAACAGACAGTCAGACAGGCCAGGCGGGGGTAATATGGGGACTGAAGACAGGCAGTCAGTCGGGCTGAAAGCTATAATGCAAATATTGTATAACGTAAGCACTATACATAGGGCTTTCCCCTCAAGAAAAGTGAGAGCTGTGACAGCACGAGCCAGGGAGTATGAGGCTAAGTCTGAGATTGGGAGAGGAGGTGGTGAACTGGGCGTGATCGTGGACTGTGCAGCAAGCAATAAATTTATTGCTTTTGGGAATTTTCCACTTGATGGCATTTAATGCGATTTAGTATTTAAATGAAGCAGCCCACGGGCATCGAGCATCGGGCATCAGGCACTGGGACACAACGTCCGGATTCGCGCTGAGAGTGATAGAAATGATGAGGACAACAAGGACGATAAACTCATTGGAGCGCATTAAAATAATCTTAGCCAAGGCAAGGCATAAACATACTCTTACATATCTGCTAACTAAGGTCTCAAAATACAAGCTTACCTCAGTGCTTCTACTTTGCCTCTTAATAATGAGCATTTTGCCGCTAAATGCTCAGCCAAGTACTATTTTTTCTGGATACAAATTACTCGTCAATGCAAATGCATATGAATTGGCTGTTACTGCAGCATAAATTGTCCATCAAAGCCCACATTACTCGCACACGAGTCTCATGTGTCGAAGCTGCTTTTGAAAATAGATGATTGAAAACTCGCTGGATGCAGGCAAATATTCTCTGGGCACAGACGCAAGCGAGTGCAATGCCCCAAACTGATTGACAGGGTAATCTAAAAAGCTTTTACAGTACCCAGATTACCACGAGAGTTGCTACTAAAGTTTGTCAAAGAAAAGCATAGCCTTTAAAACAGAACAATTCGTTTTAAAGCTGCACCTAAATGTATGACACACCTAAAAGTATGCAACAGTTTTTGTGCAGGTTGATTTCAGCGGCGATGGGAATTAAATGTAATAAACTTACCTCGCGTTGCCATAAAGCACGTTAGATTTCATTTTAAAGAGCATCTTAGTTTAAGAGTCGCATTAAATGCGATTTAAAGGATTTAATAAAGCGCCTCACAGATTTCCGAGAAATAATGCAGATCTTTGTTTGGGCGTGTGTGTGTTTTTTTGTATATTTTATTACTGAAATATATTCGAGCATGACAATGTGTTAGATAAATAAATAAATAAATAGTTTGCATGTCATAAATATGCACAATATGCAATAAAAATAAACGTTAAACTTAAATATATAAAAATGTATATATTTTTTTTCTACTCGTATCGTCATTTCTGTATCAGTAATCGTTGAAGCAAACGAGTTAAAAAATATATGTGTATGTGTGTATCTATATCAATAACGGTATCGATATCTTTAAACTATTTATGTTATAGATATGTGGAAATGTGCATAATATTTGTTTTGCATTTATTCTATATAAATTGTATAATGCATACGATATTAATGTGATAGAAATTACAAAAACAACTTAGCCAAACCGCCGCTTAAATTATTCAATGTAAACTGTAAAATTAATGAGCAATATGCAAATAGCGAGTTGCCAAATGGAAAATGCCAAATGCAAAATGGATAATAGAAAATGGAAAATACAAATAGTTAGAAGCATAACAATTGACTTTGGCCCATTATGTAATAATAATGCGCTTTGTTTATCTTTCACATTGTTTAAAAATTAAGCAAAAATAAATAATAAAATTAACTTAACTTGATTTCTATCGAATATCGCACTACATTACCATAACCAACACCAAAGTAACAAAAATAAATATTTATTTATATAAAAAACCTCAAAATGTAGCTTAAATTATTAACTCTTTAACTACTTTTAACTATTTTGAGTGGAAACAAAAAATGGTCGAAAATTTTTTCACTTTTCAGATGAGAAGAGAAAAAATTTCCAAGAGTTCTAGAATCTAATTCGAGTTAGCTTGGGATATTGAGTATATATACTCGCATTTGTGCTTATCGACTAATCGTATTCGTTACAAATTGTTCGTTTTGTTTGTGTTTTGTTGTTCATAGAACTTACTTTTGATATATCATAGATATATGGTTCCTAAAATTACCACAACACCTTCATGCTACTAACGTCTGCTGCCTCGATTACTCATTGAATCCCTGCTCCAGTTGATGGGTCTAATGTAACCGATATCCTTATTGTTGTGCTGATTATGTGTGCTTGACCTTTGACCAAGTTCGCCACTGGCTACTAATGAGGTTAAACACGCCATCAACACAATAACAATAACAGTAATACAATAATACACCAAAAGGGGCATTTTGGGGATCAGAGCTCGAGGAGTGACGCTTGAACAGACAACATTTGAATAAAGATGCCGCCGGTAAGTCAAACTCATGCAGTTTGTGGAGGCTACAAAGGGCCGCCCACTAGTGCATTTAAAATGATTGATTGGTTTGAAGTAACTTAAAGCCTCGACAGGACGAACTTACCTTCGCCAGCTGCCATTGGCTTTAGCCTAAACAACTGTCGTCGAGAGCTCAAGAGAAGCCTCAACAAATCAGTTGAACTAACTAACACGAACTTACCTTCGTGCCTAAACTCAGCTGGATATATATGTAGATATATAGTACTATATACAAGAACTAAGACTCGCTAGATCCGCAGGACTAGTCGAGCATAGTTACGTGGAGAAGGGTTTTCATTGTGACTTACGACTACCAAATAAATAGAATTAGAACTAGTCAACCAGACTTCCAGAGACCCCTCCTCACTGATGATAGGGCTGACAGAACTGGTAGACCAGACGCTGTGAACGCTCTGTCTTCTTCATGATCCCCTTCTTGTAGTATTGGCGAATGGAACGCGATAACTTGTCATAGTTCATGGCTGGACGATTCTTGCGTCTTCCCCATAGTTTGGCCACTCTCACTGAATCCTCAATCTTGAAGATTCCCTTGCTCCGGTCGATCCAACGTATAGCAGTGCCATTTACCTGTGGTGCCGCCAGCAGCTCCTTGAGGAACTGCCACAAGTGTATGTGCGAGCCACCGCCATTGCGGGAGCCACCCGTTCGTTTGGGGGGCGTGGCCGCAGGCGTATTTGTGGCAGCCAGCACAACCGGTGTCTCACTCACATCCATTTCGTCCTCATCTGTAAATACAAGTAATAATATGTAGACATAGGTTAGATAAAGCAAAGTAGTAGCTGTCTTAGAGAGTGTTAACTGCGAAAGACCCTGTAGCAAATACATATTTGAGCAGTTAAAAATATAATTAAGTTGGGTTAAATATTTCAGAGTTTGACTAAAGTTTCCTCTTACTAGATAGGTAAGAACTTTTTTTCTTCAGCCTAGTTTTAGCTATTTTATCTCTTCTACACTCTGAGTTCATTGCTTAAAAGGCAGGCAGACAGACTTTATCAACTTGTCTCTTCACAATTTATTATACGACTCTATTCCCAATCAAAGTAAACTATCTAACTTATCTGGCTAATATATATTCTACGATTAATTTGTGACTTACCTTCGGAGTCCTCGTGCTTCAGACTCGCTGCTGGATAAGCACTTGTTGGCCACATATCATTCCCTGGCTGTGCAGATTCCAAGCCCAGCTGATCGGCATAGGCCATTTTCCATATCTCCAGCTGTGCGTGCAGTGTGCTGCCGCTCTAAAAGATACAAATGATAGATAGATACTTAAATGGAAAGAAAGCCACAAAGCACAAGAAAAAAAGAAGAAGATAAATTTCAATTGAGCCCAAGTAAATCTCGCATAAATCTCAATCTACTCTCAGACGTGCATATCAATTCGAATTCTATCTGCTAACTGCTCGCATAAATTATGCCCATGTTGCAGTTGTTGTGCTGTGTGTATCTGTATTTAGTTGCAGTTACCAACAACGAGAGAGCAACAAAAACAACAGCAACAACAACAACGACAGCGACTTACTTTCACCTTGCAATGTCGTTGCTGGTCGTTGGCTCAATTCAAGTGCCGTCTCCACATTTGTTGTTGTTGCTGTCATCTGAGCTGCTGTAGTTGCCGCAGCCAGTTCCAGCCACAAGACTCAACAGCAGCAGCAGCGACAGCAACTGCTCGTAATCAACCAAGTGCTGTGCAGTTTCACCAAACAACCTTCACACATTCTTTCACCTTTACAGCCATGACCACGGTTACTAATTTTTCAACTGCTCTCTCGCTCACCCACTCGCTCTCTCCCTTTCACTCCCACTCCGCCTTTCTGCCTCTCTCTTTGTCCCTCTCTGGTTTCAGTCGCGTTCGTTGCTCAAGTCTTTTGTTATCATTTTGCTGCACTCACCCAAAGAGTTTTTAATGCGACGCCATTTCACTCATTGGCAAATGTAATCATTGATATATTTTTGGCAAAGTGCTGACTGGCATTTTCAGTTAGTGGAGAGGGTAGTGGCGGAGGGAAGTGTACACTCGGGGAGTGAAGACTACGCAGAGTGTAGCGCATTTGGAGTAGTTTCTGATGCCGCAAGCTCTTTTGCCTAATTGTTGGCAACAGGTTTGTCGTTTTGGCGTTTGCTTTCCGATTTGGTTGGGCCTGCTACCGATCAGTGTTTCAGTTGCTGTTGTTGTTGTTACTCTGGTCTGGGCCATGACGTCAACGTCAGTTACGAAACTTGTTTCTTTTTAAGTTTTGATTTTGGTTTTCGGTTTTGTTTTTGTTGCTGTTGCTGTTTCTCCCATTTCTCACCTTTACTTAACTCAACTCAACTCAGTTGCCTTTGATTTGAAATTTTGAGTTTCAATTCAATTCGATTCAATAGCAAACGATTGGTATTTGGGTATTGGTTATTGGTTATTGGTTTCTTCGCTATTTTATATTTGGCTTTGTGCTCTTGTATTATGTTTATTAGCTACCCCATTTCGATTTTGTAATAACTTGTAGCGTTGAGTCAGTCACAGGGTCAGAATACGTGTGTGTACTCACCTCGGGCAGACGACGCGTGAATTCTTCCTCGCTGAGTAATGACAAAGCGGCGCCATCTTCGCTAAACTGCAGCTCCAGATCCAGTGCTGGAGGCAGTTTAAACTGCGCCAGAGTGGAACGCAGCCAAGCATGCACCTGGGCGGACGTCCAAGCATTGGGATCTATTTAAAAATATATAAAACTCTTAAATCATTTGATATTTAGTTAGTTTTGCTTAACTTACCCTGCGATATTTGCAGCTCCGCGCAGATGGCGTCCGCCTCACGCTTGGCATGCTCCAGTGCTAGCGAAATGACCGGCTCAAAGTCACCACGCACCTCGGCTAGGCCACCGATAAAGGACTCCAGTGCCAGTGGCTTCAGATTGTGTTTCTTCTGGAACGTGGTGTCCTCTAGGCACTCCCGCAGCAGCTGATGATTGCTCTTTGTCTCCTGCTGCTGCAGCAGCGTATTCAAATCAATAAAACTCTCCACGTCCGTATCCAAGGGCTCTGCCTTGATGCTGCTGTCGCTGCCACACGCCGATCTTGGCGATGGAGTCTCACAATTCGACTCTGGTGGGGATGGTGGCAATATGTGCAGCTCCTGCTTGATGCTGTTGGAGTCGAGCAGTTCGTGTTTGATGCTGTTGGCGTCTAGAGATGGACATGGACTGCTCAGACTATCGTAGCCGCTGTTGTATTTGCCGTAAGTCTGGTATGAGGCAAACTCCGACTGCAGCGGACTGGACTGTGGTGAGGGGTAAGCGCTGTGCGGGTAGGCGGGAGGTGGCGGTATCAGCTGATTGCGGCTACTGTTGGGGGGCGTGTTAAAAGCTGCAGTTACTTGCAGCTGCTCCTGGCTGCAATCCCAGGCGCTCTCGATCTTAATCTGCGGTGCGTTATATTGGAAAACAGTGGTGGGTATGCCTGCGTCCTCCGGCAGTAGCGATAGATCAAAATTATCCGCATAGACATAGGCCGAGTATGGATCCGTTGCCGTTTGGCTCTGAAACTGTTCTGTGCTCAATGCGGCGCCAAGTTTAAACTGCGAATTGTGCGGCATCTGAAAGGGACAGAGAAAAGTAAAGAATTCTTAGTTCAGTTGCTAATTGGACAACAGCCTCAATAAGTTAATTAATTAAAATGTTTAATTAACACATGTATAATTTGTTTGTCTTTTTTATTTAATTTCTTTTTGGAAACTGTTGCTGCTGCCTTTCTAATTTACCTGCCTCAAAGATTACAACAGCAGCAACAACAGCAACAGCGAATGCCACTGCATTTGGCAATAAAACGCTTTTGATTACAAGTTCGATTTGGATGTGGATTTGGAATTATTATCAAGTTTAACCTTAGGTTTTCACTCGTAACTCGTAACTCGCAGCGGTATCCAAAGTCGACAAAAGCAAGATTCGTACTAAAGCCAAAGCCGCATTGTTTTACTCATTTATCATGTTAAAGCCGATGCTGAGCCGATGCTGATGCCGAGCTATAGTAGTCCATGGACTATGACACGATCCACGAGATTGTGACGCCATGAAAATTGACTGCAAAAAAACCCAACGCCTCTGAACCTAAACTAATAACGTGTGCTTTTTGTGTGCCTCAGAACAATGAACATTTCCAGATATCGATCAAAGCTTTTCACACTATATATTCCCTTAACTGAACACGCCAATCCCTAACCCTTAGAGTGTTTAGAGCTAAAAGCGTCATAGCAAACATGCAATGTAATAAATAAATTTAAATTTTCGCTTTCTGTGCAGCTGGCTTTTTGATTTGGCTGTTTGATTTTTATTATCATCTACAATTTTGTATTTTTTATTTCATTTTTTAGTATTTGTTTTGCCGAGTGAGTGAATGCTGCTTGGTAAACTGGTTTTTCATTAAGCTCTCACAGCAGTCGCCAGACGAAGCCAGACCAGTACTAGCGGGTGGTATGGGCAGGGAGGCAGGTAGGGGTCTCGCAGGAGGGAGCAGGGAGGAGGAAGGAGTGTTGCTCAAACTCTGTGTGGTGTGCGCTTATTATTAATTTAACAGCTCATTCTGGATTTTCCGATTTGCAGTTTTAGCTCGAGAGCACAATGACAGACCCAGATCAGGGCAATGAGGGGGCGGGGTGGACAATAAGTCAGTTAGTGGGTGAAAGGGGGGGGCGTGTCAATACGATATTGACGTCGTTTGTTTAGATTTTCAACCAGTCACGATGTTAATACAATTTTTATGTTTTAATTGTACGTACACTGGTCGTATGAGTGATTTTCGTTGTTAGTTTTTCTCAGCATGCTGTTAATTGCCAGCGCTAAAACTTAGTTTAAACATTGCACAGAATCCCCATAATATTTTTTTTCCTACTTAGACCCAGAAGGGTGCTTCACCCGATTTTCATTGTCCTACGTGTGAAGCTGGCTAACTGGTAAGCTGGCTAACTGGCAAACTGGCCAAGTGATTCAACGGCCTTGCACAGCTGCCAAGTGACTCAATAAAAAAAAACCATTAAATCTACTAAAAGTGCTAAGCAAAGTGCATATTTATTAGCAACAATAGAGGGGCGGCATCTCGTAGGGGGAGTGGACACATATGCCTGCTATTTATAGACCATAAGCAATCTCAGTCTACATTTTTATGGCCCAGCAATTTCTTGCCCTTAACCGCTACCAGCATCATCATAAATTGTCGACAACAGAAAAATAAGAGAAAGAAATCGAATCGCCTTAATTGGTTATTGGACGAACACAAAAAAAAGAAGTCTTTTCACTTTGTTAATCCACAAAAATTGGCATTTAGTTTTTTTTCCCCCTTTTTTTCAATATATTAATATTGATTTATTCGGGTTCGCTTTTGACCATTAAGTACGCAACACAATGCCCACATTCTCAGAGGCTTGTGGCAATTAGATCACTCGGGTTATTCCGTCTTATATTTCCTGCTATTCACTTTGCTCAGCCAAACAAACAAACAAACAACAAATCAGAAAAAAGCAAAAAGAAAACAATAAACAAAATAACACAACTAAAGTTGTTCGTAAATTTTAATTAAATGTTTCAATGGAACAAATGCTCAAATTCTGTCGGAGTTTCCAATAGCCTACAAAAATACAAATTTTATTACAATAAGTGAGCAGACAAAAGGCTTTTTGTGCCGCATTTAGCCAATATTCTAACTGTCCATATTTCATTGGCAGCACTGACATGACACGCCTGTCAATAAACCTATCATTTCAGATTTAAATAAAGCCACAATACACATAGGATTTTCTATAAAATATAAATATATATACCTATATATACATGGATATTTACAAGCATTAGCACATGTGCATTATGAGGCCGATTCGTTAAAATATCACCCACAATAAACGTCACAAATTGGTTATTTGAGAAGCAGCATGATATGTTAGTTGTTCTTGTTGTTCCTGTTATTGTTTATTTCCAACGAAAAAACACACACACACACACACACACGCACACTCAAACACACACAAAGCCCTCACAGCCAGCGGCTTTGGTGTCAAAGTTGGCACAACAATGGCTAAAACTAACAAAAACAACAATCAAAGCATTTTAACCACAACAGCCAGCAATTGAGAATGAGAATTGAACTGACAGCATTTCAGGCAGTCAGGTATTTCTGTAGCCGCCGTTTCGTATTTTTAGAAATAAAACAACTTTTAATAGAACAATTTAAATGACAGGTCTATTTTTAAAGACATTTACAAAGCTACACAACACAAAAAACTCTGTACAACGTGTCATACAACTTTGATCTCTGAACAAGCAATTGATCAACTGAAAGAATTACAAATTTAGAGCCAAGCGGATGAATAAAATATGGGAAATTACCCCAGAAAAAACCAAGTTCCAAATCCTTAAAAGTCAAGCTTCAATAGGATTAAGACCATACCAATTCTTAGAAAGGGATTGATAATCATGCCAGTTAATTTGGCAGTTTGAGCAACTTTTAAAGTGCAATCTGAGCTTATCTGCAATACTCTAATAAACAAGATTTAATTGAGAACTTTATTATAGTGTAAATTAAGATATTCAACTTGCCTGGTGAATAATTCACTTGCTCACAAAATCCAAATAAAAAACTAACAAAAGCATCTGCAACTTTTTCAGATTCTATCTCACTTTTATGAACTACCAAATATAAAGCTCGCACGTCATAAGATACAAGTGTATGAGTGTGAGTGTGTGTAAACGTTGAAATATTTATCTTAAATTGCTTGTTTTAAATCTTTCAACTCAATGCTTCAGTTCGCTGATTAAAATCTTAAAGCAGTCTAGAAAATCTAATACAACAGAAATGAAATCATAACTGAGTCATGTTAGACAAACACACACAGACTCCAACACAAACACATACACACTCCTATACAGCAAAATCACAGTAAATTTATTAAAAGTCGAACACAAGAAAAACAACATAAAATGTAAATAGTGAAGAAGCGTAGGCCAACAATTCAGAGCAAGTCTCAAAATGGTACAAAGAATATCTTTCAGATACGCCATGACATGATGAGTAGCAGTAGCCGAGTTTGATAAAAACTTTGTTACTTTAAAGACGAAAAAGCAAAAGGAAAAAAAACGAAGAAAAAACAAAATAAAAACTCTTAAAAAATTAGCAACAATAATATTCAGCAATCTGGATAAGTAATAAATTGAAAATATGCTGGCAAACCAGAAACAAGTTTAACAATGTGTGTGTGTCTTTGGGGCCAATAGCAACAAAATAACAAAATTCATTAGAACAAGTCAAGAATGTGGCATGGTTGTGTGTGTGTGTGTGAGTGCCTGTGTGTGCTATGTTTTGCCTAATAATAAAATCAAGTTTACGTTTACGTTGTCAGAACGTTCCTTTTAGCAGCGACAAAAGCTTTAATAAAGCGACGATCAGATAAGAAGCTGTGGCCAAAAGAATCAGCCGAAAGCGTACAGAACTCAGCCTGGCCAACACTCGTAGCTGTTGTGCTCAAGTTAATAATAAAATGAAATGGCCAACGCCTAAGGCAACCGCACGATCTATATAAATAAATTAAGCATGGCTTTACACGGGGCGCGCCCAGGTAGACAAAGAAACCATTTGCCAACCTTGAGTGCGGCAACATTGCGCATACGACGTGTGTGCGACCGAGTGTTTGTGCAAAAAGGTACACCCACTTCCCCACCCCACCCCAAACGAGCTGAAGTAAAGTGAAGGGTATCAGGCAGTTGTTCAGTTAGCCATTGCAATTGCAGCAGCCTTGAAAGCTGCTTGATGTGTGCTGTTGACTTATTGCCAAGTGTTATTTAAATTCATTTATATTTATTTGTATCTTTGAACTAAATAAAGTGAACTATGCAAATTGTGTGCTAGTCTCAGGTGTTCAGCAACTGACTTAGCTTGGTTCGCTGACTACAATTGTCAGGTAATCTGTTCTAATCGCATTATGACAGAATCACCATTAAGCTACAAAAAAATAAAAAAATAAAAATAGAAACATGAAAACAAACCTCCAAAGCCGCTCGCTAGTAAAGCGTACAATTTTTTTTCATTTAAATTAATTACGAGAGGAGCAGCAGTGTGCGGCGTTAACAATGTTACGGGCCACGTTAAGAGGGTTGAGCCACTGTCAACAAAACAGCAGCAGACAATAGACAGAAAAGAGTCAAGAGCATAAGTGCACAAATCCACGTATGTGCTGTGTACACACTGTAGATACTCAGATATTCGTACTCGTAGATACTTAGATACAAGTTGTATATATGCGTGGGTTAAGCTGTCACTGAGACAAGAATTATTTCTGCTTATTTTTACATCGCTCGTTAGTTTCTTTTTTTTTCTTTTTTAATTTTTTTGTACGTCTAACGTATAGATCGCAGTTCGTGACTATGCGATTTTTAATTGTGTTCTCTTTGGATAATGTCGTTTACATTGCATTTAATTGTCGACATTTTATGCAACAATAAATTGTTGTTAGCACAGCAACTCCAACAACAACAACGATAACAACAAGTTTACAAGGTGAAACACTCAAGCTCGTTACACTAAATCTTGTTTAGTCTTAGCCTTCAAGCGATCACTGCATTTCAATTATGCTTCACAGCCAAGTCCATAATATGGCTAAAAGGTTTCTGCAGCTCTTAGATAACAACTTAACTCTGAGAACTATTTATGCAAAAATATCAATCGATTTGTTTGAAATTGTAGCAAATGTGGCATTTGTTCCGGGATGCTGAATATCTTGTTACCTGCAACCTTTTGGCCATTTTCAATAAATGCATGCAGACTGGAGATTATTGAAAAACAAACTTAAATATGTATTTGCTGCCAATACTGCAGTTATCTCTGCAAATGCTGATTTTTCAATTACTTTGAAGTTGAATCATATAAACACGTCTATGAGACCTGCATAAATTGGAATTAAATAATATTGAACTTTTGTTTAGTTGGCTAAGAGTTTAATTGGAAAGACAAGTCTCTCTTGGAAGTTTGTTGATTTTTAAATTATTGAAAATTTAAAATTATTTGGAGTAGAGATTTCTTTGATAGTCTGCATGACTGTCAAATTTAATTTGCTGGTAGATTTAGCCAATTAAAGCCAGTTTAAAAGGCTTAGACGCGATCAAAGAGCTATGTATAATTTTTCAACATTTAACATTCCACGAGTCTTTTGGTGTGTTTGTCTTCGCACTGGCGCCATATCCTCCCATTAATTTATACTTAACTCTAAACAAATGATTCACAAAGCAATTACAAACTGGATTTTCAAAGAACTGTTGCATATGCAACAAATACTTTAAATCGGAAATAACTTGTTGGGAATCAGACATTCCAGCAGCTGTAATCAAAAGTCTATGCAAAGCATTTGAACGTCATGTACTCACTCAAACTGTACACTTAAAGTCAAGTCAATGCAGTCAGAGTGTTAGTCATATCAAATTGATCTGCTTGAGGAGTTGGCTATGTGTGATAATATTTATCCACAGAGCACATACCAATAATCCATGGCACTAACTGATTTGAGTTATGGCCAGTTACTTCAAGCATTGATATTAAAACAGGTAAGCATACAGCTTTAAGCCCTATTGGAGCAATATTACCAATCACACACTCACTCACACCTGCACACCTAAGCACATAACCACCTACACCCACACCCACACCCTCACACACAACCACAATGGTAGACAGGCCCATCCCAATGTCTAGGTATCTGGCAGGCTTGGCTCTTGACTTGATGGCTTGCTGCTGCTGTTGTTGGTTTGTTGGCTTGGTCGATGACTTGGTCTCTTGGCCATCGAGTCTCTTCTGCTTCTCATTATGCAACGCACGCATGGACAATTATTCTGTGGAAAAGACATTGCGCCAGCCAACTCATTTCAATTTGCATAAGAGCCAGGCGACATCTTCAATGCTCGCTTAGTGTGCGATTTGCAAAATCGACATAAAGACTGTACGACTGAGAGACGGACAGACCGTCAGACAGTCAGGCGAACAGACAAACACAATGTAAGTATAAGTACAAGTTTATTATAATCACAGCAATTCGAATTTGCTTAGCCACACCCAAATGCCAAGAGTCGCGCCAATGCAGAAACTTGAGCATAAACTGAGCGTCTGGGAACTGAAAATGTTTTTGTACTAAACAGATAGTTTTTAAAACTCTGTTAAAATTTATATAAATATAAATTTTTCTATCAATAAAATAACACATTTCTGCTATACAACTTCAGCTACAGTAAGTGTCAAATAAAAATTAAAATAAGTTAAGATACTTTTTAACGAAATGCTTTTTCCAACTTGTTGAAATGGTGACTTTGCTCATAAACCTTATTTAACCTATTAACAAATTAAAAGTACAGTTTTGTACATAAATAAAAAATGAATAAATTAATCTGAAATAATATTTAACTACCAAAATATATAAGTATACGATTTTAGAGCATAGAACATCATGTAAATTAAACTTAAGAAGCTTTCTGCTTGCTGCAAATCGAAAATTACCAAAGGGCAAGAGTGAATTTTAAGTTTGAAAAAATCTTGATTATTGTGAAAACTGTAGTGTCTTAAAATGAGGGGGAAAAAAGAAAAACTTGTCTGCAGCACTTGAGAAATATTTATGTCACGTCAGTTTTATCCTTTTTCTTTCTTTCTATTTCTGACTGCGAAAGCGGCAAATGCGCTTGCATTTTTAATTGTTGGCCGTAGTATTTATTTTATTATGTCCATAAATATAATGAGATATAAGTGTGTTGGTTGCCTGCTGCACCACTAAGCCACTGAGCAGCAGAAACAAACACAGAAACAGCAGCAGCAGCAGTACGACTGCAATAAGCAATTGCAAACGTTGTTTGCTGTTGTGCCTTCTGTGTCAGCAATTGGAAACGCGAGAAGCGAAGACGCGTCTGCGACTTGCCAGCAAGATTGACAACGGCAATAGCAAAAACAACAGCAACAACAACAGCAAAAACAACAGCAACATCTACGGCAACAGAAACAGCGACAACGACAACGACAACTTCAACGACGTGCAAAATCGCAGCAGACACATTTCCATCAAATCAATCAAAAATGGTAAATACTAGTTTTTTTTTCTCAGGTTTTTTTCATTGCTGTTTTGTTTTTGTTTTTGCCAATGCGGCAAACGGCAAACGTCAAACATATATAGAGCTTAAGTAGGTCCAACAAAAGTATCTGATGCCTGTTGTCTGTACGTCTGGCTGTCTAAATGTCCATTTGCCTCTCTATGCTGCTGCTGCTGCTCTTGCATTGGAATGCACTTTCCGAGTGAAATGCCAGCTTGACATTGTTGCTGTCGCTGATGCTGTTGCTGTTGCTGGTGTTGCTGCTGTTGTTGGTATTTGGTGTTGTTATTGTTGCCGTGCCATAGTTGACAATCATTTAGAATCACTTCTTGCAAAATGAAAGCATCTTTTGAAAGTTGCTGCCATCGTTTGATGCCTCCACATCGCAGTAGCATCTACTGCTGCTGCTGCTACTGTCTCTACTGTTGTTGTAATTAAAACGAAATGCCATAAGACAAATGGAAAATGTAACTGGCAAGTGTAACAGCAGAAGCAGCAGCAGCAGCAACAACAACAGCAACAACATCAACATTAACGTCTTTGGCAGACAATGCGACGCAATGCGACTCTCACCTAGTGACACTCATTTGTGCCTGTCTACCTTTGAGATACACACAAACATACACAAACACGCACACACATACACCTACATAAACTGACAGCAGCATACATATCTTAACACATACTATATAGTATCTGTGTGCACATGTATCTGTGTGTGCTCGTACTTTTGCTAATTAAAAGTCAGATGATGGCAGGCTCCTAAAGTTAATAAGCATCGCTATAAGTGCCAAAAACATTATCTGCCATATGTTGGGCCAATTGCGCAAATTATTTGAACACACGTACAGAGGAATGAGATGAGAAGATATCATACGCGTGTATGAGTATATGAGTGTGCGTGTGTGTGTTTGTACGGAATGTGTTTACATTTAGCTATTTTCACTGCTGATAAGAGCAAGCGAATAGGTTATCAGCTGTCAGCTATCAACTGCTTGTAGTTACTATACCCACAGGCAGAGACACACACGCTCAGATACAGATACTTTTTAATATATACCTAGCTATATGCAGATACTTTTCATAGCTGTAAATAGTATATACTTGTGCTTATAGTTGAACTTACCTCAGCATTTGTCAAGTACATCATTTTCTCATACTCCATTTTTGCACTCTTCTTTGTTGTTTTTTGTTCACGTTAATCAAAGATTCGCGCTTTGTATCTACTTTAGATACAAGCTCTATTTCTATCTGTTTCTTTAGCTAGTAGCTAGTAGCTGTTAGCTGTTTACTGTTCGCTGTTAGCTATAAGTTGGCTGTATCTTGGCTTGTTATTTTTCTCAGCGTTTGGCGTGTGCGTGCAAAATTCAACGTTTGCTGCGAAAGTCTGGCGCTCTCATTGGCTGTCTCTGTCTGGCACGCCTGTAACTGGCTTATTCGCGCTCTTTCTATCTTTCACTTGACTGCTTTTATTTTGCTCTTTCGCGCATATATTCAAATCTTCCACTTTTTTGTATTTTTTGTTGCTTTTGTTATTGTCGCTCCAACACTTTTGTTCATAATGTGCATTAAATATTTTAATATTTTATGTTTTGGATATTTTCCCTTTGCTTATTTTATTTGGAATTGCGCTTTTGTTAATATTTTGTGTGTTTTATTTGACTTGTTTTTACTTTTGTTTTGAACTCCGTTGTTGCCTTGAAGATGAGGCCAGTTTAATGTATTTCACAGCATTTTATTGTTAAAATTTCCACTTGCAAACTTGTTGCTCTCTTTCACACATACACATTCTTTTGCTCACACTGTTCCTCTCTGTCTTTCTTCTTTTTCTTTTACACTCACTCTCCTTCACTTCACTTCACTTCTCTCTCTTTGTCTTGGCTTTCGTTCAATCGTCCGCTGTGTTCCGTTCACAAACTCTTCACGCTCATTTCTGTTCGCTGCGATCGAAACGTTTCTGCTGCTTACCTCATACGCCGCAAAGCTTTTGAGCCGCCAACCGGTTTCAAAAGCTCTTCGAAGCTTTGCATTGACTGTAGCTGAAGCTTTGCGTAAAGCTTGACTGTTGCTGCCCATTATTGACATGATCAGTTTCGAGAAGCATGCAATCGATTGTCGTGCGTCAAATCTCAATTTCAATGGCTCGCGTGTAATTGGTCACGCCCACTTAAAAGCTTTAAGGCGCTGCAGTCGTTTGATTCAACTTTGGTGTAATTCTTTAGACACCTAAGCTTGTTGGACATTGAACAGTTTTTGACATGGAGTTAACTCTGATCAAGTCAACCATACAGTTAACATGGAAATTTATAAATAGCAATAATAATGTTTAATATTTGTTCTCCTATAAAAGTTTTATTATTTAAATACAAATTCTGAAGTTGTAATAAATAATAGCCAATAAATATACAAATAATTTCCATTGAAAAAGAAAATTTTAACGGGTATTAGTAAAGCAGTTTTAATTATACATATGATATATAAAATTAAATTCGATGGATAAAACAATAAATATTTATCGCCGCAATATTCCAAATTGACCATTAAGTTCATATACAAATCAATTCTTTTTTGCCAACTAGGATAAATCCTGCATTTCTATACATCTTCGTACATTACAATGGCGTGTATGTGTGTGTATTGGTGCAGTATTACCGTTTCCGTTTCCGCTGCATAAGACGCAAAGACAACGGCAACGACAACGATAGCGGAAACAACAAAACACAATTTCAAAAGACTCTTTGACATTTATGTATCATTGCACAATGACAATTCTGCACTTTTTGACAAGTCATAAAAAAACACATGACAACTGCAATGACGACAGCTCCAAATGAGACAACAACAACGGGAACAACAACAAGAACAACAGAAATGGTAATGGCAATGGAAACTGCAACTTTTGGTTCATCTTCAATATGATTTCAGCTCTTTTTGGCCTCCAGCAAGTCTGGGCCGGACAATGACTTCAATGCCGATGGCAACTGATGTTCGCAGACGAGTACATCGAAATCGAATCACTCTGTTCTTTCCTCCTGATGCCATTAAATATTAAGCTATCTTTTAGTTCTGTCTCGCCGTATGGCCATCAAGTTTTTGCCAACTCCAAAATATGACGTAGCAGTCAGCTAAAAGAAAGTTGTGTTTTCAATCAATAAATAATTCAATTCATTCGACTGTTGAAAAATATGAGTAATAGTCCAATAACTTAGCTTTAAAATTTGTTAGCAAAAATTATAGATTGAAAGCATTGAAAAATATACTTGATTCGTTTAAAGTCTACATATGATAATTTTCAAATCGAAACATTAAACGCAGTCAAACTTAAGAACTTAACAATCAATCAGCTCGTTTACCTGTTTGGTGCCCTCAAATATTTAGCATCACATGACGTGCTCTGTCCACTGCCAAACGAGGAAACTCCAGAGCAGAGCTCTTCGATGTCCGAAACAATTGGCGGGGCGATAAACGAAAAGCAATCCGATAGAAATAGCAGATTGCATGCTCATAGCTTACGTAGTGCAGATTGCAATCATTATGCAGGACATCATAGGCAGCAGGATAAAGGGACTACATGCTCAACCATCATATTGGACCTGGGCAGCATTTACATGGCACGTCAGTGGAAAGACGGCCTCGTGTTGGCTCAGCAATTCGCCATGTGTAATGAATAGCTTTAGCTGGGGATGCCCAAGGATGTCCTGCTGCGGCATCCAGTCGCGTACATTTCATGGATACGCTGTCCAGCCGGACGGCAGCTGTGATGTGTGTTGCCGCCCACGTCACGCCCACGTCTCACGAACGTGATGATGCGGCAGGCGCGCAAAGGCCGCGGCAAACAATTGGCACAGAACTGCCGCCGGTAACTGTTACTATCGACAGGTAAATGACGCCAGCTGCCGCTGCCGCTGCCGCTGCCCCTGCCGCTGCTCTGGCATCCGTAAACTAAGCCAACTCACTATCCAGCTGGCTTATATTGACGGCCGAACGCCAATGAAGGCGTGCCGCATTGGACAGAAGGACGTGGGGTGAGCGTAGAAGCAAGTGTTGAGTTTACAGTGGAATAAAATGCTTAATTACTGCCTAAACACAATTTCAATAATTTAAATTAGTTAGGTAAAAAACTTGTTACTTTAAAATGTAGTACTTAGTTTCAATCACATAAATTTGCATTACAAATTTGTGACTTGCCCCATTGTGCACATGCATTAAGGCCACCTAGCTGACCATCACGTAGAGTTGAGGCACAACCTCGGACAGTTGGTGGCGCAGCAGGTGATGTACACGCTGCACACAGAGCTGCACGGAAGCGGCTTAGAGACGACCACACACTCACACACACACAGACTCTCTGGCCACTAAGCATCATTTAATCAGTCTGATGCATGATAAATCAGGAGCCAATCATGGTCAGGAAGAAGAGCCTGGCATCGATTGTTGCATCATGCTGCTTGCCACTTGATATGCCTGCCACACACACACACACTCACTCACACATCAAACTAAATCAAGGCAAGGATTAATGCGTTTGCTACTAGAAAGCATACCACAGCAGAGTCGGAGTGAGAAGTCGGAGTGAGGGAGCTACAATAGGCTGTCTATAGACTGACAATGTGTACAATTCGTAGCAATAGTAAACGCAGTGCAGCAAGTTGGCAAAAACATGAGTTAAACAATTTGCCACACGCTGCACGTTGAGCATACACTGAGCAAAAAAGGGAGTTCTTACTTGAAGAAAGAGGAAAGGTAAGAACTAAACTCCTTAATATTTAGCAAAAGAAAATAATCTTAATTAAATTTTAGTTTAAATCAATTATATTATAAGTTTTTAGCCATTTCTTTTGTTATCAGTGTAGCTCGTGTGCAGGAGGCAAAGACATGAGGCGTGACAGCATACGCAACCGGATTGCCGGCCAACAAGAGACTTCCGGTGTAGAAGGCCACCATATTGATGTACTTGAATGCCGTTACATTTATACTATGGACAAAGCCCAGAGCGCACTCCGGAAGTGCGCCATCTACAATCACCAATTGATAGTGGGAGTTCTCGACTTCCTCTTCTACCTACAGTTTTGGATTCCCGCTCACTTTCCCCTATGTGCCCCTATTGAAATGTTGCAACAACTGTTGCATGCCTCTCGGCCATTGAGTAATAAACGTCAGCCGCAAGCTTATTCTACTACTCTCTTCTGTCTTCTGTTCTCCGTGCGTGTGCGTGTGTGTGTGTTTCACTGTACTTTGATGTGGCATAGCAGTTACCTCAATTGGATATAGTATGACATCGAGGTGTGGAGACTATGCCCACCAAATCCCAATCAGTAGAGTTTTGCATGTATTGAATGAGTCGCTTTGGTGTCAGTTCAACCAGACCATCCAAATGGAAATCCGCATGAAAGCCATTCACAAACGTAATCCGATGGCCGCTACAGGGATCAGCATTTGCCATCCGCATCAGCATCACAATACATGAGCACACTCATGAAAGTTGGCTGAAAGGGACACTCACTCGTTTGATAATACCCCAAAGGGTATTTTGTGCGATTTCGTGCCGCCCATGGTAATCATCAGAATGTTTGAGCTGCTCCCAGATGATCCCGAACAGCAGCAGCACCAGCAGTATATCGTCAAAAGCTTGGTCAGGACATCGAGAAGGATATGGTGTTTGCTTCTTGTTTACCGTACAGCCAAACAAACAACAACCGCTGACCCAATGAGCCGTCCAGCCTTATTTTCAAATAAATAAAAATGTTAATTTTAAAATTCTCGTTGCCTTGGCTGCTCGGACTGTTCGTGATGCCTGACTGGAAATTACAGTTATTCGTTGTACGTGTTTAATTATTTTTAAATCACACGCAAAACGTTCGCAAGAATCTCCGAACTCAGCTGGGATTATTTTGGTAGCCGAGTCACGTGCCAATTTGCCCCAGCCATTTTAACGGACTACCTTCTGACCCCAAAAAAAAAAAGAACAAGAAAAAATACTGGCCACTTAAAGTGTTATTTCCGTGTGGCGGGCCTCTTAATTACACGGCCCGTTTCCTTGGCATTGATTTAGCAAATTATAAATAACACAACTCTAATAGTCATAGTGTAACCTAAAATGGGATTTACTCCTACCTCGTCCTTTCGATAAGCACAAATTAATTATTAATTACCTACAACAAAGTTCTCGAGCTCAATTAAAAGCGAACTGTATCTCAAGACTACAGCATTAAAGTGCTGCTATCTCAGCCGTACTCATTTCATAATTTTCCACTTGATTGCGTTTGCTGAAAGTATCTTTAATGTCTGAGGAGTAGCTTAGTTTTGGTTTACATAATTTGTAAAGTATTTTTAAGTATTTTAATGTTTTTCAAACAACTATATCATTTAAACATGTCCATCTATATTTATTTAAATATCGTTTAGAATTTTTAGCTAATTTGTTGAACACGTTACTACTTCACGTTCACAGTTGATCAAGCTTTGCTTTCTCTTAACTTTTCTATTTCTTTAACGTCCTCAGACCTAATTAATTCTGTTTCTTAGACACACACGTTATTCAAAAAATTAGTCGACTATAAGATACCCATTATGCCAGTATATCTTTAAATATGAATTACCTAAACTTTAACTCCGAAAGCACTCAGAAGTTGAGGGGAATTAATTGATATTCATTTAGATTTTACATTCCCTTGAAACTTGATATTTTCTGACACATCTTTTTGTACTTTTTATCACAAAGTACCCTGTGTTTTTCTTAACTATAACGGGTGTAAAAACTTCAATGCATAATAAATAAAGCAAATAATAAATTTTCAAAGTGAAGACATGAATGTCCGGCATTCATTTATGCTGTTTGTTTAGCTCAAAAGCTGACGAGCCACTTGACTGAAGAGCAGTCAATATGCTAAAGTTCATATAGGACACAATTAAACACACACACACCCACAAACACACACACAGAAACGTGTGTGCATTGTTGATTTAAGCCAGAATGTATATTTAACAAGTAAAATAAAAAGTGTGTGTCCTCAGACGTCGCTGCAGTTGAGTTTTTGCTAAATTATAAATTCAGGAAGTGTGTCCTGCGATTACTTTGCTCCACAACGAATGAATAAGAATAAGAATGCGAATAAGCATACACAGAAAAAAAAAGAAAACAAAAGTTGATTAATTTGTAACAATTTGTTGTTTGTTTTGTTGACATTTTGGTGCTTTTAAGCCGCAGATATCAAAACCCATTGAGAAGTTATTTCTGTGCTTTACATTTGTTTATTGTCGTTGGCATTTATTAATTAAAGCAAAAGGTTGCCAAAAGGTCATATTGTAAATGAAATTCATTTAATTTATTTGAATGCCACAAAAAGTTTCGAAAAATATGTAAATTGCTTGCCCCCGACTGACTTGGGGGCAAATGCAACCGAAATTGGGTTTGTATTGGAAAACTTTATGAAAATCCTTTTGTTAAATTAAACGTTGCCACGGGCAAACGAATGCGCTTCAATTACATATTTTTCGTTTTAAATAAATTAAGAAGTAAACATGACATTGGTTAAGTCATCTTTAAGATAGCAATAGAATTTCGATTGCAATTCGCCAGCAGGTTCAACAAGCAATCAATCGTTGACAATAAAGTCTCCTTTTGATCCATAATAAATACTATTTAGTCGTACAGAGAGTTAAGTACATTAAGTGTCAAACTGTTCACATAATTCATTAGCCAGCGGCAAATGAAACTATTTACGAATGCAAACTTCAAGCTACGAGATACAAGATGCGAGATGTGAGATACAGTGAAGCTCAGGACTTTGGCTAATGCAATATATGTGCCATTGAGTAAATCATTTGAGTTTTACATGTGATCCTAGATGACGTCAATGAGGAGCACTTGACATAAAACGTAATAATATAGAGCTCATTTGTCCTTCGGCTCAAGTGCATGTCATTGAAAAAGGCTTAAAGCAAACTGGAATGCTTGAACGCTCGTCTACTCGAATTGGTATGCATACATTTGTCTCTCACTGTGCTAGGGGAAAGATTGTAGACTGTAGACTGTATACTGTTGGAATGAATGGTTATTGCCGGCGATAAACATGCTGAGCATTTCGTATATAATGTTGCCAGGAATCAATTGAATTATGGCACACAAAGAGTGGGCCAAAGGATATAAGAAAGGAAACCGTTGCCAAGACAATTGAGCAGCAAATTGTGTAGCTCGACAAATGCCGAAAACGGAATGGTAGATACGGCTGACTGCATCTCTAGCTGTCGAACTGTCGGATGGACGAACTGTCGACGAAACTGATTGACTGTGAGGCATGGCTAAGTTGGCCCAATGCAAGTGACAAAAGCTTATTGAACAATTTTGGAGAGCATCTTGAAGGCATTGCATCGTCAAGACATGGTCCTGCCCTCGTCCTGGCATTTCTCAGTGTCTCCTTCTTCCCACTCGTCTGCCATATGTAAGAGTATTTGCATTCCTGTCCCGGTGAGCGCGCTTCATTGCTCAATCCACCTTTATTGAGCACAAGAAAAAGAAATCCTTTTTGTGCAACAACTCAATTGTGCTTGTGCAATATTCGTTTGAAGCCTGATATCAAATGCTTTATGCGATTACAAAAGAATATGCAAAAATATATGTATGAAATCCCTGGCCTGATTGCACTTTTTGGACCCCGTTTGGCTTAAAGTCCTGATGGACTTAAAGTTCCATGCCACTGATTAACGACTGCTGGAACTGTTGCTGGAACTGAGAGCTGTAGATCTGCAGGATGTGCGCGTGTGAATATCCTTTTTGCTACAGTCAATTAAACTTGAAGCGGGAAACAAACGGCGCCCGCTGGCAAATAAAATGAAATGTAAATAAATAGCTAAAAGTAGCTGCTTCAAATGAAACTAATACAAAAGAGTGTGTTGCACGCACGCCAGGGAATTGCTGCCCCATCAACTGATGTTGCCGCTGCCACTACTGCAGTTTCTCCTGCTGTTCTTCATGTCATTGCACGCGTTATCCTTCAAGCCAAGGAGCAACAGCAGCAGCTGCATGCGCGTAAGAAAATTAAATAGAAAAATTGTACATAGACAAGTTTTACGCGAGGGTGTGAGTGTGAGTGCGAGTGTTGGTCTTGCTGTTGGTGTTGGTGTTGGTGTGTGCGTGGCATTGTTCCTTGAGAAGGTCCTAGCAAAGGCAAAGGGACATTGCTCTGCGCATTGAACTATGGCTAAGTAGTTGCCAGTTGCCTGTTGCCAGTTGCCAGTTGCCTGCCCCAACTGGTTGCTCAACTTGGCTTTCGTGGCGCCTCTCGAGGCGCTTGTCCGTTATGGCAAAATGACAAATGCTGCTTCTACTACTGCTGCTGCTGCTTCTACTGCTGCTATTGCCGCTTATAATTAGAATATGCAAATGTTGTCAGTGGCAGCCAGTACGTTGCCACATGTAAATATTTATGCAGCCGCTACTTCATGCCATTGCATCGCACATTTTATATCACACACTGTTAAAAAACACAGCAACAGATTTCAAAATAAAGATAAATAACATTTAAGAACTAAGAGCGGTGGAATTAATACAAAGTTTGAAAGGAAATATCCTACAGTTAGCGAAAATTGTATTGCATAAAAATTTAATAATTAAATTTAAAATAATTCTTATACACTAACTGTCTTAAATTATATTTTAGACTCTTTTATTTAGTTTTCTAGGTATTTTAGGCTGCTGATAACAAAATAAACTGTCTTATGATCGAAAGTATTCAATACTTTGCTGAGAAATCCTGATATTTTTATCGTGTTGCTCTGTAGACTCAAATTATTTAGACGACTGAATTCGTCTATAAGGAAAAATTTCATTTAATTCATTATTTTAATCCACTTTAATAACTAAACTCTTAGCTCTACTGCTGCTTTGCTCACAGTGTACTCTGTGGCATTGCATCGCATATTTTGCAGCACAGTTCTGGCATAATTTGCATGTAAACGCGCCATTTTTCTTGCGGTTGCAACAGTCGCTTCTAGTTGCAGTTGTAACAGTTGCTGTTGTTGTTGTTGTTGTTGCTTTTGTTTTCCCTGTTGCTGTTGCTGTTGCCATTTAATTATTTTGTTTTTCGTCTGCGCAGTATTTATGCAAATGTTTTCACATCAATTTTCATGTCTTCGCTGTGCTCATTAAGACAGTGCTGGCCCCCAATTGCAGCCCCAAGATTTTAATTGAGTTTGGCAAACTGTTTTGACGCTCAATTGATTGCGCATACGCAGCATTGCCTACCATAAATCTGTCTTTAACACACACACACACACACACAGCTATACAAATAGGTGTTTGTGTGTGGTTTTTTATTTTGGCTTAATAACTTTACACTTCACACGCAAATGAGTGGACATGTAAATCAAATTAACCAGTGAGCATGTAAATTAACTTTTCATATTAATTGCAATTTAATTAATTAGCAGGAAACATGAATGTAGCAATCTGTTTTTTATACCCTGTAACCAGAATGTTACAAAGAGTAGATTTGTCTGCAGATAAGTTTGACAGGCCAAATATTTACAGTAAGTGAAGAGTTCCAACTTTTTGTGGACTGTTTGACGAAAGAGGAGTCTATATATAAATCTTAGAGCTCAGCACGGGGTATATAGAAGTAGAGTACACTCTAACAGAGGCAATCAAAATTGTCTGCAATACACTTGCAGACACAAAGGAACTCTGTTTCAATTGATTTTTAATCGAGCTCTGCTTCAAATTGACAGCACCTAAAAGTATGCAACGTTTTAATATCAAACCATCAAATAAGCTTGCCTGCTGGGTATCTCTAAGTCGAGTTTCGCTTAAGCGTGCACATTTGTTTTTTGCTGTGGTGCTGTGTGGCAAGGCCTAGTAGGAGAAGTCATTAAGGCAACGCAGCCAAAGAGTCATCTAGGCTAACGGGCTCATCTCAAGAACGGGATGAAGATGCCGAGAGGACGCTGCGCTGGCCAAAACACCTTGTTGGACGTGAGAGCAGCGGTACGTGAACGTAAATTACAATTAATTACATTTTAATGACGCTTGTTTAATTCAGCGTTTACAATTACATACACAATTATGGCGCCAGCAAAAGAAGAGACAAACAGTGCGAAAAACGCGAGAACGATAGAGAGTGAGCGAAAGAGATAGTGCTAGTGGTAGAGCGAGAGCACAACACTGATGCTCGTTACGGCATTCAGCTGGCCAAGGACGAACTGCACTTTGGGGCTGAGACATTTTTATGCACTCGCAAGTATTGGCTTTAACAAATTTCACCTCGCTTTCATTTCGACCTCGCCGCCATATTAATGGCCACGGAACTTTCCTCTTTCTTTCTGCCTGTTTTCCTTCTTTATTCAATTTTTTTTATTTTTCTTTTCCGTAATTAACTGGCTGCACAACAATTGGGATGCTTGCTCCCTTTCTATACGTTCATCGTTGGGGCAATTGTAATCAAGTGAAATTCAGAGAGACAAAAGCGAAAAGCGAACATTTATGCTGAAATATAAGCACATTAATTCGAAAGCCGGCAGCTGCTGGTGCCGGCAAAGCTTCAGGAAATCAGACAACAGGCAAATTGAGGTGCGAATCCATAAACACACAAGTGAGAAGCTATAAAATTAAAATGAGCAGGCGAACAGTGCAAAAGCGTGCTGCGTTTGACACGCGCCTTATCTAGGGCTACAATGGCCAATGGAGCGTATGCGCAATGCAGCATGGGCTACAGTACAACAGGGCTCACTGTATGCTGTATGCTCCTCGTGTGAATTGTGGCAACAGCAGCAGCAGTTGCCTGGTTGTATAAACTGCCTGATGGTAATAAATATGCTTCAACTATTTGGCAGCGGGCGGTGAGAATTTAAAAGGTCCACAACAACAACAACAGCAGTTGGGAAAGGCCAAAACAAGCAGGCAGCCAGACATTAAATTGCAATTTATGCCAATGAGTTCTTAATGTACAAGCGGCAACAACAATTGCTCAATGCCTTCTAATGGACCCCAAATAACGTCGGCAGAGGCAGCAGCGGCAGCGTCCGCCAAACTTGACTGTAATTTATTTGCAAATTATTATTAAAACTTTTGCCTGGCCAAGAGCAATGGCAAGAGTGTAAGCTTCCGTTCTAGTCCGACTGCCTTACCCAGACACAGGCCCAGGCCTCTTCTGCACTCCATAAATGATTCGCACTTAGTTTGCTGTCAGCCACAACAACAACAACAATAACAAGCAGAATAACACAAAACTTAGTCGTAAAGTCGCGCCTATAAATCAAGTGGCTTTTGGGTGAGTTTTTTTCTTGTTTTTCTGGGGTCAGGTCAGCTCTTTTGTGTTAATATCGGAAAATGTGAATTTACTTTGCTTTCAAATTGCTGGCAACTCATATTAACAGTCTCTCAATTAGTTGGCAATTATTCATCAAATGGCATATAAGATATTTAATAAATAATCGAATGCGCTAATATATAGTACTATATGTATCTGTCAACTGCCGTTGTGCTTATTCAATTAAATGCTTTGCGCCAACTCAATTTCAAAATCTCATTTATCAAGCCATTAGAGTCAAATAATCAGACTGCCACACACAAACACACACATTCGCCAAAATACACACACACACACTCGCACATACACAGACACAATGCAAAGCAGACTGCAAGGATAGAGAGTCTGGCTGACTGGGAAGCACTCACATTAAAAGCAGCCGCCGTTAGCTGATAACGGAATTTGCCTACCATTAGAATCAGCAATGACTTGACTTGCCTGATTATTCCCGTTAGTTTTAGAGTGAGGGTATGCTGTGACTGTTAGTTGGTCAGTTTTGTCTAAAGATTTAAATCTTAAGAGACATTACAGCCTTACCATCTTAGCTGCGTTCAAAAAGGCAGACATAGTAAACTACAAGCACCTAAAAGTATGCAATCGTTTTTATATTTAAAGCTATTCACATAAAGACAACGGGTATCTGCAAGTCAAGCAGCGACTGTATCCTTCCTACTTGCCTTGTCTTCGCAGTAGCTGCCTCAGTGGTTGCATCAAGTGGTGCGCTCATTGAGTGCACCACGGCACACGAACCGACGAGTGCACTTGTGGGGCGAAAGCACAAGAAGCGGGTTTTAGGTGGCATAAGATGATGACAACGAGTTCGAGCACAACTCGACAAAGCCCAATTGTTGGGTGGAGAATGGAGATGGCAACCGTAATGCACGGCAGCAATCGCATTAGAAATAGCTGAGAAATCAAATAGATTATAGACTGAGGGCAGCCTGAAGCAGCAGTTACACAATGGAAATCAACTTGAATGAGGCAAAAGCATAAAAAAATAAGAAAAGTAGAAAAGAAGGAAGAAAAAGAATCTTTAGAATTTACATTGTACTAGTATCTTTTATAGCTAGATGAAATAAATGCATTCATATTATTGAAGAGACTTCAAGAGATTGATATAAATGGCTAAGAGGCCTTCAAGGTGTCATTACACAACAAACAATACGCGTAATTTCTTAAAGAAATTATGAGTATTAAAAGTATCTCCAATCGAATTAACTGTTACTATTAGGCCAATCTTGTGGAGTAACGAAGAGTTAGCTATGCAATTGAGTATTTTTGGCTTTAATTGGGTTTATTATACGAAGAGACGAATGTATTTTGTTCTATGAGATAAATAGATAAAATAAACCCAGAGGTTCGGATATTTTTGCTCTATTCGCATATTAATTAATGACTTTGAATAACACCGCAGTTGCTGAAACACAAATCATCCAAACATGTGCATTACATCATCATTTCGCCAACATTTTTTACGGAACACATAAAGATCTCTAGTTATATCAATTTTCCATGTAAATGCACCTGTAGTTCATCTAATTGCGCTTTAATGCCATTATACAATTTCATTCAAATTAGATGACAAACATTTTACCACAAAATGGCATTCGTTGTCATTGGCATTGCCATTGGCATTACCACTGCAGGTTCCATTATGATAAATGTGCAAGGAATCAAATGAGGTTGAATGGTGTGCCATGGTTTAAGGGACAAGTTGGCCAAAAAAAAAAAAAGAATGGAGACGACACGACTCCAGGCCGTTCAATTGCCTTGCACTGGTTGGGTGTCTAAATGTCTGACTGTCTGAATGTCTGAGTGTCGTGGCTGGCATGGTGGAATCTGGTGGAAGCTTTATGCCGATGGCACTACGAATTAGCGCCGTAAATCGCATTTAAATCGTAAAATTCTCGCAGCCAGCCAGTCACTTTGGCTTTTTGCATATAGAGTGCCAGCAACAAGCCCCCAACGGAGAAAAACCGGAGACAATTTCATAGCGTTCGGGCAGGGACGGGCGGGGGTGGCAGTAGGACAAAGCGCTGGGATGCCAGTGAGCCCCTTTAGTATGCTCAAAGATTTTGATCCTATCAACTAAATTGCATTTGACAGTTGGCGAAAAAACTTTTGCCTTGCTTCGATGCCATAATTCCTGGTTCGTCGCAGCTCGTTGAGCTTGTAGAAAGTATAAAGCTGAATTTATTTAGACGTAGTATAGAGCATCATAATTCTCTCAATTGATTTTGAATTTAATCATGTGTATGCCTCATTAACCACTAAAAAAAAACTACCAATATAACT
Organism: Drosophila dunni; assembly: GCA_018152125.1. NCBI lineage: Eukaryota > Metazoa > Arthropoda > Insecta > Diptera > Drosophilidae > Drosophila > Drosophila dunni. The sequence continues at coordinate 17,208,906 of JAECXC010001917.1, read as the reverse complement.
CTTGTTATTATACTAAGATCAGTTAGAAAAATTTATAAGAAATAATGAAAAGGGAAAGGCCAAATGCTTGTAAAATATTTTTAAAATTCTAATTGAGTTCTTTGTATTTTTCTGCTAAGAGAAAACATATATTAACTATAAATAAATAATTATTAAATACACATTAGATAAATAAATACATTTGTCAACTATTAGCATACGATATTAATAGCAAGCGAACATTAGAGTTCACAAAGTTAGCACAACGGTTGACGTGATTGGCAATAAAAATAAACTATTATGTCCATTAAAATAGTTTCCAAAGCTTACGCTTGTTTTCCATATATAGAAACATATGTTTGCTGATAATTATCGCTGTTGCCTATTAACAACAGCTGCCCAACTGTTGTTATCAGCAACGATCGCTCAGCGACTGTTAGAACGAACATTCAAGTTAGGAACTTTCCCTGCCGTCGACTGTGCCCCTTTAGCTCAGTGGTAGAGCGTTGGTCTCGTAAACCAAAGGCCGTGAGTTCAACCCTCACAGGGGGCAACAGAGAAAATTGATATAAAATCATTTTTTAATTAAATTTTACAACATTTAAAAATTATCTTGAAGCAGCTTAATATAAAATTTCAAACAGTTCATCGAGTATGACGTCACCCCTTCCCCCCACTACACCTCTCACTCACAACCACCTTCTGCACCAACTGTCTACTGCAATTTCCAATCGATTGCGCCATGTTCGCACTTCATGCGATAACTTGGAAGTTTTGCAATTTGCGGCATTGGAAAGTTGGTCTTCCTAATGCTTTTGCCTGCGCCTGCTGCCTGCCTGCCTAGCTGCCTGTGTGCTTTCTTCTTGGCCAGTACCTCAAGATGTTTGTACTTTTTCAGCTGTTTGCCAGAGTTTTTATGATCCCTTTTTTTTGCTTTTGACTTTGCCAAGATTTATGCGGCAAAGTCGTAGCCAGTTTAAGTGTGCTTGCGCATGTTTCGATAATTTGCGTGATTTTTGCATTTTTACATTTTTATCCGGAACTTGTTGGTCCGCCCGTAAATGCATGCGTAAGTGCCAGCCGTCGCTACATCATTAAAAAAAAAAAACTTGCCTCTTTGCCACTACAAAATGTGGGCCATGCCCACAGGACCCACCGAACTACCGATTCAACGGCTGTCCTGTAAAACTCGTGTAGCAGCCAAGTATTTTGAAAATTTTATAATGATTTTGTATTTATTTTCAGCTGGCAATTAAAAGCGACTTGTGCATTAAATATTTACTTGCAATTAGAGCAACTGCTCAACTCAAGTGCAGCGCAGCTTACCGCGTTTCTCCGGCAACAACGCGAAGGATGTGAATATGGAGGTGAAAGTAGTTGTGGAGGTGGAGTTGGATGTGCGGGACTGGGAATGCGGAGATTGTGGTATGTCTATGTCCCGTGACAGACACTAATTATGGATTTTAGAATTTGCGACTTGCAACTTGCAGCTAACCACAAGACAAGAGAGCGACACAAGCAGAAGACGCTGCCGCAGGATTCACCTCTCGCTCGCTCTCTTTCTATCTCCCTGTGCCATTTTGCGGTGTCTTGCCATACGAGCGAGGGTGAATGTAGAAAAGAGAGAGAAAGCGGGCAAGGAAGTTGCCTGACATCAAAATTCCAGTAGTTTCCATGTAAGTTTGTCGCACTGTTATCTGCAATACACACACACACGCTGATCCATATGCACATATGTACGTGTATGTATATGTGCTGCACACATATGTGTGAGAGAACGAAAGAGTGAGAGAGGGGAACGTGGAAAAGAGAGCGCATTGAAATCGCCACCATTAATAAGAAAGTTTGCCCTGCCTGGCTGCTGGTAATAAGCAAATTGAGATGACAAAGTTTATTGTTGATTTTATGTGCGCACCATACACACAAGCACAACACACACACACAAACTCAAACACACACGCATAACCTACACGCACACATGCAGTGGAGCTGAGCGAAACATCGTTGACTTAAATTTTAATAGCTGAAGAAATGTTTTTTTTTTTTAATTAATAACCGACAGCATTTTATTTTTTTAAGAAATTGTAATAAGTTAAAATTTCTGGCACTTCTGCTGCACTTCATTTATCATACAAATAATTTGTTAATAAAATATAAAATAAATAGATGTGAATAAAATTTCTGACAATAAATAAATAATCATAGGACTAACCAAGTCGGAAGAAGTTAACTAAAATATGACTAAAAGAAATTAAATAAATACTTAAAATAAAATATAATTTAAAACAATTTTTATAAATCATTTTATATAAAATATATCTTTATAAATTACTTTATCAACTCTTAGTTTAAAAATCGGAATCATCAAACCAAACGATGTTTACCTCCAACTCATCGCAAGCAACAAAGTTTTGCCACCTCTAGAACACACACGCACACGATGACACTCATACACACACACCCTTCTCACACATTGACAGGCTCCGGCGGGGATCAAGCGACCTAAATGAGTTATTTAAGTAGCACTCGCGCCCCAGTTTAAATGCGCTCGTAATTTGCCTTTGTGCCCGGGAACTTTTTGTGCCGCAGAAACATACGTCTTTACATACAAGCACTACAACCAGCCCATATGCCGCTGTACAGTGAAGCATGTGCATAATGTACACACTTCAAAAGTTAATACGTAAATTAATTCATTTTGAAAATAACACATAAAACATTTAAATACTCGTTAAGCGGTTGTTTTAGAGTTTAGCTCGAACATTTAACATTGAATACTATATCAATTTTAAAGCGGATTACACTCGGCACTACAGTGAACTCGGTATGTGGAGAGTTGGGGAGAAGTGACCGCAATATTTTATTACAGATCAACGACTGTGCTAAACCAAATCAGTTAATCGCTTATTGAGTTTTAAAACGCTTTGTGGTTCGTCTTAGTGTAGTTCGACTGTAATTGTGTGCTTTTGGCTTGTCTAAGCCATTAATGCGCATTGCTGTGCCTTACAGGTTTTGCTATCGTCTTAGGACTCTGTGTGTGCATAGGTGTATGTGTGTGTGTGTGTGTTTGTGTGTGTACTTTACTTGGCTAAGTACGTGATTTGATTAGCGCATGAAAATCCAGTCCGTGTCTGGGCTTAGCTTTGCCTTATGCCACACTTATCAAGTATACGCAACGCTGCACAAGCCAAAATAATTTGACAACAATTTTAAATACGTTTCGTTTCGGTTGCAGCTAAATTTAATACACTTTAGTATACTCAAGCATGTATTAGTGTGTGTGTGCGTGTGTGTGTTGGTGTGTTACTTTGTGTGTGTGTGCTTGTAAAAATCACCAGTTGAGGTCAACAAATTATCGCAAGCATTTTTCATTCTCATTTTGGTTGGTTTGTTCGCTTGGCCACAGCTCACACAATGTCAACAGCAAAATACGTGCACAAACATAGAAATGGCTGCCATTGACTAACTAGAAAGCGGTCAACATACACACACACACACACCCGCACACACACGGTTCCGCATAGACTTACACTGACAGAAATATTGGTTTTAAAATGTAGACTACAACTCATAATGGTAGAACCACAAAGCCAAAAATTTAAGTATTTTGAAGACTTAAAAAAATTTACAGTAGATACAAATTGAGTTTTATTTCAGTTAATCTTTCAATTTATTCAATTAATTATATTTGATATCATTGAACAGAATCTATCATAGCTATAAGATCCAATAGCTCTAGGCTTAAGGCTTAAATTAGTTATATATTTTAAAGTTTATTTCTCACCTTAAATTTCTATTTCTTTCAAGCAAAAATTCTAAAATCAAGAAGCTTTTAAGTGGTCTAAATTAACAACTACAATCTTGTGCTTAACATTAGCAGCTGAGCTTTTCGAGCAGTGTAAAGTGTTGAAGCACGACATAAACGAGACATTAATGCTATTATGCGTGTGAGTATGTATGTATGTGAAAATGAGTGTGTTTGTTTGTGCGGGCGGCACTTGTGTAAAAAGCAACTAATGAAAACGGAAATAAAAACCGCTCGAGGAATGCTGATGACTCTCCAAGGATGGTATTTAATATATGTGTGCGGCTCGTGTGTAAAAGGCTCGACACTGCGATCTCCCCGCCATAGTTACCCCCACTACTCCAGTTACTTTCCACTTCCCCCCCTGTTACTGCTCAACCCATTTTGCACGCGCGCCCAAGCACTTAGCATCAATTTGGTGGCTCTTACATAAGCGACAGAGAGAGACACAAGATACGTCCGTTGTCCAATAGAGAAGCAGAGAGAGAGAGAGAGAGAGAGAGGGAGAGGGCGAGTTGTGAAGCAAGACAACTAAGTAAAAGCATAAGTAATGCACATAAATCAAAAATTCAGTGCTGCTGCCAGTGTTGGACCCCATCGCTGCCTGTCAGAATGGCACGCACAAATACTCACTCAGTTCAGTTCCGAGAGCACAAACAGGAGATGAAGCTGGAGCTGTAGCTGTAGCTGTAGCTGTGGCCGTATCCAAGCCGGACTCTTTGGGACCGTGAAAATGCTTAACAATGTGCAAGTCCAGTGCTTGCAGGTACAATTACCACCAAGTGCCTTGGCCGATCCCAAGTCCAACACAATCGAGAACTTAGCCACCATGAAATATTGAAGTTGCTTCCATTCACAGCACACCGCATCCCTCTGACCTTCACAGCAGTCTACTTGACAAGACCAAGGACGGTACAGGGCAGTGTACGGGTCTAGTCCTTTTGGTTCCCCGGCCGGACGCCAATAGCAGCATCGACATCGGTATCTGCTTGAGCGTCAGTTGGCAAATGGCACCTGCGGAATGCGATGCTGGAATCTTTTGAAAAATATTTTCTATATTCTCGCCTTTCGCAGGGCTCCCTCGCCCTTCAAGTCACAGTTATAGCCATAACTCTGCAGTCGGTCCTACACTGTTCGCAATGAGCGCCTCTTGAACTTTAATCTTAAAGCTCAGTAACTTAAGCTTATAACTTGACTCCTTAATAAAGAAAATATTTAAATTCGCTTGTTTAATGATCACATTAAATCAGTTTTAGTTTTAGTACAACTGCCTTACTTTGAGTGTATTTAGTCAATGTATTTATTATAAAAATTCATAATGTTTTGTGCCAGTGTATATATAAATTTGCTATGGCCAGACAGGTGTGTAATTTATTGATTATTCCGCTAGATATGTTCGCAGCTATACACTCTCTCTGTCCCCCTCTTTGGCTCCCTCTCAGTCTCCTTGTCCCACCCTTAGACAGGTAGGCGTGCCAGCTCTTGCTTGTTTAGACATTTTGTCATCTTCAATTTGTGGCTGTCATGCTGGCTGGCAGACAAGGACTGCCACAGCCACTGCCACAGCCACTGCCACATCCACTGCCACTAGCTGCATTTCCAAAAGTGGATTACAAGCTGAAGGCACTTGTAATCGCTGCGTTAAGCCAGCAGAGAGCAGACAGAGCAGAGCAGAGCTGTGGAGTCGTCTTCTATTGAACAGCCCTATTCTTGGCATCCAAAACAAGTTGCCCTCGGCATTGCCAGCATCTTCATTTCATTTGGCCTCTTCAGCTCCAGCTCCTGTTCCTGGTTTGGTGCGAAACTGAACTGAACTCAATTCAAGTGGTTGGAGTGAACAACGCGTTTATTGAGTTTTAATTGGATAAGTTATAGACGCTCATGTTGCATAAATTCCACAGACATGCCCACACAAACACACACACCCACACACATTCCAAAAATGGGGTGTGCCAGGTACGCAGACAATATGAAGACATTGAAGTTGCTGCAACCTTTGAGCTCTTCTTGTTATTCAACGCATTCGTGCGGCAATCCCTCGAAACGTGCAGCTCATTACCTGATCTGTCAATCCAATAAACTATAACTGGAGTAGTTTATCCTAGTGAAATGAACAATCAATAAAGCTGCACAGAAATTAAGAATTAATCAACTATTAGTGTCTTAATTAATGCATTGAGTTATGGGCTTAAAAAAAATAATCTTTTCATAAATAAGAAATAAGAAAATGCTCAATGTATTTAATAAAAGGTTCTAAAGAAAAAAAAAATGTATGTTTTCCATTTATTAACTACACAAAGTGGAGTAAGGAGTATACAGTAGCAAGCAGACCTTACTGATTCAGTGATTCAAATAACAAATAGCATTTTTTGACCAATTTGTCTATAGGCTATAGGTTATTGTTTGCGGATAAACTTGATCTACTCGCGAAATAGACAGACTTTTATTCCGAATTTGATAGCTCTAGCTCTTATAGTCTCTGAGATCAATGTGTTCATATAAAAGTAGCGACAGACAGAGTGACGGACATTGCTGATCAAGAAAATATATGCCTTATCGGGTCGGAAACGACTCCTTCTGCCAGTTACGCTCATTTCACTTCTGACAAACCTAATAGAGTAAGGAGTCTATTTGAGTAAGGGGTCTAAAATCCACTAGGAAAAATAAAATATATATTACTCAGTCTAAAACACTTCCATTCCTATGTTGAGCATTACTAAGAAACTACGTTTAATTAATAGAGCCAACAATAAGAACTGCTCGGGTTGGCAATTCATTATGAGCAACTACAAAGATTCATATACTTAACTGGGATATAAATATAGTAGTAGAGTAGTACATAAGCAGGGTATACGTGCTGTCAATCTATTGTTGTTATTGCCTAATCACAGTGGACATTGCGTTGCTCAGTTGCCCCTTTTTTGTGGTGCAGTGGACACCAGGACATGGACATGGACATGGATGAGGTGGCATCATCAGTCATGCCAGTTCATTATTATCGCTGACATTGCGTTGGTTTTGGAGACCCTTCAACCCCTCGGTCTCTCTTTCCCCATCCTCTCCTGCACTTATAATTCATTTCTATTGTGTCGTGGCTGGCTGCCTTGCCATGATGCGATGCTGCCATGCCTGAAAGCCCCTTTTGATCCAGCTGACTTATTTGTCTTGAGGAAGCTCCCAGTAAAATTGCTTTTCCTACTACGCGCTCACTTCCTGCTGTTGTTGTTGCCGCTTGTTGCGCGTCTTGTCCTGCCACCGCGACTACTACTACAGTGACTACTAGAGCCACTGCCACTGTCATTGCCACTAGCAACTGGCTGACGCAACTTTCTCATTGTTTTGCCGCCTTTTGTAGTACACAAAGTCTGGGAATCGGTGTTAATAGACGCCTGTTGTCTCTTGTCTTTAGTCTCTTGTCTCCCATCTCCTGACCCTTGTTCTCTCTTCAGTCTCCCTTGTATCTTGTATCTCGGCTGTTTTGTTGCTGTTGCTGTTGCTGTTGCTGTCGCCGTGGAGCCCGTTGGCTCTTCATTTGTCGCTTTGCGCTTATTGTCACTGTGCTGGGCTTCATTTTCTTGTGATTAATGTCGTCATTAACTGCAATTAACTTTTTTAGTTGGCGACCGCGACAAATCTTTGACGTTTTTGCTTCAACTCGAACTCAAAGTCGAGCTCGAACTTTGGCCAAAAGCCACTTGACTGCCATGTTGAGCAATGTCAATTTGTGGATGTCATCCTTGAGTGGATATCCTTCGATAGCCTTCATCACTCATGTGTATGGGAGTGTGCCTCAATACACACACACACACATTCGTTGTCTGCTTTGCCGGCGACAGCGTCATATTGGTTGTTTTTGTCCTAATTATTTGTTCAGCATTCAAGTACTAATGGCCTGGGCTGACCTCTTGTCCTCCAAACTGACAACTGGCAAAGTTTTTACTTCACTTAACTACAAAATAAAAGCGTGACATGTGTGTGTGTGTGTGTGTTGGTGTTGGTGTGTGTCTGACTCCAGGGATGCGCACGTGCACATCCTGAACTGGGACCTGAGCTTTAGTTGCCATCATCAACTCGGCACTGAAGGCAGACAGAATGTATCTGCAAGTGCAATATGTATCTATTACCAAGTTAAGACCTTGGTGCTCGCTGCGCCTCGAAGTATGCTACAAATTTTATAATTTCGCAACTTGAGCTACTCGAAACGGAAATCGCTCGTTGCTCTAATTCCAAATGGCATCGCACAAAACTTTTACATTCTTTTATTTAAACAGTAAACTTTACAGTATTTATTACTACGTATTGCTTTCGCTTGTCCCGCTGGTGGGTGCACTAAAGTCTAAGCAATAATTTCATTTAAAAGCCGCATCATACAGATAGCAGACTTTTATTGTGTTCATTTGATTTTTACTCTATCAAAAATTGTAATGAACTTTACAAACTTATTATTTATTTAGTAACTTTCCATTTTCAATAGAAATCTTCTAAAAATACGCCTTATCTACAAATATATATTTCCTCTTTGATGCCTTTTGTTGATTTCTAAGATACATTTCTAAATTTCAGACTCTTCTAAGCTGAAGCTATCCGCTGGATACCTGGAGGGCTCTTCGGGAGTATTAAGCTTTGGGCACACAGCTCTTTGGTTCTCAGCATGCGTTGAAATTTTTACTTTTAGTATTTTGTTAAGTGCCTCGCACACACACACCTAAACACACACACACACTCACCCACATACCCTGGCACATTAAACAGTCAGCTTTTTTGGGCTATTTGGCTTGCATTTCTGCGTTTTAACTTTCTTACAATAAAGTGATGTTATCTTGTTCCCCAGCTACTTTGTGGCTTAGGCAACAGGCGAACATTTTGAGTGCGGGTGTGAAGCATAGAGATGGGTCTTGGGACTGGGAGTGGGAGTGGGAGTGGGAACGGGGGGCGTGTGGTGTTGGGCAGGCGACAGGATCTACGGGAAATTACTCTGTGCTTTATCGTGCATATAAATCTATTTGCTCAGGTGTTTTTCGCTGCTAATATGTTTGTGATGACTTTATTTTGCGCTTACCGCCGGCTTTTCTCGCCTGTTTTACTTGCCTCCATTTGTATTTTTCTTTTCTTTTTTCATTTGGGTTCTTTTTTTTGCCTTTTCCCGCCTTATTTGTATATGTGTCTGTGTGTGCATGTTTTTGGGCGGAACTGAAGGCGGCGACAGCTTAACAGTTTTTCGTTCTATGCGCTATAGAAAAGTTGTAAAAAGGTTTTCCAGCTTGCCAGCTGGTCTGGACTGTTCTGTTGGCTTAGCCTTATAGCCAAATACACGCATTATTTCCAGCCAAAAAAGAAATTGTTGCCTGCTTTAATATTTCAGCGCCAAGCCAATGCGGCGTATGCGCAATTTGCTTAAATAAATACGTGACGCGCCTGGAGTAACGCCTACAAGTACTGCTGCTCCCCACTCCCTCCTCTTCCAAATCTTGCACGCTGACAGAAAGTGCAAATTAAAAGCCAAAACCGTTAGGCTAAATGCTTTAAGCACTTAACTTGCATACACGCTGCTTCTGGCTCAGACTCCGTCTCTGGCTCCGACTCCGGCTCTAGCTCTGGCTTTGTTGTCGCTGTTTAGTTGAAATATTCAGGAGTGCACATAAAACGCGGCCCAAGGCACAGGACTAAGGACACAGGACGCAGGACTCGACATGTTTGGACCCGAAATGATTGTAGGCAAGCTTTTAAGCCTTTTTTTTAATGCCCTTAACAGCAACTAGACAAGGTATACACTACTACTATGTGTGTACAACACATCTGCCGAGAGCACACCCACACTCTCACCCCCTCGCACACACACACACAAACACACACACACACGCGCGCAGACATGTGAACAATGGCACAACAATGTCGTCGCGACCACAGAACATTTACTCAAGGGATTAACTGTAAAGATCTTAATGCCTCTATTTCTACGGTCTTAAGTATACTTCCGCCTGGCCAGGCCCGAGCAGGCCAGGCCCAATGTGTGACAGGGACAAGTCAAGCAGCACTGACTTACAGCTCCTCCACTCCAATCCCTACCACTCCCTTCCATTGCCCCCTTCCCCTGTCGATCCCTTGATTCATCGCCCCCGTTTTTCTAGCTTCTTATTTGTGTTTGTATTTGGGGCTCGTGTTTGTTTTGCCACTAGCCCTTGGCTCCTTTGGCTTCCATGTGCCGCCATGTGCTTCTATATGCTCCTGTGTGCTCCTGTTTAGCTTCTCCTTGCCGCTGAGCCTCGAGCAGCACTTGCGTATGCTTTGTTTGCTCTCAGTGTGTGCGTGTGTGTTCACGAGCGTGTATGTGTGGGTGTGTATTGTGGTCTTTGGGACTCGGATTGGGTCACATATGCACATTGTCATTGCCAAGTACCACTAATATTATTTACATTTCGTTAGGTTTTGCTCTATAGGAGCCCAATCCCCAAAGCCACTCGATATACATACATATACATGTATCTCTTTATGTGTATCTGTATGTGTGTGAGCATCTACTTATTCATCAGTTAGCCACACGGTTGGTTGACTACCCTTCGATTCCGTAAGCTCTCATGACCGGCGGAAACAATTACTGCAAATTACTGCGGCAGAGCAATAAAAGTACAAAAACTTTGTCGGCTTTTTTCTTGCGCAACGCTTTATTCACTAATAGAATTTCACGCTCAAAAAGTTCAATACACACAAACTTTTCTCGAAATTTATAATGAAAGCGGTAAAATTGAAAAACCACACCAATAACCAGATGTTGCCCCGGGAAACAGAAGTTGTGCTCCAAAAAAAATATGTAATTTCAATCTGATTAAAATTATATTTAAGGAACCACAACTTTCGCCCATAGATGCAACAAATGGAAAGACACAAAAATCGTGGTAAAAACACTTTTTGTCTAACTGATTATTTTTGAACAGTTGTTGACGTCTACCAAATTGATTGGAGTGAAACAACAGAAACTTGGAATCACTTTTTAAATCTCCAGCAGTTAAAAAACTAAGTTTTGCATTCATTCAGACCATCAGTTGCAGTCAAGAGTTTAATTTTGGCTCAAAGGAATTAAGGCTGTTGTTTAATTGATAGATTTCTTTGTGAGGAAAATTAACAGTTATAAAAAGATTTCAAATTTATTGCTTTCAGCCTCTGAAAAACTTAACTTCATAAATATAGAAATTGTGTTTACATTTTTATTCAACTTAAAACTATATTTATTTTCATTGAAACAGTTAAGAAATTTACCAATTTATCAAGTCAACAAAAAAGCGCTGTATTCACAATTAACATATTAACTTTTGTTGTTTAATTCAATTTTCAATGATTTACTTTAATCAAAAAATAAACTCTCCGCTGATCAACTTAATTAATTGCATAGAAATGTGAAAAATAAATATAAATTTTTGGTATATTTTATTCCATCAAATACCATTTGTTTGTTTAGAGTTGATTGGGGTTCTTAATTATAAACTTAATTATTAAATTTAAGTTCTCCAATTCAAACTATTTAATTCTTTAAAAAAACAAATAAAATAAAATTCAATCAAAGCGAAACCAATTTCAAGTTATTCAAGTTGTTCGACATTTACAGAAAAGACTGGATGAGTTGCTTAGTATTTATTACATAAATAAGTATGTTATGATCTTAAGGCTCACTTATGGGATACGTTTTGATTCCAATTGGATGGGATGACTGGGATTGGGACGACAATGCCACTTACATATTAAATGGGTATGTATTGCGTCTGGCTGATGACAAACTGTATTAATTTATTCGCCCAAATCGCAGTACATCGACTAACATCGAGTGCTTGCCATGACTTAGCTCAACTTATCTTGTTGCGAAGGTAATATTTAATGAGTTGTATGCAGACTTCAGCATCTTCAGCGCTATCGTGGCCGGCCTCTGTTAACATAAGAAAATATTTATTATTGGTTACTCAAAGTATGCAGATTATAAGCTCTACTTACCGTTCTCCTGTATAATGCGCTTAAGATTTTCAATGCAAAGAGTTTTAAGTGCACGTTTCTTGGGTGGCCCCATCTTGTGGGGAAAGAGCACAGAAGTGTCCACCACCACGTCATGAATCAGCTTTAATGCCTTCAGATCGCTCTCCAGGCTATGGCCCACCAGCACCGTCTTGGCGTGAAACATGGACATAAGCACGGCTTGTACGTCACGTAAAGTTCGTGTCTCCTTCGACAGCATTGCCTCGGTAATGCCCGAATAGCTACAAAGATATAGAATTACTATTTACAGTCGGGTAGATAAAGTAAATTACATACACGGTATTGTAGTCTACAATTAGATTGTCAGGTTTCACAAGAGCATCGTACACACTGCGTCCATTGATGTCCACAACGGTCACACGTGTCAGCTCAATGCCGTGCGTAGTGTAGCACATTTCACAATCGAGTGCATAAATATCCTTTTTGGTGGGCACATAGTCATCGGCACGCTCGATGGTCTTTATAAAGCAGGTTAGTTTGTTGGGATCATAATAATCACTGACATGATAATTGGCATAGCTGCAGCCAGGTGTACCGGCAGGCTGTTGGCAGCAACGATGCTGGTTGTCCGCGAATCCACGCCGGTAACCAGTACTCTTTGGATGATAGTTGCACATGTCGGTGCACTTGGTTTCATAGATATCCAATTGAAAGACCTTGCCACAGCGTGTGCAGTAGCGTTCAGTCTCATTGGGTCGACGATTGGGGCGGCAGGCGCGTATGACGGCTGTGCCACGGCCAGCTCCAGGCCGCGGATAACCATTCTCCACCAGCTGCTCGTCGGTCAGGCGCAGATCATAAACCATTTCATAGGCCTTCGCACCGCTGAGCGAATCAAAGGGCTCTCCGTTCGCCGTCGAACCAAGTTTACTACAAAAATTGGAAATCATTTGGTATACTTCGATGGATTTTCAGTACTCCACTTACTTTTTCTTCTCGACACTCCAGGATGTGGTCAGAGCACGCTTACCCCCCAGCATCATCTCGTGTGAGACAATTTTGTTCGCTCCGCTGGGCTGATTACCAGCCTCGACGGCCTCCTTGCGCAGCTTGTTGATGGCCAGCATGCAGCTGTTCTTGTAAATCGCCGGCGTGTTGCATTTTTTAAAGGCAGCGAGCTCCTCGACCTGTGCGCGCTCCCAGGCATCGGCCAGTTGGGGATAGATGACAATACACTGCTTCACCATCATCTCGTAATACTGCATGCGTATATTGTAGGATATCTTTGAGTTCTGTGGCTCCAGCACCGGTGGCTTTTCAGCAGTAGCTGCTGTGGAGGGTGCCACCTTATCCAGTGCAGCCGTTGGCTTGTGAGCGATACGGCTGCCGCCCTTAAAGGACTGCGCTGCTGTGAAAGCGGGCTTCTTCTCAGCTTGCAACTCTTCAATCTTCTTCTTGGCTCTGGCAATAGCTATCACATTGGCCACAGGCGTAATAGTTCGAGCTGCTTAAAGAAAACATTAGATTCTAACTGCACAGGTTGAGTATTTGACACTTACCTAGCCGCACGGGCGGTGTTAGTGCAGCGCGTGATATCAGCGGTGTAAGTGTTTTGGCCTTAGCCTCACGTAGCTCCTCCTGCGCCACACGCACACGCTCTTGGGCCAGTCGCAACTGCTCGGCGTCAGCATCGGCGCGTAACTTCTCCTGACGCCGCAGTTCAGCGCGTCTTTCGAAGATCGCCTGCATCGCGTTGCGTATGTGATTGGGCTTGTGCACCGCTCTCGGAGCTTGGGGCTTGCACTTGTCTGCATTTTCATGGGCAACGCGACGCTTCTGCAGCGCAGCGGTCGCCGCTTCGGTGTAAGCATCAATGTCCGGTGAGGGAGCCTTTCGTTTTCTTATGCCCTCGGTGCTTTCCATATCTTTGTCCATGTCAGGCTTGTGCATCTTAGCGAATTCCTGCTCTAGTTCATCAAATATCATTTCACATTGAAGCACAATTTCGGCATCTGTGGTGCTCACATCAATATCACAATCCATTGCAATATCCTCTATAGGATCCACCGAACTTTGGCTAGCAACAGCAGCAGGTTCTCGCTCAGATTTGGCTTTGCTTCTGCTACTGCTACTGCTGGAAGAGGAACGCTTTGAGCGGGAGCCATTGGAGCTATGCGAGGTCGATGTTGATTTAGAACTGGAACTGCTATGGTGACGACTCTTCGACGACGATGATGATGTGGATGTGCTGCTATTGTGCTTTTTGCCTGAGTCCTTATCAGTGCGATGCTTATCACTGCTCGATGATTTCTTGTGTGACGATGAGGATGATGACGTAGTGGAAGATTTGTGCTTGTTGCCGCTTGAACTGGAACGATGTTCCGAGCGTTCTTTGCTTCTGTGTGATGAACTCCTGCGTTCTTTGTCCTCCTCCTTGGCTTTATCACGAGACCTACTGGATTTGTGCTCATGTTTGCGACTGTCGGTGCGGGAAGACGACGATTTCTTATCGGTGTCACTTTTCTGTTCCACTTCGTTCTGTCCCGCTTTGGTATCTACGTTCACCTCCGAACATTCCTCAATTTCAATGCGTAATTCATCATCAGATTCCGAATTCTCTGGTTTCTCTTTGCCGGGGTCTTGCCACTCTCCATTTACGGTGGCCATTGGCATGGGCACATATTTGGGAGCGTTGCCCTCGCCATCGCCAAATGCTTTTTTGGACGGTGAAGCATTCAGTGCCGGCTTCTCCGGATGATACTCCAAGCTTGGCTTTTTCTTGGGAGCGCACATTGTCATCTCGGGCAGCGGCAGCGAAAGTAATTTTGGCACCGCCGCTGGCTTGTATTCTGGCACCGATTCAACGGCTGCAGCTGCAGCCGCCTCCAGCTCTTCTACAAGTAAATAACGATGAATTGAGGGAATTTCATGAAATTTGCAAAGACTTACCCTTGCGTAAATGCTTGAAATGGCAGAAAGGACGATTGCAAGTGAAGGACGCATCTCCGTTGCCTTCTTGCTTATTATTGCCAGTGCTATCATAATATGGACAGACGATGCCCTTGAAAAGGCCCGTCGACGGTAACATTTTCCTCACTTGTGCTCCCAAGTTAGTAAGCACTGCTTTTCGTAGCAAGCATTAAAGAAAATATAATGTTCTAATATTTTGTGCCGTGTATTTGCTCATGTCTTGAAATTAATGCCAGATGTTTGCAAATCATGAATGCGGTGCTACCAGACTCTCAAAAATGTGGCAGCTCTGTCAGAACAGCTGAGAGCATAAACAAAACAAGCCAGCAACCCCAGTAGGAAATGTGACAACAAAAGGAATACTTAGCGTCAGTTCAATGCTACACAGTTCGAGTGAAACTAAACACTTTTAAGATACTTAGCACAATAAACAAAATTGTTTATACTAAATGTGCAACTGTAACTAGCGCTTATATCACAGAAATGTACGAATCGACACTGAACAAGAGCTCTTTTAAATAACCAATTGGGTATTTCATTAATGTTTTTTTTTATATTTTTATTTGTTTGCTTCTTAATTAGACGTACATATGTATGTATGCTCTTTTTTGGACTGTTGTATTTGTTTGCTTCTTAATTAGACATACATATACTAAACATGCGGGCCTCCGCATAAACTCGTGACGTCAGAAGTCCAAAGTCCAAGCAGATGTACATAAGTGTGTGTGTTTAAGGTGCAGTGATCTTTTATCTCTTTTTTGCATAATTGTGTGTATGCGCCCCTGCAAAGCGCGTGGAAGTGTATGAATGAGTGAGTGTGCGTTCGTTCAACTATTCTTATCGCAAACTGTGTTATCAGATCAACAGCGTGAGCGTATGAGCGGCACAGAGAGTCGGTGAATTTTTATCGAGCTTAATCTCACTCTCCACTGGACTTTTCACGCCCACCGAACTTTGCTGTGACCCAAAGTTTGTGAAACCAGTTCAGTTGCTTCACGGCATTCGCACACTGCAGTTGGCAAAGAAACAAAAAATAACAATAACAACTTTAACCGGGTACAAAGGTCGGTCCAGCGCTATTAGTCAAATAAGTAATAATCTACAGATTCCCCAAATCTACCTGGGAGTCGGGTGTCAGACAGGTGTATTAGTATGTGTATATAGTATGTGTATATTAGAGCATCGACCGATTGCCAACTGTCTGCACTTGACTTTGGTACTTTGGACCTGAAGTGAAATGAAATCGAATTTGTTTTTATTTTTTTCTCTGTATTGTGCATAATTCCTAATAACTTCGGCCCGCTGCTTATCAGCTTATCAGTTAATTTTAGACATATTAAAAATGTACCAAGCCCCACGTCTAACTATTAATAGTGGCACATTGACCCATATAAAACTTTATGCATTTCTGCTACAGCATGGATCGTACAAGTCTTTTCGTGGCCAACAAGGATGATGGAGACACGTACTCCTTCGATGAGTCGTTACCGTCGCTACCGCTGCCGGAACTGCGCGACACCATGCAACGCTACTATGCCAGCCTACTGCCCTTTGGCACAGCGGAGGAGCTGGCCAAGACTCGCCGGATAATCGAGGAGTTCGAGCAAGGAATCGGTGGAAAACTGCAGGAGGTGCTCAAGAAGCGTGCAGGAAAAATGAAAAATTGGCTGGGCAATTGGTGGGAGGATTATGGTTACCACTTGCTACGCATGCCACTGTTACCTTACCAAATCATGGCGATGTCCTGCCAACTTAACTTGGTGGGCATACCCGAAACACCCGATTATATGCTTAAAGTAAGAAACCTAACAGCCTTGTGCTACATGGAATCTATTCTCTAATGATTAATTTCCAGAGTCTCTCCCGCCAAATCTATCATTCGCTTGAGTTTTGGGATCTGGCGCGCAAGGGAACAATGAAGCCACTGTCATCAAATGGCGGCAAGGTCAAGTATTCATCGACCTTGTTCAAGTCCTTCTATTCGACATCACGTGTTCCAGGCGTAGAGCAGGATCACATCGAGAAATATTTTCATCCCAAGTCGGAGGGAAGTACTCCAACTCATATGTTGATTGGCGCCAAGGGTCGTCAGTTTGCCATTAATTGTGTGCATGAGGATGATACCATCCTTACGGCACCAGAGATTCTGGTTATGCTGCAGCGCCTGCGCAGTATTCTTGACTATGAGCCGGAGGGTGATGGCGTGCCATCCTTGACTCACGATGATCGGACCACTTGGGCAAATAATCGCCAACGTTTGTTGGACTTTTCCGCTGCCAACAAGGAGACATTGCGTCTGGTAGAAAGCCCCTGCATTGCCGTTTGCTGGGATGAGCATACACCGGGTTCCACAGAGGAATCCTCCCAGCTATCCATTTACGGTGACTACCATTCCCGTTGGGCCGATTTAAGCAGCTGCATTGTGGCCTTCAAGAACGGTCACTACGTGTACACCGGTGAGCACAGCTGCTATGATGGAACACTCAGTGCCAGCTTTGCTACGTACATGCAGATGAGCTTCTTCGAGGTGCCCGAACCCGATTGGAGTGAGGCTGAGAAGTCGAAGGTGACGGAGATAAAGGAGCTAAAGTTCCAGCTGGACGACACTCTCAAGTCAGAGATTAAAAGAGTGCGCCAAGAAGTTGATGAGAGGGTGAGTCTAATTTTATCACAAATTCAGTCGATCTTATCCAAATTGAATTATTTTATTTAGGGCATTGATGTCACGGTCACCTTTGATATATTCGATGACTACGGCAAGGAGTTCATGAAAGAAATGAAACTGCATCCCGATTCCTTTGTGCAGGTGCTGTTGCAGTGGGCCTACTACCAAATGCACCAGGAGTAAGCACAGTCGTTTGATTGAATGAGCTTGATACTCATGTCCCCTTTCGTTTCAGAATCGTGCCCACCTATGAGACAGCTTTGATGCGTCACTTCTACAATGGTCGCACAGAAACGCTGCGGTCCTGTACTAGCGCAGTCTCTGAGTTCATTAAGGCCTCTTCCACTGCCGACACCAGCGATGCTCAGCTAAGCAAGGCCTTCCGTGCCGCTGTCAATGAGCACAGACAGCTAATGGATGAAGCGAGACGCGGAAATGGCATTGATAGACATCTGTTTGGCCTCTGGTGTGCTGCCTACGAAAACAAGCTTGAAATTCCCGCCTTATTTGATGATCCCATGTATGCCAAAAGTGGTGGTGGCGGCAATTTTATCTTATCCACCAGCACACTAGGATTTACACCCAATGTGGGCTTCGTGGCACCCATGACCTTTGATGGCTATGGTGTTTTCTATACCATCACGTCCGACGCGTAAGTGTCAGCTATATTCACTCCAATCCCAATACCTAATACTAATACCATCCCACAGCATTTATATCGACACGACGGCGTATCGTGACAGCATCAAGACCAGTGCTCGAAAGTATAACATTATCTTCAAGGAATCATTCCGCCGCATACGTAGTCTCCTGGAGCGGCAGAAGACCGAGTCAAATCTGTAAAGCATTCACTTCATTCCAAATGAAATCCAGGAATCAGGATACATAGTTTATAAATCTAGCACTTAACTCGACAAAGATTCAGTCATGAATCTGCATGTGGACAGGATTATGCCGACTTATTATAGTCATTCTTGTAATCAATAAGTTTTAAAGTTCTTTGATTAAAAAGTTAAAAATAAATTAGGGCTTTTCATTACAACTTTTATTTAAATTCAATTTTCCAATGATTAATTACATTTCACGATTAATTAACTTTAAAATGCAACTATATATAAATATATATTTATGAGTAAGCATAGTACATTATTTATGTGGGGGATGTCAGCGTCTGGACTGAAGGATAAAATTCATTAAAGAGTTATGCATGTAGTTGGTAAACGAGCTGCATGGCTACAGTTATACAGTTACGATAGTTCGATTAAGTGCTGCTAGTTACTAATTACAAATTTGCAATACCTACTGCACACCGCAAATTGCAAATTGCCTGTGCGCTTCTACAAAACGAAAGAAAAATAATAAACTCATAAGAAAGTCACAGACTCTTCAAGAAACGTGAGAAAAATGATCATTGGAGCAGCGCTGGTGAGGATTAGGCTCAATTTCAAACCAATTGAACTAGTGGGCATGATAGTAGCCAACGTGAGACGGCAGCATTGTGTAGTTGCCACTGGACATCTGGAGATCGGCCGTTTGACGTCTCTGGCGATAGGGCGGAGGCCCATCCTGCTGTCGCTGGTTGGCATAACCGTGCACTCATTCCTGCCCAGGCACTGCAATGGCCTGATGAGTCTGTTCGGCAGTTATTGGCTGACCCACAGTCGAATTGCTATTGGGATCCTCGGTAACGGTTTTTGTTGCCGTCGTCTCGGTGGCAGCGGTGCTCGTCGCCGGTGGCTGGAATGCCGGACGCTGCACAAACATGTTGTCGATAATGTGGTCAATGTTATCGGAACTGCCGCTGGCCTCATCGGTCTTTGGATTGGCATTGCCACCGAGACGGCTCTTGTGCTTCTCGGATGGCGGCAAAATGGGAATCGCATTGGTGGGTCGTCGCTGGGGCAGCACAGCGGGACGCGTGGTGGTCTGTGGGGGAGGCACAAAATATGTAGTGCCACCAACAGTATTATAGTTTTGGTGATAATTCATGGACGTTGGCCCCTGAGCGGTCGGAGCAGCCGCTTGCGTGGCCTGGGGAGCTGGCTGCGGTTGTTGTGTGGCTGCCGTTTGTGCCTGGGCATAGGCCACAGCTGCCGGCGGTGGCGGCAAGTAGCCAGCATTGGCCGGATTCACATAGGGCGCCTGTTGGACTGGCACTGGTACCGAAACGGGTACAGGTACAGGCACCGCCTCCCCACCGCCCGTAACATAATAGGGTGCACCCTGGGCCTGTGGGTATGCTGCGGTTGGCGGTGCGTGTTTGGGCTGTGGTGTCGACACCGCTGTTGGCGGTGCTGGACCCAATTGCAGTGTCTGTAGCTGTGCCTGCAGCTCCTGCTGTTGGTAGGCAATCTGCATCAACATATGCGGATCCTGCAGCATTATTTGTGACTGTTGCTGCAGTTGCAGTTGCTGCTGCATTTGCTGCTCGGCCAGGTGTTGCTGCTGCTGTTGTTGTTGCTGCTGCTGTGTGGCTTCATGCTGTGTGCGTCTCAGACTTGAGTAACGCTTGGGTCCATTTCTCTGCTCTGCTGCCAACTGTGGCTGCTGCTGTTGTTGTTGCTGCTGCTGAGCCAAATGCAACTGCTGCTGTTGTTGTTGTTGCTGCTGCTGTTGGTTCTGCGATGCTAGAGAATGCATTTGCACGCTACCCACATGACTGGGATCGTTACGTTGCTGCACCTGCTGCAATCTTTGCGATAAGTTCGAAGTGACCAGCGGTGTCTGCTGCTGTTTTTGCTGCATCGACGACATATGTTTTTGCTGCTGCTGCTGTTGTTGTGGTTGCTGCTGCTGCTGCTGTTGTTGTTGTGGTTGTTGATGCTGCTGCTGTTGTGGCTGTCTCTGTTGATGTTGTTGCTGCTGCTGTGGTTGCTGTTGTTGTTGCTGCTGCGGCACATCGTTCATCTGCTTGGGCATTCCATTTGATCGGTTGGTCACTGGTTTCTGATGATAATCCCTCTCATCTCGCTGATCCACATAGTCACGAGGCCCGGCACGACTATGCTGCGAGCGACTGTTCAACTGTCTGCCGTCCTTGGGATTTTGACGACTGGATCCATTATGGCCTACATTCGATCTGCCGTAGGTGCGATTTTTAGAGTCACGATCACGTGGCTCCTGTGACTTTGGTGGCAGTGGAGCTGGTCCAACACTACCCGGAGCACCACCATGTTGCTTTTCATTGCCGCTGGCAGCCATGGAGCGACGCTCGCTGCGATTCTCCTTTTCGTCGCGCGAGGTAGACGTGCGTGGTCCGCGAAGTTTGTTACTGTTGCTGGTGCTGCTACGCTCGTTGAGGGCCGGAAAGTCTTGAGGGCGTGGGGGCTTGCGCTCCTTGTTACTGGCCTTCAGATAGGCCTGCTCATCTTCCCAGTTTCTAGAGTACTTACTAGGACCACGTCCATAACGTCTGCGTCTGCGAGCACGCGGAGCCGCATCCTCGTTGCGTATATCATAGCCATAAGTTTGTAATAACTCAGCACGCGATTTTGGTGCCTGTTCGCTGGCCTCGAAGCGATCATGGGACCAACGATCACCCCCCGAAGCGGGTTGCCATTTCTTCATAGTTTTTGATGCCTGCGAGATGGTTGGTGTTTGTCCAGCTGGTGGAGCACCTGTGGCAATCACACCATTGCCAACATCACTGACACTGGGCTCCACAACGCACTGACCGCTGTCGCTGCCTGTTTCGACGACACCGTCACCCTCTGTTTCAGCCGTACGATCGTCGTGCTCGTAAAAGGTGCCACGTTTCGGTATGTACTGTGGATTGCTGCGGTCTTCATCGACCTTCTTTTGGGCCTCACTATCGACTGCATTGCGATCCATGCCACTAACTGTGCCACTACCGAGTTCATCATCATCTTCATCGGTCTCGCTGCCGACATCCTCGTCATCGGTTTCAGTTTCTTCATCGCTTGAGCTCTCATCGTCGTAGTCTTCACCGCCTTCCAGGTCACTGGCAGTGTCATATTCGGAATCATGGGGATGAGAATTGCTTGATGGCTCCTGTGTCGGCGAATTGCCTAGCTCAGCTGTGCTGCTGCTGGCACCGCCCGTCTCACTAATGTTCGGCGATGAGACGGGTATATCGGTCGGTGGCGTAGCCGTCATTTTCTCAACATCGGCCATCACAAGTTGATTCTTCGATTTTTTTTTTTTTTTTTGCTGTCACTGCAAATGTTTATCACAGAAAGAAATTCGTTTACAACTCCTTAACTCCCACACTCACGTAATTTATACGCGAATCGGTCCTTTCTCTGCACTGCTATCTATGGTCTACAAATGCTTGAAAGAATTTTTAATTAATATGCAAAAATCTCTTATTTTCACCCAGTTTTCTTCCACAACAACGCAATCAGAAAATAGAAAGTATCTAGAGTTGACTTTGTGCTCTGTGAATTTACTAGAGTTGTCAGCTGGCCGGTATTTTACAAAAAACGCCGCCTACTTAACAGGCTAGCTCACTTAGCACTGTTAACTTTTACTTTTATTTTAAAATATCCCGCCGTTAACAGAGTGGACATTTTTGCGGGCAAATCTGCATACAAAATTAATTTGGGTAAATTTAAAAGCAGTCACAGGTCACCAATCTCCGAACTAATAAAAGTTTGTTAAATTTATGCACATAAGCGATTAAGAAGATCTCAATTCCTAAATTTTCATTGAATTCAAGCTTTTTAGAGGTTAAAAAAAAAATGTTTCTAATTGCCCTCTGAGTTTATAAAATAATTAAAACCTTTGTGAAATGACTTAATTGGTGTTAAAAGCCATTTGTTTGCTTAAAATAAATAATTAATTTTTAGAAATGTTAGGCTAGGTAACAATTTGACCATCCTAATAAATGTTTAATAGTGCAAGCCCTCAGCACCACTTTTAAGGGTATTTCAGCTATATCATTCAATATGTAACACTTAGGATAGCATATGTAAAGGTTTATATATACCCACATACCATCTGACCTTAAAACCAAAACAAGTCTAACCAATAAAGTAAAATGTTCCGAAAGAGTGCTTGGAATTCGGGGATTACCCCAAAAACCGACCTCAGAAGGTGTTGCGAGAAATCAACATCTGTCAAACGGTTGCGCAAAAAGGAATTGTCGAAAACTTCTGCCAATTTCTGCAATTGTCATGGCTATAAAAGACCATTTTTGCCGAATTGGAGCACAGTCCGAAAAAATGGCCAAGGAGAAGTATTTCAAGTACATCAGCGCGGCTCCCTTGGACCAAAAGGTTGCAACTCGGGATGGCACCATTTACATGTACCGTCTGATGAAGTTTATTGGATGGATACCACCCAAGGAAGCGGGACTGATACGTAGTTTGTACAAATGTTGGACTATTATGACTTTTGTATTCGGAATGTTTTATGTACCCGTCGGATGTTGCATTAGTTACTATCGTGATTTCAAGCTGTTCACACCCGCCGATTTTCTCACCTCCCTGCAGGTGGGCATCAATGTGGTGGGCAGTGACTGCAAGTGTTTTTTTCTGTATCCACTTCTTTGGCGTCTACGCAAGACAGAGGACATCTTGGATGAGCTCGATAAAAGGGTGAAGGATGTAAAGGAACGCAAGCAATTGCACGAAACTGTCGCATTCGCCAATTATGTATTCCTGATCTTCACCATCACCTATAATGGCTACGCACTTTCCACTTTTCTGTCCTGTCTGGCCAGTGGTAGACCTCCATGGTCCATTTATAATCCATTTATTAACTGGCGCGATAGTGTGAAGAATTTAGTGATTCAGGGAAATCTCGAGTATTTTGTTATGTCCATGGCTGTCATTCAGGATCAACTAGCGGACACGTATCTCATGGTATTTATTATATTAATTCGTGGTCACTATCTGATCTTGAAGGAGCGTGTGCTCAAGTTACGCACTGATCCGGAGATGTCGGAGGCAGAAAACTATGAGGAGTTAGTCAACTGTGTCAAGGATCACAAGCTGATTGTACTGTAAGTATATGGGCTAACATTTTTGCAATAGTCCTGGTCAAATATATGTATATAGTAGAAAATCCAAAATTAACTTTTTCTTCCCACCTTTATCAGCTGCTGTGACACATTGCGTCCCATAATATCTGGCACCATCTTTATACAATTTGGACTCATAGGCCTAGTTCTGGGACTCACCCTGATCAACATATTCTTTTTCTCCAATTTATGGCGTGGCCTAGCCTCCTTAATGTTCATTGCTGCTGTTCTCTTGGAAACATTCCCGTTTTGTTACTACTGCAATATGCTTATGGACGATAGCGAAGACCTGGGAAATCTCCTGTTTCATCATAACTGGGCCGATGCATCTCCCCGCTATAAATCGACTCTAGTTTACTATATGCACCGAGTTCAGCAACCGATTACATTCATAGCCGGAGGAATCATTCCCATAACAATGGCTAGTAATTTCACTGTAAGTACAAATTCCCAAAACTTTCTTTATAAAAACTAAATTTATTTTTAAATTTTAGGTGGCGAAATTTGCCTTTAGTATTATCACCATTGTAAAGAATATGAATCTAGCTGAACAGTTTAAATAAAGGAACTTTTTCGTAGCATAAAAGCACCGTTCCCCTAGGGCAAAGTATTTATTCAAAGTATACAACAATACTCGTAGAAGTAGCGAAAATTGATTATAAAAGTAATAAAAATGCATTTTTAGTAGTTCACATGTTTTACTTTTTTTATTTAATATTTCAAGCAGTAACTGTTTTATTTATACATTTATGTTCGCAAATTTGAAATAACCGTCTTTCTGTTATAACATTTAACAGAGTTACTCCACACGAGGAATGCATAACAGAAAATACGCTAAATACTATTACTTTCAGCACTGTCGCAATTCTGTCAACACTTTACCAACACTTACAGCAGCTGTTGGTGAGACAACGGTCAGCGTACAAGAAGAATTCGTGACTCCGCCTGCAAATTAAAATTTACCTAGTGTATTTTTGTAATTAATTAAGTGCATATTTTATACAACAAAGAAAAATACAAAATGTCAAAACTTTTGACTGTTCCAATGAAAAAACCGTCCGAGGTGGACGTAGTAAAGCCGCTGAACAATCTTATTCAGAGTACCTACAATGGTTCTACAGCCGAAGAGAAGGCGCAGTACACAGAGGCAGTGAATGATTTTTCAAAGCAACGCAATACGGCAATTTGGAAGTTTTTCGAGAAGTATGAGGCGTCACTGGAAGTCGTTTATGCGTAAGTCATTTTGGTATTTAAAGAGGTAGTGAAAGTTGGGGGTTTTTCTTTAAAGAGTTCTTCGGCGGTATGAGTCATTTCAGTTGATACAAGAATTTAATAGTAGTAGTTAATCAAAGCACCGCACACCACTTGAATGTGTGTGTGAGCAAGCTATTGCCTAATTGAAAGAGAGAAAGGGAGAGAGCGAGTCAGACGTAAACAAGCTATCCGATGACGCAGTCATTAATTGGGTCTTATTTCACATTTGTTATTTTAGCTACTATGACCAGATATGTGCATTGGAAACAAAGATTTCCGCCAGCGAACTGCAGATACCCTTTAAGTGGAAGGATGCCTTCGACAAAGGCTCCATTTTCGGTGGCAAAATTAGTTTGAGTAAGTTGTTGCTTGTGATGAAATCCACAACCGGTTCCGATCGTTACAACACGTTTATTTTCAGCTCACACATCGATTCTTTTTGAGAAGGTTTGTGTGCTCTTCAACATTGCCGCCCTGCAGAGCAGCGTAGCTGCCAGTCAGCAACTGGACACAGATGATGGCCTCAAACTGGCAATTAAGCTGTTGCAGCAGAGCGCTGGAATATTCCAGTATTTGAAGGGGGCCACACCCGCAGCGGTGCCTTCAGAGCCAACGCCTGATCTAAGCCAGGATACTTTGATTGTGCTCCAGGCATTGATGGTCGCACAGGCGCAGGAAGTATTTATTTTGAAAGCAATTAAGGGTAAGTTAGACAAGCAATCCAAATATAATTACTTGGGTTAAGACATTTGAAACCACTCTCTACAGATAACATGAAGGATCAGATCATAGCCAAGCTGTGCTGCCAGGGCGAGGAGTTCTATGCGGATGTGCTGCGTGCCATGCAAAAGGAGTCTGTTCGCAATGTGTGGGAAAAAGAGTGGATTCCCACAGTGGCTGGCAAGCAGGCTGGACTTCACGCTCTCACCCAGCTGTATCAGAGTTTGCATTGTCGCGCCGCCAAGAAGATTGGCGAGGAGATTGCCCGTCTGCGCAACGCCATCGATTTGTTTAAGGCGGCTCAGTCTCGTGGCGGTAACGAGAACTACTTGGATGAATACTTTAGTCGCGCTAAGCGGAATCTGGCGGAGTCCACCAAGGACAATGAGTTCATCTACAATGAAATGATACCAGAGCTTAGCACTCTGGCCTCGCCCGGCAAAGCTCAGCTGGCTAAGCCATTACCCATTGCTGTGCCCATGGCAAGCAACTTTAAGGATATATTCACCAATTTGGTGCCTGTCGAGCTGCATCGTGCTCTAACAGCATCCGATATGCGCAAGAACGAGATCGTCAATGTGGAAATCATGAAGCTACGTGAATCTACGCAAACTCTGAATGCTGTTTTGGCCAGCCTTAATCTTCCAGCTGCTGTGGAGACCACAGATAGCAACAGCGGTTTGCCTCCTTCGCTACGCGAGAAAGCGAATGAGGTGCGTGAGAAGGGCGGCGTGGAGCATGTACAGACGATGCTGAAGGATTTACCCGATTTGCTGAGCCGTAATCGTGAAATTCTCGATGAGACCGAGCGGCTGCTGGACGAAGAGCGTGACTCCGACAATCAGTTGCGTGCTCAGTTCAAGGAACGCTGGACCCGCATCAGCTCGGACAAGCTGACTGAAATGTTCCGCACTAGTTCGAAAAAGTATCGCGAAGTTATCACCAATGCCATTGAAGCAGATAAGGTTGTGCGCCAGAAGTTCGAGGCCAACCAAAAGGGCATTGAGCTTCTTTCCCTGCCACCCGAGCAGATACAGCAGTCTCTGCCCTCGGCCAGCGGCAGCGTGGATCCCACCTGCTCGAGTGTGCAGCGTTTGAAGCAGTTGATGGAGGCCGTTGACACCATCAAGGCTGAGCGTGATGCCGTCGAGTCTGAGCTTAAGTCGGCTACTTTCAACATGAAGGACGAGTTCTTGCATGCTCTGCAAAAGGATGGTGCTATCGATGAGCCCGCCCTGTCCCTGGCACGCATCGGTCAGGTGCTAAACCCACTGCAGGCACAAGTCAAGGAGAGCGTGGAGCGTCAGCAAACGCTTGTTTCCGACATTCAGGCTGCACATGCCGCCTTCGTTTCTGAGACAGGCAATTGCGGTAGCTCACGAGATAAACTCTACAAGGAGCTGGCTACTGCCTATGATAGCTACGTTGAGCTCTCTGGCAATCTGCAGGAGGGCACTAAGTTCTACAACGATCTTACTCAGCTCTTGGTTGTATTCCAAAACAAGATCAGTGACTTTGTGTTTGCACGTAAAACCGAGAAGGAAGAATTGCTCAAGGATCTGACCACTGAGTCGAGTCGTCAGGCGCCACCAGCCACTCCATCCCTACCATCCCACTTCGCCTCCACTTCTGGCAGTGGTAGTGGTACGTAAATCTTAAACCAATTTAGCCTAATAGAAACTAATTTAACTGCTTTCATTTGTAGACATTCCAAGCACGCCCGCGTGTGCTCCAGGTGCACCGCCTGCGGCTGCTGCTGGCCACAATGTGCCCTATCCGGCGCAAGTGCATATGCCTGTTCCATATGGTGCCTCAGCTAATGTGCCGTATCCCACATATGTGCCACCTCCCATGCCCCAGAGCTTCAATCCATACGCCACGTTGCCATACCCTGGTAGTAAGTATATATGATATTTACTAGACATAAGAGGACTCTAATTAAACTATGCTTATTTGCAGACTATCAATACGCTGGATTCCCGCAGGGACCACCACCTGGCAACTATGGCACCTACCCCGGCAGTTATGCCCATCAGCAAGGCGGCTATCCCAACCAACAGAAGCCTCCAGGCTGGTAAACAGCATGGATCCCTCCAACGCATCTTATATTTAGCACCGTGTTTTTTATCCCGCAGCCCAACTGCATATTATGTTAATCACTAATCGGAATTATTATGAAAGCCACAAAATTGTCAGAGGCATTTAATGCTGTAAAACCGTTTTGTATAAAACAAAGTTGAATGATTTATTGGATTTTAATCTCATGTATACGTATCACAATAAACGTTCCCCCTTAGCGCTATAAATCTTCACTCTGTCCCAATCTTCGAAACAACTCTCGTTTAATGCCCACAACGCATCTTGGAGCACACATGCTGTTTATAAGTAGCTCCAATGTGGAGCTAATAACGCCGTCTCCACTGTCTTGTTTGCTCGCTCCTGGTGTCTGATGTCGCAACGAGTTGTTCTTAAGCAGGTTCGAGTATGCCTCCTTGGGCATCACGTCCAGAGGTCGCACTCTTATCCCCGTATACTTAATGAGATTAGCTACATCACTCTGACTTAGGTAATCAGTGTCCCACAGTTGTCTTGTGCTTTCAACGGTTTGGTTGTGTACCGCATTCTCGAACTGACCAAAGAGTGAGCTAGCTTTCTCTACGATTTCATTGAGTTGGTTGGGATTCAAGATATATTTCTTGAGTTGATCACTCTCACCCTTGACAAAGCTTTCAATTATATGCTTAACTATCAACTCATCCAGTGTGTAATCTATATCGGTCTTAAGTGGCACCCAGTAGTTTACACTTAGTGATGTCTCCTCTGCCTCCACGTAGTGCCACCAATGACGAGGTACAATTAGCACATCGCCAGGATGCAGAAGGCAGTGGTAGGCCTGACTCTTGAACTGCTCATAGTGGCCTAGTTTGTTGGGGGCGGGTGCATAGAAGTTTTCCAGGCAGTAAACACTAGACTCCTCGTAGGGGATACGTGTGCTTTGTAATGGCGTTTCCGGCGGAAAGAGTAGCCATGATTTGGTGCCATGCACTTGCACCACGATGTTTATCCCATAGGTATCATAGTGACAGGGTGTATTGGCACACTTTGAGCCCAGCCACAAGCTGTAGTCGTTCTGATGATCCCCAAATCCTAGTTTTTGAAAAGTTATGTCTTGAACGCAGCTAGCTGGCAGCTCTGGAGCACGTACATATTGATAGGCTGCCCATTGTTGCACGTTATCTTCGTCTTCTTTAGCAAAGTCATTTAAAAATTTCTGCATTGTCATATTGATAATCTTCCTTTTGCGTTCCCATTGAGGCGTTTCACAATCTGTGACGCGCATGCTCTCGAATGCCGGCAATTTGGATGCATCCTTGTCAAAGCGGGTGCACCAGTTCGTTAGTGGTCCGTTGAAGCATTCCCAGTTAATGGGAAAGTCCTTTATAACTAAAGGCACATGTGTGTTTAGGATTATATCACGCAGCTTGGAGCTCATATGGAAATTGATTAACTATTTTAAAACTGCTAAGTTTTTCATATATCGTAAGAATAATATTTTGAATTTCTAATAAATATTGCCGAAAATTGTTTGCCGGTAGTAAAATCAGCTGTTTATACCGATAAGAATCGATAACCGGCTATGGTTAACATGATGGCAGCACCGGCTGAACTATCGGATTTGGGAGTAGTTGCTAGGTGGCAGCACCATTTCAGTTACGTTCAAATTGCATTTCAAAATAAATACCGCCTTTTGTTAAATGTCTTCCCTATGAAATACTTGCATGCAGTACGCATCGCCATTTATCAATAAATGCCAGACAAATAACTTACTCAATAGTTATGTAAGTGCAATTAAGTGAAATGTTATTTTAATTAGTGCGCATTTCAGAATTACATAATTGCAATCAAGATTGCGTGAAAAACAAGTTCTTCAAATCTAGTTGGAGTCACCGAGACATCGCACGCAAACAAACTCCGCCCGTTACTGATTGCTCGGTTACTTGTTGTTCTTGTCGCCTATCGTAGTCCATGGTTCTTAGGACTTGGTCTAAGCTACACTTTGAGATAATTATTTTGATATGACAGGCGGAAATGGAATGGCGTTAACATGTTTCAACTTCTGGCAAATTTTCCAGCGCTTCAGGTTAGTTGTATCTGGATTTTAAACAGCTTATGGCTTGGCACATTTATCAGAATGCATGTTATCTGACATCGATGTGACATTTGATTGCTAAATAGTGAATAACTGTGAGCTTACTCAACATAAAAGTAATTTGAATTCAAAGCGGTTTTAAAAAAATTTGAATCAATGGGAGTTCTTGTAAATTATTATAATCAAGCTTAGCATTTTGATGGCATTTGTCATAAATGCAATTTGTATTTCGTTCTCTTGGTTTTTGCCTGAAAAGAATACAAGTCATTAAATCTACTTAAGATGGACACTTAATGCGCCAGCTACAACTACAGATACAGATACAAATTCAGTTACAGATACAGTCCGACGCACATTAAGACACACGGGTGAAAAGTTCAATGTACGTGATTCAGCGACCGAAGCAAACAATTATGCGGCAAAGTTGCCAAAAATAAAGAGCAGTGATGGAAAGTTTTGTAGAGCAGACCCCACCGTCATATACCCTGTGCTGAAAACAAACTAAAGTCCGACAGAGTTGGATAAATCCATAGCTGACGTAAAGCCACATTTGGTGACCCTAGTCCTGAGATTTCACAGCTTAATGCTGATAAATGTGCCTACCGCATGATATTTTTAAGTCATCTGTTATGCCCTCCACACAGGGTAGCAACACCGAAAGGAAAATCAAAAGAACTCAATGAACAACATTATTTATGCGGCAGTTTTGCGGGTGCGCCTACTAAAGCTTTGTTTATTTTTTTGTTGTTGTCATTTGGGAGCATATTATTATTGTTATTATTACTGGAACGACTCGCTGTCGCCGTCTTAAAACACACACGACTGTGTGTCTACAGCTCAAGCTTTTTATCTTCAAAATGAGATATTGCGCATGCGCAAACTCGCTCGCCCCGTTTCCGTTTCCAGTCGAGTGGCTCTTAATGCGCAGATCAAGCTCACAGCTCAGAGCTTAAGTCGAGCAATCCCAGGTGTACTACTTAATACTTGTGCTCATATAATTAGCTGAAAATTCCCAACCAGATTGAAGGCGTTACGCTGCTTGAGCTTGAGCAGAGAGACTGCCAAAATTCGTGTTTATGTACTCAAGATTTGATACTATCAGATAAAAAGTCTCGTTAAATTAAAATCTCAGTGTGTTTTTTACTGTTCTGTTAAATCAGTCATTAAATTTATTTGTAATTACAAATTCGTATATAGGCTTAAACATACGAGTAGCTATAATATTTTATATAATTTCCTGTCGATTGATATTGTGCTTTTCTTTATAATATCAAAAATAAATTTTCACATTCAACACTCAACTCAATTATTTTTGAATTACATTTTTTTACGTACTCGAAACGGACGGAAGTTCTTCAAATGGAATCAGTCGCCATTCGGACTGGAAGTTGTAGCTTTGCTTCTACTCGCAGTTAGTTGATGATTTTATAGTTAGTAAACGAGTGGAACATTCATTAATAGTTAGAAAAAAAGTAAAAGTAATCAAGTAATCAATTAATCATGCCCACACCACAGTCTTACAGATGGATGTACATCTAGATGTATTACCAGTATACATTGCATACAAAAGATACTAGTAGTTATTAAAAACTTATGATATGATATTCTGATAGAACTGCGGCTTTGTCTGATGCTCCTTGATCACATAGAACCCTTTGGGCTTTCCATTGCCTGCAAAGTATTTGTGGAAACTTTGCTTATTTACCGCCTGGGCAGGTGCATAATACGTGGGTGATTTCTGTTTCAGTGATTTTCTGTATTTTGACTTGCCACTGCCCGTGCTAAACGATTTCTCAATTGTCTCGTTCTCCCATGGTTTGCGCCACGTCGGAATCTTCTCAATGTCCAGCAGACGATTGCGATCTTCGGCCGAGACATGGGCAAAGTGCGGCTTCTTGTGCAGTGCCTGCTTCAAGACCGGCAGATTCCAGTGATAGATACGTCCTGGACGTCCATTCGAGCTAAAGGGAAACGAAACCTGCAATATGTCATGCATATTGATTAGACAAGTCGCAATAAAGCAATTCGGTATGTTGCAATTAGCATTAAAAGTGGGCAGTAGCTTAGCAAATGCTATACCAGTATTTTTAAGTAACAGTAAGAGAGATAGCTGTTACTTTGGCAACAGTGACTGTAGAAGTAACTCTAGAAGTAACAGTAACACTAACATGCGCAGGAATACAATCAGTATCAGTAGCAGTAGCAGTAACAGTAACAGAGTCAGCATTAACATAAGCTGTAGGTTTAGAGAAAACTGTGAGTATAAAATTTATAAAATAAGCAGCAACAGTAACATAAGCAACAACAAAAGATATTACAATTTAGCTGTATTACTACCATAAACACAAACAGCAACAGTAGCAGTTACATTAGCAGTAACAACTAAGCAACTGTTACAAAAGCAGTATCCTATTCATTATCAGCTACTGTAACAGTAGCAAAAACATTAGCAGCAACACTGTCAGTAATAATTACATCAGCTGTAAGAATCAGCGTAACATTAGCGGTGGTAGTAACAGCAGCAGTAACAATAACAGTAACAGTAACATTAGCATTTAACATTAGCCATATCTAAGTCTATAAATTAGTCAACATGTATCTCTAACAAATTGGATTTTTAATTAAAGCATCCCAAGTTGGTTAATGGCCATCGCTTGCATATTCATTTACGGCTCGAGCCGTGAGAGCGTAATAATTTTACTGCCTTCCACATCCTACCAGCATTGACATTGACACAGCAACAACAACAGTACCAACAACAACTACAACAACAATGGTGTCTACTGTGCGTATATAAATAGCTAAAGCTGCGTTCGGCCTGTCACTGGCAACTGCAACTGTGGCAGCCACAAATATTGCCAGAGCGGCAATGCCACATTGCTGTTGCTGCTGCCACTGGCACTACCATTGCCACTACCATTGCCACTACCACTGCCAAGATTGTCTGGAGGCTGTGGCAAAGTTGGTAAGTCGGTCGCCAGTTGGCCAAGCCGCGTTTCTTGGCTATATGGGTGAGCCATGGCTGCAGCACTTGGCTCAAATGGGTAATCCATTTTCTGCTTTATCCATGTTTGTTTTCTTTTTTCCTCTGCCTCTCTTACTCTTTTTTTTTTGCAATTTGTTTTGCGCGATGTTTATCGTTAGTTGTTGGCCAGGTACGAGTACAAGTACGAGGCCAAAAGCAAGCGTTGTTATGGCCAGTTTGTAACTTAGTTGCTGATGTTGCTGTTGTGCCTTTTGGTGTAACCTAATGGAATCCCGTTTACCTTTTTCCCGTTAGTTTTCAACGCCGACGCGGACGCTGAAGCCGATGACGAAGACGCCGAAGACGACGACGCCTCAGTTGTTGGCAGCACAGCAGCAATCTTCTGTGCGTTGTCATGGATGCTGTTGCTCATTTGATGCGGTTGCTGTTCTTGTTGTTGCTTCTGCTGCGACTTTGGTGCCACATCGGAACCTTTGGGACCTGTGTAGTAGTGCAGATTGGGCGGCAGCTTGATGATGAACATGTGTGAATCATCCCGCGATGCGTGACGTCGTGACTCAACCGCCAAGCGTTTCCGGTTATGGCTGTTGGGCGCCTTCACCTTCATGAAGCCCATTTTGCTGCAAGTGCAACAGACAAAACAAAGCAAGTTAGAGCTCAGTGGGTGACACGACTTAGGAATACCCCTTTAGTTAGCGTAAGGTTCTGTGGCCCTACTACAAGATTGATCGACCGATTGTTTCCACAGCAGCTGTATTGTATAGTAGTCAGGTAAAGACCAAATCTACCCAGATAGTTATTATGTGAGTTCAATTAAAACAAAAAAGTTGATCATACATTTACTTAAAATGCATTATATTCAGCAGATTGCTCCTATATGAGCTCTAAGATATAGTGCTCCAATTTAAATTTTGACTCCAGACTTCTAGAATCGTTTATGTCTACTACCACCTGTCACATACCTGCTAGCGCTTTCAGCATACCCTTTCATTCTACTTGTAACAGGTATAACGAGGGGAGTCTAGTGTGTTCTCAGCAGTGTGGGAAGAATTGGGCTATGGGCGGGGACAGAGGGTGTGTTGTGTTGCTGTCTGGCAAGTTCTAAACGTTTACCATGAATATTTCATAATGTAATTTATGGCCGCAAGACAGAAGACACGCCAGCAATACAACACTACACATCAGAACACTATTTTACAGAACACAAACACAAAGTGCAATAGTCTTAGTTTTGTTTTGAAGCCCTGCACACAGAAAATAATAGGGTCTTCTGACCCTATTAAATAAATATATCTACTTGATCAGCATTAACAGCCGAGTCGATTTAGATGGGTCTTGTCGGAAAGTTCAGGCACCTGGATCTCTGGATCTATAAAAGCAAGAGCTACCAAATTTGAAATTCAAGTCTGCCTATGTGTATAGCATAAGTTCATTATGGATCTGCCCCCTTCAGCCTTCAGATAAACTTAAATTTCATTGCAATGGCAGTCGAAAATCTGAGCTTAATATGGAAAATTTGATTAACATCGGATACTTTATATAACTATTATAAAACTTTGCTCTTATCCAAAATATTTAGTTGCAAAACAACCCAAAAACAACAGAGTCGTTTACAGTCGACTACCCCAACTGCTGCTCTTCTAGTTCTACTACTTCTTGTTCATTTTCGCACCATAAACGTTGCATTAATTAGGCTCCAAAATAAAAGTGGCTGCTTCATTCGTTACTCACTTGAGCATTTTCTTGTTGAGTCCATGTGCACCTCTTGTCGGCTGATTTTGTTGTTGTTGTTGCTGCAGTGGCAAAGGAGCTGCCACAATATCGCTCTTGATGCCTCTCAGCTGCTGGTATTTGTCCTGTCTCTTAATGTGGTGCATCTGCGTGGCATCCTTTAGAGTTGCCTCCAAGTGGCTGCTGCTGCCACTTCCACTGCTGCTTTGAGCAAGTGCAACGAGACAAACGAAGCAACAAAAACTGCAAAATAAAATTAATTTTATGGTTTAAGCTTTATTTTTATAACTCTAGAGTTTATGTGAGCATTGCAACGAAAGGGATTAAGTTGAGGAGTTGAAGAACTCAACGATGAGTTCAGGGTCAATCGAAGGGAGTTTACGCTCAAAGCTGCCCTGTAATACAAAACGAGCAGCGGTCAACCTTTGAAATTGTAAACTCATCCGAGCATTGGCCCGCCCAGTAACAAGAAAGAAAGCACAAAGCAAAGTGGCTAAAAATGCAAATGAGCACGTACACAAATGGGAAGAGAACTTGAAGGAGGAAGTAAGGGAAGTGGAGGGAAAAGGGGAGTAGGAGGGAGGGAGGCGTTGTGCAACGTTAGAGAAAAGTCACATGGGCTGCGTTGAACGGTTCTGTGGAAAGTCATGATGACACACGATGAGCATGGGAGAGCGAGAGAATTCCACTTGAAGGCTTTTATCCCAAAACTGTTCCACATAATCACTGGTCTGTGCCAATCGATGTCGCTCAGCGCCAAAGCGCCAAAGCAGCAGCGAGTGTATTGGCCGACTGAACAGAGTTGGCCATAACCATGTGCCCCTCCCTTCCTACCCCTCTGCTGCCCCTAAACCAGCTCTAAGCCGTTCCAGTCACAAATTATGCCGGACAACTTCCATGTCTGTGTGTATTGACGAAGTTTTATGCATCAAATGTAACCGAAGGCGACCACAACTTGCAACGTGCAACTCGTAACGTGCCTTGCATTTGGCAGTAGATCCCAAGACACAAACTCCAGTCCGAAGTCTCCGCTCACACACATAATTCATGCAACGTTTTATGCGAAAAAAAAACAACACAACAAAAAGTCTGCAACAAATAACAAAAACCGAAATTCAAATACTCTAAGCAGTATAGAGCTCAAAACACACAATGAGATAGAAAAGATGAGTTATAAAAAAAGTCTCATAGTTTGAAAGTTCGAGATATTTTGTAGCAGTATAAGTTTTACACTTATATAACTTAAACATAAAACTCTAAAATACTTATGGCAAAATTAGAACTTATTAGCAGAAACACTATATTATTTTCAACGGAATCCTATAACAAGCTTTAAAAAGCCCCTTGTAGCCTCTTAAGCAGTAAAATATTAAGTTTGAGAACGAAACAATCATCATGCACTAAATCTACTGACTAAAAGATACGTCAAAATGCTTATTTTTAGATAAACAAATTTCTTAAACGGAAAAATTAAGTTTTCTGTCGATAAAAGTAATACAAGAATTCCATATTTATATACCAACTATTCTTTGCATATTTGACTAGTTTTCTAAGGAGTGAAAAACCTTTAATACTCTCTGAAAAGTTATTGTTAAGTACTTGACTGGAAGTGCAGAATCGATGCGCCCCCGCGGGCGGCATTAGAGGCTGCCACAACAGCAACATGATGGATGTGTGCCGCTTGAGGGGAATAGGGAGCAGGTGAAGGGGGTAAGTGCGAGAGCTTCAATGTCATTGACTCTCGCTGGCTGTGCAAATGATGTGCAAATCAAAAAGCACTTCAATCGACACGTATTTAGCGCTGGCCACCAATTGTGGCTGCCACAGACTGTGGCAACTTCAGACAACAACAGCAGCAACAGCAACAACAAAATGTTGAATTGATAAATTGCAGAATGATCGAATGCATTTCCCTTTTTTTTTGTCTTGTCCTGCACATATGTGGCATTTTTGAATTATTAATGTGAGCAACACAAAGGCGCCCGCAGCAGCAGCAGCAACGACAACGCCAACAACAGCAAAAACAGCAACAAGAGCAACAACAACAACAGCAACAACAACAACAACAGCAGCGACAACAACAAAGTTTGCGTGCCAAATCAAAGGGCTGCGTGTCGAAATTGAACAGATTTTGTGGCCAGAAGCAGTCGGAGACAGCAGACAACACACCCAAAAAAAAAGAGGTAGGAAGGGCTACACAGCCAGAGTACAGAGTAGACTTTAAAGGCCCCTGTACCTATTAAATAGTTATATGTAGTATAGAACATAATAGTATATTAATTAAATTTTGAGGTGGAGTATTTCAAACTATTTTGCGCGTGGCAACTAAACGATACGGTTATGCGATTCTGACCAACATTAAAAAGATTATATTAAAGTACTGGTTTAAGAGTTTGGCTAATATATTAAGTTCTTAAATAAAACAGTTTTTCATGCTAATTATTCATTTTAGGCCATTTCTGCCTATGTCTGCTCTATGATACATTTTGTCCTAGATCAACTACATGTTATACAAATGAGTTTC
This sequence comes from Drosophila dunni, assembly GCA_018152125.1. Lineage (NCBI taxonomy): Eukaryota > Metazoa > Arthropoda > Insecta > Diptera > Drosophilidae > Drosophila > Drosophila dunni. The sequence goes on along the minus strand of JAECXC010001917.1, from coordinate 17,172,180 downwards.
TTCGATCCTAACCAAATCATGTAATTTAAACTAATTGATAACAGATACAGACACATCTGTTTGGCTAAAACAGCTGATTGAAAGAGGTGTTGGAGGGCGTGGCAATAATCTTAAAGTCTCAGGAGATATAGATACGATACGATAGACCCGATTTTCTTTGACCACGGTATCTGAATGATGCCTGCGCTGCCCTTGACATTAATAACTAATACACCTTTGGACTTAACATCCATTACAGGGTCTAACGAATATATATAGATTTGTATGAACTTCCACTAGTGCCCACAAAGCATGCATAAATTTAAACATCGTTTTTTATTTATTGTGATTGATTTGTGTTTTTTTCCTCTGTTTTTCGTTGGTGTTGAGTTGTTCGAATTGAATGCGATGCTGAGAGTGAACCTAAAGGCGCTTTTGGAACTGTCAAAGTCAGAGGAAAAGCTGCAGATGCACAAGCGGATAAAAGTCGCGAGCAAAGTGAGGTGAGTTCACCACATGGAATTTCTGTACTCTTCCTGATCTTCCTCCCTTACAACTTTGCACTCCTTTTAGCTACATGGTCTGCTTTGAGCTTCAAGATGGTGTCCTGACCATGCGGCGTGTGCGACGCCTGACGATGAGAGCCAGCAAACGTCCGAGGCGCTACCGAACTGCAATCCAGCGTCAACAAACTCCGACCGAGCGTCCCGTTCAAACCAGTGTCATGAGCCAAACGTCGTTTGTAGAACGAGTGGTTCCACTTTCCAGGATTCTGGACGCTGCCACACAAACTCTGAGTCTGGAGCGAAGACAAGTCGGCGTGGACACCGTCGACTTGAGCATGCAAATAAACCGTTACCAGCAGACGACCATCAAAACCATGTTCACCACCAGCAGCCAGACGAAGCAATCCAGTCTGGAGACGCGCTCCACTCAAATGGAGCACGATGCCAGGAGCAGATGGTCGCAAACAGATCTGAAGAACTGTGTCACCAGCATGGTAGGTACGCAGACCTTTGCGATGGTGCAATCCCGGCACAGTTGTTGCCAGACCAACATGTCGGAGGACACTGAAATGATGCTTACCCCTTACCTGGAGATGCTGAAATTGCTCCTATCTACAAGCAGCAATCAAGGACAACTGCTGATCAGCTGCCTAGAGGCTGTAAATCAACTGGTGGACTTTAAGCATCTAGAGTTGCAGAAGCAACGCTTGGATGCCGCCGCCAAACTGGACAAAGAGACACAACAGGCGGAGATCGCAAAGACCCAAATGCGGGCACCTTCGGTAGGAGCAATCAAGGCTAAGCAACTCTTTAAGATCAAACAACTGTACTTGAAACGGTATGTAAATAATGAAGATATAACCAAGAAATACTAAGCTAATCCTGGCCAGCTTATTTCCCACACAGAGCTCTACTGCGTTGCAGGCATCGCTGTTGCGGACATTTGAAGCGCAGGAGGACGAAACCAGTAGCAGAACTGGAGGAAGCTGTTACACAGACCGAGGCATTGATCACGCCCACTGCGTAGGTGTACAACTAGAGCTCTAGTTTAAATTCCTAATCCTTTTTAATACCCAGCTGTAGCGGCACACAAACAAAGCAAGTTCTGCTAGCAGTGGCTGATACGCAAACTGACAAAGAGCCAGAAGGGAGCGAAGAGAAGGAGAAGGATAAAGAGAAGGAGAAGGAAAAGGAAAAGGAGAAGGAGAAAGGCAAGGACAAGGAAAAGGGTTTCCCCTGGCTGCAGCTCAAGAAATAAACACTTACCACAACCAACTGCAGTTGACCAAGTTAAGACTTCTAGTTGTTGCACCCATTTTTCATAAACTTTTTTTGTTTTGTTCTCTTTTTTGGCACTTTTGTTAGCTAATAATTTATTGTGTAATTATTTATGTCTCATGCATCGCTTACTGGCGCCACACATTCAACTGCATCAGCTTTAACACGAATACGTAAATAAATACTTTTTCGAATACTTTCCGCAGACACGTCCGCTCGCGATTAAATCTCGCCAAAGACTGAATGGAAAATGTTGCCGGTTTGTGCGAAGTTGCCAACGTTTTTGGCTTTGACTTTGTCTTTGCTTGGCCTTGTGTTTGCCTTTTGGTTTTTGGCTTTGGTTCTGAGTTTGTGTTTCGGTTTTGTTCTTTTGCTCGAACTTTTTTGTTGCTTTTTTGTTTACTTCGTTCGTTGTTGCTGCTCTTGGCGGTATGCAAAAAGCCAACAAACAAAACAACAATAAGAAAGTCACGCTTTACGACTGCGACTGAGACTGAGACTGTGACTTGGCCATGGTCCATGGTCTAGGCCGGACACACCGCAGTCCACATAAAAATACAATATAAAAAGAAAAACTTTTTTTCAGCAAGACGACTGGTTTAATACTCTGTCAAAATTATAGGAGAATGAAATGATCAATTTGCATTAAATTAAAAATTAAATTTAAAAAAATTGTGTTTCTTTTATATAATTCAATATCCATAAGGGACTAAAACTAGTGGCATAAGTTGTACTGTTATTTTTAACCAACTAAAACTTTGAAATGTCTTGGAAATAACCGAAAATAACCTAAATTTGTTTATGCTGAAAGACTAAGACTGTTTCAAAATCTAAAATGATTTGATCCAAAATTTGGACAAAGTTTTAAGCAAATGTGAAATTTATATAAATTCATAAACAAAGTTTTTTAAACTAAAATGTCTTATAATGTGAGCTATGTTAGAATGTTTCAGACGTAGATATGTATAAGTATGTTTGAATATACATACATACATATGTAGGGATAAATATTTCTTTAACCAATCGAATTTTCACCACATTAAAAAAACTGTCTAACATGAAATATGAACTACATTTTCGTATTGCTGTTTAAAAGTCCAACCTTAGGCACACACAGCCTCCGAAAAAAGTATACTACCCTTTGTAAGAGCATGAAAAAGAAGATAAATAAAGCACACACATGCAACATGCTAAGCTGACGCTGCTTTTGGATGGAATCGGTGAGTGTTGCTCGCATACAAAGGAATAAAGCATGGCTGCCGAAAAGGCGTCTGCGTTTTTTCCCGCGCGGGGTGTGAACGTGACAACCAGCATTGTGGGAGTGGCAAAAGGGGGCGGGACAGGGGGAAATGGGTAGTGAGAAGTGTTGCAGAGGAAATTAGAGAAGCACTGAAGAGCTTCGAGTCCTGAGAGCCTGTTCACTTGACCGCTGATTGATTGTTTGTGTGGCGAACGAACACGCCTCTTTCTACTCCTTAAAAAAAATAGAAGGAAAATAAAAGGGTTGCACTTTAATTGAGATTTATTTATGGCCCGGTCAAAGCCACAGCCAAAGCCTGAAAGCGCTTCATAATAATGAGCTAACAACGAAGCTGGCAATATTTGGACAGCAGCAGGCAATTGAAAACTCCAATTGTGTTGCGGTTGTTACTGTTGCTGTTGTTGTAAGCTCTTCAGCCGCACAAAGAAACGGGCAACGGTTTGGGTGGAAAATTGGGCGGGAATTCGCTAGCTTGTTGTTGACCATCTGCGGGAAGTGGCTGTAAGTACACAGCGAGTGTGTTTGTGTTGTGCTGTGTGCACTCTGTGTGTGTTTGGTGGGAGCAGACTTTGACATTGTAACGGTCTGGAATGCAACAAAATTGCAGCATTGATTTGCAGCTGGGTGGGCTCCCAGGGGGGCGTAAACGGAGCAGTGACTGTGTTAAGTGGCATGTAGCGCAATTTGGGGCAGCAATCAAATTGTTTGGCTTTAAATACTTTAGACAACTTTCACTCGGTGTAGTACAGAACAATTGCGCAGACAAGAAAATAAGACCAAAACCAAAAACAAGCCAAAACCCAACAAAATGGCGCAGACGACGAGCCAAAAGCGAAACGAAAACGGACAACAAAGGACAAAGTCAAAAAAGTATTGGAAAAATGGCTTTCGTTTCCTTCCGGTCTTGCGCCGAATGATTGAGTTGACTGACAAAAAAGAAGAAAAATAATGATTTATAAATAGAAAAAGAGACGGTAAAATTGCATTGACTATGGACAAGCGCATAAAAAAGAGAATTCTGTTTGTTAGAACATTCCCCGCGAGGAATGACATCCATTGTAATTAGCAACTAACCATAAACAAGACATAAAAGAAACTCTGTAGCCTGGGACGGAGAAGTTTGAGAAGGATGAGGAACACGCGGATGCGGCGGATGAGGTTGCAAGTACACGTTTAGTTGCAACTTTTAACAAGAGACTGCAAATGATTAATGTCAATAAAGCGCAAACTCAGCTTTAAGCACACAAAAAGTAAAAATGACGATAAAAAAAATGAAATACCACAAATGACTTGACCATGTAGACGGTGCATTTGGGTCATGAACCTGCACCTTAACTTACCAACCATAGTAATTGGGCACAGCAGGCCAAGACTGATAGGGGGCGCATGGAGCAGTGGGCAGAGGGGGCGTAACTGATCCTCAAGCGTCGTGTGGGCGCAATGATTTTGAGCTGGTTCAATTGGTGTCAGCTCGATTTGCAGCTTGTAGTATTAGAGAATTTTTTCAATAAATTACCACTGACAGGGATGCTGATTGGCTGTGCTGTTAGGCCGTGACTCAGCACTTTTGATCAGTCGGCAAAAATGGCCAAGCACGCTTCCACTCACTGCTAATAATTAGCCGCTCTCTCTAATGAGGTATTTTAAGGCGCATACACTCACTCAAGTAATTGTTCGCATGCAGAAAGTATTTGATTTTATTTCTGAGCTTATTAGATATTTTTATTCTTTAAAGTTAATTAAATAAATGTAATTATTTTGTTGGTCAAAAGACTTACCTGACCACTGTACACTGTGGACTTTTGGCACAGACCTCACGGCCCTGTCAACCATGTCCAGTCGTTTCACCAGTCAGTCGCTGACATTACGGCGCCTTCTATATTATGTACGTACTATGTACGTACAGTTAGCCAAGTGATTGTTGTCTCTGGTAAATTGTGCAGTTGGTAATTTTATAGTTTTTTAATTTAAAAACTACTAAAAAGTAGTAATCATGTCTTTACAATTTAATAAAATAAAAAATCACGCTTTAATGTTTTTAGTACTGTCCAAACAATTACTTGCCTAACTGTATGCATGCAGTATGTTAGCTCCAAGTTACTGCCATGTCACATTGACGTCGACTGCGACTGCGACCGAGACGCATGCGCAGCCAGTGTGACAAGCGAGTGAAATGGGAAACGCTGTCAGCGAACGCCGTTGGCTGGAAAAACCTTTGGCTGGGAAAAAATGTCTGGTGCATGCTAAGAGAGCGCTCGATTGTCAACATGAAATCCATTTGGTGCATTCTTGGGCCCCCCACACATAAAATGGGACAAATACTTATGTAGCTGGAATGCTGTGCAAATGCAATTTAGTTAACGGCACCGCTACATTTACACCATATTTGGCGGGACTCTCAAATATTTTTAGAATGCAGCGTTTTTGATTGACGCCTGTCAATCAAGCAGTTAGCTAAAGTGTTGACGCTTTGCCATGATTGCGTGTGGTGTTTGGCTATGAAAGCAATGCAATTAGCTAAAGAGAAAACTCTAAAAATGAGCACTGCACATTGGGCATCAAGTGCAGAACGTACACATACAATGCATAAGTTATGACACACACACTTGCAAGCTGCAACCACTATCAGCGTTGCCAGATCAACGAGCTTAACTATCGCACGCCTATTGTTGCCATAATCGATAGTGTTATCGTTGGATGCCACTTTAACTCGATAACAAAGATTTCGATGGTAAACAAACGCAAACCATCTTGTCTATCGAATATATTAAGAGTGGAGTGAAAATTGTGGTAGAAAAAAAATAAAAATTAAAGAATGAATCAAGAACCAACGCAAAATAAAACATGGGATTTGTCGCTGTACGAGCTGCAGCGCAAGCCGCAAGAAATCATAACAGACAGCACCGAAATTGCTGTGTCACCGCGAAGTTTACATAGCGAACTAATGTGCCCCATTTGCCTGGACATGCTGAAGAAAACCATGACGACCAAAGAGTGCTTACATCGCTTCTGCTCGGACTGTATTGTGACAGCTTTACGGTCGGGCAACAAAGAGTGCCCAACTTGCCGCAAAAAGCTTGTCTCGAAGCGCTCGTTGCGAGCTGATCCCAACTTTGATCTGCTTATTTCGAAAATCTATCCTAGCCGAGAGGAGTACGAGGCTATACAGGAGAAACAAATGGCCAAATTTAATCAAGCGCAGTCCCAACAGGCTCTGGTTAACTCCATCAACGAAGGCATTAAGCTTCAATCACAAAATCGTCCACAACGCTTCCGCACAAACAAAGGCAGTGGAGGTGGGGGTGGTGGCAACAATACCGGTGGTAGCAGCGGGGGTGGAGGTTCCAGTACTACTCGTGGTACTTCGAATGCAGTAAATGCCCACGACACCGCCTCCAATGACAGTAATAGTAATACAAATGGCACAGATCGCGAGAATCGAGATGCCGGCAGCACCGGTGCATCGGTTAGTGCGGGAGGAACCGGCACCTCATCAGCAACAAATACAACAGCTACTGCGGCTACATCGGCAGGCACATCGGGTGCAAGTACGTCATCAAGTCGCATGCAAGTAGATGATGCTTCAAATCCACCGTCAATACGTAGCACTCCATCGCCTGTTCCTTCGAATTCAAGTAGCACAAAGCCCAAGCGCGCTATGTCTGTTATGACCTCCGAGAGATCCGAGGAGTCTGAATCAGACTCACAAATGGACTGTCGCACAGAAGGCGATTCAAATATCGACACTGAAGGCGAGGGTAATGGTGAGCTAGGTATTAATGATGAAATTGAGCTCGTCTTTAAGCCACATCCAACTGAGATGTCGGCGGACAACCAGCTTATCCGTGCGCTCAAAGACAATTGCATAAGATACATCAAAACCACAGCCAACGCGACTGTGGACCATCTCAGCAAATATCTCGCCATGCGTCTTACCCTTGATTTGGGTGCTGATTTACCGGAAGCCTGTCGACTGCTCAATTTTTGCATCTACGTAGCTCCACAGCCTCAACAATTGGTCATCTTGAATGGCAACCAGACATTGCATCAGGTCAATGACAAGTTCTGGAAGGTAAGTAACAATGCAGCAAGTAAGGTCTTTACATCATTAACTTATCGTTTCTTTTACTTAATTATAGGTAAATAAGCCAATGGAAATGTATTACTCGTGGAAGAAGACCTAAACAAAGCAAACATTTATTTTAGCAATCGAAATATATACATAGATGTATAGTTTTAGCGTTAATATTGTGCTTATCAAGAAAATATATATATATACAAGCGAAAATTACATATTTAAATGTAAGAATACAATTGCTCCATTTGTTCTTTACGATGGAGAGACTTAAGGAACACTTATAAGTAACAAATAATGACTAAATTTACACCGTAGGACGGTTTTGTTGCTCCAATGACTTATCATTGTGACTCGTTCCAATCGTGTGAGATGTGTGTGTATAAAAAAAGAGCGGTGGATAGGGCGCTGGGAGGTAATTAATATGTGAGGTTCAGTGCGGTTTTCAGAAATGGAACTCCATCACTTTGGTATAACTACGTGAACACAGCGAAAAGGCACCTCTGACTTGGCTTTAGCAGTTGTATTACTTCGGAATCCGCCGCATCTTAGAGAGAATTGCATTTCGAAAGTCTTTGAAATCGTTGCTTGCCTCAATCTCATTCCGACATCGGCCCTGAATGCGATTTAGACCAAGATTTATCTCAGTACGCTGACCGTTTCGTGTGCGTCTGGCCAAGTCCTGCTCCAGGTCATATGGTAACCCCAAATCAACCAATTCATCTATCTCATCCTGTGTAAATGTGCGTTGACACTCTTGTAGAAATTCAACACACTTTTCATAAATATCCAGAAACTGTTCCACCTCGTTCTTATCACCTGCCCGTTGCAACTCCAGGTAACGATGTAGTAGCCTGCGCGCATCATTATCCAGCAGGGTCTGCTGGACACTGTTGGTTAACGTGTAAATGCGATGCACTTCCTCGGGAGTCATATCCGAACAACCGCAAAAACATTTGATCAATTGCACAGTACTGCTCTGCAAGTTTCCCAGGGGATACTTTATGTTAGACATGTGTCATATGTATGAATAAAGATGTATTTTTAAACTCACCTTGTACGATGATGATGCCATTTCGACTCTTTCTCTTGGAGGTATTAAATGGTATTGATACGGTATGGTCCGTATGTTCCTGGCCAAATATTTGCCGAAAAAATAAATAAACAAAACGGTCGCGAAATGATTGGTCAGCTCAGCTTTAAATGAACTATTTGTTCAAATGATCGGAACAAGCTCAATGTCCAGCGAATTGTAAACATGACAGTGATGCCAGACAACGAAATAAACGAATTAACGGAAGCCTGTTATAAATATTCCATTTGAAGTCAAATCTTAAATAGGATAAATCCAGATAATGCCGGTTAGATACTCACTTACTTTGCACAATAGGATGGCGCAATCTCCGCCAGATACTAACATTTTGCTTTGTACAGAACCGCCTTATATACATGTACATTATCTCTTAATATAAATAACTTTCTAATATAAATATTAATATTAATGACATTGCTTATTTTTTATTGTTTGCCTTATAAAAAAAATATACTATGTTTTGTTTATTTCTTGACTTAATGTATAATAGTAATATAATGAATAATAGGGTATACATAGTAATCGGACAGAATGCGATTTAGACAAAGACTAATCTAAGCACGTGGCTATCACGTCAAATCCGGTGCCAGGTTCACCTCGTTTTTATCCGTTGCAACACCAAGTAACGATGTAGTAGCCATCATTGTCAAGCAAAGTCTATTTTGTACAATTTAATTCGAAGCCCATAAACAATGTTTATTGAAAAAATTTAAATTTAAAACATCAAATTATCTTTTATTATTCTGTGTTTAATATTATTTTAGTATATTTAAGATACTCCTAGAACCTGTAATTTTGCGTCTCCTCTGTTTCATAAAAAGTGCTTTTATCATTCTTCTTTGATTCACTTTGCCTTTGATTGGTCAAGTAGCCAATTTTTAAATTTATTAAATTCGTCTAGAGACACCATTTTGTTAACGGTGCTCTCCTGAATTTCCATGATAATTTTTTTTGATGTCGGACGACTACTGCTCAAAGAGCTTCTCAGCTGCTTTCTCTCATTTTCGCCAATTCCCAAGAGTATCAAGCCTTTTAGTTCATCCTCGGTCAGCCGTTCTTGTTTTTCACCTAGTAAATTTTTGCATTTTTCATAAATGTCAATGTAGTTGTTAAGTTTGCTGTCACCCAGTTCACGGGACTTCTGAAATTTTCGAATAGCGTTAACTGCTTTGGTGTCGTTAAGTAAATCATGAGGTCTTTTCGTGAGAATGTAAATTTCTTTAGCTTCTTTTGGTTCCATCTCTGTTATTATAGTTTAAACGAAAATAAATACTGAGAATAATATTTTTATTTTGCTGAAATTAAAATAAATGATTTACCTTATTTATTTTGTTTAAATTTCAGACTGTTGATCGATTTGCCTTGCTGAGTTGAGAAGAAAGGAAGCTATTCAAAAGGATATCTTTGAGCGGTTAGCCAACATTAAAGTCAATTTAAGTGCAGAGAACGCCCGTTCGATACTCACTTGAAATTCGAAGTCCAATACGGAAATTAACAATGACTACCTTATATACATATTCCTTATCTGTTAAGATTAATCTCTTTGGATAATATAAATATGCTATTAAAGACATTGATTGTCTACAACTACAACGGATTGCGTCTGTTTAATTTATAACTCAAAAATATGCAGTAGGGGTAGTAGAGGTAACTCAGAAAACTAACTTGAGTTTTTTCTTTTACAATTTAATCCGTTTTTATTGTGTATTTTCTTTTAGAAACAATAAATTCTTTTATAACTATCTACACCTTGGATTTGAGTGACTTCATGGGTTTCTCCAATTTGAGTGCTTCTTGGAAGTCACCGCTAATCTTTAGTTTGCCGGACATGTAGGCATGAGAAGCCTTCAGTTTACCAAAAAACATATCGCGTTATGCAAATAATTGCGAAACTTTATAACGTTTAGAAATTTAAAATTTTATTCATACAAAATTTCAGAAATTTAATAATAAAAAAGTGGCAGAACTGTTCGACAAAAAAACAACAGTATGGCAGCACTGAAAATGTGTTCCTTTGTGTCTTGTCAACCATGTTCCAGCTTGGGACATCAAAGTTCCTCACAAAGTCACAAACACGGATGCCACATAATTTTTTTAACAATCGCCAATAAATTTTAAAAAGAGCCAATTTCAATAAAAAGGAGCCGAGTATACTGGTTTCTCACCCATTCATATTAAAATTCAGGAGCCAAACGATAAAAAATGTTCCAGCTTGGGACATCAAAGTTCCTCACAAAGTCACAAACACGGATGCCACATAATTTTTTTAACAATCGCCAATAAATTTTAAAAAGAGCCAATTTCAATAAAAAGGCGCCGAGTATACTGGTTTCTCACCCATTCATATTAAAATTCAGGAGCCAAACGATAAAAAAGGAGCCAGTTTTGGCTCCAAATCGCCAAGTGTGGCAACCGTGGTCAAAAATTGTGTTGTGTAAACATTGCTCATTTTAGTGAACATGTTCACTTGTTCTTTTTTATTAAAAGAACTCACTCAAATGGCTCAGTAGGGCACTTGTTCACGAAGATTGCTCACCAGCTCAATTGTTCACTTGGATTGCTCATTTGTTCACTGTTTATGCACAGATCCCTAAGCGCCACATATTTTGACAAATATAAAAAACGTTTCATTTAAATTGTAATCAAATTTTTTTATCTTAAAAAATAAACAAATATATATAACAAAAAAAAACTAAGTTCCTTTCATAGGAATTCTTACTTAATTCTAACTTAAAAATAAGGAGATCCATTATTCCATTTCAGTTCCTTTCATAGGACTTCTAACACTATATGTTTTCTTAATTTGAGCGCTTTAAGAGAGTAAATGTTTAAGCAAGCCCTCTTTTTAGAAATTAGTGTTTACTCACTTAAAATTTACATATAGTTATGCAAAAGTATTAAATTTGGAACTGTTGATGATTTAAAAGGCGCGCTGTTTGGAAAACATCGATGTATCGATAAAACATCGGACATTTTTTTGTTTTTAAACGCAATCAATGTTTATATTGTTAACAATATTATATTGTATATTATATTGAGATCCAATAACAAAAAATAAATAAAAATTATAAGTATCAGTCTGAAATAAAATTATGTTATGTTTTTCATAGACGTCACTGGACGTCACTCATCCTTTGAGATCTGCAATTAAAGTGTTATTAATGTTATTGTTTAAGGTTAATCTAAACATGCGAAACATTACCAAATTATATTTTAATGGATCTCATTTGAGATCCAATCATTCTTATTAGTGAAGACTAGCATGTCAACATTTTTGGCTTTTAATGAGCTCTTCTTTTCACTAACAATAAGCCCAGCTTTGCTGAACATCCTCTCACTCTCAGTGAATGTTGCTGGCACGCATTAATATTTTTGGCAGCTTTTTTTAAGTGCCTTGTCATTTTTCACAGGTTGTTCATCCTCTTCAACGTCCACCATTGGTTGCCGATCTACACGTAAAATATTTCTTACCAAGCACACACCACGTCTTCTCCTTAATTGAGTGCTAGAGTCACTGTATAGTTCGATTAAACTATTCGCTCAAATAAACATACGATAGATTTTGTTCATTAATTATTGAGCGAATGAATTTTGCAAATGAATGAAAAATAATGAACAAACTTGTTTTGTGGAGGGAACATTATTAAAAACATTGATCATCGAAAAAAACATCGATGTTTTTTATTTTGTTTGCAACATCGATATATCGATACTACATCGATGTTGCGCCCACTGGGCCACCACCTATAATGTATTAAGTCATTTGTTTATATTTTATTTATTTTGCCAAAGACAGTACATAGTTAGAAAATTCAGTAAACTCTTGAAGTGAAATTATTTTGTTTGCAGTGATTTCTTGTATTTCCTTAATAATTATATTAGATGCCAGGCGACTACCTCCCAGGGAGCTCCGCAACTGTTCTCTCTCTACTTTCGCTACTCCCAAAAGTAGCAAATCTTGTAGTGCATCCCACGTAAGGGGCTCCTTATCGTCTTTTAACAAATTTTCGCATCCTTCATAAATTTCAATGCCGTTAATAAGTTTGCTGTCACCCACTCCTCGGGTCTGCATAAATTTTCGAATAACGTTAACAGCTTCTTTGTCCTTAAGTAAACAATGAGGATTATTCAATAAAGTGAAAATACGTAGAGCTTCTTTTCGATCCAGAGAACTCATTGCTGTTAATTAGGTTTGATCTAAAAAATAGATAAATTATATATATGTATGAATCATACAAATATGTATAAATATTTACGCGACTTGGTTTTATATGGGAATTTCACGCTCTTGTTATGTCTGTTTGCGGCTTGAGAGTGCTTGCGTAACTGTTTGCTGCTTAGGTACGGTGATTTGTATGCAGCACATCAAAAATCCATGCATTTATGCTTATGAGATGAACATCGAGCCGGAAACGAGAGAATTTGATGTCTTCGTGTTTTCTACTGACGTCACTGCCGATATTTGTGGGGCATTGAAATCGATCGCTGCATTGACGCTCTCTTATGCTTTTATCTCTTTCAACCTTTTCACGTTACATAGTTAAATATGTGAGACTCTACTGAGTAAAACATTTTATGAAAATTACACCATTACTTTTTTTACTGTGCTTATCAAAACTATCAATACATTACCACTGTTATCTAATATAAGTATGTTATACTACATGAATATTTAATAAACAAAGTTTATTTCAGGTTTTATTTTGTATTTTCTTCAAGAAACAATAAATTCTTTGATAACTATCTACACCTTGGATTTGAGAGACTTCATGAGTTTCTCCAATTTGAGTGCCTTTTGGAAGTCACCGCTAATCTTAAGTTTGCCGGACATGTAGGCAGGAGCAGCCTTCAGTTTACCAGAGAACATATCAAAGAAGTTGTTAGAGTTCATGGTCAATGTGGCATCTGGGGCAACAGGTGGCGTTCCGTTTCCGCAGGCACCAGCGCCATTTTTCAAATCCAGGAACCAGGTGCCCTCCTCAGCTCCACTTATGTTAAACTGGTACACGGCCTGTGTCTTTGAAACTATTTCAGTTGAAAGCAAAGACTCGATTTTCTTGAATAACTGAGGAATCTTAGCATCACCAGATGCGGTAACAGGTGCAGCTTTAGGTGCGTCATCTTCAACAGGTGCGCCTTTTGCTTCTACAAAAAAGTCCGTCATCAGTTTGTCGGCATTTTCGCGTACGCAAGCGTAGTCTGTGAGATCCTTAATTCCTACAGATTCGAGTACCTCATCATCAACAAAAAACTGTCCGGTGAACTGTTTGGGCTCCCGGGAGAGTATAGCATAAGCGGCATCTGCCATAATCTCCGGTTTACGTGACCAATTTGCACTTTCAGGTCCCGTGAGCATTTCAATTGCTGCCGTTTGTATGGCAGTACGGGGCCAAAGTGCATTTACTGCGATGCCACGATCACGGAACTCCTCCGCCATGCCCAACACACACATGGACATGCCGTACTTGGCCATTGTGTAGGCAACATGTGGTCCAAACCATTTGGGTTTCATGCTCAGTGGTGGCGAGATGTTTAGAATGTGTGCATGATTACTCTTTTCCAGGTAGGGCAGGCATTCCTTGGACACCAGGAAAGTGCCTCGTGTGTTGATTTGATGCATCAGGTCATACCGTTTCATATCCGTATTGGGAGTGGTGGTCAGCGAAATGGCACTGGCATTGTTCACAACGATATCGATACCACCAAATTTGGCAACAGCCTCCTGAATAGCACCGCGAACTTGTTTTTCATCACGCACATCTACGATGCAGGGAAAAGCCTTTCCACCTGCCGACTCAATCTCTTCGGCAGCTGTGTAGATGGTGCCTGGCAGTTTGGGATGTGGTTCAGCTGTTTTTGCCGCAACCACAACGTTAGCACCATCGCGAGCAGCTTTGAGGGCAATAGCCTTGCCAATTCCTCTGGATGCTCCTGAGATGAAGAGCGTGCGCCCCGCCAATTTTCCTGAATTAATCATTTGTGTGTGCTTTTAATTTAAACTGCTCTCTCAAAGAAGTAACTCTGTACTGAATGCGCTTGAACCACGGTCGATCAATTGTTAAAGTATAAAAGTCCAAAGTGCAATCAGATCGAGACGACAACAGACTCAAAGAGGCGAAAGTCAAATTATTCGGCTCATGACACACATTAAATGCCCTGCATTTCTATGCGAGGCTCAAAAATGTTACATAGTTGTTTTATATATCTTAATGTACACGTCATTCAAAGTTAAACATTGTGCCGGTTTTTCTTATATATTATTTTATTATTATTATTTGTTATCGTTTATTATCGCAAGCGATAAATAAATTTTATTTTGCCTCTTTGTCATTCATGTTTACGTTTTGTGTGAATGGCGTGCAGTCTGCGAATGCGTACACGCAAGAAGAAGAAAACAGAATTTATTTTGTTTACAATTGAAAAAGATTACTTGCGGTAGCTGCAACAATTTTAAGATTTATTTAATATTATTAAATGGCTGCGTCCCGCTCTCGGCGCCACAATGCTGGCAACAAAATAGCCAAGCTGCTGGATGAGGAGGAGGATGACTTTTACAAAACCTCATATGGCGGGTTTCAGGATGAAGAAGGCGACAAAGAATATATGTGGGTTTTACTCGAATATTTTCAATTTTATAAAGATTTAAAACGCTTTGCTATCACAGACAAAAGGATGAGGAAGAGGATGTTGTAGACTCAGATTTCAGCATTGACGAACAAGATGAGCCCGTATCCGATCAAGAGGAAACAACTGAGAAGAAACGCAAGCGTGGTGGCGTCAACACCAAAGCGTACAAAGTACCCACACTCTCAATCAAATTTAAAACAGCTTTTAATATACACAACAATCTTGCAGGAACCCGCTAAACCAACTGTAAAGAAGGACACCAAAACCCCATCGGCACTACACAGAAAGCGAGCCGGCGGTGGTGTAGTCAAGAGGAGAGTGCGTCCTCGTTTTACGGTGCAGGATTCTGGTCGAAAATCTATACGTACATCTACTGCCATTAAAACACAAGCTACAAAGATACGGCTTAAAGAGTTAGACGATGCACGCAAGCGGAAGAAGAAGAAGGTTCGTGTGGAGGACTATATGCCCACGCAGGAGGAACTCCTCGAGGAGGCCAAAATAACAGAGGAAGAAAACATCAAGTCTCTAGGTAACAAAATTAATTCACTTATAGCTCAACATTTAGCTTAACTGAATACGAACTCATGCAGAGAAATTCCAAAAAATGGAGCTGGAGAAAAAGAAGACACGGCCGAGCAAACGAGTTTTTACGGGACCAACTATACGGTATCATTCTCTGACCATGCCCGTCATGCGTAAGCCTACGCGTACTACCACGTTGCCGCATGATCCCAAAGATCCGACCTCAAAATGCGAGCGTACCTTTGTTACCATCGATAATGATTTCAATGACAAAGCTTTCCATGCCATTTTCCGCCCGAAACGTGCACCCAAAAACACTAGTGGCATTTGCCCCATAACACGACTACCAGCACGCTACTTTGATCCAGTCACCCAACAGCCCTACTACAGCATTCAAGCCTTTAAGATTTTGCGAGAGGCGTACTACATGCAGCTAGAACAGCAGAACACAGGAAGCGAGCCACCAGAGTTGGCCAAGTGGATGGAGTGGCGTAAATTGGTCAAGGAAAATCGACAGAAGGCGGCTATCTCAAGCAAAAATGCAAACAATTAAATTTAAAATTAAATACTGTTTAATAAGGTCAGTGGAAATTTATAGAAAGAAAGATTCGTAATGCTCAGCGAGAGATTCGTTATGTTCCGGAAGAGATATGTGTTTAAGTTCCATGAAAAATTGTGCTTTTAAATTGGTTATTTTATATTTATTTAATAGTTTCCTAATGGAGCTACACCAAAACATACAAAATTGGGCACATAATGGAAACAACTATTCGTACATAATACATCTATATAAAACTTAACACCAATACTGACTAACTAATATAATAATTGTGCTAATTTAGTTTAGTTTGAGGCTGTCCTAAAGCTCGTAAGCCCGGTCGCCGTTCTGTGATTGTTAAATAAGTGTGTCCTCGTCCTGACCCTCGAACACCATCAGCAGGGAGTGTTGCGAGGGCGATCGTCCCAGGGTAAGACCGCCCAATGAGCCATCTGGTGAAAGCAGACCCGTCTGCAGACTGTTGTTATCCCGATAACCGGAAGTGGACGATGTTTGCGATACTGAGTCCCAAGATATCTCACCAATGGTCTTGGCCTGATGCTCCTCCTGGGACTGGGAAGTTACCTGCAGATGAAATGTTTAGTAGTACATAAAAACGAATGCATAAATGCTTACAATGCTAGGAGTCTCGATGGGAGTCAGGCGACTGCGCTTGAGGCGGAACGTCTTGCGGCTGGCCGCCTTGGAGCGTTGCAGCCTCGAACGGGTGTGGTCGCCTGAGCTGTCTTCGGCGGGACTCTCGGGCGAGAGTGGTGTGGTGGATGTCTCACCAGAGGAGTGTCGAAACTCCACAGACGACACAAAACGTAGCTTTGGCGGCTGAGCCTTGAAGGGCGCCTGTTGTAGCGACTGCGAATGGGACAGCTGCGATGCAATGCCCGGTGGCAAAGGAGAAACAGCACCGATTCCATGTCCCGAACCACTGGGACCACTGCCCATTGGCTGACCAATTAAGGTTGGCGCCGAGCCCACAGCCACTTCAGCGCTGTGGCTCTCGCTGGTTGTGGTATGCGGATCACGGCCTGTTGAGCTACTGGACACGGATTCCCGCGGTGGATGCAGCGTCTGCTGGGACAGTGTATCACTGGGAGTGCATATACCACCAGAGCCGCTGCGGGAGTCAATGGGTACGGCAGATACATGCGAGTGCGTAGCCTGTCCTGTTGTGGTGCCCGTGAATATTGATATCAACGAAGGCCGCTGCTGGGACTTATGGGCATCCGCCTGGCTAGTAGCAGCCGGAGTGTCGCTCTTCTTTTGCTCGGAGCTCTCGCGATCTGTGGACACTAAAATACTCGAGTTAAATATGTTTGTCGTAAGGGTTAGTTATCCTTATATCTACCATATCGCTTATCCTCCAACTCGTCGCGCAGATCCCGTAGCTCTCGGGCTAGCTCCAGGAGCAGGGCACCCTTTGATTTCAGGCCACCCTGCGGTGGAGTGCCTCGCAGTCGCTCCCTTATGATGAACTGCATGTGCCGCTCATGGTCACCAATCGGAGGTTGAGAAATCTAAGAATGAGAACATTAAACTGAGAAGTTTTTCAAAAGAAACCCGTATTCTTACCTTGTGCAGGATAAAGGGCAACAGCACGATGTAGAGCGGCGTACGGTGGGTAACCACGAACTCCATGAAGCTCCAAAGATCGGGCGCAGCCTCATTGCGCCTGCCTAGGTCACGCATGACGCGCACAATACGTGGCCATTCGCTGGACAGACGATTCTCGAAGCAAATGCAGACGATTCGTAGGGCCAGGAAAGCGGCTTGATAAAGGGAACCTGAAATGCGAGCCGGACGCTTGGCATCCCGGCTGCCAGTGAAGGTCAGGGAACCGGCCCGTAGATCGCCAGTAACGCGATTAATCTGGGACACGGCCTGACCGGTACGACCAGCCGGAGGACTCATGGCATTGAGCACGGCGGTGAGCAGGAATGAGACGTCGCTCATTTTTAGCTCACCGACGTCGGATACACCGCGACCGGAGCAAACTTTCAAGCACAGTGGCATGATCAGATGCATTAGAAATCCTTCGGCCTTTTCCTGCGTGGCAAACTCGGCACTACCGCCGCAGATTTGGACAAGGGAGAAACAGTCAACGGGACTGACAACCTGAAGTGCCACCAAACGGACAACGGCCGAGCAGAAAAAGGCCGGCGGATTCTGAGACATGAGCGCTGCACCTGCACTGGAGACGCCTTCGGGTATACCGGTGCCAGGTTCATTGACAATCAGGTTCTGGACCGTGCTAATGAGTGTCTTCATCTGCTGCCAGTGAAGGACATAGGGATGCCTTATGATAGTCTCATGAATGCCTTTCAGCAAACCGGCTGCTGCCTCCCAATCCGTATTCCGGCGTATTGATGGCTTCTTCGATATCTTGAGGAACACCTTGTCGATGCGTCGGAGTACAGTGACCAAAGCATTCCGCAGTGTATCATTTGACCACTCTGCCCGTGGCAGCACCGACTGCATATACCGCTGTAGTCCCCGACAGGCCATTGACTCGGGATCGTAGGGAGATACCTTCAGTAGTGAGTGCGCAATATCCGCCAAGCGTATGTGACACTTGGCGTCTAGAACCTCCAGCACAGGTTTACTGTCATTGCTGGGCAGTTTCTTGGCCAGTTCAGCGAGACGAGTAGTGGACTTGGTCAGGAAATCGGCCACCACAGAGAGCAGTACATCACGTGGTCGTCGGTATTCGGTGCGTATCATTTCCGAATCCTCGGCAGAGTCCATCATGTTCTTGGTACGTGGATCAGTGGCATACTTGGTATGCGACTCCTCCTCAAAGTCCATGCCAGGTGAGCAGGGCGGACCGCGGCTACAGTTGCGCTGCGAGGAGCCCTTGTGCTCCGGACTATTGCGGTAGGGACCGTTGTAGCTCTTGGCAAGACCCTCGCAGTTGTGGACCATGGTACGTATAGCTACCGCCAGCTGTAGTATAATATCTCGCTCGGACTTGCCCTGAAGCGGAATGTAGCTGGGCGATTGGATTTGCTGCAAGTAGCAGGGTAGAATCGCCTCCAAAATAATCTGTCAAAGACAAGGAACTGCTCTAAAGAGTTTACTTAATAGGAAAGAGTTCTAATACTTACCAGCATTTGGTAACCACGGGTGCTCTCTGCTGAATAGGACACAACCATAACGCAGAGTGTGATGCAGTCGAGAACGGTGACGTCATCATCTTCGTCATGGTAACAGAAGTCAATGGCTTTCAGAGGCTTAGGTTCTTTAACTAGCTCGGCAATGTTAAGTGGATCTGGTGAGGGGTCCTCCAGACTTAGCAGTAGATTGAACAGACAGCTCGACTGTACTTTGTGTGCCTCTCCATAGGTACCATCCTCGTCGGTGTCCAGAATGGCCGAGACCGAGCCGAACATCTGCAGGATAAAGGGCTTCCGGTTGAGCAGATAGAACTGCTTCACGGCATATTCGATGGTCGTAGTAATCAGTTTGTTTGTCTGGTGCAGTGAGTACACCTGGAGCAAGGTGGGCATGATCATAAAGTAGCCGTTTGTAGAAAAGATGTTTTTAAAGTTGAAGGCTGCATTGATGAACGTGGCCATTACGTAGCGCATGATGCACGAGTCCTCGGCGTGCAGAATGGACGCACCGGAGAGCACATTGAGGAAGAGCTGAATGTCTGCAGAGTAAGCGAAATTTCCAGCCATGGCCTCGAACATTCTCGCAATCAAACGCACCCACATAAACTTGTGAAGCACATCCAGGCCGAGCAGTACCTTACCATACTCCCCGCCATGATGCAGATCGAGGTCTACCTCGAGGGCCTTGCGGGGAAATGAGGGCAGCTTCATTAGCTCCTCGTGGAGGAAGACAACACGCTGAACCACCATGTCAACATTCTTGAGGATGGCCCAGGTAAGATGCACTTTGCCGATTTCTACAAATTTCTTTGTCAGCTCCTGTTTCTGCAGGGCTAGGAAGGATTCCTCCGGACGCATAAGCATTAAACGCACTTCCGGATACTGAGAGCGCTTGAAGAAGTACAAATCGCGAATATACCAATTGGGATTCAGTATTTTGCCTATGAAATAGGAAGACGAAGTAGGAATAGAGTACTAAGGTATAAATTGAGCTGTTAGTAGGACTCACTGCTCTTGTAGTCCACCAGGCAGTAGTGGTTGATGCTTTTCTCATCGATAGGATAGTAGTCCAATGCCTCCTTGAGCAGCTGGCAGAACAGCGTGTCCTCTTGGACGGGAAACTGTGAAGGAATGTTGTAGTCATCATCGGCTGGACCATGGACCACAATCTTCTTGGCAGCGGGTACATTGGCCGTTAGCAGAATGGATGCATCGCATTGTTCTTTGCGTAATATTTGTTTGAGATCCTTGAACATAATGCCGTGCACCGAGTGCACAACCATCCAAAGAACTGACAATGCAGATCCCACAAGCTACAAGTAGATTTAATCAGTATTTATGTATATATTCCAAGACGACTCATGACTTACCTCCTGCTTCAGTTCGTTGGAGGATCGCACATAGAACATTATGTAACCAATGATGGAGTTGTACAGCGCAAAGGCTGCTTGCTGCGGTAGGCGTGGCACGAAGCGAATCAGATGACGCAGTAACTTGAACATCTGATCCTGACGATCACGCGTTAAACGCTCAAAGACATAGCGCAAGAACAGTGCCGATTCCTCGACCAAGCATACCCAGATAACCTGGTAGGCCACCTCGTAAACAGCGTTTCCATCCGACCCAATGGCTGCATCATCCAAACAGCCGACAATCTGCATCACTGAGGAGCACAGCACTGAGGGGAACAGCGAGTGGGCATGATGCAGATGCGAGGAGGCACGCGTGCCATCCAAATCCTCTTCGATTTCATGATCCTCATGCTCCATGCCGGGCTCATGAGATGCCTGTTGACTAATCGGTATCATGGTGATGAGGAAACTGTGCCTCTCCGCCCGCTGTTTGTCCCGTTGCTGCCGCAAAGCATTCCGTATTGCTTCCGTTTGCTGCATCTTGCGGCTCTTCGTGGCAGTCACCAAAGAGCGCTGCATGGATGGGATTAATCAAGTTAATGGTTATTGCGGTACGCGTGATTCTTTTTCTTACATGTCTGTCCTGATTTAGTGTCATATCCATGTCCTTTGTCTGCTGCACTGGCATCCAGGGAGGATCCACCACTGGCAAACTCTCAATACCAATTTTCGGTGACGGCAGTGTAAATTCAATGCCTCCTGGTGGCACTTTAAAGGTGGCATCGTGGGCATTTTCCTCCATGCGTGGCCAGACATGAAAGCGACATTTCCACAGCACCAGATAGCGTTGTATGGCGCCAATTCGAATATCAGGATTCTTATGCTTCAGAGCCCTCTGCATAATATCAAAGGCAAAGTTTTGTGCCTTCACTGAGCCCATCAGAAAGACAGCAGCACTCGAAGTGGCCGTGTCATGATTAGTTTCCAGCAACAGCTCCCAGGCGGCGGGCATTGCCTCGATTACCAGTTCCTCGGAGAGTACCACAGCTCCCTTCAACATTGTGGCCAGCGGAAAGTGGAAAAGATTGCGGATATGAATGCGAATGAACTTGAGTATGGGCGGCTCCTCCTGCAGCTTTTTCTCCTTCTCCTGACGAAATGCTCTGGCCAACTTCTCGGCCATTTCGATGTCAGGATCATCGCTGATGCTGTCAAGTTTAGAAACAAGGTAAGTTAAGAAGCAAGAGTAATCTATTCCAATTTACCGATCCTTGCGGGATAAGCTGTCCTTCCGTTTGGACGGTGAGGTTTGGGTGGAGCTTTGCTCCGAAACCTTGCGGGTCGAACGAGCACGAGCCGAGGATTTGCTGGCACTAATGACCGTGGGCTCCACCGTGGGATGATCGACATCGAAATTAAAGCCAAATTCCTCTCCGTAGACCTGTTAAATAGTTGTTAGAGTAATTCTATACAAACTGAATCCTTTGGTACTAACCTTTCTAGTGGCCTTAATGAGGCGAGTGCAGGAACGCATGTGTCGCTTGTAGCAGAAGGGATGACAGTAGCCCTTGTGGGTGCAGTAGTAGTTATAGCTGGTGATCAAATCGATCACAGCCTTTAGCCAGGGCATATTCTTAGCCGTCTCGTCATTCTCATTCGAATCGGTTGGCGACTCCGGCTGCTGGTCGTCGCTGAGAATGCCTGGAGACTCCTCCCCGCCGCTAACCATGCCCTGCTCTGACGTGTCACTGCGATCCGAAAGCGAGGAGACCTTGCGCCTCGACTGCGTGTTAACTTTATAGGAGAAAGACAAACTTTACCTTCAGCCATTTAAGAATTTTTATACTAACGAAAACTAATCAATTACGACAACAATTGGAATACACTGTACATTGTCTAGTCTACCGAGTATCCCACTTACAGTCTGTTTCAATTTCCTTGCTATCCTTGGTGTTGCGTCGGAGTTTCAAAGAGCGTCGTTTAAAGGATCCTCCAGTTGTGGTTGCCGTACCGCGTCGTAGCAAAAATGGACGCACCGCGGAGGCAGTGGGACGTCGAGCTACTCAGTGAAAGACTTGACCATGTAACAAGATCATTAAGAAACTCCTCACACCTATAAGACTTACCCTCTTCACCCTCCTTGGTCAAGGTGGTGTTGCTGCTGTTCTCGGACTCGTTGTCCGGTTCGTGAAGCACAAAGGAAATCTTACGCTCAGTTTGGCCAGCTACGTCGTTACCTGCTGCAATGGACTGCAGACTCTGGGCCGAGGTCTGTGAGTGTCCCATGGAACTAAGTGCCATGGACCAACGTCGATTTGCCTCCCGGTAAACCTTCTCCCATGGCGCTGGTCTGTCTCTGTGCAGCATCTTCGAGGTTTTGGGCAGGGTTATGTACGTGTCGCGCAGAAAAGCTGTAATCTCAAAGAGAAGCACACAAGCGATCAGTTTGAGTGCATGTGGACAGTCATTGCCATGAGGATTGACAGATGACTCATCCAGGAAATCTTCTTCCTCGTCCTGCTGCAGCAACTCCCGTTGTTTTTCTGGATCGGTGAGACTGGCATTGAGCGCCTCATACTGGAGGCGTTCCGTGAAGAGAATCTCCTCGAGACGTGCGCCCACCATCTCTGCCCACTGATGGAACATTTTTCCAGCGGCCCTCAGCAGAATGTGAGTGCGTCTAGCGCTTGTCTGGCTAACCTGTTGCTTCATCTGAGAGGGATTGATGTTGGCGCCGGAGGCACGATATCCGCCCACATTCTGCTTCATCCATATGGGCCACTGGCCCTTGTTGCACAAATGCACAAAGTGGGCGCACTCCAAGAGGAAGGTGGCACGTGTAACAATGGGAGCTTGGGGCTGCAAATAGAACTCATTATATTAAACCGATGAGATGAAGGTATGAGATTGCTTACCAGATCCAAGACAGCAGCGATGAGTTGTGGATCGGGGAATGAGCCCGGTGCACACGTCTCGAGGAGGAAGGATAGCCGAAGCATGCCAACACGAACCGGTTCGGTGGGCACGAGCTTGCGCTCCTTAAGGATGACCACCTCGGATTCACGGGGACCGTCGCACATGTCGGAGGAACTGCGTCGACTGTAGTCCGCTGTCTCTTCGATGCCGCCCACCTTCTTCTTGCCCTTCACAATGCCGCCGAAACGGTTCAGCCGCCGCTCAACGCGTCGCTTGGCACGCTGTATGGAACGCCCAATGCCATCGCTGGAACGGCCACGCTGTATCTTCAGCGAGGCGTGTCGCATGAATGTGGACGATATCTCGGGATTTAGCGAGCCTATCTCCAGGTCAATAGACGATGCCTCTTTGGGCGTACCGCGAAACCAGCGCACCAAGCCGCTGAGCCGTCCCAACGAATTGCGTTCCGAGCTGGACGTGGAATCGGAGAGCAGCGCCCTCTCACTGTGTCGCGGTGTCAGCGTCGGCCTCACCCCTGTTGTGCGACGCCTGAAATTGCTCAGCGGTGATTGGCTGGTCTTGTAGTGCTCGTCACACGGCTCCGTTTCCAGCAGACTCTGCAAAGTAATTATCGATTAGCTTGGGGTTAAGCGACCTAAGGGTAGACTCACCACGGCGCAGGCGGAGGATGTGCTTCGCTTCTTGAGGAGCAGACGGCGTTGTGACCGATTGTCATCATTAGACACACCCTGGGTGGCATCGGCCTGTGGTATATGCCTGAAAACCAAAGAGCATCAGAGAAAAATAGTTAAATTATGAAGTGGGAGGAGAATGAGGAGCTCTTGAAGCACCTACCTTATCACTCTGGTGGTCTGAGCCGTCGGACCCTTCTTGTGAGGTCTCGGCGTGACTGCCAGTATGCCGCTAAGGGCCACCAAACGGAACGGTCCTCCATGGGCGCCCTTCACATAGGTGACCAGCTGTCTGATGTCTCCATAGAGTGCCACATTTTCGGGTGACTTCAGATCCTTGCTGGCCTCCACAAATCTGCTGACCAGCGGCTTAAACACAGCTCCAACGACCTGGGCCTCGGCCCCTCCGCTCATGCCGCCACTAAAATTGGTCGAATAGCCGCCCTGACCTGGTACACCGCCAAGATCGGTGTTAACATTTTTATATCCACTCTGACGTTTATGAGCTATTTATTTTGCATCATCATTATGTACATACATACATATGCATATATGTATATGTATATATACAATGTACGAGTATTTGGTATTTGTTGGTGAGGGGGTTCAAAAAAGGGGGCACAAGAGGGTACAACTCAAAAGCATTAGCAAAACTCGTCGCATGCATGATCAAAATACACACAAAGTACACAATTTGGTTGCAAATAAGAAAAATGTGGCAAATTTTTGTAAGTTCAGTACAGTAGCGACTCCTAAGTAAAAACCAGAGCTGCAAACTAAAGAATTCCCAAGGATTTAAATAAATATTTTATTAATGAACTCCGTAATTTTAAGAATGTAAAACGTTTATTAGAAGATAAAGTGATTTACCCCATTAAGTATACGTTTTCTTGGTTCATATCAACTATAGTGTCTATAAAGCAAGGTTCGTCGGTCTGTCCATCTGCATAAATGGCTGGATCTCAGGGCCTATTAAAGATAACTTCGTAAACAATCTCAACAAAGCAGACAGTTTATATATGCTTTACTCTATATATTTATATGATAAACAATTACGTCAGTCGATTATTATTCTTCTATACTCACACGCTCGGCTTTTCTTTACCTACATTTTGTTAATTAGGAGAGTCTACTGTACACTGTTAATGATTGGGAATTTTAAGAAAATCAAGAGCTTGCAATTGGGATTTGTGCATTTAAAGAATCGAATCAAAATGCAGACGAAGCCAAAAACATTGATATTATTATGATATAGTCTAAGCACGTTGTCACTTACTCAGCGGAGACAACAGGGAGCTGGGATCGACACAGAAAGCCAGAAAGGCATGGAAGTAATCGATGAGCTCCGGCAGTGGTGAAGTCTTGACCATTTCCTGCAGAAAGCGCTTTGTGCGTTGTCCCGCCTGACGAAGCATTCTGGAAAGGATCTTCTGGCACTGGTTGCGTAGAAAGTCAGCGGGAGGACCACGAACGCCTGTAAGAGAAATTTTTACACAGTTTCCTAAGTGGAACAAGTATGTACTTTACCATCATTGCAGCCATGTGGACAGCCGAGCACCTGGAGAGCGCGTCTGGTTATGCCCATGGATATCTCATGAGCGTGTTCGCCCAGTTTCAGGACGCCCATCTCGATGAGCAGCTCGCAGATGTTGAGACCAGCTTCCAGAACGCGCAACGAGCAGACCTGAGATGGATCTCGCTTAAAGACGCTGCTAACCGCCAGCAGAACAATCTCATAATCGATGCCGCCATCGCGTGTAATGTAGAAGGAAGAACCAGGTGCCTCGGATTCATCGACACCGGTGTAATCGATGTGGGAATCCGTGTGTGAGCGTAGCATGGGACCACGATAGCGAGTGGTGCTGCTGCCGCCACCAGTGCTGCCATTGACACCACCGGCACCAGCAATGCTGCCTCCATTGCTCAGTGCATCCAGTTGGGAGTCAATTGAACCCTGTGCAGACATAAATAATAAATCCTTTGGATTGTTAAGCCCGCTGCTTGCTTACCTGTCGTTTCAAGTAGTCCGGCGAGGGTGTGGGAGTGTGCTCCGTAACGGTAATGATGGGATTGCGTGGATAAAACGCTGTCGAGGATCTCGGGCAAGTAACTAGCGGCCTAGACACCTTTGGTGGCTCAATGTACCTGTAAAATCTGGCATTTTGTAGGAGACATGCGAGAAGCGTAGGTGCATTAGGCATTAGTCAAACGGAAGTGCAATAAAAACTAGACAAAAAGCTTGAGGGGATTGCACAAAAAGGGGTGAAAAGTGTCATCAGGCAAACTGGTAGGTGAACAGATTTGAGTAAGTTATAGATTGGAGTTCATGTTGGAGGTAAGGAACACATGTTGGGTTAAGTAGCATAGACACAGTTGGTAGTAAACTGGGAGCATAAATGTGTTTTAACTTTATAGACAAGGCATTCAGTTTTAGACCAAAACTCACCCGCTATCAAGCAGACAGCTGGTTGTTCAGTCCATAAAAGACAGTAATTATCATATAATATATATAATATGCAGATATAGATATAGATAGATATAGATATAATAGTTAGATTTATATCGAAAAGAGTTTGTTGTGCGAGTGACTTTGTATAGTTGTGTCTTTGTATCAGAGACCTAATTGAGAGTATTTCTTTGGGGACTTGAAAGTGTTTCTTGTGACTTTACACTCACCTCAGGCTAGGCATAGATTTTCCTTTTATAAGGTTACTGGAGGGCTCCCGGGTGATCATGGAAGCCGAACGGGAGAGCTTCTTCTCGCCTGTGTCCAGGCTGCGATGATATTCCTAGTTAGAGAAATGTCATGTTAGTTGTAGTCATACAACTAGGAACTAACAAGTAACTTTAAGAACGATTTGGGATAAGGTTATGTTAACTGGGGATTTTCAAAAGCTTCAAGGCAAGAACACATAAAATCGTGCAAAGTTAGTGATAGCTATCGCCTTACTGCATGTTGCAGTGGAATCTTGCCATTGGCAGAGTTTGTATCGAGCCCTACTTTTTCCAGATTCTTCTCCGATTTCGAGAACATTTTTGTCTCGACAAAGGCTCTCAGATCCGCCATTTTTACGCGTTTCTTCTTCTCGCTTCCCCGTCGCTCCGTGTTGCTGGGCTGCGCTTGTGTTTCTTCTGCCAAAATAAAAATTAATTTATAGTTTATTAACAAATTTAACCAATTTAAGGCCAGAACTTACCAACAACATTGGCTGCAACAGCAGCTGTTGTCTCGGGTATTTCAATGTAGTCCTTGACCACGGAGCTGCCAGGACTATCGCGACTGTTACTGCCCGGACCCTGGTACAGTGATATCTCAATTTGTGGTATGGGCAGCGAGTTGGAACGCTTGCGAGGCTGATTCAATGTAATGGCGGCTTCTTCGCCTATCTCACTAAGTCTGTAGAGGGAAGTTTATCAAACGGAGGTGAAATTGAAATTAAAGACTTCATATTGTATCTATAATATAAAATCTTTTTTCTACTTACCTGTTGTACAGATACTGCAAACTCCAGAAGATGCCCTCCTCCTGCCAGTGGGAAATGAAGAGACAACGCAGCACGGCTACGTCCAAAAATGTTGCTGCGGAAACATCCGCCTTGACACTCTCTGATTTGTCGGAATCTGACTCTTTCTCAATGGAAGCACTGCGTTTCTCCTTCATGGAGGCACCACGTGTCAGTTCCTGCTGGTCAAACTCGAACTTTGTGGATGGCACCTTCTCTTTGGAGTTCATGGACTGATGACTGCCACGACGACTCTGGGAAAGCTGCTGTTGCTGCTGCAACAAACTTGCATCGGCCTAAAAAGCAAATTCTGTTAGGATTAAAGATTTTGGAAGATCGCCTGGGATTGCTTACCGTGAAGAAAGAGTTATCCATGAGCTGTGGCGCCGAGGGCAGCCTGAAGATGACAACCCGTTCATCCTCAATGCTTGAAGCCTCCTCGGGTATGGTCTCGGGAAAGAACTCCTTAGGTGATGACACCCAGGAGCCCTAGAATTATAGGAATTTTGATAAGTGAATCATTGAAGAGTAGTGCTTGAAGCAGCTGGCTTACCTCCTCATCCTGCTGACCGTAGTCTGTAATTCCGCTTTGCGGTGAGTCCGCCTTCGGTGACATGGCGTCCGGGTTAAGCGAATGCTTGCGGCCTTGAAACACGTCTGTGGAGCCCTTTGGTGTGGGAGCACACAACAAATTACGCGCCTTGGGCTTTACGGGAGCTGTGAAACAGGGTGCCCCGGGTGCACGATTGTCCCACATGCCTTGCCACAATTTAATGCCATTCTCTAGACGAAAGTTTTGGAAATCCGACTCCTTCAGATGATGTATGATGGGCGCAAACAAGTACACGAAAAGCTTTATCGGAAGAGAATTAAGTTTGAAAATTATATCTAAGCTTCTATCTGTAACTTTTAGTAGAGTACTCACTGTTATGGTGGGCACTGAGAACAGATACTGATCCATGGGCTTGGGCTTAGGCTCCGCCGCCTCTGCCAGCCCTAATTCATCGCCGTCCTCATCATCGGCACACTCCTCGGCTGCATACAGGAGAATCCACTGCATTGTGTACAGTAATTTGGTCTCCACCGGTCCAATGGCCTGCATATCCTTCACGCGACCTGCAAAAGTTACTCTCGTTCAATGGCTTGAAATATCAATCCAGTTGGAATAACTTACAGTAAAGCAAAGCGGCGCAGGCATGCATGACATGCGGCAGTGCACCCTGTAGGAGACGCCAGCGGGGTATGGCACCGAGGGCTTTGGTCAGCGGCGGTGAGAGACCGAACTGAATGTTCTGCACCAAAACCTTCTCAAAGGACTGCAAGGTAAGAAACCAATGAATAAAATGCCATGAAACTAAAATAGGTCAACTTACCTTGCAGGCTTCCTTCGATTCCTAATGATGGCAAACATCAAGAAGTAGAAATAATATTTAGTTTTATTTGTAAGATAAATAATTTAGAGCAATGGAAATCTAAGTGGCAAGTATACAGCAAAAAAAGAAGATCTATTCAAGACACTAAATACATGTTAGTAAGTACAACGAAAGTAGGTTTATATATAGAAAATATTATAGTTAGTAACAGTACATGTTTAAAGCAAACAGTTAAGAGTACATATATGTAATAGATATAAGTTTAAAAGGTATAAACTGTACATAACATTTATGACTTACATGGTGTCCTGGTGCATGTTGACAAAACTACATTCAGATTTAGTTTTCAGTTTTTTTCAGACAAATTGCAAAAGATTTTACAATGTTATTTGTACAGTTTTCATTGTATTTGTTTGTTTATTTGTTGTTAAAGCATTTTGTGGTAGTGTTAGTAGTAGTAGTTGTGTAGGAGGAAATTCGTGTTAGTTATTTGAATTTGTTGTAAAAGAAATTTCAAAAAATCGTATGCAAAATGAATAAAGAAAACATCAAACATCAATAGTTTTGTATCGAATTAAAAATAGTTTCAAAATCAATACGAGTAAAATGAAAAAATAACATTTAGTTAGAATATTTATATGGGGTATTCCATATTGTTTTGTGCCAATGGTACAGGTTTACACAGTCCATCCTTACAACAAACACGCATAGCGAATTTACAGCACAATTCATGGCATTTCATTTAAGTTAATGGCTTTCATTATTTTAAGAGTCTTTTTTATCCATTTTCCCTTTGAGTTTTATGGCCAATTGTTGTTCTTGTTGTTGTTGGTTTTGATTTGATTTCAATTCGATTTGTTGCCAGTTTTTTTGGCCATTAAACTTACCATGCAGCTGGCCTCATGCAGTTTCCCCAGTCGCGGTCTTATGAAGGGCGCAATTTGGCGCCAGAGAAATGTCTGGACGGAAACGGGCAAGCCCAGATCCTGCAGGCCATCGTCCTGATCAATGTCAAAGTCATCGTTGTTATTGTTTGGCGTTTGACTGTTGTTGTTTGCCTGCAAATTGTTGTTATTCGTGGCATTGGTCACCATGGTGGCCGGCTGCAAGTAGTAAAAACAAGGACACACATGTTGAGTCGAGTTGAATCGAGTCATTCATAAAACTGTGGCGTGCCACAACACAACACACGAGACATTTGCATGAGCAACAAGTATTTGCGTGCGCAGGCTCAACTGTCCCGTGCCCACCTACCAAACCCCTCAAGGGAGGCGTGTAGCTGTCTTTGCTCTAGGTCAGTGCCAAAACAACAGTCTCCAGCCTCCACTCCCCAATCTCCAACACAATTCCATCTCGCAGCTGTGCTCTGAGCAGCGCCAGCTGCTGCTTGAACGCGGCTCAGAACGCAGACTCCGCAGCTTCGCAGCTTTGAGTTATAGATACAGAACTGGGTTTTTGGTATACATGCAAATTTGGGCCAAATAAAATTTTCACTGTCTTATATAACGCTTGGTGTGAAAATTTTCACGGGGAAACGCCAAGCTAAACAAGATTTCTTTTCAATTGTCGTGCATTTAACACGCAATCAAATCAAATGCAGAATGCAGAATAAAGACCGCACCCAGTTAACAAAAGGGTTTGGCTTTTGGCCATGTTTCAGCGAGCCAACTAATTGCTCGATGTCTGCGCTGTTTACTTGAGTATTGAGTTGAGTTTTTCATTTACTTTTGACTCCAATGGGTTTTATATTTCTCACAATTGTAACAATTTATTGTTAATTTTAGTATTTTTCTATAACTTTCTTTGTTCTTTGTTTGCAGTTTACCTTGGTGTGTGCTTTTGGCCAGCTTCGATAACGTTTACGGCTGTAGCGTTCGGATGCAACTGGGACAAGCGTCGTTAACTGGCGACCGATTCACATCGTCGTTATCCTTCTCGGTCGCTCACGCACACACACAAACACACACATATGGCCGTTAAGTATACGCACAGCCACCCCCAAAGTGCTGAACAATAAATACAGGGTGCTCGTTACACAGCGACAGCTTAACATCTTCATTTTAACTAGACCACCCTGTATGGTTTTAGCACTTATAACACTTATCCATTGATAACAAATGGCGCTGCTGCCTTTGTGAGGGTTGAAAATTGCGTATACGTCGTGTGTTTTCCACTTGATGTCTGTCAACATTTGTCTGTCTGTGTTCCTTTGTGTGTCACAATGCCTGCTTATCATTAAAGCCCATTATGTGCTCGTGTCCTCAGCTAAGCTTCAAGTGTGCACAAATATCCTGTGTCTAATCGAAGTTGAAGTCACACTAAAATGGTTTAAAAGTGCCCACTGGGGACATGCTGTTGTTTTTGTGTCTGCTTTTTATCAATGAGATGCGCACTTTCATCTGCGCAGAGTTGGCCTTCTTAACAGCTGCTCCAAAACAAAAGAATGCACACAAATCAAAGCCGACCAACTTTTGATGCCCCAAATCCGCAACAGGTTGTTGGCAGTGAGGCTGCGCAGCAAAGAGAGAGTTGAGATGAACTGCTCTCGGTTTGAAACAGCTGAGCCGGAAATGAGAGACTTGGCATCTCAGAAACTGGGTCAAAGAAGGGCACGTCGTAGTTTTGGTCTACCGATGTCAAGGACAAGGATTTCAATGCATTTTGCCGGCAATTTAAATGAAAACATACGGCCTTTTCTTATTTTGGCCAAATACGTATACGTAACACTCTAATTCTATATAAGAAGATAAGCAGAATAAGAATATATATGTGTATGTACTAGATGTGTGTGTATGTATGTTTGGGAATATGCGTTGTACATTATTGCTCTGAATACATTTGGTGTATCTGTGTCATAGTTTTTAAAAATAGCGCGCATTAAAATTGTTGTAGACACAAATACAATTGGATGCCCGAGCGCTAGTAATACGCCTTCTATGTAGATGAGAGAGACCCGAGACGTTGTGTGAGAGGGAGAGAGCTATACAGGAATAGGATTGTTCGGTTAAGAACATAAAAAATAAAGAAAAAAATAAATATTACGCATGTTGAACGACTTTCAGGTGTTTATGGTAGCACCAGCAACAAAAACGAACACATTTTAAATAATAACATTAAGTTCTCAAAAAAAAAAAAAAAAAAAACAGAACGAAATATTCAAAAATCCGCTAAAATACGCTACTCTTGCCAAATAAACGATCAGGGTCGCTCGATGAATGTAGCATATATGTATTGAGATCTTATAGATAGCTAAAGAAGAGAGAGATATATGTAAGAGTCGTTTAGGTAGTATCGAAACACAGTATTGTATTAATTTTTGTGTGTTTTGTGGGCTATAAGTCTTACGGACCACTTGGAGGGCAGATAACAACAATAAGCCACAATGCTAGCCCAACAAAATATTATCTGCCAAATCATGTGTAACATCAAATGATATTCAACACTATGCGGCTGAGAATGCCACAAGTGATTATTATTTTGCATTCACGTATAGGAAAACGAAAAAAGAAAATTATAAGAAAATAGTAAAACAAATAAGAAATAACTTAAAAATAGACTGGCCAGAGAGAGAGTCCGAGAAACGAAAAACTGTTTTTTCCCCCAAAAGAGAAACGACCCATAGTTTTCGGTTATATGGAGCAAGAGAGACGGCATGCAAGAGAGAGGGAGAGGGAGCGAGAGAATAGGCGAGGGCAAATGAAAATTCTGCCCAGATGAAAGTAAATTCTTTGTCAGTGTGTGTGTGTGAGTGAGTGTCTATAGACAGCAGCCTTGCGTAGGAAAAGCGCTTGAGAATTTTCCTATGCTGTGAGTGTGCCTGTGTTTGTGTGTGTGTGTGCGTGTTCATCTTGGTATTGGTTGGTTAGAATCGCCGCTGGCTATCACCTCAGAATTACCTTGCCGTGCTGCCACTGACGAATAGCGTTCAGTCGAGACCGAGCTCATCCGCGATACAGTTGCTTTTCGCATTCAATAGACAAAATGGTGAGTGCCGTCGTCTAAAATCTTCAACAATTTGGAAGGAAAATCTCTTGTGATCCGTTTTTGAAACCAAAGAAAATAAAAATTAAATTAAATATGTGCTTAATTCACGAATACATATTAAAACAATCTTACTTTCTTTCTACTATTATCCAAACGACAGGCTGATGTACCAAAGCGTGAAGTTGAAAGTAAGTTGAAACTCAATCGAGAAACCGCACAAGGATTATTATAACTCTAACCTCAATCAAAAATATACATACAAGCGTAGATAAATCAAAAAAGATCACATTAAATCATTCAAAGAAACCCAAACGACGGTATGACAAAATAAACACATAAAAGACATGGAAAAAATACAAAATTCCTAATTCAAAAGTGATTACATAATGTGCGCGTGTGAAATACAGATATAGCTGTCTATATATGCATACACTTATACATAACTCAAGAGGAGAGCGTGGGTACAGCTACAAAAAATATGCATTAACAAATTATTTCGTAATCTTTCCGAAATATATGCGAAGAAATGTTGATATAAATCTTGAGCGTATAATCCTCAGCATACAATTCAAAGATTGAACAAATCTAACGCAATGGAAAATTTGTGTATAAATATATAGTATACAGATGTATGTATATGGTTATATATATGCACATATGTATGTGTGTTTGTCTGTGCATATGATCAGCGATCGCGTTGAAGCTTCGGGCAGAGCAGACGATCTAATTTTGGCCAAGTTATTTCTTTGGATTTATTTTCGTTAGAACGCACTGCCAAAGGCACATGAGTGTGTGTGTGTGTGTTGTATAGACGAAGACGTTCGGGTGTCGGATTACGTATACGTATATATAAACGAATGCTCTTCGTGTTGGCAACGCTCCCACGCACATATACACACACGTACACACACATACTGTGTCATGTCAAGATTTTCGTGATGACCAAAAATGTGCGTACTCCAAATTTCAGGGTTATTGAATTGACCTCATTTGAATATCAACCAAATAACTAAATACAAACGCAATAAATCAATAAAAATGCATAAACAATTAAAGAACAAATCAATTAAACAAGTTTAACAGAATTTCAAACTAATTGGGAATTTATTGATTTTGCGCAGATGTCGAATTCGTTTTCGAAGTTATGGGCTCTCCCGGTGAGGGCATTGATGCCGTCGATCTAGGCGATGCTCTGCGCGCTCTGAACTTGAATCCCACCTTGGCTCTGATCGAGAAGATGGGTGGCACCAAGAAGCGTAACGAGAAGAAGATCAAGATGGACGAATTCCTGCCCATTTACTCTCAGGTCAAGAAGGAGAAGGAGCAGGGTTGCTATGAGGATTTCATTGAGTGCTTGAAGCTGTACGACAAGGAGGAGAACGGCACCATGCTGCTCGCTGAGTTGCAGCACGCCCTCCTGGCCCTGGGTAAATACATAATCTTACTAAAAATTGACTAAGTTACTAACTATTTACTTTATTTGTTCAGGTGAGTCCCTGGATGATGAGCAAGTGGAGACTCTGTTCGCTGACTGCATGGATCCCGAGGATGATGAGGGCATGATCCCATACTCCCGTAAGTATTATCCAACATTCCTGGACTATGATGTGTGCCAAAAACTTGTGTTCCAATCTAAATGTCAAACATATTTGTTATTTGTATTCTTTACATGCACATGCTACACCAATTACCCAACACCAAACAATCTGTCAATCAATCAATCTGCACTTTGCACCATCGTTTGATTTGTCCATGTGTTTCTCACACACAAACACCTCCACGCACACCACCAACTCCACACACACACACACTCGTACACACTCCCACGCACGTGACGTCTCTGTTGTGTTTTACTTGTGACCACTCCCAATAGAGTTCATCCAGCGCTTGATGAGCGATCCCGTCGTCTTCGACTAAACAGTAAGTTCTCGTATTTGTCAATTCATCCAAAACTTTGTCAGTTCCACCAATTAAATGATTGATATTAATATTTTGGTTTTATTTTCGTTCATTTTTATAGCATTCCTTGCAAGAATGTGTGACAGACCAGATGCGCTATAAATAGTTATCAACAACAACAACAACAACAAAATAACAACAACAACACCAAGAAATTTATAGCAACAGCCATTCTCCATAGATGTTATATTCATCGCTAACTCTCTCTATCTCTCTCTCGTATATTATTTTAATTAAAATTTACTTCTGCTACTACAACTGCAAAATTGAACTTCAAGATAATATTATTTTTTAAAAAATAAAAAAAATTTAAATTATAAAAAATAATGAAAAAAAAAACTGAAAAAAATAAGTTTGCTGTTCATTTTCTCCTAAGTTAGTTACATTTTTTGTTTCTTTTGGTTTCAAAACAATTTTGATTTTAAAAGAACGCCAATAAACTAAGTAGCAAAAGAAAGCAACTCAAATCTTCATAGGGGAAGCAGAGCACTGGAACTGTTTTTGGGGTAATTGACGAATAGTTTCCAGAGGGCTCTTAAAATTGAAATAGTTGGACTTAGAAGTCTATCGCAGAATATTTAATATTTTTAATACTACTTTTGAAAGTAAGACTTTAGCTTGATCCGTTTAGAAATAAGACAATTTTTCAAAAATTTGTTTTTTTTTATTTTATTTTATGCGTTTCTTTTTTCAATTCATCAAATGGGCTATAAGATAAATCTTGACTTAATAGATATGTTTTTGGGTTAGCTTGGGTTAAACATAACTGTCTACGTTTATTTTATTTAATAGTTTAACAAACTATAAATATATTTTAGAAACAAATTTTAAGTTTTTGCAACCAAGTTTCAAAGTTATAATTTTCCAAAGCGAAAAACTATTCCCCAAACATCGCACAATTAACAACAGATGGCGCTGTTCCCAGAAAGCTGCACTGCGCTATGCCATGCAAAAGCTCAACCGCCTTTCCCCTGCGCGTGTACTAAAAAAGCTTTTGAGCAGCTTGTGCGTCTTTCGAGTACGTTAATTAGGAATTTCAACGAACTGAAAATCAGTTGAAAACGAGATAACCAACGGTAAAGATACAAAGCGCAATCGCTGACGCCGAAAGTTGTTAAAATTGTTAAATAAAATATATATAAAATTAAAAATATTATTTTGTGCAAAGTGAAATATAAAGATATATATAATTTATGCACATTTATTTGTTATTGGGTGCTCTTTTAAACATCTTTCTCTCGCTCGGTCTCTCTCGGCAAATGCATCTGAAAAGCAACTAAAGCATTCCAAACGTAACAAAAAATTAAAGAAAGAAAAAAATCGGTGCAAAGTGCGAGGAAAATAGAGAAAACGTGTACACACAAAAGTCTCCGCAGCAAGGAAAAATTAAAACGCACATAAAAAGTCCTGGACTGAGTGCAGTGCTAACACACACACCCACACACACACAAACACAGTCACACGCATACAGAGACACTTTCAATATGGCGGATGTCATGGAGAAAAGCTCGGTGCTGGAAGCTGCTGTGCCCATAATGGGCGACTCCCAGCGCCCAACGCAGCCGCTGCAACAGGAAGTGCAGCTCCAGCAACAACAACAACAACAACAACAGCAGCAGCTGCCACCACAACAACAACAACCACCACCACCATCCGCACCACAACAACAACTTAAAGTGGAGCCGGCACAAGCGGCACGCACTGGACACGAGCAGAAAGGTAAGCGTACAATGACTTCAGCGCGCATTAAGCATACGCCGTGTATACAGACAGAAAATCAATTAATTAGAGTTATACCCACAATATACCCATCTATGGCTCAATTATACAAAGTGTGGCATTGGCGCACCCTGGGACATTAGAGCCTCAGGACATTGATGGTTATGTCTGCTTAACATGCAGGCGGCTCTGTGCTCCCTTGTGACGTCATAAGACCTGCGGCTTACGGCCTCAACGAGTAGCTTCTGTCTGTCAGCCGTTATGCAAATAGATTTGTGTTTCTGTTTTTGTTTATATTTTTCTTTTTGTTTTTCTATACCCGCTTTGTTGTGTTGTGTTTGCACAACTGTCGACATTATGATTATTAGAGCCGTCTGAAGAGTCGACTTGACTCGCTCCTCTCTGCAAAGTCGAAGGATAAAGGATGCGCCCTATTGTCTCGCCAGTCCAACGACCTTAAATTGTGGTTCGTGCCCCGACCATACACTCTTCTAATTGTAGTGCCCTGTCCATTCCATTGTCTCACTCACATAACTGCGATCATATCTAACAGAATCACTGATAAACGATATCAGCAGCAGCAACAACAAACCATAATTGTATATATACTCTATATGTCTGTGTTGTGCTGCCTCTGCTGCTGCTGCTTGTGGCTGCTCTGCAAATGACCTCGTTTATTTAAATTAATCTAAATATGAACATGTTTTGGCGATGGTATCTTAACTTTGTCATTCAGATCATCTCGGTGAGCTGAAAACGAAACTTGTTAGCAAATCGGCTTTCAACCTTTGTGACTTAATCAATGGGTTTGACAATCTTTTCTTTGTTAAATCGAATCAAAAATTTATCAACAAATTATAATCTAAAGGAAATATACTGAGTAATGTGTTTTCAATAAGTTTCTTAATCAAAAATTAATTTTTTTAATAGCTTTTTTGATTAAAATTTCTAATTGTCCCTTACCAAAATTAAGCAAGCTACACAAAGAGTTTAACTGTTTATAGAAACTTACCTCCAAAAATAATTAGCAGCTATTATAGTCTTAGTAGTACTCCCTCTACACTCCTCTCCTCTCGTCCTATCCCACTATATTTTTAGGTAATCTCTTTGTTTAGTTTTCAATTAGAGTATTTTAGTTTCGCTGTGACACAAATTCAAATAGAAACAGTTGTTTTCTGTACTTTATGTGGCACAGTTTGCATTGCAGATACACCTCGACCGCTGATTAAATCAAATGCTCAAAACGTTTAACTCAAGTGCAAACCGGCTCGGTTAAGTAATCATAAAGACTAAACAAACTAACAGCAACAATAGATATTGTTTTTAGCACACAAACTAACAGCAAAAGCTAAAAGTAATAAATATAAATAAATAAATAAATAAATATACATATGAGTAGTAGTTGTTGATTGCTATCATCTCTCATCACATCTCGTCAGTCTCTGTTCTCTGTCATTCATATGAAGTCATTGTGCCCCTTTAGCGTCAGCTGCTTCTCTGTCTATATGACTAAGCTGATATCATATAGTGACAGTTATAGATTATATAGATCTATATGTTTTGGCTTTATCTGTTGATAACAGCCAACTGCAAGTGCTAGTCAGTGTGTGGATATAGCGATAGCCTTTCTCTCTGCTGATGTCTCCTGTCCATTCTCTAGCTATAACTGATAATTAAGAGAGAGAAACGAGAGAGACAAACAGCTTTAAAAATAGCCAACTTTGGCTGCATTTCTGTCACCTTTTAATTAACAACAACTGAGCAAAAAGTTTCTCATTTGCATTTTGCTTTTCAATTGATTTTCTTATTTTTTTCTGTCTCTCTTTTGATCTATTCTTCTTTAGTTGCGAATTGGGGGCGTGCTAGTTTCGAAAGTTGTTGTACTTTTTGTAGTTTTTGTGTTTCTTTAAGAAAGAAAACAATAAATAAAACTTTAGAGCAGCTGTCAGTTGGAAAATACTCAGCTAATTGTTACGGTTTCCGTCAATTACCAAACACTTAGAGCCATATTTGTGTTAGCGACTCTGCCACGCCCTGTTTTGCCAGCAAATGAAGCACGAAAATCCATCAAAGATTTCACTACAATTTCCTAATTATGCGTGGGGCCCTTATATGGTCTCAAAATCATTAATTCGACTGGCCATTAATTCAATCATTCACTCACATCAAATGGATTGTAAAAGAAGAGTTAAGGCCTACGATTTCGTACTAAAGTCAACGGAACTTATGTGCTGGTCTTCTAATTTGTATGCTGTTTATTTACACACCTATTTTTCACAGTGTACTAGGAATCAGCAAACTCTAGACGAATACTTCATCAGCGTCTCTTTATTAACTTTTTTTGCTTGTCTCCAACTTCCCATTCAAAACTTTCTTTGGAAACAAACAACAATAATTCTATAAAAAATAATTAAAATTAAAATTTTCTTTTAATTTAACAAATGTTTGCCAAGTTTGTTTAGGTTTATTTCTGTACACACTTTGCGCTAGGTACAAACTAAAGAGATTTGGGGTCAACTTGCAACTATTTGTTTGACCCCTGATAACCACATAATTTGCATGCCAAGCTGTAGGGGCAGGAGGTACAGAGGGGTACAGCGGTAGGCATTTAGTACTACATATTTAGCACACACTTGCACTCAATTGTAGTTAGAAACGCAGCAAATCAAGTCAAGGTGTAACCATTAATATGGACATAGCATGCTTACAGCATTAATTAAGCGCTGATTTGTGTTCAGCTGTGATTTATATAGTGTGTGTGTGAGTACGTGTGTGTGTGAGTACGTGTGTGTGTATGCTTTAAATGCTAATGTCGTACAGTTGAGTAAGCCATGCCGCATATTTTTACTTTATTAATTAATTAAATTTTTCGGCTATGGCATTTAAAAGTTTGATCAATAAAATGTAAGCCGGAGATTAATGAAAATGTCGACTGAACTTATTAAAATGTGCACAGAGGCAAGAAAAGGGTTGGGAGGGTGTCTTGGGGGGTGTACCGAGTGTTCGCTTAATTATTTTCCACCAACAAAGTGTCGCTTGGCACGCAAATTACGGGGTATTTTTAACAGACTGAGTAGCCCCGACCCATTGAGCACCCAAAGACAGTTCAATAAACTTGGCCAAAACTTGGCTTGGCTTGGATTGGGTTGCATTGATTTCATTTCGATTTCGTTTTCAGTTAACACTTTCGCCCGCTTTTCCAAAGGAGTTTTCTACTTCGTGGGAGGTGGGGAGAGGGTGCCTGTGGAGATGTTTTGTTGGTTACCCAATGACTGTCCGCATTTGGTAGTTGTCACATAATTTGTAATTCTCGTTGTGACCAGTCCATATTGGTGTCTTCGCCGCTTTTGGCCAAGACGTGTGTTGGTGTTTGTTGTGTGCGTGCGTGCGCCAGTTGCCACATTTTGTGGCAATCAATAACCGAAGTGCGTCAAAGTAACGTCAAATAGACAAATACACTGTGAGAAACATACCTTAGCCTAAGTCGAGCGAGCCGACTGTCAAAGACCCAGTACTTTATTTTACTGAATTCATTATGTGTTGGCTATTCTAAGCTCTTCCTCTGATATCAGTTTGTTTAG
This sequence comes from Drosophila dunni, assembly GCA_018152125.1. Lineage (NCBI taxonomy): Eukaryota > Metazoa > Arthropoda > Insecta > Diptera > Drosophilidae > Drosophila > Drosophila dunni. Next base: position 17,132,091 of record JAECXC010001917.1, on the reverse strand, counting down.
TTTGAACTTTGGGTTTGAGATCTACTGAAAGTTCTGTTCGCTTGGTATTACAGCTGGAATATACAAATTCCCAGTTGAATTCTCAGGCGAAAAGAATTCCACAGTAAGATACAACAGAATTTACAAGAGCCCAGTTTAAGCAAAATAATTTTGTGCATAGCGTGTATTATTTATTCAACGTTAATGTTAACATTGTAATGTTAATATTAAAAATTTTTTTGGATTGCGACCTGCTTATCTTTCTGTTTGCCTGGTATTTCAGCAAGAATTACTAACGATTTTGGGCATTTTAGATAGCAGCGGTCAGCCAAAAAAAATGGACTAAAGGGCAAAATCGAAGATTTCTTTGTGTGAAACACCAGGGGATCAGAATCAGCAGCAAGCGACAATTAAATTTTTGATAATGTTAATTAACATTGTAATGTTATGTTATTTAACATGATAATGTTATGTTAATTAACAGTGTTATGTTATGTTAATTAACATGATAATGTTATGTTAATTAACAGTGTTATGTTATGTTAATTAACATGATAATGTTATGTTAATTAACATTGTAATATAATTTTAATTAACAGTGTTATGTTATGTTAATTAACAGTGTTATGTTCTGTTAATTAACAGTGTAATGTTATGTTAATTAACAGTGTAATGTTATGTTAATTAACAGTGTTATGTTATGTTAATTAACAGTGTTATGTTCTGTTAATTAACAGTGTTATGTTATGTTAATTAACAGTGTAATGTTATGTTAATTAACAGTGTTATGTTATGTTAATTAACAGTGTTATGTTCTGTTAATTAACAGTGTTATGTTATGTTAATTAACATTGTAATGTTAATTCAATGTTAATGTTAACATTAAATAATTTTTGCATTGCGACCTGCTGATCTTTCTGTTTGCCTGGTATTTAAGCAAGAATTACTAACGATTTTGGGCACTGCAGATCACAGCGGTCAAGCAAAAAAAAATCCGTAAAGCCCAAAATCGAAGATTTCTTTGGTTGAAACACCAGGCTATCAGAATCAGCAGCAAGCGACAGTCTGTAATTTAGATTCCATTACAGAGAGTAGAGTGCGGGAGCATACGTAAACAGTAAACAGAGAGTGCTCCTTGTTACTGCCACAGGTGACAGCGTACAAACACACAAACCGTTCGTGCGCTCTGCTGGCGTCCGCGAACAATCACACAAACAGCGGCAGAGATCTCTGAGCGCAATTAGCGCAGTGAGTGGGAGCCTGCTTAAGCTGTTAATGTTAATGTTAAACGCTTTTCAGTAGCATAATTTCAGGCGGCGTATGAAAATTATCAGTAGCGAGAGATCAACAGTGTGGCTATTTTAACCATTCTTCAAAACTATGCAACTTTGATATTGAATATTTTGGGACTCAGACATCAGATTTTCGATTGGTATGACTTTTTGGACTCGGGAGGACTAGGACTATCGGTTGGCATTTAAAACTCGCAATCTTAAAATTTGACGATTTTTGACAAAAATGCAAAGGGGTAACACTGCAAAATTTGTGAAAATGGAGTCGATTTTAAAAACTTGAATTTTGGATGGGAATTGATGCTACTAGTTGTCGAGAGTCTAAGAAAGCAACCAGTTTCAAAATATCACTTTATTTGGCTGAGAAATGATCATTCAAAGTTGAAAATATGAATTTATTGGGATTCCAATTTTCATTACTTTTTAGCTACTTTAAGTTGATTTTTAGCCATTTTATGACAGCGAACAAACACACTAACCATTCGTGCGCTCTGCTGGCGTCCGCGGACAACCACACAAACAGCGGCAGAGATCTCTGAGCGCAATTAGCGCAGTGAGTGGGAGCCTGCTTAAGCTGTTAATGTTAATGTTAAACGCTTTTCAGTAGCATAATTTCAGGCGGCGTATGAAAATTATCAGTAGCGAGAGATCAACAGTGTGGCTATTTTAACCATTCTTCAAAACTATGCAACTTTGATATTGAATATTTTGGGACTCAGACGTCAGATTTTCGATTGGTATGTCTTTTTGGACTCGGGAGGACTAGGACTATTGGCATTTAAAAATCGCAATCTTAAAATTTGACGATTTTCGACAAAAATGCAAAGGGGTAACACTGCAAAATTTGTGAAAATGGAGTCGATTTTAAAAACTTGAATTTTGGATGGGAATTGATGCTACTAGTTGTCGAGAGTCTAAGAAAGCAACCAGTTTCAAAATATCACTTTATTTGGCTGAGAAATGATCATTCAAAGTTGAAAATATGAATTTATTGGGATTCCAATTTTCATTACTTTTTAGCTACTTTAAGTTGATTTTTAGCCATTTTATGACAGCGAACAAACACACTAACCGTTCGTGCGCTCTGCTGGCGTCCGCGGACAACCACACAAACAGCGGCAGAGATCTCTGAGCGCAATTAGCGCAGTGAGTGGGAGCCTGCTTAAGCTGTTAATGTTAATGTTAAACGCTTTTCAGTAGCATAATTTCAGGCGGCGTATGAAAATTATCAGTAGCGAGAGATCAACAGTGTGGCTATTTTAACCATTCTTCAAAACTATGCAACTTTGATATTGAATATTTTGGGACTCAGACGTCAGATTTTCGATTGGTATGTCTTTTTGGACTCGGGAGGACTAGGACTATCGATTGGCATTTAAAAATCGCAATCTTAAAATTTGACGATTTTTGACAAAAATGCAAAGGGGTAACACTGCAAAATTTGTCAAAATGGGGTCGAAATTAAAAATTGGATTTTTTCCATGGAATCGATGCTACTAGTTGTCGAGAGTCTAAAAAGGCAACGTTTTTCAAAATATCACTTAATTTGGCTGAGAAATAATCATTCAAAGTTGACAAAATGAATTTATCACAGAAACAGTTGCAGAGATCTCTGAGCGCAATTAGAGCAGAGAGTGGGAGCCTGCTTAAGCTAGTTAATAACTTGTTAATTATTTTGTAGCAAGGCTAACAATTATACATAAGTATATAGCTATGTCGACTCGGCTGTTGATGCTGACCAAGAATATATATACTTTATGGGGTCGGCCACGCCTCCTTCTGCCTGTTACGCACATTTCGCTGCTGACAAACTTAATAGACCCCTCTACTCCTTTTTAGAGTACGCGGTCTAATTACAAATTCTTTAAGGACCCCCTTATTTTTAACAGTGTATAACCATCAAAGCCACACACGGAAAACAACTTGGGATAAATGCTTTGCGGTGATTCATCTTTTGCATTGTAGCCTCAAGGGGGGTGGTTCTTTCTAAAGAGAGGCGGTAGGGGTGCACACATACATGCGCAGTTGGCTAAAGCTTTTATGTGCTGCTTGCAGTTCTCATCCTTTGAGATTCCTCAAGTGTCACTTGTGAAATGCATCAACTAAAACGTAGTAGCATCAACTTGATGTTCCACATAAAATAATCAATGAAATGAAACTGCCCACACACACACACACACACATTCACACTCACACACAGACAGTCCTATGTACAGTTATGTACATATATGGCCAACGGGAAGCCAACAAAAAGAGGCATGCCGATAGATACTGAATACAGCGGCAGCCTCGCCCCTTCACACCACCCCCAAAAAAACACAAACAAAAAAGGAATACAAGCAAAACAAATGCTCAAGAGAAACGGGGCAGCGCTGCTACAGCGCAGCAGCAGAGCAACCCCCGGTAAAAGCGGGTGCTCCTTGTTGTTGTTGTTGCTGTTTGTGCTGCTGCTTAGCCATTAAGATATTCAAGCACCATTTTAGAACATTTCCCCTGCTCGCTAAGCTTTTAGCACAGTTGCTGTGCTTGCACACTTAGCAGAGTTTTGCACCTTTTTCTTTTTGGTTTGAAAACAAAACAATGCGAGCGTTTTACTTTATAGTACACAATACAAACCATAGGTGGCGCTTTACGCAGCTGTAAACAAATTCTAATTGAAAATATCTAACCAACTTTATCCTTTTCTCTTTTCTTGCAGGTAAGGAATAAGTTTCTCAACTGTCTTTTTCAATGGCTTCATTCAATTGGTATGTAAACAATTTGCAGCTAATTAATTTTAGGAAAATCAACTGTTAAACGCGCAAATCAGCAGTTTTGGTAAGCAGCTGCCTTACCTAACTATGTAACTAATCCTAGTTAATCAAAAATAGAAAGAACCCGAAACAAGGTGAACAGACATAATAACCTTGACAATCGAATGAGCGACCAAATGGATAACAGGGCCAACAAGGCAGACATTAAGTTAACGCAACATGCAATAGACGCCTCTGTACAAACTGTCTGCCTCACACCCCTATCACCTTACCCCCACACCATTCCCATACACACAACTTTGACTTACTTTTGGGGTCTACGCAGTGTGTGCATAGTCTAGAAAATGGGGCTTGCGTGCAGCCAGACTCTAAATATACAACAATTAGTTACAAATCATGGAACCTATGACAACAACACCTGAATAATAGACAGAGTGTACGGTAGTAAAAATTGTATACTCACAATGCGATGCGTGGCAATCGGTGCCTGTAGCGCCTCAACTGGACTTATATGACAGCGAGGGCTGTTAAAGGGATTTTAGTTTACACAAAAACGTTGCAATAAAAAAGAAGACAAATTTAAGACTGATTTCTTGATAAATTCACGAAATGTTATTTACACTTTTATATTTAAACATATAATTAACATAGAGCTCTTTAAGAAATTGTTAAAATTTTGAATTCCAGATTAATTTTAGTCACAAGAACTAATCAAACTATTTTTATCAGCCTTTGTCTTAAAAACTTCTTCACGAAACTAACAAAAAATGTGTTGCATACTTTTAGGGGCACCGAAGGGAAAGGCTAATTATAAAGTGCTTAAGTTAATACCATAAAAAAGTATCAATTTTTCCACTTGAAAGGAAAATAATATAATTTACTTAAAGAAATTGTTTCCAATATTCTAAATTAAAGTGAAACAACCGTTAGAATTTGCGACAAAACTATAACTACTGGAAAAACTTATCCTGACCTCAAGAAATTTAGAAATTTAATAAATTGGAACCCCAGTAAGCCATTATACAAAGTGCTTAAGTAACCCTCGTGTATGCAGCTAATTTTTATATGACTATTAATATGGAAACAAGGCAGATATTGCACAAAGGCGCTTCTAATGCGCCCCTGTGCCCATTAAATTAATCAAGCCAAATGAAATCTGCATAAAAAATCAAATTGCGACTGTGCCAGGATATAAGGGATAAGGCTAGGCTAGGCTAGGGAAAGGGGGGGGGGCCAAGTGGGAAGTCGCTGCCTTATTGTTGGCGTGTTGAATTTGCATTTCTGTACGGCGCCCAACTAATAAATTTGTATGTCAATAGAATATGCCAAGACGCTGCGCCCATTGAAGTCGTAGCAGGTGGAATCACGTCGCGGCACGTCGAGTCACGTCGCGGCGCGTCGCGTCGCGTCTAGTCGAGTCGCTGCTGAATCGCCAGGTGAGCGAGCCTCGAACTGCGCAAGGACATTTGCGACCGTTGTGAGTAGTTTACGAGCAGCCCCCTCAATACCCACTCCCCCTGCCCCTTAGACGTTCAGACCGCCATCAAAACAAATTCTAAGTATTGTAATTCGAAATTTTTCAAAGCAAATAAAAGTAGTCGAGTTTTAACACTCGCGCCAATCAGTACGCAGCGAGCGCGCTAAACAAAAGGACTAAGGATTCTTTACAAAATAAAGTAGAGCACTTCACAAAGCTAAATTAAATGCTTAAAAGCAACTAAATAAAGTAGAGAATTAAATGCAGAAATGAAATAAAACACAACGCACTACAAAGTGTTCAAGTGGAAAACGTGAAAGGATTCGCTGAAGAGGCACAACGAGTGTCCTGCGGCAGTGAGTGCAGAGTGCACAGGACTCTGAGTGCAAAGTGCAAAGTGCATTATCCTCTGCATGGCCAAGTTATTGCCCTTTGGCTAGGAAAATCGATAAAATTGCATGAAATTATTACAGCTCTTTTCGGAGTGTGTGTGTGAGTGTGTGTTTTATGGCAAACTGCAACAAATGATAATAAATCCGTGTGGCATGTAAGCGCTGTCAAGTGATAAGATCACAACTGCATTGCCAGCACAGAAAACAAAACTTTGACAACAGAATTCAATTCGATTCGAGTTTTGTGCTCGTTTCTAGCCAAAGTTTTAGTTTGTTAACAGTTGCTGTGTGTGTGTGTGTGTGTGTGTGTGTCGGGTGTGTGTGTGAATTCTAATTGAAATAAAAGGCTCCCGCTTAGATGGGCAACTGTGGCTGCCAAATGCGCAGTCAGTGCGACATTGAGTATACGTACCGTACGCCACCATTTGTTGATAATCAATTTAGCCAAGTTCCTCTTTGGTCTGGCCAAAACGACACAGTTGACATGAAAAGCTGGCTTCCTTTTAGTGGAATTTCTGCAGAGCCCAACAAATCATTTAGGCTGTAATTTGCGGTTTGCCTCCTTTTGTGGCAACAGTACTTGCCACAAGTCGCACAGTGTTTTGCCGCTTCCAACAGAGCTTGCACGTGTCAAGTTCCGCCTCTGGCACTTAGTATATAGTTTTTAAACATTTCTGCTGCAATTTTATCGATCGTACGTCCAACTAAACGTTTTGTTTTTTATTTATTGCCAAAAGTTAATTAATTGCGAGCTAAAGAAAAGAGTTTAAAATCCATCGAAATAATTAAGCGCAGGAGCAGCACACTAACATGAGTGACACCGAAGCGGTGAGTTATAGAAAATCAAATAAAATAATAAAAATATAATAAACAAGAATTTATGCACAGCAAAAACAATTTACGAGACAATTTGTCAGGGGATTAGCATAAATGTAGCGCACAAATTTGTTATGAATGCAAGTACACAAAGTATCAGTAACTGTGGATATTTTTTATTTTTATGGCGCTGACCTTGAGCTGGTGGCATGCCACATGCAGCCCAATCGAATGAACCCTTTTCGGCACACAAAAATAAAACCCAAAACAAAATCAAACAGCAATTTTGGCCAATGGCGCATTGAGGTTTTAGCCATTTGTACAAGTATTTTTGTATTCGTTTTTAGGTTTGGTCTTAGAACTGTCGAACTTTTTTGTTGAATCAATAAGCGAATCGGTAACAATTTGGGTCACATTCCAAGCAGCAAACGAATTTCATGACAAAATTCCCTAAACGGTAACCCAAAACCAAATACACATATACCCAGAAAAAATAGAAAAACTGAAGTCGAAATAAAGCAAAACAATAAACTGTAAACAAATGCAAGAAGGGCGCCATCAAAATTGAGAGCTCCACTCGATAAGCGATACAGTTATATTGAGACATGTATGATGTATGCACACCCGCACACACACTCGCACACACACACACCAGCACACCTGCACACCCGCTTGAGTTTTATGCCTGCACGTATGCAAATGATATGGCTTCTGAACGCGCCTGGGAGCCTACCACGATATTGGATTACCCGACACTTGCACATTTCTGCACGGACACCGCAGGCGTTAGGTTCTACAGTAGACACCAAACACCAGACACCAGACCAGAGAGCAGAATCCACAGTTCCACTATGTACGGCAACACGGCTACCAAGGAAAAGACGGCGGCCAGCTTTGTGTCCCGGGAGGAGCCCTCTAGCTATGAGCAGACACCGCTAGACTACGCCAAGTCGGACTACAGCCAGCGCGCAGTTGTGGAGCAGCTGAATCCTAGTAGCTATGCTGAACCAGAGCGCACGCTAACGCAGCGCACTCAACCCAATCCAGTATACACGGAGCAGCTACGCTCCCAGCCCAATCCCACGCAGTACGCGGAGCTGGAGCGCTCCACGCCACAGCGAGCACAGCCCAATCCAGTCTACGCCGAGCTGGAACGCAGTGTGCAGCCGAGAGCACAACCGAATCAGGTTTTCCCCGAGCTGGAACGCAGTGTGCAGCCCAGAGCACAGCCTAATCCTGCCTACACTGAGCCACAGCGAGTACAGCAGGTCGTCACCAGGAGTAAAGCTGAGCCCAAGGAGCGCACCGATTACACCGCCACTAAAGAACGCACTCAGAGCAACTACAGCACCAATGCAGACACCAACTATGTGCTTAAAGATAGAACCATTTCCAATCCCAATCCAAACTCGAACTTTGTTTTACCATCGCAGATGCGTCCAGCTGTGGGTCCGCCCCAGCCGCGTCCGCCCTTTGCCGGCGCCCGACCCATGGTCGGTGTGGGCCCACGTCCACCCATGCCACCGAACATGGTGGGCAGAGCCATGCCGCCGCCATTGCGTCCCACAGACAGCAAGAGCAATCTGCTCATGGGTCCACCGCCGCCCATGAGACCGGGCATGCCACCGCCACTGCAGGGCATGCAGCAGGCACGTCTGCCCAACTCGGGTGGACCATTAAGTCCACCTGGACAGGGACCGCCTAGGCCCCAAGGAGGCTTCCCCTGGTCAGCTGGTGCGGGCATGCCACCCCCACCGCCGGGAGCCCGTCCGCCACAGAACATGACGCGACCGCCGCCACCGACGTTTGCGCGTCCCATGCCCGGGCAGCCACTGCAGGCACCGTTCCGACCTCCCATCTACAATCAGCAGATGCAGCTACAACAACAGCAGCAGCAACAGTTGCAACAGCAGCAGCAGCACCAACAACAGCAACAGCAACAACTACAGCAGCCACGCCCACCTTCAGCTGCCGGCATGCACAATGATAACGACGACGATGACGTCATCATGGGCCAAGCAGTGACGCCCCTCAAGACGTTTAACATGCGCAACGATCCAATGGGATCCCCGCTGCTGGAGGAAACGGAGCCGCCGTTTGAAACCACTCCAACCATACCAACAGATGCGCTCCTCAAGAGTAAGACCCTGCCCCCCAGTGGGCGTGTCAGTTAATGAAGCCATTGAAAGATTGATAAACTTGAACATATTTAAAGAATTAATTAGTTAAGCCAGTTAATTAACGAAATCTTTTCGGTTTCAGAAGGTGACAATGACAGCGGCGTGGATGAGTCCACCCAGGAGAAGGTGAGTTTCCGCCGTAACTGGTTTTCTTCCTCTTCTTCTACCTCTTCTTCTTATGTTTTTGGGGTCGCAGCTTTTAATTGAGAGGAAATTGAAACCGACTGCAAATTAATTTAATTCGTTGACCAGTGTCTGCGTTTCATTTAACAGTTTTGTCTACGTTTGTAGACCCTGTAATGTAAATAAGCTAGGAGGGTATAGTAGGTTTGTGGGAAAAATTACGTATGTACTCTTATGTGTATTAGAAACAGGTATCTCAGTATCTTTTTCTTTAGCCAGCTTGTAGAGAAAACATAAATCAAAAATTCATCAGATATATCTGATATATTCAATACGTAGGTATATTAAAATCATGTTTGTAGCTTTTGTATACATCTTCTTTCAACCCAATTAAATTTTTTGAAACATAGTACAGGGTCTTTTCTAGCCCAGCTCTTTCAGCTGCTGCTTGTTGCGCTGCGTTTCTCTGCTGCTTGTTCACAAATCATAAATATCTGTAAATGGCAAGCCGCCTTCACATGGAGCTACACGCTCCATTAGACAGCATTTTGTTGTCATTTTCTCATAGTTTCATAGTTCCATAGTTCCATGAGCTCAGAGCTCAGAGTTTGGCGCTCGGAGACGTCAAAGTTCAGACTAAGTTGTGGCTTAGCAGATGTCAGTTCTTGGCAGCAGTGGCAACGGAATAAACCAGCAAAGAAACCGCAATTTGCATACGTGTGAGTGTGTCAGTGTGTGCAGCAGTACCCCCATCGGTGTGAGTGTGTGTGTGTGTGTTTAAGCCTACTACAGAGCAACACAGGTGCGCCAAGAAGCAAAAACAAATTGCCAAAAGTAATGCGATTTGTATGCCAAGGAGGACTGCCTCAAACACGTAAAGAAAAGCGGGGGGTCAAAGGGGCGTGGCAGTGGCAGGAGTAGGGGTAGGTGTAGAGTTAGGGGCAACGTCGAACCCCTCAGTTTTTGGGGCTCTATAAATATCTGGCGCGGCGACAATCGATAAAACAATGCATAAACTATGAATCCTTCGTGTCGAACGTCGAACGAGGACAAAAGAGGAGACGACTCCTTGGGCAGCAGGAACCAGGCACCGAGCCGTGTATCTGACAGATAGCAGAGCTAGTCATAAATGGCATAGCGTTGACAGCAGCGGATGAGTGTTATTGGCAGTCGTAAAATACTAAAATCGAGTCCTTAGAGTCCTTAAAATCGTATATTAAGTATACGCACCATGCATTTGGTCATAATGGCAGATACAAGCTATCTTTTTGTAATTGTTGCGTATTTTACGGGCCAAAAAACAGAATTTAATAGCACTGTCTTTTGCATAACCATTTGTAGGATCGCAACGGACCGAACTCACCCAGTTCACCGGTCAAGACGCCCACATCGAGCTCCTCGAAGCCAGACAAGTCGGGGCTATCGCGACCACCGAGTGCCACGCCCTCCAACAAATCGGCATCCAAGTCGCGCAGCACCTCCAAGAATCGTCTGCTCCTCAAGACACCCGAACCAGAGCCGCCCAAGAAAGGTAGTACCCCAGAATCCTCTAAAGAATCCAATGTAATGAGGTTATTTCTGCACTTGGTTTAGTTCCAATGAACAAGGTACAGGTTGGGCATGCACCGTCACCGAATCTGAAGGCGGTACGCTCGAAAATCGGTTCCCTGGATAATGCCACCTACAAGCCGGGCGGCGGTAACGTCAAAATCGAGTCGAAGAAGATCGACATCAAGGCTGGACCACGCATCGAGGCCAAGAATGACAAATACATGCCCAAAGGCGGCGAGAAGAAGGTAAGTTTTATGTGAACAATAAAAGGAAACAAATCGTGACTTGGGTGTGGAATACCCCATTTGTTCAACTATATCTTTATTGACAATTCTCGTCTATCTTTTTTCTGTTCTTGAGAGACTTACTTGTACAAACAAATATCAAAAAAATCTAAAAAGTAAAGTATTTTTGCTAGAAAATCAATTTCACGGTCGATTTGCGATACGATAAACGTAAATGAACACGTTCGTACATGTTTAGCTGCATATTCTCATGGCAAATTATCATCAAGTATCTTTAGGAAATGCAATTACAATATATATCGGCACTTAGCATATCTTCTCGATAGCCTTTTAGAGTAGTTACATATATTTAAGTCTGACATTGAACAACAGTTCCAGTTCCAACTCGAGTTCCAGTTGAGACTCTGACACAATTAATAATTAGCTTTGATTTTTAATCTTTCAACGTACTTTGTATCTATTTGCAACTACAACAAACACCACTACAACAACAACAATGCAATGCAATTTGAACAACAACCAAAACCAAAATTTGTAGATAATTACAACAAAGTTGCAGTGGAACGCAAAGTCGAAAATTGGCTCCTTGGACAATGCGGCCCATAAACCCGGTGGTGGCGACAAGAAGATCGAGTCCCTCAGAATGGACTTCAAGGACAAGGCCAAGTCCAAGGTCGGCTCCAAGGACAATGTCAAGCATCAGCCCGGCGGTGGCGACATAAAGGTATGCAACCTCCTTTTTTTTATCCTTCTTCTAAGCTGCTCATCCACAAATCTCGAAGACATTAGTTCGTTTCCATAAGTATACTTTCTCTCAGTTTTAACCATCTCAAACAGTTGAGTATTTTGAAAAGAGCGCAGTTGGTTTTTTCTTTGTTTTTGAGTGTAATTTCTTTCATAGTTGTACACTGATAAAAATTAAGGGTACTAGAGGTAAAGAGGTTCAATTCACAACTGAGATTTCTTGGTATTAAAAGCCTTTACACATTAAAAAAAAATATTTTTATAGTAAAGTCAATTTAAACAATTTAAAATAATTTTAAAAAGCACAAAAAGCTAGAAATTTTAATATAAAAAAAGCTTAGTTATTTTTATAATTTAAAAAAAATTTATTTAATTTATATTTTTTTTTTAAATTGCTTAAAGAAAACTTATAAAATTATAATTAATAATTATTAAATATAATATATAATTATATAAAAGATTTAAAAAAAAAAAACTGAAAGTATTCCTCATAAAAATTAAATATTTTTAAGTTCCAAAAAAATTCTAAGCTTTTAAAGTTGTTCAAATAGAAAAGCCACCCTATTTTTATCAGTGTAGCTATAAGCAAACTATCTTCTTTGACCTTAAACGGCATGGGCATGGGCATGGGCATGAGCATGGTCAAGGGCATGTGCGGCTCCAGCTCTGGCTTGAGGGCGTCTCCGAACTCATCTGCATGTGTTTGCAAACAAACAAAAATTTGCGCAAATTTAGTTAAATATTTTTTACAAGGCATGTTCTCGAATTTTATTAAATGGTGTTACGATAATCACGTCATTAGCCGAAAAACAACAAAAACTATGTACAACTAATCAACTACACAAATCAAAGCAAAAACTTGGTAACTTTACAGAAATACTCGTACAAGTTGCCTAGCAATCAGAGTATTATCTTTGGCGAAGGTTCCAAGATCGTGAATGACCAGCGACTGGATGAGAATTTATATAATGAAGAGGATTAGTTGTGGGTGCGGTACGTAAAAAAAATGAAATTAAACAAGAAAATCGCACTGCACTGCGAATCGGTGATAATACGAAATCATTATTTAACCACAATGGAATCATTTCTCATGAGTTGTACTTGGCATGATTAATTAGGTGTTTCCAGCTCCTCGAAGGAGTCACAACTTTCGGTTTGCCGAAAGTGCAACTGAAACAGCTTCCTAATATTTATAAATATAGAAAGCTGCTTGAATTTTTTATTAATTTTTTCGACTCGTAATTAAAATTTTTGAAAAATTGTATTTTGTTTTAACCATCAAATAAATTGCGTTTAACAAATGTTTTACAAAGGATAACAACTCAAAGGATGTAAGTAGTTTTGTTTAATTCTCTTTGTGTGTATCTATAGCTATTTATCTCTGTACATAAGTAATTGTCTATCAATCACTTCACTGTCTGAAAAAGCAAACTTTTTTCAAGTCAATTCTCACCGCACTCAAATAGAATTTAGTATGCAAATGTCAAGTATTTAGTGTAGTAATTGTTTATATGTTTTTAGTTAAATACTTGTAATTTTTTATGTTGTTTGTGCTGCGCTGAATGTAAATTCTAAATTCCAGTTAAATCAACGATTGGCTCCACATTCGAAATTCTGAGTGTTGTGTGTCCATAATTCACATCAGTTCAAAAGCGATGAAATGAAAATGAAATTGTGTTTAAAATGCAAATTTGTTAATCAATTTTTGTGCGTTGCCGGTGCTGCTACTTTTCAGATACAATCGCAAAAAATAGAAATTAAGGCACAAAGCAAAGTTGGCTCTTTGGATAATGTAAAGCACAAGCCCGGTGGCGGTGAAAAGAAGATTTTCGATGATAAGGATTATTTGAAAAATGTTGAACACTCTGTTGCACTGACAACACCACCAACACAGGTAAACTACGTCTACCTAAATTGTTGTAGCTACTTAGCTCGTATGTAGTCTGATAATTTTAATAATTTATTCATATGATTTGATAACAAGCATTTACACATGATCACCAACATGATCCCATTTTGTGTTGACCTTAAGAAATTCATTTTATAATTGTAATTGTAATTAATTGTGGCATTTAGTTGGTATCACTTTCGTTTACTCATTCTCAAGCAATAACCGAAAGCACCGCACTCAATCTAATCTCACTCACATGAATTCAAACTTTCCACACAAGTAACAAAACTGCTCGAACTAACTGTAACTTCAATTTCCCAGAAATGAGACAAGGGCAAAGGGAAAACCCAAATTGTTGACATCTTTTACAGCGGAATACTTACCATTAATTTTAAGTTTGATTTTTAATTATTTTCAATTTACGTTACATTTAAAAATGAATTTCTTTCAAACTCAAACTGAGATGATGTTATTGGCCATGAAATCGAATCGAAATCGAAGTCAAAATTCCTAAACTCGTCTAAACGTGATTCATAGTTAATGAAACGAGTGTTAACCATTTTACACACATTCTCTTCTCTTTCTCCCTCTCTTTCTCTTTCTTTCTCTCTCGCTTCCCATCTGGAAATTGTAGTTCGCTGCTCAAGGTCGCTTGCTTGCCACCATACACCTAGAATTCGGTCTTTGTAACTCTGACTGTGTGTGTAACGATATATTTGAGTCGCTTTTCAAGCGAAATCCCAAAGATTGAATTACTGAATTGAAATCAATGCAACAAAACCAAAAATCAAACAATTAAACCAATAAGAATTGTACCTAAAACATCAAATCGGGTCAAAAACTAGAAAAACTAAAGAAGAAAACAAAACTAAAGTATTAAATCTTCAATTTCCAATCCCAAAAAAAAAAAACAAATCTCAAAAGACTCAGCGAATGGAAATTGTTGAAAATTTTAGTACATGAAAAATCTCGAATGAGTTTGCAAGAGTTTCTATTTTAAATTATGTATATATAAAACAAAAAACATAAAACACAAACATATAAAATTTGTTAATTTCGGCTAGCTGAAATTATTTTATACACTATCCAAGAGTGGGCTGACTGCCTTTGAAAAGTGTATGAATATTTCTGCTCACAGAGAACTGCATCTAAGAATCTGTTAATACCCCTAGACTTTAGTCAATAATTTAAAGAGTGAAAGGAAGTGAATGCCAATTGAGTATTATTTATGGCAATAGTCAAAACTTTTATACTATGTAGAATAGTACAAATTTTTAACAATATTGGTATGTACAAAATGTTGATTGAAGTTACTGACCTAACAATAGAAATGCTCAATATAAATATATATTTATCTAACTGAAATTATCGATTGAAAAGTTGAGACGATTGTGAAAGTCTGCCCAGCATTTAAATCATTAAAATAAAACAGTGCAAAATGCTTTGCTCTCACAACCACAAGAAACTAGGAAAACCGAATTTTTTGTGTTTATTGTGAACTCATTTAACATAAAATAACAAAAGAACACTCATGTCTAAAATGATCGTAAATTAATATTTAATTCTTAATTAATTGTGTTTAATTATTTACTTGATTTCTTTTATTCATTATAGGAATATATGTATACATTTTATTAGTCACAGTCGTACAAAGAAAAGATCTTTTAACTAAGTGCATTAAATTCGAAAAGCGTATACTCGTACTTACTACCGATATACTTACTACAATAACGTTACGTCCATTATCGCCTACTGCTTACAATATTTTTGAAACGATGAGATACTTTCGAAAAAAGTCCTGTAAGTTTGCGTGCGAGTTGAAAACTTTGTGCGTGTTGCGTATATCTTTTAACAGTGCTGTGATAGACTAACCGAACCGAACCGTACCGAACCGAACCGAACCATAACCGATACGAACCACATAACCGTTTCGAAACTAAACTGATTTGATCAAATAACCGCCCCTACCAAGTCCCGGTTTCATAAACAGATTGCTTGATGTGCTCGTCGTTCCCATGATTTACTTTCCATTTAGTTGAATGCCTTAAGTTGTTTACGTGGCTTTTCTGGTTTAAATACTTACCAAAAACAAACATTTCTTAAAATTGTTCACATATTTTTATTTTCGCTATTATTAAATGCATTTATATTTTTTGTATCTTGAACGCAGAGTCCACAACCATCCATGACGGCTTCAACAAGCGGCGCTGATGAGAATTTGAATCAACAAAGTTAAATCAAAACAAAAATGTCCAAAAATGCATGTTGAGAAAATTGAAAACTCACACAGATACACACAAACACACACACACACAGTTATAAAAATGATTCAAGCTTAATTGAATAGTAATTTGTAAGCAAAAGTTACACAAAAAAAAAGAAATTATGCAATAACTCCCACAAAAAACAGAGTATTAACTCAATTTGATAAACTCACACACACACAAGCTGATCAATAAATAAATTTAAAAAAAAAAGTATATGACTAGTTGAGCAATGCACTATTTATCAAAAGGATAACAAGGCAAATGCATAAACTATATATTATATAATCTAAACATACAATATGCAAATCATAAATATATAAAGACCATATATATATATTGAAAGAAAAAAGTATCTAAAGCGTTAAGAAAATTATACTGAAGAGACATATAGATACTATAGTTGCATATAATATCTGTGTGCTTTACCTGTAGTTAAATGTGTTGAACAATTCATATTTTCACTTTAAACGCTTAATGTTGAAATATTAAACTTGCATCTTGAAAGCGACTACAATTTAGATACTTTTACTTCAGAACCGAAGCAAAGAAGAACAAGAAAATTTTACCACTGATTAAGCATACTACATACTACTATTATATTTTATAATTTGTAATACTTATGTAATTTGTAATTTGTACGAGTATATCCTTAAAAAAAAAACAAAAAAATATAATAGGGAAAATGCATCATTCTCACAACTTATTTACACCCCTGTTACAAAATGTAAGAATGCAATTTGAAATGCAAATTAAAAACGTAATAAAAAAATACATTTTTTCTTTTATCAAAACTTGGAGTTTTCTGGCACACCTACAAACACACACACACACAGTCATATTTACACACATAGTTTCTCCATTTTAAACAGATTTTTTGGAAACTCGTATCTTTGAATCTTTTTGGCGCAACAGTACCATTTGAAACTAACTGAAAAGTAGCAAAAACAAAATAAGAGAAATTAAATCAAAAAGTAAAAAGTAAACATGCCACGCCCACGCTAACGTTGCAAGCGTATCAAATGCCACACACACACAAATTGAGCACACGTCAACCCCATCACATTGGATGCATTGGTAGAGAGATCTGAGCAAATTTGATAAATTAAAAGCAAATTGTAAGTTTCTATTTTAAGTCAGTTTTATACTTGTTTCAATTAAATACTCAATAATTATTTTCAAAAACATTTTACAACACAAATACTCTACGATACTCACAATTTTGTATGATAATAACAATTACTTCCACTTCACAGTATTGGAAGGCCCCGCGCATACAACGTGCCACAACATTGACCTCATCCATGTCATTGCCAGCGGAGTGCCTGGTGCTCTCCGTGTCCATGCCATCACTGAACTCCGAGCCCAAACGTCCCAAGAGTGCAGGGGCCAAGAAGAAGCCCGGACAGGCTGTGCATCCGAAGCCATTCCGTTTGTATTGAGAGTCGGGCATTGTATTCCGCTAGTCGCAAACACCCAGCACATTCAGACACCAAGAATCGATGCACTGGGAGATCTCCTGTCTCCGATCTCCGTCTATGGAATTGTTAATGAGTTGAAGTTGAAGTTGAGGCACGCACTTGATACTCTTATCGTGAAAACTGTTAATTTTGTGTCGATATGACAAAAAAGGAAAGTTATGAAACGTGGCATTTAAATAAATAAAAATTTAATAACTAGCAATGTTAAAGCACACAAAATTGAACAGATTTTTTGCATTTTTATTATTAATTACAATATGTTGTGTATATATAATTCTCGTAAGTAGATAATCAGTTGTGGGTACTGCTCAATCGGATTCGATCAAGACGCCCTTCGTTTTTCATTGCATTTACATGAGTTTTCGTTAGTTTTGTTTTGTTTGTTTGTTGCTGTCTTCTTCTATATAGTAATATAATAATTAATATAAAAAATTGTTTGGGATTTAATCTTAACGTTGTTCTCTGAAGTGTTTACAAAATTGTGTGCTTTCTTTTTCATATATACTTTTCATTTTGTTTATAATTATTATATTTTTGTATGTTTTTTTTTTTTTGATTCGAGTCAAGTCACATTTAAATGCAGTTTGCCATTCCATATCCATTTCTATTCACACTTTTCGCTAGACTTAAGCCGTAAAAGTTGTTTTATACATTGCAATATTAAAGTTAGGACAATAAATAAGTTAATATAAAATAATAAACAACAGTTAATACAATTTGAAAAGACAATTTCAAATGTTAATGCTTCGATGTTTCGAGCCATGCAAGAAAATTGAAAGAAAAAAAAAATAAAAGGGCTATGCTAAAGTATCGTATAAATTTGTTAGGTTTTTGCTCCTCTAAGAGTGATAATTGGTTGTTGTGTGAAAATAAGGTAACACCTTGGCTACAATAATTATAATACATTTAATCAAAGTTAGGAATTTGTTTAAATATTGATTTAACTTTAGCACTGATATGCGAAACCAATTTTGTTATTTGTTCTGTTGTTCAAGCTGCCTGCATTCATAAAATCTGCTGCCTTTTGTTGTATTAAAATTAGTACAATACATTCGATTCAATTGACTAGATTTCAATATGTGTAGCTGTTGTATTCTTGTTATTTGTTTTAGTTATAGTTTTTTGGGAGGGAGTCGTTGTGCCATGTTTCTGGTGTGTAAGAGTGTGGTTTGTGTGTGTGTTTGTGTGTGTGTTTGTTTGTGTGTGTTTTGGTTTAAATAAAATATGCAAACAAGAATTCAACTTAGACATCTTAAATAATGTTAATGCTCAATGAATCAAATATTCGAATTGATTTGTTCACGCTTAGGTAGAGATGAGGGCGCTCCCTTGCTTTATGAGTGAGTTCGTGTATTTGTGTGTGTTTGTGTATCTATGTGTGTTCCTCTCTCTTCGCCGGTTTACTTTGTCGTCTCTGAGTATCCAAGTATCCATTGTCGCCAGTTCAAGCCAAATAACACACTGCTTATTTACATAACTAAACACTTTCGCTGGCGTC
Source organism: Drosophila dunni (assembly GCA_018152125.1). Classification (NCBI taxonomy): domain Eukaryota; kingdom Metazoa; phylum Arthropoda; class Insecta; order Diptera; family Drosophilidae; genus Drosophila; species Drosophila dunni. The sequence continues at coordinate 17,113,405 of JAECXC010001917.1, read as the reverse complement.
GCTTTAATGGCTCTGGTCTCAGCACAGCGCGCACGGCTTCTTCGAACACCTAGAAAGCAAATTACATACAGACATGAGTAACAGATCAGTATATATGTAGCTGTGTTACTTACTTGCTTTAGGCCACGCTGCGTTAATGCAGAGCATTCCATGTATTTCACAGCGCGTATTTTATTTGCCAGCTTCTGACCTTGCTCACGCCTAAGCGGCGTTAAACCCTGTTCAGCGAGTCCGCTCAGTGTTTCGCGATCGTCACGCAAATCGATTTTAGTGCCTGCAAATGCGAATGATTCCATTTCGATTCATGCCAAATCCATAAAGAGCACTTTAAGATCACGCTACTTACCAACTAGTATAATAGGTGCGTCGGGGCAATGATGCTTTATTTCTGGATACCATTTGGAGGTGACATTCTCAAAAGACGAGGGACTCGCCACACTGTAGCATATCAGGAAAACATCTGTCTGTGGGTAGGAGAGTGGCCTCAGCCGGTCGTAATCCTCTTGTCCAGCTGTGTCCCACAGTCCCAGCGACACTTGTATTGTGTCCACTTGCATGGGTGCGGAATAATTATCGAAGCTGTGTTGAATATTCAAATAAACATTATACAATTTAAATTTACTGAGAAAAACAAACAACTTACACTGTAGGCACATATTCACCGGGAAAACTATCTGTTGTGTAGGAGATTAGCATGCAAGTCTTTCCGACAGTACCGTCACCAACGACGACACATTTTATGGGTCTTCCGGTTGACATCGTCGAGTCGAGTCGTGACTGTGTTTGCTGAAAGAGCGAAATGGGAATCGGAATGTGAATGTGTTTGTCAGAAATATCTGTTGAGTGAATGCGTGCGCATTTAATTCAATTAATTAAGCTCTACTTAAGGCAATAAACTGTACATCTTATCTGACCATACAATGGAATTTATCTGCACTTATCTGCCATACACTCGCATGTATATATATTAACACATTCACACATTTTAATTGCTTTTAGGGCCATGACTAACTGAGACACGGGCGAATATACCACGTATAAAAGCATGTGTGTGCATAAACACATGCAAGTGTGTGTGTGTGTGTGTAGTGTGGATATGCGCGATCAAAGGCTTGGCTGGCAAAGGTGTGTCCCAGCCGTAAATAAAATAATAAAACGAAAGTTTTATATTCGCTTTGAGACGTTTTTGCAAATAAAATTTACAAAAATAGATCATGATGTGGTATAGAGACTGCGGCACACATAAGTAGTAAATAATAACAAGTTCTATTTTGAATATGCCGAACACTTAATACCCTTTTACATAATGGATTATTTAAAACACATCCAATAAGACACCAGCACACGAACACTGCTCTTTTGATCTGACACGCATGTTGAAATATAATTCTTTGATTTCGTTACACATTCCATAACGAAATTATAATACCCTAAACACACACACACACACACACACGCACTGTAAAAATGGCAATAGGAGCCCTGCAGGGGTAGGCGCCAACGGGGCACAACTACGCAAACAGAAAACGAATGCGCGCAGAGCGGAAGAAGGAGAATGGCGATGCGGCGAGAGCAGACGAATGCGCCTAAATATTGGGCGGACGCGCATTGTTAAAAATAGACACAATTAAGTTCTAATAATGCAGGCGGTGGCTGCGGTTGCGACCCCTTCGGGCTATGGCGGGGTTTAACTGTAATTTATATGGCAATTCAATTACAGTTCATGTAAAAAGGCATCGACATATCATTGCATCTGGCCACATGCAATGTAGCCGCGCAACTCAGGGCCGGGCCGGGCTAGGCAGGGCTGCAGGCGCTCTCTTTTATTGTTATGGTCGAGTGCCGCAGCGCTGGACATGCATTTCGCTCCGGTCTGTTGTTGTTTTTCTCTCGGTCGCTGTCGTTGCCGCAACCGCTCGCAGTTCTTGCGTAGTTTAGTGATTAATGCACAATTCTGTTAAATGTAATTGAGTTAGTACCGTTTTCTTAACTATCCTTTGTCCGCAGCGCGTTCGAAATCGGCAATTGAAATTGAGCTGCTTTGTACTTTGCTTCTATCACTTTTTGTATTTGTGTGCTACACAAATGCAATGCGTTGGCACACACGCCACCTTTTAAACTAATTTTTGCACTTTATTCTTGATATTTTCATAAATAAATTAATATGTTATTGGCAGCGCAGCGTTAGTCTTTCGTATTATCTGTTTTTCTTTTAGTTCTTTTTTTTTTGGTTTACACAAACACACACACACGCCTCTTTCTGACAGCGTCTTTCAGTTGACAGGCAGTGTTGCAAGGCGCCTCAGCGAAATTACCACTTTTAACGTTGCGCAACACTCACAGTTGTTATGCTCGCTGAAATGCATAAGTTGTTTGTTGTGACAAGTAAAAATGTATTTAATAGTGCACTTAGATCTAATTTACCCAAAAGGAACTTGTCTTGGAGTAGTATAAAATACTGTAAAACCAACGAACAGGATGCAACAGCAGCACCGACAATACTAGTCGAGAAAGATGCAAACATAACATTGATTGGAATCAACAGAGAGCAGCAACGAAACTCGATTGATGAAAAAACTGCACAGAAGCTTAGTGAGGCCATCAATCAATTCGAGGCAGATGACACCTCTCCCGTGGGTGTGTTATATGGCGTAGGTGGCTCATTTTGTGCCGGCTATGATGTAAAAGAATTGGAGGCGGAAGCGCAGCGCGGCAGTCTCAATTTTCTTCTGCGTCATGAGGGCTCGGTTGGTCCCACAAGAAGACACCTACGCAAGCCCATTGTGTGCGGCATCAGTGGTTTCTGTGTGGCCGGTGGAGTTGAGCTGGCCCTACTCTGTGATTTGAGGGTCATGGAAGACACCGCTGTGATGGGCTTCTTCAATCGTCGCCTGGGTTTGCCACTGAGCGATGGTGGCACCGTGCGCTTAGCGGCCGCAGTTGGCTATTCAAATGCCGTTGATATCATCGAGACTGGTCGACGTGTGTATGCCAGAGAGGCTCTACGAATGGGACTAGTTAATCGTGTTGTGGCCACTGGTACTGCACTGGGGCAAGCGGTCAACTTGGCCTTTTCCATTGCCAAGTTCCCCATGGCATCGCTTCAGCACGATCGCAATGCGCTTTTGGCCAACGCAAACTTCTATGCTCGACCTGGTTTCTATGCCGCTGTGCATAATGAAATCATGAACGTATCCTCGGCAATGGTAACGGACATGCAGGAAGGCGTTAAGCGATTCAAGACATGTGAGGAATACTATTAATAATTTCTGTAAATAGTTAACTAATGTTGTTCTAACCACTTAATGCATGTGCAGCTGAAACAAAAGGGCCTAAGACCGATGCATGGCAAATCAAGCAAAAGACAATACCAGATTGGGAGAAAGCTGAAATTGCAATAGAGGAAAGCAAGAAAAATGTTTAAATTCACCGAAACTGCTCGAGTGTCTCGAATGATATCAGTGCAATAACATGTATTAACGTAGTATCAAGATGTAAATAGAGTTTTCTTAATTATTTACTCGGTTCCCGTTGTTTTGTTATCTCATTTATATGTATATTTATAAAACGCAAGCATTTATTCACATACAATATGTTTATTTAATTGTTTGCACGCTTAAATCGTTTACGATTCGAGTTTTGAGTTTATTTTAATATTCACAACAATTACAATAACGAATTTTCTTTGAAATTAAGCCTAACTACAAAAAGTGAGTAAGAGGAAAAGCACAAAATTTCATATTTCTTTGTGTTTGTCGTGTGAGAGACTGTGTTACTCTTTCTTGTGTCTATTTAACATTCACAATTAGATTATAATTTATAAAAAATATTCTAGTATTAAGTACTTGTACAAACATTCAATTTTCTTTTTTAAATGTTAGGCCAAGCAAATTGTTTTGTGGTTCAGATTTTGCTTTTTTATTATTTAGTTAAGTTTAGTTTTTAAAGCGATTTGCGGATAATAAGTACATATGAATGTAGTATATAAATTATGTTTGCTTTGCTTATCAGCTAAGATGTATAACGAAAGGAATCATTCATTCATTATCATCATCAATATTGCACTAAAGTCGAGAAAAACAAACGAAGCTCTATGCAAAAAAGGCTGCAGTTGTACAAACTAGTTTAAAAATCGACTGAATAATCGTATATATATAGTTTATATATATTCGTACAGTTAAGTACAATTTTGTAGCATTACGCGTCGATACATATACATCGTTTTTTTAATGCTTAACATTTACAATCGTTTTACTTAATCCAAAAAGTTTGTCATACAAATATTGCACAAAAAATGGATCGGACTGTGAGTTTCGCACACCAATATCAAATTGCTAAACCTTCAATCAAGTGGTGGTGGTATGTGTTCATATATATCATTTTAGTATAATTAAATATACACATTACATCGGTACCCATTCATAGAAACCTAAAGATCATACATAATACAATAATACAATACAATAAGTACATCATATTTACAAATTAAAAAACAGCAAGGCGCCCTTTTGTTTGGTTTTTGTAGTCAGTATAAAAAATATGCAAATTTAAAGCAATTGCTGTGGCGTTAACTGTTGTTGTCGGCGTGTTAAGTTGCATTTATGTAAATACTATATAATACGATACGTTACGATACGATACGATAAGCAGCAGTCAGCATCATTCACCATGTCCAATTATTTAAGACGCTGAGTAACATTTGCGAGCGCCACGGCAAAGGCCTGTAGCGCTGAGAAGGGATACTGGAAATCCAGGGTATATGCATTGCCATCAATGCGTCCAAACTGCATCACCTGCAATGATGAAAGAAAGATTTCAAAATGATGTAAAAAATAAACTTATAGACTGAAAACTGTGCCTTATTTTAATATTTATATTATGTATAAATATATTTATTAATGTCCAAGACAAGTTTCATTAAAAGTTCTACCAAATAAAATAATTACCTGCTTGCCACGAAACTCAATTTGAAAGTTCTTGGCCGACTCCTGGGTGACGCGACCGCCAAAGTCCAATTGATACACTTGACTCATCTCGTTCCACATAGGCGCCTTGTTATGCATCACGAACTCCCGACGCACAGGCGCAGGATTGGCGCTGCTCGAACTGCCATTCGGCTCGATCTTGCCACGTTTAAGCTGTGCAAGGTAAAGGAAAGTGGGTTAAAGGGAAGCAGCTGAGAAAATTAAAGTAATGCCTACCTTCTGACGTAGTTGGGCCTTTTGGAATGTCTCCAGATCGCGATACTGCTTGCCGTTGCCACTTCCATTGCCGCCCATTTCCTCGCCAGAACCGTTCGTCTGATTGCCCTCATCGTCGGAGCTCTCGATGATGCTGGGCTTTTTGCGCTGCCGACGATTTAACAGCGGTGAGTTGAGTATATGTCGGATGGGTGAGTTGCTTTGCTGTCGCTTGTTCTTCTTGCTGGCCGCTGGCGAGGCTGGCGAACTGCGTGGCAAACGCTGTGGAGTCGAGGGCGGCGTTAAACGCCCCTCGTCCAAATCACGCAGTCGGCTGATGATGTTCTCCAACGTGGTCAGTGCCTGAAATACAAGGTACATAGAGTTAAACACAATGAACTTGTTACACTTTTCTTACAGGGTATTGCCCTACCTGTGTGTGCAGCGACACCGATGCCTTGGCCTCCACTGGCGTGGCTTCCACGGTGCCACATGCCACATTGCTCGTCTCCGAAGGTTGCCGCTCCAATGTGCTGGCCGTGGAGCTCGATCCCTGCAGCTGATTCTGGCTGGACGCTGGTTCCTTGCGTCTCCAGCGCACTTCCGACAGCTGCTTGACAAAACTGAAGCCATTATCCTGTTTGCGTGGCAGCAGTGGTGTTGAGTTCTCAGTGCTGCTGGTGCCCGCAGCCAGATCCTTGCTGCGTCCATAGCCAAAGCGATGCTTGCGTGTGAAGAGCGGACTGTCTGTGAAGCTGGTGATGACATCGAAGCGTTTCTTCACCGTTGGTTTGCTGGGCAGAGTCGCCGCGGTACTGGCACTTGGCTCCTTAACGGGTTCGGCAACAACAACTGCTGCTGCCGTCACAGCCGTGGTAATCTCGTCCAGAGCCGCGCCATTTGTTGTGGGCTGACATCGTTTACAGGCGCTGGCAGGATTCATGTTGTTGCGACACTTGAAGCACAGCGTATTGGCTGCACTGCTGCAGGCGCTGCTGTCGGAGATCTCCTGCAACTTGCGCACCACCTGCTCGTGTTCCTTGCTGGACAGCTTCGTCTGCAGCGAGAGCAGATCACAGGAGTCCAAGCTCTTGGACTTACCTGTCTGCTGCAGTTTGTGTCGCCTTGCATCCGCTTGCTGTTGTCGCTTGCGATTACGGTTTCGACGCTTGTCCACCAAAATGAGACGCTTGTTTGGCGCATCCTTGCGTAGGGCGGACAGTGCCTCGTCCGAGGGCGTTATGGCCACCGAGTCCAAGTAGCCAACGCTGCAGCTGCGTGTTATGGAATCCGGCAAGGCGGGTGCTATGGACACAACAGTTGGCGTGCGTTTCATGCTGCCGCTCGAGGTGGTGTTGGTGTTGGTGCTGGAGGTGGTATTGGAGGTGCTGCTGGTGGGTGTGGGTGAATGGGTCTCTTCGTCGATGTAGAGTATATCCCTTCGTTTCGTTGTGGATGCCACACACTTGACTGCTCTCGCATCCATGCGTTCCAGATTCAAATTGAGATTCAATGGTACCGGATTCACGTGACTGTTGGCTGATCTAACGGGCTCCGACATCAGCGCATTCTTCACCTGCACCACATTGTTGGCATAGTCGGCATTGCTGGAGTAGGACATCAAGGTGGTTTGCCCTGCCGCCGGCACAGCTGGACGTTCAAAAATGATGTCCGACGGTGCCACTGCATTCTTGGGTGACTGCAGCGTCGGTACGGAGCCGTCACAGTAGAGTGGCGAGATGGCATGACGTGACTGGCAGCTGGAATTGGAGCTGGAGCGACTGTAGCTGTTCTTAAAGCTGCTAATTGTCTTGGGTCTCGTAATGTTTTTACTGCAACCGGCAGCGGAAGTGGCCACGGAGCTGGGTCCGCTCGTAGACGGTGCCTGGTGTAGCAGCACCGTGGTAGATGTGCTGCCGTTGGCACTGGCACTGGCCATCGCCTCCTGGGACTCGTTGGAGGAATCGTCGTCGTAGCTTTCCGCACGAGCCAATGGACTGAGGCCCACTGAGGATGCACTGCCTCCGTTTACCGCCAGCGAGTGCGAGTTGCGGTGTCTCGCCAATATGCGATTCGGACGTGGGGACATTGGAGCTATCGGTGGTGCCATGGAGGCGCCATCGTTTAGCCGACGTTGTGGCATAATTGGTGGCTTCAATGCTGCCACCGATTCCGCCTGGGCAGCACTCGTAACACTCACATGCGGCACTGCATCCAGGCTGTGATTGTGATTGTGACTATGATTATGATTGTAATTGTGATGCTCCTCCTCGTCCTCGGAGAAGAGATTCGGATTGAAGCTGGGATCGGGACCGGGTGGAAAATCATCGCGCAGCTCCGTGATCACCAGCGTCATCTGACGCGGCTGCAAATGCAGTAGGGACGTCTTATAAGTTACTTGGCCTAAATTGGCTGGGACGGTTTTGGCAAGTCCATGGATTTTGAATTTCGTCCCCCAAATATTGGAGGTCACCTCCACCAGCTTAACTTCCTGCTTAGAAGGTACAACAACAAAGTCAATGATTGCATGACCACCTCTTCCCTGCTAAGCAACTCCCTTACCTCCGGCAGTGTGTCCACATACGCCAGTTCATCTAGGCTATCCGGATCGTTACCTCCACTCCCACTCGCCGCTCGATCTCCGTTCTGATTGCGTCGCTTTGGGCGCACCCGTCGCTTCCGGGGTGTGCGAGGCGATCCGAAACGAGAGCGCTCCTCAAAGTCACTGTCGGAGGAGTCGGTTCGTCCGCTGTTGCCCGTCGTCGTCGACTGACTGGAGCCCGAGGAGCTCTTCGCCTCGCCAGCAAATTGGAAGTACAGCGAGTTGTCTGCAATAAGAAGAAGATGGAGTAGGTTAAGAGTAGTAAAGGTCCCCAAGTGCACTACTTACCATTAACCTGCGGATCGAAGATGACAAACTCAGGGCGAATCTTTGAGGTGCGTTTGCCCTTGAGCAGCGGCACCAGTCCGCCCAAATACTCCAAGTAGAGAGTGTAGCAAGTGCCCGAACTGAGATTGGAGTCATCATCGTGCCGTATCATCGTACAGTGCAGCCTTGTCGAGCACAACGGTGGACGTGAGACAAACTCCCGCAGTGACTTCAGATCAGGTACACAGCACTGTGGGATTTAAGAGGATTAGAAAGAGAAGACTTTCTTTTCGAATGGAGCTTACTCGTATGGTTTGAGCAAAGAGATTGCCAATGAGCGACTTAATCCTAGAAGGCAATGGCAACAGAGGCAGAAGCAGCTCGGATCCAACGCTCGCCTGAATTTGCAGTCGGCAGAGCAGCTGCAGCGAGGCCACGCGTCGAGATACCCAGGCAATGTGCACCTGAGTCCCGGTGGCAATGAACAACCGCTTGTCATTGTGGCCCCACGTAATGGCCGAGACGGTGGCATTGCTGCAGGGTATGTGTGCCTGGTACAGGCACGTGCCCGTTTCCGTATAAAACTTGACCAGATTGTTGTAGCAGCTGGGCGTGGCCAAGTCTTCAAGCTTTCCATCTATGCCCAAGCCGTGGCCCGGACGCAGTGTGCCGGCGACAGCGAGGAGTTCACGGGAATTGCTCCACTCCATGACCATGCCGAGGGCGCCATTAAGGCAGGTATTGATATGTGCGGGTGAGACGTCGTCAAACGACTTAAGCAAATAAATATATCCATTCTGGAAGCTGACTGCCAGCACAAAGGATCGTTTGGCTGTAAGCAATAGAGGAGGAATTAGTGGAACCATTTTTTTATGTTTGGATAAAACTCACCGGCATTGGTTACACCGGGCTCGGCCTCTTCGCCCTCCTCCATTTTAAATTTTTCGCAGGACCAGGCCATGGAGGTGATGGGCACATCATTGGATAACTGCACCTGAGACACCATCGCGCCGTGCACATCCATCACAATCACCTGTCCTTGGGTTGTGCCAAAGTAAACTTGCTGATCATCCGGCGTCCAAATGCCACACGTTATGGTCGACTCCAGATTCAACATCGAAGACCAATAACGCTGACCTGCCACGGAGCCAACAAGCACAAATCCATCCTGGTAACAGATGAGTGCCATGCGACCATCGTGTGACCACGAGAAGTGTGTCACCGGCGTATTGCGATCATTAATCAGCTCAATGGACCAGCGTCCCTCGTATTTGATCCACACAAAGATGATGCCGGAACTGTCGCAGGAGGCGAGCTTCTGATACGGTTCGTTCCACTTTACCAGAATAACCTACAGATGCAAAGAGTTGCAGTTAAAGATAAGTAAGTATAAGTCGTGATAACCCGGCTTAAAAGTCTTTAGGATAGCTGTGATTTAATTGACTCCACAGTCAATAATCTTCTGCCCCTAAATACTTTCAACCAACTGTTTATGGGTTTAAACGGACTACTTTAAATGCTCCACTTACATCCGAGCGGTGGCCTCGCAGATTGTAGTTGGTGCGCAGTGGATAGTCCATGTTTTTGCGGCAATGCGAGGTGGTAAAGGTGACGCCCACAATGCCGCGTATGTTGCCCGTGGCCAGCCATCCTTCCTGATAGTAGTTGGTGCGATTCAGCTTCCATCCTTCGTCCTGCAAACAAATCAAATCAAATGTTAAAACCAGATTGAGCAGCTGCTGTTTGCCAGAATTGAATTGAGCTTTGGCAAATCGCCTAAGCAGCCGACAATTGACAGTCAAATGCAGAGTAGTTCGCACAGCTTGTGAAATGGATTACCGCCTGCAGCAGTGTCCCACTTGGCTACCGTCCTTGCGCCCAATTCCACTACCCAACACCACCCAGCTCCTCCACGCCCTCGTCAACTGCAAAGATATTTTTCAATCTGCCCCTTGAGCTGTTTATCTGCAGTTTGCAGCTGCCGTTAGCATCACACTTCTTGTGGGACTGCAACTCAACTGCCTTTCAATTGCCAACCTGATTATTTTGAAAAAATGTAGCCTACTTATCAGCGCAGCACAGACGAAGGCTTCAATAAGTTGGTTATACCCAGCACAGTTTTGAATAAAAGGTGTCACAGCACAGATAATAAACTTTTAGGGTTTTAGGAGCTTTAAAAAATAACATTCTATGTTTTTAAAATATCTAGAAATTTCTTAAACTTAAAAATATTAACTGGATTCTACAAGCATATTTAAGCGTATAAGAAATTATGTGAAAAATACTCTCCTAATTACCTTTTTTATCGCTTACTTATTTACCTAATAGTTCATTTTATAATATTATATCTATTCCAATTCCAATTTTTCAATTGAACAATCCTTTTAACCAACTCAACGCAGCCTTGTTTTAAGCAATTACTTAACTCTGTTGAAGGTCTCTTACACAGTCGAGCACACTCTCATTTAAATCCCGCTAAGTTGTTTTTATTTCCTTTTTAAAAGTCCTCCCTTAAAATAAAGCTGCGCATTGTTTTTCACTCATTTGGCTTATCCCCGCTAATCCAAAATTGTGTAAAATTATATTTAACGGCAAATCCAATTTGTGAGTCGTAAATGAAAATGCCAACAACAAATTGTGTAATATCCGCTTGGTCAGCGAACTGAGAGGGAGACAGCGGGGTCAACGGGCACAACGTTTATATTGATTTTAGTTTGAGACACGCCCACATTGTACGCCCATGGCCCAGGCAGAAGCGTTAATTGCTTTACTAGCCCCGATTGATATACGTTAGCCTGTCAAATGCAATTATGTAATGGACATTGGCAGGATCATTCATTGCCGCAACCCCATGCACAACCACACCCACAAGCACATGCTCACGCATACCAGCACACACACACACACACACACGCACAGTCATTCTGGCACATGTTCGCAATGCTTAAATGGAATTTGCACACAATTTTCAAATGCCATCAGAAAGCATTTAGTCGTATTTCATGCTGCATTTCAATGCGGCGTTGAATGATGGCGCCAATTATAAAACGCGTTTCTTTTGTTGCAAGTGTTGTTAACCTTTCACTTGGCCACTTGAGGCTGCAATGCCAATGGCCATCAGCGAACGGCTCACATGTATCTGAACAGCGCATTATCTTTGTATAAGTATGCCTTTCATTTGGCTATAAAAACACTTGAGATTGAGACACAATTTAGGCATACGATTTGGAGACTGCTAGACGGCAACATACCCTAGCAAGACAAGCAGTGTAGGACTAACAAATACTCTGTATAAGTATAGAAACTTAAAGTAGTTAAAGGATATTAAAGGTTTTTAGCCATTACAAACGTAATTTAACACAACTAACTAGTTTAAAGACATAAAAATTTTTTCACTTTTTTAAGCAATCCTAGAACTTTTGATTGACCCACAAGTGAGACACTCAGAGCACTTGAAATTACATTTAAACTTAAGCAATTTTATTGCTTTTTTATAATCCAAAATCCATAAAGTATTTTAGTGCCTTTCAGTGCTGGAATTAAATGCTAAAATTCACTCAGGGAATGCAGTCGACAATAATGAACGCAAATATGTTTTCAACAAGTTGTTTACAATTTGAACACGAAATTGCATTAATAAATAATTATGAAGAATTTGCAAATTGGATTCGCATTAAATGCCATTGTTGGTCAACAAATTCAATTAGTTTGTGATGGCCCGTTAGCGTTTAAGTTAACGTTAACGTGGCCTAAGCTGTCGCCTTGCGGGTATTGACTGTTTTATGCAATTTTCTTGACTGACATAATTGAATTTCATTTCTTGACAATCTTTCTGCACTTGAGCTGCAAACATGCCACTTGCAGCTTGCTCAACGAACCGATAAGCGGAAGCTTCACTTGATTGCAGCAACAACATCCGGAAAACAATTTCTGGTCAAGCAATTAGGATTTGAGTTTGTGACCAAAAATTTACACTGCTGTTTGTGCAAATTTTAAACAAACACTTTTCAATCCACAGCGCTAACTTGTTTGTGTGCACATTGCAGTTTTGGGTTGTGGCGTGCGGCATGTGGCAGTGGCATGCGGCATGTTGCATCCATAAATTGTGGTCGCCATTTGCTGCATTGTCGTGCTACGTGCAGCGTTATCAGCAACATACATTTTTCAACGCCATAACATAAACTTTTAATTAAATTTTTGTAAAAATACCTGAAATTTCTCCCTCTCTCTCCCTCTCTTTTCCTCTATTTCGCTCTCTCTTTTATGTTAAATATTTGTTCAACATTTTCCCGTCATAAAAGTGAATTTTTATTTTAATAGTGCCCACTGGTTGTTTGCTTGTATATTACGAAATTAATGCATTAAGCTTTAATTTGCTGTATCCTCTGGACAACAATCTGTTGTATGTGTATTCCCATAAGGCCAGTTTGCAGTCAAAGCTTTAAGCAGAGTTTAATTGCCATCTATTAGCCATTGTTTTGTGCAAAATTGGTAGATAATAAATCGTTTGTAACTTATTCATTACAATAACAAACATAATAACTGTTACTTTCTATATAAAACATGGAATTGATTGAGATTGCATCTGTACACCCAATTGATTTTAAAAGTTTAAATGTGTCTGTTCAAAAAATACGATTGAATACTAACAACAAACAAGGCAGACACTTGGATTTATTGTCATTCTTATTACACTAAAAATCCATAAAGAATTCTAAAATAGCATCACTTTAAATGCACACGCTCAAGAAATATTAAATTATTTAAATAAACAGCAACACTAAATTTATCTCTAGAAATCTAATAATTTTTAGTGCAAGTCTAGCACCGGGTATGCTGCTGTCGTGTGCGCTCAACTGTAGTCGTTTAGGCTTATTTATGTCACATTTTTGGCTATTTTTGCAGACATTTTTTGTTGTGTTAAATTTAGCAGGGTTTATTTTTGGGGTCGTTGGCGGTCAAATGCCATGCTGTGGGTGTTTAAATGTACGCATGTTGCCCAACGTCATAAAAAATGGGGATTTGGAGTCAAGTACATGCAGAGCCTTCTTGTTATTGTTTCCCAATGCGATGACAACAACAATAAACTGCGACAAGTGATAAGTACGCAAGTAATAAGTCGATTGCCCTCAGAGAGAAAGATCTTTCGCTGCAGCGAGTTCACTCTCTCTCGCGCTCTCCTTCTCACTCACTGCGCATCTTCGTGCTCTCCGCCGTAAACTACAGTGTACCAGCACTTGAAGTATACAGATCTCAGGGCGAATTTCTTATTCAGTTGCCGACGTTCGTTTGCCGCGACAAGTTCAAAGTACTCTTGATTTTGGGGCCGCGTTGCCAAAAATGTGCCAAGTTTCTTACCGCAACCGGGAGTCTTAGTCCATACATCATGTATTCCCTATTATTTGTATTATTTCTAATATCGGGGCAGCTTTTGTTGACCACCAATGGCGTTTTGGGCAATCAATATTTCGGCGCAGGCAAGCGAATCGCTGGCGATCAGTTGTTGTTGAAGGATGTGCCACATTCGCGACCTGCCAGTGATCCACCGAGAGTTGTTTTCACCTATAACATCGAAGAGCCTATAACCTACATTGAGATCACATCGGAGGAAGTGAGTTGACTTTGTCGCCGAACCCTCAAAAATTGTTTGTGCTTCGTGTTTTTGTATTTTGCATATTCGCAGACCAAAATAGAAATGAAATTTGCTTTTTTTCGTCACCGCGTACGAAAAGTGCCCACAGAAAACAAAAACAAAAAAATTGAAGACATCAACAAACAGCAAACTACATAAATATGTATTTATTTATATATTTTTGTACATTTGTGTGCCCCTCGCTTGCCGTCTCCCTACAAATTTTGTTTGCCATCAGATTTGCAGCTTATTATTGCCTTAGAATCGTTTAGGATTATGAGCAATGTGTGAAAATAAATTCCGATTTTGAAATGTAAATGTGACTAGCTAAATGCAAGTGTCTCTACTAAATGAATATTCAGAGCAGTAAGTGTAAAACGCTAAACTGCATAATTAGCAGGGCCTGCAAATGTTTGTTGTGCCTGCTGAAATTTCAAAGATATTTTGATTTTTGAATTCAATGGCAGAATATTCAAGAGCTAAAAATATGAAAAATAAATGAAATTCTTTTGTATCTTTGGCCCAATTTGTAGTACAAATAAGCTACTCTAATTATTTTTGTAGCGTATTTTTTTATTCACATATAAACGGCTTTGTTTCGTAGTTCCTGGAAAAGCAACATTAATCATAATTCATGTTATAACTTTATTAGAAAACCGATAAAAGTTTTTGGGAATTGGTATTCTCCAAAAAACTTGTATATTTGAGTATATATGTATGTATGTATGTATATGTATGTATGTTGCAGTACTTGTTCATTTTTAATCAGCTCAAACATACTGCAAATGAATATTCGGCTATTTGGCACGTCTTTTAACAAGGCAGCGTGAAAAGTGGAATGCTTGAAATGTAAATTTGCTTTCAATAAGGCTGCTTATGACGCGATTTTTCTTAAGAAAATTGCAAAACAAATTCATGTTTTTTTAATGATATACAAAGTACATTTTTGGATGCTAAATTTGATGTTTTTGTTGCTGTTGTTGCCACTGTTGATGGATGTGGTTTTCGGCGAGGCGTAGCCAATTTTCTATATGCTTGATTGAATTCCCAATTGAATAACAAAGTTCTTCTTTTCCAGAACATATCAGCAAAGGTGCAATTTAGCTACACTAACAGTCTGGTTGTGGGCATGGTTAGTCTTCATGACAAGGAGCCTACTGAAAATGACGAATTCGAGCTCGTTGATATGACTCCAACAGAATTCGATGTGACCATCAATATCTTTGGCTTTAATGACACGAGAATGAATTTTAATCCCACATTGCTGCTAAATCGCGATACACATTACGAGGGTCAAATGGAGTTCTACGAGGGATCGCAGGAAAAGTTTGAAATGTTTAAAGAGGAATACGTTGAGCCCTACAGCAATGCGGATTTTGAGTCAAAGGACAAGGACATAGAGATAGGAGAGCGTCAAGAGGGTGAGTATAATACATTTTTTCTGATTTATATTTATTTTCTATATTTACTTTCCAGGTGATGACTTGTTGTTTGAAATTTATCAGACGTCGCCGGAAATGCCAGCAGGACAGAGCAACTATACCCTTTACTTCTACTACATCGACAGCGATTACATAACCTACGTCAAATTTGTTCTCTACGATGTGAGTAGCAAGTTTTCAAATTGATCGATTGCTTTAACTAATCCAAAAAAATATACCCAACAGCACTTTCTGAATAAACAGAGAACCGCGGCGGAGTACAAAGCACCCGATGCCGAGTACACTCATTACTCGCCAGGAACGCTCAAGGCCGCCATCACAGACTACAACATCACATCGATGTTTGTGCAAATGTTTGTGTATGGCTATCGTGGTGCAAACAGTGCTCCACCGGGCTACAAACCCTTCTTGCCGCCTAAACGAAACGTAGACTGGGAGTCAACCACTCTCTCCCTGATGGATATACAACTGACATTACTCAAGAACGGCATGTCATCAGAATCAACCGATGAAGTCGAAGATGATGAAGATGCGGATATGGTGCCTGATCATTTGCCACAGGCGAGGGAATCAATCGATAAAGTCAAAGATGATGAAGATGCGGATATGGTGCCTGATCATATGCCACAGGCGAGGAGTGTGAGCAGTGCTGCACTGGCTCAACAGGGAGTGTTGGGACAGCGGCTTTATGCGTTGCTTGGCCTAATGCTTTTAGCTGTGGCATAATTGGAAGCACAGACAATTAGTTAAATCATCGAGAAAAGCTTTACGAGTAGAGTTGTAGTTCCATATTATTTACACTGTAATATTTAACCAAATAAACCTATTAAACCTACACACACACACACACATGCAGACCCACACGCATACACACACTCGTTGACAAACAAATTGAAAAAGTTGCGGCTAAAGTAGGTCATGGCACGGACATCACCCTCTCAACCTCATGACTCTTGTGACTCCCCTCGTTGGCAAATTATCTGCGACGACTACTGCGATGGTGGTTGATTTGGCAGCGCAAACAAAAAAGAAAAAGGAAAAGTGAAAAGGCTGCTGACGTATTTACACACACACACACAAACACACACATTCACACACACACCCATTTTTATATGTATGTAAAGAAAAGTTTTTATTCTAAGCCGCCTTTGTCCAGCTCTTGCGACTGTTTATTTTCCTCGGACAGCCTGAATTGCCTCCTTCCCCCTGTGTAAGGGTGTGTGTGTGTTTGTGTGAAAAGTTGTGAAACTTGCACAGCAGTCCATATATAGAATTAACTTACAGACAGCGTAATGCTTTGCTCTTAAGGCCATCATCATGTCCGTAGCAACCAAATGGCCAACAACAAAAAAATTGGTCGCTGCCTTTTGCCAAGTGCAAGACACTTTCAACCGCATTTCCACATAAAGCGCTGCCTCCAAACATGTCCAAGTCCAAAATTGCTTTGTTTCATGTCATCTGCAGGCGGCAATCAGCTATTCAAGCAATGCGAAGGGCTTGAACGACTGTTAGATACTCTATAAATTGTTTGAAACAAGTGGAGTTTTTGTGTGGTTTCCAATATGAATCTTTATTTACAATGAATTTTAAGTTATAGCCCTGTCGATAAATTTGACTCTGTTGTAAATTATTCGCTTGCACCATAATCGAGCTTTCAATTAAATATTCACAGCCTAACATTGTTTTTTACAGGGTATAAAATGTGTATATAAAGACAGCAGAACACGGAAAAGCAAAGCAAAACGTTTAGCAAAGAAAACCTGAGTCACAAACACGACTATTACACACGTAGCAGTACCTCAGCAGCTCAGCTCCTCTGGTAGAGGTTCTGCTCCCCACATATAGCGATGATATGGCAACGCCAGCAAATAATTCCACAGAGTAGCCAGGAAGAGCAAAGAAGATGCAGACGAATAAAGACGAAGCCATAAGGCAGATGAAAGCAGGCAGCCAGAGTAGCAAACAGACATGAGAACGTATGTCTTAAATGGGGAAGTGGTGGGAGAGGGAAGGAGGAGGGAAGAGGGTGCGAAGCAAATATACCTGTGCCACGGGAGTAACTTATAGCCATATTTATGTTTAATTCACAACAGAAATTTGTAATATTTAACAAATTTGGCAGCTCTTGCCGCATTTTTCCCAAAAGACCAAAGCCGAAAATGAAATGAAAATAAAACATGGAAGGAAAAACTTTAAGAAAATGCCTCCAGCGGCAGCTTGGGCTAAATTGAAAATTTCTTTTTATGCGTGCCGCTTACAGTTTTTATGTGCAGACATATAATACAGGATATTATATAAGTGTGTCTGTGTGTGTGCCTGTGTGTCTGTGTGTTTGTGTGCCTTTGTGTGCCTGTGTGTAGCTGTAGGGCGTGGCATTGGCATTGTAAACAACAACGGATAAGCAGCACACACAAGTGTCATCCAGATACACGCCCTGAGCTCTGCCTGGCAACGGCTGTCAGTCATGGTTGTCCTTTTCCCCCACCCTCGTAGGGTTAGTGGGTAGTAAGCCAAATACGAACCCCACTAAAGGGGTGACGTGTGCTTTTGTCAATAACTTAATAACTTAAATTATGGTTTAATGCTCACGTAACAACATTTTGCCACTTGTGCCAAGCACGCGCCAAGTGTGAATGTAAGACCTTCCTTTGGGCCAACCCTACGACTGGAAAGCACCGATGAATCGACCATCAAGCAACTACATAAGACAGCAGACGGCTGAGAACCATGAAATGAGGGCCAACACCTGAAAACTTGAGGATTTTCAAGGTTTATGGCTTGAGTATTTCGTTGAATTGGCCTTTTGAAACATTTGAAAAGCTGCGAAGACCTTTAGGAAGGGCGTTTGGTAGATTTCATAAAAAAATGTTTTAACTATCTATAATCGTTTTCAATTACCAACTTTTGCACTAAACATCAGCTTATATCTTGAACAAATCTATGTGTAAGTTTTCTTGGTATCGAATGTCTAGACTGTTAGTTTTAAAAATCATTAAAGTGTTTTTTAATGTTAATGAATACTATTTAATTTGGTTTGTCTTCCAACAACAACATTAAAATATTTCCCTCCTCCAAATTGAAATCTAAACCAAAATCTAAGCTGACAGTTTCACAGTCTTGTGACTGAGTGTGTGCGTGTGTGTTTGGTATGAGTTTTGAAGTGTGTGTGAGTGTGTGTAGGTAAGTGTGTGTGAGTGGCATGCCTGCTGGATGCGCGCACGTGCTTTACCTTTCGATCCCTTTTTTCATACCTTACCCCAAAGTTATTATCGATTTTCTTTGTTGCTTTTGTTTGGTTTATGTCTTTTCCTTTTTTGTTGTCATCATCGTTTAGTTTATTTGCGCGTTTGCATTTAAAATAATTAAAAAGGTATTTGGCACAATTGGTCGTACATGTTTTAGCCATTACCGCAATTCGGTGGGTCAGATGCTTCAGTGCATCCATTTCTCGAGCTGCATAATTCATAATATAATGCCCATTGTCGTTGGCCGCCTTTGTGTACATATGTGTGTGTATTTCGAGACGGGGCCAACTCATTAGCGTACGAGGATTCAGCCAGGTGCTGACAATATGTACGCGGGTCAGGGGTCTACCGCCGGTTGTGGGGATTGTGGGGGCATGGACACATGTCTGAGTAAGTCTTGAATTGCAGATGTCTGCTTCACAGGCTTTGCATTTGCATTTTATTAAATTTGAAAAGCTCTTCGCACAATCGCACCCATCCACTTGTCAGTTCACCTGGGCGCCATTGTTAGCGATACGGCTGAGGGCTTAGTGGGTGCTGTCTAGAGGGGCTGTTGTGTGGGCGGAGGGTGGATGAGAAAGAGGTAAAGGGTGCGCTTGTGCGCATTGCATATTTATGCACTTAATAACGCATTTTAGCATGCTCAAGTGCAACTCATCTTTTGTTACAATATATACAGCGGAAAGCAGGATAGAGACAGGCATATATATTCTATATATAGTCTATCTTTTTTTTACTGCAGACACAACTGCAAATGGTTTTCACATGTCCCTTTCGCCCAGCGTTGACAAATGGAGCATGAGATACATGACATGTCAGTTGGCATGAATATGCATCCGTTTCATTTCAATTCTCATTTTCCTTTCGCTTTTTCGTACTCAGTTTATTTCCATTCTTCTTAAATTCCCAATCCAATTCACATACTTTTATCACTAACCATACAACACATAGATGCGAAAGCAAACGCTAGCTTTGGAACGGCAAAAAGCCGATCGTCATAGCGCCCCCAGAGAGCCGATCGCCTCTTAGCAAATTCGACGCTGACGAGAGTAAGTTTAGTCTGATTCAGTCATTATTTCGCTTGTGCTCTCGTTTCGTATTTATATGTTTGTCTCTTTCTAGCATGTCAGATACACATATTTGCGAAGTCAGCACACTTCCGCAATCAGCTAGTTGCAAAAATGTATGTTTTCTACGAAATAGCGATCGATCTTGGGAGTCATAAGTCCCACGGCGCTAAAATTTGTTGAAAATAGTTGTTATTGATAATAGCTATTCTGAAAATATTGAAAATCTAGATTATAATAATTTTTTTCTTGTTAAATAAGCAACTTTAAATGCACAATTCCCAATTCTGGGGCTCTATGACGCATTTGCTTTGAGTTTGAACTCACGCACTCCGCTCGCCAGTCAAGCACCTAGTCGCCTGCGCCACGAGTACATTTGCTCGCGGCAAAAGTCACAAAAAATAAGTTTCAATGCATTTTGCTAAAACAATTGACAGCCAAAAATACTTGCAATTTAATCAGATTGTAACTCAGCAACAAACTGTGTTTTATAAATAATCTCAAGACTTTAACACAACCTTTGAGTTAATTCTCGACAGTTTTATGGGGTCATTATAATCGTTTCAAAAAGATAAATGTTTTATAAAAAAAATTACAAAAAACTCAGCACAAATCTCATTAAACACTTGAAGATCAACTTTGTTAGGCAATCGCCAACAACTTTTGATTAGATTATGTGCATTGAAAAAACTTGCAGCTTTCTTTTTAGACCCCGTACTCTAAAAAAGAGTAGAGGGGTCTATTAGGTTTGTCAGAAGCGAAATGTGCGTAACAGGCAGAAGGAGGCGTGGCCGACCCCATAAAGTATATATATTCTTGATCAGCATCAACAGCCGAGTCGATATAGCAATGTCCGTCTGTCCGTCTGTCCGTCTGTCTGTCCGTCCGTCCGTATGAACACCTGGATCTTTTAAACTACAAAAGCTAGAGCCACCAAATTTATAATGAAAGTCCGTTATTATCTTACGCAGGTTAAGTTTATTTCAAATTTTTGCCACGCCCCTTACCGCCCCCGCAATGAGCAAAAAACCAGACACACCTCGAAAAAAATGTAGTTTTAGGCAAATAACTCAGTAACTATGGCACTTAGGAAGACCATTTCTGGTTGCTAGAGTTGCTAGAGACAGCCTTAATGCAATGTAATTCAAAATTTTGGCCTGCCACGCCCCCTTTTCTCATAAAAGCTAAAAAACTTTCAAAATTTCAAGCTCAAAATTTGCATGATTTAGGGCATTTAGTCAAATAGTACAGTGTTTATAATTAATTATTCGAAGAGAGGAATATCATATCAAACTATATTCCAAGCGCCGTTAAAATCCGTCAATTAACAAAAAAGTTATTAGCTTAGAAAGTTTATGTAATTTAGCTGCAATTTCGCCGCCTGTGTGACGTCAGCGTCTGCTCGCAGACGCTGCGTCGCTGCGACGTTGCGACGCCGCCGTGCCGACCAGTGCTAGGCACGCATACATACATATGTGCATACACATAATTTCAAATGAGTGTGTACTTGTATGTATAACATGTAAATGCGAATAAGCGGAACAAGCTTGAAAGTAGCGCGTGGTGCGAATGGTAGAGTTACGGCGCGATGTGAAATCGTTGCCTGAGGGTCGTGGGTTCGAATGCTGGCAATGAGAATTGCTAATTTAATTTTTTTTAAATATCAATTTAAAATATACATATAAATTTTAATTTTTAAATTTCGTTATAAAATTTTAATTCAAATTAAATACAAATGCGCATTATTATGGGAGTACGGGGTCTTTTACAGTCGGCTCGATCGACTGTAGCCTTTCCTACTTGTTTACGCTGCTGCCAGCTATCGACTCATATTCAAATATCAGAAAAAGATTAGCAATCGCTGATTGCGCTATCATTATAAATTGGCAAATTTTTCGCTCGCTAAGTCAGTTGATCTAAGACCAGAAATGGAAACCGACTAGTAAGTGCAGCACGGTTTAAACTTTAAATTATTGGCCGGACAAACCAATCAAAATATTTGCAGCAAGGATAAATCTCCAGTAAGGAGCACGACCCATGGCCAGGTGAGGGGCGCTCTGAAAAAGTCTATTTATGATGAGCTCTACTACACTTTCGATGGCATCCCATATGCCCAACCGCCTCTGGGTGAGCTACGCTTCAAGGAGCCACAGGATGTCCAACCCTGGAATGGAATACTTGACTGTACGGAGCCTAAAGATAAATGTCTTCAATACAACAGATTTTCTAAAAAGATTTCCGGCTCAGAGGACTGTCTTCACCTGAACATAGCTGCAAAAAAAGTTGGATTTTATTTATAAAACTTGCAATACAAAAACTAATAACAACATTACACCAGTTGCATAGTGAGAAACCTTTGCCTGTGATGGTCTATATATTTGGAGGACGGTTTGTAGCCGGCGATCCGACGAGCCGTGCCTGGTCACCGGATTATCTAATGCGAGAAGATGTAATCTATATAAGCATCGGGTACCGATTGGGAGCGTTTGGTGAGTTTTTAAAGTAGTATCAAAAAGCTGAGATGTCATCTAATCTTTTTGAAGGATTTATGAGTTTTGCGGATTCTTCGCTGGGCATTCCCGGCAATGCAGGACTAAAGGACATTGTGCTGGCCTTGAAATGGATCAAAGCTAATATAAAATACTTTAATGGGGATGATAAGAACATAACTCTTTTTGGGCACTGTGCGGGCAGTATGTTGGTGCATCTCTTGTCTGTCACTCCTAAGACCGAAGGACTTTTCCACAAATTCATTCTTATGGCAGGATTTATGCATGAAATGATGCGAATGGCCAACATTGAGTACCGTCTAGCGAAAAAGTTGGGGTATCAGGGTGAAAATATTGATTCCAAAGTTTACGAGTTTATTAAAAATATTGATCCTAAGACTCTGGTTGCGACTAATATGTTAACAAAGCTGGAAAGCTCTGTCGGTGTTTTCTTCACAACATGTACACCTATAATAGAGCCCTATGAAACCCCAGCTGGTTTGATATACAGCGAGCCACGGGAGCTACAAGCCAAAGCCTGGACCAATCAGATTCCACTCATGCTGGGCATCACCAGTAATGACGGATTTAAGATTCCCTTGCAATTCCTTAACATTATGAAACGGAATCCAGAGCTGATGCTTCCACAAACTTTATATTTCCATCCCGATATCGAGTTGCGAAGCAAAATGACAAGGGAATTCGTGAAATACATCGCCCATGTGGAAAGCGCTGATATGACCGAGGAAGACCTACAACGGATTGTGGACGCCAGAACATTGTATATGGTGCACCATCAGAAGCGCATGGTCGAGGCCCGTTTGGCCTACAGCAAAGCCGAAACCTATCTTTACCGTTTCGACCTGGATTCACCCGATTTCAACTTTTACCGAATTCGCAACAATGGACCCGGTACTCGAGGTGTTGACCATTCGGATGAATTGTGCTATCTATTTAAGGTACCACCCGCCTTCAAGTTGGACAAGACCCGAGTGGAATACTCCACAATATGTAGGATGACTGCCATGTTTGTAGAGTTTGCCCTTCGATCTGATCCAAATGCTCCTATAACCCGACCTTTGGTTGACTGGAAGCCCATTTCTAAAGAGGGACCAACCATGTGTCTTAATATTAGTGAAAATCTGGAGTTTTTACCGCAGCCGGAGCAAGATAAACTAGAAATTTTCGATCGGTTATTTAAAGAGGCCGGTGCACCATGGGAAAAAAGTACAAATTCTGCACATAAACTTTAACTCGTTTGATGTTTAATATTTGTATACATTTGAAATATAACAGTTAACACTTTCAAAAGGACATATTCAATTAAATGCAAAAATAAACTGTATAATTAAAAATCCCATTATTTACTTTCAAAATAAACAATAGGCGTTAAGTAAACACTAACATTATAAAACACTTAAGTTTCAATTAAAAATAAAACAATCGGGCAAACTTTTGATAAGATTATGGGCCCAGAATAAGTTTCAACTTTCCCCTTTTGCTTTACAACAGGTCATTGTACAGCATACATTCGATTATCAGGATAAGATAACACTTATCAGCGATAACACAATTATTATGTTGCCAAATTTTTTGCTAGTTCTGTTAGTTGTTCCAAGACCAGATATGGAAAGTGACTGGCAAGTGCAGAGTGGCTAAAAAAAACTGAATTATTATAAACTGGATAACGAGAATTTCGAAGAACTTTCCCTATTTTTGACACTCCCGCAATTTGTAAAAATATTATTTTCATACAACTTGGCAACAACTAGAGGTATCGTCATTATAATCTTAGCTAACCCCACGACGTTTAGTTCAAATCGGTCAACGGAACAGAGCGGAACAACGGATTGAGCGGTTCGTTGCTTCTTCTTCTTCTTTGTCGAGTTTTGTTTTTGACTCATCTTTCGTAACTAGTTCATTGCAGTTCATTTGAGTGATCTTTATCGATGAATTTAAAAGATAATTAAGATACTAAATAATCGATAAGTTTATTTGCTCGGCTTTTCGTATGGTCGTCGTTTGTTTGTGGACTATAATTTCACCATACTATTTTGGTGATTCAATCGAACCGTTTCAATTAACATTCATTACGGACTTCTGCTTCGTATCGTTTGCAGATCTGTTACTATTGTTTTCATCCAAATCAACTTTTATGCTGCTGAGTTTTAGGCTAGTTCAGATAAGTTGATTGCAGCTCAGCTATGGAAACAGACTAGTGAGTTAAGATCGGCTGAAATACTAAACTTCCTACAAAAGCTACTTAACATTATTTGCAGCAAGGAAACATCTCCAGTTCGGAGCACGAGCCATGGCCAGGTGAAGGGCGCTCTGCAGAAGTCCATTTATGATGAGCTCTACTACACTTTCGATGGCATCCCGTATGCCCAACCGCCTCTGGGTGAGCTACGCTTCAAGGAGCCACAGGATGCCCAACCCTGGAATGGAATACTTGACTGTACGGAGCCTCGTGCTCAATGTCTTCAAGTCAACAGGTTCACCAAAGAGATTTTGGGCTCAGAAGACTGTCTCTATCTTAATATAGCAGTGAAAAAAGTATTATCACACTCATACATATTCGGATAGATAATTTAAAATTAATATTCCATTAGTTGAAAAGTGAGAAGCCTCTGCCTGTGATGGTCTATGTTCATGGAGGATATTTTACAGTCGGGGATCCTACGAGACGTGCTTTGTCACCGGAATATCTGATGCGAGAAGACGTCATCTACATCAGCATAGGATTTAGACTGGGAGTCTTTGGTAAGTATATTTAATATATCAAAATTATTCAAATTAATTCGATTGTCTTTGCAGGATTTCTGAGTTTTGCGGATCCCGAGCTGGGAATACCAGGCAATGCAGGTCTAAAGGATATAGTGCTCGCACTAAAGTGGATCAGGGCTAATGTGGGTAACTTCAATGGAGACGAGAACAACATCACTCTGTTTGGCCACAGCTCAGGAAGCATGGCCACGCAGCTTTTGTCAGTGGTTCCTCAGACCGAGGGATTGTTTCACAAGATGATTCTTCTATCCGGTTTTATGCATGAGATGAACCGTCTACCCAATATTGAGTTTCGTCTAGCACAAAAGTTGGGCTATCAAGGAAATAATATTGATGCTGATTTGTACAGCCTTATTAATAATGCTGACCCTCATCTCTTGGTTTCGACCAATATTTTAACGGAAGTAGAAAAGTCGAATGGTACGCTATCTACAACATGTTCACCTACCATAGAGCCTTATGAAACCCCTACGGGTTTGATATATGCAGAGCCACGGGAGCTACAGCGCAAAGCCTGGAGTAACAGGATTCCTATGATACTGGGCATCAACAGTAACGACGGAACTAGTCCATCTGTGGAATATCTAGAAGTTTACAAACAATATCCAGAGTACTTGCTACCTCACACTCTTCTCTTCCATCGTGATCCCGAAATAAGAAGAAATATGGGAAAGAATGTGGTGAAGTCCATCTGCAAGGTGGACATCACTGAGTTGGACGAAGAAAGCTTGAAACGCTTTAAGACAGGCAAGACCAGATTTATGATGCACCAACAGGAACGCCTGACAAGTGCTCGATTGGCCTATAGTACAGCCGATACATATCTTTACCGATTCGATTTTGACTCACCCGATTTCAACTTTTATCGCTTGCGAGATATGGGACCCGGTACTCGAGGTGTTGTTCATGCGGATGAGTTGGGATACATATTTAAAATACCAGCCACATTTAAGCTGGATAAGACGAGAGCGGAGTATTCCACAGTATGTAGAATGGCTGCCATGTTGGCAGAGTTTGCTCTTCAATCGAATCCAAACGTTCGTATAACCCACACTTTGGGTAACTGGGAGCCCATCTCTCAGGAGGGACCAATATTGTGTCTAAATATTAGTGAGAGTATGGATTTCATGCCACTGCCGTATCAAGATATGCTAGGGTTTATGGACAAATTGTTCGAGGAGGCTGGAGTGGATTTGATTTGACTTATCGCAGTTCCAATGAGATATTTACTTGCCCAGATGGGAATTGGTTCGTTGTCAAATGATGCATTAAAATTTGATTACTTTTGAAAGGTGTCCAATGTTTCAGATTAATCAATGTAATCTAAGAGTTAACGAAATTAAAATACAAAGAGAAAACTTTGCAGTCAAAATTTAAGATTATTCATTTACGTTTAGATTTTGATAAGATATTCATTCTTTGGTTAAAAGATCATATATGACTTTAATTCGTTTCTTATCACTCTAGTGACGAAATCAGAATCCAAAATCACTTACTCATTGTTGTGTGTTCAAGTTTTAGTCAAACTCATCTGAGCTTAAAAAACAAAATATTTGTTGTGTGATCTGTGAATTTCAAACACATTCAGGCACGTCTAAATTGGCTGAACCAGAACGCTAAAGAACAACAAGTCATAGTCTGATCAAAGAGCCCTCGTTAGAGGCTAATCAAAACGTATTCTTGTGCGACTTCTGGACACACTGCTTGATATCTAAGCCCTAGAGCTATGTCTGACATATAACTAAATGGAAAATTTGTATATGATGTCGCAGCCAAAGAAAATGATAACGTATCTAGAAGACCCCTTACTAAGGCGTTAAAAACTGTTATCAAGAACCTAAAAGGTGTAGGTGCCTTTAATTATGTTGAATGTTAGCTTTACAAATCTCAAGAAGAGATTAGATATCATCTTCAAACTTTTATTGGTGAATTTTTTGGATTGCTCAGACAGTCGTTCGCCGAGCAGCTATGGAAACAGACTAGTAAGTTAAGATCGGCTGAAATACTAAACTTCCTACAAAAGCTAGTTAACATTATTTGCAGCAAGGAAACATCTCCAGTTCGGAGCACGAGCCATGGCCAGGTGAGGGGCGCTCTGCAGAAGTCCATTTATGATGAGCTCTACTACACTTTCGATGGCATCCCGTATGCCCAACCGCCTCTGGGTGAGCTACGCTTCAAGGAGCCACAGGATGCCCAACCCTGGAATGGAATACTTGACTGTACGGAGCCTCGTGCTCAATGTCTTCAAGTCAACAGATTCACCAAAGAGATTTTGGGCTCAGAAGACTGTCTCTATCTTAATATAGCAGTGAAAAAAGTATTATCACACTCATACATATTCGGATAGATAATTTAACATTAATATTCCATTAGTTGAAAAGTGAAAAGCCTCTGCCTGTGATGGTGTATGTTCATGGAGGGCGGTTTATAGCCGGAGATCCTACCAGACGCGCTTGGTCTCCGGAGTTTCTAATGCGTGAAGACGTTATATTCATTAGTGTTGGATATAGATTTGGAGCATTTGGTGAGTATTTTAAACTTGTATGGAATGTAAAAACGACATTGAAAGTCTTCTAAGGATTTCTGAGTTTCGCGGATCCTTCACTGGGCATTCCCGGCAATGCAGGACTAAAGGACATAGTGCTGGCCTTGAAATGGGTCAAAGCTAATGTAAAATACTTCAATGGAGATGAGAATAACATAACTCTTGCTGGCCACAGCTCAGGCAGTATGCTTGTGCACCTTTTGTCTGTGAGTCCTCAGACCGAAGGACTGTTCCACAAATTCATGCTTTTAGCGGGATCTATGCCTGATTTAATCCGTCAGCACGATGTTGAGTACCAGATAGCACAAAAGTTGGGATATCAGGGAGAAAATGTCGATTCCCAAGTGTACAACTTTATCAAAAATACTGATCCCGCTGCCCTGGTGACTGTTAATATTCTAAAGGAATCCGACAGGGTCCAAACTCTCTTTATACCCATGTGTTCACCTAATGTAGAGCAGTACGAAACTTCCACTACCATTTTACTAGCTGAGCCTAGAGAGTTGCAATGTACAGCCTGGACTAATCGGATTCCTTTAGTTCTTGGTGCTAATAGTGAAGATGGATTTAATGTCTCAGTTAAATTTATTGAAGCTTACAAAGAACAACCAGAACTCTTGCTGCCAAGAATACTACAATCCATCCCTGACTCGGATCTGCGAAGACAATTCGGAAGAAAGTTCATCGAGTTCGCCTGTAAAGTGGAACTAAATGAACTGAGCGAAGCCAGTTCCGATTCGCTGTTGAAAATCAAAACGGCACTAATGTGCCATCTCGGAAGTGGTTTGATTAAATCTCGCTTGGCCCATGGCGAAGCCGATACGTATCTTTACCGTTTCGACTTTGAATCGCCTGATTACAACTTTTTCCGCTTGCGCGACAAAGGACCCGATCCCGCTAATCGCGGAGTTGTGCACGGTGATGAGTTGGCCTATATTTTCAAAACTCCAGCCGCCTTCAAGCTGGACAAATCCAGAGGGGAGTATGCCACAATATGCAGAATGACTGCCATGATCGCAGAGTTTGCCCTACGATCTGATCCGAATGCTCCAATAATCCGATCTTTGGTTAACTGGCAGCCCGTTTCTAAAGAGGGACCAACCATGTGTCTTAATATTAGTGAGAAATTGGAATTCATACCTCAACCAGAACGAGAACACTTAGAGTTTCTAGACAGACTATGCGAGCTGGCAGGTGTGGAATTATAATCTTGGAGTCAACCTAAGCTTATCGTTTAGTTTGCATGTTTGAATAAAACATTTTGATAAGTCGATTCTTTACTCGATACTCTTGGGAATTAACTGATTAATTTAAAACAGTGGGTAAAAAATCCTTTCAGTTTTTTGATATAATGAAACTGTTGATTAAAGTTAGCGGCTTGAAAAGAAAATAATGAATTGAATTTACTGTTTTGGACATAACAATGTTCGAGTCTGAGCAGGATTGACCCTCATCCATCCATCCACACACACACACCCACACACACACAAAATCGAACTTTATGCAATAGTTAAGTCTGGTCACTTACATAATTGATTGATTTGGCGTGCAACAATTGAATGTGGACGCTCTGAGCCTTGTGGCAAGTGGCAAGTGGCAGGCACAATAACCACACACAAGTTGAAACAACAACAAGAGCAACAGCAACTACAGTTTGAGTTGCGTTCTGAAGCCAAAGCTAACAAACAAAATGCTGGGTAAACCAATCAATGACACAACTGAAAGCCACAATGTCAGCCATGGGGACACAAGAAGCAGGATTGAACACACACATACACACTCACCCACACTCTATTTGTCTCGCTCTGCCAATATGTGTGTGTTTGAATCACAGATTTCACATAAAATTACAGTTTTTAGAGCTGGCCACAAACAGAACTAAGTGCAGGCTGAATACTTGGCTTAAATTGCACTGCCAATCGAAAAAGACAGAGAGGGAGGAGGAGAGAGAGAGACTGAGATAGAAAAGAACGCGTTCCAGCGCGTGCCGTTTCTTAATTGAAACTGTCAGCATCAGGCGACCATAAATCAACACGGCCTAATCTGGAACTAACTCGACTTCAGTTTAGGCCAAACAATTAAAAAGTTTTCAATTAACTCACAGCAGCCGAAGCAGCAGAATTGGCACTTGTAATCGGCACCTGTTCAACAAGCCCAGTTAAAGCTAGCGACTCATGTTTAAATCGGCTTAAGGAAAAGGGTGTTTGGGCCTTAAGGTAAGGGGGGCGGGGGCACTGCTGGCTGAGGGCGTGGACGTTGCGCACGTAACACATTTATAACGCGTGAGTTGTCTTCTCTGCGTCTATGTGTGTGTGTGGGAGTGTGTGTGTAGTGCGAACAGATGAGTTTTGAAACATCGTGTTCACAACTTTCATTCAGGGTTGCTTACTAAACTTGTGTATAGCTATGCGCAAGTGTGGCAGTGTTTAATTACGAGATACCACGTATGGTTGAGGTTAAAAAAATAATTTTTTTAATTAATTCAACAAAGGCAAAAAATAACTCCGAAGCAATTATTTAAAATATACATACATAATATTTTAATTGAGGTTGAAAAATCCTTTTACATTCAAACCAGTAAAACTTCTGCCTTAAATTTAACTAATATCCTTTTCACATTCTTCCCAATTAACCTATGGAGCAAATATGCCTAATAGCGACCCATATATTACTGCATTTATATTTTATAACAATTTGCACACATTAATTTAACCTATTTAATTATTAAAATCGCCTTTCTTCTAATTATACAAGCACATAAAGATGTATTAATTAAGCCATGAGTAACTAACTAATTTGAAAAGAGCATACAATTTAAATGAATTCAAAAGGGGTGTAGAAACCAAAATAATACAGACCAACAAGCTACACTAACTTAAACATTACTAATTAAAATATACAAAATAATATTAATTTATGTTATTTAGCATGTGAGCAACTTATTAACATGAATAATTTTTGTTAGTAATTCATTTGGGGAGCAGTGGAATTAATTTAAACTCTTGCGGCAATATACCCTCTCTTTTGCCTATGTTAGAGGGTTTCGCTGCTCAGCTCATTACGAATATAATAAACGTAGAAACGTAACCAAACGGTAAAAGCGAGCAGCAGAGGAAGAAGCAGAAGACGAAGCTAAACAACAATAATAAAAGCTGGCGCAACGTCTGCTGCTTTGGCATTTTTATGGTTCTTGCAAAATTAAATAAAAACACGCGCAATGAAACAAACATAAATAACGCAGCAGCCGCTACCCCTACCCCGCCCCTAACCGTTACCCCTACTCACAACCCCCTTTCATTCCTGTGCACCCTGCAATTCCCATAGAGCTAAACTGAGCTCCAACAACACACAGAGAACGAAACTTAACGAAATGAAATGAAATGCCGCTGGCATAAGCACAGTCTAGTGCACATAATTAGCGACGCGAGAGGGGAGAAAATAGTAAGAGCAATTGGGCCAGCTACACCCCCAAACAACTCACCCTCTCCACGCTGATTCGGATTTGTTTTAGTGGAGAATGGTCAGTGACCAGAGCTCAACTGTCATTTGCGGGTCTTGCAGTGCACTCAGATTGAATGGGACTAAGAACTCAATTATTTTTTACGGTATGTAATTAAAACACTGCAAAAGTAAAAGCGAGGGAGGGAAAAAGCCGAGAGAGAAACCAGTAGACGCAGAGAGAGTCAGAGTTGAACAGTCAACGTCAGCAGAAGGACTTATTAATGATGCTTAGCTCGCTCGCTCTCTCTCTCTCTCCCACTCTCTGGACAAATGCTTTGGCTAATGAAGCTTCAGCTAAGTCCACTGCTAATGCTTTGGACCAGGATGAACAGAATGAAATGATAGCAACGTTTCGTGCGGACTTCATCAACAGTTGCCCAGCTAATTACGCCAAGCGATGCCAAGTATTTCGCCATCTTCTTCAACTTCATGCTAAGATGACGGAATTTGTATTTGCGCGGCAGAGCTTAGTGGACGCTTTTTCAATTTATTAATGCTTAATTCGAAATCTGTTGGTGGAAGCAAAATGTGTAGCATACTCTCGAGCGCTTTATAAATTTATGCCAAAAGCATTTTAAGACACAACGCAACGCAAATCCACAAACAATTCGCTAAGTAAGCCAAATCATAACACTTCGTGACATGACTAGCAGATACTCTGTTGAATTGCAATTGCGACAAAGTTCGCTAACTTTTGGGCATCAGCGCTTGACAAAGAATTGGACACAAAATTTTCTACTATAAATTCTGCAAGCAAATTGCAGATACTCGTTATAATTGCCATTTCTAGAGAGTGTAAATGGAATTTAAATTAACTGCAAGTGTTTTAGTATCCCATACTAGTTTTCACTACTTTTAGCACTTTGAAAATATAGGAGCTTTATATAATATATAATGCCAGGAGCATTTTGTGACACGAAATATCTGCACACTATTTGCCTAATGAACAAAAACACTTATACTAAAACTCTAAACTAGAACTAGCTATAAATTTGATCAAAGTGCAACTCAGTCCCCCCCAATTGGACTTCTTGGAATTTGTTAAAAAATGTAGCATACTTTTAGACACATTTAAAATTCACACAATTCGCCCCATGAGCTGAATACCCATAAGTTCTCAAATTATGGGAAATAAATCATATTCTGTAATTTCGTTTCACATTAGAATCGTAGAAACAAGTGCACAGATTCCAAATCGAATATGTATTTCGAAATCCATTTCTCGTTTTTGTGTTTGCACAGGATTTGCATAATGACCAAACAGGAAATGACAAGGCAATGTTATCCCAGATTTTGATTTTCAGCAAGCACACGCCCCCCGAACCACTCAGCCTTATACGTGTATGTACTCGTATAAAACGATATCGAATTTCTTTTTACGATTTCATTTCGAGCATGTCAGAAAACGCAAACGTCTCCGTTTGTTGTGTCAATTTATGAATGTGAATCGGCGCGACAGTTGAAGCGCCTGCAACCCCTAAGCAGTGAGGGACAGAAGGGGGTGGTAGGGGAGCAGCAGAGAAATGGTTGGCAAATGGCTCATATGTGCACTGTGCACTTGACTTGACGCTGACACTGGCAGTTCCAACAGTCAAACGCTGCCTATTGTGTCAAGCAATTTGATTGTCCATCGCCCAAAGACAGACAATGCACGACAGCGTGTGTGTGTGTGAATCCGGCTATGTGTGTGAGTATATAACAACAAAAAAAATGACAGGCAAGGACTTTTAAGGAACGTAGTTTTATGATCGCCTCTGACACATTGGCTTTGATGACAAAACCAAACAAGCAATCAGTCAACAGAATGTTGAAATTGAAGTTGAGTTTAAGTCAGCGTCCATCTTAAGAGCTTGTTAAAACATTATGACACTAAGGATCAAGGCTACAACGCAGTACTCGTTTATAGCAACACACATATATAGAAATATATTATTATTCTATCTACTTTGATGTATTCGCTAAGGGATAATTTAAAGAGGCGCGCAAAGCTTTTTACTGAGATGATTTATACTTATAAAAGCAAAGTCACAACTCCCAACGGCTTCGAGCATTTAACGAAATGAAAGCGTCAGCGTCAACTGCTTATCAGCTGGCAGAAGAGACGCAGTAAATAAGCAACCTTACAACTGAGGGGTATACACAGCCGGTACATACTCTAAGGTGGGTCTGAAAACTGTAGGAAATGGAGGTTTGACAAAGGTTAACACAGAAAAGAAATTGTTTCTAGTTAAGTAATTTAAATGAAGGCTTCAATTAAATTGTAATTAATATTCTGAACTATTTTTCTCTTGTTTACTGGTATTCTATTTATAACTAGTTGTGTCTTAATTAAACTTTGCACATTTATATTAAGCTTTATTGTTGTTTATTTTTGGAAAGAGGTTTTTATGCGCTAAATTTAGCTAGCATTCCAATTAATCTATCTTATCCTTCTTTATACCCCTAAGTTAACATTTTAACCTAAGATAAATTGGACTTTACGTCTACATATCATATTTCCTTCATGTTCCCCTCATTAAAATCCTCAAAAAGTGTAAAATTGCCAGTAAGCCGAAATATTGATTTATTTTAGCACAACGAACACAGCTGTTAATCAAAAAGACAAGACAATTTATTTTATAACTACTTGTCATTTTTTTGTTAATAAAATAAGTGACTGAGTGGTTACTGAGTTAAGTTTTCAAATAGGTTTCAAATTGAACTTCGAGTTGTTCTCTATAATTCAGCATACCTTCTCTGTATTTAGTATCTGTAGAGGGTATAAGAACAGCAGCTTATCGGGCGTAAATTGCTGCAAAGGCGTAACGAGAATACGAAACCTCCTTGCACTTGGCAATGGGGAAAGGGAATCGGAATGAAAATGGAAATGGAATGGAAATGGGAATGCGAATGCGAACAAGAATCGACACGCGCAAACCCTGACACGTGCCCTTAACCGCATACAAAATACACACGCATACACATACGCATCGTTGGGTGTTGAAAATGAAATTGAAAACTGTTAAATAAATCGCAAGCAAGTGCTGCTACTACAGGGCATTTGCCCAGACGAATGGCCAAACTGAATGGCAAGCAGACAAACGATGATCGGAGAATGTTAAAAGGACAAGGGGAAGGGGTAAAAGGAAGAGAAAGGGGAGTGGAAAAGGGGGAACAGATAGGGGTACACGGCTCGAGTGTGGAGTACTGTTACAAGAACACTGTCGAAGTGCCACACACTTGAGGCACCCACTCAACTTTAATTTGGAGCCACAAGACACACACTCGTACACTCAGTCGACGCATTGAACGTGATTGGATTTTTATATTCAATATAAAAAGGATTATATGGCTTTTGAGTTGGCCAAGCACTGAAAGTTCATAATAATTGGAAAAGTTAAGGCTCCCTGGAGGGCCAGAAAGGCGCCACCCACGTTACCTTAACCAAGACACATAAAATCAATTTAAAGCCCAAAACGCGACAACAGATCTATAAATAGACAACAACAGCAGCAACAACAAAGCATTGAGCTAACGGCTGTGAATCTATCACTTCCGGTGTAGCATGCCACTTGAGTCATGCGTACACAAAGCCGTCTAATAGAAAAAAAAAACAAATAAAAAACTGGATCAATACCAACTGAAACCCGTCAAAGTCACACAATCAGTCTGTCTGCTGGGCTAGCGCATACTCTATAGAAAATGGTCAAAAAGAGGAATTAAAGGGATTAGACAAACAGGAAGAGTTTGAAGTAAAAGCTGATATTAAAAGTTGGTACTCAGAGACAAGTAGAATCGAAGTGGTAAAAATATAAAAATAAAAAGTAAACAAATCAAATGTTTATGCAGCAGTTGAAGAAGTCGAAGTAAAATTGGAGTAGTGGAAGTAGTAGAACCACAAGTAGTTATAAAAGATATTGTATTAAATATAGAGGTGTACTACAATTTAAATTAGGATCTGCTGTTTTAAAATCCTTCAATAAGACTTAGCTTAAACCTACGTAGGTTTAAACAGCTGTTGAATTTTTGCCCTGACATATTTCAAACCCAGCTATTTGTTTTATAGTTAAGCAGCCGTTTTATAATTTAAGCCTTTGCTGCAGACCTGTAAATCAGAGCTTAATATTTAATGCTTGGTATTAAGCCGGCAGCATTATGTCTCATCCATATCCATTAGGCTCTGTATTATACATTGTCACGTTCACATGCTGCAGCCTACAGACAAATTGACACTCCCACACACTCGTGTGCTTCCCCTTTCCCCTTTTTACCAATCTAATGGCCGGTACTTAATAGTGGAGGCAGCAATTTAAAGCGGTCTACAGTTTAATGGACATTGCCAGTATTTATTGTATTAATATTGAAAGTCTGACCAACTTGACACTAATAGCTTTCCAGCCTTGAGTTACCAGGCCATTACAGTAAATGACTTACCTCGGGTATATCATCTGGCACCTTTCCCATCCACGATAGTGATAGTATTGTGCAGTCGCATTTTGTGTTGATGTTGCGTTCAAAGTGTAAATGCATTTTACGAGTTAGCGCCGTTTCCGCTTCCGCTGCTACCACACGAACAATAAAGCCAACTAGTAGTGGTGGTTATTATTGTTGTTCCTCCGTCTTTTTTTTTTTTTTGCTGATTTACGTCTCGCACATTTTCCTAGATAAGAGAGTAATGCGGAGTGAGCAGAAGTTAAAGGAAGTTTCATTATCGTTTAGTATAACATGCCAATAACTAATTTACAATAAAAGCTAATGCCCTGGGAGCTGCCTTATCAGCTCCAACGCAGCACACTTTGCTCTGCCTTCTGTGTGTGTACACGTTGTGGCATATGCTGGGAGTCTATAGCTCATTCGGGGTTGACAAATTGCAGCACGCAGCAAACATAATTTGAAGCATACTTTCCAGGGCACGAACCGGGACACTAATTGGATATTAGTGGTAAGTGGAGAAAAAGTTGCCACGAGTGACACGAGTACATGTCATCGCACATGTTTTATCTACCACTGCCAGCGATAACCCATTCACACGCACACACCCGCACATACACACACACACACCCACACACAGAGCGTCAGCAAGATGAAACTTCTGCAATATGAAATTATAAAAATTCTATAAATTGTTAAAAGTTGCTCGCTTGTTTTAATAATTCAAAAAGTTTGTCAACTGATGTCTGCCTGCCACTCTACTCTGTCTCTTCTTCTGTCTCCTACTGGCCCTCTACTCCCCGTACTTCTCTCTTCTTTTCTCTGTGCATCAGAATGTTTCAAAATGTGCTTGAATAATTGATGTAATGTTGCTGCTATCGTCTGGCTTTTAGTGTTTGCTATGTGCGTATGAGTGTGTGTTTTTGCTGCCTGTGTGTGTGTGTGTCTAGCAAGTCAACAACAAAGGCAACAACATTTGTCTTGGGTAACGCCGCTGGCTACGCATACACTTCAATGATGTCTTGTGCTTTGTCTGATTGAATTTGTCATATGATATACAATTTTTGATTGAGTATATGCCTAAAAGGGGAGAACAATTCCAACCCCCTTGAGCCCACACCCCTCCCTCCTACTCATCACAGCTAATGACCTTTGGCAAGCAATGACAGCATTGACAGCCTGGGAGCACAGCACTGGGACAAATAACTTTTATTTGTTGTCTTCGTTAAAAGGCAGCCTGTTTAAATATTAATAACTCAGTTTCGTCTTTCGTTTTCATCCATTTTCCTTCATTTTCTTTTGTGGTTTTTGCTGTTGTTGTAGAGTGAATTAAATTTCAATTACAAGTCAAGGTTGTGAGTCCTTATGCTACTTGAATTTCTAACTGTCGAAGAATCAAAGCGAATGCTACGAATGATTGCACATACATATGCCACGAGCCATATTTCGTACGTGTTACTTTGGCCACTTTTATTGCTCACACACAAACACACAGACACGCACATGTACATACACATGTAGACGCTGTCAAGGGCCAAACAGTTATAAGCCACACAAAGCTACAGACCTTTGTTTGGCTGCTTTAAAATTATACTAACTGCTTCAACCAAGTACGCTGTCTTCTCCCTCTCCCTCTGCCCAACTGCTTATTCCCCTTTCTTACTCACTCTCTCTGTGTCTCACTCTCTGCTGTCTTTCAGGGCTGCACAAGCTGGCAAAATTCATGAACGCTGTCGGAAAACTGTCGAAGTGTCAAGCAGTCCAGGAGTGTTAGACAGTTGCCACTTGTCACGTGCAAAATTGCTGCAGGTGTGCGGTGTACAGTTACATGGAATGTGCATTTAACCAATAACAATAAAAGCAACAACAACAATAACTGTAAAACCAACCTTGTCCTTGGTTTCTCTTGGCTGTCTGTCAAAACAAAACCAAATAGAACTGCCCAAAAATAGTCGAGAGAGTTTTAATATTGCACGACACCCAGAAGTAGGCAACAAAAATGTTTAGAAGTTGCGCTCAAAAGCAGGCAACAATTTTTGCTGCCATATTTAATTATGTGGAATGCAATGCATACAAACGCTCGCATGCTCAAACATAATCCCCTGCTTAGGAGGTTCCACATAAGTTCCACATTAGTTTTGCTTTGACCTCTCTCTCTCTCCCTCTGTCTTATGCTCTTTCTTTCTCTCCACTCAGCTCGTTCAGCTTGCTTTGGCAATTAAACTGCCAAAATAGGATTAAGCATACGCTCCATTGTACGCATCACGCATTTAAGGCGCTTATATTGCCATTTTTCTGGCCGAATTTCTGTTTCCTTTATTGTTGCCTTTGGCTAGAGCCCAGTTAAAAAGAAAACGACTTCTAAGGCGCCTCTTTTATGCCTGTGAATCATTGATAGTTACTACGTCAGCACAGCCATGGGAGTCTTTAGTTTTTAGAGGTGCTTTATGTTATAGTAACAAAAATTATGAGTATTATATAAAAAGTACGGAAAATCAGTCGAAATACGAAAGTATAAAAAATAATTTAACGCTTAAAGAATAATTCAGAAAACAACAAATATATTTTAATATGGCAACAAATTCATGCATCAGCAAGTATATACATCAAATTGGGACCAAAATGCTTTGGCAGTCGTTTTATGCAATAAGTCTGTGCATTAATTGACCCAAAGATCCCATTTTTTAATCAAAGGCATCTTATTACATCGCATGGTGGACTTCTCATTGTTGTTGTTGACATATTTCGTTTCATGATTTTGTTGACGAAGACAACATGTTAGACGAGGCATGTCGAGTTGCGTGTCCTTGAGCTGCTTTAAACTAGTTCAGCTCTGCGTAATGAAAACGCAGTCATGCATAGCAACACACACACACATACACACAGGCACACATAGGCAGGGTCCAAAGGAAACCAAAACGCTAAACAGGACTTGCAAGTTTTGAGCACATTTTGTGTGCGCTCTTGTGCTTGGTTTTGGGCTTACATGTTAACGTTATCTAAGATGGCAGAGCCACAGCGACAAGGATCCAAGAGCCTCTTTGCCAACACTTGCCACCACCTCTGCGCATAATTATCTTAACTATTTGATGTCGTTATTGTTGCCCAGCGGGGCTCAAAGGCCTTTAAGGCGTGGCTCAAATCGCGTTCGCCTTTAGAATTTAAATTAGCCGCACGCCAGTAAATATTTAAACAAAAAAGCAGTGTAAAAACAACATGCACTCGCATGCACTTAATTGATGAATTTGCTACTGGAAACCTAGCCAATATGCACACTCAGCTGGCAACAAATCCCAGAGAAAAACGCCGCAAATACAACAGAAAGCAATAAAGTTTTGCATAAATGACGAAATAAATGACAGCAAGGAAAGCAACTCTGACAAATACAAAAATAACAGAGGAAAGGGAACTGGGAGCTGGGAATGTGGGACTTCTATGGCCTTTGTCCTGTCTAAAGGAGGGGAAAAGATGGGTTTGGTTACTTTACTTGGCTGGAGGGGGGGAGATGGGTGTTTTGTGTTTTTGTCGGGTAGGTTAAATGTGTTGTGCACTGAGCTTTGCGGACTGAGCGCACTGGGAAATATAAAAGCTGGCGGGTTGCACTGTTTTTGTTGGCTTTGTTGTTGTTGTTTCTGTCTCTTGTTTATTGACTTTATGCGGGGGTGTGGTGTCGTATAATTTGTTTCTACTTTAACCAACCCCTCGTCTTCAATGTTGGAAAATTGTGCGCCTCAGTGGCGCTACACACACACACACTCACACACACAGGCAAACACTGCGAAGATTGCGTATTATTATTGTTGTGGTTCCTTTGCTTTTTATACCCTATACACATCAGGACACATTAAGCTGACAACAAGTGAATTTATACAGTTATGTAAATGTTTGTCGACGCTTTTCCTTTCACACACAAGTTTTCTATCAATTCTCTTGCAAGATTTTGCACAAAAGATATGTAGGATATGTGGTAGTCGTGCAATTGTGTTTTGGCAATTATGGGGCTCGTTTTTTGACAATTACGCTGTAATCAACCAAAATACTCAAATTTTGTGTTCATTATTTACTATTGTTATGTGGAGTTGTCACAGCAAAAAACACTTTGGTCTTCGTGGCTTTTGTTTGCCTTTAAATAAGCCAAATTAATTTGGGCTCAAACACATTCCTCTAGATTTTTGTAATTTTCTAATTTAAGTTCTTCTACAAAAAACACTATGAAGAGCAAATTGAACATGGTAACTGCAAAGAACTTTAAACAAATATGAAATCTGTACAAATATTTTATATCCAAAGCTTTGCTTTAGGGGCTAAGAAATAACTCAATTAATTAACAAAGATTCAGTTATAAACATACTGTAGCCGGCCTTAAGCTCCACTGGATTCCATTTGAAAACTGGGCTAATAAAGCCTGGAAACTAAAAACACCGACTCAATTTGTAAGACACACTTTTCTCGATTAAATCAAATTTCAGGGACAGAGCCAACTGCGTTCACATTGTAAAAAATAAAACACAAAATGGCTGCCAGCAATAACAACAAAATCCAAACCAAAACCAACAAAAATAAATAACAAACAAATAAAAAATCTGCTACAACAAGGCGTATTGCCATTGGCAAAAATATTGGCAAAACATTTGCTGCTAACCACAAAGAGCGTGGGCGCTAACTGATGCCGTGACAAGTGGGGTGTGGAGGTGATGTTTGGGGGACCCACACACTGCACTTGAACTTGCCACAGAGAAACCGCCAAACAGCAAAGCGTCGTCGTCCTCCGCGACGCAGCTCGAATTATATAATGCAAAATAAAAAAAAAAACAACAACAGAAAACGCAACCAGCATAGAAATAAATAAAACAAATGTAACGACCTTGAGAGCAAGCAGCAGAAGCTACAACAACAACAATAAGAAGAGGAATAGCAGCAAGTACAAAAACGACACACCAAATTTAAAAATAATTTCTCAAAGAGCAGCGCAGTGCGAGAATGAGGAAAGAAACGGATCAAGAGCAAGAAATGGCGGTCATGCGTTGGCGTTGACGCCGACGTCGGCGTCGCCGCTGGCAGCGGCATTGAAATTATGCAAAGTAAGAATTTGCCGGACACACACGTACGAAACATATGTGAATTATGTGAGTGTGTGTGTAATGCATGTAATAAGCTGTACATGCTATTTAACATTGCAAGTTGTGGACATGTTAACAGCTGCATGCATAACAGCAGATAGCGACTGACGACAAACATCAAAAGAATTTTTACTTTCGGCACGCATATAAATATTGCAGTTCTAAGCATGTAAATTTGGGTGCGACAGTGTGTGTGTGTGCGTGAGCTGCTTTTTTTAGACGTGTGCTTATGATTGCTTTGCTCTCACTAAGCTGTCGCTCCCACTCCATTACCCTCTCCCTCTTACACTCCTTCGTTCGATTACGAAAACGCAAGCGAAAGGAAAGCAATATCAATGCCAATCGATTTTTATTATTATTTTGGGCAGATTAATCGAAGAAAAACAACGTGATGGTAACTCTAATGTAAGCTTTAAATAAATGTTTTTCTAAATAAGCTAAGTTATTATATAGCAAAGCTAAAAGTCAATAAATGTAAATAAAAACAGAACTTCACTTCTTGCGAATGGCAATCAGTAGCCAAACTGTCGTCGCTTGGTTGCCACAACTACAATAACTCTTAAAAGAAAATGTAACAACAAACAAACCAAACTCCCGCATCGCATGTATAGACATGCGGTGTAGTGTCTATGCGGGTAAACCCACCACCCAAAATCCCAAGGGCCTCAGGAGTTACGCTCCTGCTGCTGCTACGGCTGCTGCTGGCTGCATTGTAACAAAATTCCGCAACTCACCTGCGCTGCGACGGCGACATCGACTTCGGCTGCTGTTTTGCGGCTGCTGTTGTTGTGTTTGCTCCTTTAATGATTTTGGCTATTGTCAATCTAATTATCGTTATGCAGCAATTTCGTTTTTGCCTTAGTTGATTGTAGATTTTGACTATTGTTAAGGCTAATGTTCTGTGTAGACGTTACATATATGCATGAATATATGTATTTATTTTCTCACTGATTCACACACACACTTGCACACTCACACACGCAAACACACACATGCACGCACATGCAGCGGCACAATCGCGAAATACCTTTGACCAAACAAAGCACAAAGCACCGTGCACAGCGAGTTCCGAGCGTCGACTGCTGAAGCTTTATTCCTGTAAATTATAGGAAGCCAGCCCCAGAGTAGTAGTATTTATGTAAAGAGCGCGCATGCGCATCTACATAGATGTGCATATATATTCACATTTCTTATCACTGAATCCAAAAACCGAAACTAAACTGAAACTGTCAAACTGACGGAATTTCCGCGCTCGCTGTGTCTGTTGTTCATTTTTTGCGTATTGATTTTTTGGACTTGCACTCGATGATATGTCT
This sequence comes from Drosophila dunni, assembly GCA_018152125.1. Lineage (NCBI taxonomy): Eukaryota > Metazoa > Arthropoda > Insecta > Diptera > Drosophilidae > Drosophila > Drosophila dunni. The sequence goes on along the minus strand of JAECXC010001917.1, from coordinate 17,071,799 downwards.
AAATGGCGGGAGCCGGCAGTTGAACAGCGTTTTACGTTTGCATTTAATGCTCACAACTTTAATAATTCTACAAAAATTTTACTTTAATTCAGTAATTGCACTAATTCACGGTGAATGGTAATATAGACACCAGTCTCACAAAGTTAGCGAAAGTTCGCATGCGTTTATAACGCATGCAAGGGCTGCACTGAAATTAAACAGTCACCAGTACCGCTAAAGCAAATGCTAATTAACATTTTGTTCATCTGTTAAGAAATATTTAAGTTTGCTGTTTTAGCTTGAAAATAATTTATATTTTAATAAAATTGGCAATGAATTTATTAAAGTTCCACATTGGAAATGTCAACTACGAACCGAATTGTTGTGTGACAATTTGAATTTAACAGAATCAGTAACAGAGCGCAAATTCCGTCATGCAGGGCTGCAAAACAAGGCTGACAGTGCCGTTCGTGCCGTCATGTAATTAAAAGTTTACGAGCGAATATTTAGAAACTGTTAATAATTTAATTTATTTAACGTTGTTTTACATGATTCTTAACTAAGCAGAAAAAATTACAAAAATAAATTAATTGTCTAACAGTTTGTTCAGATTTATGTGTTCAACAGCTGACCTTTTTCAACACCAATTCATTTGTGATTTTAAAACTATTTTGTTTTCAACAGATTAACTCTAAGCTAAAAAGAGCTCAACTACAAAGTACTTTGATTTTGTTTCTTTATTAATAAATAACGTTTTTGCTGCTTTCAAACATCTCCAACTAATTTAAGTATTAAGAACAATTTTGAGCCATTGTTAATTATCGATGTAACAGCAGCAGACAACAGAGTGTTGTAAAACTCGTTGGATTATCATCTTTATCGGCTCGCCTCCACAAATATTCGTCGACCGATTTTCAATTCTATCGACTAGTATATATTGTTTTTGCTCAGTAGTTAATACGACTGTTTTCTTTTTTCATAATTGACATCAGGTTGTGCAATTTGTGTGTTCCTTTGGTGTTAATGCTGCAATTTCTATTTTGCATCAAGAGCGTTTGAATTGTGCGTTACGCAGTTCACAATGCAAGCTCTGCGAAAATCGAAGAAATTGCATTCGCTAACGTGTGTGTGAAAATTCAATACAAAAATATAGTAGGCGACAAAGCAGCAAAGCAAAGTGAAAAATGTGCTTGGTGGAGCATGCGGGGAATAAGCATAAGCATACGCTCTCGTCAAAATCCACACAAAGCAAACAAGCGTCGCGATATTTGCCAACATCCTGCTCAAATCGCAAAGATAACAAATTTAGCTCGAACTGTAAAAACAACTGCAACGACTGCAGTTACGCGAACAACAATAACAACAACCATATTGTCTTTGCTGATATAAACACGCAACACCAGCTACAACAACAACAAGAAGAGGAACAACATCAGTATCAGAGCCTGCATTGTGACAGCACAACGCCCACATTTAACGCCAAATATAGGCGAAAATGTTTCCTTCTATTGTCGCTGCTGCTCTTCCATGGATGCTTCAGTGGCTTGCATAGCGCCAGTGCATACAATTGCACCACAAATCCTTGCCAGAACGAAGGCCAGTGCCTCGATGGACAGTGTATATGCGCCGATGGCTGGCAAGGTCCCGCTTGCCAGTTCTGTGGTGGCAAAGTACGGTAAGAAATCTGAACGGGCCAACTAGTTGGCTAAAAACACCCCCGCTACACGTTCCCTAGTTATGACCAATTTAGTTATCGTTGTCGCTCTGAATGATTCATGGACAAAAACGACACCAATACTATATAACACAAAGTCAAAATCAACGTTTAAAATGTATTATTCAATCAGCTTTGCACTCTTTTTGTGGCCTGGCCTATTTGTGTCAAGCAACGGTTTAGTTTGAGCTGCTTCTGTTGCCCATTCTCGTTAGACAGGTTCCATTTGTGTGTGTGTTTCTGATTCTATTCGCCTTTTCTTAGCTTTTTCTTCGCCTTTCTTTTCCCATTCATTCTTTTAGCCAGCCAATTGGCTTTCTACGCGCTTACGCCCATTTGTGACGTCTCCTGCTCGTCTTCTCAAATCGTATTGCTTGATTTAATTACCTGTCTTGACTTTGAACCTGACTTCCATCAGCTTCATGCTGCAACTGATTCACTTCGTGTCAAACTCTCAAGACAAATTTCACATTTTCTTCCCATTATTAATCAGATATTTGTAAAGTGCTACGAATTGTGCATTAAAAAGCTCGTAACACTCAATTGTTTATGTTTCTTTTATAACGGGTATTTACAGAGTGTGCGCTCGATAAGGGCATTTCTATTTTGACAGTAACGAGCGTTTGGCTCAACGCTTCAGCGGGTGGTTTACTCTCCGACAGTGATGCCCAAAATAGCTGGTTTAAATAGGGATGTGGTGGTTCAAAAGTTAAATTAGAACAATAACAGCTGTATGAAATACTTAGAAAGGCTTTAAAATATGCAAAATTCTTGCAATCAGAAGTGTGTGTTCTAAATTTCTTTTTTATTCTCAAAGTATTAAAATTTACGGGAACTTAACAGTAAGTTCTTAAGTTCCGAGCCCACGAAACGTATTGTCCTTTTCTTTCTATACTTAACTAATGTTTTCATTCAGTTTTCTTGACTATTCCTGAATGAAAATAGCACAAATATCTAAGCCTATCTTATATTTTCAAAAACAATCCAACATCTCTTTCATACAAATTCTAAACTATTTATTGAATTTGATTTGTGTCTTTGATTTTTTGCGCAACCTTTAACAAAGTCAAATTCTACGGGGAAACAGCTGTTTGCTCATCACTGTCTCCTCAACGTAGCTTATTTTCGCCTGGCACCGAGAGTCGCAGGTTCTCAGTCCCAAGTTTGCGACTCAAAAGCTTTGTCTTTTTTCCTTTCCCCATTGACCGATTGTCGTTGTTATGATATACGACCTTTTACGTCTGTATGCACATGAGTCTATATGTATGTGTGTGTACATTTCTACATATACACGTAAATATACTTGTTTAGTTTTACGATTAACAAATGATACTGCAATCGTGCTAGTGCTTATCAGCAGCAAAAACGTTTTCTTATCAGCTTCGTTTTGGCCATCAACTACAGCTGTCTACCCCTCAGACCAGTGCCTATAGGGTATATTGTCTTATTTAAATGTACTCAACATCATAATTAACACAATGCATTCAACTGAAACGGGTTATTTAGTCATATTCAGCGATTATCTTTGAGCTCTTGAAAGTGCGTTGAGAATTCGCTTAAAAACTCTACGGTTTGTTTTCAAGCTGACGAGTGTAAGATAACGAAATGATTTAAGTGATAAAAAAAAAGTTTCAGATGCGTCACATGCTTAACTATCTTTATGTACAACACAGTTATTGAGTACTATAAGTTTATTATATATGAGTTACCTTTTCTGAAAAGGTTTTTATACTTTTTATGAATTTTTGGCAATAATAATTGATTTGAAAGTTTTCAATTATTAAACAGAATTCTTAGAAATTAAGTAATAGCTTCTATTGAAAATATTATAAAATATTTTAGCTTTACCATTTTCAATGCTCGTTATGGCACGTTTTGCATGTCACTGTTTTTAAATTTATATAAAAAGTGCGTCACATATTTTCCACGATAACAAAGAATTCATCAACAGCGAGTGCACACTGTGGCTCCACTTAAGGGTATCAAAGCAGTTATTTGTATGTGTAACGAGTGATGTAGTGCTGAATAAAAGTAGCTAAGATATTTCTAAACGGACGCACCATAAACCTGCCACAATAACAATAAAAAAAATAATCACAACTAAAAGGAAAATTGCAATAACAATAACAATAACAACAGTTAAGAGCGTTCTTTGTGGAAATCAGCTGTAAGAGAAATCACGTTGCAGTTGCAGTTGCGGTGCTTCTGATGCTCATTCTTTTTTCCGCATATTTCATTATTATTCCGTCTCTTCTCACCCTCGAACACACACACATGCACACATTCTCTTATTGTATGTGCATCAATTGAATAAAGCTTGCGTTTGCTGGTAAATTCAATTATCTTGGCAGCAGAAATAGCATCAGTAGCTTCGATGGCATCAGCATCTGGCCACAATTTACATATGTAATTGCGAACCTGACTGAGCGTGAATTAAAGCCAAAAGCTCTTTTCAAAATTGATTTATTTACGAATATTCTCTCTTTTCCCTCTGTGTCTTTCGGACTACAATAGGATGTACCATCCCATGGGCACCATACACGATGGCTGGGGTAACTATTCGGTGAGTGTAAAGTGCAGTTGGTTAATCGATGCCCATCACCCGCATTGGGGTCGACGTCACAGCCCCAATCCTTCTCGTCCCGCCAATATACGTATTCACCTGCGCGAATTTGCCACCGAATGCGGCTGGGATCATTTGTATATATATGATGGCGACAGCGTTGATTCACCGCTACTGGCGGTATTCAGGTAAGATCTTTTTCAAAAAACAGTGAAAATAATTGCAATAAAAAACATGTAAAAGCCAAAATGATGTAATCTTTTTGCAAATATTCTAAGCTTTATTTTATAACGAATGAGACATGAGAAGTTATGATTCTTAATGCTCCTAATATTGAAGCACTTCTTTAACACCCTTTTCTCCTTTTTTCCTCCCTGCAGTGGCCTCATGTACAGGGGCAACTTTTCCATACGTCGAGTGCCTCAGGTCATAGCCAGATCTGGCACAGCTTTGCTGCACTTCTTCAGCGATGATGCCTACAACATGTCCGGCTTTAATCTGACATACAAGATGAACGGCTGTCCCACAGATGCGGATGGTAAGTATATGAAAATATATGCGATTTTCATAGAAATAACTTATTATTATACGCTGCAGATGTGGAGTGCTCCGGACATGGCACGTGCAATGAAGGCGACTGTCTATGCGATCCCATGTACAGAGGCGAGGCCTGTAATGTGGCTGCCTGTCCCAACAACTGCACCGAGTTACGCGGTCATGGCATTTGTAACTTGGACAAGGAGCGGTAAATAAAACTCAGCCACTTTTCATATATAAATTATATTAATAATATCTATTCCTACGCTGATTAGCTGTGAGTGTAATGAGGACTATGGTGGCGATGATTGCGGCCAAATAAAAGCACACGGCGTTTGGAGCACTGTGCATCCCAAGCATTCGGTGGCACCAGCGGGCAGTGCATCGCATGGCGCCGCCGTTTGGCGCGACACACTGTACATACTGGGCGGCGAATCGTATGGGCGTGGCGAGCTAATGAGCACTTACGACTTCAATGGTAACGTGTGGGAGACAATGCATCCAGAGGATGGCAGTCCCATGCCCGAGAAACGCTATGCCGCCTCCACAGTCATGTATGGTGACAAGATCTTTTTGTATGGCGGTGTTATCAAGAGCCAAGGCATCACCAATGAGCTGTGGACCTTTGATGTATCGGCCAAAACGTGGGAGAATGTTACCGTCAAGACAGAGCCATGTAATAGCGCGTATTCCATGTGCGGACCATTGCATGTGGCTGGACATACGGCGACATTGGTGCCCGGATTCGGTGATAAGAATAACTATCAGTATATGGTGGTGATATTTGGCCATTCATCCAAATACGGTTACCTCAACACGGTACAGGAGTTCAACTTCAATACACGCGAGTGGAAAATTGTGGAGACTTATGGTTATGTGGTTAAAGGTGGATACGGACATAGCGCCGCCTACGATTTGTTGACGGAAAAGATTTATGTGTATGGTGGCATTGTGTCGGAGAGTGATGCCAGCCAGGTGCTTAGCTCACGTCTGTTTTCCTATGATCCCTCGACACGCATCTGGACGCTGTTGTCGTCGGCACCGAGTGCACGCCTGCTGCATACCGCAAACTTTGTTAATCCCGGTCTGATGATGGTCTTTGGCGGCAATACTCATAACGATACCTCACAGAGCTATGGCGCCAAGTGCTACAGCCAAGATTTGCTCATTTACGACGTGTATTGCGATTCTTGGCACATGCATCAAATGCCCGCACACCTGCAGGCAGATCTGGCTCGATTTGGTCACAGTTCAGTGGTGTTTGAGGATGCACTGTATATCTACGGTGGCTTCAATGGACAAATGCTTAACGATATGCTGCGCTACGATGCTGGACACTGCAGCTACTACACCAAGCAAGAGAAATGTACCAGTGCACGGCCGGGCCTTAAATGCATTTGGGATGTGCAAATGAGTCGCTGCATAAACATCATGAGAGTGCAACGTTCGGCGATTTACGGTCGGGAGCAGTATGATTATGTGGCATGTCCGTCCAAGAGTCGCATTACCATGACCTCGGAGCATCTGCATCATGTACACCGTTGCCAGGAGCTGAATAATTGCCAATCGTGCGTGTCGACTGCCTTTGATTGCACCTACTGCGGCAATGGTGTCTGCAGCAAGGAGAGATGCCGTGAAAGCACCACCATTGCATCCATATTCTATGCCGACTCATCGACTTCTTCCCAACACTCGTTAATGCATCAACAGCCAGCGGTAACTGCGGCTCCGCCACTCAATGCCAAGCGGCTCGATAGTTGTCCTGAAGGCGAGGATCACTTGGTGCAAGCCACGTGCGAACAACTGCACAATTGTCGCGCCTGTATGGCGGATGCGGCCTGTAAATGGGATCCCGAATCGAATCGTTGTCGCAGTTATATATCTGGCTTGGGATTACCGCTCAATCGAACCATGCACGATGCAACTCTATGCCGAACGACATGTGCCTCGCAAACCAATTGTCACAATTGCACGGAGGATGAGTGTATTTGGTGCCAGAACGAGCAGCGTTGTGTGGATCGCAATGCGTATACGGCTAGCTTCCCCTATGGCCAGTGCCGGGAGTGGACCACATTCATGTCCAAGTGCCGATCAGCGCCAACAACGGCTATTGGGGCACGCACCACGACAGCCCTGTCAAGTGCTCAGTGCGGATTTTATAATAGCTGCCAGCAGTGTTTGGATGATCCGGCGTGCGGCTGGTGCGACAATGGCTCCAACACGGGCTTGGGCAAGTGCGTTGTTGGTGGCGCGTTGTCGCCATACGATCAATCGGAATGTGCACTCAAGCATTGGTTCTTTACGTCCTGTCCACGCTGCAATTGCAATGGTCATTCCTATTGCAATGATCAGCAGCACTGCGAGCAGCCGTGCAATAATTTAACCATCGGTGCACACTGCGAGAAATGCCGCACTGGGTACTGGGGCAATGCCATCAATGGCGGTGAATGTCAGCACTGTCAGTGCAATAACCAAGGCGACTATTGTCATCCGGATACGGGCAAATGCTATTGCAATACCAAGGGCATTGTGGGTGATCATTGCGAGAAATGTGATTCACAAAATCATTACATTGGCGATCCCTTGCGTGGTTCATGCTATTACGAACTCACTATTGATTATCAGTTCACATTCAATCTGTCCAAAAAGGAGGATCGTCACTTTACCCAAATCAATTTTCGCAATTCCCCAGTGAAGCCGGAAATTGATGCGGACTTTACGATTACGTGCAGTGTGCCTGCCAAAATGGATATATCGGTGAAGCGTGCCGGTTTGCCAGAGCGACTCCTTTTGGTTGGCATCAATTGTTCGACGTTCCGCCATCGCTTCCCCAAAACCGATTTTTCATTTGGCAATGCGGCAAGTGACAATGTCTCACTGACCACCTTCTATGTGTTTGTGCATGACTTTCAGCCGCCCATTTGGATTCAGATCGCTTTCTCGCAGTATCCCAAACTCAACCTACAGCAGTTTTTCATCACATTCTCATCATGCTTCCTTTTGTTGCTCCTCATGGCAGCCGTGCTCTGGAAGATCAAGCAAAAGTACGATATGTTTCGACGACGCCAACGTTTGTTTGTCGAAATGGAGCAAATGGCCAGTCGACCATTTTCACAGGTAAAAAAACTAAGAAACTATTGTATTAGTTTTTACAAATGTTATCCTTAAAATTTAAATAGTTGAGTATATTTAGCATACAAGAGTGTGGGCATCTTCTTCCTAGAGGGTCTTGTTTAGTCAGTTTACTTTGTGGCTTACTAATCTTGTTTCACATTTCAGGTGCTGGTTGACATTGAGAATCGAGAGACTATTGATTTGAGTTTGCAGCTGGAAGGCATCAGTAACATGCCCAAGAAACGTAAAAAGGTAACTACACTAATCAAAAGATACTTAGAAAAGCTTACTTTAATATTTCTTCGCCTTGCAGGAGTGCCCCAGTCCAATTGCTTTAGAGCCCTGTAACGGCAATCGAGCCGCAGTGCTTTCGCTACTAGTCCGTCTGCCCACGGGTTAGTTTATAAATTTGCCCATAAACTGTGTTAAAATATTTAATAATTTTGGTAAATTTAAAACAGGTGGTCAATCGCATGCATCGCCTGGTCAATCAGCTGGACTGGCCGTTGCCAGCGCTTTAGTCACTCTTGGTAATCCGCGTCGTCCGTCGGTCGAGGTGCATCCCAAGGAGCCAAAATCGAAACGCAAACAGAGCCAACATCCAGACAGTTGTACATAAAATTACGAAGACACATGAGATACATAATAATAGCTATGATAATGTGTACAATTAGTTGATAGATCCTTAGCATATTTGCTCTGACTTTCTTTGTCTAATTAACACATAGAGTCACACACACTACACACACCCACACACACCCACACACACCCACACACACCCACACACACACTCAAACACACTCAACAGCTAGCAAGTTGATAATCCGCAGTTATTATTACTTTAATGCAATTAGTCTAATACACTATAAAAAACAAAGCGAGACAAAAACAAACGAAAAGCGATGCAAATAATAATAATAATAATTATATTTAAATAATAATAATACTAATTTTTAGCAAAAGGACATATTTATATACAAGTTATATACAATTTGATATAGTTCATAGGTCATTTAGCGTTGCAAATAGTTGTAAATGTTTTATTTATTATTTATACCACAAATGTAAACTATTTTTTAGCAACGACGCTGTAAGTCTCCCCTTATTTTATATGCATATACAATTATTTGCATATCCGTACAACAGATACATATGAATTTATATGTATCTCAAACGCGCTGTTAAAATTAATTTATGCAATTGTTCTTTTTATTTTGCTAATGAACAACAAAAGACATTTATTCATTTTTAGCAGAAGAAAAAACAAAAAGTGATGTTTATATAAAAATACATAAACTGACAACGGAGGTAAATTGTATGTGGAAATCTTGCAGATTATACTGTGTTCATTCATAGCTGATATGTAGCATTGATAATGAGATATGTATGAAAGTATTTTGTTTCTGTGCAAACACTTACAACCAATGAACAAACGGAAAATTATAAATGTATCTGTAAATAAATACTAAATATACATACGTAAAATATATATAAATATATACATATAAAAGATATATAGTAATTATAGGAAAACGCGCCCAAAACAAATCAGATCTGTAATTTAGTTTACGAAATGCAAAACTACAAATTTATTTCAATTGAATTGAACGAACATCGCAAACTAAGAGTAAGGTTTCCACTTGGATAACAAATTTGAAATTGAACAAAACTATTGCAGCAATAAACAGAAAGAAAGAAAGAAATTAAACAATACAATGCATGCACTTTGTAACTAAGAAATATGAACAAAGACATTGAATCAAAAGGCACTTGTCAACTTTTATTATATATACATATAGCTACATATATGTATATATACACACTATATATATATAGAGAAAACTTAAAGACACACACTTCAGATGTTGATCTATAGTAATTCAGGTTATACCACTAATTGTAAAGTTCTTCAAACCAATACACACACTTGAACACTAATTAACAAATCGTTTTGAAATCGATTTTGAATTGTATGCAAATAAACTGATTTTATTTTCGTCCCGAACTAAGTATTTGTCAGCCGATAACACCCTGCCACAAAGCAAAAGAAAAGTAAATTAAATAAATAACTAAAAAAACAAATCAAAAGACTTGTTTGTTGTCCCACAGTTTTAGAATTCTTTAGATAAAAAGTCATTAATAAATATAAATATATATATTATAAAGAAAACTAATTTAGTTTATTATAAACCAAGCAGTAACAATAAAACACAGTGAACAAAATTATGCAATGTAAAGGGCTTTTATATTTATTGTATACAAATTGATTTCTTCAATCCCCGTGTGTATGAATAACTTGTTAGCGCCAGTTTGATATTGACCGACTCCGAGCATCGCAACTCATCATTCACAGAACTTTCACTTTCACCTCCGAAATCGTCAGACAAGTTGTGAGCCGGCAACAGATCCGTGGAGGGCGTGGCAGTTAAGGCGCGCATGTGATATGGAAATGCATGAGTTTAAAAATAAAACAAGAGGTTTGAGTTAAAATGAGGCAAAGCCACGCCTACAAAATTCAAGACAAAGGGAGATTTTGATTTTCGATTTATTCTTAGCCATTATTCTTCGTTACTCCATCGAATAAGTATCTCTACATCTATACCCACTAAAAGAGTCAGCCCCAAGTGAACTACTGAAGTGACTCAACTTTTTTTCAGTCATTAAAATTTAGTTTTTAAATACACAATTAGAATTAAACTTAGATTGGACTAAATTAAAATATTTTAACGATTTCTGTTTCACAATTTGAATTTAATTTTATTTTAAGCAGCTTTTTGATTACCCTTTAAATTTTAAATACGAAGACGGAACTTCAAGCACTGCACTTAATTTAATGATGGCCTCGCTGAGGGGAAACCGCGATGTTTTTTCTTAATAAAATTAAAGAAGAAAGTCATTGAAAAGGCGGCAAAAGCGTGCGAAAAGCAAAGCGAAGCGGAAGCAGCGGCATCAACCGCAGCATCAGTGGGGCTGCAAACCCAAAACTCATGATGATATACGTCAAGATTCCGTCATAAATCAATGCCCTTGGATGCGACACTGACGTCGCAGCTGAGTCAGTGGTGAGGAGGTGCTCCAAGTAAGCAAATCCATGGTTTTACCCGCGTCCAAAGCCAATTCCGTCAGGTCGAAGGTTGTCACGCACTAAGCCAAGTGGACTTCATATACGCGCCATAATAACAATTAATAACATTAACTGAACTCTATGAATCAACCGAGTGCGTACAATTGAAGTGTGAATGGCACAGAGCAGGTTTCAAATCCAAAAATATCCCCAAAAAACCAGAAAATATACTTCAAAATAGTTGAATTTCAATATTGTATCGCTCCAAACATGTTGGATCGAACCTGAGCGAAGGCAGAGGCAGAGCAACCACTCAAAGTCGAGGTATTGCCACTACTACCAACTGTAGTGCACCACCGCCAGCTCAAATGAGCAACGTTCGCCGTTGAAGTCGCACGCGAATTTAAATTGTAAGCCGCAAAAACTAAAAAAGAGAAAAAAGTTAAAAGTAAAGAAAAAAATAATTTACAAAACGCAACGAGAGAGTTTTATTTCGCCGTAGAAATTCAAAGTGAAAATCAAATTAAGCGTCGTTACTGTGTGTGTTTGTGTGTTGTGAGCTCAGTGAAATTGTGAAAATTGCAAATTAAAAGCCAGCGCCAAAAACTAAGGCGCATACCTAAAAAATCCGTGCACTTGGATTAAAGCACAAGCCAAAAAAGTTTCAAATAAAACCAACACATTTCTGGGATTTTCACTTTTTATTGGATTAGCTGCGCAGACTCCATAACTCAGCTGATCTAACTTCAGGCGAACAGGTTTGTTGAGCAACGAATTGAGATTGAAATTGAAATCGAAACTGGCATTTAATGTGGCACTCATAAAACTTGTCAAAAAGCCAATAAAACAGCTTAAATATACATATGAATATAAGTATCTATAGTTTAATCTGCAAATAATCTGTTAATGCTCAAGGTAAACTATGACATTTTGTGTATGGAAACCGAATCGCATGGGTTGCTTAAGAGGTAGTCAAATAAATGTGGCTGTAAATTAAATTTTCTAGGATTTTTTTGCTTAAACTTTTAAAGAGTTTAATTATAAGAAATAGTTTATCAAAGCTTAAATTTGTATAGTTAAAAACTGTGATAATAAAGCCTCTCATTATCATACGACAATCACCATTACTTCTTACTGTTATCAAATATATAAATTTGTTGTTCAGAATATGCACTAAAAATATATTTATTTTAAACTTTAGTGTATCTACCAAAATTATATTAAAAAAAATTCCAGAAAATTCAAAAAAAGGTCCAAAAATACTTTTCGAAAGGTGTCAACTATTTTTAAATTAGCTGAAAAAATAAGTTAGTCAAAGGTATACTAAAAATTCACTTAAATGTAAAATAGTCACAATTTTTAGTATTCTAAGTGACGACCAAAACATTAATTAAATAAATTAAAAATAATTAAAATATTTAGTACTCTGTGAGAAGCCCCAAACATTAATTAAATTAAACAGTTATTAGTTTATTACACAATAAAACCAGCCAAATAAAGGGGCACTAACTACTCGTTCAACGGTGCCGAAAAAAGAGGGTCTAAGTAAATCAAAAGCCCACCGTTATTTAGACCAAGTCAAGTCACAGTCCGAGCTAAAAATATTTCGCAAGTGACTGAACACGCAATAATAACTGTAGCAGAAAACTTGGCAAAAAAAAAACCCAAAAACCAAAACGGAAAACGACAACTACGTCGATGAAAAGACGTCGAAAAATCAGCAATGAGTCAGCAGTTGTAGTGTACAAAAATTACAGAAATTGGAACAGCTTAAAAGTGTTTACAAAAAATATTAAAGATTTATAATCAGATTAGTTTCGTCATGTAGAACTTGTTCTGTGCTTGTTCCAAAAGGAAACTCCAAACACAGACCTTGTTTGGGCCCACGCAGGCACAGTGTATATTCATAACATGGCTAACATGTGACCTCATTTCACCAATCGTTAAACTTTACACTCTACTAACTGTCAAACGGTTTAAGCCAGGCCAAGCATAGCATATCAGTTAATGTGACAGGGTCAAAACCTCTCCCTAGCGCATTAGCGGCACTTCAGTTGGCTTCATTTCAATGACAAAACAACAACTACCAAGTAAACCTCAGCCAGGTTTCTTTTACAGGTTTTGTTTTGGGTTTTTTTTTTTTTGAGTTGGTGAAATCTATGGAAATTCGCAGTGCCAACACAGGTTCAAGCTAATTTTGTGTTGGTTTTTTTCTTTCCAAAAACTTGGCACGAAACGTTATTAGTGAAAAGCTTTTGCCCGGAACTGGCCTTATTTTAAAGAACCCAGTGCTCAGCCAAACCCCAAAAAAAAACCCAAAAAGCGGCACAAAAAAAAAATAAATAAAAGCTGCGAGCAAATGTTTGTACAGTTTGATTGGCGAGTTCCGTGTTGCATTGTGAAAATATGCCACATTTTTCAATTAAAATGTAAAGTTTTCACCCAAAAACGAAAGACTTAGGCAACGAACTTAAATTTCTGCTGCTTCGGCTGCTTCAATTGGCCGTATCTTTGGGTGTTATTAACTCTAATCAGCTGTTGGCCAGCGGCCAAGTGCTCGGCCTGGCCATCATAATTAGAGAAAATCCACTTTTTTTTTTTGACGGCGTCGTCGTTTTCAATGGACCGGAAAACGTACGAAAAAAAAGTGAATTTCAACAGTGGTGGCAAAAAAATGGTGCACGCCTTACACTTAACTGGCGTCAATTGAAGTCGTTGTTGTTGTTGCTGTCGCTGCTGTTGCTTGCCAAAGTGAAAGCGCAACTGCGCGTCAGCAGCGCAGATTAATCACTCGTCTTCGCCGACAACAACAACAGCAACAACAGCAGCAGCAACTACAACGAGAGCTGCTAAATGATATGTTTACTGCAAATGACAAGAGTCATAAAATGTTTGTGAGGTTCCTGACCCAGTCGTAACCTTTTGGCCTAATGCTTCCGCTGCCTATTGCGCAATGCCAGAGCCACAGCCACAGTCACAGCTAAATTATGCAGCCAAGCATATTTATTTGCATGAATTCTTTAGCCGCAAACACACAAAGCAGCAATAAAAGAAATGTGGACTAGTGAAAGTATTTTGTATGCATATTTATTTATTTTGTTTTGTTTTTGTAGTTGAATTTGAATTTCTCATGCCCGGTTTCGGTCTCATAAGCTCAGCGCCCGTGTGTGACGTCAAACGTGACAAAGCGCTGTGCTGTCCATGCCACAACACACACTCATTTTTACACACTTATTTTATGCCGACTCTTAACTCTCTTTTGCAGCTGTTGCAGCCAAAGCCAAACAGGAAATCTTTATTTCGTTTTTTTTTTGGCAACATTTTTGAATGCTTGCGCCCCAAAATGCCTCAACACTGTGATCAACGTTGGCTCAAACTCTTTTCATGCAGCCTGTTGCTGCTGTCGCTGCTCTTGTTGCAGGCCGCGGATGCCAAGCGCACAAATGGTGAGTAGCAGTAACTACACTGGGCGAAAAAGTTGAGTAGCTGGTGAAAAAAAATATTTATTTTAACCAATTTAAGTCTATTTAAAGAGGATTATATGTACTTTTAAAAATTGATCAAACTTACTGTAACCTTTTAAAGCTTTAGAGCTAAATTCTAGCCAGAAGATCGTTTTGATAGCTGCCTCTTTTAACAGTGTAAGGTTTTAAGGAAGCACAAACAGAATCAGGACTGCCACACGCCAAGTCAATGACTTTTCGCATCTTTCACTCTACTGCCTTCTTTCTTCAATTTTTGTTTTTCGATTATTTTTGGGCAGTCATTGAACCCTTCGTGGTATGTGGAGCAAGTTAGATATAAGCTGCTCAGCTGCCGCAGGCTCATTAAAAGCCAATTGCAATTGCGAAATGCATGGAGCAATTAGCGTGTGGCAACTTCGTGTAGAACTCAGGCGCTAAATATAGCACGGCATCATTAAAAAGCGCTTAGTCGCACCAACAGATTTACAGCACGAACTTGAAAAATAGTACGGTCGAAAACCGTTACCAATACACACAGCACACGAGTAGACCTAGACAGAGGGAGGGGGGATAGACAGAGACATGCAAAGCAAAGAAACTTTGCTACTTGGCCACACAGTGTGTCAGTCGGTCAACTTGGGTATCTCCTCGTGCTTAGATCGAGTTCCAGTTGCCCATGGAGTTTGTTGCTGCCTTTTGTTTTCAGTTTCGTTACGCTTCGGCTTGGCGGCAAACGAAAGACTTGAGCGACAAACTTGATTGCGGTCTGAAGCATTGGCTTTATTCTAGCCAAGCTTACCTCCATCAATGTTCCATCATTATTTTCATTTAACTGCTCTTTGTTTTCATTCACAAAACGTATGGAGAGAAACAAAATCGAAAGCTACACACGATCAGCAACAACAACAACAAAATGCCTAATCAAATTACAGCGCTGACGAAACAAAAAAAAATACCCAAAAAAAGACACAAGAGATGAAAACTTTCATTTAATTTCTGTTCAAAATAACTCACGATATAAAAAACAGCGAAAATTTCGGCAATTAAGCTGACAATGTGGATGCAAGCCGGATGTACAGTGTACACTCGAGTATGTGTGTCGGCCACACCAAAAGCTGATGAAATCTAGAAAATGCTGGGGGAGCACTTAGTTGACTTTTTGGAAGGAAACTGATGTGTTGTAGCGTTTATAGGGCATAGTTTAATATATTTAATTGAATGGTGTAATCAATTACAATTTTTTAAGAGCAGCTCAACTATTTTCTAGATAGTTGGCTGATATAAAAAATGTTTGCTGAAATACTTGAATTATTTTTAAGTGATTGTTATTCTATACTACAATAAACTGATTTTACATAGTTCAATTTTTAAAACAATTCATAATTATTAATTGGCGAACTAGTTGTTCGCATAGAAAAATACTTTATTTATATAAATTTGTGGGTTGAATCTTAAATTTTCCTTCAACTTTTTACTAATTATTTTCAGCGTTCGTTTTCTATAGAAATAATAAAAAAATGAATTAAAATAAGTAATATTGTTGACAGAAATATATCATATTATCTCACTAATAATAGGCTTAGTAAATCAATTAAATTAAAGGAAATATTCTTTATCTTTAAAGCTTTAAGATAAGTTTTAAGTGGGTAGTTATTAGTAACAAAATGTGTATCAACTAAAAAATGTAGACTTAAAAAAAAACTCAGAAAGCATAATGATGATAATAATGAACAGGTTACTATGTAACAACAAATAAAATATATTAAATTATCAGTTTATAAATAATTACTAATTCGTAAAGGTTAAAAATGTGGCTGTCAAAACACTAAAGTGTTAAGAAGGCCTTGCCTATCAAAAAGTTGATACCCAAAAATTAAAACCAATCAAACACTACTTTAATACTGTGCGATTAATTGTACAATTAATTAAAGCCAGCGACTTAGTGCCAAGTAGAGAGCTGTTAAATTGCATAACGAAACGCTTTTTATGGCCTGAGTAGTTGCCTTCAATGCTGAACGACTTGTCGAGGGCCTGTATCGAAGTGCCTTCGTTGAGGCCAGGCCAACGAAGTTGAAGCCAATTGGTAATTGCACCGCACTGTGCATAGAAAATGCATAACGTATCTCTTGGCCAAAACAATGGGCAAAGCTCACTGAGCGCGTCGGCGACGCGTTTTACGAAATGCCGAAAAAAATCAGCGTTGCGTATAGGAAATATCAAGTTAGGTGGGGGGAGGAGGGAGAGGAAGGGTTCAGGGGGATGATGCCTCTATTACATAAGCATTGAGCGGGCAATAGACAATGACTGTGCCTTATAGCCAGACAACAAGGCAGAATCCAAGCATCCAATGGCGTTAATGGTTCAGTCCATTTCAGTAAATTGCGCATACGCCGCTTGGGCCGCAATTCGCATACAAAGCGCTCAATGCTGGCCCTGAGCCCACAACAACAAACAACAACAAAACGACAACAATTTTAAACAAACAACAAATGCCTCGAGCATTTGCCATTTGTGTAAATTTATAATTTCAATTTGTTGGTTTCATTCATCCGAGTTTCGAGTCGAGTGTCGAACGCGTCACGTTCGCAAAAGTGAAACTGACGACGCTGTTGGGTTTTTTGCAGACCCTGTAGCTAAAGCAGTGCAGGGTGTCTAAGTCAGTAAACTTATCGGGAATATATGTACTTAATGGGGTCGGAAAACCTCCCTTCTGCCTAACCTATAGACCACTGTACTATCTTAAGGTACAACTGATTGCTTTGACTGTGTACAGGGTATTCCACTGTCTTCTCAATCAACAGTAGGCTTCTCCACAGCTTTATATACCTATTAAATGTTCAATACAGGGTCTTTTACAGTCTATTTGCTCTACTACTACCCAACCTACTAGATTTCTCTATGACTCTTAGTCCATTTACTTCACAGCTGCAGTTGAATAACACGAAACTATGCCAAATGACTAAACCGCCCTCGCTCTCTGCTCTGCTCTGCTTCTTTCCAGCTAACCTAACGGCCTGTCAGCATCTGAGACGTGCAGAGACACGTCGCGCGAAGGCACTGCAGCCGCTTGGCGCCGCAGCAGCTGTGCGGATACCACGTTGTCGCAAGGGCGGAGATTTCGAGCGCATACAATGCAGGGACGAGAAAGCTGGCGAGGATTGCTGGTGCCTAGACGAGTACGGTGTGGAACTGCCGGGCACACGCAATGCCACTCGTGCAGGCGTGCAGTGCCGAGAACCAGCACACTGTACCGCCTCGGCTTGCCGCATGTTCTGTCCCTCGGGATTCGCTAGGGACCCGCAAACCGGCTGCTCTGTGTGCCGCTGTCGGGATCCCTGCGATGGCTTGGACTGCCCCAACGGACAGAGTTGTCAGCTGCAGGAGGTGCAGTGCAAGTCAGAGCCGTGTCCACCACTGCCCACCTGCAAGAAGGCACGTTCGCTGGCCAACTATTGTCCCGCTGGACTGCCCCTGGCTATCGAAGATAGCGTGAGACCCTTTCTGTGCGGACGGGATGTGGGCAAGCCCCAGTGTCCACCGCTGTATCAGTGCATGGTGGAGTCGGGCAATGACTATGGTGTCTGCTGTCCCAGCACGCTGACCTTCCAGAAACCCGGAATCTGTCCCGCACCCGAGCAGACGCAGTACACCCAGAGCACTGGCTTTATATGTGGAGCACCCTGTAGCCATGACCTGGAGTGCCGCAACATGGAGAAGTGCTGCTTCACCAAGGGCTGCCAGTCCAATTGCCAGCAGCCGAGCAATGTCACGGGTTGCCATCAAGCCAAGGCTCTCTCCGACATCCTGGCCATCAATGAGCGCGAGGGACGCGGCTATGTTCCGGACTGCAATGGACCCGGTGGTCAGTTCTCGCCACGTCAGTGCTCTCGCAACGGACTCGTCTGCTGGTGTGTGGATCCCCGCACCGGGCACAAGATCAAGGAGTCCATGGGCGCGGCCAACAGCGTCAACTGCGACGGTTGGGAGAATATGATCAGTCGCTCCTACGCTCGCAGCTTTCAGATGGAGCAGTGCGACACGAATATCTGTGCGGCCGTGTGTGAATATGGGTTTAAGGTAGGTTCAAGGGTGGTACTACCTTGGGTAGAGGGTGCACTGGGATTACTGAATGGAAGCTCTTCTCCGTTTTCCCTTCGACCTTCGGGAATCCTGAGTTTTAATTTCCCCCCTCTTTTCTCCCCTCCGCAGAACGATCACAATGGCTGCCCCACCTGTGAGTGCTCCGAGCCTTGTGAGGGTTTCAAATGCGCACTCGGTTCCCACTGCGAGGTGGCCACCGATCCACTGTGTGAGTCTGGCTCTTCGCTGTGCGCCTCCTGGCCCGTCTGCAAACCGGATCTGGCCTACTCCAATCCCTGCGAGGTGGGCACTCCGCTCTCGGACACCGTGAGCGGTGAGGTCATGTACTGCATGGAGGAGCGTCAGGGACGCAGTTTCCAGCCGACAGCCTTCTTTGAACCCGACACTGAGCTCAAACAGGGTCGGTCCATGAGCAATCGCATCATGTGCCCAGAGCAGTACCAGTGCACCAAGCTGCATCGTGAAACGGAGAGCGTGTGCTGTCCAGTGCCAGAGCAGAGCACAGCTGGCGGAGATCAGCAGAGAGCGCACCAGCAGACAAGTAAGTTCCCTTATGACCTATGAGCAGCAGGCACTAATCGATTCCTTCTCCTCAGTGTGTGAATATCTGCGCGACTTCTCGGAGCGCATGGAGGGCACCGAGGAGGGCATGCAACTGGCTATGCCCGCACCACGTTGCACCGCCGAGGGTGACTATGCGGGCCGTCAGTGTGAGCTGCGCAAGATACGCGTGACACGTGCGGAACAGCGTAAAATTCTGGAGGAGAATACCATCAGACGCATGAGGATGCTGCTGCAGCGCAGTCGACGGGATGCGGAGCGGCTGAAGCTCTACCGGGTGGACGATGCGGCGCTCAAGGTGCAGGTAGCAGCTCCAGTAATGGGACGCAGTGCCAAGGTGATTGACATGGGAGCCGAGAGGCAACAGGGACTGGGACAGCTCTTTGAAACGGATCTGAGGAAGGTAGCACCTGCCTCGAAGCGTCCGATATCGGAGGACGACATGGTCGAACAGGAGGTGGAACAGTGCTGGTGTGTGGACAGTTTTGGCACAGAGATTCCCCAGTCGCGTGGATACAACGTCAGCGATCAGAGTTGCCAGGAGCTGCGCGAGAAACTGGACTGCCTCGATCTCACCTGCCGCATGGGGTGCGAGTACGGCTTCGCCTTGGACCCCACCACACGTTGTCCCGCCTGCCAGTGTCGCGATCCCTGCGAGAACGTCACCTGCGGTGCTGGCAAGGAATGCCGCATCGTGGATGTCAGCTGCGAGGGTGAGTACTGTCCCCCAGTGCCCGCCTGTCTACCCCGCAAGCCAGGACAGTGCCCGTACCTAGTGCCACCTGGCCCTACAGACAATCTGGATGCCAATATCTGTGCCTACGAGTGCCGCACCGATGCCCACTGCGAGGGATCCCGACGCTGCTGCTCCAACGGCTGTGGTACGCAGTGCGTGGAGCCTCAGCTGAAGACAGCCTGCCAGCACCTGCAGTCGATACAGCTGCACCAGAGCTCCGAGCTGGGCATACCCGCACGCCAGATGACGGTGGCCCAGTGCGACGTGGTGACGGGTAGCTGGGAGAGGGTACAGTGCTCCGTGGACGGCCACTGCTGGTGCGTGGATGAGCGAGGTCAGCAGCTGGCCGGCACCATGACCAAGTCCCCCGACACACCTAACTGCGAGGGGAACTCCAACCTGACCTGCCCACAGCTGAAGTGCTCTACCACATGCGAGAGTGGCTACAAGCTGGACGGGAATGGCTGTGCCAGCTGCGAGTGTCGCAACTTCTGCGATGAGGTGAGCTGTGCCAGCGACGAGGAGTGCCAGCTGATCAGCGTGGAGTGTGTGGACAGTCCCTGCCCCCGAATGCCCATCTGTGTGCCACGTCGGGCATCACTGTGTGCCGAGGGCAATCCCCTCCAGCAGGGCGGACTGGAGGTCAGCTGTGGACCGCACAACGAGCACGAGGCTTGTCCAACCACCCACACCTGCCAGCTGAATCCGGTTAGCAATCGTGGCGTCTGCTGCGCCAAGACTCGCGACGTCTGCTTTGAGTCCATGGACCCGGTGTGCCTCTCCAGCGCTGCCACTGCACTGAACCAGACACGCTACCGCTTCAGCCCGAGGGCCAACAAGTGTCTGGCGGTGCAGATCGATGCGGAGGCAGCTGCCTGCCAGACCAAGAACCTCTTCCACAATGAACTGGCGTGCAAATCAGTGTGTCCCGTGCTCACCCAGTGCGAGCGGCTGAAGCTGAAGAACAGTTTGGCTGCCCAACGCAGTGGACACTCCTCGGTGTGGTTCCAGCCACGCTGTGATCCCATCACCGGCCACTGGAGTCCTGTGCAGTGTCTGGGCAAGCAGCCTGCACTAGCCAACCAGACGGAGCAGCTGGAGGAGCAGCAATTGCCCGGTAGTCCCTATGGCGTCTGCTGGTGTGCGGACCGCAAGGGTGCTCCCTTGAAGGGCACACTCACACGGGACACTGAACCCATCTGCAACAGCCGTCAAGCGCGTCAACGCAAGCAATACGATCTGTCGGATCCGCTGATGGAGCAGCTCATTGGCCAACTGACGCTGCTTAACGATGTGGACACACTGGGTCTGGACTTGGATGAGGTGGAACTGAAGCTGCAGCCCACTGTCACTATTGAAACGGTTACGGAGCGCGTTCTGGAGCTGTCCAACTCCTTGCTGAGTTCACAGCTGTCGGTGGAGTCCACGCCGCTGCCCGCTCTGCGCTGGAACACCACACGCTGCCGAGCACTCAGCGAAACAGCCACATTCCCGGTGAGCTGCGACGAGGAGGGCGCCTTCCGACCAGAGCAGTGCAATGGACGCAGCTGTTGGTGTGTGGATGCAGCCGGCAATCAGCTGCAGTCGACGCAGATCTTTGGCCAGGGCACTGGACACTGTGAGCCAGTGCCCATCGAGGCGGTGTCCATAGAGCTGCACATGGCCAACAGCAGCGGGAGCAGTGTACGCAATGCCTATGACTCCATACGGCGGGAACTGCAGCAGCTGCTGGGAGACGTGGTCGAGAATCTGCGAGTGCAGGAGAATTTCGATGGTTCCGTGATTGTGCGCTTCGAGCTGCACAACGAGGCCAAGGTGGACATGGCCTTTGCCATTGAATCGGCCATCACAGCGGGTGGCTTCCAACTGATTGGCGGTCACTTCCGTACCGATCTCACCCGCTCCCACTTTGTGCATCGCACGGCAACACCACCGCAGGCACAGGCAGCCACCGCAGGCGATGAGTCCGTGCAGTTGGCCATGTTCGTGATGGCCAGTTGCTCGGCTTTCCTGGTCAGCATCTTTGTGGTCTACGTCATGCTGAAACGGGGCTGGCACAAAACGTTGCACAACACTGGCTACGATTATCCCAAGTCAGCGATACCCAGCGGCGAGAAACCCGTCGACTTCTCGCTGCCCATTTTCGTGCTCGAAGATGCGCAGCCAGAGAGCATGAAGCGGGTCAAGGCGTAGGATAGGATAAAAGGTCCAACGTAGCACCGTATAAAGGTTCAGACGTAGGTTCAGACCAAGGAACAGCCGCTGGAGCTGCAGTTATTGTTGTTAAGCATTAAATTATTTAAAATCAATTTGTAAATAATTTTGGGTAAGACACCCAAACATACAAATCTAAATATACATACCTATATATATAGACATATGCATACCATGTACTTCCTAGACCCCTAAGACGACTAATTTATGAATAAAGCTTTACAAACGAACGAAATCAAGAGAGCACAGTTTTTCTTTAAAGGATCAGTCAAAGGATTGTTAGCAAACAATTGGGATTTTAATATTTAATAATAATAATACATTTCAATGTAATCAGCATCTGATCTGATTCTGATTCCGATCTTGATCTTGATCATTATCAATATACATTATTCATAATAACATTTATCAATTTTGGCTTTCAACGAACTCGCTGGTTATTTGTTGTGTTCAATCAATCGGATCGGTTTCAAAGTTTATATATATACTATATAGATAACTGTATCTGTATTGTATCCGTATTTTGTGTATAAGGTAAACTACAGGCTAAAACGGCGTCGGGTTTCAAAACATAAGCCCATGACAGACCGAGAAAAAAAAACAAAATGTCAAGAGTAGAAAAAGACTTAAAATAATTCAAATAAAAATTGTATAATATGTAAGTTTCTTTCAGTGTAATTATAAATATAAATATGTATAAAATGAAGTTTAGTTTCGGTATAAAAAAATGCAATACTCGAATAGTTACAATTGGAAAACGTTTGCTTAAACTAAAGTTTGGATGGATCGAGAGCAGAGAAAGATAGACAAACAGAGAGAGACAGTGCAAAGTATAGTTAATAATCCATTAATCTATTGAGCTATTTTCGGGACTTAAACTAATTAAATAATTCATAATTTGTGTGCCTTGCATGCAATTAAAAAACATTAATATCTCTTCAAGTTCTGTTTGGTTTTTGACATTTAAAAAGCGCCATATCATATTGTTTAAACATTTCTACTAGTTGTGAGTATATATATGTTTGTGTGTGAGTGGGCGTGGGTGTGTGTTGGAGTGTATTGGTGTGTGTAATTAACAAATGCATCAAAATGGAAGAGCGACGCATCCGAGTGCAGTTTGAGAGAACGTGAAAAAATATAGAAGAATTTATAATTTTTGGTTACTTCTTGTTAGTCGGTAGTAAACATAAAGTTTATGTATACTTTTTATATAATTCTTACAACAAATGCTGAGCAGCCAAGTAGCTCTTTAAACCAGTTGACCAAAAGTGGGCCAAAAGGCATGCTTAAATGGCCATAAATGTACGTATAACAAATGACAAAAAGGTTCGCGACTGATCCAAAAATAAAAGGAATTTTGGACAGACTGCTTTGATTGGAACGTTGTTTACTTGGCAGCTGAACCACCGCCACCGCCTGCAGCACTGTTGTTGTTGTTGTTGTTATTATTGTTGCTGTTGTTGTTGTTATTGCCACGGGCATTTCGTTGAGCATTGCTGAAGCCACCGAATGGTATGGAAGCTCTTTGATCCTCCATGCGTCCACTCTGCACTTTCATGATTAGCGAGAAGAAATCCTCATCTGGCACAGTGGCGCCACGTCCGGACTGACCACGAGCACCAGACGAGGCAGCTGCTTGGTGTCCCGGTGCCTGTTGCGGCGCCTCCGCATCCATAGTGACGTGTGGTCGCGGCAGCTCCGAGCGTTGTTCCTCCAAGCGTGAGCCTTGACAGCGCATAAGCATGTCTAGGAAAGCGTCATCCGGCTGCTGTGTGGTTGTTGCACTGCGTGCCAATGGAGCATGTCCCAGGGCCGGTGGCATGGCGGACGATGGTGACTTGAGACCCGGCAGATTTGTAGGATCCACAAACAGTGAGTTCTGCTGCACAAGCGGTTTGCGTGTGGCACCAGTGGCGGCTCCACCAGCCACGCCAGCACCACCCCCACCGCCCACGGGATTGATTTTAATGGAGCAACGCTGGTCATCCATGCGCTTGGACTGTGAACGCGATAGCATCTCGAAGAAATCATCCTCTTTGGCTTTTGTGTTGGCCGCTGAGGCCGCCTTGTTTTTCTCCTCCTGCATGCGCTTGCCATCGGGAGTGATCTTGATCAGATCCAGCTGTTCCATGCTTTGGCGACGCACACGAACCTTTTGAAGCAACGAAAATTTCAATAAACTTCACATTTAAAGAAGTTTAAGCTTTGTCTACTTACCATGCGTCCCTGTGAGTTTTCGGAGCCATCGGATTGATGGCCACTGGCCGAGTGATCGGATGCACTGGAGCGTTCCTCCTCTGGTGTGGGCGTATGCTCGGCCTCCGGCATGCCCAGCAGTTTACGCAAATCGGAGATGTTCACACGTGCCGTGCTCTCGCCGATAGGATCATGCAGCTCCTTGGCCAGCAGCAGATGGGATTCAGCAAATTGAAGAGCCTTCTCGTTGTTGCCAATGGCCGAGTGGGCGTTGCCCAGTGACCAGCAGGCACGTGCTTCGCCTATCCTATCGCCCAGCTCCTGTGCAATGGCCAAATGGCGATGATGGAACTCAATGGCCGTGGTGAACTCGTGGAGCAGCGTGTACGTGTTACCCAGACTGTAACAGGATTGTGCTTCTACCTCACGCTCGCCCAGCTCTATGGCCAGAGCCAGTGTGCGCTTGTAATGCTCGGCGGCGTCCTCGAACTGGCCCAGAAAGATGTGCGAGTTGCCCAGATTACTGTTGGCGCGACGTTCAGCCGCACGATCTCCGAACTCTCGAGCAATGCGCAAGCGCTCCTGATGATGCTCAATGGCAGACTGTAATTAGAATTAAAATGCCCATTAGTTTCAATCATAGCGGGAAGGGGTGTACACTTACCTGGAAATCCCCCAAGAGATAATAGGTGTTGCCAAGATTTCCACAGGCTCTTCCCTGTGCACCCCGGTCGCCCAGGTCACGCATCAGCTGCAGATTCTCCTGATAGAACTCCACAGCTTTGCCCAGTGCTTCCTTGACATCGTCACCCGACTTGCCTGGATTCCTTTGGCCCAAATGCTTACCCTTGGCATGATATACATTTCCGAGATTGTAGAGAGCTCGACCCTCGGATAGCCGATCGCCCAACTGGCGTGCGAGTGTTAGATGGCGTTCGCAACAGATAGCCGCCTCATCGAAGCGTCCCATGACTTTGAGCGTGTTACCCAGATTACCAGAGGACTTGGCCTCGCCTAATTTGTCGTTCATTGATTTTGCCAGCGTTAGATCGTGCTTGTGATACTGCATGGCCTTGGCATAATCGCCCAAATAGAAGTAGGCATTGCCCAGCTGCGAATATATGGCGGACAGTGTACGCAGATCGTCAGTTCCCGCCTGAATAGCTGCCTGGAAGAAGGCAACGCCCGCTCGACAGTCACCAGCTTTGCAGAGACGCTCGCCCTCCAGGGCCAGCTCCAGGCACATGCTGGAGCCGCCGTCAGAACCGTGATGCGAGTTGGAGTCTTGCCCACCACCAATGCCCATAGTGGAGACATTTTCCGCCGATGCGGATAACGAAGACATGGCTTTGTTTTCTGATGCTCTTTTTGATGCCTTGACTGTGCGAAAAACTGATTTCGATGGGGCCACACACACTCGTGATTTTACCGCGACCACCACACAAGCACGTAGAGAGAGTTTGCCTCAATATTCGCTGATATTTTGATTAAAATTACTCTAATTAACCACTTTTTTTTACCGTTTCACTAATCAATTGGGCTTTGTTAATTTCATTCTGATTCACTTTGCCAGTCGATTAATCGTAGTCGGACAAGGCGTTGCCAGCAAACTCAACTATGATGATGCCGTATCGCTTAAATTTAAACCGTCGTTAGCACTGACAATTAGTCATTGCGCAATCTTGAACAAGTATCTCCAACTAATTAACATTTATTTATTATTAATTATATCCGAATAAATCAGCATGATAGAAGTCTTATTTTTACAATTAACAATTTTTTGCCAATTTCTCAAATTTGAACTGTATTCTGTGCGTGTTTCTCAACACTCTCGCGAGACTGAACGTGCAGAGACCCCTTTAAAGATGGCGTCACTTTCTACTGTGTCTGTGTGAACGATTCTAGTAGCCGCTTAACAAAATCGAAGTTTTTTGGCAAATAATATAATTACCGGCTGCACTAAATAGTTGAAAAGTGTAAATGAAAGTGCCAGGAATGATTTTCAATTGAAATTGTGACAGGTGTGTGCGCCATTGCCAGTGCAATTGACGAACAAAAACCCAAAGGTGTAAACGCAAACGCACTGTGAAAAAATGCGAATGTCGTCGTCGTCGCTGTCGTCGCCGCTTTAAGTGTACGTGCGCCGCGTTTTGCATGGCAGCTGCGCTGATACCAGAAATTGAAGGTGTGAATTTGTTTAAATTACTTGTGTGTTGAAACCAATCATAAATCGAAGCAATAAATGTATTGCATATTGCAACGTTGTTAGGAATGTGCTAAATTACATAAATAAGTAAGCAAAAAGGCAAAAATAATAGTGGCCTGTGTTAAAATTCTGCGAGTGGGAACCTAAGCTGCGAAAGGGAGAGAGAGAAAGAGAGAGTACGCGCAGTAGCTAACACAACACACACTAACGCACTCAAATAAAAGTTCGTGAGAGCGGAAAACAATCATTTGTGGTGAGTGTTGGTGTTGTTGTTGTCAGGATGATATTTAAACATTTTAATTGCCACCCATTTACCGGCTGACTATAACTATTTGGTAAAAACCAATACATTTAATTAGTTACTCAGTAACCATATTAAAATGTTTAAAGTAATTATTTAAAGAACTACACTTTGTAGGAACAAGAGTTTGCATTTTGAAAAGTTGTTGTTAGTGGTATCGCTTTTGTGAACGAGGAAAATTGTTCTATACATATGCATATGTATTTTCGTTTAAACTCACCACACCCCACACTGGTGAGCACCTTGGGGCTCGCTCAGTTTTTGTATGCGTGTGTGTGTGCTCGTCTGTATTAGTGTCTGTATGTGCGAGTGTTAGTGTTAGTGATTCACAAAAGCAACAACCCCAACAAATTATCTCTACTACACATTTTCGCTACTTTTACTATACACCAACCAACAACAAGAACAACGCTGGTGCAGCTGCTATCATCGCACGGTGTTTCCGCTACTGTCTCTCCACCTGTCGCCAAACACTGCGGTATGTGTTCCCAGTGTTGCCGTATTGCACGAAAAATAAAAAAACGCACGTAGCAGCCGCTTTTTAAATTTTTTGTGTCTGTTTTTTCCTCATTCGTTTAAGTGCTCTTTGCTTTGGTCCCCGTTTCGTGCACTGTCAATATTGCGATGTGGGGCTCTCGAGCTTTGGAGGGACACACATACGCACACACGCTCACAGATACAAATACATGCATGTAGAGAAGCAGCAGAGAGCGCCAACCGAAAAAAAAAAATCGGCTTTCTTTGTGCCGCAGCAGCAGTAGTAGCTATGTCGCGTCGTCGTTTTAGTTGCCGTACGTCGCTGTCGTCGTCGGTTGGGTGCAAGAAATACGAGAGAAAATACAAGAATATAGAAAAGCAGCAGAAGCAAAAAAAAAACCTCAAATCCGCTTTATCGGGTTTATAACATATATTGCAAAATCATATCTACAACTAAATGCAAATCTCTCAAGTGCGCAATAATTGTGAAGTGTAAATAAATAAGTACATACTCGTTGATACATATGTAGGTAGTAATTTACCTACTTAATTACAAATACAAAAAACCAACACACATTTATACATAATTATTGTGTGTATGTATATATGGTACGCAGGCACCGGGGCCGGCAGGCGCTGCTCGCTGATGGCTACAATTGAAATTCGTTTGTGCTTTTATATTTTTTATTTTTCAAAGTATATTATTTTTAGAATATCGATTTTGTTGGCTGCCCGCAGCCAGAGTTGAGCAGAGCAGCCAACAGCAGCAGCCACACACTTTGTATTCGCTAGTGTATGTGTGAGTCTGCGTGAGTGTGTGTTTGTGTGTGAACATATATATATCTATCCATCTATATATATATGTACAAATGTATGTATATACGTGCATATATTAGATATGAGAATGTGAGTGTCGTCACAGAATGTGTTAAGATTATGAGCATATAACTCATATAGACAAAACGTTACCTAACTGCCGTGAAAAAGTGATGAACATTTAAATTAAAGTGTCTTCCCAAAGTTTCGTTTACGCTTATATCTCTTTCGTTAAGTTCAGCGATCAAAACAGCTGCTCCTGCTTGGAATTAAGTGTTCTCTCTCTTTCTCTCCCTCTCTCATTCGTTCTCTCTCCCTGATTCTATCACTGCTGCTAGCACACGTCGTCATTCTTATTGGCGTTTTCTTTTATTTGATTCTTATATTTCACCTACATTATTACCATATACACACATACACACACTTATGCTCACACATATTCATATGAGCGGACATACAAATGTAAGAACAAACACACACACACGCATACAGAGACAAATACATAACCACGCTCACAATTCACTGCTGTGTTTTGCTTTTCGCCTTTTGCTTTTAGCATCATATTCGTTTTAACAAGATCTGTGCGACGACGACTGACTGCCCTACGCCCACCCGTCGCCGTCGTCGTCATCGTCTCTGTCACTGTCGCTGTCGCCACTGACATCGCCGTCAACAGCAACGGCAACGTCGCTGCCTACATCGCAGCCGCTGTCGTCGCTTGTAGTTTACATGTGTTCTTATTGTCCCCTTGGTCACCCCATTGCGCGTAGCGAATGCAAATTCACAAAATACAGATGCAAATAGTGCAACTATATTGCTCTGCTCAAGTGTAAAATTGAAAATGGTTTTAAGTCACAAATGACAAAATCGTTCAGTCAAGTCAGTGAGCGTGTGTGTGTGTGCGTGCATGTCTGTGCGTGTGTGTTGAACTTTTTGTAAATAATTGATTTCAATAAAAATACAGCTGAGATACCGAGGTATGCCAATCATTTATTAACATATATACTTATTTTGTATATAAGTATATAGATTGAAATATGTACTGCAGAGCGAACGGAAGTTGCCGCCTTGCCACCTGCCCACAGAGAGGGCGCTCCATTTTGGGTATTTGTTCCATTTCCGTTTGAATTCCAATTTGACTAAACGTCTGGCAACAAAGAAACGAAACGGGTTCTAATTGATTGAGTGACGAACCTGCTCGCCCAATTAACAAGTTTCGATTGAGCAGTTACTCGAACCCAGCGCTGCCAGATCTCTTTGAAATTAACACAATTGTGTGAAACTCTTTTGATACATACATGATAAAAATATTACTTTGTACACATGTAAGTTTATTATTAATATGTGCATATATTTGAATGTTACTTTGAGCCTCTTCGTCTTCGTCTTGCTCTCGTCTGACAGGTGACAAGGCCACATTTGGTTATCAAATATTTGCCTAACAAGCCATAATTTATCGATGTCTACATCGTTTTTATTATAATAATTCATAATACACAATTTTATTGCGAGCACGTCAGTAAGCACAAAAAATATAATAATATAAAACTATCAAATCAACAATTTATTTGTCGTCACATTGAACGTGACTTTTCCTCGCAGGCGCTGACATATTAACAACAATTGCAATTGTTTTCATTATTGCGCTGCCGCCTTTGCGCAATTGTTTATATTTTGTTTGTTTTTTTCAACACACACACAACAAATTGTGTCCAGTTGTGTAGACAAACGTTAGATAATGCTCTATTTATCGATAACAATTTAAATAAACGTTATAAAATTAAAAATATCTAATTTAGACTGGAACGATTTCGAACGTGTTTGGCAAATAATATCACAAATTTATCACCTGAAACAATCAATTATTTACTCCTCAGACTATTAATAGTTTATGATATTTCACATGAAATATATAAATCATGAGTGCTTTCTGTTAGCTTTAATTCTAGAGGAATTCGGCTGAGCATGCCAAAGTGTGTAGGCCTCAAAAAAATGGAGAAAAAAATGTCATAAATAGTGCTCCAGATTTTCAAACAGCTTCTGGCGAAATATAAAGCTCTAATTATCAACAAATTACTGCAGACGACCTGCTTTTTTCTCTTGATTTGTTAAATGTGTTCACCTGAGCGTTGCACTCTGTGCTTTAAAGTTGCTTTATTCTATTCCTTTGTTGTTGTTTGCAACTTTAAACTTTTACCGGATTGCAGTTGAAGAAGAGCGTGCTAAAAGTCAATTTTCCAGCAACTCGGGCGCACATCGCACACTTTATGTATATATCTCTCTGGTTTTTATACGAGAACTTGTGTATATACTAAATCGTATCTTTACTGATTTGCTCTACCGACTGCCATAACTTCTTAATGACCTACAGTCCCCTCTAGACACACAAGAGTGCGCGCTGTGGTGAGAGTGAGACAGCGAGAGCGAATAATTTGCACTTATTGTTAGCATTACTGACCTCACTTTCATATACCCTACATTCTGTAGACACACAAAACTGTGGAATTCTTTCGATCCTACACGAAATGCAAAGCGATTCACTTTGGAAATCTATAAATATCCGGTTTAAGCCTGGCTTAGCTAGCCGAGGTAACTAGAAATCGGCCAAAAACAAGTATATTTGTAATTGCCATAATAATTAGCCATAACTGGATTGCAGGGCATGCAAATTTCATTGTTTATGTCTTTTTCTTTACTTTAGTTTGAGTTTTTAGTTTAGCTTTTTGCTATTTTTATAGCTCGTTATGCAGCGTTTGTTATGTTTGTTGTTCTTGTTGGAAAAAGTGAACTCCCTAAAATTTGTAGACAACCCAATTGGCGCAGCAGCCTCAATTGCTGTTGTTGTTTGTGAGTTCGTAGAACTTGCAGCTCGAGTTAAAAATACTTGCACGGGAGTAAAACGCACATATTTCTTTCAACTCCAGTCAAGAAAAATGTAAGCAATCGATTCAAATATTTTCCACTATAAACAAACAAGGAAATTATATATATTTATTTGTTGGTGCATTGTTTGCGTATATGAAAGATTTACTATGAAATTGCAGTGAGTTTTTCTGTTGAAACTGATGTAAATATAGAACATTCCAAAGAGTTTTTCTTTGAAATTAAAATATGAATAGCATAAATGTAATAAGGAAAAGGAATCTGTGACCCCATAAATAAATTGATTAAATCTAAACTAACCTAAACTTAATACTGTTAATTAGCAATACTGTTGACCGTGTCTATATTAGTCCGATGGTCTAAATAACAGCCTGCTCAATAGTAATTTATTTATTGTTTGCTTTTCGAATATGTAAAAAACCAACTGCCAGACGCGTATAGAAGAAAAGTGCTCTGAATAGCCATTAATGAAAAACACATATACAAATACAAGAAAATTGTACAATTTTTGGCGAAATATTTTGGTTTACGTTACGTTTTTATTATATGCGGCAATTAATGACGTTTCGGCTCTTTCTGCGCACAGCTTGTGATATAATTTTAGATGAGCGTTGTGGCATAAAACAGAATGAATTTGGTATTTTGGCATTTTAGCCAAACCAATTTTACCAATTAGCGTTTAAACCATTTCTGTGTGTTTTGGCCAGCAGAAACTCTGTGTTGCAGTTAATTCGCGTAAATTTAGTTTTGAGAATATTTCTTAAATTAAATTGAGTGTATTTTTAGAATTCATAATTTGAGTTTCCTTTAAATGCCATCTGCATGAAATCATTTGGCCTTGAATCTCGAACGATTAAAATGGCTAAAGAAATGAAAAACTAAAGAAAAATCTCAAGTACACTCGATAAGTATATGGTCGATGAGTCAAGTCGAGATAGGATTTCTACCCCAAGCTAATCAATACAACTAAACTACAATTTAAACTTGTTATTTTCTTATAAATAAGAGTAAGTTATAATTTTAAACTATTACAACATGAAAATACCATTTTTAAAGTTATCTACTTTTCATAGATGAATGAATATCTTGACTGGGAGGTGCTAGATCTGGCATTGAGGATCTTATCTTATCTGCGCTTGCCATTGCCTCAGATTCATTTTTTATGCCTCTCTCTTTATGCGGCATTTTTGTGGCTGGCAGCCACGCCCCTTTGCCAGAACTTGTCTGCTTATCGCGCTAATATAATTAAAATAATAATTCAAAACTAAACAGTAAATGCTAGACTGGAAATACCCTGTAGCAGGTTATTTATATATATTATATATTATATACAGGTATATTATCTATTCCAAGAAGCTTTATGCAAAAATAAACAACAAAAGAAGAGAGTTTTATGAAAATAATTCAACTTATAGATAATTTTATATCTACAGGTATATAGTAGTATGTCAGTGTGTATTTCTGCAATTATGCATTCAAATTGTTGCCATGCTGTAAAGATAAGAACTAATGTTATCAACAAAAAATGTGGTAAGCTTTGACCATAAATATTTTAGACAAAAAAAGTGTGTACCACATTAAAAGTTTTAAATAAATAAATTAAACAGGAAAATGTGCTACAGGGCAACAGCAGAACCAGCAGTCTCATTTATTTTGTGTTTAATTTCCACTATTATTGGGTCGTGAACTTAAAAACTAATTTCACTGGGAATATTCACAATTTGTTTGCTTTTTCTTTCATTTTAAATTAGTTAAACACATATTTGTCAGCCTGTCTGTCTTTGTGTCGTTCGGTTGAGCGCACGAGGTGGTCATGTCTTTGTTTTAATTATTTAATTAAATTGTAGAAATTTTTGTTGGGCTTTTGTCTTTTGTTGTTTGCTTGCAGTTTAACGATTTCGTCATCTGACAATTTCTTTAGCGCGCTTTGTAGGCCTCTTATTTAATGTTACACATGTTATGTATCTATATACATTTCTGTATCTATACACATGACAAGACTTGGTTGTCTGATGCAATTATAACATGCCTAGACTAATGTTATTGTTATATGCTTGTTATGTCTGCTTTCTCTTTGAAATTGCTTAAGACTTGTTGGTCATGGGGTTTTCTTAGATTCGACAAATTCATTTGAAACTCGAAAAATTCTTATTCAATTCCAACTTACAATTTCCTTATTCAGTTGAATCCTATTAGAATTATAATTGCTCGTATTTTAGGAGTCCACCTTCACCTTGATGAATACCAAAAATAGAAAACCATTTCTATTTATATGACGTATGAAGCCATTGGTTGTCATAACTCACTGCCCCACATTGTGCCCACCAGCAAATTGCGTGTGGTTGCCACATAACTGTATTTGCTTTGGAGTACCTTTGGCAAGGTGTGGTGAGGTGGGGAGTGGAGTGAGTGGTAGCAGCGCCTCTTTTAATTGATTTTAGACAGCCTAGTAGTGCGTCAATTTGTGGCAGTGTCCTTTCCAGCTAAATAGAACTATCAATAAATTGAATCCGCTTGCCATGCAAAATGTGCACTTTGCAAACTTTCAACTAAGCGATAGTCCTTGCTGATAAAGAGGCTTTCTAGTAGTAGAAAAAAAATTATACTGCTCTTTGAATTTTGAATTGAACCATTTGTTTGTTGGTTTCTTACTAGTTTTTGCTCCTGTGGAGAAACAGTTCCTTTCTGAGAATTGATAGTTTGAAAACAGTTTTTCTAGACAACGGCAGCTTTTCTAATGCATTTGTGGAATTTTTTTGTAATTTGTTTTCAAGCACGATAAATGGAATTTTGTTCAGATCAAGTGTGAAAAACTTGATTAAAGTGCGATTTTTCGTTCCCTTCCTTAAACTTTGTATCAATGGAATGTTTGCTCTTTGAATATTTTAGATTTTCACAATTTAAATGCAGGCTAAGTTCTCAATTTAAGAATTATTAACTTATTTTTTAAGCTGCATTAAATTCACTTTCATCAATGAGAGAGAAAGAGAGCGCTTCTCTTGCTAGCTGTTAATTTTGTTACATCTTTATGTGCGTACAGTCCATGAATATGCATAGTTTATAATCTGCGTGTGTGTTTTTGAGTGTGTGTGCGAACTAAAAGCAAACCAAAACAAATAAAAAATGCAGCTCTCCCGCAAATGTCGAGTGGCAACAAAACGCTTAAAGGAAGCAATGTAAGCAAAACAGCATAACAGCAGCCTCCATTTTTCGTTGCTCCCTCTCTGTCCATTCCACTCCCAGAGTGTAGTGTGTATCTATCTCTGTCTCAGCTTTCGCTGTCTATCTCAGTCGAGCATTCATGGCGTTAACAATGTGTTATTGTTGTCGTTGTTGTCATCAGCTGCCTTGAGGCAAAACTTTCGATTCTTTTGCTGTTGCATTCTTTTTCTAGCTAGAATCTCTGCGGGTGTTTGAGTGTGTGGGTGTGCGAGGGGGTGTGCAAAGTGTTGTATGAAAACTTTTCCAACTTATTGTTACATTTCCTTTCACTTTATGCAAATTTAACAGTGCATTATTCTGGCAGATACATAAGCGTATGTGGTTGAAAATACACAGATGCACAGATACTGCTAAAGATACACAGCTACAGATACTTGCATTTGCATAATGAATTTCACATACCCGTTTACACCCACCACCATCCCACTCCTCGCTGTCCACTTCCCTGTGGACTTTCTGAACTTGTGGCAAAGGCAAACTTAATGAATGTCTGATGCACACAACTGATATGATTAATTTAATGATGGCCCGTCACTATCTTGATGATCAGCTCCCCAACTAAAGGTCAAGGCTTTCAAAAGCTAAACTAACTTAATTCGACAGAAAATTCTATGTCTTTATTAAATTTTGCTTTCTAGTTGTGCTGCTCGCATCCAAGTGCAGCTCACGTTGCAGTTGTTGGGGCAAGTTAGTTAGTAAGTTAGTTTGCAACGTGCACATACAATATCTTGTGGCTACTACCACGCCCACACACTCTCTCTCACTCGCTTTATCTATCTCTCTCCCTCTGACGCTCACAATAATTTGAATGCATTTCCACTTGACGCATTTTCAGGTTTAACACGCGCATTTTCTTTGTGAAATTTGCTGACGGATGCAGTGCGCTACTTGTAAGACACATTCATGTGGCTCTGTGTATGTGGAAAACGCCCCTGAACTCTTGTCAGGATTTTCCATGTGTCCCGACAAGAGTATTTGCGTGTGTATTTTACGTATGTGTGAAGTACACACACACACACATAGACAAACAGACACACCACAGCCCTTAAGAAAACGTGCACGAAATATAACTGCGTAGTTAACAGTTACCCTCTGCGACCACCTCAATCTCGTCCCCTGCGTACATCCTGGACCTTTAGAGCTCCTTAAAGGCAACAAGCCAATGCCAATTTCTTGAGACACTTTTCAAGTACGCAGCAACTCGGAAAAACAGTGCGCAATTTGCTAAGACTTTTCTTCAAGTCCAGCCAGGCACACACACACTCTAGCCTCTTTGTGCTGTAAACTAAAACTATCAATTACATGAATGAAAATCATTAATCTTTTATTTAATGAACCCTTCAAAACAACTTCAACTGAAATGTGATTTATTTTCAATGTTTTCTCACAAGGAATTCACATTTTTCTGATTGGATTTGTGCTTCTTTGAACCTCAAACCGATCAACCAATTGCAAATAAAATATAGATAAAAAACATAGGTGGGCAAGTGACTCGAACTCTTTAAAGGGAACTAGCGAAAAGCCGACGACATTTGATAAGCAATTGAAATGACAAAGCGTTGATTTTCAATTTACGTTTTTACTGTCAACAAACAACGGCGTCAAGAATAATAATAATAATAACAAGAACAACAATAAATACGGCACGGAATGCGCAACAGAAAACGCAATCAAATCAAAATCAAGCAATGACAAAAAAAAATAAAAAAGAAAAAATTCATTAAATATTTGCACTGGGCGCCTGTCAAGGGAAATGCCAAAGACGAAAGCCACAAAGCAAAACAGAACTAAAAGAAACGAAACGAAACACAAACGAAAAGCAGAATGAGGCACAGAATAGAAATGAAAATGAAACTGAAGAAACTCAACAACTAAGCGGACACTTGAAAATAATAGGCGTGTGGATCGGGTGTTTTCCCGTTTGCCGTTTGCCGTTTACCGCTGACAGTCAAATAGTCAAAACAGTTGACAGTTGGCAAAAGTTTTAGGCATTTGCAATATTTATATATCGATTGTATTGGGAAAATCAATAGAAACCCAAACCCAATGCCAGAAAAGGCACACGCGTGAGTGGGAGGGAGTGAGAGGGAGTACGCAGCAGATAGGAACTTTTTATTGGAGACGATTTGGGAGTGGAGGTGAATGTGGACGGTAAGAGGCGGGTTTTTAGTCATTAGCGACGCCATAGCAGATGACGACGACAACGTTGAGCGGTGACGGCTTTTCCAAGCGCTAAAAGAAAATCTTGAAAGTGCCTGTGACACACATACTGGCCGGCAGTGTGGTCAGTTTGGCTACTTTAAAGCTAAATTGTGCTTGGCTGTTAGCTGGAACAGCAGATTTCTGAGAAAATATAAATGTTTTCAAAAGTATTTTATTTACTGAGATCTCTTTTTTAAATTAGTTTATTTACTTATAACGGGTACTTTTTACTTAGTGTTATGGAAAACTGCTCTAGCCTTTTTGGCCGATTTAGCTATTTTAATTGACAACACTGCTTACCACCAACGCCACCAAAAACAACAGTATTCTACTAACCTGTCTCATTATTTTGTGGGTTTATTTTTCTTGCTTTGCTATTCCCTTTTTGCTGTTTTTGTTGTTTTTGTTTTTGTTTCTGTCTTTGTTTGCCTAATAAAGTCATAAGGTCACACGCTCAAATAACGAAAAATAACTATAGTATATATATGTAGTATAACATGTACAAATAGGCGCAGTGTTGACCGCAATTCTGTCCCAATGGACGACGAGGCATTCAGTCAACCAATTCTTGTCCCTACACAATGATATAATCATGTGTGCAGTTGTATACTTTGTATATAATATTATATACACTTATATACTACACAAAAGTTTTAATTATTTCTTTTGCGTTCTTAAATATTTAAACAGAAATTCCTTTTTTGGTCGTTTAACTGTAAGATTAAGTATTTATTTGGTGGTTATCGTTGTGGGCTTGCCCTTTAATAACGTAAATGTATATTATATACATTTATGTAGGTGGATACAATTATATTTTGCTTTACTCACCAGTTGTTGGCCAGGAAAATAACTTAATATTGGTAACTTCATAATACACATTACTCGTAATTTGTTTTTCCAGCTGTCGTTGATTTTGTTTGTAGCTTCGTGTCAGTGTGTGTGTGTGTGTGCATTGTTGTGCTGGCCTTTACCATGGAATCCACACAGCAGGAATTCTTACTAGTTTATATTAAAATAATTAAAAGCGCTGCGAAATGTGCATTTATCAGTTTTCATGCAGAGTTTTAAAAGCAAATTATAGCGAAAAAAACAGTAGAAACTTTATTGGTAGCAGGAGAAGTTGGCCATCAACCTGGCTAGCTGTCTTTTGGTCAATGCGAATCAGCAGCTGCCCACGCGACGACACGACACTCGACTCTCGACATTTTCATTTCCATTTGCATTTCCAACAGCTGTCAACAGCCAAGATTACATGGTCTTTTAGCACTCATACGCCCTGTGGACAAGTCGGGGGAATTGTAACGATTTTACCTATTGGAAGCAAACCTTTTTTTTACCGATTGAAATATATTTGTTATTAATTCATATTGATGGATTTAAAATGAGCATTTTATTACTCGATTCGAATCAGTTACGGATCTTTCATTTCATTTCACAAATTTCATCATTCATTCACAATCAAGAACATTGACACACGTTAGAAAGCTTAGAGTGTGACTGGCTATAGATACCCCAAGACACACACTCTTGTATGCCAACAGAGTGTACAATTTAAGTGCAAGTGAACAAAGGCCAAACTTTGTGGTCTGTGAATTTTCTAACTTTGAACTGCATAGTCTGTGACATACAGCTTATAAACCTGTTATACCCTTTGCTTGGGTGTGAAGAGAAGAGTTGACTAATCTGCGTCAATCGCTAATCAATGTGTATATACACAATAAAATCGCCGTAAATCAACTGCAATGTGATTACAATTCCGCAAAGTGTATTGAACTCATAACCAAAAACAAATTCATTAAAATCAGCATTTTGGGCCTTGTTTGTGTCCTTTTTGGTAGTGCAGTTATTGCAATGACAAATGTAATATTGAAAATGTTGAAACCAATTTGCAAACGACTCGAAAAGTGGCCTTTACAACTTGGTCCATTCGAATCCATATAGTATTTGTATATTTTTTTCATTTCACCGTCAAAACAATAATGATGATGAAGTGAATGTGGATATGGATAATGGATGTGGATGTAAAAGCAATCCACCATCCAACGTTTGACATTTGCCAGACTGGTGGACAGTTTATTGGGTCAAAACGAAACCACAGTCATTTTTGCCGAGTAAGAGTGCAATTGGTAACACAGTTGGTTTGGCCTGAAATCACAGCCAATGCCGCACAGCTGTTATCTATACAAAAGATATGGAAATAGAGAATCTAACGAGCAGCATGTCGATTAGATAAGCTTTTAAGCAAAATATAAAACAAAAAAACAGTAAAAAAAAAAAAAAAAAATACTATATTGTCTATGACATCGATTTTGAATTACTTACAGATTTCATATTTTGTCAATTTTGTTTACGACAAATAATTCTCTTTTTCAATTGCAGTGCATGTGATACCAAAAACTCGTAGCGATAAAACTTAAAGAGAAATCACGTTGAGACACGCACACACTCACACATTCACATACATAGACACACGAACGCACGCCAAGCAACAATCACACACACGCACACCCCCTCACAAACAGTCACACACATATGTACACAGAGACAGAGCGAGAGAGAGAGAACGAATGTAATCTACATGAGAGAGAATTAGAATATGTGAATATTAAATTCGAGAAGCATTTTAGACAGAAAACTCTCTCTTATACATACACTTTTTGATGTGCCATTCAGAGCAACAAGGAAACGTAGAAGCTAAGCGAGTATTACAACAGTAACAACAGCAACAACAATAAGGCGCATAAAGCAAATGCAACAATCCCTCCATTGAAACAACAAACAACCAACCAGAAACCGAAGCAAACACACAACACACAGTGGTGAGTTAAAGCAATTAAATAAATGATTTTATTCTGTTAATAATTAACATTTCTTGCTTTCGCAGTGTAACGAATTTAAAGCATTAAGAGCAACAAGTTGTAAGAGGCAAAAGTGAGCGAGAGATATCCTAAATACTGACACTGATCCTAAAATAAATGTCAAGATAAGTCGATACCGCTTTAATCCCGCCATCAACGTAACACCACAGCCACAACAGCAGCAGCATCCACACCAGCTGGGACATCAAGTGCAGCCAGAGAAATCAGATAAGGAGCACAACACAATACCGCTGAGAAGAAACAAACAGGGTGGTCAGGCAAAAGATTGCAAAACGCCAAACTCAACTGCAAAAGTCGCCAACATAACACATAAAATTTTTGGCTGGCTACGTAAATCGAAGAACAAAAAACCAGTCGCGATCCTTAGCGGTGATTTCGACGAAGACGGCGACGAGGGCGTGGGTGTGGGCGTGGGCGTTTGCGTGGTGGGCGCATCTGGTGCAGCCGGTGGGGCGTTGGACGATCAAATTTCTTCATTGTCAAGCGTTGGAATTAAAGCCGGCAAGCTGAATACCACACAGACAGCCACGGAGACCGCCATCGATTCAAACGAACCCAAATCTGAAAAGATGTCATCGGGCACGTTTGTGGATCGAATCGACCCGTTCGCCAAACGTTCACTGAAAAAGAAAAGTAAAAAAAGTCAAGGTTCCTCGCGCTACAGAAACTCTCAGGATGTTGAGCTGCAGCAATTGCCGCCTTTAAAAGGTAATTACAGTAAATCGAATGTACTTCGCTTGTTTTAACTAATTAGCCATTTATTTCTATTTTAGCCGATTGCTCAAGCTTGGAACAGGAGGAACTCTTTATACGGAAATTACGGCAGTGCTGCGTATCATTTGACTTTATGGATCCTGTGACGGACTTAAAGGGCAAGGAAATTAAACGAGCTGCTCTCAATGATCTATCCACCTATATAACACATGGGCGTGGCGTGCTCACGGAGCCGGTCTATCCCGAAATAATTCGCATGGTAAGTTTAAGAGTAAGAGATGATTAGTAAACTCTAAAACTAAAGTATTGTTTCTCTCTTTTAGATTTCTTGCAATTTATTTCGCACATTGCCGCCCAGTGAAAATCCTGATTTCGATCCAGAAGAAGATGATCCAACACTGGAGGCATCTTGGCCGCATTTGCAACTGGTCTACGAGGTGTTCTTACGCTTTCTGGAATCCCAAGATTTTCAGGCAACCATTGGCAAACGTGTGATCGATCAAAAGTTTGTTTTGCAGGTTTGTATTTTAGTTTCCTTCTATTAGTACGATATTTATAAGCTCTATCTTTTTGCAGCTATTGGAACTGTTTGATTCGGAGGATCCGCGCGAGCGTGACTTTCTTAAGACGGTCTTGCATCGCATCTATGGCAAATTCTTAGGATTACGCGCTTTTATACGAAAACAGATCAATAACATATTCTTGAAGTTCATCTATGAGACGGAGCATTTCAATGGCGTTGGCGAGCTGCTCGAAATACTTGGCAGGTAAGCTGGCAAAACGTGCTTATCTTTGTCTTACCTAAATTAATTACAACTTTCTTAATTTCAGCATCATTAACGGCTTTGCCTTGCCATTAAAGGCGGAACATAAACAATTTCTGGTTAAGGTTCTGTTGCCGCTGCACAAAGTCAAATGTCTGTCGCTTTACCATGCACAGCTTGCGTATTGCATTGTACAATTCCTAGAGAAGGATCCATTCCTCACCGAGCCGGTGGTGCGTGGTCTACTCAAGTTCTGGCCAAAAACCTGCTCCCAAAAGGAAGTCATGTTCTTGGGTGAAATTGAGGAGATCTTGGATGTGATTGATCCGCCGCAATTTGTCAAAATACAGGAGCCACTGTTCCGACAGATTGCCAAATGCGTATCGAGTCCACATTTTCAGGTAGGATTTCGAAAGCGTTACCTATTTAGCAAACTTAACTTAACTGAATTCGTGTTTAAAGGTTGCTGAACGTGCTCTGTATCTATGGAACAATGAATATGCCATGTCGCTGATTGAGGAGAATAATGCGGTAATAATGCCCATTATGTTCCCGGCGCTATATCGCATTAGCAAGGAGCATTGGAATCAAACGATCGTTGCACTTGTCTATAATGTATTGAAAACGTTTATGGAAATGAATTCAAAGCTATTCGACGAGCTGACTTCTAGCTACAAAGCGGAAAGGCAGAAGTAAGTAAATTTCATTCAATTTGAAATTATCTAAAACATTTACTCTCTTTTTAAGGGAAAAGAAGCGTGAACGCGATCGCGAGGAGCTGTGGAAGAAGCTGCACGAACTCGAATCAAATCGTTCCAGCGGGCGTGCCGCAGGCGGCAGCGCTGCAACAGCAGGCAGTGGATCGACTGCTGCAGCGGCGTCAACGTCAAACCAGCCGCCGAATATAGCTGCCTCCGTCGCCGCCATGAACTCTCATCAGCAGCAACAACAACAGTCGAATAGCGGCAGCAGCGGCAGCCTCTCCAGTGGCGGTGGCCCAGGTGGTGACAATAATCCTGCGACAGCAAATTCAAAACTCAAACCAGAAAAGGCAGACAACTAAATACAGATGCAACGCAATGCGCGCTTGATACTAACAATTATTAACAAAAAACAAATCAGAGAACATGATGAATAATATGAACAACAAACACACACATATAACACACATCAGCTGGCTCACGCACACACACTACCACTACCACTACCATACACACACACACACGATTGAGAAATTAAATTATTAAGAGCTGGCGATAATAGTTGAAATGAAGCAAAACAAAACACACCCACACACACAGAGAAGTTAAACTAAAACTTAATATAACAGAAACAAAAGAAAGAATGAAATGAAGCAAAAATAACAAAAACAAAAAAAAAATAGAATGCAGCATATGCTTAACTTAATAAATATGGTAATTTAAAATGTATACTCGTTTAACAAGACACCAAACACCAATAAACAAGCTGCTGGAGCTGATGGACGTTGTGAATTTGAATTGAGAGCGTGGCTAATACTAGATACTATATATATACATATGCAGCGGGCATCAAAATTCTATATAATATAACACAACAAACACACACACACACCAACACACACACACACACATATTATAAATACATATAAATATATATATATATTACAGAAAGAAAGAAAAATATTATTAATTAGGTTTAAGCAAAAACAAATTGAATAAAGCGTAAAAGTGTTAGAGTATGTGAAATGTAAGCGAGCCGGAAAATTGTAGCTGATTGATTGATTGTTGAACACGCATTAATATTATTAATATTATATACAAAACAGAAGTAAAACAAAAAAAAAAAAAAACAAACTAGACGTGTTGCTAGAGACAGACCCCTAGCATAGAGCAGTTGACCTAAACAACAAATCCAACAACACATGCAAACAAACAAAAAAAAAAAAGAATTACATAAACTACAGTTTACACACTCTACGCTGTAGTTAACGTTTTTTTCTGCTCCCTTGGCCAAGCAAATAATGGAAAACAAATATCTTGCAAAAATTTATAGTAGTTTTGGAAAATTTCAGGAATTTTTTAGCAGTTTTGGTATGCAGCAGTACCAACTTTCCACTGAACTTTTTTCACTGTTCACTGTACATATAGCTGTATATCGGTATACCTGTATGGCTATATTACACACATATATTTATAGACTTATCGAGCGACTTTGTTAACTTTGTTAACTATATTTAAGTGTTGCACGTTGCCGTTGTCGACAAACATTTTCAAAACTGGGCCAGAACCTATAAGCATATACATATATTAATTACTAAGATTGTTAACTTAGTCCACAAAACAACTAAATTAGCGGGGTTTATCAGCAAAAACAAAAAAAAAAAACCGAAATAAAAGATAATAAATAAAGTAAAAGTAAATGCAGCTAATCGGACTAGAATTAAATAAATTAAAAAATATGAATAAAAACGGCTTAAAGTGAAACTTTAAATATG
The DNA here is from genome assembly GCA_018152125.1 of Drosophila dunni. Lineage (NCBI taxonomy): Eukaryota > Metazoa > Arthropoda > Insecta > Diptera > Drosophilidae > Drosophila > Drosophila dunni. The sequence goes on along the minus strand of JAECXC010001917.1, from coordinate 17,028,616 downwards.
CATACTATATATATATGTATACCACATAAATGCTGATCTATATACAAATAATATATACATATATATATGTATGTGTATGTGTATGAACGTATATGTATGTGTGAAAAATAGTGTCTCTTTCTAAGTAAACAAAATAAAAGCAAATGTAAGTGGAGAAAATGAGTTGCGCATGCGCAGTAAATAATAAAAAATAAAAAACAGGAAAGAAAACTAAAAAAAACTAAATTTATGAATATGCACTGTAAAAAAAGTTGTAAGCTACATACCGAAGTAATGATTAAAGTTAGTCTCTAGTAAACCTAATGCAAGGTATCGACACCGTTTCACCAACTCACGTTCAGTCTGTCATTCTTAAAATCGATTTCATAGCTCAGCTCGGAATAATACCCTATAAAAATAAAATGAATAATGATATGCCTAGGGAGCGTTACGATCCAAACTTTCAAATTGTTGCTTTCGACGTTTTCTTTCAACTATTTTCAAATTTGTTTACTTTTTGTTCTGTTTGTTGACGAAATGCGCACAATTTCTAAACTTTTTTTCATTGTAAATATTGTAGGAAAAATATGAATTAAATTTTGTGACGCTCCGATGAATAAAAAAAAAAAAACAAAGAAAGAAATATATAAAATGGAATTATTCCATTTCACAATTCGATCACACTCACACTTAGGCGCACTCCTCATACTAACAAAATATCATAATGGAATATAAAATATGTAATAATAATAATAATGAAAATAATAATGATGAATGTTTACCAAGTACATATGTATGTTTGTTCATTGAACTCCAACTCACACACACACGCCCTCCCACACACTGACCCACATGAGACCATTACACAGGTATCCAGAAGTTAATAGTTTATAACTAAAGAGATGCAAACATAATAAAATTGTATCTGTGAGACGTAAGTTATTTATGGTATGCATACACACATACATATGAACAAGTAACGACTACAAGAACTTAGGAGCGTTAAACAAATACAAATACAAAGAAAACAAAACATAAAAATATGCGTTATTATTAAAAATAAAATAAATATGTTTGTCGGTCAAAGGAAAAGCATTAAAGCAGCAAAATCGTGTTAATCATCAGGCGCCAACTAAACTGTCATCTAGTAAAACGAAAACATCTGATAAACAGAATCAATCTATGATCTAAATACTAAGTAAAGTGTGTATGAAAGTTTTGCATCTTTATATTAGTGAGTGTAATTAAAAAACAAAAGAAAAACATAACGCGGAGAAATTCAACAAGCATTCTAACCAATAGCCTCTAGTAATCGCAATTTTTGTTGGCAAGTTGATACCACTTCTAACTGCCATTTCCATTTCCATGGGAAAAGTAAAGAAAACACCAAACAACAAATCAAGAGAAAAGCTATTGACTAATCAGAGTTTGATGCAATTAAGAACCTTATATAGCGATGTGTGGCGTATGCAATATAATCACCCACTCATACTATATATATAACTGCTGACCGTAAATAGTTCATAGTAAATGCCTTGAAGCCAATCCAAAATTCCAATAGCTCTAGACATTTTGCCCCCAAAATCTACAGACATCAAGCGAACTCTCTAGTTAATGTTGAAATTCACATAGGAATGCCAATCAGTGAAAAAAAAAACTAAAACTATATAAAAACTGTAAAAAAAAGCGAAAAAAAATGTTAAAATCATGCCTGATAAATGAGAAAACATATATGCAGTATGTGTACTATATAACACACACGCACACCGTATATATATAAATAAATTTACATATATATATATCTAAGATATGTGGTCCTGATTTTTTAATTATTTTTTTTAGTTTTGTGTTTTGTGATTTTGTTTTTGTTGCACTTTGAGTTAATGTTTAGCCCGCTTTTCAATTATATTATAACTTTAACTATAGTTTTTATGTATTTATATGTATAAATAAAGGTAAAAAACAAAAGCATGTTGAAAAATAGCTGCTTGAAAGCCAGCTAAAAGTGTAAGCAAAACTCGTTAAGTACTTTTAGAGACAAAACTGTACTAAAAAAAAAATAAAGTCGCATTAACAACATTATAAAAAAAGAGAAAGAAAGAGTAAAGAAAAGAAAAGAAAGAAAAATAACGGCGCTTTAACAATATTAAACATATTGCATAATTATAAAATGTGAAATATTTTCTTATGTTCTAGACTTGTAAAAAAAAAACACCTATCGTATATGACATGACAACAACAAGAAAGTAAAATGAAAGAGAAAAAGAAAAACAAAAGAAAAACAAAATTATTCTTGAGTCTTGGTTCGTTGTGCTAGGTTCTCAGTTTGTTTCCTTTGGCACACGAACTTTATGTTTTAGAGATACAACTAAACAAAATCTTATGCTGAGTATAAAAAAAAAAAAAGAAAAAGAAAACAAAAACAAAGAAAAATAAAAAATAACATAAATACATTACAATTACACTAAATTATAAAAAAAAAAAAACAAAATAAATGAGAATGAATATATATAAAAAAAAAAAAAATATGTACGACTATAAAAACAAAGGTTAAATTGGGGCCCACAATGGGCAAGAGAGCGGAACGAAGAGAAACTTAACGAAAGAGCGTAGGCGAAGAGAGGCGAGGTAAAGAGATCAATCAATAACAACAACAACAATAAAAACAACATTTAATAACAAAATACATACAGTTTGCATATATTTGACTTTGTAGCAGCCAGCTTTTGCAAGCTGCAGTCCCCGAAAGCTTTTGCAAGCAGTTGAGCTTTCGGCAATGCACAACACAGCAGCGTCTCGCTTGGCATTGCAGTTGGTTCGCTGCCGCTGCCCGATGCAGTCGAGAGACGCGCGTTAAAATCTATCGTGAAAAAAAATCTATAAAATCGGCATTTAGTCAACTCACACAAATGCAATGAAGTGGGAGAACTATTGTGACTTTGTAGCGGGCTGTATTGGTGGTGAGTTTCGTTCAGTTCGTGTCACGTCGCATGACGCAATTCACCACTTGTTGTTGCTGTTGCCGGAGTAGCGAGCGCCACTGCAGCAGGAACAATCGCAGTAGCATCGGCAGCAGCGACGTCACGGTCAAGTTCACGTTCATGCAAAGACGTCCCTGATCGACGAGGCGTATTTTTGGGCCACACACTCGTAATTCTTGGCATCGTCATGCGGCAACATGTGCCTTTTTGGCCCCATCGTGGGGTCTCCCGATTCCCGACTCTTTGCACCATATATATTTATATGAAATTATGCTTTGTTTTTGAGCCGATCATGTGCTTGGGGTATGATTAGTTAGTGCAAGCGTTAGAGTGATTTGAGGGCTTGTCACTGTAAGACTAGCAGAGTTTACATAGCGAGGTCTCCCTGTACTTCTGCACAGCATACTGGCAATATATGTATGCGCCACTTATGTTTTTGTTTATAAATGCTCAGATTATTCAGTTGATATATATTCATATATGTGCTATATAAGCATTGGCACGATTGGACTCAAGTGAACTTTTATTTATATTAAATTATATATTTTTTATAGACATTATTAACTAATTAATATTTTAATTTGCCAGAAATTGATTATTTGTTATTATTTTCAAATCAGATCGAATCAAGATAGTTTCCAATGTGTAGGAATCATATGACATTCCTAGGATGTATCAAAACTCTTAAGTTTCCAGAGATATCTTAACAATATTTCCGACCTAAAAAAGTCTTATAACTTTCCACCGGTTGACGGTTTTCAAAGGGTATTAAATATTCGGACTGCACCTCTTTTTTGAAATTTTTAATTAAAATTTTTGAAATTTGTTTGTTTTGAATTGAACTCGTGGCACAGGAGCGTGCGGGGTGTTGGTGGCCCACCCCCTCGACACGATCAAGACCTGGCAACAGGCCTCAAACACCTCCGTCTTAACGGCCGTACAACAGATTTACAAACGCAACAATGGGGTAAGTGAGCAGTGAGCTGCTTTTGGCCATGTACCTCGATCAGTTAACAATGCTTTAAAGATCAACGGTTACTACAGAGGCATGATGTTTCCCCTCATGTCCACGGGTGCCATCAATTCCATTCTCTTCGGCATCTACGGCAATCACCTGAGGCAGCTCCGTAAGGTCTGTCACAGCGACTATCAGCGGGAACAACTCGAGTATCACAACATGTTTCTGGCCGGTTCTGTGGCCGGTTTCGTGCAGTCCTTCATTGCCTGTCCCATGGAGCTGATCAAGGTGCGACTGCAGACGCATTGCTGTAAGTGAAGAATATTTTTGTTCAGTGTATTATTTTACAGATATTATTTCATAACCTCTGCAGACTATAACGACTACCTTTATGGCCAGCGTCGCACGGCTTTTGGTACCTTCAAGCGCATACTCAAAAATGATGGAATCTCCGGTTTATATCGCGGTCTCATGCCCATGATGTGTCGGTGTGTAAAATAGTAATTATCTTTAATATAAACTCCTTTTAAAACTCTCCTGTTAACAGTGACGTACTGCCCTATGGCATCTATATGCTGGTTTATCGCCAGGCCGCTGATTTCCTGGACAATACGCAATTTGTGCGGAATCGACGTGCTCATCCCGATGGTTCCAATATTAATCTATTGGTCACCACCTTGGCCGGTGCCTGGGCCGGTGTCTTGTCTTGGGTCTGCGTCATTCCATTCGATGTGGTTAAGACCATCATGCAGGCGGATGAGAATCACAAATTCCGTGGAATTATGCACTGCGTGCTGGTCAATTATCGGGCTTATGGATGGCGCAGTATTTTTCGTGGTAGCTGGATGTTGCTGGCGCGTGCAATGCCCTTTAATGCGGCCACGTTTCTGGGCTATGAGTACTCGCTGGAGCTGTGTCACAAGTATTGAGTTATTCAAACATCTTCAAATAAAATGGTTTCGTTTTTGTACATTTAAACTTAACGGACTTTTATTCAATCAAAAGTAAATTCTGTTAAAAGCTCACCACAGTCTGGCAGCACTTGTTATGTTAGTCAACGTAAAAGATGATGCCTAAAAGTATGCAACACAATTCTAACATTTGTCTAATTAAAAAATATAGCTCACTTGCCAAACTATGCCACTTAAATTTTTAATTACCTAATAACCTAAATTTTTTTATAAAGCAGAGATAATCTTTACTTTTAGGGTTATCTATCTTAGTTTCAACTTTACTGCACCTGTTAACGCAAGCTGAGTCTGTTAACATAACACTTGAGCTATTTTACAACACTACACCAAAAGCAACGAAATTAAGTAATCGATATCAAAATTTATATCGATAAAACATGGCGTTAAGGTCGGATTACGAGGTGAGCTGAGCGCAATAATTAATCCAAATTTTGTAATAAAACTAAGTTAATTAAGTTAAAATAAAAGTGCAAACAATTGTAAAATCGATATATGTGCTGTGCAGTAAGAAATCGCTGTAATATAACAAACAAAACGCTGTCGAAGCTGTGTTAGAAGTTTGAGGTGTGTTTTGCAACGTCGCTCTGTGCTCACAACAACAACAGCGCTGAGCGGGCGTTTTTTTTTTTATTTGTGTGTGGAAAAATCGAAACTCGTATTCGTGTGCGTGTGTGTGTGAGTGTGTGCATGTTGAGTGAGTGTTATTGGTTTTGTTGTTAGTGTACGCTGCAAGCCGACGCCCTTAGGCGCTTATTAATTTGTTTATGGTAGCTGCCGTTGCCTCTGCCGCTGCTTCTTTAGCTGCTGAGTCAGTTAAGTAGCAGCAGAGAGTGTGGGGTGTGGTGGAGTTCTGCCTATTGTTCTCGAACTTTATCTAATCCTATTGGAAGGCTTAACGAGCTGAGCAGCGCCTTTTGAGCTGCTTGCTTAACATTGTTAGTGTTGGCTTCTACCTGGCTGCAAACGAGTATGCTCATTTCAAACGCTGAATGCGGCAGAGACGTTGGCAGCGCTGCTAACGCACTCATGCCTGCCACAAACATGATCAATAACAGTCTGTTTGGCCAAGCGGCGCTGCTGATAGCTGGTTTTCTTTTTTTTTTTTTTGTTGGCTAAAATGAGTTTGGTTTCTATTGAGCGAGAACGACACATACACACTCATGAGCGCGCTCTCTCACTCACGTTCTCGCTCTCTTACTCATTCCCTGCTCTCTTGGCCATTTGCTGTTAAGGTGAGTTCGGGGTTAACCAGCATAGTCCTCGTATTTGATCGGCTTTAACTCAAATTGTCCCATGTGAAGAACACTCAACACATTCACCTGGCCAGCACTTTCGATTACGTTAACACCTCGCGTGCCAGCGCTCGTATTTTTTTTTTGGCAGCACATATGTTGTTGTCTTTGTGCTTGTATTTGTTCCTGGTCTGGCATGCGCAAAGCTCAGCAGTTTTTCAGTCGGTCAGCTTCTCTGTCGTGGAAAGAAAAAAGCTTTCATTTTATAGCCTGGAAATTTTCCGCTTTATAGCTTACATAACCGGTACACTTCCAGTGTCTATGCTTCCTTCATGTGCGCTGAGTGCGCGCTCTCTCGCTCTCTCTCTTTCACCTCTCTTTTGCTGTCTTTGGCTCTCTCGCTCTCACTCCTTTGGCTGTTTGGCATAGAATCGAAAGATTGCCACGCCTACCCTCTGAACACATCTCCACCAACTGCCCCCACGTCTCGCACAGATTTCTTGGATTCCCATTTAACTATTGGAATCTCACGCCAGCACAAAAGAGACAGCATATGCGAAACAACCCTCTGCGGTTGTTTGAGTTTCTCTTTTCTCTGCTCCTCTTCTCTTCTCTTTTTTTCCGGAATTGGTGTCATTGGGGCGCGTCGTGCGCTGCTAATTATAAGCAAATCGCCATACACTCTTTGTACTTGTATTTGTCTATTATTTTTGCCTTTTCCACGTCTCAGCGTTGATAATTATTGTAACAGGTTTGGCTGCCAACCGTCCGTCCTAGGACTTAATTACAGTTTAATCAAGTACACACACACAGGCACACACCTACTGCTGTATTAAGGGCTCGCCTCCAATTGGAAAGCAACTCGAAATTTCTTTGCATACTTTAAAGCGCCTTAAAAACCACATTTCGAATGAGTTGATTTACGTCTGGCATGAGTGTTTACTGTATTTCATGATTTTCACGCACAAAATCCGCAGTATGGAGAGCAGAACGAAACGTGCTCTGCTCTCGCTTCTGTCTCCCCACTCCCCACACTCCTCCTTGCCCAACTTCCCCTCCCTCGACGCCTTCTTTCATGTGCTGAGTCATGCGCTTTCAATTTAAGTCAATTTACCAGCAGTAAAGCACAAGACGAACACAATCTCTTAGATTTGATAAAGTATGATATGCTTAGCTCTATGTTTATATTAATATTAGTACAAGCTGATAATGAAAGTCCAACAGGATTTACTATCTTAGGAAATGATAATTCGAAACTAGATTGCATTGGATTCGTGTACAAATCTATTAATATCATTAAGTTAACTAAATCAATTAACAAGCCTAAAACTTATGTTAGATCGGGGGCTTGTCTGCTATCTGTTTTACACAACTACAGTCGCTAGAGAAATGTGATAATACACGCCGCGTACATACCTCGTAATTGCAACTGGAAAATACCAGAAATAATTTTCAAATCGAACGCTTTGACTCTGTACACTTGTTTTAGCCGGTCTGGCAATCAAAGCGTGCCAACAAATTAATAACGCCACTTTTAATTCAATTATATGCCAATAAAAGTCTAATCAAATGTGACTTGGAAAAATCAACGAAGTTGTTATGTTATTGGGGTTATCATCCATGTATATGACACCGAAGTTGTTATTGGAGGTTATCGCTGTTTGTGCTGCTACTGAAACTGTTTTCGAGCCCCCAATAGATCATTTTGCATGTAATTGCAAATTGTTTATTATCTGTTGGCTGTTTTCTGTCAATTTGTTGCAGTTTAAGGTCAGCAGTACCTAGAGCCTAAGGATTACCTGTCCATCTGTCTGGGTGTGCGTCTCTCACCTGTCTATTTATGACACACCTGTGATATTTGCCAGCCATATCGCTTTGTATTACATTATCTATCGCTTATCAGCTCACTTTGCCACGCGTTGATAATTTGTGTGTTTGTTGTGCGTTGATTTTGTTATTTTTCGTCTTTCGAGTATTCTGTGGCACACATCACGGACTCTAATCGATCGTACCTATGACGTCCGACTTACGCATACTTTCTAGCTGGCGACTGTCGATGACTGTCGCTCTCTGACCCCGTCACTTTCTAGCGGTTTCTGCCTTTCATGTTGAATATACTAGCTTGCTTTTGTGTATTTAATAAATGCACAAACTAATTATAAAGCTGTTAAAAATAAAACTGCCAGTTTTGTAGTTCTAAGTCATGTAATTTACAAACTAAATGTGTTATTTATGTCTCCGCTTAGTCATTAATTAACGTAGAGGTTAAGTTTTCAGACTTAAGTTCTACAGATGCAGGACCAAATCAGTTCTCAAGGTTTACAAATCTGAAATATCTTTTAAATAAGTTTTAAAAACTGCCATATCTTTAAAATACCAGATAGTAACTACTTGAAGGTAAAATGTACTCTAGTTTGTCCTGATTTCCACATTAGCATTAGGGCTTTTAGCCAGACTTAACTGTCTTAAGCAAGCTCACTGCTGCAATTGTCTTACAATGCACAACTAACATACACACTCACACAAACACATACAGTATACATTTACTCACACACATGTGTAGTAAAAGACAAACACGCATAGTTGATGCCATCAGACGGGAACAATTACCGCAATTTCAAGCATTACTGCCATTTCTCGAGAGAAGAGAGAACTTGTGGGAGTCAATCAACGAGTCGAGCTGAGATTGATGCCAGACACTGAGAATTCGTGGCGGAAATGGCATGACATAACTGCCAATGGCTTGACTGCAAAAAGCATTCAATGTGGAAAATGAAAAATTACCAAATGTTGGCCAGGCCAAGAAAGAAAACAGTTTGCAGCTGTTGCCAAGTGGCTGGAAAAGCGATGAAGAAGCAACAAAATCGAAAACAGAATTGTATTTTTAGTGTGCTACAGTTGAAAGTAAATAAATGATTTCGTGTTTGTAGCAGTTGAAATCAAGAGTACATAAATATTTATGCCAAAAATCTCCAGAGAGAGAGAGAGCAGAGTTCGCTATGTATAAATCGGAGAGCAGAACGTGCAACTTGTTTGTGCCACACTTGAAAATTTGGCCTTGCCGGAAAGTGTTTAATGATGGAACTTTGTAATATATTTACATAAATATATTTATGTATAATATACCAAATGATATGATGCAGTGCTGCTAAATATGATGAGGACAATTGAAACAGTAGTTGAGGCGACAAGACACGATGAAAATGTAGCTCAATTGTGCAAAGACATGTAGTGTGTATCTGGCACTTGTTAGCAGTATCTTTGCATCCCCAACTTAAATTGTCATATTAAATTTTTATTTAATTTAATGCCCAACGGTATACACACACTCCAATATCAACAGCAATTGCCGCTACTTACACCCAGCGACAGATACGGCTACAGATACGGCATTCACTAGAGATACAGATACATGCATAGCTACAAAAGATATGCCTGGCCGCAATTTGTTATAATTTAAATACAATTCAATGCTGACGTTGCTGACGCTGACACTTTTCATTCAAATCACCCAGAAACCAGAAGCCAAGATACATTTACACATGCAGATACTATTACTATGCCAGGGATTCAGATACTTTTATTTGATTTCAAATCAAATTAATTGTATTTCTCCGCACATTGGTTATAAATTAAAAGTGTTTTTCTAGTAATCAACTCGTCAAATTTAATCAGACACTCGAGACAAACTGGTTTACGCATTTGCCAATATCAATGACGTCATTGAAGTTGATAAGCGCTATCTGCAGATCAATTTACTGGGGAGGTCATGAGAATCGGTTTTCAGGCGTACTTTGAGCAGGATATTAGCAAGGTTGTCTCTCAATTGTGTACTCTATGTTGTAATTGCTGAGTTAATTCATTTTTCCCACCATTCATTTCCCTGTAGTCTGTGTGTGTGTGTGGGGGTGTATCTGCTCCAATTAAAATGTGTCTGAAAGTGTCGACTTTGGCTTTGACTGCCGGCCTTTAAGTGGGTTAATCCACACATCCAAACATCAATCCCTGCATTCAATTGAGGTAAATTAAGCCCCAGCCACAGTTTCTTCATGTTATAAACAAACAGATATCTACAATCTAATCACATGACAAAACCAAGACAAAAGCAATCTTTTCTTATTTTTGGAAACCCTTCATATTATTTTAATTGCAATTTGTAGTGTTTGTGTGTATCTTTGACGTTATCAGCAACTAAATTCAACACATAAATGTTCTGGAAAAAACCGGCTATCAGTTTCCAGCTACCTATAAACTTTATACAACATTTATTTATTTTTATGCAGATAAGACACAAATGACTTGTTAACCGTATTTTAAGTAAGAAATTTAGTTTTAAAGCGGCTTTTAATGCTAATGAGGATCATTCTCAAATACAAATTCTTCCACTCACATTCAATGACAAAGTAGTTGAACAAGCAGCAGAGAAGGGAGGGAGAAGATGGAGGAGTAAGGGATGGAGAAGGCGAAGTGAGTACACGCGCTGAGTGCTGTGCATAGAAAAGTGTATGTTAAACTATTTATGAGTATAATACTCATGTTAGAGCACACTTGGCACTTTGCTTAGTTTATTGTGTGTACATATTTTAATTTTGATTAAAATTTATTGCGCCATTCAAAAAGGCAAAAGCGATGCAAAAATCTACCGCCCACCAAGCAGACACACGTCTCTTTTTCTCTCTCTGTATCTGTCTAGCTGTCTTAGAGATGGGTCTAAGCCGTGCTCTTAAAACTATTGGGATTGAGTCCCAGAAAACCGTACTTAGCTGTCAGCTCGTGGCTTACACTTTAAGTACTTTAATTTTATACCTATTGGGTTTCCTGTAATAGTGCCCACGAATCAAAACTATTGAAACAATCGTGTCTCTGTTCACTAGAAAATTTGCTGCTCGTGTCATGTCTCGTCTTTAAGCTGAGGCACGTTGCCAGCTCTAGGCTATCCATCTGTCAGTCTGCCTGTCGTCAAGCCTGGCTAGTGTATGTTTTTCCATTGCCTCCGTGAATATTAAGCCGAGTCTACCAATTGGTTTTTTCCGGGCATTTCATTCAAAGCTCAACAACTACAACTACGACTACGACAGCAGAGACTTTCCTTCGTTGTCTAAGGTTTATGTTTTTTTTGTCAACTGGAGGTCTCCACACACAATGAATAGCGCAAATTAAGCTGTAGATGCGACTATATAAACTCGTAAATCTATTGTCATAACGCCTACGAGGAGACGAGAAGACGGTACGTTGAAGACTAGACGACGTTGACTTTGTGCCAGCGATCAGTGCGATTTGTATGCCACAACCAGTGGCATCATCATCATCATCATCATTCTCAGCACTATTATCATCATTATCATCAACGTAGTCATAGGCATCACACAGTGAGCTGCAGGGGCACACATTTTAATCAGAGCTCAAGTACAAAGAACCAAGTCAGCGCCGTAGTTCATTCGCTTCATTGTCGGTTTGTCAGTTTGTCTCATATTTTATTATCTCTATATACTCGTATATCAAACATTCATGTTGATTATGCTACAGCCTTTAGTCCTCTTTCTCTCTCTCACACTCTCTCACTCTCTGTCCCTCTCTCTCTCTCGTTTGCCATGGTCATGAACACAATTAAAAGATGCCCGGCGCTTATGCAATTCCCGCTTTTCCGCCCACACACTGAGATTCTTGGCATACGTACAACCAACTATCTTAAACTCCGGAAAGTTCTCTATTTATTTAACAAATCTAATTTAAGTTTCAATAACTTATTTAAAGTTTTCCTCAAAACTTTCTGTGGTGCGAGAGCACAAAATTCTTGAAGCTCTACAAATTGACCTTAAATTTTATTCGCTGGCAGAGTTGATTGAATAAAAGCTCGCTGAATACAACGGAAAGTTTTCCATTTTTATGAATTTTATTTATGCTTTTAATAAAGTCTAAACTTGAGTTACTTCCAACGCTGCAGATTCTTAACTTTTATATTGAAAACGCTACCTAAGCCAGACTTGTAGCTTAGGCGTCATAGAATCGTTCCAATTGCTACGGAAATTAACATTTCAGTTATAGTTTTAGCTGTGCGCTGTCAAATTGCATTTCACGCTTTTCGCGAGGCAACGCTGCGTATACGTAACGTGGCGAGTGCAGCTCTGCGTCTCGTTGGAGATTTTTATGCTTTCGTGTATCTTGTCTCGTCGCGGTTATATCATCAGAATGTATTGCAACAATGTTACCATTGTGTTTGATTAGCTTAAAAGTCATAATTGAAGCTACGAAAGCTTTTGAATAAACAAAATTCGCTTCGCATAGTTCATACGCTCAGTTCTTATTGATTTTCCAAATATTTATTTGACAATACAATGCGTACGCTTACCAAGTGCTACTGTCAGTACCACAACTGGTTAACAACTCTCGCCTCTCGACTCCCAACTGTAGACGAATCCAAGCACGTGCGACAGGCGTGTCTCGAAAAAAAATACAGAGTGAGAACTATAATTGAGTTGTTGTCGGGGCAGCTATACAGAAATAGACTTGGAAAAGGCGCCTATCAACACAAACATACAATTAAACAGATTACAGTAACAGTAACAGTACCAGTATGAAGCTATGGGAACCAATGATGAATCGACGCAAAGGGAGTCTCGTCACCCACTTTATCACACACACACTTAAGATATGGCATACATACTATATATACATGGGGGTATCTACGTCACACCCGACCGACTGTATTGGCCGAGTGGAACACTTGTCAGTTGACCAGTTTGTCAGCTGAATTTATAGGATTTTTTGGACTGTCTCTCAGTTTTACATAAGCAACTTGGCACAAGTTAGTCGTCTACTTAATACCACTCGGATTCTATGTGTGCTACCAAAACTCTAGCCGTTTTGAGGTCACCGCTGCAACATTTTTGCCAAAGTTTATCCACCAAACACTTTGGCAAAGTGCTGTCTGATGTTACATAACTTGATATTAGCATGAAGGCAAAAGGCTCATAATACCCGAAGTCTCCTCCACTCCCACTCCCCTCTCTCTCTCGCTCTTTCTTCAGCCCATTTGGCCCGAAGCGCCGGCAACGCGGCCACTTAAAGTCAGTGCGCCCATTGTTTGTTTATTTTCCCATTCTCGTCCTTAAGTGAATCGCATTAGGCTTACAGTAATAACTGGCCATGCAGCGCCAGGCATATTAATCACTCTTACAAGACTTGAGTTTTCTAAATTAAGTTCTTCAGCAAATGTGACAACTCATTTTTTAACTGCTTTTTACAATTTGGCCGCTGCTTAGCTAGTATCTTCTCGGTTCCAATTTCAACTAAGCAGCTTTCACTGTAGCATTCCCTTCCACTCCCCCTTCCAACCCTTGCATGAATCCCTGCTAGTAACTGCTTTTTTCGCATCTGCTTTTTGCGATGTCTTTATCGATTTTCTCTTTGCGTTTTCAGTTACTTGCTCAATGCGGGTTATGTGTGTGTCTGTGTGTTTGTGTGAGTGAGTGCGACTGACATTTAGTGTAATTAGACTTACTCGTACTTGAGCTCAAGCACTTAAAATAGAACTGCAGCCAATCCTCCATACATAACAACATTTTAACCCATCTGAAAGCTCTAGCAACATATATATTTACACTCTTGATGACTGAGACTTTTCCTTTTGTCCTTTTGCCTTGAGGGAAACTTTTTGTAACTGCTTGACATATGAATAATTGACATCACTTTGCTGAAGTGACGTCATAGAGCGCTCGGCTCGATAAACGATTAAAGGGCAGACAGGACACAGGACACAAAAAAATGGGGAGTGGAGTAAATTGCCGAATTCCCAAATAGTTTAGCCTTTCATCAAGCGTTTTGTTTTCGTTTTTAGCTGCTTATACAATTCATGCAAATTCTAAATTCTCATTCTCATTGTCGTTCCCGACTCGAATCTTTTGCCTGACTGACACACATTCCTGCGCATATCTGAAGCTCTCGCTCTCGCACTCACACTCGCTCTTGCTGCTCTTGCTCTCACTCACTCTTTCTCTCTATCTCGCACATTGAAATTCATGAGCCTGAGAGTTGGAGGGTTCTGCTCCAGTTTCCAAGCTCTCGCACCATTGTACAAGTGCCCGTGCCCAAGCAGCAGCCCATTGCCTGCCTCACTTGTCACACTGCCATACATTCGTTCGATGTGCGAGAGAGAGTTCGAAAGCTCTCTAATATCTCTACGCTACTGCGCTGTTTGTACAGCGTACATTACGTTAGGAGCGAAACATCTGCTTAACGAAAAGCTCTGAGCGTAGCGACGTTCGAAATCGACGCAGCAGCGGACAGTGATAGAATTTTTTTTTTTTCATTGAACGAAAAGCTTAACCACTCGCGGCATGCTGAAAATTTTCAGTCGAGCGTTGTTACCGAACTAGGAAGGTCGGTCTAACTGTAGTAGCTATTCTGAGCTCTCGTCTCTCTGTCGGGTGGTACAGCCAGTGTGCCAGTACTAGTACAGCTCTGCTCCGCTCTACCCGCCGCCTGCGTTACGCTGGTGTTGCTGCTTACACAATAACTGTGCATCGATAAAGGCAAAGAAGAAGAACACAGGATACAAATATATAAAGAAAAAAACGAAAAAAAACTCTTAAGCTGTTACAGCTTAACGAGTATAAAAACGCAACGTGTGTGTGATTTGTTATTGTTGTTCTTAAGTATAAGCAAAAGCATCAAAGAAAAAAAAAGCTAAGAAAAAGTAGCGCGTCTCATAAGTGCAAATACAAGTTTTAACATTGTACATCGGGGTAGTTTTTCTGTGGATTCGTAGCCCCTACGACAGCAGAACCCGAAACCGACAACGGCAACGCTAAACGGAAAAAATTGTGTAATACCATTCGACGTGTAAAAGGTAGAAAAAAATATATATAATAATAATCAACCAAGACTTTCTGGGTATCTCTATTTTGTTCTTGTTCGACTGCAGCGGACCCAAAAAAAAAAATAGTACCCAACTAAAAAACTAGAAAAAAGACAACGTCCTTGTACAATATCGATTTTCCAAAACTTCATGCCAGCCGTAATGGATACGTATGGTGTACACACAAACAGACATTCGTACATATGTGTGCATATGTAATAGGTGGAAATGTGCATGGAATGAAGGAATTTTATTATGAATAATGTGCATTGAGTGCGAATGTGTTTATAATTATACTGGCATATATATATAATCATCTCTGATCATTAGTTCGTTTCAAACATTTATCACATTTCGATTTGACTTTTATTAGAGCAAGTTTATAACACAGTGCCTTTCTGTCTCTCTGTCTGAATGTCAGTCCACTCGACTGCTGTATACTCAGTAACAGTATAGAAAAAATATGTTTGTCTGTCGGTCTGTAAATCTAAACATTTATTTTGTAGCTCTGACGTACTTTTGTGGCAATGAAATCGTTTAGATTCAATTGCGGCGATTTCATTTTGGAATAGCAGTAATTTCCTGGCCACCCCAAAAACCCCAACCCTAAACCCCAAAAACCCAAATGGGTGCCCCTACTATGCATAATGCCTCAGTGATAGGAGCAGGAGAGTGCTTAGCGTGGAGGGCAGACTCTTAGAAGTGCTGGTGCTTGTGGGAGCGGTATCGACCACCCGTTGTTGGCTATTTCATAATTCTGTGGACGCGCTGGCAAAGCGTAAAACAGAATCATAGATGGGCAAACGGATAACTGAAGCAAAAAGAAATGGAAATAAAAACACTAAAATGAAAAAAATATTGTATATTTTACATTTTGATTCTCATATTGTTCACTGCGTTGTCGAGTACGGCGCTCTCATCCCACATCGTATACGACCGCTCTTTGCTCTCTCATTTTCGAACTGCAGTCGATTTCGAAAACCAAGCAAAGCTCTCTCGCTCTCTCTCTGGCTCTCTTGTTAATGCTGCTGTGTGTGCCGTTATTTCATATCCTGCTTCTGGCTGCAGTTTCTATTCCAATATTATTCCATAACCATATTCCAGGCCGCCTCTTTGCTGCGCTCTGCTCCGCTCCGCTCTGTTCAGCTCTTGCTCTGCCTTTCCATTGGCTGCCGCAGCCAATGCGGTCCACTTGCTGCTTCGCCGCTTAGCGCGCGCTAGCTTTGGTTCTCCCTTCCAGGGTCGTTTCCTTTTGCCTGTGTTGCCTGCAGATTGTTGCATAAGCTGAAAATCATTAATTTTTCCTTTGAACATTTTTTCTCTTTCATTTATTGCAGTTACGTTTCGGTTTTTATTGTTTTTTTTATGTCACAGTTTTAATTGTTGTGTTTTTAAATTTTTGTAATCGTTCATATATATTTTAATTACTTATATAAACTAAGTATAAAATTCTAAAAGGCGTTATGAGTAATCAGGTGGGTAAAAGTCATCAATCAGAAGTTAATTTTAACATTTTCATTTATAACTAAGCTTTTAATTTCATATTATTTTATATTTAATTTGTCTAAATTAAGTTATTTTTCATGATAAATCACTTTACCTTATTAACACTCGATTGAAAAAGGCCCTAATTAGAACAAAGAAAAACGTGTTTTCCTAGGGCAACTGTAGACGAAGCGGTCTAGAAAAAAAAACAGGTTAAATACGCTCTTGATTAAACACACAGAGATACAAATCTTAGATAACAATTTGAGCTTTTCTGTAGATCGAGAGAGTTGCACACAAATTGCTGAGAGTTGACATTTTTGAGCCTATTATTTTCCCAGTGACTCTTTTTCCTAGAATCAATTAATGTTATGATAATTCCATGTTCATATTAGCGCTATATTAGCACTGGGCATATAACAGTCTAGCATTTCTGCTGTAGATTTCCTCAGTTGTCTTTGACCTGCAGTCGTTGTAATTTTGTGCACCTACAGCAGTGTACAGTTCGATTCCGGTATGCGACTGGTTCAAACTGCATCTGGAGATGAGTTCACGAATCTGTTGTTCTATGCACTTTCGCTGTCTCCAAATTGTTTATTGTGTTTCTTAATTTGTTAATGTTTATTTAGTTACGCCCTCAACCTCACATGTATACCACTGTGCCTGTGATTGTGTGTGCGTTGACGTATGTGTGACAGATAGTTTTGCATTGATTGAACAATTAGCATGCCGTGTGTTTTATTTACTTTTTTGTCTCCTGTCAGTCCGATGCTTTATCATGCATCCGATAACTGTGTGTGCTCTTTCTATATATATTTTAATTTGTATTTGTTGTAAATTGATATTCAAGTTCAAATGGCAAATGATTTGCGCGAAAAAGTACGCGCCAAATGCTCAAAAGCGGTAGACAGCGTAAAACAAGCGATTGGGGAAACCGTTGAACAAAATACAAACACACAGTCACACACACAAACACACACACACACTCAGAGATACAGAATCAAATAAAAGTCGAGATACACTTGTATCTGAGCGCTTAATTGGCAGCGTTATGTAAACTTCTCTGTGTCGCCGCAACCATTGTCGCATTTTGATTTATATCCCATCCATCCGTCCGTCCGTCTGTCCATCCTGCTGCTCCTCCCTGTGTTCCACTGTTCACAGTCCGCACCCTAGTGGACGGACGGGTGGACAGAGCATCGTGTGGCGTTCTAATTGTTTGGTCAACCTCAGCTTTTGGTTGCACAGACTCGTACTCGGTCTCAAATTCAGATAGAAATTCAGATTCACATGCTGCGATTTTGTGAGTACTTTTTGCAATACAATTCGCAATTTAATTTTTTCAATGGCCGCGTGACGCTTGACTTTGTTTTTCAAATGAATCGAACCATGAACAGCTTTTGCCCGAATCACAACACAACAAAAGATACACACAAAAGAAAGCGAAAAAAAAGTCACCTTTAAATTAAATTCGGGTTTTTGTTTTGCCCAAATTCATATAAATTAGATGACAATCTCTGTGGGAGCATATAAGCGATAGCAATTGTTTGCACACTAACCTTAAACTAATACTAAGTTAACAGTTAAGTTACCGTTAAGCACTCTAATTAACCAATTTACCCTTTATCAATTTAGCATACTTAAATCAACATTTAGGCAGATTACAGTAAAACAAACCATAAACCAAGAGAACAAATCTATTGAGAGAAAGCAACAGAAATATAAAAAGTGCGTAAGCAAAACCTAAAAAAAATATAAACGAATTTAAGGTATAAAACAAATACATAAATATGTATATAAATATATTTGTATTTGTATTTGTATGCATATTATCACGATTTATTTCATGCCCGCTTGAGAAGTCGAAAGCTTATTGAACCCCCTCTCCCAAAGCAAAATAAACAAATAAATAAGCAATGACCGATCAAAGCACACAATTCTGTTACCGATTCTGTTTCGATGCTCATTTCACGTTGCCGGCGTCCAAATGAGCGACAAAAGCGATCGCGACTGGTTTGTTTAGAGCGTATGCACTTGCCCACCTTCTTTCGCTCTCCCAATTACGTTCACGTTCTTACGCTCTCGCGCTCTTCCCCCCACCATTCGCGCATTGTCTGTTTGCTTTGCGTACATTTTTTTTTTGTCTTACGCGCTCTTCTCTCTCTTTGTTTAATTACTTTGGCATGCCAGATTGCAAAATTTTAGCATGAGCTTTTTGTAGCAAGCAAACAATTTTGCTTGGATGTAGAGTTATTGTTTAATGTTTTACTTGAAGTATTTTTATTTCATTTGACATTGATTCACTACTTACGTTGACGTCAGTGCATTAAAAGTGGAACATTATGATTGTTAGTCGCCAAAAACCACAAATCAATTTGAGTTCCATTTGTTTTCCAATCACATTGGCACATGCGCTCTTCGATTTCAACATTCATTCCAGTTGCTTCCAAAAAACTCTCTTTATTATAACACACAATTACATGATTCATTGTCCTTTTGATTGTCCTCCAAAAGAAATTGAAACACATGTGAATCCATTATTTATTTATGCTGTTATAGTTAATTAAATATTTAAGCAACCTATTTATTTGTAGCATTACGTATTTAGTCCTTAACATTAATCAACCCTATCACAAGTCAGTCTTTAATTTATGCATCCGATTATAATTGTATTTCGTTGTGCTATTGTTTTTGTTACGTTTTGTTTTGTATTTCTTCCCATTCATCAATCAATCAACATAATCAATCAATCCACCAACCAACCAACCATTCAACACTTGCGCAGCTTTCGAGGCAGGACTCTTATCGAGTCGCCACGGTAATTGCAACCGATGACGACAATCGCACAGCCGATGGCCACTTCAAGGTAATTTAAAAACTCTCCTCACTCACACTCACACACTACTCATACTTTACCCACATATTATTCATTCTAAGAAACTCATGGATTCATCGATTTCATTCCCATACCGCTTTTGTGTTTACGCCTTTCATTTTATTACTTTATGTGCTAATTTTAATTCATTACGAATTTACTCATTGATTTCCGTTTCTATAAACAAATCGTCAAACCATCTTAATCTTTTTGGTAAACATTTACATTTATTTATTTATCGTAATTTGGGCATGCTTCCAATCTTTTTTGCCGCTTGACATTTAAAAAAGAAATAATCGAAAATTCGTAAATTTAGCAACGCTTGTTTTTAATATACTCATATACAAATTTATACTATAGTTTTTATAAATATTTCACATTTGGTATTTAACCTAGAAAATTACAGAAAAGCACAACAAAACAAAAAGATACATATGTATCTGAGAGTTCGCACAATTTAATATTGTTTTAGTTACGAAATTTTGTGCTGCTTAGATTGTGAAACTGATTTAAACCAGTTAAGGGCTTCTCCCAGTTATTTCAACGACTTTCAGCTCTGACGTCAGACCTTGCTAAATATAAAACAAATAGAAAGAAGGAAAATTTTGTATATTATTTCGCCACAGATTCGAGACTGCAGACTAGACCAGCGACAGCTGGCGCAGCCAATAGACATATATATGTACATCTATAATATATGAGAATTATTTATAATTATTTGAGGGAACTTTCTTTGCCAAATTCGAAATATATTTGAGGTCAATGTGCAGCATAGGGATGGATTAGGAGCAGCAGCAGAAAACTGATAAAAAATACGCATAAATTTTCAATATATTTGAATGCTTTTTAGAACACACACATATTGTTTCAATTTGTTGTGCTTTGTTGTGTTTCATTTTGTTTAGTTTGTTTCTATGAGAAGATGCAAATTGTTTTCAACGTTTTCATTCATTTTACGTGACATTCACAATTCACATTTGGCGCGTTTTGCGCGCGACTAAAATCGCTACACGGCGTTCTGCATGTTTCCCGTGATTTTGAGTATTTTAATTTTTGTTGTGCTTAGATTAGCAAACGATCAATGCGAATATTCTCACGCTCGCTGCTCATTTTCAACTACGGGTACTCGCATTTAGACCCACACAAAACAAATCAAGTAAAAACTTATTACAGATCAATTGAAATGTCGGAAATAAATACTATATACTTGTATGGTTATTGGTAAGTGCGGTGGCAACTGCTTCTCTAACGTTTAACTGGCAAAGCGGTATTTCTTTACCTAAAAAAATGCACTCTATTAATAAATATACTTGCAAAATGGTAACCCTAATATCTTGGAGGCATAACACTACGGTTAATGGCATGAAGTAAATCGATTCCTTTTCTGTGTCGGCTTTTTGGGTCTCTATCGCTGCTACTAACTTGAAATAGTCTACAGTCACTAATGAATTTTTCCTTTAAAACCTTTTAAATTAAAACAGTCAAGACGCAAGATGCCGGCCAAAGCAGCTAAGAAGGAGAATTTGGATGATCTCAAACAGGAGTTGGACATCGACCATCATAAAATCTCTCCTGAGGATATGTACCAGCGTTTCCAGACACATCCCGAAAATGTAAGTGAATATTTAACCTTTCAATAGTTAATCCTCATTAATTTTCCTTACCATTTTCCCGCCTACAGGGTCTGAGTCACGCCAAGGCTAAGGAGAATTTGGAGCGAGATGGTCCCAATGCGCTTACACCGCCCAAGCAGACACCTGAATGGGTAAAGTTCTGCAAGAATCTGTTCGGTGGCTTCGCTATGCTGCTGTGGATCGGTGCTATCCTTTGTTTTGTGGCCTACTCGATTCAGGCCACCACCAGCGAGGAGCCAGCCGATGATAACTTGTATCTGGGTATTGTACTTTCCGCTGTCGTCATTGTGACAGGCATTTTCTCCTACTACCAGGTAAGCAACGATCTTAACTGCCTTCAAGTCAGACCTATTCACATGATATTTGTGTGCTTTGCAGGAATCGAAAAGTTCAAAGATCATGGAGTCGTTCAAGAACATGGTGCCTCAATTTGCCACTGTTATTCGCGAGGGCGAGAAACTCACGCTGCGCGCCGAGGATCTCGTATTGGGCGATGTGGTTGAAGTCAAGTTCGGTGATCGTATTCCCGCCGATATTCGTATTATTGAGGCACGTAACTTCAAGGTAGACAACTCATCGTTGACTGGTGAATCGGAGCCACAGTCGCGTGGTGCTGAGTTCACACACGAGAATCCCCTGGAGACCAAGAACTTGGCCTTCTTCTCGACCAATGCCGTTGAGGGTACTGCTAAGGGTGTTGTCATTAGCTGCGGTGATCACACTGTCATGGGTCGTATTGCTGGTTTGGCATCCGGTCTGGATACCGGTGAGACTCCAATTGCCAAGGAAATCCATCATTTCATTCATTTGATTACTGGCGTCGCTGTGTTCCTGGGCGTTACCTTCTTTGTTATTGCCTTCATTTTGGGCTATCACTGGCTTGATGCTGTCATCTTCCTTATCGGTATTATTGTGGCCAACGTGCCCGAGGGTCTTTTGGCCACTGTCACTGTGTGCCTGACCCTGACCGCCAAGCGTATGGCATCGAAGAACTGTTTGGTCAAGAATTTGGAAGCCGTCGAAACACTGGGATCCACCTCAACCATCTGCTCGGATAAGACAGGCACACTCACTCAGAATCGTATGACCGTCGCTCATATGTGGTTCGATAACCAGATCATTGAGGCCGACACCACTGAGGATCAGTCGGGTGTTCAATACGATAGAACTAGCCCTGGATTCAAGGCGCTCTCTCGCATTGCCACTCTCTGTAACCGTGCCGAATTCAAAGGTGGCCAGGATGGTGTGCCAATTCTGAAGAAGGAAGTCAGCGGTGATGCCTCCGAGGCTGCTCTGCTCAAGTGTATGGAACTTGCCCTTGGCGATGTCATGAATATCCGTAAACGCAACAAGAAGATCGCCGAAGTGCCATTCAACTCAACCAACAAGTATCAGGTGTCCATTCACGAAACTGAAGACTCTAACGATCCACGCTATCTGCTGGTCATGAAGGGTGCTCCCGAGCGTATTTTGGAACGCTGCTCGACCATTTTCATCAACGGCAAGGAGAAGGTTCTGGATGAGGAGATGAAGGAGGCATTCAACAATGCTTACATGGAGCTGGGAGGACTTGGTGAACGTGTGCTTGGCTTCTGTGACTTTATGCTGCCCTCCGACAAATACCCAACTGGCTACAAATTCAATACCGACGATATTAACTTCCCCATTGATAATCTCCGTTTTGTTGGTCTCATGTCCATGATTGATCCCCCACGTGCTGCTGTGCCCGATGCCGTTGCCAAATGCCGTTCGGCTGGTATCAAAGTCATCATGGTTACTGGCGATCATCCAATTACGGCCAAAGCTATTGCCAAATCTGTTGGCATCATTTCGGAGGGTAACGAGACCATTGAAGATATCGCACAACGCCTCAACATCCCCGTCTCTGAGGTCAATCCCCGCGAGGCCAAGGCTGCCGTTGTCCATGGTGCTGAGCTCCGTGATGTCTCCGATGAGCAGCTCGATGAGATTCTCCGCTATCACACTGAGATTGTCTTCGCCCGTACCTCGCCCCAACAGAAGCTCATCATTGTCGAGGGTTGCCAGCGCATGGGAGCCATTGTGGCTGTAACTGGTGATGGTGTCAACGATTCTCCTGCCCTGAAGAAGGCTGATATTGGTGTTGCTATGGGTATCGCTGGTTCCGATGTGTCCAAGCAGGTGTGTTTTAACGGTGTTATTGCTGACCAAGTTCAAAAGTTGTTAACTTACTTGTTTTTTACGCTTTTAAGGCCGCTGACATGATCTTGTTGGATGATAACTTTGCCTCCATTGTGACTGGTGTTGAGGAGGGTCGTCTGATCTTTGACAATCTGAAGAAGTCCATTGCCTACACTCTTACCTCGAATATCCCTGAAATCTCACCTTTCTTGGCTTTCATTCTGTGCGATATTCCACTGCCATTGGGTACAGTAACCATTCTGTGCATCGATTTGGGCACTGACATGGTAAGTTGGCCTCAATCTCCATCTCCACTTGCAACTCAATTGTATTTAGAGCAAACCACCTAAACTAATCTAAAGTATGTATCTTAAGGCAAGTTAATTGTAATTCAAGACAAGTTTTAGTAGTCTCTTAAGTATTTTGTTATAACTTGTATTGATCCAAATTGGGGATTATGTAATTGTGCTGCCTGGTTTGGTGTGTGGCGCACAGATACCGGCGATATCCTTAGCCTACGAAGGACCCGAAGCGGATATTATGAAGCGACGTCCACGCAATCCCGACGTGGATAATCTAGTCAACGAGAGGTAAAGGGAAGTTTCCCTACCCCCCAAGAAAACTTAAAAAGTACGCTGGAATTAGGCTCGGATTTAAAGACCGGTTATAGGCTACAAGAACACCAAATGTAGTTTAAGTACTTGTCCCAACACTTGACCCAGTAATCAAATACCACAAAACTGACACATTGAATTGTAAAACGTTTCTTTGCTAATATGTATTACCACCTGCAATAATCCAATACTTAGGTGCCAGCCATTTCTTTGGCCTACGAACACGCTGAAGCCGATATTATGAAGCGTCCGCCACGTGACCCATTCAACGATAAATTAGTGAACTCAAGGTGCCAATCAAGTCAATTTATACCTTAACACACACACTACACACACTCACACACACACATAAACTAACACAAGCACACTAAACGTTGCCACTTAAAAAAAAAAAACAAATTAAAAATGAGTGCAGCGATTTAGTTGCTACCTTCATACTTAAAACTTAAACTAATCGATGTCTGTGTATGTGGCTGGATTGTAATTAGCATAAGCGTAAATCAATGCAACAAAAACCCCAAAGCAAATAATAATAACTATAATAATACAACCTACTTGCTATACGAAAGCAGCGCAAGCAACTAACTAACAAGTCGTTCCATAACTTTATGGTTTACTACAACTACTATAAATACTTCTACTAAGATTATTAATCATTCTATATTTATTATTTCGATTTCTTCGCCAACATGTGTAACATACTCTCTAACTACCCTCATGACTATCATAAAACAGATCCAAAGTCAACATCATTTGAACATCTTTAATGTACATTCTGAATCATCATTACGTTTTTGATATGTATATATAATATACATATATTTCTTCCGATCTGTATCATAAGTTATTTCAATCTGGCACAAAACATACTCACCCTTCTACTGCCTTTGTGTAAATGGATTAAAGTACCACAAAAAATAAGAAAATTATAAAATTTAAATCGCCTCTATTCAAAACGCTCTAAATGTTAATTGGTGTGCGTTGTACTTGTTTCATTTACCTTCACCTCAACCTCAACCCTCACCGAATCCTTCTACCAAAAAGGTTCTTTTGTTGGTGTTGTGTTACAACAATTTCACAAAATTGGCATTGATCGTATTGTGTTATGTATTTTAAGTTTTCTAAAACTAAAACAAAAACAAATCTAAAAATTATATTAACAAGAAAATTAACCATTGCAAAGTGTTACAAGTAATTTGTATTGGCATTCAAACTAGTTCCAGCAAAACTACCAAAATTAACCTGCACACAAATCGTAGCCACCTTAAAACTAAACTTAGCATAACTTTAACCTTAAAAAAAGAGAAGTTCTAATTTAAGTTCAAACTATTTTGCATTGTTTAAACTTTAAGTTATTTAAGTTTGTACAGAGTACTTATGTCTGTTCCACTCTAAACCCAGTTAAACTCATTTACATTTACCCGCCTAAGTTAATGTTTAAGAATGAACCCAAGTCGATAACGATTAAAGCGATAACTCGTTATCGACAGTGTCAACGATAGGCCTCAGCAGCTGTACCAAATGGAGTTCTACGTTGTCGATTTTTGTTGTACTTTTTTTCGATTTCAATTTGGAGTTTGAGACAGTTTAGTCGTGCGGAAAACCATATATTTTAGTCCATAATTTATCATATTTATTTTCCATTTATTTTATTCCACAACGGTTGAAAACACGCTTGCACACTTAGGTGCCAGCCATTTCCTTAGCCTATGAGACCGCTGAATCCGATATTATGAAACGCCAGCCCAGGAATCCCTTTATGGATAAGCTGGTCAACGAAAGGTAAAGTTTTTCTTTGTGATACCCAAAAACAGAACAATAAAAACAGCTACCAAGAAAGTAAAGAACTAAAAAGAAACGAGAAAAATTAAGAGAAACACACACGAAACATACAAAACGTAAAAAGTAAAAGTGAGAGGTCAAAAAAAAAAAAAAAAGAAAAAAATCAACAAATTTTTGTTATCAACTTCTACTATTTGTGCAAAAAATAATCACAGCAGTAAACATTTTTTAACTATCGATCCGACACATACTTAAAGTAAAAGTAAATCAAAAATTCATTATAAATAGTTTGACTAGTGAAATGCAATTTAAATTTTCGTATAAAGTACAGGGCTTTTAAAGCAAAGTACGCTTTCTTTGATCATGATATTTCTTTAAACTCTCTTGTCTAACTACTAAACTAAAAACTACGAATTTTCAATATTTTCAATTAGCTTCAACTATTTAATTAGCTAATTTTTACTTTTGACATTTTGTTTAAGTGTTGTTTTAGCTTTTTGACTTATCTTTGAAATTGTTGAAATTTTTTATGTTAAATGTTTTATGTTTTTATTTTGAATTGGACAATTTACTTGACTTTTTGTTATATGTTTTTATGTTTTCTTCATGTTTAGCTTTCTATGTTCGACATCAGCTAGTTAAATGTTTAAACTTTCAATTAACGTAATGTTGGAATTTTTCTAGTTTTCTTAATTTTCTCTTTCAACTCTCTAATTTTTTTAAAGATTTTATTGTCGATATCAAGCACTTCCAGCTGAACTAGTAATACATTTCCAGACTCTTCTGCTCTTTGGCAATCGACTTGTTTAAACACTGGGCGATAGGTCCAATAAGTTATAGGACTATATACTAATTTCTTTAAATTTTTTAAACCTTTTTTGATTGTTTTTTTCTTATATATTTTTTCTTAATATTTGTTGTAATTTGCGCTCTTTATATTGCAATGATATAATACTATAAACTTATATGCGCATTCTCGTATACTATATAGCAAGAACTTAATCATGTAATTTCAATACATTTTTTTTTGCAAACTTTTAACTAATATAAAAACAAAGACTACTTAAAAAAGAACCACAAAATGAACACAAAGAAAAACTATTTATTCCGGCGATATATATATTTATTGATTTCTTCAGAGCATGATTAAAATGCCCAACAGCAACAATGTGACTGAATGCACTACACTGGGAAAAACTGAAAAAACGCCAAACACTTTCGACCACTTTGCCGTCTGCCGTCCAAGATTTGTAGCTTATTCTTAATTTTTTAACAGACAAATTCACTAGAAATGATTTGCATTTGGCGTGCTTCCTTTACGCTTCCTTTTTGGTCTCTCTTGCTCTTCTACTCAAAGTACGACTTCTTCTTCTTTCTCTTGGGTACCTCCACAATTTCAACTCTTTCTAATTCCATATGATTTCTATGCTTGTAACTTACACACACATTTAAACGCCTCTTTTTCGACTGTGTGACTTTTGCGTCTCTGCGAAGTCTCTCTTTTGTTGCCTCTCTCTCGCTCTGTCTCTCGCTCTCTTTAGTCCACTTAGAAGGTAAGTGAAGCTGACGTCGTTGTTTTATCGCCAAATCCACCCAACAACTAGATACTCTGCTGGTTAATTATCTATGTGCTAGTGCAGGTTTAATTAAACTTAGTGACTTCTATTTTTAAACCTTTCTCAGTAACTTAAACTTAAACTACTGTATTTTGAATTAAATGCATTTCTAGCAGTTGTTCAAACATACACTCATGCCATTTACAGTATTGGGTACTCCACTGTGAGTACAACTAGTCGTTAACAATCGTATTCATCAAGCACTTGATCGCCCAATCAATCAATCAATCGCCTTCATAAAAAAACAAAACTTTCATTTGATTTGTAGTGAAACGAAATCCCAAAAACAAATCACATTTAATTTTTATGGTCACCTCAAAGTGTCCCCCCCAAGTTTTCTCTAGTCTTAACATATTACTACTACTTTAAACTTACTATATATATATATAATTTATATATAAAGCAATATTTAGTGCAAGTTAAGTTCTAAGCAAAACTCTTTACTCTTATCAAACAAGTTTTGTTACTTGGGTGCTAATCCTTGCTCCCCAGTGTAGATAACTAGCTTCTTAAGTACGCAGGAGCTAAACCACAACAACAACTACTACTACTACTACTACTTTAATATATCTATATATATATTTAATATCAACATCAAGCAGAAATGTAACAACTTTGACACACTCTCTTCAACACCGTGTAACGCTCTATACTTAACTCCCCCCTTCTATCTAAGTACTATTATATTTAATTTAAACAACAAGAACCACAACAACAACAACAACTACTAGTGAATATTTATTAGCATATTTAACAAGTATTTATTATATACTATATGCTGCCAGATACAGATTATTCGTCAACTTTAACCAAGATTTTCCTTTTTCATATTTTTCCCCCACAATTCTTTTCAAACTTTTATTATGTCTTTCTTTTTGATTCAATTCAAAATAATGCACATAAAAAACCAACCAAATAACCAAAAATTAAAATATAAACAATAAAAAAAATACAAAAATATATATAAATTATAATACCGCAAGATTCCGGCGATTTCACTCGCTTACGAGCAAGCCGAGAGCGATATTATGAAGCGTCAGCCGAGAGATCCATACCGCGACAACTTGGTGAACCGCAGGTCAGGAAAAATTTAACAAAAAACAAAACCAAAAAACAAAAAAAAAATTAAGAGTTGTTTACTTTTAGTTGTTTAGTTACAAATACTAGAAAATGAACAAACATGCAACCATCTTTTATACTATATTTAACTTTTCCAATTTGACATTTGACCTATGTTTGAGTTGTGTGTGTCGCGTTCCCCCTTCTCCCGCAATTTGGCCAAACAATCAATTATTCTATTTCAAATTTTAAACACACCAAAAATTATAAAACTTATAAACAAAATAATGCGATTGTTTGTTCGTTTGCTGATGCATAATTTCTGTTTTTTGGGTTCCAGTCTATTTAAAAAACAAGTTCTTGTCCTTGACTTTTATTTTAATTTAAAAAAACAAACATTTGATTATTTGAACTCTCCTGTTATTTGATCTCTAAATGTGGAATGACAAACTTTTGATTGTATTTTCGAAATTCTAAAATGTTTTCCAAATTTTTAATAGAATTACTTATGTGTTTAAAAACGAAAAAAAAAATGAAACCTTTCCCGATTTATGTCTTACTGTCATTTAATTTTTATTATTACCAGATATCAAATCAATGTGCATCAATGTTTGTGTGTTAATCGCACAATCTTCAATAATTTGACACAAACGACACTCGATTTGTGTGAATACTTCCAATATACATATATATTATATATATAAATAGAGTACATATATAGTATTTGGATCCAAATGTTCAAGTCTTCAGTTGTAGTCGCAATACGAAAACGACGCTTTTAGCCATGCTGTTGGGAATAGCCTTTGGCCAAAACAAACACACACACACACATACACAAGACTCTTCATATTAACTTGGTTAATACAACAGACAACAACTACAACAAATTGACACAATTCTCAGCTTTCTGCTCTGTTACTTTTTAGCCCAGTTAGTGCGTTACTTGTAGTTGAGTTTGTTCAAGTCAATAAGCAAAATACAAAACTATAAAATACCTGCTTGAGTTGTGTTCTACGTAGATAAACAATAAAAACACCCATTACTCACATGTATCAATCAGTATCAGTCTCAAGTCAATCAGGACCAAGTCTGGTTCCCAACCCAATCTCGCAGTAAGTCTCAATGTGGGCTCGGTTCTAATCACGAAAAAACAACAACAACTACGACAACAAGAGAAATGGATTTTCTGCTAAACAAATATTAAATTTAATAAACAATTGTTATTATTTTATTGTTACTTTTAAGTCTATGTAAATTGTATGTTTTTGGATAACATTTCGAATGTTTTCCCCCATTTGTTTTATGTTTAAATGTGTAAGTTTCCATTCTGTTAATTTAAACTTAAGTTGATTACTGTAAAAAACAAAAAACTTCTTTAAGCGTAAGTAAGTGTTAAATTGGTACAAAAAACAGTCCAGTTAGTTGCATTTGCTTGAACTACGTTTTGTGCTTTTAGTTTTTATCTAGTAACACCAGTAATTTGCATGTTAACTGTATTTATATATGTCAATTTTAATGGTAGCTACTTAGTCTGCATGTTAATAAACCACCGTACACCCAAAATAGAGACTAACAATACGAACTTTGCTTTTCACCTCATCTTCTTAAAAGATGTGCTCAAAAACTTCTAAAACAAAGAAATCGAATCTTTGCCTTTCACGCTTACATTGAACGCGCGCTATAAAAACTAAATTCAATTCGCTCAAAACACAATCCACGCTATATAATGTAAAGCCTAACACATTTTAAACTAAATAGGAACACTAAAAAAAATTCATTTGCTTAAAAATCTAAACGAAAACTACATTAACTGAGCTTAAAGGTATTGCGGTTGCTAACCTTTTAAACTTTAAACTGTTGGTGGTAAAAGGTTTTTGTTAAGAGAAATATTCTTTATACTTTCCACCTTTTCCGTTTGCTTTGGCTAACAAAAACCTTGACCAATTTGCTTAAACTTGGCCCAATCCTTAAAGCTCACAATGTCTTGTATTTGAAAAACCAAAAAATCTAGAAACCAAATGACATCAACAATTACCACACATAAAAATTAATTAACTTTTAAAGTCTGTTTTTCGATCCTTGTCTAACGAAACTGCTTTGCACTTTTTATTGTTCTGCCCATTTTGAAACTGGTTAAAACAGATTGATTTCCATGGCCTATGGACAAATTGGTATGATCCAAGCTGCTGCCGGTTTCTTTGTCTACTTTGTGATTATGGCTGAGAACGGTTTCCTGCCAATGAAACTGTTTGGCATCCGAAAGATGTGGGACTCCAAGGCCGTCAACGATCTAACTGACTCGTACGGTCAGGAATGGGTGAGTCTATCTTTATACTATATATATTTCAAATGGATTAATTTTACTGTGTATTTTGTTGTAGACCTACCGCGATCGCAAGACTTTGGAATACACCTGCCACACTGCCTTCTTCATCTCGATTGTGGTTGTGCAATGGGCCGATTTGATCATCTGTAAGACGCGTCGTAACTCCATCTTCCATCAAGGCATGCGCAACTGGGCCTTGAACTTTGGCCTCGTTTTCGAAACGGTTCTCGCCGCCTTCCTCTCATACTGCCCCGGCATGGACAAGGGTCTGCGCATGTACCCCCTGAAGTGAGTCTCAATGAATCACAGTTCTTTTATCGTTTACTTTAACTTAGTCTTGATTTACTTTTACAGACTCGTCTGGTGGTTCCCAGCCATTCCATTCATGTTGGCCATCTTTGTCTATGATGAGACACGTCGTTTCTACTTGCGTCGCAACCCCGGCGGCTGGTTGGAGCAGGAGACATACTATTAAACACTTACACACAGCCACGCCCACGTCTACACCTACACCTACAACCCACACACACACACACATCTACACTGAGTACTACACAGATTCAGCAAAAGCAACAAATAGTAATTGTTTATTTACCACAAAGTGCAACCACAGCGATCACAGTTACCTGTGTGGCTGGCTACAACAACAACAACAACAACAACAACAACAACAACTGCAATTGCAACCGCAACAACAACAACAACAACAAGAGCAACAGCTATAGCATAAAACATATTGCAATATGTTTTAGAATTTTAATTTAATTATTTAAAGTAAAAACAAATGAAAGAAAACAAAATGCAAGCGATAATTATTTTAAACGTTTAAGTAAATTTAAATTATAAATTAAAGCTATAAATAAGATTTAAATAAAAATAAAGTAAAAACTTTCAACAAAAAAAAAACCAAAAAACCAAAAAAAAAAAAAATAAACAATAAATCGAAAAAAACAAACAACAAAATTTCGAAACAATAACAAAATGAACCCACAAGCAGAAAATAAGCACAGCAAACAATAACCTAATAATAATAAAGTTTTTAGTAAAATTATTTAACAAATGGCATAAAGAAAACAATAAAACAACAATATGCAAGTAAACAACAAAAGAAGAACAAAAAAACATAAACAACGCAAACAGCGCAAAGAAACAAAAGCAAAGCTAAAGCGCAACTAACATTAATAATATTAACATACCTACTCACACACACACACACACCACACGACACACACACACATACACAACGCATGAAGAGACAAATTATATAAGAAGTTTAGAAAAATTAAAAGAAACTAAAACGAAAATTTTGACAAAAAACAAAACAAAAGAAAAAAGCAAAAAGAAAGATGAATAATTTAGAGTAGTTACAAAATAAGCAGAGAAGAAGCGAAGAATTAAACAAAGAACAAACAACAAGAAAATGCAAATGAAAGCAAACAGAAAACAGAACAAGAAGAACAAGAAAACTTTCGAAATATTTGTGAGGCAAACCGTGAAACCGAAAAACATAAAACTATAAATAAAAAAACAAAATACAAATAATTCAACAAATTGGAAATAAACGAATAAAACTCATAGTAAATAACAAAGAGGCAACACAATTATTATAATTGTTTATATATATACACATATATTATATGGAAAACAAATTGATTATACATATATATACATATATGTGTCTGTATATGGGAGCTATACAATACTTACACCAAAAAATGATAACGAACCTACCAACTGGCGAGCAGGAGACGAGGCGACGCGGAAAGCGGGTGGAGCGAAGAGCGGCAAAGAGCCTAGGAGGGAGCAGGAGTGAAGCAGAGGGGTAGAGGAGTGAAGAAAGGGGAGTGGTAAGGGTTAAGGGAAGAGCGCCATGGATGCAGTTAGAAATTTGTTATATCACATTTGAGTAAAAGTTTATAAAAGCCATAAGACATAAAATATAATATTGTGCTTTATGTGCATTTTAAGCCCCAACACACACAATCGAACCCCCCACACACACACACGAGCAGCATTTTGGCTGCTTGGAGGGCCAGCTTAGGCCCAAATCGATGTGTGTGTGTGTGCAGCCACGCCCACAAATTGAATGTTTGTAACGTTTTACACTCGGCACAGCGCGACCCAGAGCGGTGCGACAAGCCCAAGGCAGTAGCTAACAGTATTGTGTGTTTGTTTAAACTTTCGCTTTCCACACACACACAGACACCCCCTGTCCCATACACACTTACGTGCTGATAGCTGGCCATAAGCTCCAACAGGGCTTAAACACAAAAGGTCAACTTTATTGGCCGCACTTGA
The DNA here is from genome assembly GCA_018152125.1 of Drosophila dunni. Lineage (NCBI taxonomy): Eukaryota > Metazoa > Arthropoda > Insecta > Diptera > Drosophilidae > Drosophila > Drosophila dunni. Next base: position 16,995,789 of record JAECXC010001917.1, on the reverse strand, counting down.
CTAATTAAAAATTTGTGAAAATTGTGAAAATGTTTGAATCAGTCAGTCAATCAGTTAGTCACACCCACAACTCACACACACACACTCACACACACACACTCACACACACAACTGCAGAGACATGAATCCGCCGCTGCTTTTCAAACTGTTTTCAATTTGTTATTTTTTCATTATGATTTAATGATGTTTTTAATGATCATTGACATTGAAATTAATGATACTGATTGCATTATGGCATGTTAGTTATGACAAACAAAACAAAATTATTATTAGTTGTTAAACAAAAATTATATTGAATAATAATAATAATAATAATAAATATTATTAATAACAATGTTCATTGATCATGAATGTTGTTGATGTGAAAGTGAAACTAAGCTAAAAACGAAAACGATTATGAAGAAATTTAAACAAAATGAAAAAAACCTATAAGAAAACCAAAATGGAAAACCATATAAATGCATAATGTGAACAAAACAAATATTTATAAAGAAAGTAAAACAATTCTATAAACGTTCTCGAAGCTACAATGATAACTTGAATAATTTGTCAAGGAACAAGCAGAAAAACCAAACAAAACAGAAGAAAGAAAAGAAACCTACAAATTTGCATACGATATAATATGTAACAACAACAACAACAACAACAACAAAACCAAAAACATGAGAGTAAACATTTTTAATTTTTTGTTCTTTCGCCCTCCGCTGTAAATGTATTTGTAGATTTAAACAATGATTAAAATAAAAAACTACATAAATAAAACTTAAAAAAAAAAAACAAAACTTTTGTGTTAATTGTGTTGGAAATGGAAAGTTAAAATGTATTTGTTTATTGCAGATATAGGAGATAAGTGGACTTAATGTGGACTGATTCAATTCAGAAAGTTTTCTTTAACTTTCTGTAGATTTAGCTAAGTTTTTCCAATCCAATCCAATCTAGTCGACAATTTTTGAAGGGATTGTCTATCATTTCTGGATCACATTTTGGGTTTTTTGGACCCGCATAAAACCAAGTTGTGGATGCTTATCAGTAAACTGAGTCATTTAAAAACAAATGTTTTCTTTCCAATATCTTCTTTTTGTAATATTGAAAAACGATTTAAGTAAGTAAGCTGATACTACAATAAAGGAATAGTAAGTTTAATTAAACTTTTTGAGCAATATTTGCCTATATAAATGCTAATCATAGATATCATCTTTTCGGAGCACAGAATGCCTTTCATGCCGAATATGCCGCTGTGGAGAAGCGCACAAAGTAGAAATAAAAAAATGAACAAGACCTCTTTTCCAATAGACTTAACACGGGCGTCAAAAACTTGCGCGCTTGCTTGTCTAAGAAACGTTGGGGAGTGAGCAAAGGAGCCGGGTGCCCCAACCCCACAGTGCCTCCATCCCCTGCCCACTGTCTCTGCCGCTGTGCTCGACAGCGAAATTTCACCTCATCCCACCACAGTTGCTTGCACACACACACATATAACGATGCGGCGCAGCAACTGCTGCATTAAGAGTGGAAAGAGCGAGACAAGGCGAGGGTAAGCCAGGCAGAGAGAGAAAGCTTCACTACTGTTATCGTTGGTCGTGTTCCAATCCCAAATTGTTTCTTATCCTGTGCACCGTTTGGATTGTTATCTATGTCGGCGTTTCATGCTCATGCGTCCCATTGCCGCGCCACGAAACGACTTCGGATAGCCGACAACCCGAACGTCTCGTTCGGCAGTCGGGCAATGGGTTATTCGGTTAATGTTTCGGCAATGCCAGCGACAGTCTTTCATTATCCGGCGAACGAGCGTGTTACGTTTTCGCTAGCTACGCAACAAACTACGCAGCCAACAACAACAAAAGCAGCAAATACATTAACCATAACAACAAAAATTACAACAACAATACGAAGAAGAGAAACAAATGGAAAAGCCGTTAGCTGTTGTGTTTCGCTATTTTTAGTGCCGAGTGTTTTACTATTTTTACTACAATTCGGCACACACTCACACCCAGACACACACTCGCACATTCTCTCACATATGCGACAAATGAGAACAATAATAACATAAATATTTCTGTCTGCAGAAAGTATGTTCTGCAAGAAGCCAACTTTTAAAAACTAAAATTCTAACGGTTGTTAACTCATTCGCAGCTTACAAAAAGTGTTTTGTGTCAGTGTGCGGCATTAACAACAACAACAAGAACACGAACTGCATTAGCGGGCAACCGAAACTAGGCTAAATAGCCTTGCATATTTTTGGGCTCACTCACATACAAAAACAAACACACAGCGCACAAACACACACACACATAGACACCCAGAGGAGTCTCACACACAGACAGGCAGGCTGACAGACATCGAGAGGCGGAACGGACACAGGTCGGCGACATTTGAACCTGCTGACCGCCAGGCCGTGCTCTCAGTCGCTGTTGTGCCTATTCCTCTGCATTTTTTTTTTGGCAACGTGAGATGAAAAATGTGCAATAACACGCCAACTACAACAGCAGCAACAACAACTACAGCAACTACAACAAGCAGCAGCACAGTGATACAAATTTGAACAAACCGCAGCAAACAAAGAACACACAAAAAAAGACGCAAAAGCGAAAGGGGCAAAGGAAAAAGAGTTCAGCCTCAGCGTTTCGGTGATGCTGTGCACTTGCTGTGTGTGTGTGCCATGCTCCATGTACAGTGGTGCAGTGCTGGTGCAATAGTGCAGTTCAACAGCCCCCGGGCGCTGAAAATTTGTTGGCTAGAACTGTAACTGTAACTGTAAGTGAAGCTGAAACTGAAGCTGTAGCTGAATCTGGTGCCGGGCTGCAGCTCGTAAGCGTTCGCTACTTGCCTCGTACCGGCTTCGTGTGCGCTTGTGTGCGGTGTGTCTGTGTGCACGCGCGCGCGTCTGTGTGTGTGTGTGTGTATTCTGCAGCAGCCACCGCAGCTCTGCAGCAACGAAAATTGTGTCAGCAGCAGTAGCAGCACCAGCAGCGACAGCGGCAGCATCTTCTGCAGCAGGCCGTCTGGCGCCTTCGATGCTCAGCACAGCAAACCGGTAATTTATGCAGTTTTTTAACTATATATACATATGTACATATATACACAAATTTATCAGTTGACATCTAGTTACAGCTGGTGGGACTTAGGCAGCACCTTCGTTAGCACTAACATTACGCATACGCCCTGAGCTTACCTTGACAACGCTGCCACCAAAAGCGTTGGACGCGTGACATTTGCCAGTTTTTTATTTTTCTATTTTGTAGTTGTTTTGTTGTTATTATTGTTGTTGTTATTGCTGTTGTTATTGCTGTTGTTTCCATTTTGCTATCGATTAAGCTTAGTCTCGATTCTCTAGGTCGCTTTTGTCTTTGTCCTTCCGCGTCTTTCTTGTTGTGTGTTTTTGTGCGTGTTTCGCCCTCTGCAAATTAGTTGCTTTACCTCTGGTCTACAAGTTTCGCTGTCTTGGGCTGAGCTGTCCATTAAAAGCACTAGTATTGACAGCAATTTCAGGACAAATCTCGACATGAGTTAAAAATGAGTAGAGTAATGAAAGTGCAGTGAATAACAAACAATAAGTCGCTTGAAAATGACAAAAATATGCTTGACTAATGGAAGTTATTTTAAAAATACATATGTGAAATTTTGCAAGAATAAAACTTTATTTATTTCAAGAAATGTTTTTTTTTTGCATAATTGCAACTTTCTTATCTTGAAACTATTGTAAACTTAAGCTCACTCCTTTTAGGTGAATTTTAAAGTATTAACAGATGTAAACTTTTGATTTTGTATTAAATTTTCAAGTTTTATAAAGTTTATTAACAGATACAATTTTCATTGTTTAACTTTGATCATTGTTTGTCCCTTGTTGTCTACGCTTTGTCCACTGCTCCTGTGTCAATACAAAAAACTCTGTCAATACTCAGTCTATTTTGTATTTCGAGAATCGCTTGTCATTCAGTCAACAGTATTTTTTCCATTCTCCCTTTTTCCCACTTTCATTTCCCTTCATATTTTGGTAGCCTTTCATTTCATTTATTCGAGTGCTTTGTTTGAGTTTCTGTGAGCATTTAACCCATTAAAATGCCCGGCACATTCTCAATTGTATAACGCTCCATTTTGTACTATTGTCGAACTTATCGAAAGTCACACTCCTGTTTGCCATAGCTTAACGCACCGCAACGCAACGCGACGCAAATTTCCATTCAAGTTGTGTGACAATTGACAAGGAAAATGCCCCATTGGCAGCAGAATTTGCATTGTTTGGGCCCGCATTTGGATCGATTTCGATTATAGCCATTAACTGCCAAGTCTCATGCTGATAAATAATTTGAGCTTTCAACTACAGAACTTAGTTGTATGAAAAATAGAAAAGCAAAATCGTTTGTATAAATTAAGGTATAGATTTTCAATTAAGTTATCAAAAGCTGTTGAAAACATCACATATATAACTGTCAATCTACTCAGCTGAAGTGAAACTACTCGAGCTGAAGCAGCACTTTTGTATGCAGTTATACGCTGTAGTAGAGTTATCTAGTTTTGGAATGTGGTAAATGGCGGAGAAAGTAATAACAGAGTAGCTAAACTGTAAACTGTAAACTCCTGTTTGGTACACCAATTTGAAGCCTAAATTTAGTTCTACTTACTGCTACTGGGTAACATGCTGTTATGTGTACTCTACACTGCAATTTTCCGACATGTGCTTCATTTTCTCAGTCTGAAATGTGGCTTGTACCTGTGGCTCGGTGCTTTAAGAGCTTAAAGCCAAGTGCTGGACACTTAAACGCTTTTGAAATGCATATTCATGTGAAGAGATTTCCACACGATGGACCGTTGCAGTCAACATGCTGGTGCTTTCCACGCCCACAATAAAAAAGCAATGAAACAAAGTCTTGACTAAATATGCATGCCACAAATACACCCACCAAGTGCCCACCTACGCCGCTGCCACGCCACGCAACATTGTAAATTTCATAAGCTTGCAAAACGCCAACACGCTGCTGGCGGCCAGCAAAAGGATTAGAAGGCGTATCGTACACATGGCGTATGAGCAATCAGAATACTCAGTACCAGTCAAAACAAAAACTGAAGTTGCAGTTGCAGCAAAACTTTGCCACTGGCTGTCGAATGGAATGAATATTTCAAGCGTAAATTTTGCACAGTGACTGACAGTGAAAAATCAAAAACACGCTCACTAGTCAGAAGCTTAGTCACTTGCCACGCCCACACGCAGCAAATACACAGATTGGGAATATACACACTTTTCTTTCATTTTTTTTTCCTACTTCTCTTATGTGTGCAAGTGCAAGCATTTTCCATTTTCCATTTTCCATTTCTATGCTAAATTGTTCGTGTGTTGGCAGAATTGCGCATACGCCTCGTAAAATTCTGAACTGAAAACTGCTGGCAATTTGATTAAAGCGCGCGAGTCATAAAGTACAGAGGATATGATGGTAAAAATATAAGGATTTTCTGTAATCCCAGTAGCCAAGATGAGGATAACGTTATGGCGAAAAGGAAATTTAAATTTAAGAAACTGAAACAGAAATGGGAAAATTGCAAAAGAATTTCATTAGGAGCACAAAGTCTAGGCCAGGTTTTATTAGTTAAACAGGTACACAAGTTCTAAACATAACATTATGAATTCCGTTTACTTATTTATAAATTCAGCAAACGAAAATAAAAATCGATTGCTGGTCGAGGATACGCATACACTTAGCCCCTTTCGATGGCCATAAAAATGGAACCTGCTTGGCAATTAAATTGGCAGAGCGTTATAACGGGATGCCGCTGATGAAAGCAACAGAAAATAATAAAAATCTTATAACATAAAAATTCCATAAAAATGTAACGAGAAAAATCACATGCCGAGAACAGCATTCAAGTCGAACAAAAGCAGAGAAATCAAAAAATAAGGCAGGAAAAAAAAGGACATAGCTTGGCGTGAAAGGAACAAGCTATGAAGATATGATGGGACAAACATATCTACAAGTAAATCACAAACAACACGCACACCTGTATCACTAGCTGTGTAAAAAAATGAATCAACGAGTCGGAGCACGGAAACCAGAAGTGAAAATCTTTAATTTTCTTGTTTTTGCTGCGTTGGAGGGAGTATCGTGTTCTCCTTCGACCGGAAAATTCATTGACAGTGTGCACAAAAGCAAAAGGAAATGATAATTTTCCGCACAACAGACAGAGAGAGAGAGAGAGAGAGGCACACACATGTAGATAGGGAAAGCGTGTCTTAGATGATGTCAACTGAAGGCAGCTGACTTGACGCTGATGTTCACTTTAATTATCTGCAAACTCAATTGAAATGCTTTTAACTTTGCCCTGTTTTAGATTACAAATGAATTCAGTTCCATTTGACAGCATAATTCGACTCGTATTCCTACACACTCTTGAGCGTCTTTAATTAAATCACATTAATTTCGGCAACGAGTTGAGCATTTTAATGAACTGTCAGTTGAATCAAATGGAGCTTCATAAACACCATTTAATAAATAACTTTGGCTAATTCATAAGTTTCCTGTTACGCATTTCATTTTAAATCCACTTTGTATTCCAAGAAAGTAATCAACTGATTACGAACAAACGTCTTAGGTTACACAGCTGTAGTTGGCCCTGTTATCAGCTGGGTTAATATCACTTCTATGCTGAAAAAACATTAAGCCAGAATTCCATTAGCTTGTTTTCTTCTGGGAATGTCATTGGCTTTTCAGTGGGTTACAAAAAATTCTTACGGACTTGTAGCTGATAATTAATGAATCATTTGAAATTTGTGCATGTTTAATGACGATTTTATAGCTAAACTCTCTCAATCTGTCTGTCTCTCCGTCTGTCTGTCTGCCTGTCAATATTGTTGAATTTTCCGACTGTCTGTTTAAATAATTTCCACTCTGAAGCTGTCGTAATTATTCAGTTCATGGAATTTGAGTCTGTTTTTTTTGCTGTGCGCGTAGAAAAGGAATTTCTGCTGCTGAGCAGAAAATAATTAATGAACCAAGTTTTAATTTAAACATATTGATCCACTCCTGGAGAGTATTTTACAGTTCGACCCAATAGTTTTTTAATTTTAATTAAATTATTTGCTAGTTATTTTTAAAAAATTTATAAAAATATTAAAGTATTTAAATTAGACAGCTTCAAAGTCTTCAATTTCACTTTGCATTCACCTTTGATCTTCTCTGTGTATCTTAGCCCTGCTCTTAGCTGTTATTGCAGTTTGTATTAGCCTTTGACAGCAACGCAGTTAGTTGAGTTTATGCTAACCACAAGGTTGGCATACTCCACGTGAATCAGAGTCCTTTAACGGCTCAAGATAGCTAAGAGTGTCCTGAGACCATTTGCAATTTTCATGCCATTAAGGAATGTATAAATATAAATTGCCTGATATCAACTGCAGTGGAAAATCCACCGTAGAGTCAACAATAACCAATAACTGCTCGGACTTATTGACGCACTGACAGTTTGACGGGTCGATTGTCGGATTGTCAGACTGTCAGTCGCTTGGCTTAGCGAAATATTTGTCGAGTTGATTGCAGCATCAGCAGTTTTTGTGTATTGTGTTGACCATTGGACTGTGATTGATTGATTGACTGATTGATTGCCCGTTCGAACCGTAGGCAATAGTTTAGTTCATGCACAAACAATGGCGACACACTGAGCATTTCATCAGTCATCCCAACAGCTGCCCCAGACACACACACACAGGAGATTTTTCTTAAAAGGATGCTCCTACAGGATTGAATTCTTGAAGGTTGAGCCTGCAAAGTTTGCTTACCGAGCGGAAATTCAAGTTGCAACAGGACGCAGGACACACGGCACAACCGCACAACCGCATCGGAAGTAGAAGTTGGGAAATAGTTTTAGTTTTGCCGCTTTTGATATGGCTGACAACTGGTCTTGGCTATCTTAACCAACGCTGACACGTGACTGCGTCCTGTCAATGCCTGACTTTTGCTAACGTGGCCAAGATGCCAACATGGTAAAATGGTGTCGAATGCTGCGCGTTAAATGAAAAAGCGCAAAAATCAATATAAACATTTGCTGTCACGAGCAAGCGTAATAATCATTTCTATATATTCAACACATATATATGTGTTTATATATGTTTCGGTTATGAGTTTCACCCATCTACCCCCTTGTCCGCCCTTACATTCCACTACCCCCTGTGGCATTTCCCGCTTGCTGCCAATAAATCATAGGAAAACACACAGAAGCTGGTCAAACGCAACATTTTGGCGTTGTTGTATGTTGTATGTTATATTTAATGGCTACTGCGATATGAAATCAAATCAATGTCATCATGACCCGAGGACATAAATGGACGACTTGTCTGTGTTATGATATGATTCTCATCTGCGTTTGCTGTTCTCGGACTTCCCCTTCGGCGTTTTCGACCTTTTCTGCTAAACTTTCCACCCAATGAGCCTAATGACTGTGAATTTCAGAGAAAACCAACAAATATCTTAACGAAATTACAAGCACTTTCAATTAAAGCTGAATAAAATATTGAGCTGATTTTCTAAAAATATTTTTTTATATTTTCCCATCGATTTTGGGGAAAGTAGATTTTATTTTTGTTTGCCTCCATGCAGTTATTGCCGAGTAAAGCCTTTTGAATGCTAAAATTTGTATAAGCAGCTTTAAAAATATTTCGTTATACTATTTTTTAACAATTTTATATATTTTTTAAACTGCTACTTAACCATTTTACAATTTAAGGACTCTTTATGAAGCTATTTTCTTTATTTAAACTGCTATAAAAGACAATATTGTAATTATTTGCTGTTTTTTCTGGCTTTAAACATTATCAGTTTAAAAAACATAAAAAATATGAGCGTTTTAAACATTTTTTATTACCATAAGCGAGTTTAATGTGGTAATCATGATTTAGTATTATTCTTAATGAGTCATTGTTTTTTATTAAAGCTTTTTTTGGGTTGAGTTTTGAGTCTTTAAATACTTATAAACAACATGTTTATAAACTTACTGTACCTCCGAGTAACAGTTTAATCTTCGACATGTATCTGTTTACATTTTGAGAGATATGATATGTTGTAAATGTCGTCTAAACTTAAAATAAATTGAGTTCATTATAATGCCTGTAATCTGGCAAGTTTTCGCTGTATTGTCATGCGGCAAGAAATATGTGAGCGCAATCTTTAAATAAACACTTTTTGTAGCTGATAAAGAGTGTGAATGGCGTTCGCACAATCAACACACCATTAACTTCACACCCCTCACGACCCCACCCCCCCGTCTCCCGCGGAGAACTGGCAAAGAACGCGGGTTGAAGCAATAACAATGTGTTGCATACTTTTCAGGCGGCTGCTGCTGCTTAACGGCCTGCTTCCGGCATGGTGCCCTGGGGCACAACTACATTGGCACACACAGCTACACAAAACACACCCATGTGTGTCTGTATGTGTGTGCGGGGCAAAACTTGGTGTCAGCCACAGCTGCGGCTATGGCAGTGGCAGGCAGCAACCCGAGCAACTCGAGCAACAATTGCAGTTGGTAATCCATTGTCTGTGGCCAACTATTAAAATTTGTAACTGGCATTTGGCGAATGCCATAAACAGTCATAAGCTGAGCGTGCTGTGTGTAGCGCAGTGTTGCCACAATTTAAGGGGCCAAAAGGTTATTTTGCCAAAAATAGTTTGGCTACAAAAAGGCTTAAAATAAAATAGATAAATGCTTTTAAAGTGTACTATAGTTTGAGAGACTGCAACTTTAAGTTAACTTTAAATTTGATAGCTAGTTTGCTAACCATATTAATTCAAGCTATAAAATGTTTAAATGTAGCTTTAAATTAGCTAAAAGTCCCAAACCATTGACAAGTGTGAGTGTGCGTGTGTTTGTGCAGTTTGCCACATCTTTTTTAAAATGGCATGAAGTAAACATATAAATAAATAAGAGCTCAGACATGTGTGTAAGCAAGACAATCTGACACTTAGTCATAAAGGACGATATTGTTAAATAATAAACAGTTTAGCACTGACAGCAGACAAAACAGGCGTGAAAATGTAAAAGCAAGCAGATAACGTTCAAGAATGAGGTGTGAAAGGGAATGGATGGAGTTAAGGTGGGGATAAAATGGTGTTAGAGGGTTGTGTGTACGCATTCAACTGCCAACAGTAACGATATCCATCTAAGCTTATACAACCAAAAGCAGACAGAGACGGAGATAGCTAGAGTGAGATAGAGAGAGGGAGGGAGACAGGGACACCGTCAAGGCATTCCAAATCGACGACTTCCATAACGACCGTCGTCAAAGTTGTTGTAGCACAGCAACAACGCCAAAATGTGTCACCAATAAATAAAAGGCAACAGCGGCGAACAGGAAAATGTGCTGACAACAACAACTGCTACCAAAGCCCAGAGATGTTGTTGTTGCTGCTTTTCCATCGTCTTCTCCAGCATTAACCATTTCATTTGGCATCCCATAATCAGAGTTGCCAGGCATTCGCTACACTTTCCCTGGTATCAGAATGAATCTAATACCTATGCTCGCATTACCAACGCTCTGAGGCGAGGGGCGGGAGAGGTGGGAGAGGCGGGTTATTGTTAACATACAACAGAAAATAATCAGAAATTCTTCAGTGAAGAGTGACTGACTTAAAACATGACCTGCAGTAAGCCAAATTTATACATATTTGGTTTTCAACAGTGGCGCTTCGCTAAAGCGAAAAAGGGTTGAATTTCTTTAAAATTAATTATGTAAGGCGAATTATGTATTAAGTCTATTATTTCTATAGTTAAATTGGACTAACATTTGACACACTTTGACTAAGACTTCCTTATTACTCTCGTCTAAATTTATTTACAATTGTTTATAAAATATTTAATTGTAAACTGACTACGTTTCATAGCTGGATTGCACCCAAATACTAGAAGCTTTTCCAAACACAGTTCAATTCATTTCCTTACAACACTTTTTTATTATTTCTTAAATTTTTAAACACTGCTAGATTTCCTAGAAATGAATTCAATTTGTCTTTTGGAAGCACTCTCAAGTTTCCCGCGAAAAAATCATGCACTTTGATCACAAATTTCCTTTCACGCCAGTTACGAATAAAATTGAATACACAATTTCAAACAACGGACTCAGTTTTCATTTTGAGAAAAAATGCCCAGCTCTGGGCTAATTGTTTCACAACTCATTTTGTGTTTTTCTTTTTCTGTTGTTTTTTATTTGGTTCCTTTTTTATGGGTATATTAAGCTGTCAGATTGTGTGGAAAAGGTATTAAGGGAATCAAAGTGGAAACTGTAATGTTATTATCTTGATTTGAGGAACGCCTGCAAAGGGATTATATCTGGCTATCAGCAGACCAATCGATACGAGTATTCACTGTAGTTTGTTGTGCTGTGCTTTTGGATGCTGTGTACATATGTGTGTGTGTGTGTGTGTGTGTGTATAAAGGACGAGGAAAAACAGAAGCCATGTCTAAATGGCATTGATTCTGTCCAGATAATAAGAGGGGTTGTGAGTGTGTGTGGATGAGTGTGCTTGTGTGAGTGGCCATAAATGTGTGGACAGCTGTGGCAGCTTACACTTAGGCCCAATGAGTGTGGTGTGAGTAGTCATAGACATGGACTAAGGGCTGAGTATCGTGTTCACAGCTCTCATTTCATTCCACGGTAGTGTGAATGGATAGGCGATAGAGCTTCTGCGGTTAACGTGGCGTATGATAAATATTTGAAGCGCACACAATTTACATTTTAGGCAACGAACTATGGCAATCATGCTAAGTGGATGACTTTAAATGATTAAGGCTTAAAAGTCTGTTGGGTTTTTTAGTGTTTTGTTTGTTGCCAAAGTGACGCTTTATAAATTATTTAATCTAATTGGCCATGCAAAACTTCTTATGTCTTCCTGTCTAGGCCACAAACTGAAAGCTCATGTGTGTGTGTGCTCGTTGAACCTTTTAAGCCGTTAAATTGATTTAACAATATGGGATAAGTCTAATAAATAGTTAATAAACCAAGTGAACTGAAGCGAAATGAACACCTTCAAAATTTTCTACTTTCATTTTCGACTGTCAACTTTAATTAACAATTTATCGATTGAATGTTAATAATTGAAAGCGAATCGGGGTCAACATATGCTTAATAATTCTACTAGTGCGGAAAGCAGTTACTTATTATCAAATACGAGATTACCTCAGCCCTAAAAATGAAGATTAAAATTTTGAGTGTGAACTAAAATAAGTTAATCAGTACAATTATAGATTGGGGACTTTCATTAACGCTGACGTCAAGTTGTTATACAACTGTAGCTTATCGCGGTCTGTAGTTGATTTCTCAATATAGAACACTTTGTTAAGATACTCGTACTATCAATCGAGATTTCTTTATTATATATTGAATACTTGATACGCTTGATACCGTTTCAATCACCTGTTACCTATCAAAAGATATTCTATTCGATTGTCAGCAACATACGTCAGGTGAGCACAAAGCCGAGATGTTTGGTACGCGATATGATACGAAATATGTTGTTTGACGTCCCATTGATTTATACTTCACATAAGTTGAGTTTACAAAAAAAAAACATAAAAATATAAAAAAAAGTAAGTAAAACCAGAGGTAGAGAATAAGCTCAGCTGCAGACGCTGGAGAGCAGACCTTCTTGGAGAGAGCACCTTTTTAGGTAAGCTGCCACACAGATAAGGACACAAAACTAACGGCAATTGTAGAGTGCCAAAAAGCCCAGTGGGCCAATAAGTTAATAGACTTCGGGGCAGTTGAGTGCCATAAATTATTCACTTTAAACCGAAACACGACACCCCTTTTTTTTGCTATAAATCATGTAGGTACAGTTTGTCTCAGTTATGGGGAAATGACGTCACTGAAAAGTGCGCAAAAACTTCGCATCGTGAAGTCCGTCAAAATGCTGACTTTTTGCTAGCCAAGTTAAATAGAAATGACTTAAAAACCGCGTGGGGTATAATTATTTACAGGTAATACGTTATTTTTTCGTTTTGTTCTAAACAAATACATTGATTATATGCGGTGATTTAGATTCGAATATATATAGTGTCCCTTGAGATATTTTTATATCTCTTAAAAGTTGGCAGTGACCAAAATAACAATACGAGTGTGAATAAGTAGCTTGTCAATCTATTTATTCAAATAATGCTTATAATTAGTATATGTCTTTTGGGATTTTATATACTAGAAACCTTCTAAAAGTATATATGAATACACAAATATATATTTTCTTAAATACTTGATGTCTGTGTTACAATCGGTTGAGCAAAAGTTTCGCAGCGTCAAATTTTGTACAAAATTTCAATTTTATGCTTAGTAAACGTGGCAGACGAAACGGTAATAATAAACAAAATGCAATACGAAGCTAAATCAAGGGAAAACAGAATAACAGAGAAAATATTTGAAATAGCAGAGGTTAAGATAAATATAGAGAAATGGAAGGAGAGAGTGAGAGACTAGAGAGCGTGCGAGAGTGAGTAGGGTAAATGCATAGACATAATAATAGAGAATATATGGACAGACACAAACACATTTGTTAATAACTGCAAGTTTGTATGGTTGCGTTAAAGTGCAAGCCAAAAGCACCCAAAAATAATGTAATCATATGCGACTTGAGTATGCGCTGCAAGTACAAACGAAAAACTTTATATTATGCAAAAGAACTTTCCGATTACGCAAATTTTTGCAAACTCTTGCTTCAACTTTGATGTCAAAATCAGCATGCCGAGCGAAACTTTTATAGCGCAGTCAAATAATTATGAGCTTTGGAATAGACGAGAGGCGAACAGGTGACGCAGCTAGAGTGTGAAAGAGACAGAGGGAGTGTGAGAGCGAGAGAGTGAGGTTAGAGAATTAGTTGTGCATTGGCTGGCCAACGAGCGTACCGAAGACGAAAACGAACGAGAGAGTGAGTGTGGGACAGTGGGAGAGCGTAGGAGAGCGAGAGTAGCAGATAAAATCAGTGCCTCGAGTGGTTGGTTAGTCGCTCGCAATGGGTATGGGAATAGGCATAGGAATAGGAATAGGAATAGTTATCAGGGCCTGACACAGAAAGTGCAATTTAAGCGACGCGACGGTTTAATGCGAACCGCAAACACCTTCTCGCCGTTAGTTCAGTACGCAATTTAGCACGCGAAATGTTTGGCAAAGGCAAATTTGGCCAATGCAAATAGTGAAAAGCGTCTGCTTAACCGCAACGTAAGAGCAACATAACGTAACGTAATGAAACCGCCTTTTTAATGCCTCATTTTGTATTTTTGCATTTACACATTTCCACTTTCCACAACGCCAATGCAATCTCCGTCTGAGTCCTTGTGCAAAGGTCGCGTGCGTGTGTGCCAGTGCGTGTGTTTGTGTGTCTACAAATCTCAGTGATTAAATCAAATATACCTGCAAACGTGCATATATTTCACCTGGCATAAATATGCAATTGTGTGACAGAGAAACTATTTAAAATTACAACGCATTGCAAACTGTTTTATAAAATATTTATACGGTAATACGGATAACTACGGTCCAAGGCATTTCAATTAATTTTGCAATCTCTTTAGTTGACGTGCAAACAGTGTTTTCAATAACGGCTAAAATGCAATTTGCTGCTGCTGCTGCTCAAATGAAAAATGTAAAAAAAAAAAAACAAAAATGAGTGCAAAATGGGTGAAAATGCCAAAACGTGCAGTTGCCTGGGAATATGTACATATGTATGAATTTCTCGCATTGCTCCCTGCGGCGTTTATTTGTCTCGCTGTCTGTCCGTCCGACCGTCTATCCGTCTGTTTGTCTGCCCGGCAGACATGCTCCCCTCCCGCCCTGTTTCGCTATCTAGCAACTCTTAATTACTAAATTAATGCAAGCGTCGACGATTATCATTGCTTCCTAAACGCCAAAACGGTTCGACATATTCGTTTATCTAGAAAACATGCCAAAGATTATTAGACATATTTCACTTTCTGACTATAAATGCTGTATTTAACTCAATTTTTTTGAAGTTTTGCGAAAAAAAATATTTGACTGAAAAAAATGTAGTAGGAAATAGATTTTGTTGTGTGGTACGACTGTCGAAAAAATGTGTTTTTTTTTCAAAAGCAATCAATGGGAATGCTTTAGAGATACATCAGCTAACAAATAGTTTTCTATATTAATTACTTAGTTTTTCTTAATATTCCAATGGGAGACATGTGATGAAATTATACGACTCGTGTACACTTTAAACATAAATTAAACAATTTATAGTGTTGTTTGGCTTAGATAGTTCTATGTAATTGTTTTTTATCTTTCGTGTAATCTTATGGACGAGGCGATTGTGGAAAATTAACGTGACTCTTAGAAGGTCTTTAATCTAACTTAGTAACTCTAGACATTATAGTCCCTAGAATTGAGATCTTGAACATAATTATGTTCATAATGGTTTTGGTCCCACATTTATGTTCGACAAATCTGGTTGGCACCTGTTTTTTTCAAGTACCGGGTCTAAAAGCTAGCTGACATGCCTAAAAAAACACACTCGCATGAAAATCTATACATAAAACATACAGAAAACAAATGCATATCTTAATATAGCCCACTATCACTCCTCTCTCGCTTTCCCCTCTCTCCTTCTATCTCGCTCTAACTGCCAGTCGTACCTTGCTCCCCTTGAAAGCACGCTCTCGTTTACCGTTTTTGCATTATGTTTTGTTGTCTCTTCGCTCAGCGCAGTTTGTCACTCGCCTCTTTATTTTTTCCTTTTCAATTGCCATCACCGTTATGCTTTGCTTGCTTTCTTCTTCATCTTTTACACACAAACACACACACACATGTACAGGGACAGACAGACACACAGACAGCTATACCCTTTACCCGTTATTGACATTGCTGTCTTATGCATTTTTATCGATTTCATATAATATTCTTATTTACCGGTCAGTAGTCGTTACGCGTCTATCAACTATTCATTTATTTGCCCATCTTTCTGAGAATTGAGTTCAAAGGAATGATACCGTGTAATGGGTTGGGTACGGGTATATCTGTTTAAAATTTACATTATTACGGAGACGTTCGTTAACTTCAAAGTGAAGTGCTTAGTGTGCAGATTTCCAAGAAAAAATTGTGAAATTATAATATTTTGGTTTTAGCCTTTTTTTAATGAGCTGTCAAAGTAAATTGATATTTGGGACTCTAGCTTAAAAGACACAAGCTTAAGTTGACTTTAAAGCTGTTAAAAGTAAATTAAAAAATTTAAATTTTTAAGACAAATACTAAATAATAACAAAGTGTTCTAAATTTGTTCCCAAAGCGCTAGCAATTCACTTAATTAGTGCAGAGTATTGCCTAGTCGCACATGCTCCACACCACTCTTCTCTCCTGCTGTTTGACTAACGGTTTGTTTATGTTTTATGTTGCTGTACATTTTCCATCTGTGTACTTGCAGTTTATTTCTTACTTTGTGTTTAGTTTTTTGCTTCGCGTGAATACACAAAACATGAAAAAAGTTTTAAATATAAACAATTGCGTACAATCGTACAGAGCTAAGCAACTTTTGGCAGACCTTTAGCAACTAATTAAATTTACTTATTTATTTATTTACACACACACACATCTGGTTAGTTTGTTGTGCACACGAATTAAACGCTGTTTTAGTACCGAAATTCCATTGATCTAATGTCATATGTTTTGTGTCTGAAATTTTTACAGGTGTCACCAGATTCACCTGTTGTCCGCCTGAACAGCCGCAAAAGGTGTTGATTGTGATGATGCCTCTTCGCAGGACGATTCTATCAACGTAAACACTAGAAATCGCACAGCCAAAAAAAAAGTAAAGCTTCCAGAATTAAGCCAATAGTCAAAGCACTTCCAAAGCATCCAAGATCGAAACTAATTAATTGTCATCATGTTGTCAATACATAAATCACTAACATCCATCGCTGGATTCGCAATATTCCTGCTGGTCGTCTATGTGACAACATTTGCCCTACAAGCGACTAATGCCGATATCCAGGATGCAGAAGGATCCCTCCAGTTTTCCAGCATAAATGAAACCGAGGATCTGTACAGCAGCGGGACGCGGCACAGTCGTCAACTGAGACAAACGGACATTCTAGACGATGACGATGGCGAGCTCAAGGATAGTCGGGCGTCAGACGATACTGAGGGGTTTATGTGCTCTGCCGGTCTCGTTCTGCCCCTGTGGATGCCACAGAAACATCTCTCGATGGGTGATCGAGCCATGCGCGGTTTGGTTTATTTCCTGCTTATGATCTATCTGTTTGTGGGTGTGTCCATCATATCGGATCGATTTATGGGCTCCATCGAGGCGATCACTTCCATTGAACGCAACGTTATCGTCAAGGCACCCGATGGCAGCAAGCAAACGATGCGCGTTCGTGTCTGGAACGAAACGGTGGCCAATTTAACCCTCATGGCCCTCGGCTCGAGTGCCCCAGAGATTCTACTCTCGGTAATTGAGATCTATGCCAAGAACTTTGAGAGCGGTGACCTCGGACCGGGCACAATTGTCGGTTCGGCAGCCTACAATCTGTTCATCATCATTGCCCTCTGCATGGTGCTCATTCCCACGGGTGAGAAGCGTCGCATCAAACATCTGCGAGTCTTTGTCGTCACGGCTGTGGTCTCCCTGTTTGCCTACATTTGGCTCTGGATGATCCTGTCCATCATTTCACCAGGCATCATCGAGGTGTGGGAGAGTCTGGTCACACTGATCATGTTCCCAGTCACCGTACTCTGGGCATACATCGCCGAGCGACGTCTGCTGGTCTACAAGTATATAAACAAGAAGTTTGTGGTCAACAAACGTGGAGTTGTTGTCGCTGGAGAGCATGATGCGGATGACGGTGATCCAGAGCACGGCAAGACCACTGCATTGACCCAACAAGGGGAAAGAAACGCTTATGAAGATGCCAGACGGGAATATATTACATTATTAGCCGAATTACGTAAGAAATATCCAGATGCCGATCTCGAACAACTGGAAATGATGGCCCAAGAGCAAATGATATCGCGAGGCACCAAATCGCGTGCTTTCTATCGCATTCAGGCCACGCGAAAACTGGTGGGAAGTGGAAATTTGATGCGTAAAATACAGGAACGTGCTCACAGTGATCTGAATGAAGTGAAGGCATCAATGCATCGCATGGATGATGTGGAGGAAGATGATGAACCCACGCGCATCTATTTCGAGCCGGGACACTACACGGTCATGGAAAACTGTGGTGAATTCGAGGTGCGAGTTGTGCGTCGCGGCGATATCTCCGGCTACTCGAAGGTCGACTTTGAGACCCAGGATGGCACTGCCGCTGCTGGCTCTGATTATGTGGGCAAGAAAGGTACTCTCACCTTTCCACCCGGTGTCGACGAGCAACGCTTCAAGATCGAGATCATCGATGATGATATATTCGAGGAGGATGAATGCTTCTATATACGGCTGTATAATCCATCCGATTGTGTCTCGATTGCCGTACCACAAATTGCTACAGTTATGATTCTGGATGATGATCATGCGGGTATATTTGCGTTTGCCGAGTCCAAATACGAGATCAGTGAATCTGTTGGCGTCTATGAAATCGTCGTTATGCGTTATTCTGGTGCCCGTGGCTCTGTAAATGTGCCATTTTGGACGGAAGACTACACCGCAATCGATGGACGACACTATGAGGGCGTACAGGGAGAACTGAATTTTTCCAACAATTGCACTGAGTGAGTACCTGAACCTGTGATTTGATAACCTTCCGAAAGTCTAGTTTTATTTTACAAAACCATTTAAGTTATAGTCACATAAATATCTGGTAGGCCAAAGTTATAACGCGCCTTCAGGTATGCACCAGTTTTAACTTTATCACTTCATGCAGTGACCTACAAACTTGTTCACCACAATCTCAGGTGCCGAGGGTTTCTATTCAGCAGGTTTCATTTTTAATTAGTTCTATTTTGTGTTGATAAACTAAATGTGTGTTAAATGTGTCTAGTAACAATAGCGTCACTGCACTCAAGTAATACTGAATGACCACTCCAAAAGGTATATTGATTAACTGGTTAGATAGTGACTAGCACAATATTATAGATTACTAATTCTAGTATACTTTATATTTTACAAAAAAATATATATTTTTCTACTACCTTTTCAACCTTAAGCGACTTAATTTGCTTATCTTTATCTACTATTCCTTCATTATGTCAATATTTATTCATAAATCAGCATATAGTATGCCAGTCGACGTAAACAAGTTTTGAACTTGACCCAATCTTAGACGAATAACAGTTGATTTACGAATGACCTTTTTTTTTTGTTGGTTGCCATAGCTCATCCCTAACTAACTAGCTCGGTGACTAACTAACTGCCTTTTTGGCTGCTCATCACATGCGAACCAGGTCACGCAGGGCCATCTCCCATTCCCAAACCCGTTTCCCGTTTTCTTTTGTTTCGATTCGGTTTGAAGCTCGAAACTGTCGCTTAGGGAATTCGTCAGACGGCCAGTGAACACAACTGAATCGATTAAAGTCAGAAGAACGGCAATTCGCGCATTTAATTGACGCACCAGATGGCAATGGCAATGTAAATTTCCAGGCCAAAATCGAGTCCGACTGGGAAGTTAGCAATAGAGTCGCGTCCTGCTATTTTGTCAGAGCCTGCCACCTCTGTGCGTTGGGTCGTTAGGGAATAGTGTTCGGTAGTGTGAATGCCACACATGAAGCATGCTTTGCCAGGCACACACACATGCACTCCTACACACACACACACACGACTCGGCTGTTAAATTCTTGTGTTTCCAGCTGTGCGTTCTACTCCTGCTGCGTGCCACAGCGTCGTATCGTTGTGTCACACAGATACACAGATACACACATACAACACCCACAACATATACACAGATATGTATTTAGTATATATAGAAAAGCTTGGAGGGATCACATGACATTGCGTGTGATGCGTTTGTTAAAGACAAAGTGCAAAATCTAATTAATTTTACAAAATGAGCTCGTCTGGCGCATATTTCGCTGTCATCAAGTGAAACTTAGTTAACCAACTTGTTTTGACCAACTTATGCACATCAATTAATAGACATCAAGCGCAAACAGCGGCATTTTAGTTAATTATTTTGTTGGTCTGTGTAACATATTTTTAGAAGAGTGTATTGAATATATAGTTTATTCATTTATTAAAGTCTTTGTGCTGCCTGAGTCACTGTATGATTACGCCACACAAACGAGTCTCTATTTGAATAAAATACTAGTTATTTATGTAGTAGTACGGAGTAGGAAATTTTGCTTTAAATTTGGGCCAACTTCGGATGCAGTTGGTCTGCTATTTAACTACTATATTTTAAAAAGTTCTTGCACCAAATGAGCACGAAGTTTCTACTCTAATTAAATCCTGAAATAAAATGAAGTTGCAGAAAATTGGTTAGTTTCAGTTTTTGGTGCTCCCGAATTAAATTCTTATTATAATTAAGTTGTGCAGCGAGGAAAGTCACAATTTTCATTTAATACATTGTGTCAGTTGTGTTCACTTTTTGTACATTCTTTGTTTATGTCTTTGTCTCCAATTTGCTGAGTTGCAGCTTTGCATAAATTGTTTTTGACACGTTGCGACGTCGCTGGCATTTTCCACGCGCGGCACGGCAGCGTGAATGTTGCCATAAAAACCGCCAGACATCGCGATTCATCAGCTTGCCACTTGCCACTTGCCACGATGTTTGCTGCAAAGTGAAACATAACATGAATTTTTATAAATTTTGCATTATTTTGGGAAATGAGCAACAAAGGCGGAGAGTAGACAATTAGATGAGACCACGTTGGTAGCTGTAGCCAGGGGACAATTTCAAAAATTAAGTGGTTAAGCTGCCAAGCGGCACAGGAGTCTGCCACAGTCACAGTCACGTGTGTGTGTGCGTGTGTGTGCTCCCACAATGGTCATTAAGTTGCTGTTTGCTGTGGCACAGCTAAATGCGTGACAGTTGAAATAGTTTACCATTTTTGCCACTTTCAATTGCTCCATTTGCTGGCATTGTTCATTTGGTTTAATTGTAATTATTTTCGGGCCAACTTGAAAAACGTTTCAATATGGCCATTGTCAAAGTGGCTCGTTTACTGCAATTCTTTATGCTTCCGCTGTGTCTGTTGGCAATTCGCTTGGCAATATCACAGCATTTACAGCCACTCAAGTTGAATGCCTTGCGGTGTGCTTGCCTCAAATTGTATTCTGCTTTCTTTCTCTACTTTCTTTTCTTTTTAGCTTTTCTTTTGTCGTTTCACTTGCCTCTGCTCTGCCACCACTACTGCTTCCATTTTGTGCTTTTCTTCGCTTTTGGTCTTAATATCGCCAGTTGGCATTGGGCGGGCCTACATCTTACTGCTGCCAAACGTCTGCTATTCCGTGAACATCTCTGGGGCATATTTGCCTTATTGGCGCCGTTACGTATACGAAGTGTGGACTTAAGGCAAGCTTTCTGTTGATTCCTGTGGGTGCTGCAAAGAGCAAACGGAATGCAATTGTTGTCTGAAAGCCACCCTGACAATAAAGTGCATTTCAATATACTTTTGGACAGCTTTAAGCCAAGACGCTTACTCAACCGATTACTGTAAATGATTAGCTTTAAAGAGCCGTCCGGAGTTTGGTCAAAATTAAATTACCAACAAATCTACTTACTTTGATGTTCATGTTGATGTTAATACGTGTGGCCTAACACAGCTATAAGGTATTTCGTTTTGGCCTGCTGCCCACAAGAACTTTTCCAACAACTTTTTGCACTTTTATGCTTTTTAATGAAAATCAAATGCTGCTCTGAGAGGCCAGAAGCTGACCATGTGTTTGCCAACCTCCCATTGGCCCACCCACAACCACTCCCCTAAGTGGAGTCCATACTCGAGCAGCAGTTGGCAACCGGAAACGGGCAACAGTAGCAGCGGCAACGGTAGCGGTAGCGGCAGTCATGGCGTCAGTTATCATAAAAAACAGCAGTCTGTAATGCCATAAAAAACAGTGTGGCGAGCGAATAAGCAAAAGTGAAGGGGACTGTAAAGTGCCAACACTGTTGCATAAATTTGTATAATCTGCGTCAAACGCTGACGATGAGAAGCGTTGCGCTTTTATATTGAGTTATACGAGGGGCTTTAAATTTCAGTACTTGCCAGGCCAACTCTCAACCTGCCAACTCCAAAGACCAGAAACAAATCATGGTAAAGAAGCCATTAGGGGATACCTTGTAGCTCAAGACTCTACCAAAATGGTTATGTATAAATAAAAGTACTCAATTTGTGTCTTAGGTATATGCTGAGTTACATTGTGGGCTTTAAAGTCGGTTTCTAGCTTTATTGCCAACAAATCTTCGCTAAATGGTCTTTAGGGAATACCCTGTAACTTTTACTCACTCAACACTCTTTTTGAATGTTAATCTAATTGCCAAAATACTCAATTTAATGCACTGGATAATAAAAGGCGTTGTGCATTTAAACAATGTTCTTTAAAGGGGTTTTAAATTTAACTATTGACAGAAATAATGTCATTGTGATATATTTTGAAACATAAAACGGTAATAACTAGGCTTAAAGTAAACAGTCTCTACGAACAAAGTTAATATAGTTTATTATGTCCACACTTTTGCCAACTTGGGATCCATGAGGGACCACGAATCGTTCAACATTGAACCCTAATTATTTCAATCGAGTATATCGCTTGATTATCAAGATTTCCCTGCGAGGGACCTTTCGAAAGTTATTATAGTTATAAACGATTCAATGCAATCAATTATCATATATTCCCTTTGAACTATTACATTAATTGCACGTACTCGTTCATTGATTTCAAATCAGGCAATTTTCTTGTCGTGCCTAAAAGTAGACTACAGTTTTTGCAATCGCTTTTGGACCGTACTAAATATTGTTGCCTGCTTTTCAGCTGACTGTAGCTAAATTGAGCAAAGGGACACCACTTTGCTTAAGAAACTGTAATAAAAGCTCTTATAAATTCACCAAGTGCTCGACAGTTACAACAACAACGACGACTACCAATTTTATATGCCAGACAAGCTTTAAGGGGATTTTCTGGCTATGGCATTTGTTAATTAGACCAATTTGCGCTGCCTGCGTGTAGCTTAAAGGCCGGCCACAAAGTTGGCTAACTTGAGAAATGGCCATTTTCTGTCTACAGTTTCAGTGGACTAACTTGTACTTAAAGGCAGCCAACTGATGACTTCCGTTTTTTCTTTCTTTCTTTATTTTCTTTTGAGAATTTACACATCAAATAAGCATGAAATATATTTCGTGTAAGGACCAAATAAAATATAAAGAAATAAATCGAGCTTAAAGATGTATATATATAGATAGACGTACATGTATTTGCCTGTGCTTTTTATGTTTCGAGCATATGAAGAGATAAGAACAAATATTTTATTAAGCACACATAATCTAAAATTGAAATTTATGCTATGTATTTTGAAAGGCAACCACAAGGCAGCCAGTCGACTGGGTCATGTCTCTCAAATCCAAGCCAACTTACAAGTTATCCTCTGCAAATCAGTATGTTAGCAACGCTGCTGTGTCTGTATCCTGTATGGATTTTTGTGAGTGTGTTTGTGTGGGTGTGTGTGTGGGTGTGTGACTGTATGTAAGCTGTATGTTTGTGGTATGTTCGGCTTTTGCTTAATAAGTAGCATTTTCTACAGCTAGCGGCAAGCCCGCTAGGGAATGTGCCAACTGCTTTAACGGACTGACAACTTGGCAAGCAAGTGAGTCAGCCAACGCAGACAGTCTAAGACTTTGTGTGTATATCTTTTCCATTTCCCAATATGCACAAAAAAAAAACCCCCAACAACAAGGAGAATCTCATCGTCACCAACTTTTTCAGCAATCACAAAACTGGTAAATGGTAAAAAGGCACCTCCAACTTTGAATACTATAAAGTTTTCTATTTGCTTGCAAAGGGGTTGATAAAGTACTAAATTATTACTTATATGACTCTGCACTTAGTACTCGCTTTAATTCATTTTACTCTGTGTTTTAATCAAAATTTCCATTTTAATATAATCATAAATACAAAGTAAATATTGTGTTTTAATAAACTGGAGGCAACTGCTTTAATTATGTGCATTAACAAATAATTTCAGGCAATTTATTGATTTCAATTTGAAGCCCACACTTTATTATTGCCATCCACAAACTTTATGCCCGCAATTTATGTGGTTCGCTTATAACTAATAATAGTTATGAGAGTGGTTAGAGAATTTATAGAACATACCCATATAGAATTTATATAAATTGTATATACACTTGGGTAGTCCCAAGAGTAACTTGATTTTTTCTCATTTGTATTACAAATTTCCTGGGATTTAAGACTTCGTTTCGTTCGTTTCGTGTATAAATTACCGTCGGTCTTATCTTTAGTCTTGCCCTGCAACCTTTACAAAATCAATTGGTCTCTATCTTATTTTTATTATTATTATAATTTATTTTGTTGCTTTTTTTTGCGTTGGTCTGCCTCTTGTTTATCATAATGTCGTTACAATGTTGGAGGATTGGCGGAGTATCTGCTGCTGCAGATGCTAATGTTGAAGAGCTTCTAAGACTGCGGTCGCCAAGCAGCTCATGGGATTCTTGAAGGCTGTGGCTCAGATACTGGATCTGACTACGGCTTCAGCTTGACTACGGCTACGTTTACGGCTCAGGTTGTGGCTGTGTCTGTGGCTGCGGTTGTGGGTGCTATTGTGATACGAGTATCTTGCCTTTTAGTTACTCTTGTTTATATTTGCCTTGCTGTTTGCTTGTTGTTATTATGACATAAAGAACAACAAAAGGGGCGACAACAAGAACCTCAAGGATTCATCATCATCATCATCATCAGCAACAGCAACAGCTACAGCTTCATCATTATCAGCAGCAGTGGAATCGCAGACCGACACAACGGTAACCTGAAACTGTTGCGCTGTAGCTGTCTTACAAAAAGGGTTTCGGGTCAGGCCAAAGGCAAAGGTTATCTGAAAGGTACAGGCAAAGTTTTGCTTGTTAATGAGAACGGCGAATATACAATTTAAAGCACTTTAAAACTTGTTGAATTGCCAAGTAATTTCACAAATTATTTACTCAGTCAACGCTCGCAGTTAAATGAGGAAAACTCCCACATGGATTTGACATTTGGCCATCTGGTAAAATGGGGGAAATGTGTCCGGCACGATAAATAAAAGCGGATTTTTATGTTAAATATGTGTAAATGAGTGAGTAAATGGCAACCTTGGCAGCCGTTGCGTATACGCAATAAATCAAACTCATGCTGCGCAGTGTCGCAGGTCTGCCCCTGATTTATGTTGTACATTGTGTGTGTATGTGTGTGACACACAACTCAATGAAACCTGAGTTGTTTTTCGGTTTTGTCAGCCACAAAAAAAAAACGTCAAGAGAGATGCACATGATGAAAAATTAAGCTCAAAGCCAGATGAACTAATGTCAAAGGTCGCACATATGTCATCCACAGTGACTTTTCAATATCAATGCTAAACAACAGGAGGTGGAACCGTTGTTTCCTTTGATCTGACATCAAATTCATTTCACTGATTAAACAAGGCCGAAGTCACCTGAAAAAGAAGCTAAAACATGGAGATAAAAAATAATAACGGAAACTGCGTTGTAATATTAAAGATTATACTTGGTCCAAAGGGTTTTACTGTCCGTTTAACATGCTTTGAATCTTTAATTAACTAACAGACTGTCCGTGCCACTGATCCATGTCGTAAATATGATGAAGAATGCAAAATGGTTTCCATTTATTGTTTCTCTTTTATACTTTCAACCGCAGCTAATTAACAGCCCACACAGAAAGCTCTGAAATATTAAACAATACCTCAACGAAATTGAATTGGTTACAAACGTTACGTATACACAATGTCTTAACAGAGGCATTTAAAATGAAATTAATTAAATTACACACAATATTTATACGACTTTTTCGACTCCCTACCTGTTAGCAATTAATAATATTTCACATAAATCACATGGAATCCATAGTCGATATATTTTCTTGTTGGTGTTTATTTATTATTTCTGGTAAAGTTGGGAATTTTCCATAAGTGATCAACTGGCTTTTAATTTATTTCCTTTTGCTTATGCTTTTATTTCATACTTAATCATTCTATTTGTGTGTGCAAGAGGCACGAGCTGAATGCAAAACTTTTGAAACTTGAATGGCACAAAGACGAGACGCTAATGAAAGCTCTTTTTGAAATGGAGCAGCTAAATGAGCCGATGAAGTGGCTCCCAGGAATAAAAAGAGAGAGCAAAAGAGAAAGGCAGATGAAGACAGAAGGAAAGAGAGGAAATCGAGTGCCACAAGTTCGACTTATGAATGGGCAGCTCATAAAATTCTACTGCAATTACTTAAACTTTTGCAATTACAGCTCAATAAGTAGCTAATTATGGCTCTGGTGACGGCGCCAATGGCAATTCGCCGGAGAAAAAGATTTCCATAATTTCCTCCAATTATACGAGTTTACTTTTTAACTATGCGTGTACATTACACTTGGGACACATTTAAGTTACAAATGACTCAAGCTTCGTTAAGCACGAGCTCGTACTGAATTCGCTAAATATATGCAAGAGTAAAATTAATTAAATAATTTGTATTCAGTTGCCAATCGTGTGTGCATTCAAGATCAAAGTATGCAAAGCAGAAGGGAAAGATTTCTCTGTGCGCACCTAAAAGTATGCAATAGTTTTTTAACTATCTGCGTTTAGTGTCCTCATTGCACTTATTTGTTTTATTATCATGTGTCTGTGTATTAGCAGCCCTTATGCGAATCACTATAATCAAAAGTGAGTTTCATTTATCTGACACGACAAGTGTTCACGCCCATTGTGTCCCTCAGTTATCTATTGTCTGTTTCACATGTAGATACATACTTGTAGTGCACAGCCCGCATTTAGTTTGCCATTTATTATTCACTTTGCCTAAATCCATGTCGTGTGCGGCCAACCTCGGTAATTAGTATAATTTCACGCCCCAGCAACTATAATTCGTATATCCTGTATGCATGTAAAAGTGTTAAACAGGGTATAATGTGATCTAAATTATTTTCTGTTTAATGGAAGATATTTTGAAGGTAAAGGCAAACCTTTTTTGGAAATGTTGAAATCAAACGGAATGTTTTATTTTTGTGTTTTTTACTGTGTGATGACTTTCCCTTTGAGATTAAACAGCAGATGTACTATACTCTTTTTTATATGGAACCCTTTAGTCGTGCATACTCCAGCTGACGTTTGAACTTTAATAAAATACAGTAAAAGGATAGCATTTACCACATGCTCACACTAATTTCTTATCGCAACGAATGCATCGCATAAATTTGTCAACAATTAGATCATTTAGATAAAAGTATTAATAAATGTTGTATATGGAAAAATTATTTAATAACTGACTTATGATCTAAGAATTCCCGCGAATTTTAAGTCACATTTTAATTTAGTTATTGATTGATTAATTACGTAATTATATGCAATTCAACGGAAAAAATAGCAATTAAAAGTTAGTCAAGCGTATATTTCTAGTTGATTAAATAACTTCAAAATGAATTCGTGAAAGGAAAAGAGAGAGTTTCACGTATTTAACGGAAGCACGATGTATCCAATATGTTACTACGTCATATTTGGCGCTGAAACAATTCAAGTTGGCCATCAACGATGACCTATCGAGCCAGGTGGTCAATTACGTGAAATTTTCCATGAATTTTCAATGAGCTGCCGCTGGTAAATATTTGACAGGGTAACGTGCAGATTGACGGAGCAACGGACTTTGACATGTAGCATGTGGCATGTTGCGAGTGGCTCGGGGCGAGTGGCGAGTGGTTTTTACGATTGACTTTGATAAATCAACACAATTAAAATTTCAATTGGTTAAACTGACGCACTTCAAATCGAAACTTTACTAACAATCATAAAATGACTTTCTAATCAAACATTGCGTTGTCAGTTCCTCTTCTATTTGCTGAGGATTTAACAGTTTATGAAACTGATTCAAGTGCCACTTGCTTAACAGTTTGAGCATTTACTGCCAATACTTAAAACTTGCACATGTGTTTACAATAAATGATCAAAGTTAACACTGCAGTCGACACTGACGGATGATGTATCACAAGGGGCCGCTGGCGCCACCTGTTGGCCCCTTCGCGTACAACTAACCCTATAGACAATTTCTAATGCCAAGTGACATGTGGGAAATACCCTGAACTTGACACTTGGCACACAGCAACTCGGCTCGTAATTAATTCACGACCAATTTAAGCAACTCACAGATTTAACAACAACCTAAGGACACAGTAGTCTCACGTATGGGTGTGTATACGGGTGTAGATATGCGTATGTGAGTGTCCTTGCTATGTGTGTGCGTAAATCTCAGCACTCGATTCCATGATACTCCATTTGAGTTAATTAGCTGACATGGCAAGTTCCGTTCTGACACATAGCAAACGTAATTTAATCGAATGCCCACCAGTGGAAATCGATAGGTCCAGATATTTCTTGTGTCCTGCCATCCTGGCATCATGGCACCATGGCATCCTGTCATCCGAACTATGCAATTTCAATAGGCAATCACAGTTTCTCAACCATTTTCTGCTTTACTCACATAGTTTCTCCCCTTCTACTTGCTGGGTATGCTGTGCTCGTTGCAGTGTTTGTGACACACAATTAAATTAAGAGCGTGAAATTTACTTCCTCCTCTGTCTGTGTTTTTTTTTGTAATCAAATAAAGCCATGTAAGCGTAACAAACTAGACGTTACTTACAGACAGCAATTAAAGCATCGGCCTGAAAGTATGCAACGTTTTTTTATTATTAACGAGTAGCCCGCAGTCGAGTGTTTTTAAGTTGCTTGCAAAATTCATGGAAAACTCATTAAATATTCGTTATATATATAAATAAATAAGAAATACATTTCAGCATGTATGTGATTCAATACAGTACCCAATTAACATTTCTATAATAAAATTGACATTGAATGAAAAACTACCTCTTGCTCTAAGTAGACTCTCAATCAGTTTAATAATTTATAAAATCGATCATATGCAATGTTTAATGCATGCGAAAGGTGATGAGAATTTAAATTATTTATTCATATGCAAAAACAGATAAATATAAATTCATTAGTTATCAACTTCACTTACTTTGGACAGCTTTAATTAATGTGTCTCAGACAGTTCTCGTTGTTTTTGTCAATTCAAATGTAAATTGCAAATGTCACAAGAAGAAGCCAACAATTCTAATAAATGATATTTGCAGACAGCTTTGTAGTTTCGAATACAATTTAAATATACGTTGCGACAGACACGAACATAAGGGATTGCGAAAGGTAAAACTTTGCCGTTGCAGGTTGAGGTTGATGTTGAGGTTGATTCTGGTGGAATTTAAATGGTTTTGCTTTGTGAGTGGTCAGTCCAAGTGGTTGGCTCACATTTAAGGCAAATCGTCTGGGAATTGGACTTGCAACTCATCCCTCAATCCTCATTGCCATGCAAATTGCGGTATTTTTGTGTAATTTTATTTTAAGGCACATGGATTGCGGTGGGTGGCATTCTCTCTCTCACTCACTGTATGTGGTTTGCCCTTGTCTCGAATGTTGACCATTAGGTATGCTTGACCATATTGACATGGGACCACTTTGCTGGCCATAAACGGACCAGGTAATTGAGCCAGTTCAACAGAAAATGTTTCTGAGTATGACACTCTTCTCGAGTGGATTATTATAGTAAGCTGTGTAGTTACTGCATTCAAACAGAGTTAGTTTGATTAAATGTTAAGTGGCACTTTGTGCTTTTCTTTTTTGTATAAATAATTCAAAACGTCTGTAGGTCAATTGTAACTAGTACTCTGGTAGCATGCACAAGTTTTTGCAGCCTATAATTGCGTCGATAATTTTAAGAAGAATACGCATTCAAAAAGGTCCTAGAATAGGACTAGCCATAATTTGATAGACCTTAATGGTTTTAAAATATGATTATAAGACTTTAAAGTAGTTAAAGCTAGAATAGTTTTTAAATTTGCCTAATTAAATAATTGATTATTTTAAATTAGGAAGAAATTTCATGGCCATAATTTAATTTAATTATTTTTTTATTAAATATTTAGTCTCCTTTTTGTTAGAACTATAATTAAAGATCATTGACTGCTTTTTTGATCAGTGTATGAATCACTTTTGTGGCTGCTTAGACCAAGTTTGTGCGACGGCCCTGCCAAGTTGCATTTGCAACGTTCTGTGGCTTTGACTTTGACTTTGCCACAGTTGCACACACTGATCAATAAACTTTGGCTACAAGTGTGGGTGTGTGCTGTGGTGTGTTGTGCGGTGGTGTGCTGTTGTGTGTGTGTATTTGTGTTAATAACATGTTCTCACTGCGTTAACAAACTTGTGACGGCATTGAAATCAAACGGCGGAAGTGACTGAGAAGTGGCAATAGAACGAAATTAGCTATTGAATGCCAAAAGCGATTGAGAACGAAGGGCTTTTAGGTTATCGTTGTCGTTGTCATTATCGTGTTGTAGTTGTAGTTGTTGTGGTTGCCACACATACGCGGGAAATGAGGTTTTCACCCGCAACACACACACACACACACACGCGGACGGATATTATTTAGTTCTCCAATCAAATCGGAAATAGAAACTAGAAAATTGACAAATACATGCGCATTTTGTGACAGTTTTGGCATATTACGCATACGCTCGGTCGCCTCCCGTGCATGACGCATAACTTTTAATTGTTAAAAAAAAAGTAAACTATTGAATTCATAAGCAAAATGCAAATGTGCGATGCAAATTGAGTTTTTAAGGGCAAACCATAGAGTGAAATCGTCCAAAGTTTTGCATAAAATTGCACATAAACGCAAAGTTTTGCATGTGGGCGTGTGAGCGTGCGAGCGAGTGTGTGTGTTTGTGTGTGCTTACCTTAACCCAAATGCTGGCCAAAACTTTTACCGTGCACGCAAGGGAATACCAAATGTTCGTGCACACACAAACGCACACACACACACACAGGCTCACACATACGGCAAATAGATGCCTGCCAGGCGCAGGACTCGCCCATTAGGTTGATGAGTTTAAAATTAGGAATTACCAACGAGAGAGCTCAGCGAGAGCTGGTGATGAAAAACTTGGCCAAAATTGTTAGCGCTGTGCTCTAACAAGCAAAGGGTGGATCAAGTGGCCCAGTTAAGTTTATGTTAGACCCTGTACTTAAATGGTTTGAAGGGTTTTTAAAGTTAATGTTGTATGTATTATAAGCTTAAAGCATTGTCACGCCTAGACTGCCGCTTCCACTAGTACTAGTACAGAGTTCATTCAAGTCGATTCTACCCGCCTGTCACCCTTGCTACTAGTATTTTTTCTGTGCAGAAATTAGCTTTTATTCAATTTAAAATCTACAATGGCAAATTTGCATATGTTAAACATGAGAAAGGCACACGAATGAGCTGTAAACTTAATTGTGATGAGTTGCAGACACGCATCAGAACTCCGGGTTGATTGTCGCCTGGGATTTTTGACTTAGGACTTGCACATGGTGAGACCGTCGCCAAGACAGGCGCTGTAGGCCATCAGATGGGGAATGGCGTTCTGCTCGTAGACACCGGTGAACAAATGCGACCAGGGACCATGGGCGTAGACAAGCACATCGTCGCCTCCATGTGTTTCACTGTCGAGTGGCACACCAGCAGGGAACTCGTCATCGTAGTTGCCCTTAATCAGTGTGGTGGGATCGACGCGTTCCTTGGTGGCTTCAACATAGAAATGCTCGGAACTTGGGCCGTTGGAATAGCTGAGCACCATGTGAGGCTTGCCATCCTGGGCAATGGCTGGAGCCTTGCCAAAGATATCCGAACCACGATACTGCAAGAAAATAAAGTTTAGATACTTTTTCAAAGCATTCAAGAGACTCTAAAACTTACCGCATAGCCCGAGTAGGTGAATGCATGCGAGTGATCCGCTGTGACCACCAGCAGCGTGTCCTCCTCGTTGGTCATCTCACGAGCCGCAGCGATTGCTTTGGAGAACTCGATGGTCTCGTCCAGCGCCATGCGTGCCTTGTTGTCGTGATGCGCCTGATCAATGCGTCCTCCCTCAATGAACAAGAAGTAACCCTCGGTGCTTTGACTCATGTACTCGATGGCCTTGCGTGTCATCTCCTCCAGTGTGGGCTGTGTGGTCGTCTCATTGGTCTGCAGATGGTACAGCATATGATCGTCCTGGAAGAGTCCTAGCAAACGCTTTGGTTTGCTGACATCC
This sequence comes from Drosophila dunni, assembly GCA_018152125.1. Lineage (NCBI taxonomy): Eukaryota > Metazoa > Arthropoda > Insecta > Diptera > Drosophilidae > Drosophila > Drosophila dunni. Next base: position 16,963,572 of record JAECXC010001917.1, on the reverse strand, counting down.
AGGTTATTCAGCTCCTCGGCGGTGGTTACGTAAACATTTCCTGCATCGGCTGCCTTAAACTCCGAAATCAGATCGAGGCCATCGTTACGCGCTCCCCAGGATTCCTTTTTGGCATCCACGAAGTGCTTACGTCCTCCGCCCATGATCAGTTTGAGTTTGCTGCCCACTTTGCCGTTGGCCAGCTGATAAGCAATGTCCTGGACTCCAGACTGTGCGCCACAGTCGGCAGCCACCTCGACGTCGTTCTCCCAGTCGCGCTCCGCAATGTGCGCATAGACACCTGAGGGGGAGGCATGAGTCACTCGCGTTGTGGTGACCACACCTGCCCATTTGCCAGCATCCATGGCCCATTGGGCAATGGAGTCGACGTGTGTGCTCTCATCCAACGCGGCCTTGCAATCGGTTCTGGGCACAGCTCCATTGACGCCAATGGTGCCCTCCTGGGCCTTAACACCGCACAGATAAGCGGTGGCTGTGCACGCAGAGTCGGGAACGATTATATCCACGGCGTATGTTTTGGCTAGGCCAGTGTAGGGGAACTCCTCGAAGGAGAGGACTTTCTCCTCACCACCGAGCAGATTACGTGCAGCCGAAGTGGTTGTGACGCCCATGCCGTCACCCAGAAACATGATCACATTTTTGGCTTTGCCCTGATTCAGTTTTCCAGCCAGTTTCTCCTTGACAAACTTTGTGGCCTGATCCCGCCAGAAGGCATTGGTGTCCTCGCCCACCACTTTGGGTGCTAGCCTTGGTTCCGGCAATTCGGGATGCATGGCACGATCCTTGCAGTACTCGGCACTGCGTGTGCATTCCGGTGCTGCCCAAGAGGCGCCAGCGAGCAGCAGCTGCACACCGATCAGAATCGCAACGTTCGACAGAAGCAACATCTTGTTGAAGACTGACTGCGTAGCATACCAGTTACCGATCTTAGCCTATGGCTGGCCACTCGACACGATTATTTGATAGTGATTAGGATAAGATATGGTATCTCAAATGCCAATAGAAATTAGTGCGATTTTGACCAAATCTAAACAGTTAACGCGTCTTAACTCGACTCGTGCTGATATTTATGATAGTCCGCGAAACGACAACAACCCAACAAAATTCACATGGTATACATATAATTTTATGACTATACGTGTATTTTTTTTTCACGAACTTGTACCATAAAAAAAGCACGTGCTGTGGGGAAGTAAAACTTTGGGCAAAGTCATGGAAATGCCCCCAATTGAAGCACACGTAATCAGGCATTCAAAATCTGACCGAAGGTCCTAAATATTCCAAGCATTTCATTGAGGCCATAATAAAAGTAAAAATAACAAGAACAAGTAAATAGGTGGCCCAAGTGATTCCCACATGTTTTTGCAAGTTTAATCATGGCTCGTGTAGCCTTTTAATTTTAAGTATAATAATATTAAGGAAGAAGGAAAGTTCTGTACTGTTGAACCGATTCTGAAACACCCTTCAGCTAGTAAATTGTGCTTTAAGCCCAACTGCTTAAGTTAGAGTATTTAACAACCCTTAGTAAAGTTTTTCTAGCTCTTTTCTGCTAATTCACGCTGCTGGCAAAGGTGAAAGTTGAATTAAATGTGCAAAGTTTCTCAAATGCCAGAGCGTAAATCAAAATAGAATTTTATAATAACTGCAAATCTCTGACTTTATCTTTTCGTAGAAACAGTGGTCTATATCAGCAAATTTCTGGTCAAATTCGAATGAAACGCTTTGTTAAGTAACTATAAAAAGAATTCATTTAATCAGTTAACAAAACTGTGTGAAGTTTCGCCCAACTTTTGTTTGGGCACTTCAACTTGTCTTATCGTTCTGACATTTAATGTGCGTCCCCCCTCCAACGCCCAACCGAAACCGAACCCACACAGTCCACCCGGAAAGCCCAGAGAAAGCAAACAACTTGTGGCATAGAACTGACTGGTGAACCCATTGGGCACTTATTCAACTTGGCACATTGCCAAAATTTAAGCAAAAACAAACAGACGAGCAACAAATTCCTTTTTCTTGCTCGAATTAATATGAATGTTGACTTTGTGGCCATGTTAAGAACTCTGTACTGTTGTTCTGTAGATTTTCACAATATTAATTCATTTCGTATTGCAAAGTTTGAATAATGCATAGATATTTATGAGTTTTCGTGTACTCAGTGCGTATACGTAATTTGTTGCTCTAACCGAAAAACAACTGAAAACATCTGTGTACAGTTATTGCCCATTGATTTTGTTGTTTGCTGTGCTTTATAGCCCAATATATAGACCAATCGAGGGAGGTTTTAGTGCGGGGTGGGGGTGGAATCTGTTGTTAATGCCGCCTAATAAATTCCTAACGTTATTTGAAGTGTCAAGATTGTGGACACTCGGACGCAGCGAGACCATTTATCAATGTTCCTGTTGATTCTGATTCTGATTCTAGTTCTAATGATGTACGACTAGACGATAAAGACTTGGGTAAAATCGATGTGCCTTTGGGTTGACCTTAATGTGCTGAGATTGCTGATTTTGCGACTGAATAAATTTTGATTTAAACCGAGCATTTATTTGCATAGTATGTTAATGCTAATCGCTGTACTTTAATCGTTTGCAGGCAACGTATATCCATCAAGATCATCGAGGAGAGCTCCTATGAGAAGAATGTCGCATTCAAGGTCTGCATTGGCACACCACAACTGGCGCCAGGTAAGTTCTACCAACCACTGACAACGAACATTAAAACTCAATTTAATAGCACCAAAAGCCGTTCCTAGTTCCCCCTTCCGTGACAGGTTTCCCTGACACCCACACAAGGTGTTTGTGTTTGTGTAGGTGTGTGTGTAGAGGTGTAGGTGTAGGTGTAGGTGTATGCGTGTGCGTGTGCGTAGCTAAAAGAGCAAACTCAATTTTCTGTTAACCAAATTACCAAACTTACAAAGCCAGAACCAAAAAAAAAACAGCACACATTTGGGGCTGATAAGGATGAGGATGCAGCTGAGCGTTATTTCCTTTTGTTTTTAATTCTTTTACTTAGCCAGAAAGTTCACACTCTATTGGGAAGACACAGCTAGTGCTGCCATTTTAGCCAATTTATAGCATTAAGTGCTGAAAATTAAAGTCTAGAGTTACTTTTTAGAAGTATAAAAAATGTATTTCCTCACAAAAGAAATAAATAACTTATTGACCAACTAACACAACTCTTTTCCTAAGCTCTAAACTCTATCTGTTTTCATATATAAATGATTAGCATTTTCTAGACTATTTCCACATTTCTAGACCACGAATTTCAGGCAACACTGCGCACAACAACGCACACCAGCACACCAACACACCCACACACCAACACACACACACATACACACCACGCTGGTGGTAAACTGTGAACTGTCACATCCCAAATTGAATAAGTGAATACAGTAATCGAGTATTTAGTATGAATCACAATCGAAACTCGTACGCGTATTTACACACTTTGGTCTTATAATTTGTGTTCTTTGTGCTTCTTCTAGATTCCGCTTCCTATCGTAAGACTTGAATTGTTCATTAATTACTTTTATTTGAATTGAAAACGAAGGCTTTAAAACAAACGTGATACTCAGAGATAATCTATTTAAATTTCAATTTCAATTACAATCCTAAGTTCTTGACTTGAAAAATTGTGCCTAGCAACAAAGAGTGCGGGAATTGCGACAAAAAAGTGCAAATTAGTTAATTTCCTTTTCCTATCCCTTTTACTTACCCAGTAAAAAGACGAAGAGCAAAAAAAAAGAAAACATTTTCCAAGTTAGTTATGTGTTTCCTTTGGTGTTGTATGTTTTTTAATTTCTCTCATTTTCCCCTCCTAGAAATTTCCGTTTTTTCCTTTTATGTTCTTATTCCTGTTGTTGTTTAGGCAACTGGGCGTGGGCAGCTTGTTATTGTTTAATTAATAAACATATATTACAAAAAAAAGGAAGAGATAATAAATTTTTTTAATTATGTTTTTTACTTAGAAAAGTAAAGAAGTTAATGCACGACTTGACTTGTTTCCCAACTGTCCATCATCACAACAGTGTTCACCTCCCCAAAGTTTACACCTGGAGCTGTGTAGATCCCTTTCCTCTTCCCCCGTTTAACTTGCACTATTCATACTGTTTTTAACTTGAATTTTAGTCATAAATTTGCAAGTATAATTAAACGTAATTTGACAAGAATAACCTAATGACTCACATCATGCATATAATTTTCATATTTAACTAATTGATTCCATGTGTACTCGAATGTAATGTATTTGCCACACAACATGCTATTATCTATACGCAGATGACACTAATAAGGAATCATTTTTCCATCGATTCTTTGGTAGGTAAAAGTATTTATACGCCATTTCATTTGCAACTGTTCACCTTAGTTAAAACACACAACCAAATATATATAGGAACACTATATACACAAAAATATATTTAATTTTGAATTCATTTTGGTTTTAAAGACATTTCAATACATTTGTCCCCGTATCACCACAAATTTGCCTATGTATATGTCTAGGTGTGCGTGTGTGTAACCGTGTGTGTGTGTAAGAGTATCCGTATCTCAGATTGGCATGACAATAATATTAGCCGTTAGCCGTAAGCCGTAAGAATTGCGCTTTTTCGACGCAGCACTTGATGAAATGAAATTAAATTCAGTTTAGAAAAGATCAGATCAGATCAGATAAAAGCAATTTGCAAAATTGCCGAGTTTCGTCTTCAATTGAAATAAAGTTAGTGCATTTTTGGGCAATTTTGGTTAAAACATTTTCCCCATAACACTCGGCGGACATTTCCACGTATTACACGCGCTTGTGCCCGCTTCTGTTTGTTGTGCCCTGAACTCTCGATACTCTCAATACGCTCTCAACACACGATAATAATCATCGACTAAACTGTAAACTGTATTATCGTACGTACGATTATATATTGTCGAATACTGAATCGTCCAAAAACAATTGATTTGTAAGTAATATAATGTATAACACACCAAAAACAAACTTTATTTGAATTTTTGAAATACATTTGTGGTTTTTCTTTGTGTTTTGCAAGTGGGTGCAATGCCCAAATTACTTACTGTCTACTTATCTAAGTAATAAGTAATAAGTATGATGTATACATAATTTATGTGAACGCATTTTAGTTTAAGACTTTTCGATGTATTTCTTATTTTATTATGTGCGTGTGTGTGCGTGTCTTAGAGCCCCCATTACATAAACATAAATTTAAAAAAAAACTCCATAACAATTCACACACAACAGGCTAAAAGTAGGCAAGTAAAGAATAAATTGAAAATGAATTGTTAAATTAAATTTGAGTCGAATTAACTAACTGAACATAGCAAATGAATCCAATATGTTTAAAAAGAAACTCTATTAAAATATCAAATGTTTTACTTAAATTTCCCCCAACAAAAATATGTTTTAAAAAACTGTTGTTGTACCACTTGTCGCTGTCTAGAAAATCACCCTGGAGATCATAATCGTGAGTCATCGTTACGTCAGCATTATATGTACTCGTTCGGGCATTAACATTTATCTGATGAATCTCTGTTCATCATTTTCCAATTGGCTAAGCATGACTTTAATAAAATTAAAAAACTTTTTTAAAATTCTAAAACAATTCATTGCATTTGCTTTTGTGATTAGCATTTCTGTGTATATTTTTCAGTTGTAGATTTTGTTACTTAACTTTAACTTTGTGTGTTTCATAGTTGATTGCAATACTAGCACTTAAATCACTCTACTCTATACTAACTATCTCTTGGTGTACGTATAAATTTCTATATATCTGTATGTGTCTCTATGTGTGAGTGTTTTATGTAAGCAAACACACATTTCTAATAAATGTTGTGTTTAGAAATATGTTAGAAATCTGTTAGAGACCACATAAAACTAATATATTGTATTGACCTACTGGCGCACAAACAGATGATGAATTATTAGAGCAAATCCAGGAGTTGGAGAAGAAACCATATAAAAATCTTACCGAACTGGAGCGTGTTATGCTGCTGAGTAAACCCCGAACCGGAGATCTGAACACCGTGGAGGTGCGAATACGCGAGAGCATAGAATTTAAAGTAAGTTCACGTGGAGGGTATTACGTGTCCAGTTGTAGTTTACTAGACAATTGCATTAATCAGCGTATGCAAGCTTTGCTGCGGAGAATATTTCGGGGCGTATGCGTAATGAGCTCATTACGTATACGTAATCGGCTTGGAAAGGCATTAGTATTAATCGTAACTGTGTCTCGCAGGCTACTGTGGACAAACTCGTTGCCAAAGCAAATACTTCAGCTGTGCTGGGGACATCCTCGTGGAAGGAGCAGTTCAAAGATGCACTCACCGTCATACCAGGTAAGTTTCCAACGCATTTCCCAAGCTATTAATAAGATAATGTGTTGTATTCACAGCGGATGAGAGTGAGCTCGATGCCGATGATGCTGAGGAGGAGGAGGTACCTCGTTGTCTCGATTATATCAGCCATTTCATTTGTCTCTTCTGGAAGGTGTTGTTTGCATTTGTACCGCCCACAGGTAAGAGCTTCGCAATGCTCTAATCCATGCTGGTTTTATGAATGTATTTGACAACATTTTGCAGATATATGCGGCGGTTATGTCACCTTCGTTGTGTCCATCTTTGTGATTGGCGTCATTACCGCAATTATTGGAGACGCTGCCACCTATTTTGGCTGTGCACTCAACGTCAAGGACTCGGTTACTGCCATTTGCTTTGTGGCCCTCGGCACTAGCATACCAGGTAAAACAAAAGCTGAAAACCATGTCAAATGAACCATGAAGCTATTATTCAAAATTTGTGCAGATACATTTGCCAGCATCATTGCATCGAAACAGGATGAGACCGCTGATAACAGCATTGGCAACGTGACGGGCAGTAATGCGGTCAACGTATTCCTTGGCATCGGTTTGGCGTGGTCTTTGGCCTCCATCTATCACATGGCTCATGGCACAACCTTTAACGTGGAGCCGGGCACGTAAGTCATTAGTTCTGATTTAAACAATATTAAATCTATAATTAAGATTGATCCATCTCTGAAGCTTATCTCCTAACCTATACCGATAAAGAAATGGGCCATGAATTGAGTATTCTTGGTATTAGAAATTAATAAGAGAAGACTGATAATTTATGTATTTTTAATACCTTAAATATTTGAGTTGCCTTTGCTAGATAAACGATTTTAGATACAATATTTATAGTTTAAATAATTCCCAGCTCTCGAAAGATACTGTCAAATGGTGCTGTACCGGAAGAATAAATTATAGGAGTTTATTGTTTACACAGATATAATTTATTTAAGCTGAAAATTTTTCTACTGTGAATGACAAATAGCTGCAGCTTAAACTGATAACCAAATGAAACATATTTATACAGTTTTAGTAATTTTAAATCGTAAATTTATTTTGCTTTCACTCATACTTAGAATTGGCTTTGCTGTGGCGCTCTTCTGCGGTGAGGCAATGGTGGCGATTTCCATAATGATGTATAGACGTAACAGTAAGTCGATTAAGGCGGAACTTGGAGGACCTGTTGCCTCAAAATGGATACACGCATCGGTGCTGTTCTCGCTGTGGGTTCTATACCTAACCATAAGCACACTGGAGGCATATGACGTCATCGAGATATAAGTGATCATTCGGTAGACTTTTTACAAAATACAGAATGTGGAAAGAGGAATGAAGAACGTGGAGGTTTTTTATTTATACGATTATCCTAATCATACGCAGATACATATACAATATACATACGTATATATTTATGTCTGTATGTACTTATATGTATATGTATGTATTTATGCTATTACGATTTATAAATACTGATAATTGTGTAAAATTTATGTTATTATTAAAAATTTTAAAGTTTAATTAGATTACACAACTACTTTAAAGGATTGATGTAATTTATAAATTAATGCTTATTGTAAATACGAAGGCTGCCCGTGCTCGGCAAACAAGCAACGTGATCATTATTATCATAATTGTTATTAAATTTATTTAATTTTGTTTTCAATTGATTTTTTTGGAATTCTGTTTGAACATCTGAATGTATTTTTTAGTCAATGCAATTAAATTCATTAATATCATTGTTGTTGTTTGTTATAGCTGTACTTAATATACATATAAATATATACCATTTATATATGTATGATTTGCATAAGCAGGCGTAAATGTTAAAATTGATAAATTGTTATTCATAAAGATATACGTTGAAAATTGTCTCTCCATTAATTATCGCGATCAGCCATTGTTAATTTAATAGATGTGTAAGAATGAAAAATCAAAATTTTTAAATAATATTAAATATTAATCGAAAACATTTAAGCCCTACCTATAAAACAGCTACTACTACTACTACTACTACTAACAACTATTTCTAGTCGAAAAGTATAGACAATTTTTAAAGATTCACAAAACTCTACTTTAGAACACTTACAGCTTCTATAGGAAAAGGACCTAAACTGAAAACTAAAAAAAAACTAATCCTAAACTAAACTTAAATCCGACCAATTGAAATGCGGCACTTTTAGTACGACCACCAGTGTAAATTCACTGCACTACATAAATCTACTTACTTGAAAGACTTTCATTTACTTTGAACTTTGTCACGATATTGGAGCGATACCGATAAACGATAGACGATAGACGATAAACGATATAAAACAAATAATGAAGATAACGTTATTAAGGCAACACCAAATGTTTGTTAAATGGATGTATTTTTTGTATAATGTTATTCTATTTTTTAATACAACATTTTGAATGGATACCAAGAGAAAATACTTACTAATATTATAACCAAAAGGAAAACAAACCAAACTATTGATTATTGGAATCATAAGCAGTTTGGGAACTTAATGGGAATATGCGCCAAATTTAGAAATATTAATACTACATATAAATATAATACAAATGTCTAAAATTAAGCTATTCATAGTTGCAAAATCTATTTCATGCTAATTATAACGGAGCTCATGAAAATTTAATTAAATTTTGAATTATTTTAATTAAATGTTTTTGCTTTATTTTTATGGTTTTTTAACGAATTAAGATATACTTAAATTAGTCGAGTCGAGGGGTAATTAAAGTGTATAGAGATATATTCCTATGAATTCCGTGTATTCAAAATATTACTGCAGTTAACAAGCGATTAGATTGAGTCGTAATAGAATCAGGTTAATGGAATGAAAAGCAAAAGTGAGAGCAAGCAGTAAAGTATCTAGTATAAAGTATCTAGTATCTAATGCGATAACAATAAAACTTTTTCAGTCGTATCTTAAGCACATACATAGAGTAAAACTAAGTAATACTCCCCCCAAAAAAAGAAGAGTTTATACACACATTTTTGAATAACTTAAAGGCAAAGGCAAATAAATCGAGTAAAGTGCTTCCGATATAGAATCTAGGTACTTCTATAGAGTTAGCAGCATCTACACAATGATCACAATGAGCATGAAAGAGTTCAATAAGCTTCTGGTAATTACTGCATATATACACACACAATATAAACATAACTATATAATATATAACTATATATACTTCATTTCAGATTGATTTTTAACTTTCAGTTTACTTTGGTTTATTTACTAAACTTGTTTAACTTTTATCTTTCAGTTATTTGGACGTTTAAAATTAGTAATTAAGTAAGACGAAAACTTAACAATATTAATGTGTTATACAACACTTGGTACATATACTTATATATATGTATACATAATTGATGTTTGCTATGGTGTATTTTTGATTAAAACTTTTAATTACATTTTTATATGTATAAGTTAGAATAAACTTATACACAATAATTATAAATATACATACTTAAATAGATATATGTAAAAGCCGTTAAAGGTATATGTATACTGAACCTTAAATCAACTTTATCATATATTTATTTAAACAAATAAATATATATTGAGAACATAGTATTAGCAACAATAGTTTAGCTTACATCCCAGACCCGAGAATATCTTTGCTACTTAAAAATAAAATAAACTACATAAATTTCTCTTCAACGATTACGAATGAATAACTTGAATTGATCAAGCAGTTAAGCAACAATTAAGATTTGTAAAAGCCCTACGTATCTATGCACTTAACAGATAAACTTGGTGTTTAACTAAATATTTACATACTAAGTATAGTTTTTAGGGAATCCCGCAGCATTACTCAAAGTCAGCAGAACGCGTTGCATATAAGCATCTGTATCTGTATGTATTTCCAAACATGTTAATCCAAAAATAACAAAAATACAAATTACGAATACGAATAAATAAAAGTGTTAAACTCAGTTGAAAGTAGAACATTGTGTGCTTTATCTTCATGAGGAGTGTGATGAGCACAGTGGCTTATCTGAGGTACGGTCACTGGCATCGGGTCTTATGGAAACTAGGCGACCAGAACGCGGTTTCCATTATGCAATCAGAGCTCCAAATAAATGAAATAAGTAAAGAGAAGGAAATGTGTAGAGCAGTGAAAAACGAGCACATTACGATAAGCCAAATCAGTGCAAAAAGCTGGAGGCGGAAGATGAGTGACAACGACAACGACAACGACAACGAGATAAAGTTGTTTACAGCCAACTGTGGGGGGAAAGAAGCAGAAATATTCAAGAAAAAGGCAAACAATAATAAAACAATGAAACGGCGACACACTGAAAGCTAATTTAAGTTGAAACAAAGCAAAAACCAGACGACAGTTTCCACAGTTGTTCAGTATCCAAAGAGTCGTTGTCGCTGTCATCTCTGCAGTAACAGTTACAGCTAAAGCTACAGCTACAACTACAGCTAAACGGACCCTGTCTGGAGTGTTTGTAATCCTCGGCCTCAGTCAGGCAAAGACAAATACGACTAGAAATACAGGGATACGCATACGTATACGTAATATGTCCTGCGATGAGAGGACAGCGCTGCTGGCAACGCAATTGCAGCGTGGCAAACAAGGACAGCAAGGACAACAGCAGCAGCACATCATTGTCGTGCCGTTAGGCAAGGATCCAAAGGATTATGAACCCGTTTTCACAACTGCTGAGTAAACGCTTTACTGTCACATTTCATTAAAAAATAACTTCATTTGCCCATTTGGCCTCCCTTCCCTCCCATTCCCTGCCTGCTTCCCGTCCATCTGTCATTTTTCGACAGTTACTCTTATGGCCTGACGCTGGAGGAGCTGTTGCCCTTCAAACAGGATCCCTGGTGGCAGAAAGTGCGTCGCCTGTCCATTTGCTGCCTCTGGCTAACAGTTCTGCTCACTCTGTTCGCTGGCATTGCCTTGGCTTATTTCCATGACGAAGCCGTTAACTGTCTGCCTAACCAACTAATTACGACGGCATTGCCAACGTCAACGTCAACGCCACCACTTGCCTTGGCCAATAACGGCACACTGCTGCTGTCCAGTTAATCACTTCTGGAAACTGAATCACTTCTGGAAACTGGAACTGTAGCACTTGATTATGAATGCTGTAATTGCATGCATTGGATTACATCAGCAATCGCTTTTCCGAGACCGGCTTTTCCCGCCCAGTTGTTTACTTGCTGATAAGCTGGTTTGCTGGGGAAGCCTTAAACAAGTGATTTATTTGTTCTGCCTTTGATTTTATTAGCGTTTCGCTATTTATTTATAATTTCTGGTACAAATAATAGGAAATTGTTTATATTATTGCAGAGCTTTGTCGTATTGTTATTTAGAATTTATTAAATTCCGTAAGTAAGATTATATGTACATGACCAATTTTTTATTTATTTTAAATAGTTTCTAATTAACTGCCTGCTGCTCAGTTTGCCATTGTCTGCATGCTGTAAATAGGAAAAGATTTAAATTAGTTAAAAAGAGAGTTAGTATAGAACTTCAGTAGTTGTAGATGATATTCGATAGCAAGATAAAGACTGAAGACGAACTCCCATGAGTTTAAAATAGTTGGGACAGGCGATCAAGCTTTAGGGTCGAAATATTTACTTGACAATACTTTAAACTTACTGATCTTACAACTGACTGAAGTTCTAAATTTTAATTCAAGATTAGCTACCCTATAAAGGGAGCATGCGTGCCATTGTCCAGCCTAATAGGCTCCATTAGTCTCACTAAGGACATTGACCGAGTGAAGCTCGCTCTGTGGAGTTGCGTGGGCTGTTTGGCCTCTGACCAAGGCTCAAAGTCAAAGGCAAATCCCTCCAGATTCGTGCAGTTTATATAGGGATTGCCAGCCGATCTGTGGCGTTCCATGACATGTTGACGCACACTTTCAATGCCATCGGAATTGCGACAAATGATGGCTGCCAAACTGCTCTTATAAATCTCCGCTAGTTGAGCTGCAAAAACATAATTTTAAGCTAACATTTCTATATTATTTTATGTAAACAAATTAATATACGTTTGGTAAACCGTTGTGGTCCAATTTTACGCTCATACCAGTGGGAATCGCCAAGCTTGATGCGTATAAACTGATCCGAGACCAAGCAGCTCAGCAGTGGCCCAAATATAGCGCCATCTAGCGGTGGTTCGCTGAGAGCGCCCGTATAGACATCAACATCCTGTGGAGAACTAAAAAGGGCACAGATATACTTGGAAATACGGTAATACATGAATCAGTGCTGACTTGTAGATTTGCCTAATGGACTGCAAGGTGGCATTGTCCACAGCCAGAGCCATTTGCTCCCAGGTGTCCACTGGAGGCAGCCGGCAGTGTCGGCGGAACACCGGATAGGCAGGAATGCCATGATCACGACCACGCTGTATGTTCAGGGAGACCAGATCCAGGCCACACACGGGAACCCTGTCCTCGGCGGTGCATTCGAAGAGCTTTTGGGTGATCTCCAGGGAAAAGAAACGATCGACACGAAGCACAGGAGTATTTGAGGCTGCCATTAGGGCATGATCGATGCCGTGACGTGTCCAGAGCGAGAACGGGTTGAAGAGCATCTTATGCAGCTCCATGGCCTCGGGAGTGCTGTTATCCCGCGAGACATTGAACAAACCCGGTAGCAGAGTGTGAGCAAAGCGAAAGGCAGCGGCAGCAAAGCAATTGGCTATGCTGGGATTAACCAGCGGATCATACGTGTCCGGGGCCTCGAGGTTGTTCCGTTGTGGTAACAGGTCCTTGGCCTGGCTGAGATTGCGACCAAGGAGAACGGGCAGAAATTCATTGTAGCTGATGTGAGCCAACTGAGCGCCGACTATCTTACGTGCCTCCTGGAAGATGCGTTCATCATCCCAGTCGGGATTGAGTTCGTGCAGTCCCTCAGCCAAGTAATTGTGATGCCTGGCCCAGAGCAGATGCATCGAGGTTAGCAGCAGATTCTCATTCGCTCGATCATCGCCAGACTCAAAGCAGTATTTCCCCTCACGTGTCATGCGCACACGATTGCAGCCATCCTCCGGGTTTGAGGAGATTGGCAACAGCTCTCGGCCATCCTCCGTGAGATACATGCGGAGTGTGCCATTTATGTAGGTGCGTAGCTGCCGCTGTCGCTGCTCCAGGTTCCCATAGACGACGGAGGCATCAATGAAAGCCGTTGCCTGATTAAACTGCTGCCTGGGACCGAATCTTCCAGTGGGCGCTGGTGCGGAGCGTACAAAGTTCATGCAGCTCAGATTATAGTGCTGATAGTAGGCGTCATCGGGTAGAATCTGCACTGGAAAGCACTCCGGATGCTGTTCCGCTGTATGTGCGGCACAACAATCTATAGACTCGCCCTCCTGTGCGGTAGTCAGCGAAGTGGCTGTGATGTCGTGGTCCAGGAACTGGCCAAACACCGCCAGCATCACTGTGAAATTCGTATCCGTTTCATAGCTCGAACGGTGTATGCTGGTCGAGACCTGACGCGCTGGCGGTAGCGGATCACCGTGTCCTCCTCTTGGTGCGGCAATACCATCGGCATAGTCGGGTGCCACCATGCGGCGATAGGGCACCATGGAGGCGCCGTATGTGCGTGGATGCCGACGGTTGTTGCACACACCTGTGCTGCGTCTGAAACGCTCATTGAAGTCGCAGTCAAGACGCAGCACGGTTGGATCCGGCAGCACAATGGCCGGTCCCTGTCCAATGTTGCTTCTTCCTGGCTGCTTGGTGTAATTGAATCTCTGGGCAATGTCCATTGTGGCTTGGTTCTCCACATAGCCACGACGGGCCAGTTTCCTTGCCTCCGGATTGGTACTCAGCGAACGATAGTGACGAAATTGTGGTGTATTTATTGCACTTGGCTGCAGTCCCTCCTCAAGTATTTCCCTGTCTCCCAATGCCTTGATCCCTGCACTCACAGCCTGTGCACCTTCACGTGGATTCAGCGAGGCATGGTCAAGCGCCCACGTAGCTTCCGGCTCATCCGGTATGGGTTTCTTGATGTCTGACAATCCATCCGTCTCGTTGGTGACAAAAAGAAGCTGGGGGGTGCCTCCACTATCGGTTCCATTTCCAGTTCCATTCCCCGTTCCATTTAAATCTTCGTAGATGTAGCCACTTCCACTTAACCACAAAGCCAGCAGCAAAGCGGCAATTACAATCAGTCTAAAGGGCAGAAAAGTGAAATTAAATTGTGGTTAATGCTTTGCGGTTGTTTAGGGACAGATTAATCGTTGACAACTCTACAGGGTATCAGATGACAACCTCAGTCTCTGGATTAGTGACTCAGCTAACTAATTTGTTCAAGTTTTAAGCGCAGTTTTATTCGACTGTAGCCCTTTAGACTTAACTTTATTTTTAGACCCCCGACTCTAAAAAAGAATAGAGGGGTCTGCTAAATTTGTCAGAAGCGAAATGTGCGTACCAGGCAGAAGGATCGTGGCCGGCCCTATAAAGTATTGATACTCTTGATCAGCATCAACAGCCGAGTCGATATAGCGTTACTACGAAATAATAATAAAATGTAATTAATTCGTATTGTCAACTTTGAATGATTTGCATTTTTGTCAAAAACCGTCAAAATTTTAGGTTACGATTTTTTGATGCCAATCGATAGTCCTAGTCGTCCCGAGTCCAAAAAGTCATACCAATCGAAAATCCGACGTCTGAGTCCCAAAATATTCAATATCAAAGTTGCATAGTTTTGACCCATAGACTTTATACTGAACAAGAAAGCTTTCTTCCAAGCTTTATGCTATGAAAGCATTGTAATATTCTTAGTAACTCGTAGCGCCTAGCAACCAGTCAAGCTAAAATAGTTAAAATGGCTTTAAAATGACTAAACTAGGCACTCTAGGCACTCGTAGTTTAAGCCTCAAGTATTGAAATTGAAATACCGATAAATTCATATTGTCAACTTTGAATGATTATTTCTCAGCCAAATGAAGTGATATTTTGAAACGCGTTGCCTTTTTAGACTCTCGACAACTAGTAGCATCGATTCCATGTCAAAATTCAAATTTTTAATTTCGACCCCATTTTGACAAATTTTGCAGTGTTACCCCTTTGCATTTTTGTCAAAAATCGTCAAATTTTAAGATTGCCATTTTTTGATGCCAATCGATAGTCCTAGTCCTCCCGAGTCCAAAAAGTCATACCAATCGAAAATCTGACGTCTGAGTCCCAAAATATTCAATATCAAAGTTGCATAGTTTTGAAGAATGGTTAAAATAGCCACACTTCTGGTTCTCTCGCTACTGATAATTTCCATACGCCGCCTGAAAGTATGCTACTGATAAGCGTTTAACATTAAACATCGCTTGCTGCTGATTCTGATCGCTTGGTGTTTCAAACAAAGAAATCTTCCTTTTTGGGCTTTGCGGATTTTTTTTTTGCTTGAACGCTGCGATCTGTAGTGCCCAAAATCGTTAGAAATTCTTGCTGAAATACCAGGCAAACAGAAAGATTAGCAGGTCGCAATGCAAAAATTATTTAATGTTAACATTAACATTGAATTAACATTACAATGTTAATTAACATAACATAACACTGTTAATTAACATAACATAATAATGTTAATTAACATAACATTATTATGGTATTTAACATAACATAACAATGTTAGTTAACATAACATAACAATGTTAATTAACATAACATTACAATGTTAAATAACTTAACATTATCATGTTATTTAACATAACATTGCAATGTTAATTAACATAACATTGCAATGCTAATTAACATAACATTGCAATGTTAATTAACATAACATTATCATGTTAATTAACATAACATTACAATGTTAATTAACATTACATTACACTGTTAATTAACATTACCAATAATTTAATTGTCGCTTGCTGCTGATTCTGATCCCCTGGTGTTTCACACAAAGAAATCTTCGATTTTGCCCTTTAGTCAATTTTTGTTGGCTGACCGCTGCTATCTAAAATGCCCAAAATCGGTAGTAATTCTTGCTAAAATATTTATTAAATATTAACATTACAATGTTAACATTAACATTGAATAAATAATACACGCTATGCACAAAATTATTTTGCTTAAACTGGGCTCTTGTAAATTCTGTTGTATCTTACTGTGGATTTCTTTTCGCCGGAGAATTCAACTGGGAATTTGTATATTCCAGCTGTAATACCAAGCGAACAGAACTTTCAGTAGATCTCAAATCCAAAATTCAAACTAAATAAACATACATTCACTTCCAATACATGACTTTAATAAAAAATGCAACTAGAACACCTTAATCTTCTACAAATCTGTCGAAATTCAACTTTTTCCAAGTTTCTAATATTCAAAAACTGATTCACTATTAAAATCCATATCGAACACAATTTGAATCACTATTCCATAACCGATCAAAGAATTATATTTCTTCCGAACTCACATAAAAGTCCCTGTTATGCAGCACTGAAACTGTTTCATTTTGGAGCGCCGAGCACGGGGTGAGACACCGCCAGGAAAGACATAGGTTGGTCCCTGATACGGCGGCAGGGCAACATAGCCGGAGCTACTGGGTATGGCGGTCAGCGGCGTTGTTTCGTCCGTCATGATAGAAATACAACTGAAGAGCGGTAGTTGCAACTACAGTCCAGTTGCAGTTGCAGTCGCAGTTAACGTTGCAGCAACACTTGGTGGGCTTCAACTACTGCGCTCGCTACACTTGAGATACTTTCGCCGGCAGCGACAATCTGACAAAGCAACTTATTTTATAATATTTTATAATCCCAGTGTTTGAGCTGCACAACAACAAAGCTGGCAACTGTCCAAGCGCCAAACCATGATAGCTCCACACACACAGAACTCGACTTAGAAGTTAACTTTATTAATTGGCAAATGGCCGAGATGATTACAGATCCATATCTTCCGGCTGTTTGAACAAATCTCCCACATACTCGTAGGTGAGCTTTAATAAATACTGGAATGACTTCTGTTGTGGCAAATCGCCCAGCTCGATGCTGTCCAGAAAGTCCTCCAAAGGTGGCAGAAAACTATCGATCTCCTGTCCCATCAGCTGACACAATTCAATGATTTTAAAGAATAACAGCTTTTGTATATATTCGACTGCAGTATTGGTATCATAGTCGATCCAGTTATCGCGTCGTATCGCCGCACACCACACCTTATGCCGCACATCGTATGGCTGCTCCACGAAGCTAACAAGCTCCAAGGCTTTGCGGAACTCCACCTCGGTGGCAGCATCATTTTCCTCTGCAATATATAGCTGTAAATACAAATATATATCCATTAATATATGAATAACTGTATTTATACATCAAACTTACATTGATGATCTCATCGGCCTTGAGCACCTTTTGATCTGTCGCATCGAAGCCAAAGTTTTGCAAGACATCGTGACCTAAATGCATTTGATATTCAATGATCGATAATTCGGTGTTAATTTTCTCCACATGCGACGTCATGTCGCACGGTTCTGCAAAGGCAGCTAGTTTGGACAGCGAAAGCATGGACTTTTTGCGTGCCACGAATTCCGTCTCGCATTGGGCCAGGTCAAAGAGCACCTTGGTGGCGTGCTCAAAGTCTCCGTTAAATATGAGCTGTATCCAGCCAAGTGACGGGTGATCACGCATGAATTGAGACAAAGCTGGTTGGTTGCCCTTGAAGCGTTCGAAGACCTCACCATGGCGATTCTGACGCAAATGCCAGTTGATGGCAAACTGCGAAAAGTCAAATCCTTCGTACTTGCGAGTGTATTCATCCAAACGCTCCTTGTCCTGTGTTTCATCGCAAATAAGCACAAGACTTTGGAAGTCCAAATACTTTTCTGCGAGCTTGGTGGCACACGCAAATTGTCGGTCTTTGACTACAATAAAAATTATTACCAAATGTCTTACAACGAATATGAAGGGTATCTTACTTAAGACTGATATTAGATCGCTGCGCTGAGCTTCAAACTGTTGTTGGAGCACTTGGAACTTTTCCGTGTCGCGCACACTCTCCAAATAATTCTTGCGTCCCTCAAGCACCATGTCCATCAGTTCTAGTATTTGCTGATAAAGCAGATGCTTTAGTTCCGGCTCATTTACACACTGTGCGCCATAGCGCACACTTAAGTTAATCAGACGGGACATCGAGTCGTATATACCCGCATTGCCGGACATGGCCGTCCAAGGTTGATTCTCAAAAGAATTTGTCTGCAGCTTGAAGCTGTTGGCATTCTGCTCACGATATCTGAACACCTGGCCCAGTGTATTGAGCACAATTACATTTATGTCAGATATATATTGGGCCACCGACAGTGTTGTTCGATTTTGGGATGCAATACGATCGTCTGCCAGATCAGCCATGGTCTGAAATATGCACTGAAACTTGCACAACTTGACATAGAATATATCTTGCGCAGTCAGATTGCCATTTGGTTTCTCATCCCACTCGGCGACAGTCACTTCGATGGCCTCATCGATAATCTTGGGCATTTTGCCCTGTAGAGCACGCAGAGCAGCGGCAGCTATTATCTTTTCCCCGATGTCAGCCAGAATAAAGCTCGTGGGCTTAAGAATGTTACTGCCACAGGGTATGGCATTAAGCTGCAAGTAAGAGAAGCTTTGTAAGAAAGTTAATTGGATAATCGTATAAAACGCACCTTATCCCAAACTCCACTGAAGTGCAGAAATTCAATAAACTGTTGGAAAGCAATGCTTTTATCCCGCAATTGATTTATGATTTGCATGGATCGGGAGCTGCCCAATGCATGACGATTTCCGTCGTTCTGCTCAATGGCCGATTGCCAGCGGGGATCAGCAATGGGCAGATCCTCAGCCAAGTCTTCAGCGATTGTGATAACAATCCTATGAATACACCAAGCATAAGATATAATTTGATAACCATTTTAAAACATCACCACTCACCTGTCCAGCTTGTAGGCATCCAAAGGTCTGCCATTTGGATCGGTTTCAGCGATGCTCTCCATTAGATCTGCTATAATCGAGTTGACCATATTATTGTTGCGTTTTAAGCGATACAAAAATGCCGCCTTTAGTTGTCCAACTTCGTTATTTAGCTCAGAATACACATCATCCGGATCCAGCTGATACATGGGTAAATTATTGGTGCTGTCTCCCAGCATACTCTGATCTGGAGCATTAAAACTGGCATTAAATGAAGCGGGCGCAAAAAGATCGGGTGAATTGCAGCTGCTCATGTTCAACAAGTCGGTGCTGTCAAAGTCTCCGGCCGTGATAGAGACCAGGCCGTGTGTGCGGCTAAAGAAGAGCGGCAATTGGTTGCAGAAGGCGGCACTTAGAATACGATCTTCGTGCAAATGAAATTCAACTTTCTCGGCCTCCATTTCAGCTGTGGGTGCAGAATTCGACAAGAGCAGCGGATAAACCACCTTGGGCGTATACAAATACATCTGGGTGGTGCCAACGATAATGCGTACACTGAGACAATCCTGAACCGTCTTGCTGCTGAAGAATTTGTTGAGCTTCAGCGGCGTAAAACAGTCCAACTGCATGCAATCCTCTTGAGCGGTGGCCACGACTGTGAAGAAAATGAATTAGCTCAGATTTAAGGCAAGGCTAAGACGTAGGTTTACCAATGGAGTAGTACATCTGAGGCGTATGAGCCTGGTTAACAGCACCCACAAGAATGTACGCGTAGCCTCTGACTACATGGAAGTCCAGATAATGCAGATCAACTTCCACATTATCATTAGGCGTTCGCACATTCCAGAATTTCAATAATATCATCTCCCTCATTTTGCGCAACAGTTCCGTGTCCTCGAATATCAGCTGTTCCACGTTGCCTTTGTTAGAAATACGCCAACGTTGGAGAGCACGATCAGATAGCACTGCTACGACGGTTTCACCATCGCCAGAGTTACTCTCACAACACATGCCCACTAAGAACTGTGGAATGATGTGGGATTAGCTAAGAGCACTCCCTGGGTATAGTTTCTCAACTTACCTGATCCTTATCACTGCCACTACTGGTGCCAATCAGCATAGAAGCGAACCTCTTACCGAAGCCTCCAAGAAAACTTGTTGCTGGTTTGATGGTCTTGTGGTGCAATGAATAGCGGCCATTAGTTAATCCAACTCGCAGGAATACCAAAGTGCAGGTTGAGGTAACAGCCAGATATCCGTGCTGTGTTGGCAGGTTCAACAGCTGAACGAATTCCTGACCAGTCAGAATAGATAAATCCACTGAATTGTTGTCATGCGCTATTGATGCCCAGTATCGTACATCTCCGGTGGCTGAAACTGCTATGCAGGAGGCCATTTGTTGACCCTCTACATGAAAGACGCTGACCAGTTCACTCTTGTGACCAATGTCGCTATGGGGTAACGTTAGTTCACGACATTGCGCCGAGCCAGATCCTCGACGAATTGGTTTGCCCAATCGTGGTGGCGATTCTTTTTTTAAAGTGCCAGGCGAGTCCTTATACTGCCAAATCAGCAATCGCCGACCTTGAACAACCTACAAAAAGCGTTAGCAGTTACTACATACGCGTACATAGGAATAACTATGCTGATAGTTACCCAAGCCCAGCCACTTTGTGTTATCTTGGCCGACACTAAATTAGAGAGAGGTCCAGCAAATGTCAACGCCTCGTTTACGGCCACGGGCAGTGCGTGTCCATAACTCTCGACGACATTGTAATCCGATCTGATGCCCGGTATTGACTGTGTGGTTGAACGCGCCGACAGACTGAGACGACTGCAAGTGCGAACATTTATATAAATTATATAATCTAAATAAGCATATTTAGTTACTCCTGGTCTCTACCTATTGGTAATTGCAGTTTTCTTCAGGGATCCTGGCAGTGGTGAATGGTTAGCGTTACCGCCAAAAAATGATTTGCGTGTGCTGTCTGCTGAGGCCGGCAACGAACGCCTTGAGCTTGGTGACGACTCCTGTGCGACTCTGTAAAGCTGCTTTTGCATACTTCGTTCCATTTCTATATAATTAATATTAACAAAGTGATTTTTCAATTATAAACAAGAAACACATGTACACTGAACAAATTCCGCCGGCAACTAGCCACTATCGATAAAGCACAAACTATCGTTAGAGAGTGGTATCGATAGTGGCGTGCTTATCGGACTGCCAATCGCAGTTAGAACTATCGTTCTTTTTGAACAGAAGGAACGACTTTGGTATTCAAATGAACAAAATGAACCGTAATAAGAATTTATGTCCAATGGTTTGAAACAACTCTAAAACTGCAGAGATTTACGCGTAAACAATTAGCAACTCGTTGCTAAAAACAATGGCCACCTGGACCCAAAATGCGCCGACAGGTGTCAGCAAGAGGAGGCGCTGGAATCTCGAAGGTAAGAACTGTGCTAAGCAAGCTGTGAATGCTCGAAATCAAACAACAAATATAATCAATGACTTTGTCACTGGTGAAAATAGACCGTGCCTCGCTGAACAAGTTGAAGGAGCACATTGCCGAAGAAGGATGTCCTCAGGTGCAGTACGATTTGGGCAAGAAGTTGCTGGAGAACGCAATTGGTTTGTAGTCGTTTAGTAGAAATGCGTCAACGCCCAGTCTCAAATTACATATTCGCAGAACCCAATGTGGCTAACGAGAGCCAGAAGGCCGTGCATTGGCTGGTCAGTGCCGCCCAACAGGGCCATGAGGAGGCCGTAAGTCTGCTGCGCAAGTGCTACAACGATGGCAACGGCATTACGGCTGAGAATGCGGACGAGGTGCGTCGCTGTCTGGCCATGACGCCCGGCGAGCGAGCTGCTCGCAAAGCGGCAAGGGAACTCTTTGCATGCTTGTCGAATGGCAACGAGCACATTACTCCTAAGCAGCTGGAACGTAAAATGCGTCGTATTTACAACTTGCAACGCAAGCGACGACGTCGTGGTGCTGGTGGAGATGACACCTCCGCGTCCAATACTGATGACGACGACGCTGGCGGCGACAGTGGTTGGGAACGTGAGCCTCTAGAGGATGCCGCCACCATTGGCCGTACGAATGTGCAAAGGCATCGTTTCATCACCGAGGCGAATCTCGTATCGGCTGCCTCCAACTACAGCGCCGGCCGCATGCCCATGGGGAACGAGACACTAACACTGTCCATGCCGCATCCACACAGTCTAGATCATGTACCCTGCTTCTATCGCATGATCTTCCATCCATTGGTATTCTTCACACTGCTCTACCATCGCTTTATCAACCTGGTGATCGCACTGCCTGCCATGCTGCCCATCAGTGTGCGTTGCAGTCTGCTCGTGCTGATCGCCTGGTGGAGCACAGTCGAAGATACGGAGCGCCTAATGTTGCCCTTGATCAGTTACTATCTCAGTCTGGGCGTCATGCTGTGGTCCACCTGCAAAATGCTTAAGACCAAGCAGCAGTTTGTGGACTTTCGCATCTGGTCCGGATTGTTCCTTAGCTACGGGGATCACAACATCGAGGCAGACATCTCAGAGCAGCGTTTCCTGCGCAACAACATGAAGCCGTATCTGTATTTTTTCTGTGCCTTCATCTGTAACCTGATTGTGTATCCATTGGTCACAGATGCTTGGCTACCGCACTCGGAGCTGACCATAATCTCGGGTGCCTCTACATTCATCACACTAGGCGTGTTCATGTACGCCTCCTCGCATCTGATGCCCGACTGGCTGGTCATCGTCTCCTTTGCTGTCAATGTTCTTGCCAAGTACCCCTACGAACTGGACGAAGTTGTGTCCACCCACTGGCGTTTCCTGGACCTTCGTGTGCCCACCTTCTCATCATTTGTCATTGGCAATGGCATTGAATTCTGTTTGAATTGTCGCACCGCACTTTACCTGCTCATACCCATTCTCCTGGTGCTACTGGCCAGGCGTACGGGCTGGCATGGTGTCTATACCTATCTGATTCCACACTGTGTCACACTCAGCTGGCTGCAGGTCTGCATCGTTACCTCGCAAAGCGCCACCGTGTTTGGAGCCATGCGTGCTGCTCTGGGCTTGGCTGGCGTGGTGCTGTTCCTGCCACTCTTCGGCATTGTGGCTCTGCTGGTGCCCGTGTTCGTAGCAATCGACAGCCTGGGCTTGGCTAGTGAGCACCTCCGCTGGGGCACCACCGCCGTCGCCTGCTCCCTTGTAGTGCTGCTCTCATGCGTCTTAGCGCTCAATCGTGCCACACAAAAGTACATTACCATGCTGCAGGTAAGTCTTTAGCAGAGTTATCTCTAGTAAAACTCCTCCTAATGCTCCATTTACAGCTGCTCGTGGGCATCACAACAGCCTGTGTGCTGGTGTTTCCCTACATGACGTCCAGTTTCAAGGATACGCCTCGATTCAATGCCGTGCCCACAGTGCTACCGAACCCAAGTGTGGGCAGACACTCCATGCCGGATGCTTTGCAGTGGGAACGCTTCCATGAGCTCTGCGCCCAGCCTGTCCAAGAGCAGCCCAACAAAATTAAAGCCCAGTTGCGTTGCTCCCATCTCAATGGCATGTACGTGGCTTGGGAAGGCAAAGTTTCGCAGGTGCAAATAGCTCGCGTCTCGAATATGCTGGAGGATATTGTGGCCAACTATCTGCCCACTTGGCTGGGCAAGCTGCTGCGGTGTGTGCATGGCGAAAACATCTTAAAGCACTTCCAATGCGATCCACACCAGGACACACTGTGCGTGGAATGGCAGCGCGTGATCAAATCTCTCAGTGCACAAACTGGACACTGTACGCTCCAGCGCTGGAATCGCTATGAGTACGAGTTGATCGTTCAAGTGGCAGCCAGTGGAAGTCTCCTTGGTCGCTCTACATCCACAGGTGTTGTGCTAAAAGCCCATCATGATTTTGGCAACTTTACTCAACGCCTACATCGAGGAGATCGCATAATGTTCTATGGAACACTACACAACTCCCGCCTGCTGGCTAACAATGTCCGAGAGCATTATGTGCTTGGCTCCAGTGCACCACCGCAGGTAGAGCTGAAGACCATTGAGTGTTTGGATTGCCAGTCGCCAGAATTGAGTACAGCAAGCATCCAAAGAGATGTACTCACCTCGCCAGTGGATGCACGAATGCAGGATCTGATGCGAGGCATTAAGTATCTATTGAATGCCTTACTGAGCCCATTGATAACGTTCAAATAGAGAAATATTCCCACAGAATGACATTACTTAAGGATTAGTTATATTGTATTGAGATTACCTTACAATACACATCATGTTTTATTGTTAACTTGTCTGTCTTGGTTTTAAATTCACAGCCAATGGGTCCATGACTAATCGTCGATCTGGCAAATCGTCTCCAAATCTTCGTGACAGAAAAAGCTGAAGTTATTTGGTATGTTCTCCTGATCGGGATTAGGGGCGACGTGAGAATTGCAGGGCTCTTGACAGGTGATGAAATCTGGGCAGGATTGAAGCAGGAGCACGCCATCAAGGATCAGTGATCGATGCGAAGGTTCGTCTATGCCCAACATGATGAGGTCACTAAGCATTATCTTCAAACAACGGTTTATGCTCGAGTAGCCGTGATCTAAAAATATGCCTAAATAGTTCTCCATTGTTAGCATAACCAGCCAATCTCGCACATTCTTTATGCACATTTCAATAAAATGAAATACAAGACAACGAACTTCAGCCAACTTCTGTTAGTTGAATTTTTGACAGTTGCGCGTAGTGATTGAACTACTCGATACTCGATACTCGATACTTTTTATGGTGAATACCAAATGCAGTATATACTAAATACTTAGATTTAAAAAAGCCATTTCATCATGACCATCACTATTTATTTATTTAAGTCTTAAAAACTATGATGAAGCAAAATTGGCTAAATAATAGTGAAAGAATTAATAATTTAATTTAAATTTTATTTAAATTAATAAAATAATTAATTAATTATTTCAAATGCCATATCTTTGTACATTAAGTGATTTGTAATGACTGGGTTCGGGAAAAGAAACCTAACTTAACCGATATATACATATATTTACTGATGCTGGCCCTTTTCATCAACTAAACCCTTTTATAATGTGGTATCGAATTTGTATTCAAATACTTCTTTGACCTTAATCGATACTTTAATGCTTAATCGATATATCGCTATGACGAAGAGACATCGATTATAGCATCGATAGAGCTTCCAGCACTAGTATTTAAGTGCCGTCGCGCACGGTTGTCGGGGCAAAACAGCAACACAGACCAACGAGTACGATTGTCACCCACCTGAGATTGTCACTCATTATCTACGGGATTATTAAAAAGCACCATCACCAATACCAGCAAAAAGCAACAGTAATTACGAGCACAATGATACCAACAGTAACGAAAAACTACCAAAACGTGGTAATTAGCACAGGCAATATAATCAACAATGAGCTGGGACAGCGCAAATCCAACGAGGAGCTCTATGACGGTCTGAAAATAACACTGCACAGTGACCCAAACGAAGAGCGCGTGGTGGTCGAGATCGACAAGTTGCATGGCCGTGTTCTATGCGCCACACAGGAGCTCAACAGCAAACTGACGGAGAATGGACGCAACGAGATAAGCATTGGTGCAAAGATATTTCTCAACAAGAAATCAACAGAATGTATTAATCAGGCTGTCGAGGCTCTACTAAATATACTCAACGTTACGCATGTGGACAACGTGGTGCTGGCTTACCATCCCAATGCGACCAACGTTGCCAACGCAACGAATGCGGCCACAACACCAAAATCGCCCTGCTCTGAGGGCATCACCAGCCCCGCCAGTGACCCCAGCAATGGTTGGAGCCAGCGCAACGGTGACCAGGGTGTAGCCGAACTAAAGACGCTCTACCAGACACTGGAGCAATATGCTCTCAACAAGAAGATCAAACAATTGGGCATTGCTGATCTAGATGCAACAGCGTTGCAGGAACTGCACAAGTCCGCCCAAGTGCCTCCCACAATTGCACAGGTTAATCTGGCCGCCTGCTGTGTGGTCCCCGCCGATCTGCAGGAGTTCTGCAAGGAACACGAACTTGTGTTGAACACCCACAGCGATCCCGAACTACTGCTGCCCGAGGAACAGTTCTCATGCCTTGCACCTGGCTATACAATCGATTGGTCCCTGCGCTATCAGGTTCATGTTCGCTGTCGCGGTGTTCTCACTGCCAAGGGCTACATTGTCGGTGCCTCGAAGCCAAGTGGCAATAACTGAACAGACGCTACCGAGAGTGTGGGCAAAATAGTTCAAAGCTAAGATGAATTTTATAGTAGTTGTATACTTATATATATAAAGTATGTACATGTACATGTATGTATGTATGTAATACTGTACTTATTGTTTGTTATACAAAACCGCGATGAGAGAGCACAGAGAATGACACGATAATGTGGCGTGCGCTCTTCAATTGATTCGATTGTGAAAAGTTTTCCTGATTTTTGAATATAAACAATTTTCTAAAACAATCAAAACCGCTGTCTATTTATTGTAATTTTTCAATGCTGCACAACAAACAACAGTTTGTACACAGATTTCTACACATACACTATGGGTGTGTGCGAGAGTATGATTAATAATCAATTTGCAACCGGTTTGCATACTTACAAATCAAGTATACGTCGAGTGCTCAGTTCCAGAATAAAGTCGTTATCGCAATTTCTAAGGGCGTCTGCCTCGTAATACTACAGTTGGCTTTGTTTGACCCTTGTGGTTTCATTAATGGCTTTCCGGCTGCAACTTGAGTCAGATCTGCAATGCTTACAGCTTCGCCCTGTCCCGCCGCAAACTCAAGCTAATAATCACGTGGCTGCGATAGCCGTCAATATTTTATTTTAATAGCTAAATGTATGTGTATAAATAAATACTATTAAATTATTACCGGAGGTGCGCGTTGAAGGAGGCTCGTAAATTGTGAAATATAGTAATACAATTAAAAATAGCGATTCCTTAGCGATATTTGACTATATACATAAATATTTGAATTTGCAATCAGTGAAAGCACTTGAGCTTTATTACAGTTAAATACGACGCTGCTTGGCGACTTTAGCGCAGCGAACACTTTCCAGTCGCCCTGGCCGGTCAGTGGAATAATGCAAGCATGTCAAGCGAAGCAAAGACCTTGTGCCGCCACAACTACACACACAAGCACATGTAAGTGTGTGTATTTGTACTTAACCATGTAACGAGAATACTTATGCACATTCTGTGGCATTTAGTTTCTAATTAAGTGGTGGCAAGTGGTGTCGTCATCAGCGCAATGAACCAAAGGCTTAATTAGCCTCAAACACACACACACACACGCATACATATAAAAATGACTGTCCACTCATGATGAAATTAAAGATATAATTGTAAGTACTTAACACACACATGCACACACACACACACACACACACACACACACACACACACACACACACACACACGTGTGCTATTTTTGGATCAACAATCTATACATTTGTATGTGTGTGTTCTAAAACCCAACAATAAACAGTCAAAAATCGACAAATTTTGTTGCTGCCGCTGCCGGCGTCAGCAGCGACTGCGACTGAACTAGAGACTGCGACGTCGTCGTGACTTGCGTTTCTATTATTTTCAGTGTGCAAGCGAAATGGATATACAAAAAGATAGTGTGGCCTAGTTGGTGTGCAAGTGAGTCAGACGATGCAAACATTTATCTACTGATCGCTTGCACGTGAGTATGTGTGCGTGTGCGTGTGTGTGTGTGAGGAAGAGCCTGGAAAGAACTAAGAGTATTTCGTCACGGGAATGGAATGATGACGCATGGCAATGACAACTGCGTTACTTCCCACGGATATCAGACGGAACAAAATAATTAACTACTTTATAATGTGTAAGTTTAATACTTGCATGATGGAATACGGCCATAAAGTTGGCCTCCGTCACGTTATCACATTGAGGTGGGCGTGCAGTGTGCTGATAGAAAGGCCTCGAAGCTGAAGAGCATGTTATCATTTCCCTGCTGTGATTATGAGCGGTTATTTGAGCTTTGCAAGGAGACCGAGCAGCAAATTCCAGTTGATTCAATTGCAGATTGTGTCACTCGCGGCGTATACTTGATATTTATTTCGGAATAATATAAGTAAATATAGTAAATGCACTTCAAGACTAAAATAAATTCCTACTGAGATTTATATTCCCGATATGCATGACTAAATGCTTGTGCTTGAAGATCTGAAAACGGGAATTATTGCTTAAGGTGAATCCCAAGAAATAATCATGAATAATTTAGTTTACCACAAACGTTTCATGCCATGAAGAAATATGTAATAATTGTAAATCTGGAAATGACACCATAACAGTTATTAAGTCTTTATTTAAATTAATTGAATAAGTATTCTCGCATTACTCAAGTTCATTTTCCTTTAACCATTTCACATTCACATTCACATTTTGTTAGCTACATTTCCATTGATCTAATTATGTTTTATTATTTTGATCTTAACTAAGTTCTAATCCACTTCAATCTTTTGCTAATACTTTTGTAATTCATGTTGTTGTTACATATTGTGGCTGTTGTAGTTGTACATAGTTAACACACACCAAAATACACACTGAATCGATTAGGATTGTTTAACATGCAGTTAATATATGAGTTACACTTGATAAGAATTTACAATCTTACCATATTAGTGTTGGTATTAGTGTTGCGTCTAAAGACAATTTAGTTAATCTACAAACATGTACATATATTCTTATACAATCTATGTATTTTGCATATATTCTGGGCACACATACATGTGATTACTCGTATTCGAACCTTTAACATCTTAATTAATTAGTTACAATTAGATTGCGTCATAAACATACACACATACATATCTCACCACAAAGAATAAAAGGTTTCATTATTTTTATTATAATTTTATAATTATTTAAAAAACCAATTGATCTCTTTGGGGATGGACGGCGGCTTGTTCGACAATTTAGATTGTTCTCATCTTGTGTTTTGCTTACCAAACAACAATAACAAATAACTAAAGCTAACTAAAATTATAATTCGAATTCGTTGTTATTCCTGGGATTTTAACAGAGCATTACTTAGATGAATCATGGGGGCGTTGTGACTTAAACTAATTTCTAGCTTTGTTTCGTTGCTGATCTTAATCCTGTTCCTAATCCGTATCATCATCAAGCCGTAGGACTGGTGAACCCATATTAAAAAAATTTATCAAAATCGCTTGAATAAATATTTACAAAAAACATTTGTTGGTCTTAGTCTCATCTCTTAAAAGATTCGATATCATTATAATTATTATTAATTATGGACTGTAATGAATTTGTAGACTTTTATCGCTTTCATCGCACTCCAATCGACTAATAATTTAGTTAAATGGAACAGTGGAAACTGCTTCAAATACTACTTTGTACAGTAAAGATAAAGACTTGAAGAACATGATCTAATTTACATTTGCCTAGTACTGCATATTGTACACTATATAGTATGTGTAGTATTTATGGGTTATTAGAGTTATAGACATTTACCAACTTGCACATTTAGATAGGCCAAGTTAATGGAAATTCACACAAATACTTTCAAGTGTTTTCTTTTTGTTTTTATCATTATTAAGTGCCTGGAAGGAAGTGCTCCAAATGAGAACTATTGGCTTGAAACGCGTCGACCTACAGGGTATACAGCACCTACTAATACAAGCAACAAATAGATAAAAAATAATGAGAACTGTACTGCTTTCTAGTTACATTTAGCCAGTTTTCTATCGATTCTCTTTCTCATTTTCAACATTTAGTTTATAATATATTTTTAAAAAATACTTTCAACTACAGTATAGCATAGTATATTTAATGGTTACAGCTAAAATACATTTGCGTTTGCTTGTGATTTCCAATTGGAACTTTTAACAATAAAATACACACCGAGAGAAAGATACAGATACAGACAGAGAGTGGGGAGTGAGATAGATTTATGCACACTAAAAATTCATTTATTGACATTTGTTCAATAATACTTAATTTTTTGTTTGCTTGTCTTGCAATTCTTGATATTCAACATTTAGTAATGTTTTTAATAATAATTATAATTTTATACATATTTTTTCAAAAAATTCGTGCGCCTAAAAATGCCACAAAAATACAATCAAAACATTTCTTTGTTACTAAACTACAAAAATACATAGTACAATAAAAATACATACATACATTGATGCTGGCCTATATGTATACTATATATGTGTATATATTATATTAATATATTGGAATATTGGTGTAATCGGTTTCACTTAAATGTATGCGATCCTTTAGAAAAACTAACAACAATTAATTTGTGTGCTTTATGTACATCATGTATGTGTGTAGATGTGTGTGGATGTGTGTGTATGTGTGTGTTTGTGTATTTAAAGTTAAGCTATTCAAAACATAATAATACCATTTCATAATTCATAATTTTTGTCATTTTGCATACACAACTAAGTATGTAATTCAGTCTAATTTGGGAATTGGTCATCGAACTTTCATCTGGGAGGCAGAGTGCTCCACAAAAGCAGGAACCAACTAAAGAAGCCAACAACCATTACGTCTGTCCATGTATCTGTCTGTGTGTGTGACTGTGTGTAGGTGAGAAAGCTCTCGGTGAAAGCTTCTGCTTAGATCAAATGCGATTTGCGATTGGAGTGCTCGATGGCCGCCAGCAGCTCGTGCTTCTGTCGCACATAGAGACGACCCTTCTTCCAGGGACTCTGCAGCTGCAGCGGCTTAAAGTCATCGCGTAGACAGCGCTCCCTGGCCCCGATCACGGCCACCAGACAGAAGTTGTCCAACATATCTGCACTGTAGATCGGTCCCTTGCTGCCCTTGAGCACGGCAGCCATGTTAAGCTGCTTGACCACCAGATTGATCACCTCCCGCGCCGTTGTCTTGGGCGTCACGTGCAGCTTGAGGCTGGTACCACTGGCCAGGCCCGTGTTGTAGGCGGTGTACACCTGTATTATGCCTGCTCCAGTGGAACTCTGCTCGGCATTAAGGCTGGAACAGCTGGCTGTGTCCTCCTCGCTGCTCTGTTGTACCAGGCTCTTTGTCGATGATGTCTTGGAGGTGCTTGCTGCCATGGGCTCCTCACTGGACAGTGGCTTGATCTCCGGCTGCAGTGCCGACAACGAACTCTTCAGATAGAGTCCTCCCTCGCGCAGATTTGCACTCGAAGCAGCCTTCACTTTGTACTCCGTGGCCGGTTTGAGTGGTTTGTGCTCCAGATCGGTGGCAAAGGCTCCGCTACCCGTTCTCAGCGAGACACTGGAGCCGGCCAGATACGGCACCGAACTGGAGCTGTGTACTGTAATCAGCGGAGTCGGAATTGGTCCAATGTTGGAGCTGGTTCGCTTGCGCTGCGAATTGGCGGACTGGGGATGACGCAATGCCTCCGCTAAAGTGTCGTCAGAGCGTGAGGGGGGCAATGCAAAGACACTGCTGCTGCCATCCGATGCGGAATCCACGGCGGAGTAGAAACTACGTGCGGTGTAGGCGGAGCTCACGGAGTCACCGCTATTTTTGCGCAGCGAAAGTTCCGAGGAACTGGATGCGGCGTATTCAGTGCTGGATACCTGCAGCAACTGCTGCTGCTGCTGTTGTTGTTGTTGCTGTGGCTGTTTTTGCTGCTGTTGCGGTGCATGTTTCTCTGTAGGATCCAGCGGCGTACACTGTGCGGAAATGGGAGTAAGGTTTCTATGCCCGAGATTCGTTTCGGATTTGGAGTGCTCCGGTTTCTCCTGCCGGTCGGAGCCTTCGTTTGCACCCGGTCCAGACCAACTGCCACGCCCAGTTTTGGTAAACTTGGACTCACGCAGCGGCAGTTGCAACAGCTGCTTGCCCGCACCGGAGGCATCCTCCTGCCGCACGTGAGCAAAGTCGAGTATATCCCGCATGGCCAGCAAGGGCTGAGCGTGCTTGTTACGGGCATAGGCCACCACATCCATGAGCCAGCGTACACTCTTCCATACTAGCTGCAGATTAGCACTCAGATCCTGTAAGGTGGCCAGACGTTCCTTGGCCGCCTGCAGTTCGCTGCTGGAGAATGCCTCGCGATGCGAGTGCGTGGCCATTGTGGTGTCCAGTTCCAGAATACACGACAGTCGGGCATACTTCTGGACAATCGCAGGCTGATAGGTGCGCAGGTGAATCATTTCAAAGGCCTGGATACTCAGACTGGCCAAATCATCCCTTTGCAGCAGCAGCTCCGATTGTCCTGGCACTGCGCACGACGACTCCACCGAGGGACACACAATAAGGAAGCTAATGTCGCGACTGTGTTCGATGACCTCCACGTCGTACAGCCGGTGTGTAGCTGCATCCGTTGCCTTGATGCTCATGCTGGCAAAGAGTCTGTGCATCGCATTGCTGAGATCGAAGAGGAAGAGGCGCTGCACCTCCGTGGCTGGACTGTTGCCATTCCCATCACCGGGCGCACTGAAGTCGAGGGGCAGACGTAGTGGATCAGCTCCGCTGCGGTGCAAGGCCTGCCACTCCTCGGCCGTTATGTGACTGTTCTCACGCACCTTACAGTGAGGCAATACATTGGGTGACTTCACAGGCACTACCACCTGAATCTGATCCATTGAGCACTGCATCTTCAGATAGCCCAGGTAGAGACCCGGCTCCAGACGTTGCAATGCTGCTTGCTGATAGTACAACTGATCTCCGATGCTGGAAATGAGCAGCTCATTGATGTTGTAATCTTCATGCAGTGCTCCGAGTTTCTTTTGTAGTTTACTAACGGGCAGCCAGCGGGAATTGAGTATGGATACCGTCTTCTGGCTCTTCACCGACTGCACACAGGTGAACACCACAGTGCCGTGTGCATCCCTCAAGGGCTTGTAATACAGCTGGCCGAGATCGGAGATACCTAAAGCTGACTGCATCTGACAAACAGCCGACAACAGTTTGGTGCGAAAGTGCACGGGTGAACTGAGATTCCGTTCCATGTCCGAGCGCAGCGATTTGACATCCTCCCACGTACAGGCCACCTTCATCAACCAGTAGTAGTCCATGTGCAGGGCACTCGGATAGGATTCGTCGATCTCAATGACCGGCGGAAAGTCCTCACTGGTCACCAGCACCTTGTCATCGCAGTGCACAATACACGAAAAGTAGATGCCCCTAAAAAAGGCAAAGTAGGTTAGAATAGGAGCGTTTTAAGGAGTATCCTATCAAAGGTTTAACCCTCGCTTACCTCCGCAGCGTCTTCTGGAACTTAGAAGTCACCGAGAACAGCTGCTTGATGGTGGTTTTCTTCTTGGGATTCCGGCGCTGCACATTGCCCGGATCCAGCGTCAGTTCAGACACATCCGCTGGACGCGCTAATCGCACGGCGGTAAATAAATTGTCCAGTATGCGTTGTCGGCCATAGAAACGATCCTCCCGATTATCCAAGTCGCGCCAGGCTAAAGGATCAAATCAAAAGGTTATAGTTTAAATATATATTAATATATTTCTTTAGAAAACCGGTTACTCACTTGAGGGGGCGACGCTGGCGGGCACTGAGTTCAGGTAAGTGCCCCAACCCTTGACATTGCCGCATGCGGCACGCAGAAAGTACCGACGTCCCTGGGTAAGGCCGGCTATGTTGCACTGGGCACCCATAGTGCCATGGAAACTAATCCAGTCGAGCAGTTCCCGTTCACCAACCACATTGTTGAAGTCCGCGCGTGTTGACCATTGAACTGCGGTTAACGAGCAAAATGTCAAAATCACAGCAAGCAAAGCAGCGGTAAACCGCAGCAGGCAAAGGAAATATAGGTGGTGGGCAGGGCAAGGGTTCTTTAGGAGGTTTAGAAGGATGGACGGTAGTTAGTCCAGTAGTTTACCTTTGAATTTGGTGCCGATAGCACCCTCGAAGGGCTCGAGTATCTGTAAGCTGATGGAATTGTTACCAGTGACATCGACAACCACCGAGGCAGGAGCATCTGGCGGTCGTGCCTGATCCCAGCCAAGAAGCATGCGACGCAATCCCTTAACCCGCCTCTCCCAGATGCCAATCTGCTTGTCCACCTCGTTGCCAGTGCAGCTTGTTACGGAAGAGCCCGTGTTACCTGGATTTGAATTAATTCCCATTAGATAAGG
Source organism: Drosophila dunni (assembly GCA_018152125.1). Taxonomy (NCBI): domain Eukaryota; kingdom Metazoa; phylum Arthropoda; class Insecta; order Diptera; family Drosophilidae; genus Drosophila; species Drosophila dunni. The sequence goes on along the minus strand of JAECXC010001917.1, from coordinate 16,929,239 downwards.
TCCCATTGCAAAGTGCATAATCACCTACCAATTATGATGCTGGAGATGGAAGGGCGAGATGTGAAGACAGGTGGACACAGTCCCTCCGGTCCGCTGAGATCATGTATACGTGACTCGGCATCCTTGAGCAGTCCATTTAGCTTTGTTCCAATGCTTTCTGCAGAAACTGCAAATACACAAATCAACAGAGATTAGTCTAAAAATAATCAAGAATCGTTAATCATTCAAATCATGCTCACATTGAGAACTCTCCAGAGCACCATGCTGCAATAACATCTTGGTCATCGAGCGATTGTTGCTCAACACAGCGACGTCCAGTGCAGAGAGTCCGTCCGAATTAATACTGTAAAGGGAGAAAGTTGCAAATAAGTGAAAGTTCTTTGCGAGAAAAACTTTAACTAAATTAATGGAAATCCCGGCACGTATCAAAACTCACCCAAATTTGTCAAGTAACTAATTTCTGTACGGACTGTTCGGACTACGGAAACTTTAACTTTAATTGAGGAAAATATTTGTCTACCTTAGTAGCAAATATTTGATGTTATTTGCCAACTCGAACATGAAGCAAATTTATGCTTCTTGAAAATAGTTTCTATAAACCAGGACTATTGTTACAGCAGCCTATACTTAAGTTATGGGAAAGGCAAAGAGTTTGATCCCTTGATTCTGTAAAAACTTTTTATGAAACTATGAAAATATGAACAAATGTGGTTAATATAATTGTGTACAGAAATCATTTTCACTGAGTATCAAAGGCTTAAATATTTGTGGGAATGAGAATAAAGATTAAATAATTCCTGGCAGAAATATGGTTTACTTTATAGCCTATTTTGCCACGGGGCTCACAAAACTCATTCCGTTATTTCTTTAACCACGCAGAAAAAGCAATTAAGAAAGTCTAATGGGATTAATCGATGTTGATTTCAGTTTACCGATTAATCAAAATAGTTTTTACTAGCCGGCGCATCTCAAAGCATTATTTTGCTGCTACTGACGAAAGCAGATCCGCAAAAAACTACTTACTATTTCTATTGGGCAACACTAAGGTATTTAAACTTACCTATTGACATCCACATCCGTTGACTCCAGTATGGTGCGTGCCTTGTCCAGATGACCATGCTCCACGGCGGAAAACAGCGCTAAAGAAAAAGAGTTTCAATCATTTAATTTACATTTAATTTATAAATAAGAATTAATCATTGAGAGTTGATAGAAGGAGCAGAGCAGTTCAACGTAGCGAAGTGTGTTTACCATGTAAGTGCAGATTACTTTGGGTCAGCTTGTCCAGCTGTGCCTGGGCGAGCTTCAGTTGCTTCTTGGTCATTTTGCTGACCCGCGGATGTGGTGTATCACCAGTGGCTATCTTGGAGCGCATTTGCACCACCTGCGACTGACGGTGCACCGTCAACTGGTGTTGATTATTCGAGGAAGTGTTTTCATCGCCCACATTGCTGACCAGCGACTGCTCCTCCAGTTCTGGTGACTTATCCTCGTACTCATCACGTAATTTAGCATTCTTAGGCTGTGAGTGACGGGAGATGCATAACTGCTGTTGCTGCTGTGCCCCCGAGTTGGAGGAGCAGTGTGCCTGCTGCTGCTGTGGCAACAGAAATTCCATCTCACGCAGATCCTGAGACTGGCATGAAATCGCAGTGCGAATTTTGGCTACAGCGGCATTTTGAGTCAACTGCTCCGACCAGCGAAAGGAGCTGCTTGGCGGCGATAGTAAAGGAGCAGGATAATACGTAGGATAATTATCCTGATTGTTGTTCTCTCGATGAATGCTTTTGTCGCGTAATTTAACCGATTCAAAGTTCTCACTTTCACAAGGATTTTGAGGCACTAAGTTATCTACGTGGATGTGAGAAAATCATAAATGAAAATTAAACAAAAGTCAACAGAAGTTTGAAGAAAACAAAGGTTAGAAAAGTAAATTATACTATGCATAAATAATTAAAATAAATATGTTTATATATACAAGTGTATTGACCAATTGCACCGCGGTTTGAGTCGTTTTAGAAATGAGTTGTTTGTATGTGTGTGTGTGAGTGTTTGTGTCTTTTGTATTGCAAACAATTGCAATTAATTAATTAATTATTTATCAGAAATGTTCATCACTTTTGTTTGCGTTTGTTTAAATGACCGAATGAACAAGCCAATTACCTAGATTAATTATGCACGAGTATTCAGCACAGCATGAGTGTGTACTTCTGTATGTGTGTGGGTGTGTGAGTGTGTGTTACGTGTGTGTGTTTGTGTGTGGGTGACATGCACTTAAGCATCGCATGATTAGAGAGATGGCAACGTAAATAAAACCCCAGCTAAGCACAAGCGTTCATTCAAATAGCATTTTTTATTGAGATGCAGTGCATCCAAACCACTGACCCTTCACCCCTTACTACTCCCCCTGCCTCTATCACCCTTCTGATCCCACATGCCGTTAATTAAGCGCACAATTTGAAGGCCAGTCTTCAATTGATCCGAAATGTGGGCAGATGAATTATTTTGTGGCACGCTTACCATCAATGCTGGCATAGAGACAGTGTTGCCGCTGACTGCGTACAGACGACGGCAGGGTTGCCATCGTCGTCATCGTAGTGGGTGCAACAGACACCGACGTTGGCGATTTCAACTGACAGAATTTGGTCAGTTCGTTGAGCGTGTGAAATGATTTCTGGCGTATGAAAACCGCCGGAGAGCGAAGGCAGTTGCTCAGCTGCAGCTTTTGTGGTGGTGTTGCCACATTGCTGCTGTTGCCCTTGTTGTTGCTATTGTGCTGGTAGCATCTGCAACATTATAATAACATTAATGTCCGTCCCCAAACCGACAAACGAATTCGTGCCAAAAATTCTATATATTTAATTATGGATATTGTTTTTTTTTTTTTGTTTTTGGGTTTTTGGCATTTAACCAATTCAAACGTTCGGTCAGTTCGGTCATGTAAAACCATTTGACCAGCAACGAAAAACACTGGGATTATGGGCTTAAGTAAGGTCCAACGTATCTACCTAAAAACCGAAAAAATTTGTATTTATTGCATTTAGAGTCGGAATTTGGAATGCCGGATGGTGAAGTCTAAAAGGTTTTTCTGGAAATGTTTTTAAATTGTTACTTAATTAGGGGTAGCAAGTAATTTTATACAATTGGTAATACACAAGGCAGAAAATATTTCTGTATACGACATTAAATGAGGAAATTAAGGGAACCAATTAATATTGATTAATTATCAATGGTTGTCGAACTAATTAAAATTCAGTTAAATCATTATGATCGCAGGAAGATTCCCAAGAACAACGATCAAATGCAGGGAAGGACACGATAGGTAGACGTCAGTTTTTGTCAGCAACAAAAGGCTGGTCAGAAAGTCTTTTATAATAACTTTGACACTAACGCTCAAATCCGTGAATTCCTTTCGATTTTTGATTTAATTCACTTAGCAACAAACCCAAATTTCATTCTTTAAATCACATGCACACACACAGACACAAAAAAGTATAATTTAAAAGCATTTAACTGCCAGATTTATAGCGCACATTAACTTTAGGCACTTCCACACATCGAGACTCAAGCTTTGATTGAGAAACTATATATTTTTTATAACTAGACGATCGCATATATTAACCGAATGTAATATGAACGTGGGATGGGAACACCTACGACTGTTTAAATAGGGCATTGGCTTCCTTATGGTGGCTGTGCGCATGCGCGTTGTTCCATAGATGCCCTGTTGGGCGTGTCGCGTGATATCGGCCAGAACGACATCACTGGTATTCTGTGGCGACTCACTGCTCAGCGTACGCTCCAGATCAGAGTCCACAGTGGCTTGTGGCGCCAACTTCGGGGTTTGACAAAAGCTCTCGGGTATTTGCAGCAACTTACAGGCTTTGCGTGGCAGCGTCACACCCACCGGCAGCGATGACATTAATTGCTCAATTCCCAAATCCTGATCCAATGGTTGCTGCACTGTTTGTTTCTTGAGTGGCACAAAGTCGCCCTTTACTTTGGTTGTTACCACGGCAACAGCGTCGATTTCGTGCCACAAACGCAACGCTTTCACTACCTTTGACTTTTTTAGCGTTCGATTGCCGCCGCTGCCGTTGCCGCTGCGACTGCGCGCATGCAAATGGGCGCGTAGCTTAAAGGGCGACTGCAATGCCAGCGCAGGGCTGTGAAGCTTGCTCTTCAGGCGTCGAAGCGAAGCACGAACTGAGTGCGAGCGACGCATTGCTGGCAACTCATCATCCTCCTCCTCCTCTTCGTGCTGCTTCTCTTTCTCTTCACCATTGCTGTTGTTGTTATCCAGCTGCTGCTGCTCTTGTTGTTGTTGTCGTTGCTCCTTGAGCTTCGCATAGGAGCTCATGGCCCGACGGCGTTCCATCACTCAAGTATTTACCCCTCACTGCGTTTTATTGATTAGTTTCCATTAAAAACTGCATAAATTAAATGCATTTTCCACACATTTTCCATGCGCTGTTTGCGTTTATTGCAGGATTTTCCGTAGTGCGCGTTGCTCTTACAAAATGTGAACTGAGGCAGCAAAATGTAGTGATTCCATTGTCAACCACCCGTAGGACCCTAAATCCCTCTCTCTGTGGCTTGCTCTCTACCTAACTCCCGCTCTCCTAACCATGTCTTTGTCCTCTCTTGCTCTCTTCATACATGCTTGTGTGTACTGTGCTGTACGTACTTTTCTCACTGAACCTCAAGGGTGATTTATAGAGCCGCCTGCCTCTTTGTACCCATTTTTGTTTGGCGATAAATGTACCCTTTCCAAATATAAACTTCGTAAAATGTGTTTATTCGGTACTTCTTCAACTTTCTTAACTTAACTTTCCCGCTTTAAAACAGCTAACAGAATTACTTTGTTTAATTTTATGCACCAAATATTATATATATTAAAGAAATATTATATATAATATTATATAAACTTATTTTGCAGTGCAAAAAATATGAACCTTTGAATAAACTGAGCGCGCCAACTAAAATGTACCGAGAAATGCACAATGTACCCGTTTAAAAACAAACGTACCCAAAGCGGTAATTGTGTTATCTCTTAACGTGTGTAACTCTCTCTCTTCATTCACAACTATCCGCGCTCAATTGCCTACCTATCCACTGAGCGGAAATATCAGTCGAGCGCTCTCTTGAACCGCAGTTGATCCGTGATTTGTATAGTCACGGCAGTCTTTAAAATTTAAATTTAGACGGCAAGTAGAACTTCGTACCTGCGACGTCCTTTTCACAAGAATTCCTGTTTAGTTCGACCGTGTCTGCGCTGAGAAAGCGTTAAACAATTAAGGCGGCATTTCCGAAATCGTAAATCCAACAAATAAGTTGCCTGTCTGCTTGACAGCCCTGTTTGTTGTACTGTTGTTATTGCTGTTGTTGTGTAGTTGTTGTTGTAGGTGTGTTTGTCGCTGTGTTTTCAAGTTCTGTGCTGATTTATTGAGCGTGCCTTGCTGTCAGCAGCTGTGGAACTGGATTGAAAAACAACTGGCAATGAGCATTTGGAATTTTCAATGCGGAAAAGTGAAAGCTAATTGGAAAAACGATTGCCCTACTTGAGGGAACAACAGCAATGTCTTGAAATATGTAACACATTTGAATTATTTATAGAATAACAAATTAATTGAAATATTTCTACAAATTTAGCACAAATTTAGGGACAGCTGTTAACAAGTTAATTTTGAAAGCCACAATCTGCTAACCCCATTAAAAATGTTGCAGTTTTGGAACCCTCCCAAACCGGTTGCCTGAACATCTGTTGGGCTCCATTCTCTTGCTAATTTTAGACATTGTCTCATCACTCGCATGCATAACTTAACGAACTAGGTAATAAACAAAGGTTTAGGCAACATTATAAACATTTAGGTAAACATTGGTATAGCTACATTTAACACGAATTCATTTCTTCATTGTTTTTTTCATTTTGTTAAGAAAAAATCTACACGGCTTGTGCGAGGTCAGTGCCAGCGGCTATGAGTCTTTCTCGAATTCGAATTCAAATTCAGATTCAAATTCGAATTCCGACTCAAATTCGAGCTCGGACTGCATGACGCACAGCTGAGATTGTATAGCATTAGGTCTAATAAGAGGGCTGATACAATTGCTGAATCACGAATTCCATAAAGTCAGTAAAACGTGGAGCATGAAATTTTGTAAACACAGCAGAGACCCTATGAATAATGCCATAATTGGGGTAGAAAAAAAGGTGACCTTGAAATCGAGTTGACATAAAGATTCGAGTGTAAATATTAGATGATAATTTCGTTTTTGGTTGGGATGTGTTTCCCATGAAAGCTATTTATGATTCAGATTTCATTGGAATTTCAATATGAGAAGATCTTTACAACAACAAACATATAAACTGTGTGTTTGTTTATGCGAAATCTTGAAATTAAATTTGACTACAGCAAAGCGATGGCTCAACTCATAATCCAGTACAAAGCCAATTAATTAGTTTAGCTCGTTTACAGCTAAACGGCTGCATAAGGCCATATTTCTTAAAGCGGCCTGTCGACACCCGGGCACGTTCCTAATAAAGCTCTAAGCTCTTTGACAGATATTATCTCGGCAACTTGACCCCGGCACGAAAGTGAACCCAGAGACCTAATAAACTGTCAATTGCGAGCGTGCAATAAATAAAAATTACTGGTCCATAACGTTGAGCCAAAATCGAGTAGGAATGAAAAAGGTGCAGAATGACAGACTTTAAGATATTCTGCGGCTGCCACTTTATAAATAATTTATCTGCAATCGTATTTTTGGCTAACAAAAGTAGATTAAAACATTATCTACTTTTGTTAGACCCAAAAAACGATTGCAGATAAATTATTTATACAGTAAAATGATTTTGTACACTGATAAAAAAGTGTTTTCTCTAAGAGTTGGGTCAGGAAACAAAGAAATCGTTGATTTCAAACATTTCTAATGAAACTTTTCTTAAATAGACAAAAAATAATTTAATGTAAATTATTTTTCATCACAAAAGTTATTAATTTTTATATTTCTCAAGCCAAGCTAGTAGCTGAAAATTACTTTAAAATAATTTTCTTTAACGAGTTGCGAATTTTTGCAGCTTCAAATTGTTAGCTCGTTTCTATGCTTCTACTTTTGCTGACATCTCTTTTTGATTTTGATGTAAAGCATAATTTAATAAGTAGAATTTCATAGCACTTTTCAAAATGCTGAGTGTACAGTTTTTGCATTATAAGTATATAGAAATTACAGAGTATAAGCATAGAACAGAGCTGTAAGAACATTAAGCTTGCAATTGCATGATAATAAAATTTATGAAGCTACACAGAGCTAAATTGCCATTGCCCAACATAAATCACAGCACAGAGGCTCTAGCCGAGTCAAAGGTCAACTTTGGTGTGAGTAGAGAGTGGAGAGTGTGCTCAAGAGAGACAGAGAGAGAGCGTGCGAGAGAGTGAACCAAAACAACTTAATCCACTTAATAGAGGCGACAGCAGACACTGGGCGATGAGTGCAGGTCCTGGCTGGCCACTCAGGCGTGAACACACAGGACGTAGGACACAGGGCACAAGGACAAGAAACTGTCGCCTTACTTAGTTTATTGCAACATCACGTTGGGTAGGTAGAGGAGATGCTAGGGCGGTAGGGGGTTATCAGTGGGGTCTTTGTGCTGTCAGATCGCATTAAATTATGCCGATTTTATCTTGCATTTCGTGCTGTCATAATTGTCAAATCTACCACACATTAAACCCACGACAAAACGACGACGACGACCACTGAAAAGCATTTTGACTTCATTTAAATAAATTTGTCGCTTCCTCAATAAAAGCACCGAAAAGGCAAGAACTCTAAAGCACTCGGTTCACTGGCTCACTCTCCGAGCTCTATGGGGGCAGGGAGGTGGGACGACGGGGGAGTTGGGCGGACACTGGGGACTGTGACGGGAAACTGAGTTTAAAGCAAGCAAAAAGCATATTTTATGTCTTTGTAAAATATGAAATCGCATTAAGAGTGAGACAAGTAAAGCAGTTGCTAACTCTTGACTCTTCCACTCTCTCGCCCCAGTGTTAACTTCAACGGAAACGCCAATTGAATTTAAGTAACCAGACATTATGGATAGATAAATAGAAGATAGAAAGACAGACAGAGAAAGAGAGACAAAGACTGAAGAGCAAAGAAAAGAAGCATAACTGATAAATCTTTTCGTAGCTTGACCTTTGTCTTACAATCAGTCGTAACATTTAATACTTAGTTGTGATCTGTTCTGTTTTCTGTTCTGTTGGTTTAGTCACTCCTCTGTTCTATTGGTTTTTGTATGCCAAATCAGAGAACAGAAAACTAATGTATTCATATTAATCAGTTATGCAAATCGCAGACGCTTCGCTGTCTCTGTTCTCTGCTCGCCGCCCAAAATGAAAATGTGCCAAAATCAAACAATCCGATGTGGGAATGAAGAATACGAAAAACAATACGGAAAATAAATGACAACATTACAAAAACTTAATGCTCTTACAAACTGAAATATATACGGGGCTTAAGACAAAGTTTTTATAATAATTATTAATCATTTAGCTTGGTCAGGGATAAAGAGAGATTGAGGTTTTAAATTTATCAGTAACTGTTACAGATTTAACTTTGGTTTGCTCGTCAACAAAGAAAGATCTTACACGTATTCACACTTGGAACAATAGCAGACTATTATAAATAAATGTTTATTGTGAAAATATTGCCCTTTTATAGAAATACTTGTCACTGCTTTATGAAAATGTAAATTAAATTTTAATCTATTTAGTTCAGTATTATTTTTACTTGTACTCCTCATGTATACTATTTATACATCTTCTACTTTTGCGTTACATTTGTTATACCCTAACTTAAGTACTCTACTTCCTTGCTAATTCTGGTAATAAACGTTTCGACCGGGTCACTTGTCAGCATTTGCTTTCAGCGACCGCCCCAAGAATTTTCCTGACGCATTTTTTTGTAAGCCACAATTTCGTTTTGACCCGCGGAGGGAGAAACAAAGACCAAAACCAATAAGCCAACGTTTAAAATTATGCAAATCGCGCCAGATTTGCACAAAACTTTCGTTTTTTCGGTTTGTAAGTGTGTGTGAGTGTTTCGGGTCAAGGCGCAAATCTGGCTGGCATAAAAAAATGATTTCAATTTGATGTGGAGTCTAATTGAAAAGTTGATGGGGGAAAGTGTGTGTCTGTGTATGTCTGTAAAGAAGTGAATGCGTAGAAACTATTAACGTGGCTATTACTAGCTAGAAATCGGAAGTAAGGACTGACAATACGCTGAAAATAATTTAGACATAGGAAAAGTAATAAATAGGTTAAGTGGGAAGTGAATTCCTACAAAGATAGTTCTTAATAACTGGTACAAATGCCAAACAAACCGGTTTTAGGTCAGAGCTAATTACTCACTAGAAGAAAACAAACAAATGCACACTTATAGGTTTATAAAGGCAATCAATTAAGTACTATCTGTAATTGATTTTCATTTAAAGCATAACAAACGTCATCTCGGTGTGGATATACCCCACTCTCTGTGCTCTGCAGTTTATTTGAGTGACTAAAGTAACTTATTTGGGTCACAGCCGCTGTTAAGCATCCCGGGCAAAGGCAGCACATGTGGAGATGTGTGTGTATGTACGAGTGTGTGCGTGTGTTCAGCCCTTTGACCTTTGTGGCCATTAAGTTCAAAAGTCGCACAAGTTTCTTTTGCTGCGATACCGTTTGACATACATTTCCATGACTATTGCTGTCCATTTGCATATGTCTGTTTGAAAATCCGGATATATACATATGTATGTTTATGTGCATATATACGTCTATGTGGGTGCTACGTGCTAATGGCGCTCTTTTAAGACCGTCCCGCACAACGTGACGAAACGAACCGAATAGTTTAAATCACGAACCGATAGAAGACTGAATGGAACCCAAAAAGTATATATTCACATACATGCATGTATATATAATATAATAAAATCATAGAAATCACAAGAGAAGCAAGAATCGCAATAACAACAAAGCATTTTCATTTACATTGTTCAATTCAAAAGATTTTTGATTGATTCAAGGCGCTTATCTGCTTTGTAAAGCGATTTCTTTTAGAATAACCTTTGAAATCGCACACACACACGCACTCCGGCACACACATAAGCCATAAAATGAGGTAACCAGAGATAAAGCCTAAGGTCAAAAAAGCGTCGGTTGCGTTTCCGTTTACCAATTTGCATGGCTCAAATTTTGATTGAAAATTCCAGAGAAAAGCAATCGATACAAACGAGTGAGAGAACCAATAAAATTGTTGCCCATAATGAAGGTAATTGCAGGCCACATTGCAGGTCACGTAATTATCTATTTAATTCTTAGAAATTTTGGCCGTTAATTAAATTTCTTACTGCGCTTCAACGGAAGCAGGCCCAATTCTCGTCTTTATTGCATAATTTCCAAGACGGTAAAAATAGATACAAATGTATCTAGACAGGTGGTAACGAGCTGCTTACGCGTTATCGTAAATTTCTAAGACGCAACTTTTCTTATCAGTCAAAAAACTATTAAGTCCGCAAATGCTTGTCTGCGATAAGCGATAAGCAGCAGCAAAAAGCGAACAGCAATAATAACAATAATAAAATTTCTGAAACTTTGGAAAACTCTAAGGTCTGTGTGGGTCTGTGTGTGAGAGCCACAACAAATTTGAGATGAATTACTTTTTAATCAAACATTTAAAACTTTTTAATAAGCTAAATAAAATCAAAATAAATAAAAGCGAGCAGAAACTTACACTTTAGGGTCGGAGGTCTAAGTGCACTCAAGTACACGGCCCACGGGACCCAGGAGGGGTGGGGCCAAGGAAAACTGTTTTAGCTTTAAGTTTTTTTCACAAAACTTTATCCTCAATTCTTCTACAAAAATAAACACGACATGGTAATAACCCAAAAGATACCCTGTAGCCCAATCGAGCCAAGATTTGGGTGTTGAGAAGTCCCTTTGAAATGGGATACCCTTTTAGAGGGTATAACTGCCGTGTGTTATGTCGTTAAAACTTGGTCTATCTGCGTTGTGGGCAATGTGCCAAGTTAAAGTTAAAAGCTCTGCAAAATTAATGGCCAGCCTGAGCTTCAGGACCAATTTTGAACTTTCCGCTGCAGCGGTCACAAAACAACACAAATATGAAAATGACACAAAAACAAAGACAGAGAAAGAGACAGACGTTGAGACAGGGACAGAGACAGAAATGAAGACAGAGACGAAGACGAAAACGAACACAGTGCAAAAACAACAAAAAGCTTAACCTGTTAAGTAAAATGGAAAAAAGGCAAGGGAACTGAGATGCGACTTTCTTGAAATGTGAATAAACTTTTGAACGGCAGCTGGAAAAGTATCTTACAGTACAAAAAGCAAAAAAATACAGGAGGAAAAATGTTGCAATAGTTCAAGTTTTTCATGGCGTTGCATATTTTAGCCACAAAGTTGCAGACAGTCTATTATCAAAGTAGTTGAAGTGTGTGTGTGTGTGTGTCAGTGTTTCTGTCTTACTGTATGTTTGTATTGGTGTGTTTGTGTAAGTGCATGTCGTGTTGTGCTTTTGCTTACCTGTTCATTGTGCGGCGTACTTAAAATTGCAACACAAACAACTTTAATGAATACGATGAAGACAACGACGACGACGACGGCGACGTCGACTGCAACAACAACGCGACGGCTACAAAACTGCGAAAAACAGCAACAACAAAAAAAATTATAAGAGGAAGAAAAAAAAAAGTAACAAAGTGAACAACGCGTAAAGCTTTTTATACAGCTTTTAAGCGGTAAACGCGTGTGTGCGAAAGAGATGCATCTACACAGGTTGCGACTACGATTTGCTATAATTATGCTGCACTTTGTTGTTTTTGCTGCTGCTGCTGCCACTGCTGCTCTTGCTGCTTCTCTTTCCTCTCCGCGTCACTTTGATAGACACGTGAGTAAATTAGTTGCAGTCAAGTTGATTTCTCGCACAATGGACAAGACAAAAGCAAAAGTTCACTTTCGCTGCAATTGTTGTAGTTGCGCGTGCAAATAATAACAACAGTTGGGCACGCAACGCAATTACAGTTAGATCTTACTGCTGCTGCTTAGTCTTCTCTTTTGCCAGCTTCTCCTCCTCCTCCTCCACCAACTACTTCTGCTGTTTGCTTCTTTACTGTAAATTGCAATTTTACTGGCACGTAATATTTAATTAACATTGCAACGGCAGCAAATGCCAGCAACAGAAGCAACAACGGCAGCACCAGCAATTTCTTTTGTCCCGCGGCAAGTTTGTTGTTGTTAATTTTCTTGTCGTTATTGTTGTTGATTTTATTTTTTTCCTTTAACGTTTCTTTTTTAAACGAAAGCGACGCGTTTAGTTTCTGACACTGAGACACTTCGTGAAGCCGCAACAGCAGCAACAACAACAACAACAATTGTTCACTCACTCACTCACTCACAGATCTGTCGTTAAGTTTCTCCCGCTCTCAGGAGCGCACACTAACCTGAGCTCCAGCTCTCTCAAACGTCGGAGTCGGCGTCGACGCAGGTAACTTGTTGTTGCCTCTCTCACGCACACACACGCGCAGCCGCAAACAGGTAGTTGAAGAAACTCAACGAAGCAGAAACGGTACGCAGAGCGTCGCGTTTTTTACACATACTCGTAAATGAACTATAGCTTGCTTTTTCTTTTCTTTTTTTCTTCTTTCCCTTTATGTCACAATTTCTTAAGCAATTGGCCAAGTAACAGGAAAACAAGCTTGTTTCTTTTGCATAAACTTGTTTCAACATTCATGTATATAGGACACAACACAATTTGTCAGCACATGAAGATCATTTCTTATTTGTTGTTATTGTGAAAAAATATATACCGACGACGACGCGCGAAACGCTGCGCTCTCAACAAAAGTCGCAAGTCAACTGAAATTGAAGTTGTAGCGGTTGCAGTGACAGCAACGGCGACCGAGGCAGAGCGTCAACGTCTTGGTTGGGTGAGCGTAATGGTCAGCGCTTCACAGTTAGATCAGACGCAACCGCTCTCAATAGTGTTGGCGTTGACGATGGCGTTGGCGTAGACGTAGACGCCGACTTCGACGTTAGCGTTGCCAATTCGTGGAATTGAGCGATAATGCCGACGATCGCTTATGTTTTACTTAAAGCTTTTCTACTCTTTTCGCGTCTTTTCTTTATCTTTTCTTTTTGCTATGGTAGTAATGCTGCCCAAGGGGGCTGGTCTGGCCTTCAAAGCGAAAATTTTTTTGCGGAAGTTGCAAATAAAGCGCAGAAAACCAGTTGATAAATAATATTTGCTCTTACGCCATTTGATATCTTATTGAATTATTAAAATATCAAATGCGTCACAGCCTCTATGGAAATAGCATAGCACTTTTATGCAGCGTCAGTATAGTCCATTTGAATATCAATCAGTAAGCCGCTGCAAAAATAAATAATCCAACGAGTTGTTGTCCCACTGAGATCCGTGGTGTATCTTATCAATATGGCACACGACGCACGTGAACTGCTGCTGCTACTGCTGACTGTAACTAACCGATACAACTCCCTCAATTCCAATTGGCTCCCAATCAACTTACCATTAATAATTCTGGTCAGCTTGTTCCGTCGCGTTGACGACGGACTGAGCATACTCTCTCGCCGACTGCTGCTGGCACTGTTGCTGTTGCTTATGCTCCCACCAACGCCTGCCGTTAAGCCGCCCACTCCGCTGGTCAGGTCCCCGTAATTGACATTCAACTGAGCGTGCAGCTGTGACGATGCTGCCGCGGCAGTAGCGGCAGCGATGCTGCTGCATGTGGAGTAGAGGCTGCTGGCCGAGGGTCGTTTGCTGAAGGGTGAAGGGACGGAGGGGGTCGCAGTGCGTGGTATGTCCAGTGAGGGGCGTGGCAGGTCGGAGAACACAATCTCGGCAAAGGAATCAATGCTCGCCGAACGCTGCAACGCGCTGCTGTCCTTGCGCCTGTAAAAGCCAAAAGGAAAGGAAAGAGTTAACAGAGTCAAAGACCGGATTAAGCTGGGGAATGCGGTAGCAGGTGAGAGTGGTAAGAGGCAGTGGCAGCAGCATCAGGTTGTTGCAACTTGCATGAACAAACTTATAAAACTAATGCAATTACTTGAACTTCACGCAACCCTGGACATTTTAATGACCGTTAACTGTCGCCAGATCCGAGGTTCTTGTCGTCGCGGTCAGTGGCCGGCCTAGTTACCATTTACAATTACCATTACCATTACACATTGGCCATTACCCATTACCATAATGTAGACGCGTTTTTATGGCACTACGCTGCCAACTGGTGAAAGCCTTTGGGGTCTGCTTCGAGCCATGGCCAGCTGTCGCTAATGCCACGGCTAATGTGCCACTGCCGACAACGTTGTCATTGTCACTCCCCTTTCCGTTCCAAAGATGCCCCCTCGGTCTCACTCTCTCTGTCTGAGTCTTGCTGCCTTGCTTCGATACGACCAAGTTTATGACTTGCACGTCAAAGGTGTCAGCGTGTTCAAGATGCCCACAAATTGCAATTCAGTGGCTCTTCTAATGGATTAATAGCACACCTGTTCATTTGCTAGGTGAGCTACAAGACGAAGTGACAATGCTTAATTAGCGCATGAACTAAGTTGGTTAGTCTCTGCTGCCAAAATTCTAATTGAGACAGTTTCCAGTCCTTAAGCAGTTGAGTTAATTTCTTAGAAGGTAGCTGACTTGAATGTGTCTCTTTAAAGATCAAGTTTTAGTCTACCGATGGAGCTAATAAACTATATTAAACTTCCCCTTTCTCCCACATAAATTAACCATTCTGCTGCTCTTCAAATTTAAGGAAACTAAACAATGATTTAACTTCTTTTCTGCCAAGGTAAATATTAATGTCATAATTTAAATTTTAACCCCAACACAATTTAAATTTTTTGTATTACAATCACATTTATTAATAACTGCTACAATTAACAGCTGTTTATTAATCATCATAATCAACATCTGACAACTTAAATCAAACACAACTTACGGGAACTCTGTTTCTTGTCTGATGCTGTCGACATTACACGATTTATGTAAATTTCATGACATAATTAATTAAAGACTCCGGCATTTACATAAACCGCGTTAAATTCTAATCGGAGAGCAAGCCGTGATGGGATTAAAGAGCCCATAACCTTGTAATACTCATAACGAACATCAGTCAACAAATTGTGCCCTACAAATTATATGCACAACATGTCGTATGCGCAACATTTTTCAATTAAAACCAAAATGCGCTGTTTGCAATCAGAATCGAGACCTTACCCAAGCCTTGGGAAAACCAAGAGACCCATTAATAATGTTGGAGTGTGCACGAGGGTGTGCGTGAGTGTGTGAGTGTGTGTGCACATGCTAATTGCGTTAATTCGAAACCAAAATAAACGTTTAAATCTTGCGCTCTTCGTTGCCCCGCAACTGTGCAGACAACTTGAGAGGTACAAGGAAAAGGGTTAAAAGTTGTTAGAAAGGGGGAAGTGGAGAATTACTTTGCTGCAAAAACAATTAAGTCAATTCTCAATTAGACACATACATAATTTGCCCAGAGCTAAATACGCTTAATCAACGTAAATTCAATCAAATTACAACGCTTTCAAGCAACAAACTCCGCCTTCCTGCTCTGCCACGTCTGCCTGCCAACATAGCGAGCACGAACTGTGCGAAAAGTTCTTCTCATCACAGTCATTGTCAAGAAGGAGTAGTAGAAGAAGGAGAAGAACAAGTAGTAGTAGAAGCAGAGGAAGAGGAAGCAAAAGTAGAAGAAGGCAGCTTGCCACATTTCATGGCAACCGAGCTGGCTCAGCTACAAAAGCTGTAGTTGTCAACTTGATTGTGAATATTTTGTGTGAGTGTGGCTGTGTGTGTGTGTGGGCGTGTGTGTAGTTGACAGACGAAAAGCCTGCAATGCAGATGCCTTGTGGCAAGCCGAAGCAGAAGCAGCAGCATGTGGCAAGTTGAGCAGTTCAACAACAGCAAAGTCAATAATAATCATTGTTATTAACTTATGTTTGCCTACATTTGTGAGTGCGTGCGAGTGTGCGTTCGTTCATACCGTAGAAAGCACTTTAACTAACTGGAAACTGGCAACTAGCAAAACTTGCAACAAGCGGCAACAATAAACAAAAACTAACTAATTCAGTTCATTTGACATTTTCACAGAATACATTTCGCATTCACCTTCGCCTTCATTTGCCAAAAGTTGGAAACAATTTCCAGCCAACTACCTGAGCTGTTTGTTCTCGTGCTTGGCAGCTGCCCGAGCTCTCTGCATGTGCTAGTGTATAGTAAACACTGTTCAAAATTACCCAACACTGTGATGAAATTTGCTAAATCACATCACAAAAGTTTTAGTGGATTGATTGAGGCCAAAACGGCTAAATATAATTTTCATAGTGGCCTGAAACTTGTAGCCTTCTTATATTTTAAGACACAAATTCAAAACTATTTTGCTATTCAAAACAAATTTTTAACAGTGCATATTTTTGTAAGTGTGTGTGTGTGTGTCAACCTGTCGCCTGTCTGCCTGTCCGTCCGTCTATCTGTCTGTCCTTCCTTCTGTTTGATAACTGCCTGCTCATTCGCACTTTAAGCAAATTCCCATTTCAGTTGTCAACTCACAACTGATTTCCATGGGACTCAATTGTACCCATATGTGCCACACACACACACTCCGCACACACACATACACGTGTACTATTGAGCGTGAAATTCTCAAGAATTGTGTGTCGCCTTTGCAGCTCTCGGGAGTCCCGCTTTGATGCTTTTAAAATGATTTTGGTAACGCTGTCAACTTAGTGTGAAAATTTCGCTGACTAATGCTGGCAAATGAAAGATGTGTATGTGTGTGCGTGTGTGTGCACTTGTGTGTGTCGGTGTCACGCCCCTGCGTTACAAAATGAGCAAAAAATTAGATATGAATTGAATGGAAACAGCTCTCTTTTATGTCTCTCCAACGATTTAAAGTTCATCAATTCCCAAATAGACCATATGCTTCTTTTGGCTCATGTATTCGTGTATTTTGGAATTTGTACGCATAATTTTTGGGTCTTTTTTGGAGAGAGTAAATATGTTTTCAGTTTGAAATGCTTATGGCTAGAATGAAAATTTAGTAAGTAAGTTCAAGTCGAAGGAAATGATTTATGCTGAGACTGAGAACTATTTATTTAATTATTTAAAATAATTTGTTCTCAAAACATTTTTAAAAGCTATGAATTTTAAGACCTCCTATTAAAACAATGACATTTCTAAGCGTTTTAAATAACAGACACAGTTTTCGATTAAATTTGCTGAGGTATATTCCAAAATTAAAACATATATCTGAGAAACAATTCAGATCAGAAGGCAAGACAAGCTCCTCACTTAGTTACTAATATATATTTCAATTTATTCAGGATTTACAGCCTGCTTTGTAAGCTTTAAAATGCTGACAAAATAAGCTCTGCCAAAAACATGAATTTCAAAATTCATAACATAATATCACCTGAGGTGTTTTTCAGACTCGGAGTTTATTACCTTTCTTATGGCAAAGGATTGTGTGTAATTATGGTCGCCTTGGTAACTTTGACACTTTTGATAACCTCGCCTCGTTGCGTACTTCATTTTTGGCAACATGTGTGTGGCATCTTCTCTGTGTCGTATGTAATCAAATTGAGGCCTACGCAGTGTGACCTTTTCATAATGGAACTGACGCACTCAGGCACACTACAGTGTGGGCAACAGTGCGTACCACAGTGGCAACAACGTGGAATGACATGAATATGAATCAAAAACAAAATGACAAACGACGTAAATTGTGTACGACAACAGAACGACACGAGAAAACATGATAAAATTTGCACAGTTTCCCAGAGAGTTGTGCAACAAATTTATAAAATTTTACAGTACATAAGTTTGCCACGCCCAGACCGCTGCCTCTGCCGCTGTCCCCGCCACTGCCACCTCTATTTTTGTCTAATGAGTTTTGTGTACCACATGACGTATGCGCAATTTCATTTATGCCCCATTAACTCAAAAGTCAGTTAGACAGACAGTTGAGACGGTCGTTGTTAGTCAAGTAGTGTCCAGAATAAACCCCAAGAAACCGATGCTGTAGACGCGCCAGGATCAAGACTTTGGAATAGGACACTGTTTTATTGGCTGACTGCGTTTTGTCCTTCGGCGCTACAAAGCACTTTTTTGCCTTCTGCCTCATGAATAATGCATTCACAATTAAGCCAGTGAGTGCTCCGCACGATTTTTCACAACTCAAACACGGGTAGGGAAGATGTGATGCGAGATATAAAGAGAGAGCAGTTTAAGGGACCCAATCTGACTTCACTTCTAGACTTTTACAATACCCGTTACTGTGGGAGTTGGGCTAGACTGTAAGCATTTATGTTGAAGTTTAGAATGTGGACACGCCCTCTTGAAACCCTAGAAAAAGAATATAAAATATGCTGACAAGAAAATTCTTTCACTCTGCTCATCTGCTTTGAAATTACAAGCACCTAAAAGCATGCTACACTTTTCTTAAATCAAGCATTCTTATTGGATAAAGTAAAATTTCAATAACGGGTATTTTATAGTCGTCTATCGACTATAAGCAGCTGATTTTCCTCCCCTTGCTTTTAACTCATGCTGCAATGAGTTGTTGTTGTTCTTCTGGCTGTTGTTGTTATTGTAGTTATTATTATTCTGATTGTAGCTGCTACCGTTTTGTTTTGTCGTTGTTGGACTTGTTCAGAAAGTTCTCTAAATTTAGCAATAAATGCAGCAAGAGAGCGAAAACAAACAAAACACAATCTAACCCAAGGGTAGAGCACCCAAAAATTAAACTACCCCAAGACCCCCCGCAATGTTTTCCGCTCCCGCTCTCCTTAACTGCAATTTGCTTTCCAATTTTAAATATCAAAGTTTAAACTCATAAAACGGCGCTTTGGGTTATACGCCAAACAAAAAGCTAGTGGAAAGAACTACAGACGGGTGAAGTCGGCTTCAAGAGACCCTGTAACAGTTTCTTAAAATATCTCAAACTGCTTTAGAACATAGAGAAATCAATTGAGTTTATTGGGTCTGTAAGAAACTAACCTTTAATTTCTTTCCGTATATACCCTTTGCATGTTCTTCTTACAGGGTCTCGTCACAACTACGTCAGCAACGCATCGGGCAACTTTACGTTGCAATTAAAGTTACCGAAAATTTTGGGAACC
The DNA here is from genome assembly GCA_018152125.1 of Drosophila dunni. Taxonomy (NCBI): domain Eukaryota; kingdom Metazoa; phylum Arthropoda; class Insecta; order Diptera; family Drosophilidae; genus Drosophila; species Drosophila dunni. The sequence continues at coordinate 16,910,031 of JAECXC010001917.1, read as the reverse complement.
TCTCGTGGCTGTCACCACGGTCACCATTGGACTCACGACGACTCTGACGACAGCAGAACAACAAACACATAAACTAAGCTCAGCGGGTAAAACAAAAAACAACATTCTGATTTAGTTATGCAACTCCTGTGGCATGTTTACAATTATAATTCTGATTCAAGTTGTTCTGACACTTGACATTGAATTTTGCCGCTGCTACTGCAACTGCCACGCCCCCTAGCCACATAGCCAACTAACCCCCTTGTGGTCATGTGTTCTCAAGCTAATCCACTAACCAGAACTCTGATTCGATTCAATGTAAGCACAGAAAATCAAATATACAATTGAGCGCCTGAATAAGTTATGGAATACCATTGATATTTCATGCCATGCCTGCAAGATTTCATTGGAAAAAATGTATAAAAATATCAACTGAGAGAAAATATTTGAGTTTATACACACAAACGGTTTCTACTCATTTTTTAACAACAACAAATAACATATTTCATATAGAAAGCAACTTCAATTTTTTATTGAAACTGTTTGTTTTAAATAATTAAAAAGTTTTTTAAATAGCAAATCAATAAATCCTCTTTGTTTTATTAAAATGAAGAGCTTTTTAAATTGGTTCATAAATTCTATCTAAGTGAATTGAAGTGCAATTTGGGTAAAGTTTTCAATGCAATTGTATTAAAACAATATTCCCAATCAGCGATAGGCACGTAGTCGCCCAATTGGAGCTCAAAACTATTTCCGTTAATTTTGCGCCGTTTGCTTTCCCCTCTTTCTTTGTCCAACAACAACAACAACACTGACAACAGCTGCGTTGTAAATGCAAGCACACGCGCGACAGCCGCAGCTGAACGCATTTTCGGAGCTTAAGTTTGGCTCTTGAGCTCAACGGCGTAAGTGAAAAGTGGCAAAGAGTTGGGAAATGTTGAGAATGTGGTTAATATACATGAATAATTACTTTAAAATTGATTTCACCCTTCTTAAAACAGGGCAAATAGAATCCTAGGCGCTTTTAATATATTAAAATAATTTTTAAGAAATTATTTAGCATCTTTCAAGTATCTAAAGGGCATGGAAAAGTAAGTCTCATGTACCACCTGGCGTATGCTTATTAAAGTAACTAAATTTATGGCTGACAACGCGCCTTGACTTAACACTTTTATGCGGTCAGTTAATCAATGAAATTAATGTATTCATTATGCCCCAAGGTAATCCTTAATGAAGAAAAAGCGTAATTACAAAATTTTCACCCTTTTAGGCAGCAGCAGGAGAGATGTAAAAATCCATCATGCAGCATGTGTCTTCATTTGTGACCCAAAACGAATGAAGATAAATGCGGGCACTCGAGTGACGCTGGACATGTCATCAGTTGTTAAACAGCCACGCCCATGCCATAAAAATCTCGCCTTTGGCCCTGCAATTAGATGGACACATGCAAGTTGCACACGATTGTGGCTCCAGAGCTCTGTGTCTCTGTGGCACTGTGTGGGACTCTGATGAAGATCAACTTTCCAACTTTGAGGCGCAGAATGAAATTAAACTAATTGCACAAACGTTGCCAGTCGCAGTCAAGGTGAAAGTTGACAAACTGACATGAGCAGCAGCAGGAGAGTTGAAGCAGGTCGAGTATAGTCTCGTCTGCACTGGTCTGGTGTGGTCTTGTCTGGTCTGGTGTGGTGTGGTCTCGAAGCTAGCAGTAGCATATAAATTACATACGCACCTTTCCCAGGACAGACGACGTGGCGCCTCCTCACCCAATCCGAGGCCCAGTTCCATGCCGGTTGTGCGGATATTGTCGCCATGCGGCGGCTGTAGATTGGATCTGGCTGTAATGGCGCTTGATTGATGCAGCAATTTGGCCAACCGTGTGAAGGTCGTCGACGTTGCGGTCGGTGTAGCTCCCAAGGCACCACCCTCGGCCATTGCGAAATCATGGAGATGTTGGTGCGGGTGCTGATGCTCCCTTGACAGCGGCGTTGTTGCCTCCGAGCATGCCGTGGCACGTTTCTTGCCAGCCAAACGATATGGATAGCCACGTGAGGAGGCTGCCTGCGGTGCGGGAATTCTGCGGGCAAAATTGTAAAGTCAAGTGATTGCATAACATCGGCGGCATCAAGCATATGTCACGTAGTATGTGCCACATACACTGTACACAACATTAATCTGTTCTACACAATTTTTCAAATCAACGAAACGTTTCCTTGATTTTGACTGTCAAAAAAATAGGAAAGCTGCAATCAAGTCTCGACTAGTAGATACCTTTTACTAAGGCTCATAAATAAAGCGCAGTAAAAATAATTGCATACTTTTAGGTGCTGGTATAAAAGGCCTCACGAAGCTTGGTTTGTTTACTAGGTCTAATATTGATGTGTTTAAATGAAATAATGATTACGAAAAATTTAATTTATAAAGAGCAAAATGCATTTCTTAAAAATCTTTGGTATCTTTTTTGAAAATTTTCTACATCTAACTAACAAATTGTCAAAATGCCAACACTTAAATATTCTTTAGATCCTGTCAAACCCTTGTCTGTTTGCCTGTCTGTCTGTGACATATATCGCTTGCAAAGTTTACAAAACTTATATCACTCTACCAGTAAAGGGTATGACTATGTGAAAGGGTTCCGATTTGCGTTTGAACTCAAACATACCTCAACAAAAGCGAACCATCCGCATGACACTCGAAATCGTCGGATAGCTGATAGAGTGAGCTATCTGCAACATGTTGCTGATACAAATGCAAATTGTTCTGTGCCACATGCTGTTGCATGGCCGCATGTGCATGTGCCTGCTGATGTGGCGAGCTGCCTGATGATTTTCGTCGATAGATTAATGCGCTTTCATCTTTGGGTAAATTCAATGATTTCACCATCAACGTGTTGTTATTATTGTTGGTTAAATTGCTGTTGTTATTGTTGTGGCTGGAACTGACACCACTGCCACCACTAGCTGCTCCACCACGTGTCAGCAGAGACCAGCGATGACCACAGGCACTGCCACTGCGGCTTTTGCAGCCTAAAAGCCTTTCATCTGTGTGGGATATAAGAAAATAACATAAATTATTACTGACTAGCAATAAGTATAGATGTGTGTGTGGGTGTGTGCAGTTTCCAAAATTTTATTTATTTTAATGCGAGGTGAAAACTTGTCAGCAGCCCTTAAATTTACTTATCTGCAGTAAATACACCACAGGGAATGTGTAACATAAATTTAAGTAAATTCATGGCAATAAAACAAGAATAGTGACTGGTTAAAATCAAATTTGCTTGCTATCTTAGTCAATTTGTTATTTTAAGTTAAAGAAATAAAGTAAAATTGACCTTTACTGCATGTAGTTAAATGCAGCATCTTTGGATTGAATTTAAAGTGCAAGTTGTTGGTATTTGTGTAGTGCAAACATGCCGTCAGCAACCTTTAGCTGTGCAGCAGATACAAGCAAAAATATGTAGCATACCTTGCAGCGCATCGAATGTGATATATTAAATTCGAAGTACTTTATCCTATACACTTTTCTTCTATGCACTTTTCCCAGCGCATGTTTTGTATTTATTGGATGCATGACGAATCCATAAATAACAAACCAAGTATTCTACTTGTTTGACAAGCAGACACACACAAGCACGCGTGCGACTTGGACACAGCACTCGGTGCTCTGTGCTCGGGTTTTATTTTCCTTTTTATTTTATTGAATTCTTGGATTTCTATTTGCAAATATTTACAATTTCTCAAAGCGATTGTGGGGAAAATGTGTGATACCAAATGGATTAAACTTAAGTGCAACTTATTCCTGTATAACGAAGCCGATTTCAAACGCATTGATGCAAACAAAGGGAATTTTCCATCACTTATTTTTGTGTGGCCAAACGTTTTGTCAACTTTATTTTAAAATTAAATAGTTTAAGTTGGGTTCTATGTATAAGTCAAAGATTTGACATCTTAAAAGTTTAACATTGTTGGATTTAAATGTTGAAATAAAGTTTATAAATCCTCATAGCCATTAGTTCTACAACTTTTTTATATTTCACTCGCATTCTGACAAGTCCAATTAAATACTAAACAACAATTGTATCTACTCATTCTTCAACATTCTTGGAAAACCACAAAATAATTTATTTAGTTTTTGTGCAAGTCTAATTGAATTAAAAAACGCCCCAGGGGATGTGTGTGAACGAGGGACTTGTTACACATTCTGATGTGGAATTTCGGTTTGTATAAAGTAGAATTTAATTAAAATACAAAATTGGTAATAATAAAAGTAATATTTCATCAGGCTGTCAACGCGCAATTTCAATAGAAAAATACTGAAATTTATTTTGTATTTGTGCTCGGTAATTGTCTGTGGTCAGTGGCGTGTCTGTAGATATTGATATATAAATACTTTACGTACCGCAATGAAATGTTTGTTTATCCGTGTGCAGCGACACGGCCGGAAGTCCTGGCAAAATGATGGCGGGCAGCGTGCGCGACCGTAACAATGGCGGTGGCAATTTGCGACTGCCACAGCGCGATTGGGCGCCGCTTCCCCCAATGCATCCTGTCGCAGCGCCGCTGCTCTGTTGTGCTCTGCAACGATATTAAGAGAGGGAAGAAAGAGTGTGAGTAAGGTAGAAGGTAAGTAGGGAAGTCATGGTCAATTTCCAGCTAAAAGATACCCGTTGGAAGTTTTTGTTTGAGTTGCAGTCTCCAGCTGTGAAGTAATTATTGCATACTTTTAGGTGCTCGCGTTGCTTTATGCTCTAAGTGGAATGATTTATTAAATCAATAAATAAAGCACTCTATTTAACAATTTCGTAGTACCTTTAAGTACTTAAAGTACTTTTACACGATATTTTAAACATTTCATTTTAAATTCAGCCTCAGGGACTCGTCTCCTCTTTTGATGCTTGTTTACAGAGCATGGCCAAGATTATGGTATACCCTGACCTAACGAGCAACGGGTATGATAAGTCAATGCAATTATGCTTGAAAGGCAGCTCCCTGGTAAAGAAATGACAGGCAAATGCAATTACTTTCAGTTAGTTCCCCAGCATCCGGCCAAATGCCAATGCTATTGAATTAATTTCCGTCCCTTTTTTTACTTTTTATTTGCACACAGGAGGAAGAAGTTGCAGGGTGGCATATGGGGAGGGTGGTGGCTACATGTCAGCTGTTGATTTGCACAGTAGTATTTTTTCACACGCTGTGAATTACATTTGATTGTTGCCAGCTAAATGATTTTTCTTGCATTCCTCGACACTCTCTCTTATCTGGCATATGTGTGAGCTGAGCTCGTTGCATACCAAATGCGATGTGCTGTCAGCTACACGACACTTGATACCACAGCCCGTTCCTTCCCCTTCGTCCCCCTTCACATCACTGTCCTTATGCCGATGACAACTATAGTGCCTATAGCTATGCCATCTCAACCCTTCCGAAAATTGCTCAACTTGACGTATGATTGAATTTCTGGCACTCGTTGTCAGTCGACAACTGCGTCATTTGACTGTCGATCCTGTTTTTGGTGCTGACACGCCCACCAATACTCAGTACATTGCCCGTTTATAGTTTAGCTCATGACATTTTGGCAAAGCCTTGCAAGCGCTTAAAGTAAAGTCGTTTCTCTGTGTCAGTGTGTGCTGAATGCAGACTCAAAAGTTTTGCAGTCGAGCTCCTTCAGATACGGACATGAACATGTACACATTATTGATGATGCCACAGCAAAAACAGCAACAACAGCTACAACTTTTGGCCACCCGCTGCAAAAGACAGCTTTAAGCTTAGCACTTTTGGATAAAACTGGCACCCCAGTGGGAAACAGCGCGAAAGAGATAGAATTCACTTCTCTTCTTCTCCTTTCTCTTCTCTTTGCATCTTCCACCAAACTGCCGCACTCTGTGATTCTATTTTGATGCTGCACAAAACTTACATTCGCAGTTGTTTCGTTGAGCAGCAGAAAAAAGGAGTAAGCAGGCTTAAGTGGAGTGTACACGACTATGGGAGACTCTGTTATAAATTAAGAACAAACCAACTTCAGACGTCTAGTATTTAAACGAACCGTAAATCTATTGGATTTCCTGATTGGTTTAGTTCAGTACTGAACAATATATAAACTTTTACTGGCATCAGTCACAGCTTTATTATACTTTACCACCAAGTCATATGCTCTTTGTGTTTTCTAGATACTGAGCTAAAAACCGTGTAAGTTATTTATGCGCGTCCTTGCAACAGCGGATACAGAAATGCCAAATAGCTGCTGCTGCAACAGTAAATACAACACACTCACTCACACCAGTACACACACTCTTACACACACAGCAAGTATGTATACATTTTATTGTTTAAGAAAATTGTGCGAGGCTGCTTTTGTTTAAAAATGTATTATTTTAACGAGGTTTGTCTTGAAGTGCGTTAAGTACAGCCCAAACACACACACACACACACACACAAGGCCACACATTACGCTCAATAAGTTACACCTCATGCCCTTTCCAATCTGCACACCGTTCACCTTTTGACACAGAAGCTGTTAGGTGACACAGCAGGAGTGCCCCAGACGCTCAGACGTTCAGACGTGGCAGGAAGCACCGAAGGCGCCGCTAAGACGCCAAAAGTTCTTTGGTAGGCTGCACATTTGCTTCCCGTTGGCCCAGTGTAACCCACTCACATAACTCAAAGCGGATCTACATAATTGAGTCGCAGCCGTAACTCGTACATTACCCAACAACAACAACAACAGCAACAGCAACAGAAAGAGCAACAACAACAATAAAGAGCACTTGGCACTTGGCACCTTGTTGGGTCGCATGGCATCCAAAAGGAAACAAAGTTAACATGCTCTCTAAATTGCCGTAAAATATCTTTAAAAAGGCGCAACATAAAAGTTTATTTTTCTGATAATGTCCTCAGAGTATAAAGCGCAAAACAATAACTAAATTGGTCGACAACAAGATGCTCTTGTAAACTGAGAGGAGTATAAGGACTCTTTGTGAAATTCAGTTTATTTATCGTATTTTAGACGCTTAAACCTCACTATGGATTGTCAAGGGAATACAAAATGTTAAGGATTAATTTTTTCCATTTTAAAGCTATGTAATTGTCATTTAATTAAAGCATACGATTAAGTGCAATATTGTGTGTAGAATTATAATAAAGCCAACATTATTTTTCAGACCCCTTTAATTAAAATAAAGCTCTTCAGAACCATTCGTACTGAACTCTAACAAAATTGATTAATGAAAGAAGTTAATGATAGAGTTCTACAGTGAATAGTTAAATTCTATCAAGGAATTATAATTAATAAATGTGGATTTAATACACCGAACTGGCAAAAACGGCATTTGTTAACTACAGTAAAAATAATATTTGTTGATTGATTTAATTTAATTCTCCTGCTATTAAAAAATTGTCAAAGCTGGCACTTATTTGACCTTTAAAGTTATCCACAGCTGCAAATTTCAGCGGAAACTGGTCACAAATTGAAACGGCAAGTTTTTTATGGACTAGGCACACACACACACACTGGTGATACCCTTACACACACGAGCATATATCAGAGACCTGCAACGAGTATACTCGAGTACGTTCGAACTTTTCATCATACGATCGGGTAACGAGTAATTCAACGGGCTGTCCGAAAAATGTTCGAATCACAACGATCAGTTGCCCGTTTTCTGAATGATTCGAACCTGATCGTTTGATATCAAACAATTTGGTTGCGATCAGAACGATCAGCCCCATAGATCGTTTGCTGATCGTTCGAGTTGTCAAACGAGTATTCGAACGAGTATACGAACGCAACCTGCCCTGATCGTTTTTTCAGTACAAACGTTCGAGTAACAAGCAAGTTCGTTGGTTCGCTTGCGTTGCGTGACGTTCGCAGTGTTGTCATTTATTAAGATGAAAGTATGCTAGTTCTAGCGGAAAAAAGGCGATATGGCTAAATTCCAATGAAAATTAATAAGAAAAATGTTTAAACTTATATTTTTCTTCTTCTTTTATTATTAATAAATAAATAAACCATAATGTGTAACATGAAAAATGAAATAATTGTAATATATGTGCATTGATTTTCCCATGTACACGTAAGTAAAAGCTAGATCTGGCGGAAAACAATTTGGAGAGCAACACTGATGGCACGCGCAACAAGCCCGAGAGTTGTCTTTGTTTGTGTGTATTAGTGCGAGCAAGTATTGATATGTTTGGCATACCACGCATTTAGCTTATAGTTTTTTTTTTAAGAAATACTTTTATTTGAATATAAGAAAAGAGAAATATTTTATTCGAAATAAAGGAACAAAATTAAATCTTTAATGTCAATGTATTTAAATTACATTCTTTAAAGCCGTTAAATCATTTAGTCTTGTACCACCGCTGAGAATATTTCATGCAAAATATTATAAGTTTCTGTTTGGCTTGCTTACAACATGCTGTATAACGGCAAAATACTCGAGTATATACTCGAGTAAAACGAGTATAAGCATGCCCGCGGAACGCACACAAACGATCGGGTATCAAATTTGTTCGAACAAAACGATCACGAGTAAGCGTTCGAGTATACTCGAAATTTTTATACTCGTTGCAGGTCTCTGGCATATATCTCGGTCAGGCCGCAAAATTGCTAGGTCCACACGTCTGCCAAATTACGCATACGCCGGGTGTGCTCTATAATCCACAGTGTGCATGTGAGAGCGTTTCTATATGTGTGTGTGGCTGCGTATGTCGGTTGTGTAATTGCATTTGAAGCTGTGTTTACATGTGCGTACATAATTAGAGCAAATGTTGTTCATGTAATCAAATCAGCAGCAGGATCAGGAGCTGGAGCCGGAGCCGGAAATGCACAACGGAGACTGGGTGGCATTAATGATGGCGACTGTTCAGCCGACAGCTTTTTAACTCTTTTTTTTCTCTTTGATGCTCCTTCTTTACTTGACAGACTTGTTGTTGTTGTTGTGACTTTTTCTTGCCTTTGGCTGAAGTTTTATAATGGAATTAAGTGATGCGTCAGCTGGCAAGGCAAGTGGGCTTGGCATCTTGGCATTTTCCGGGGCCAGGGCCAGTGCTGAAGACAGGGAGTGTCGCATTAATGACTTTGCCGAAACTTTAAACATTTTAACAAGCTTCGCTGGCAGACAAAGCTGCCTCCCCCGGTCCCCCGCACCCACTTTCCACTCAGCCTCTCTAAATGCGTGCCGTTTGTTGGATTTTCTGTTCGCCTAATTGAGTTTCCAGCTACTAACATTTTCCATTTTCCATTTTTGTTTTATATATTTTTGTTAACTTTTTTTTTTATTCTAGCCGAGCAGCATGTGAATGCCGGAGCATAAAAATCATTTATATTACGAGTACAGCGATGCAGCGAGGCAAAAGAATTTCAAAAATTCGCTTTAGAGCAAACATAAAGCAGCACGGTAAAATCAACAAAAAACGAAGAGAAAAAGAACAGCGCTGAGAAGCAGCATAAAGAGGACCGCAGAGAAGAGCAGCAAAACAGCAGAAAAGTGGAAAAAGGGAAAGGGCATGAAATGGTGAAGAGCAAGACAAGTGCTTGCTTTTTGGAGCGTTCAAAGTAGTATATATTATGTGTGTATGTATGCGTGCATCTAGCTGGCGGGTGTACATGTATGTGTCTATGGCCCGCGGACGTGTCACACTAAAACCAAACTCTATCTTGGCTCGCTTGGCTGCCCGTAGCTTGGAGTTTGCCACACAGTTGCAGCAGGAGCACCAGCAGGAGCTTTGCCAAGCATTACATTTCACCTGCATTACCATAAGTTGCTTAGCAAATTTTATATAGCAGCGCCCGCAGGAAGCTGCGTTCGCCAGTCGCCCTTCAAATCGCAATTTAAGGTAGACACAAACAGCCCTGAGCTGTAAGTGGCAGGTGGGTGGCTTAAGCAGTTGGGCTGCCAGGGGTGGGAAATGGGAGTGGGGGGCGTGGCTGTGTCTGCAATATCCGTTTCAATCCAATAAAATCAAATGCAGCGCCACAGAAGACAGCGATTACCGAATGTCAATGATGCAAACCATTAAGTAGACAAATCCTGTGCCAGAGACTGCAAAGCAAACCAAAGCAGTGCATTAAAGAAATAGCTTGATTTTATGATCCAACTGGCACTGAAATTGCAGACAAGCTAGACAGTGGACTTAGCAGTCCTTAGATAAAACGAGTTTACAGCTGAGTCTGGGATTTCAATGCACAAATTTTGTATTAATAAAGAGTTTAATAAATTGACTGTTTGCTATTCTATTCACGACATGTATAATATGCCAAAACAAATCACTAGATAAATTGCTTAGGTACTAACTTATCAATCAGTGGCTTAATGTTCAGATTGCTTCCAAAAAATTATCTTAAAGTTTCTGATTTCTGTCTGTATACAGTTTAAACTGCAGCTGATGGAGTAGCTGCTGATTGCAATATATTTATCGTAAAAAAATAAGCTCTTAAGTAGCGTCTGTCAATTCGTTGACCAACACAAAAAAATGCTTGTAAATTCTGTTTGCATTGGGCGGAAGAAAATCCAGCAAAAAGCGACGTGGAAATGCGATAAATTCAATACACTCGGATTTTGCGGCTTAATAAGGGAAATCCTTGTTAAAAAATGAACGAAAAGAAAAAAATTAAAAGAGGATTGAGAGAAAGAGAGGAAATAAGCAAGTTGCCAACTTAAAGTAAAGCACAGAGAGTGGGGAACAAAGGACGACAAGGGATAAGAATCAACTTACTGTCGCTCCTTGCGCTGTTGCCGTTTCTTCTTGAACGCCTTTTTGACGCGCAGCAGGAGAAAAGCGGCTCGATCCACCGAGAGGGTAGTGCTCTTCTTTGTCGCCGATGGCGTCGCTCCATCGTCCATGATGCGATTTTAGTTCTTCCACTGAGTGTTCCTACGAAGCTGCTTACGATTGTACTGATTGCTGTTGTTGTTGCTGCTGTTGTGTTGTCAGCTTAAGGGACGTTTGTAGCCAGTATTTAAATTGAAATGCCAATGGCTGTGCCCGTGCAGTCCTTGTGGCTGCCACTGCCAGCGTCGCTGCCAGCGTCGTTTATGTCGACTGCTGACATTTGTATGCGTTTTGCGTTCCTTCGGTTGTAGTTGTTGTTTTTGGTGTTCTTGTTGTTGTTTCGCTTTGGCTTTTAACTTGTTTCCTGTGCGAGTTGCTTGTTGTTGTTGTTGGTTTATGCCTCCATTGTATGGCTACACTTTCGTTTTATTATTTGTACTATTATCTTGTATCATGTGCTTTGTCTGGCGTAACTTAATATGTATATATAAACATGTACACTCTCACACACACACACACACACCGGCACGCGTAGCTACACAGACGTGTCCTTGCAAACGCATACGCAGTGTATGACAAAATAATAATATTTTGTATTGTCGCATGAGCCAAATACCAAATGGTTACACATACAAGCAGCAGCATCACACACAACAAGAACTCATACCCAGTGTTGGCACTTTAGCTGATTTTATAATTTCAGCAGCTAAAAATCTTAAAAAAACTCCTGTTAACTGGAAAGGCAGCTTAAAATCTTCTAAAAACATATTTCGAAACAAATTCTACTGCAGTTTAGCTTAGATGTGCTAATAAAGTCGTTATAAAATGTTTTTGGTTTCATTTATTTAAGTTTTCTGTGCAATTCTTAACTTTTGGCTGTCTAAGTCCTTTCTTAAAAGCTTTTTTATTTGTTTTAAAACTATATTTATCCTTTTGTCAAAAAAAAAGCTATTCCATAAAATGCTGGCATCACTTCCCACACCTCACACTCTGTTACTTGCTTCCGCTTTAATGGCAACGCCTAAAATGCTGCTGCATTATTTTTTAAAAACCACCAACTCGCATTCCCACTCACACTCGCACTCAACCTCTTCCTCTCACTCGCACTGAAAGTAAAAGCAAGAGATGGCGAGAGTGTGTGTTTATGAGATATTGTTTTATTTATGATTTCTTATTGCTGTTGTTATTGCCGCTAAGCTCGTTGCAAATTTACGATTTTACGCATTACCATAAGCAACTTTTATGAGGCAAGCCCAAAACGCTCAAAGCGCTCTAAAGTGCGGCAAAAGGGGTGGAGTGGGAGATGGATGGGCGGCAAGCAAACACGGGGGCAAGGACACTTGTCATGTGGCGCATTTTATTATGCCAAAAATTGAAATTCATGCGCCGCCATCAGTTCTTGCCCTACTCACTTACGAGTGACAAATTCATGGATTGCCTTTTCCATTTTCCATTTTCAACATTAAACAATTGCTAGAGTTTGTTGTCGTTGCTGTTGTTGTTGTTGTTGGTCTGGCAGCCAGGTAAATGGGATAAGTGATCAAAACTTTTGTTAAGTATGTTCTATTTTCAACACTCGGAACAGTTGACAGAATGTCTGTCAGGTGTCAGTTGAGTTCCATTGACGGGCTCATCATCATCATCACCGTCGTTATCATCATTATTGGTATCAGCAGCAGCTTCATTCGAACTGACATTGTGCCTTTTAATACACTGCCAAGAGGTTATTACGAGTCAGTAAATGAAATGTGGCAAGCATCTTAAATTTGGCATAACTTTGTGAGTTGTCAACATCGTTCGACCTTGTAGGGTATTAAATATTCAGCTTACCCATGTTAGATTTGGCATACCGCGTTGCCAGATCAATTACGGATTAACTGTCAATTTCATTTGTGTGTGCCAAAAGTAATCTGTGCCAAGCTTATGCCAAAATTGAAATCCCCCAAACAGAAGCTGCCAAACATCAACTGGAATGTCCTTAGACTCAAACAGTTTTTCCTTTGCTCCTGCTTCTAACCACAGAGTGCTGTGTGAATTTGAGTGGATTTCAAAACATTTTAAGCACTCACACACCTGTGTGTGTGTGTGTCAGAGTGTTTGTGTGAATGGTAGTTGCCTTGATAAAAGATAAGCAATTGCTGCCCAGCTGAGCTGAGCTGGCTTTGATGCCAGGGACATGCCGCAAAGCATCTTAGTGCAGGTTTTTGTCAGAATTGCTGGCAGTTAACTTAATATTGACTTACGGGCACTTGCTTCACACACAATTGAAAACTATTTATGGCCAAACGAGGGGGAATTTCTGGGGCACAAAGGACCGTCATTTGACCAGAGGTGATTGCCCAATGTCTGGCCTTGACCAATTTGTGTGCAATGAAACTCAAAGGAGCCTGCAATTCAGCACAAAATCGTGCTTAATGCTAAGCTCACAAAACTAAGACTGAGTTTTCTGATAAATGAATGAATGAATGGATGGATGCATGGCATTCCCCTATTTGTAACAACTAGGTCAACTGATAAGGTAAACATTGATGGGCTAGTTAAGTGTATAGCTTAATATTGATGTGATTGCTGTGATGTGCCTCTGGCAGCTGCTCTCTATTGGTTAAATTAACTTATTTGTAGTCGCTTAGATTGATAAATTACAGACCAGGGACTTGGACAAGGAGACTACCAATGGTCAATTGGAATTAATTGGAATTGAAATCATCATTATCCAAAGGGATTTCCAAGTGATTTTTCATTAAATAAAGTGGGTTGTAATAATAATCAGATAACTAGGAAGAAGGACAATCCCATTATAGCGCGAAAGGAAATTGTTTTTTAAGGAAACATCGAACAGTTAACTTGTTATTATTCAATAGACATTTGAAAGTAGTTATTTATTGCTAATTTATTTAAATTTTTACTCTACTTAAAAGAAAAACTAACTCTTTTTGAGGATTAAACACATAACCACAAATTCTGTCTCAAACTGTACCTCAAACTCATTTTTTCCACCCAAAATTGGTTCAAAATTATGGAGGTTCGCAGCCTTGTTAAGCCCTATAACCCAAAGACCCATAAATAAGAGCATTGATCCAATAGAAAGCTGAAATAAAGTACATGTATGATTGTATCAGAATATTTGCTGCGGTATTTCAATTACGAGTATAGAAAATAGAAGGGAAATGGTTTGGAATTTGTGGGGAAATAATGGAAGAGAAAGAGCTCTCTCTAATTGCTGGCATGTGAAGTGGGGTGGTACTTTTGACCCAATTCCCCGAACCAATGGCTGGCACCTGCTGCACAAAAGCACCGCTAAATGTAATTGACATTTGCTTTATGCTGATGGCAGCTGAAGCGGCTATTGAGTTAATTGAATGCCAGTTTTGTGCTCAGTTCAGTTCAATGCAGCTCGGTTCCGGCCAGTTCAATGTTAGTCATTTTCACACAGCCACGCCTCTTTGTGGCCATCACAAAGAGACCACAGTAAACAGAAGAAGATGAAGAAGAAGCAGCAGCAGCAGCATAAATTGCTCAACATGACATTAAAGTCAATCATTTTGAATTCAGCAAGTTAAAGTGGCGTGCCACAAACAGAGCCTATCATAGCACGTCACTGGCAGCTGATTTATTTAACATTATGTGTTGCGCCAACAGTTGTGGTCAACACAGCATGCAAGCCGCAATTAAACAACAATTTGCAGACAACACGGTAGACAGGGAAGCCAAAAACCAGAGCAAGGCAGAGATAGCGAAATGTAAGGTAATTTTAAAGTCACACGAGCGCTGGTTGAAACTCGCTTGACGTTTGATATACCCTTTATTCAGTCCAAAGGGGTATATTATTATCGTAACTCGTGTAACACTTAAACTGTGGCATTAAAAGATCATAAAGTGTAAGTGTTTTCTAGCAGCTGCTCAAAGAATTAAATCAGCCACCTAAAAGTATGCAACAAAATTTAAACTCCAGCAAAGCCAATCTCATAACTGAGCATCCTAATTGTCTCTTGGTCCCAGAGCTAAACAATACGTGATCAAGTCCAGCTATGAACCTTATTTATAACTTAAGAGCTTATGTGTTTTTATATAAGCACTTTATGTACCTACTTTTTTCAAGCTAGACCGCTGGTCAGGTAAATGCCTAAACCTTGTTTAGCATAATTTTCTATGGTTGCCAAAACATGTTTTTTTCATTTACCACATTCGCAACAACAGCAGCAACAACAAGGCACAAGAATAACAGAGGAAGCTGCTGCAGGCGGAAAAGCCAACGTGGTGGCCAATTTCCACACCAACTGGCCGACAACTGGTCAAAAAAAGAAGGAAATGAGTGCAAATTTATGCAGAAAGTAATTAAAAGGACCGTTGTTCTCTCTGCCATCCTGTTATTTCTTTTCTTTTGTGTTTTTGTTCTGCCACCACTCAACGGAGAACGCCTCTTGAAACAGTTGGGCGTGGCTAGGCACCTTTTAGATGCTTTTATGATTTTGACGTGGCCCATAAAAGGCAACAAAAATTTAATGAAGTTGCAACATAAAAATTGCAGAAAAGCCACAGTCACCTTTGGCATTTGGCCAAGTGCTTAATGATTGCGAGTGGAATTCTCAACCCACAAAATCTAAAAGGCAAACACCTCAAGCCAACAAGCTGGCCAACTTGCTTCCACCCGGAGGACAGATGCACAGTTAGTCCGGGTAAACGCCACAGCCAAAAAGGTACAATCAATTTTACGGCTAGGAACAGAAAAACTCAAACTCAAACTGAGCTCAACTCAGCTCAGCTTCGTTCAACTTCTGCCCGACGGCTGGCTGTTGGCCTGGCTTAAAAGCAAACAAAACACTGCTAACAAGACCGAAAAACAGCAACAAAAACAGCTTGTTGTGTTGCCGTCCACTTCATCGAAAGACTAATTGTCAACATGCTGTTGGCCCTGTTAACCGCCTCTTCTGTTTAACACAATGGGCGTGGCTTCGGGGCATTAACTAACCATTTGTCGAGCTGGCTGCTTAATTTATTAAAAATTTAAAAGCATTGTAGAGCTTAGCTAAGCTCAGCTACGGGCTTACACCACCAGCAACACCCGCTCCACTGACCCTTTTATTATCCTTGTGGCTCTCAGTTTCAATAGCTTTCCTCCCTACACTATCATAAACATGCTGTTAGAGCATCAATTTATCAGGCGATTTGTGTATCTTAGCATCTACTATAGTTTATGAAGCACTTAATGACGTTGCCTGATAAAAAATTGCTAACGAATTTCACATATTTTGTTAAGCATTTAACTTAACTTTATTGGTAATTATTAAATTTGTATCAACTAAATATTCAAGTCTGTGTAATTACTTTAAAAATGGTTCGGTTTAAAAAACAAAGGAGATCAATATAAAATGTTTAAATCGAAGTTTGATTTAAATTATTTTTTATCAACATACTAATGACTACTTAAAGTACATAGATATGTTCTTCCCAAACAATTTAGTATTTTAACCGAGCTTTAAACTTTATTTAATACTTGACCAAATTTGGCTTACCACGAGAGAATAGTTTCCTCTACTCTCTGGTCATAAACAGTTTTTTCTTACCACTGTTATCACCACAGCTGCCATAACTATTACTATGATTACGTTAAGCATAACTACTATTTTATTATCATGTGTAGATCGAGTGTAATGTCTTAAGTCTTGCTATTATTATTATGACAAGTATCATTCGTTTTTATCATTACAAATAACAATCTTAACTTCAAGACACATTTGTTCTACAATTGAATTAGTTTTAATCATCTGTTAAGCTTTAATCAAAGAATTGTTCGGGCTGCTAAGCAGATACATATATGTACATATATTTTGGCCATGAGGCACTGAGGACAATTAACACGAAACTTATGCCCAAAAGTTGTGATGTTCAGTCAACAGCTACCTAGACATGGCTTAAAGTGCCCTTTGACGCTTGCTTGTTGTTTAGGTCTCGCCTCGTTTCAGGCCCCTTTGTCTGGCCATATCATGTCAGTTGGCAGTTAGCAGTTGCCAGTTGCCAGTTGGCAGTCAACAGACACCCGTCGCCTATTAGAAGCCAGTGGCAATTTCAGGGTACTCGTAAGTAAAATGTATGGCCTTATCTCTTGATGCCACGACAATATTAACACTTGACTATAATTCCGAGTGCTGGGAGACCTGCGACCGACCGACCGACCGAGTCAAGCTAAAATAACGGTCCACAATGTCGGCCATTTTCAAGTATAAATAGCCCCACAGGCAGCCTAAGAGAACGAAAGAAAGGAAGAAACAAAAAACAACTGAAAACAAAGCATGCAAAACGAGCTGGCTGTGAGCCAAAGGCAAAGAGAGAGGGACAGAGAGGAGAAAGAGAATAGGTTGATAAATAATGCCTGAATATGTGAGTATGCGACGTGTTAACAACGCCTTGAGACGCAATGAATACCGCAAGGGGCATCTAATCTCACGTATTCCTTGTATTTATAAACTTAACGGCAACGGAGCATGTTTAATAATACAAACTAAGAGACTCACTAAGCAAATAGCAGGCATAACTACCTCAACACGCACTTGCTAGCTATAAACAAAGCGTAGCCCTTAAACTTATAAAACTCAAGTTTAATAAATATTTAAACTTTTTAAATTACTTTTAAACTTTTTAAGTACGCTAAGAAAAGAGTTTAGTTTACATGGTCAAATTTTGTCACTTTCAGAATTTCCAATTGATTTTTGACTGGAATCGTTTAATTAGCATAATTGAACCGACTTTACACACAAAAGTCATATTTTCTCATTAAATATAATTTCATTTCAACCCTTTTTGTATCGCTGTCATCAATTTCTTATCAATATTTTGTTGTCTGCCACTTTAAACACTTTTTTCTTAAACATTCTCAAAAATAATTGCCCGGTTACGCACATTAAATATTAACTAAATAAACAGTTATTGATTGTTTCAACAAAATACTTGAACCCTTTTGAATATTTAACAAATAAGCTAATATTGATTTAGTTATTGAATTTTTGTGTAGAGTTTACAGGGCAAAAACATCGGAAAGAGTCTATGGCAGTTGTTTTCTTGGCTCACAGAATTCTCAATTTACGATGCAAAGACACCCACACTCACACACACGAAACTCAGACTCTTACACGCACACACACACACACACACACACACACCGAATAGACAAATATGAGTTTGTTTTTTCGTCTGGTTGGAGGCATTTATGGTTTAAGCTGCCAACTTTTGTTTTCTTTTAGCCGCCTTTTTTGTTGCTTTGTTCAGAGCGCGTTGCGCTGAAAATTCTATGCCACCATTGACTAGCAAAGAATACCCACATAATCACACACACTTGCACACACACACACATGTGCACACACAACAGTAGTCAAGCAAGCGTGTGTGTTAAAGTTTGTTTTGCTAGTTGGTCGGTTGCCTGCTTGTTTTTTTGC
Organism: Drosophila dunni; assembly: GCA_018152125.1. Lineage (NCBI taxonomy): Eukaryota > Metazoa > Arthropoda > Insecta > Diptera > Drosophilidae > Drosophila > Drosophila dunni. Next base: position 16,891,850 of record JAECXC010001917.1, on the reverse strand, counting down.
CTGGTTGATTCTGCCTTGGCCGTTTGGCTAATGCCAAATGGCTTTCGGGCACAAGACAATTGAGCAGCCCACACACACACGCACACAGACACACATATCTATACATATATATATATAGCAATATCTGTGACAAGGACAGGCAGCCATCTATTCGGCAGGGCAACAGAAGAGAAGACAAAAAAAAGGTTACAGAGATTTCATGCCCCAGTGCATGCAGCAGCTAACTTATGAAAGGCACCAGCAGCTAAACACACACCAACACACACACAGACACACCCCTACACACACACACACACACCCCTACACATTGTATATGGAATTATGATGACCAATAAATGAACATTGCTAAACAGAAGGCAACCGGGCCAACTCAAGATAGCCTTGAAAAATTGCTGTCGCTTCAATTGAAACTTCAAGAGTGCAACATGATAGCAACAACAACGGCAACAACAACAACAACGTCAGTATATCATCACTTTGTTGTTGTTGTTCACGTATTATTTATGGCTTTATTATACAGCCAGCCCCCAGGCAGCATTTCTTTCTGCTATTTTTTTGTGCAGAATTGGCACAAAGCGCAGCTAATCAACGATGAAATTTCGAAACAAGCTAACAGTTGAGTTGCGTATACGCGACTTGGGCCACAACCATTGCTCTCACTGACACTATGTGTGTATGTGTGTGTGTGGAGCTGCCATTGAGCTTTACAATTTGAAATAACATACTTGCCTTGCAGCTGAGTGTGTGTGAGCTGTAATAAATAACTGCACAAGTGCAGTGCGAATCAAGCGAAAAGTATGCGAAAGAGTATACTCTTTAGTGAATTTTTAAGTAGCAGTAGAAGCTATTTAAATAAATAATAGAGCACTATGCTTCAGTGGAATATATGAGTAAACACAAAAGCCACAATAAAACAAGCATTAAGAAAATCTAAACTAATTTAAAGAATATAAAGTTAATATTAAATAAATATAAAAGTCCACAGCGGCTCCAGTATCAGTTTATGTGGATTTAATTGTACTTGGAACAAGCCAAACGACCGAGCACAGTTGGCCAACAGTTAAAATGATAATTAGATTGAATTTTCAATATGATCAGTCATCAATCACTTTTTACTAATCCCAGAGAAAATGCATAAATAACGAATGGACTTGGCCAATTATCCAAATTGATAATTTGGCATTTGCCACAGCCACACAGAAAATATAGCAAGCACGCTGTTAATTGACTACAAATTGGATCGTCTGTCCTATTTCGACAGAATAATCAATTTGGAAAATTAGATTTTAGGGTAAACACAATTAATAATTTCATAAATCAAATATATCAAAATATTCGAAAAAGCAAAACGAAAATAAAGTTTATCATGTCCTTGCAGCAGCCTCAATGTCAACGTCAGCATAATTGAAAAGACGTCCAAAGGAGCGTGAAAGAGGGAGCAGTGGGACCGATGAGAGAGAAGGATAGCCTACTGTTTGCACGTGTCGATTTACTAAAAGTTTTAAGTGGTCAAATAATTGAATTTAAATGTCCAACCCGCTTCTCTGGCCACATTGTTTAATGCGTCTAACGTCCAAAATTCTGAAATTGAATTTTATAAACAATTCCAAAAATTTCAGCCTACAGATACGACAAACACACACACACGAACATATAAGTAAATTCCTCGATTAATAGAGTTGAAGGCCAGCTGAGAGTTAATGCATATTTGTGGCAAATAATAACTTTCAATTTAGCCTAAAAGTTCTCTGACATTTCGGGCCAGGCTCGTAAATTGTCATGTTAAAGGGCGACCCTTTAAATGTGTATATATCTTATATATCTTACACATGTCTAAATGGCGCTAAATCGCATCGCGTGTATTGGACTTTACGAGCCCTCACTCGTAATACTCTTCCAGCACATATATCAGCGTGTAACACACGGCGTATGCGTGATGATTTGCAGCACACGAGCCATTCGAATGGTTTTCGAACGCGCCTCTGAACACGCAATCTACAAATTGACAAAACACACGGTAAGCATCAACAAGATAGATGTAGAGGAAGTCTAAGAGGGAGAAAGGGAGAGAGAGAGGGAGAACGCTGCTGGTAAACAGTGTAAACATGTATATTGGCATACAAACAAAATACGCTTCAATAAACAAATCCCGGCCGACTTTTAGGCCATGTTAAGTTAAGGCTACAAAGAGCGTAAGAGAGTAAATATATTGGTTAACCCAAAGGCAAATAGGGCAGCAGGTAAGGCAAAAGACTCCATCATTGCCAAGGCTGCCGTGGCCAAAAGCAGTTGTAGCTCATTTGCAGAAGTAAAACCAGAAACAGAAACAGAATCAGCAGCAGACGCAGAAGCAGAGACAGAGTCAGGAGCAGCAAATGCGACATCTTGCCCTTGGCCAAAGCCCTACTAACAAATCATAGCTGTTAAAAGAAAATAGAAAATAGAAAAGCAAACGACGAAAACGCAAAACAACAAATCAAAGTACACAAAGCGATGCTGGAGATACAAGGAACGAGAAAAAAGTAGACGGAGTGGAAGAGATTAATATGAAGACAGAAAAAAGTATCTGTTAAAATTTAATGTTCACCAAATTAATTAAAATATAAATTAAATAAGTGGGTACAAGTCAGATAAAATACAAGAAATACTTTAAAAATATTTTACCTTCATACAAACGCTATTTTTATCAGTGTAAGTTAACAAAAATAGAATTAGATGGAATGAGAGATAGAGAGAGAAAATTTAGTTGGCAAGAAACAATTACGAATGATTTCATTGCCACAAGGACTCCCACATTGGCAGAGACAACAAAACTACATACGTATGGCAACATGAAATTGGGTCTAATTGAAATTTAGATGCAGTCCGCCAAATAGATCGATATGCCATTGAGAGCATTAAATTACGCGCCGATGGAAATACACTTTTCCACAGACGAGTGTCGGGTTTGAAGAAGAACAGAGGAAACGTTGTCTCTGACAGAGACAATCGAATCGAATGTTTGGCTAGCAGCTATTCGAGTATCATTCATATAGTCATCAACAGCACACACACATACCACGCATATAGTAAAAGAGCGGAACAGTGTGCGGAAGGGAAAGGAAGAAGTTGGAATTGTATTGTGTTTGTTTGCTCGGTTTGCGCTTTCGAATGCAAACACAAACAATATTTTCTCTTCGTCTATTAAGCTATTTTAAAAGTGTCACACACACTCACTCACACTCTCAGTGAGGCTTATAGTTGTCCAAGGTCAATGCACACACACTCGCACACACACTCGCACACACACTCGCAAACCGTTCGCATGCAGAGGATAACAAAGAAACTATAGCACACTTTTCGGGGCAACATTTTTGACACTTCATTAGTTGGCGTGAATGAATATTTCCGTTATATATAAATAATCTTGGCACGTTAGCGTGATAAAAAGTAAGTATAAAACGAACAAAAAAAGAAACACAGCAAAGCAGGTGGAGTGGGGAGTAGAAACCATTGTACGCAAGTCGAAGTTTTATGATTTGCTTACGAAGTTGCCACAACAATATCGAATTGAAGGTGCAAAACTTTTGATGCGAAACAAGAAAAATTATGCCATAAAATCCTGGCGGCTACTTTTCCCCTCCAAGTAGCTGCTCCTATAAATTTGGACTGGGAGTCGACTTTTATATTCATGATTTACGATGCGAACGAAAAAAAGAAGCGAGCGAGAAACCTGGCAATTCCCCCTTGGCCAGGTAAAACAAATCAACGTGTTCGAGTATGATTTGGTTTCAGCATCTGCAATAACTCCGACAGCTTCCCGGCTCATCCCCGACTTAAGTACTAGAAGAATGCATCAATCAAGCAAGAAACATTAAGAACTGAGCAGACAGCTAATCAGCAATGCCGACGCTGATAAACCGCAAAGGATATTACACTAATCGACTGCCGACTCCAGAAAGCCGACTGATTTAATGGGCAACTGACCCAGATTCAAGCAGCTGCCAAAACCATTGTTGTTACAACAGTTAAAACAATTAAATGGCTGAAAACAAAAGCAAACAATGCGACACGTATTGTATGTACAGACAAAACCCTTTTGAACTTTTAGCAAATGGAATCTCTATTTACATTTGCACGCCCAAAATCAATTCATTATTGCAAATAATCCAAAGTTTTCTAGTGTTCACTATAGTGCTGTTTCACTGTTCAACTCTTGTGTAATCCAATTAAAGTGTGTAATATCATTTAACGCAAATATGAGTTTATAATTACAATAAATCACAATAAATAAATATCAGCAATAAAATGCCGTATTAATTACTTATCCGCTGGGCAAATGTGCGGTTCGCTCTCTGTAAATCGAGACCGGAAAACGATTAAATTCAGCTGCCAATAAACTCATAAATTCTCAATACATAAATATATAAGTACAGGTATATATGTAGCCAATGGAATTGTTTATACTATAGCAGGTTTAGTCCACTGATGCTGTATAGAATTCCATTTAATATATCTAATTTCCGGTGCCTTTAAGCATTTGGATTTATTTTGAAATCATTCTAGTTTATAAGTAGATAAATTCAATGTCTTGGAGACACTGTGAGCATTAAATACACAAATAATTTATTCCGCCTTAAATCTCACTTGACTGACGCCATAATCCTTGTTTTAAACATGAAAAAGGCTTTTAAAATAATAATTATTCTGCAAAGTTTTGTGAGCAACCACAACAGTGTGTCAAATAGTATAAGACTTTGCTTAGTTTGTTGACAACATGGGTGCTAGTGGAGACAGTCGCAATGACATATGACTGAAGAATGCTCGGATATTTAAGCATCCAAGAGCTGTGTCACATATAAACTTATATATGCCATATGTAGGGTATATGTTTGGCTTATATGCATGAACAGAGCTTACTAAATGCAGTTGCGTTGGCGCTGGCGAAGTCGTTGTCGTCATTGCCTTGAAATGTACAAATGTATGGAGTGCATGTCGTATACGTAATTTATAAGCATTGGCTAGAAAGCAGCCAGCTGCTTTGGCTGAACTGTTTAATATTTATTGTTATTGTTATCTTTGTCTATTGTTGTTGTTTTTGTAGTGCGTCTGCGGCATTTTTAGCGTGTCTGACATAATTTCAGAAGGTTGAATCTGGCCACAGAATATTTTTAGTTGCACTTAAAATGCTTGGTTGCTGTTGCTGTTGGTGTTGGTGTTGCTATGGTTTTTGCTTGCTTAACTTGTTGTTGCTGCTGGTTGCCAACAAGTCGATGGAAATGAACGTTACTAAAAATATCACAACAGCTCGTTAGCTTTGTAACCATCTCTGGGTCTCGGCCTGTGACCGAAATAAACACTTCATTCATAATACATACATAAACTTGATTATAATATATTATTCCCTTCTTCTCGCTGTATTTTGCCATTTAATTAAATGTACAACAGCTACAACACAGGAAACAAGCAAACGCACAACATAAAACTCACTGGCAGCTAACAAATTAATCATACGTCATGTTGTCAGCTTTATGAAATTTGTGCATAAATCTTGATGCAGAATGCAACCGGGTGTAAACGCACACCCTGTATATTTCAGTGCGCGTGTGTATGTGTTTGTGGGTGTGTGAATGGCTGTGTATTATGTATATAACGCCAGCAGCAAATTGTTTCAAATATGTGCAATTTGCGCGAAATTGAAAAGTCAACGCCGTTCCACAGAAAAAATAAGTGATAGAAAGGCTTTTCGCTACGCTGCCATTGACAAATTTGAGTTAGAATTCCGACAACCTTTCCCCCAAAAAATTTAGAAAAAGGAAAGGAATGAAAATCAACAAACGAATGCGAGTAAATAGCGCGTTTTGCTTACACTTTTTTTCTGGTTTTTGTTGTTTATGAAAAAGTTTAAATTGTGTCAAGTTTTTTTCTTGTGCGCCGCCGCCGATGCCGAAAATGCAAAAACTTTTTGTCCGCAGTGAAGCGAGAAGACCTGAAAACTGGCCAAAAAAAAAAAAAGGACATAGCAGTAGAAACAAAATAAACCAAAATAAAATAAAACCACAGAAATAGCAACAGCAGCAAAAACAAAAAAGGAAAAAAAACAAAGGAAAACATAGAAAATTGAGTGAAGATAAAGCAAACAGCAGACATTTTACGACAGGAAAGTATTTAAGCACGAATTGGTTGAACCGAATCAAGGCATCCTTGTCCGCACTCATCAGTCAAAGGTCATCCACTCAAACTGATAAAATAACCATCAAAAAAGGGATACCTAATCACTGGTTTCGTATATCATCAAATGACTGCTACAAATTGGCAATAAAACAAATAAATATAATTCAAAGCAGAAGAAACTAATGAGAGACTTTCGTCAAGCGAAAAGAACTTGCTATTAAATTTAAATAAATATGCTATAAATTAATATTAGTGTGCAACAGTCGTGAAACCATTTCTGAGTAAATATTGAAATTTTCATGAAGAAACTTAATTGATATAAACAAAGTAGTTTTTATACAAACAGACAGCTCCGCAGTCCAAACATTTGTATATAAAAAAATGCTTATTTTGTGAATAAAATTCATTCATTTTGTGTATTAAAATGTTCAAAGAGTTGAATGAATACATTTTCAAGAATTAAACTCGTGTTTCTACGAATCCATTAACAACAATAGCTTGGGAGTGGCAGGAGAGTGATTCAATTAGTGTTTTCCAACAAATGGGAATTGGTTTTCATTAAAATTCAATATCGACTTAATGACTTGACTCTTTAAGCTTCATTAAACTTCCTTGTTTCCTTTGTTGGCCATGTTTTACGTGCCATAATGACCACCTTTAATTACCAGTTGTAATTCAAACTTAAGCGAGGTCAACATAAATATTATGTTCAAGTTATTGATTAATAAAGCAGGTAAGAAGTATTTAAATTAACTTGGTACTCCAACAATTGTCGAAAGAAGTGGTCGTAAAGAATCAATATTTCAATGCAGCTTTAAGCAGACAATATATACAAAGAGTGTGTGTAAAAAGTTTAAGTATGCTTTGCATTTATGTACCAGAAGTAATCCATGGAAAGTTTGCACATGGCAAAACTCTTAAGCCCATGTGAAGTGTGTCTGTCATATGAACTTTGCAACTGACAACATGGAAGATTCTCTCGAGTGGCAGAGAGTGAGAGGGGAACGTAGTGTAGTATAAGTCTTAGCCAATAGATTTAACAAAAGTTGACCCAGAGTAAAGTTGGTAGTTCGCATTTTGTTGAATTTAGTTTTGGACTAACCACAAACTTTGCCACCCCTTACCAATGAAAAGCAATTAGCAAAAGGTTTGCAGACGTCAGTTGTTGGGGCATTTCTTGATCCATACATTTCTCAGATATTATCAGAGTCTCTTAATGACCGATAAATTAATTAATGCTCGATAAGGCAATTGTCGCTATTAATTATTTAACATGCTGCCTTTAAGTCATGGCCTCACACTCTGGCAATTAGCTGCAACACGCACAGGACCCTCCGCTGGGGCAACAACAACTGGGAACAACTAGACCAAAGTGAATGTGGATGATGATGATGGTGAAACGTGCGACGAATCGTTTTTAGTTTTATGACATCGAACGGAACGGAACGGAACAAATAATAACTGAGAGTCTGGGCCCACGAATTTAATGCATTTCAACAGTTAATGATTTTATTGGCACTTGACTTGACAGCCACAGACCAAGCACCGCCCCTCCTCTTCCTACTCCAACTCCACTCCGTCGCCAGTCACTTGTAATTTATGACTCTGACTTATGAATACGTTAAGAACAATAGCCAAGCTAAGAAGGCAGAAGAAAGATCCTTTATCGGATATAAAATCCGAGGGGCAATACGGTTTGAAGTGGCTTTAAAAGAAAGATTTTAAATTGTTCGCTCATCTTAAATGCCATTTCAATTTGGCCACTTCCGTTTCCGTTTTGGCAACGCCTCCATAAAACCAGCCAACACTGCTTCCTCCACCATCAGCGGTGGACACTGCTGCTGGTCTTACTCTTTGTCCGTTGTGTCCTTCTTCATTACAACACGCACGCACACACACACACACTCATTCACACTCGAATAACAGACAAACGAATGTTCATTCACACACACACACACTCACGCACACATGGAGCCAGACAAGACACATTTCGTAAATTTACATAATTGAATGATTTACAATTTCTTAATTCGTGGCCTATTAAACTTCACATTTCACTTGAGTGACTTGAAATCAAATACATTTGATTTCAAAAATATCCTCAGCACTTTCGTAAGCTGTTTCTTGCCGCGCGCGTCCAATGGGTTTGAAAGTTCCGCTGTAACTGAAACATTTAACGGCATATACCATACCTATTTATGTTAGATTTTACCCAAAAGCTCATCAAAGGACTAAGAAAGGACGTTAAAGCTTTGCATAATTTCGAATCAAAAACGCGCCAAACTTTTGGTATGCTCTACAAGCTGGCTGCTATAAAATCGTCTGTGAAAACTATCGAAAATATGGCGCAGGGGAACAATGTTATGAAAAATTTTCTGTAAAGTAACAGCAAAGATGCAGCTGTTAGCGGGCTGTAATATTTTACATTTTCAATGGTGGTGGCACCGTCCAACGAAATAAGAGATTCGATGTCTACTTTAAATACAAAAACTAAAAAATACTCAAAAATGCATAAATTACGTCCTACCTTTGTCTATATAAGTACAATGCTGCAGCATAATTTTCACTGCGTTAAATATATACATAAGAACACTTTTTACTTGTTAGAAACGCGCCAACAGCTTTGCACAACTTCGATACACTAATTTGCAAAGAATCGATTAGTTGTGAGGGTCTTTACGATATGAACAATTAGGCGCATTAATCGATTAATTATAACCGATTAGCTATGACAAAACTACGGTCACACTAGAAGCCGGTGCTGCCATATCAGTTAATTTGCAACTCATTTCATAAAAAGAAAATAATCCACTTGCAGTACAAAATGTTATAAAAATATAAACTGGGATATAATCGCTTAAAGTATAAAAGACGTTCACGGATAACAGTGAATTCAAACACATCCGCATGGACGCGCCACCGCCAACAAAGCCACCGAGAGGCATTAAATATGGGAAGGATGAGGTAAATTTCTTCAAGAATTTGATGAAAATTCTTTGTTAATTGGAAAACTTTACGTAAAAAATTGTTAAAATATTCAAAAACAATCAAGCTTACATTGAATCGAGCTTCGGTGTCAACTCCGCATAGCACTTAGTGATGAACTGATGACGACACCGCCTCTGATGCGGATTCATTTCTCTACTGTTGTTGTTGTTTTTCTTATTGTTGTTGTTGCACGCCCTCTGAAATTTGATAACAAGACGAGAATTAATAATGTTTCTGGGTGTTTGTTTTTACAGTCTGCAGGTTGTGGCTTCCTGGTCAACGTCATCAAATCGCTGGGTTTTAGCGAGACCACCGAGGAGCGAAGGAAGGAGAAGCTGAAAATTGAACAGGAATTTAATCGTTCAGATTTGCGATTAAATGAATTGGTCTCTCGACATGACCAGCAATTGACACAAGTACTGCCACTATTTAGTCAGGTATCCACGGAAGTGACAGCAAGTCGGGAGCGCATACATGCTGTCAAGGAGAATCTTGGTGCCTGTAAGCGACTCCTTCAGTGCCGTCGCGATGAGCTCAAGAAGATGTGGACGGACGCGGTGCAGCACAAATACGTATTGGAAATGTTGGAGCAAATGTAAGTACCCCACATATTAACTTGGAAGAGATTAAACTACATTGTCTACATTAACTTGCAGCCAGGAGTTGCGCAAAGTGCCTCAACGTGTGGTCAGCTATACGGCGAAGCGTCAGTACTTGCATGCCAGCAAAGCTCTGACAGATGCGCTCGCCACGCTTAATGGGCCGCTGTTAGGAGTCGAGGGATTGGCTGATCTGCGTGCGGACCTACAATCGCGACGACAACAGCTTTATCTGCGTCTGCACGAGGAGCTAGTTACTCAGGTGTATAAGAATTCAGCCAATGAAGCGTTCCAGCGCAGCAATTCCAGTCGCCTCAATTCGAGTTTTACCCGAGGCATTGCTGCCCGCCGCTCCACGGATCGCATTGAGGCAAATGCTCGGGTGCGCAAGGCTTTGAGTGAAATGGCACAGGGCTTTGACTTGGACAAGGCAGAGATTGTAGAGGATGCTGATCTTATCGATACGGAGCTAAGCATGAATTACTTCATTGCCATTATTGTGGAATGCTTTGGCATGCTGCACAAGGTGCCCGATTCGCTGGAAACGCTTCGTGTACAAATTCAAACGGAGCTGCTTAACGTGGTGCGTCAGACGACTCAACAGCTGGCCAGTGAAGGCTCAGTTCAAGCTGGAAGTGGAGAAAACAATCCGTTGCTTACACTGCTGGAGATCATATTCAAACAGTTCAAAGCCATCGCCAAGACGCACAGTCTGCTGCTCAAGAACTATCTGGCTGTGGGTCAAAAATACGCCGTTGTGGGACCTCAACCCTATGATCTTACAGACTTTTGGGCGCAAGCGCAGTCAGTGGTATGTGAAACTATCAGAGAAATCAACCATCCAATTTCTATCTATTAAAGCTATTATTTTCTACAGTTGCAACTGCTGTTAACGGACTATTTGGACATTCAGAACACATCAGCGGATGAAGCAGCCTCAACGGGCTTTGTGGAGCCAGCCAACAATATCAACTCTTACTTCTTAAGACGTAAAGTTCCAAGGTAAATGTTCTATAAGTATTTGTAAGCAAATTTCTAACATTCTGCGTTTTGCTTGATATCAACAGCACCAAGAAGGCCATGTTCAAGTTTGACAAGTCCTCGCACATTGCCAGCACTCAGGAGCCTTACAAGGAGCACAGAAGAAATGCCTCTGACGTCTCCATCGACGACAACTTGGGTGGTAATCTAGGCAGCGGCAAGGGCTCTATAACTGGCCTACTGCCGTCTGAAAGGAAACAGCGGGAAAAGCTGTTAATTTGTAATCCAGATCAGAATGTGATCACCAAGGTATATCTGCCGCTAATGGCATATATACAGGAAATTGAAACGTTTATGAAGTGCAAGCCAGGGTAATTACATGATTTAGATTAAATCAGCTTTATGATTATTAAGTCTCTATTATCACTTCTAGTCAACCCTGTAGTCTGCATGATTTTGTGGATAACTATATCAAGGACACATTCCTATCCAAGGGCCACAATCGTAACTTGCAGTTGACCATCGAATCGCTGTCAAAGAATCAGGATGCGTGGCGTTCGATTATAACGCCCGAGGAAATGAAAGCACTGAATTTGAACCGTCTGCTGTTGCAGTCCACTGTCATGGTTGAGCGTCGTATGGTGGAGACTAAGAATCTAATACAAGATTTGCCCTGCTACTCGGAGGAGCTGCTTAAGATGGTGTGTGCTCTGTTGAAAGCCTATCGCGAGATTTGCCAAGCTGCCTACAGGGGCATTGTGCAGCCGGACTCGGAGGACAAGCGCATTTATAGCGTGGCTTGGCTAAAAGATGAGGACATCAGCCGATTTTTAAAGTGCGTATCTATAATTTTACCCCATCTTCGAATACATTAATAAACTGTGTGTATTTTCCTTGCAGATCTTTGCCAAATTGGACGGATCTAAAGACATCAAGCCAACGGACACGAAACACTCGTAAGTTGCAACGTGGAAACTTTGAGCCTTCCGAGGAGGAAAGCCCCTTGCAAGTACAGCAGCGGAATATACGGGAAGCCGAAATGCTAACGAGTAATTTGGGTGAAGGCGGCATAACTCAGCAAGAGATCTTGGCTGACATCAGTGTGCTCAAGGAGTTGGCCATACTGCAGGAAAGCATGGAGTGGTTCTCGGTTCGCGTCTCAGAGTTTGCCAATGACTTGAGGCGCCCGTTGGTCAACGGCTTGAACTCGTCACCAACTGAGTGTGCGGCAAATGTGTCCATCAAGGATGGCACAATCAAAGTAATGACTAATTTGGCATTGGAATTCGATGAGTTGGCCAATACATGCCTGCTGGTGCTGCACCTGGAAGTGCGTGTTCAATGCTTTCACTATTTGCGATCAAAGTCGAGTATTAGAACCAACAGCTATGTGGGGTCCAAGGATGATATACTGGAGCCAGATCGCCAGGTTTCGGTGCTAACCAAGCGTCTATCAGAAATGGATGAAGCGTTCAGTTCTACGCTGCACCCACGGAAGACGAGGGTAAGTTCCTACTGTATTTTGTGAAGGTAAAACTGTTTTAACACCTATGATTTGTTAGTACATCTTTGAGGGATTGGCTCATCTGGCTGCACGCATACTTATACAAGCGTCGAACTATTTGGAGCACATTGATCAAATCACCGTGCAACGAATGTGCCGGAATTCCATTGCCTTGCAGCAAACTCTTAGCAACATAACCGCGTCCAGAGAGATTGCCTTGGATCAGGCGAAACATTTCTACGAGCTACTCTGCATGGAGCCAGATGTAAGGGCACAAATTGGTCAATTACTTGATTAAATTACTAAGTGAAACTGGTTTTATCTCTTTCAGGAAATACTCAATTCGTTGTTGGAGCGAGGCACGGAGTTCTCAGAGATGCAGCTGCTCAATGCACTGCAGTTATCCTGCAAGGCGTGCGGCGTTACCGATGCCAATATGTTGGCTTCCTATCAGCAAAAACTTTCCGATATATTGGGCGCTAAGCCCTCCAAGGGTGTTGTTGTATAATAGTTACAAGCAAATGAAATACCAATTTTAAATTAATTGCGCCTTGTGTGCCCACTCACACATGCATATACACGTACATATACATATACTTACATACTACATCAATAATAGTTTTAAACGTGCAAGTGCAAAGAGGAATGCTAGTTAGTGTTAAGTCCAAATTGATTATAAATGTTTTGAACATGTTTGGCATGCACTTGGTGTTGCGATATAGTTATTTATAAAATTATATTCTAAAGTTCATGAACTATATTGTAATATGGCTTATACACAATAAATGAAAATATAACAACGAATTTACTTTACCAATTTGTATCGGAATGTGTGTAATGAAAACATATACATACCTTCGCTTAGAAACTTTATCTTTATCAAGTGATTTGTTTCTTATTAAAAACATATACATATTATTTTTATTTTAACCACTGAAGAAATTTTCAATTCACCGTTATTCTCTAAATGTTCACTTTATAAAACACGCTTAATGCGCCACCTATTGTCTGCGCAAAGTAACTAACGATGAAGAGCGTTGCTAAATATCGATAGTGTATCATTAACTTATCGATGATTTTGCAACTCTGCTTCGCCGTCCGTGAAAGCATCAACCGCATAAATAACATAAAACATAAACATTCTAAAATGCCTGAACAAATTGAATCAAGTCCCAAACTAAACGTAAGCAGTGAAGTTAAATCGCCGTCTTACGATTTAAAAAAGTTTCGGCTTAAGCGCATACTTAATAATAATAGTAAAGCCAAGAGCATAACCTTACTCGGATCATTCCCGGATTTGTCAGAAACGGACGCGGCGATTGTTGTTTTTGAGAAAAATGGTAATTAACTTGGTTGTTTAATAAAGATAAAAGCTAATGTACATTTAAAATAGCTTACCGGGAAAGTGATGTGGCTACAGATGTCCCAGAAGACAAGGATTCCGAGGTGGAGTCAAAGCCAAGTTATTTTAGCGCCGACTTGAAAGTACGCACCGATTTTATTAACAACATTTATGGCAGTTTTCAATGTGTGCCCAACTCAGAGCTGTGTGGTACGTTGGAAATTCATGTATATGGTACATCCAATTAATTATAATTTATCATTTAACAGCGGTGAAGAGTACAGTGATCTATCCGGCCACCGAAAAACACATTGAAAAATATTCCATTTGTCAGAAGTATCTCATTAATGAAACTCCAGATCTCTATGAAACTATAACACTTCCATACATTACCTCAAGTCAATTCTCTCTGGATTGGGTATACAACATTCTCGAACACAAACAGGAAACGGAACGTATTGTATTTGAAGATAAAGATCCTGAGACTGGTTTTATACTACTCCCCGATCTCAAGTGGGACGGACGCAACGTGGAAAACCTATATTTACTGGGGATAGTGCGCAAGCGAGACATCAAATCGTTGCGTGATCTCAATGCCACTCATTTACCCTTGCTGCGAAACTTACGACAGTCTGCCAAACAGGCAATCCAAGAGCGTTACGGCGTGAATCCCACACAGCTACGCATGTATTTCCACTATCAGCCATCTTTTTATCATCTGCATGTCCACATTAATCCCATTAGAAACGATGCACCCGGCATTTGGTGCGAAAAGTCACATATGCTGGACACGGTTATTAGCAACTTGGAACTCCTGCCGGACTACTATCAACGTGCCTCGCTACCATTTGTGCTGTACGAAGGCAACAAGTTGTTGGATTTATATGACAATCAATTGGCTGTGCGCAAAACAGCAGTTGAGAAGAAGGATGATGAGGTTGCTTCGACTGGTGAAGCAGTGGAGGAAACATTCACGGACGAGGAGCCCGAAGAGGCACGTCAGTGCAAGCGCATTAAGCTGAGCACACCGGAGAAAGAGGAGTCAGCTGAGGCAGAGCTCGTGGCCACGCCGTGTGCCTAAGTATTATCAATGTGATTTGATAAGATAACAGTGAATAAAATGCATATGAATTTGTCAGTTTTTGCATTCTTTATTTATATTTATTTATTAATAGTGTCGCTATGTCTGTTGTGTATTTTGTATTGGTTTTTGTAGTTGTTTGCTGCTTGCTTTATGCTACGGTCTGTCTGTAATTTGCAATCGTGGCCTTTATGTGTATTCTAATATTTGTAATACGTTGAAATACATCCACTGCCTTTCGGGGATCTGATTTGTTATATTATTTTGCTCGTCAATGATCAAAAATTTAAATATATTTATATTTATGTATATGTATTTGTATCAATTGCAAATCATATACATATTTGTGGGCGCCTAAATGCTATTTTTGAAATAGGTCGAGTGGTTTTCTTTTTCTTCTCTTATCTTTCTTATTTTCTGGTTTAGTTTGTTTTGTTTTGGGATTTGTGTGGCGGCAGCTGCTTTTAAAAAGTTATTTAGTCATTATTATGTTTTGTTATATAGTAGATTAAATTTTCTAGCGTTGTATTTTGAGAAATTCCGAATTCTATTCGGTCTTTTCAAAGTTCCGTGCTAAGCGAATGCTTCGATTTTATAAGCTCGTCACTGCTTACGAGTTACAGCAGCTGCTAGTGTGTGTGTGTGTGAGTGAGTGTGTATGAGTAGTGTACGTGTGTGTCTGTGAGGGGGAGTATGAGTGGAGGATACACATCTCGGAAATCTCTAGCCTGGAAGCCTTGTACAACATCGTTTAAATATACATACATACATAAATATTATTTCAATTACATACATACATATATAAATATACATATGCAATACATGTATATATATGTAGATATATAAAAATAACAAAAATAATAGTAGCAATAAAATCGTAGTGTGTAATTTTTTTCCATTAATAAAAACAATGCGCACCCCGTCGTCGTCTTTGTCGTCGGCTTTGCCCGAATACTATCTTCATCATCATCATCATCTTTAATTGCTGTGACCATGACTGTTGCTCTTGTGGATGGGCGTGTTGTCAGTGTCAGCCTGCTCCTGTGCCACATACATCACAGCCGAGCTGGGTGAAGTGTTCACCGACATACTGCTTGTCATCGTTTTGTCCGCATCGGATATGGACCAGTTGCGCTCCATTTGCTCCAATGCGGCCATCGTTGCCGTTGTAGTTACACCAGCACCGGAACTTTCCGAGCCAGCGCCATCGTTGAGAACGCCCGCTCGCAGCGTCTCACCGAGTAGTACCTCAATCTTGTCCTGATCATCCAGATGCACAAATCCCAGACGCACCAATTCGCTGGTTAAATCCGCAGCCGAATCCTCCTCATTCACCTGACACGTCAGCTGTCTATTCATCTTATCGTCCATGCGCAACAGTATTGTCATCTGTATATCGTTGCTGTCCTCTTTCAGTTTCTTGACGCTGCACATCATGTTCACAATCCGACGTGACTCCGTGTCCACCGGCTCCGGTGTGGCTGACTTAACCGAATCGGCACGTTCGGGAGATGCGGCACGGGAACGAAAATGTGGTGGCTTCTTGCCACTGTACGTAACTAAAGGATAGACACCATACTTGACGTCCTCCACAAACTTTTCCAACTTGTCGGCGCCGGGCACATCCGACAGTCGAAATTGTCGCTCATTGCTACCGGACATTTTGAGCTGCGCCATAATCACATCCGGGTGATTATAGCGCTGCATCAGCCCATCGAAGGCGGTCTCGGAAAACATGGTTCTATTGGCGGGCGAGAAGACCAGACAGTGGGCGGCCAGTAGTTTTAATGCATGCACCTGTGAAGGATTACGATTAATCAAACGCAACAAAGACAAGCTCCTGGTGTTACTTACCTCGAAGAGCAGTGGATGAAACAGCAAATCACTGGCACTTGGTCGATCCTGCGGCTGTGGATTAAGACATTTCAGTATAAGATCCCGCTGTAGATCATTGTCCAGGCTATTGATTGTGCGCTGTATGGTCTCCTCGTTGATGGCAGTCGATTCGCTGTTGCTGGACTGTGGCTGTATCTCCAGAGCGGCCATTTCCAGGGCGCACATCCCGAATGCATATATATCGACGGCGGCAGTTAGTTGCTCCGCCGCACCATATTCTGGGGCATGGAAATAGTGGGCGCCACGTTCCTGTTCGCGTTCGGGCAGCTGCTCTAGTTGATCAAGATGCTGACGTCGCACGCTATAATGCACCGCATCCGGGACAACAGAGCCAATCTTGACGAGGCCATTGTGCTGTATGAAAATGCTATCACAGGTTAGATTGCCATGAATGATGGGCGGCGTGCAGGAATGCAAATAACTGAGCGCGGACAGGATCTGTGTACACCAACGGCGCCACGATTCAAGCGGCAATCGTTTGGCATTACGCTTGGTGCGCTTGAGGAACTGTTTCAGTGAACCGGACGACATGTACTCCGTTATGAAGATGACGCGCGGTCTTTCTGCCTGTTGGATGTCCGTCCAATAACGATGGAACTTAACAATATTTTGATGATCCAGCTGAAGCAGATTGTCAAACACCTGACGCATCTTGTCCTCCTGCGTTTTGAGCTCCTGCAGCTGCGCATATTGCACCTCATTCCAAACGACCTCAACACCTTCCTCGGTGTCCATAGCCAGATGCACACAATCGATGCCGGGCACATCGCGTTGATCCACCTCCTCGCGACGCTTCAGCCATCGTCCACATGGCGACTCTTCCAATATTTCACTCTCGTCTTCGGAATCATCGCCGGACTCGCGCGGCGATGAGTCCACAGCCAAATTGGGTACACCACCATCAACGGGAGACACTGTTGTGGTTGAGGCGCCCACTATGTGCGGTGCTCCGGTCCCAGCACCAGCACCCGTTCCAGCTCCAGCTGTCGACGCCGGTTGCGCTGAGGAGGACTGAGATGTTGAAGTCGTCAAGTTGATGCCGCTGACGGTGGCGGCGCCCTGTGTCGGGTTAGCGGCATTTGGACTCGGATTGGGATTCGTTTCATCCACGACGCTAACGCTGCTGTCGACATTTGCTTGGCTAGTTGACATTAGGGCGCGGTCGTCGATTGTTATTCACAAAAGCAGTTCAACCGCTGTTTGCCACTTTAATTGTTGTTTTTGTTGCTGTTGCCGCTGCTGCTAATGTCCAAGTGTTGTATGTTTGGCCAACCTTAATATTTGATTGTTTTAATTTTTGCTTTAAATCGCAGAAATCGTGGTTCTGTGTTTGCTCTTCTCCAACTAAACCTTCCGCTACCGCCGCTGCCGCCGCCGCTCCACAGCCGCAACTTCTGCCCACACACTCACACACACAGCCACACACACATACACAAGTACGTAGCTCACTCTCCGCCACCACCCTTCTTCTCTAACAACCTCTGCCTCTTCAGCCGTTGTTCAATAACACACTCTGTCTGTGTCGCTGAGTCCTTTTATTGCCGTTTGCCTCCTCGAATGTTAACGCCTTTTAGTGCAGCAGTTATGTGTAAAAATTAACTGCGCTTATTGGTCC
Organism: Drosophila dunni; assembly: GCA_018152125.1. NCBI lineage: Eukaryota > Metazoa > Arthropoda > Insecta > Diptera > Drosophilidae > Drosophila > Drosophila dunni. Next base: position 16,873,691 of record JAECXC010001917.1, on the reverse strand, counting down.
TGATGTGCAGCCGTTTTGGCTTGTTTAGGCGTTTTTTTCACGCTTTTAAAACACCCAAAAAATGTGAGTAAATCGATGCATCGATGTTATCGATATTCATCAGCAGATGTATCGCCATAACGATAGTTATTTGCAATTTTCAGCAAAAGTATAATCGATTTTAGAAGGTTACACCACTTCATATTGTGACGTTTGCTGTGAATTTGTAGTTGATTGTGTTGGATCGTCTTTGTTTATTTATTTAGTTTATGTAAAAGTTTATTGATTATTTCAATTAAACAATTAGTCAGTTGATGTAACGATGACTGGAATGCAACCATAGACATGGTGTAGCGACATCTTCTAATTTAAGAATATTGATTTGGCATACTTATCGCTCGATAGTCAGTCCATCCTCAGAGTTATCGAAAACTTCAGTCTGTCGGCTTGCACTCGCGGCATTTAGGAAGTCTAATACTTTGTGACTCGAATTTCTTGACTTATGCGAAATGGATAGCATTATTGGACGAAACCAGTTCGTTTCAGAGACTGCAAATCTATTTACAGATGAAAAGACGGCCATCGCTCGAGCAAAGGTTTGTAATCCCCGTCATGCCGAATTTGATACCAGTTGCCATTTGATACACATCTCATATTATTATTCAGGTCGTGGAATGGTGCAATGAGTTTTCCATAGCAAATGCAACGCTGAAATGCGAACTTCTTGTTAAAGTGCAGGAAATCGTATTAGGTTCATGTACTGAATTGGCTGAGGAGTTTTTGGAGCCGGTGCTGTCACTGGCGCACGATCCTAATCAAGAAGTCCGCAAACAAGTAGTCTCCTTCATCGAGCAGATATGGTATGAAATAGCACATATTAGTCAATGGCTCGAACATTAATAATTTATTTTGTTTAATAGCAAGGTCAAAGTGGAGCTACTGCCCTATGTGATTAATGTGATCTCCATGCTGTTGCGCGACAGCTCCGCTCAGGTTATCAAGCGTGTTATACAAGCTTGCGGCAGCATTTATAAAAATGGTCTGCAATATTTATGCAGCCTAACGGATGCGACCGACAGCGCCGAGCAGGCGTGGAGCGTGCTGAGTTTGATTAAGGCTCAAGTTCTGGACATGATTGACAATGAAAACGATGGTATACGCACAAATGCCATTAAGTTTTTGGAGGGCATTATTATACTGCAAAGCTATGCCGAAGAAGACAGCATGAAGCGTGAAGGTGATTTCTCACTGACCGATGTGCCCGAGAATTGCAAACTGATACGACGCCAGAAGCTACAGGATGAAGGCACCAACATATTTGACATAATGCTACAATTTCATGGCACCACACACATTTCATCAGTGAATCTGATTGCCTGCACCAGCAGCCTCTGTACCGTGGCCAAAATGCGGCCCAGTTTTATGGCTCCTGTGGTGGAAGCCTTTCGACAGCTGAATAATAACCTGCCGCCGACTTTGACCGACTCACAGGTGAGTTCAGTGCGTAAGAGTTTACGCATGCAGCTTCAAACTCTGATGAAATTGCGTGGCACCTTTGAGTTTGCCGGCACCATTCGAAATATATTGATGGATCTGGGAGCCAGTGCCAATGAAATACAAAAATTGCTACCCAAAATGGATAAGCAAGAAATGGCACGTCGCCAGAAGCGTATACTGGAGAACGCGGCTCAAAGTTTGGCTAAGAAGGCACGTATGGCCGAGCAGCAACAATTGTTGCAGCAGCAACCACGTGAAATGGAACTGGATGAAGAAGAGCTGGAGCGACAGCGTCAAAAAAGCTCTCGTGTCAATGAAAAGTTTCTGACCGAGCATTTTCGTGTAACCGAAACGGTGATTAATCTTGTGATTGAGTTTTTGCCCAAGTTGCCGGAAGTGGCACCGGAAAAGTTCCTGGCAGAGTATACGCCTATTAAGCAACAATCTCTGCCACAGCAGGTGAGCAACATAGCACGTCAGTTTGGACAGCAATTGACTGAGCTGCGTCTGGGACCTGGTTCGGCGGCCTTCAGTAAAGAGCCGCCCATGAAAGCAAAGACACAAACTCAGATTCAGGGAAGTTCAACAAATTCGGCACCAATTGCTATGGAGGTGGACCAAACACCGGACAAACTCAGCGAGCAGGAGCTGCAGCGCAAGGAGGAGGCCACAAAGAAGCTACGTGAAACCATGGAGCGATCAAAGGGAGAACAGACTGTAATTGAGCGCATGAAGGAGCGTGCCAAGACGCTAAAGCTGCAGGAGATCACCAAACCCTTACCACGCAATATTAAGGAGAAGTTTCTGTTAGATGCCATCATACGTATCCTAAACTCTGAGAGGCAGTGCATCATGGGAGGCGTGGCAGCCAAGCGACGCAAGTTGGTTACCGTCATTGCAGCCACATTTCCGGACAATGTTCGTTATGGCATAATGGAGTTCATTATGGAGGATGTAAAGCAACGCATTGATCTTGCCTTCTCCTGGCTGTTTGAGGAATACTCTCTGCTGCAGGGATTTACTCGTCATACCTATGTAAAGACAGAAAATCGTCCAGATCATGCCTATAATGAGTTATTGAATAAACTCATTAGTGGAATCGGTGAACACTGTGATTATAAGGATAAAATAATTCTGCTGCGTCGTGTTTATCTGGAGGCACCAATTCTACCTGAGGAGGCCATTGTGCAACTAGTGCAGCTGTGTCTGGTCGAGGAGTTCATGCCGCATGGCCTGGAGCTGGTGAAGGATTTGGCTGTTTTGCGTCCACCGCGTAAGGCTCGTTTTGTGCGCATACTTCTCAACTATGCTGTACATGAACGCGCCGATCTTAGAGAGCGTGCATTGGCGCATCTAGTCACAATCTATCATGTCCACAAGATTGTGCCAGCACGCATTGATGAATTCGCCATTGAGTGGCTGGAGTTTGTGGTTGCCGAAACTCCACCAAAGACCATTTTCTCTGCGGATTATGGCAGGCCAACACCCGAAGCAGCTTGGAAGGAAGACACTGCCAAGGTGTGCCTGCTGTTGGCACTCACATTGATGCCATATAAGCCAGAACGTAAGTGGTAGAACCTAATCCTATCTCAACGTTTGGAAACCTTATTAATTATTGTATTGCAGTTTACCTGGACAAGATCTGTCAGGTGTTTTTGGAAACGTCGGCTGAATTGAAGCGCACAATTTTACGTAGCTTGGATGCACCTATTAAGAAACTTGGCGTGGAGTGTCCAGAACTGTTGAAGCTGCTGGAGAATTGTCCCAAAGGATTGGAAACTCTGGTGATTCGCATTATTTACATATTGACCGAACGAGTAGCCACAATCCATCCAGATCTGGTGCGCCGGGTGCGTGAGCTTTACCAGAACAGGGTGAAAGATGTTCGTGTGCTTATTCCTATCCTGAGTGGATTGTCTCGTGCCGAGCTAATAGCCGTGCTTCCAAAACTCATCAAACTCAACCAAGCTGTGGTTAAGGAAGTCTTCAATCGTTTGCTTGGCATTGGTGCCGAATTTGCTCATCAGCAAATGGCCTTGTCGCCTACGGATTTGCTTGTGGCCCTGCACACAATCGATACGAATGTGTGTGACCTGAAGGCAATTGTAAAGGCGACTTCCTTGTGCCTGGCCGAACGTGAGGTTTACACGCAGGAAGTGCTAATGATGGTGCTCCAGCAATTGGTTGAGATAATGCCCATTCCCACGCTGATGATGCGCACCACCATACAGAGTTTAACTCTATGTCCGCGTCTCGCCAACTTTGTGCTGAATCTTTTGCAGCGTCTGATCCTTAAACAAGTGTGGCGCCAAAAGGTCATTTGGGAGGGCTTCCTTAAGACGGTTCAGCGACTGAAGCCGCAGTCATTGCCAGTTATGTTACAATTGCCACCGCCACAATTGTCGGATGCACTGCAGCAGTGCCCCGATCTCAGGCCACAATTGCTGGAATACGCCGAAAGCATACAGGACGAGCCCATGAGCGGAATTACCCAGCAATTATTGGACATCATTTCCGGCAAATCTGTAGATGTCTTTGTTACGGTAAGAAATTTAATTTCTCGTATGTAAAATCAAGTCTATAACATTTTTGAACTACACTAGGATGAAAGCGGTGGTTACATTAATCCAGACAACATTAAAAAAGAATTACTGGACCCGTCGGACATTGGCGTTATTTCCACGGTACCTGTGCTCACTTCCCTGCCCGTGTCGAATCCAATGCCTGTTCCCGCACCTCAGCCGGTACCAGCGCCTATGCAAAGCGATTTGAATCAACCGCTGCCACCTGGCGAGGATTAATTTAATATTAGATTATTTTGATTTGTTAACTAGCATTGTCTTTAACTAAATTAACTGAAGATAATAATTTTTAATCACTGTGTTTATAATGGTATCTCCAAGCCGCTTTTGGTATTTGCTTTATTCCAGCTTCGGTCACACTAAAAAGGAGCTTTTTAGGGCGCCAAAGTTCAAATTATGGCAGTTGGCCAATCTTAGCTCCATATCTGCTATGTGCAGTTCTAATTATCATTGTGTACCACCGTGAGTGTTCTATATATAGTTGGATTAAAATCTTCGATGGGGGTATTAGTGATTAATCGTGAATTCGGTCTTTCAGTTGTAGAAGGAAATAACAACTCGTGATAATATTCGATCATTTCATTCTATCAATACTATTTTCGCATCACCGCAATATAGGGTGATAATTATTTCTTTCAATTTGTTCATTTAAATGAATTAATTTTTATTTTAAATAAATTTTGAATAATACAGTTATAATGCAACTTCCTATAAGTTATCATAATTAAATTGTCATAGCTGTAAATTTGTGCGTAATTCTTATCATTAGATTGCTTACCTTTAGACAGTCCTAATAGTAACTGACCAACTGATAAGCCTCTAGCAGGGTAATGCAAAGTTGGCAGTGCACCGTTTGGCCAAAATCAGTTGTGGCTCGAACGTGATACGATGCAGAACAAGTTCTTATTGGCCTTAATTTTGCTGGTAGCCTCTGTGTTATCAGTAAAGTCAGCCGCTTTTAAGGCACAATCAAGTGATATCGACTTCTATAAGTTGTATAATAATCCTGAAGCCCATATTGAACTCAAGGATCGGCGTACAACGGTAAGTCAGATATATTTGTTGAACCTTGATCAGTCAGTAACAACAATTTCCTTCAGCGTGATCGCATAGCTGCTCATGGATATCCGGCGGAGCACCATCACATTGTCACCGATGACGGCTATATCTTGGGAGTCTTTCGCATACCGTATTCCCACAAGTTGAAGAATCAGAATGAATACCGTCCCATTGTATTGATCCAGCACGGACTGACGAGTTGCTCAGATGCGTGGGTGCTTCATGGTCCAAACGATGGTCTCCCCTACTTGCTTGCTGATGCAGGATTCGATGTTTGGATTGGAAATGCCCGAGGAAACACATATTCTAGAAATCACACAACCTTGTCCACGCAACATCCTTATTTCTGGCGCTTCAGTTGGCATGAAGTTGGTTACTATGATATGGCATCCATGATCGATTACGCACTGAAAGTTAACGACCAAGGACAGAAATCGATTCACTACGTGGGTCACTCTCAAGGCACCACTGTGTTCTTCACACTGATGTCCACGCGTCCCGAGTACAATGAGAAGATCAGGACTGCGCACATGTTTGCACCCATTGCCATTATGAAGAATTTGAGTAGCAAATTGGTTCGCACGGTGGGACCTTATTTGGGACATCGAAATACCTATTCGTTATTATTCTCCAACCAAGAATTCATACCAAGTAACGAGTTCTTACTGTCCCTTTTCTTTAATTTTTGTGAGCCGGATCTGAAGCTGCGATTGGTTTGCGAAAAAACCTTGGAAAAGCTGTTTGTTAATGGACGCGTAAACATGGTAAGGACAACCAATCTTAACCCCTTAGATAATCCTACCCAATTAAATCGTTCACAGACTGCAATGCCAGAGAGACTAGCCACCCACCCAGCTGGATGCTCAACGAATCAAATGCTTCATTACCTACAGGAACAACAATCGGGACATTTTCGACAATACGATCACGGAGTCGAAAAGAATCTGGAAGTATATAAATCGGAAACACCACCTGATTACCCTGTAGAGAAAATAACAGCCAATTTGCATCTATGGTATGGTTTAAGTGACGGTCTAGCCGCTGTGGAGGATGTCCTTGCTCTGGCAGATCGGTTGCCCAACAAAATTGTGCATCGCATGGAAGATCCGTTTTGGAACCATGGCGACTTTGCGTTTAATGGGGCGATCAGAAAAAATCTGAACGATCCTGTTATAGAAATAATGAAGCAGTTTGAAGCTGACAGTAGTACGATTTAATTATTCCAGCTGAAGAGTTGAATATTAATCTAGCCATTGTATATTTATATTTAATTATAACAAACTAGGAATATTGATGTAAGAGAATGGCTTGTAGATAAAGCTCTAAATAAATAATAAATTAATAAATAAAATAAATGATTATGATTATGCATCACTTCAATTAATGCCACGTTCTGGGACTGAAGTGCCCGTGTATTCTTAAAATATATACCCAAAGTTAGATTGCTTGCAGATTTGATATCAATAAAGATTTCCATCAAAATTGATGTGATTGATAAAAGTTTCACACACGGCATTGCCAAATATTTGGTTCTTTTTATAGAGGGATTAAAATAATCTTCAGTAGGGGTATTTTGGATTAAAGATAAGCCAAGCAATTCTAATTCGATAGGAACGTGACGTTTGTTATTCCAGGAATACTTGTTTTGTTTATTGGAAATAATGCATGATACAAGTTTATGAACCAATTTGTCCATTGTCCACCTGTTTGAGTAGATTAAAGTACATAATTTAACCAACTTTTTGAGTTTTACTAAAAATGATCTCCGTAATGAAACAATTGTTATAAGAATTTCCTTAAGAATTATATTTTATCCTAGATGTGGAGGTCACATCACTTAGATCTTTTTGCTTTAATGGCTGTTTTGATGTTCCATCTTATCTGCAGTTTAGTTATTTATGAGCATTTATGATGACCGATTAGTGATAAGCCTGGAAATGGCTACTACATAAATCCAAGTGCATCGGTTGGCCAAAATCAGTTGTGGCTCGAACGTGATACGATGCAGAACAGGTTCTTCTTGGCCTTAACTTTGCTGGTAGCCTCAGTGGTATCAGTAAAGTCAGCCGCTTTTAAGGCTCAATCAGGTGATATCGACTTCTATAAGTTGTATAATAATCCTGATGCCCATATAGAACTTAAGGATCGTCGCACAACGGTGAGTCCTTTGCCTTTTTATGGTCTTAATCACTCTAAAAGAAAATTTCGTCCAGCGTGATCGCATAGCAGCACACGGATATCCGGCGGAACACCATCACGTTGTCACTGAAGATGGCTATATCATAGGAATCTTTCGTATTCCATACTCCCATAAGTTAAAGAATCAGAATGAATACCGTCCCATTGTATTGATTCAGCACGGACTGACGAGTTGTTCCGATGCATGGATTCCACAAGGACCAAATGATGGTCTTCCTTATTTGCTTGCGGATGCAGGGTTCGATGTTTGGCTTGGAAATGGCCGTGGCAATACCTACTCCAGAAATCACACATCCCTGTCCCCGGAACACCCTAATTTCTGGCGTTTCAGTTGGCACGAGATTGGCTACTACGACATAGCGTCCATGATCGATTACGCATTGAAGGTCAACGATCAGGGACAGAAATCGATACACTACGTGGGTCACTCCCAGGGCACCACTGTGTTCTTCACACTGATGTCCACGCGTCCCGAGTACAACGAGAAGATCAAGACCGCGCACATGTTTGCTCCCATTGCCATAATGAAGAATTTGAGCAACAAACTGGTTCGCTCGGTGGGACCATATTGGGGGCATCGAAATCTCTATTCGTTACTGTTTGCCAACCAGGAATTTATTCCTAATAATGACATTTTGTTGTCCCTTTTCTTTAATATTTGTGAGCCCGATAATCAACTGCGACCCGTTTGCGAAAACCTTGCAGGATCTGGGGAACGTGTGAACACTGTAATAACAATAACAAAATGTAACTAAATTAAAATAACTCAAGTTTTTTATCCTTAACAGACTGCTATGCCTGAACTAATGGCCACACACCCAGCAGGATGCTCAACGAATCAAATGCTTCATTACCTACAGGAACAGCAGTCGGGACATTTTCGGCAGTACGATCATGGCGTTGAGAAGAATCTGCAGTTGTATAACTCGGAAGTGCCTCCAGATTATCCTGTTGAGAAAATAACAGCCAAACTACATCTGTGGTATGGACTAAATGATAATCTGGCGGCTGTGGAGGATGTTTTGGCTCTGTCGAAACGGTTGCCCAACAAAATGGAGCATTGCATGGATGACCCATTGTGGGACCACGGCGACTTTGCGTTCAATAATGAGGTTCGAGAGCATCTCAACGAACCTGTTATTGATATAATGAAGAAGTTTGAAGCTGCTAACAATGCCATTTAAATGTTTGTGGTGGATATTGCTTATTTCATATTAATCTAGTATTTAAACATATATATTTAATCTCAAAATTATATACATTAATATGGTAGAATGTTATAAAGATTAATATTTAAGTTTTAAAATTTTAAAAATATAAATCAAAGCAAATATTTTTTTAATGGTGATCGATTGTTCTTAACTGGGCATAGTGGATGATACCGTGATTGGTTTGTTAGTTACATTACCTCAACTCAGTTTGTAGTCAGATTTTATATGTCTTGACTAAATTGGCTAGAATCGCCCAACTATGCCATTTAAGGTCCATAAAAACTCCAATCAAAATCGATGCAATTGATAAGGGGTTTCCGTGTAAGCCAATAATATTTTCTTATTATAGAGGAATTAAGATAATCACCAGTGGGGGTATTTTGGATTACAGATAAGCCGAGCAATTCTTGATTGATAGGAAAGTGACGTTTGTTATTCCAGGAATACTTGTTTTGTTTATTGGAATTGTTTTATGATAATGATTTATAATCCAAAGCTAATAATAGTCTATTGGTTTGATTAGGGTTTAATGAATTTAATCTGTTATCGTTTAGTTATACTAATTTTGATCTCCTAATGAATTGGATAAGAGTTTTCTTAAATTATTTTATCCAAGTTATTGAGCTTTTTCTCCTGAGATCATTTTGACATTATGGTTGCTTTGATGTTTCTCCTTATCTGTAGATTCCTTATTTAGAAGCATTTGTGATAGCCAGTGACCACTTGATGATAAGCCTGGAAATGGCTACTACAAAAATCCAAGTGCAATGTTTGGCCAACATCAGTTGTGGCTCGAACGTTATACAATGCAGAACAGGTTCTTCTTGGCCTTAACTTTGCTGGTAGCCTCAATGGTATCAGTAAAGTCAGCCGCTTTTAAGGCACAATCAAGTGATATCGACTTCTATAAGTTGTATAATAATCCTGAAGCCCATGTAGAAATCAAGGATCGGCGTACAACGGTAAGTCATATATATTTGTTGAACCTTGATCAGCCAATAACAACAATGTCCTCCAGCGTGATCGCATAGCCGCTCATGGATATCCGGCAGAACACCATCACGTTGTCACTGAAGATGGCTACATTCTGGGAATCTTTCGTATACCGTACTCTCATAAATTGAAAAATCAGAATGAATACCGTCCCATTGTATTGATTCAGCACGGATTGACGAGTTGTTCGGATGCATGGATTCTTCAGGGCCCAAATGATGGTCTACCCTACCTGCTTGCGGATGCAGGATTCGATGTTTGGATCGGAAATGGGCGTGGCAATACCTACTCCAGAAATCACACCTCATTATCAACAGAACATCCATATTTCTGGCGTTTCAGTTGGCATGAGATTGGTTACTATGATATCGCATCAATGATCGACTACGCACTGAAAGTCAACGATCAGGGACAGAAATCGATACACTACGTGGGTCACTCCCAGGGCACCACTGTGTTCTTCACACTGATGTCCACGCGTCCCGAGTACAACGAGAAGATCAAGACTGCGCACATGTTTGCTCCCATTGCGATTATGAAGAATTTAAGTAGCAAATTGGTTAACAGGGTTGGACCCTATTTGGGCCATAGAAATACCTATTCGCTATTGTTTTCCAACCAGGAATTCATACCTAGCAATGATTTCTTGCTGTCCCTCTTCTTCAATATCTGTGAGCCAGATAATCAATTCCGGCCGGTTTGCGAAAACGTCACAGGAAATTTATATGGTGGTGGGCGTGTGAATATTGTAAGAAAAAACAAAGAGTATCTAAATGGGAGTTTACTAAAATTATTATTTTATTTTTGACAGACGGCTATGCCCGAAGGAATGGCAACACATCCATCTGGCTGCTCAACAAATCAAATGCTTCATTACCTACAGGAACATCAATCAGGACATTTTCGGCAGTACGATCATGGTGTTGAGAAGAATCTGCAGTTGTATAACTCGGAAGTGCCTCCAGATTATCCAGTTGAGAAAATAAGTTCCAAATTGCATCTGTGGTATGGACTAAATGATGCTCTGGCTGCTGTGGTGGATGTTCAGACTCTGGCAAGTCGATTGCCCAATAAAGAAGTTCACTGCATGGAAGATGAACTGTGGGACCATGGTGACTTTGCACTAAATATAGGAGTACGGAAGCATCTCAACGATCCTGTTATAGAAATAATGCAAGAGTTTGAAGCAGAGAACAATACCCTATGAAATGTATTTGAGTAGTAAATCTGTAAATTTATGTAATAGTTTAAGCTCTTCATAGAATAAAATGTAGGTCTTCCCATTCGTGTCTTTTTTGCATGTCTATTATTAAATCGTGTGCATTGTGTATGTTACGAAGTGTCTGGCAGACGAAGCTCTTGAATGTTTTATAAGCACACACAAAAGTTGCTGTGTTTTAAATATTTATTCTTTCTTTTTTACTTGACAAATATTGTTAATTAAAGTCGGGGCCAGACAAGTCGCAAATATATTAAATATTTATTAATAACACATATGTTCTTGCATTTCTGTACGAATAATTTAAAATAATAATTGCCAACCCAAATCTAAAACGCTTTAAAATTTAGCTTCATATTTAAGTGTTTATTTAATTTATCAATATTTTTGTGGCTAGCAAACAGTGGGTCTAAGTGCTAAACATATTTGCTAAAATCCCCTGTTATAAACCACGTTAGACTTCGTACTTGAATTTAGCTGGAAGTAAATCAAAGTGTAACTTGGAATTAGAACACACAACAGTTTTACAACAGTCGCAGCGAGGCGCCAGCGAGCCGTGTCAAGTTGAAACACACGGAAGCGTTAAACTGGCCCGAATGTGAGCAACAGAATTGTTAACGCAGTGGAGTCGGGCATGCTCGACAAGCCAATGCTCTCTAAAATCTCTCTTTAAAAGTTCCAATGTCCAGGCAAACAGTTAAGCCCTTTTATACTCAACTCAAAGGTGTTCCAAGCAAATGACAATAGCCAAATGTCGACAAAGTGACAATAACCAGAGCAACAATTTCGTATCTTTTGGACATAATAATGGCACAAGCGCCAAGGAGATACATAAACACAATCTCCTGGGCAGGGTCAACGAATTTTTAGCAAACATTTAGTTAACGTTAAGCAAGCGTTGATTGTTTTCGGCGCTGGCCATAAAGTAAAACTAGACAAATTAAGCGCCCAAAAGGCAAACAAGTGAAGGCAAAAAGAAAGGCATTTAATATAGGAGGAGAGGTCTCTGGAGAACGGGTCAAGTGTTTCCATTATTTTGCATGTGCTAAGCTCTCTTTTTTTGTTTATTTATTTCATTTTTTCTGCCGCTCGTACTATTATATTTTTGAAAATTTAATTATAATTAAGTTTTGTTTAGCAGTTTGCATCCTTTTGATGCCAGCTGAATGTAGCCTAAATACACTTTCGTCGTATTTTATTGTGGTTGGCAAATATGGGACACCGAGCTGTGCCCTAGGGCTGTAAATGATAGCGTCTGCCAGATTGAGATTTATGAAATTAAAACAGAACATTTAATTACAACTTCTACAGCATGCGTGCACTTATCTTCGCATTACAAAATTTAAATGCATCTCATTTTATTTTTATTCTTAAACTTTATATAAATCAACATTTAGTTTGTGCCAGTATAGCTTCAGTGACTTGTGTGTCAATTTATTGCAATCTACATCATTTGTGAGCTTCGCTTCACTTCACTGTGAAATATTACGCATACGTCACGTTGAGCATTTCGTTGGCTGCCAATTTAAATATTCTCATGAATTTATGTAACTGTAACGTTGAGCTGCGTGCAGCATTACTTAATTACACGGCTTACACAATTTTTCAAATCATATAAAGTTAAATAAATTAATTGATTCATTTTATTACTAAACAAAGTAGTGAAGTACTATGTTTTAGCAGACTGGTTGCATAACGTTTTATAACTCTTAAAAAGTCTTGCCATTGTGTGCTCATTTATGTGCATTAATGCTATAAATAAGCTCAATAAAATCACACTCACTGAGAATCATAACCGCATAACAATTGTGCCATGAGGCAACTATTACTACATGTACTGCTTGAATAAACATTTAAGAAGTTTTTGTTGCACTTGAGACATTTTCTTAGAGTGTCTTTAAGATAACAATTTAAAAGATTTGCTAATAAACGCGTATAGGAGATAGGTGCATAATCCTTTGTACGCTAGAACAGCAAATAGTCATTTAATAATTCTTTAATCAGCCCTTGAAATGCAGCTGATTATTGTATTTGACAATTACACTCTTAAACAAAACACTTTAATTTAATAAAACACTTTAAATTGTATGAATATATTTCATATACATGAAACATAACAGATAATTTATGTATATGTAGGGAAACAGTGTATCAACAGATAGCCAAATGTTTAAAGCCAGTTTAAACCAAAAAAAAAAAAATATTTCAAACGAATCAGAGCAATCAAAACGCTATCAGAACTGTCAACACAAACACCTGTATGACGCAGAATTGTAAATTGTCAGCTGTAAGGGAAAAAACCAAATATAAAAAATAAAAAAATATAATAATCTTAAAGCAGACGGATTACTTTAGTCTAATGGCAGACTCAACAGATACACGCAACGTCAGTTGAGCATGTTGTGTGGGTGTGATTTTATCTATCCAATATAAGTACACAGTTGAGCTGAATCTGATGATAATGCCCACTCGCACACAGGGAGACATACAGACAGACAGACAGAAGCTCTTAGAAGATTTACATGAATTATGACATCGTCTGTGATAAGCAATGTTCTTTTCACACTCAATGAAGATGCTCAGTTCGTGTCAGTTTTAAATTTAGTTTTTCGCTGCAATCAGTGGCATTCACTTGTGCCTGCGGAATAAGGGTCACAATCGAAATAACTGAATTAATTATCCTTCTGATTAAGGATTACTAATGTGATTATAATTGCATAACAGAAGTGTTTGTGTGCATTTTGCATAAAATAATTGTGATTACGTGTGCCTAATTCTCTAGAAATTTCAAATAATATTTTTATATAGTGCATTAATTAAATTATGTAATTAAAAGACAATTGCAAAAGTTTCTGCTGCTGTTGAAAACTATTTACAATTATTTTCTATTACTTTACTGAATTTTATCTAAAAGCAAATGAAGAAAATTTCAAGTGCTTGTCATTAGGAAACACATCGAACTAGTGGCAAAAACTTAATGAAAAATCGAAGAAAGTGTCTGTGTGTGTGACTAAACTAATACAAAAGTAATCAAAGCTGAATGCTGAAAGTGTGCTAAGGCAAAACGACAGGAAGTCAATAAAAATAAGCACATTAAAGCAACTTGCGGTCTACAGAACTATGTCAACGACAATTGAAGAGCCGAGTGCGACGACAATGGAACCGTCGTCGACTGTGGGCAATGAGATTGCTCAGATAGTCCAGGTCATAATTAGCACAGCAACAGCAGCAACAACATCAAAGCCAATGGCAGCAAGTGACAGCTTCTCAACCTTCTCCACCTCAACAACAACAACAGCTGCACCAACCCCAACAACAACAACAACAGCAAGTGGCTCAGAAAAGCTCAGCGTGAGCGATTTGAGCAGTGCTCTGCAATATTTTGGAATTGTTGATTATATTGTTTTCATTGCCATGTTGGTGGTCTGCGCCGTAATTGGCTTCTATTTCGGATTCATCGAGAAGAAACAGAAGCAGGAAAAGAAAAAGGGACAAGTGCCAACCGATGAAAAAGATGCCGCTGGTGAAGCTGGCAACGAGGAGCGTCGCGGCTCGGAAGCTTTAGATTACTTGGTGGGTGGACGCAAAATGAAAGTGTTTCCGGTCTCGCTGTCACTGGTGGCTAGGTGAGTTACAACCAAAGATACAGCTACAACTGTTCTATGTAAATGCGTCGGGGGGTCCTGCTCCTCTGGGCACTAGATATACGAGGTTCATTTAATTGCTTGAAAGAGGCCTAAGATTGGTGGGGGTGATATGCAGCTTGGTCTTGCCATAAATTGAATTGTACACGAACTTGGCCCATTTGTTTTAGCTGCTCTAAAGGTCCTCTAACAGCACAGAAATTAAAGCACTTAAATGCAGCATTTACATACAACTACTTAACTTTAAAGCATTTAATATAATTAAAGTTTTTGCTTAGTACACATAAACCTTTATGCGTCTGGCTGCTTGGCCAATAGAACTTGGTCAATTTCGCAGAAATCAATCAAAAATACGCGCCCAATTTCACTTGATTTTTCATTGGGACCGCGTTTAACCGTGCGTATGCTTAATCTAGCGAAATCATGTAGAAACTGCTGAACGCCGCGGTGTCTGGCCTGCTGTTTGTCAAGTCAAACAATGGAATTTTGTATAAAATTGGCAGAAAATACGAACAACAACCAAAAAGAGCGCAGCAAGAGGAAGATTATGTAGTAGATATATATAAATGCTTATAATAAAATATTCAGTGTCAGGGTCAAGTTTATTATGGGCTGATGATTATGCAGATAATGCTCTTTGATATGGCTTGAAAACTTGCGGAACTTTGTTGGCCAACACAAGTATCTGGCGCATAAATACAATTTAGCAGCTCGTTTCGCTACAAAGCCGCTCGCTCGCCACGAACTAAGCCTGATTGAAGTTATTTAAACTTACGGCAGCCGCAAACTCAAATAATTTGCCAAATTACTTTTTTGTTTTGCGGGCCCCGACCTTGGTATCGTGAGGAGCCATTCCATTTGACACGTTTGGTCAAGCACCTTTCGAGGCGCGATGTTGTTGTTACTTTGTCTTGGGCGTAGTATTGTCACCGCATTAATGACTGGCAATAGGAATGCTCTTGATTCTCCTGTCCTCCCGTCCTGTCCTCCTCTTGGTCATTTGCCTCGCCCGACAATTGTTTTGTGCGCCTTTTATTGTTATGGCATTCTGTTTGTAGTCGTTTGCTTTCTGCAACAAATTCTGGCGACGTGCTCTGAATTACAATTACATACCAGCATTTTTCCCAGATTCTTTTCAGATGTTCCATTATGTTTTTTTCATTCTCCCGCTCTGCCATATTTTATTCTCTTTCGATTTATTAAATAGGTCCTGCATCTGCATACTTCAACGACACTCGTTATCAACTTTTAATGGTGTTTGTCCTGAGAAAAATGAAATAAAAAGACAACTTTTATTTCACTTTAGTTTTGGTTGGAGACAATGAATTTGCTTTGAGGCGAAATTGAAATGATTGTTATGGACATTTGTCATCAGACATTGATTGTGATTATGGTCGTTAAATATATTGATTAGCAAAAATAAATTATCTAATATTATGTCTTCTATTATGACTCTTTAAACTCCATTTTAAATTATAGATTTCTTATTTTTTAGCTTCGTCTCGGGTATTTCCCTGCTGGGCACTTCGACGGAGATTTATGTCTATGGCACACAATATGCTTTTATACTCATTACAATTGCCATATCTGGACTCATATCTTGGTACATCTTCTTGCCCGTCTTCTGCAATCTCCAGTTGACTTCCAGCTATGAGGTAAGCTTAACGTTGTCTGATCCCTTTTATGTGTCTGCAAATGTGTTTGTTTTATCCCTTTTTGCATTGAAATATTTTATGGCATGTTTTGCTAAACAATTGTTAAACATTTAACCTCTATAAGCTAGAATATGTTTTTGTAATTGTAAATTGTGATTTATTTTTGCTTGCTTATTGGGAAGTCGAGAGTCTGCTATAGCATATTTATGGTGTCGTTATTTAAATCGCAGTCGGGAAAGCACGCTTGGCAATAATATTTGAACAGATCTCAGAGCGAGCTCTAGTTGCAGCTGAAATCAAAATAGAAGCTACGACTACGGTCGGTTGTGGCAAACAATGCATAGACCAGACACTAGACAAATATGTGTACAAGTTATTTGCCTGTCATGTTGCAGTGCAGACCAGAACAGAGCATTGTTTTGGCTGCTGGAGTTGTTGTTTCGTGTGAAAATTGCCGTTCGTATTGCCAGAAAATTCAAATGGAAGCGAGCCAATTGTTTCTCGTGGCTCGTAAGCTAGCTGCTTTTATTGGGCCACATGTCGTATGTGTGATATTCGATTATGTATGCGACACGTTGCCGAGCTTTAGTAGATCTGTGTTTGTGTGCACGCGTGTGCTCTGTTTGTGTGTGTGAAAATCAAATGTAAAATGGAACAAACCGAAAAACAAAATATTTACAGTACTTTGAGCTGCGCTTTAACCAAACCGTTCGCGTTGTGGCCTCCTTGCTATTCACCATCACCACAGTGAGTACCACATTTATATGACATATGTGACTTATCAGTTATTATTTCCACTAGCTAATCTGGCTGCCCATAGTCATCTACATACCGGCATTGGCTTTTAATCAGGGTAGATTATCTTACCTTTACTAAGTTGCGAGCAAACGTTGAGCTTTGTGTGTTTTACAGTGACCGGCATAAATGTGCATATAGTGACGCCTGTGGTGTGCATTGTGTGCATATTTTATACCACTGTGGGCGGTTTGAAGGCTGTCGTCTGGACGGATGTTATTCAAACTATAGTTATGGTCGGCGCTGTTATCTTTGTTGTCATCAAAGGCACCATGAATGTGGGCGGACTGGGTGTGGTTATTCAACGCAACATGGACAGCGGTCGTATCGAATGGCCTGAGTGGGTGACTAATGATTAATTTGGTATATTAAACTTAATGTATTCTTTTCACTTTTAGATTCACTTTGGACCCGACAGTTCGTATGTCTGCCTTTGCCGTGTTTATTGGCTACTTGGCGCATATTACACACAACTTGGGCTGTAATCAGATTATCACACAACGCTACATGTCATTGCCGGGCGTCAAAGAAATGAAGCAGGCCTCAGTGCTGTTTGTTGGAGGATATGTTCTATTATCCGGTGTTTGCCTATATAATGGATTACTCATATTTGCAACTTATCACGAATGTGATCCGTTGACCACTAAGGTAGGTACTCGTAGAACATTTCGAAGGAAACTTAACTGATTGATTTACAGCTGGCCAAGGCCAAGGATCAGTTGGTGCCCTTGCTGGTTATGGACACATTGGGCTCGTTACCTGGTCTGCCCGGCATGTTTGTGGCTGGTGTGTTTAGTGCAGCGCTTAGTTCCCTGTCCACAGGCCTCAACTCACTGGCCGCTGTCTTTTTGGAGGATTACATAAAGCCACTTTGCCGGAAACCCTTAACCGAACGTCAGACGGCCATAACCATGCGTCTCTCTACGGTCATAATTGGTTCGGCAAGTGTCGCCTTGGTTTTTGTTATCGAGCGTATGGGCACACACATGGTCCAGTTGTCCATGACTTTGGCCTCAGTGGCCCAGGGTCCATTGTTTGCACTGTTTGTGGTTGGTTTGCTGTTCCCTCGTCTTAATGCCAAAGTCAGTATTTTGTCATCGCTGAAATGGTTTTTACATGCAAATTTGTCTAATCTATGACTTGATATTTTAGAGTGCACTATTCGGTGCCTTTTGTTCGTTCGTCTTCATGGCTTGGTTGTGCCTAAGTGCTCAAGTGGCCATGAATGCTGGTGAGATTCATTATGATAGCAAACCGACCAGCATTGCGAATTGCCCGTATCAATTCGAGAAGCCACTAATTACACCAGCAAATGCCACCGTGGAAACTGAGTAAGTACTTAACATTTCCTCAACTCATCGGCTGCTAATCTCTTCTGTTTCTCTCGCATAGATCTCTTAGCTTTTTCCAGGAACTCTATCATATATCCTTCATGTGCTATACGTTTGTCGCCGCTGGAGTGGGTATCATCTGCGCCTACTTATCGAGTTTCATTTTCGGGTTAAGGGAACTGGATGAAATTGATGTGGAATTATTGGCGCCATGTGTGCGAGGCTTTTATAGGTCCAACTATGCCAGTGTGCAGTTGGAAGACATTACTCTAAAGTTAAACCCTCAGAAATCTTAAATTGTACAAGACTTTAAATAAATAAATGTATTAAGTATACGCCGTGTTTAGCATGCATCAAATAACCGAACTAATAATTTAATATGCTTTAAATTTTACTTACAACAGCCAACAGAACTTTAATCCACTAAATTGATTTCCAAATCATAACAGTCTGTATAATGAATACTTAAACTATATTTTACTTAGTAAATCTCATTATTTTAAAAATTCTTTACGAGTTGCATATTATTTAATATTTATTTAGTACTTTGAACTACGTTTTGGGAAAAGTGTTCGTAGCTTGGGATCTATTTTATTTACTGTGAGCATGGTGAGCATTTTAAAATGTTAATTAAATTTGAAATCTTCCCTTGATTGAATTGAATGCCTTCTCTGATCCTTAGTTAATCTGGCTGCCAGTGGCTATGTATGTGCCTGCCATTACCTACAATCAGGGTAAGTTTTGACTTGATGGCAGTAAATATGGCAGTAAATATGTGAAACTCAATATATTGCAGTGACTGGCACGAGCATTCATGTTATTACGCCCATTGTGTGCATTATTTGCACCTTCTACACGTGTGTGGTAAGATTTAATTAAATTTCTAAGTGCATCCAAGTGCACTGATAGTAAATGTACAAAAATTTAAAGAAAATTGAAGACTATAAATAATTAAATAAAAAATTAAATTGAATATACATAGATAAATGATATATTATAACAATAAATAAGATTTAAAATCCTAGTTTTATACGTAGATAATTTCTTTAAGTGTACAGACTACAAATACTTACCATTTCAGGGCGGACTCAAGGCGGTTATTTGGACAGATGTTATACAGAGCTTTGTCATGTATGGCTCTATTTTGACGGTGTGCATCAAAGGCACCTACGATGTTGGTGGCTTGGCAGTTGTGCTTCAACGGAATCAGGAGAGTGGACGCCTTACTGCACCGGAGTAAATTGAATAGCAACTTCTGGGAACTTACCTTAATCGAATTGTATTTAGATGGACCTGGGATCCTACAGTACGCTTGTCCATGGTGTCAGTATTAATTGGTGGAACTCTGCATAAGATACAATCCTCGGATGTCAATCAGGTGTCCATACAGAGATTTCTATCGCTGCCCAGCTATAAGCACGCCAAGCAGGCCATGTTCATCTTTACGGTGCTGCTCATCTTTCTGCTGAGCTGCTGCTGTTATATTGGCCTAATTGCCTATGCATTTTACCATGACTGCGATCCCATTAGCACAAAGGTCGGTTTAACAGCTTTTAATTAAAGGTTTTAATTTATAAACTTTTGTTTTAGCTTGCCAAGGCCAGCGATCAGTTGCCAGCGCTGCTTGTTATGCGTATACTGGGCTCGATTCCTGGTCTGCCCGGACTGTTTGTCTCTGGTGTTTTTAGCGCTGCACTTAGTTCACTTTCCACAGGACTCAATTCCATGTCCTGTGTTATATCGCAGGATATGATTAGGCCAATGCTCAAGAAGCCACTGAGTGAGCGTCAAACTGCTTTCCTGCTACGTGCGATTGTGGTCGTCTTTGGTGTGTTTTGCATGTGTCTAGTGTCCGTTGTGGAAAAACTGGGCTTGGTCCTACAGCTGGCAACTATGACATCAGCCGTCACGATGGGTCCACTGCTGGGCATTTATGTCGTTGGTGCCTGCTTGCCTTGGATAAATGGCAGAGTATGTTTTACATAAACTCTTGTATAAATTTATTTATAAACTTAAGTATTTTTAGAGCGTTCTGACTGGCAGTTTGGTATCTTTCCTGGCAATTTCTTGGATCTGCACCAAGGCTCAACTGGCACAGATGAGCGGTGAGATACGGTACCCAAAGATGCCCGTTTCCGTTGCTGGCTGTGATTACACCTTCGATAATGCCACAGTCTGGGCATCTATTCACAGTTACACGTAGGTATTGGAGCATTGTAAATAGTGCACATAAACCTTATTGCCTTTAATTCCAGTCCATCTACAGAGAGGAATATATATCATTTGTCATTTTATTGGTACACTGCTTTGGGTGGTTTCATTTGCACGTTGGTTGCTGTGTTGGCAGGATTTGTTTTTGGCTGGCAGGATGTGTCCCAATTGAATCCTGCTCTGGTAACACCTTGCATGCGACGCTTTTTACCAAAAAAGAACTATCAAGCTGTCGACTTGAAGGAACTTTTTAGCCGCAAAACTGCCAACATCGTGACTGAGAGTTCAGAGTAGTTTGACTTTATTGTTCTTTATTAGTCAAGCGTGTGATTTAATAAAAGTTTTCATTAGAAATTTGTAATATTTTATTTATTAAATAATATTTAGCTTGATTTCAGCTTCAGTCTTAATTGTTATTCTGTCTTGTTCTGTCACAATTTCAATGAATAAATACAAATCTTTATTGTTTGTTGTTTGTGTATAGCGTTTTATTGTGTTTGCTCTCGAATCTTTTGTTCTGTTTTAGCAACGTCTGGAAAGCTGTTTTGATATGCTCTGGACTGAGACTTTTGCTGTGCTGAATGTAAGTATGTAAAGTATTTAAAAGCTAACATTATTAATGTACATATTTTTAGCAGATACTGTGGCAGCTCATTTGGTTATAACTTTAAATGTAGGTAAGCCTGATCAACTGTTGTAATAGTTTCTGTATATTTATATATATCCCTTGGTATTAATTTAAAATTTTATTTTTAAAGGTCATGTGTTAGGTTTCTTCGTGACTGGCGCTTCCACTTAACCACACTGAACTTCACTCACCTGAGGTACTCAACAATTTAATCGAAGCACATCGTTTTCATCCAAAGAGTAAAAGCCAGACTGTCCATGTGTTCGCCATCTTTTGACCACTATCTTTTGGCTTCATCTTGTTGAACGTTTTTTTTCCACAAAAACTGGACATGGCCATGCTGTTATCTACCACAGTGGCTGCCTTCAGTTGTAGCACACTCCTCGTTACTTTTTCGATTGGTTAGCTTTTGTAAAAACAACATTTTGTGTCGGTTTGTATTGCATTAGGAAATTATTCAATTAATTATCCACATTTTCAATTTCCTTTTGAAGAGTTTACTAGCTTTTTTCTGGGTACTAACTTTGTTTCCTACATTCTGCTACGTGTTTAGATTGCCATGGTCATGAATATAACCTTTGTCCAGCAAGGATTGCGACTACACCTTTCGCATGCCCGTTAACTGGCATTCCGTTAGCTCGTACGTTTGTATAAAGAGTTGGAATGTATCTAAGATTTATTGTGTTTTACTTTTAGGAATGCAAAACAGCAAATATGGACGGATTATGGACTTAGATTTAAAAAACATATTCAATTTTACCAAATAAAAGTATTGCCTTAAATACCCACAAACTGTAGTTTCTTTTAGCTTTAACTAAGTTGTAAGCTTTTAGCTCTTACCGATTCTAATCATAATTCCTTCTTTGTATAACGTTTTATAGCTGGTTTCTATATTGCTGCTTGAGCACCTGTCACACATTTACTTACACACACTCACTCTTTCAGTACTTTGAGAGACGTTTCAGCCGTCGCATGCGTTTGTTTGGTGCCTCACTCTTCGTCCTCAAGGCGGTAAGTAATAAATCTATAAATAAAATTTAATTTTTATTTATTAATAATTTTGGGTTTCAGATCATTTGGCTGCCTATTGCGGTTTATGTGCCTGCTTTGACTTTCAATCAGGTCAGCGGTATAGGCGTTCACACCATTACGCCGATTGTGATCGTTATTTGCACTTTTTATACCACTGTCGGGGGTATAAAGGGCGTGGTCTGGACGGATGTGGTGCAGAGTGTCATAATGTATGGATCGTTGGTAATCATTATGATCAAGGGCACACTAGATCTGGGTGGATTTGATGTTGTCTGGCAACGCAATTCCGATGGCGGTCGTTTGAACTTTCCCGAGTAAGTAAAACAAAAATTTATTTGTTTATTTTTCCAACTAAAATATTTTTTATCTAACCAAATAGATTGACACTTGACCCCACTGTGCGCTTGAGTATTCTTTCTGTGTTTGTGGGCGGCACTTTCTTCAAGCTGCAAAACACGTCGATCAATCAGACGACTATACAACGATTCATGTCCTTGCCCTCCTTGAAGGAAATTAAGCAAACTCTGTTTATCTTTAGTATTGGATTGACTTTGCTGTACATGGGCTGTGTTTACGTGGGTCTCTTGTGCTATGCCACCTACTACGACTGTGATCCAATGAGCACTGGTGTGAGTGTGAACATAGTTAAGACGATTCAAGTCATATCTACTCATGTTCCTGTTTAATCCTATTCTTTAGCTCGCTGGACGCCGTGATCAGTTGGTGCCGCTGTTGGTGATGCGTGTGCTGGGCGCTGTGCCCGGTTTGCCTGGACTCTTTGTCTCCGCCGTATTTAGTGCTGCACTCAGTTCACTTTCGACGCTGCTCAACTCCCTGTCTGCTGTTATATTGGAGGACTTTGTGAAGCCCCGCATGAAGAGTAAGCCCATGTCAGATCGCACAGTGGCCTTGACCATGCGTTTAGTTGTCGTTGTATTTGGCATCAGTTCCATTTTTATGGTTTATGTGGTGGAGCACTTGGGCATGGTGCTGCAGCTATCGGCTTCCCTGCAATCCAGCTTGTATGGTCCCATGCTGGGCATCTTCACAGTGGGCATGCTTATGCCTTGGGTGGGTGAAAAGGTAACAAAAAATACTCCTTAAACTAGTCGAGTTTTATTTAAAATCCCTGTACACTTTCAGTGCATGTTTACTAGCAGCATTTTAACATTTAGCATCATGGCTTGGATTGCAGTCAATGCACAAATTGAAAATGTTACTGGCACTTTTCGTCATACCAAGTTGCCCGTTTCCGTGGAGCATTGTGACTATGATTTCGATATGAATCGCTATCTAAACTCCACAGCAGAGTAGTAAGTACAATAATATAACATCAATAGATTTATTTGGTTAACTCTCAACGTTTCTGTCTTGTAGTGAACCGCACAGTGGCAGTTCAGTTTATCATTTGTCATTTTTGTTGTACACTTTGCTTGGCGCTTTCTTGAATATTGTACTCTCAAACTTGGCTACATTCATCTTTGGACGGCAGGATGTCAACTCGGTGGAGAAAAAGCTATTGGCTCCGTTTGTTCAACGTTATTTGAGCAAGAACAAGGAATATGAGGCAGTTCAGTTGAAGCAATGATGAAGGACTCCAACTGCGGCTATTATTAAAGAGCCAAAAAGCTAGCAGTCTTTGCATTCATATATCAAAAATGGTAGACAAAATTTATAGTTAATTTTCTTTGAGTTGCTTTAAAAATGTTTTAAATTTGTAACATTGTTTTTTTCACAATTTAATGAATTAAAGAATTGCATTTTCCAAAGCTAGAAAAATATGAATTTTATTTTGTGTTAAAAAGATTTAAAGATTTATATTAATTAGAAATTTGTTAGTATAATAAATGAACGACAAGCAATTTTTAAAAATGTGTGTTGAATCGTGTAGATAATTTTAACTTTATGCCAACTTAAGATGGCTGTTAATTGAACTCCATTTAAATATATAAAAATAGTTTAATGGAGCACAGCTAACAGCCAGCCATATGTGATTGGCAACAAAGTGTACATCGGAATTTGGTCAGAGATTAGGAGCGCGCTCTCATATCTTCTATACTTGGCAGAGTTTTGCTCAATGTGCGCAGCTTTCGACCCAGCGTGGAATTATTACTCAACAGGTAGTTAATGTTCTGGGACGTGCCAGGTGAGTGGCAATGGCAGCGGCATCTTTTTAAATTGGAGGTCGTAGGTGTGGCTGGATTCACCACTCGCCGCGTACCGAATGCAGTCCAGTCACTAGGCGTGGGTGAACGCGGATATCTCGGTAATTTCAGTTTGTTGGATGTGGAAGAAGCCAGTGAAGCTTGATGCAAATTGGGCATGCTAGCTGTGCTGATACCCTTTGTATTTCGACGTAAGATCGCTCGTTCTTGTTTTGGCAACAACTTCTGGGAATTGCAATTTTTACAGGTTGTTTGTCGACACGTAGGAAGATTTGAATCCTGTTGTTGCCACAGCTGATGCTGTGGTCTTTGCTTTGATTCGTGTGGTTGTTGTTGCTGGGATGCGGCCTTAACACCGCTACTCTGACAACGATTGCAGCCTCCGGAGGATCTCTGTTTGCGCTCCGAGCTGACACTTCTCTTCTGTAGATCTTCATCCATATTAGTTTGCTGTGCCTGCAGTCGCTGCTGATTCATAGCTCGATAGTGAATAGTTTGACTATCGATGAGCATTTGGGCAATGAACTTGAATTGATTTAGATTTGTCTCATTGAGCTCGTTGATTTCTAAACACGTTAGTGGGAGACATTAAATATTTTAGGCACAAAGCGATACTTACTGCTTATGAGATCTGTATTGATTTGCTTCAGCATGCTCTCCTGAGCCGTCATCTCTGTGGTTAGCTGATTGAGCTTTCCTAGCACATCTTGAAAGTGCTTATCCACTGTCAGTTCAACGGCTCCATTCACTGCCTCCAAGACGTTCTCGTAGATTATGTTAAAGAAATCTGCGCAGGAGTCTTGAAGATCACGAACGGAGTCCGCGGTGTTCGATGGCATGTCACTGGGTGAAGGTGATTCTGGTTCCTGTTGTTGCTGTTGCTGAAGCTGCTGCTGTTGTTGTTTTCTGTACATTTCCCGCTCCTGCGGCACCGCTCCTCCATTCTGGCGCAGTGGAAACTGTCGTGGCTTGTCCAGTTGAGGCAGACGAAACTCCACATTCCGTACAGGACTCGATGTCGGTGGTTTTAGACCATTTTGTGCATTTTGCTCACGGAGAGCTTGTAGCGTTATGAGGTCCTCGTAGCACATTTTAGGGCACTGCTGAGTGCGTGAACGGGAACGGACTTGTGTGGGGTTAAGCGGTCGGCTCGCCTGATTGGGGCTTGGAGCATAGTTAGTTTTTGGCATATACAACACTTCATAGCCAAAGTCATCGGCACCTTTCTTAAAGCAATAGTTGGGAAACATTGTGGTTGTTGTTGCTATTCTTCTTGACTCGAGCTGCGCATAAATTTTCAAAACGGGGATTTACAAAAATCTGGAGTTTCACTTTAACTTTGATTTTGAGGCTGTGTGTGTTTTGTGACACGAAATTTGTGTGAGGGCTTTTGGCGATTATCTCACTTCTATAACAAAAATTTCGAATTTATTTCTCATTATGAAGGAAAACGCTCGCATACGTTTTAAACCCAACGACCTCACATCCTTTTTTTAATTGGTTAAAAATTTCAATTTTTACATCTTTTTATAATTTCTACTTTGTTGAATTCTTGTACACTCTTAAATCTAATTGACTCAATTCTAAAGCTTTTCAGACTTGTCTTGTCGAGTTTTCTCTTCAATTAAAAGTTGACAATTGAAATTGAGTGACTTTTGGTCTCATTTCAACAGAGCAGATTTCCTGAATTGTCTGCACATTAAAGGAATTCAACTCGAAACCTGATGTGACAAATCAAACCGGAGGCTATTTTATTGTAGCATTACATAATGTTTGCAAATAATATACCATAAGGAAAATAACCTTTGGCTGTTTGCAAAGCCAAGGAAAAAACAATATCAAGTATGTTATCACATTGTACTTCGGAATGTCATTGTGTTGACTTGTCTTATTTGCTCGTTGACGTCAAAGGCCACAGTACTCAGTACTCTGTCCTCAATCTTCAGTCCTCAATTCTCAGCCCTCAGTCCAATAATTATAAATGAAGTGAGAATAAAAATGAACTTGCTGCCTTGTCCTGTGATGTGGCATATGTCCTTTTGCCAGACCGGCATGGCACACACAGCCCCTCGTCCTTGGGCCCATTGTGCGCTGAAGCAAAGCAGACTAAAGAATAAAATTTGTGGCGCGTGCTAGAATGAATTAAAATACTTAAAAGACCGCAGATTTTTGAGAAATTTCAACCGCTCTTAATTCTTGGTAATCTCTTTGCTTTTATTCATATAATTATGAAATAAATATTAGCTTAGATCAAATTGACTAAAACGTTATGCTCTATTAACTCTTATGCTTCAGTTAAAGTTAAAGTTAAAATGTAAATAGATTTTGGTTTCTTGTATGTTTTGTAAAACACTTACTACCAAATATATATACTTATATACAGTAGAAGATATTTGTGTAATGGCAGAATAAAGATACGATTACAATTAGTTGCGGGGTATAGTATAAATACTTAGTTGGCCTTACACTTAGTTGGGCTTAAAAGAAATGCAAGTATTTATAATTTCGTGTAAATAAATAACATCAGTCTGGTAAATAGAATAAGTAGAGAAGTGTTTTAAAAAGTGCTTCAAATGGCAATCAAACAGCACTGTAAAGACAATACAGTACCGAAATGGATACAATTTAAATTAATAAATATTTAATGAGATATAAATTATAACTCAATTGCCATTTCAAGATTCATTGCATTATATTAAAAAGTAAATGCTAATAAAAGTTTTGCTTAAGTTCTAAATGCATAAATACTTAAGTAACTAGATTGCAATGGAAGTAATTCACCGCACTGAAATTCGTAGAATATCTACATAAGTATCTTATAATTCAAATTGAGTTTCCGCTTTGCATACACAACTATCGCACTTATTGTCTAAGCCTCGTATCGTCCTGTCCCTAAATCCTTTTGCGATTTATTTAGAGAAACTCCGCATCGCTGAACGATGTCGGACCGTGGACCGCAAACGTTGAACGTTTACGGGTCGTATGCGCCAGCTATCATACCTCTGACATGGCCGGAACGGTAATGACCTTATTGGGTCGCTCACAGATAACAACGCGAGCGTTTGTTTTATTTGTCGAGCGACGTGACACGGTCAGTGAGGTGGTCAGTGTGCGCATGGAATCGCAGCTATTGTGCAGACGTCGACCCACCGTGTGGCAGCGATTCTGCTGTGAATTGTTGCGATAGGACTTGCAGCAGCAGGTGAACCATTTAAAGGGCGGAAAACGGCTGCATGAAGGCAAAGGTTGGGAGCAGTTAAATGATAAAGTTAAGGGAATGTTATGGGCAACTCTTGATGATTATATGGTGCTTACCTGAGGGTGCGAAAGACCTGGGAGGAGAAGAGGCAGTAGATGAGTGGATTTGCTGCCGAGTTTAGTGGTGCAAGACTCTGGATGAATGTAGCAATGGCAATGTTAGTCTGTGAGTGCGGTATCTGGCCAAAAACTTGCAGCAGATCAAAGATTATATAAGGGGACCAGCAAATTATAAACACAAACACAATCGTCAGCGTCATCTTGACCGTTTTGACCTTGGCACGGGGTATAATGCCCCGCGAACTGGCACGTCGTGTTGCCGCTGCACCGAAGCCTACAGAACGTTCTAGGCAAAACACCAAATGAGAAGAGCACTTTACAAAACGGAGGCCATTTAGACAACCTACCTGTCGGCACAAATATGGAGCCCTTGGCCCATATAGTCTTAACAATAATTGCATAGCAGGCGGAGATTATGAGAGCGGGTATGGCAAATAAAGTGGCCGAAACGAGGCTCATGTAGATCTGCCAGGCCATGGGAGATCCTAATTCAATCCAACACTGCGGATGACCCTGTATGAGCTTCTCCTCATACAGCACCAGTATGGGCAGTGAGAAGAGCGCCGAAAGCAGCCAAGCACCAGCCACCAAATGACGAGCTCGTTTCCCTTTTGAGAGTAAAGCAAACATTTTTCCTTGTTACGTCAAGTGCCAAAACATTTTCCAATTAAAAAAGTTTTGTGACTTGGAGACTTACATGACTTTGAGAAGTTCATGGGATGCGTTATTGCATCGTATCTGTCAATGCTCATGGCCACCAGCACATAGGTGGATGAGTATGTGACGCACACCTGCGAGAACCTAATGACCTTGCAGGCCATGTTCCCAGCTCGCCACGAGATTGTAATGCGCCATATAATGTCCGTCAGCACGTTGAGCAATCCCACGCACAGATCTAAAACAATGCGAATAAGAATTACAGTTACGTACTATTTACACTGATGAAGGAAAGTAGTAAGTAAGTGAAGTTATTGTTTATTTTTCGTCTGTGTAGTTCTATTTTAGGGCCTTCCACCCCTTGGACACCCACACGCACTCACCTGCCAGCGCCAGTTGTTTGATGAAGTAGTTCATTCGCGACTTACGGTTCTTATTGATGAACATTACAAACAGCACCGCCGAATTGCCCAGCACAATGACGGTGAACAGTATCCACAGCACGGCGAATTGTTCCGTCTGCAAGTAGTAAAGGTATAGAGTTAGGAGCATGTATGAAAGAGACAGCACTAAGCTAAGTATGTACGTGCATGATTTTAAACACGCTTCACTAACCGCCCATAAAATTCATCGTCAACAAAGTGTTAAGAGCGGAAATCACGCATAAAACTCAATTTAATATCAGAGCAATTTTAGGCACACACTTACACACACACACACACACCTTCACGCACACGCAAGTAGAGGTTCACACACAGGCGCCTTTGTTTATGGCTCTTTAAATAGCCATAAAAATGATAGACACTAACTAAGGCGTAGGGGCTGTGGGAGCCATGTGGGCGTCTGGGCCTCGCCGACAGGATGTGCCAGCGGAAGTTTACTCTTCGAGTCAACAAGACACGTCAACAACAACAACAACAACAACATACTACATATAAACATGGCCCGCGGTAATGATAGAAGGCAAACAACAAAATTTGTTGCCATCAATTGACGTCTTCGCGTTCGGTTTGTGGATGTAATTAGGTTTGCAGTTGGTCTCCTAGCAGGAAATTGCTGGCAAAATAAAGTGCCCAAAAGTCAAGACCTAGGCCCAAAACCGAAGCTGTTAATAACTTTCATAATCTCTAAATAGGTTCATACTTTACTGGTCCGCAAAGTTTTCCAACTACAAAGAGGTCTACGATCCCATTCTAGTGTTCGATTTCGTACAAGTATTCGAAATTAGGTGCCTGGAGGACAGCACCGTCTGAGGTCTGGCCAAAATAAAAATACAAAAAAAAAAAATGGAACAAAAACAACCACATGCCGAAAATAAACTTGCGACTTGCCCTACAGAACTTGACAGTCTTGACGTTTGCTTTCGCCTGACGGCAGACTAAAGACGCCTGAGCTTATGCTACAACTTTTTGCCTCAAAATATAGATGGAGACTTGCTTGAATTTGTTGTTATTCTTGCTTTTGGCGGCTACCGTATGCAGGAGCAGTAAGTAAGTATATTTTTAGATAACTGTTTGAGAGGCCACGAGTTGCCCTTTTTTTTCTGCCAGTTGATCATGTTGCGCAAATTGCCGCATAAATCAGCCAAATCGCCAAATGGCCAGACGCGGCCAGACAGCCAAATAGCCCAGTTATTTTATCATAATTTTTCTTTATTTATAACTAATTTTGTTGGATTCTTCATTCTCACTTTTCATAGTATTTAATATGATGTTTAAAAACTTAACACTTTAAAAATGCCCAACAATTTAAAGATTTACTTTCTTTTGAGTGTTTGATATTTATTGTGCGCATTTAAAGCCTTTGAGCCTTATTCCTGAAGTGTTTTAAGCCAGGCCTCTTATTTTCTAGCCATGACTTTGACAATTTTTGCCTTATCCTCAACTCAAAGAAAAATCCGACAACCGGCAAAAAAGTTGTTGAAACTTTGCCCATTTGACGTTCCTTCAGTTCTTATTTTTATTATAGCTCACTTTTTTCTTTGCTGGTTTTTTATCATTTTTTTTTGGGTATGTTTATATGTGTTTTTTTTCACACTTTTTGGATGATTTTGCTGTTGTTGTTGTTGGCAACTGTTTGCTAAATATTTGTGCTATGTTAAAAGCTTCGCATATTTGTGGCGCGCTTCAACATAAATACAGTAAATAATTTGCATGAGTTCCACAAAATATTTTCTCATTTCTTTTACATTGTGATTTTATTTAATATTAACTTGAAATGTGTCAGCACTTTAACAAGCAGGAAGTTAATATTTTAGGTGGATTTAAAACGAAGAGTTAAATTATAGAGTTGGCTGCCTTTGCTATCTAGTTAAAAGCCATTGAACTAAATTTCATAAATTTCCTACAATAAAATTTATAATTAAGTTTTATAGAAAATGTTTTCCAAAACTCGTTTTCTAAGCAATATATTACTCAAGTTTTTCCTCAGTTATTTGCCAAGCTGTGGGCGTTATAAAAATGTAATAAATGCTCCGTTGTAAGCCTCTTTTAATGATCAGCCATTGATGGCTGTGTGTTTGTATGTGTTTCTTGTTTGCCAGCGTGTGTTGTCCTTTTCTTTTGGCCTCTTTTTTTGTAGCAAGTCATTATGCCCTTTTCAATTTCGCTTTGCACCTCGAGGAAATTGCTTTTTTGTTAGCAGCAATAAAAGTGCAAAATTTAATTTAACCCAAAAGAGTTAAGGAAGCGGCCTAAAGGCCAACAGCTGAAACGACTGCAGGTAAGACCGCTTGGCTAACCGTAAGACCTTATTAAAAGTCCATTTTGTAGTAGGAAGCAGTAGGCACGTGGTCTGCTGCAACAATAGTAGCCACCTGTTGCAACTATTATAACTGATTATAAAGTGCTCCAACTTCAACAATGGCCAGGGCACTTTAGGCCGTGGCTGCTGTGGCATTCTGGGCACTCAAGTACCATATAATCTGCAGTAGTTGTGGCTGGCTCTCTTTAGCGACTTTAAGTGCGCTTTTTGCGGATTTGGTCACAGTCATTTGCTTCTATTTAAGTTGCCAACTAATCGCATTGGTTGACACATTTTAGCAGCTGCAAATGGTAAAGTGCAGCAGCAAGACAAATGTGTGTGGCCACAAAACACTGGCAATGGTAAATTAATTTCATTTCACTGCAACAACAAGAAACTGCAATTCCAATAATAACAATGGAGCAGAGACAAAACTCCAGAGT
The DNA here is from genome assembly GCA_018152125.1 of Drosophila dunni. Classification (NCBI taxonomy): domain Eukaryota; kingdom Metazoa; phylum Arthropoda; class Insecta; order Diptera; family Drosophilidae; genus Drosophila; species Drosophila dunni. Next base: position 16,842,331 of record JAECXC010001917.1, on the reverse strand, counting down.
CGCAGTTTGCAGCTGCTGCAAAGCTTATAAATCAGCAAAGTCCGCAAGCCAAGTGAAAATGGAATATTTACAGTTTAAATATACCCAAGAAGACTCTGGTGTGTACTCTGGGAAATGCGACACTTCTTAACATATTTATTCAGTTAATGACTGTGCGCAGCAAATTCATTATAATAAAAGCTAAGTATCGGGGGATAAGACACAATTCAAGCGCAAACAGAGTCATTATTAAATGAATTGCATAAAATTTATGATGAATGTTTGAAGGCATGAATCAGCTCAAAATATATGTTTAAATAAATTTAAATCTATATCTACAGTTTTAAGTATGTTGTAAAAAAGAGAAATTAATATTAAGTGCTTTCTCATTGGTGTCTATTTAACAAATACTTCAATTTCAAATAATTTCCTCTTCCGGTTCTTATTTTCTCCAATTTTATTTAACTTTTTATTCCTTGTGATTACGTTCTGCTCGAGTGCTGTAACTGAAAAGAATCAAAGAGTGAAATAAAATAGAATATTACGTATACGCCACGTAGTAAGCTGGCTGAAAGAGTCGGCTAATACGCTGAGTTATGTTATTGCCATAAAAGCGAAGTGGATGCTGCTTGGCCAACGTGAAAGTTCAATGAACTCAACGCATGCTGGGTGTTGAATACTGTTTAATATTTAGGAAGACACATATTGTTCACGTACGCTCCGACACACACACGCACACACACTCAAACTCTTAGGCCTGGGTCGTAAAGGAGATGAGACCAAAATGGCCGCATATCTGTTAAGTAGGTATCAAAACATGCATTTGGGTCAAGCCGTGCGCATCAATCATGGCTTTTATAGCTGTTGTTTGGACAACAATGGTCAGTCGTTGAGTTTTATGAACTACGCTTGAACCGTAGCCACAGAAGCTAAACTCCGTGCCACGTTTGTGGAGCCACCGCGCGGGGCAGGAACCACATGAGTGATGTTTGCTCTCCCAGCACTGGCAGCACAAAGAAAAGTGCGCTTTAATTCGGCTAATGGGCAACATTTTGTCATCAGCTGGCTTAAATCATTCCGTTTGGCTCACTGACTGCACATATTTGGCACTGATGTTGACACAAATTGAAATTAATAAACCGACCCCTCCGCTTGGCGCATTAGTCCCCGGTCTCAGAGCACTGCAAGCTGTGTGTTTGTTCCTGTGTATATTTGTTTACACGACAAACCGCTCGGAAGCGACAGCAGAGAGCGAGAGAGAGAGAGAGAGAGGGAGACAGCACCAGCAGGCGAATGCGAGCGCTGGGTTGTGAAAAATTACCAAAATGTTGGCTAACATAATTTTGGTTAGTTTGCTGGTCACAGCTGCTTTGCTGGGGCTACGTAAATGCTGTTAATGATTAGGGAGGGAGGGAACATAATGCTAAATGCCGGTATAATGGCATATTAGCCCGTTTTGAAGCTTGTCTATGAGTTATTGAGTCATAAGATGCAACAGAGTGTGGATTATAGATTTAATTATGACTTCAAGAGGTACCAGCAACTATCTTAATGTAAGGTAATTTACTTCAATGAAGCATGATATATGTATGTCTGACCTAACTGAAGGCTATGAATATATATTTCGAATACGAAGCTATTCATTACACTTCCTTTAAACTGGAAATCATTTTATATTAAGCTATCTTATTATCATATATCAAAAAGTTACGTGTGCCTTTTATTAAATCTAAATCCTGAAAAATGTGAACTTCCTTGCTTTGAATAAGAAACAACTAGATAGGTCAATTTAAGCAATTTATTTAGAAGAAAGCAGCACAAAGCAGCTTGCCAACTGACCCAAAAACATATCAATAAATTTAAAACCTAAATTTACAATTTTGCACAAGTGACTGGTGGATTCCCCTGCTCCGCAAGGAGACATTAATCAAATGAGCCGAGCATAAATCTAAATGGCATGAAAAATACAGAAAAAAAGGAAATAAACCACAAAAGAAAGCTAGAAAAAAAAAGATAGATGGATGTTTAAGAAGTGAAGGACATTAGACATCATTGCTAAATGTTGTTGCTATGCAAAAATGAGTATAAATAAATTAAGGATCATATAAATATTTACCCAGCAATAGCAATTCTAGTGCCTTAAATAATATGAAAAGGCCAAATTAAATTTGGCCCACAAAAATGGCAGGAAAATAAACATAACTTACGCGTAGACAGAGGCAAACACCAAGTTGACCAGACAAAGTCACAAGACAAAGGCAGACACAGTTTGCTACTGAGTAAACAATAAATAGAGCCACGCGCCTAAAACTATGCAAAACAAATTACACACGAAGGAATCTCCAGTAGGAGTGTGAATGGGGTCTTCCACGAGTTATTACCCCATGTGTGCTCGACACAAAATTTGCATATATAACCACAATATACAGACATAGTTGTTGGCAAATTACGTTAGCCATGTTTAGGAGTATCATTGAGTGAAAACAGGCATAAATTTGAATATTTTTCTTTGGCCATTTGACTTTGAGTGAGGTCCTTTACTTGGGATGCCCAGTGCTAATTAACACATAAGCAGCAGACATCACTGTTTTTGTCCTCTTTGTATCTTGTATCTAACTTAGTATTGCAACTAAGTATTCTATTATCTGGCAAAGACAGAAAGCGTCAAAATAGATTTAGTTGTCTTTTCACATCGCCTAATTTGTTGGGTCAGCAGATAATCTATTGGGCGTAATGGCAGACAAGACAGAAGCCAAGAAGTATATTATTACTTTTACAATATCTGCTTTCAAGAAAGCTGTTGATGTAGATTATACATGTAATTTATTTGGCCTTCAACAGTCTGTTACCCGAGGAGAAAATAGATTTGCAGTTCAAATAGAGTCAAATGTGTACTTGGCCTTTGTTGATGTTGATTACTTGAGTGATTATTTTATATATGTTAATTGACGATAAGTAATTTAGTAGCTGCAGTATCTATATTATTCTAAAAGTAAGTAAACTTCAGCTTTGATAAATATCTTATGCACCCTACGCAAAACTTGCCGCACAAAAGTCTTTTAAAACTTTCTTAACTACTGGAAACTTAAGCGTAAACAGTTTTTTGGCTTTAAATTGCCAAATACAATAATAAAATGTTTTGCAGTCTTCATTCACGGTTGTCACTCGCATTTTCTTTGCAATCTAACAAATTTAATTAGTGCCTGCTCGAAAGCATCACCTTGTGATTAACCAAAGGACAGCGAACGTGAATGCTACTGAAGACTGGCTTAAAGGACAAGATTGAAAATAATGTAGTGGAGGAAGGAAGAAGGAGAGGAGAGCAAAACCAAAGCTATGTGTATATAAATTGTGTGTATAATTGCAGCAAAATAAAGTTTTTCTTAATTTGAAATTCCACAACTGGCAGTTGTCAAAGAACTAGCAAACAGACCAGCAGACAACAAGAAGCCAACAAAAATAAATACACTGAAATAGACAAAGACACAAACACAAATACACACACTAACACACGTACTCAGCTGGAGTAACGGAACTAGGAACGCAGCCGGAAATGCAGCAGCTTTATAAGGAAACAGCTCGGACAAGTTGGCAAGTCAGGAAAGCCAAAGAGACGAACGGACTGGCATTCTGGCTGGACTGAACTGAACTGAGCTGCGCTGAGCCAGTCCTCTGGCAGTCAAGTGGCCCTGGTCGCAACTAAAAGTAGACGCCCGAGTTGTTATTTCTGATTTTGTTGGTTTTACATTTAACGGCATGCTCCGTAAAACTGCAACTGGGCGTCACTTGGCGGCTGACTTTGATTCTATTTAAAGCAAACACAACTGGCAAATGATGTCCGTCTGCTGCTGTTGCTCGACTTGCCTTGAACAAGTAATTTGGTGTGTAAATGAAAAGTGTGCGTTGCCTGCTCGTGTTATGCAAATTTGCTGCGGTTTTTGTTGCCTTTGAGGGATTGGGTACGTGTTAGCCCTTGGCCCTAATAGTTATCTTTAGAAAAACTTAACTTTCTGAAGTTCTAGATACTTAAAATATGTTCCAAAAGTCAGACTGGGCTCAACTGTTGAGACTGTTTCGCAATGGGGCTGCCTGCTAATGACTTAGTTACAAACTTTGAATTTTTGGATTATAATTAAATTTGTAACGCAGAGAAAATGATTATGAATAAGTTCTAGAACTTTGGAAGTTTCGTTGTACATATGTTCTTACATAATTACTTAAAGTACGTGCAGAATGATTATTTATTTAGTAACGAAAATATCAAAGTAAAAACTCGGAAGTTTATATACAACAGCTGTTAAGTATACGCCGCGTAAACTGTTGCTTAGTGATAACAATGCGGCAAATTTAACACTTGATTGAATAATACAACTGTATGAAATGTTTAAGGCAAATCAAATGTCTCTTTACACACATTAATGTGCATGTTCAAGGGAGAGCGGCAGCACATTATAAAGTGCTTTGTGTCAAAGGAAAAATGCATGGAGAGTACGTGCAATGCAAGCCAAATGTAAGCACGCACTTAATCATTTATGCACTCAGATACACACACACACACACACACATATATATTTATATTTGGATGTATGTGTGTGTGTCACATTTGACATTGCTCACGTAGCAAGCGGCGATGCGTACGCGACTTTTACACGCGCTGGCAACATTTCGCTTTTAAGTTTCCATTTCTATTTCATTCTTTCTGCAGTTGCAATAGCATTAAAGTAAATTATGTGGCAAATGACAAATGAAACGTTGAAAGCAAGCAGAGAAGCGAGTAAGACCATAGAACCGCAAAACTTAGCAGAGTGATGTATGCATGTTCATGTATTTTGACATTGCTTAAGTTTCGATAAAGTTTCTTAAACATTTTCCACGCTCGTCATCTGTCAGCATCATAAAAACCAAATAAACCACCTTCGCTCCTATGGTGCTGGCAGTGGCAATGAGTTCTGCCATGGGGATTTTTGTGCCAATTTTATTGGAATTGTGTTAATGTTGCTGCTGCTGCTGCTATCACATCTCACCTGCCCCTTATTACACTTTTCCGTTCTTACATTTTGTTTGCACTTTTCTACTTTTCTTTTTGGCGTTAAGTTCCGTCACTTTGATGTAGCTGCCGCTGAAGGCGTGGAAAATGCACCTGCTGAGGTGTCAAAATTCAATTTCTACGAAATTTACTCTTTTTGAGGAAACTGTTGCGATAAACAATTTACTAAAGATGAAATTAATAATTTAGTTTGAAGTATAGTTGTGTTAAACTACGAGTATAAATTGCTCTGTGAATGAATGAAATTTAATGAAATATTTATTGAAAGCAGCTAAACATCTGAATTGTTTATAAACGCTTTTGTTTTCAAGAGTTTCATTTTTAATAGAAAAAAATTCCATTTTAATTAAATGGACTTCTTAGCTGGAAGCTTTTCAAACATATTTTTTTCAGTTCTGTTCTTTTTAAGTATCTTGTGCGGCGTGAATTAAATGAATCCACGGAATATGCTGCAGTGGCCCACGTTTTCAACTCCCACTTTATTTCTTTCTACCTTTCTCTCTCTCTATCTCTCGCTTCTTCGCTACTTGCACTTTTTTTGGTTCATTAACTTCAAAGTGTCGCACAATAAAAACAAAATTCATCATCATGAAATTTGCTAAAGTCATTTAATTTAATTTCATTTAAAGCGCCACAATTCATTGCATACTTTGCTGCGTTGTCAACTCACTCTGACGTTGACCTAGTTCTGCTTGGCCGACTAGCTGCTGTTGACGGCTTTTAGTTGTACTCGAGTGAACGTACTTGAGACTAAAAGAAGTTCTTGGTTTGGTTGTATTTCACGTATTTACTGAGCATAATTTCCTTGTTGACTGTCGCCTTTGCATTTTCTCATTAAGCGCATTACGCGCTGGCACAAAAGCAACCCAAGAGGGATAAAAGGATGGATTTTTTTTTTTGCCCATTTTGGGGCAATCCTCGAACTTTTTTGCGTGCCCACTTTGCATGCAATTTAGTATTACTTACGAGCATTTTTACTGCAGTTCACATTCTGTTGCAATTAGGTGGCCCGGTCCCGGTCCGTATCCCGGTCCCGTTACCGCCATTGTTCCCGATCCTTAGGCGCAAATTTCAACGCTTTTGCCATTTGCATAATTTACAATATTCACTGGCATTTCAGCAACCATTTTTACGATTTTTTAAGTGCCCTTGGGTCGCGTCTGCAGTTCTTTTATCTCCCATTCTCATTCTCCTGCTTATTTTCTTTTCGTTTGCTTTTCAGCAACCTTCTGTCTGATGTTTGTTTGCTTCTTTGTTTGTTATTTTTAGCAAGTTTTTGTACAGCTGCATGCACCTAGACAAGTGTGTCAAGTGTGCGCTTCCGTTTCCGGGAAAAGCTCGTATAACTGGGTTTGCTGTGCTGTGTGCATGTTGCTCATACGCACTGTGGCCACACTGCATAGCAGTAAAACAGTAATTGACTTGGGTTATGTAAAATTTATTGTCTGCCAGCTCATTCACTACAACCACTTTTTATGCATGCAAATTGTCATTGCAATGACGTGCAAGTGTTGCTCACTTTTCTAGCTTTCTCCATTCAATTTTTGCGTATTTTTGTGCAACACTTTTGTATTTGTACTTGGAAAATTGTCGGTGTCTGCCACATGAACTGAGTGGCATTTTTGCTTATGAAAAGAAATTAAATTGCCTCTTTTTGTTCTTCAACGCATGTGTTTGTCTGTTTGTGTGTGTGTAGAAGAGTGCGTGGGTGTGTGGCAGCCTTTTCTATTGTTTTGCTCGTACTCTTATCTGGCTGGAGCTTATTGTTGTCCCCCGTTTACAGGACAATGCGCAAATGCAGCCTTGCCTGTCATTAGGAGAACTTCCGCAATGATTACAAATGGCAAAAATATCTCAAAGGCAATGCTCACTAATTATCAATGATAACAGACCTTGGCTGGTTGGTTGAATACCCTTTCTATGACATTTTGCAGTGTTCAGTTGAATGATTTTAACTTGACTAAAGTTCTATTTATATAAAATTCGTAGGAAGATCCAGTGTGAAAGAAGTATCATACAGTTCATTTCAGGTAATAAATTTGTGTGTATTTTGTTTATCTTTGATTGGATACTGATTGTTTGTTGTGATTTCTGGAAGCATTCCCTTTGCTAAATACAAACATAAATAAACAGAAGATACGAGCACATATTGTCAACATACAGGACATCAGATATGGCTTTAGGCGCTGCTTTTTGCTTCGGCAAGCACTCCAAAATGAATACAATAACAACAATGGGCTGGCAAAACAATTGTGAATTCAATGCTCGTGGCACGAGGCACGCGGCATGAGGCATGCGGCATGGGCCATGTGGAAGCTCCCACTCTCCACGGGCACCGTCTGCACCCGCTCCCAGGCGAGCTTGCAAAATACAAATCAATTAGGCGTTAAAAAGAAAATACAAATGGCGGGGATGCGAAAAAAAAATCCAATCCCTCTAGACGGACAAACAGTGTGACATATGTGTGTAAGTGTGTGTGCGTGTCTGTGTCTGTGTATGTGAGGGCATGTGTTATTTTTATTTATTTGCTGCTCTAGATCCTGGTGGAAGCCCTTGGCGACGCCTACTTAATGGTTATCAGTGAAACGCTATTAACGCCATGTTGATTTATTGCAATTTAATTTTGTTTCAATTTGGCCATGTTCGAGTATTTTATTTCACAAATTATGTGCAGACACGATTGGGGCGTGGCCAATCGTTTAGATGCGAAGGCGTGTTGTGGACCCCTGGTTATTTATAGCTCCCAGCGCATGATTTACTCTTAATGGCCACCAACTGGAAACTTGCCTTAAACTTTCTTTACAGATAATCCAGAAAATGAACAAATTTTTATTGCCCAGCAATAAAATGCAGCATTTCCCTATTTGGTATTTGTCTTTAAATGATTTTTCTATTTATATTTGATGCCTTTTTTATAGGTTTAATTTAAGTACTGCGTTCATTTGAAATATTTGCAAATCTACTGCGCAGTTATTTACGATTCTTCCGTTCTCCTGTTAATCTCCACTCTTTTATTCAAAAGTTTGATTTCTGTTGAGCTCAACTAGCGGAGAGTTATTTAAATTCATAAAAAGTCTCAGCAAAGCTCAAACTTTTCGCCTTTGTGCACTTAATATATAAACTTGCGCCTTGATGTATGCAACACTTTCAGGCGTGTCCTTAACGTGCATGCGGTTTTATTAAGTGCCAAGGGAAAAATAAAACTGTTTAAATCAAGTTCAAAAGCAAAAGCATTAAAAGAAAAGAGCACAAGAGAAAATTCTTTGTCGAGTCGCGATTTTAGAATACTCTTATTTTTTCTCTCCGTTATATATATTCGATTTTTTTAGTGTAACCATTACTCTCTGAGCAACGCGTATAAACCAATTGCGTTCATTAAATGTGCTATTAACTGACTCGTTTGTTAAATACACATTAAAATCAAATTAATAGCGATTCTAAAACGAGGGCAGTCGAATCGCTCAGTTTTGAACGACAATCGAACTGAGCGAGATGTGTTTTAAATTTTGCTTTAAGCTGGGAGCGCTGATAATTTTCTTGTTGTATTTGAATATGAATTCTGTAAGTATTTCAATTGCTGATAAATGTTAAATATATGTTTTTTTTATCTCTTTAGGCATATCGATTGAAATTCACAAATTTGGTGTGTGAATCGTTCAACAAATCCTGGGTTATTTACAGGGAGTGTCGATTGCGGGCTGTAAGCCGCAATAAAACTACTCTCAATGCTTTCGTCTTCCTAAAAGAGCCAGCATATAATATTTTTGTAAGAGGACAAATGCTTAAGAAGGCCAATGGCTATAAGCCATGGATTATAGATTATACTATAGACGGATGTAAGTTCGTGAGGGAAAAGAATCATCCGTTTGCGAATATCATCTGGAAACTTATCACTCATGTTTCCACGATCAATCACACCTGTCCCTATGTGGTAATTAATTTTATTCCATGCTAAAACAAACATTTTCTCATCTTTTTCTTTAATTTTAGGGTCTGAACGGAATTAGAAATTTTTATAGAATTGAAAACATTCCAAGCATTTTACCAAACGGAGAATATCTCTTAAATATCACTTGGATATTTGACAAGAAACCACAGTTTGTTACAAGTGTTTACTTTACATTTTGGGAAGATTTTTAAATATTAAGAAATTATATTAATTTATTCAGGCGTTGGGTCAAAGGTCATTAATAATAAATATTGTATGCACAGGAAAGAATAAGTTAAAAAAATTTAATTTCAAATGTTCGAAACAAGACTTATTTATTGCTACATATTTTCTAGCCAAATTTCTATATTGAACTTATTAAACGATTAATACTGCATAATTTATACTGATAAAACCAAAATATGTTTTGCTCAAATTTCAAGCCTCATTAATAATGTGACTTTGTCTAAAATATATTGTATTTGATGCTTTTTTAATAGCTTTAATTTAAGTGCGGGATTCATTTGAAATATTTAATAAACTAATGCGAAGTTATTTACCATTCTTTTAGTGTTCCTTAGCAACTTAACTCTTGGCAAAGCTCAAACTTTTTGCCTTTGTGCACTTCATGTATAAATTGACGACTTGATATATGCAACATATTAATAAAACGATGTTTCTTTAGAAAAGAGCAATCTCTACAGTTTTTCGTACCCTCCATACTCGGAACATACACTCATACTTTGAGCTTATGCTGCTCACTGTTACACAAACTTCGACGATTCCATTTATTATACCCATTCACTCTACGAATAGCGGTTATAAATCAATTACTATTATTATTATATTAGATTTTCAATTGACTTGTTAAATGTACATTAGATGTCCAAATAAATCAGTTTTGAATAATCAACCAACAGAGCGAGATGTGTTTTAAATTTTGTTTTAAGCTTGGATTGTTGATTATTTTATTGATTTATTTAAATCAGAATTATGTAAGTAATCCAGATGCTGATAAGCCATATACTGATTTCTTTAATTAACTTAGGCTTATCGTGTCAAATTTACGAATTTGGTCTGTGAATCGTTCAACAAATCCTGGGTAGTTTACAGGGAGTGTCGATTGCGGGCTGTAAGCCGCAATAAAACTACTCTCAATGCTTTCGTCTTCCTAAAAGAGCCAGCATATAATATTTTTGTAAGAGGACAAATGCTTAAGAAGGCCAATGGCTATAAGCCATGGCTAATGGATTATACGATAGACGGATGTAAGTTCGTAAGGCAAAAAGATCATCCGTTTGCGAATATCATCTGGAAACTTATCACTCATGTTTCCACGATCAATCACACCTGTCCCTATGTGGTAATTAATTTTATTCCATGCTGAAATGAATATTTTCTCATTTTTTTCTTTAATTTTAGGGTCTCAACGGAATTAGAAATTTTTATAGAATTGAAAACATTCCCAGCATTTTACCAAACGGAGAATATCTCTTTAATCTCACTTGGATATTTGACAAGAAACCACAGTTCGTTACAAGTGTTTACTTTACTTTTTGGGAAGATTTTTAAATACTAAAAAAATAATTTGTATATATTTATTAGGTTTATAAATCATACGTTGGGTTGTAAATGTTGTAAAATTAGAAAGGACAGAATAAAAATAATGAATTAGATATTGATAAATAAAATTTTTTTTTTACCAATTTTTTAAACAGTTTTTTATTGCTACACATTTATTAACAACTTCAATGTTATTTATAGTATTTTTTTTCGAATTTCTGCACATAAACTACACTATAAGCAGTTTTAATAATTGTTTAATTTGTGCTGATAAATCTAAATTACCTTTTGCTCAAATTACAAACATCATTATTTCGCTTAACTACACCTAATACATGTTATGTTTATCTACTTCATAATTAGTTAATGGTTCGACCGGAAAAACGCTTGAAATTCGAAAAAAAAGACTAGCTAATAGTCATCGTTTAGCTGCAATGGACAAAATCGGTCTAAATTATGCTAAAAAAATTATATTATATTTCCTCCGCAGCCAACAACAGCTGCCTAAACGATTACCTAATTCACGAATCGACTTTAAAATTCTTTCTTGTTTAAATTTAAGAATATTTTTCAATATCTGGAAAACAGAACATTTGTTCATTGTGAACTTTCATTATCAGTTTCACAGTTTGTTACTCGCAAAGCACAGAAAAGTTAGCAACCCCTTTTAATTGTATACATTAGCCAAACAAAAACATGGGGTTCAAAGTTCAAGCGTGACAAATAAACCAACAATTAACTTTAATAGCCACTTCCCATCAAAAACGGAAAGGACAAAATCCATGGAAATATACATTTGTGAAATTAACACTTTCACTCATTTGCCTTAAGTTATTGCCATTGTTTGTCAGTCGTAAAATTTGAGAAAACTCCCTAAGCTGGAGGCTGAATAAGAGGGGTGCGTCGAGAGGTCTGCAGGGGATTTTAATGATTGATGCCAAAGTCAAGACGCAAATTATTGCAATTAGTTGAAGAAGTCGTTTATTGATTTTGTTGGTCAAGTGACACTTGGGAATTTGAACTATGAGCTTGTGCTCAACTAAAAAGTGTCAAATATAAATGACAAGGGAAAACAATTCTAATGAGGTGATAGATAAGAGAAAGGGGGACGAATTTAGATCAATGAACTGATGAGCACGTGGCGTATAAGCAATGAACTATTGAGTGTCGGAGGCTGGGCCAATGCACGTTTAATGAGTTGCGAAAAGTCAGTGAAGCTGAAAAGTCATACACAAAATATTGAACTTAAATCAACACAAAATTAAAGTCCGTTTCAAGGCACCACAGGCGGAAGTACATTGACATTGAGAGAGCATATAAAGTAACCGTAAGACGACAACTGTTTTTATAAGGTTTACTGTGCAGAGCAAGAGGAAAGAAAAACAATCATAGGGACATAATCGAGAGCACGCACAAACGCAGAATCGACGAACTGAGCTGGACACGACTGGATCTTGATGGCAACAAATCCTAATGCTTATAAATCGCCAGCCACACGCACACAAACACCCACGCGCACACACACACACACAGTTAGCTAGACGACGTGCCAGATAAAACTCATGTCAAAATATATTTTATGGCAAGGAGAGCCTTGCGGCTTGCCTCGTCCAATGTTGCACGCTGCTCGTGTCTGTGTTGCTTGCTTAATAAAATTGATGTTGCGTCCATTTCATTATTTGGCTAAGGGCAAATAATGTTGTTAACTCATTTTTCGCCTACCACTGCACACTTCCCATGGGCAACATTTGTAGCATTTTCAGCCAGTCGATATTGTCAACAGTGGTAGTGGCCAAATGCAATTAAGATCAAACTATGCGAGTCTGCTCGAAAAAATGCTTTAATTTGTGTTAAAGCACTGCAAGTGTAATTAATGCCACGCCCTTCTCACATATGCTTATTTACAGCTCCAAGAGCTGGCCAAATACTTCAAGTCCTGGCACAATAAACAAGCTGCCAGCACAGCAAAGCACAGCACCTACTCCTCTGTGGCTCCACCTTCGTTGCCTGCCCGTCTGTTATCCTTGGGCAAATTTACGCTCGCAAGCCGCTTATTTCTGCTGCCCACTGCCACTGCCACCGCATTGCCGACTTGTGGCAAATTAAATTGTTAAAAGGAGAGTAAACGTTGCTCTCTCTCTTACTCTCTCTCTCTCTGTCTCTGTTTCTGTTGCTGAGCAGGCCAACAACTCACAGCCTTCGGTTAATGATGCCGCTTTGTGACCGCTAAGCGCTTAACCTTCAGACTCTGCGTCGTCGAGACATGCGATAAATACATATATGTTTTATACATATACATATGTATACAGTTGCGAGCAAAAAAATAGTAGTGGTTGATATCGTCAACATTTTGGTCGTGGTTTCGCATGATACCAGTCTGATTTGCTTATAACTCAAATTTATTTAGCTTATTTAATATATTTATTACATGTCCAATTCGTTAAAACGGCACTTTAAGCTTGTACCACTTTACAAATTTAGTTTGAAGTCAATAAGACCAATTTCGGGCGAGCAAAATAATAGTAGTGGCGACGCTACAAACGCAAAAAATCCAAATCTTTAGAGTTTTAACTAAATTTTGTGCAGGCTGTTTTGAATTTCTAGAGATTACAATACAAATTTCACTACATTTTTATAAATAAGTATCTTTAACCGGCAGAGGTAAGCCCACTTTCCTTGAAAAAAGGATCAAGGAAAAGGAAATCAAAATCCTCGATTCCAAGGACAGAACTTGTGCAGAATGGCAACAATATGGATGTACCTCCAAACCAGACTCTCTATCCCCAATATAAGATAGAAACCAGCAGGCAAACGCGAAAAATTTAGTAAAAATTATAAAAAATTACAACGGAATCTTCAAATCCGCTTCCTTTGGGATCCACTAGGGTGACTCAGGAAGCACTGGGAGTGTCTTTCAAGGTTTGGTTAGAACCGCTAATGATAAAAGAAGATATTTTAACTATTTATAGCATACGGAAATCTCCCAATATATTATGAAAGACCAAAAACCAACTAACTGAGTATTTTATAATGCACCTAAATTACCCAGTATCGGCCAGGAGCGGAGTGGCCCATTAAACAGTGGTCAGATGGGTCAAAAACTGAATTGCTCTTATACAAGGGATCACGGTTGTAGGTTAAATGACCAAAAAACCCGGAATAGGTGGCCTAACACAATAAATATTTAATTAATATCTTAAAACGCATTGTTACGGACTGGGTATACATTTCGTACTTTGGAGCTTGGTCGATATATCGTGTCCAAGATGTCCAAGATCATGATGAATACCTTTAAATCATGGAAAAATCATGTGTACTCTATGCCAGGGATGAGATTCCCCATTTTGGAGTCTTTGAACAAGACTACGACCCCAAACAAACAGCAAGTTGGGAAAAATGTCTTTTAGAAGTCTGGGGTAGAACTAATGGAGTGACCCTCGCAGGCTCCAGATGTGCCCCCAATATAAAATATGTGTTCCGATATGTAGACTAGTGTGCCTACCCCGAATCCAACAACCAAAGTAGGTCATTGGACTAAAGTAGACCGCTCAAGGATGGCTGTTGCTTATTAAAAAAGTTAATCCTTAGTAGACTCCATGTCATGGGGCCGCTCACCTGTAATTGCCACCAAAGATCATCCAACTTAACCTAAATTGGTTAATATTTACCGGATCTTACATTTATAAAAGTTTTCTTGTGATAAAAGTTACGAATTGTGGTTTTATTAAACTTAAAAAAAATCACTACTATTATTTTGCTCGTTAAGAAATAAGGATTTTTTTCTAAAAATGTCATATTTTCGAAAAAGGATAAAGGACCCCTGATTTTTTTTCTGGAACTACACCTTTACTACCGCAAAAACAAACTTGCATCAAAAAACCCCAAAACATTGAACAAAATATACTATTTTCTATATGTTGAATATATATAAAATAGCCACTACTATTTTTTTGCTCGCAGCTGTATGTATATATATTATATTTTACATTTACTTACGTTTTTCTGCTTTTAACACTTGCTTAATTTTACTTGGCAAATAAGCTTAAGACACATTTTGATGCAAGATTAATGAGTTCTCGTGAACGACGCCTCTTATTTAATCTGATTACTTCAAGTGACTAACTTGTGTTATCGCACAAATTACAAGTTATTTTTAGTGTCTGAAGAGCAAATTATATTTTTTAATTATTTTTAAACTGTTTGTTACCGTTATGACCAAGAAAGAAGCTGTCTGAGTGTAGAGTTCAAGCTTAAATAATATGAGCTTTAATCATAATCATTAAAGTGTTCAATTTCTGTAGCTTTTCTTGTTCATTTTCAGTTAATGGCTCAAAGTGAAGCCCGCTGGCAACAATGCAGTATATTGACTGCTATATTTACAGGTAAAAATATTTATTGAAAATTGAAGCATATATTTTGACTATACTCGACAAAGGCCAATTAACATTGGCCTTTGATAGTCCAGGGGCGACATTGTTGTATCCATTACTTATTTCCAAAGCACATATATATAAATACATATATGTATATATAGCACAATATGACGTCGTACTTGAGTGGCTAAAAATAAATGTGGAATATGAAAAACAAGTGCTTTAGGTCCTTGAGACATCTGACGGCGCAGAAGGCGCAGAAGGCCCAGCAAGCCTGGGCACCCCAGGAGGCGGCATTGGGTAACGACAATCAGGGTCATTAGCGCCACAAACATATGTGATTATCTGGCCAATAGAGCCTGGACAGTGGCGGACTTTGTCTGCTGATTAAGCTGATAAAATTACCCAATGGCAAAATTAAATTTTTAAAGACAAGTTGCAATATTTGTGCGTAATAACAGTAAATGGCTTGAATACACGTTGGCCAAGAGCTGCCAAAGTATGCAAGCCAATGCTGAAGTTCCATTTAAAATCAATGCGAGGAGCAGTGTGTGCGGCTGCATAATATGCTTCGATTTTGCCAGCAAACAAACATAAAATGGCGCAATGTTTTCGTTTTTAGCTGCTGGCTAATCGTACGCATGTGTGTGTGTCCGTGTGTGAGAGAAGCATGTGGAAAATTCCAGCAGCTAGCTGGCTAGCTGGGGAAAGCTACATGCACATCAAATGAAATTGTAGCCCACACCACGCCAGAGCAACTTCAACGGATTGGGATACATACCGTATATAAGTATACTCTGGTATTGGCCACATTGCAGTACGAGTATTTAAGCTGGCCATGGTCAGAAGTTGCTCATGGATTTTGGCTGCGAGTTGGCTCTGTTTGACTTTGTCTAACCTTTTGGGCGCCCTGCTTGGAACGCTGCTACATTTGTAATTGGCATATCTGTGTCAGAGACATCAACAGCTCCATGTGTCAGGATTAGCCTCCAGGGCATGTGTCCTTCGAATATGCTTGTGTGTGAGCGTGTGTGGTTGGACTTGTTGACGCGCTGCGACGAAACCAATATACTAAATCCAGATACAGTTTATTGAGCTAATTTCTACTGCGCATCTATTTATGACAACTTTCACGTGTCGTATACGCAACGCAGCTGATAAGTCAACTTTCATGGACTTATGTCACTAATGTGATTTGAATCACATGTTGATTTGTGCTTATATTGCATAACAAATCTCTTAAAGTTGCAAAGTCACCAGAATTGCCATGAGACTAATCCACTAAAGCTATTTAAATTTAAAAAAGGACTGATACCCTTTATTGCTAACCTGGGTCAACACATTGCACATCAAGCGATAAGAATCAAGTAAATAATCAGTTCAGTGACCTTTGAATGCCAACAGTTTTGCTAACCCTTTCATCCCAGGAGCTAAAAGTTGTGGTGATGGATTAGCTTCAACCCGTCAGTCATCAAATTTTCTGTCACGCAGACGTCTGTGAAATTTCGCATTTCTTTTCTTTTACTTGACAGGCGAATAAAATTTCATTTATTTATTTTTCATTTCTAACTGCAAATTGTTTAGTCTATTTGGAAAAAGCATTGTTTTCCTCTCGGCTGTATCAACAGGCGTATTTTGCAATTTGTCATTATAATTTGATATTATTTTTTTGCTTGTCTTGTCTTCACCTTTTAGCAAAGTAACTGCGCAAAAATCAAAGTACGTATTCTTTTTTGTAAATTAATACGAGTTGATTAATTTAAGACTGGTCGCAAATTAATTTTGTTAGCATCTTGGCTATGAAATTTGATTTGCGTTGTAAGCTGAGATAGATTTTTGTGGTTTCAGTGCGTAGGCGTCATAAAAACTATCGCTCGAATCAATAAGCTGTTGGCATTCGTGCTCTGAGACTCCATTTCAGTATGGTTTGCTCTTTTTTATAACTTTGTTTGTCCAACAGGAAGGAGAGAGAGAGAGAGAGACCTCTAGAGGGCTTTAACTTTACTCTTTGTTAGCCATATGTTGTCTGTTACATGTCGACGTGCCGTTCCTCCTACCCCTATTTTTATATTTTGTGGTTCTCATTTAAATAAACCCAAATTTATGGCGCACACACGCACGCACATTCTTTGAGCGATTGCTGCGTTTTAACTTGGCTTACTCTATATATTCTAAAGAGAGGGGGGAGGTATTTGGGTGTTGGGTTTGAGGCTATTTCCGTTCTAACAATGGCTGCTCGTTGGCGTGATTTATACGACGCAGTGTGTAGAGATTTCATTACATTTTCGATGCGTGCTACACTCACTTTAGAGAGGTTTGCTTGCCATTTTTTTTTTTTTTGGATTTTTTTGTAGCCCTTGCGAGTAACGGAAATTTAGTTTAATCGAAGTTGTTGTCACGAATTGCGACCGCTGATTGATTGCCCAATTGATAAGCCAGCCGAACGACTCTCATGCAAATTAACTTAGAGTTGCCACGAATTCTTCGTCACAATTTTAATTTGCAACTGAAAAACAAATGACATTTGCCATTTATTGTTTGTCGTTTGTCGTTTGTCATTTGCCGTTTGCTGTTTTGCCTTCTTTCCTCTGCTTGAAGTTTATCTTTCTCCTTTGTCCCAACAACAACAACAACGAGAACTCGAGTCAAATTCAAATTTGTATCAAAACATGGCAGCAGCTGCGTCGGTTTGACTCTGTGGCTGACGAGGAATAAAAATATGAACTGTGTGGTTTGCAACCAAAATACAAGCGAGGGTGGTACAGTAAGTTTACTCATATTACGAAATGTCTAAACATAAAGCATGAAAACTTTTGAATGTACAGGAAATTTCCACAATTTTTAAAGTCACCCACGAAGCTAGGAATAAATATATGAACTGTGTGGTTTGCAACCAAAATACAAGCGAGGGTGGTACAGTAAGTTCACCAATATTTCGAAATGTCTTAACATGAAAACTTTTAAAAGCACATGAAATCTGCACAATTTTTGAAATGACCCACGAAACTAAAGTTTTTGTAAAATCAATTGAAATCATGAAAGTGGATACGAAATGCGTTTGGGCAGCTGCATTCTAAGTTGTCTTCGTCTTCTCCTTTGTCTTTGTCTTTGTCTTGTGTTCGTTTTCATTTTCGTTTTCGCTTTCATTTTCGATTTCAATGCATAAATTATTCAAAGAGCTTCTGGGGCAGATGAGCTGCTCTCCCTCTCCCTCTCCCTCTCTCTCTCTCTCTCTCTCTCTCTCTCTCTGAAGACAATGATAATGTAAAGTTTTTATTTTTCATCTTTTTATTTTTGTGCTGGGGCACTTACCTCATAAAAATAGAAGGAATTCAAGTTGTCCAAATCGCCAGCATGTGGCGACGTTAAGTTGCCAATGTTGCCCGCTGCCTGAAAGTCGCTGCCAGGCGCTGTTGTTGTTGTCGTTGCTGTTGTTGCTGCCGCTGCTGCTGCTGCCGCTGCCGCAGCCGCTGCTGTGGTTGTTGTTGTTATTGTCGCTGCTGTTGTCTGTAGAGAGCTGGCGGTCGTTGGCGTTGGCGCCAACAGCACGTGTGAGAATGCAGGTGTAAAGTATGTAAGATTAACGGCAGCATCCGCTGGCGTTGGCGCTGCTGTTGTGCCACTCAACGTCAACTGGCTGCCGTTAGACGACAGTGGAGGCGGCAGCATACCCGATGAAACGGAGGCCAGGGTATAGTAGAGTGAGCTATCGAAAAGCCGCAGATGCAACATGCTGCCAGTGATTAAAATAGCCTTAAGTGTGAGACATTTTCAACTGCAGTTGATACCTGAAATAGAATAAAATAATTAAATTAATTAACATAAAATTCTATATTATATTTAAATTCTAATGCTTAAGCCAAAAGCTCCTGAAAATCTCTATAATTTGTGCTTGATTTACTCGCATAAATCTCCACCTCAAAGGTCAGAGTACTCGCTGGCTTAATGCCAAACACATTTCTACGGCTAACATAACTTTTGTGTGGAAATTGGCAGCCGCTGTGCGTCCTTGTTGTGTGTTCATCTCTGTGTGTGTGTGTGCGTGAGTGTGGGTGTTTCTGAAAATTTGTATATTTTCCTGTTTAGCTGGATTAATTTCAGCTTGTGTGCTGAATCTTGTTATAAGCCTGGCGCCGCTTGCGACATTTACAGGTGCCAAAGTTTGACGCTCAATGAACCTGGAGTTTGATGAGGGTTTTAGCATATCAGAAAAATTCCCATGTTTATCTTTTGAACATGGGGCAGCAGTAAATAAATTGATGGCCAACTTTTGTCAATTGATAAATTGCCCGAATACTTTTTTTGTGTTTAAGCAGCAGCTCAGAAAATTGTAGCTTAAATTTTACGCTTGAGTTGCATGAAAATTTAACACGAGTTTCAAATAAAACAAATAGTTGTTAAATTAAAGTCTGTGATTTTTCATTTAAAAAGAAACAGAAATCTTAGCGTGTGTTTAACATAAGTTAGGAATTAGTTAATAGCCCATTTGATTTCTATACCTGAGCAGGCAAGCATAAAGCGACTAATGTACAATTTAACCTCTATTAGCCAACACTTTCACAGACCAACACACACACACATTCACACAAAGTCTGATCAGTGAGCTGGAATAGCACGTTTTCGGGTAGATTATCGGCATGTCACTAATTGAATTAAACATGTGCAAGTCTTGGGACCTCTGGACATGCAACTGATTGTTGGACGTCCATGGCTGATAACAATAACTTAAACAATTAGCTTGTTGCCAACAATGGCAATGTCCTGGAGACACGCACGTCTGTCTGTCTGCTCCAAACTAATACATATGCACAACAAAAGGGACTTCTGAACTTTCCGTTGGCCTCTAAACTTGTGTATGCATATGCTCTGCTCTCTATCCGTCTGTCTATTTGTCTGTTGGCTGTCTGTCGGTCTGTGTTTAACTGTCTGGTGTAATATTTGACAGCGACTTAAAATTAAAAACGTTACAATATGTCAACTTATTAGCCACAATCTGAGGCTCTGGCGGTGGCTGTGGCTGTGGCTGTGACTGCGCAGCTGTGGCAAAACGTGCATGAAGTTTCCAAATAAATTTTATTTTAAATTCAAACTTTGTTGCGAGTTATTTGGTCTACTAATGCGAGCACGCAACTATTTTGGCAATGATTTATTAGTGCACGTAGCTCTTGGGAAAACGCCACGCTCTCTAGGGCTTTTGTCTGCCTGCGTTCTGACAGATTCAATTTAGTCGAGTGCCTGCCACTTGGGAGGCGGCTGGGCATGCCCACATGTCACCACTTTCGATTCTTATAAATTTATCACTTTTTATTGCATTTTACATGTGCATAGTTTCACTTTCTCTTTATTTTCTTTTTTTGTACCAAGTCTCGTTTGGCGCACTGCCAAAAATGCTTTATAGCGTCTGTTTTATGTTTTGCATAGTCGCTCCATATCTGTGTGTGTCCCCTGTTCTTGCAGCTCCTCCCCTTGTCCCTCCTTTGTCTGTGTTGTGCTGTCTCTGTGGGTGCTGACAATGTGATGAGTTGCAAATAAAATAATTATTCAAAATGTGCTACTAAAATGTCATTTAAGTGGTAATGCTTTGAAGTGGTTAGTGAAATATTGCGCATACGCAGCGTACAATTTTAATGGGAAAAACATTAAAAATTGATGTTGATTGTTTAATTTTGATTTACAATGGAATAAAGTTTAGAATGATCAAGTGAATTTAATCAAAGTAATTGGCTACTTTAGAAATACCAATATACATTACTCTTTATACCTTCCTAGTTCTCTGTCTCTTTGTAAATATTAT
This sequence comes from Drosophila dunni, assembly GCA_018152125.1. NCBI lineage: Eukaryota > Metazoa > Arthropoda > Insecta > Diptera > Drosophilidae > Drosophila > Drosophila dunni. Next base: position 16,821,647 of record JAECXC010001917.1, on the reverse strand, counting down.
TTTGTTTGACTTACAATTGGTTATGTAAATATGTAGTCTATATTTTCTACTTTTCCGCCGACTTACTTTATGCATATGTAAATTGCCAAAATCGCTTTGAAGAATTATTTAACTCAACCCATTTGGACTTTGCATAATCAGATTGGTATTAAAGTTTTGCGGCTGCTGTTAATGCGAATTTAATTTGCATGCAAAATATCAGGGCAAAGCTGCTTTCATGGCATAGACCCGAATTTGGACTTGAGTGGGAATGAGTTTTGTAGAGAAATGCTTTTGTGTAAGTATTTTATTTTATTTTATTTGTTTTGCAGTGCGCTTTGGTTCAAATTGATTGACATATTTTGACTAAGCTGTCAGCCAAAAAATGCAGACAGATTCAGACAATAAGAAGCCAAATTTCCAAATTTCCAAATTTTTCTTAGCTATGACATTTCTTTATATTTATTTTGGCACTGCCTTTGGCAGCTTGTCGATGTTGTTGCCATCGCAATTGGTGTTAGCGTCGAGAAGCATTCAATTTGATTGGAGAAATCAATGCAGAAATCGCTCAAGTGAATGCAAGAGAACTTTTGGCGGAGAGCAGCAGTTGATGTTGCTGCTCAAGTGACTTGAAGCTGACAATGGCAAATGAGCAGCTTTAAAGATTGTCACAGATACCGAGAATGGGAGCATGATAGCCAGAGTGTGTAATCAGAAGAAAAATATCTGACAGTATGGCAATCTGACAAGCTGTCAGACTTCCAGTTAAAGAGCAGCTACTTAAGAGCTGCGATGCCTCATTGCAACTACATCGAATTTAACTTAGTGCAACGTTGCGTATGCTTCATAAAGCCCCTGATGCATCTTCAGTGGATCTCGCTGCTGACTGTACTGTCACTAGCCTTATTGTGCTTTCTTTTGTTCTTCCTTCGCTGCCCAACCGCTTTAGGTACGCCATTAAACCATTATGTTGTCTGCTGCTGCTGCTGCTGCTGCTGCTGACTTTAATGTGTCCTTTGACAATTGGCGAGCACATATTGCCAAGTGGCGGAGGACATGTGGCCGCGACGCCATGTTGACTCCAAATGAAAAATTGATTTCACTGCAGAAATATGACTGCAGCATAGCCGGGGTACAATCTTTATTGGGTCAACAGATCGTCCACGTTGTATCTGTTGTATACCAATTTTTTGATATTTTTCTCCATTTTTTTTTTTATTTTTAACTTATGTCTTGCTTTGTGCTGTTTATTGCCCCCCCTCAGCACTCCTCATCATATGTGCAAGTGCAGTTCATGGCAAGAAGCACAATAACGACTAAAGTTTAGTATTTCATTTCAATTTTATGGAGCGTGTCGTGTGCTTGGCGCATAAAGGATAATTGGCAGAGACTAAAGCCACGGGGACCAGACCTTAAAGACCTCATACACCAAATATTTTAAATGTAAGCACAGCTAAACAGTGTACAAATATCTCTACTTAGACATTGTTTAACTCTGTTGTTTTACTGATTTGAATACAGTCTCAGGAGTCTTGTAGCGATAAAATACGTTCCAGTTTTTTTCTACTTCTAAATTTATTATGAGTATAAATAAGAGTTCCTTACTTCCAACTGAACCCAGACGACTTGTAATAATATTTTTTTTATTTTTCAACCTATTATTGTTATTACTATGGCCGCTTAGTAAGAACAACTTAAATATTGCTTGTCTGCAGTAATTAAAGTGGTACTCAACTGGTTTATTTGGTAGTTTATTTTTGCTTTATGACTTATCTTTTGATAAAGGTATTAAAATGTCAAAGATAGCTTTCACTCTGCATCTTTGACACGGCAGATTTAAGTCGCTTAAGGCTGTTAATGCCGCTGTCGTGCGACATAAGTAGCCACTAATTTTAAATCCTAAAGACAGATAAACTGACAGACATAGTTGCACGTTAAGCCAAAGAAAAGCGTTGGCATATAAATGTCTAGGATATAGCCAAGTCGGCTCGTTATGCTGTCTCGACGGTATCAGCAAATGAAATGTATTCATGCTCTGTAATTTGAGTAAGTAAAAGGGTATGCCAAGTTTTTACAAAAGAAAAGTGACTACCAAATAGTTTGCCCATTTATACTCTATATAAAATAGTTTGGGTAAAGATACCTTAACCCACTAAAGAAAGCCAACAAGCTGTAGCTAGTTAAGGTAGGAAAGATACCATCTTTAGTTAGTTAAGGTATCTTTGTGTCGTGCATTCAACCAGAAGTAAAATTCCTAGTTGCTCAAATGGTAAACGCAACAAATTGAAAAGTTCGTGGTGAGAGTTTTGGAGTGAAACTTTTGTGGCGCCTCGTCCGGGGCCTCGGCGCTTCGTTCTATGTCCCCAATGGCCAAAATGCCGACGCGTCTTTGAATGGCATTTTATTTTATTATTACACACAGGTGCTTGTGCATTTATATTCAAATTTGTAGCACCTGTAAAACAGTTTTGAAAACAATGAAGACACACCACACCAAAAGGGCGAAAGGTGCACGTTAAGGGCGTGGCATCGTCGTCTGGCAGCTGGCCTGTCATCTACATACAAACGCACACACATGCACACACAGATCAACACGCTGACACATAATTGGTATGCGTGTGTGCGTGTTCCTGCAGCTGTGGCCATTTGGAAAAGTTAGACAAATATAAATGTGTAACGCAAATCGCAACAATACATTTTGCCACTCAAGATTAAGTTTCCATTCACAGAGTGTGGCTAGAGGTGAATTTTAAAGTTTGCCCTCTTATCAATGGCCAGACATTATGATTATGACTTGGCCAAAAAGTTTATATATTTTATTTTCTTTTCGGCTTACACGTGACTTCGACGCAGGTCATTTGTGAGGTGGGTTAAGTCGTAATACATGATATTGCTCTCTAAGCTGACAGTCGAACCGGGGAGTACTTAATATACCAGCTAAAAGAGCTCGAATGTCTAAAAAAATGAAAGCAAACAAAACGTATTCACAAATTCACGACTAAGAAAAGAAAAATGCGTATACGACATGTTAACCAGACATTGTGCGTAGGCGTTGCTTTTACATTTACTTTCCCCGTATTCCTGCATATCCCGGTGTTTATTTAAAGCTTTGCCAAACAACATACCTGAAAAAGGCGTTAGAAATTTAAAAGCCTTAGCCGTTCAGACTGATTTATTAATAATTTTGCAACCCACACGATGCCCAACATATTATATGCTCTTATCGGCATCTGTCTGTCAAAATGTCAACAGCTAATGTTTTTTCTTTATACTCTACAAAAAACTTGTGTGTGGCCTGCGGCCAAACAGCAGACACACACTACGTATGAGTGATATTTCTAGCAGTTTAAGTGAAAAGCTCATGTAAATTGATACTTTAACAGTGCCCAGAGCTATGCAGAGACTTGTCTATTTGATTTGAACATTAAATGGATTTTAGTTGCCAGTTTTTCAAACACTTTAAGCGCCTGCCAAGTAGCCAGCCCAACAAATCCACACAAGGCCACTGGCGAGGACGTGTCTGTGTTGAAGCAAAAACACTCGAGTGTGGCACTTAAGCGCCTTTATTGAATGTTTACACAAAAACGATTCGCACCTGAATGAGGTGGAACGCTAGATTGAAAAAGAAAAAAAAAACAGAGGCATAAATTAAGCAAATTAATTAAATTCATTGAAATGAATGAATGCCGGATGCAGGATGTTGCCTAGTTTTGCCCATTTGGGCAAGCCTATTAAGTCAATTATAAATAAATTATGCTGCCTTCAGCGCATACTTGACTCCTCGGCTTGGGGCTAATGTAATCGGGCCGAGAGCACAAGGGCGGGTGGCGTTAATTAGCTAGAAGAGAACGGGAAGTTATTATTATTATTAATGCAAGCAAGGGGTATGCAGTGTAGGTAATTGTTTCACTATGAGAATGCGAGTTGCGGGTGTAAGGGTGTAACATTAATTTTTTCCACCTTGACAGATCAAGTGTTTCCCCCACTAACCAACTGCCAGGCTTAATCAACCTTATAAGTTATGCAAGAATTCTATAACTTTGTAGCCAAAGCAATCGAAAATTGCTGATGCCGCAAGCGAAGACTCTCTTCAGAAATACCACAATCTAAGCAGAAGCCCAGACAGGCAGACAGATAGGCACACAGACAGACAGACAGTTGGGAGATCTGAGAGATAGACACACCATTTATTTCTATATATAATTTATGCGGTATACACACAGTTGGTGCGTTGTGTTAAGCAGAATTTTGAACTTGACTTAATTAGACGCAAAAGGAACAAACTGGCAAATACCGCAAGTTAAAGACCACATTTTCTCAAGAGTAAGACAGCCTTGAAGAAAGTTAACAAATAAAATATTAAAGTGTTAAATAAAGTATTCCAAAAATTTTTTTAAGTTGAGCACAGTTATTTGTTTACTTGCTCATGCCACATGTGGCTATAAAAAAGCTAAATGAGTATCACTAACACTGATTCTGACTGAGCCCGACACCCATCCCCGATGCTGCTGCCAGCGGCAGTGACTTTTGATTTCTGGTGGTGCCAGTGGTGTTGGTGGTGCCAGTGGTGCTGCTATACAACAGCTGGTCAACGAACCTGCAATCAATTAAGACAACGTTAGCCAATCAAAGTGCATTACATTGAGTTGATGCGTACGTAAACGCGTATTTAATTAAATGCTAAATAATGAATTTAGCACGTGTTGGGCCAGGAAGTGTCACAATCAACGTCGTTTGTGTTTCTTGTAAATATCAGAAAAGCAATTTTGGCTTAATGTAAACAAAAAACTTACGATTGCCGGCCAAAAATACAAATTGAAAACTCACAAAAGGAAATGGACGCGACGTGGGCGATGCCAAAAAGTTCACATTAAAGTCAAAGTCAAACGAAGCGTGTGGCAAGTCAACAACCAGCAAAAGAGACAACATGATAAAGCAGACAAAGATGCAAATAAAATCAGCACCAACACCTACAAGAGATGTGACAAAACCAGCAAATGAATAAATCACAAATTTCTTTGGTTTCAATCGGCAATGCCGCAATTCGTGTTGCCACATGTGGAAGGGGCAAATCAAGCTGTGATTCATCGCTCTTTCTTTTTGCCAAGCCCGTAATTAGAGCAGAGTGTGGGGGATGCAGAGAACTGTAATGCCTAGTGGGCGTGGCTATGGGCGAGACTCAGCAGCAGGCACTGCGTATTTTAATTTCACTGAATTCACATATTTAAAATCAAAGCAAATCAAAGCAACATATATTTATAGTACCCAAAAAGAAATAAATTTTTAGAAAAGTATATATATTAGATAAAACATGTGAAGTTTGAGCCAGAGAAATCGTCACTAAGTAATTTATTTTTAGCTTCAGTAGATTTTCGTGTCTGGCTTGACATCACTGTCAATCAGAGTCATGCAGTCTGTCTGTAAGTCAATCTGTCAGTCGGTTAGTCAATCAAGCACACAGCCAGCTTTTAAGTCAGCCAAGTAGCAGACGTGTCTCAACTCGCTCAGGTGTAATATAATTTACTTCGTTCGCAGCCAACAAATCGAAGCTTTGGGCGTCGTGGTTTTGCTGCAAATGTCATTTAACCGTTTTAACGTAAAAGAACAATTTGGCCAAAAGCTTTTTCCATTCGAAGGCACTGCAATTGGCACTTGACACTTGATTTTGCAGTTAGAGTTGGAGTTGGAGGTAATGTTGCTTAATTACCCGTCTTCTATTTTTTGTCTTCTGTGCCCCTTTTCTTCTGCTCCAATTCTTGTGCAAAGTCAATACCTTTTTGTCAATACCTTTTTTTCTATGCCCGACACGTACGCGTCGACGGGACTGCAAAAGGATTTTACTCCTTTCATGTGAGCTTAGCGCACTTTTATCCCGAAAACTGTTTGCATACCAAGGCATGTGGCATGCAGCATGTGTAACCTTTGATTGCCGCACTTTATTCATAGACCAAATCAACCTGTGGTAAATAGAATTGAGTGTGGAACGTGAACATGTTTTTTCCTCACTTAAATTGGTAGTCAATTTTATTGTTATAGAGCATTAAACTGACACCTGAAAGCCGCAGACTAAAAAACGACCTTGACCTTGTGTTTAACATGGATTTAAAAGGAGTATCCGAGTCATTAAGCTCTGAGTATATACAACTTAAAGGCTTTTAATCATATTTAACTTACATTCAATAGATTGCAATTCTTAGCAAACTCGACAACTTGAAATTTCCTGGTAATTTTACAGATCAGTTCTTGAATGGATGAGCACATTTCCTCATCAATTGAAACTACGCTCTGAAAATTGAACAAGCTTTTCAAAAGAATTCTGCTAACTGGATTCTTGCAATAACCATACTGAAAACCTTTTATCCTTTTCCGCACTCCACTCTCCACACTCTTAGCTTCTAGCCATGCTCAAACTCGTACAAGAGAACAAGAATGCATTGCAAAACTTTTAGCATTTAAATAAGTTGTGCAAAAAGTTTATTTGCACTCGATTTCAGCTTGTCTGTGCAACGAGCAAACTTAAGCGAATGTCGGCATAACAAAACACCATTCAAGACTATTTATATAAAGAGTTGGATACACTTTCACGCTACTCCGGCCAGAGTTTTGCATCGTAATCCCAAAGTCAATGGGGTAAATCCAAGTTGCAATTGAGCCTCAACTTAAGTGGCAATCATATTTATATGTGCCTCAACTATTAAGTGATTGGGTATTGAAAACTTAAACCTCATAAACTATTTCCAAGTTTTATGAAATGAAAAACATAAATTAATTGAACATTTATGCGAATATTTTAATTTAACAGCAACGCTTGGTGTTTATTTTGGCAACGAAAATGCTTTTCTAAATGTTTTTAAATGCTTTATTTCCATTTTTTTCATAATTGTGTGACTGACTGATTGCCGGCCTGATTGCATGACTGCATGATTGCCTGGCTGGCTTCAGCATGCCTGCAACATGTTAATGAGCTGTCGTTCCATTAGTAAATTGCCTGTTGGCGCATTTCTTCGCCTGCTCTTGACGTCACATGTCAGTGAAATTATCAAAACTTTGTTGCAATTTTCATTGGCATTGGCCCCATGACAGAAATGCTGGCATTATTACTGCGGTTACTGTTTTTTTTCTCCTTTTTGTTTTTGCAGTTACAGCAAATTTGATATCTGCAATAATAAAGCAAACCAACTGATGTTGGTGCTTTTATGGTGAATATTTTGTGACATTGTTATTGTCAGCATTGTTTACTTTGGACAGTAAACAGTGAGAGAGTCCCAACGCTATTAGAACTGACCGTCAACCTGCCCAGTTTATTTTCATTCGCACACATATATCGTTGCTTATCTGGGTGGACTGTCCAACAGCACACATATGCTCCAATTAGGTACAACAAAAGTGTTTTAATCACAGCAGCGATAAAATTGTGAAATATATATTTTTTGTGGTTTTTCAAGCGGGACACACAACTGGCTACAAGCCAGAGATTTATGAGACATTTAAACTTGAATTTGTAGCTTTTGCAATGCGGGCAACCAAACTTGGCCAATAAAATGCCAAAGCGATGGCAGCTTTAAGTTTCACTGAGTTTAAGACCATTTCATAGCCAAGCAGGAAACACTACACAAATTCGAGTAATCCGTCTCCATTTTTATGCTGAACTTCAGCTTAAGGAAAGCTCTCTAGGGGTGTTGGGGTATTGAAGGTGTGCCGCAATTAAACAGTAATATTTTCCCACAAGACCAAATTATGGCGCATTTATAATTGAATTCACTGAAGTTGGTTTACAGTCATTTAAACTCAAATGTTGAAGTTATCATTCGTTGAGCATAAAATGAGTATTTACCCTGAATTCAAATGAATAAATGTGTGCTTAATGCGTTACATTACGTATTCGCAACGTTACGCAGAATATGCAAGGCAAGTGGTTTTCACAACCACATAAGCACATCTCCTCTATAACCACACGCTGCTTAGTGGGTGGGCACACATGACGTATGATTAACGTGGCTGGCAACTGGACCTGACACTGCAAAAGCGACTATATGGTGCGTTTTATAATATATAAACTGCAGTCTGTTCTTTATTTAAACACATATATTTCTCTAGTGTTTAAAATGGTTTGCGTGGACACTTTAAACGCAATGATATAACCATTAAAAATATTAACAATAAAAAATTATTGAAATGTCACGAGCTTGGGGATTTATGATCATGCATAATTGCATGGCCAATAAAAATTAAATACGCGTTGAACTGTCAGCTGGCAATTATTGGACTTAAGTGCAGTCGATAATTAAGCTGAACGTGTTAAGAGCGCATAAATTATAAAGTAATGAGTAAAATTAAATATCATACAATTATATGAAAATATCATTTAAGAACATGTCGTCGGTGGCGGTGGCGGTGTCTGTGGCGGTGGCCTGAAATTGCAAACCACAGCAGACGGCGTAGACGAATACGCAATGGGACAAACATTCACCGGGTAATGAGGTGGGAGCGTCATTAAAAAAGAGCCGTGCACAGCACAAAAAAAATAATGAAAGTGAGAGAAAAGAAATATATAAAAAAGGGCGGCAGACAGCCAGAAGACAGGCAGACAATTGGACAGCCAGACATTCGGCACATTATTGGTAATCACAATATTTATGTGCGTTTAACGACACGACAGGCAAAATTGTTGAAACAAATCATTGACAGCTGGCACCGAGCAAGACACAAGATTCGCACACATTTGCGGTGGTCTACACTTCACAACAATCTCATTCTTATCTTACTTTTACTTATGTTTCATTTCTTTTTTCTGACTTTATTGCCTGATTTCTTATTTTTGTTTCTTTGTGGAATTTTTGCTTTCTTTTCGGGACTTTGCATACAATAAATCAGTTTTTTTTTGTGTTGTCTTGAAAAGTCATAAAAAGAATCCCTCAAAGACGCTGGCTAAGACAAATTCAACTCTCCTGACGCGTATTCCATTGCAAATGTGTTTCTTAAAGAAAAATGCTAAATTCAATTTACCAAAATTTTTTACGTAAATTTAAGAGTGAAATAAATCAGTCTAAATGTCAATATTTAACGTATGGAAAATAATTGGTTAATTCTAATATCAATTAGTAACGCTTAGTTAAAGCGTATTTGATATTTTAAACAGACATATGAAACTTTAGCTAAATTGGTGCCCCAATTACACGCAACATTTATTGGCATTATGTCACTATTAATTTAATACCCTGTAGATTTAATGTGCAATCAAGTGGCACACCAAAGCGAACAACAGACAACAAATTATAATTTTGTTATAAATATTTTGTAACTCTAAGCCAAAGTTAAATTATGCTTAACAAATGAATTTTTATGACTTAATTTTTGATTGCTGAGTATCTAAACGTCTTCAATATTTAACTACCAATTGGTTTTTGTCCTTGCATTTAGATTGTCATTGTCATTTGTGCAGCCCTGCAACAAGCGCAATTAGCAATATTGCGGAAAAACCTTTTAAACTATGTAAATGTTTACATAGCAAATCGTTCATGTTCCCAAAAACGGAACAAAAAAAAACTTTATTGAAATTGTTTGCATTTTTTGGTTGGCTGCCTACATAAAAGGAGAATGTGGAAATTAATAATGAAATTCCCATAAAACTGCAACTTTACAAAAACTATTTATATAAAGGCTTGAATTTATAAATTAAATTTCTGATTTTTTGTGAGGGCTGACAAGGTTTAATTTGACTCGGGAGTGACCCACTTCTCAAACAATTTAAAACAAATATGTAAACTTACCACACTGGGTTAAAAAAAGCGCCACTATGTCAAAAAATAACCAACTGACACAAAAATTCAATTAGAAGACACAAATCGCAGACAAATTTATATAGAACGTATGTCAATGGACACACTGATAAAATTCGCCGGAATTTTTAGGCTATACTGAGACCTAATGTATCGGTTGAAATGTGTGTCAGTGAAACTGATGTGGGTGTGTTATTTTAATATACAACTTCCTGATATTGTCAGCCGCCAGTGGAGTCAATGACATGTAAAATTTGTCAACAGACTATTTCTCAGAAAAACCCGGATGTATGTGTACACTTTTAGGGCTTTGAAGCAGTTTTGATTGCGCTTGAAAAAAAGGAAGCGTCTCGGCTGTCGCAAAGTATCATTGTATTGAAGCACTGATAAGTAATACAATAAAGCAAACTCGATTGATAGGCGCACGTGTGCGCCAAATAAGATAGCATCTCAGAAAGCCACAAATAAAGCAACGTTTGACTTGAAGATACCACGTTACACAGACTGTAGACAAGCTATACTCTCGGCTGCGTAGCTTAAGCATCTCCCCAACTCTGTCTGCCAGGAATACAGGGTATTTATAAATATCCAAAAAGCACTCGTAAAATACATAACGCACGACTGACAAACTAAATGCCGTCAAGTGAAAAATGAGTAGAATGAGCCACATAAGTAGCTGCTAAAGCCGTTAGCCAAGCGCAAAATATATACAAAAACACAACAACATAATCAGCTAAGGAAAGTGCATAAAATATGCCATAGACACCAAATTGGAAATTGAAAGACTGAGTGGGAAAGCTGCAAAGCATTGGAAAATGCTACAAATGCCATTTGCAATTTTACACGCACGTATTTCTATTTCTTTATGTATCTAAGCACTACGACTACTGCGAAAGTGTGAGTAAAGTGTGAGTAAAGATACTTATCGGTGAGAGTGTATGAGTGGTAAATATGACTTTTGTGTGAGAGTGTGCGTCTGCTCATGCATACGTGATCTGGCTGGTATTTCTGTTGCATACATTTCAGCAGCTGCCAGCAGTGCTAAATTGACTTTGCTTACTGTTCAGTGTTCAGTGTTGGCTTTAACATTCTTTTCAAGTTGATTGCCTGCATGCCAGGCTCACATTATGTGCTCCATAATCAAGTGTGCTTCAGGAAGTAAAACATTCTCTTTATGTGAAACTTGTCAGTTTATTAATTCCATTTTTTTCTGTAGTAAGTAAACTTAAAGAGCTCACATTGTATTGTGTGTAAATCCAAGAGTAGTTGGCTATAAATTTAAAAAGATAATAAATTATTTCAGCTAGCTGCTGTGTAATTGACAAGAAATTGATTTTGGGAATGTCCTTTTTACCATTTGTGCGCAGTTTTCAGTTGCCGTAAATCAGCGCTCGGCCTATCAACACTAGCACACCCGACCACGCCCACATACTTCTACACACACACACTCACACCACGCACACATACCCTGTGTGCAATGTCGCGTATGAAAACCACATGATTAGCTTTGCTTCTCCTGCTGTATGTTTGTGTAAGGAAACTTCGAGGGACAAACTTCACATATGTTGCTGGATTCTGACTTCAGCTTCGTATTGCATGTCAGTGTCGTTGGCGGTGTCCAGCTAACAACTTCATAAATATGTTGAGCATGTGTATCGCATAACAACTTCCCCTCGGTCCAAACTCATCTCCCACGCCCTCCCCCAGCTACAGCTCCAGCCCCGGACCCCTTGGAAAATTCCAACTTCCGAGCAGAGATTTGTGCGTGTCATCGCTCAAAAGAGAACCATTTTTACGCTTCCGTTCAACAACAAAATGGCATTAAACGCAGATCAATCACAATCTAGACACCAAACTGACCCACATAGTCACGGGATGTGAGTTGACTAGAGTTGGGGACAGAGTTTGGGTCTGTCCATAACTGACATTTGAACTTTGACGTACGCACTTTTATTCTCTACTCTTCCCTTTCCAACTTTCCTATTTGCTTCCTTTTCTTTACTGTTTTTTTTTTGTGAAAAAGTTTTTCTATTTGCCGGGCTTATATGCCTTTTTTGCCCTGCAAGTGTGCAGTATGCCTTTTGTTCGGGTTTATTTAGATTAATTCCCAGCACTTCAGATAACAACTCAGAATATATGACTCTAAAGCAACTCTGTTGAAACTTTTTGGCCCAATGCACAAGAATTTCTCTCATCCATTAAATGTGTAATTAATTGAAAAAACAATTTTTAAGCTTTACTAATTTGTTTGCAGCTGTGTGGCAGCTCAGAAGGTTTCAGTGCTGTAAAATTTCGGAAGCCACAGTTCGACACAGTTTTGCACACAAATTGCAAACAATTCAATGTATTTTGACCACAGAAGCTGAAATTTTGTAACCAACTCGAAGAAAAGTTTTATACAAATTGCTTTGCAGCACAAATTGAATTTAATGTGTTCGAGATAACACTGAATGAAATAATATTTCGGAAAACAGTAGATTAGGCATACTTTAGATACTGAATGAAAACTATGATTATAGTTGGAATTTTAATGTGTATGCAAGCCAAATTGGCATATTTCAATTATTTGGCAATAATGTAGTTTGCACCATAAATTTGATTTCCACAGCGATGTGTGTATTTGATTAGAAATTGCAATATGTAACCACATTTTCTTTTGCAACCAAACGCATAAATTACAAATGAATGCAGTGAACGATTTGAAATGATTTAGTTTTTGAACTCATTCTAGGAATTATTCAGAGCAATATGTAAAAGATAAATGCTAAATCTTGACTACACTTTTGACACACGACTAAAAAGATACTTAAATTAGCAACAGATACATTTTTAATTGATATACATGACTAAGTGGAAATTCGTAGGTATTTGGCAATAAGTTATATTAATTGCATGACTTTTCGCACCGCAACGCTGGGTATTTGCATTGAATTCAAATGTTAAGATTAATCACTGTCAACTAAATACTTATATGAATTGAACAGATACTTAAATGCTAAGACTGAGTCCAAGGCATGGCGCTTATAATTGCGCAATGCAATCCGATACTCACTCAAGTATTTGCCGTGGCATGAATTGCAATTGCAATTGCAATTTGAATAGCGTTTGACTTAAGCTCGAAATCAAATTCGTAGTTTGAAATTGTTATTGAAATCGGCACTGGCAACGGCAATTTGCTGTAAAAGTGTTAAACAAGCGACGCCAATTTGCGACAACAAGTTGTGATTTGTACTTCAATTTTGCAATACTATTTGGCACGAAAATTTCACTTCGATGGCACTCGTTGAGAAGTCGATGATTTGGTTTTTCAAGATGCAAACAGCTGCAGCACACTCAGATGCAAACACACACACACAATGCGACCAATTAAATGTTAGTCTCTTTACACTTTACTGTGCAACGTCAACTACTTTGAAGTGTTTGGCAGCCAAGTCGGTTAACACTTCACTTTAGTTGGCATTCAAAATTCCACGCGGCACATAAATCTCAAAATCTCGTTATGGTCAATTTGCTGTCACTATCCTTCCGTTTGTGAACTGCACTTGATTTTGTCTTGGGCTTCCCGAAGGTCGTTACAACTACTACATTAAGCATAAAACACTTTTGCATTTCATTTCTACATTTTACGAATTATCGCGATATTCCAAGCAGAGTTTTATGCGCGTTTTTCTGGTGTTGCTCGCAGGCCACGCAGCATTAAGAAATTCACCGTCTGGCTCATTCACAATTTCGCATTGAACTGAATTTGTGTGCGGCATCGTCGTGCGGATTTTCCTGTTTGCTGTTGGCTGCTGCTGCCGCTGCCAAAGCACAGTGGAGCTTTTCTATGGGGGGTAACGTGTCAAAATATGGCATACGTTTGTTTAAGAAAATTTCTTGAATTGATATGAGTAAAATACTTTTTTTATAATTTAGTTTCACCACAGGCAGAACGATAATATTTTATAAATATTATTTTATTACGGATTTTATTGATTTAATAACAATTCTGGAAATGTCCGGTAGACATTGAGACAAAAATTCGAACGCATATTATTCTTGTTAATATTTATAAATTAATTAATTAAGTTTTAATAATTATTTTAATGATTGGTGGACTGTTTAAAGTCTAAAAATAAAGTACAGATTTAAGTTATTTATGATTATTATTATTATTATTATTATTATTATTATTATTATTATTATTATTATTATTATTATTATTATTAATATTAATATTATTATTATTATTATTATTTTTATTTTTATTCTTATTATTATTATCAAATCTTCTAGGCTTAAATTCTGAATAAAACGCAAATAAACAAAATTAAAAGCTGTTAATAACAAACTTCATGGCTATTTCTAACACATTGAACCACTGTTCGACGCCGACGTCGCTGCGCGCTGCTTGATTTCACTTCAGAAAGCTTTGCCGGCGCCAGAGACCGAAACTAAATCAGCTGTTGTTTGTTTATGTTGCTCAACTGGTTTTCGCACACATGTTGCATGTAAATATGATGCCGCTGCACTTGAATGTTGCACGTCAGCAACTGCCACTGCACTTGGTAATGAGGATGTGCTCAGCCAACTGAAGTACATCAAGTGTTTGGTTAATATTTGTAATTAATCTGGTGTTTAATTAAGTTGTCTACAACGCTAGCAACATATGTTGTGCAACAAATGTTGCCAGGCAACAAAAAAGCTTCAAGTGTATCAACATAATGTATCAAAGCTTTCTTATCAACTAGCTACTGAGGCTAACTGTTCACTGAGATGTTGGATTGGCTGTGCCCGAGTCAAGTTTAACAAACAATAAATCATATTTGATGATGCAGAGGTGGGAGAGTTCAGCACATGCTGAGATCACTTTTAAAATTTAAAAGATATAAAAAAACAGCTTTTGACTATAAAGAAATCATTTTAATATCTAGAAATAGATTTTATTGCTTGAAACAAATTGTGTTACCATAAAAAAGTAAACATAAATTGTTTCCCTCTTTAATTTTTATTTTTGTCCAACTTATTGTTTGCTTGAATTTATGTTTTTAATTGATTTGGGAGATGCCAAGCCGTTGACCCAAATTCCAATGCATTTACTTATTTCGATTCTGTGAATCTTAAAGACAAAAGAGCAATGCAAAATATTAAATGTGACGATGCGCGTGAAACCCCATGAGACAAAACACTTATAAACATAAGACAGTAGACAGCGTGATACAGATAAAATGATTGTATTTATTTTTAAGCATTTTTTGATTTTCAAACGTGGGTGCATGACAAAAAGCCATCAAAATGCGAATAATCGTCAACAATCAAAGTCGAACAGAGCAATTTGTTATTGCAAATAAACCGGCAACAGCTGCGTTTATGAATATCGCATTTAAACTCAATTCGAACATGTTTGCAAACTTTGGCAGCATCGCATAAATAAGCCAAGTTTTTTTTTAACACATGTATATGTATGTGCTGCAGGCAAATTTATTATTGTAGTATTTATTTATTACGCACATTTAGTCATAAAGCACATAGCGGAGAAATGAGACAACGATTCTAGAGAACACGATGAATGCCGACACTCGTCATGTTCTGCTGTCAAGTGCGAATGGGAATGCTTTAAAAAACAGACTAACAAAAGTATCTATAAAAACACTAAACTAAGCATATAAAAAAAAACTCTTAAATTTATTTGCAGACAGTAAAATAAACATGCTGAAAAATTTACTACAATCAGCATGAACTTTAAAAAATAACTCATATTTAGTATTTAATAAGTATTTTGAAAATTTTATAATGCCCCCCACGAAATATGTTTTCCAATAAATTATAAAATGTTTATAAATATATTTTTGTGACGTCTCGTTGCGTAGGTGTTTGCATGAAAAGAAATGGCTTGATCTTGGCGACAGCTGACAAATTTATGCATCTGTAAGATACTTATGTACAGCTGCCTCACTGCCCGCTAATTGGCCTACTCATAATACTGTTATATACTCATACCTGTTTTATTTATTTTCTTAGTACTTAGCACGCTTTCCTTACGCACACGACAATTTGCTGTTTAGGACGCATTCTTTGATTTATGAGTAATACGCAGAGGATTAACTTGGGTTGTTAAATAAGTATTTAGCAAGACTTAAGGCCATAAGCCCGTTTAATGTTCAAAACAAGGATGTCGTTATTCACGAGTCGTTATTATGAGTAATATCTATTTAAATGCTAGCTGGAAGTGTCCAAACAAACTCTAATTAACAGTTCATTTTCCCCACAAATCTAACAAATCAGCAAACCATTTAATGGACTTTCGTTTATTGAAATAAGTAAGAGCATTTTGCAATGCAAGACCATCAAGTGCAGCTGATACATAAGCAGATTTAAATGAAGACCACATAAAGAGCATTATGGTCATGCTAACAATGAGACACAAATCATTGAAAAATAAGTGAGCAATTGTTGTGTACACAAACACAAACACACACACACAAACACAGTCACAATATGGTGAAGTGCAGCACTTAGCTCAGAGAACTTTCAACCGAGCAGCCTCCGTGGCAGCAGGCCATAGAAAATCACAAGTTGCCAAACTGTCGACTGTCGTTAGCATAGACTCGCTTATAAATATTTATACCACTGTAAAGTGCGCAGAATAAATAAGTAAACAGATGTACAACATCATTTTTCGTTACTTTTTTTTTCGACGAAAAATAAAAGAGATAAAAAGACAAAAGCTATTAAAAGAACCCTTTTAATCATCACTGTGTGGGCTATGCTTTAAGCGCCACTGTTATGTGCTTGCTTATCGCTTGCAACAGCTTGTCAACTACATTATAATATGCACAGATATGCATGATAGTTGCCCGCCCTGCCAGTTGCCCAGCAGTTGCCTAGCAGCGCACTCACGTCGTATACGCAATTTGCATAATGAGCAAAAGAACCAAAATGGTGCCGCATGTGCCTTGGTTCTGATTTCAAAGCATCTCAAGGCTGCTGTAAAGGCAGCAAGTCCAACAGCATCCAGCCAGCCAGCTGACCCAATTATGTACCCATCCATTCAACAACAATTCTTGAATACTTTGGCGTCTGTAACCTGAGGCAAAATGCGTTATTTTCGGAGCACAGACTTTAGATTTTTATGCCTTAAAGCCATCACGTCAAAAGTGTAGCGTTTAAGATTCTAAAGGCGTTTGCGATGTACCAAATGTTTAGTTGATACACCCGCAAAGGTTCAAAGGTAAATAATCCGATACAAAAAATAAAAATAAAATAAAATTCAAATAAATAAATAAATCGCTCATATTTGTACTTATTATTTACGCAAATCCCAGAAGTCAACCAACCAAGCAACCACTTTAAACATCGCAATCAATCGAGCCAAAAAGCGACAGACCAGAGCGTGAGTAAAGGAGATCTCATTAGCATTTTGATTTGCAGAAATCAAACAAACATATCCGGCAAATTGAATGGCAACAAACATTGAACTTTGTCACGTGTCATTGGCTCTTCATGTGAGGGAAATAAAAAACAAAATATACAAAACTTAAGACTAGATTTGAGCATCAGTATTATTAACAGAAAATTTTATAATTTTATTAAACAAATTATCAAAGCTGGCTGTGGAAATATGTTCATAAAAATACCTATTTATTGGCTGTCAGGTCATTTTAGCTTAACCCTCAGTTGGATATATACAAATGTGAAACAACAAAAAATTTTAATATTTATCTAGATTTTAGTTTACAAATAAAAACTACATTTTGCACCAGCAAAACATTAAGTTTGTTCATGAGCAGAGCAATTAGCACACAATCAGCTTGTTTCGCTTAACAAGCTGCACTTTATTTTTGGCGGTAAGTTTTCTTACAAGAAAATCGAAAAAAACCACAGGAATTTAGGGAAATCGACCAGAATGGTGCGACCTAGTCGACGTAAAGGCATTGAGGAGGTCTATGGCACCAAAATGGAGGCTATGCCATCAAGTCGGCCACAGAATATACCTCAGCCAGGAATGACAAAAACAGCATCGATGCGGGTCGCATCTTCGCGCCAGGGAGACACTCGCACGCAGCGTAGCTATGTCACCGCCAATGATTATTATATTACAACCAATGTGCCGTTGAATTCAACCAATATGCGAACTGCCAACAATAACATTGTGGCACAGCCATCAAAGACTGCTCAGATGCCGGTACAGATGCAGGTGGCTTCTACTCAGGCCATGCCATATGGAGCGGTCTCGAATCGTCGGAGCAAGCAAAGCGCTCGCCAGCCGATGCAGAGTCAGCCACAGAAGGTTCACTTTATGGCAACGGATGGCAGCAACAAGGGACTTGGACATGGTCATCCGCATGCCCATCCACATGCACATGCTCATGCGCATTCACATCCATATTCTCTTGGTCATAATCATCCTCATGCCAAACCAATGCCTCCAATGCAAATGACTCAACGTAATGCATATGCACAGAACGTGGATATGGAAGCAAATAATGGGGAGTTATCCGACAAGGATCTTCTGATATCCACTAGCAATCTTAATGCACGTCGTCAACATACACATTCGCATCAAAGCCAGCCACATCCGCAGCATCCATTGCAGCATCAGTTACATCAGCAGCAGCAATTGAACAATCCGACCGTTACTAACAACAGTCTGAATAATATACATCATATGCATCGTGCATCGCATACACAGCAGCAACATCCAAATCAGAAGCATCATCCACAGCAACAGCAGCAGCTACATCAACCACAGCAACATCGTCAGCATCAGCAGCAGCATCAGCAGCAGCATCAGCAGCAGCAACATCAGCAGCAACATCAGCAGCAACATCAGCAGCAACTTCAACGTCAGCAACATCATGGAATGCACTTGTCCGCTGTGAATGAGGATGAGGAGAAGGACGATGATCCAGAGGAATTTTTTGAGCTTATACGTGAGACTGTAAAAACAGCAGTTGGAGTAAGTATGCTAAGTAAATTCAGTTCTATCTTTTCATAAGTTTATTATAATAACTAGAACCAATACCTATTTAAATTAATCATAGTCCTTCAGTTCAAACATTTTAAACACACTTCTATAAGTTTTATTTTAAGTGGGACTGATACTTTAACTACATTAATATTTTCAAGAGTCAATTAATATATACTTATTCCTCTTTTCGCCAGACAACTATTTGCGATGTAATTAGTCGCAACTTTCTTGATTTGTCCACCAAAATGGAACGCTTTTCGAATGAACTTAAGATGACCAATGATCTTTTCTGCAAACTGCATGAACAAATGGCCAACAGTGAGTAAGACTTAACCCAAAAATCAAGCCATAGCTCACCTATACCCTACCACAGAGATCAGCCACTATGGCGAGGAGAATACACGACACTTTCGTTACTTGTGCATGAAATCGGAGTACGATAAGATGTTCTATCAGCATCAGACGATGTTAACCGGCAAACACTCCACTAGCAAAGTGGCAGCTGCACCAGAGGCAATCATCAACCCTGCTGCGTTGCCCACCAGAGTTGCTAAGCAGTCGGCTGCAATAAATCAGAAGAGTGTTAAGCAACAGCTGGCAGCTGGAAAATTGGTTCAAGGTAATATGAAGAAATTAGCCAGAGAGTGTATCAAAGCGCAGAATCCTTGTGCATGCCGCAATACTTCAAAGTCGCCACAACAACAACAACAACAGCAGCTGGAGGAGCAACAGTCGTCATCGGATCAGAGCGTCCATGCCAAGTCCTCGGAGCTTGGCGTGCGTGAAGTGTTGGGGCAAATACAACGCTTTTGTACACAAGTCAAACTAAACGATCTTAAGGATGAGCAGCCAAAATATAATTCATTGACTGGCATCTCCAACGTTGAGATTAGCGGCAAGACAAGCTCTGGATCAGGAACATTGGCAAACGTACCAATTGGCATCAATGCCAAGGGGAAATCACAAGCAGCTAAGAAAGCAACAAATGCTATTGGTGATATCAATGATGCTGAGATCGATACTCCAGTCGATAGTATGGATGAAATTGAGATTGACAACTTTCAGTACAGCTCCGATGAGATGTCCTCGTACAGTGATGATGACAGTGATGTCAAATTTACCGGTTCGACAACAGCACGTGCTCCTCTACAGTCATCCAGACCGAAAATATCCATGCATTCAAACAAGGGGGCAGGCGATGGACAATAGGGTCTGTTCATTAAACCAAAGCTAACCAATTTAAAAAAAATTCTAATTACAAATAGCAACTTTTTCAACTGGAGATTTTAAGTGAATAAATTGAGTTACGGTTTAGTTTATTCGGATAGCGCAAAATTGAAACGACCAAGTGCCAAATGCAAAGGGCGACAAATGGATACAAGCATACTAGGTACGACAAAAATAAGTTTGGATTCTTTTACCAAATGAAATTTTTTCCATGCGTGTTAATTTTATTGAAATGGCAAAACGATCAAGAAATGTAATAAAAATATATAAAAATTAAATTAAAAATGTAAGGCCTGTAAAGTATTTTAGTTAAATAGAATATTTATTCAGTTTTATGCTGTTCGCTAAAAACCTCTGACATCTTGCCGACTTCAAAGCGACTTATTGCTGACCCATATAATGCCAGACCAACTGATAAATTCTAGTAATACCCATTGGTGTCACTAATAACTGCATAATATATTGACTGAGAAATGTGCTAATACTTACAACATTTTCCACACAAAAGCTGACACCGAAACCAGGCATAATTACAGGTCTAATGAATGACTGCCTGACAAAGCGTAGAAATGAATGGATGAGTAAGTGAGTGAATGAGTGACTGAGTGAGTGAATGAGTGCATAAGTGCTTGAGTGTGTAGTTTTAGTATATTAAATGTTTATTTAGCTCGAATTAATTTCAGCAGTATAATTCAGTTGTTTATTGTCTTTTTCTCACTGATCACAATGTACGTTTCATTCTCTCACAAACTATATTTCTGTCTATTCTTTTTATGTCTCTTCTTTCTCGACTTTTCTTAAAGCGTCTGTTCACGCTCACCATTCGCTCTGAACTGCCTCGATTCCATTTCCTTCTTCTTTCTCATTATTCCTATGCTCTTATACTTATGCTTATACTAATACTTATATTCTAACAGCTGATTGTGGTGTATGGCCTACTACACAGCTGATTGTAGTGTATGGCCTACTACAACTCGGCCGTCCTGACCATTTAAGATCTCCTGATCTTATGAGATAACAATTTTGATTGTCTTAACCTAATTCTCTATTATCTGCTTATCTTTTTTTTTTTTTTTTCAACCTTAAACTCTAACTTTTATTTGGCAACTTAATAACTAAACAATACTTATAAGTTTTAAATTACATTTTACAATTGTGTGTTATGTTATTATTCTTTATACTATTTGCTAATGTGCAAATTTACTCGTTGAGTTTTTTTTTTATCCAATGTTTCATATTTTGTCCGCTCCATACCCCTTGATAAGGGTTACGTGCAAGCTGAAAACCTTCGACATCTTTAAGCAAAAATCTATTGTTTTTGAGTACTTTGTCGATTACGTACGGTCCCTTATGTCTAGGTATTAGTTTTTTGGACGCTCCTGCAGTGCTGTCAAAGTTTTTCACCATAACATAATCCCCTTCATGGTATTCAGTTGGACTTTTCTTTCTTCTATTATAATATTCTTCGTTATATGCCTGTGAGTGTTGCTGATTAATTTCCCCTTTTTTTCTTATTTCTTCTAAATTGCATGTGTCTTCTATTTCGTTTATCTCAGCTAATTTTTCTTTGAGATCGTCCAACACCTCCCCCCTTTGATTAGTCCCAAAGAGCATCTTGCTGGGGTGTTCCCTAATGCTTCTGTGCAAGGTATTGTTTAATGCGTGTTCTACACTTTCTATCGCTTTATCCCAATATATGCCCTTGTCTGGCTGTGTCAACTTGGCAATCATTGGTCCCATGGTTCGATTGACCCTTTCCACTTGCCCGTTAGCTTGGGGCGAGCCTGTTGCTATCTTTATATGCTGGATATGTTTTTCGTTCGCGAATTCCTCAAATTCTGTGGAAGTAAAGCATGTGCCTCTGTCTGAAATTATGCATTTAGGCCTACTATAAGCTCTAAAATAGTCCTTCAACGCAGCAATAACTTCTTTTGTGTTTGTTGTCTTTGTTGTATACAGTCTTACAAATTTTGTAAACCCATCAATCACCAAAAAAACATGCTTTTTTGATCTCCCTGCTTCGACTGGTCCGAAATGGTCAATATGAATTGTTTCGAAAGGCTTATTTCCTTTTGGAATGCTATTTAAAAATCCTTCTCCCTTGCCGCTCTTTGGGGAGAATGCCACGCATCTTAAACAATTTTCTATGTGCCTTACTGCCTTTTCTTTGACATTAGGAAACCAATAACTTTTGCTGATCGCGTCAATCATTTTGTCTCGGCCTATGTGCCCTAACTCGTCATGGTATTTGTATAACACGTGGTCCTCCATTTCTGTTGGAACATAAAATAATAATCTTTTATCATTTGTTTTTCTGTATACTACTCCGTTCCTCATTTCAAAAAGTTTGTGTTCCGATTTTTCCAATAACATTTTTATCTTTGCTAACTCCGAATCTTTTGCTTGGCAAATAACAAGGTTGTCTTCGAAACTGTTTGTCTGAATAACCATTACCTCATTGCATCTACTCAAAGCATCGACGTGTTGCATTCTCTTTCCTGCCCTATGTACTAACTCATAGTCATACTCTTGCAGTTCCAGTGCCCATCTTGCTATCCTGGGATTCAATTCTGTTCTATTAAGAGTAAGGGTAAGAGAATTGCAGTCTGTAATTATTTTAAAATGTTTGCCCTGTAAGTATATACGGAATCTGTGCAACGCGTATATAATCGCTAATGTTTCCAATTCGAAACTATGGTATCTCGATTCTACTTCCGTAGTACGTTTTGAGAAGTAAAACACTGGATGCATTTTACCATCGCGTTTCTTTTGTAACAACACCGCTCCGAAACCCAAAGCACTCGCATCGCAATGAAGCTCTGTGTCATCTCTATGGTCATATATCGATAAAATTGGTGATTGGATTAATTTTTCTTTAAGATTGAGAAAACAATCTAGTTCCTTTTCTCCGAAACTAAACAGTCTATCTTTCTTCAGGAGGTCATATAATGGCTTCGCAATTAACGAAAAATCTTTAATGAATCTGCGGAAGTACGAACACAAACCCAAAAAGCTCTTTACCGAATGTGGGTTATTTGGAACTGGAAAATTTCTGACTGCTTCTAATCCCTTATCGTCCGCCGTAATACCTGCTTTAGATATCGAGTACCCCAAATATTTTATCTTTTCCTGTAAAAATTCACATTTGTCTAATCTTAGTTCCAGTTTATTTTGGACCAATCGCTTGAAAACCTCCTCTAACGTTTCCATATGTTCATCTATGTCTGAGCTAGCTACCATTATGTCGTCCATGTATACAATAACTTTGTTTTTTCTAATCATGTCTTCAAAAACTTTGTTTATAAACCTTTGAAACACATGAGATGCATTTTTTAATCCCATTGGCATTTTTAAAAACTCATATTGCCCTAGTGGCGTTGTAAACGCAGTGTACTTTATCGACTCTTCGTTTACAAACACGTGAAAATATCCATTTTTTAGATCAAGTTTTGAATACACTGACTTGTTAACTAGTCTATCTAATAAATCATCAATTAACGGCAAGGGGGTAGTTGTCTTTGATCATAATCTTGTTCAATTTTCTAAAATCTATACATAATCTTAAATCTCCCGTTTTCTTCTTCACTAGAACTATGGGTGACGCATACTCAGACTCACTGGGTCTTATGATTCCTTCTTTTAAATAATCGTCCAGCATTGTCTGCAATTTTTCCTTTTCTGAATATGCCAACCTTCGTGGTGAACAACTAAAAGGCTTTGACTTTTCAATATTCAATTTCATTTCGCATCTAATTAATTGTTTATCTGGTCTAACAGCATTTACGTAACTATTTGTCACTAAATTCTGAAATTTCATTCTTGTATTATACTCAACTTTTTCATCAATTTTGTATTCTATTTTATTATGTTCCATGTCAACATAATATATTTTCAGCATGTCTCTTTCGAAGTTCTCACTTGGCTGATCAAATTCTCTTCTATTTTCAGCGATTTTCATATTTTCCAGTATATCTACCGTTTCATCTTGTTTTATATCATCTTCCTTTTTTTCATCTATTAATTCACAATTCCATCCATCGTATACTGC
The DNA here is from genome assembly GCA_018152125.1 of Drosophila dunni. Taxonomy (NCBI): domain Eukaryota; kingdom Metazoa; phylum Arthropoda; class Insecta; order Diptera; family Drosophilidae; genus Drosophila; species Drosophila dunni. Next base: position 16,797,664 of record JAECXC010001917.1, on the reverse strand, counting down.
TTTCCCTCTTTCTTTAACATTTTCTGTTGCAATAACAGTCTCAACATTCTCATTGCACTCTATTCCCTGTTCCTTAACAGTTTCATGATCAGTAACAGTTTCACAACGACTACCATTTTTACCATCATTAAGAGTTTCACCATCACTAACAGTTTTACAATCATTAAGAGTTTCATCATCACTAACAGTTTTACAATCATTAAGAGTTTCACCATCACTAACAGTTTTACAATCATTAAGAGTTTCATCATCACTAACAGTTTTACAATCATTAAGAGTTTCATCATCATTAACAGTTTTACAATCACTAACGGTTTCATCATCACTAACAGTTTTACAATCACTAACAGTTTCTTTGACTCTGTCTATGTGTTCCGTACCAGTTTCGGTTGCTTCTACACGATTGTCGCTCTCATTCTTTAATATCTTAACATCCTCACTCATTCTAAAATTGACATTAACATTGCTTTCGTCTTCCACTACATTTTCACTCATTTCAACATGGCCATTGTTCTTAAACATCTTTACATTTTCACTCATTCTAACATTGACCTTAACATTGTCTTCGTCTTCTTTTACATTTTCACTCGTTTTAACATTAATGTTTTTTTCATTTTGTGCGTCTGTCTTGTCGTTTTTTTTCGTCCGAATTTCTTTGCATGTGTGTTCTATAAGTTTTTCAGCTTTCACCACCGTTACCATTTTAAGCGAACTTAAATCAATGTTTAAATTGCAAGCGTCCATAAAATCCCTCCCAAGAACTACTGCGTGGCTCATACATTCATCGGGAACAACGATTAAATGAAAATAAATTTTTAATGTGTCTTTCGTTACATAACATAATACTTTTCCGTAAGTTGTGAGTTGACTTTTGTTCAACCCAAAATAAAAATTTTTAACCGGATATAAATGGGCAACTTCAGGCCAATGACAACGTTTTATTAATGATACTGGACTCCCCGAATCTATGAGGCACGCTGCAATTAATGGGCTGTTAGGACTGTCAACAAAATTAATTTCTAATAATCTTACATAGCTGTTGTTGGTCTCTTTAGCTTCATTGCTCTCTGCGCCTTTCCTGAGTGGACATTTGGCCACCCAATGGTCCGTAGCACCGCAAGCGAAACATGACCCTGCCTCGCGCTTTGGTTTTTTGCACTCCTTGTATAGGTGACCTCTGGAATTGCAGTTACGACAGCGTATGTCCATACGCCTATCTTTTTGCTGCATGTTGTCCATCGCCGATGCCAGGCGCACCCCTCTGAATGCGTGCACCATTTGCCTGGGACTAGCGAAGTTCTGCAAACGCGCTTGGATGCGCATGCTATTGTCCGGTATACCGTCGATCACCTGATCCATCATCTCGTCTTCATCGATGTGAACGTCTCTGGCCAGCGCCAGTTTCTCCTCCAAGTATTCCGCAAAAGTTTCTGATACTTGCCATTTACGGATCTCGAAAAGTCGACGCATCTCGGCCTTTGAAGTTTTGTCGCTAAATGTTGCGATCAGCTGTTCGCAGAGTATTGCGAACGGCTCCCTTATGCGAGATGGCTCTGCGTGTAACCATTTTTGTGCGTTCGCTTTCATCTTGCAGATGAATAATAGTCGAGAATAAATATTGTTTAAATTATATATCTCGGTTACGTTTTTCAACTGCACTATCCATTTTTTTGCGCACGACTCGCCACTAAAGTCTGGCAACACTTCTTTTGCAAGAGTGAGAGAGACAGACGGTTTTTCGTTGATACGTGTGGCCGTCTCGTTTACTCCCTCGTCTATTTCGCCAGCTTCCAATTTTTCTGTGTTTTCTGCCATCCTTCCGTTATTTCGTTGCTGTGCTTCTATACGTAAGAGACGCTGTAGCAACTGTTCTAGCAATGCCTCGTTGCTTTGGTGAGTGACGCCGCTTGCAACATTTTCTACATGGACGCCTTCTAGATTTTCGGGGTTATTTTCAGCATTTGACGAATTCGCTGTTGACTCATTGCAAGCCATTACAAGTGCACTGGGTCCCTCAATAGTGTTTTCAGACGCCGTGTCGTTACTGTGATGACGTGTGCCGCTTGCTGCCATTGTTGGCGTACCCTCGCTTTCCATGGGCCACTGGTCCAGATCTTCACCTTCTAATGGGGGCAACAGGCCCCGAATTTCGACGTGAACAGCATTCAATCTGATTGCCAATTCGGTTTTTGTGCCAGTCGTTGGCATATTCAAAGCAGACAACCACCGTTTTAATTGCTCGGTTGAAAAAAGTTCAGGATTTATTGTGGTGTCCATTATCCCACTTCTGAGATTGTAGTTTTAGTATTTTAAATGTTTATTTAGCTCGAATTAATTTCAGCAGTATAATTCAGTTGTTTATTGTCTTTTTCTCACTGATCACAATGTACGTTTTATTCTCTCACAAACTATACTTCTGTCTATTCTTTTTATGTCTCTTCTTTCTCGACTTTTCTTAAAGCGTCTGTCCACGCTCACCATTCGCTCTGAACTGCCTCGATTCCATTTCCTTCTTCTTTCTCATTATTCCTATGCTCTTATACTTATGCTTATACTAATACTTATATTCTAACAGCTGATTGTGGTGTATGGCCTACTACACAGCTGATTGTAGTGTATGGCCTACTACAAGTGGTTGCATCAACACCCACGCACTCTAACCCTTAAACTGGGCTCTTGCATTTTTATGGGCTTACGGCTGTGCTAGAACCTGCCAGCGATGTGGCCAAAACAGTTGAGACACAAACGTGGACGTGGTCGTGTGAATAACTAACTGTAAAGCGAAACTAGTACCGTTACTCAAACTACTTGTGTGTGTGTGTTTGTTATGTGCAAATTTAACTATTTGAACACATCGAAATAGTTTTGGTTCAATTCGAATATTCCCCCTGCAAATTGCATAAACAATTTTGCTAAAAATTTTTCCAAAAACTGTCAGCTGCCAAGCTGCCTTTTGGCCCAATTGCAATTAAAGTTAGCACAAAGTGAGCGGACGCATGAATGGACAGACAGCTAAATTGCAGCTTATGCAATGCCAATGACAAGTTTCTCGGGGTCAAATGATTTGTACGGCTAACGTTGACATTAATTAAAAGTGGTGAAAAAAATACCGGAAACGCATACGATGTTAATGCAACTGCGGGTTTAAGCCGCCATTTTGTAGGCGATTTGTCAGGGGCAGTACTCAAGGATGCAGCAGTAGAACCTACAGCTCTTAGCAAACAGTGTTATGTTTGCTAAAAACCATAGTTCTGGTACCCCACATATTAACCCTTACAAATATGTGCACGCGTAAACATGTTACAGCCTGCACGTAACTCAAAACCGGCTTTAATCAGCTGCCTAATTGTAATGACCAATATTTGAACTGCAAGTCAACAGCAGAAGGGTTGCAGCCACTCAAAACTGAAACTCAAACACGTCAATAAACATATTGGACATGTAAACGCTTTGTGGCTGTAATTATGGAAAACATTTGCACTCAACTACCAAAACTGAGTGCTTTTCGCTTGAGTGCGAGCGTATAACCATAACAACGGTAGCGTAATGCCCAACATGTCGGCCTAAGTCAAAGTTGGCCAAAACAAAAGGCAAAAGCAACCAAAACAGGTGCAAAACAATACGGGGGTGGCTCTCCGGTCTTTCTGGTATTTCTGGAACACAATATATTAGATAGCTAAAACCAATAGAACATAATTGCAACGCGGTTCGGTTTGTTAACAACTTTGGTGCGGTGCTGCCACAGTTGTTGTTGCAGTTGCAAGTTGGAAAGCTGCACCCGTTGGTAGGCGCAACGTAAATTGATTGTCCATGTGGACTACAAATAAAATACTACAAAATAAGCAAAACAAATGGTAGTCACTGTTGTTATTGTGCTACGTCTGCGTACCTCAGTGGGCAAATATAAAAAACGACAAACAGAAAAGTTTAATTGACCCTAAAATTGCTCATGCGTTTACATTTAATTTCTTTTTTTTTCGGCTCTGACCAAAACAGTTGAACTCCCACTCAGAGCAGTAACATCGGGAATCGTGTGTGGTGCTCACTTATGGGTTTTATTCGCAAACTATTGATCTGAGTGAAGTGACATGAAAAACAAATGAATAAGAGTGAAAAACTGTGTGCCATTAACAAGCCAATTTGCATGGAATACTATTGCGGCTTGTAATCATTTCCGGAGAAAATTCCTATCGATTTTCCCTTAGTCGCTGGCACAATTTCTGTGCACCATTTACAAATGAAATGAAAATATGAAAAAAAAGAAAACTTAAATATTTGCCAGTTCGCATTACTTTGCACTGATAGAACGGAAGAAGAGCCGAGAACAGCAGGAAGAGAACTGTGCCAAGCCAAAGCTTTAAGTATCTGTGCATGTGTGTGTATGTGTGTGTATAGCCGTGTGAGTGTATCGTGTTAGTGTGGCAATTTTTAATGCGATTAAAGTGCAACACTCCCCCCGAAGAGTCCAAATGCAAAGCAGAACGCAAAAGCTAAAATGCAAGAGAAATGCATAACAATTAACATACTCGTAGCTTTCAGTTATTTCGTTTCCAACTTTCAGTTCGTTTTTTAACAATTTGCCATATGTTTTTGTTTTCTCTAGAGTTTTACATGTGCTGAGAATGCTGTTAATTGTGCTGTGAAGTAGCGGGCACAGAGAATTTCACAGAAAAAATTACGAGAACTTTTTCAATTAATTGTACAAAGTAATTACACCGTCATGAGTGACTGGAAAACGACATTTCAATTGGGTAAGTACTTCAATCTGTTTCAAGAGCGCGCTCCAAAGTATTTTAATTGTTTATTTGGAGTGAAAGTACTATAAAAATAAAGTGTGAAATTAATAAATTACTTAAATTTTTAATACTTATTTGGGTTCAATTGTTCAATATCTTTTCAGCGTTCTGCTGTCTGCTCATCACAGTGATTTGCCTGGATCAATGCCAGGGCGCTGGCACCGGCGCAAACACAGTGCCCACTAAAAAGTCAGCACCGTTGCGTATAACAAAACCACAGCCAGTCAGCACCACAGTCAAAACCACAACAGAATCAACATCAACCACAACCAATGACGAAAGCAGTCCCGGCGAGCAGCTTGCACCACTCATTTCCTCCACCACGGAGAGCACAGCGGGAAGCAGTGACGGTGGCAGCACCTTTGGCACAACTGGCGCCGGCAGTTTAGTACCAGAGATTTGCATCAATGGACTGCAGTTGGTGATGACCAATTCGGAGGGTGAAACAGTTGTGCGCAGACAGCATGAGCTAGTACAAATCATTGAAGGCGATGTGCTGTTGAGTGTGCTGACAAGTGATCCTGAATCGGCAATGTTTGTTATCAACCGCGTGAATCAAGCCAATTTGATATCAGCTGACTTTGAAGTTGGTAAGTCTAAAACCGCTAACAACAGATAACAGAGTACTTTAGCTATATGTCCACTTAGGTATTCGTGCTATTCATGTGGACAACGCCAGTCTGGCCGAGAATCTATTGATTCAGGAAGTGCAGTACTTGCAGCAGTGCACACAGTACTCCATGGGCATATTTCTGGACTTTGACCTCTACAAACGTCTGGAGTCGATCATACGTGACTTGGAGTATAATGTTTGGCCAATACCCACATCGCGATACCATCTATTTCCCAAAGTAGCTCATTTGCTGCACCAGATGCCATGGGGCGAGAAAATTGCCTCAGTGGAAATTGTGACCGAAACTTTGAATATTTACAATGAATTTATGGATGCAGCACGAAAGGAGCACATGTGTCTGATGCACTTTAAGAGCGATGACAATGTCTACATACTGTTTGGCAACAAGATGCCCAGTCACTTCAAGGAAAACGGCACTATTTTCGCCGTGCCTATGGAACGACCAGATCAGGGCTTCTTGGAGGGTAAGTAGTACCTGAAATTCTTTTAAAAATAAGTATTAAGTCATTCCTGGTATTTAGAACTACCCAACAAGGCATTTATATTGATGGAGAATGAAATTGAGCTGCGCTCGAATGACTTGGACGCTATGCCAAGCACTTTGGATGAGGTGCTCATGGGCAAGACTGTGTTGCCCTCACGGGTGCTGGCCTTGGCAGCGCCCATTGTGGACCTGATGAACTGGCTGCGTGGCTCACTGGCCAAGCACTGCAAGCGCGATGAGGAACTGCATGTCCTTGAGAGCTGTTTTAACTTCCTAAACTTTATTGAGGATTGGCGCACTCCAGAGTATCGTCATACACATGATACCAACGAAGTGTTGGCACTGCTGCGCATGCGTAAATTGTCCGAGGCCATGACCTTTAAAATGTATCAAAAGAAACTGGAAACACTGGACATCATCACGGGCGAGTCACGCATGGAGCTCAGGGAAATTGCCTCACAGAACTTTGTGAGCAATAAGACGACCTATTATCACTACAGTCGTGAGAACCACACTAGTCTGGAGCTGAAGACCAAATTTGGACTTGTCTTCAACTGTCAGTACACCGCAGGAGATAACCGACGACATCCGTTTCTGTTTGATGGGGAATCTGTCATGTTCTGGCGCATCAAAATGGACACTTGGGTGGCAACGGGACTGACGGCAGCCATTTTGGGCCTGATTGCCACGTTGGCCATTCTTGTGTTCATTGTGGTACGCATTTCGCTGGGCGATGTTTTCGAGGGTAATCCAGTCACCTCGATATTGTTACTGCTATCGCTGGTGCTTGTCTTCTGCTCCTTTGTGCCATTCTCAATGGAGTATGTGGGTGAACAGCGGAATTCACATGTCACCTTCGAGGATGTCAACACACTGAACACACTCTGCGCTGTGCGTGTGTTCATCATGACTTTGGTTTATTGTTTTGTATTCTCCCTGCTGCTCTGCCGTGCTGTTATGCTGGCCTCCATTGGCTCCGAGGGCGGTTTTCTATCCCATGTCAATGGCTATATACAAGCGGTCATCTGTGCCTTCAGCGTCTTTGTCCAGGTGGGCATGTCCGTCCAGCTACTCATTGTCATGCACATGGCCTCCGAGAGCGTCTCCTGTGAAAATATTTACTATGGCCGCTGGCTGTGGGGTCTGTTGGCTTATGACTTTATACTGCTGTGCTGTCTGGTCAGTCTGGTGCCACTCATCTATAGATCACAGCGTAATTATCGTGAAGGAATTCTGATTGTGATTGGAGCTGTGCTCATGCTGATCATCTGGGCGGTGTGGATAACACTCTCCTTCTTCGGTGACGAGTGGCGGGACGCGGCTATTCCTCTGGGACTCCAGGCCAGTGGCTGGGCCGTGCTAGTGGGTATACTCATACCTCGTACTTTCCTCATTGTTCGCGGCATAGAACGCTCGGATATCGCCCAAGCGCTGCCCTCGCTCACCTCCCTCGCCTTTGCCCAGAACAATCAGTACTCCTCAGAGCAGGTAAGTCTTCTAAATTTTATTAAAAATATATGTTATTAATTTAAGAAACTTTTCAGAGCGTTTATGAGTGCGTGAATCCAGCCATGCGTCACTGCTCCCAGGAGGAAATGAATCATCAGAGTCCAAGTGAGATTCCCACATTGCCATTGCGTGGCGGCGGCCCACGACGACAACAATTCTTTGCCAATCTTCGCCAGGCCAATGCCAACATTAACCCCCAACGTCCACCACCGCGTCCGCAGCAAAGTCCTTCTCGCTCATCGGTCTGTTCCTTGCCACCCTCGCCCGAGAACAGCAAAATAACGCGATTCTGAACGTATACGCAATTTCTCCAACTCCACTTCTAGTCAAAACCCTAAGAACTTGCATTCTATAATTTGCTGTAAACTCTAAATGTTAACAATTTAACAACTTTATAATTAACGAACCAAAAACTAGTTGCCATTTAAGACACTATCATTAATAAATGGGAATCAAAATTAATTAAAAGTGTTAATGGTGTAACTGTTAACCTATCTAAAGAGTGGAAAAGTCAACTTGATCTCAATGGCTTTATGAGACAGAATGTTCAGTGAAGGTCCGTCTAGTATCAGCGGAAAATCATTTTGTTGGAATATTCAATCGGCCTTTTATTGTATACATATATATTATATATATTAGATTTCAATAGAATATTCCCCACAGCTTTTTTTTAAACCTTTCTGCGTCGTTCACTCTGCTAACGACCCTGTCTTTGCGATTCCACATTTTAGTACTTGACAAAATGGTTTGTGTATTGGCTAAAGGAAAAGCTTTGGCGTTGTGAAGCTTTGTTATGGCAACTCTAATTGGCTGTGTCAACACGTGACAAGTGAATGGCTATTAAAGAAAATCGTCTAAGGCTCCTAGAGGCAAAATAAAAGAAAACTCAATATCCTTTTGCGTCACGCGACACTGGGCGCTGGCGCCCATTGTTTGGCCTTGAAAGTGGGCGGAGTCAAACTCGCTCTCGTTCTATTGTATGCGTGGTGCTGACGTCAGGCCTCCAGTGTCCACCCCGAACATTGACCGTGGCACATGAGAGAATGCGCAACAAGATATGAACTATATGTAAGTACATGTTGCAAAAAAAAATGTCACTTCCCGGTCCACCAAAAAAATAAATAACAAAAAAACAGTCAACAACGCAAGGCCGCTAAGAACACGCGACCGTCGAAAATGGCGTCGCTTTTAACCGCCGTCGCCACGCGCCAAACATTAGAAGCTAAAAGTGGAGGGGGGCGGCTAGAGGGACTCGAGGGGAAGGTAGATGTAGAAACCACAGTTAAGTTATGCCGACAAGTTTTATCTGGATAGCGAGTAGTACGTGGTATGCGCGCAAATTTAGCGTTGCATACTTTTTGGGGCAACCGCCGCAAGAAACCGAAGCTGAAGAAACAACTGTGTGTGTGTGTAGGCGCCTTGTTTTTCGTGCTTTCCGGCATAATTTGCACACCATTTGCCGAACGCGCACACACACCGAAAACACTCAACGGCAAGCAGCGAAAGGACATTTGGGGGCTGCTCCTGGGGCTGTTTTATTTGTAGCTTGTAGCTGGTAGCTGGTAGCTGAGCAGATTTGCTTTTCCTTGAATCAGATAACAAGCAAAATATTTTGTGTTTCGTATTTGCTGTTGCGCATGTTTATGCATAATATTTAACACATTTTTATACCCTACACACGCAGGTTCTAAGGTATTACATGCCGGTGAGAATGGAAAATGTGTGTAGCAGACGGAAAAGCGCATTTACTTTTCTAATCGTTTCAACAACTATTTAAGATTTTCTATCTTAAAGTGGGCGCCAAGTTGTGAGTAACTGCACAGCCATATCAAACCAAATCTTAGGGCAAGTGGAAGAAATTTTTAAAAATATTCAAATTTGAAATAAAATTTAAAATGAGCCTACAAAAGATCAGTCATTATTTTCTATGGATATTGGTATGTATTTTTGACAGACTCTAAGTACAGGGAATCGCCAAGTCTGCCTCATTTCATTGACTCACTTCAGTTGTAATTAAATGTGAATTCACACAAGTGAATGCTCTGCATTATGCTTTTAAACGCTAATGATGATTGCACAAATTAGCTTAAAGATTAAGTGACATAAGTCTATTATATAGTTTTCAACTTAACTTTAATAAATTTAGTGCAGAAATTACCAAATTGCATTTTCAGCTGCAGTTTAACTAATTTCAGCTTAAGCGCTGCTAATTGCACTCGAAAACTAAAGAGTCGACAGGATTGCTGTGATAATTGTTAGAGTTATGTCGAGTGGATTTTTGCGAATGAAGTGAATGGACGGCACATGGCTGTCTAAAGCTCTGGTACGTGACATTATTAGCAGTGCAGTCCATATCCTGCACATACTGGCAACCCCTGCCCAAATAAGTATGCTATGATTTATGACTGGATTTTACTAATGATGCCACTTTCCTTAGACGCCAGTCGGTCCAAGCAAAAATTGTTTATAAATAATATTAATTCTTATATCACAAAGCTGCAGATGCTGCCAAAGTATTGATGATACCAGCTCGATTAGCATAAAATCATTAGTGCGAACACACACACACACACTCACGAACACACACACGTTGACATGGGAAAACTTTTACAATTTTAACTAAACTTGTAGATTCTTGTAGAACAATAACAATTGAGACATCTGTTTATTGCACTTTTCTACTTTTTCTACTTTTGCCAGTTTTCCCTCTAACGTCCTGTATGGAGGAGGGATTGAAGGGAAACCAGTGACGGTGGCTGCCTATCATTTGTCACATGCCAAGAGAGCAATAAAACGTTACGGAAAGCAAACATTGCCGGCTGTGTGAATCACCATGGCTTTTGTGACGACATCAACACATGCTGTCGTCCTCCAAGAATAGAAGTGGGAGTGAGACGGGAGACAGAGTGAGACAGAGAGAGGGCGTGCATAATATTTTGTTTAAGATTATCTGTCGTTGGGGGCGCTCAACTCGCATTTGTTAAACTCATTGGCATGTCGCCAAAAATGTCGACGCCATATCCAAAAGCCGCGTTGCCCATTTGATTATATTAGTCATGCTTACAAAAAAAGCCATATGACGCTCGGGCAACCAGTTAAGCCACCTAACCAGCCTCAATCGAAACCCCAAACTCAAGCCCAAACTACCCAAGTTGAAAGCTAGAACACAAACACAAACACAAAGGCAACCTTAGCTTTTACTATACACAACGTCAGTCGTCCCTTATTTTATGAAACTACAACGAAAATGTCCCACTCCATGGACACGAGGGGCTGTCCAAAGGGTAAGCAGTTTGGCAGGCGAAACGGCGCAGATAGCGGCAGGCCGAAACAAAAAGCTTTTCATTCATCAAAAGCAAACGAGCGAGCAAAGGGGGGGGCGGAGAGGTACAAGGAGTGGAAGGTGTGCGTATGTGTATGGTAGTCAGTGTAGAGTCTGCGCTGCGCAAAAAATATCAAGAACTCTGTGCTATTTTTCGCCCATTTTATCGGTGCACGACTATTTTGGACAGCCTTCCCCCCCGTTACCACATGGCCAACAGTTAACTTGACGAAGCTTCGCTCTTTCTCTTTCTTACAGCTGCTCTGACTCTTTCTCTTGCTGTCCCCCTCTTTGTACCGTCGCTGTTTCTATTTCTATTTCGGTTCTGCTTTTATTCCTCTGACTGTCTTCAATTGGCGTTGTGGATTCATTCATGAAATTTGACAGTCTGACGTAGGGAAACAAACAAAGCCATTAAGCTTTTTATTTTAATTGGCTTGACGTTTGGCTATTTTTAGTCATCGACAGCACAAAGTTCAATTTGCAACCTTTGAAATGCCATTGTTGTTTAATCTTTAGCTCGTTAAAGGAAAATTATGTAAACTTTTAGAAATAAAAGAAAGTAATACACAATTTTTAGAATTTTGTTATGTAACTGTTTGTGCTTTCATTACTTTAAACTTTAATTAATTTACTAACAACAATTTGTAAGAATTTAAAAGATCTTCAGATTTGCTCATTGTTTGTCTTTACATTGCTCCCTTTCAACCTACTCTCTTCCACTCTCCTGCTCTCACTCACTCGCCCTCTCTCTGTCTCTGGAGTTCTTTCCCTGTCTGACAACAGCTGTAGGTTGAAGCTTTCGTCAAGTTATAGGGAAAAGCTCTGGCGAATGCAATCCACATGGTAACAACATCCTTGAACAAAAGGATATGCGCGTGCTTTTGTGGCCAGTACGCGACGTTAACTCATGGAATACACACGCGGCAGCGGCAAACGGAACGCGCACGTAACCAATACACACACAGAAATATACAGTGCCATACATACACACACAGACACACTGAAACAGTTACACGTTGTATGTATAAAATAAAAATAAAATAAAGCGCCAATTGCCAGTGGCCTAGAATTGAAACGGGAATCGAAAAATATAAATTGCAATTAATTTACACAAAAGAAAAACAAATGCGACCAGATGATGGTGAAAAGTGCAAGTGAAAAGTGCCTATAAGAAGAAGAAGTGCAAGAAGAAGCAGAAAATCACACACAAACACACACACACACGCGCGCACACGCAAAACAACACACGCACACACAAAGAAGAGAACGTCATATGCCAGAGGCAGTCTGTCGTTTGGCAGGCACATTGACAGCAACAGCAACAAAGGAAGCACAAGGAGCAGCAGTAGCAGTGGCAATAGAAGCAGCACCAGCAGCAGTAGAAACAGGAGCGACGACAGTGAAAAGCATTTTGTGTATCCTATTTTGTGTGTGAGCGAGCGCGTGTCCATGTCCGTGTCCCTGTCCGTGTCCTTTGACACAGCAGTAGCAGCGAGCAGTGGCAACTACAGCAACGGCAACAACAATTACGGCGTGTAGTTGCTATAATGATAGATTTCAAAACAAAATTGAGCAAATTATCATCGTATAGAACGTGCCCCGGTTGGAAAATCTAAAAATAACACACTCACACACACACACACACACTCGGAGCCAGCGTCAAAATAGGGCAACAGCAACGGAATCGGAATCGGAATTGGTGTCGGAATCGCAAACGGTGTCTCTGTCGTTATTGGTCTCCAACCAAATCCGACAACGAACTGAACCAACTGACTTTAAATTATGCATGCACATTGATTTTTTGACGCATCGCCTTCGCCGCCGTCGTCGTCGTCGTCATCGTTTCGTTGTCAATTTCGGTTTGCTACCCAACGCCGTCAACCTCAACATTATCACAACAACAATAGGAACAACAACACAACATTAACCATAACGAGAAGAGCTTCTGCCTATTGGCAATCTCGTAAAAAAAACATTTCTCGCCCTGCGTCCTGCCCGCATCGTATGTTATCAGCGGAACTGACGTCGACGGCGTTGTTGAATGCGAGTTATCAGCGCACCAACGGCCTAACAAAAGGTAAGAAATACATGCACACACACGAGCATACTCAAACACACACACACACACGCATACGTAAGCTATAAAATATTATGCGATGGGGCGTATGTGTAATATTTGTAGGCAAATTGCTAAAAGTATGCTAAGATATTGGTATTTGTAGCCGATATCAATGTGTGTCAATTATACAACTGAAAGGAGCAGTCAACAGTCAACGACAGTAACTCAATCACTGGTCAGCCGCTTTTCTATGTAAATACATCTAAGAATTTAGCTATAAAGTAGCTAAGTTTTAACTTAAAGCTGAGACGCAACTTACTGTAACTAATTTCTGGGGGAAAAAAATTGTTACTCGAGTGATTAATTACACTGTTATTGTTAGATTACTGTCATGCTCGGCTAACTTTCAACAATAAATTTGTAAAAATCGATAGTAAAATAGTTTCGAGTGCAAGAATTCAGATAGAAGAGCAAAAATAAATAAATTAAAGTTAACAATTAATTTTCTTATTCTTTTTATCACCCATTCAATTTTTTAAGCCTTAAAGTTACTGAATTTATTATATTTTATTTTACTTTATTTGCTGCATATTTACTTAAAGTATTCCCAACTTCATTGAGTAATTATTGTAAGTTTAACAATCTACTTTGCCCAGCTGCTGTTTGAGCAAGGTCAGCATATTTAATTAAAATGTCGTAAAATTCATTTATAGCTCATTTGCCACGCTTATTAACACCAGCACATGCACTCATTAACACCCATTCACACACTCACACACACCCCCACACACACACACACAGTCGCTTCCATAGTTATCTCCTCCCACTCGATGCAGTTGCTGCGTCATTGTTGCCATTATATTTGCTTTTAATCTGATTTCAATTATAATTGCATTTTACAGCGCTAATGCCATTTGGCGTCCGTTCACTCGCAGGCAATTGCCGCGCTCCTACAGCCCCCTCTCTCTCCACCTAGCTCTCCTTCGTCTTAGTCAAGTTTCTTTTTTGCGTCGTTTAATGCAATTTACTGACAAGTTCTTAGAAGCTCAGGCAGAGCAGCGGTAATAGTAACTGGTAACGGGTAGCGGGTAACGAGTAACTGCTGACTGGTAACGGGTAACTGTTACCGGAAATACAGTTATAAAATGTCAACAACAATGCAACCCATGCCATGCACTTTTACATTTCCGGTATGCAAGTTGCCCAATGACGGCGTTGACAAGAATTTTCCATATGCACGTGTACGAGTGTGCGTGTACGAGTGTGTGTGTGTATCCTTTGCTGACGTTACTGTAACCATTTTACGACTTGATGTCATGCATTCGGAAACAACAACAATTCAAACCACAAACACCCACACATGCAATGGAGTGTAATTTTTGAGTTTATGGTTCGTATTAAGGCAACCAAATTGCATTAATTATACAAATTGTTGGCACGTTATAAATAACCGTGCAGTTTGCATACGAGTATCGTATTGTTTACCAATGCAAACGCTTCTCCCGTTGTCCCTTTGTCCTTTGAGTATCGAGTTTATGGACTTTAAATGAAACGCTCTTGTGTTTTAGCCCATAAAAGTTGATTTGCCATGCATGGAATTATTGTTTTATTACTAAAAGCTTTTTATTAGACCGCATGTTATATAAATATATGGGAAAAGTGTTTGTTTCTTTTAAGGGATTGTATAATTTATAATGTGTGTTATTAACAATTGTTGGAGTAAAGTAAAGTAAGTACGACAGGGTGGAAAAACTACTGAAAGAATCTCTTTAATTGTTTTTTGGGATTGTAAATTAATACTTAGTATTTTAAGGGCAAAGATTAATGATTAAAAGTTAGTTCAATAGGGTTTTGAATTTATTACAGAGCAAAATCTACAATTGGAGTAGTTTCAAGTGACTTTTAAAAATTGTTTCCATATACTTGTGCCTACAGATTAACACAAAAACACAACTATTCTTAGCAGATATCTACAGAATGCCATATTTAAAACCGTCTTTCATTTCCTATTTCCATTTTTTTCTTACTTGCAGATGAAGCTTGTCTGTCAACGACATTTGAAAGGTACAGAACAACAACAACAGCAACAACAACAGCAGCAGCAGCAATGACCAAACAATTGACAACAACAAATGCAACAAATGCTGCGTCTAGCATAGCACAAACGGCGAATTTGGCGCCCACGGTTATATCGCCCACAACACAAGGTGCAACAACAACAATAGTTGCAACAACAGCAACAACGACAACAATAGGAGAAGTTGCAGCAGCGGAGACAACAAACACACTGCAATCACAAAAGCAATCCACAACAAAGGCCATTAATGGCACAGAAGCAGCAGCAATTACAGCGATAGCAACAGCAGCAACAACAGTAGCAACACCCACAACAACAACAACAACATCGACATCCAGTGATGCCAGCGGACGTTCTGCTGCTTTGGAACGTGCCTATGTGCACGATGTCTACGAGCACTGCGAGGAGCCCACAAGACCAGTGCGTCCGAGGGTGGCACAGTTTCTGGGCAATCTGGAGCCCGGTTCGGTCGTCTGTGATGTGGGCTGCGGCAGTGGGCGTTACCTAACACAGTGTAATCCCGCTATATGCACCATTGGCATAGATCGTTGCTATCGGCTGAGCAAGGAAGCGCACGAGAAGGGTGGTGAGGTGAGTGGGATTGGGAGTGGGAGTGTGAATGTCATGAGCACTATGAAAATTGTAATTGATGTCAGCAAATTACTCACACGGTTCAGGTGTGTCAGTGTATGTGTGTGTGTGCCACTACTTGGCAATTGTTGACTGCCTTTTTGCTCCTCTCTTCTTTACTCCCTTTCTCCTTCTGCCTCTTCCTTTACTCAACTGCATAACTTGGCCCACACAATTGACCCATTTTGCCTGAATGAGCAAACACAGTTGCCGCATTCAAATATTAGCCGAGTCCAGTGCCCCCACTCGATGCTCCATGCTGCCCCAGTTGCCATTATTGCAACGCATAAATTATGCTTATCATTTGAAATTATTTGCACATGTTCTTGGCTGGCAATTGCCAGCGTTGAGCTCTAATGTTCCCATAATTGCAATGGCCAACAATGGAGTCATAAAACGAGCAGAGTTTAGATCATTAGAGACGAACTGTAATTAACTGCAGCAGTTTCTGCAGCTAAATCGATGCACAATTCCACTGTGAATTACGAGTAGTGCAGCTGATAATTTGTAATAAATGATTTCATTTCGTACATAAATAAGTGTCTTAGAAACCAACTTTAAATCTAGAAATCTAGCAATTTATAGTCGGCACTGAAATGGGTCAGCAGAGAAATAATAGTATTTCTCTAACTATTTCTTAGAATTCGCAAATATATTTCTTGGGAAAGTTTCCCTGCGTTTTTATTGTTGTAGACACATGCTATAATTTGTAGCCGAGTAAGTCGTTGGTTAAGTAATATGCATTGTATTCGTTTTAGTGCCTCTATGTGTGTGTGCCCACAACATTTCCCTTTTATATTTATTGCGGCGAACAATAAATTGTGCCACCCACTGTGCCCACAGAGGTATGCAATACATTTTGCAATAATCTATTACAAACGCTTCGCTTCGCTTCGTTCCGTTTCGCTTTGCCTATTTATGGTGCCATTTCCAGTCAAGAAATGCCATTTTCCATTTTCCAAGAAATGCATAGTTTTCCCTAAGTTTATCGCCCGTTTTCCCCACTTTTCCTTCAGACCCCTTTGAGGCTCTGTTGCAGGCATTTTTCGCATTTAAATTGCATTTACAGCTGACATTGCGTGGGATTGAACTTCGCATGTAATAATGATGGCGAGTACGTAGCGAGGACACGCAGACTTGGTTGGTTTTAGCGGCAGAGTTGTCAGGGTTACCCAAGCTGGTTATACGACACACGCTGCAAAGTGCTTTCATTTATTTAATAACCAGCCCCATTATCATTATCTTGACTGGACTGGACAGCAACGCAATGTGTCTATGATTGCCTGATTGTTACAATTGCCAAGTCCTTGACATTTTAATGCCGTACATTAATAACAATTACTTGCATTTTATTTGCAATTTAGTTATTATTATTGACAACTAATCGACCTCGTTTGTCTGCCAAACAGCAACCATTTAATTTCTTTCTTTTAAAATGCAATAAAAGATGATTTTATTACCAAATAAAAGACTGAGTTTTGAGCACATTCATGCCACTCAAAGTTTGCTACAATTTTGTGCAAATTTATTCAATTGAATGCCTTCCAAAAGTATGTCAAATTTAACTTTATTTAATCCAGGTGACATGCAATATACGAGTATGTTCGCTTACATTAAGTAAACTGGAATGCATAAAATGCATTAAAGTCGAAACGCACAAGTGAGTCACGTGACTTGAAAGCAAATGCAGTTGCCTCTGCGCCATGTGGCAAGAACACAACAACAACAACAACAACAAAAGAATGTAGCTTTGTGGAGAAACCAATTTAAGTTTGCTTCAACTGTATCTGTTTGTTGGAAACTTTCAGTTTGCTGGCTGACAACTTTGATTTCTCAACTCGTGCATGTCCTGATTTACTATAATTTTGTAAAGCAATAAACTGCCAAATGGGCCAGGCTATGCAGTTGGCAGTAGGCATTAAGCTGGCCGCAAAACCAAATAACATGCTGCACACAAATTGCTTCTGGCCAAAAACGCCCATAAAAAATAGACAAGGAAATGCTCTTCACGACGCCTACTTTAGTTTGGGACTACATTTCGTGACAGCTGAGTGCCTTTTACCTGAAAAACTTTTGCCTTAAATTTGCATTTGTTTCTGGTTCGCTTAAGCGGCATTTAAATAAGCTGCGGCCCAAGAAGGCCAACACAAAAGTGCAAACATAAGTGCACACTTTGCATAAGAATATTCTGTTTTCTGTTTGGTTTTGTTTCCCTTCTTTTTGCTGTGCTGTTTCTGCACTCAGTTTGCCTTTGCGCTGCTTTGGTCTCATTAGTGCGCAACGTGGCGTATGCGTAACATGTTTCACCTGACACTGGCAGCGACAACGCAGCTTCCATTGAAAATCTGTCAACATACATTTTCTAAAGCGTAATGTGAGCGACCAGTGTGACATTACACACCCGTAAACCAAACCAAATGCAACTCCCTCACTCTCTATGAGTGTGTGTTGAAAAATGGCAACTGCTATAAATACAATTTGTAAAGAGCATTGAGAAATGTTTGCATGTGCATTCATGCCATTAAAACATGTGTTCCAAAACAAACAAATGCACAAAAAAATAGACAACTTGAATGCTTTTTGAATGAAGAGCACCCAAAAGCGAAAGAACTGAATTTTTTAGCTCTCTTGTAGAAGAATGCAAACACACATATTTAAAAGGACAGCACCGTATTTTTATGACCTGGATTCAGCTTTATTCTACTTACATTTTAAAGAGTCGGCCAATTTATGGCAAAAATAATTTGCTCTTGGCAAAAACAGCCGCAGAAACAGCATGCAATTCAGAGTTCTGTTAACGAGACTGAATTTAATTTTGTTTTCTAAGAGTTGCTTGTTTATTAAGGGTAAGCCCTAAAGACCCGCAGCTGCCACTGTCAGCTCTGAGTTCAAACACTTATCCTAAATGATATTTTATGGTGGAAAGCATTCTTGTTGCTGCTTCTGTTGCATAGGCTCTTTGGCTGACACTTGCAAGTATCTGGACAACAGCAAGATAAAAAGAAACGGGAGATAGCAAAAAGAGGGAGAAAGAAAAAGTAGTTTCTTCCTTCTTTTTTGGCGGGTCAAGGCTGTTTTTATTCCACTGCAAGCACACACACTAGAACATTTGCTAGCTGCGTTTGTGCAACGTACAAATTATATTTGTGGAACGTGTAAAAACGTAGCAAAATACATTTTTCAAATCATTGTGAGGATACAATACACTTTAAGAGCAGCCAGTGCAGCACCCAAGGGTGCTTTATTAGCTGTCATGCAATGCAATTGATAGTCGCTTATGCTAGAGTTTAAAATAAAATATGAACTATTGTGGTAGAGTTGAGGGAAACTGACCATTGTATTCCAATTTACCTTATTCGAAGAGAGTTTTGTTTATTTTGTTTTCGTGTGGCTCAATTGAAACTATTAGCGCTGGCCGTGACATGGAAATGAATATAAATGACGTACATGTAACAGCAAAACAAACAACAATGACAGTGTTGGGTAAGGTCAGTTGGCTGGCCCCGTGTTTAAACACGAGAGAGAAAGAAACCGTCAACAACTTTATTCAAAACAAGAGCTCAGAAGCTCAACTATCAGTATGTACAAAATGTGTGGCAAATTGAGTAAACCAACTGCCAATTTTCATCAGACGAACGCGTTAACCAAATACCAACATACCAAATTGTTGCTGCCATCAACGGCAAGTCCTTAAGCTTGGCCAGCTCCCTTCACTCCCCCTCCCCCCAGGCGAACTGTGCCAACACTCGGTGTCCTATTTATTTGACACACGCCCAGAAGTATGCTATGGAAATTGAATTAATTTTCAATTTGAAAAGCATTTAATGTTGCATTACATTGAGTGCTTTCTGAACGGATAACCGTACATTATAGCGTGTAACTATATTAAAAAACAGCAATTAAAAGTAATTCGCTTATTGAATTCAATAATGTGCACCAAAAGAGCTGTGGTTGTGCACAACAAAAAAAAAAAATTTTCACTTTATTGATTTAATTTGCTCAATGATTTAACTTTAATGGCCATTTCGTAGCTGTTCACACAAAATACCATAAAAGTTATATTATTAGTTTGTGTAACTTGTACAAAAATAGCCAAAAATCAATAGTTTGAAGACCCCATAGTTATTAATTGGTTTACGCTTGCAGGTCAAGTTAAACGGGCTTTTCGATACTAACAAAAACTGAAAGAGCAAGGACATTTTTGTGCTTTAGATAGCCGAAATTGTAGTTTTAGTTTAAAGTAGACATTAAAACTTGCGACGCCAGCTTAAGCTGTACTATGAATTACTCAATTTAATACAGTTATTTGCTTATGCTTGAAGTTAACGTTCCACTCGTTGAGCTCTCGCAATGAGTATTAACAAAAACGACGGAATAAAATTACAAGAGCTGCGCTAGCATTTCATTGGTAGGTTACTTAGCCATGACTTGAACCCAACGTTTGCTGCAGCTTGCACAATTTTTATTGCATACTTTGCGGGTTGTTCTCGCCGTTGTCGTAGAGTGTTGAAATAGGGGAAGTTGTTTGACTTAAGGGATCTGCAGCGCCAGCAGTGCAAGAATGTGCGTGGGCTGTGAAAGTCTTTCTCTTTTATTTGATGTGGGTTATTTAATTGGCTGGTGGCTCTATGTAGCTGCAGTCTAGCATAGCGGGTAGTCATATTTCCCCAGCTATTTACTTAACAAATAATCATGCTGTACTCTTTGGCCCACAGGTGGCGCTGTGTGACAATCTGGAGCTGCCGTTTCGTGATGATAGCTTTGATGCGGTCCTCTCGCTGGCTGTGGTGCATCATTTTGCCACAACCGAGAGACGTGTCCGGGCACTGAGGGAACTGGCGCGTATCCTACGCATTGGTGGCCGTGTGGTTATCACTGTTTGGGCACTGGAGCAGCGACACCGACGCTTTGAGTCACAGGATGTGCTCATACCCTGGCAGCCGCCCAAAAACCGCAGCTACTCCTACTCGTACTCCGATGAGGAGGACGATGACAACTTTTTGCCTCCTTACCACGCCTACACGGAGGAGTCGACCAACTCCAGTCGCTCGGCGGGTGACGGAGACAGTTCTAGCCTGAGCTCATCCTCCCCGGGCGAGTCCTGCTACAGTTTTGTGCGACGTGCCATACAAGTGAGTTAAAGTTATTATAAAATCTGTATTATGTCTTAATATTCTGCTGTTCCTTTGCAGAAACTTGCGGGAGGCCGTCGACATGCTTGGTTCCTGGACTCCTGGACATCAAAGGACACGAGAAACAACAGTAGTCTGGACTATGAGGATGCCAAGGATCTGCCCATAGAGCTGAGACGCCTTGAAGACTTTGAAGACTTTCCCGATCCGCCGCTCTCCGCCGGCCTAAAATCCCGCAGCCTGGGCAGCATTCTGCAGACACCACCGCGTCAGATTGTACGCTCGCGGTCCAGCGTGCCCAGTCTAGGCGATCCACTGGTGCCCTGCGAGACCAAGGCCAGCGCCACAGCTGCGCTGCTCCACAACGCTGCCGACTCGCAACTGCATTCGCCCACGAGTACGGGCAGTGCGGGCAGCACGCTCAATCGTCGGCCCAAGCTCATCAAGCAGAAGCAATCGCTCTGCGAGGACGACATCAATCAGCAGCTGGATGATCCAAGCGTCTCCGAAGCTAATGCCAATGCCAACGCCTTTCACCTGCTCAGCAGCTACAACAGCGCCAGCGGCGGAGTCACCAGTAGTCTCTACACCCGAACCGGCTGCTATGCGTCCAATTTTCATCAACACGCCTCCTCAACGGCCTCGCCGCCAACGGGGAGTGAAGCTACTCCAGCTCCTGCTGCGCCTACTGCGAGTGGGCCTAGCTTTCTGCGCAAGCAGAGCTCCTTGAACGAGGAGCTGATGGCTGGGAATCGACTGCGGGAGAACGAGCGGGTGAGGAAACGTATACAAAAGCAAACATCGCTGAATGAAGCGTTTCTCTGTCGCTCGGCGCTGTTCTCCAAGCGGCTGCAGATGATACGCGAAGGCTTCACGACGAAGATCAAGAGCTCCACGGGCAGTCTGGAGCGCGTGACCAAAACAGGCATCAACAAGCTCATGCAGAACATTAAAAGCACTCCCACGACTCAGGCGCAGTCCGCGACTGGAGCAGATCAGACACAGCAGCAGCAGCAGTCGAACAATAACAACAGGCAACAGATTACATCTCCTGCGACACACACACACACGCACCATCACCAACACCATCATCATCATCTGACAAACAATGCTGGTAATCTGTTTCCAGCACATCTGCTGCTCTCCGGCGCCTCCACTGGCCCCGTGAGCTACTGCAGCGGCGTGGACTGTAGCGCCGAGAGCATCTGCCACTGCAGCACCTACCAGCAGGAGTGTGTGGCCTGTGCGGACAGCGAGCAGGCCAAGGCGAGACGGAGTTCTCGGGAATCCGGCTCGGACTCCTCCAAGGACAGCAGCCTGCAGTCGGACACGAGCATCGAGTCAGAGGATAGCTTCGCATCGGTTATATTCATACCCAAGCCGGAGCAGCATCAACAGCAGCTCAACTACCAGCAGCAACATCAGCACTCCAATTCGAGTTCCACCAACTCCAGTTCCAGCAATGGCGCAACAGCGACCATAACGACGACAACTACAATAGCTCGTATGCCGCCCACAAGCTCAGTGCCAACCTCGCCGCTCGTCATGCCCTGTCCACCCACGCCTGCCCACTCCCCGGCCGCCATACTGGGCACGGTCACTTCACCGCCACAGTCCACGGCAGCTGTAACGGCAGCAATGGCCATGCTAACGCCCGCTGCGAAGCCCGCTCGCTTCAGCTTCGATGAGGCCCACATCAAGGAGCAGCAGCAACAGCAGAAGCAGCCAGAGACAGTCACAACAGTAGCAGCACTGACAATACCAGCAGCAACAGCGACTGCAGCAACAGCAGCAGCCACAGCCACCGCAGTCACAGTTCCCGCAACCACCACACACAAGATCACCCGACAAACGATTAGGGACTTGCCGCCCATACCCAAGTTTCGCAAGCAGCAATCTCTGCAGCTGCAGCGCCCGAGTTTTCCCATTGTGCGACGTGCCTCGGGATCGGGTATGGCGGGCAGCAGCAGCTCTAAGCTGCTTTCGTTGGAACTGTTTAATCCGGCCACCGATGATCTGGACAGTGATTCCAGCGAACCCTCGTCGCCAGACTCCATAGACAGTGTGATCAGTGCTCCGCGCTCTGCACAGCTGCTATCGGCGCTGGGAACGGGCACGGGCACAGGCACCGGCAAGTCCAGCGATGAGTCGGACACAACGCTGGCCCAGTTCATGGACTGCAATCAGCAGCCGTCGGAGTACCACAACGGGGAGATGCAGATCAACAATTCTACGCCCAATACCAGTGATATTATACTTAATGCGGACAGTGCTCCGTTGCTGCCGGAGAAGCGGGAGCCTGGACATGTGCACGGTCCACAGCCGCAGGATTGCAGTGAGTTTGCCGAGCAATTAGCTGCACAGTTGCAACGCGAACTGGACGACAAGTGCAATCGGGTGGAGTGCCGCAGTCTGGACGGGATTGGTGACATTGGCGAGTTTCTCAGCGGTGGCAAGAAGCGTTCCAATGGCGACTGGAGTGCGCTGCGGGATGAGCTACGCGAGCGTCGTCTCATGCTAGCTAATCTGTCCACGCAGCCCAGTTTACAGCAGTCGCCCGTGTCGTCGTCCACTTCCTCGCTGTCCTCGCAGACCAGGAGCTTTACCATACACGAGGAGCAGGAGGGCGAGGAGGAGGAGGATCAGGAAAACGAACACAGCTACTCGCTGGGCATCTACGAGCACTGCAAGTTCTCCAAGTTCAACTACGAGCGACATCGGAACTACAACCTCAATCCGGAGACGGCGTATCTGCTGGAGGATGATGGCGACAGCGATGTGCGGGATTATGATTATCGTAAGTTAATTTGAGATGAATTACCGGAGGAATCTTTACTTAAATCGACTTTCTTCCTTTTCATATTCCAGGCATACCCGAGGAGGACGAGGATGCCGAGGCGTTGGAGGCGCGTGGCGGTGACCAGCTGGGCGAGGGCATGCACGAATATGGACAAAGGCGACGCAATTTCAGCACCATCAAGTCGGTGACATCCAGTGCCTCAAGCTCCACGGACACAGGATCGCCACAGCAGCAGCAGCAGCAGCAACAACCGCAGCAGCCGCACCAGTCGCTGCAACAACAACGCACCTCTGTGGAGTCATTGGAGCGTTCGCATAGCTCAACCACCTCACTGGATAGTCCCTCGCAGGGTGGTGGAGCCACCACGCACCACCGCTACTATCATGTGTTCCGCGAGGGCGAATTGGATGCACTGATCAATCATCATGTGGCAAGTTTGCATATCGTTAGCTCCTACTATGAGCGAGCTAGTTGGTGTGTTGTGGCCGAGAAGGTGCAGGTGTGGACGATTTAAGTTAAGAACATTTACAAATACTACAAGTCTAAGAAAATTATACATTATACATATATATATATTATATTGAAAAATATGAAATTGGACAAAACCCAATAAGTCTCTGAAGCCCCCAAAGGAATTGTTAAATTTAGTCTTTATTACTAGTTGAGAGAAGTTGAGGAAGGAGAGGAAAACGCGAAGAATTCTAGCACTACATTTAAGTATTCGTAACGGACTCTTGCTTAGGGTTGCCAGGCCTGCTCAACGGCAGGGCTGCCGCACTGCATTGAAATTCAATTTCAAGTAAACCATTTAGTTCTTAAGCGCAAATCGACAACGCAAACGAAACAACGCAAATAATTACAAACAATTGAATCAAATCTATTTACAACGACTATCATCATTGATTTAGATCAGCTTTTCATATATAATTTAAATTAATTTGTATTTTAATTTATTTTTGTATTTATTGCCCATAAATACGTCCATTCGCAACGTAACATACAAATAAACAAAATAATAATACGGTTATAGGAAACAAATTTAAGAAGTTGAAATAAAAAATGCTTTAACAAATAAATAAAATAAATAGAAAATGCAGAAACCATATCTTAACAACTATAATATACAAAAAGCTTTATACAGAAAACCCAAGAAAAAACCAAATCTTTATGCTCTTGAGACCCAAAACGTCATTTTTCTAAATACATAAAACCTATTTATAACGCAAAAGTAAATCAATACGTAAGTTTTTGAATATCAATAACTGCATTTAAAACGATATTTGCAAAACTAAACAAAGAGTAATCAAAAGAGAAATTTTGCATAGACATGTGTAAATTTTGCATAACTATTTCCACGCTCACAGCAATAATTGTATAACAATTTCAATACTTTTTTGTAATATTCATGAGTCGATATTTTATATATTGCACTTATTAATTTCCCTTTAAGTAACGTAAACAAAACACTTCCCAAACGGCCAACAAAATGCAAAACACCAGAGACACAACTAAACATATTTCTATGTTAACAATAATTTTTTTTCACCTAAGGCGATGTTATTTCAAAAATAACGAATCTTTTTCAATAAATATATTGCGACTGTACATGTGTTTTTAGATAGCTAAACTAAACTTTATACCGTAACAATATTAGAAAATGAAAAAGTTATAATGATATAAATATAAAGGCAACTTGGAAACACTATGGAATCATTTATAACTACGTATATACGCTCGACATGCTGAATATGTATTTACGAAATGTTATATATAATTAGTATTATGTAACTTGAAAATACGTATTATGTATTTGCACAACCCACACAGAGATTGACACAACAGCTGCAACAAGTAACATACACTACCAGACAAATTCAATAACTTCAAAATGAAAAAAAAAATCAACAACAACATTTGTTATGCATAAAAAGAAACATTAAATAAACTACAAATACCAATACCAATAATTACAAATTATATTTGAATCTTGTTTAAACTTGGCGGTTCGAATGGGCAGCACTAGTGTGATGGGCAGCACTTTGTTTGTTAATGTCGATGTTGGCGGAAAATATCGATAGCCACGTATATATCGATTGATTGTTTGGAATTCAATAGTTCATTTAAATACTCATTTTATATACATCTTTTCTTAATTTTGTAATATTCCTTTTGGAGAAAAGTGTTAACAAAATCAAACGGTACATTTTTATTTAAATGTGGTAGAACAATATTAAATTCTCTTTGCCTTCATTGGGATTATGAGAATTTAAATCGATGTATCCCGATTTTTAAATAAATCGATTCATGAATCGTATTTAGTTCCAGCTCTATTTTTTAATAGTTACAGACGAAGAGGTTACACCTTGCGCAGGCTAGAAATTGACGTCATGTTTGCAATGCTTAATATTCTTGCAATTAAAAAAGAACCTTTAAAAACAAAAATGTTTTTCATGATTAAATCATGTGGTTCTTTGACTTGTAAAACATAGATAGTGGGACTTATGTGGCGGTTCAAACAAGCCACACACTGACAATGCGTGATACGTGACGTCATGCGCGGTGAGAGCCAATCGGTTCGTTTTTTTTGCATAAATTCTGCACCTTCTAAGCGTTCTTCATTCACGCACACACACACGAAACCTCAGCCATCGTTTTGGCAGCAACATTACAGAACTCCGCAGTTTTTTATTAAAATGCAGTGAAGAAAACGCATAATTCATCTCAAAAAACTGCACAATGGCTACACAAAAGCCTGGAGAATGGGCGACTGGTTTGCTGGCCAGATTTGAAGACCAGGTAAATGTTTTACAGCACTTTCAATATGTTGCGTCGTGTTGCTTTGCGTAAAGTGAAAAAATGTACCTGCTGCTGGTGTTGTTTTGGTGTGGGTGCTGGTGTAAAGGGGGGTTTGGTGGCTGTGGGGCCGGCGACAGCTTCATGAATGAATTGAATGGCAGTCTCTCGTGATATATACCGATGCGCGCATACCCTCGTAGTAGTTTTTATTGACATTTTTCGTGGTGTTTACAATATTCTACAACGCATTTATTTGTTTTGATTTATCTATATAAGGGATACAAACTAATTATTGAATTCTTTCTATTAAATTACAAACAAACTTATTAATGAATGAATTTTCCACAGTTGCCAAACAAAATTGGAGCGTATGGAACCCAGGCACGCATGAGCCAGGACCAATTGGTGGCATGCCTCATACACATCTCCCGATACCGTTTCTCACTGGTTATTTCCGGTTTGACAAAGATGTTGCAGCGCGTCAACGAGGCCGTAAGTAGTTTTAATGAGCATTAATTGAAAATTAAAAAATGTAATAATATGCATTAAACAGGCACTGCAAAATCGACATGAGCCTGAACGTTGTTACTTCGAATCGCTGGTCATCATACTGACCACTTTAGAGCGTTGCTTAACCAATCAAACCAAGGACACGGCACGCTTTGAGGAGGCAATGAATGTGAAGCTCTTGCTTCGCGAAATTTCGCAATTTGTGGATGTGCAAAGCGACAACAATCCAAATGCAGCCCAATTAAAAGCACTTGCCTCGAAAGTGCTCTTTGCGCTCTCACAGAATCATTTCTCTGCTGTATTTAATCGCATCTCGGCTCGAATACAGGAGCTAACATCGTGCTCTGAGGAAAATCCCGACTACAACGATATAGAATTGATACAGCACATTGATATGGACATGATAAAGCTGACCAAATTGTTGCAGGGTAAGAATACAATCTGGGACGACGTGGAATTTAACTCATATTATGTTTCCTTTGCAGAGACTATTACTAAATTTCGATCAAAGCGCGCTCCTCCGCTCATTCTGCTCTACTCGCTAGAGAAAGCCATTTGGAACTGGATTGAATATCATCCACAAGAGTTTCAGGACCTGCAGCGTGGCACAAATCGCGACATATCAACGTGAGTAGCTTAAAAACTACATTTTAGCATCCATACTGTAATACAATTACTTGTAGTTGCTGGGAGCCGCTACTGGATTTTGTGGAGTACTTCAAAACAGAGAACAAGAAAAGCAAAACTTTGGTATGGCCACTGCAAATGTTATTGCTCATATTGAATCCGTCAAGCCTGGAGGCTACTGTCAACGAACTGCAGCAGTCGGAGAAGGAGAAGGAAAAAGAAAAGGTTCCCTCAAAGTCCACTCAGTCCACATCACGCGACAAAGACTTCTCGGCCAGACAGTTCATTGAGAGCATCAAGCGTGGATTGGGACCACATTCGCCCTCAAAACAAGTGACTGAATCTTCAGCCATCGCCTGCGTCAAATTGTGCAAGGCATCCACGTATATAAACATAAACGATTCCAATAATGTGGTCTTTAAATTGGTGCAATACTTCATCAACGATCTGAAGGCGCTGCTCTTCAATCCCGTGAAGCCTTTCTCTCGCGGACAAGGCTACAATTTCGCTGACATCGAACTAATGATTGACTGCTGGGTCTCGTGCTTCCGCATCAATCCGCACAACATTGAGGCGCTGAAGGTTTGCCTCAATCTCTCCTCACCGCAAGCCTATCACTTCGTAATCGTGTGTTCGCTGCTGCGGTGAGTTACAATTTCTAAAACTTTTTATATATATCTGATTTATATTGAATATTTTTAATTTTATATAGATTGGCGCATATCTACGTTGACTTTCGGCTGCAAAACAAGAACCCTTTCCGCATTGTTAACCAGCCGCGTCTTCCCTGGTGGCCACAAACCGATGTTGTGCACTACCGATCCGCTGAGCTGCGAGCTCTATTCACGGATACGCTCAATAAAGCCACCCAGGGCTATATTGCACATACGCCGCTCCGTTATATTACTTCCCTAACGCTCAAGTCGAAGGACACACAGAAGGGTCTTACACGCGCCGAGGAAGGGCCAGCTCACAAGATGCTCTTGCTGCTTCTTGTGCGACTCATACACGCCGATCCCACGCTGCTATTAAATGTAAGTTAAATCTTATTCATATCTATACTATCTTCAACGAACTTCCTTTAAACTTTGCAGACGCAGGGAAAAGTTGCACATGAGGTGCAAAGCTCTACGTTGGAACTTATTAATGGTTTAGTAAGTCTGGTACATCAAACGACCCTACCCGATGTGGCACAGGAGGCCATGGAGGCATTATTAGCTTTACATGCTCCCGAAAAAATTGAAGTTTGGAATCCTGAGGCACCAATTAATACATTCTGGGATGTCAGCTCACAGGTGCTGTTCTCCATCTCACAAAAGCTGATACAGCATCAGATAGCCAACTATACGGATGTGCTCAAGTGGCTACGTGAAATACTTATTTGCCGGAATACATTCCTGCAACGGCACAAGGATTACGCACACGTTGGCAGCCAGATTGCCATATGCAAGCAGGCGCACATCAAAATGGAAGTGGTTTTCTTTATGTACCTATGGAGTGTAGACTTGGATGCGGTGCTAACATCACTCTCCTGCTTTGGCCTGCTCTGCGAGGAAGCTGAGATCTGTTGCAGCTCTGATGAACTCACTGTGGGCTTCATCATGCCCAACTATCATATCTACCAGGAACTGGCCCAACTCTCTTCATGTGAGCTTACAAAGATTTATTTATTGTGAACTTAATATTAAAGTTATGTTTTTATAGCTGCCACCGATACGCGCATCTGTTTCTTTGAGAACAGTCATGGCAATGTGCTAAGCCGCCTAACGTTACAGAAACGAATCATGACACTGCTGCGTAAGATCGAGCACTGTGTGCACGGCGTCCAGCCAGCCTGGGAGGAGACTTTTCGCAACTGGGAAGTGTCTAGTAAAGTACTACAAACTTATCCTAAGCTAAAGACGGAAGATGCGCAAGCAGAAATGTTTCATCGAGGCATGGGCAAGCGACGGGCTAGTCACCAAAGCTCTGAGCATGATCTTGAGGAGCAAATCAATGAGTGGGCCAACATGACCTGGTTTCTTCTGGCACTCGGCGGTGTTTGCCTGCAGAAACGCAACAATAGTCGACAAATATTGTTGCAGCAATCTCAAAACAACTCGTCGGTAGCGTCTTTAGCGCAGGCCTCTCTGTACTCAAGCTCTACTAGCTCTGGTCACGGCTCGCTGCATCCAAGCACTGTGTCTCTGTCCACCATACCACCAGCTCCACCACAGGATGTCAGCTACTGTGCAGTGACGCAGTACGTATACGTATATTTATAATCATTTTAAATTGTTAATAACGTGTTTTACCTCCTCGGCTTACAGATTCATTGGCCAGCTGCTTAGACTTTTGGTATGCAACAACGAAAAGATTGGCCAAAACATACAGAAGAATGTAAAGGAGTTGGTGGGCGAGGAAATGTCCACACAGCTGTATCCAATACTCTTCGATCAGATTAGAGCCATAGTGGAAAAGTTCTTCGATCAGCAAGGCCAAGTCAATGTGAATGTTACAGACATTAACACACAGTTCATCGAGCACACCATTTACATAATGAAATCCATACTTGATCCAAAGGCAAGCAAGGATCCTAACAATGATCAGCCATCGCCGTCTGAACATTTGGGCGTAACCAGCATTGAGGGCATGATGTTGGGCATTGTACGCTACGTGCGTCATTTGGATATGAATGTGTATGCCATCAGAATCAAAACTAAATTGTGCCAACTGGTGGAGGTGATGATGAAGCGGCGGGATGATTTGGCTTTTCGCCAAGAGATGAAATTCCGCAACAAGTTAGTCGAATATTTAACAGACTGGGTGATGGGGACCTCTCATCAAATAGCTCCGCCCAGCTCAGCAGATGCTTCCATATTGACCAACACATCATTAATTTTCCGTGATCTCGATCAGGCATGCATGGAGGCGGTGGCTGCTCTGTTACGTGGTCTTCCACTGCAACCTGAGGAGTCAGATCGGGGCGATCTAATGGATGCAAAGAGCGCTTTGTTTCTCAAATACTTTACGCTCTTTATGAATCTTCTCAACGATTGCATTGACAGCTCGGAGGCAGAAAAAGAGCTAAACAACACACCGTTGATGCCACCACGTCCACGCATGGCTGCAGGGAAACTCACAGCTCTGAGAAATGCTACCATACAAGCCATGTCAAATTTATTAGGTGCCAATATTGATTCCGGTTTAATGCACTCCATTGATCTTGGCTATAATCCCGATTTGCAAACACGCGCCGCTTTCATGGAAGTTCTCACACAAATTCTACAACAGGGCACTGAATTTGACACGCTGGCTGAAACGGTGCTAGCGGATCGCTTTGAGCAGCTCGTCCAGCTGGTGACCATGATCAGTGACAAGGGTGAACTGCCCATTGCCATGGCACTGGCAAATGTGGTGACCACTGCCCAAATGGATGAGCTGGCCCGCGTGTTGGTCACGCTTTTTGATGCAAAGCATCTGCTCTCCCCGCTCCTGTGGAATATGTTCTATCGCGAAGTTGAAGTTTCGGATTGCATGCAGACACTGTTTCGTGGTAACTCCCTTGGCAGCAAGATTATGGCATTTTGCTTTAAGATCTATGGTGCTAGTTATCTGCAAATGTTGCTGGAGCCACTGATTCGGCCACTGCTAGATGATGAGGAGGAAACATGCTTTGAGGTAGATCCAGCGAGGTTGGAGCCCACCGAGGACATTGAGGAGCACCGTAACAATTTGATTGCATTGACGCAGAAAGTATTCGATGCCATTATCAATTCCTCTGATCGCTTTCCGCCGCAGTTGCGTTCCATGTGCCATTGCTTATATCAGGTGCTCAGCAAACGCTTCCCGAATCTGCTACAAAACAATATTGGTGCCGTGGGTACGGTGATCTTTCTGCGCTTCATTAATCCAGCCATAGGTAAGTTGCTGACGTAGTTTGTCTGAACTGATTATCTAACACATCGTTTTGTTCACAGTTTCCCCACAAGAGTTGGGCATAGTAGGCAAACAGGTGCCGAGTTCGGCCAAGCGCGGTCTGATGCTGATGTCCAAAATTTTGCAGAACATAGCGAACCACGTGGAGTTCTCCAAGGAGCAACACATGCTCTGCTTTAATGACTTTCTGCGAGATCACTTTGAGGCCGGTCGTCGCTTCTTCATACAAATTGCTTCCGATTGCGAGACCGTGGATCAAACGTCGCATAGCATGAGCTTCATTTCAGATGCAAATGTGTTGGCTCTGCATCGATTACTGTGGACGCATCAGGAGAAGATTGGCGACTACTTGTCGAGCAGTCGAGATCATAAGGCAGTTGGACGCCGCCCCTTCGATAAGATGGCAACACTTTTGGCCTACTTGGGTCCACCAGAGCACAAACCCGTCGATTCACATATGATGTTCAGTTCTTATGCACGATGGAGCTCCATTGACATGTCCTCCACAAATTTCGAAGAAATTATGGTCAAGCATCAAATGCATGAAAAGGAAGAGTTTAAAACACTCAAATCGATGAACATTTTTTACCAAGCAGGCACTAGCAAATCTGGATATCCGGTGTTCTACTACATAGCCAGGCGTTACAAGTGAGTAAAGTTGTTTTTTTAGAGTAAAATTTACCAATAATGAAAACTTTATTCTGTAGGATTGGCGAAACCAATGGCGATCTGTTGATTTACCATGTCATACTCACGCTGAAGCCCTTCTGCCATTCGCCCTTCGAAGTGGTTATCGACTTTACACACACCTGCTCCGATAATCGCTTCCGCACTGAGTTTCTGCAGAAATGGTTCTATGTGCTGCCTACCGTGGCCTATGACAATGTGCATGCTGTTTACATTTACAACTGCAATTCATGGGTGCGAGAGTACACAAAATTCCACGATCGCATACTGGCACCCCTTAAGGGCAACCGGAAGCTAATGTTCCTTGAGTCACCCAATAAACTGAGCGATTTTATTGATGCCGAGCAGCAAAAGCTACCCGGTGCTACGCTCTCTCTTGATGAGGATCTCAAAGTGTTTAGCAATGCACTGAAGCTCAGTCACAAGGATACCAAAGTGGCCATTAAAGTGGGTCCCACAGCGCTCCAGATAACGTCCGCTGAGAAGACCAAAGTATTGGCACATTCCGTGCTGCTCAACGACGTTTATTATGCTTCAGAAATCGAGGAGGTTTGCCTGGTCGACGACAACCAGTTTACGTTGTCCATAACGAATGAAAGCGGACAGTTAAGTTTCATTCACAACGACTGCGACAACATTGTTCAGGCCATAATACACATACGAAATCGCTGGGAGCTTAGCCAGCCGGATTCAGTTACAGTCCATCAGAAGATACGACCTAAGGATGTGCCCGGTACGCTTCTTAATATGGCACTGCTTAATCTGGGCTCCTGTGATCCCAATTTGCGTACGGCAGCCTACAATTTGCTATGTGCTTTGACTGCTACCTTTGACCTAAAGATCGAGGGGCAACTGTTGGAGACCCAAGGTCTCTGCATACCCTCTAACAACACCATCTTCATCAAGTCCGTTAGTGAGAAACTTGCCACGAATGAGCCACACTTGACGCTCGAGTTTCTCGAGGAGTCCATACAGGGCTTCCAGCGCAGCACTATTGAGCTAAAGCATTTGTGCTTAGAGTACATGACGCCTTGGCTAAAGAATCTGACCAAGTTCTGCAAATCCAATGATGATGCTAAAAAACTAAAGGTTTCACAAATTCTGGACAAACTCATTTGCCTGACCATCGACCAGAAGGAAATGTACCCATCGGTGCAGGCCAAAATCTGGGGTTCCATTGGCCAAATTCCGGAGCTTATTGACATGGTCTTGGATAACTTCCTGCATAAATCCATTACTTATGGCCTGGGCTCGCCGCAAGTGGAGATTATGGCGGATACGGCTGTGGCTCTGGCCTCCGCCAACGTTCAATTGGTATCGAAGAAAGTCATTACGCGCATGTGTCGTGTCATGGACAAGTCCTGCACGAACCCCACTCAATATCTGGAGCAGCACATGATGTGGGACGACATTGCCATACTTGGACGCTATCTGCTTATGTTGTCGTTCAACAACTGTCTAGATGTAGCCACTTCGGTACCCTATCTCTTCCACACCATCACGTTCCTGGTCTGCTCCGGATCACTCTCCATGCGCGCCTCAACCCATGGTCTAGTCATCAACATAATACACTCGCTGTGCACCTGTACGAACCCTTCATTTGGCGAGGAAGCCCAGCGCGTCCTGCGTCTTTCACTCGACGAATTCTCACTGCCCAAATTCTATCTACTCTTCGGCATCAGCAAGGTCAAGTCGGCTGCAGTGACAGCCTTCCGCTCCAGCTGTCGGCACCCCACCGACAAGTGGCTGGGAAATGAACGAGTCACACAACCATTGCCAGCGGATCGAGAGCGCCTCTCGCTGCCCTCCTTGGAGGTGATCACAGATGCTCTGCTTGAAATCATGGAGGCCTGTATGCG
Source organism: Drosophila dunni (assembly GCA_018152125.1). Lineage (NCBI taxonomy): Eukaryota > Metazoa > Arthropoda > Insecta > Diptera > Drosophilidae > Drosophila > Drosophila dunni. The sequence continues at coordinate 16,763,821 of JAECXC010001917.1, read as the reverse complement.
CGATGTACCCGATTGCGAGTGGCTGCACACCTGGACATCGCTGGCGCGCAGTTTTGCCTTCTGCTATAATCCAGCTCTGCAGCCCCGTGCTCTCATCGTTTATGGCTGCATCAGCAAGAGTGTAACAGATCACGAGGTGAAGCAACTGCTTCGTATACTGGTCAAAGCATTGGAGTCCTTCAACGATCTAATCTTAATTGAGGCTTTAGTCATGTGCCTAACACGCATACAGCCTCTCCTACGTCCCGAGTCTCCCATACATCGTGCACTTTTCTGGGTGGCCATTTCAGTGCTGCAACTGGATGAGATCACGCTTTATGGAGCTGGCTTGGCGCTTCTTGAACAGAATCTACATACGCTCAAGTCTCAAGGTTGCTTTGACAAAAAGGAAACTATAGCGGAGGTGATGATGAAGACACGGGAGAAACTCGAATGGCATTTCAAGCAGCTGGATCATGCTGTGGGTCTGTCTTTTCGCAGCAACTTCCACTTTGCTCTGGTGGGACATCTCATCAAGGTTAGTCGTAGAAGTATCCCAGCACTATGTAAATTTTTAACTCACTGCGTATTTACAGGGTTTCCGTCATCCCACACCCACGACGGTGTCACGCACGTCCCGTGTTCTTACCATGCTGCTGGGCATAATTGCCAAGCCGCTGCATCGAGACAAATTCGAGGTGACGCCAGACAGTGTGGCCTATCTGACAGCACTCGTGGCTGTCTCCGAGGAGGTACGCTCCCGTTGCCATGTGAAGCACGCGCTGCCACGTTGGCCAGCAGATCTTACCAGCGGCAGCATAGACAATGGCGAACTACCCAACGGTGTGCAGTCTGTAAGTGACCTTAAATTAATGTAAATAAAACTCTGTTAAATAAAAGCTATTTTACAGATTGGGCAGCCACTGTCGCGACGTCAGAAGAGTTGGGACATTCTGGATCAATCCGCTCTGCAGTTTGCGCGTCAACACAAAGTACCTACACTTCAGGTAAGCTTTTCAGCAATATAATCAAATACTATTTCGTATGTAACCATTCTATTTGATGAAAATTTGTTGTACAAAAGTTGTTATAACCATTTGCTATAGTAACTTTTGGCTATCCAGTTGTTATATTGAATCTATATTATTAAACATACATATATAAACATTTCGCCTATGTATTATCGAATCTATCGAAATCAGCCTTTGCATATCTAATTAATTAATCGTTTAACTACATTTTTTCTTATCTCTTTTTATGTTTGTTTTCAAAAAAAAATACAATACTCAAATAAAAAAAAAAACGTAACATACATTTATCATAATGTAATACTCCTATATACTCTATATATACTACTATATATGCCTGCTGACTCTTACATCTAATTGGTGCTTGAAACTCTCATCAATATTTATATATTACATCAACTACTACGCATGAACTTGTCATTTGAGTTATGTTTGATTTAATTATAACCAAAAATAAATATATAACAATAAACAAAACAACTATAACCACAAATACAAATACAACAACAACACAACTGTGAAATACAATCGTAGAATGCGCGAGTTTTATTCAAAACTCAACGCTCATTTTCGGTACCAACCACCAAGGATCCGAATAATGCTAGCGGCATCGAAGAACGTCAGGTATTGCCTAACAAAACTCTCTCTCTCTCTATCTCTCATTACTAATACCCACTATCCACTAATACCCAGTCTTATGAGACCTCCTAACCCACTAATTATTACTAAATACTTACTGCTAGGTCTAGATTTTCTATTGTATTATATTTCATTTCAAAAACCATTTACCATTTAGACTCTGCATGGCTCGCTGAAGTTCCCATTGAATGCATTAGAAAACTAATCAAATTTAACACCTCTAACATAAAACTCTTAAAGTAGTGAAAGTAGTAGAACAATATCTAATTATCTTCTAGCTCTCTTAATGTTTCATATTAGCTGATTTTGAATTTATTAAATTTGACTATAATTTATTACAATGCGATCATCTACAGGAACGCGGTTCACGTTCTTCGGTGTCAAATGAATCGAATGTTTTGCTTGATCCTGAGGTGCTACCCGATCTGTCCATACAAGCCCTAGTGCTTACTGTACTGGCGACCCTCGTCAAATACTCGTCGGATGAGGGCGAAACGCGTGTGCTCTATCAGTATTTGGCCGAGGGATCTGTCGTTTTTCCCAAGGTCTTTCCAGTCATGTAAGTTGTGCGCAAATTCTTTTACAGAAAGTATTCTCAATTGATTGAAATCTTAATTTTCTAGTCACTCATTGCTGGATCAAAAGATCAATAATATACTGTCAGTGTCACATGACCAAGTAGTACTCAATTCAGTGCAGAGCATTATACAAAATATGCTGGCCAGCGAGGATCCCTCACAGCAACAACTACACTTCCTGCAGAGCTGCGGATTTGGTGGACTCTGGCGTTTCGCTGGGCCCTTTACAAAGGTTTGTATTGCTTGCGAAAACTCGATTAATATTTAATCTATTTTTATTTATTTACTGCAGTACAATATGATGGGTGAATCGTCCGAGCTGTTTGTCAACTGCTTGGAGGCCATGGTGGAGACATGTTTACCTGGCGATGAATCGGCTCCAGTGCCACCATCACCCCGTCCCTACAACTTAAGTTCCAGCTTGAGTAGCCTAACACTTGGTTCACCTACCGACAAAGGTAAGCGTGCAATAAGTACAGTGTAGTTGAACTAAAATCCAAATTAGCTATATAAATAATTGAAATTGCTTTTAGCTTAGAGCGTTATTTAGCAAGAAATTTTGAAATGATACTTTTTAATACACTTGAAAACTTTTTATATATTCTCTATTTACTCTTTCTTTATGCAAAAAACCATAACGTTATTATATAGCATTCTCATCGGAATCATTAGACTTTTATGAAAACTGCTCCGGTAGCGTCACCTCGCTGCGACGCGCCTCACACAGCAAATCACGCGCCAAACATCGATTGAACGAAAGTCCATCACATTAAATTCTCCACAACTGCAATTAGTTTCGAACCAATTAAAAATCGAACAAGCTTAGCAAGCCACAAACACACACACATACACACCACATTTACATTAACATGAAAATCGTGTGCAGCGGAAACTACAACAATTAGTTGTTATCTAAGCGCCAACTAACTAAATTGTCACCCCACACACAAGCAAACACACACTTAACAATCCGATAATTACTTACAAATAGTATTGACTATGCAAATTGTTATCAGCCAAACGATAAAAACATATATTTAGAAAATCAAAAAATTATACTCATAACTTATTGCACTTATTGTAGTAGCGAATTAATGTTTAAATACTTACAAATTGTATTTTATGAAATTTATCAGTACCTTGAAGCATTTACAAAAGTTTTTCGATAATTAGCACTTTGTAGCGTAGTGTAGATGTCGTAAACATTTGTTATATTCATTCATAATCTAAGCAGAAATCGGCTCCAGTTACTAAAAACTAAAAAAACTAAAACAAAATAAACACCATATTAAGTAGAGCGTCAGTTTAGTAACTCGGATCGCATATTTTAATATATTCTATACACATACAGTTATAGACAAAAATTACCAGTTAGCTAATGGAATAACGAAACATATTTAACTACAAATAAAGTACCTAATGTTAAAGCATGCCATTGCATAATTAATATCCCCTTAAAAAAGCCTGCAAAATAATCGAATACAACAAAAAAGAAATTCAAAACAAAGTGCTTCAAAAACATTTTAAGTTTAAAAAACAATTTTCAGTTTTCAATAGCTTTAAAGTAGACTAGATAAAGCGAAACAAAACAGCGATATTTTATACATTTATAAATTGCATAGTGTAAACACACATATACATATATTTTGATTACAAACACAACTAAAAATATTCCAAGAAATATCTAGAAATTAGAATTTTTATATGACACACAGAGTGATAGTTTCTAAAGACAAGCTCTATTTATTTTATAGTTTTTACTTTCTGCCTTTATTTTCTAACAGACTGTGTTTCTATTTGTATTATTTTTGCCTCTTCTATCTTATTTTCAGCTGCATGAATAACAACAACAAATCCACGCACTAGACGTACCACACTAATCGCAAAAGTTATGCGTTTTTTTAATCTATTTAAAAAGTGTTTCTAAACCAAGAAAAGAAAGAAATGATAAGCATACAAACCACAAAATGTACAAAACCAAATGACAGAACGATAAATGTAAAGAAAATATATAGAATATAATATGTATAAAGCAGAGAGCAACTGCTGGTTAAATACAAGCCCCACGAATATTACAAATAGATAAAGATAATATATAAATATATATATACAGATATACTATATATTTTGGCAGAAATTCGAAATCATGTAAACAAGATTCAAAAACGGTCATTAGATTGAAAGTAGTTTTTATTATATTGTTAAAGTAATAAGCACGTAAGCCTACTCACACCAGTTCCTGAGATGACCACGGCCAACACAGGGCGTAACCGCACCATTTGTACCAGAGTTGATAACAACAATCAGAAGCTTTAAAATTGGCTGGCGAAAGCGGCCTTTTAATTATTTTGTATTATACGAGAATCTCCCGCTGCAACTAACAAAATTGCATTTATTTTAAGTTTTTTTTTTTTTTTCTTAAAGATTTTGTTAAGCGCATCTTCCATAATAGATTTCACTTAATTTATTTCATAAACATACTTATTTTTATTTAATTTTATGAAATTCTAAAACACCAAACCCCCTTAACAGTTAAGCAAGAAGACCCAGTCCGCTTTTAATGCAAACTAGTTTTAAGTAAACATTTTAAAACCAGAATCGAAAGTTAAACTTACATTTGTACCTCTAATTGAACAGTTTAGTAAATTGATAAAGCGCAACAATTAAGTCCGTTATCTTCCTTTTCTTATAAGCCAAAAACTAGCACAAGAAATTTACTTATTATATTTATTAACGAACGCAACTAATTAAATTTTTAATCAAACTTAATTAGTAGAAAAACTACTTAATATTCGTGTATAACAAAGCGGTTTGGAGAAGTGTTATTTTCGCAAATATAAATATATATATTTGTGCTATATATATGTATGTGTTGCTATATGTGTACGTATTGAAAATCGAAATCGAAATTTATGTATTGTATTGTATTTTATGAAACGTACGGAAACAAAAACATTTGCACACGTATGCGTCTCTATAACTAATGATATATATTTATGAAATGTTCATGTTTCAAGTCTCTAGTATCAATGTACAATTACTATGTCGATCAAATTTATTTACTCTCAATAAAATGTTTAAACAAATGTGCTGTTTGTTAATTTATAAGCCAAGCCAAGTTGGGTAACAAGTAGACATAAAAGTAGGCAATGATTAGCATAAAATCAAAGCAAAACAGCTCCTCGATCGTCGGGTTACGCATACATTAGAGATCAATCTGTATAATGTAGCTTAATCCGTCTATAAATCTTAAATCGGGTTCTTTTCAAATGCAAATAGCTGTGTCTTGGAAGATATGGAAAACCTCCCCCATCATAAAATACTCCGCTTGTTGTTGTTATTAACTTCTCGATTTCATGCATACGATTAAACGACCCTCGGCCGAGCTGAGGACGAGCACACAACACTCACCCTCAACTCAAAGGCCAACAACAGTTCCTCAGCCCGAACCGAGCAGGTGAATTCTGTCAATGGGCACAAATCCGAGTTGCAATCGCAAAACGCGCCAAACGAGCAAGTGCCACAGCTGACCGGGCTGAATCTCTACCAATCTAAACCCAATCGCAATACTTGTGGGAATGCTTGAAGTAAACTTTCTCACGATGCGAACGCCAACGACACACCGGCTGGCAAGTGGCAAGTACGGGTGGTTGTTGCGGTGGTTGCTCGACTGCGTACGTAAGTGTAACGCAATGTCGCGCCAAAGAGGAAATGAGGTCTGGGTCTGGGTCTCGATCTGGCTCTCTTTTGCCTGCGTCAACAGCAACGACAGTGCGCCAAAGGGAAGAGCGCAAAAAAGAAAGAAGAAAACACACACACACAGGCACACACACACGAACACACTTGGAATGGGCTACAAACAGAAAAACCAACAATGCCGCCATGCGAGGGTAGCAAAAAGGGAACGGGAATGGCACGCATGGGGCACGGTTGCAAGAGTGTGCAGAGCACAGCACAGACACACAGCCAGGTCGAGGTCATGTCGATGTCGTCTTCGTAGCTGAGCTAAACGCTGCAAGCAGCCAGCTCGTGTGTGTGTGCGCGTGTGTGCCTGGGTGTGTGTGTGTGTGTGTGGTGCTATGTGCGATGCTACCATTGGCGTTGGTCGTGGTGGTTGCTCTGCTTTATGGCTCTTCGGCTCATGCCTACACACTCTTGCTCTTGATTTTGTCTCGGTTCCTGTTGCGCAGGCGCACGGCAGTGGCACGAGAGAAAAGGAGAGCGAGAGAGCGACGAGACCCTCTCGTTAAGACACTGAGACAAATTCTTAATAACTTTGGCAAAGACAGCTCTTTTTATTATCCCCTTTAAGATTGGTATATTGTTAACAATATATGAGTACTATTTATTTTTAAAAATGTAATTTATAAAGCAAAGTTTTCTATAAATTATTTCAGCTCTTTAGACTTCAGATTTTTTGCAACATTAATAAATTATATTTTAGTATGGAAATTTACCACCAAAGCTATAACGAATATTTCCACATTTCAGATTTCTATGTTGGCAATTAAAGTCTTCATATAAATAAGGGTATTAAATTATTCTCAACATTGGTACCTTGAAATTTCTTTCAGTATACGCCATGGCATTCGCTTGTTTGCTATACATTTAATACCCTCTACAAAAGGGTATATACAACGTAAGGATTATAAAAGCAAGAGCTGATTTTAAGCTGCCTACATGATAATTTGATTTTAAGATCAGAAGTTTACTTCAGTTAACCATTTAATTTTAATAAAAAATGTATAATAAATAGTAGGAGTAATTACATATTTATTTAAAATTTAAATTAAAGAAGCCAAAACTTTTTCTAAACTTTGCACAAGTTTTAAAACAAACACTTATTCAGTAACTGAAAACTGTACAATAAAAATATAGACATTTTTATATACACCTTTTGATCAGTTTTAAAAAGAGCATATTAAACAGGGTAGCTCAGAGCTTGGCAAGCCTGCACTACACTTGGCTAATGTCGCACACGTGCAGCGCCGAGTGAATCTTGCCACAAGCAGAGAGCGACACACACGCACAAGCGACCCGATTAATGATCGTCCCGTCTCGTCTCGTCTCGATGCGATCGGTTGGTTCCGTTGCTCTCTGATGGGCTCGTCTCGAGCGTTGTGTGGTAGCAGTTAGGGGAGGATTTTGCAAGTGTACGATCCGCCGACGCTGCAGCAGCAGCAGCACCAGCAACAGCCACAGCCTGAGCTACAAAAAGGATCAGTTTACCTTGAGGCAAGATCATTTCTGAAACGACTACCGTGCGGTGAACAGCAGCAAGTGCACGCTCAGGAGCTAAATTTGGCCAAACATCAAAAATCACTTGTTTCATTTTATACCAAAAACTAAAACCGACAGTCTAATTAGCACAATGGCCGTGGAGGGTCAGAGATTTATGACCAAGACACAACATTACCGCAAGGTTACGAAACCGTTGTTGGAGCGAAAGCGACGGGCTCGCATGAATCTGTATTTGGACGAGCTGAAAGATTTGATTGTGGATACAATGGACGCACAGGGTGATCAGGTCAGCAAGCTGGAGAAGGCCGACATACTTGAGCTGACGGTGAACTATCTAAAGACACAACAACAGCAACGCAGGGCCACGCCTACAGCTACACCAATGTCCAGTGCCGCGCCCCCATCGCCAGCAGCACCTCCATTGAACTTTGATAAATTTCGTGCTGGTTATACACAGGCCGCATACGAAGTTTCACACATCTTCTCGACAGTGCCCGGTTTGGATCTACAATTTGGCACGCATCTAATGAAGCAACTGGGACATCAGCTCAAGGATATGAAGCAGCAACTGAGCAGTCCCGTGCCCAGCGAAGATTCCACAGAGCCTGTCAATCTTGCCGATTGTAAGCAACAGCGCGAGGATCTGGAGAAAGGAGAAGACGTCTGGCGACCGTGGTGATCGGATTAATCGAATGCGTTTAGCTTTACCAAACCAATTGAGAGCTTTATTACTCTGGTTTTAGTTTAAGTTCTTCCAACATTTGCCTCAGTTTTACCACAAGTTTTTATTAGCCTTAAGATATGATGTGATGTTCCTGTGATAGTTTTTAAGTGAGTTTTTTTGTATTTGATCTCCAGTAGCAAATAATAATCACTTAAGTTATATAATTTATTTTGAACCTTACAACACTCAGCTTCCCATATGAGCTTCCATTTAGTATTTAAGAACAAATGCTTTAAGATGAACATTTTATATACTTCCATATCTTTTACACTTATATTTGTTAGCTTTAAGTCGAATTTATCAAACTTATGAAACTTAACTAATAAATCATTTGAAACGAAAACAATATCGAATTTTTTCCATTAAAATTTATTTAAAGAATACTTTAAGTACATTTTTGGTAAGCTGACCTGGGTTTACTTGGACTAAGAACCTCCTAAGCGCTATGCAAATCAAATTTGTTTTCTAAATTGACACAACCACAACAAGCCCCAAAAAATAACTATAAGATTTAATGACTACTCGCCTAAACATAATAAAATTCGCACAATTTATATATTCTAATATTTTATATATTAATATTCTTTAATATTTTGCTCCAATTGGATATTTATTTTATATAACTGCTCTTGAGAAAAGTGGGGGTATAATTAATCTATAACAATTTTAGGAAATTATTGCATCAGCTTGATCCCAAGTCGAATCGGATTCTCAAGCAGACTGTACCTGTGCCTAGCCTACTATTAGTTAACTAGAGAGTTTACTGGTGTTAACACTATTAGCTTAGTAAATATTTTAAATAAATTTCAAATAAACATAACTCTTCAAAAGTTTAAAAAATCTTCATTCACATAAAAATTAATATTATATTACATTAAAAATTACCATAGTTATGACAATTTCTTTGCTCCCACACCCAAAAAAAATAAAGAATTTATTAAAATAAGTTCAATAATGTCATCTACCATATACATAAATTTCATTACCAATACAACACGTACTCATCACGAGGCTCCTTAAACCAATTACATGAACCTGGAACGCGCACGACTTACAGTCAAAAGTCGTAAGTGTGTCCACCGTGCGCCACTCGCGAGTAGCAGGGAGCGAGAGGCGAGAGACGAAAAGGAATGAGGAACTAGCATCGCTTGGCCCCTGGCCGACCTCGACTTACATGCACAAAGGACTACGTAGAAAGGGAGGAGCAGCAGGGGCAGATTCCAAAAGGCAACGGGAACACACACAACACACAACATTAAGCACACTCGGCGCACACGAGCAATGTTCCCACAGGATCAGAAACTGGCACAAAGCCGAACAACAAGTGCAGGACGAGCAAAGGAGAAATGAAATGCCAATGCATGAAAACAGGAAGTGCTTCTCATTTCTGATCCGCCTCTGCCACATCGACTGCTGCTCCTGGCAATGTCGTTCCCACGCCAATGGACACAACTGAGACGGCAAGAGGAGATGAGTGTGCAGTTCATTATCCTTTCGATGCAGAGGCATTCTTAGGCAAATCATAACACACAAATCTAGAAATGGCAGCTGCGCCACAAACTGCAAAAAAAAATATAAAAATTCCCATGGTTTGGGCAGCGATCCGTTGCTCATTGAGCAGGTGAGAGCCAAGAATATTGGTGTGAGAAACCAAGGAGGAAAGTGTTTCCCACGATACTGGCAAACACACACACGCACACACTCGCACACACACACACATACAAAGGTAACGATCCTGTGATCCTGCTCCCTGCAATGTTGTTGATAAGGGTGCCACAATAAGAAAGCCAACGAAACAATAAGAAATAGCGGAAGGGTCGAAGGGAACTGAGGGCACTAAGGGAACTCAAGCAACCCTCATGCCAGCACACACACTCGGCCCAGAAATGCCAGCACAGCCGAAGACATACGAGGACTCATTTGAGGGTTGATTCTCCGCTGCTTTCGTATAAAAGGCAGCACAGAGTCGAGAACTCCACACACAACGTCTTACACACTCGGAGCAGTAAGAGCTCAGCAAAGCGAATACCAAAAAAATAAAAAACTACAAAAATGTCCTCAATGCAAATATCGGAAATGTCCAAGACGTATCAGTATCGTAAGGTGATGAAGCCACTCCTGGAACGCAAGCGTCGTGCTCGCATCAACAAATGCCTCGACGAGCTTAAGGATTTGATGGTGGCCACACTCGAATCGGAGGGCGAGCATGTCACACGCCTGGAGAAAGCCGACATTCTGGAGCTGACAGTCACACATCTGCAGAAGATGAAGCAGCGTCGCCAGCACAAAGCTGGAGCCCATGGAGGAGCAGACAAACTGACACCAGCCGAGGGATTCCGCTCTGGTTATATCCATGCTGTCAACGAGGTCTCCCGTTCACTGTCCCAGCTCCCCGGCATGAATGTCAGCCTGGGCACACAGTTGATGACACATTTGGGACAGCGACTCAATCAGCTGCAGCCGGCGGTAAAGGAAACACTACCAGTAACATCACCGCTCTCCGTGCACATTGCCGGTCGTGATGCCTACTCTGTGCCCATTTCACCCATCTCCAGTTACGCGGGCAGCCCCAACTCCAGTGTGGCCAGCGAACGTATGGGCAGTGCCTCCCTGCTGACCACTTGCTCCAGCAGCCTCAGCATCGATGTCAGCAAAATGGATGACAGCGAGGACGAGGAGAACGTTTGGCGTCCTTGGTAGAGGAGCTGAAAGAGAGAGTTTAGAGATTTTAGTTTAGCAAAAGTCTTCCAAGTCAATGGACCAAATCCATTGGTTCCATTGACTCACAATTAATTTTAAGTTTGCCTAAGAAAAGAAAGCTTTAAAGATGGCGCAGTTCATGTGATAACTAAGTTTAATAACAAAATAAATTATATAGCTAAAATTAAAACAAAAATCCAGAAATGTTTTTATTAATCAACTTAATGGTTTACTAAGCACCAAACCGGGGACTTCGAAAAAAAATCTTTAACTATATGGAAAGGAGTAAGAGTTCTAGAGATTGTTCAGGTGACTGAAGTAATCAAGTATTGAGGTTGTCAAATCAATTGATTAGCTAAATAGTTGTTCTTGACATTCTTGACATTGGAGATCTGTTTTCCATGGGTAACTGTCATATAATTAAACTTTCTGCCTTATTAAATATTAGGTAAAATATATTCCTAATTCTTAATCCAAGCATAAATATTTTTAGAACTCTTTAGCCCAACACAATTAATTTATCTGTGCTGTCCAATTGGCCAAAGTAAAGTACAGCTTCTCTCGGCGACCGGAAATGACCCAGGTCCAACCTTTAAGCCTAAACTGCTGCTACATTTTATATCAAACGCTCTGCGTTAATTCGTTGTAATTTTTCAGCCTCTGCCTCTGATTGTTACGAGGCTAAAATCTGGTAACAAAAGAAAGCGAAAACAATGCCAAGGCCGTACAGGAAAACCAACAGAAGAAGAGTAAAAAAATAACAAAATATAAAAATAATAAGAGAATAAAACGATGACCGGGGCTACCGACGAATCGGATCGGATCGGACCGTCCACATGGGGGCACCCCTTGAACACGTGTGCACACAATAAGACGAGGGACGAGAAGAAATAAAAAAAATTAGAGACTTATCTTTTGGCGTGTCTAATCGAGTTACGACAATGTCGCTCAGCCTTAGGCACAATCTTGTAAAGAAAGCCGAGACGAGCTCAACCGAACTGAAACCAAAGCGAGTCGTTTCTAAACAAAGGCCAGCAAAGGATCGAGTCATGGCATTCACTCTCCCCAGCCATCCTTTTTGGCCACTCAGCTAGAAAATCGTGTAGACAATGGTCAAGGTAAGAAACACACACAAACGCACAAACTCACACACACACACACACATAATTGCTTGGGCTGTTCGTCTGACATTCAGGTAAAGACTCGAGTAGAGTAAATGATTACTCTGCCCTAGGGCAATCCACAACTTGGGTCCCGGACAGGATATCAATTTTTTTACTTTTATTTTTATTTTTTGGCAGGGCCCGCATCATTTGCTTATCTCCTGCTGTTGCTGTTGTTGTTGTTGTTGCCCCAAGACCAGTAGCTCCGACGCCTGAGCTGTTAACAATCAATGAAATTAAAGACAGCAACATTAAATAGTCGAGACAACAAGAAAAATATAGGGGGCAGCACTAAGGATGCATCATTTTGACCTTGATGAAGATTAACAATCTAGACTATTTAAATAAATCTTAAGCTGAGATGTGGGGTTAACTTAAGAATATTTAAATTTAAAATTAATAAACTAAGGACTGTCTTTAAAAAGCAAACTTTATTTTAAATAATTTAATAGATTTCTATTTTAATCAATAAGTAACAAGAGTGAACAGTTTTTTAGAAAGTAATGAAATTCAATTAAAATCTTAAGCAAATTTGCATTTTGATTAATATGAAAACCGTGAAAAATCACAACTCGCTGCTGATCCTCACCCAACCCTAGGCAAAATAATTATGGCACGAAGAGAAAGAGGCAACAATAAGCAGAATCTGGCAAAAGGGAATGGCAATAAGAGGAAATTCATGCAGCCAGCAGAAGAAGAAAAAAAGATACTTAATCTTAGAGGTAAACCCGATGAATGATGAACGAATGTGTTGCAACGTAAACGAAACCGAATCCCAAAATCCGAAACGCTCAAGATCTGCAAACGATCGCAGCGCTCGAACGCAAGCCCAAGTCATTAAAAAATCTACAATACACAAACTGCATACGAATCACTTGAAGGGTCCCAGCACACGCACACAGAGGGACAGAGGGACAGACGGAGGAACAGACAGAGGGGATGAGGTGGGTTGAGGTACGCTGGTACAAAGAAATATCAGAAGCGAAGATCGTGAGAAAATGGTTTGGAACGTGGTTCTCACACGATCGACACACCTGCCCTTTTTTTTTATATGTAAGCGTTTGTCTGTGTAAACGTCTCTCTATGTGTGTGTGTGTGTTTGTGTGTCCCTGTTGTACGTATTCCTGTATTCAAGATTCAAGACCACTTACGAGCTAGATCAGGAGTGGGGGGGAAGAGCAGGAGGTGAGCAGAGCTGAGCTGAGTTGAGTTGACTTGAAAGAGAAAAGCAGCGTGCGGTAAGTGTGCGGCAACATAGCATTGGCCAACATTGTAATGACTGTGGACACACGATCGTTAAGACCACAACGTAAGCCCAAAAATGAAAAGGGGTTGGGGTAGGGTAGGGGCATGGGCAGGGGCATAAAAGGCGGCCCGTGGCGCGGTGCGGCGCAAGCGCGAAGCAAACTTCGCTGTCGCCGTCGCCGTCGCAGTCGCAGTCGCAGCGTTTTGTCGAACGAACTCAATTTAGTTTGTTTATGGCCAGAGCGAGGCAGCAACAAAGAAGTGCTGTGTGTGTTGGTGTGTGTGAGCCACACTTATATGGTGTGCTATTGACTCTGTAATATCTTTAATATGGGATGTTGTTACACTGCATTGGCACACGCGCACGTTGCCACTGGACAACAAGCTGCCCCAGAGCTCTTTGTCTCAGTGGCAGAGATGCTGGCACGAGTTGTGCATACACACACACAGAGACACACACACACACACTCCACTTTACTCCCCACCCATTTCGCCTGCTCATCTCAATAATGCCTGGCCCCTTGGCCGGTTTTGTATTTTTTTATTATTATTATTATTTTTTTGTCTTCGTTGTTGTTTTTTTTATTAAGTGGTGGTCTTGCGCTTAGTTTAATATGGCTGCATTAAATTTTAGCGGCGTGTGTGTGTTATGACTGCAGTAGGTGGCACAGCCTGGTGCCATGGGGCACGAGTGAATGTGAACATGAATGTGAAGACGAATGCGAATCTTAATCTCAATGTAAATGCATATAAAATTTAAATGGATTCGAATGGATTCCGATGGCTGTGGGGCCAACACTCAGAGGTCATGTCTGGTGTGTACTGTACTCATACTTTACTTAACTTTATTTTATTTTATAGACTTCTTTATTTAGCTTTGTGGGCATAAGGCGCTTATGAACCGTTCAAGATGCTCCACAAATCAAAGCCGTTAGCAATTGGCCCAAATAACATAATATTATTAACTTCATTGTGAGCTCTTTATGACACATTGTCAAGGTGACTCAAAGCAGATTAGTTTGCTTTGCCAAAAATACCGTTAAAATATATATATATTTCTATAAATTTGACTTTATGAAAATTCTATTTTAATTCCATTCCATTCATTTATAATCATTAAAAAATGCACTCCAAACCGTCAAGTTCTTTAATGACTCTCGTGCAATCTACGCTGAATCTGATAGCCGTTGCTTTTTGGCTAAAACAAAAAGAAGCGTTAAAAAATGTTTGAAATATTTTTATATATATTTTATGAGTGTGTGTTTGCGTGTGTACGGGTCGCTGTGCCAATGTTACGTGACTAATCACATTTGGCGAAGATTAGCAGCAATCAGCATCGCTGGAGTGTGTGGTAGATAGTCATCATCATAGTTGTCCACACCAGACACAAAAGCGTTCAATTTGAAGTTCCGTAACCAAACCGCACACACACTACCACACACACACACACAAACAGCCATTCAATAGCATGAGCAATACAGATATCACGTATACGACTCATATGCCGTGATTACCAATACCGATACATAACGAAGTTTTAAGTGCTTGGTCTGGTCGCGGTCGCGGACCTTAATTTGCGATGTCTGGAGGTCTGACCGTTTGTCTGACAACGGCCCCGGCGCATGTGCCAAACGGTCAAGCGCAGTTAAAGCTGTCAAAGCAGCAACAACAATACGAGCCATTGACAGCCATACAACCGAGCGGTTCTCACACTCGAAAAAAAAAGCTTGTAATAAATGACGTTTCCTAGAATTCAGTTGCTATTTTTATATAGACATACATACACGTCTCTACGCTATATTATGTTTTTTTTTTTTTATATTATTTAATTGCCGCAACAGCGCCGGCGCAAAAGGCCCCGCAGTCGGAATTAGAGAACAGAGAACCGAGAACAGAGAACGAACCGTCATTTAATGAGGCCAACTGGATAGACCCCGAGAGTGTGGGAAAATATTTAGCGACTTCCGGCTGAGGTTTTTGATTTGGATTTCTGTGGAGGCTTATTATATATATAATTCTGAATGTTGTCGCCTCCGGAAGGGCTGCCTAGATGATTGTGCTTATCGTTCAACTGAGTGACGCAGACAGGAGTCTGATGAAATTCAATATTTTAGCTGAAACTTGACCTCATCGAAATTAAAAGATAAAAAGTTTTTTTTTGGGGGGTTTTATTTATTTATGCAATATTTATAAAGCTTTTGAGTGCACTCGTTAGCCAACTTAAAGGCTCTGGCAGAGTGGCATTAGACCTTTTCCTGGCCAGCATGTGGGCTCTGGCGTAGTCAGCGCGGCTTTCAATCCAGCGCGATTTTTGGAATAGTTGTCCAGGTTTGTGTTTAAATTGTCCATGCCCTGGGCTTTAGGGCAGTTGTATGCAATGCCTTCACCAGGGACGCCACATGGAACCAGAGCTGTTGCTGGCCTCGCTGAGGGCAGGACTGCAGCTACCACTGGCACTGCCACACTCCGAAGGCGGTGGAGTCACCAGAGCTGGGCTTGGACTGCTGCTGCTGCTGCTCAGCTCATCGGTGGTCTGCATGGGCACAGTGACTCCAATGGGCAGTGTGGGCACCACCACTTGCAAGTAGTTGAGACGATGACCCAAGTGGCTCATGAGTTGGGTGCCAAGATCCACGCTGACGCCGGGAACTGCAGCCAAAGTTTTGGACACCTCGTTGGCGGCATGCACGTAGCCGGCGCGGAAACTCTCAGCAATGCTCAGCTTGGAGTCGGCAGTAGAATTTGGGCTGTTGCCAAGACGAAGTTGCTTCTGAGCACGCAATTTCTTCATGTGCTCCACTGTCAGCTCCAGAATGTCAGCCTTTTCCAGGCGTGTGATGTGTTCACCTTCCTGGGTCAGACACTCCACCATAATGTCTTTGAGTTCGTCCAGGCACTTGTTGATGCGTGCACGACGCTTGCGCTCCAGCATGGGCTTCATTACCTTGCGGTATTGGTAAGTCTTGGACATTTCCATTTCGAGCACCATAATTTAATAAACGATGAAACTTTACGATATTCACGCGTAATCCACAGTTAATTTACAGCTTTTATCTCTCTTTTGCGGTCTCTTGCTAGCAGTTCGAATGGCTCTGCGATGTTGACGCTGCGAAGTTGTAGCTTTGAATGATTCAGCTCGCTGTTCGCGTCGTGCTTTTTATAGGCTCGGCCTGGACTGCGCTGCCACTGCGACTGTGAATGCGCGTGCGAGCGAGATGCGCATTTTGCCTCGTGCGCAAACTAAGTTTCATTTATCGTTCTCCCTCTCGCCTACAGCTGCTGTTTGTTGTTGGTGGCTTCTGTTTACGTATGCGCTGTGTGCGCTGCGCCGCTCTCTCTCTCTCTCGCTCTCGCTCTCACCCCAACTAAACTCCCTGTGCTTGTGTGTTTGAGGGCAATAAAATGACTTGAGCTGCGGCTGCGCCTCTATCTTGTTGTGTTACGTTAGTGTGTGTGTGTGTGTGTGTGTATCACGCGCACGCTTGTATGTGTGTGCTTGTGTGCCAATGTGTTCGGTTGTGTGAGTTGTGATTGTTATACCGTGGGAAACTGTTTCGCAGCCGATTTCCACGACGACGGCTGACTGCCTGCCTGGCCTGACTTCTTCTGATTGTGCATGCTTGGGGTCTTTGGCTGTCCGTCTGTTTGTCCGTCTGACGGCCCGCCTTAAGAGCTCTCTGTGACTGTGGCTTTAGCTGCGACTGCGGCTTCGGCTGAGCGGCAGCCAAGCGAGCACATGCCTTCCATCCATAACAAGATGTTTGCATTTCAATTCATTTGTATGTGGCCGGGTATTTGGACTCGGGCTCCGACTTGCTACGTCTTGTCTTCAGTTTGCCATGTGCCTTCGCCGTCGCCTTCGCCTTCACCCTTGCAGTAGCTTATGGCACGCTGATAATTGTGGAATCGTCATCGCGCAGCATTTTTGTTGTATGCTCTTGCTCCCTCCTCCCCCCTCTCTGTGTGTTTTTTGTTTCTTTTTTGTTTTTGTTTTTGCTGTATGTATTTTTTTAACGCTTTATGGATCATTGATTGGGATCGTGGGCTTCGTGGGCCAAGCATTACGCTTTTCGTTTACATGATTATTCTTGATTGCCCATTGCGACCACTCGGCTTTTGGGATCTGTCGGTGGTTCGAGTGTGTACATGTGTGTGTGTGTGTGTTGGTGTATTTATTTTTTGTTTTGGTTTATACATGTGAGTGTATGTGTTGTATGGCTTATGTCTTGACTACTACCACTTCTACCATTTGTAGACAATTACCGGCTTGACTGGGCAAAAGGCAAAGTATTTTTATACGACGTGTGCGCGAAAGTCAGTTACGGGTTGCTGTTGTTGCTATTATTGTTACTATTATTATTGCTGTTGTTGTTGCCGCTGCTGTTGTTGTTAGCACACGCTATAAATGTTGTTGTTATGACTCTATGGCTCGTGCAGCGCTTGAAGCTTTTGTCACGTCACAAATGATTTGGATTTTTAGCACATATTTATATTTAGCATGTCTTCAATCTCAGTGATTCATCTATGTATGAATACGTACTATAAGTATCTCAATTTCCAACACAACTATTTATAGCAATCATTGACACACTCGGCTCGAATTTCACAACACTTAATTAGAAGTGGCGAACCGACGAAATCACATTGAGCACAAGACGCGACGCGACTCGACGCATCATCAACGGCAACAACAATAAACGGGGCACAAGACAAATTAAGTTGGCGTTTTGTACGCATTTCAAATGAGCTACAGTTAACAAACGTTAACAACCTCATCTTCATCTTCATTTCCGTCAGCCTTTGTCTGTCGCTATCATTACTACTCTGCTCTTCTTCTTCTTACTAGTGTTTTTCAGTTGGACCGTTAAGCGAGGAGCGCGCGCGAGGCTGTCAAAAAGCTGCCTGCTCCGGAAATGGCTAATTGGATTGAAAGTGACGAGTGTGAGACAGACACTTGGATAGGGGCCTTCCAATGCTATCAATTGCATGAGGGTTGTATCCGCTTATATTAAATCTGGCATGTGCTAAACTGTTAATAACTGTGGGCACTTTGAAGGCAAAATACTTCTTAAAATGCGCCTTGCTAAATATAGTTTAAATCTCTAAGCTAATATTAAATTTCAATCCAATTGGCCAACAATTATGCGGGTTGATCGATTTTGAAACGTTTGAATATTTCAAGCATTTTAGTCTATTTTTAAAAAATTAATTTCAAAAATGATTAAATTTTATTACTATTAAAGTAGAGTTTCTTAGAAATCTTTGAATTCCACTGGGAATCGTTAAGCCAACTATAATTCACGAAAACACATTATTAGTTATTAAATCTTAGTAAGTCTCTGGAGACCTTTATAGTTTTGCTCCAGAGTCTAGTTGGATTCTGTGTGACTCATGCATACGCTTCGAGTACTTGCGATTTCACAATGTGCGTAGCGCATTCCACCAAGTCGCCCAAGACCCACTAAAAATGCAAACACACCAAGACCAACACACCCACAGTCACACACACATATACACTCTCATTGATTCTCGGCTCAGGCACAACGAAGACCTCATTTCACCCATTTTAGTTGATTTTATTTCATTTTTGCTTTTTTTTTTTCTTTACTCATTTTTGTAAAACAATTTTTATTTTTTTATCGATGGCATACGCACGCGCGAATTTTAGTGCCCCCGCTGCGCCAGCGACCAACATTGGGGCAGCAACAACAACAACAACAGCAACGGCAACAGCAGCAACTACAGCACGAGAGCGTGCACAGGCACAGACCCCAGCTCAGAGACCAAGTCGAGCAGCAACAACAGCAACAACAACAACTATAGCGTGTTGTTGAATTAATTTATATCCAACAGTGCGCATTCAACTTTATTGCGCCGCGAAAAGCAGCCACAGCAGAGCCGAGCAGAGACCAGAGCAGCGACCAGAGACAGAGACTGAGCCGGCAGTGTGCGCCTGCCCCCCTTGAAGAGCCCCCTGCACACTGTACAGCCCCCCCTGCGACAGACGGCTGTGCCGCGAGCAACCCACACAGAGACAACGACAACCCATCCATACCGACAAAAGGCACACACACAGACAGACACACACATGCGCAGTGCCAGACCGTGGGAAACAAACTCGTGCCAGTCGTTTCATTGCTGTCAAATAATATCTTGATGGGGATCAACTTGAAAAGATTGGTTGGGGCTGGCTCGTTGCCGCTGCCGCAGTCGCTGTCGCTGCTGTTGTTGTTGTTGCTGTTGCTGTTGCCCCCAACCCGTTGTTTTTGCTGTTGTTCGGCGAGTTGTTGCTGGCCGCTGTTTAGGATGCGGTCGACGCTTTTGTTTTTTTTGTTGGTCTCTTTTTAGTCTTTTTAATACTTTACACATTTGTTCGTCATACACCAAGCGTTGAGTGTCTTGAGTGTGTGCGTGTGTGAGTGTGTGTATACACATAGTTATAGCCATGGTCGAAGCTGGGCTTTTAACAAAACCTGTTTGCCATCCGCCAAAGCGAGGCTGTGTCTGTGCCTCTGGCTGCTGGCTGCTGGATGCCAGCACATACTCGCTAAGATCACATAAAAGACCCGGCACGCCCCATACACCGCCCCCTCTGAGCCCGCTGTGTTCCAGTCTTGTATCTCAACTTTCGGTCATCAGCTCATTCGTGAATGGTCGCTTTTATGATGCACTGTTTGCTGTGTTGTGCTCCGCTCTGCGGTGCTGTGTTGTGCACACCACATGCGAGCACTTGGCACGTTGCCCATTATCTTTGAGTCCGCTGGAGGCTAAAGTTTCTCAAGTGCACATATCATATTACCACCAGGGCTGAAGACAAGACAAGACCAAAGGCTTACACCACAGACTGCACCCCCAGCTGAAGTGGCAAGCTGTCAATGCCCCCAACAAGTACAGAGAGTAAATGACACATGCTTGTCTCCTTGTCTTCAAGGGAGACCGTTTCACAGACTCACCCAAACACTCCAACCATTAGCCCCCCCAACATACACTCCCCCCTGGGATGGTATAAACAAATAAAAATGTATCTTAAAGTGTCTACACAGCAAGAGAATTCGGGGATTCCGGGCTAAAATCAAATCTAAACAAAGAACTTAAGTCAGCGGATGGGTTATTCCAACTGAGGAAAGAATAATCGAGTTAAGTATCTTTTGAGTAAGAAATTAAACATTAACTAAATGAGCTAAAGGGTTGTCAGGGGTAACCATATACAAACTAGAAAATACATGGGGGTTTTATAAATGTTTCTTTTAAATTTCTGAAGTATTAAGTCAAAGAAACATATCATCAAATCCTTCTCAATAAATCCACACCAATATCTCCTCTTTTCTCCCTGTGTACTGCACTCTTAATCCC
The DNA here is from genome assembly GCA_018152125.1 of Drosophila dunni. NCBI lineage: Eukaryota > Metazoa > Arthropoda > Insecta > Diptera > Drosophilidae > Drosophila > Drosophila dunni. Next base: position 16,743,171 of record JAECXC010001917.1, on the reverse strand, counting down.
CATAACAAACAGCGTGCTTCACTCACACGTCCCAGCGCACACTCAACTTCTTGTTAGTTTTCCTCCCTCCAGATTAATTAAAATATCTATAAGATTTCTAGGGCTGAAATAAGGGTGCATTCGAAATGAAATCGAAGACAAGTGGCAGCCACATTTTATTGCTATAGGGTTTCTAGGTCGGGATCGAGATTGGGGTCGGGGTCGAGTTCCAGCACACCACACAAGAGCCGTGTGGGAAAGTTGGAAATCAAAACAGCAAAACAAGTGATTTAGGGCTGTCTACACAGGACCCCTAACAGTAAGAACCACCACCACCACCATCACCAGGACGAATCGCTGGCAATGCGTGGGAATGCAGTTGGAAATCGTCTTCGGTTTATTTTCTGAGTTTATGTTGATTGCCCATTAGGACAACAATTTGCACTCCTTTTAACCGTATGATGCCCTGCACAAATACTGCATATTGTATGTCCTGTCTTCCTTCGAGTCGTGAGAAATTTTACGAAGGAACACCTGCCCTTTGTTTTTTTTTTCCTCTCTCTCACTGTATATTTTTTTGTGTTGCTTCCCCACTTGAATATATTTCCTTAAAATTTCAGGGCACCGAAAAATTGTTTCCCACACTTTGGATAGCCCGTACAGTTGCACTTTTTGTATAGATCGGGGGAAGGTATTATACGTTTCCTTGCTCCTACACACACACACACGTTCGGAGACAGGCTCTCTGGACTACCTGCTGCCCTTAGGAGAGCCTCATATTTCAGGTTCTCGCTCACCAGCTAACTATCTTATCTCACTCGCGCTGCCTCTCTTGCACACTCTGCTCCTCTCCCGCTCTCACTCGCTTGAGTCTGCAGCCTTTTTGAATGAGGGTGAGGTGCGTACCACGTACGCGTGACTGTCGGAGGGTCTTTTTCCACAATTCCTTAGCTCTCTCTCTCTTTCTCAGTTTCTCTCTTCCTTCTTAAGTATCTGGGTGTGTCTGTGTGTGTTTGTGTGCTGCGCACAGGAAATGCATTTTGTATTTGGTTGCGCTGCCGCCGAGCCGAAGCGGAGCGTTGTGGCAGCTATAAAAGCGGTTGGCCTTTCGTTTGGGAAATCATTCTGACATCGTCAGCGTTTCAAGCAACACAAGCAACATTTACACACGCTTTTCCAACAAACATGTGCCAACAAGTCGCTATCAACAACAACAACACCAACAACAAAATGAAGCAGAATTACAGCATTAAGCAAGTCTTGAAGACTCTCTTCAAGAAGCAACAGAAGCAGCAGCAGCAGAAACAACAACAACACCGTCAAAACTCATTGGAATCCCTCGAATCCGTCGACAATCTGCGTAATGCCGAAGTTGAAGAAGTCTACTATGCCGAAATCGATGAGAATGCTGCCAATGAGAAACTGGCTCAAATGGTCCAAGAACAGGAGCAGCAACTCGACACAGAAGAAGACATCTTTGTGCCCGTTCGCTTTGCTCGCACCGAAGCCGGCACTTTCTTCTGGACAACAAACCTACAGCCAGTTGCCAGCGTTGATGCCGATCTACTGCAGCCAGCCTACTGCTACTCCAGCCAACAGCATCCGTTCATGCAGTACCAGGATCGTTGGGCTCAGGCCTAAGAACCGAATACACCCACAAAACAACAATCCTCAATCGACAAAGCTTTAAATGCATGCAACTTTGTGATAGCAGCGGCAGCAGCAGCGGCAGTACTTTAACTTAAATCAACACTCATCTCAGCGATCCAAGCGCTTCCAATTAGTTCTTAAGATATTGTGATAGAAAATGACAGCTTTAAAAAAATTACTTTATTACAAAATACAAAAAACACTAAAACTCAAATTACTTTGACTTCTAATTGATTCTTTTTGGGTGGTTTTGGTTTATTACTTTGTTCTCTTTCAGTTTTATGATCCTTTTTGAAATCAGTTCATTTACTGCGTTATTATGACGTCTCGTATTCCGGGCCATTGAGTAGCTGAAACTACTTGTTTACGATATGAAGAATTCTGTTTATGTTTGCTCTTTCATAAAAAATTGTTCGACTCGTCTACGTGACAGATAAGAACAGTGAGTTCTGAAGTATTTTTGGATGCTACGAGATGTTTCTAGATAAATGTTTTGCCTTCTTTCTTTTTTGGGAAAAACACATGTGACGTCAATGGGTTTTTCTATGGTGTCATGCAAGTGGAGTCGTCTGTGATAAACAGGCAAGTAATGACAGTGTTATTGATTGGAAAGTAATACATTTTGTGGTGAAGCAAATATAGAGGAGTATTACTTTATAATGAATACAGATTGATATTAAATTAGGTGGTTTAATTGCAGTCTGCTTATGTAATCAAACCCTTTAAGTAGTATAAACTTTATACTATAAAGTTGGAGAACTTTGTTGAGAACTTGTTAGGAAAAATAACTAGTTATAAACTTTACACTTCTAGCTATTATACCATCCTTTTAAAATATGTTTAAACTCCGTCCAGTGATCATAAATAACTCATCTTTCTGTAACCCATCCACTCCAGCCGACCTTGCCTAGAAAAATGCGCCTAATGCTGTCAAAATGTTACAACTGCATTCCTTGGCTTCAGTTACGCTGGCGGCTAGCCAACAGATGAAGATTCCCACTCCAAGTTGTTAGCAGTTGCCTTGGGTAAGGCCACCGCCACCGCCACCTGTGTGCCCAAATATGGTTGTGGTGTGCATAACTTCACGGCAATTTCTTGCACGGGCTTGTCGCCGCATGTCGTACAACTTATTTATGTGCTTTTCCAGCAAGAGGAATCAAAGGGAGTTTAGGAGAAATGCAGGGGTATAGAGGGGAAGCAGTAAGTGGCGGAAAAACCCATATCAAAAACAAACAATTAAAATGCAACATGTGGACGTCAACACCTTCCAGTCACGGGCCAGTCACAGTCGCAGTCACAAACAGAATCACAGTCACAACTGCGAGTCACATGCCAAGGCGTTTCAAGGCGGACGTTCAAATTGGGCATAAAAACCGTACCGCTAAAGATAATCGCTCCCGCGTTCATAACCCATATCATTATCCCTCTCTCCTTCGCTTTCTATCTGCCGTCTCCCTCTCTCTCTCTCTCATTACTTATTTATCAATCACAAACGCATTTCTCCTACACTAAATATGCAAATTGATTGTCACAAAAGAAAGAATAAAGAAGTTGGATAACTTTTTTTAAATGGAAGTCGAATATTAAATACTCTAACGAAGTATTTGAGTATAATGCTAATTAATATTACAGTATAGACAAACTATTGTAAATATTTGTAGTAAAGACTGTCCCATTTGAGACTTTCGGTAGTGACAAAAGCAATGCCCTAAACCACATACTCTTCCTTAGGGCATTGAAAGGTTGAATAATATTCTGGTAGCGCCGTGACGTAAATTAAGTAGCAATATAAGTTTCTGTTAAATTGGCTCCGACAGCGCATAATTAATTTCGTATGCGTAGCGGCGAAGAAATGGAAGAAAGAACCCAACTTGGAATGCCGTTTGTTGATGTTGATAATGCTCGCGATGATTGCCACCGCTGCGGTGCGTTCCCTGTACCTGTCCCTGTCCCAGTGCCTGTTCCAACGATAGGCATCTTTATCGAAGTCGTACCCTCGGCTCATTTGCATTTACAAGCAAGTGCGACTATCATGCATGTTACTGCATGTGTGTGCTTTGGTCCCACTGTGCGCCGCAGTGTCTCTGAGTTGGAGCTAGAGCTCTTACTTGGGTTTATTGTACCTATCTGTGCCCAATTCTCAACTCGAGTTAACCACAACGACGACGGCCTTCGCGTGCGTGACCGGCATGCGTTTAGCGGTCATTGATTGGCCAACAGCAACACCACAAACAACAACAATGGGGACAACAACACTGCTGGACAGTTCTTTGACCATGTCTATGCTCGACCAGCCGTGTGTTAACTGAGGGCGCCGCGAGCAACAAGTGTGTGAACACATTAAACGGTGATTAGCTCCGTCTCTGGGCCTTTCCTATTACTATACTCTTGTTGTCTTTCTGTCTTGTTGTCTAAGCACTTGTGTGTTCGGTTCAGTTCGGTGTTTTTAGCCTCAAATTAGCCCCTAGAGTTTCCACTGTTGAAATAATATCATTAGCCACATAAGGGATCATGTGGGCGGGCTGATTGTACAAGTATTTGTTAAATTACTCAGATCTAAACGGAAATTAGTTTTATTACAGACTTTGAGTAATTATAGAATAAAGATTAACAGTTTCTTGTTCAGGCAATAGGTTTATTAACTCGTCCAATTTTATTTTAAATTTAAATCGAACTATTAATTTTTTAGACATTTTAAATAAATATCCGTTTCTTGTAAGTTTTCAGAAAACTGTCTTATTAAATAACTTCGATGCTGTCTATATAAAAATAGAGTATTAGCTCTGATTAGTTTTTAATAAAATGAAGTGCACAAAATAATGTTAAATTACATTTAAATTCAGCATTTACTAATAACAAGTTGACAGCGCCTAATGAAAAGACGGCAGCACTAATTTGGAGAGATATGGCAGCACTACGAATATTCAAACACGGACATTGTACATCCTTTTTGTAATAAGCTAGTCAAGCCAAAGCAAATTGGTTCAACTTGAGGATGTTAAACTAGTTTTTAAGTTTATTATGAAGAATTAAGTGCAGCATACTTTTCAGTGCTTCTTTGTAACTGTTATCTCATGAGGCGCTCGGTCTGCGGAAAAATTCCCGATTGTTATCGAAGCATCTACTTTAATTAACTGAAAGTGGTTCAAACCGCAGACTGCCAGACGGGTAAAACAAAAATAAGTTAAGAAGTCATAAGTTCTGTTGAAAATATGCATATCTATTTCAAATAAAATATGTGCGTTTGTTTACATAAATGTGTAGAAGTAAACAAACTTCAAGATGACGATCGCAAATAATTGCCAATGACATTAATTGGTTGTTTATGGCGAATACTTCCCCGAAGCTATCACCAAAAAAATACAAAAAAAATAATAACAATAACAATACCGAAATGCTCCGATCAGATAAACAAGATAGCACAGAGAACAACGATGTTAATACTTGATTGGTGATGGTTGATTTTAGATGGTTTGCTGATGACATCAAGTCAATTTGGGAATGTCAATTAGACCATAACAAAGGGTTACTCACCACTCTTACAGTTTGAGCCAGAAGTTTATAGACCAAAAATAAACAAGTTCCATGTTACGATTGCGTTATCAGTTAGCAGCAGCAGCAGCAGCGTTCTGATAACAAAGCGTCAACAGTTGCTCAAGTGCCCGCAATATATATAAAAATCAATGAAATTCTAGACAGTCAACGCAATTGTAATCAATAGCTAACAAAACGAACACGTATACCACAAGTTCCCACAAAATCAAATAGCGAATTTTATACCAAAGTTCCCAAGAATATTTAACAAACAAATACAAGTTACCTACGAAAATGAGTTCACAAACTTTGTACCTCTGCTGCTGCCTCACGCTGCTGTCCGTCGTAGTCGCCACTACGGTGTCGCTCAACGAAACGGACTGTCCGGTAATGTGCCCATCCATCTATAAGCCAGTGTGTGGCTCCGATGGCTACAACCTCAAGGAATTCGCCAGTCTCTGCAATCTTAAGGCCAGCAACTGTCGCCGCGAACGCAATGCCCAAACAGGTAATGACAAATAAGCCAAAAATGTACTCAAAGTGTTTGATGGAATGTTGTGCTAAATGTTATGTCTACTTCCAGTCTATGCCCAGACGGATTTGGCTTGGTGCACCTCCGAGAAGGTTGAAAATCTGCATGAGAAATTGGGCAACATTAAGCTGGATGTGGCCGAGTGCCTGAAGCCCTGTGGCATGATCTATCAGCCAATTTGTATTACCAATGGCAAGTACCGTGGCCTCGTACCCAATGAGTGTGCTCTCGAGCTGTACAACTGTGCCCTGCAGGCCACCGGCGCCCAACCCGCTGAGCAGTTGCGCCTCCTTCGCGCCGATACCTGTTAAATCCTTAGCCTGAATACCGTCTAATAAATCTGCACCTTTGTCGTTGGTTGAAAACAATTGAGTGTCTTTTAAATACTTAGAGTTAATACACTTTTCTCAGCGGGTGTAAGCCATGTGCAGTAGAAAACAAAAGTGTGGAGAGTACTTACTCTAGACCATTGTCCGAAGGGGTCAATGAACTCTTGGCTGAATTTGTCTTTGGGTTAAGAAGTTTGAACTTTAAAACTGTCTACAAAAGTTGTGATTACAGAATTTGTCATCAAAGTATTTTCTATGACCAATTTATAACCAATTTTTCAATGTCACATACAATTTAGTAACCTGTCTAAATTTGAACCCTATCATAAAACTTATTAAGTACTTTGCTAACTGTTCTAAACTTTCAGCAAGTAAATTCAACACAATCACAATTTAAATATAGTACAATAGTTTTTTATTTAGTTGCAAATCGATATCACATTGACAAAAGTAAATATTGCGCAAAAAATGAAATAAATAATGTGTGTGAACAAATAACTAATTAGAGAATTGGAATGCAGCATGCTGAGAGCCCCAAAGTGGGCTTAAATGGGCAATTAAGCGCCACAAGAGACTGCAGTCACGAGCAAACCAAATGAGATCTGTTATCCGGTTAAGGGGGGGACGTTGGGGTGTTTGTAGGGGAAACACAACACGTTGAGGCACTTGACATTAGACTCACTGGGCTAACAAAGTGTGCCAGGCAGTTGGCTAAAACTTTGACAGAGCCAGGCGTGCAGCAGATCATCGTCCACGCGTTCCTGTGTGTTTGCCCAGAAAAAGGTGCCGTTGTCGGTGCTAATGTACTGCAGCGGTAACTGCAGATCCCAAAACGTAGGCGTGGGCGTTGGTTCAGGCAACGAGTTGCTGCCGTTGCTGTTGCTGCTGCTGCTGTGATGCCTGTGCTGACAGTTGCGTCCATGCTGGCAGGCATTGCAGCTCTGTGTACTCGCCTTCTCCACGTAAACACTGCTGATTAGAGTGGGCGTATTGGGCGGTGGCGGTGTCTGTGTCTGTGCTAACTCCTCCTGCGCCTGCAGCTGCACGCGCTCCGCAAACTTTGTGATAGACTCATCGGGCGTGGTTTTGCTTTCGTTGTCAGCTGTGACACTGTGCAGCAACTCGAGGGGCGGCAAGAGTGTCAGTTGTGTATTATTGAGATCCACATTGTTGGGATGTGGCTGTGCTGTGACTCTATTTTTCCCACCCACTGTTAGGAGCTTACGCAGTGGCTGCCAAACTTTGCGCATGCGTCGCGTTGCCTTGGGCTCCACTGTACACATTGTTGTGGTGCTGTTGTTGTTGCTGTTGCTAGCTGTCAAGTTTTTTGTATCCAGATACATGGCGATAGCTTTTATTGTAGTTCCTCTGCTTCTTGTTGTTGTTGTTTTTGTGTATTTGTGACGAGCGTTGCGTGTGCGCACCTCGCGAGAGTCGTTTGGTTTCTGATGCTGCTGCGCCACACGGCGCTCATATTTATATATGAGGCGCTGCCGCAGCGCTGCCAGTGGCCAGTCAAGAGTGAAATCGTATTCCGGCTGATCTCACGAGCTCGAACACCGTACGAAATTTGAGTGCACTCTCATGCACACACAAGCAGACGCACGCACACATTGGTGTACACACACACACACACACACACACTCGCACACACTCCTCATCTGGGAACTGTGCGAGTATTTCCCAAATAAATTCCAACAGGAATCCACAAGCTTGTGTGTACTTTTCCCATGCACGTACAATCGACAAGGGCCGCTTGATGAGTTTTGGCTGCAGGTAGATGAAGACGATGCCGTTTGCACAGTGGTGCAAGTATGCTTGTAAACGCAACTAATTGGATTACAATTGTAAGCTAAACTACGCATTTCTTGTATTATTAGTTTTTTAAGTAGTTCAACAAATTTTTTATCAAAATAAATCATAAAACTTGATTTAGTGAATGTAGTTCGGTGAGTTTCTTGGCTACCACATTTATGTGAAAACGTTTTGTTATTATAATCGGCTTAGCGCTATAAAAATCATTTAAAACTTATTGTTAATAAGGCGAATTATAATAATAAAGAAGAGCAACAATGTAAAAATAAGTAGAGTAGCAAAAAGAATTCTTTTTATATTAATTAAAGGTTAAACACCTTTAATTAATACGTTTCTGACGATGAAAAAATATTCAATTTATATTTAAATTTGATTGAAAGCCCCAAAATCTCTGGCTTATAAGTGATAAATAAAGCAAAGTATAGAAAGCAAATATGTTTACAATCATAGATTTCATAAAGAAAATAAGCTAAAAAATTTAACACTATAAATCCAAAACAAGCTAATTTTTTTGTATATTATTTTTATGAAACAAAATATATGATTTTATCTATTAATTCCTTTTACATACATATATATCCTAATTTAAAAAAAAAATTATTTTTTGGTATATTTAAATTATGTTTCAAGACTACCGCGGTTCCATAGGAAGGAAGTGCACTTCACGCCTCATACAAATTGTCTTAGAACCACTGTGCATTGGCTGTTCCGTCATTTATGCACGACTGACTTTGTTTTCACATTCACACGGTACCCGAAGCCAGAGCCAGAGCCAGCAGAGCCCAGTAGTTGTTGTTGCTGGTTGCTGGCTTGTCCAGCTGAAAGCCGGTTGGGCGCAGTGACGTAGCCTTTTGGGTCTCACTGTGCATTGAGGGGCAACAGCTGCACCTGTCCCACTGCAGCCCCTTAAAGACTAAGACACTGGGCATTTCCGTCCTGGCGCAGGCGGCGCACCGTTGCGAGTGTGGGAAAGGGCTTATAAGAATTTCACTTGGGTTATTCGGTTTTGGGTTTTCGGGTATTGTTGTAGTTGTAGTTGTAGTTGCTGTTGTTGTTGTTGGTGTTTTATATTTTGTTTCCTTTCTTGTGATTTTTTGGTGTTTTCTTGTTGTTGTTGGTGCTTCGTTTTATTTTTGTTGGTGGATAGCAGCTGTTATTGCTACTTGTTCGCCTGTTTGTTGTCATTTATAATCAAGGCTCTGAGCCCTGGCGCTGATAAGTTCATTTTATGTTTTTTTGTTATGTATGTCGCGACGCTCCCCGATCCTAGCCGTAGGGGATTATGACATGTTGTTCACACGCTCAGCACAAAGGCAGATCTAATGAGGCCGTGACCTGATTCGAGCACCAATCCTTATGCTCTTTCCCACACAATAACACCAAGTGCAGCGGGTCTAGTCTACGAAACTAGTCAGCCCAGTTGGTGTACAAAAAAAAACCAGAGTCCAAAACTGAGCGTTAGCCAAAGACAGAGATAGAGTCAGAGACAGAGACAGAGCCTTAGCCTGGCCGTGGGCCAAATGCAACAAACTCGTGCCAATCGCGTGTACACCGCACGCCTGCAGCGCCTGTGAGCCACCGTCTCCATCGCTTTGGCCGCCATTAATCTTGAACTCTCCGGTGCAATTGTCGTTGTTGCCCCGCACATTTGCCCCCAATCAGCGCCTAGCTTTGAACTGCACGTTTGCTAAATTGAAAGCGACTTTGACTCCATCTCTGACTATGATTGCAACCAAGACGCTTCGTTGCCAACTTCAGCAACAACTTCAACTCCAACTTCGACTTCAACTTCAACTGCGCATGCGCCTGCCTTAACGCCTTATTGCCAGACAGCAGGACAGACTAACGTTCAGTTGGTGTCTTTGCCAATTTATGTATTCACTAACTTTGTGGGGCAATAAGCTATCGTTTAAACCACTGGAGCTTACAATATGGTACTAAGACTAGAGAGTCTAAGCCTTTTGCTTTGAGTATTTAACATTCATTTAGAATGTACTAAGAACTGAACTTAGGTTAAACTAACATAATTTTAATTCAATTAAATAACTTATTAAACATGCTTCTTTAGAAGAAGCTAAACAGTTTTTACGGGGCATTAGATTGACATGAACATTCAGTATACGTTACCTATATTTCAACAAGTTTTAAGCTTCGTTTAACCCCTAGTCTCATCTTTTATCATTTTGACAGAGAATCCAACTTTCGATGTTAAACTCTGCATATTTTTCCACTTTTTAAGCCACAAGCATCCAGTTGGCTTTTGGCTTTTGGTTCACACGGCAGGCGACCAAAGAGGCAATGCAGTCGTGGCCAAAAGGGGCAGACAAGGGGCGACAAGGCAACAAGTTTTTCGCAAAGTTAGCGCAGAGCTTAAAAATATATATGACAAGCAATTAGTGTGCATTGAGGTTAGTTGAAAATAGTTTTTGGTTGCGGTTAGCTGTGAGTATGTGTGTGTGTGTTTTTGTGTATTTATGCATGGATGCAACTGCGTTACTCATACGACACGTGTGACGACAAAGTTGAGAGCTCAGGCAGCTTAAATACTGAATTACTGAGTAATTGTTGTTGTTGCTGCCACTGTTCGATGTCAGCAGAAAAAAGGCCAAGCAAGCAGCTAGCAGCTAACAGCTAACAGCAAACCACAAACAACGGGCTAACGGAAGTCATGGGCAGAAGACAAACAAACAAACAAAGATTCTGCAGCATCACGGGAACTGCTCGCGCCGGCAAAAAAAACATCGTGCCAAGCACAAGTGTCATATTGCTGGGATGGCGATAAATAAAAAAAAAATGTATATAAAAAAGGCAACATTTTACACACATAGTTGTGTGAGTGTGTGTGTGTGTGCCTGTGCCAGCTGTCCAGTTGCCCAGAAGCTTGAGCCGAGATCAGCGAAAAGCAACACAAAAAAGCAAATGAAGGAAAAAAAAACGAAAACAAATCTCAGAACGACAACCGGATGTTGAAGTTTATTGCGATGTGGACGAAAGGCGACAAAAGTTCTGTTTCTGTTTCGGTTTCTGTTGCGTTTTCTTTTGGAAACATGAAAGCAGATGAAAAGCTTTAAGCTTAGTCTACGACTACGCCTAATCGATATGCTTCAACGAAAATGTTGGCCACTTACTGCTGTGTTGTTGTTGTTGTCGTAGTTGTCGCAGTCATCATCATCAGCCAAGCATGCGACATAATTGCGCGAGTTAAAGCCCCCCCAAACAAGCGGCAGCCACAACAACAACAACGGCAATCAACAACAGCAGCAGCAGCAGTAACAGCAGCAGCAGCAACAATAACAATAACAACAAGCAGCAAAACATTTCAGCAATCCATCGGATCGCATCACAATCCAGCCATCCGTCCAACGTGTGGGAAACACACGACAAATCTGTTTCCCACGGTCTCGTAAAGTAGGCACAACACTACACACCACACACACATACAGTCACAGTAGGCTCCCATTTGTGCTTAAGCATGTGTGTGTGTGAGAGAGCAGAGCACCAAAGAGCCGAAGACGACGACGAATAGGAGCAGCCGTTGAAGCAGCAGCGCAACTGTCATCATTGACAATAAGTATGACATGGACGACGGCAGCATCGACGGCGACGGCAGCAGAGACGGCACACTGAGAGCCACGCGCAGACCCGCTCGTTCTCATTCCAAATCCAACAGAATCCAAAAGCCTCGACTTCGGCTCCCTCTGCAATCAATTTTGAAGACGAACGCGCGCCAGAGCGCAGACAAGGCACGCTCTCTCGCTCTCGCTCCCGCTCTAGCTTACGCTGACGTTGGTCGTACGGGCAGCAGAGCTGTCGTGCTGCTCGACTTCGTAAACTGGCGCAATAGCACACCAAAAGGGAGCACAGTGGTAGCAACACTGCTGATAATGCAAGTTAATGCAGCTTATCATTGATCGTACAAAATAATAAATATATTTAAATTATGTACTGAATATTAGATCAACTTTTATAATTAATATTAAAATATGTTATCATTTTTACTTATTTTATTTTAACTTTAAAAATAAATAGTTTATCTGCGCTTATTATATTACAATTATTTATTTATTTGACTATCGTTATCTCTTTATCAATACTTACAATTGAATTCCAATAAAATATTCTTTTGAAGGTTATTATCCTTGCATACTTTTAGGGTATTTGTCCTTTTGAATATTTAAAAGATACTAGGAAATTGTTAATTGTTAATGAACTAAACAGTTGCTGTATTTATTAAGGTCGCATAAATATAGTTATGTTAAATGTGGGACTATTGCGTATTTTTATGTTTTATTTGGTTGAGCTTTAAAAAATCCTTTGATGTGCTCTAAAAAGTATGCAATAAAAATGTTTGAGTATCGTAAAAAGAGTCGAATCAATTTAAACTAGGAGAAAATTATAAGTAAACAACTTGTTAAAGATTTAAGAATCAAAGTGAAAATTGGGCATTATCTATTTGTAACGAATTGGCAATTAATTTGCTTACTTAAAGCAGTAGCAATATTTACGCAATTCATTAGCACGGTTTACAAGCTCTTCGTCCCACTGTGCGCTGTATTGCCTGGTTACTTGGCAACCCCAACCCCCCAAAAAAAACAAAACAAAAAAAAACCTGTGCATGCAACGGACTTCACAGTAGCCTCTCTTTGTGCTCGCTGCCGAGTGCCGCTACCGAGCCGAGACCGAAGCCACGAATGCCACCACAGTGCGAGTATGTGAGTGTTTAAGTGTGTGGAGAGTGCGATCGTGTGTGTGAGCGATCATGCGGGAGCTCAGTGCCTCAGTGGCTCAGTCGGCAGCAGGGAGAGCGTCGTATAAAAGTAACGTTGGGAACTCGTTTGCCACTCATTTCACAAACGTGCCGCCTGTTGAACACAGCACAGAGCGCGACGCACGCGCAATTGCCCCAAAGAAACAAATACTACAAAACCTACAGCGTTATCGTACAAAATCGACGTGATAATGTGCGCCTAAAGAACTCGTAAAAAAATACATAAACCAAATATCAAATAAAAAATTATACAAACTGCAATCGGATTGGCAAACACAACATGGTAATGGAGATGTCCAAGACGTATCAGTACCGCAAGGTGATGAAGCCGCTGCTGGAGCGCAAACGACGGGCCCGCATCAACAAGTGTCTGGACGATCTCAAGGATCTAATGGTCGAGTGCCTGCAGCAGGAAGGTGAGCATGTCACGCGCCTGGAGAAAGCAGACATACTCGAACTTACTGTGGATCACATGCGAAAACTCAAGCAACGCGGTGGACTCTCATTGCAAACCGTCGGCAATGTTGGCGGTGGCAACGGTGGTGCCTCCTCCAACACCAGTGCCGCCCACGTCGAGTCCTTTCGCTCCGGTTATGTGCATGCGGCCGATCAGATTACTCAAGTACTGCTGCAGACACAACAAACTGATGAGATTGGTCGCAAGATTATGAAGTTTCTATCGACGCGTCTAATTGAGCTGCAGACTCAATTGCTGCAACAACAACAACATCAACAGCAGCAGCAACAACAACAACAATCTCTGCCTGCCGTCGGCTATGCATCGGGACGCCTGGCATTTCCACTGCTCGGCGGTTACGGAGCGGCGGCCGCAGCCAGTTACAGCGCCTTCCTGGCGGGCAAGGACGAACTGATCGATGTGACATCCGTGGATGGGACAGCAATATCCGAAACGGCGTCAGTTAGTTCGCAGGAGTCGGGCGCCTCGGAGCCTGTCTGGCGGCCCTGGTAATCAACTCGCTGATGTCCGTCCGGTCTGTCTGTCTGTCTGACTGACTTACTGGCGACATTGACTAATTTCTAGATCTTATCTTTAGTATTCCAAATGGCTATTAACCGTTCGCTGCAGCAGAAAATAGCACAGCAGCAACAACAACAACAGAATCCGTTGTCTTCCAAAGCAAATTGTAGCATGAAATCGATATAATGATCTGATTTATGCCCAGTGCATTGTTTTTAAATACTTTTAAGATATATATTTTTGATAATTTTGTAAATTTTTGTATTTCAACTGTGATATAACTAAAGTACGTTGCGATTCCAGTTAACATTGAACATCGCCAACTTCCTAATAATTTTGCTAAAGTTTCCTAGAGTTCTAAGTAAGCAATAGCGCCCTGAGTAACTAAATTAAGCTTTAAATAATTTGTAATTGTTAATTTATGAATTTAAAAAATATATATATACACATGAATAAACAGCAATTCTCATGTCAATTAATGGAAATTAATTAATTTTTATTTAAACCCTAGAGAAATGAACTCTAAAAGGATTTGGTATGCTTATTAGCAATTTATTTTTAGTTTTTATTCATAAATAACAACTGGAAGTTCTTTCAAATTATAGCACGCTATCTATTCTGTGAAATCTGTGAATAATTTAAAACTGATTCATTGAAAGGGAAACCTTATGAATATGCAATCATCTGCGATTAAAATTAAATTGGATGAGGTCAGTTCGCAGTCGCACGAAAAGAATATTCAAATCAAAAGGGAAAAATAAATTAGTTTTTATAATAATCATGGGCACAATATGGGATTAAAATCCCAAAGCGAATGATTAATGCTGATAACAATGTATACGCACAGAAGATTAAATTGGTATAAGTTTAAAATATTGAACACTACTTTTTACATAGTTTTTAATCTCCACACATAACTTTATTAGGAGTCCATTTACATACAAGATCTTAAGTTTCTCATAGATTAAGCTGATTATTATCTATATAGGAAAAATATGTGCTGACTGTGCAGTCAATAAGTTTTCAAGCATATCTTGAACTGAAGAGCTCTTATTTCGAAAGTGATCTTTTGCCACACACACCAAACACACACAATCACACTGATGTGTTGACTTTTACTTTTATCAGTCTGTAATCATCACATTACATGCAACAAGTACCACAAACTGTATCTGAATTTTCCCTCAGACAAGCAATTTAGAACTGTCAGCTACTGTAAATAGCTGTAATTGTCACTATCATTTGTAAAATCAATTCAAAGTGAATCAAAGAATCAAGTGAATCAAAAGTCTAATTGGATATGCGTATGTGATCTTAAACTGGTTGGAAAACAACCCCTAAGAAGCTGAACTGGAATCTGTGGCTTTCACTCTGATTTCTACCTGCGTGCAGGTAAGTAATCAGGTAAGGGACTGCTACAGTAGGGACCCAGTTTAGTGTTCAGGTAGTTAACAGACAAATGATTGTTGGCCAGTGGATTAGGCTGTCATGCTGATTAACAAAAGATTGCCAGAGTATAATTTAAGGATTGCTGAAAATTGAATAATGACAAGAGAATTTGTTTTGTTTTTTGTAATATTTTGTAATTGTATAATTATTTTTGTAAAAGTATGAGTAAAATTTATCACAATTTTCGTAAAGCTCAGTGGAGTTTTGCGACTTGCGAGTTAATTTTGTGTTTTGTGTTTTGTAGACAAAATTAATCGAAGACGCTTTAAAGCAGGAAGCAGGAACCGATCGGTGCCAAATGGAAGACATTGTTGCGTTGTTGCAGTTGTAGTTCTGGTTGGAGTTGTTGCTTAGGCTTGCACCCAACGATCCTGGAACTGAGCGACGGCAATTTCGTTGGCTGTGCTGCAGTACAGTGGCTCCACGAGATCGTTGTCGGCGGGCAGATCGGAGGCGGCGGTCCAGAAGAAGGTGCCATGAGCGGTGCGCACAAAGTGAACGGGAACTGTGGGCAATTGCTCGAATTCGTAGTCCTCGATTTCACAGGAGGCGGAGAGACGCTCGTTGGCTTCATTCTCATAGGATTCCAGAGAGTCAGCGCAGCTCGACTTGTGGGCGATGGACTCGAGATCAGCATTGCGGCTGTTCTCCAGGGATTCCAGGGACTCCAAAGAGTTGGCCTTGTGTGTGTTTTGCATGTTCTGTTGCTCCTCCACGCGCTGCTGTTGCTGCTTGAAGATCTTTGCCAGCAGCTTCTTCACGCTGTAGGATTTCTTGTTGGATTTGATGTTCATGTTGTTGGTGTTGTTGTTGACGATGATGTTCTTGTTCTGGCACATGTTGAATTTGTGTTGATATTTTGTAGTTGCTGTTAGCAGTTGTTTACTGTACGAAGCGCAGTGCTCGAATGATGTCTGATCCTCTGGATGGTGCTCCTTTTATACCCGCACAGGACCAAAAACGAAACCCAAGCCGAACGAGCCAGACAAGGGTAGGAGTAGCAGAGCAGAGCAGCGAGATACACCAGATATTTTACGAGTGTGGGAAAGTACAAGGATACGTGCACGAACAAAACAAGTAAACGAGAAAATCCTGCACACACACACGCACACTCTCACAGCAGACGGCAGGTGTGTTTTTAAACGGACGGCCGGGACAGACCTGCTTGGCATTAACCTGCATGCGTTGGAGTGTATCGGCATGTGTTGCTGCTCCACTCACACCTGCAGCGTGTGCATAGCAATTTTATCCTGAGCCAGGATCGTGAGAAGCGAGACTTTCTACCAGTTCCCACAGTTTTTCGAAGGATCCTTTTTCGAGCCTATTGAAAACAACAAAAAAAATGAAAAAAGAATCTTTTTGCTGATCACTTTTGGTTTTTATATGCTCCTCAGTTGTTGTTGTTGTTATCCTTCGTTTGGGCTCCTGTTGTTGTTGTTGGCTGGCAGCTCTTTATGCACTTATCTCGTTTTGGTTGGCATAGAAATCCCTTTTTCGGGTCTTGAACACGTGTGCAACGTTGCCCCCGAAATCGTGGGAGAATATTTTCAATTTTCAACGCTCCGAAACGACCCAAACAATTAATGGTCTGTCAGTAGAGAGGCCCAGATCAACTAGTTGAATAGGCACTGCCATTGGGATCAGTTAATGCGCTGTAATTTGAAATTTATAAAATTTGTGTGCATTTGTGTGTGTATTTCTGTCCCAAAAACGAGCGAGAAAAAAAAGGATCGTAAAAAGAAAAAACAACAAAAAAAGGAGAGAAAAAAGTATAACTTAAAACGTGTCAGGCATTTTTGAAAGCCGAAGGAGTTGCTTTTAATTTTATTTCGATGGCACACAATTAGCAGAGGCGACTCCGACTGCTGCCCCTGCCCCCTGTCTGTACCCTATTAAGGGGCACTTTGTATGCTTCCCAGAGGAGCAACCAACACACGCACAGCGGTGCGCCAGCGTTGTCCTTTTTTTATATGCATCGAACTTGGGATCACGAAGCGGATCGGTCGCAAGTTGGCCACGTGATGGCGCGTGATGTGTAGTTCCATGGGAAACTACAATTTTTGGGACGATCCTTTTGCTTAATGGATTTGCCATTGACTCAGCCATAAATAATTGTAACTTAGGTGCAGTCCCTATTTGTGGAGCCAAGATTTCTATGGCTCTGCAGACAAATTAAGATTCAAGAAGCGTCTATTCTGGTGAGAAGTTGTAGGCTGGCGTTAACAGTTCGTTACAGAATTGTGTGTACCAACAGATTGCGCACTCTCAATAGATGCAATCCATGATTGTAAGAACGGAGCACTTTTTGTTGTGTTGTTGGTTAAACGCACTGATTGTGTGTGTGTGTTTTATTTCTAAGATGAGCTCAGCTCAGCTATTGAGGTTTAATTGGTGGAGTTGGCAACAATCTACTTATTTGTTGGCACAGTCAGGCCATAAATAGTCTAGCGGATAAGATAGTTACTGACAGTGTAAGAGGAGCAGCAAGGAGTGTTCGTAAATTTATGGAGGGCTTAAAGGACATACATGAATTTTATAGAATCAAAATAATGAGTTGACTTTAAGTATTGAATAGAAATATTCGTGAAGGATTTAGTACCATTATATTTAATTTTTTTAAAATTTTATTGATCGAGAACAATTGCTTGCATTAATTATATAGTAGGAAATTTTTGGAGCCAACAACTTCGACCCCAAAATATTTATATCTTAGAAAAATGTTGGAAAAAAATAATTTAAATTCTTTCAAAACTTTAAAAACTAGAATTTAGTTCATAAAATATAAGAACGTTATACAACAATTTTAATTTAAATTAAACAACATTTTATCTATCATTATCCATCCATAACCCTTCATAATGCATTCATTGTAAGTTCCTAAAATCAACTTATTTTAAACGAGTAGTTATAAAATAATACGAATTTACGTAAAATATGAAAATAGCCTATATATATTCTATACCCTATATTCAGAACTAAACACAGTACTTTTATAAATAAATTGCTCAATTAAACCAACAAAACATATACGCCAATCCCTAGTTTTCTAACTTTTGATGACTTGATCGTTTTGA
The DNA here is from genome assembly GCA_018152125.1 of Drosophila dunni. NCBI lineage: Eukaryota > Metazoa > Arthropoda > Insecta > Diptera > Drosophilidae > Drosophila > Drosophila dunni. The sequence continues at coordinate 16,725,062 of JAECXC010001917.1, read as the reverse complement.
AAAAATCGCCAATTATAAAGGATCACTGCATAAAGGAGTTTTGTGCTACCAAGAATTAAATTTATATTAAAGATAACTTCATAGCTTGGCCAATTCAGTCAACTTGCTGGATTTGTTGTTGACCCGTTTTCATGGAATTGGGAATTACGGCCTTGAATGCTTTGGCCAAGTCATGCTACCATATCATTATTATGCACGATTGTGTGTGCTCTAATTGTGTTTCGTCCTTGGCTCTATTTTGGTTGACTCATTCCCCTTGTTTGGTTTTCATTTCATGGCCCACGTGCATGCCCAACAATTTCTATGGCAAACCAAAGAGACCCAAGGAAAATAAAAAATAAAATTAAATGCTCGAGAAAAGCCCCGCTGGGGGTCTATAGATTCTGGGACAGACTTAGAGATAGCTGCTACCACTGTAGCGGTTTTTGGGCTACCGTGGTGCCTTTTAGACCAAACCAAAGAAAAAAAAACGTTTCCAGTGAAATCTTTGACCTGCTCAGTCGATGAACACGTGCACTGATTTCTTATCGTTGTCGATCATTTAAGGTTCAGAAAATTGTAGATTAGCTCGAACACAAAAACCTGGGACACAAAAACACAAAATAGAAAAGTAAAATAAAAAAAAATATATATCAACATTAAGCTGACCCCTCACCGACTGCTATTGTTAGCAAGTGTTTAGATTCCTGGCCCAAGTGTGCGTACACACACGCACCGTAGGGAACGTAGGGAACTGGGAATGAGAACGTGAATCGTCTTGTTTGAACACGTGACGACCTCGTTTTCGATCGCTGCGGGGTGTTGATGCTACGAGCCCGTCTCGAAATCTCAACGCCGCCAACTGACACGTCTGTCTGATGCATGTACCATCCATACCATATTCAGCAAGTGCGAAACCTGACCAAACCCAAGGGACCGCCTCGATCCATACTAGTGCACTCTACTCTACTCTCCGCTACGTGCGTAACTTGTAAGCGGTGAATTTTCACGTTTTCACACATGTGGCCAGCACATAACTACACACAACGGTGTCTGGACGGGGGAAATGCCCGCAATCATTGGTTCGCAGCGGTCAGGTCCAGTTACAGGACACGGATATTCCGTGGCAAAGCCAGAAACCTTGTTGGTGTTAACTGTCCCGATGTTACGGTATTTCCGTTTGCCATTTCGCTGGTCAGCGTGAACTTCAAACGAGACGTGCGAAAAATTCAACGGAATGTAATCCTAGAAAGAACGACAGCAATTCACTTGAGTTGCTCGAAACGTCTCTGAACATTCCGCTGCAAGTACACTTGGAGAAATAAATGAGTGCAAGGACTTTTAAAATCTGAGTAGTATTGTTAACATACGTTTATCCAGTCGAAACTTTAAAAGTATATTAACAATAACTAGATTCTTAGGACCACTTTTTTCTATTTATCTACTAAAGTCTGCTTAAATTTGAAGTCTTCAATTTGCTAAACATATTTAATATATACGTAAACGTATGTAATAAATAATAACCATATCACTTGTTACATTCTCATTTTTATCAGTGTTTTAAAACAAGCGATAAACTCATGCTCATATGCAATGCAGTTAAAACAACAAAAGATACAAATCGCAGATACATTGTATGCTCATTTGAACGGGCACCCACGCGGCGACATCGTCGGTTTTTGTAATGATAAAATAACATGCCAGAGCACACATAACAGAGCGTTATAAAAACAAGAAATAAAAATACTATTCAATGCACATACACACACATGTGGGGTCCTTTTTTGTCATCATATTACACACAAGATACGAGATACAAGACGTAATGCACCGCACTTGACACGAGACAGCGCGACATGTTGAATTATCTTTTAGTTTACAAATTAGTATGTGAGATACACACATATGCGGGAGGCAGAATTCTGAGAAGTTAGACATTGTTAGTTTAGGATATGCACAAGGATCAGGGATCAATATCCAATTGCCCGTTAGTGGCCATCGCTCAGCCCACGTGCATCGCACAAAAGGGGTTGTAATTGCAGTTTAACTCGGTGTTGCCGCCCCTTCCTTTACACACCGCACACACACACACTGCGGCAAGTGGTGTGGGTCCGGTTTATGCAGATTTCATTCAAGCCGCAACACGTGCAACCTGAGGAACCGTTGAGCATGTGAGGCGTGGACAGGTCTCGACTCGTTTATTCTTGTATTTTTTCTGGTGACTTGCCACTCAGAGGCGTCGCCCATTGTGCCAGCTAGGGTTTCACTCAGAGCAGGACCTCCTACTCGAGGCCCAAGGGATTTCTCTGGCTCACAGCTGGGCAGCAGCCCTGCCATGATTTGGGGGGAGAAACATAAACAAAACTCACACCTAAAAAGTCGCATCCCCTAAACCATTAAATTGAACGCTCCTAAAAAGATAATTCTACACCGCTCCCCCTTTAGACTTTCTCCTATATGAAACTCGTCTTTATCCTTTCCAAACTCATTATAAAACTAAAGACTACAGACGTCGATATCCTTTTCACAACTAATGATTTAGAAGCTGTCCTTATCAGATAACAGATCTTCACTTTCATCTTAAATTTCAGCCCAGACATTGCACTTAATCCTGAGATCATTGAGACTGAACTACTTTAACAGCTCTACAAGTTGCATCTTGATAGCTGGGGACTTCTGAGAGTTTTGTCAATATTTTGAGGCAACATTAACAAGTCTAGACAGATTTTTGTGCAGTGATACAGTTAGGTACAGTTGAGTCAAATACAAATAAGGCTTAGCTGTTCTTATGCATATCCTGATTTTTTATAAAGGAAAGAGAAAAACCTATTTCTAGAACTGGTACAGATATTTACAGCAAAAATAATAAAATAATCAAAAATTTTAGTTTGTTTACCCCAAAAATAATACCAATTAAAACAAGATATTTTTAAATTGGACTTACGATATAGACCCCATTTAGTAAATTTAGTTCTAATAAGATTCCTGTAAACAAAATCCCTAGAGATTTTTTCTAATTCAATGCCCTGTTGATAGCCACAATAAACTATGCTTTCATTGTAATAAAAAGTCGCAAAAGTTTATCTTTTTCAAGTTTTAGTTTATTACTATTAAAGCTTGTAATGTTGTCTTAATAACTAAAGTTAGTAATGTGCTGTCTTATATGTAGATCTTAAAACTATTAAAGCTGAGTTTGTTTCTTAATTAATGGAGATTAAGTAAAGCTCTTCTTATCACAGGTTTACATCGAAACAATTGGAAGACATGATTCGTTGTTTTTATGGTTGTTGTTGTTGCTGCAGTCGTGTTTGTTGTTGTTGTTGCTGCTGCTGTTTACCAGGGACGCCACACAGGATTGCTGCTGGCTGGCTTAGGGCTGACTGCTGCCTCTGATTCCTCAGCATCGCTGTGATATCCCGATGATGCAGGGCTCACTGGTCGGCTGACTGAAGAGGATTGCAGTTTGTGTTGTTGCTGTGGTTGTTGTTGCTCTTGCTGATCTGCCTGCAGCATGCGCTGGAACTCAATGCCAAGATGTGTCATCACCGTTTTGCCAACATCAACACTCATGGCTGGGGTGCAGGCCATCACACGAGAGATTTCACTGACGGCATTCATGTAGCCATTCTTGAAACTGTCCATGGGCACAGGTGAGACCGGCGCCTGTTGCTTGATGAGCTCTTTGCGCATGAAGACAAGTGACGCCTCCAGCATTTCTGCCTTGTCCAGTCTGAGTATGGCATCGTCGCCCTGGAACTCGGCCACAAGTGTCTTCAATGTGTCCAGACACTTGTTCATGCGCGCACGACGCTGACGTTCCAGCAACGGTTTCTTCACCTTCAGATAGTGCTGGGTCTTTGAGACGAAAGCGGATTCGATTTGTGGTGCCATTTTCTGTGTTTTTTTTTTAAAGTGAATTTTTCAAGATCGAGAGATGTGCACGACTTGCAGGATGCTGTGTGAATGATGCTCAACTGCAGTGCAGCGACGGCTTTTATAGCTGCAGCTCGGTGTCGGGTCCTGCAGGAGCCTTCTGCAGGACCTGCAGCAGGTAGAGCCGAGTTGTAGAAATCTAGAAAACTCTCTCACTCTCGGCTCACTTCGGTCTTTGGTTGGGATCTCTGTGCGTGGGAAAGGAAATCGCTGATAGACCCTAAAACTGAGACTCTGACTGAGTCAAACAATGGCAATAAATGCTATAAGACGATTGTCTAGTTGCGTGTCTGACGCATTGTATCTGCAATTAAACCGTAAAATTCTGGCCAAGAACATGCTGAATAGACTGGCCAGACAATTGACCCAATCGTTTGTGATTTGTCTTCCTGGGGCCTAAAACTAACTTACCTCAAGTTATAAATTTGTTACGGGTTATGCGGTTTAATAGTACTACTTCCTCAAATCAAAATCTATTTTCAATTGAAAATTTAATGAGTTGAGTTTTAAAAATAATTATTTGTATACCAATGCAAAGTCTGTTGTGCTTAAGAAGTCTGAGTCTGAGCAGACATGCCTGAAAATAATTATAATAAAATTATTTGATATGTTTTTTGATTTAAATGCAAAATTCGTGTAGGTAAATCTCAAAATAATTATAATAAAATTATATTTTAATCAGAAAAAATTAGGTATGCTATAAATATTTTTTTAATTTGTCTAAAAATAAATATACTTAACTTATTTGAGGTTTTAATTGAAAACACATAAATCATAAAATGTATTTTAAATTCTACACATGAATAGTTAAGCATAAAAAATCTCATACCACCACTGATTTGAAATATATCCCACTTGACTAATAATAATGCCTGACTTCTGTTCTAAAGGGACCCTTATAAAAGGACGACGTTCACTGTCCGCTGATCAAAAATCATTCAGTAGTTTGTATAGTCTGTAAAAGGTATGAATTTTAAAGTGAGCTGCTGGTATTGGCAGTAAAACTGCTGCTCCATTTAGCATTTATGCTGATAGGAATTGTTAGCTCCAACTCCATAGTGGCACCCGCAGTTAAGCACTCGACAGAGCACAGGGCACTCGGCAGTCAGCACTCGGCAGTCGTCAGTCGTCACTTTCTGAATCGTCGTCAGTTGTCGTCAGTCATCGTTTGCTCGATTTTTCGTATCGTGAGAACCGCTCGAGAAACGTCGTGTGTTTCCCACGCGATGTGCACACCTGCCATTTAAGTCGCTTATATGGTTACGATTACAAACACAGCAGCAGCAACAACAACTACAACAACAACAACAAGATGAGGGCCTCAGCTGACGACGGCACACATTTATTGCGCCGGCGCGACGTCACTATCAGCGTCGTGTGGCTGACGACTTGACTAACTGACTGACTGGCCGACTGTCCGACTGTCTGATTGACTGACTGGCTCACTGTCTAAATGTCTGACTGATTACTGACTGCTTTACTTTAGTTTTTCACTCTTGTCGTCATCAAGCTGCTGCTGTTGTTGTTGTTGCTGTTGCTCTTGTCGTCGTCATTGTCGATTGTTTAATTTAAATCGTCGTCGCAATGTCGGCGCTACTTGGCTTCAGCTTAATGATTATACCTGAAACTCAGACTCGAGTGTCTCGGGTTTCTGCGGAATTGTACGCAATAGTTATTTGTACTTTACGACATGCGCTAATTGAACCACAGAAGACTTTATGAGCCACAAACACTAAAAAAAGCTTAAACTTTAGCTACCGTTTCACCTGTTGATTGGCTTGAAGCCGAAGGTGAAAAGCTGCTGCTACCATTGACGTGATTGCAATTGGAATTGACTTTTTTATAGCCGATGCTCCGATGGCTTCTGGTGTCGGTCAAACATCAATAGAACTCAATCGAGGATTTGATTTGCTGGGCATTGGGTCAAGAGGCTGCTTTTTTGCTCAGCACATTTTTAATCAATCAAATGTGCATATGATTATTGTACATTAAAACGGAATCCAAGAAATTGAGAAATCCAACACTGACTACTAAAATTATGCAAGGGGTAGTAAAATCCATTTAAATTTTACTACTCCAACAACTTTTTGACAACTTTATGCTCATTAAAATCAAATAGTTATTATTATTACGGTGATTCTTGTAGTTTCAGGAACAGTTCCCAGACTTGAGCATAATAGTTGCCCTTGAGTTCTCCAACTAGAATGGAAAATTAGCTGGACGATAAGTGGACAATTGTTGAGCTCCACATTGTTGGCAGAACTGTTGTGGGATAAGTCTTGAGTTGGTTTTCCCAACTGGCACTACTAATTACTTAAGCCCACTTAAAACTAACTTAAGCCAACATTGACTTTGCTATAAAATTGTATTTCGTACGCAATTTAATTAAAAATCGATTTGATTGAAAAGCCTCAAAGTAACGCGTGCCAATAATTGGAGAAAACACTTGAATTATAATCCACAAAGTGCCCAGAAATGCAATCAAGTGGCGATCAAATAGAACAACTCGGGCAAGTGCAAATCAAAATTGATATATTTATGTGTCTGCCACGTGACCGCCCAACGGCTGCCCAGCACGAGAGAGGCAAGTGCGTCCGACACGCGGCAGCAACAACGGCAGCAAGCTTTCCACGAGAGGAAATATCAATCAGGTGCAAATTGGGGCAGGAGGGTATGAAAATTCAGTTAGCGCTTTCGGATTTGATAAATGAACGCGTGGCAATTAAGCAACGGCACAAACACTTGTTTGAGGCTTTAGTGGCAAGCGGAGACTTTCGCCTGCCAAGCAGACAGCAAGTGCAATATGTGTCAGGCAGTTAATATCCACCACCGAAGCAACAACAACAACAACAGGAATAAGAGCAGCAGGAACAGGGAGCAAAACAACAGGAGAGCAACACCAACAGCAACAACAACCGGGGCTGTGGCCTAAATTGCAAGCAGCTGCCACTCGAACCGTGGGATATTTTTACCCTAGCCAAACCCAACCAACGAGGGCCATCGAACCTTATCCATGGGAACCACAACTGCTCGACGCTCTCAATATTTATTTTGTGCGTTCGTTATATTGAATAAGATAAAAAAAAGGAAACCTCGACAACAAGGGGTGAGCGGACAATTGGATGGAGGGACATTCTGACAAGATTATCCTGCACGTGTTGAGCTTGCTCTGCAATGCTCTGCCGCTGCGCTGCCACTGCGCTGCCACTCCCCGCTCTCCAATGGCTGGGCACGATGCTGAGCCTGCGCTGAAAGCGTGGCAGGCAAGCGTTGGGCGGCTGTCGCCGTTGCTGCTGCCTGTCCCTGTAGCTTCTCTGCAAAGTTGCAACATCAGTCCGCCGCGTGCTGGGCACATGTGTTGCCCATGTGGCACTTGTCGTTGGGTGTTGCCTTCTTTTGGGTGGTGGAGGTGTTGGTGGTGGTTTTGGGCGTGCTGCCTGCCTATAAAAGCACGACACTTGCCACAACAGCAGCACAGTTGAAATTTGCAACGCGACACGCAAACAGTAAAAACTCAAAACAAATTCTAAAAATCATGTCTAAAGTGAGGAATCTTATTGCCAAAATGTTGCAGCGACGCAACAAGTGCAACGGCAGCAGCAGTGGCAGTAGCAGCAGTTTGAACAACAACAACAACTACGAGAGTCTCGAGGAGATTGCACAGAATCTGGCTAATGAGCGTATGTTGCAAGCAACAACAGAGTTGGCCACACAACAAATGCTCTTCTGCCTGGAAACCGCAGACGGTTGCTTTTATTGGCATGCACAGTAGCAACATACACAGCAGCAGCAGCAGCCACAGCCACAGCCACAACAACAACCGGTAGTTAGACGCGGTCAAGTGTATGAATGAAAGCAGTTCTTCAATGGAGTCTTAACCACTACATGCGAATCGAGTTGTCTGTTGCATGCAACCAACGAGCCAACGGGCAGCTAGTTGCCAATGCAAACCAGCAATCAGCAGAAACAATGTCTACTCTGACACAGTGTTGATTAAATATTTAATTCAAACTTAACTACCTTGTGATAAACTCTTAGAATGTAAACTAATCTATAGTTTACAGTGCCATTTAGCATAAATGTTGTTAGTTTATAAGCAAATCAAATAAATGTCTTTACAAAAATCGATCATCTTTTACTAAGTTTGTTATTGAAGCTTAAATTATTATGGCTTATATAGTTGACTGTGCTAAATTTCTGCTGCTTAAGTGACAGTTGAACATGACGTCTTCATTTAGTTGGCATCTCAATTCATTGGAGCTTTCAAACGCCTCTGCCTTTTGCCAATTATGTGGTTTTGCAGCACACCAAAGCCTACGCCGAAGGCAGCCTTTAAAAATGCGTTTTATTGGCAAAACGTTAAAAATGGGAGCTGGGAGCTGTCAAAACTGAGTGGATGTTCATCAGTCAAAGTCAAAGTTTATTTGAGTCCTCTGCAGCTTTAAATTAGTATCTTTGTCATAATTATATTACGAGTATGGAACGATGTACATAAATTAGTGTAACAATGTATTTGAAATTAATTAAATTTTAAGTTTTTATAATATTTTATTTGTATTTATTGTATTGTATTTATACAATACAAGATTTTTTTAATGTTAAAAAATATTTATATACTTTTATGACTTAGTTTTCCAGTGCCATACATCCAAATAAACTATATTTTATATATAGTATATTTTTGAATTCAATTAAAATATATTTTACAAATTTCTATAATGCAAGTTTTCAAAGCACTAACACTTTTCCCTTATAAATTTAATTATTTATTAAAATTAAAAATTCTAAATCTAAATCTTGCATTCTTAGACAACCTGTTATTATTATTTCTGCACTTATGGCATTTGTTAATTTTGCACATGCTCTAAATGAGCTTTGCATGAGGCCCACCCCTTGCTGATGCACCCTTTCGCATCACGCATGCGCCCCTTTTCCGCCTGCCTTTCTGCATGAGTCTGTCGTGCGTTATTACGCGTTGCAAGCATGCGCACATATTCAATTACACAGTCAGAGCCACAGCAACAACAACAACAACAACGACAACAGCAACGACGACGATGACAAGAGCATTGAATTGACAATAACCGAATAAGCAACCCCCAACCCCGTTGCGTGCCCAAATGAGCCCCTGAGTTTGGGATCGAAGTACGATCTCGGTACGCCATGTGCAGTTGAAAAAATTTTCTCACACTCGAAAAAACGGCTTGCTGTTGAGCACACTCTCAGCACGCCATGCTCATCATCCCCCTTCCCTGTTTTGCCTTTCTCGCTCTCTCCCTGTTTCTCTGTCGATCGGCTGCTCGCACTTCCTGCCCGTGGCCAAACTGGCCACGTATATTGTTTATATAGTTAACGAATGCGATACATTTAATCTTTAGTGTGTGTCAATTTGCCGTACAGTCATTTAGTTTGCATGCCCCCGCACAGCGTCCCTGCAGTCTTGTTTTTACACACAGTGCCCGGTTCGAGATCCCTTCTATCTGGTCTCGGGTCTCGGATCTCAGATCTCGGGTCCCACGACGTGCCCAGGCATGCCACTTAGCGTGGCCCAAGTGTTCAACAGAAGCTACAATTCAGCATTCATAATTGACAACAGCCAGAATAACAACAACGCCAACAGCAACAACAACTACAACAACAGCAACCTATGAGCCACGTCTTCTGACAAGAAAAAGAAGAAAATGAAAAAAGTAAAATAAAATAAAATAAAGGGCAGGTGGTAGTTTTTTCGGTAGTACTGTCCTCACTACTCGCAATGACTCGGTCTTGAGCTCGTTCAGATTTACAGTGGAGCAAGTGCGTTACATTTGTGATCTAATAATGCTTAAATGAATTTAGTAGAAATTTATAGAAATCAAGTTTTACGTTTACAATTCTTATTGTTAAACTCAAGGTCTTACTGATTACTTAGTCACCAGTCTTAGTCACCTAGTTTTGTGTGAAATCCCTATGAGGTGTCCCTCTAAAATTCACATTTTTAACCTTACACTACCATGCAACTTGCCACATTTACGAAACTTTATTCCCACGCACAGAAATTCTGAGACTAACCGTGTCAAGTACAAGGTAAAATCTGAAAATAAAGTTTAACAAATACGCACATTACCTTACACCAGCTCGCAACAGGCAGTATTTTCAATATTTTCCTTAAAATCTACTCAAAACCATATTCCCACGCACAGGCATCTCCAGAAACTCCGTCGTATCAAGTAGTTAAAGGCCACGTAAAATCCAAAACAGATTTTTACCTTTACATTCATCACCTTACACTACCTTACTACTTGCAGTATTTCCAATATATCCACTGGCAATATTCAGAAAACCTTATTCTCACGCACAGTCATATCTAGAAATTCGGAAACTTAGCGTATCAAGTAGAAAACATGCTACGTAAAATCCACAATAAATTTTACCTATTTTCTGAATTTTTACATCAAGTACAAAGAACACGTAGTGGAAAAACCGAAAGACGCTCATTCAGTGGAGCAGTTTATGAAAATTTGTGCATGTGTTTTGCCCACTGTGCAATGTGCATAAGGGCTCGACCAAGAGACTCGGCCTCTCTCTTTCTCTTTCTCGCCCTACACGGCCGACCGATTATAACTTATAACACCAACGAGCGAGAAAAATCTTGTGGGAAACTTGAGGGCAAAGTGTTTCCCACGATTCGAACGTCAATGTAAAAGAAAACAGAGAAGAGCTAAAAACAGCAATAACAAAACAACAACAACAAGCTGAACATGTGCAACAAACAACCACCACCACCACCAACACCATCACCAGCACTGCCACCAACACATGCACACACCATCAAATTCATCCCCTGCCAAGACAGAACTTGTTTGCCGAGCCAACAAGAGAAAAACCAACCACCGAGGATCGTTGCAATGCCGCAGGCGCAACGTGAGCCGAAAACCGAAACTCAAAATCCGAACGAACGAACCGAACACGATGACTGAGTAATTTGCTCGGCAGGTGCTGTTGTTGTTGCTGCTATTACTGCTGTTGGTCTAGCAGTTACGCTCTGCTCTCTTGCGCTCTCTGCATGCGTGCGCTGAGCACGAGACGTTGTGCAGTCGACGCAGGGCACGTGCAGCTATAAAAGCAGCAGTAACTGGAGACGACAGCAACATTCTCAACGCAATCGTCGTGAAGTGCACAACGAGTTCAAGTAACGAACACATTTCTTACGTCACAACACCAAACAACAACAAAAATCATGGCAACCAAATACGAACAGTCGAAAACTTATCAATACCGCAAAGTGATGAAACCTTTGCTGGAGCGCAAGCGTCGCGCACGCATCAACAAGTGTCTGGATGATCTCAAGGATCTGATGGCTGAATGTGTGGCACAAACTGGCGATGCTAAATTCGAAAAGGCTGACATACTGGAGGTGACCGTCCAATACTTGCGCAATCTGAAACAAACCAAGGCTGCAAATGCCGCTACATCAGCACCACAGCACAGTTTCCGTGCTGGCTACATTCGTGCCGCCAACGAAGTCTCCCGCGCTCTGGCTGCTCTACCAAAAGTAGATGTCGCTTTTGGCACCACACTGATGACACATCTGGGTATGCGACTCAATCAGCTGGAACAACCTGTGGAGCAGCCAATGCAACTGACACTGCACACACCTCTCAGCATCAATTGCAACAGCAGCAGCAGCCGCGATGTCTACAGTCCCGTCTCCAGTGGCTATGCCAGTGACAGCGATTGCTCCTCCGGCTCTTCCACACCCGTTGCCGCTCAATCTCTGCTCCAAATCAGCAGCACTGGCAGCGTCTGGCGTCCCTGGTAATAAGTCGACACAAGAAACCATCGGCATCCATCGGGGCAAGCGCGCAATTCAACTGTAGCTTTACAATGCTTTACAATGATCCTCATTTTGACTTAAAAATTTAATTAAGTGTTACGCAGTTTTATAAGTTAGGTCTGTGATAGGGCACATTTATTGACTCCAATTATAACAATTAGCCAGAAGTCTGTTAGCCAATACAAATTTTTATATTATAAGTAAAACATAAATACAAACAAACAATATGAAACAAAAATACGAAAATCTTTTATTTTGACAGTCCTCTTACAGCTATTCATATCCACAGGTTGCCGCTTCCTAATCAGAAACCAACTGATTGTTTACATCACTTAATAGTGTTAGTAATTAATGCTAATTAACATGTCGTTTCCAATTGGAAGACATGTTAAATCACTTGTAAATATTGATTAATTTTTAGAGATTTCCAAACAAACTTAGAATGACATATTGGATATTATATTCTTGTTTGATTCCAATTAAGTTTTAATTTTCCTTATTAAAATATTTTCTTCTCCTTTTTTCTATTCAACGGGTAGTATTTAAAATAACATTTGATAGAAGTATATTATATTTATATTTAAACAGACTCAATCAATCAATAATTTAACTAATAAATAAATTTTTAGAAAAAATTTTAATCATAAAACTATGCTCATAAACTCTACTTCATTTATAATATAAAATAAAAGGTGTAACACAAATAGGTTAGCTTAATAATCCTTTAGATACATTTTAATTTATTTTTCACTTTCTTAGTGTATCATTTATTTATTAATTATTAAATGAATTCAATTGTTTAATTAGTTTTATTTCATTGCATATCACCATTGTCTAATAGGCTTAAATTAGTTAGTGCACTTAAGTTACACAATTCGAAGATATTAAAGTGAACAAACTATATCATTTAAATGACTAACACAATTAGTACCTAAGGTTTAATTGCTTAGCATCTCAATCTAGAAAACTACCCAATTAATAGGCAATTCATCAATTAGCTGTCAAAGCAAACAAGAAGAAAATTGATAAATAATTTATGACACTTGGGTGCACACACTACCATACAAAATTCTAGGGACAAGAGGGGTGGCTAGTATCACCTCAACTTAACCCAGTTTCACCCAACGATCTCACCTCACCTCAGTTAGTCCACGCGCCGATTGATCAGATCGGACCACGCTTTCAGCGTCCGCCCGACCTGTGACTTGCGACCCAAACGACCCAAGGCGAAAGCCAAAGCCAAACGAAGCCAATATGCCACACTAATTGTGTCCAATAAACACTCATCATCAGGCAATGGGAATGAGCAATGTAGGTACCGACGGAGAATGAGACAAAGAGTGAGAGAAAGAGGGAGATAGGAACCGAGACCGCATTATGCCATCATCATCTGCATACATTGATGAAACAATAAGCGAGAGATGGCACGGCAGGATAACAATGGGTATGAGAACGGCCCACGCACACGCAAACGCACAGGATGAAGCAGTGAAGTATGCATTAAGGATAATAACACCGGGCTAAAGAGCAGCAGCAACAACAACAGCAGCGAAAACGAAAGCAGCAACAACAACTGCATGGCGATGCCCAAAACAGCGACAGCTGCAAAATTTTGTGTGCTCTGATCCTTTAAAAAAGCGAAGCATGTGGCCAAAAGGAAAACAAACGAAAAAAAATTGTGTGAGAAACTTACTTTCAGGTCGGTTCCCACGCCACGAGCCACAAGGATTGCTGATTGTCCTCCATGCCAGCCGCACATTGCAGCTGTTCCTTTGCTCACCGCTTTCAGCCTGTGTGCGAGAGGGAGAAGCCCTGCGTTGGCAGCGCAGGAAATTGTGTGTGCAAGCGAGACGTAATGCGCTCATGCGTGCCCATTGCCGAGGGTGGATTCTGAACTTGGGCCCAGCTATAAAAGCGACGCCCTGACAAGCAAAGAGCATCATTCACGATACAGCCAGCAACAAGGCAACAACGTAACAGAATTTAACAACAAATTCAACAAATTATATATTTACGTTAAAAATGGAATACACAAGCAAGACACAGATCTACCAGAAGGTGAAGAAGCCTCTGCTTGAACGTCAGCGTCGTGCGCGCATCAACAAGTGCCTGGACACATTGAAGACACTTGTCGCCGAGCTGCGCGGTGACGATGGCATTCTGCGCATGGACAAAGCCGAGATGCTTGAATCAGCTGTAGTATTTATGCGTCAGCAGAAGATGAGCAAATCGGTAGCAGCATCAACACCAGCATCAACACCAGCCATGCCATTGGAGAGTTTCCGCAATGGTTATATGAATGCCGTCAATGAGGTGTCACGTGTCATGGCATCCACACCTGGCATGAGCGTTGACCTGGGCAAATCGGTGATGACTCATTTGGGACGCGTCTACAAGAATCTGCAACAGTTCCATGAGGCGCAAACAATGACTGAGTCAGAGACAACAACTGAGCTGAGCATCAACTGCAACTCGGCGCCCCTCAGCCCCGCCTCGTCTGGTTATCACAGTGATTGCGAGAGTCCTGCACCATCGCCTATGCCAGTGGAAGAGAAACTGTGGCGCCCCTGGTAAAAGTAGGCAACAGGCAGCAAAAAGAAGACAAACTGAAACACAACTGTGATAACCAACTGTGATGGCAACAAAACAATTAGCAAAAACAAAACAATTAAATAAATGCAATAAGAACAACACAAATATTATATGATTTCAATTACTTAAATACTTAAGGGTGGGCAACAAAATTTATGATTCACTTTCAGCTCTAGTGACATTCTTCAATGAAACTATTAAAAATGTGAAGGTCAAAACCTTTTCTTTAAGAAAATGGGACATTTTTTTATTGAAAATTGTCTCTTATTAAAACATTATATATGTAAATAAGCACGTTTATAGTTACCTTATGGGCAGCTTAAGAAGTTATACATTAGAAAAAAATAATCAAACCTACAAATAAAGCAAATTTAAATACTGAAAAATATATTCCAATTAAATTTCATATCATGCACATATTAACACAATTTTAATTTGTATGGTAATGGTAATTCAATTTTATTAGGCTACAACAACTTAACACAAAAATTTGCTTTTATATTCATGTTTTTAAATAATTTTATTATATTAACCTTCATAATTTCTAAATTTAAAATCATTATTTGGCGCCCAGCCGATTTCACGAACTCGAAAGGCCCAGAGTTGTTAAGATAATGGTCGATAACATTGATAATCGTTTAATAAATAAAAGTCGCCGGTCGATAGACTGGGGAGGTTAGTCGATAACACCAAATAATAAAGTGATGAGATATATGTTACGATATATCGTCGGCGTTTTGCTTTTTCCACGCTTCAAAATCACGTTTGCAATTTAAAAACAAATCGGTAGTGCAGTTAATCCACTTCTACAAGTAATTGTGTACTTCGTGCTCTATAAAACTGTGTCGAATATTAATTAATACAGCCGAAAATCAATGTGCAAAATAGACGGCTAAAGCAGATGCGAAAAAATAGAGACGAGAACGAGAACGCCACACAACACATACACGACGCTCAGGCTGGCTGTCAGACGTAGCGAGTCGGTCGGTCGGTCGGTTGAAGAGGCCAGTTTTTACGGGCGAAATTCGAGTAAAAAATTTAATTTTTTTGCACTGAAAAAATCGGCTTGTGCAAATTTCAGTGCTGTGTATATTAGCGCACACAAAGTGGCAATAAAATGTGCAATTGAGGCGAGAGTTGAACGTCTAAACGTAAATTGGTAGTGCCAACAAATCCGTTTTTTAATTGCTTTTGTTTATTTTTTGTAGGGCCAATTTTTCTTTTGCGCTGCGCTCGTGTATGCCTCTGTGTGTGTGTGAGTTTTGCCACTCGTCCGTTTGGGGTGCGCGCGCGTGTATATGTCTGTCTGTCTGTTATGTGGATGTGTGTGTGAGCCATCAACTCGCTGCCGCACTAAACAGTGTTGCCAGGAAATTGCGAATAGTGTTCGGTATCCACTGATTATTTTGCAAAATGCAGTTGTTTAATCATTAAAAAATCGTAAACTTTATTGCAAATAGCAGGTGTTAAACTAAATACAATTTAAATAGTTAGTGCCGATATCAGTGCCAAAACTGTGCCCCGGTAAGAGGTGGCAACCCTGCGTAATTGCAGTCTGTCTGTATATGTATTGCACGGGGTACATTTGTTTGTGCAGAGCGTGCAGTCAGCGTGCGTTGCTTTTGCAAAAATAACATGCCGCAATAATGTGGAAATTGTTTAAAATAAGCTTTAAAAGCTGACAAAGAAGTGAACGATTGATTTCTTTCTTAATCTGCATGCCTTTTTTTTGCGTAACATTTCTCCCAGGCACATGCAACTGTGCGTTTGATTTTTTCGGCGGTAAACACTCACACTCATACCCTCGTACATGCGTCGTTCTCTATATGTGTGTATGTGTTCACTCGTTGTTGCTGGCATGGCTGCCATTGCTGAGATGCTCAAAAATACGTGAGCGCGATATTATGTGTGTGTGTGTTTCCGTATATACGTGTGTGCGTGAGATTCTACGTATCGAAAAAAAATGGTGCAAAATAACGACCAATAACTAAGAAACGTAAAATTCCATTTGCAGGATACCCGCAAACCGCTAGACAATATGGAATCACCGGAGTTAAATTAAATACAAAACCACAACAAAAGCAATTAAACGCTTGCAAAATTTTATATGTGCTCCGGTGCTAGTACTGCTAATTTAAGCAGAGGAGAGTTCAATCTCAGGGTGCCAGCAGCAGCGGGCAGCGGTGAGCTGCCAATAGGAAGAGGAAGCTAACTCACTAACTAATCCGCAGACCACCAACAATAAATTAAAAAATATAATAAATAACTGAAAAGAAACACAA
This sequence comes from Drosophila dunni, assembly GCA_018152125.1. Classification (NCBI taxonomy): domain Eukaryota; kingdom Metazoa; phylum Arthropoda; class Insecta; order Diptera; family Drosophilidae; genus Drosophila; species Drosophila dunni. The sequence goes on along the minus strand of JAECXC010001917.1, from coordinate 16,708,460 downwards.
AACAAGTTACGATAGAACAAAACACAACGGATATTTGTTGCTGTTCATCTCGGGGAACGTTCTTGGGCAACCATTAAGCAGCAAATAGCAATAATACAATAACAACACAACAACAACAACAATGTACCCCCAACCGGTGCGTCACCCCGCCGCCGGGGTAAGTATACAACAAATTGCAATGGGACCCAATCAAGTGTTTTGCTAATTGTGTTTCGCCCCCATGTCCATCTTCAATCTGTACAGGGACCACCACCTCAGGGCCCAATCAAATTTACCATTGCCGATACATTGGAGCGCATCAAGGAGGAGTTCAATTTTCTGCAGGCACAATATCACAGGCAAGTATCTACGATCCACGATAGACGACCCAGTAGAACACGTTTTATAAATCAGTTTAATAGATATGTAGTAAGGCTTATGAGGGGAATCCTTTTAGACTTTCTGTTTATATTATGTACGAATTGAAAGCAATTTCTTAAAACCCTTAGCTAAACTTTTTACTTATAAAAAAAGATTTGTGTATTTCTGTTATGTGAACTAAACCCTTAGTAAGGACATGAAAATGTCTTCAGTTTTCTCACGAAGTTCAATTTTTTAAACTATTCGTATGATTAATATCCCTTTGAGGCTGATTGTACACAAAAAGAAACCACATTAACAATCTTGGGTTTAATTTCGCTACAACAAAAAACGGAAGAATGTTGGATTCTGTAGGTTTTTCAAGATAGCATGCTTTACTGGGATATTTCAGCCTTAGTGTGTCTTTTGCTGTATAAACCGGTTTCCCAGGCAGCGCGCCATATGCGCTGGTCATAGGATTTTTTTCTGCTTTTTTTTTTTTTTTAACCGGCACGACGACGGAAACGTTGCCCGAGATTTCTTTCTTTAAACTAAACTAATTTGCCCTTTTGATTATTTTTCCTGTGAATTTCAGCATTAAATTGGAGTGCGAGAAGTTGGCAACCGAAAAGACCGAAATGCAGCGTCATTATGTTATGGTAACAAGAACAACAAAAAACAATACGAAACACTGAAAAAACACTAACTTTCAATTTCAATTTGTATTCTTATCTCCACTCTCTCCCACACAGTACTATGAAATGTCCTACGGCCTTAATGTGGAAATGCACAAGCAAACGGAAATCGCAAAGCGTCTAAACACACTGATCAATCAGCTACTTCCATTCCTACAGGCCGATCATCAGCAGCAAGTGCTACAGGCGGTAGAGCGTGCGAAGCAGGTTACAATGCAGGAGTTGAATCTGATCATTGGGGTAAGTTTGGGATCGATACAAAGCAGAATTATATTTAAATTTGGGGGAAAGCACAGTGAGTTTGCGGAACACCAAATTATATTCTATTCTTCTCATAAACTTAACCAGTTTTCAAGTCTAAATTATGACTTCATTGTATTTATTTTGGGAATTTTAGGAAGTGGGAGTGGTCCAATGATCTAAATTTGATTAACCAGCTTCCCCTCGATTCTTTCAAGTTCACTGTGCTTTGATTTAATGATTCAAAGTCTAAGATCGACTTATTTCAAATGTTTCTGAACAGTCGCAGACAAAACTCACTTTAGAGCAATTTTAATTTTATGAGTGAAACTAGTTTAATAAGTCTTATATTTTTAATTTCCATATAAATTATAAACAAACTATCTCCCAATACGAAACTATAAAAATGTATATGATTTGATTATAAATCAATGTGCATGCGTGTATGTGCGTGTGTATGTGGCAGCATCAGCAGCAACATGGAATACAACAACTTTTAGTAAGTTATTTATTAATTCTTTTTTTTTTTTTTTTTTTTTTTTTTGTTCGTTGCAATTTGCGTTCATTTGTTTGTTTGCTTGTTGCGCTAATTTCTTACCCGCTCTCGCTCTTCACAACGTGTTTATCATTTAAGTTGAAGTCGCCGCTTGTTGTTCTACTTGTTGTCAATGTTGTTGTTGTTGGTGTTGTCTGCACACACACATAAGCACAGAAACACACACGCACCTACATCAAAACAGCTTTTGTGATGAGTCCCAAAGCCAAATAATAACCGAAGAGGCCGTCAATCTTCTTTATATTTGTTAAAAACTGACTAACACAATCGCTTGTGGTTTTCCGATTTGCAGCAACAAATACACCAACAACAGGTGCCTGGAGGGCCACCACAACCGATGGGCGCACTGAATCCGTTTGGAGCATTGGGCGCCACAATGGGCTTGCCACATGTGCCCCAGGGATTGCTCAAAGCGCCGCCAGATCATCACAGGCCGGATATAAAGCCAACAGGCTTAGAGGGACCAGCGGGCGCTGAGGAGCGCTTGGTAAGTAACCACTTTAGCTTCAAATGATAAGAAATATGAACTAATCTGCTATTTGTTTTATACAGCGCAATTCGGTTTCACCGGCGGATCGGGAGAAGTATCGTACACGCTCTCCATTGGACATTGAGAACGATTCGAAGCGTCGAAAAGATGAAAAACTGCAAGTAAGTAGATACAGATATATATTTATGTATGTATTTGTGTATGTATTACAAGATAATTCATAGTATACTCGTATCATTGTGTCATCAGCTGTTGCTGCCTCTCAACTCACCAAAACGTAGCCTAATATCATAATGTAGTTGTTGTCGTTGTTTATACTGCCTAATAACTTAACTAATAACTCCCCAATCTATCACATCCATGAGCTTTCATACCATTAACCTGAAATCTATAGTCTATAACTAATCAATTAGTTATACTTCTAATTGTATTTGTAGTCTTGTGCAATAAACAATTTAATTGTTGTTTGTGTTGTATTATTATTGTTGTTGTTAAACATTTTGTTTTATTGTGTTTGTTTGTTTTTTCAAAAATTATTTGCAGGAGGATGAAGGCGAAAAAAGCGATCAAGATTTAGTCGTAGATGTTGCAAATGAAATGGTGAGTTGAGTGTCAGCCCTGATTCTCATGCTGCAACAAACCAAATCTACACACAAACACGCATACCACAGACAAACAAACACACACAATTGGAAGTCATGTAAAGATTTAAACCCATTTAACTAATTTCTTCAATGCTTCTTGCAGGAATCCCACTCACCACGTCCCAATGGCGAACACGTGTCCATGGAGGTGCGTGATCGTGAGAGCTTAAACGGCGAGCGTCTGGACAAACCTGGCAGCAGTGGTATCAAACAAGAGCGCCCACCCTCTCGATCTGGCTCAAGTTCATCGCGTTCCACACCCAGCCTCAAGACAAAAGATGTAAGCAGAAGGGGAATGTATAAACAGATTAATAAGTTACAAATGAGTTCATAAAACTCTTTCGTTCATTCGTTTAGTTTGTGCTGAACAAACCTGTTGTGAATAATGAACATTTGTTTAATTATTTTAAGTGGGTAGCACGAGTTTAAGTGTTAAGTGGTTTAAACAATTATTTATTACCGGGAAAAGTGTGATGATTAACATTAGTTCCCTTTGTATGTAAACAAATTTCGAAATAATTATTACTTTTGTTGTAAACTTTTACTAGATGGACAAACCGGGCACACCGGGAGCGAAGGCACGCACACCGACACCAAATGCTGCCGCACCATCTCAGGGCCCAAATCCTAAACAAATGATGCAACAAGGTGGCCCACCGCCAGCTGGGTATCCAGCGTCGCCGTATCAGCGACCGGCAGATCCCTATCAGCGTCCGCCATCGGATCCCGCCTATGGACGACCACCGCCAATGCCGTACGATCCGCATGCGCACGTTCGAACAAACGGCATTCCACATCCTTCGGCTCTAACTGGTGGAAAGCCGTAAGTACCAGATTATCTTATCATAAAGATTCTATTATTTATATTGAAATTCTTTTCTTCTTTTGGCGTACAGTGCATATTCTTTCCATATGAACGGCGAGGGCAGTTTGCAACCGGTGCCATTCCCGCCGGATGCGCTTGTAGGCGTTGGCATACCGAGACATGCGCGGCAAATTAATACGTTATCACATGGTGAAGTTGTTTGTGCGGTAACCATTTCAAATCCTACAAAATACGTATATACGGGTGGCAAGGGGTGCGTTAAAGTGTGGGACATCTCACAGCCGGGCAACAAGAATCCTGTTAGCCAATTGGATTGCCTGCAGCGCGATAATTACATACGTTCGGTGAAACTGCTGCCGGATGGACGCACACTTATTGTCGGTGGCGAGGCATCGAATCTATCCATATGGGATTTGGCCAGCCCAACGCCACGAATTAAAGCCGAGCTAACCTCAGCGGCGCCTGCCTGCTATGCGCTAGCCATCAGTCCCGATTCAAAGGTGTGCTTCTCGTGTTGCAGTGATGGCAATATCGCTGTCTGGGATCTACACAACGAGATATTGGTGCGTCAGTTCCAGGGCCACACAGACGGTGCCTCGTGCATTGACATAAGCCCGGATGGCTCACGATTATGGACAGGTGGACTGGATAATACGGTGCGCTCGTGGGACTTACGCGAGGGCCGCCAACTACAACAGCATGATTTCAGTTCTCAAATATTCTCGCTTGGCTACTGTCCCACAGGTAAATGAAATTAACAACTTTTCTTACTCTCAAATGCTAAAGTTAACTGTGTTCATAGGTGACTGGCTGGCTGTTGGCATGGAGAATTCACATGTGGAAGTATTGCATGCATCAAAACCGGACAAGTATCAGCTGCATTTGCACGAGAGCTGCGTTCTGTCACTGAGATTTGCCACCTGCGGCAAATGGTTTGTTTCCACCGGCAAAGACAACCTGCTAAACGCATGGAGAACACCATATGGTGCCAGTATATTCCAGGTGAGTTTCAATATTACAGCGTACAATTATATGTCGCTTATTTTATCTATTTATCGAACATCATTTTAATCCTTCTTTTATATTGCTTGCAGTCCAAGGAAACATCATCCGTACTTAGCTGCGACATATCAACTGACGACAAATATATTGTGACGGGTTCGGGCGATAAAAAGGCTACTGTCTATGAAGTTATTTATTAAATGAAAACTAACACACACACACACAACAGAGGAAATCCACACTTTTCATTTTGTAATAAGCGCATATAGGTTTTTATTACAACTAAAAACAATACAACAAAATCAAGAAAAATACACACACAAAACATAAGCAAAAACAACAACAATAACAGCATCAACAAAAGGCAGCGGCAGCAAGCAGCGCAATGCATAAAGAGCGAAGCAAAAAAAAGTAAATCTATAATATAAATATATTAAAACAAAAATGAAAGAAAAAAAATATAAAAATTTAAGCGTACATTTAGCTACTAAGCTTAAGCTAAGTCCAATAAAAAAAAAAGTTGAACACAAATTGCAAAGTAAAACAAAAACCTAAACCCAAAACAAAATAATATTGTAATGATAATAATAATGCAAAGCGAGTGCAAGAAAAAAACAAAACAAAACATAAATAAGGGTATAAAAACAAAAGGAGTAATAACAGTCGGCGTTACCTACCTATACGCTCATCAAAAGAATTAAGTGCAGGGTCTACACCCAGCATGGATTAGTCATTGCAGGAGCGTTGAGATTATGATTATCAGATGAGTTAGTTGAGTTACGATATGTCAGATACTATTGTGAGTGCTTTTAGTTTGTCTACTGTGTTTTATAAGTCGGCAGCGAAATTTTTTGTACAACAACAAAAGAAAACAGTAAGATAACAATAGGAACAGATCGTTTAATCAATAATGCAAATGCAAAACAGAATTAAACTATACTTTAGTTTGTCAATTTATTTGAATTAGTGATTGCTTCACTGCTCCCACCACTGTCCAATACTGTCCCTCCCCTCTCCTTTCACTTCGAACACTAAACTCATTTGCATGCAGAAAGGTATATATATATTTATAAATATATATGTATTTATGAGTGTATATGTATATACATATAAATATAAATGAATATAATTAGTAAGCGGTTTAGTTAAGAATTTTACATTATAAATAAATACAATAACAACCGAAGCAGGGCGCCACCAATATATAAACCCAAATCAACACACACACATGCACACACTCTCCCACAAACCATCAATAACGGGAGGCGCCAAAGCAGCCAGCTTTTGCTTGTATGTAATTTGAGAAAAATGAGAAAATCAACAACCTTTTGTCTTAAAACAACAACTGTAAAATCCTATGTTTTGTGAAGCTAAAATAACAACAGGAACAACAAACAACAAAAAGATAAAGCAAAACAAAAAAGAAAACTTGTTTACACATTAGTTTATATAGAAATGAATCGTATATATACATATATATATATATTAATAAATATATATATTATATATAGAATGTGGGCACATCTCGCGCCCAGCGAAAATTGTAATAAGCAAACAGAGAATAGAGTGCAGCACACGCTTCGATTTTTAATTTTACAAATATTATTATTATTATTGTGGTTATATATGTATATAATTATATTATAAATAATTGAAGCAAAAACGAAAAAGAAAAATAAAAAATTATATATGTAATCAAAGTATAAGTTAAAGTACATCGAACTGGAACTCTAGAAAACATCTGTCGTATAGATACTACGCTGCCGCGGTAATGGAGCGCCCTGTTGCCGCGATAGCTTCTTGTGCAGCTCGCGAAGAGTCTCGCACTGACGACCCGATATCTGACGGAACTTGTCGATGGCAATCGGCAGCAGATTGTCCACCAGAAAGATTTTGTTCTTCATCACGAAGTTGGGCTGAAAGTGTAAATGCATGAGCATATGAGCATAGAATACGAAAACTGTTAAACTTACATCTACGGCCATGTCGCTAGGTGGCTTGAGTGCATGCTGTTCCATAAAAAGATCCCGCAGCAGCTGCTCCAGGCTCTGCATTAGCGCTTCACCCTTGGCCAGGCAGCCGCAGTACTCGGTCAGCTGAAGAAAATGTCGTACAAAGACAAGTGTGGATTGTGTTAGATTCAACCATGTGTCTCCTGTGGTCTGGGCACGCATATCAATGCCCAGCGTGTCCAGTTCGTGGAGCAGACGCTTTAAATTGGATTTTGTTTGTAGATTATACGGCTGCCAGCTCTCCTCGGTACGGCCTACAGCATCCAGGAGACGCTGCTTGGACTCCTCAATCAGAGACTCCAGAGTTGTGCGTAGCAGACCTTCCAAATGGTAGCTTATATCAAGACCAATCTCGGTTAGCTTGGTGGCGGGCTTACGTACGCGTTCCACACACTTGGCCACCGCCTCCAGGGATGTGCCCTTAGTCAGATAGTGTTTAATCAGCTGGCTAGCAAAGTACTGCAGCTCCGCATTGCACCACACTACGAGAGCTGTTTGAAGATGGAAAGAGTTTAGTTGAGTTTACTAGGGGGTCAACAATTCTACTTACCACTGACACACGCTGGCTGCTGCTCGAAAGCGCTGAGGAAATCGCATGCTACTTGGGTAAGATCGCAGAAGAATAACTCAGAGATTTCAGCGTTATTGCGACGTGCCTCCCGCTGTGCCACTCGCAGACTCACCGTGCACACCTTCAGCAGTGTGGCACTCGCCTGCCTGGACCGGTCCATTTCCACGAGTATCTTGAGCGGACGCTGGGCAGCGCGCAGGGCTATCTGTAGATTGCGATGGTGGCTATTGGACAGTTCTTGAATCAGGACATTGGTAAGCTTCTGTTCCTGCTGCTTTACTTTCTGTTCAATCGCATCTGCTTGTGGAGACTTCTTCCTATTCTCGGGAACCCGCAGAAAGTCCTGCGTGCGCTTGATCAGCGCTTGGGCGTCCTCAAAGTGCCGTTGTGCCACCAACGTTTGCAACTCCTCACTGGCTGTGCTTAACCACTCGGGTGTTTCATCCTCCAGGGATTTCGGTTGTGAATCAATTGGACTTATTGCTGGCGTCTTCTCCGGCGTTGTGCCCTTCGAGGGGGTCTGTTGTTGTTTGGCAGCTCGCCCTGGTGGCTGCGGTGCTTGTCCCTTCTTCGGTTTCTTTTGCTGATCGAAACGAAAGGCTTCCTCCAGCTTATCGATCCATTCACTTTTACCCGCAGCTGTTATACTCTGATAAATCTTGGAACCATCGGGCGTTATGATATTAATGGCATTCTTAACACCATCCAAATCTTTAATATTGATGACAGCAATCTTTTTGGGATCATATTCCGTGAGTAGCTCCAGTCGTCTGTTCAAATTTAAAAGTGTTTATAAACTAATTTTAACATTTAAGGATTCTTTGCAGATTTCTTACTTATCATGCTTCAGTTTGCACACAATGAGTACATCGTTGAAGAGAAAGAAGAAGACTCGCTGTATGGGCCGATAATCATTAGCATCTAGTTCAATGAGTGCTCCCTCGTTAAGGAATGTCTTGCCCTCCAGATTGCCATTGAATCCCTGTACCATTTCCTTAACAGCCCGTGTCGCATGACTGTTCTCCACTTCCTCAGTGGGTGCACTGGTCTCTGCCTCAACGCTGTCCGCCTTCAGGTGACTGCTCGGCTTGCCATCGGTCATCGTGGCCAGTATGTTACGCTGCTCAATGAGTATGTGCGACAGCTGATACATTTCCGACTCCAGATCTGCAAAAGTGATTCGAATTTGAATATGATATGAATATGATAATGATAAACTATTTGCCACCTACGTGATATCTCTTTAGCAGTTTCAATAAACTGCATATAGTTCTTTTTGCAGGTTTGCTTGAGAGTCGCCGACGTCTGCTCATTGTAAGCTTCGATTTCCTTCTTCCGCTGTTGCAAATCGCTGCCACCTACACATTCCCGTGTCAGCTCCTTGGTGTCTGTGTAAGAGTTTGGAAATGATATTGACCATTACACTCATATAGGCTACAACTTACATTTATCCACGCTAAAGTTGACCTCATCGAATTCCTTCATCGTCACAGCAGAAAATTACTCCCAAATCTGATATTGATAGTTCAGCGTCTGCTGTTGTTGTGGACAAAACAACGTAAGCGTAAAGTGCACAACGTAAGCGCACACTGAGTTACGTATGGTTAAAGTGGGGCGTATAGGTTCATGAATAACTGGTTTACCCAAACATAGCAAAAACAACAAGACACTTATTATGCATTTTTTGTTATTAAATAATTCACATTTCATAACAATATTCGTTTGTTGTTATTTCAAATATTTATACAGCTGATAAACATTGCGTTTACTGCAGAAGGTAACAGTGCCCATGGAGTAAAAAATGTTAATGCGCTGTAAATTAATTAAGTGGCAACGCCACGCCTTCGTTTGTTGTTTTGATGAGTAATTTTCAAGAATTTCATTCCTATACAATTCCTCAGGTCGTAATTACTAATAAGTTATTAAATTGCTAAAATGGATTGGCTTTTTGGAAAGAAGATCTCACCGGATGAGATGCTGCGTAAAAATCAGCGCGCCTTGAACAAGGCGATGCGCGATTTGGACCGGGAGCGCATGAAAATGGACCAACAAGAGAAGAAAATCATTGCGGACATAAAGAAAATGGCCAAGGAGGGTCAAATGGATGCGGTAAAGATCATGGCCAAGGATCTGGTGCGCACGCGTCGCTACTCCAAGAAGTTCATGCTCATGAAGGCAAACATACAAGCAGTCTCGCTTAAGATACAAACGCTCAAATCTCAAAACACAATGGCCCAAGCCATGAAAGGTGAGTGTCGTTCGTTGCGGAAGGGTGGGAGGTTGTGGGCGTGGGAACTGACTCACAACTCATGTGTTGTAACACTACTCCTACAGGTGTCACCAAGGCCATGCAGAACATGAACCGACAGCTGAATCTCCCGCAAATCCAGAAGATCTTGCAAGATTTCGAAAAGCAATCCGAGATGATGGACATGAAGGAGGAGATGATAAACGATGCCATCGACGATGCAATGGAAGACGAGGGCGACGAGGAGGAAACAGATGCCGTTGTCTCCCAAGTGCTAGATGAACTCGGCCTACAACTGGGCGAACAGTTGGGTGATCTGCCCAGTGCCTCAGGCTCCCTGTCCGTGGCAGGCGGTGCTACTGCCCAGAAAGCGCAAACAGCTGTTGCAGCCGGTGGTGCTGGCGGTGGCCCAGCTCCCAGTGGCGGTGGAGGTGCTGGTGCGGGCGGTGGTGCGGCTGGAGGCAGCGGAGGTTCCACGCCCATGTCCGATGCAGACGCCGACTTGCAGGCGCGCCTGGATAAGCTGCGCAAGGATTAGTTTAAGCACCGTTTCCGTCATCTGCCGTTTTGTATGCTACCCACTGTTGACTTTTAAGTAACACACCATGTTAATCACTTTGATATTTCTGTTTTCCGGACGACAAAAAATGAAAATCGCTTGAAAAAATGCGTTTAAAATTTCAGTTATGATAACAAGCGTATATTTCAGTAAAGGGATCAGGGTACATTTAGATTTGGGAACAACACACATACATTTGCAGGTAAACAATTTTATCAATCTATAGAGAATTCACTAGTTAAGTTAAGTTTAGTATTTAGTACTTCACTGGAAGCCACTGGCCACAAATACCCGCTCCACATCCTGGAAAACCTTATCAGCATCGGGGCTGGCGTCGATGGTTTTTACTTGACCTGCACTCTCAAAGTGTTTAATGATGGGCAGCGAGTCGTTGTTGTATGTCTGGATACGCTTCTTGAGGCTGTCCATGTTGTCGTCAGTTCGACCAGAGCCGCTTTGGCCACGTCCCAGGCATCGCAGCACGCACACATCTTCGGCGCAATCGAAGAAGAGCACAAACTGCATTTCCGTCTTATCGGACATTTGACGATTCCAGCCATCCAAATTATCCTGGTTACGTGGGAAACCATCGATTAGGAACTTGGACTTGCCCGAGTTTTTCATGGCGTTCTCAAGCAACGAACACGTGACCTCGACTGGCACAATTTTGCCATTTCTGATGTATTCCTCGATGAGCTGACCAAATTCGGAGCCCTCGCGCGCTCGCTCCTCCCTGAGTAGATCTCCAGCTGATAAATGGGTGAACTGAAAGCGTTCCACGATTTTTGAGCATTGCGTGCCCTTTCCAGCACCCGGGCCTCCCAGTACGAAAACAACCTTTGGCTTTTCACTGGACATTGTGTGCCGGTGTTTTATGTTCGTTGTGAGGTAATTACTTTTGCAGACGTTGTTGTACTGATGGGAATGTTGGAATTGCTGAGTCAGCAGTGTACCTCTTTGGCCAACAGACTCAACTGTGTTTGCTGCAATACGCGTAAATGCGCGCCACATTGACAACTGAGTGGAATTCTCGCGGTGTTATCGTGTATACCTAATTAATTCCAGTGGAAGCGGAAGTTGTGACGTCACCAGTGGTGTGAAACTACCAGGGATGGATAAATATCTAACAATTATATACATTTCAATGTTTTACTGGTATATTAATTCAAATAGCTGATAATAATAAAACAACTTTAATACTGGTAAAAGATCGTTGCAGTTATTATTTAATTTGTGATGATTCATCGCTTTGGAAGGCAGTGTGAATCAGCTGTTAAAGAGAAACAACAAAGTTGGCTGTTAACCAACACTGTTTCTCTGTTCCCGCCAATAGCGAACATTTTAAATGGGCTTTACAATTGTATTTATTAAGTTGATTAAATGAGCTGCGCTTGGTTTTTCTGTATTAAATCGGCTACCAACTGGTAGGGTATTATGTGCTGCGAGCCTGGCGCCAGGTCCACCTCCTCATCATCAACGCCCACTATAACACCAGACACTGAAAAGCAGGCAACAAACTAATATGTAAACGAACAGAAAGTGCAATCAGTACAAAAAACATACCTGCAATTTTTGCTTTGAGAAACACATGGCTCATTAAATTGGGTGTAACGATACGTTGCTCGGCTTCTCCACGCTGCTGGTTCGGCATGTACTGAGTGGCCACTTTGGTGAAGTAATCATCAACGTGGGTTGCAAAATCCTGTGCATACTTGGCCTCCTCTGGCGACAGACGCTTGTCGGCTGCATCTCTTGTAGCCTCCTGATTGAGTATGTGCTGAGTATAAGTCTCGATCTTTTGCAGACGACAGCGTAAATAACTGGCCATAATGTATCGAATACGCTCCAACTCCATTTGATGCACCACAAAGCGAAAGTCATTCTTGTCCAGATCTTTCATTTGCTCTTCCATGTGCGACACCTGTGACAGCATAAGCTCAAGCATATCCGTCTGATGCTGCAGTAACTCCGGAGCGCAGATTTCATTGGTCCAAGCGGTCTCAAGAATTTCTAAGACCTGTAAAAGCAACAAGTTTCAGTTTACACTTTGTTAGCAGTTTAAGCCTTTTACCTTTTGTGCTGTTATAGGCTCTGCATCGTCATCATCATCATCTTCATAGGCAGCAGCTAACGCAGCCTCTGTACTCAGGTCTTGCTCATTTAAAGCCTCTTCTAGATTTTCACTTTCCGACATGATAAACAAGTCCGCAATTATTGGCGCGTCGGTAAATAAACAAATCGGACAGCTGTTGGCTACGTTTATGTGTGAATGATAATAGTGTGCTTAGCAAACAAAACAGTTGCTCAACACTGGAACTACACGCGATGGCAGCGACGACAACAGAACAACAAACGGAATTTCGAAAGAATTTTCGCTTAATTGTTGAAAGAATCTTCAACAATTGGCAAAACTTACGTCTAGCCGTTGAGCATGGCATGGGAGGACGCAATGGCCAACAGGTAAGTGCTCGCTACATACAAATTAGTTTCCATCTCTAACCTAACCACACCGCAGGTGGCGATTGAAATCATGGAATACACATATAACTACTGTGTGGGAAACGAGAACATAACGCAAGGCGAGCTGCAGGATGTAATCGAAGATCTTATGGATCAGGAATTCAATACGCTGTGCGATGATCACTCCATACCCGAAATATGCCGCAATTTGCTGCGCTACAAACAAATGGCAAGGGCATCTCAGTATCCAGAGATCGAAGTAGAACTGAACAAACTGCCACAGGGCAAGGATTGGCTGCGACCCGATGTCAAGATTACCTACACACCCATAGACAACGACTCGTCATCGGACGAAGACATGGATGACGATGATGAGGACGGTGACGATGCCATGGATGGAGACGCGAGCGACGAGGAGCAGGCCGCAACTAGCAGCGGCCGAGTTACCCGCTCCCAGACCCGTAAACAGCAAGCTGATCAGTTTGTGGAGCCAGAGGAAGGCTGGACGACTGTGCGTAGGAAGTAAAATAAAATAGCAAACAATTTGTTAGTTATAAAAAGTGGCGTTTACTTCTTGCAAGTCTAGAAATCTAAGTGGTGGTATAGGGGAACGTGTCTTTGGTCTGTGCGTCACCTTACAAAGATCACATTGGATTGGGGGTGCTTCCGGTGTCTTCCGGCTGGCTGTGGCTTCGGAACGCTCCCCATTCAGCTGTGACCACGATGTGAAAGGTGTGCCTTTGGGTAGCACCAGTTTGAGGTCAACAACTGATGCAATTGAATCAATATTGGGTGTCAAAGCCAGATTTATAGCCGGATAGATGATGAAGGAAAAGAAGACGCCCACAAGAATCAGCACAGGAACAAACGCGGCGAAATACTTGTCCGGCAAATGGGAATGCAGTCCCAGCTCCACGGGCAGATAGGCCCACGCCACGTATATGAAAAACAGCACTGTGAAGAGCATATAGAATGCGAATCCATAGATGGCTCTATGCGGAGTCGGAGCTGGACTGTGTTCCGGCATTTTGGATATCTTTCGGTTGTTCTCCTCCAAAGAGCTTGATGGTGTCCTGGCAGAGAAGCAGGCTCTCGAAGAACGAGGTTATAGCAGTGCGTAAGCTTTTCACTTGGTCAGCACTGAAGTGCACCACGAGCACGTCGTCTTCCAGGCTCAGCGTCTTCTTCACAAAGTTTCGGCGGGGCTCCTGATCCACACTCAGCACGCGATAAGCAATTTCTGCGTGCTTCGGCGTATCAAAGGGCAATCTTATCGTGCTGTTAATTAAAATATATTAATATTTTAACCATTTGAGCTTAGCTAACTTACGATTCGTTAGGTTTACAAACGTCAGCCTGCTCTGGCATTATGCTTGTTAATTTCAAGAAACTAAATGAGAATACTCGAACATGCTAATGTCAATTCGCAGTGTGAATGGCAATTTCACAGCTAATGCTTTTAAGGGCAGACAGCTGTTCGTTTAGCAGAGACACAAACCCTAGAGTTAACCCCAAGCACCCAGCAATAAAATAATTGATAACGTTTCCAACTTGTATTTTCTTTATTACAAAATGCTTCCTCGTCCAATTCTTAATTCAATGAATAATCCTTAGCATATTTACTTCTTGGACTTGACACCGCCCTTGGGTGCGGGTTTCTTGGATGCAGTTTTGACAGCGGTCTTGCCACCGGTCTTACCAGCGGGCTTCTTGGTAGGCGCCGCCTTGGTTGGCTTCTTCTCCACCTTCTTGACGGGCTTAACGAGAGCATCGCGCTGGCTCTTCAGGGCCTTGACAATCTTCTGTTCCTCAATGAGGAAAGCGCGCACAATACGCTCACGCAGACAGCTGTGGCACAAGACACCGCCGTAGGTACGGGACACGGTCTTGAGGCGCTTGGACATGCGTGGGCGCTCGCTGGGGCGGGATGGGGTGATGCCCTTAAGCTTCTCCTTGCACTGACCGCAACGGGGCACGGTCTTGTTCTTCTTCACATACTGGTATACCAGACGACCACCGGGAGTACGCACACTGTAAACAAACATCCAATTAGAATAAATCACAAACTTTGTTCACTTGTAACTTACATGCGCCTCTTGTTGGATCTGGTGTTGTATGACAGACGTCTCCTCAAAGTCAAGCGCTGGACCATGTTGCAGCTGCTGTTGTTGCCATTTTAGATTTTGGTTATTAGTAATTCAAATGTCCAGGTAATCAGTTCCGATAAAAGATGCATAAAATAGGCAGAGAAAATAATACGATTTACATAAGTAAGGTGCGATAATATGAAGCATATAATTCTCAGTCATTGTGTATTGAAATTTGCAATAATTCTTTAGCCGTTTAACGGATGTTGACAGATTATTTGGCAAATTCACAAAAAGCAAGCTTTACATACTTGTAGTAAAAAACCAAAAGAGGGAAAGAAGAAGCAAATCAACGTGAAGTTGGCTGCCGGTCGCAAAAAAAAGTGTTGAAAAGGGTACTTATAATTGTGCTAGTATTTTTTGTCTACACTTTTTGATAGAAAGGCCACACTTTATCTGGTAGAGCAAAATAAAACAACAGATTCTTTAAATAAAATTGAATGATTCAGTTGCATTTATATTTTTAAATTATTGTAAAAAAAAGAATTTGCTGTTGCAACAAATTAAGTGCTTACTGGGGGTTGTAATAGGGCTTAACCAAGTACAAACAGTTGATTCGTTTAAAATATTCACGCGGTTCAAGCATTATATGTGTCCATGATGTTGGTCACACAGTTTTGCATTAATATTGCCGCTCGCGGTATAACTTGGCCCACGCGTATCGGTTTGATCCACCGTAGAATAATCAACAAGTGACAACAAAAAACAATCATGAGTTTTCTGAAACCAAAGACACACATAGAACAGGGAGACGTAGTCATCCTATATCTGAGTGTCAACTCCATGCACGCTATCGAAGCGGTACCCACAATAGTAAACAAAAAAGGGGAAACAATATCGCACATCTTCCAGACACCCTACGGTTCACTTAAAGTAGAAAGTGAGTTACTAAAATCAGTTTCAACTAAGAATATTGATTACTAATATATTTTGTATTGCTCGCAGATATTATCGGCGTGGAGTATGGAAGTCGGGTGGAGTTATCCAAGGGCTGGGCACACGTGCTGCAGCCCAATCCTGAACTCTGGACACAAACATTGCCGCATCGCACACAAATTATCTATACGCCGGATATAAGCATGATACTCCATCAGCTGGAAGTGCGTCCCGGCGCTGTGGTTATTGAATCGGGCACCGGTTCCGGTTCATTGTCCCACTATTTTCTGCGCGCGCTTAAACCAACGGGACGTCTCCATACATTTGACTTTCATGAGGCCCGAGCGGATCAGGCGCGCGACGAGTTTAAGCGGCATGGACTCGCAGACTTTGTAACGGTCTATCACAGGGATGTGTGCAATTTAGGCTTCACCAGCGAACTCGATGGTGTGGCCGATGCAGTGTTTTTGGATCTGCCCTCACCGGATTTGGCAGTACCACATGCATTCAAGGCGTTGAAGTTGTCGGGTAAGTGAATCGCGAGTTGCCCAGTCAACGTTTGACAACAAGTTGTCAGCGCCCTTTGGCGCGACGAGCCGACTGAAGCAAGCAGGCAGGACGGCAGAAAAAGGCAGGCAGTCAGACAAGCGGGCACAGCAATCAAGAGCTGCTTGCTTGGTCACTCAGTTGTCTTTCTGTCTTGGCCATTTCATTGTGTTTGACATTGAATGCGCCCGCTTTTGGCAGCTGACGTGGTCAGGCAGACCGCTGCTGCTGCCCAGCTTTGTCACTCATTAGTGGAACCAACTGCAGTTTTCGATTGCTGTGCGAATGATTGTATCTGAGGGGTATATCGATAATCGATAATTACACCGCACAGTGGTGGAATTTGATTATAAAGTGGTTGTTGTTTTCATAAAGCAATTTTAGTAACTAAAATCAAAAATTCTAGACTTGAAGGACCTTTTTTAATTGCCCTTAATTTTACACCATTTCAACCAAAACTTCCAGGCGGTCGCTTCTGCTCATTTTCGCCTTGCATTGAGCAGTCACAGCGGTGTATAAATGTACTTACCAAATTAGGATTTAATGAGATCTGCTCCATGGAAGTGCTGCAACAGGAAAGCGTCATTAAAACGCGTTCACTGCCCGTCATCGACTTGGAGTTTCTCAAGGCGCCCAAAGACACGGAAACAACAAACACAAACGATGAAACTAAAGCCAAGGAACCCAAGGAACCTAAGGAGCTTAAGAAGTATCTAACATCAAGTAATCCCCAAGTGCTGCCCGGTCACACGGGCTTCCTCACATTTGCCACACTGCCGCCCAACATACCCAAAAGCATAACAGAGTGATTGTGTTCTTGTGTTTTAATAAATTTATAGTTTTTATTATGTACTTGAATTGTTATTCATAGTCGAAGGAGTAATCATCAAAGAGCTTGCGTTCCAAGCTCTTGACGCCACCGCAGTGATAGCAGCGTTGTTGCAGCTCCAGTTGTTGATTCTTGCGACTGGACGACTTACGCGGCAGTGCCCAAGGCAAGCGTTGTTCCGGTATGGCCACCTGAGTGCGTTCGGGACTACCGCTGCACGTGGGACAGCGTCCCATAACAGTCGGCTTGGGCAGCATGCCGTAGATCAGGGGACCCGGTGGCGGTACGCCATAAATGGTAACTATCTGTGGCAGGCTGGAGTACGGACGTGTTGGAAAGAGTTTCTCTCGATTCAAAAAGCTTTAAAAGAGTTGATAGAGAAGGAGTAAAATTTTGATTATGGTCTGATTGATTTGTCGTACTTGGGTCTGGGTTCCAGCCAAAGATTGTTCATGCGCTTGCTGCTCATGATGTCACCCAGTTTCTGCAGCAGACGAAGATTTTCCCGTTCAATTTGCTGCTGACGTTCCCGTTCATTCTGCTGCTTCTTCCACTTGCGCTGGACATGATCGTGCTGCCGCGGCGATTTCGTATCAATTGCCGGACGTGCGGACATCACTTTCTCGCGATGCTGTGCATACCGCAGTTGCTCCCAGGGCTGCTGCAGCAATTTGTCGCGTCTCGAGATCATTGTCTGATGTTTGAAAGTTTGAAAATTTCAAGCTCAAATGGAATTGATGGTGCAGTTTTTGGGTGAGTGTTTGGAGCGGCTTCAACAGCATGTTTACCAGCACAAACAAACATTTTGGTGCGTCCATAACAACAACCTTGCCAGGACAACGCAAACACATAGTAAAACTTGCTCCGCGGGGGCCACTCAACAAATAGTGCACAATCATGCTCACAGATTAAGTTCAACAACAACAGCAACGACGACGACGTCGACGGCGGCGGCAGCTTTGCTCAGCTGTCCAGACTGTCTATCCAAACAGTGACATCCCTTGGACTTGACTTGCAAATTTGCAGTTCAAGCAACACTGTTACATAATTCTCATTTCTTTGGCTCTGCTTCGAATACGGATTCCGATTCTGATTCTGATTCGTTTTCTGGTTTTCGGTATCGAAATCTGTTTCTGTTTCTGTTCTGTTACTGGTTCTGATTCTGATTCCTTTCCTGCCGCTTGGCTTGTTAGTCAGCCGGCGGCCCGTTCCCAGATTTCTGTGTAGTAGCCGCTCAGTTCTTGTGGCTTCACTTGGTGTGGCGGCAAATTCTTTCTTCTTTCCAGCTTCTTCAAGTTCTTCAGCTCAGCTTGTGCTGCTCCTGCCGCCGCTGCTGCTGCTGCTCATATGTCAACCGGCAACTCAGTTGCTGCCGTTCTAAACTCTAGTTTAGTGTTTGATTGATGCTAAGTGCTTCTACCTAGCTCATATGCAAGTGCACACTTAAAGCTTAAGGCAAAGTTTCAAAGTTTTCAATAATTTCCTATTAAAATTTAGTTGGTGTGTAGTTTGCAGAGCGCAACTTAATATTTATTTAATATTTTAAAATGACTTTCTGATAATACACTTAATGTTTTTTTAAATTATTATTCTAATTAAATTTTAAATCTACATACTCCACCCGTAAAACTGTTTTGTAATTTACAATGTAGTTTAAGATTTTAAATAGGTTTCTAAAAAACTTATTTAATATTCTTTATTAACATTGCTGATTTCGTAGCACCGACATAACAAATATTTTTTATTTCCATATTAAAATTTTCTTATTCTATCACTTAAACTGTTTTGTAATTTACAATTTTATTTAAAAATTTTATAGTTAATTTTAGTAATTGAAATGAGCAGCTTTGCCCACTTGTTAGCTATATTAGGCTTAATTGTTGTCTTACAACGAAAAGTCTATCAAAATTTCTGGCTAAAAATGATTTGCCATTTGGTGGGACGCAGTCAAGTTATTGTTGTGTAACACCTCAAGTGTTGTTATTGTGTGTATTTTTGTCTATTCTATATTTCTGTCAAAAACAAAAAAAAGGTTAGCAATTGTTCTGTTTTTGAGTTTATTAGCCCCCCGTTGGGGCGTCTTACAAATGCGTCTATTGTTTTTGCTCGCTTTCGTGTTGCAAGCACTATTGCGTGTAGTAGTTGTTGTTGTTGTTGTAGTTGTTGCCAACAAGTTGCTGGGCCAAGTGGCTAACTGTGGCCAACAACTGTGTTGCTGCCATTGGGCGTGAGTTTGCACTATTATCAAATTAAAAGCAACGCCGCTTATTGGTCAGTTAATTGGAAGATCTGTAATTTGATACTGGTAACGTGTTGCTTATCACAGCTCTCGTTGTTGCTGTTGTTTTTCGCTTTTCATTGTTGTATTTGTACAATTATCTTGTTAGCTGATCGACAACTGTAACGGATTGCCATTCAGCTATGCCTATAACTCCCATCATCCATAACCCATAGCCCATCGCGGCCTCACAGCTTATAGCCATGTCTAATACCAATACTACTACCACTAATGCTCTCCTCTCTTGGCACTCTTTCTGGGCAATTTGCTGTTAGCTGGCAGCGTTTGGCTCGTCACAACTAAACACCTGCTTATTTGCGCATAAATTTCATATAGAAATGCTCATATTTATTGAAAATACTCGTATTTATAAAATGGCATATAATTGCGCTCAATGTGTGCCAGAGTGTGCAAGTGCCAGTGTGTGTGTGTGTGTGTGTGTGTGTTTGGGGGGTGCAGCGCTGCCCGCCAGCAATATGGCCAGTTTCTCACCTTTAGAAGCCGTCGAACAGTCGCAGATGCCAAACTAACAGCAACAACATCAACATCCACAAAATGATGCCAGAGGTTGCCAGTTGCTTCTTTTGCGTTGGTCATTATGGCACCTTGTATGAACTACAAACAGCAACGATACATATAAAATATAAATATAATTGAAGTGGTTATTTAAGTATAACAAAGTTTATAAGTTTAGCCAATTTTTAAAGGCTTCAACTTCACCAAATTATGTTTAAAAAATATATTGGACCCTAAAACGAACGTTTAAGTTTATAAATGTTTACTTAATGTAAAAAAGCTTATTAAAATAAATAAAATAAAATATGCGTAAGCTTGAAAATCACGGATGTTGTATTTAGGCTTGATTTTGTTTCCCTAAGTACATCATTTATCCAAAAATTTAAATTGTAACTTTAAATTTAACTGAAGGGCTTAAGCTTCTTAGTTTATTTCTTTCCACTAATAATTGAACTTCAACCTCATTAGCTCAATAATAATTCAATGATTTTGCTTGAATAAATATTTTAAATATTTAAAAGCGTAAAGGAAGGACATTCTTAGCTTTGGTTCGACAGGCTAATTCATATTTTCATGATAGTTTAGGTCAAGAATTTTAGAAAACTAGAAAATGCATTTCCTTTCTATGAATTAAAAGTAAGCTTAGTTTAATTAAAATATATAAATATCCAACAAAATCTTTAGGTACTACAAACCATGACAATGTCCCAAATCGCCATAACTGAAATGGTGTCAAGGCCTCTGCGCAAATCACACAGTCAAGGCGTTATACTCAGCTAGTGTAGAGTGCTGTGAGTTTTGGGTTAGTACTCGCATATCATACACAAAGTGCATACAATAACTGGCCTGTCCATTTATTACAATGTGCGCCGGCAACGCCAGGCAACAACAGCAACAGTCGAAAAAACTGCGATTTGCTGTCAGCTAATAATAATAATTTCGATATTGAAAATACGTTTTCTTAGTTAGGTACGACACTAAACGATTTCGCCCATTCGGAGTGATGTTGTTGCTGTTATTATTCAAGCATCGACAGTGCTAAAAGTCAGGCAACCACTGCAGTAACAGCAACGCCAACACTTGCAACAGGCCACTTGCAACCAGGCGATACCAACAGGCAAAGCTGGCAAACGGGCAAACAGGCAACAGCCAACGTGCAACGCGCAACTTGCAACGCTCACAACGGTCACAAAAGTTGACCGTTGGTGGGGGCGGTGCTATTTGCTGCTGCCCCTACTGCTTCCTCTTGAAGCGTTTTGCAGACAGGTGGTGTGTTGGTGTCGATGTTGCTGGGTCGCCGCTCGCTTGGTGTTCAATATGAGCCACAATTGAGGCATTTAATCGAGCATCTCTTAACACGCCTTGGAATGTTGACTTATTATTGGCCATGCAGCCAATGCAGTTGCCACAGTTGCCGTTGTTGTACGCTCTCTCCTCTCCTCTCTCGCTCGCTCTCCCTCAGCTAAGTCCAAGAGTCTTTTTGGTGTGGGCAATACTTGTGTGTCTGCCTCTAACTCTTCCTGCACCTCTGCCGCTGCGTCGGTGTCAGAAGTCTGTAGTTACCTCACAGTAAAAGCGTTTATCATCATTAGACTCAATCTAAAGACGTTTTGGCTGGGGTTATCATGTTGATTATGTTGTGTGAAAACAAATTACATTTTCTGCTCGGGCTTTAACACCATTTGTATGCGACTATGTTGTTGTTGCTATCCTTCTTTTGCCATTGTTGTCAATATGTTACTGCTACCACTGCTGTCGTTGTTTGTTACCAAAACTATTTCTGCTGCTGCTGGCTAATTGTGAATCTGCTCAAAAGATTCAATTGTGCCATTGACAAACCAATTGCTTGCTCAATTTTGTGAAAGCCTTTTTAGCGCTGTCTCTCTTTTACCTACTCCCTCTCGCTCTCTCTTTCTCTTTCGCCCAGCGTCTTTCTCTCTCACTGGGCCGTGAGAAAATTGCAAATCAAAAATATTTCTGCTATTGCCAATAATTGCTCGATAAAATTGTGCTGGCTAGAAGCAAACTCAGCAACAATATGAGAAAAGAACTTGGTAATAATTTTGTTTTTGGGCCTTGTCTAAGACACAGCTGTGTTCTATATTGTTGTTGTTTTGCTAGTTGTTGTTGTTGGTGTTGTGGCTGCAGCTGCCAACATGCCACTTGCAACAGCAACAACAAAGCTAAGCTATGCTTGGCCCTGACCGTCTAATAACACTGTGCAGCATAAAAAATTAACTAACAAAACATTTTTTTTAATTATTTAAAATATAAGACTCTTTATAAATACATTTTAATGCAAATTAAATGTCAAATGTTTCACTAACAACTTCAAAATTTCAATGCAAATAAATATTTTATTAAATAGTATAATTAATTTATTTTCCTGCTTAAAAACTGCTCCCTTTTTTGCTTAGTGTTGTCGCCAAGTCTTGGCTAGAAAAAATAAAACAAAAAGCGAACTTGATTGTGCCCAGCCAATAAACAATTTAATGCACTTTTAAATGTTATGTTTGTTGCTGCGATTGTTGTTGTTACGATAAGATTTGCGATTTGTGCCACACACACACACACACACATACACAGCTACAAACACAATTAGAAACCCAGGCCAGGCCGTTAGCTATTTATCGAGGGTCAATGTCACGCCTTGACGCCTTCGCCAATATATTTAAGCTGACTTTTTGTCACAATTTATTACATTTGGCTATATCTTGTCTAAGTATGTGTAGCTGACTGTATGTGTGTGCCGCTGTGTGTGGTATGTGTGCAGTTTTCTTGACTTTGGCTTGCCGTTTTATCTTGTCAACGCAATCGTCTATTAGTTTTTCTTTTTTAATTAATTAACAATGTTCGCATGGGTGTCAATGGCGAAAATGGTGTGGCTCGGCTGCTTGTACCAGGCTTATTTATTTTGTTATTTTATATTTATATATTTCTATTTTATTTTATTACGTTTTATCCATACAGTGTTTGCTAATGTCTATCGATTGCAGTGAGCGCAAAAAATGTGCACGGCTTTTAACAGTGGCCAATTAAATGGAAAAATAATTAAATTAAATAAGTAGAAAAGAAAGTTTATGCGCAGATTAATCAACTAAAATAATATATATTTTTGGGGGTTAAGTTCAGTTTTTGAGCTGACATTTTAATCCCCAATGCTACCCCTTTTGAAGTTTTCTTTACTTAACTATTCAGTGTATGGTAGTTTTAGGAATTCAATATTGACGTCACAAAAATTCCTCGAACTTGTCTTGCGAATAAACTTTTCAAGAGGCCGCCAGCTGCAGTAACGTCAATTGTGAACTTACGAACTAATTGAGCCATTTGGTCTATGATAATCGTTTTTGAGAGTCCATTGCATATTTAAAATGGGCAACAGCCACACCCCTTTGGGCAACTCAACGATCCGCTAACTGTGTCAACTCAAATGTGCAATAAAATTAAAGTTTTGTTTATGAATGAAATTACACGGCGATCTGTAAAACAACAGCCAAGGAGACTGCAAAGCTAAAGGCAGCAACAGCAACGACATTTAGCAAAAGTAAAACGCAGCTGGAGCTCTGACCAAAGAGCGGGAGAGACAGAATAAGAGAGACCCAGCTCAGATTCACAGACACTTCATCTAAATGTCAGGCCATATCTAGCGACACTCGCACAACCCACCAATCCGCCGGTGTAAGCCCTCAATTTCAACACTCGGATTCGCACTCAGCACTCAGACAACGTCGTCGTCGTAGTCGTCGGCGGCTCTTTGGCGGCTGCTTTGGCCAAATCAATTGAGCCGCCTTGCAAACGAGCCAAAACAAATGACTTGAGACTTGAGTTGGCTAAGGCAACAGAACTGGCCCCAAGGAGCGCTCAAGATCATTAGTATAATTTAAGTAAATTAAACGCAGCGATTAGGCCAGGATGCAAACGGCAACGACGTTCACATTCACAGTCACAAAACACAGGTCGGCAAAACGCTTGTGTTTATTTAAATTTATTGTAACATTGGCTCTGGACGCGACTCGGATGGCGATTTCAATTTGTAAAACAAGCGAGCAAACAAGCTGTTAAAATATAATGATTGGCACCAAAAACGCGTCTCGTTGCAGGAAGATGCGAAAACGAATACAAAACACTCACACTCACACTCATACTCATACTCATAGTCATACTTTGTTGCATTTGTATGTAGGTTAAACTATCCGCATATGCATATCGCTTCTGCTAACTGGTCATTCGTAAATTTATGTGGCGTTTGCTCATTGTCCAAAATGCTTATGATCATGCCTTTATGCTTATGATTGGTAATACTTCGATGCATAAACCATTTGGCATTGAAAAACTTCGGACTGTGGATATGCGGATACTACATTGTTCGCCACAAGTTTTTTTTACAAGCCAAACGCGCCAGTTTCCCACACAGACAATGGGCACTCCGAAAAAAAAGAACCAAAAAAATAAACTGTGGCGGCGACAACCGCAGCCACAATAACAACAACAACAACTGGAAACTGGCAACTGGCAACGACTGCTGTCTCTGGTCTCTAGCTGCTGCTGCTGCTGCACAGCAGATACTTGAGCCAGAGAACACAGAGCACAAAGGCTGTTCCAGACAGAATTACAAGCGCAATGGAACAATGAATGCAGTCAGCACCATTCGAACAGTGGTGAAAGTGCCAATCTAGCTAAATGAATATTTGATAATAGAAAGCGAGTTGTCATCAGCTGTGGCAACCTCTTCAACTACATACGTTTTGGCTAATTGGCCTATTAGACAAGGAAAGTGAGTGGTATGACATTGTGGACATTAGGAGGTGCACGAACTTTAACAGATAATTTTTGTATTAACTAACTTAAATTTGTTGGTTATTTAGTTGATAGTTTACATACACATAAACAAAACTATGCATCAACGGCATGTTAAACTAATTACTATTAATGAACTAAAATTAATACGGAGTTGTTAACTCGAATTTAAACCAGAAAAAAAATAATAAAATGTAGCAAATTTAGTAGAATTTTTTGGACGCTTACATAACTATGGTGCCCACTGTGCCCGATGCCGAGTCTTTGGCAATTGACAAAAGCCAACGTAATGCAGCATCAAAACAAATAAACAGTCAGCACTGAGAACAGACAAAACAGCAATTCATATTTGCTCTGATTTATATGGCGTCTAGAAGTTTTCCATTTTTATTATCATTATTATTATGATTATGATACTTTTTTCCCAGGCACAAAAGAGGCTGCGGAGTGCACAACACACACACAAACACACACACACGCGCGAAGTCGCTGTTGTAATCAATCAGTGTGGAGTAGACGCTTCAGAAATGTGCTTTTGTGAGTTTCATCTTTCTGTTCTGTAAAATTAATGTGCTTTAATTTGCAAGTTTGTGTCCTAAGTCTTTCGTTTTACGGCCAAGTTTGTGTCCTAAGTCTTTCATTTGGCCTGCCACACACAAAGCGCTGGGCGTTCTGCTTGTGGTGTGTGTGTGGTTTTTGTTGTTGTTCCACAGAAATGTCATTAAAGCACCACACACAGGCACGCACACACACACACACACACACTTAGAAGAGGGTGTGCGAACTGTGTTCTCTGATCTGGGCAATGTCAATTGCTGCAACGCCGAAAAGATCTGCATTGCTTGATATTCTAATTGCTGAAATTGTTTTGTGGCAGACAAGTGTGTGTGATTATAGTATGCGCCATGCCCAATGAATAATCATTGAAATCCGTTCATCGTCGTCGTCGCTGTTCATGTTGTTGTTGTTTTTTGCTGTGTTGACAAGAGCAAACACCCGCATTGGAGACTGAGACTGCGACATACCCTGATGGTGGTCCTCATTGTGTCGCACTGATCCAAATCGCTGCGCCAAAAGCAAAGCATCAAATTTTAGCAACGCTCGTTTTCAGTTCTTGCTGTTGTTACAGTTCTTCTTGTTGCTGTTGTCGCTGCTCTTGCTGCTCTCCATCAGATATGAAAGCTGGAGCGTCGTCGCCGTCGTCGCTGTCGTCGTCGTTGGCGTCGCTCGTCTGCTCCTCGCCCAACGCAGTTTTCGGCTTGATTTTCTTAATTAAATTTTTGCTACGCCGCTGCCAAGGCTATTCCGCAGCTTCAGAGCTTAGCTGCAGCTTCTCCTGTCCTCCTTGTTTAACCCGATTGCCTGTTGATGATGCTGCCGCAGCTGCTGCTGCTGCGTCTGCCGCTTCAGCTGCTGATGATGATGATGATGTGTGCTTTATAAGTCTGTTGCAGCGCTTCGACGCAGTCGCTGATTTGAAGTTGTCGATAGGGTTTTTGGTGCTTGTTGCTCTTGTTGTTGCTGTTAACACACTCCCACATTTTCAGACGATTTTTTTAAAGCTTATTTTAGCTTATTTTTTTAGGGAGTAGCTGCGAAGTACTCGAAGCTAGTTAAAGCATTTCGTTGCGGTCTATGTGGCGCTGCTAATTATTTGCAGTTATTTATTTAATTTTTTTAAATTTATTGTTAAATTTCTTAATTGTCTTTCCCGTAATTTTTTGTAAATAAAACTTAACTTTAAGTTGTGTAAACCCTTCTCTTCTTTGGCTTAATAGGCTGGCAACTTATTTAATTTCTTGACGTGTTATCTGCTTACAATTACCGCAAACCTCTTTAAACATAATTTAATAGCCTTCAAAGGAGGCTTCTCTCATTAACCCATCACCCATCTTGTCGCCCAAAACTTGACCCGCGCTCAACTCGACCCGCAGTTCAACGCGAGTCTCTCGTTTTGTGCAGCGAATAAAGTTACAACAACAACAAGATGAAAATGTGCCTACCAACATCATTTACATCATCATTCACAATAAAATAAAAGTGCACACGCCCACTTAAAGGGCCTCATAAATTGTGCCGAATAATCAGTTTCAACATAATTTATTGTAATTTACGAGTGCCGGCAACGTGGCAGAAGCAGCATCACAGTAGAGCCGAGAGTAGTACAGAGTGCGGGGGACAGTGTTATGGTTAACAGATCTATACTAACTAAACTAAATAACAACATACAGTCTAGTCCACAACCAGAATCCGAATTCGAATTCACATTGCGCCCACAACTTACAGTTTTTTTGCCTCTTTAGATTTTTATAGAGCGTCTTGCAACTAAATGCTACAAATGAAAATCCTAAACGGCACATTGAAAGCATCTTGATAAGAACATTGAAGGCAACACTGAGCTCCAGCTGGAGCTAGAGTTCGGAGCTTATGGTTGCTGTTGGAGATGGCGTGCGAACACCTTGGAAACACAATATTTCAATGCCTAATAATATTTTTAGCGCTGCTTTCAATATGGTTTCATAGCAGGCAGTAGTAAGACAACAACAAAAAAAATAGTCTTTAAAGGTTTTTAAAGCATAGTATTTCCCCCCATTGGTTCAGTTAGTTGGGGCTATTGTAATTGAAACTATTGTTTCCTATTGTATGCTCACTTGAAGCTCTGCAATTGCTGCCAAACAGCATTTATATCAATCACTCAATAAAAATACAACGATCAATCAATTTCAACAATCATTGCAAGAGAAGATAGAGAGAGATAGAGTGAAAGAGAGAAGCAGAGAGAAACAGAGAGAAATTCGAAATACAGAGATGTATTGGACTTGGTCTGATCTGTTGGGATCTCCCGTTGGTATTGTTAGCCCGATACCGAGTCGAAATCATCCCAATCAGAAGAATTGAAATGTCACTGTAATAAACTTCAAGCTTCAAGCTGCAGTGCGATAAAGCCTCGTTCATTTCCACTTGACATACTGACAGCACACTGTCCTGGCCTATTATCGCCACTTGCAATCATTCAAAGCATCATCCAAGCGACAGTAGCCTTATTAAATGCACCGTCTCTCTCTCTGTCTAACACTTAACTTGGTCAACTGATTCGGCCAGAGATATGCGCCAAAGCTCGTTATAATATTTTATAGCGGCACAACAAAGTTTAGTAAAGTTTTTGCCTTATTTAAATACTTAATTAAAATTAAGAAATAAATTAAAGTAAACTTAATTCATAATTAAATGACCTAGGAGACTTAACTGGGCCCACTTCTAAAGTAAATAAATATACTTGTTTTCTGGCTAATCTGCTGTTTTGCGGTTCGGCAATTACTCAGTTTGATAGGCGTGGGCAAATCCCAAGAGACCAAAAGTAAACTTTGCTGGAGTTCAAAGTGCTTAGCTCTGTGAGCTCTGATTGCACAACTCGGAGACTCGGAAGATGGTCAAAAACCAGAACGACTTGTTGACCAGGCCACGTTGCGCATCTTGGCAACGTAATTTAAACTAAATCGGTGCGCTCGCCAAACTGCGTAGAGCAACGTAGCAGAAGTTGCCCCCAACAAATACACGCACACCGCACTACAACTACATAAACACACACACACACACACACACACACACACTAGCAACTGTGGGCTTGTTGAATCTTGAGTGCGCCAGAGCCCTGTCTTTGGTCGCTGTGTCTACTCGTAATAATCAATTATTTCTGTGTAATTTATGGTAATGTTCAGTCATGATGGATTGACTGCTCTAATGTCGCTCTAAATCTTTGTACCTGGCTTGTGTGTACGCTGCTTGTAGCGGCATCGCACATGGCCACAGTTCAAAACAGAGCAGGCTCAGGCTCAGGCTAAAACTTAAACTCAAACTGGGACTGTGACTGAGACGGAGACGGAGACTGAGACTGAGGCTGAGACTAAGGCAGGTGCAATTGCCCTGTACAGAGCTGCAGACTAAGCTCTCCCACTAAAAGCAAGCCGAGTTTTGCCAAGCAAACAGCTAAGTCTAGCAGTGGCACAAGAGGCTAAAAGCTAGATTAAATATTAATATATAATACGGGTCTAAAATTGCAAATTTTTAGCTTTAATAAATTTGATAAAAATTAGTTATTATTTAAAAACGAAAAACATTTTTTCTCTCATTTAATTTTAAAAATTGTTTTAGTTTTATATTAAAAAAAATTATTTTATTCTCAAAAATACTTCTCTTGATTCCACAGTGCACCTGCTTCTTTACTTCCGTCACTGTGCGCTGCAAATCGTCGCTCGCATCTGCTCGGCTCCACCTCCGCCACCGTCTTCGTTGTCATCCTCGTCTCGGTTCAGTTGGGATCGGCTGTAATATGTAGCATATGTTTTCGTAAGTTTTTCTTGTATTTTGTTTAATGGCAGCTTAGATTACAAGAGCTACGCGAATTGGGAATCAAAGCGGGCGGTTGGGGGCAGGGGCAGTGAGGAGTTACTAGAGGCACAGGCGGACGCGGACGCGGGCTCTTAGGCACATTTTCGCATGTTGCGGTGGCTTCCAATGTGGTTGACTGGTCTCTGGGCCACTCGCTGCCTGAGTGCGCCATGTAACTGATGTTCAAAATTGCTGTGTGATTTTCGTGGCGAAATTAATGTTAAATAAGCTTTTAGTTTATGTCCCGCCACAGCGTTGATCAATTTCTCAGTCACCCGGTCTGGGCCCCATATCTCCTAGTTCTGCCCGCTCTGCATTCTAATCGCTGCTGCACCGATGCCTTTTTCACATCTTTTTCACCTGCTTCCCCGTCTCCTACCCCCTGTTCCTTCTTTCCTGCCGCGTGTGATGATGCTGCAGGTTTGTTTTTTTCTGTATTTATTTATTTTTGTTGTGGCTCGTCGCTTGTTTATGTGTAAATTATGCTTGTACACATTTTATTTACAATTGTGTATAAATTATAGACGAATTATTATGTTTTGCTGCCCCCTCCTAACTTTGGGGCTTACATATTAATATAGCGCCAAAGCTTTACTCTGACTTGGCATTAGAAATTCTATTTGAAATTCAGTTGAACTACAAGTTGCCCTGTGTTTTGGGATAAACTCAATGGGAGTATTGGCTGCAGAGTGGGCAGTCTGGTGGAGTAGTCCCAAAGGAAAATATAGCAAATACCACGCTTAAACTTAGTTCTCTTTTGAAAGAACTTACCCAAATACAGGGTATCAATTTTTGGTTAGTTTACTTATAACTGCTCTATCCTAGGATTAAGTCAAGTTAGTTGTGGCTTGTGGCTTTGGGTGAGGGCGTAGCGGAATATATTGTTTATAAAGTTGAGTTGATTTTATAGCCCTGGATTATGAGTACATTAGTTCCATGGCAAGTCCCTATGGCCGCTGCTTCGTTCGGCCCCATTGTAAGCTAAGCAATTGCTGTGAACTGCAGAAAAAGGATTTGGCATGCAGTGGCAAATCTTCAGTAAGAGATTTGCCATGCCCACAGCACACAGCTGGCAAGACAATGGAGGAGAGGAGTAGGGAGCAGTAATGGGGTTAGATAGGAAGTGTACTAACTGTCTGAACTTGGCTGGCAGCCTGGGAAACATCCTGTCTTTGCATTTTGGCTTGTTTCTGCTGTTTAGCTTGATTTTTGCTGTGCTTTGGTGTTATGCAAATGCCAGGGAATAGAAACAACACCACACCAGACTGCTGCAACAGTCACAGCCACAACCAACAGCACCACCACCCTGTGTGCAGCACAATGGCTACCGTGCGCGTGCAGTACCAACAACAGCAAGAACTACAACAAGAGGAACACGTACAAAACAGCAGCTGTTTAACATTTATTTGCCTATTTATTAATTTCATGTAACATTTTTTCCTAGGAAATGGCCACAATGCAACGAAATCAAAGCCAAGGAACAAGCGCAACGCATTCTCTTGACGCCAGGCAGTCGCTGTCGCCGTTGCAGTCGAAGTCGCATTCGCCATTGCCATCGGTCAGAGCCAGGCCAAAATGTCCAGCCGCGCTGCCAACTGTTGGCCAAAACAATAAGGCACAGGGGCAATAGCAGCGGTGAGAGATGCAATTGTTGTTGTTATTGTATTTGTTGCCTTGGGCCTTGTTGCCTTTTGCCATACTTCTCCCACTATTTGACTGCGCTGACTCTGGCTGCTGCCATCGTCCGTGGCTGCCACAAAAAGTGTCGTGACCCCAGCCAGGTCTGAACCGCACCAAACTGAACCGAACCGAACTGAGCCAGCATCAGGCAATGCATATGGTTAGCTCTGACTCTCCAGTTGAGCGTTTTATTTTTTCCCTTTTTTTTTTTTTTTTGGGGCAACGGGCGGAATGTTTGGCTGGGACAGAGCAGGGCGGGGCAGGACAGGAAGGGGCCAGGGACTGCGGCTGAAGCAGCTCAAAAATTACATGTTGTTCCTGTTGAAATGTTTTGTGTTTTCTGTTTTGTGTGTGCTGCATTTCCATTGTCGTTGACTTTTATTTCTAAAAATTGTTGAGCACTTTTATTTTTGTTTGTGTTTTGCATACCCTCGAAGGGTTTTCTTGAGAGCCTTTTTAATACATAAAACAAAAGTGAAATTATAAATATTATAAATACATATTTACTACTTTTAATAGAACAGTTTTGGAGCTCTTAAAAAAAAATGAATCAATTATTTTGAAGCACAATTTGGGTAACTTTCTTCTCTTTAATTTATATAATTTTAACAAAATTTTTTTCTTTATTTCCATAGCATAATTTACAGGGTATTTTACTGCCTTGTGCTGAAAACCATTGAAGTTTTTATTGTCTTATTTTTGTGAGTGTGTGCAGCTTTAGCTAATAACACACACATCGATGTCTGAGGCAAATATGTAACAATCCTCAGGGCTCCTTGCGGTCAAAGGAGTCGTCGTCGCCGTCGTCGTTGTCGCTTACATAAGGCTTGTGGCTTTTGCTAGGACAAAAGAAAATGTAAAAATGCCAAAAATCGCACAACTCAAAAAAACAGAACCCAATGCGAGGGCGAAGCTATGACTATGTGTATGACTAAGAGTAAGAGTAAGAGTATAAATACGAGTACCGAGTACTCGTACTCGTACTCGTACTCGCACACAAAACGATTCTGGCACCCAAAAGAGCAGGAGCATCATCAGCATCAGTTGGACTGGGCGGGTGGTGGCTCGTCGCTGATCGTGGCACATTTGCATACAATGAGGCCAGAACTAAGACCCAAACCCCAAACCAGTCAGCCAAAATACACACACACACACACTCACACACGCTGGCGCAGCATGTTATCTCTGGCTGTGACCTACACCAATATTTCTGAGAATGCTGCTGTGGCCCGTCGTCGCCTGTAAGTGTGTCGTTGTTGTCGTCGTCGTCGTCCAGTCCAGTCTATAGCCAGTCAGTATCTCAGACGACCAACGACGAGGAGTCATTCAATCGCGCCAGCTGCGGCGTCTGAGTCGCAGTCTCAGTCTCCCTCCAACTCAGTTCCCCTTGCAGTCTGTGTTTTGTTTGCTTTTTGGCTTCCCATTCTTGCTTACAATATTTGTGGGATATCACCAGAGATCTCGGCAAACTGCATCCGAAATCCCAAATAAAACACACAGTAAAAGGAGCTTCAGTGACTGCTGTGTGTGAATTTTAACTCTGTCTGGTGTCTATTTAAAGTTCCAGCGTCGTCACCCATGAAGTGCTACGAATACGACTTGGAATACTAGTCGAACTTGTGCTCCAACTCATAGTTTCAAATTGAAAATAAATGTCTATGACAGTTTCACAAACCAGACACTAATACTGCATTTTGGGGAGTGGTTCCTCAGTTTCATTTCATTTTTTTTTTTTGGTTTTTGGCGAAAGCGTTTTCAGCAGCTTGGCCAAGAGTCCAAATGCTGCTGCGGTTTCGGTGGCTGGTTCAGAGTGCAATGCATTAATGGAAACTTAAAATCATGACATTTACCATACAGCGCTTTTATTTTTTACTTCAGGCCGATCATAAATTTCAGAGTTGCCTTGGGAGCACCAAAGCGGAAGACAATGAGACATATTTGTACATGTGATTTGGCAACGTGAAGAACTTTTGACTATATCGGTAAGTTGAGATTATCACGAACACTTCAATATATTAACTCATAAATAATTTTGATTTGAGATTAGATCCGTTAAGGTAAATTGAGCATTAAGTGAATAATTCCGTTGTAATGAAATTTATTTGGTTTTGAGCCCAGTAAAAATTATTACTCACCTTCAAAAGTTTATAAAATAAAAAGTCAATTTTATAGTTTTCACATCAGTATACGAATTTTCAACTGCAAATACTTTTGTTGGTTTATTGAATGATCAAAAGTAAAAGGCGTAAGTTTAATAAATATGGTGTTTATAAATAACTTTTTTCATAAATAAAATAATTAACCTAATTCGTCTAAAACATTATGGTACTATAAAATTACATACTATACATGTATAAACAATGCTGAAAATACTCATAAAAAATATAGAGACTGCGTCATAAAAACGCCGTTAAAAATGTTTTACAACTAATAGAGCTCTTCTGCTTTTTGTTGTTGTTGTTCTGTTTCTTATCGCAAAACTAATTTACCAGTAGTGTCTATATATAGATATATAGCATACTGTTATTATATTTTTAATGTTTAAGCTTTAAACAAAAATTGCACAGTATTGTGAATGTTATGTGAACATTAGCTAAACAAATTAGTTTGTTAGTCGATAGTTGCTCAAGTTGTACTTATGATAATGATATCTATATAGAAAACTATTACTATTGTAATTGTTGTTATTGCCCCGGGTTGAGTTTGTCTCTTTGAAACCCTTTCATTTTGTTTAGAGTTAGATAAAAATAATTTAAACGCTAAGATGACAAGTGGCAATTAATTTAAGTGTGATTATCACCTGCCCGTTGAACGTCGAGCCGCACTGGGAATTTCCGAGCTTTTTTCCATAATGCGCAGCTCACTAATTTTTCGGATCTGTAAAAATGTGAAAGAGGAAGAAAAGAGTGAGAAGAATTTGAGAGCGGGCATTTGGGAGCATAAGCGTGTCACAAACAACTGGCGGAAGTGCCAATTGTCTTCTCGAGACCTCTTTTCCAAATCTGCCGTTTGCTTTATTATTTAAAAGATTTTTTTATTTCTGTTTCTTTTTCTTAAATTTAAACTGTTTTGTTTTGTTGAAGCTTAATTAATTAGCAACTGATCGCAAATTGAAACGTGCCAATCAAAAAAATGTACTAACCTCTATCATCGACTGGTTCCGTGGCATCGGCACGGCCTGTGCTCACCATCGAGTCCGTGGCAAGTTCCGCACGCGCCACGTGTACGCCGTGCAGTGTGACCTGTACATGCTGTGTGTGCTGGGTATGATGTGTATGTGAGTGGTGTTGCTGCTGTTGTTGCTGCTGCTGCTGTTGTTGTGCTGCTGCCAAATGCTGTGACAAGTGCTGATGATGATCGCCTGTTGCTGGCGGCCATTGCTGATACGCCACGGGTACCAAAGGATCCGACATCCATTCAAAACTAAAAGCAGGTCCGATTGTCTGAGCGCTTAGACCACCGTGTTGGGGCGTGGCACTGGTAGGCGTTGGGGGCGTTGTGGTTATGCAGGGACTCAGTTCATGCGACGAACCAAAGCTATCCAGCGAAGCCTTCTGCGCCGACTCTGACCAGGGCGGACTGGGATTCCATTGCTCAATAAAGTCCGCCGGATCTGGAGGTAACGTTTTGTTCAACAAACGCGGACGTGTTGGCACAATGGTCGCGTAAATAACCGAGGCGGATGCATCGCTGCTGCTGCCCGTCGCTCCCCCCGTTGCTGCGGCAGCTGCGGCGGTGACGTAAGCGCTGCTTGGGTGCAGCGCATAGCAGTCGGGCTCCGGCGTAATCGCTGCTGCTGTTGGAGATCGCTCGGCGTGCAAATAGAGCGGCTCCAGTTTGTTACGAGCTCGCTTTTTGGGCGGTGGCGGCGTGGCCGACTGCGTGGACTTTTGACTGCCACCGCCATTTACTTGACTATAATCGACGGGCTCCAGTCCGCCAGTGCCCGTGGTTAACGGGCTCTGACCCTGAAAGCCATACAGCTGCTGATCCTCCTTTAGCTCCAGCGTGCCCTCGGCATGGTAGATGCCACCGTAGGCTGCACCCATGTGCGGATGATGGTGATGATAGGATGCAGCAGCCGTTGTATGATGATGATGGTGGTGCGCATGATGGCTGCCAAAAACGCTGGACATGCTGGCAGCACCACTAGACATGCCCAGACCCACGCTGACACCAGCACCACCAACACCACCGCCCAGTGGCTGCTGATGCGTGCTGTAATAGCCACCGGAACTGCTGCCCGTTGGCACACGCATGGCACTGTCCAGCGGCATGCCAAACTGGATCTTCGACTGTACCGTGTAGTAATGATATAGCCAGGAATTGGCCAACATTATCGATGCCTCACGATCACTGCGAGGTTTCAGCCCAGTTAGTCAAAAAGTTGTGCAACAAATTAATTGAATTTACTTACTTTAACACCTGATTGGTGCACACTATGACGGGCTGCTGCGTAGAGTCGGGACTGTCACGCACCTGCAGCACCACATGCACCCAGGTGTAGTCGCCACTGGCGCGCTGCATGCGCACGAGCAGTATGCAGCTACGATCCTGTTCTGATTGCGTAACTAAAGGGATACAGGAGGAGTTGGGGTAGAAAATATTTAGTGGGGCTCGGGTATATGTGAATGTTAGCAGATATATTTGTTTAAAGAGAATAAATCTTACTGGATTTTTTACTATAGAAGGCCTTTTGTTTTTAAAGTTTAATCAAAATTCAAATTGATATGTCTAATCAGCAGATTAGTGAAGGATTAGGCTTAGATGCTTTACTTACTTAGCCTGTGTTTGCTTTGTGCTTCTCGCAGATTCTCGCTATGTATTAGATTGTACCAGGACGTGCCCTGTAGAGTTGCCTTATCATAACCCAAATGAAACTCGCCACTAAAATGATAAGAATAAGAATATAATATAATATAATAATATATAAAAAGTAGTAGAAGAGTAGTGAGAAAGCAGTAGAAAAGCAGTAGTAAGAAACTTATAGAAAAGTAGTAAAAAAGTTGTACTAAATCCACATCTCTTTGCTTACTTTTTGTCAATGTGTGCGATCTTCATGTCCATGGAGTGTATGGTGGTAAAGACATTGGTGGCGCCCTGTACCACACACTCGCGCGTCTCTGGCATGGCGATGGGTGTGCAGGTGGCTAAAAAGACAGGCTCGTTGCGACTGCAAAGCGGCAGGAATGACAAATAGTGACCCTGTACCAGAACGACCTGTAAAAAAACAAAAAGAAAATGAAAGACCAATGAGAACATTGTTGAATTCGATATTTGGGATGCCGTTGAGACGACGACGACTCCGACGACGACGCGGAGTCGACGGCTCCCACGAAAATTGGCGCGCACGTTGTTTGCCGCTGGTTGTGGCCATTTTTGGGCTGGCATGCTTCTGCTTGGGGCTTATAGACATTTTACTCTGATTCCATAATTTAAAAAAGGCAATCACTGAAATGTTTTGCCAGCATACGCAGAATGGAGTCACAGCCTACACAACAAAACCAAAACACACAGAAATACACACACACACACCAGGCAGTCTGAATGGAAGTCTTAGTCTCAGTTTGAGTCTCTGTGTGTCTCACAGCCATTGTCTCCCAATTAAAACGTGCCTGCATTTAGTTTTCCATTGCAATTGCATTTCGTAGCTTATGGCCCGTTCATCTGCTTAAATGCAAATGCAGCTCCAACTCCGACTCCAACTTCGATTCCGATTCCAAACCCGATCCCAGCCCATCGATGACGCAGACACTGTCGTTGTTGTCGTCGGACTTTTTACTTCTTTGTTTTTATTTTTCTTCTTTTCTTTTTTTTTTGTTTTTTCTTTAGTAAATGAGACGACCTTAGACTGGGGAGCAGGCGCCACTGCCAGAGTCACAGCAGTGTCGCCATCTCAGTCGCAGTCTCCTTGTTGTTGGCTTTTCATTTTTGGTCTCTTGTCTATGCTCTTTGAGATTGGGTACTAGCTCTGAACTATGCTGACCTCATTCATAATTATTTATTGGTCCATTTTTATTGCATATTAACGAGTGGCGGGTGAATGTGCTGCTCTATGGGTTATCGCAGTCCAGTTCACTTGGGGACCCAGTCTAAGACCCCCGACACAACATTGTATGGGATTTGCTAAGGTTGTTGCTAAATGTTACGCTTAACATTTACCATTTAAATAACAACTAAAGACCGATTTAACTACATTTTATTAAAGTAAGTAGAAAATATGCAACCAATAGAAAGGTATCTAATAAATCACTTTAATCTATAATAAATGTTTCACATGAGCTACTGACTCTATAAAAAATAGTTTACTATTTTCAGTTAGTTGCCATTTTAAGCCAGTGTCACAGCTGGCGACCTAAATTACTTGCGGCTATCTTCAGTTAGAATCAAGCACTTTAAAAGTGCAACAAAAATTATATATACTCGTACACATGGATGTGGGTACATGTGGTGTCATAACCGCTGGGAAGCTTTAAGCCAAGTGGCAACACATCCTGCACCTCATTAAAGTGCCAGCTTGCAACTTAATTAAAAACGTTTGCAGCAACTGTCAACGCCTCGTCTTATCTCCATAACTCTCAGCGCACATCTGCGCACTTCAAGACGAGGAAATAAAGGCATAAAAAAATACAAGGAGTATGAAGAAAAATAAGATATGTCTGCATATAAAAGAGAAGCGACCGCCCACAAGTTTTGTGGCAAGACGGTAGCGTTCACATGACTGCTCAGCGCTTCTTTTGGGCCACAGCAAACACGTTGACAGATTTGGTGTTGGTACCTGCCCAAGTATGCACACTGGATGAATGACTAGTTGACTCGTTGACTCGTTGGCTCGTTGACTGAATGACTGACAACTTCATACTATGCTCGCATTCATTTATATTTGCTTCAAGTCTTCTTATTTTCTGCCAACATGTTGATGAAGAGCGAAGGCGGCCAATCAGAGCAGTCAACAGCAATGGAGGGGCACCCACCCGTTTCACATCAACTGTCATCGTTTGTCAGCTTATTGTAAAGCGTCTGTGTGTGTGTATATATCTGGCTAGCTGGTGAGCTGGTTAGCTGTTTAGCTGCCAAGATGTATGACCAAGTCGGGCCAGCCGGTTGGCAGACGACGCAGACGCGACGCATGCGCCTTGCTTCATGCATAATTCATTGCGTCTCTGAGTTGTGACTGTGTTGCAGGCTCGCTGGTTTCTCAAGTGTTACACGCAACACGCTACCAGGTGATTCATTCATCAATTTCTGTCAGAGACTACACGCGCTTACTCATACAGAGATACACACACACACACACACACACACATATATACAGAGATTTACTCACCTTCTGATCACCAAAACGCATTTGCCGTCGCGCATTACGACTAACATTCATGCGACAGAGAAACATGCGATGCTCCCCCTCCAAACTTGGTACGCCTCCATTGCCATTGCTGTTTGCCGAATCGCCAACGCCGACACCGACGCCGACGCCAACGTTGCCGCTGCTGTTGTTGCTGCTGCCACCTGGTTGCGGTGGCACGTTCCGATTTAGTTCAGCTTGAATGGTTGCATGATCCTGTTTGTCAATGATATCGTAAACGGAATCCCCATGTATCAGTAAATCCTCCTGTAAGTGACAATCACACAAAAATAATGTCGCATGTTAAAATATTAAGTTAAAAATTAATTGATTATTTTGTTTAAAGTAGTGTTTAAATTTATATATTTTCTGTTTTAAATGAGTTTTTTTGTCTTACCTTACATTTAATATTTATAAAAAATACCGTAAAAATATAAATATTAAAAATAAATGCAAGTCGCAAGTGCTTAAGCTATTTCTTTGATTTATTACCCGGAGAATTAAAAGTAAATACGGCATTAAGTTAAGCTGAACTCATTATAATTATTTAAATGCACATTAAAGATTTATAGAGTTGTTTTATAATAATATAAAGATTAACTAAAATGTAATTTATGGGAAAGTTTTGCAATTGAACGAGAGTTTTATTCAAATTTACCTCCAATATAATGACAAATTCAATTTGTTAATGATATGTCAGGTGATAGTTTCGCACGGCCATCAGGTAAACCAGCTAATGTCATTTACTTGTGCTATTTTAATGTTTTTGTGTTTTTTTTTTTTTTTCGCTTTTCATTATTGTTGACAATTATGGACAATGCTGACGGACAGAGGAGAGACATTAGCTGAAACCAGGCGATCGGCCAATTTACAATGCCATGTTGTTGCATTTGTAATTTATTTATGGCTGCTGTCGCTACATGACACATGACAGTTGCAACTTGTTATGGCAATATGCAAAAATCCAATTGGAATTATGATGCCCAAACTACAACAGCAACACAGTAACAACATTAATAAGAACAACGATAGCAGCAATTGCAACAACAAGCTCTATTGACATTTTTGGCAGTTTGTTAATTAACTTTACTTGTTGTTGTTGTTGTTACTTGGACTTGCTGCTGCCGTTTTTGCCGTTAGTTTACAGTGAGCTTCAACTGTTGCCTGCCACAAATTAAAAGGTTGGGCAATCCACTTTTGGGCCTGTTCCATGTGCCGTAATTATGCCAACACATGGCATTCGCTAAATTTATGAACCCGCTTGGCCATTTAGCTGCTATTGTTGTGGGTGTCCCCCTGATAAGGTCTGGCCAAAAAGGCCCAAAGGCCAGTGGCTGTCAAGTGTCTTAAGTCGCTGTGGGGCCAACAGCTCTTGTGCTAGGCCCGCCTCTAATAGACCTGAATAGTTGGCTGGCATATTGTTTCCCTTATGCGAAATAAAAGTCAAGTCTCAGACAACTGACACTGTGTTGGCAACAAGTTGCCGGAAATCTTAATGAAGATTAATTTTTTCTTAAAATATTGTATTTTATTAGTAATAAATCAATTGTTTAATTTTATTCTAGAATTATTTTCTTCTAGAATTTGAGGTTTTTTTTAGAAAGAAAAGAGTTTTATCATAAGTTGAAAAATATATTTTATATGGACAAACTTATAGATTTTATTACTACTACTTCTGGACAGTATAAAATATTTTTGGCAATCTCCATCTAATACTTTCAGCTAGGACAACCTTAAATTTGATTTATTGGTCAAATTCTACGATTTCTCATAGATTTTTGACAGTTGTGCTACGGTTCCAGTTGCAGATAACTCATACGCCCCCTGCGCCGGTTGGTGGCGAGGCAGATCAGACAGACTAACAGACAATCTCTCGGCATAAGCGAGTAACAGTACCTTTGTCAATGTCTATCTGTTTGTTTTAGATGAATAAGTAACTGCACTGGCACTCACACATACACCTAACACACACACACACACACCAGTACACATATCACACTCATAGTCGTATACGTTATGTAGAACGGAGATATGTCACATGTGCTGCATGCGAGTGCATTTATATGCAGCTCAGGCTATATTTATTTAGCTTTAGTACTTCAAATGCAAAGTGAAAGGCCACGATGTATAACCTTGCTATTTAAGCAGCGTAAACGTGCGATAAACCAAACTTGAAACAGCCGCAACAACAACTGCAACTGCAACGGCTACAGCAACAGCAACAGCAACATTAACTGCAACTGCAACAACATCAGCAGCAGCAGCAACAGCGGCAACAAAGTTGAGCTGTTTGCAACAGTTTTAAGGAACTTTTATGTAGTACAAGCTACAGATTTATGTAAGCTCAATGAATCGAGTCTCTGGCAGTCAGTTGTTGCTAACTTGTCAACGGGAGCAGCAGCCAAAGCAACAAAAAAATGCAACAAAAATTTGCTGTCGTTGTTGCTGCTAGTTTGATGTCGATGTTGTTCGCTGCTGTTGTTGTCTTCGTTGTTGCCTGTTGTCGCTTGTCAGAGATTTGTATCAACGGCTGTAACAATTTCAGCCAAAAACTTTCGTCGACTTTGCTTTTCTAATTATTGGTGCAAATCGCTTTTCCCCAAAAACCCAAGAAAAATGAACTCAATAGCGACTACTTACCATCGAATGTCCCAGGTACTCGGCAGCATTATCGGATATATACAGTAATTTGCCATTTTGTGTGAGCATCATCAGAAAGCCCGACAGAGCCTGTAAGAATCAATCAGTTAAATGTCGTTAATGGTAGTAAAGTAAATTAAATTAACCTCTTTGTAGATATTGACTTAAAACTTGAATTTCCATTTAAAAATAAATATAAAAATTTATTACGACTTTCCCAAATAATTTTCACTAACTTGCGCTGAAAGTTACTCGCTTTAAGGATCCATTTGCATAGTGTATGGATAGCAGATCAGAAAAGCAAATTAAAGCATTTGTTAAAAAAACACCCTCTATTAAATTGATGGCAGCCGTGTTGGAAATGCAAATTCAATTTCGCGTCTGCGCACTAATAAATTGTTAGCCCAAAGAAGTTGCCTCAGTTGACAGCTGAAAATTGAATATCGAGCTCTGGCTATGGATCTGACATATATACATACTATATATGTATGTTTGAGCTTATGTTTATGTATAGGTATATGTATATATTTGTATTTAATTCAGTCACGAGTGCACACAGGTATGTAGATCAATCTGCCGACCATCGCAGAGTTTGCCGCAGTCAGTGGCAGGCAGCTTGACTGACTACTGACTACTGTCTGACTATTTACTGTTGTTGTCGTCTTTATTGTTGCTGTTGTTGTAGTGGCTGTTGTTGTTGTTGCTCAAGAGCAGCATTTATTGTTTTTCTTTGTTGTGTTTTGTTTTTGGCGCAGCAAGTGGCAGTAGCTAAATGATTTCTGGCTTATGATATCCCGCAGTTGTGCCATTAATAGAGTTGTTTTCCCTGGAAATTTCAGTTCACTAGTTGACTTGTCAACGCGCCTCACTTAAATTGAGTTGTTTTCCCAGCTGCTACAATACATATATATGTAAATATGTTGGTAATTGGGTTGGCAACGCATTGATTCTTAGATTAAGCTGCCTTTCTCCAAACTAGACATTGAAAGCATAATGCTTGATGGTATTGAGTGGCTTAATGACCGCGTCGAAAGAGAATTATAGCTTACTATAAAAAGTGTCTTAAGAATAGCTAATGGAAAGTGTATTGGAGTAGGATAATTACAGGATTTAACTAACATTTGACTTGATGGATTAAGTATTTACTCACAACAGCAGAGAAATTAAGAGATTAACTGTTTTGAAAACAAAGATTTTAAAGTTTTAATCGTAACTAAAAATGTTATATTTATTTTTACAACTTTCAGTTAAAATTTTATAGTGTATAAGGATTTTATTTAACTTATTAACTTACCTTTGAGAATCCGATATTTGGTGTTGCTGTCTGATGGTGTTGATGCAGGGCATTATGACGTTTGAAAACTGCAAGAGAAATGCATTTTGAAATTGTAATTAAATTAATTTAGCTGTGAACTATCGACCTTTTGCATCTTTTCACAGTCGCGCCCAGAAAATAACCGGGCTTTAAGCATCCGCGATTAGTTAGGAGGAAAAACAATTTCGAGTTTCGAGTATTTCGAGTTTTCCCATGGCTTTTGTTTTGTGATTTGTATGCATAAAATCAAGCGAAGCTAATTAAAAAACTATCTGTTAATAATACACTTGGTCTCTGACGGCAATTGTTAGATTGTAATTGATTGCAAATTCATTGATTATATTCTACATACAATAAGCGACGATCTTGCCATACAAAAACAAGTGAATCACAAAAAAAGAAAATGTGTCATTGTCATTGAGATGGCAGCAGCAGCAGCACTAGCAGCGGCAGTAACAACAACAGCAACACCAACAACAACTAGAAATTCAATTGTGATCACTGAGTGCAATTGCAGTTAGCAGCTTGAATTTTGCAGCTGCGGCGCAGTCACCGAACAGCAAACAGCAACCAGCATCAAGATCAATTATTTTTAAGACACTACGAGATACTCCCGCACCTGGCAAAAAGGCAACTGAAACAGTCACAGCCAACAACTACACAGCAACTGCAGCAACAATCACCGCGGCAGCAACCGCAACTGGTAATTTCATTGAACTTGAACGGAAAGGCCATGAATGCAGTCAGATTTGTGCAGTGTTTTAATATTACAACAATACCTAGAAATCCATTCGTATCGATTGCTCAGGCAGCCAGTCAAATAAAGTGGGCGTGGCTGCCTGCTAAGCCAGTCTGGGAAAACTGCAGGGAAACTCATTTAGATGTGCACCCAAACTGAGCTGCTAAAAAGGCTGTTAAATGTTTGAAAATATTTTTGTGCTTTAAAATATAATTTAAATTTATTTTTAACAACAAAATAATATAACTTTTAATTGGCTACCAGTTCAAAGATTATTAAACTAAGCAAAGAAGTTCGGCGTCTTGTTGCCTAACAAGCGTATAGCTTATTCTTTAAGCCAATATGTTAATCTTGTTAAAAAAAAAACTATTTCTGGTCTGAAATTCAAGCCGGCGGCTAATCTAATGCATTAATAATTGTTTGTGAAAACTCAATTTGGTTTTTATAAATATTTCATTAATCGCATAACTCAACGCGCCGCTGCAGTCAGCGCCACACCCACAACTGAGACCCAACGAGCCCCACTGAAGTCCACACCCACAACAACAACAACAACAATAACAAGCAGAACAACAACAACAAGAGCAACAATAATGCCATGAACTTGAAGATAAGCCGCGTGTGTTCAGAGGCTCCGGACTCGATAGCGTGCCAATATTAACACAATTTGTGATTATAAATGCTTTTAAACGGTGCAATGACAATGAACAATAACAAAGCACACACACAAACACACACACACACACACACCCTATCGACAAGCCAACAAACGCCGACAATTTCTCACACTTAGTGCTACAAGACCACAAAAAAAAAGAGAGAGAGAAAATAGGAGGAAAAAAACAGTACTTAAGTTTAATTTTTTGCAATTTGTAGAACACATAAATCGCACATT
The DNA here is from genome assembly GCA_018152125.1 of Drosophila dunni. Taxonomy (NCBI): domain Eukaryota; kingdom Metazoa; phylum Arthropoda; class Insecta; order Diptera; family Drosophilidae; genus Drosophila; species Drosophila dunni. The sequence goes on along the minus strand of JAECXC010001917.1, from coordinate 16,664,826 downwards.
TTGATTTATCGCAATATTTATAGCAATGCCAGGCAGACGATGCTGTTGTTGTTGCTGTTGTTGTTGTTGTTGCTGTTGTTACCATTGCAATTGTGAAATTGCCTCGACTGAGGGGGATCGCAGCTGTAGCCAAGTTAGAGCTGGGCTCGAGTTCACATGGCCTGGCAAAAGATGCTGGCCAAGTTAAGAGCTCAGTGCTCATAGGTAAGTACTTATGTGTGTGTGTGTTTGTATTGCTCTCTCCCTCGAACTCTATGTGTGTGTGTGTGTGTGTGTGTGTGTTATCTATGGGTACCGCACAACGCTAATTTGAAAAACAATTTTCGTAATTATCCACAAAAAATAAAAAAAAACAACAGTGGAATGAAGTCGAGTTGGAGTTGATCTCGTTCAGTTGCGCCTGCGCATTGACCTGTGCGCATGCGCATTAAAGGAGGAAGAGCTAGATAGGCAGAGAGAGAGAAGGAGATGGGGAGCGGTAAGCCGAGAGAGAGATCACAACTGGCTGAGGAGCAATTTGCAGCCTGGGTGCGTGCCTAGACGCTTAGGCAATTACTTGGCCGAAAACAATTTCACAGAGACGGAAACGGAGACACAGACATATGAATGATGTGATGCGAGTACTCCTAATCGTATTCGTATTCGTATTCCTGCTCAAACTATGCGCCTAGCGGTTATTTGGCGTATACTAGCCTTTTATTCCTATTTGTTCCCCGCATTTTTGGCCGCGTGGGGTCCATGCCGAAAAACGCCATGACTCATGCATATTCAATCAACGTGATGCCAATTATCAACATGCATATGCATCAACCTAACCTCCCCAAACCCACTCCACTCCACCCCAAACCCACCACGCCCCCTTAGCCCAAAAAATACAACAGAAAAACAAACTGCAGACTCACCTTGTTGAAAGTAGTTGGCTTTGCGCACATAGACACACACCAGGGCCATCAACTGCAGCTGCGACAGTCTCTGCCGCGTCGACTGTGGCAGCGGCAGCAAATCCCGCAGATTGGCTATCTCGGCATTTATCAGATCGCGTCGCATTTTTGAGGCACCCTTTGTCGATTTGTTGGCATCGAATCTGCAATGCAGTGCAAAAGAGTAACAAAAATTTATAACATAATAGTTAACAATAAAAGTAAACAAATAAAAAAATAAATAAAAACAATTAGAATATGTGCACGTTCACAGCTACAGCTTAATAATGGACAGTGCCGACACTGGCCCACAGGCGCATATGTTTTCACAGCCTCCAACTCGTTACTTGTCTATGCGTTTAACCCACTAGCAGACGCTGTGCCTAAAAGTGTACGCTAATCAAATTCAAAGAAGTTCGTTTGTAAATTTTAATATTCTAAAACAAATACTTAAAAAAATATTATTCAAGGGACAAGTTCCATGTTGCTCCATTTCTTCTAGACTTTTGAATCTGTAAGTCTTTTGATAAAATTTTTGGAATAAAAAATTTATTATAAAAATGTTCAATTTTTAGATCATTGACATTGTTATTTCTTAATCTTTTAGTTTTAAATTTTTAATAATTACATAAAAAGAGAACTGTTAAATATTTTAGTTTAAATAAACATACTGAATATATTTATTATAAATTTATAAGCATTTTAAAAAATGAATTAACATTGGTGCGAATTTCAAACATATCTAAATAAGATTTACATATCCCTACCATCCAGGTATGGACTATATAAATTTAAATGAAATGTTTAATAATACACGTATTTTAGATTAAGGACAAAAACTATATAAAATGTTAAAAATTTATGTTAAAGTCTAAAGTTTAAAAACTGGTGTATGCTTTTATATTAGATCAGTTTTGTGCGGGGTCATCGGTGGGTTAAGATGATCGCACATACCTCAGCCGCATGCGAGATGCATAAATAACTCATCGCGCATTAAAAAATCATACAACAAGCAGCTAGTTGTTGCAGTTGTTCTTGATGCTGTTGTTGTTGTAGTTGCAGTTGTTGTTGCTGGCGCTGCAATTGTTGTTGTTGTTGCTGTGGCTGTTGTTGGTCGATGTGGGGCACACTTGCCACATGCCTTGTGCGGAAAATTGTGCAAGTAGGTTGGTCAGTTCGGTTTGGTAGGTTGTCTGGCAGTTGAGAGCTGGGAGGGAAGCGGTTCGTTGCGAGCGGTACAAGCGTTTAGCGATCTGTCCGTGTGTACTTTTCTGAGCATATTATTTACAAGGTTGAATTCATAAATCATAAATTTGTCTTTTTATGCAGCGTCGGCGGCTGTGGCAGCGATAGCGACAGCGACAGCGCACGCGGCGAATGAGCAATGTATTTGTTGGTTTTATTTGTATTTTTAATATTTATGCTGACGTTGCTGCCATTGTTGGCCCGACTGGGGGGATTTAGCAAGCGCTTGATAAATATTGTTAATATTGTTGTAATAACAGCAAGTGCCCGCGCCTTTCTGGCTTTCTCGATTCGCGATTCTCGATCTCGATGCTTGACTGTTTTGTTTGGGTCTTGTTGGACTGCCATTTTGCCGCTGTTATTGCCTCTAAATGGCCATGTTAACATTTAAAACAATCACACACATGTATCTATCAGATACTCATACGCCTGTGTGTGCAACCGCAGCGTTGTTGCATGCAACAAAATGTTTACCGCATGCAATGCAAACGAGCGCCACGGCCACGGACCGTCTGTGGTACATTTTATTTTGTTTTTGCGCTTTTTGTGTTTGTTGCCTTGCTTTTCTTGGCCCGTATCCGTTCGCCTTTGCGGCATTTGCCAACTGCCCATAATAGAACAGAGATTTAAGCCGAATTGAGTGGTCCGCTAAGCGGTAGAAGGGGCAAACTCACACGCACACACACTCACACACACAATGCACACAGTCACAATTAAGTCAAGGTGATTTGTACAATTAAAACGAATATTGATTTAAATGCTACGATAGTCGGTCGTAACATATGAATCGATTGCTTTCAACTGCCACTACCACTGTGACCACTGGGCAACCAAGTGGGCGTGGTCATGGCTGCTGCTGACTGTGGCAGTGGCTATTATGACCAGGTGAAGGGTCCAAACTTGTTGATTGGTTGACTGATGTTTGTCTACGCTTTATGTTTGAGGTTATTTGCAGACATAAATTATTTAACTGTCAATTAACTTTATAAAATTAAAAAAAAATTAGATTTAAAGCACAAAATAAACTATAATTATTTTTAACTGTTTACCTAGTTATTTAAATTATTTATATATATTTTTATAATAGTAACTGCAAGTCAATATTTTAATCACTAAAATAATTATTTATTTAAAATGCTTAGCGAATTTATTTATTTTTTTGCAATGTAAAAAATCATAAATAATTTAACTATTAAATAAAGTCTGTTTTTATTAAATTAGCTAAACTTTTAAATGAAATAATTCAGGTGAAAACTAAAGATACAACAGGTTTTATTATTTAATAAGTAAAATATTCAAAATAGTTATCTAATTTTTAAAATTTTTTATCTATTCAAATTGATGAACATATAAATCGCGTTATCTAACAAATAAATTTGTATGTATTAAAAATGTTAATTCGATGCATAAATATGCATAAGCATGAGTTGCATTTTATTATAAGTATTTGTACTTAAAATCGATATCAGATTGGAGGTATCTCTGTAGGCGACTTAACATCCTCCCACACTCGACTGGCGAGGCGAATCTCATGCCAAGGTAAGTCAGCTAAGCATCTGCCAATTAGTTGAGTAAAATGCCTGAGAGTTGGCCAAGTCGAGTTGGCCAGTTGCACTGCCTATTTGTGGCATAATTAATAAGTTTTTTAAATATTTATCATAAACAAGATGTCTGGTCAGGCGATAATATGATAATGCTCATCCTTTCCAAAGCCAACAAAAACGTGTTAATGGCCCGAAGCAGCAACAACAACAACCAGGTAGATTTATACAAGTATCTATAGTAGATGCTATGGCTGGTAAAAAAAATACTCCCGCGCATCTTTGGCTCGTAATCTACATCAAAATTTATCTGCGAGGTGGAGTGAGCGAGACATGTCATGTCATTTCTTAATATATCTATCGGTACCTTGAAATCTGCACCAAGTAGCACCAACTGTTTGTTGTTGCAAGCAGATGCTGCTGCTGCAACAGTTGCTGCTGTTGCAACTACTTACTGTACAAGTTGTTGTTGCTAATTAAAAGCATAAACACGATTCTTAGCGAGGCGTCAGCAGCCAACCTGTGGCAAGTTTGGCAGGCGGCGTAGGAGGAGCAACCTCCAAGTTGCAGTTGCAGTTGTAGCTGGAGACTCCCTTGGCGCAGTGGCTGTGGCTGTGGCAGTGGCACATGTTTAATCTCAGTGTGGCAGTCAAGATCTTAATCAAGACTACTTGGCCTGCAGTTTGTTTTACGCTTCACTAGAGATATCCAACAAAGTTTACGTGCTCCACAGAAATTAGGCTCAAATCTTGTTGTTGTCATCATTCCAAAACAGTTTCAAACCTTCCCAAACAGTTCAACCCACAATTATTGCGAAAATGTGGAAAGGGAGGGGAGGATGGATAAACTGCCCGTTGGGCACACTAATTAGCACATAAAGCTTAAACATAATGCAAAGCTATTAACTCAAATGCAGTTTTAAATGCCACTCGATGGGCTTCATTTTTATGGCGTCCCTCAGCGCCATCGTAAAATTCTCGGCAGCAAATAAATCACAGGCGCCCAAGGGTCCAGTATCTGTATCTGTATCTGTCTCTGTATATTTGGTTATAGCTCTATCTTTAACTGTATCTGTAACTCATCTGCCATACACGTATCGATCAAAGGCAAGACTTTGGTATGCATGGGGCGTCAGTCTGGCCAAGTCTAGTCAGACGCGGAATAGCTAAGAAGTCCATCAATAGCAATTGCGGGCCAACAGAAACACGAAATTTGCGCAAATTTTTATTGCACTTTTCCTAGAGCGACTGCAAGCTGTGTTTTCTTCTCTCCTCTTCTCTCTCTCCTTCTCTTTCGAAACGTCTAGTCAGCTAGCTGCAGCTCTATCTCTTTCTTTTCTTTCTGTGTGTGTGTGTGTGTGTGGTTAATTTGGGCAAGTTTATTTGCCATATTCCCACGATACAGTTTGGTCCAGCTCAATGCTGCGGGCAGCTCTAATCATTTTCTCTCTGTGGAAAATAGTGCAAAACGGCGCATAATGAACGCTGCGTTCAGCATTCAAAGTTAACTGACAGACAGCCAGGCTGCCAGACTGCCAGACTGCCAGACTGCCAAACTGTTAGACTTGGTAACCCTATACTCTTGGCCAGACGTCCTAAGCGAACTGCGTTGAACCCACGCCCGACCCACGTCCGACCACCGCCAAGTTGGCCAAGTTGGCGCACAATTAATTGCCAGGCGCCGCACAATGCTTTTTTTTTCGATCTGCCTTCTGTTGAGGACCCCGAAATTTCTTGGAATTCCAGGGAAACACTTGTTGGTCTCAGATCCCTCAATCCTTTGTGATTTCTGTGTGCCACCAAAAATGAAATAAAAACGCGTTGCGTCTGCGTAAGTCGGTGGCAGTAATCGATACCTTGCTGTGCCAGTTCAACCGCTTCAGCTCCACAGATTAACATCGGCGACGCTTAGCATACAAAAAAACTGAAGAAAAAAAGGCGATCCTGGCCACGGTTATGTTGGCCATCTAATAACCATGGGGTGCTGTTGTTCTGCTGATGCATACTGCCTTGGCCTTTAACCAAATTATATGGGCAAGCAAGCAGGAACGACAGCAGCAGCAGCTCCAGGTATTTACTATATGAGCAAAGGTGGTAAATCTTTGAACTTCTGTTCGATCTTTTTAAGTACGAGAAGTTTTATGTCTCTGTGATTTCATTTGAATAGACGTCTGGTCTGTCTGCACTGCTGTGTCTATTAAGCCGAATTGCACATTTAGCTTAAGTCCCTCATTAACTGATAATAAAGATGAATGTTTCTTTAACTTGTGTCATAAAGTTGAGTATATTGGCGGAAGAAAAAGGTAAATATATTTACATACTTTAAAAGGTATAGTTTTAATTTAAATTTAATTATTTTAAAAGCTTTTATGAGACATTTTCGGATATCAAATTTGGTACTAATCATTAGACATTTTATTTAACTTGTATTAGTAAAATAAACTGAATATTTTTAAGATAGTTTCATCACTAATTTGTGTTACTTTAACTTACTCAAATTTTATTTATATGCTCCTATATTAATTTAGTTCCATCTGAACATTTTTCTTTGCCACATAACCTCTATTCTGCATCAATCAATTAAGATATTTCCAGTCGATCCCATCTACATAATTTTGTGTGCATAAAAGAACTGCACCGATTTGCGGCTTTATCTGCCAGCTACTGTATTTTTTCTGTGGTTTGTGTATTATATTTTATTAAACAGCAGACAACACCACAAAACCACAAAACAGAGCACCTCTAGAATTGCAGACAAAGCTGCAGAAAAAGGAGCAGCTGAAGACAGACAGAAATCAATTCGATGTTGTTGTTGTTGGTGCTCTGGTTGTGTGTTGTATGTCCGATTGGAATCTTAGCCACAACTTAATGATGGACTGCCAAAAGCACACTTCGACGTCATCATCAACGTCGCCGTTGCTGTTGTTGTTGCCGCCGACGCTGACGCAGACGCAGACGCAGGCGCAGACGTCAACGTTTGCCGCATAATTTTTCATATTTTTCTGATTTGTTGCTACCGGGTAATAAACCCGTTTGCAGAGCGTTAACCATGGAGTTGCTACCGTTGCTGAATTTGCTTTCGATTATCTTAATTTGCGTGCGAAACTGACTTTTTTGTGCCGTATTCGTAGTCGATGCTGAGGCAGAGACAGCAGCAGCGGCAGAGCCGCTACCGAGCTGCGCGACTGAGGCGTAAGCCAAACCCCAAATTGTGTGTGTACGGAAATTTTCCCATGACTTGAGTTCTGGCTCTGGCCTGGCTCTGTGGCCTGTATAGCATATTTTGCCCGGCGGTGGCTTGGCCAGAAATTACCCAACTTAGCCAGACGCTGCATCACTGAAACGCTAAAACTTTGAAACTCTCGGGATTGATGGTTGTAGCTGCTGCCGGTAAAGTGCAGCAGCAACAGAGGCAGCACTAACAACAACAACAGCAACTTCAGACAATTAGCACAAGGATGCCGCAGCTAAATAATTTGACGCGCCTTGGGGCAAGTTTTTTGGTTTTGTGCTGCAGTAGAAACTGTCTATATCTACCCTACACTACGTGCCACGCCTCTGACCACCACCACCGCCTCCTGCTTCTCCTTCGCCTACTGTGCGGTGGGAGAGCACATGGCGCACTTACATATTTGCTCTAAATCTGTTTTTTACAGTCAAACTGGAGGCACATCAATTAGCTTGAACGCGCGTCATCAAATATTGGCCGAAACAATTAGACATGTTGCTGGTAGCCAAATACAATAAACAATGAATTAGATAGTAACTGGTGCAACTGCAGTGGAAATGGTGCTACAAATTTCATGCTCTTGCGGTTGTTGCTGCTGCTGTTGGTGAGAGGTAAATAACTTGCGCCGATACCGATTCGAAATGTGTTAATGAAATTAGCAGCATAAAATGCTGCTTGCAACGTTACAGATACAAATGTATCTGCGCATGTTAATTGACAAAATTAACACCTGATCTTTGGTCGCTTGGCTTGGCTTGGTTGAATCCATCGGACTCTCAACGGTTTATGGTTTAGTTTCACTCAGGAAGCAGCACTTGGTCAGCAAGGTATTGACTCGATTTTCCTTGGCTTTGGTTTCCTTTTGCAAGTAGTTCGCTGACTCTGAATGTTTGTTGCTGTTGGCATGTGTTAACATTTTCTTGGTTTTAATTAGTGTTATTTATTATTTAGAGCATATTGATATAGTTTTCGTTGTTTAACGGTTGTTTGTTTCGGTTTCACGGGTACTGCCTATTGGCATTTCTTATTTACCCGTGCACTCTCTATATCGTCCACAGTTATTTATAGAAATCCATGAGATTTTTCTCCCATCTCTTCTTACATATTTACACATGATGAGTCTTCTTTTTATTGGCTGCCTCGTGCGTTCGAGTCGCGCGCCGCTTTTTGTAATGACAATGAACTTTGTGCAGGTGAAAATCTTTCCACAAATTATTGATTCACTTCGATCTGGGAATTTCAAGAAATATTTCAGGTGCTAAATGAATGCCCTGAATGAAAGCCCATCCACAGTTGGCAGACACGTGTGTAAATTAATTTTTTTTATCAAAGAAACATCAGATGTCTTTTGGTATGTATGTTTGTAATTCTTTTGGTAGCTACTTTTAGGCAATTTTGTGTGAATGTTGATGTCAATTTATGTTGTAGGCAAAACTTGAATAATATGATTATTATTACTATCTTATGGTTTCTTAAGTTGCTTATTTTGGTTGGAGTTTTTACCAAAATATGTTCAGTCTTTTAATGATTTAAAGTAAACCTTTAGAATAAACCTTTAATTTATATATTGACTTAAAATATTTGTATAATAAATGAAGCATAAGTAAGTAACTTAAATTTTAATAAAATTTTGGAATTAATTGTTACAAATTTATATGATTATTTTGAGCTGAGTTTGAAGCTACTGGAAAATGTGGTTCATGTTAGTTTTGCGCTAACCAATTGGCTGCCTATCAAAGAAATACACCAAGAAACACCCACAAGCAACACCCACACAACAGACAAAGGCAGCGGAGCCTCTGTGTAACCCACAGAAAGAGTAGCAGCCAAAGGAAGTATGATTTCAGGGGAGATTGAAGTAGATAGAAGAAGAGCCATCAACAGCATCACACGTGAGTTTTACACATTTCAGAAGCAAACGCTACAGAATTGGATGCGCCATCTCGTTCCTGGGATTATCCTCAGCCTTGTGTGTTGTCATTGTTGTTGTTACAGTTGCTGTGGTTGTTGCTGTCGCTGTTGTCGTCTTGGCTTTGGTTTGGGACCTCGTCCGATTGCCAGCGTGGTAATGTCAATCGCACTGTGCGGGTTTAACTTATGGCAAAACATTTGAAGCACTAATTAATTGGAGCTAAATAAAATGGCACAGCAGCCGCGAAGGAGGCGAAGTTTTCTCCAGTTGTTTTTTGTGGATTTTTTTGTAGTTTTTTGCGAGAATTGGCGCTGTGTGTTGCTGCTGGGTACGCACGGTTTGCTGCCATGTGGAGACCTGGCGACTGTTAGCGACTGAGAAGATTACGAGTGCCAGATAAATGGAACTACAAGTTGCCAATACAAGAGGCCATTAAAACCGGCAGCACTGGCCACAAAAATAAAACCAAAATAAACTAAAGTGAAGTGAAGTGCAGAAAAAAACAGCTTAAGTCAAGTCAAAGAAATTGAAAGCAGCGCGAGAAGAAAAGCAAGCTTTTTGCAGCTTCTAGAACACTTGAAACACACACCCATACACACACACACACACACTCACACACACTTGCCCACACTCACGCACACTTGTAGCCCCAATTGTATTGACAAATATCGAAGCGTGCGAAACAAATTGAAATTAAAAGTTTGCATGTTGCATGTTGCACAGTTTTGATGCGTTGCTGCCGCTGATTTGTATTTTGTTGGCTGCTGAAAGCTAACGAGATGTGGCACGATAAAGTCCAAATTGGTTCTGTTTGTGCTTAGGTTCTGTGGGTTAAAATTGGCGCTAACTCTTACCTTGTAAACATGCCGGCAGTCTGTTGTTGTTGCTGCTGCTGTTGCTGCTGGCTGGTTTGCTGTTGTTGTTGTTGCTGTTGCTGTACGACTTGTTGCTGCTGCAAGTGCTGCTGCTGTGACAATGCGGCTGGCTCATGTTGCTGAAAGTTATGATGCGTGTGCATATGTTGCTGCATGTGATGTTGCTGGTGTTGCAAGTGTTGCTGCTGCTGCTGTTGGTGTTGCAACTGCAGTGCATGATGGTGTTGCTGCTGTTGTTGTTGCTGCTGCTGCAGGGCATGCACATGCGTGGGCGTGGCCAAATGCGTGACTGCTACCGCTGCTGCTGCTGCCGACAGACCAGAGCCTGGTTTCTCTAGGCCACGTTTATCCGCATACATTTTGGGGCTGTCACGTTTGCAAATATTTGTGCAGATGATACTAAAATTATAGAATGACATGGCCAAAAAACGTTTATAGTTAATAAACTCGTCTTTTAGATATTTTGGCTAAATTCTAATGCCAATAATAACAAGTCAATCACAAAGTATCAATCAAGTCTGCAGACTTTTTGCTCTGATAATGAAATGGAACAACAATTGCTGATTAGTGGCACATGCAGACATCACACACACACAGACTGGCACACACACATCGGTTCACTGAAATTGGTTCAGTTTTTTGGTTAGCATTGTTTGAACTGAAGTCCAACAAAAAAACATATTTTGAGGGCGAGCCATCTAAAGAATTGATTTGCATTGTTGTTGTTGCCTTTGCTTGGCCAACAATTGAGCCGTTGAAATCGCTCAGTGGCATTGGACCATTTGAAGACACACACACACACACACATGTAAGTACACCAATGTGTACTTTTAAGCACTCTCCTAACTCTCCTCGCCTCATGTGCTGCGTTTTTATTGATGAGTTGGCAGTTTAGCAGCTCTTGGCTGGATTGCATAAGGAAAATGATTTATGGCATGTGATTCGGCATGGTGTTGGAGAACTTAACACCGAGGTTACAAGAGCCAACACTACAGTAGTGTTACCCAAAGGGTTTGCCCAGCTCCTTATTACATCATTTTGGCATTAGTTAAATTTATGTTCACATTCATAGCAAAACGACTCAAGTTCATGGTCTACAACATTTGTAGCAGAAAAAGTGGCTTTTAGGCCTGCTTTTAAAACCAATTTGTCACTGCGGACTTGTTATGTTAAAAGCCGAGACAAAACGGCCCATAAATAAGATATAATATAGTTTTGATGACGCATTTATAAATTTAAATTGGGTATTTGTTTAACCAAAACAGTAATTTTACTAATGGAAAATTTGTCACACGGCGAATGTATCTCAAAGTGTAATTTATGGTGAATTTTGTATAATGTCTGGTAGTTTAAAGAAATTTTTACTCGAAATGTTTCTCAGGAAACTTACAAGAAATCTACAAATAAATACTTGAGATAAGCAACAATAAAATATTCTATGAAGCACTAGATTTTCTATAGAATGTGTAGCTAATTTCCTGTTAAATTCGTTTTTATATAATAATAAACAAAAGTCTAGTAACTTGCTTAACTTGAGTATTAATTTAATCAGAATTAAAGCTAATTAAAACTTGGTATTCAAGTTGTATTACTTAGTAGAACAAAATCAGAATACTTCTCAAATAATTTATTTAAATCAAACAAAGAGAATTTATGAAATATCTTTTATGACTGTGAAATTCCCTTTCTTTTCATAACCCACACACAATTATCACTTTCCATATCATTACGCTGAGCAGTTGGAAAATTTTTGGATGGCACTCTAGGTGGCGCCAAGAAAAATCTCGATATAGTACTCAAAACATGTACTCATACTCGTACTCATACACATGCTCATACGCATACTCATACTCATACTCATACTCAGACTTATATAAATTCTTGAAAATGCAACAACTGAAATTAGTTTTGTAAATGAATTTCAATTTTGTACTTGAATATTCACTACCGGCTGCGTCCATCTTCTGTTTTGGGGCCCGGCTTTGGATGTCTGTCTCTCTGTCTATCTCTCTTGCTATATTTTGTCTATTTGTCTAACAGACTGTCTCTGACTTTGGCTTTGACTGGTTGGCCTGGCTTAGTTGCAACTCATTGTCAAGTGAACTTATCAGAGTTGAAAAAAAAAAAAAATTTGTTCGAGTTGACGTTTGGAGTGCCATCGAGTCGGTGCTTGATTTGTTTGGAGTTGTTTGAATAGGGACCACCAAAAAGTCATTGAATGAAATGAAGAACGCCGTAGATACATTTATCTATTTGTGTATAGAGATGTGTGTGAGTGTGTGTGTGTATTTTGATTTTGTTGTGGCTACATTTGCTCTGTTGGCTGGCTTTTTAAGTATTTTGTTATTTGATTTCTATCAAAGTTAATAATGAAATTGGTAAATCGCGTTTTCGGCTGTCGATTGCCGGTTTTTGGGGTTACTTTTGCCTGTGTGTGTGCGTGTGTGTGTACGGGTGCGGGTGCGGATGCGAGCTTTAACGGGGACCTTGAGGTCTTACCTTTATACAAAAGATTTAATTTGCGATATCCATTGGGTACAGCCGAGTATAGAGTATTTGAAAATGTATTTGCATAAATAATAATTTATCAATTTTATTTGCTCAACTTTGTTTTGCACTGTGTTTGGCACTTGTATCTTTATATTAACGAACTTTTATTCAAACAATTAATATTTCAATTACTATTGAAATATTTTGCATAAAGATCTTAACTCTCAAATTGTTTTTTTCTCTCCTCTTTACTCTTTCTTCTTTTTATTTTATTTTTCACAATACATTTATTTATTTATTTTGTATTCAGAGATTTTTGCATTGCATATTCAAGGGTTATCTCACAAACACTTTGATTTTATAGTGTAGCTCGACAAGATTTATGGGGTTGCTTAGCGACGAATCATTTGCAAATCTAATGACTCTCTCTCTCTTGTGTCTCACATAATAACAATTATTATATCACTGAGCACTTGACACTTATGTTTCTTGTTTAGTTGAAAAGAACGCAGCGAAACGATTCGCCAATTTAAACTCGATAGTCGATAACCGATACACGACGACGATAACGATTACTGAGTGCAGTTCCGACGGCTTTAAGTCGTCGCTATTATTGTGCCTTACTGGCTTATGGTAAATCCGTTCAGTTCGACCAACAATACTCTCTGTGTAGCCAACCGTGTAGAATGCGCGCGTGCACCTTTCTGTCCGGATCACCGAAGCGACACAGAAGCAGCAAACTTGATTTCGAAACAGGTAAGGTAGCTTTCGTTCAGTTTCAGCTCAAGAGCTCCCACACAGGCTCAGCTTGAGGCTGTGTGTGTGTGTGTGTGTTGTGAGTCGAATCACCCAATGCGGTTGGCGATCATGCACTGAGAGAAAAAATAGGCTGTTTGATTAAGGCGAATTAAATATAAATATATAGATAGTTATCTAATTTAGTTAAGCTACAGATTGGAATAAATTGAGTGATATTTGTGAGTAAATTTACTAAGAAATTTAAATATTTTGTAAAATATAAATAATTTATTGTTTGGCCAATAAAATGGTATATTTATTAATTGAAATGTATATTTAAAATTAACTGAAATAAATTGATTTATTACTTAAGTATACAAATATATCAAACGCTTATGAAGTATACTTTAAGGATCATATAATTTATTAAACTCACTAATTAATGTCTTTCATCTACACTTTATTCATAAATTTATAGTTTTTATTCTGTCATTTAAATTATGTCTAAGCCCTCGACTTTTTCTAGCAGTGTAAACGCACGATCTTGCCCAGGTACCCAGGCACACACACACTTGGCCAGCTGACCAATACAGCGAGCGCAACAACTCAATTGTTGACGCCCCTTTAGGCAGCTACACAGGCACACACACACACAAATACTCACTCGTTCATAGACCAGGTAGATTACTTGTTGTCTGTTGTTGCCGGCTCTCGTAATTCTCATTAGCTGCTAATCTATTCAAATTAGCCATAAATCAATTAAGTTTGCATTCGTTAAGCCACAATGACTACTGTAAGACTGTGAACAAAATTATTCACATGAAGTATTTACTCAGCGAATTATCTGATAGAATCCGGAATTAGCTATAGAATGCATAATTCCCCGTAATAACCAATGCTAACCAATACTTAAGAAGCTGTTTTGCGATCTGTTGGCAACTCTGCCGGTCTGCCTGTGTGTGTGTGTTTGTGTGTTGCTTTAATGCTGCTCGCTGATTGGTCAGCGTTCGTTAAGCTCCGTTAAGAAACTATTTACAGTTGTTGATTTCTTTTGTTGCTTTGTTTTCGCTTTTCACAACAAATGACAGTGAATTTGTGTGCGAACCAATCACACGGCCTGCGTGTGCGTGTGTGAGTGCGCGTGTAAGTATGTGTGTGTGTTTGTGATGATTTATGTTTGTGTTGTGTTGGCTTTTGATTGCGTTTAATTACTTAATTAAAATGGCGCTAATAGGCGGGTCTGTTTATTTATAACACTTACGTGATTCAGTATAAGTAAATTATTAAACATTTATTGCTATTTTTGCTAGCAATGAATAGTGGATAATTTAACTAGCTAATCTTATTGTTTAATAAATAAAAACTGGAACCTTTGCTTAAATGACACTTGACATATAAATATGATAACTTCTTTTAGAATATTTGTTAGTACACTATTTGCTTAATATTTTTAGATTGTTTTCAGTACTGATTCACATTCAATTTAATAAGTTTATACAATACTCACGGTAGATATTATAGCTATTTATGTACAGATATTGGATTTATAAAAGTGCAGCAGTATCTGCTAGTAAGCTATACATATTTTACGTTTAGAACTGAAAATCTCTGTAAATTTCATTCCGTCCTCTTATTTATCAACAAATTTAGTATTTAAATATACATTTCAGAGCAGGATCTTATTAACTAAAAATTCTAGCTAAAAATATAATTTGTTTAATTTAGTTAAGTAATTTTTCTGTTTAAGAATTTCTGCTCAATAAATTTTAAAACTTCTTTCTTTAAATTCTACAAAAATTGGAAATTCTTGGGACCTAATTTATGGGTCTGACCCATTGATGAAGGCACGACAGAAGTAAACTGTGCTGCGTAGTCCATTTTGTAAGAAACTTGAAACCAGTGTCAATGACTGAAAAACAGGACTCGTGTCTTTTATTTGATGGCTTAGAATTTGAGCTATCAATGAGCTGCTTGGATTACTTGGGACTTTCATAAAATGATCGGCTGAAAATTAGCATAATTCGAATGGGAAATTAACAAATCGTGCCTTTGGGCGACGCTATATGCAATGCATATTTAATTGATCAAATTGGGGAATGGATTTTGGGTGTAAGACAGCAGACGGCGAAGGGTTGCATACAAATTTTAAACTTAAATTACTTCAAATGGGAGTTCAATGTGATTGAATATGGAACAGATAAAATAAAGGAGAGCAGAAAGGGAAGGAAAGGATATTTTTGACTATTTCCAGAAAGACTTTAGGAAAATGAAACAGAAATGATTAAGCAGCTATTAAAAATATGTTGGTCTAAGCTGACAAGCTAAAGTAGCTTGATTTGGTAACTTCTAAACAATGATGAGTCATTTAGCCAAACAAATCACATACGACTCCATCGGGCGCCCTTTGAACTGATCGCGTGGCGGTGCGACAAAACTGGGGAGACATACAGTGCTTAACAGATTGATAAGACACCTTTTTTTTCTTAAATATTTTTTAAAATAAATTATTTAGAAATACGAAAACTTTACTTAAATATAGTAAAATGCAATAGCCAACGGATTCCAGTCATTTTACAACAATATTTTAACTGTTTATATTTTGTTTCAACAAAATAACAAAAAAAGGCATTTTCAGCCATATCATATTGATAAGACATTTTTCAATTTGGCTTATAAAAATACAAAATATGTTAACAAATCTTAACAATTTTATAATTTAATAGTTTATTATGTTACCCTGGGCCCTTCCGACATCGAAATTCCGCTTTTTCATCGAGTCAGAAAGGATTTTCAGGAACTTGGGCTCTTGAAGACCCCATTCTCTGACAATTCATACTTTTAACTGACTAACACTGGCAAACACACCATTATCTTTGTAGACACGTCTTGTCAATACTCCCCAGACATTTTCAATCGGATTTAGATCCTGTGAGCATGCAGGCCAGTCCAATAATTTAACAGAAACAGCTGTCAGATAACCGATTGTATGGCAACTGGTGTGTATCCTGGCGTTATCCTGCATAAAAATGTTTGGTTTTTCTTGGTTTTCTTTCAAAAATTGTAACAAGATACTTTATAGTACTTGTATATAGTCGACACTATTCATCCGGGAGCTTGTAAACTGAAAGTTTAGGGCTCCAAACTTGGTAAATGCACACCCACAAAAACCGACCATCCACCAAATTTTTTTTTTTTGAAAATAATGGTTTTTTTTTTGAAAATCGCTCCAATAATGGCGATATCTATCTAGTCCGTCAAGAATACATTTTTTCTCATCAGAAAAAATAGCCTTTTTGAAAAAAAAATGTTACTGCCCATGTAATGTTCAGATTCAAAATTTTTCTTACCAAGTCCCAGTTTGTTGCCAAGTTTCTTAGCCCTAAATCGGTCCTGGCAGCTTTGTGACGTACCGTTAGTAGTGGTACCTTCTTAAGGACAGCTCGGACTATGTGTTCCGACTCATTTAGTGTCCTCCAAACTGTCATTGGAGACACTTTATTGCCCAAAAACGAAGAAAGCTGGCCACATGATGCTGTTGAGTCGCTCGCGTTCTTACCAACTTTTCGCTTTTCGCGGTCACCTAGCTTTGGTTTTCTACCAGTGCTTCCTTTTTGTCCGTATCCATTCGGATATTTCAAAAAATTGGACACAACAGTCAGACTATGACCAGTTTCGGGAGCAATTCGACTTATTGGCCATCCCGATTCAGAAAACGCGGAAAATTACGCTTTTTCTGCCCCCGGAAGTTGGCTAGAATGACCCATTTTATTTTTCTTAGTTATTATTACAATAATAAACAAGAAAAGTTAACAAAAATGCACATCCTTTCGCTTAAAGGACACTTTTAATAATAGTGTCTTATCAATATGATACGTTTGCAAGCACACTAAATTCTTGCACTTTAACGAAAAACTAACGGTGCTATTCCAGTGAACGCTAAAAATAGAAAGTAACGGTACTATTTCGAAGTCAATCCATTGCTCTTTCGTTTCTCATATTTGGTTTTTCTAAATTTCCAACAACAAATATTTTACAAGCAAAGAAACATAAAATTTTAAGGTGTCTTATCATTCTGTTAAGCACTGTAGGAACGTGGTGAGTCAAACACGTCGCTTAAGCTATCAGTTGATAGTATGCATATTAAAGAGGAAGACTCGTTAGTGGTGGCCAGTAGGAAGAGAGACCCACATTGTCGCCCCAAACTATTTTTGGGGCCAGTCATGGAGCGGAAGTCAGGCAGCACGCGCCATGCCCTGTAAAAATCTAGTTGAGTGTTTGGTGTGTTTGACGGCACCGATGAGTGTGTGTGCCCTGTGCCCTAGACATGAACTGTGCGTGTTTTTGGCTTAAGTTTTAAGGCCTGCGGGCGAAATGGTGTATCGTAAAACTGGGAAGATATCAACGCCTCTCTCACACGCATTCCAATGCTCTAGTTGGTTACAAATTTGGCCAAGAGCAATCCCACGCCTATAAATACAAACCGCACGAGTCAAATGTCGTATTTCATTAGGCCATGCTAACGTTTGGTCGCAGCGGTGGCCTGGTCTGGGTCTGGGCCTGGTCCCTAACTCCTAACACTCAATGCCAATAGAATTGTAAAATGGCCAGTTCAATGAGCCTACAAAAAAACCAAACTGAAACCAAGCCCGAATTGAATTACATGAAAATGCGCATTGCGTTGCGGAAATCGTACAAACTGGTCATGAAAAATGCATCACCAGACACGCGGACGGACGACCGTCTGTCTGTTCGCCGGTCTGCCTGTCCGCCAGACAAACAGGCTATAAAAGTTTAGTCAGACGATGACGACAGAATCCTCATCTGTATCGGAGTCTTTACCTGTATCTTTATCTGTGTGTGTGTGTGTGTGTGTGTGTGTGTGTGTGTGCTCTCTTCCCAGCCGGGTGATGAAAATGTACGACTTTTGCTTGCGGCGCTAAGTGAGCCCACAAAATTTGTAACTTGAGCTGCTAAAGCTCATGGGTCTTGCAGCTATAGAGCTTAGTATGTAACACAAAAGGGCACTACTTAAGAGTCTAAATTTCAGTAAATCAAAATAATAACTTTAAATTTCGATATTGGTCTTTAAGCTTAAATAAAGTGAATATTAAATCCCATTAAAAGACTTTTCTCGATGGGAACTACATTTTATTCATAAGATTTTAATTATATGTTCAAGAGATAATTATTTTTGGACCAGATAGACCTCTTCGGTAACCTAAAAATATTCCATTTTTTTTACAAGATAACTGATCAATAAATAATTTGAATTTTTATGAATTTTAAGAAAATTTCAATGTACAGAAAAAAACATTATTTTAACAATTCAGCCAGAATTTTATATAATTTTAATATTGTATTATATTATTATTAATGACCGACCTTTGATTAATGTACTTAAATTTGTTAGCTACATTTAATTTTTATTATTTTTTATTAACTGTTAATTTTTGTTACATCTTTTAAAGGGAATTTCCACTTCGTCTAACAAGTTTTCGACTATTAAGTCTTATATTTAGTTACAGTTTCACACACACACAAACACGCACTGAGATAGCGCAGAGAGAGAGGAAGTGAGCATGATAGACAGAGACAGAGCTTGAGCGAGAGACGGCCAGCGAGCGAGCGAGATCGTCTTGTTGTTGAGTGGTGACTGTCTGCTCTGTGGTCCAGAGGACCCCGGGGGGCAAACAAACTTGACCAAGTCAATTCGATGCAAAAACGGAGGACGACCAGCCGTCTAGGTGGTGTTGGCGGTGTTATACAGCTGGTGGTGGTGCTTAGACCGGAACGCTGGCAGTGGGGGCTAGGCTGGGCTGTGCGCACTCGCTGAAATCAATCGATTCGACATTATTATTAATTTTTCATAACTTCTGCTGGCGGCCGGCGGCTGGCGGGTTTAGATTCAGGTCCTGGTCCAGGTCCAGTGGTCGAGTGGTCCAGTGTGCAATATGGCGCCCTAAAACCCCGACTCCACCAATGCCATGTGAAACTAATCTATTTGTGCGGGCAACAAAAAAAAGGGCCGACGCCGCCGTCGACTGCAAACTGGTGGCTTCATTTTTTTACCTCTTTGATTTTTGGCGTGTTATCTGCTATCGCTGCGCTTTGATCTTTTACCGCTTCTGCTTTGCATAATAAATTCGCTATCGATGAAAACTAACTTGCAACTTGAACGATCTTTGTATATCGGTGTCTTTGAGGGAATTGGGATTTCCCGGCAATTTGTTTGGCAGCGCTTTACCAGCGCCTTTGGCCACTGCCTGCTTAATTCGATTGCCTGTGCGATTTCGGCATTTGGCTTTGGCTTCAGCTTTAGATTTGGCTTTGGCCTAACCATTTTATTACAATAGCATAATTTTTTACTATGCTTAATGAGTTCTGCTTTGATTAGTTTTTTCGATATTTTTTTCCCCTTTTTGTGGCTGCAACTCAGTTTTCGCTTTGGGCATTATTTGTTGTTTGTTGGGTGTCGTTGGCAAAGGCTCAATTTGTTGAGGTGAAACTGGAACGGGGCGCAAGTAGTTAGCATTAGCTTATTGAAATGTTGCAAATTGATTTTTCTCCGTCGTTTTGGGCAACACAATTAACTATTCAAAAGATTTATTACTGTTTCATATTAAATAATAAGTAAAGTTTTATGTTATATCATATAGTCGAATTTATTTGTTTAGTAATGTGTTTAATTTAGTTTATGTTATTAAAAATTATAACTTAATATATCTTATTATTTAAAATATACGTTAAAATAAGTTCAAGCAGTGACCACTGCTTAGTTGCATTTTAACTGCTTGTTGAATATACAGTTTAGGTGTACTGCTTTGTGCACTGCTTACGATTTCATAGCGGCTAGCTTTGCTGCGTATGTAAATTAACCTCTCGACTACTGGATGCTATGCCACCTCAGCCGTTACATTCAAATTTTAAATTTTTTGTTCTATCGTTCGCATTTTGGATTAAATTTCACAAACTCCCAATATAAAACAATTGGCTGTTTGAGATAACGATTCTGACACTTTTGAACAAACAACTAAGGTGTATTAGTTTTTTATTACTGTGCGCGTTTTGAAATTATCGTTATCAGTATAATTATAAGTAGCTTTATGTTGGCTTCTGGGGGGCAATTAGTAGACACACAAACCTAATCATTTATATATTTAAACATGATATGAGTTCAATTTTTCGGCGCGTGTCTCTCTTTCGGTTTCTCCACCTGGGAATTTTATTTTTGGTTACCCGAGAGAGGGGTCTTGACATTGCGCGTGTATTTTAAGTGCCTGCATGCAAAATAAAAAAAAAAAGAAGGAAAAAATATTTACCAAAAATAAAGAGAAACACAAAATACGAACAATTAATTTCGGTGTTTGCCTGCAAAAACCGGTACGTAAAGTCTAAGCGTTCGACAAATTGTTATTTATATTTTTATTGTTACATGCGCGAGCCGCTGACATGTCTAAAAATATCGGCCGGACATCTATTGATAACCGTAACAGAATGTCGTTGACTGACGCGCGATACACATGCATAAAAGCATACATACATATTTGGCTGGCATTATTTTGGCAAGCGAGAAAATAAATGTCATTCATATTTACACATACCCTATACTCTGCGAAACGGGTATCTTAGAGTTGGAAATAGTTTAACTGATGGAATAATATTAAATATTTTGTAAGTTTTAAACGTGATTTCATACATAGATTAAAATTACTATTAAAACAAGGTACTATTTAACTATGTTTATTTTTATGAAATTTATTAATTTGGTCCAAGAAATTTTGTAGACTCTTTGTTATAATTTATTGTTTAAAATCATAAATTAATAATTAAAGATTTACTTCGTCTATCATTTTGTCCTCTGCTTTGTTATCTGGCTTGATTTGGTATAAAACGCCGAAATTGTAGGGTATTTAAGTCTCGTTATCTGAAGAACTTTGTTCGATAAACACTTTCCTGTTTTTGTACATTTTGGCAATGGGCATGTGCTGCAGAGAGGGGCCAAGTGTGGGTGGCTTTTGGGGATTGGCGCGTGTTTGATTTGCTTGCAAAGACAAAAAAAAAACCGAAAAAAACAAATTTTTGCCGCTGTCTGATTACGCACTTTTTATGGTCATCATATCTGTTATGCTTATAACGCGTTTTGCATTGACGCAAAAATTGGCACGAGGCAGTCAACCTGCCACGCCCATCTTCCGGGCACCTACCGTGGCCAACATCTGGTACGTTGCAAGTTAATTTTTCATTTGGCTGGCAAAACTTTTACAGCAATTTTGATGCCATTTTAGGCAGCGGAATGACTTAAACCGCAAACTCCCCTTCTCCTCTTCTGAAATTTCTTACTCATTTACATATTATAACTGCTCCATTTTGCTTTGTCTACTTATCAGTCTGTTTCTTTGTGTGTTTGGCCTCACACGTGTTGGCAATTGAATCTGAAAAGTGTCTGCCACTAAGAAACAACAACAAAAACAAGAGAAGAAAAAAAAAACACCCACGAGCCCATTAAAATCACACATAGACATCAGAAGAGGTTGAGGTAGGCAGGGTGCGAATGAAAAGAGAAGAGGCAGAGACCGAGAGAGTGGGGAGAGAGAGAGAGAGCAGCTGATGATTGTCGACAGGCGACTCATGTGTTATGCTAATTTCTTTTTTATTGTTTTCGCAACGCTTTTTGCATTTGTGTGTTTTTCTTTGTGTTAGTTTTGTTTGCATCGTTTTGGGTTGGACAAAAGCATCGAAAACCGGAAATGAGACTAGCTGCCGTGTTTACCGTTAGACGTAGAAGTGCTTCTTCTTAACCTATCCGCCAAACGCCCGTGGCATAGGGCATTGAATTACCTTTTCATTAGCACGCGCAACGCACATCAACCGAGAGAATCTAACACAACATTCACACTCACAAACACTAACAGCAAAAGCCACACACACAGACTTCCCACACACACACACAAACACAGCCTCACAGACTCTCACACACACATTTAAGCAAGGAAAAAAGCAATCGGCCGTAACAAAATTTCCGACACGTGCGACAAAATTGGCTAAGAGAACAGAACAGACCAAAACTGAGTGTGATAGGGAGAGTGGAAGAAAGGGAGACCGAAAGAAAGGGAGGCGACAGATGAGCCAAACAAAAAGTTTAATGTTGCTGGCAACATTTTGTTTTTGCTTGGCAACACAAGTGTTGCCAACATTTCACATGTTTGACAGCCGGCAAAAGAATGCGTGGGTGTTTTGGACTTAAATGTGTGTCAATAAATGTCCAAGATTAGATTCAATGTTCCAAAAATAGTTGAGTGAAATGTTAAATGATTGTGCAATTCATTCAATTTTTAGCTTTGCTGATAAAGTTCAAATTTGTAACGTGTTTATTCAATAAACTAAATGTATAAATAACCCATAAATACTGTGATTAAATCAGCTCATAATATGTGTTAAAAAAAAGGAAAAATAATAAAAATGAGTTAATTTATTTCCATTATTGACTCATTACTGATTTAATGTTGTGTTATAAAATATTTGTGTGGGCTACAGTAGCTCATTATTCAAAATATATTCAATTATTTGTATAATAACAGCATGTTTCTATTTAAAGAAATACTTGCATAGAAACATTTGCATCAGCGTCGACCAAAACGTTTCTGACACACGCGTGGGGTGTGCTCAAAAATGTCTATTTAAACGACGCGCAGCTGGCAGCGCGGCTTCATTCGACTTTGCGCTGTCGTTCCATGCGCTTCGCTGTCAGAGAGATTCGTTAAGTTCCGAAGCTTGAAAAGCTGCAAGCACAAAGCATTTTACGTATTTATTGTTTTGTGTGAGAGTGCGAGTGCTGTGTGTTCGTTTGTGTATGTGTGTGTGTAGGTAGTTGAGCAGCTGTGCTAGTGTGAGTGCTCGTGTCTAAAGCGTAACGAAAGCGAAAGTTTTGTTGTGCGCGTGTTGCCAACAGCAGCAGCAGCAGCGTCGTCTATCTCCTATGATTGCACACACGTCGTCGCCGCAGTCGAAGTCGCAGTCACAGTCTCAGTCGTTGTCGCATTCGTCAGTGTTGTTGTTGGTGGACTTACTGTAAGCGTTGTCGCCGTCGCTGTCTACCTAGAATTGATTAAAGGCGTGTGAAAACAACAAAAAAGCTCATTAGTTTCAATGAGCGCGCAATAAATTAAATAAAACGTGTTTATGCTGCCATATTCAGCGTCTCCAACTCGATCTCTATCTGTGGTTTTTGTCGAGTGCGTGCGTCCAAGCTGCATCAGTTTTTGCTCAGCAACAAAGAAGCCAAACAGCTGTTAAGCGACAACAGTACTAATCGCCATCATTCCAACGACATTTATTGTTAAACGCCTTTCAAACAACCAACGGGTAAGTCTCACATACAAAATAAATTGGCACATAAATCTTCTAGCATTAGCCCCACATTTCCGACCCCTCTCAAGAGCAGCCAACTGAGGCCTCAACAAAATAAAAGGCCACACGTGTCGCCTGTTAAAATTGCATGTCACCAGCGACGACGTTCAATATAGCAGAGAGCTTTTGGCGTTTCGTCTGCCGCGCTCTCCCCATCTCTCTCTCTTACTCTCTCTGTCTATCTCTCTTTCCCTCTCTCTACAACCGACGATTATCATTATTGTGTATATAAATGTGTGCATTGAAGAACTTTGCGCCTTTGACGCGTTCTCACTTTCTGCCCTTGCCACCCAGCAATGCAGCGTAGTTCAAGTCAACTTTCCTGCTCTTCATCCTTCTCAAGGTCGGCTGTGTGTGGGGGTGTACTAACTAATATGTCTGTGTGTGTGTCTTACTTGGCTGCTGATGCATAGTTTTTGGCCTTTGGCCTTTTGCTCGCTGCAGCTCAGAGCTTAGCGGTGATTGCACTTGCCCAACTGGCGCACATGGCGTATGCGCACTATTGATTTCTCAACTCACACACACGCGATTAAAGAACTAGCTGAATTTGCAAACTATACAAACAGTTGTGTAAATAACGAAATTCAATTGAAATGTGAGAAAGTCATTTTCTGTTTATTTTGAAATTTAAGATTTGTTTTCATTCCATTTTTTTTTTGTAATTTAACCTTTTTTGCATTTGCCAGTGTTTATTTACAAGCACATATAAAATGGAACAGCTTTTTTTTATTTGTGTGATTCCTCGAAATACTACTCGTACCTATGTCAATGGCCCGGGCGTTCCCAATAGCAGACACACACACACACAAACAAAACAGAGTTCTCAATGGAAATCGCCGCTCGCTAAGCGGAGCGTGTGAAGAGAAACCTTCGGTATTAACCCACAAAAAAAGCAAGAAAAAAAGGAGGAAAAAAATAAACAAAACAAAAGATAACAAAACATAAACTCGAATTATAGCAGCGAGGTTAGGTTTTAGCGTCGTTTCAGCAGAAAAACAGAATCGGGCTTCGACTTTGACAAAAAGCATATTCAATTCGTCCAGCGACTTTTGTTTGTTTACTTATGTGAATCAATTCCATTGTTTTGATTCGACTTTGATTCCCACAAGCACTGCAATTGCTATCAACAACACTTGAATAATACCTAATTCAAAGTAAATAAGTTTATAAATAAACCATACGAAAATAAATAAATTCAAATCAAATCGACTTGAAAATACCACATAAAATTCATCTACTGCTAATCTACTTTAATTAGTTGTACTGAAAATACATGGTGGCTCAGTTTTTGGCACCTAAAGCACCGATATATGGGTTACCTTGAATCTATTTAAATATTATATTTTGTCAAAAATTAACTGGTTCAGTATTTCACACTGCGCATACGTAATGTTCCGTAGAAAATTGCCTTAAATTCATCAAGCCGGAAGTTCCAAAAATACTCAAAAACTGTAAGCTTATCGTTCGCTTCTTTGAATTATTAATTTGGCATATTAATAGCGATTGGCCGACGACCTATACATTACACCCTATATAATGGTGTCCATAATTATGGACTTACAATTTGGGTTTCAACGCGTTGCGCATTAAAACTTCAAGATTAACCAAAAAAAAAAGAAATACATTATAAAAAGCCACCATTAATATAAACAAACATCAACAACAATAACAATAACAATAACAATTGACGCTCTCTGTTCCCAATTGTGTGGACTGAGGGGAGGGTTGCGGTGTCAGTTCGGTTACCCCACCAGCAACACGTGCGTCGTTAATTCAATAAAAACAACAAGAGCAATTTACTCACACACACACACGCACACCTCGCTCTCTTTCTGTTTCCCTGTCTCTTTCGTACACAATGAGACAACAGCATAAAAATTCATTAACATATGTGAGCGCATTTCTGTATCAGTCGCTGCGTGTGTATGAGTGCGTGTGTCTATGGCTGTCTCTGTGTCTGTGAATAGCTTTGATTTCGTTGGGTTTGCCTACCCAGCAGACATTTTTTTGTTTGCAAAAATCACGCACACTATTTACGCTGCTCACACGTCTGCTGGGTTTTCAGGGACTTGAAAAATATGTTATATTTTATCGAAAACTTTACATAAAAGGAAACTAATGTAAAAACTTTATTTATCGTTTTTTTTTATAAAATTCTTTATTTACAACCCGCATACATTATTACAAGCGAAATCACTTTGTAATCTTTATGTTTTTCTGAAAATTCTTTACTGTTCAATGTTAAACCAACAGTATACGTAGTTTGTACTTGGCCGATAATTCTGTAAATGAAATTAGTTCTTGTCTGAAATGTTTCTGCATTATCTCCTGCTTTTCTAATCTATTCGATTTAGCTACAACTGGGTAATTTAATTGTGACTCGCTCGTTTTTCAATCTTCGCACTCTTCGCTGCCCGCAAGAGAACCGCAGACACACACCGACATAGAGTCCGTCTGTCTGTGCCAAGCTCGTGGCAACGAAATTATCGCCATTTCGCTACAGACGTTGCCGTCGCGTCGCAGTCGTCGCCGACGTCGCTGTTGCTAGCGGGAGCGTGCGGGTCCGCGTCACTGACTGCGATTGAATGACAAAGTCTTTTTAATTTATGCAGGCAACTACAAATTAATTCGGTTTTTCGTTTTAGCTTTTAGTTTATTTTTTTACCGGCTCCGCTCCCACACGTGTCTGTCATTGCTTTATCTGACTGCGTGTGTTTGTATGTCAGTGAGTGTGTCTGAAGTTGTGTGAACTGACATTAAAATGTAACAAACAGCTGCTGTAACAGCGCCATAAAAGCTAAATACGATACATGCGTTGGGAGACATTGATAAACGGTAGCAATAATCATAAAAAATTCGCTAATTTTCAATGACACAATTAATTTATATTTTGGCTGAAACTTGATATGATTGGGATTGAAATAAAACAATCTGTTTGTTTATATTTAAAGGTTTGAGGTTTGAAAAGACTGTGCTAAATAAACCAAGTTGGTCGTAAAAACCAGCAACATCCTCTTTGCCAAATGACTTTCGTATGAGTAATAATTTTATACATTTGAATAAAGTATTTTTTGAGCTGGCAATGCGAGTGTAACTATTAATTCAAGGTTCACACGCTGATATATATATATATATATATATATACATACATAAATATATAAATGTGCTATATACGACAGACATTAATCTTGAAAATTAATAGCAAAAGCCACAACAGAGAAACAGC
Source organism: Drosophila dunni (assembly GCA_018152125.1). Lineage (NCBI taxonomy): Eukaryota > Metazoa > Arthropoda > Insecta > Diptera > Drosophilidae > Drosophila > Drosophila dunni. The sequence goes on along the minus strand of JAECXC010001917.1, from coordinate 16,638,244 downwards.
GGCAATTGCAACGATAACTACTAAAGCTAATTGCTGACCCAATAATGCGAGTCACACGCGGGACTATTTGTAACTGTAAATTGCCACACGCGCGTGGCCGTTGCCATTTTTTTTTTGTACGTGTGTATGTGTGAGAGAGTCAGTGGAGCAGCAAGTTCACAAAGCCATCTAGCTTGACTCTCTATTAACTTGATCCGCGTCTTACCGGCTGCACTTGTGACAAAACACACACTCACATCTAAATGGGTACATTGTCAACGCATTACGATGACCGTCGACCATTAAATGTCACACGTGCCGTACTTTTGATATGACAATATAGGTAAAGACACAGACACTAAACGGTCTTTGAGTCTGTCTATACCCTACAATTGCACGCTTGAGCATTTGATGTGTGCGATAAAATTCAGTAAGCTTTCAGATAAAATATTATGAGGTGTTCCGCGTTGAGCTGAGATAGGCAACTTTTTGTTATTTCAATTATTGGGACTCTTAATTCTGTTGTGTGTAGGAATTTTACCTGCCAATAGAGAGGGTAGTCAATTCAACTGTGTGTTTTTCTTGGAACTGAAAAATCACAAAGAAAACTAAGCTACAATTGAACACAAAGAACTTAAAGAGTTTTTAAGCCAAGAAGTTTACATTTTGAATACCAGGGTATTTGTTATTCGATCCTTTTCTACTGCCTGCAGTTGGCATTGTTATTGTTGGCATTTTGGCTAATTTTATGGTTACATTAGCGAATTATTTTTGCTGTTGTTCGCAGCAGAGTTAAGGCAAACATAAATTAAACAGACAAAGTCACAGCCCCTGTTCCAGTTCCACCATGATGACGCTAATGGCGATGATGAAGATAATGACGACGATGGTAATGATGATGATGAGCAAACAATAATAAAAGCAAACACACGCGCCGTTTGTGGCTGCCTTTGTTTTCATGGCACAAGCATGGCCTGTGGTTATGACTGTATTTTTCTTTGGCTCTGCAGCACTTTCTGAGCCACAAAGATTTCTGGCCAAAAGATAGCCCTAGATGTAATTTGAACCATTGGCCAAAACAGTCAGCGATTCTAAGATATAAGCGCCGGCTTGTCAAGCCAAGTCAATACTTTAAATAATTCTAATATTTATTAGATCTTAAAATTTGTTTCGAGTATCGAGCAATAGAATCGTCAGGCGTGTCGGACAAACCCATAAAATTTTGTTGCCAAATTAAATAAATACACAATATTACATTTACGACTGCCATGTGTCGCATTCTCAATGAGTTTTGCTTAGTTTTACAACTGCTTTTAAACGGAAAATTTCTCAATTCAATTTCAGTTCTGTGTTGTGCATTTTTATCAATCGAACTTTCTTGGAAATCAAAATTCATGGTTTGTTTCCCACTCCCACTCCAACTGCTATCTATAATTTTGAAAATGATTCATTATTTTTTTGAGTCACTTAAAAGACTATAAGTTCAAGTTTTCTGCAACAAAAACCAAATATTTTAAATTATAGAAAACTTTTCATATTAAATACAAAGATAAAAGATTTCCTTCCTGCTCTCAAATCTTTTTGTTATTGATCTATCTTCGTGTCGTAGATAAATCTGAAAGTTACATCATGAAAGTTCATTTGTTTGCCTTAAGTTTTCATTTAAGTCTGTTATTGTTAGTTGTTTCAAACTATTTCGTAATAGCGCGCAAAAAGCTCGTGGGTGTGCCACTGGCGGAAGTAATGCGACATCGAGTATACGCCCCAATGCACCGCATTTGCTACACGTGTCGGCCAAGTTTGTATAACAGTGTGTAACAATGTAAATGTATATAAAATTGTAACATATGCTAAACTAATTAATTACGTTAAATGTTTCGCATTTTATGATGTGCCAATTAAACGATCGAAATAAAATTCTCGTGTCAACACACACACTAAACGATCGATTCTCATTCAAATTCACATTTATGCTGATTAGCGTAATACTTGGGCCATTAAATGCGTTTATTCAATCATTAAGATTCCAATAAATTAATGCAAAACTCCAATTAGTTAACGAAACGTCTAAAGATAGCTCTGGGGAAACATAATACGTCATTGCAAATGTTTAGAAGCCAAAAGTGAATGTTACATTTAATGGCTTACCACCTATTGTGTTGATTTGTGATTAACAAACGAATCAATTTCTACCAATTCGAATCGAACTTTGTGTCATGTTTCGCATTTGCATTTTAGCGGTCAGTTTTTATTGCACTTTAAAAGACAGAAATGTTTAGCTAATTTAATTGTTTATTGCTTACTGTATTTGCTGGCATGTGGCATTCATTAAAGCCGGAAAATAATTGTTTCATTGTCTGTTCATTTCGACTCTAAAACAATGAGAGGTCTTTGTACATTTTCTCATATTTCATTCACGCTTCCCTTCAAAATATTTTCACTTATTTTCGTTTCATTTGACATTTGTAATTACAAAGCTGTCGACGGTTGTAGCACAGACAGTCCCAATAAGCGTGTTTTCAATTTTGACACGAGTTTTTGGACATTTGAAAAATTTGAGACTGGTGTATCAGGAATTTTAAGAGTGTCCAATGAAGTGGATTTGTTGGCTAACATAAAGAAGAAGTAAATACAAGAAAGCATAAAATCTTATGGGAAATGGGGGGCAATAATCCCATTAATGATAATGGAAGATCAAGAAACATATAATAATTTGGGTTAGACCTTACTCAACTAGTCTAGACTCTAATGATTGATATGGTTTTACTTTCAGTACTTTTTTTTGGCCACGCGAAATTGTCATGTTTCCAAAATTGCGATCATGCTGAGTTCACCTGATTTCCTAGACTTAGTGTCATTAGGGTCTAGGAAGGTAATGCCAAATTTATTTCTGATAAATACCTGATATACGGCCTACCTGGGGCATAGTCATATACATACTTATAAGCTCATATGTTTATTTTTATGGTTGAACGTACTTTTTGGCCAAGTGTGACGTGCTCGTTTGGTTTGTTGGTAAGTAAATAAGTCTCAGGTCTAATTAATAGCGTTGCTGCTGCTGTCACAATGTTTTTTTCTCTTTTGGTTCTTTCTTTTTTTTGTTTTTGGAGGTGTTGGAGTTGTGCTCCTCTTTAACGAGCTGCTGTCTGCTGGAACCTTTCGGGGTTGGCTGGAAATTGCGCGTGGCTGGCTTTTGTTTGCCCAATGGCAAAGCAATTGGGTCATCGTTTGGCACACGTGTGGCTCGTTTAATGTTTCGCTTTTTCGCTTTTTCGTTTTTATTTGTTTTGCTTGTCACCATCATAAATTTTTATCGCCTAGCTGGCAATTCAATTGCCAATACTGCACACACTTCCCAAAAACCCATAACGCTCCCTCCCATCATTGTGTGTTAGTAACCAAGGCATTGTGCGTTACATATTCGCATTTCCGACTCTGTCTGCCTTCTGATTCTATCAGACACTTCTGTTTCCAGCTATGTTCATAACTTTTCAAATGTTGCACAAAGTTTCGGCACGTTTAGTTTAGCTGCAGACTTATCTATAAATTATCACGGCGCATGTTTATTGTCTTGGCGGTGTTTTTTGTTCAATTTTTTTCTTCACTGCCACGGAATATATTTAAAGATAACAAGGAAATTAGCACTTTGTTGTTTAAATTTGTTTATTTTGTTCTCATAGATATTTTTAAGCAAATAGTATACATATAGGAATCTGCAATAAATTAAAAATACTGGTGAAAAATTAAAAAATTTGCCGAGATATAAAAAATGTTGAAAGAAATTCATTATAATTTGTACCATATATTTAAGAGCAGCAGCCACATATTTATGACTGTGGCAAATCAAATTGAAAATTTAATAAAAATTACAATTTCAGGCAGTAATGCCCACTGTGGCAGCACACAAACGGAACAGCAGACCCAAACAAACAGATTTAAAGTAAACAACGTAGACCTGCAGTGGAATTTTTTGTAGTATTTTTATTTCTTTTACCTGAATTGTTGGGAATTTTTGGTCGGGAACGGCGCCTACATTGTCGTTGCTCTTGTTGATGTTGTTATTATTATCGTTGTCGTGATTGTTCATGATACGCGGCACGTGTAGACGTGTTAGATAAAACGAAGATGACAGAGCAAGGCATAAATGAGCAACTGATTAAGACGGCGTGTGCATATCACGTATACGTTGAAGGCAAAAACCTGTGAAATAGTTGCAATTGCTAAATATTGTACAAAGCAATTAAGGAGTGCTAAAAGTTAAAGCAAAATACATTGTATTTCTTAGAAAAAAGTAATCACATTAGGTTTCTAGTGATGCCTAGGTGTCAACCACTCTGGTGACACTTTGGTCTGTACGCACAAGGTTGTCTTACATTTGCATAAATTCATAATTGAAACGAATTCAGCAAAATATTTCCACTTACGCTTCCACTCATATGCTAAATTAATGTTTCAGCTAATGAATGAATTGTTAACATTTAAGAATCACAATATGAGCACTCATATATACGGATTGTCTGCCAACTTAAAGGCCAATGTGTGTCGACGTTTAAGTAAATTAAGCCCAAGTGCAATATAAAACGTTTTTCATGACTTACGTGCAAAACATAAACAAGAAAGGCAGACGACTGGGCTGCTTAATGTGTGTTTACCTCCCTCTCTTCGACCCTCTTGCTTACTCCTTTGCTCGCTTGCTGTCTCCTTTGCTCTGAGTGTGTAGTGTAGACGTCACAAATGTCATATCATATGCATGACAATGGCCTTTGTTGTTGTGGCTTTTGCAGTATATGTATATATATGTATATATACTCATATGTGTTTGCTGTCCCCCGCAGCGTAACATGTACGGCAAATAAACTTCAAAATGACAACGCCTTCAACGGCAAACTGCAAAAACCCGAGAGTTTCTTGAACTTGAACATTTTTGTATATTTTTTTTTTGTGTTACTGCTGCGTTGACAATAACAATTTCAGTTGGGGTCGGTTGAGGCCTCTTTTCTGGTGCCTTTGTCTGGAATTGCCGGAGCTCTAGAAAAGTAATTGCCCTGAAAACGCCCAAAATGCCCCGAACGCCCAAACAATTTAAGCCACGCTATTGTACGGCCCATTTCCCGTTTTTGTCTTAGAAGTCAATGAGCTGCTCTCTCTTGGTCCATGTCTATTGTTTCCTTGTTGAGCTCAACTTTAACAAGAATTCGACAGCTGGCGTGTCGTGATGTGTTTTTTTTTTTTTTGTGTTATGGTCGTGTCCAACAATTATTTGGCTAATTTATGCACACGCAGTGGCAGTTCTCATTATAGCCATTGATTGACATGACCTCCAGCAACGACAGCAGGTAGCTACTAGCCGGTATCTAGTAACAGGTAAAAGGCAGCTACAGGTGATGGCATAAGCGTGTTTCAAATTGTTTGAGAACACTTGATTCATGTGCCACAGATACACAAACACACAAACACGCACAGACACAGTTCAACTTACACAGACAAACTCACTCCCATATTTGTACAGTTTTGTCTACACGTGTATCTCAGTTTGCGAGTGATTCAAGTTAATAATATTCATACCCTTGCGGATATGTTAATTTTGTCAGGAAATATGTAACGAAATAATAGTGTAGTGGCTGAGCACTTAAAGTTTATTTATTCTGATAGAAAAGTGACCAGTCAGACAGTCAGTTTAATTGCCTGTTGGGTTGTAAGCCAAAAAGTTTTGTACAATAAATGTTTAATTCTTAGTCAAATAGCATTTAAAATTTTAAAGGTCTATAATTAAGCAATTATGGTCAAAATCTGACTACCTGTCTTCTAGGGGTATCAAAAAGGCTGTGTACAATATTTATTTAGCCAGTTTTTGGATGTTGTCTTATCTTAGGACTATATTTACTTATATGACTAACTGCGGAAGGTGACTCTTGACTGAGCTAAGAAAAACACTGCAAAAGCTTGGAGAACATATACAATTAGTTAGCTTTTGCTTAACTTACTGCTGTATGCTATATATTTAAGGCTACTCCCAGTTAAATATTTAGTCAGAGTATTAGGTAATCGACTGATGGAACTAAACATTTTTGGCTCTATTTCGCATGCCCGTATCATTTGTTTATGACTCAGTTCAGCTCAAAAAGTTTTTGCCACCTTCCCTGCAGTCCTACAGACCGCTCGATACCCCTCCTCTACTGGTAGTGTCTAGACCCAGCCAGAAATGACCAGAGCTGAGGGAATATAAAAACAGCGCGTGTACGTCAAATATGCCATTGGGGCAATTCGTTAGGCTTGGCATACGTTACGCTTTTTTGGTTTTTGTTACATTTTTATACGAATGGGAAGTTTTATTTCTGGGGTAGAGAGAGGGTAGATGGCCAAGATGATGATGATGGCTTAGCCATGGATTCTAGAGAGGTTCGAGAAAAGTGTCTAACATGCGAATATTACCGGATGCTGAATGAAGGCAAAAGGCATAAATAATAAAATGTAATTTCAGGCTATGCATATTGGCACATCAACAACAATTCTGTTGGCATTGTGAAATCCGCTTAGCTGACACGCCCTCACGGTCGTATGGCCGCCGCCACCTGCCTGCCCGCCCGCTCTCCCACAAGTACTTAAAATGAAAATGCCTCTAAGAGGCCGCGATGCCGCACACTTTCCAAATGTAATTACACTCAAGAGATACACGTGCCGTCGACAACACTGTTGTTGTTGTTGTTGCTGCTTTTGGGCTTTTCAATTTGAATTTGACTGTGTCTGCCTCTGTCTGGCCCTGCCTCTGCCTGTGGCAGCGACTCATCTGACTCACACAACAATAACAAGAGAAGAAAACAAAACTGAGACTTGAGCACTTGAGCACTTGAGAGAGTTTTGCATGCGCGCCAAAAATTGTTGACTATCGATATACAGTCTCGTATTTTCGTATATATATAGACGTGTAAATGTGTTCCTTGGGGATCTACCACAGCGATTGCTGTTTTAAGTTTGTTTACCTCTTGCGAAATAGTCCCTTCAGCAACTCGCGCTAATATAAACATAGTATTTGGTCATGCTCTTCGCTAAGCTTGGATTTGGGGCATGGTTAATGAGCTCCGACCGAGCTGGGACTGCCAACAACAAAAAAGAAGAAAATAATGTTTTTGGCTTCAAATGACAGCTCGGTTGGTGTTTCGTCAAGGCGTTTGGGTTTTGGGAATTCAGGGCACCGTTACTCAAGGGCAATACCTTGTTTATCTTTCGGAATGACTAATGCACAGCAAATTCAAAGAGATTAAATGAAATGATAAATAATATATGCTTTATAATAAAGATGTTTTGCACAGTTTACGAACTAATACTCCACCGCTGTGCCCCATGTCAACCTTTGAGTAATGATTGCTAAATATACTCTAAGAATTAATCTAAACATTAAAAGCCCCACAGCGTCTAAGGTCTGAATTAATTTGTTGTAAAATAATTGGCCTAGATGCAAAACAGTTTTACTAAACTGTTAACACGATTTGATATGAAATTAAGTCATTGTAATAATAATCCATTGGATTGCCTGTTTTGTTAGCCAGTGTAATTTCTGGCACGTGCAAAATTAGTAATCACTTTTAATGCTCTCCTTTGCTGCTGCTACTGCTGTTGGTGATGATTTCATCAGCAGTCAGACACACTCACGCAAAAGCGCAAATAATTGTTTAAAAAAGTTGATTGAACTCACCACAATATTATTATTGAATTATTTTTGTTACTGTTTGCAAGCGGGCATGACATTTCGACATCAACTCAATCAATCAATTAATCAATTTGATGGCCAATTAATTTTGCATTTTCTTTCTCATTTTTTTGTGCTTGCAGTTCAAATGGCGCCCACCGTCTGCTCGGAGAAAAAGGTCCGTGTAGCAGGCATGAAGGAGTCGAGACGACGTGGCAGCATGGGCGTGGCCCAGTCAAATACTAACACAGCTGGAGCCACACAGAACAGCGTCGTTTTGAGCTATGGTGAGTTAAGCAATCGACAGCCACCACGTGGCGTATACGTAACACGAGTCACATGTGTTGTAGTTGCAGTTGTAGTGGTTGTTGTAGTTGTTGTTGTCGTTGCATCTCCTGTTGTTGTGGTCGCCGTTGTAGCTGTTATTTTAAGCCATTTGCTAGTTGTGCTCACGTTACTTGAACATGTTTAATTAATTTATGTAAACTTGGCCAAGCAAACGCTGCAGTATTGACCAGCTTCGCTCCATTGCAACGTGCCCCTTTTCACAGAGTGTCCCACTGCTCACTGCTCACTGTTCACGTGTTTCCTGCTTCATATTTCTGCATGTTGCTGCTGTGTGTTTTAGCACGCGACCTTGTTATGGTAACAATTTGCGTCAGCAATGCAAAGTCTCAACACGACAACTCGACAGAGAGCCGTTTATAACTACTTTACCTGCCAGCAAGCAGATATTTATATAAGTCTTCTCCGGCTTCAAGTGACGTTATCAGTGTGCTGCTAAAAATATATTTATTCTCTAACAAATTGTGCGATTTGTATAAGGATGACTTGGTTGCTGAAAAGGCAACATCTTGTTTATATAAATAAATCGAATGCATACAATCTAGTAGTTCAACTTTAAGTAATCCATTTGAGTTATCGATGAGTTGTTTTCAATTATTTATCACAACATTCCACTAATTGGTCTAAGAGTTTTCCAAGAAAAAGAAACACGCTAAATAGCTATAACGGCTGTTTCTTGTGTGAACCTAAGAAATCTGACCACAAATATTATATAGGCATTCAAATGTGATAAACAAATATTCCGCACACACAGCAAACAAATGTCGTAACCTTATTTTGTTGCACGTTTTTTTCAGCTGCCCCTTTTTTTATATTTTCTACGATTGCTGTTTTTCTTCTTTTTTTTTTGCAATAATTTTGTTTTTTTTGTTGTGCTACTTTCGATGGCTTATTTACAAATTTCCCACATTTGCTCGGCTTTTGCCGACTTTGCTTATTATTTGCCTTGTTTGATGTTTCTGGTGCTCTTGTTGCTGTCGCAACTTTTATTGGTGCCATATTCAACGCAATTCATTCTAAATGCTTTTATTTTCTTTTATGTATTTATTTTTATTTATTTTCCTACTAATTCCAAGCAACACGTTAAAATGTTGAATGCTAAATGGGTGTGACGAAGCCACGTGCAGGCGCCTATGAATTATTAAATTCTCCCATATTCCCCCTGCCTCAGGCAATTACAACGTAACAGCCGGGGTATGGCACAGTGGGCGAAAGTGGCACATCATCACTAAATTTTATATAATAATTATATGTTGCCTTATCGAATTACATAAATTTCTGGAGCAGTGCTATATTTACGATGGGTGTGCATTTCATTGTGATAAAATATTTATTATAATTGTAATTCTGCTTATCAAATTACTTTAATTTCTGAACTGATTCGAAATATGTTTATGTGATATGGATTTCCTTAAGATAATAATAATATTTATTACTATTTATTAATTATTTGGAACATAAATTCTATTTTGTCATATGACTATCATTTAATTTGGAACTAATTTGTTATATTTATAGTTGCGAAGTAATTAAGTAATTACTTCATTAATTTCGTATACAATTTATATGAAATTCAGTCAGTCTATATGTTTAAATATTTATTATCACTAATTTGTTGACAAGGTATGAGTTCAGCGGTGCTGATAGCTCTTATTAGCTCTGCTACCAATACATGTGTTTACACTTTTTGGGTGTTTTTGTGTCAGTGTGCACATTCAGGTTCAGCACTTGCCCTGCTGACTCTCGTGTATTTATAGATGCTTGTTGCGGCAATAAATGACATACATTTAGAAAGCAATTGTAGATGACTTTTGTGGGTATTGCTAATGCCATGGCACCGACGACATTTTCTTTAATTAAGCATAAATAGTAACTAATTTAATGTGAGTCGACGGCACGTGTGCACACGTCGTGTTGATGCTAACGAGGCCAAAGATGTTTTCTAAAGACCCACGATCCTAGGCCACAGACCCCAGACCCCAGACCCCGCATCTCAGACCGTCAGCTAGACGTATACGTAAACATAAACGATGTACGAGATATGAGAAGAAACGAACAAAATGTACTATATAAGATATATCTACGTTTATATGTTCATTGGCGTTGCGCAGTCGAGTGCAAGTGCCTCGTGGGGAAGCTCGATACTTGCATAAGTCGATGACGAACAGAAGCATTGCAGGAAGTTAGCACACTCACGCACACAAGCACACACACGGGGACACACATAACCAAGCTCAGGGGGTTTTTGGGGGTATGATAGCAAACTAAAGGTATAGTAAACTGAACATTTCCGCATTAAGCGATTGTGGTTCACACGTTTTCATGCGTCCCATTGGTTTTCACATGTCTAATACGCGCACCGGGAACTGCTTACGTCTAAAGGGCAGTAGCTGATGCAACAGGGTGGCACAGCCACAGGGGGTCTATGCACAGAACTGAGTTGACCTATATACATAAGCTGTTTACATAGTAAATTATCTTATCCTAAACCAAGTCATCATGTCTTGCCACGAGTTTTAATGTCGTATTTATTTATTGGTGGGTTGCAAGTTGTATACATATTTAACTTTATCAATTATAAGTTTTACATTATATAATTGCATAGTACTTAACGCACAGAATTTAGCTTAAAGTAGGTGGTTAATTATTAATAAGCAACCAAAGTGGCTTATTAATAGCACTTGTAAAACACAAATTAGACACACTTTGAATAAAGTAATGTGTAGAATTAATTCACTTCTAAAGCTAGATAATTTAATACTAATTGAGAAATGCTAATACTACAATTCTAGTTCAAATCGAAATCACTTTGTCAGTCTATTCAAACATTTGGTTGCCGTACTTAGCACCTCTTACATTGTAGACTCCTAATGCGTCATACACACACATAACATATAGCTGGAATCTATTGCATCTTCCCCGCAGCATGCCCTTGGGCCCATAACCGTGCTCACGTTTCACTACACTGGTGCAGCGTATCGAAATACTGCTTTATTTGCACAACGCAAACAAAACGATGAATGCCCCGTACGCCCGGGTATACGGGTGCTAAAATCGACGGGTCTGTGAGCCATGTGCTCCAAGTGGATGCGTCGCAGCTGCAGCGCTGCCAACACTGACCCTGACCATAGACACTGTGCGCCGGAAGCTTTAATTGCAAAATGCTTCTCTCTGCGGAGGGTGTCGTTGTTGTTTACCTTTTGCAGTTAGTGCCGGACTGTGTGTGTGTATATATAAGATAGTGTTTAATCCATGATTTGAGCATGCTAAGCATTTTGCTTTGTGCATGTGCTCGACTACGAGTATTGCAAGTTGATGCGAAACGCGTTCAAATTGCCAATGTTGTTGTGGAACGAAGGCCTCAGAGCTGTGGTCACGTTTTGCGACACACGCGATGAACACACAAGTTAATATGGCATATGTATGTGCTGTATATATTAGCAGAGCCACATGGCCACAGATAGGCGACAATGAATTCTGATGACTAATTAACAGTGAGCATACCATGTGCATTCGCAGAGCTTAATCACATAAGATTTCTTGGAATTATTTTTTTTTTTTTTGGCAAATATAATAATTTTGAAAGTCACCTTTTTAAGTTTATTGTATGCCTTACATAGTTGCTTTATTTGCCCACCAACTGTATACATGACTACATTGTTATTATACGTTTATAATTTGTTTTACATAGTTGCTTTATTTACTGTATACATTTCGCGTTATCTCTGAGATGAATCAGTAAACAAAGGAGAGAGCTATAAAATATAATTCAAAGAGCATTGCCTACTTTTGGGCTTGCCTCAAAAATATTTTTATATTGTAAGCACATGTAAACTTCCATTGATTTTAATGGCTTCTTTTGTTTTCTTTCATTTTAGTTGCCAAAGGTTCAACGAACCGTCATCACCGCCGTCGCATTCACCGTTTGCCCGCCAGAATGCAGCACGTCTCGTCATCATCAGAGTCGGAGGCAAAGTCGGGAGATAGCATGGAACTAGATGAGGATACCAGTGGAGAATACAGCGAGTCGAGTGTACAGACAGCTCGCACACATTCCAGCAGCAGCAGTAACAACATCAAAACAGTATTACAACCCACAACAGCCAACAGTTATAGCAACAACAACAACAACAACAACAACAACAGTTTGCAGCTGCTGGTTGGTAACAACAGCAACAAGACATCAACAACAGCCAAATTCTGTGATCAAATGGCAAGTGCACATGATGATAACAATGATGAGGATGACGACTATGATGAGGAAGAGGATCAGGGAGATGGGGATAGTGGCTATGAGTTTGCACTGGAGCCAATCAAACAGTCGCCGCAATATTACCCACAATACAATACAAACAACGAGGGATTACTGTCTATTGCCCTCAAGACTATCAAGCTGGTGCAGCGCAATAAGCTGCTGCAGAAGCGTCTGGCTCAGTTGCAGCTGGAGACATCAGAGTTCATTGCCTCGGTGCTGGCCAATCCCGAGAACCGGCATTTTCGTGACAACAACACTGTTAAAGCGGACACGCCCATTAAAGTGAGCAATGTTTTGCTGCGTCACTAAGCGACAAACAATGAATGAAATGTGCTGCATACTTTTGGGCGGCACCAACAAAATAATGCCCCAATCCGATATGTTACAGAATTCCATTCCGGCAACAAACATATTTGGTCTCTTTTAAGTCTTATGGAACTCTTGTACAACTATTTGATTTAAGCTTATCTTTCACTAATATTTAAAATGCATAATCAGAACTATTGGACCTATTAAATAGTTTACTATATAAAATATGAAAGTTCCCCTAATGTTAATGTGACTCGAATTGAAATTGACATGATGTGGAATTCTGTGACACTCGGACTTGAGTTCTGAGCAATTCGTACTGATTATATTTATAATTATTAAACAATGAGAGCAAAGTGTAAGTTAAACATTTTGAATATACAAAATCACTACATAAACATATACATGAAAACCTATTTATATAAAAAATCAGAAAAAAAAAAAAGTCAAGATATAAATTCTTTATGTAAGTAGCCACTAAGTACGTTTATGTTCAACATTTTTTACATCCAAGCATTAATTTATAAATATTTAAAAGTCTATTAGTAATAACTAGTGTTTTAGCTGTTTACAATAAAATACTGGCATAATCATTTTAGAACTATGACGCTTTTGGCTTTATACAGCAAAAAGTTCAGTAAGTTAACGTTTATTCAAATGCAAAGCAATTTGTTCACTAAACTAAGCTTAGTTCAACCACAATACGTAACTCGCAATTATCTGATCGTCAAAAAAGAAAAAACAAAACAAAAGAAATAATCTATTCATACAAATCTGATTAATCAAAAGCTATATTAAATCACATATTCAGAGCATAACCAAAACAAATTGGGAATAACTTAATCAAGTTCTGAATAATAAATGCAAATTAAAATGTATTTTATAAATTGTAATATTTATTATACATTTTCTATCCACCTAAATATTATAAATTTAATAGATTTAGCAAATAGACCAAAATCTTGAATAATCATCATACAAATTATAAATAAATTTCATTCAATTGAAGTGCAAAATTATACAAATGTTTTCTTACTTTTATTGTCTGTCAGCAGGACAACAAAGCTATGGTAAGTTCCATACTTAGTGGTTGTGTCAATAACACCAATCAAGTTGTTCAAACACAGTCTCGAGCACAAGACATTAAGTCTGTCAGCTTAATAATAAAATAATGCCTGTTGGGGTGTTCCAAGAAACGCTAGCCACTAAGGAGCTCAGAGTTTGCCTAAGTTACGAGTACAAAAAATAATTGTTTTAAGGAATTAATTAATATTTTTATATTTTTCCTTGAATATTATAAGCTTTGTTCTTTTTCGGAACATCGTCGTCATGTCTGTCAGTTCCAAATTGCACTTGAATTGTTTCAAGTTCATTCAATTAAACCGCTCTTCTCGTGTCCAAAAGCCTTTTGAGCACCATTCAACGGTTTTCGGCTTTTTGATTATGACTGTGAGTCTTCTACATATCATTCAGTTGTGTCGCCTCTCATATGTCTTTTGGCTGAAAACTCAATAGTCCGTTGCTGGCTTTCAATCAGCTGTCAGTTTTGTAATCTTAAATACATATCATTGACACTTCTTTATTGTTTAACCAAACGATTTGACATTTGGTTTTATTTGTAGCATACCCTGTAGCTATGATTTGATAAGCAGGGTGTTATAAAACTGTATGAAATTATAGAGTTTAACAATGGGGAGTATCTTGTAGTCGTGCTGATGTCATGGATGTTACTTCACTTTGTGCAATTATTGTTATTATTTTCAAAGGCGTTTTCTTGAATTTATTGCCATTGTTTCAGCTTTTTGTGTGCTCTGTTCACGTCTTCATTTTTTTTTAACGGTATTTCGAGCTAGACACGTGATTTATGAACATCAGACAAATTATAGTGACCAGACTGAGATATAACTGCGATGTGCACTGCAAGACCACTTGACACTGAGTGGGCGTTTATGGCCAACAACTCAGAGAACTGTTGCCACTTTTTGAAATTGGAGGTGAAACTGAACTTGATTTTTGCTCATGTTTATACAGTTTTGGGTCTGTTAATTTGTTATGTTGTTTATTTTGCTTTGGATTCGTTATTACGTTTGTGTTTGTAATTTAAATGGAATCAGCCCGCGGCGTGCGAATGTTTTTTGGCGCCCAAAATAGTTAACATCGAGATATTAGATGATCTTTTGGTGTGGCCTTGACAAGGTCGTTGACAAGCCTATTGTTTGGATGTCCGATTAGTGTTCAGCATTTAATTGCTATTTATATTTGTGATACACTTTTATGACCTAAAGACGTCTATAAATACATTTACAATCAAACTCATGGACAATGCAGTTTCAATTACTACTTCTATTGATGACTCGCACTCGAAACTTACATTTGCCAATTAACAAGTGCTAAAAGCATTCAAATATTTAGCAATACTTTTCAATTGCAATGAACAGAACCCTGGGATTGAGGGTTTTTCAAGGTTGCGCTATAAATTCCTAAAAATATTTAATTTTAGCAAATATCTGAATTTTTTCTAAAGTTTAAATATTGATATAAATCTGTTTTTATTGTTTACATTGGCTATTCGTTAATTGAATAAATAAAAACAATCTTCCTGGTTCTAATGAATTAATTATCAACAAATCGTTGTTCCTGAAACAGAAAGCAAACAGAGTAGAATACATTAAATTAGTTTATTTGCTGTGTCAAATATAGATGACTTGACAAATTTGTGGGTTAAAAGATTTATTTAAAAACTAAATTTGCTGTTGTATATAAATTTAAATACCGTCTGGTATTAATTTTGCCCAATTCATCATTTATCTCAATTTATTTCTCGGAAAACCCAGCCCATTTCATTTATATTTGTAATTAATTTTTTTTAGTTTTAAATTTATCAACAGTGGCTATTTTTGTCGCTGTTAAAAGTCACAAGTCGAAAACGCTTACTCACTGGGTGTTATGAATTTATTATCGAGACTAGACTATCACATTTTTTGTGACATTATCGGATATTAATGATCGAAAAACATTCGTTTTTAATTGTTTAGCGCTTTAAAATTAAATTAGCAGCGTTTTGTTTCAGCTTTTGATCTTTTTTGTCAATTAGCAGTATGATCTATGATCAGTTGAGTGTGAATACGAGTGCGAGTTGGGGTTGGAGTATGTACACTTGATTTAAATCAAACACTAGCCAATTTGACAGCTGCCCAGTCATGCATAATGAATATGCATAAAATCTGTGCAAATAGCAAAATGTGGAAGTTTAAACAAAAGCAACGTAAAATGCAATTTGTTTGGATTTCATTTTAGCAACAAAATCTCATAGGAAAAGACTTGGAGAAGAAGCAGATAAATATGTTGGTACTGAAGGTCGAATGCGCCAATACGTTGATTATGAAAGTGGCAACAAAAGCAGCTCAAAGTTGAAACTCGAATGATGCGTATTTATGGTGCTGTTTTGCTGTTTATGCGACCATTAATGAATCGTGTTTTAATGCTCTACGTATGCAAATTAAAACGTTAGACTACACAATTTGTAATCTCTGTAACATGAAGTCATCAGCTGAGGCTGAGCGCATAGATACAAGCAGCAATCGACGAGATACAAGATACAGCGAGTTATCCATCATGTATTCGTCAGCGACGCAGCGTTGCATGACATTGAACTTGAACAGTCAACAAGATGGTTAAATACTCGGACAATTCATGGCGGAAGCATTATAGATCATAGTGTTATTTGTTCACAACTATTTGTTAATCGAATCCCACTAATTTTTGGATTAACACATGCTTCACACGGCCAATATTATGGGCATAAAATGGGTGCTAATCAAATGCTCAACCGAAATATGCAAAAATGTTCGAAATACCCAAGATGCTATGCCTGCCTGGCGAAACGGGGCAAAGTCTGTTGGCCGAAAATAGTTTTGGCAAGTACAACAGTTGGAGTGGAGTGTGCTAGACTGTGGGTTACTCTGTGCAGAATACTCAGTGTTTAACGAGCAATTAAATAGTTATGTAGAGGAGTTGTATTCCATTTGTGGTTCTCTTCTTTGTATGTTACTGCATAGCATTCCATGCTACTGACGAAAGCTGACTACAATCAGTCAGTTCATGCGACTCCTCCTTATGTCTGCCATTTACTTTTCACCAAGTCATCATACCCACGATGTTGGGTAAGAAAAAGTAAATCGAAAAAATGTAAATAAACTCGCATCAAATTTGCAAGTTCAGATGATGAACTTGAAATAACAAACCCAGCAACGCGCCAAAGTCGGTCCAACTGTTTACCCGCATAGATGTGAATGTGTGTATATTTTGTTTGTAACTGTGGCTGCGTGTTGTGCCAAACGTAGCGCCAATCTGACCGACTTATACCGACAGGCAGCTACTTGTCTTGACTTGTCCGGCTTAGACTTCGACGTTGCATGCGACACAGGCGGCATTTCATTCAGCGAATGGACAGCAACGCGCGCGCATGCGCAGTAGCAAACGACTTGAAACTGCCTAATAACAAAATAACAGAAACTGCTAAACAAAAAATTTAAAAAACAACTTGAAGTGTAACGACATAAGGAGATCAATACGAAGATTACGTAAGTGCATTCTAAATGCAATCGCTGGAAACGTGTTTAGAATTTCACAACTCATCGAAATTATCCCAAATTCACTTGGAACCGAGTCCATAAACTTGTGTGTGCGTTTGTGTCGTTGACGGGAATTTTTATTATTTTAAAAGTGCTAAATATATTCAATTTAATGTTTATTACATACAAAGTTATTGTGCTTCAGCTAATGTGTTTAAATAATTGGTTTCCATTTTAGTAGCTGGCAGTGAGTGTTAAGGTCTTGAAAAAGTAAAAAATAATTTTTAAAATATTTTTTTTAACAATTTTACATAACTATAAAATATTGAAATATTTAAATGCCTTATCTGCTACATCTAAGGCTTCACAGTGGATGCCCAGGAAAAAGCAATCAAAGCTCGAGTTTTAAAATACCAAACCAAATTTGATAAAACATCTTGAAAGCTGCGATAACAATTCTGCAACTAATTTGAAAAATAATTCAATCTGTGATAACTCGAGTAGCCTCCCCTCGCACTGCCCTGCATAACTTGTAATAACTTGGCTAATTGGACACAGTTAATAAATTTAAAAACATGGAGGGGCACAAACTCAATTAAGTCAAAACCACAGCACCGAGTGGCCAACGTGCGCTGTTATCGCTGATTGAAACTATTAAAAATATTTGTTATAAATAGTAACAATAATGTTTCACATAATTATTACTAACCGGTTTTATTTTCGTACTGCTGCCATTATTAGGCACTTACCACAAATTACAAGCGTAGCGTAGAAGAACCCAAACGAGCACATTGCCCTTCGTTTGGTAATAACCCTCGAAACACTTGGCGTAGGTCAGTTCTTGGCGGGAGACTGTTGACCGGTTGACCGGTTATTGATTTGTCTTCTGTTAAAGACAGTTCAACAAATTGTTGTGACAAAAGAGGTTTACCTGCCCAAGTCATTATTAATATTACCGTGTTTGATTGTCTGTGTCGAAAGCAGACTGAAGGCTGCGCACGTAGCAGAACTTTAAGCTCAGACAAAAGCAGATGTATCTGTATCTGTAAATGTATCTTTAGCCCACTATTGTTACTTGTGGCTGTAACTCGAAACCTTGTTACCCATTTCGTAGCCGGATTTTGTTTTTGGCAGCTTATTGGGGTTAATTGAAAAACCTTCTTTTTGCTGTCATTTATTGTTCGTGCAATTTTTGACTATAATGGACTTAAATGGTGAAAAATTCCCAAAAACCAAAAAATTGAACATTTCATTTACATATAAAACACATATCTTTTTTCTGACAACACAGCGCACCCACTACTTTGCTTAATTTAATTAAGTATGTGATATTTCAAAATGGGCATAGCTACTTAATCATTAAATATGTGAGTGTATAAACTGTTTTAAGGACTGTATTTAAAAGTCATTGTAGTTAAATGGTTGTTGTTTGTTGGTAGAGAAAGTTAGGCAGAGCATTCTACTATCAAATATTTTATATATTTTTGGCAAAAAAAAAAAAATTAATTCAAATAAATGTTAAATAAACTTAGACATTTAAAAAGATACTTTTGTTTCCTTCAAGCATAGAATAGTTTAGCTCCAGTGAGTGTATTGACTAGTCGTCTGTTTGCAAAATAGATTCGCCTTTTATCGGCTTTTATATATTTTGTTTATATTTGTTATGGATTTTGATTGTGTTTGTGGTTGTTGGACTCCGTCTCTCGTGTCTGCTATGGGCATCCGCGTGCGCTTTATGGGTCAACGTCAACGGGTAAATATTTTATTTTTGCTTGGATTGCGCTCGAATTATTTTTGTGGATTTTGCTTTGGTTACTTCTTCAGTATTTCTGTTTTGGTCGCGAACCGGTTGGCGATCTTCTGTCTGCCTTTCATTGCCTTTCTTTGCTCTTAGTTTCTTTTGGTTTCTTGCAAATATTTTATTGTTTTTATTGGCCGCATTCATGTAAGCTGAAACTTGTTGAACTTGAGCTAAAAAAAGAATTTCTACATGTACAAGAAAGAGGGGTGAAAGGAGTAAGAATTATCATAGTCGACGGGGCGTGAACCAGAACAGCACAAAAGAACTGAATGAAGTGAAATCGAAGGTTGCCGCAATTCGCAGCAGTTTGTTAATATGCAACTAGAACGTTTCATTAATTAGCATTCGCTTAATGTTTTTAACAGATACAGATACAGTTGTCACAAGCGATTAAAGATGCGTTTTGCCTGTCTGCTGATTCTCTGGCTATTCTTGGACTGCAGTCAGAGTCAGGTTCTGGTGGATCTGCTGCGTGACTTTGAGACTTCTTTGTTAAACACTCGCATACCAGACACTACCACCTTTCAGAAGGAATATGACTTCATCATTGTGGGAGCTGGTTCGGCGGGATGTGTACTCGCCAATCGCTTGAGCGAGATTAGCTCCGCTGAAGTGCTGCTCTTGGAGGCGGGAGATCAGGAGACTTTCATCAGTGATGTGCCGTTGACAGCGGCTCTCACGCAAACCACTCGCTATAATTGGGGCTACAAGGCAGATGCCACGCCCAATGCCTGCCAGGGCTTAAAGAACGGCGTCTGCAATTGGCCCAAAGGGCGTGGAGTTGGTGGCACCAGCTTGATCAATTTTATGCTGTACACACGCGGACATCGCCAGGACTACGACGGTTGGGCTGCGGCCAATAACACGGGTTGGTCCTACGACGAGGTGTTGCCATACTTCAAGAAATCCGAACGCATTGGCATCCCTGACTTGTACAAATCGCCGTATCACGGCCAAAACGGTCCGCTGGATGTGCAATACACGGATTACAAGTCACGGCAGCTGAAGGGATTCCTCAAAGCCAGTCGAGAAATGGGCTACGAAATCAGGGACACCAATGGGGAGCAAGCGATGGGCTTTGCTCGTGCTCAGGCGACCATACGACATGGCAGACGTTGTAGTACCAGTAAAGCCTTCATTCAGCCTGTTGCCCATCGTCGGAATCTACACATCTCCATGAAGAGTTGGGTGACCAAGTTGATCATAGATCCCAACACCAAGGTGGCCAAGGGCGTGGAGTTCATTAAGTCGCGTCAGCGGTTTGTGGTGCGAGCCCGCAAGGAGGTGATTGTGTCGGCAGGCGCCATTGCCAGTCCCCAGCTGCTGATGCTCTCCGGTGTCGGTCCAGCTTCCCATCTACAGGAGCACAATATACCGGTGGTGCAGGATCTGCCAGTTGGCTACAATCTGCAGGATCACATTACACTGAATGGACTGGTTTTCATGGTCAACGATTCCACGGTAAACGATGCGCGACTACTCAATCCGCAGGACATCATACGCTATATATTCGCCGGACAAGGACCGTACACCATTCCAGGCGGAGCCGAGGCCTTTGCCTTTGTGCGCACACCCAGTTCAAGTTTCGGTGAGTCATTTTACTTCCCAAACTATCGAATTCCTCTAAAAACAACTATTTTAGCTAAGGACTATCCGAACATGGAGTTGGTTTTGGGCGCTGGTTCGTTAAGCGGTGATCGCTTCGGCACTCTGCGGGATTTGCTGGGCATTACGGATAATTTCTACTACAAAATGTTTGGCGACATGCAGGACAAAGAAACCTTTGGTATGGTACCGGTGCTGCTGCGACCCAAAAGCACTGGTAGAATCTCTCTGCGCAGTCGAAATCCCTTCCATTGGCCTCGCATGGAACCCAACTTTATGCAGCATCCGGATGATGTGCGTGCCATGATTGAAGGCATTGAAATGGTAGTGAAACCCATCCCTTTATTTACTTCCAACTGTCTCTAATACATGTTACCTGTAGATCCTGCAGCTGTCACGCACCAAGTCCATGCAGAAGTTGGGCACCCGTTTTCATGATCGCCCCTTTCCAGGCTGTGAGCACCTGACCTTTGCCAGCGATGACTATTGGCGCTGCTGCCTGCGGCTCTACGGTTCCAGTCTGCAGCATCAGTCGGGCACCTGCAAGATGGGTCCCTCCACGGATGTTACCTCGGTGGTTGACCCTGAGCTCAGGGTTCATGGCATTCGACAGCTGCGTGTGGCTGATGCCTCGATAATGCCCCATGTACCGGCGGGTCACACGAACGCCATTGTCATTATGATTGCCGAAAAAGCAGCGGATATGATTAAGAATGCGTGGCGCATGAAAATTGCGCCATTGGACAAATAGGCAGTGCCTACTATTCTTTAGTAATTTATATTTATTGCATTAGTTTGTCTACGAGTCATTAGTTTATGCGGGTCAAAGTTATTATGTTGTGATAGGCTTATGTTTTATACCTAGCGGGGATTTCAATCTGCCAATTTGCATGCCAAATTATTGGCTTCTTCGAAAATTAGCAAATTAATTTTCCATTTAATTGTAATGCGCTATAATACGCTTGCCCAAAAAGTATTTCCCATCCCAAGTTGTTCATAAATTTTTTAATTTGCTAGCAATATATTTAAGTATTAAAATATAAAATTATAAAATAAATCTTGCAATTCAAATTTTTGTATTTTCCCGGCAAAACGGAAAGCAACCCTGTTGTTGGTGCATATAGTTGTCTCACTCGCACCATTGCGCGCTGTTATTCTTGTTTATAAGCTAGTTCGCAGTTACATAGCATCCAGCTTTGAGTTGTGAAGCGTTAGTTTGCTTTGTTTCCAAGAGATGGCGGTGTTTGACAAACAGTAGCGGCTATACTTAAACTACAAGTCAGGACAGTACACATCCTACAACCTTAACCTTATCCTATATATTAAAGAGCTTAAGCATTTTAAATAAATTTGTAATTTTAACATTTAATGAAGACGATATTAACTTAATGTGAAGAATGCATTTTTACTGAACTTTCTTGAATTAATAACCGGCCATGTGTCAAGTTTGTTTTGATTATACGGTGGTAGCTTTGCGCAGACGCTTCAACTGTCACTTTAAGGTTGAACCTGCGGCGCTGCCTCAGTCGCAGCCGCAGTCGCCGTCGCGGCCAACGATTCTGCCAGCTTGGACGTCGTTTGATGATTTTGTACCCATTTTGGAGTTTAGTATTTTGGCGGCTTTCATATACGGCGCACTGTAACGCTAGAAAATGGTAAAATACAGATTCTATGAAGTTACAATTATGACGGGAAATACGTAAAAATGAATAAAATTAAATGGAATATGAAATCAAGATGAGGAATTAAAGAAACGTGAATTATGCCTGAATTAGGGAAAATCGAAGAAATGTGGGTTAAAGTAGAGTTGAGTTTGAATGAATAATAAATAATATAATAACATAAGTACATGCACAGTTAATGCCGACACGTGGCGACTCCTTGTGTATGTGTATGTGTGTGTGTGAGTTGTGTGCGTGTGTCAAGAAATAGAACAACACAAAAAACTTTATTATATTTGCCTCCGACTGCAGTGGGCGTTTAAACCAAGTAAAAGTAAAAGCAATTTTCTTTCAGTCTCCACCGTTATTGTTTTTGTTTTAGTGAAATTAACTATTTTTATGAACCCATACACACACACACACACACACACAAAGTGTACGTATCCAGACGGCTTTGCGTGCTTTGTTGAGGATTTTTTTTATGCCTTTTTGCTGGGTTGTAATTGCCGCTAAGGAAATGGAAATGGAAATGGCCAGCCGAAGGCCTTGTCTGGCAGCAGTCGCGCTTTTAACCCACAATAACACAGCGTATGAATAAGTGTAACCTACTTTCCTGCTCGACCCCACGGCGTATGAGCAATATTTTAATTAAATGTTAAAACAACTGACATAGAAACCGCCGCAGTCGGCGACAACTTATAATTATGTTCAAATAAAGCACTCGTACGTCTACCGCTCGAAAAATATAAAGCATCAGCAGAAAAATGTACTGAAAAGCAGCGTATCTGAACCGTTAAGTGCTCTTCTTACGCACCAGAAAGCGACGTCAAGTGGCTAAGATTAAAGCGTGGCACATCAATTATATGATTTAATCTCCATTAGCAGACAGACAAGTGAGTATTTCGCTTCTTTTGTGGACCTTACAAATGCTACACTTGGAAAATAAATTTATGAATAGACTGTTGGGAAACTGTCTTGATTATTGATTGCTTTCAAAATGTAATGCTGTTCTAAATTGAAGCATGAACAGCTACCAATTTGAACAGCACTACATTACATTGGTTAACGTTCAATTAAATATAATTACAGCTTTTCTAAACTTGGCTAACATTGTTTCACCTCCCCATTGTATTAACTAACTATATAATTCAGTTTATTTCTGTGTATGTCAGTGGAGACCCCTGAATAATACGTTTATTTTTGTGTAATTAATTGTGCGTAAGAAGTAAATTGGTTTAAGTATAGTTGGAATAATGGGCTTAACATAAGTAGCTTATTATAAAAGCAAAGCGCCAATTAAGGTTTTAAAAAGATAATCAGCAATAATAGAATTACAATTAATTTACAAGCCATTATTAAATAATGGTATAAGGCAGGTTACATTAAGTCTAAAGGCTTTAAGTGTGCCTCGCTAATTTCTGAACCAAAGTGGCTGACAAATTTCCACTGAAATCAACTCATTTGCAAGCAATTGCCGTGGAAATCTAAATGCTAATTCCGCAATCGCATTCGTATATTGTGGCTCCATTTTGGGCTGTCTGTTAAGCTGTCATTCTGTCAACCTGTTCTGTTGCTCCGACTACACTTTCTTTGCTGTCCTTTACAGAGCCACGTCCATGTCCACGTCCATTTGGCATATTTAATTATCTGGCAATTCATCAGCGAGTTCTGTGTGTGTGTGTGTGTTTTGTCTTTAATTTGCAGCCGCAGAGCTGAAATAATGGCGCCCGCATAAAGGCAGAAAAGCAAACAAAAACGCACAGTTGCGATAATAATAAAAGAGTAATAAACAATAAAAAAAAAGGGGGACAAGACGAAGGAGTGGAAGCAGTGGAAGAGAACCAAAAAGGCACGAAACACCAGCAAGTGAGGCAACCGCATAAATGGAATGACAATGAAAACAGAGCCACAGTTGTTGCCTTTCCACACACATGTGAGCAAGGTGAGAAACATACACACACAAACACGCTCAGTATATACACAGAAGCAGCCTGCGGCAGTGACAACCAGAAAATAAAATGAAAAAAAAAAGGATAAAAAGAGAAAAAAGGCGAAAAAGGCGAAAGAAATAAAGGGAGAAAAAAGGCCAAGGCAAACGAGGCGGTCACAAATGTTGGAACAAATGTCATGTGCTCGCATTGCAACTAAGCTAAGTAGTGGCTGAGTTTTGAAGCACGTCACATTACGTATACGCCCCATATAATGTTGGGCATGCCATGCCGCAAACATTGCGTATACGCAAAGTTGCCACAAGAATATTACCAACAGTCACGTAGCAAAGCAAATTCTGGTTCGCTCTTTTAGTGTGTGTGCGTGACTTGCCGTGTGTTTTCTCCCATCTCGTTCACGCACTCGCGCTGCCTCTTTCACTCACACACTCTAACCGTCTCTGTTCGAGTCCCTTATCAGCCATCATAATAATTGTTGGGGCAATTCTCTGGCACTAAACTCACGCTATCCGCATGTAACATAAAAGTACGCACGCACACACATTTACACACACGCACACATTTACACATACATGTGTATTGGAGTAAACACGCAACCATTTGGTCAGCGAGTCACATTTATTGTGGCCAGTTGGAATGTTGCCCAAGGCGCTGCGTCCGAGGCATAATTACACACGCATTTGGTGGTCATAAAAAGAACATTTGTGCAGATGTTTAATGCATAACTGTGAACAGTGAGCAGTGCAAAGCAAGAGCCAAATGGATAACAAAAAGGACATGCGGGCTAATGAAAGCTCAACAGTTATATAACCATCAAAGGAATTTAACCTTCGTTGTGTGTCTTTAAATTATATTACTGCCAGTCCATTCGCTCCATTGCATTTAACATTTAATTATGCTCAAAACCACATTTGTTTTTATAACGCCCTGCCCACAAACATGCCACACAAATACTTAAATCAATATTAAGGATAAGCATTTCTGTTAGTTACCCTGCTCTGCAAATTATGACAAATGATGATGCTTTAAAGGCCAAAGCTCTGGCTTATAGTTCAGCTAACATTAAGCCGGGTCTCTGCTCTTATGAGAATTTAAGCTCCGTTCTTAGTCATGTGGTAATCAATAATGATTTATGCTTACAAAACATTTTTGTTAGTCATTTTGCATTTTACGCATAACTTGGCTTTAAATTGAAATTATTTGCAGGCCTTTCGTTAAATTCCAATGCCATAAGTTGGCCGTAAGTAGGACAGACCCAATGGTCCAAAGGAAACTGAAAATCCCTTTTGGTTAAATGTCGCGTTGTTGCGTTATTTGCTTTCCTTTTTATGCACGCAATATAACGGGCAACGTTTTATGCCAAAACCAAGAAAAGACAACATCCTTTGACAGTCAGTTGTCTGCCCGAAGCTTCTCGGCTATTTGAACAGGCAACGATCCCCAGAGCGACCAAACAATATCAGACTGAAAGCAGAGCCAACTGAAAATTGCAAGTTTAAATGTGGACAGGCCTTGAAGACTGGATTGGACAACGGCATCGGAAATGGCAACCGGTTTAAAGTGTAGTAAAAAAGCCAAACGAAAGTCTTAAATTCTTAGAGCACTGCGAATACCGTGCTGAATATGTACGATTATTTTAAAAGGCTATGAAAAATGATTATTACTTTTCATCCGGCAATAAACAATTCCATTCAACGAACTCACCAATCAAATTGCAATGCCGGCCATGAGATATATGACATGTAAACATGATCCATGTCAATCCATGATACTATAGAGGCCACTCTGCTGATGGCTGATGGGCAAAGGGCTCTGTCCTGTTCATGGGGCTATGAAAACAAACGACGCAGCCGGAGTAACAACATTTGCAAAGGCAGAAATCAAATATGTATAAAGCAAACACGCCACAGGCCAATTGCTGGCCATGTGGGTAGGAGACCAGAAGGGCAGTAGCCCATCAAAATAGATCAAGTCAGTGGTCACTCACTCAGTTCACTCATAAATATATATTTTCAACGATTGCCATAAATTTAATACTTAAACTGATTTAAATTTATAGCCAATAACATGCGACTGACTTTCTGTCCATAACTGTAACGATTTATAAATGGAACTCTATTTATATTCATTATTCATTGACTGATTGAATGCTCAACACAATTTTTAGCAATCAATTCATTGTGGCATTTGTGGCGTATGCTTGATATTTGGACACAGTGGTCACAATTGTTTGTATTATTTATACGCCACGTGTGTGTTACAGTAATAACACTCGACAACGAACTCAGTGTCTGTTATCAACAGCAAAAATAGCTTTGGTCGAGAAATTTTATACAGTTATCAAGAAGCCTTAATAATTTCACCTTTGTACCAAATTGTAATTAAATTGCCAAAGCTTTTTCTCACCTTTCTCTTTATTCTATTTGCAAATTAGCCACAAAGCAGACTAACAGCCTAACTTCTTGCCGTTCTAGCAGGAAACAGACTTTAGTGCCAGTGTTGACGGAAACGGAAGTCAGCCATTCCACTCAGTTCTCTTTCTTATCCTCTTCTTGATTTCTCTGCGCTCTGACCAAACGAAGTTTGCCTTTTCTGCATAGTGTATTGTATTCCTCATAAATATATAAAACATTGTGGCTGTCTCTCACATCCAGACAACAGTCAACTCGGCAGACATCTTTTGTCATTGTCCTCTTTTAACGACTGTCAATGTGCTTGTTAGTTGCAACCTCCTTTGTGTGCGGGTGTGTGTATGTGGGTGTGCAGATGGACTTGTCTCATTTTGTGGCTACCTTTATGGCCGACCAACAGCCAAGTTGTTGAGTCAACGCTTATGACTAGGCAAAAAGTGAACTCGCCTCATTTTCTGCTCAATCTTACAAACGAAGACAACTCAATTAGACGCTTTCTTTATCTTTCTTTATCTCCTAGATTATTCTTTACTTTTATTCTTCCACTCGACAACTGAAGTCTTTAATGCCTACTTGTTTTCGGTACTTTGTTCTTTTTTTTTAGGGGGCGTGGCTAATCTGGTTTTGGATTGCCCGTGGCGCACATTAAAAATGAAAAATGACAAAGTGCTCGAAACCAAAAGTCAGCCAAACAATTCCCTTTCCTTTGCTCCCTCGAATTGAGGCCTCCTCAATGGTGGGCCATTAATTTCTTAATCTTGTGAATAGGTGCGGGAATCAGTGAAGAGAAAGAGGAAGGATTCTGCCAGGATTTAATGCCAGGCACGAGCGCATATATTTCACTCGGATTCTAATTGCGGGTGCTCATTAGGTTCAGGGTCAGTTTAGGTAATGCCTCGAGCAGGAAAATATGGCGTGTTAGGCGAAAAGTATTGTTAGATTGTAAATTAGAATACTTAAGGATTTAAAGTACAAGTTCCTTAGAAAATCTTACTTGAAGACAGGGAATTTCTTTTGTCTGTTGCTGAAACCGAATGATTTATTATGACTTAAGCTTTGACAATGATAATCTGCACATAAGAAGGATTCGGCTTGAATTTGTTATGCTTGTCCTCCGCACTAAGCGTAGGCTGTCCTCTGTTCGAGTCCCCTGATTAAGCACACTGCAAATTCGATATTATCGGCCAAGTCATCACTGCCCCTCCTTTAAAGAGGAGCTGACAAGGGTTCAAAGTGTCAGAGGCGACAAAAAAGCCAATCCAAGGGCGAAAAAGCAAATTCAGGCCTAAAGTTTAGACAAAGGTCTTCTCTTCCCTTCGTGTTCTGTCTCCTCTTATTCTCTCGCTCCTATTCTTTTCCTCCACCTTCCTTTACACAAACAGCGTGTGTCATTGTGCCTTAATGGCCTGGAAGTAAATGCCACACATTTTGCTGCTCAGCTTTGAATTTCAATCAAAGTTTGCAAAGTTTTTCAGTCTTTTTACTTCGCTTAGATTCTGTCTAAAATTGGCCATTTCACTGAATGAGTTTTCAATTCTGACAAATTAATTTTAAATAAATTGAACCCAAACAACCAGAAAGAGCAGAGAATCATTCCTTAATGGCATTTTCCTTTGCTAAAAAATCATATTATTTAATTACCATATTTTACTTAGAGTCTTTTTTGGTAACTTTTAGAAAAGTTCATTTTGTTTGTTGGTAATTATACCCGTTACTCGTAGAGTAAAAGGGTATATTGTAATCGTTGGAATGTATGTAACAGGCAGAAGGAGGCGTGGCAGACCCCATAAAGTATATATATTCTTGATCAGTATCAATAGCCGAGTCGATATAGCCATGTCCGTCTGTCCGTCTGTCCGTCTGTCCGTCCGTCCGTCCGTCCGTCCGTCCGTCCGTCTGTATGAACAAAAGGATCTCAGAGACTATAAGAGCTAGAAAAATGATAGTGGTCGCAAATGAAAGGTACAATACCCAAGCAGTACAAGTTTGTTTTTGTTTTTTGACACGCCCACTTTAGGGCGTTTTATTTGCATATAAAGGTAAATGTACAGGTAAACGTAGAATGTTTTAGTATAGAAAACCAAATGAACCAAATTTACACGGAATGTACATATCTAGGAAGTACATGAATTGACCAAGTTTGATTCAAATCGGACAACTATATCGTATAGCTCCCATAGGGCCGATCGGTCAAAAATACGCTCCAAATATGAGTTAGTATGAAAAACTTTTTGTTATCTAAGCTAGATTAACCAAACTCACACAGAATACATGTGCCAATAATATATATATACTGACCAAGAGTGATCCAAATCAGACAACTATATCGTATAGCTCCCGTAGGGCCGATCGGTCAAAAGAACACTCCAAATATGAAATAGTATGAAAAACTTTTGCGTTAACTAAGCTATATTAATTAAACTCACACAGAATACATCTGGCAACTATATATAAATACTGACCAAGTTTGATCCAAATCGGACTACTATATCGTATAGCCCCCATAGGAACGATCGGTCAGAAATACGCTCTAAACATGAATTTGTATGAAAATTTTCTGTTTGCCAAGCTATCTTACCTACCACCATTGCTAATAACATATTAAAACTGAGTAACGGGTATCCTAAAGTCGCGGGGCGACTATAGCATTCTTTCTTGTTTTTCTATTAAATTATTTTTAAAATGTTCAAACCTTTTCTTTACAGTGCTTCTAATTTATTTGCACTTTAGGTGACTCCTAGCAAAACTGTGGAAACTAAAAATCATGCATGACCACAGCAACACACACATTCACACATACGTAAACACACACACACAAGTGGAAAAACATTTGCATAACTGCAACGTTAGGGACAATTTTGTTGTTGCTGAAAATTGAGGAAAACCATATTCGAAATGTGCAGTTAGACTGTATGTGTGTGTGTGTGTGGGGGTGTGTTTGCGTATAATTGATGCAAAAGTAGGACAAACAGTGAAAAACTATAGTTAAATTCTGCTCTGTCAGTTATTTAGTTATTCCCCATCATAATTTCGATAAAAATACTTAGTTCAGCGCTTGTTAAATTACTTTTTGTTTCCATTTTGGTATAAACTGAACAAAGAATGCTTGTAAATATTCAAATTGAAATCAGTAGCTGAGCAAACAATTCATTAAAATATTAAATCTCAGCAGCTTACAAATTTTAATTGATGTCAATTGAATTTATTTAAAATTCCAATAAATGCAAATGCATATATTGTACTTTGTATGGAATGAGGCTTAATACACGGTATAAACACGATGATTACCGCTTCCATTACCTTCTTGTGACTAGCCTTTTTAGGTGCTCACTTTCTAAGCCAATTAACTGTGTCCTGTTTACTACTTGCTCATCCTGTCCCCCACTATTTATGGGCCATTCTCTATGGGCTTTCAACGGAAAAGCGAGAACGGAAAACGTTTAATGGACGCACACTCCAATAATGTTGGAAGCTCACGCAAGCGACCTTTTCCTGGGGAACATTTGTCCAAAATGCCTGAAGACTTATGTCGGGGTCATAAGCAAGTCTTTGTTTATGGGGAGGATGTTTGTGGATCGGCTTATTGCCATGCTTACCATTAGTTAAGCACTTAAGCCAATTTTTCAATCATTGTGGACATCTGAATTGGTTGTCAAAACACCAGATGGGAATTTGAATGTTCCCGTATGCGAGTCCAAGCCGATGCCGATGCCGTAATCCCCATTGAAATATTTGTGCGGGTGTTAAAATGAGTGCAGACTGCAGGTGACCACTGGACACAGGAGTGAAAGCCACAGTCAAAACCACCGATTCCACTGCACCACAGGCTGTATTTGTGGTTGCCCTGGGGAACGCAGTTCGCCATTTGTCTGGCTCTCTGTGCGTCTCTGCGGGCGTTTACTGTGGCCATAAATCAACAATGCGACATGTGGATTGTTGGCAATTTCACGCTGCATCCTCAAAACAATCCAATTGCGCAATTGCGGAATTGAGCTCTTGACCACAGCGATAATCAAATTTTGTTCCAATCCGCTAATTGCTATGGCAACTGGTGAACAATTCGATTGTGGACTCGTTATAAAGCAATTTCAAATATCATCATTATTTATTCAGTTAGCAAAAATAACTGTCTTTCAATAAAACGTTCACCCTTTGAAAGTCTTCTTCGAATTGAGGTGCAATGCAAATGGATTAAATTGAAAAATCGTTGAACTTTTCCAGTTTTGAGGCTTAAGACGGCGAATGTCCATTTGCACTTAAGAAAAGCTTAAGATTTCTGCTCTGATCCACTCAAATGGAAGCAGACAAGATAAGACTGCACTCAATAGTTGCTGGGTGGAAAAGCAGCTTAAGAAATTCTCCCGTTTCTGCTTTAACTGCATGCAAAGCAAGTTGGCAACACATTCCTCTCCTCTCTCTCACCCCTTTCTCTTTGGTAAGTGCTCTCCAAAACGGCAGCTGGGCTAATTAAGAACTTAATGATGTGGCAAACTGGCTGCAAAAGACTGCATATTGGGGCACCTAATCATTCTCTTTCAGTGCCAATAGCTTTCTGAGTGTGTTAGTGTGTGTGTGTGTGTGTGTGTGTGCTTTGGTGTGTGTCAGTCGTCAGCTGTCCTCTACTCGATGACACTCGACCGCAATTGGCAAACCACAAGAGCGACCCTCTGCGATATCCGAGTGCTGGATGTGTTTGCCACTCAATAAGAGCCACTCGCTGCCAGAGAAAGTCTCGTCTAAGTAGACTCCTCTTTGTGTGTGTGATTGTGTCTATCTGTGCTTCCTTTTGCTGTTCACACGGTTCACTGGCCAAACGAGGTTGTTCACTTTCTGCTGCCTGAACTACAAAGAGGTTTCATAGCAAAATTCAGTCTGATGATGTCAATTCCACGACAGCTGGGACAGAAAACAAAGGTGATTCAGACAAAGGAGAGTAGAAGGCAAAGTTGGTCAATGTTTGGGTGTCCTTTCTGGCTTACAATTCATCTAATTGTGTGGTTATCCTGTTGCTCCAGTTCGTTGGCCAGCTAAATTAATGAATTGGCTTCACTTTACAGTTTTATCGCGTTGCTAAGAGCTAAAGTGACGGTTGAGAGGAAGTAGGGAAAGAGGAGTACGTGCCTCTTCTAAATAAATTGCTTTTCTTCAGGTTTCATTTACAAAGTCCCAGCTGTGGTTCTCAACAACTAATTGACATAATACGCAAAACAAAATATAGACAGGGAGAGGGTTCGGGTCAGGGGTTCCTTCTAATTAATTAAATTATGCTTGCAAATACTTTGTTATTCTTTGGATGTTCTCATTTTTACGTGGAATTTTAAGAGGCTTTTTTCATTAACTTGAAGTGTGTGGTGTGAGGGGAGGGAAAGGAGACTGTGTCCTTGCTCACACTACTTAATGGCTCAAGAAATTGACTTGGCATTAAAATTTAATTCAACTGAAATTAGAAAGGAAAACTTATTGAAATTTAATATTACTTTACGCTTATGAAAGTAAGGAGACCCTTAATTAAATATAGAGTTTATTTTCTGTATGAATTTATGTGGGTGGAGTATTTGTTTTCTGCTTCTTGGTCTGATTTCCCTATCAGATACATGTGCTTTAAGTTGAGGAAAACTGAAACAATGACCGTAGACGTCATTTGCAACTTTCATAGCAATCTAAATTGGTAAACAGTTCCATGAATAACAAAACAGCAATCAGACCATCCATTCAAAGTGGCACGCCGCCTGGGAAAGTTATCTATTACATTCTTCTATAGTCTTGTCTTCGTGTGTGAAAAGTTCTCCAAAGAAAACTCAATTTAAAGTTGAGTTCCTGAGGTTTCTGGCACATGACTCAATGACAGATTGACAAACTGAACAACTCCATCCATGCGGAGTTTATGTTGTTGATGTGTGTTTGTTTGGGTGTGCGTGTGGTTGCAAGGGTCACAAAGGTAGAAATCAGAGGAAGGAGTCGCCTCATATTTCCTCAAGGCGGCAAAATCTAAAACTCAAATGAAAATGAAAAGTTTTCCGAGACAAAGCTGAAAACTGCACAACACAAGGGGATAATACATGTTAACACAAGAAATACCTAACACATGTACATAGTACATATATATATGAATAGAAGGAGAGGCTACAAATTGCGACATGGAAACTTAAGCTAATTAAAGCGCTTATCGAAAATGGTGCTGTCAATGGAAGGAAGAGAAACAGAGTGTATGGGCATGAGAAAATTAAAATTCCACATAGAATTCAAGGAAATTATGTTGAGGCACTTAAGTGCGTGTTAAAGGCTCAACAAAATGTTCCAAGTCTGTGGTTCCGGATGAAAATGCGAATGCTCGTGGCCTTGATGATGTTTATCGTTCTGTTTCCTGCCTTCTGTCACTTGACGTCGCCTCCGCCCTTTTACCACACTCACCAAGCAAATATTTAAGCATTATGGGAATCTCAAATTCACCTTTTTTCTCACTCTCCTGCCTACCTATCTGTCAAGTTGTGATTAGGCTTTGTCTGCTCAGTGTCGGGTGTTGGATTTGAACATCTAATTAAGTTAATCGTTTCACGTACACTTCACAGCATACGTGTCGTACTTTAAAATTGCTCCAAGGCGTATAAGAAAATGTGTGATAATTCCATAGTTGAGCGGGAAGAATGAGAAATTGGCAGATAAATGACTTATACATATTCCATGTCGGAAAAATGCATAAGAGCTTACCTTTAAAATATCTATATGGACAATTGGTCAGTAATTGCTTTTATTTTGTCTGCAATAAATTAAAAGCTCTAACCAACGAAGAAACGTCAACCGAATTTTAATTTTGGATAATAATTAATGTCTTCACTTATCTCGTCTTGAACTAAGGACCGAATGCATAATGATGTTGCTCACGAAGTCGCTTAAGTTGATTCCAAATAATTTTGATAATAATAATTAACATTTATTCAAAAAATTATGCTGATAACAAAAACTGTAATTTTTGTTGCTCGACTTGATGGTTTTCTAAAAAACAATGCAGATAACAAAATTCACATAAAAGCAGCTACGAATTGAACAGATCATTCAGTCGCCTTCAAGTCGTTGCTGTATTTTCAACCATGAATTTTATTAAAATAATATGCGGATTACTTTTACTAACAGTAGTCCTAACTGGAACTGAATCTGCATCAATTCAAAGGTGCAGACGGCTCAATCTGAATCTTCCGGATGCGAATAACCCAGGCGATACAAAAACGATAATAAGAGTTATTTGCGTAAAGAGTAATTCTTAATTATGCTGGATGTCACTCTATAGGATATTCTACTCTTGCCGGAACTGGTGCGATTGAAAATATATATGGAGCCTAAAATGGACAAGTGTACTATCCCAAGTCAAATCAATATTAAATTATTTATTTTTGTAATAAATTGTGCCCTAGAGCATTTTAAATAAAAATTGTTTATAATTTCAGAAAAATATTTAAAAGAAATCGACTACTTGGCTAATCGTAAGTAAGTCGTTTCAGTTACACTTTACAACATACATTATGTACTTTAAAATTGCTCTAAGGCATTTGTATTAGAAGTGTGTAAATTTGCTTGTCGAGTCAGAAGAGTGAGATAAGTAGATGACTTAATGGAGTATACATTCCAGATAAATGAAGACGAGCATCACGTGCCGAGGTGTCCCAGTTAACCAAAGTTCAACAATTGATTGACCCAGTTCATCGACTGCACTATGGAAACCATGAGGAGTTGTAAGAGATTCCTACAACAATTTCTCTGTGAGTTGTGAGGAGTGAAGGAACTGCATAAATTTTAATAACAGGAGAAAATGTTGCATCGGACTTGGCCTCAATGTTGGTATTTCACGAGCTTCCATAAGTCACACAGAATAAGAAACATTTTCAATTTATGCATCGGCTGTAAATTTAAGCTGCTTTATACTACACGACATTGCCACATTGTTGCACAAAACCGATAAAGCGGAAAGAGGCAGATTTTGTTACCAGAAAATAATATTTGTTGGTTTTGTGAATAATAAATATGCAACCAACATTTCCACACCCTTTCCCATTTGCATTTTAAGCAGTCGAAGTAGTTGAAAAATGTCCAGCTTTGGATTTTAAATTAAAAAGAAACTTTACTAAAGTTTCTATATGGAACGACTTTAATAAACTGGCAAAATATTCATATATGACGTATACGTGATGTGAACTGTCCACAATCATTTGTCAGTGTGAGGTCACAGTGTCCTCAAGGCGCAATGCGCCAATAATTTCTCATTATTTTTTCAGACAGCTGATTTACAGCATTCGAAAAGCAGACTCAGAATGAAAGAAGGGAAAGTAAAGAGAGAAGAAAAGCTGTCTGTCAGCTGGAATTATCCATGCTGGTGGCCTTTTTAAAGTACGGACTGTCTGCTCTTGTTTATATCTGTTTGCACGTCCCTTATTGGCATTTTCCAGCCCTTGCTCCAGTTAGCCAAGCGGCAGTCGCTGCTACTCATCAGACAAAGTGCATTTTGTCGTTTTGCAACACACTAACTACAAACAGCATCAACAACAACAACAGCAAGTACAACATCAACAAGAAACAAACTTCAACAGTTCATTTTTCTTGTCATAGCTTTGTTTTTCCATAGTTTATTTTGTGTGCTGCATTTTTCTATTTACAACTTTTCCCCACTGAATATATCTTGTAGTTTTAACCAGCGAAGCAATCTACAAATTTTTTATTCATTTCTCTGGAAAGTATTTACAAAGTGCGCCAAATGCCACAAAAAACGCAGTGCATAAAGTAACTGTTGAAAGTTGTGAACTTTAAAAACTTCAAGCAAAAATTACTATAAAAATTGTAACTACGGGAAGAGAGTAGTTTAATGAAAAGCGTACTCTGCCTCTCCAATACTCTTAGTAAAAACTTATGCCTTTTCTTTCACTTATTTGGCACATACAAACTACGTATTTGCCCAACTTTGCACAAGTGCCAAGAGCGAAAGAGAGAGAAAGAGAGAGAGGGAGAGGGAGACGATACACGGGAAAGGAGAAAGTTTCTGTGCCTTTGTACAAATATTTTGCACGGAAATTGCATTTGCGGTGCCGCTTGCAACAATTACAACAACAATGATGAGGTTGATGATGTTGGCGTGATAATTAAAATTGTGCTAAAAGTCAGCAGAGCTACAAGGAGAAAGGAGAAAGTAAGAAAGACAGGAAAGGGGAAACTTCTGTAATAGAGTCGCGAATGCAATGCGGCGTGTTAAATGTGGCAGGCACAATGGGGAGCTGTGCCAAATTGCATCGAATGGATTGAGATACGGCAGATAAACGAGAAGGAAGCTTGAACACCATACTTTAAACATATCTCAACAGATATATACAGTTTGATAAAATCACAGGAGTAACTTCACATTCGATATAACAAATATTTCTTAAAAAAGAATCCAATTCACAATTTCAACTTGGCAATTGCAATGTCTGTGCAGAGCTCTTAATGCCCAGTCATTTGCATAACACTCAAGAACATGAAAACAAATTCCAAGCAGTTTAGACCCACAGTGAAACATTTAGAATAACAAGGGAAACAACTACTGGAAAAGCACAATTCAATTTGTCTCAGTGGCAAATGCAGAAATAATTAAGGCGCACTTGGTACGAATAATGAACTCCATAAAGTTTTACCAGCTGAATAAAATATGGAAGAAACGCCATGAAATTATAAAATGCTTCAAGAGAGAAAAAGAAAAGTTCTTGCCGTTTAACTGAAAGTTTTTCCCAAGAAAATGAAGACTGGACGAATCCAAGTCAAAGTTTTTCAATAAGCGGCAATGCCAAAAACAAGGCTCAACATGTGTTCCACTCAGAGGGAAACGCGGGGAGAATCCAAGGCGAACGACTACAGAAACTACAGAACTGTGAAAATGTTTTGAGGCAAGTGAAAGTTAAGTGAAATTCGGAAGAAGTGGCAAAGCACAAGGAAAGGCAGGAAAAATATGGAAACCAAGGCCAGAGGGCATTATAATTTATGATAAGCCAATAAAAATAATTGAAATACATTAAAGGCAGGCAATGGTAGCCACACATCAGACCATCAACGTGTTCACATGAGGGTACAACGAACCCAAGGAAGTCACCACTTTCCCAGTTTCCCAGTTCTTCCATTTCCCATTCGCGGCTCTTTATCGATTGCTGGCAAGGAAGAGGGAGAAAATCGAAATGGAGGCACGAGAATATTAAAGTAATGGCACGCAATAAAAGCCGAGGCATAAAAAACGACACAGCAATGTCAAAGTTGAGACTGAGACTGAGGCCTCAAGGCACTGGCGTTGTGATTGCGGCTGCTGCCGTGTGAAAGGTTTGAAATAAATAAACAAAACATTACGGGAAGTGAAGCCAACAGTTGACTTTGAATTTCGTCGTCAATGTCTGAAAATATTTGTGAAAGTGGAAAGTGGAAAAGAAACTAAGTGATTGCTGGTTGATGATTTGTCCCTGTCGATCCTTTGTTTGTTTCTGAATGTGAGCTAAGATGACAAAAGATTTTGATTTGCGTGCTTCAATGGAGATTTCCCATATGATTTACCTTTCAGCGGCTCACGCTGCGTATACATAATGTGCACAGCACTAAAGCACCAATAAAGTGAGAAATTGCACACGTAATTCACATTACATTCAGTTGTTTGTGACATGCTCAAATTACGAATATAATTGAATGCTTTTATGTGTCGTTTTGACATTGATGTACCTTAAGAGGATGTTCTTCTTCAAGATAACACATTTCTTGGGGCACTTAAATCTTATTTACTATCAAACCGAAAACCCTTTTCAAAGCCCAGCAGAAAAAGTTGCGAAGGAAACTGTGTTATGTTCAACATTTGCAGATGCTTCATAAACTTTTCTTCAGCTACTCGTCTAATATTTATCTTCTGTGTAGTTGTAACCACTTGAGCATCATTCTCCAGGCCACAAAAAGTTTGACGCGTTAAATTTCACAGCTTTGGCTTTTGCTTCAGCTTTGCCTTGTTAAGTTTCCTTTTGGTTTATTTGGATTACTCCGTCGAGTGGTCGATGTTAAGCGCTTGACAGCGTAGCTTTATCTCATTTACACGCTTTTTAACTTAAATAAATTAAATTGCATTTGGAAAACTTAAAAAATTAATGGTCATTCCCTTTTCTGCTCATGCCTGACTAACAAGTCAATTTTCTACTGAATTTAGTACAAAAGCAACCCAAATTTGACCGCAATCAATTTAATTTCGACTATCAACAAAATATTTTTGCCACATCATCAAAAATGCATCATATTAATAAATTTCATTAAATTTCAATTTGCTGCTCTTTTGTGGTTTTCAACGGATGCCAACGACAAAAAAAAACAAAAATAATTACTTGTCGAGTTATTTTCATTATAATTTGAATTATGTCTCTGCTTTACATATCAGCTAAAACGATAAAAATGTCGGCTATGATAATACAGACAAATACACGACAATTTGAGCTGTTACATTATTTTAAATGGTATGAAGACAGAACGAAAAAAGATGATCAGACTTGCAAAAATTAAGGCAACAATAACGATAATAATAATGCCACCAACATGGCAAAAACATCGTAAGCAGACACGTGGGCGTTTCCACTGGGCGTATGATTGACACATTTATATTCGCATGTTGGTCAGTTTTTCTTGTAACTAGGGAAATCGACACATGTACGAAAGTATATATACAAATGAACACTCTATATGAGAGCGGCACCACAACATTGATGGCACTCCCAAACTGTGGTGTAGCATTGCAGTCGAACTGACTGTCTGCTGTCACAAAGCTGCATCTGTTTTACCTTCTCCCAATCTG
This sequence comes from Drosophila dunni, assembly GCA_018152125.1. Classification (NCBI taxonomy): domain Eukaryota; kingdom Metazoa; phylum Arthropoda; class Insecta; order Diptera; family Drosophilidae; genus Drosophila; species Drosophila dunni. The sequence continues at coordinate 16,599,844 of JAECXC010001917.1, read as the reverse complement.
TATTAGATGACTGACATTTTAAGCTGACTGTGCGCTGTAGAGCATGTCTTCTGGGCATCCCAAAAGGTCAACAATTACAAAAGGACGCGGTTTTATTTGCCAGATAAGCAGAAGTTCTAAAGAGAATGACAGAGAATAGGAGTGGATATATACTTAGCACAGTAGCGTAAAAGAGTAGAGGAGTTGATATTAAAGCTAAAGTTTAAAAAGTAAGAAAAGTAGCAGTTCTACTGGGAAAAAAGAAAATCTAAAAGCAAGTCCCCAAAGCAATTTGCTGATACATTGGATAACATAAGAACATGTATTATAACCGATTTAAATTAAAATAATCCTTTTATTTTGAACACACATTTCTCACGCCACGGTGACCAACATATTAAAACTGCCTTTTAAAAAATCACGTATACGCACCGCATGCTGATGGCAGCATCTGAGAATGATATATAAATCAAAACGCATAAATTTTATTATGCTCATTTTTTATTGTGGCTGGATAAACGGCCAGGAATGAGGCCAGTGAACCTGCCAGTAGGGAAATAAATCCCTAGACAGCTACTCATATGAGGGGAAAATCATACACTTGAAATGATTTTAACGGCGCATTTTATTAACTCAGCTGAGTTGTATGGTTGTGCTTCATGTTGGTAGAGCCTGTCTGTACGTGCGTACACTTAATTATTTATGTGGGGGAATTAGATTATAACTGTCGGAAACAAAAGCCGTATTAGCTAAGCATCAACAGTTGAACGATTTTTTTTTTGGGATTTGTATTTCACAATTTTTACCGAGTGAATTCTCTCGCCCAACCAATTAGGAGAAGCGTAAAGTAAGCAAGCAATTTAACGAATTGAATTGAATTGATGGTCGAATTCGCCTGCGGAATGAAACATGCATCAGTCAGGACGATCCCTGCGGAAATGCAACACTTTTGGGGACGATTCAGAGGAAATGTTGTGGCTTCTGCTGTTCAAGCTGTTCTGGTGTAAATTTAATGCAATTTAAATTGAAAATTCCTGCTTTCATTTATTGAATACGCTGGAATACAGCAGACAGGAAAAGATGGAAAAACAGTAGTATGCAGCTGGCATATTTCATATTTGTAAAGGATTTTATATCAAGTGAATTTAATTGGAGCAAGAAGATAGTTCGAGTAGGATTCTCTACATGTGACCTACTGGCAAGCACTACATGACTTAAGTTATGCATGTCTCCTGTTGCTGACAGACTAAAGTCTTAAGAGGAAACAGACACAAGTCTCTGTCATCTGTTACACTTGATTCATTGGATCGTTGTCATACCCACATAAACACACACTGAGAACCGCACATAGACATATTGGTAAATAACATTACGTATAATTCAGTCGCTCTGCTCTGTTTGCACATTATGTTTACTCTCCTCAGCTAAGCATTCCCCGATCCCCGTTTTCTTCTTAGTGCCTTAATAATTTGGTAAATTATATTTGCCAAGTCCTTTGCCTTGTGCAGCTAATGCATTATCTTAGGGCAAAACAAATTCAAATACAATAAACAGAAGCGGGGCGGGATGAATTTATCAGTAGAGCGAAAGTTAATTTACCCTCCCTAAGTAGATTTTCCACAAAACTTGCAAAGTATTTAATTAAAAAAAATGAAAAAAACTGATTGTCGTGTTGTTTATTCACTGTGTTACAAAAAGATGTTTCAGAGTGGATAGAAATATTGGACGCTTTGTTTAACCTACAGCAAATTGTTGATAAAATTCAGCAGAGATAGGACAGTCTGGGGGTGTAATTAAAATACCTGATAAGGACTTTTATTCAAAGCCGCTGACACTTTCATGGCATTCTGCGTTGCCTTATTTTATCTTCACCCTCAAATTGAATTTCTCGCTTCCATTTGGGCACCGTTGCTTGTTTTGTTGCTAAATAAATATTTACCTGGCGAATTTTTAATTTAGGACTTTTTTTATGTGTGTGCTGGGACCACATGAAAAGCGCACGCCCCATCAACGACGCCTACCAGAGGAAAACTAAATAAAAACGAAACCGGATTCAGAGTAAAGGTTGCTTAAGCCACTTCTGAATCCGGTTAACTGTTTACTCTACGCTTTATATTAATTTTCACATGACAAACATCGAGTTCTTTCATCAAAGCGAAAGGTCTGTTGACATTTGTGGGTTAAGCAAAATCCTGCGTTTTATAAAAATGCAATTAAAGTGGATTAAACTGGTTTTTTCTTGGTTATTCGATTGCCTTAAGTGCATTGTTGAAATCAGATTAAGTGTTAATGGTTTCGATGACGCAGAACTCCTATTTGCACTTTTAAAGAGGTGAATGGAAGGTTCGTCAAGGTGAATTCATTGCCACGTAAACAGATTGAAAGAAAATTCCAATAGCGCGGAAATTTGATTTCCTTCGACTGGAGCACTCAACTGAAACCAAAGCCAGGTAGCTTCCATTACCTTCCGCTGCTCTTAAGCTCCCACCCTCTTACCGTAAATAATCAAACCCAACAACAATTTAATTGAGAATTAGTGCCACATTGTCGGCAGCTGCTTTTAGTATTAAATTGAGAGCTTTGCAGACACTTATAAAGTCTACAATTAGTTGGCCACTCACTTTCTTGGCCACCCTGAACTTTTTTTAAGCTCCTAACTTGACAAGGTCAAAAGTTTGGCTTAATATTAAGAAATTTCCATCGTTTACATTGTTCAATTAGACCTTAGTCGAATCGTGTACACACGCATTTTGAATTTCTTTAACTAACTGTACAATCACATACCATTTCTGTATCTAGAATTCAGTAGAAAACATTTACAAAAGGAAAGCGCAATGGAAAGCTATAAACAAAACACACGCCAAACGCGGGAAATCAACAATTAAACAAGCTGCCAAATAAAACAAAGGAAGGCAAAACAAAAGCAGCACAATAAAAGCGGCCAAATTTAAATAATTATTCAGTCCAAAATTCATTAACTGGCAGAAAAGTTGCGTTTTATGTCTAATTGAGCGACACTTTGTTATAATGGGGTGGCAACTCTTAACAATGTTGCCACTTTTGCTCTTAAAGTTCATTCCTGGAAAGTATAGATAAGCTTTAAATGTTTAAATTAAACTCTTTAGTCTTATCTTTAATATTGTCTATAAAAATGCAGAACTTCTTGAGCAATTTCTTTCTTTACTTTTGTATCTGACAGTTTCGTTCTTGGCATAATTAAAGACTTGACTCATCTCATTCGCTTTGGCAGGAAAAACATGAAACAACAACGGAAGCAATTCACACAATGCAAATTTGTGAGTCAAGTTGAGCATTTCCTGCAGCTGTTATCCTTTTCAGACTTCCTTTTATCTACAGACAAAATATGAGAAGGCTCTTCGTAATTTATCAGCAGCCCTTTACCCCTTTACCACTTACACTTTGGATATAAGCAAAGTCCATTAAAGATGATTTATATGAGGCATACATATGGCTACCTTGCTACCTCGATAGCTCTGTACTTGAGGATGAACTTTCCTAGAGGCAACAAATAAATTCTTCGAAACGGAATACAAATCACCGCAAACTTTTCCAACAGCCAACAAATTCATTTAATCAAAATCTCAAAGGAATTTCTTTGGGTAATGTTTTTCTTTTCACGACTTTATAATATCATTGAGACTGCTTTACATATTATCCTATTCTCGACAGGGATTCGACACCTGTGCTAAGTGTTTCACACAGCTGTGTTTATTCTCTCTTTGAGATCTCCATTTGTCCAACCAATTTTTCATTTTTAATGAGCTCTTTCCAAGCTGCTTTAACTTTCATGTCTCCCCTCTCTCAACGCACACTGATTGTGGGTGATTATCCTGGGCCTCTCTCTGCGCTTCTCACTGCCATCTAGTCGATGTCAAACAGTTTATCAAAATGGCACAGGGCTCAAAACCGGGCAACTCTGTTTGTCGCCTTATTAATGACAGCAATTCAAGTGCTCATTACTCTCAGTCCCCTCCGAACAGTTTACACTGCAACGCCTTCCACGTGCCACGCCCTCAGGAAATGATGTTGTCACCAAGTCAAATCACTTTATATCCGCAGTGGGAAATGATTTGGACATGGACTCACCTTTCAGTTAACAGTTTTGAGTTGCTTTATTTCTGTTCTGTTCAACTCAGTTTAGTTTAGTTTCATTTTGTTTTCTTTTTCCTTTTCTATCCTTCTACGCTCTGAGCTCCTTCCTGTTCTGCTCCTGGCAAGTTTCAATTATAAACACTCTGAAATTGGCTTAGTACGTTGCGCTTTATGACCAGAACGTGCGTGGGATTGGCAACAACCGGAAGTGGCAGCAATCAGCTGACTAAAGTGACGAGCAGACGCAAAGAGAAAGAGAGTTGGAGATAGAAAGAGAGAAGCACCGAAATATATGGGAATTAGCTTCGTTTGTATGTGTAGCAGCGGGAGTGGTTTCATTTGAAATTTAAAAGAAAATGTTTAGTCAATGAGGAGGAAAGCACTTGTCTTTTGCATACTTTAAAATAGATCGTTCTGGAAAATAAAGTTAAAAATAATTACTACTTTTCTACTCATCAATTTTTCATATGAACTAAACTAAAAAAGAGCAAACCACATAATTAAAATTGTCGCTTTACGGCTAATTAAGTTTGTCAGATCTGAGCTTAGCACAGAAACCTACATAAGCCATAAAACTTTATTGATAAATAACTTGGGTCAGTTTACGGGCCCATTAAAAGGGTTGGGCTGCACTTTGAGGTTTTTCTGAGAAACCAAAAGCAAAGGCCGGTCAAGCGGCAAAAGGCAAACAAAACTTGGCCAAAATGGAAAAATACATATAGAATACGGAACAGGGAAAAATAAGGAGCCTAAAAACAGGCAGGACAGCACACTCATATCCCTAGTTGACCGTAAAAAGTTTAAATGCGCTGAAGTGGCAACTGAATACTGAAGCAAAAAAGAAATAAAGAAAAATATAAAATGCAGCAAGGGGCATAAACAAACAATACAAAAACTGAAACACAACAAATTGTAAAAAAAATGCTGTAAACTTTTGTAATTGGGCAGTGTGAGGAAACTGAGAACACATGACGAGCAGAGGAATGTGGCGAAGGACGAGGAAAGGATGTGAACTAGAATGAAAAACTGTTGCAGTTTGTTTGCTAAAACTAGCAAAACTGGTAGCATATTTTGCAATAGGGACAGAGAAGGCAGAATGCACAAAAAAGAGACGGACAAGTCCTGGCAAAATCCTTAAGTACTTGCAACAAAGTGTGTGCAGCTTGTTGCTGTTTTAAATGTATATTTTTGGCTTCAACTCACATGAATCCTTGTGGTTTTCTCTCTCTCTCTCTCTCTGCATTTCATTTACTCTCTCTGTCTGTTCATGAACGCTATTCCCCCCTCTCTTGCCTAGTCTCTTTAGGGTAACCATATCATTATTCATCTCTGGCTGAGCACAATTAATGAGCTGGGCTTGGTCCAGTGGTATTTCCTTCTGTGGTCTATTTGATGTCGTTTGGCAAATGAACTTGTTACGGATTGTCCGGTTAGCTTACTTTACAAACTTAAAGTGGGACAAATGGGACATAAATACTTGTGGATTTCGAATAGCTTGTGTGGAATTGTAAGGAAGTTATAAGTAATGTATATGAAGATAGAAATGGCACTAAAAACTATAAATTTCAGATAAATTTGCTTAAGCTGTTTTCCGTTGTAAAATACTTAAATTGGAACAAATACTTTCATTTGTGTCGCTGTTATCAATTGTAGCATGAAAATCGATAAATGGCAATAAAATTAGGTCACAAATAAGACACAACCTTCTTACAGCTTAAGACTCTTTAAATTAAAATACTTTGAAATCCATGCAATCTGTTCGATTAATTCTAGAATATGCAATTCAATCAAAAAGCTTTGAATGTGCTCTTAAGACCAACACGATTCAAACTCTGAGTGCCTGCAGCAGAAAATGTCAGGCAATTTCAATGCAATTTCCATGGAAATCTGAATAACAACAACTGAGTGTGTAGAGTGAAGTGCACGTAGCTGAAGTGCCAAAAAGGATCTGCTGTGGGTCCAAATGGAATGTTGACTGTGTGCAATGACTGCTATTCGGTGGGTTAGATGGTTGCTCTTTGTTGTCGCTGGCACGCACAATTAGGCGCCAGAAAAACACATCAAACAAAGCGATGAACTCTGCTGGAAAGCGGAAAATTGCAATACACTGGCTAACCAGTGCGTATACGTAATTTGCTGTTGCAATTCCCGCATGTTCTTTGATGCGTGCTAGTGAGTATTAGGACAGAAAATAGTACTGGTTGTAGAGAGCAGGTGTATGGGGAAGACAACTCTACTTAGAAAGACCGTCAGAAATGGAAGCCTGTGTGAGTCAGAATAATCCCCAATGTGGCCTTTCCTAAGCTTAAACTGCAGTAAAACTTAAATTTCCATTCGCGTGTTGAAATCCGCTCACAATTGATGAAGTGCATCACACACGAGAGGTTTCATACTTGTTACATGTATGAACTTTTTGAGTATATGAATACACTCATACAGAGGGAGATTCCACATTGTGGAGTACCGCGAAATTAGATTCACTTGCAACGAGCATAACGAAACACGCCATTTCGCACGCCATCTATTTTTTATGACAAAGGATGGGAAAAGAGAGATGAAGGGGAGAGAGAGAAAAGAAAGAGTCGACTTGGGTGTTTGCCTAATGCGCGAGGAGCAGCTGCTTATCGGGACACATCATGCACACGTCATATCCTTCCTTCCATCTCCAACATCCCCTTCACTTCCCTCTTTTCCAAAACATCCTTCCTCTGGCAGAATAAAAGGGTCTTTCATTTGCTTGTCCCGTTTTTCCTCTGTTTGCTCTACAGCTTTGGTTGTTGACATTGCAACAGATACAACAGCAACAAAACAACTGGAAAACAACATCTTCTCTATGTTTATTTCTTTTCTCTTCTTTTCGAGTGGAAAGTTTACATTTCTTCGTGAGAAAAATGGCAAAAGCTTTGACACCATTCAAATTTACAAATAAAATATGTGACATTCTGCGAAATGTTGCATTTCCCATAAACGAAAATAGTTAAATATGTAATGTTCAGAGTTACATTACGTTTCTGAATGGTTGGTTCAAGTACAAACTTTTGACCTCGTACTGAAGTTATTTCACTGTAGGGAAGATTAGTTCAGTGTTTTCTGTTTCAATAATTGCATACATGTGTTGCAGACTCCCTCACAAATTGACCTATTTTCTCTGCAGGCATTTGATGAATTGAGCTGCCATCCTGCATGTAAATTTCAAGTATTCCAACTCTCTCGAGTGTTGTTTGCTTTCACTTCCAACTCTTTCTTCAATAGAAAGTTAACGAACTTGGAATCCTGGTGCCCATTTTCAATCCTGGGTGTTGCATGACAAGTATGGTAGGTTAATGTCCTTGAGGCCTAAAGCAAATCAGCACAGGTAATCTTTCCTTTTATTTGTCCTCCAATTTGATCTTTTGCTAACCTTTTAAGCCACAATTGAAATTATAGGCAATTCTTTGAGAGTTTCGATCAGATGAATATAAATTACTCATTAGCCCACATAACGGCATAAAAAGAACAAGAAATCCAGCGTCGTTTACAAATGTTAGTAGGTCAAGAAAAACAAGTTAAGCAACAAGAAACCCAAGTCCACATCGATTAACTTAAGCAACACGTAGTAAATTTTTATTGAATTGGACGCGAGGGAACAAAGTCAGTGGAATAAAAGAGAAGAAAAGTCAAACAAAAACAACAACAACAAATAGGAAACTATTAACAAAGCAAACAAAACAAAACAAAGTCAAACAAAAGTCTACAGAAACTGTGGCCAACAAGCGCACAACACACCCACACACACATACAATAAAACAGGCTCACACCCTCAAACACATAGAGACACTTGACTGTGTGTAGAGACAATGTAAGAAGGCAAAAGGAAATGTAAACAACAAAAAAAATGCTGGAAAACAATGAAAAATTAAATCAGCAAGCAGCAGTGGAGGATATTCGACTAACATACACCCTGCGTGCCAATTTAAAGCATGTTTAATAAAAACCCATCAAAAAACGTTTAGAATTCTTTTGAAAAAAGTTACATCACTTTATGAAATCCTCAAATTCCAAGAAACCAAAAAGGAAGATTCAGAAATTCATCCACGTACAAGAAACTGCAAATCTGCAACAATTCAGATTTGTTGTTATTTTTGCTTCAACTGTGGAAGCCTCATTCAAATGCCATATTTCTTTTCTGCCTGTAACTCAGTCTCAGCTCGAAGCATGTCAATTGCATCATTAATAATGGCATTTGCCAGTGGGCAAATCTTGTAGCCCCAATGAGAGAGAGAGAGAGAAAAGTGGGAAATGGAGCAGAACTGCCCGCCTATACATTAGGATACGTGCCCAAGTCCCTGTCTTGGCATTTGACTAATGGCTCACACATACGCCAAGAGGTTTACAGACAATGAACTCGAACTGAGCCAATGGACAGGGAAACGAGCTAAGTATGCTGAATAGACCTCGGACAAAGCAGTTCGAACATCAGTTCAAATGCAGTAACTTTGCTTGTTTCATCTCCTCCCACGAAGTACTGAAATAAGAACGTGATCTGAATTGTAAATCGTTTTATCTTTCTATCGATTCACTCTTTGTATCCTGTTTCTCTGACTAACTTTAATTTTAACTTTTTATGTAACTCCTCATTGCGTATACGCAATTGTTCAATTAACAGGTATTTAATTGATTATGGAGATATTTCGTCGATCCAAAAATACTTAATACTTACGAGTAGTTTACACAATTTAACAAATTAGCAAATCTACAGTGCTTGTTAAACGTATTCCCCTATAGACTTCTGCTAGCTCGCTTCACTTCAGTTTTCAGGTAACCAACAACAACAACTCAAAACAACCACAACAAAAAGATTTATGTTCCGACACTCCAGCGTACTATATCCTCTCGTTAATAACAGAAAAAATTACGCATTATGTTGCCAGAAACACATGTGCCCCGCCCCCTTTCCCTAGCACCTACTCATTCTTCCTCTTCCCCTTCCCTAGTCTGTTCGGAACAGGCAAAGGCCATAAATATGTTGATGTTTGTTACGGTTAAGAGCCTTCCATAACTGTAGGTGTGTGTGTGTGCGTTGGAGTGTGGGAGTGTGTGCTACACATCCTAATTACATTTTAATGCCACGGCATTTGCCACTTTTTATGCCAGACCTTAAATATGAGTTTCGCCTCCTTATCACTTAACGCCACTTCAACGCCGTTATCGACTTACTGAAACTTTAAGTTAACGGTGTTAAGAGAACATTCATAAAGACATAATACTTAAGTAAAATCAATAATAAGTACTTTCCTGTTTCCTTTGCTGTGATTTTATAACGGGATAGTTAATAAGCTACTTGCAAATTCTGACACTTTGTAACTTCGGAGGATTGATTTAAGAAACTGTCATTAAATAGTCAAAAGAAATAACTAACAACTCTCAACTTTATAATTACTTAATTAATTGACGTTAACAGAAGCTTAAAATATATTGGGAAATTTGTATAAATTGTCATCCGATCTATGGGTGAATGGCTCAATCAACAAGACCGCTCTTTATTTATTACGAAGTACTTTTCCAAGTACTCACTGAGTATTGATTTAAATCTGTTGAGCGCACGACTTATTCACAATTTGCGCCTTTAAATGCCAGAGGCTACATCAGATACAGTTTCGATGATAACAACAACATCTACAACAACATCTACAGCAACAGCAACAATGATCAAAGCAGCAGGCTGTAAAATTAGAAAACTTCTCACTGGCATACAAATGAAGCGTTTAAATTGTCGCCCTTCCTCCGAGGCAAAAGCAGTCAACAATTGTCCTCTTAGCAGCCAATAAGCCGCACCCGAAATCTTTGTGAAAAGTGTGCAATTCTATGACAGTCTGCTCAGACTTTTATTGTGGCCCGAGATTACCAGAACAGCTGGTGAGGAGCACACAATGGGTACGTAATTGTAGCGGAAATAGTTGGACTGGAACCAAGAAATGCGATGGCTTTTGGCGATTTCCAAATGGTTCCCTCAGCTGCTGCTGTATGCAAACCCGTAATACGTAATAGTTGTAGGAGTTGTAGGAGTATTAGGAGTTCCTATTGTTGGCCCACTTTCAGCAACAGTCTCCATTAACGTCGAACCATTTTAATATTTAAAATATCATTCAGAAAGCGAATATAGAACAGCCAAGAATTTTACGACAGCCTGAATAATTCAGAAGGCGACAATAATAATAGTTAGGATATGCCTTATGCCGGCTCTAGACTCAGGAGTATCAGCTAACAGTCCACAGACCCGTTGGCTTAAGTGCTTTGTGTTTGGCATGTGAAAATCCATGGAAAATTCACACACACATTGTGACAAGTAGAGTCGCCTTGATATCCAGCTCGGATAGACTTGGACTGAGCCTACGGAGGATTTTGTTGAGGCGGAACCTCAAAGTCTTCCTGGAAAGAAGGGATCACTGCAAGGCGGCATTAAATATGCAAATTAAAGTGCAGCCAGGTGAGCAGTTGGCAACGGAACGAGAAAGAAGTAGGACTCAGGTGAGCAGCCCACGAATGTTAATGCTCCGTCTTAAGTTTAAGACGTTCTGAAGTATGCAAACGCTTCTATCAAAACAGAACTTTAATTCTTAAAATTGCGCGTTCGCCACGTGTGTCCAAGGACGAGTTGGAGTGTATGTGTGTGTTCGTACGTGTTTGTAGCGAAAAGCCATAAATTCTGGTGACTGAGTCACGTTGAAATTCAAATTTACTTCGTTGGCACAGAAATCATTCGTACGACTATTTCCCCGCTGCCCAGGCAAAGGATATGGAGATTCTCTCAGTCACAGGAGAGACCACAAACAGTCCCCGTCCAGCTGTTGCCGTCAGTCGTTGTTTTGAATTTGTTCTGATGAAATGCAAATTTATAACCACAAAACTTGAATTGAGCTACAAACAAAACAGAAAGAGCAAAACGGAAACACAGGGCAAAAGCGAAGCAGAAACACAGGGAAACATAAACATAATAATAAATATGACAAAGCCTTCGAGCAAAACAGAAAATGATATGCATGACTTTTCAAGAGGTATCGAGTTTGACTGCAGAATAAAAATATATTTAATATTTGAATGTTATCTGTGGAATTTATGTATATTAGTTAACATTATATTTATAATCTTAACTTAAATGCAAAACGATGTTAACTATTAATCTGCTCAACTTTGTGGCTTTCAATCTTCACAAATTACGCCCAAAATCTCACATTGTTAAACCTCGTCAAGTGACACAAAATATAAAGTAAGTTTATAAATTTACATGGCAGCAACCAGATTAAGTTGAACCCAAGGGGCAGGACACAAGGCTGTTACTCTGCCTGTTAACAATCTCCCAGGGGAATAAAAACTGATGACAATGGGTCTGGCATGCGACATTATAATACCAAATTCAACGCCCTCTTCTCGGCGTCAAGATTCTCATTTTTATCAGCTTTATGCTTATATTTACTAGGACGGAGAGGATAATCATGTTGAGTTATTAAACTTGCTTAACTTTGAAGCTGAGCTCAGCTTATTAATTGTGATTAATCTCCAGATTTATGCCACAAAGCTGCCAATGGAGCAGTCTAGACTGAATGGCAATGAAGCCAACAGTTATTGTATTTACCAATCAAGTTATCCAACCTGTTGTGTGGTTCTGGTTATTATGTGGAAAATCCGTTTATTGTGATCCCTCACCAATCGAATGAAGAGGGAAAACCTCTTGTTAGGATACAATATCAACTTTCTAAGGTAAAGAATAAACTGAATAAAATACTTTTCTACAATGAACATAATGTGAATGTGAAAAGTATAAGCAAAAGGTTTTCATTTTCAATCTGACTTTGAGCAACGATGTCAATTTCTCACCTCCTGTCACTTTTTTGTCTCCCTCTCTCTCTCTTTCCCTTTCACTTAGCCATTTCGTTTCAAAGACCACATAAATTCAATAGCTGCTGAGTCGCTTCTTAGCACAATTTGAGTAAAACAGCATCTCGTGATGGTTTCAGCATGAAAATCCTTTTCGCTACCTCAATTCGTTCCTCTCCCTCTCTCTCTCTCTCTCTCCCTCTCTCTCTGTCAGTTGCGTTCCTGTCAGTTGCTTTTCGAGTTGGGCATTTCTAGGGATTCCCAAAACTTTCTTCTCACGTTTCTCATTTTTCCTCAGGTACAGAGAATGAATTGTGTTTCTCATTTCAAATACACATCAATTTCCAAATCTGGATGCTTCTTTCCTCTATGTGGTGGCTCTCAAGGGCAGATGCAGGTGATTCAGGTGGTTGCTGTTGAAGAAGAGTGAGGTAATCGAAATCACATGTTGGACGCTGTTTTTCATTGAATTCGGGAAGTGGCTACCAAATTGTTTTGCAGTTTAAATTACTTGCAATCAATTCCTAAATTGCCGACTGTTAAAATGATAAACGCTCCGTTGGGTTCATAGAATTTTATTCAGTCTGCAACACCTGAGAGGATGCTGTGGGTCAGGGATTAGAAGAAGAAAACCTATGCAATCAATTTGTGGGTTACAGAGCACTTAAGGATCGCATTTGTGTTTAATGGCATTTGACTACTTGGAGCAATTAAAACTGGAAATCAAGCAGATGGTTTCTTTATTAAGTTTTAAAGTCCGGTAAATATGTTGCTCTTTTTGCAGACTTAAGAATTGAACACAGTAACTATAAGAAATAATCCGAATTAAATTTTAGCTGTACGATATTTCAAAGAATACTTTTTAGACTATTTTGTGAGTGGCGGATGATTTCATTTTGGAAACACCTCATGCGATTACAGGCAAAAATAAACTCAAATGTATACAGAAATTTTCGTTGTTTACATTAGAGTTTTTGAGAAAGGTAGAACGCGATGAAATATTGTCTAAAGAATGCAATTGAGTACTCTCGGTGCTTACTTAGGAAAATTATTTACTTAATATACTTTGATACAGGTCAACAAAATTTCAATGTTAGTTTTCTGATGTGAATTTCTCTTTGACTCATCAAATCGATTATACGCACTGTCGGCTACATATTCAAAACAATTTCCTCGCATTTCCCTCATCATTTTCTTTTAAATCTCGTTCCTTTTGTTTGCTTGACAATTTGCATTGCCAGCAGAAACAAAATGAGAGTCAAAATGTCATCATTGCAAATGTTTACAATCAAATTCTGCGGGCTATTTACACAAAACTTAACTTGTTTCTTTATTTGACCTACAATGACAGGGACAACTAATGGTTAATTGATGTGTGCACATCTGAGGCTGTAACTTAAGTCAACTTTGATTCAGACTGAGCGAAAACATTTAAAATTTCCATTTTTAAATTTAGCATTGTTAAGGAAGTGCCTAGAATGTCACAGAATGTCCCACATAGAATGTCGTTTACTAACAGAATGACAAACTGACACTTGACAGAAGCACAAGAAACAAACGTTTCATTCTTCCATTCTTCCCTGCAGCTTCATCTGGAGGCTGACACTGAGCAATGTGCGCAAGTGTCTGCCCAAGTCGACTTCTCTCCCCTTCTTGGGGTATGCGCTATGAATGTGTCTCATGTGCTGCCTTCCTTTTTTTCTTATTCTTATACTTACGTGGGGCAAACGACAACATCATCATTATGCAACAAATCTAGGCACTTGGTATGCACAACTGGCATCTGGAACAGATGGAGAACAAGAAAAGTTACAGCAGCTGTGCTCGAGGCATCTCCATTTGGTTATTTTTCTCCATTTTGCGGAAGTGATTGAACCACAAAATGGCTAAACGACAGACAACTATCAGGCAAAATCACATTTAGCCAGTTTTCTTGTTAATGATGATGACAGCAAAAGGTGTTGGCTGTTTATGTTTGCGTTGCTGTTGTTGTTGCTGTTGTTGTACTACTTGACATTTTCAGCGCTCGTCTACAGCCATATCAACGCTGACATATGTCACTCTGAGTGTCGCTCCCACTCAGGAACACTTGGATGCCACATGTGAAGACGGGCAACCACAGGAGGCGACACGTGTTTGTCAGCGTGTCAAGCGGTCGAGTGCACAGCAGGAGTGAAAAATATATAATACAACATAATGTGGAATGAAGAAAATCCCCGATATGGATTGAAATATGTTAACAAATTGTCACAAATAGTGTTTGTTTGTATTCGTGCTTTGTTGCTTTAATGTGTGTCTAAAGCCTGACACCAAATGACTTAATTTTTACAGCTGGATATAAAAAGTTAGAAAAGCATTAAATAATATTTGAAAATTTATCCCTTAAATCTTTTCTTGTGTCTTACTGGTAACAGATGCAAATCAAATCCGTTCTTTTGCTGATGCCAGCAATTTGAAACTAAAGTTTTTTGCATATGTTGCAGAGTCACAAAACACAATTCAATTGCTTGCTTGACAATAAATTATGCTCACTGTGCTATGAAGAGGCTCTCAGAATGCAAATCGAATCAAATGCAAATTAAAATCGAACAATATGCAAAACCAATATGAATGTTTTTGCCATAAACAAACTAAATGTTCAAACAGTTTGTTTTGGAAATTGAAAAATAGTAAAAGCACACAACATTTTCCAATTTGTCATTGAGTACTAAAAAGTAAGGACTGCACCATTAATGTCTTTGTTTTGTGTACTGCCAAATTGATAACAAATATCCTACTGTATTCTTGAGGTAACTTAATCTCTTCCAATATGCCTTATTTGCTGAATTTTGTAACCTACTGCTTAGAGAAAGAGGTTAAAGTAGAAGATAGCAACGCTTTGAAGTTTAACACGATTAACCCAAACGATGATTGAACTTTTAGTAATTTGATGCAATTACTAGAAATAGACAACATGCCGATTTAACTGAATGGTTTACGTAAATGTCAAAGCAAGTGATAAGAAAATAAATAACAAAATGCTAAACCTTATCAGTTAACAAGGTGTAACAAATTTGATAACCTTATATTTAAGAATATTTAATTGTATATTTTAATAAAAATTCCCCTTATCAGCTGACAAGTATTAAACTAACTTTATTTTCTTTTCTATTTCAGTGACGTCCACGGAAAAGCACTGTGTACCATCTTAGTGTTAAATTTGTTTTGATTTAACTGCGCAAACTCCGCAAACGTCAAACGCCAACTTCTGGCAGCGCTGCTTCAGTCGCTGCCGCTGCTTCTGCCGCAGTCGCTGCTGCAGTCGGTAAATTTTCCCGTCAGTCGCTTTGTACAAGACTTTAGTTATTTTGCGGCCTTTGTACACAACGCAACGCTACGCATGAAAACGAAGTGTGAACGAAATATTCGACGTAACGGTAGACGCGTTTACCGTAAGGGTTACAGTTACAACAACAACAACAGTGACTACAACAACAAGGACAGAAGCAATAACAAATCGAAGGCATCCAGCATTATTATAAATGTTTGCCATGTGTCAAACACGCGTAAAAATAGCAAAAATCGAAGTGAACTAATAAATAAAGAATCAACGAACTGTGTGTAACTGTATGTGGGTGTGCGCGTGTGTTTGTTAGTGTGTGAGTGTTTGTTTGTGTACACAACAAGAACAACAATCGCTTTCTGTTGCTATTGTGCGAAGAAGTATAACAAAGCGAAGAGCTCTGTGCTGATCAGTGCTATAGTGTAAACATTTTCCAGCAAAATGCTTTTGTTACGCCTTGTACTCTAAATTCATACCAAATTAATGAAGTATACAACATTTTTTCTAAGACTTTGAAATATTTAAAGAATACTAAGAATATTCGTGTTACTGAGAAAAAATTTCATTAATTGTTTCAAATTTTAAAGCTTGTTAAGGCAATAAAATTACCTTACCTATAAATAATGTTAAGCTAAAATAAATTTAGTCGACCAGCTCAAATTACAATTTTAGTGCTACATAGCTAGAAAAGATTTACTTTTCAAAAAAAGCACATGTAAAAAAAAGTATTTACATTACGGTACTAATTGTAAGTTGAGCTGTCTGTTACACATTAAAGTCATTTAAAGCATTTTGTTATTTTAATGAAATTAACTATTTGCATTTAGTAACAAACACACAAACTTTTACACCCGCATACAAAATAAATAATATTTTTTGCGTGCTTTGTTCGAGTGTCGTTCGGTTTGTGCTTTTCCATTAAAATGTTTGTAGTTTTATTTTTTTTTGCTATGTCTCCGCTAGCATTTGACATCCAGAATTTATAATTGGTGTCCAACGGCAGGAAACGGTCACGTCGCGTCGCACACAGTAAAGAATATAAAGCACAATTATGCGCATACGGATTTTAACCTACTTTGCTTCACATGGCGTATGAGTAATTTTGATTAATTAAATGCTAAAATAGCTTCGTACTCAAAAGAAACGCATTGTCAGAGTCGGTGCTTAACCTACAAAAATGATTTGTGATTCAAAACGTAAAAATATTCAAAAATTCATTATTTACTCCACTTCAGCATGTTGATTATAGAGTCATGGCTGTTTAACAGAGCATGTGTACTGCATAACGTTTAGTAGGAAAATAAATAAACAAAGAACAGCGCAAATTTAAAGAAAACAAACAACGTCAAATCGTAAATAAAAGAGCGGAATAAAAATTAAATCGCCAACATCAATTATATGATTCAATCTCTACTTTAAACGACTGACAAGTGAGTATTTTGATCTAGTCTACTTTACAATTGATTTGCAGTTATTATTCCCTTATTTATGGTATAATTACTCTCTAAGAAATTGAGCTGAAAACAGAAAAAATAAATATTTAAGGCTTTTGTATAATCTGTAGCTATATTTACCAATGCAGCACTTTTTCCCATGGTCCAATATATTCTCCGTAATCCAGTATTAAATTATATCTCACGATTATAGCCCACGTGCTTAGGCACATAATATAGCATTTAAAATTGATCCTCTTTTCTATAAAGCAATTGCAGTGAAGCGCAAGTGATTTCACTTGATAAGCTCACAGGAGCTCTAGCTTGAGTCCTGGAAATCAATCAACATTTGCAGCTGTCGCAATTTGTATTGAAAGCAATTCATTTGCTAGCTATTGCCGTATGAATCAATATGCAAATCTCACTATGTACACAAGTCCCAATTTGTCCGCTCTACCTCCCAACTCTCGCCCCTCTGCTTCTTTATCTATTTGTATGTCAGTTGGACTGCCATTCTGGCAACGTGTTCGCCTGTCATTTAACCTTAAAACCATGCCACCCACATGCGGCACGTTGCCTTCTGCCTTCAGTTGGCATTTCGGTATATTTAATTATCTGCCAATTCATCAGCGTGTTGTTGTGTGTATTTATGTGTATTGTTTGCCTTGGCTAGAATGAAATGTGGAAACAATGCAACAAAAAGGAAAAACTCACAGCAGCTGTAGTAATAATAATAAAAGCGTAATAAACAATAAAAAGAAGAAAGCAACAAACGGGCATGGAATGCTGCTTGAAAATTACCATATGAAGCTACCACGAACTGGGAGTGTCAACGATCAACCGAACGCGAACAAATGTCCGAAAGGAGGCTTTCAAATTGGGTCGGAAAGGTGGACTTACGTAAATATAAATTGTGGCAAGGAAATACTGGGCTTAGTTTTAACACAGCTCACATAACATTAAACCTAAGCCCGTACATTACGCATACGACGTGTGTACACAAACAAACTATAAACTGTTGCATGTATGTATGTCATTCAACTGCTATCATAACAATTATTGCGGCATTTCTGTGGCACTTAAATCGCGCTTTTGCCCATTTGCGGTCACTCGGAATTGATTTGAAATGTTCGTTCTCTTGACTGTGTACAACACAACTACACACACACATTTAAACGTTATAAAATGGAACACGCGTCAAGAACTGACAGCACGACAGCTTTGTTGTAGTCCTGGAAATACTGTATTATATAAAGCATCAGTTATGTATTTGTGTTTATTTTGTATTTGCAGTATTTGTCGATTTAGGAAACTATTCACCACATTTGACATGCAATAGTCGAAATATTTATGATCTTATTTATTCATTTACTGCGGATAAAATAGTATCAATTGCCAAAAATACATATATATCTAAATGTGTTTCTGTACAACTTCTGTACATATTTGATACTAACAAACCTGATTAAAATTTTAAAGCATATCGGAAATTTATAATACCTGTGACTGCTTTGGCATTATACTTGATAAACTGAAGGACGTGGAAAGATAGTCTTAAGTGGGTTGTACTTAATTACGGAAAAGATAAAAAATATATTCACAACATGGCTAAATGTGATTTTGGCTGATAGTTGGGTGTCGTTTAGCCATTTTGTGGTTCAATCACTTCCATAAAAAAGAAGCACATCTGATGTTCTTTTTTCCTCCTTCTGCCGGTGATACAAGCCCTGCATAACAAGTGTCTAAAGTTGTTGTATATTAACGATGTTGTTGCAATAACAAAGGGAAGAGGAGACGACTTGGGCAAACACTTGCCCACATTGCTCAGTGTCAGCCTCCAGATAAAGCTGCAGGGAAGAATGGAAGAATGAAACGTTTGTTTCTTGTGCTTCTGTCAAGTGTCAGTTTGTCATTCTGTTAGTAAACGACATTCTATGTGGGACATTCTGTGACATTCTAGACACTTCCTTAACAATGCTAAATTTAACAAGAAAGAAAAGTACAGTCGAGCACGCCCGACCGTATAATACTCTCTGCATGTTAATCCTGATATTATTATTAAAATCGGTATCAAGATATTACAATGTTTAGTACTTGCATTAAAACACATTGAAACAAAAACAATCTAAGCATAATCACACATACATCTGTTTGTTTGTATGCGAATACACATACGTTTGACATTATATGTGTTCATACTTGTATGTATGTGTGTATTCAGCGCGGCCAGCGACTGCGGGCGCGGTGCCGCCACACAGGCAGCGAAAACGTTTCTATCTCGCTTGCACTCAGTAGTGATATTGCGTTCAATTATCAATATTGTAAAGCTTCTAGTTTTCTTGTTTATAGTCCGATTTTAATGATCCTTTCAGGAATAGTTTTATATATTTAGCCTCCACTCGAATCATACAATTACAATGATGTACTATATGAACAGACGCCTAAAAACTGAACGAAACGAAAGTGAATTATTTGTATGTATTGTGGGAAAAAGGGGCGTGGCAGTCCAAAATTTTAAATGCCAATGCATTTGCGCTGTCGGTAGGAACCTCCATACCAAAATTGGTGATCCTAGGTGCAATGGTTACTGAGATATTCGGCGAAAACAATGATTTTTTCCGAGGTGTGTCTAGTTTTTTGCTTATTGTGGGCGAATGGGGCGTGGCATCGAAAAAAAAAAAGATTCTTGTATTGACTGACTAAATATGTGATCGATTGACACCAAGCTCGAACTTGTAGCTCTTACCATCTTTGAAATCTGTTTGTTCATACGGACAGACAGACGGACAGACGGACAGACGGTCAGACGGACAGACGGACATGGCTATATCGACTCGGCTTATGATGCTGATCAAGAATATATATACTTTATGGGGTCTGCCACGCCTCCTTCTGCCTGTTACATACTTTTGCACAAACCCAATATACTCTTGCAGAGAGTGTAAAAATGGGAATTTTAAATGTTTTCGCTCGGTCTGAATCAAAGTTGACTTAAGTTACAGCCTCAGATGTGCACACATCAATTAACCATTAGTTGTCCCTGTCATTGTAGGTCAAATAAAGAAACAAGTTAAGTTTTGTGTAAATAGCCCGCAGAATTTGATTGTAAGCATTTGCAATGATGACATTTTGACTCTCATTTTGTTTCTGCTGGCAATGCAAATTGTCAAGCAAACAAAGGGAACGAGATTAAAAGAAAATGATGAGGAAAATGCGAGGAAATTGTTTTGAATATGTAGCCGACAGTGCATATAATCGATTTGATGAGTCAACGAGAAATTCACATCAGAAAACTAACATTTAAAATTTGTTGACCTGTATCAAAGTAAATTAAGTAAATAATCTTCCTAAGTGAGCACCGAGAGTACTCAAATGCATTCTTTAGACAATATTTCATCGCGTTCTACCTTTCTCAAAAACTCTTATGTAAACAACGAAAATTTCTGTAAACATTTGAGTTTATTATACCCGTTACTCGTAGAGTAAAAGGGTATATTGTAATCGTTGGAATGTATGTAACAGGCAGAAGGAGGCGTGGCAGACCCCATAAAGTATATATATTCTTGATCAGCATCAATAGCCGAGTCGATATAGCCATGTCCGTCTGTCCGTCTGTCCGTCTGTCCGTCTGTCCGTCCGTCCGTCCGTCCGTCCGTCCGTCCGTCCGTCCGTCCGTCCGTCTGTATGAACAAAAGGATCTCAGAGACTATAAGAGCTAGAAAAATGATAGTGGTCGCAAATGAAAGGTACAATACCCAAGCAGTACAAGTTTGTTTTTGTTTTTTGACACGCCCACTTTAGGGCGTTTTATTTGCATATAAAGGTAAATGTACAGGTAAACGTAGAATGTTTTAGTACAGAAAACTTTTTTGTTAGCTATGCTATCTGAACCAAATTTACACGGAATGTACATATCTAGGAAGTACATGTACTGACCAAGTTTGATCCAAATCGGACAACTATATCGTATAGCTCCCATAGGGCCGATCGGTCGAAAATATGCTTTATACATGAATTTCTATGGAAATGTTCTGTGTTTGCCAAGCTATTATATCCATCACCATTGTTAATAACAAATTGAAACTGAGTAACGGGTATCCTAAAGTCGCGAGGCGACTATAGCATTCTTTCTTGTTTTTGCCTGTAATCGCATGAGGTGTTTCCAAAGTGAAATCATCGGCCACTCACAAAATATGGCTAGTCTAAAGAGTATTCTCTGAGATATCGTACAGTTACAATTTTATTCCGGTTATTTCTCATAGTTACTGTGTTCAATTCTTAAGTCTGCAAAAAGGGCAACATAGTATTTACCAGTCTTTAAAATGTAATAAAGAAACCATCTGCTTGATTTCCAGTTTTAATTGCTCAAAGTAGTCAAATGCCATTAAACACAAATGCGATCCTTAAGTGCTCTGTAACCCACAAATTGATTTCATAGGTTTTCTTCTTCTAATCCCTGACCCACAGCATCCTCTCAGGTGTTGCAGACTGAATAAAATTCTATGAACCCAACGGAGCGTTTATCATTTTAACAGTCGGCAATTTAGGAATTGATTGCAAGTGATTTAAACTGCAATCCCGAATTCAATGAAAAACCGCGTCCAATATGTGATTTCGATTACCTCACTCTGTTTTTAACAGCAACCACCTGAATCACCTGCATCTGCCCTTGAGAGCCACCACATAGAGGAAAGAAGCATCCAGATTTGGAAATTGATGTGTATTTGAAATGAAAAATACAATTCATTCTCTGTACCTGGCGAAAAATGAGAAACGTGAGAAGAAAGTGATGGGAATCCCTAGAAATGCCCAACTGGAAAAGCAGCTGACAGGAACGCAAGTGACAGGGAGAGAGGGAGAGAGAGAGAGAGGGAGAGGAACGAATTGAGGTAGCGAAAAGGATTTTCATGCTGAAACCATCACGAGATGCTGTTTTACTCAAATTGTGCTAGGAAGCGACTCAGCAGCTATTGAATTTATGTGGTCTTTGAAACGAAATGGCTAAGTGAAAGGGAAAGAGAGAGAGAGGGAGACAAAAAAGTGACAGGAGGTGAGAAATTGACATCGTTGCTCAAAGTCAGATTGAAAATGAAAACCTTTTGCTTATACTTTTCATATTCACATTAAGTTCATTGTAGAAAAGTCTTTTATTCAGTTTATTCTTTACCTTAGTAAGTTGATATTGTATCTTAACAAGAGGTTTTCCCGCTTTATACGATTGGTGAGGGATCACAATAAACGGATTTTCCACATAATAACCAGAACGACACAACAGGTTGGATAACGTGATTGGTAAATACAATAACTGTTGGCTTCATTGCCATTCAGTCTAGACTGCTCCATTGGCAGCTTTGTGGCATAAATCTATGGATTAATCACAATTAATAAGCTGAGCTCAGCTTCAAAGTTAAGAAAATTTAATAACTCAACATCATTATCCTCTGCATCCTAGTAAATATAAGCATAAAGCTGATAAAAATGAGAATCTTGACGCCGAGAAGAGGGCGTTGAATTTGGTATCATAATGTCGCATGCCAGACCCATTGTCATCAGTTTCTATTCCCCTGGGAGATTGTTAACAGGCACACTAACAGCCTTGTGTCCTGCCCCTTGGGTTCAACTTAATCTGGATGCTGCCATGTAAATTTATAAACTTACTTTATGTTTTGTGTCACTTGCAACGAGATTTAACAATTTGTGGTTTTTGGGCGTAATTTGTGAAGATTGAAAACCACAAAGTAATGATTGAAGTTTAGATTATATATATAATGTTAGCTCCATAGATCACATTCAAATATTAAATATATATTTATTCTGCAGTCAAACTTGATATCTCTTGAAAAGTCATGCATATCATTTTCTGTTTTGCTCGAAGGCTTTGTCATATTTATTATTATGTTTATGTTTCCCTGTGTTTCTGCTTCGCTTTTGCCCTGTGTTTCCGTTTTGCTCTTTCTGTTTTGTTTGTAGCTCAATTCAAGTTTTGTGGTTATAAATTTGCATTTCATCAGAACAAATTCAAAACAACGACTGACGGCAACAGCTGGACGGGGACTGTTTGTGGTCTCTCCTGTGACTGAGAGAATCTCCATATCCTTTGCCTGGGCAGCGGGGAAAAAGTCGTACGAATGATTTCTATGCCAACGAAGTAAATTTGAATTTCAACGTGACTCAGTCACCAAAATTTATGGCTTTTCGCTACAAACACGTACGCACACACACATACACTCCAACTCGTCCTTGGACACACGTGGCGAATGCGCAATTTTAAGAATTAAAGTTCTGTTTTGATAGAAGCGTTTGCATACTTCAGAACGCCTTAAACTTAAGGCGGAACATTAACATTCGTGGGCTGCTCACCTGAGTCCCACTTCTTTCTCGTTCCGTTGCCACTTGCTCACCTGGCTGCACTTTAATTTGCATATTTAATGCCGCCTTGCAGTGATCCCTTCTTTCCAGGAAGACTTTGAGGTTCCGCCTCAACGAAATCCTTCGTAGGCTCAGTCCAAGTCTATCCGAGCTGGATATCAAGACGACTCCACTTGTCACAATGTGTATGTGAATTTTCCAAGGATTTTCACATGCCAAACACAAAGCACTTAAGCCAACGGGTCTGCGGACTGTTAGCTGATACTCCTGAGTCTAGAGCCGGCATAAGGCATATCCTAACTATTATTATTGTCGCCTTCTGAATTATTCAGGCTGTCGTAAAATTCTTGGCTGTTCTATATTCGCTTTCTGAATGATATTTTAAATATTAAAATGGTTCGACGTTAATGGAGACTGTTGCTGAAAGTGGGCCAACAATAGGAACTCCTAATACTCCTACAACTCCTACAACTATTACGTATTACGGGTTTGCATACAGCAGCAGCTGAGGGAACCATTTGGAAATCGCCAAAAGCCATCGCATTTCTTGGTTCCAGTCCAACTATTTCCGCTACAATTACGTACCCATTGTGTGCTCCTCACCAGCTGTTCTGGTAATCTCGGGCCACAATAAAAGTCTGAGCAGACTGTCATAGAATTGCACACTTTTCACAAAGATTTCGGGTGCGGCTTATTGGCTGCTAAGAGGACAATTGTTGACTGCTTTTGCCTCGGAGGAAGGGCGACAATTTAAACGCTTCATTTGTATGCCAGTGAGAAGTTTTCTAATTTTACAGCCTGCTGCTTTGATCATTGTTGCTGTTGCTGTAGATGTTGTTGTAGATGTTCTTGTAGGTGTTGTTGTTATCAGCGAAACTGTATCTGATGTAGCCTCTGGCATTTAAAGGCGCAAATTGTGAATAAGTCGTGCGCTCAACAGATTTAAATCAATACTCAGTGAGTACTTGGAAAAGTACTTCGTAATAAATAAAGAGCGGTCTTGTTGATTGAGCCATTCACCCATAGATCGGATGACAATTTATACAAATTTCCCAATATATTTTAAGCTTCTGTTAACGTCAATTAATTAAGTAATTATAAAGTTGTTAGTTAATTCTTTTGACTATCAAATGACAGTTTCTTAAATCAATCCTCCGAAGTTGTCAGAATTGGCAAGTAGCTCATTAACTATCCCGTTATAAAATCACAGCATAGGAAACAGGAAAGTACTTATTATTGATTTTACTTAAGTATAGTGTCTTTATGAATATTCTGTTAAGAGCGATAACTTAAAGTTTCACTAAGTCGATAACGGCGTTGAAGTGCCGTTAAGTGGTAAGGAGGCGAAACTCATATTTAAGGTCTGGCATAAAAAGTGCCAAATGCCGTGGCATTAAAATGTAATTAGGATGTGTAGCACACACTCGCACACTCCCACACACACCCTACACACCTACAGTTATGGAAGGCTCTTAACCGTAACAAACATCAACATATTTATAGCCTTTGCCTGTTCCGAACAGACTAGGGAAGGGGAAGAGGAAGAATAAGTAGGTGCTAGGGAAAGGGGCGGGGCACATGTGTTTCTGGCAACATAATGCGTAATTTTTTCTGTTATTAACGAGAGGATATAGTACGCTGGAGTGTCGGAACATAAATCTTTTTGTTGTGGTTGTTTTGAGCTATTGTTGTTGGTTACCTGAAAACTGAAGTGAAGCCTGCTAGCTGAAGCCTATAGGGGAATACGTTTACCAAGCACTGTAGACTTGCTAATTTGTTAAATTGTGCAAATTCGGTAAGAAGTCTTTAGGGAGAGCATCTGATTAATCCATTTAACAGCAGTTCATTACAAAATCGCGTAAACGTAATTTAATGAAACCATTAATTTAAGTCACGTTATAAAGTTCGAGGTGATGAAGCTTACAGGAAAGAGCAAAGGGAGAGAAAATGAGTGTAGCTAATTTACAATGCAGATCACGTTAATTCTTTAGTACTTCGTGGCATGATATGAAACAAGCAAAGTTCCTGCATTCGAACTGAAGTTCGAACTGCTTTGTCCGAGGTCTATTCAGCATACTTAGCTCGTTTCCCTGTCCATTGGCTCAGTTCGAGTTCATTGTCTGTAAACCTCTTGGCGTATGTGTGAGCCATTAGTCAAATGCCAAGACAGAGACTTGGGCACGTATCCTAATGTATAGGCAGTCAGTTCGATTATATATTCGCCTCGCTCTTCATTGCCCACTGGCAAATGCTATTATTAATGATGCAATTGACATGCTTCGAGCTGAGTCAGAGTCGGAGGCAGCATAAGAAATATGGTATTATATTACGGTTCCACAAGAGTAGCATTAAGAGCAAGAACTTAACAACATCTTTACAAATGTTTCAGTTTTGCAGTTCCACGAACACCATTCTGTATTTATGTAACTGTTAACTTTCAAATGCTCAAGCTTATTTAAAGATAGTCTGTTAGTTAAATAGGTACACAGGTACAATAACTAAATACAAATTTATGACCTGAACTTTTTTATATTGTCCATCTCGGACTTGACAAATGAGCTAACAGCCGTCCAGATGACCGGGCTTGTAGTTTTCTGTAATACCACGATTTGTTCTCCAATGTCTGTTAGAATTTGCCGACTTTCCCAAGCCAGCGGCAGGTCATGCATAACTCATTACGTGTTCAGCGTCTCCAACAGAGTCGAGTCTGCACACATGCAGGTATAACCTGTAGCAAGAAATGCGACAGGTGGCAATTTGTGTCGCCGTGTAATCAGGGCTGAACATTTGGAATTTGCCTGTCACTCTTACAATATGCGGGAGTTTCAAACAGCATTTATATTCATACCGTAGGTCTTTGGTACTAGTCAGTATACCTAGTCCCGTATATTACTGTTTCCCTAGCCTATTTCTATTGATAATAGTTACCCGACTCATTTTGCTCTTCGTTTTCCCATTTACTTTGTTTCCCCTCGCCCAATTTAATAAAAATGTAATATGTGTTGCATAATTTAATATTGGAAATCGTATTTATGCTGTTTTCCTAAGTTGGTTTCCCGACCCAAAAACTAATCGATGGTTAATGAGCAATATATTTATCTAGTGGAATCTCTACAAATCAAAGTCAATTTATTCAATAACATGCAGTGAAAGTGGTATGCTGTTACTGTCTTTAGAAATGTCTTAGAAATTTCACATTTCACAAAAATTACAACGGTGTCAAAAATAACAATTTGTCCTCAGTAGAAGTGTTAACTTTCAACTCGAAAACAAGAGAAAAGAGAATATGTTGTTTTTTAGCTGTGTTGTTGCTGTTGTATCTGTTGCAATGTCAACAACCAAAGCTGTAGAGCAAACAGAAGGGAAACGTGCCAAACAAATGAAATACCCTTTTATTCTGCCAGAGGAAGGATGTTTTGGAAAAGAGGAAAGTGTAGGGGAGGTTGGAGATGGAAGGAAGGATATGACGTGTGCATGATGTGTCCCGATAAGCAGCTGCTCCTCGCGCATTAGGCAAACACCCAAGTCGACTCTTTCTTTTCTCTCTCCCCTTCATCTCCCTTTTCCCATCCTTTGCCATAAAAAATAGATGGCGTGCGAAATGGCGTGTTTCGTTATGCTCGTTGCAAGTGAATCTAATTTCGCGGTACTCCACAATGTGGAACCTCCCTCTGTATGAGTGTATTCATATATTTGAAAAGTTCATATATGTAACTAGTATGAAACCTCTCGTGTGTGATGCACTTCATCAATTGTGAGCGGATTTCCAAAAGCGAATGAATACGAAATTTAAGTTTTCCACACAGACTAGTAGTTTCAGCTCCTGACGGTTTTTATACCAAGCTGTCTTCCTCACACACCTGCCTCTTTTATTTGGCCTGCTATGCACTACCATTCAGCAAACGGTATGCGGGAATTGCAACAGCAAATTACGTATACGCACTGGTTAGCCAGTGTATTGCAATTTTCCTCTTTCCAGCAGAGTTCATCGCTTTGTTTGATGTGTTTTTCTGGCGCCTAATTGTGCGTGCCAGCGACAACAAAGAGCAACCATCTAATCCACTGAATAGCAGTCATTGCACACAGTCAACATTCCATTGGGACCCACAGCAGATCCTTTTTGGCACTTCAGCTACGTGCACTTCACTCTACACACTCAGTTGTTGCTATTCAGATTTCGATAGAAATTTCATAGAAATTGACTGACATTCTCTTTTTCGTGTTAGTTATAAAAGCTCTCTAAAACCTTTTTTATTATATTTTTAAAAATGTATCAAAAATATTTTAAAAATTGAATTTATATATTTTTTATTAAAGTCTTTTAAATCGTTCTGATGTAGTTAAATTTATATTCAATTTCAAGACTTAAATATGCAATACTGATGCTCTTTATCCTAATCCAAGTTTGCCGAGCCAACTAACCCAAAAATACACAACAAGTTCATTTGAAATTCAACCTCAAAGAGACCAAGAAGTGTCAGCATTAGGCTAGCTCATTAATTGTGCTCAACTGAAGAGAATTTTGTGAGTGAGTGAGAGAGAGAGAGAGAGAGAGAGAGAGAGAGAGAACACGCATATGATTCATGTGAAATGAAGTCAAAAATATGCATTTCAAGAGCAACAAGCTACACAGACTTTGCAGAAAGTACTTAGGATTTTGGCTTTGCATTTTATGCGTTCGTTGCCTTTTCTGCTAAAGCTGCAATTTCTGTACATAGTTTTGTTAGTTTTCGCAAACAAACTGCAACAGTTTTTCATTCTTGTATTTCCGTCGCGCTCAATTTTTCGTTTTTCCTCTGCTCGTCATGTGTTCTCAGTTTCCTCACACTGCCCAATTACAAAAGTTTACAGCATTTTTTTTACAATTTGTTGTGTTTCAGTTTTTGTATTGTTTGTTTATGCCCCTTGCTGCATTTTATATTTTTCTTTATTTCTTTTTTGCTTCAGTATTCAGTTGCCACTTCAGCGCATTTAAACTTTTTACGGTCAACTAGGGATGTGAGTGTGCTGTCCTGCCTGTTTGTAGGCTCCGTCTTTTTCCCTGTTCCGTATTCTATATGTATTTTTCCATTTTGGCCAAGTTTTGTTTGCCTTTTGCCGCTTGACCGGCCTTTGCTTTTGGTTTCTCAGAAAAACCTCAGAGTGCAGCCCAACCCTTTTAATGGGCCCGTAAACTGACCCAAGTTATTTATCAATAAAGTTTTATGGCTTATGTAGGTTTCTGTGCTAAGCTCAGTTCTGACAAACTTAATTAGCCATAAAGCGACAATTTTAATTACGTGGTTGGCTCTATTTTAGTTTAGTTTATATGAAAAATTGATTAGTGGAAAAGTAGTAATTATTTTTAACTTTATTTTCTAGAACGATCTATTTTAAAGTATGCAAAAGACAATTTTACTTTTAAATTTCAAATGATACCACTCACGCTGCTTCACATACAAACGAAGCTAATTCCCATATATTTCGATGGATTACTTTCTCTACTTCTCTCTTTCTATTTCCCTCTCTCTTTCTCTTTTCATCTGCCCCTCACTTTAGTCAGCTGATTGCTGCCACTTCCGGTTGTTGCCAATCCCACGCACGTTCTGGTCATAAAGCGCAACGTACTAAGCCAATTTCAGAGTGTTTATAATTGAAACTTGCCAAGAGCAGAACAGGAAGAAGCTCAGAGCGTAGAAGGATAGAAAAGGGAAAATAAAACAAAATAAAACTAAACGAAACTGAGCTGAACAGAACAGAAATAAAGCAACTCAAAGCTGTTAACTGAAAGGTGAGTCCATGTCCAAATCATTTCCCACTGCGGATATAAAGTGATTTGACTTGGTGACAACATCATTTCCTGAGGGCGTGGCACGTGAAAGGCGTTGCAGTGTAAACTGTTCGGAGGGGACTGAGAGTAATGAGCACTTGAATTGCTGCCATTAATAAGGCGACAAACAGAGTTGCCCGGTTTTAAGCCCTGTGCCATTTTGATAAACTGTTTGACATCGACTAGATGGCAGTGAGAAGCGCAGAGAGAGGCCCAGGATAATCACCCACAATCAGTGTGCGTGTAGAGAGGGGAGACATGAAGGTTGAAGCAGGTTTGAAAGAGCTCATTAAAAATGAAAAATTGGTTGGACAAATGGTGATCTCAAAGAGAGAATAAACACAGCTGTGCACAGGTGTCGAGTCCCTGTCGAGAATAGGGTAATATGTAAAGCAGTCTCAATGATATTATAAAGTCGTGAAAAGAAAAACATTACCCAATGAAATTCCTTTGAGATTTTGATTAAATGAATTTGTTGGCTGTTGGAAAAGTTTGCGGTGATTTGTATTCCGTTTCGAAGAATTTATTTGTTGCCTCTAGGAAAGTTCATCCTCAAGTACGAGTACAGAGCTATCGAGGTAGCGAGGTAGTCATATGTATGCCTCATATAAATCATCTTTAATGGACTTTGCTTATATCCAAAGTATAAGTGGTAAAGGGGTAAAGGGTTGCTGATAAATTACGAAGAGCCTTCTCATATTTTGTCTGTAGATAAAAGGAAGTCTGGAAAGGATAACAGCTGCAGGAAGTGCTCAACTTGACTCACAAATTTGCATTGTGTGAATTGCTTCCGTTGTTGTTTCATGTTTTCCTGCCAAAGCGAATGAGATGAGACAAGTCTTAAATTATGCTAAGAAATTTTTAGCTACAGAGAGAAAATGGATAGGAAGTTTTACATTTTGCTTAGAAAATTCAAAATTACAACAACGATAAAGACTTTAATATTACCATTTTAAGTTTATCTAAGGACTCAGGGTAGAAGCCAATGTGGCAACATTGTTAAGCGTTGCCCCCCTATTATAACAAAATGTCGCTCAATTAGACTCAACACTTCTGGCGCTAAATGAATTTTGGACTGTATAATTATTTAAATTTTCGCTCTATTTATTGCTGTTTTGTTCTGCCTTTGTTTTGCCCTCCATTGTTTTATTTGGCAGCTCATTTAATTGTTGATTTGCCGCATTTGTGATTTTGCTTTTGGATTTTCAACACATTTTTCTATTGTTTATATTTTAGATGTTTTCCACAAAATTCAGTACACAAACGCGATATGTTTAGTTAATTTAAAATATTCACTCTGAATTTTTGTTCAATTTGACTAGATTCTAATTAAAGAACATGACGTCGATCCTATTGTTGTGTATCCAGATTTATATATTAAATATTAATACATAATCAATTTGAACTTATTATTCTGAAAGTGCTTTGTGCCCAATAAGACCCTTAAGTTACCACAGTCAATAGCCAGCTAATTGTTTACCTAATGAGAAGCCATAAAGTTCTCGAAATAATGCGAAAAGCAGCTGTGGCATTAATTCTCAATTAAATTGTTGCTGTTTTAGATTGTTCACGGCAACTGAGAGAAAGAGAGTGGATGGCAGTGTGGGGAAATCAAATTTCCGCGCTATTGGAATTTTCTTTCAATCTGTTTACTTTACAGTAGATTCACGATAAGTGAACTGCGAGTAAAAATACTTCAATGACTGATCTAAATTTTTTGTATGGTTCTGTTGGTATTCGAAATATTCATAAATTTAAGAAATTTTTGATTTCTTGAATTGCGTTTAAATTTCAATTCAATTTTAAACAACTTTTTCTATATACTCAGAATCGTTTTTAATTAGATTATAATTAGAATTAGATAATAAGGAGAAGTGGAAATGGTTATAGTAGACACAAAAAAGTCCTTAAATAAATTTGTTCAGGTAAATAATTATTTAGGTACAAAACAAACAACACTTGATATAAGCGAAGGAAAAGCCATGAAACTGTCAACTGCATGGAAGACCTTATCACGAATTTTAATTACAGACTGACCCAACTCTCTAGCATCCACAGCATTCCGTTTAGTGACTTTTGAAAAAGTTTATCACAATAAAAAATCTTGCAAAACAAAATGTTAAAGTTGCTCATGAACAGACAACAATGTTGAACTTTCCTGCCATCTTTTTTGTCCCATTGTCTCAGCGAGATACTTTACGCAAACAAGCAGCCACACGGCAATCAGTTTTTTTTTTCAGTGAAATATTTTGGGAGTTTATGGGGAACCTCTTGTGTCGAGGAGGGTAAATTTATTTTCGCTCTTTTGATAATTCTTCCTGCCACGATTCTCTTTATTGTATTTGACTTTGCTCTCCTTTTTCTTTGCAGACACCGCTGAGATAATGCATTAGACGCACAAAGCAAAGGACTTGGTAAATATAATTTAGCAAATTATTAAGGCAGTCAGAAGAAAACGCGGATCCGGGAATGCTTATCTGGGGAGAGTAAACATTATGTGCAAACAGAGCAGAGCGACTGAATTATACGTAATGCTATTTACCAAATTTTGTAGGTGTTTGTGGTGCTTAGTTATGTGTGTTACACACACACACACCGTGTGCGTGTGTATGACAACGATCCAATGAGTCAAATGTAACAGATGCCAGAGACATATGACTGTAGATTTTAGCCTGTCAGCAACAGGAGACGTGCATAACTTAAGTCCTCTTTAAGAGGTCACATCTAGAGATGTCTTCTAGAACTATCTGCCTACTCAGAGCGTTGATTATGTCACACTTTGCTCTGTTCAGCTTCGCTAGAATATAAAATCCTGTCATGTTCAAACATGAAATATGCCAGCTTCATCCTACTGCTCACTTCCTGTAAGTTCAAATTTAATTGCATTAAATTTACACCAGAACAGCTTGAACAGCAGAAGCCACAACATTTCCTCTGACTCACCCCAAAAGTGTTGCATTTCCGCAGGAATCGTCCTGACTGATGCATGTTTCATTCCACAGGCAAACACGGCCATCAATTTGTTAAATTGCTTGATTGCCGGATATTTCTGTTAATTGGATGGGTGAGAGAATTTACTCGGTAAAAAGTTATATACTATGTTATATATAATTTCGCAACATAAATATTTATCCATACAGTTCATACAGACAGACTCTAAAGAGGCTCTAACTCAGCAGAGTTAATAAAATGCGCTATTAAAATCATCTGAAGTATATGATTTTTTTCTCCACATGAGAGAGTTCATTACTCTTCTCCTAAAGACAGCTTATCCAGCCACAATAAACGGAAGCATAATAAAATTTATGCGCTTTGATTTATGAGCCAGTCTCAGATGCCGCTATCAGCGTGCGGTGCGTATGCGTGATATTTCAAAAGCCCCTTTTAATACGTCTGTCTGGCAGGCACATTTAGCGATGTGTATAGAGAATGAATTTTAAATAAAAGGATTAATCTGCATTGAATTTTAAAAGCGTAATAAATATTCAGTATAAATTAGTCGCCATTTGTTTTCCATTTATCGTTTTAAATTTTTAATCAGCAAATTGGATTGTGGCTTTGTTTTGAAT
Organism: Drosophila dunni; assembly: GCA_018152125.1. Classification (NCBI taxonomy): domain Eukaryota; kingdom Metazoa; phylum Arthropoda; class Insecta; order Diptera; family Drosophilidae; genus Drosophila; species Drosophila dunni. The sequence goes on along the minus strand of JAECXC010001917.1, from coordinate 16,567,396 downwards.
GCAGTTCACTGGCTTGCGGCTACAAAGTTTTTCTTCCACTGGCAGCTCTGTAGGTTCCATGCAAGCAATGTAAATTCTTAAAGTAGCAAAAACTCAGACCTTGGGCGTCTTCTCAGTCTCTTGCTCGATGAAATAGAAGCAGAGAGAATTAAATTTCTGCTCGACTCATTGCAGAATCAACTGCAATTCTATTTGGTTGTCGTTTTCTATGTCATATCCTGGCATCACACATATATCTTTACAGATTTCAGTCGATTTCCGATTTCATTTCAACCAAGTTAAGTCTCCGGAATGCTGGCATAGCCTTCTAATCAAACTTTGCCCGACTTCAGGCATCACACTTTGTTCTGGTTTTGGGCAACAACTTTCAGTCACACAACACACACTTGCAATTTTCCAATCATTCCCCTTCGCCTCCCAGCTGTATTTCTCTCTTCCCATGTCCTTCCTGTACGTACTGCTGCTTCTGTTGGGCTGACAAATAAAACCGCATCCTGCTGTTGTTGCTGTCCCACTGGGAAGTCCAGCAGATCTGCTCTTAAGCGCACAGTCAGCTAAAAATGTCAGTCTCTTATTGCGACTCCCATCCAGGTTGAATGTTGACTCTTCGTACCCTTCACAATGAAAGGACTGGCATAAGTTTGAACAGATGCAGCTTTGTAACTGGAGTTAGTAAGTTCAACTGCTACTTTAACCCCACAAATTGGAAGAACCATCAAAGTTTTGCTTTCGGTCGGATATTCAAATGACACCACTACATACTCATACCCACATAAGAGTCTATATATGGGAATATTTGTTTATCTCAAATTTCCTAGTTACGAGGCAAACTGACCAGCATCTGAGTATAATAGTGTCAATCATACGCTCTGTTGGACGTCTCACGTGTCTGCTAACGATACATGTCGCCATTGTTGATGTCATTATGATTATCGTTATTGTTACCTTAATTTTCGCAATCCTGATCCTCGCTTTTCATTCTGCCCTCCTACCATCTAAGTTAATGAAAAGAAAATACAGGCATGATGTTGCTTTTGTTGTCATTGCTGGCATTTTTACTGTTATGTAAAGCAGGCACATAATAAAAATAATAATGAAAATAACTCGACAGGTTATTGTTTGTGTTGTTGCTTTGTTGTTGTTGTTGTTGTTGTCGTCGGCATCCGTTGAAAACCACAAAAGAGCAGCAAATTGAAATTTAATGAAATTTATTAATATGATGCATTTTTGATGATGTGGCAAAAATATTTTGTTGATAGTCGAAATTAAATTGATGGTATTGCGGTCAAATTTGGGTTGCTTTTGTACTAAATTCAGTAGAAAATGTACTTGTTAGTCAGACATGAGCAGAAAAGGAAATGACCATTAATTTTTAACGTTTTCCAAATGCAATTTAATTTATTTAAGTTAAAAAGCGTGTAAATGAGATAAAGCTACGCTGTCAAGCGCTTAACATCGACCACTCGACGGAGTAATCCAAATAAACCAAAAGGAAACTTAACAAGGCAAAGCTGAAGCAAACAGCAAAAGCCAAAGCTGTGAAATTTAACGCGTAAAACTTTTTGTGGCCTGGAGAATGATGCTCAAGTGGTTACAACTGCACAGAAGATAAATATTAGACGAGTAGATGAAGAAAAGTTTATGAAGCATCTGCAAATGTTGAACAAAACACAGTTTCCTTCGCAACTTTTTCTGCTGGGCTTTGAAAAGGGTTTTCCGTTTGATAGTAAATAAGATTTAAGTGCCCCAAGAAATGTGTTATCCTGAAGAAGAACATCCTCTTAAGGTACATCAATGTCAAAACGACACATAAAAGCACTCAATTATATTCGTAATTTGAGCATGTCACAAACAACTGAATGTAATGTGAATTACGTGTGCAATTTCTCACTTTATTGCTGCTTTAGTGCTGTGCACAGTATGTATACGCAGCGTGAGCCGCTGAAAGGTAAATCATATGGGAAATCTCCATTGAAGCACGCAAATCAAAATCTTTTGTCATCTTAGCTCACATTCAGAAACAAACAAAGGATCGACAGGGACAAATCATCAACCAGCAATCACTTAGTTTCTTTTCCACTTTCCACTTTCACAAATATTTTCAGACATTGACGACGAAATTCAAAGTCAACTGTTGGCTTCACTTCCCGTAATGTTTTGTTTATTTATTTCAAACCTTTCACACGGCAGCAGCCGCAATCACAACGCCAGTGCCTTGAGGCCTCAGTCTCAGTCTCAACTTTGACATTGCTGTGTCGTTTTTTATGCCTCGGCTTTTATTGCGTGCCATTACTTTAATATTCTCGTGCCTCCATTTCGATTTTCTCCCTCTTCCTTGCCAGCAATCGATAAAGAGCCGCGAATGGGAAATGGAAGAACTGGGAAACTGGTGACTTCCTTGGGTTCGTTGTACCCTCATGTGAACACGTTGATGGTCTGATGTGTGGCTACCATTGCCTGCCTTTAATGTATTTCAATTATTTTTATTGGCTTATCATAAATTATAATGCCCTCTGGCCTTGGTTTCCATATTTTTCCTGCCTTTCCTTGTGCTTTGCCACTTCTTCCGAATTTCACTTAACTTTCACTTGCCTCAAAACATTTTCACAGTTCTGTAGTTTCTGTAGTCGTTCGCCTTGGATTCTCCCGCGTTTCCCTCTGAGTGGAACACATGTTGAGCCTTGTTTTTGGCATTGCCGCTTATTGAAAAACTTTGACTTGGATTCGTCCAGTCTTCATTTTCTTGGGAAAAACTTTCAGTTAAACGGCAAGAACTTTTCTTTTTCTCTCTTGAAGCATTTTATAATTTCATGGCGTTTCTTCCATATTTTATTCAGCTGGTAAAACTTTATGGAGTTCATTATTCGTACCAAGTGCGCCTTAATTATTTCTGCATTTGCCACTGAGACAAATTGAATTGTGCTTTTCCAGTAGTTGTTTCCCTTGTTATTCTAAATGTTTCACTGTGGGTCTAAACTGCTTGGAATTTGTTTTCATGTTCTTGAGTGTTATGCAAATGACTGGGCATTAAGAGCTCTGCACAGACATTGCAATTGCCAAGTTGAAATTGTGAATTGGATTCTTTTTTAAGAAATATTTGTTATATCGAATGTGAAGTTACTCCTGTGATTTTATCAAACTGTATATATCTGTTGAGATATGTTTAAAGTATGGTGTTCAAGCTTCCCTCTCGTTTATCTGCCGTATCTCAATCCATTCGATGCAATTTGGCACAGCTCCCCATTGTGCCTGCCACATTTAACATGCCGCATTGCATTCGCGACTCTATTACAGAAGTTTCCCCTTTCCTGTCTTTCTTACTTTCTCCTTTCTCCTTGTAGCTCTGCTGACTTTTAGCACAATTTTAATTATCACGCCAACATCATCAACCTCATCATTGTTGTTGTAATTGTTGCAAGCGGCACCGCAAATGCAATTTCCGTGCAAAATATTTGTACAAAGGCACAGAAACTTTCTCCTTTCCCGTGTATCGTCTCCCTCTCCCTCTCCCTCTCTCTTTCGCTCTTTGCACTTGTGCAAAGTTGGGCAAATACGTAGTTTGTATGTGCCAAATAAGTGAAAGAAAAGGCATAAGTTTTTACTAAGAGTATTGGAGAGGCAGAGTACGCTTTTCATTAAACTACTCTCTTCCCGTAGTTACAATTTTTATAGTAATTTTTGCTTGAAGTTTTTAAAGTTCACAACTTTCAACAGTTACTTTATGCACTGCGTTTTTTGTGGCATTTGGCGCACTTTGTAAATACTTTCCAGAGAAATGAATAAAAAATTTGTAGATTGCTTCGCTGGTTAAAACTACAAGATATATTCAGTGGGGAAAAGTTGTAAATAGAAAAATGCAGCACACAAAATAAACTATGGAAAAACAAAGCTATGACAAGAAAAATGAACTGTTGAAGTTTGTTTCTTGTTGATGTTGTACTTGCTGTTGTTGTTGTTGATGCTGTTTGTAGTTAGTGTGTTGCAAAACGACAAAATGCACTTTGTCTGATGAGTAGCAGCGACTGCCGCTTGGCTAACTGGAGCAAGGGCTGGAAAATGCCAATAAGGGACGTGCAAACAGATATAAACAAGAGCAGACAGTCCGTACTTTAAAAAGGCCACCAGCATGGATAATTCCAGCTGACAGACAGCTTTTCTTCTCTCTTTACTTTCCCTTCTTTCATTCTGAGTCTGCTTTTCGAATGCTGTAAATCAGCTGTCTGAAAAAATAATGAGAAATTATTGGCGCATTGCGCCTTGAGGACACTGTGACCTCACACTGACAAATGATTGTGGACAGTTCACATCACGTATACGTCATATATGAATATTTTGCCAGTTTATTAAAGTCGTTCCATATAGAAACTTTAGTAAAGTTTCTTTTTAATTTAAAATCCAAAGCTGGACATTTTTCAACTACTTCGACTGCTTAAAATGCAAATGGGAAAGGGTGTGGAAATGTTGGTTGCATATTTATTATTCACAAAACCAACAAATATTATTTTCTGGTAACAAAATCTGCCTCTTTCCGCTTTATCGGTTTTGTGCAACAATGTGGCAATGTCGTGTAGTATAAAGCAGCTTAAATTTACAGCCGATGCATAAATTGAAAATGTTTCTTATTCTGTGTGACTTATGGAAGCTCGTGAAATACCAACATTGAGGCCAAGTCCGATGCAACATTTTCTCCTGTTATTAAAATTTATGCAGTTCCTTCACTCCTCACAACTCACAGAGAAATTGTTGCAGGAATCTCTTACAACTCCTCATGGTTTCCATAGTGCAGTCGATGAACTGGGTCAATCAATTGTTGAACTTTGGTTAACTGGGACACCTCGGCACGTGATGCTCGTCTTCATTTATCTGGAATGTATACTCCATTAAGTCATCTACTTATCTCACTCTTCTGACTCCACAAGCAAATTTACACACTTCTAATACAAATGCCTTAGAGCAATTTTAAAGTACATAATGTATGTTGTATAGTGTAACTGAAACGACTTACTTACGATTAACCAAGTAATCGTTATTATTTAAAAAAAATTTTGAAACTATAAAAACTTTTTATTTAAAATGCTCTCGAGCACAATTTATTACAAAAATAAGTAATTTAATATTGATTTGACTTGGGATAGTACACTTGTCCATTTTAGGCTCCATATATATTTTCAATCGCACCAGTTCCGGCAAGAGTAGAATATCCTATAGAGTGACATCCAGCATAATTAAGAATTACTCTTTACGCAAATAACTCTTATTATCGTTTTTGTATCGCCTGGGTTATTCGCATCCGGAAGATTGAGATTGAGCCGTCTGCACCTTTGAATTGATGCAGATTCAGTTCCAGTTAGGACTACTGTTAGTAAAAGTAATCCGCATATTATTTTAATAAAATTCATGGTTGAAAATACAGCAACGACTTGAAGGCGACTGAATGATCTGTTCAATTCGTAGCTGCTTTTATGTGAATTTTGTTATCTGCATTGTTTTTTAGAAAACCATCAAGTCGAGCAACAAAAATTACAGTTTTTGTTATCAGCATAGTTTTTTGAATAAATGTTAATTATTATTATCAAAATTATTTGGAATCAACTTAAGCGACTTCGTGAGCAACAACATTATGCATTCGGTCCTAAGTTCAACACGTACGTAAGTTATTGCAGACAAAATAAAAGCAATTACTGACCAATTGTCCATATAAATATTTTAAAGGTAAGCTCTTATGCATTTTACCGACATGGAATATGTATATTTATCTGCCAATTTCTCATTCTTCCCGCTCAACTATGGAATTATCACACATTTTCTTATACGACTTGGAGCAATTTTAAAGTACGACACGTATGCTGTGAAGTGTACGTGAAACGATTAACTTAATTAGATGTTCAAATGCAACACCCGACACTCAGCAGACAAAGCCTAATCACAACTTGACAGATAGGTAGGCAGGAGAGTGAGAAAAAAGGTGAATTTGAGATTCCCATAATGCTTAAATATTTGCTTGGTGAGTGTGGTAAAAGGGCGGAGACGAAGTCAAGTGACAGAAGGCAGGAAACAGAACGATAAACATCATCAAGGCCACGAGCATTCGCATTTTCATCCGGAACCACAGACTTGGAACATTTTGTTGAGCCTTTAACACGCACTTAAGTGCCTCAACATAATTTCCCTAAATTCTATGTGGAATTTTATTTTTTCATGCCCTTACACGGTCTTTCTCTCCCTCTCATTGACAGAAACATTTTTGATAAGCGCTTTAATTAGCTTAAGTTTTCATGTCGCCATTTTGTATTCCCAGCGAGTCCTTGTGTGCTCCCTGATGAGGTGACTACATCAAATTAATTGCCTTGTCGGTTAGTCCCTCCTTTGGTACGTATATATATGTATATGTATATGTGTTAGGTATGTCTTGTGTAAACATGTATTATCCTCTCGTGTTGTGCAGTTTTCAGCTTTGCCTTGGAAAACTTTTCATTTTCATTTGAGTTTTAGATTTTGCCGCCTTAAGGAAATATGAGGTGACACCTCTTCCCTTGAGCAACTTTCCCGATCGGTTTTTCACCTTTGTGGTCCTTGCAGGTACACACACTTGTGCATGAATATAAAACACAAACTTCATATGAATGGAGCTGTTCAGTTCTTGTCATCGGGTCATGTGGCAGAAGCCACAGGAACTCAACTTTAAATTGAGTTTTATTTTGAGAACTTTCCCCACACAGAGCAAGGACTATTGAGGAATGTAATAGATAACTTTCCCTGTGGGCGTGGCACTCCACATGGATGGTCTGATTGCTGTTTTGTTATTCATGGAATTGTTTAAAAATTTAAATTGCTACGAAACTTGCAAGTGACGTTCTCTGTCAATGCTTTTGTTGTTATATTAAGTCAAGTGACACGCACCTTGGCAAGAAAATCAGATTAAGGAGCAGACAAGACATTCCATCATTATTCAAATCCAGACTGGAACCCTCGATGTTGTTTACGATGATTCAGCTCAGAGGTGTACCTCTGACCTCTTAGTCGAAGTTTCGTCTTGTTTTTTAGACCTAAATACTTTTTAACTGCGACTAATCCTAAGCACGTCAAGGGATTATTCCAAGCCTCTTTCATGGATCCCATCAAAATCCCGGTTTAAAAAAAATGTAAACATTTTAAAACATTTCGCATTTTCTCTTGTATCCATTATGTTTCTGGCCAAAACTCCCTGTGTTTCGCTCCACACTATTTCCAATTAAATTAAATTTTAATGCCAAGTCAATTTCTTAAGTAGTGGGAGCAAGGCCATCATCTCCTTTCCCTCCCCCACACACACACACTTCAAGTTAATGAAAAAAGCCTCTTAAAATTCCACGTAAAAATGAGAAAAATGAGAAGAATAACAAAGTATTTGCAAGCATAATTTAATTAATTAGAAGGAAGCCCTGACCCGAACCCTCTCCCTGTCTATATGTCTTATGTTTTGCGTATTATGTCAATTAGTTGTTGAGAACCACAGCTGGGACTTTGTAAATGAAACCTGAAGAAAAGCAATTCATTTAGAAGAGGCACGTACTCCTCTTTCCCTACTTCCTCTCTCTTCTCACTTTAGTTCTTAGCAACGCGATAAAACTGTAAAGTGAAGCCAATTCATTAATTTAGCAGGCCGACGAACTGGAGCAACAGGATAACCACACAATTAGATGAATTGTAAGCCAGAAAGGACACCCAAACATTGACCAACTTTACCTTCTACTCTCCTTTGTCTGAATCACCTTTGTTTTCTGTCCCAGCTGTCGTGGAATTGACATCATCAGACCGAATTTTGCTATGAAACCACTTTGTAGTTCAGGCAACAGAAAGTGAACAACCTCGTTTGGCCAGTGAACCGTGTGAACAGCAAAAGGAAGCACAGATAGACACACACAAAGAGGAGTCTACTTAGACGGGACTTTCTCTGGCAGCGAGTGGCTCTTATTGAGTGGCAAACACATCCAGCACTCGGATATCGCAGAGGGTCGCTCTTGTGGTTTGCCAATTGCGGTCGAGTGTCATCGAGTAGAGGACAGCTGACGACTGACACACACCAAAGCACACACACACACTAACACACTCAGAAAGCTATTGGCACTGAAAGAGAAAGATTAGGTGCCCCAATATGCAGTCTTTTGCAGCCAGTTTGCCACATCATTAAGTTCTTAATTAGCCCAGCTGCCGTTTTGGAGAGCACTTACCAAAGAGAAAGGGGTGAGAGGGAGGGGGTAAAGAGGTAGGAGAGGAGAGGAATGTGTTGCCAACTTGCTTTGCATGCAGTTAAAGCAGAAACGGGAGAATTTCTTAAGCTGCTTTTCCACCCAGCAACTATTGAGTGCAGTCTTATCTTGTCTGCTTCCATTTGAGTGGATCAGAGCAGAAATCTTAAGCGTTTCTTAAGTGCAAATGGACATTCGCCGTCTTAAGCCTCGAAACGGGAAAAGTTCAACGATTTTTCAATTTAATCCATTTGCATTGCACCTCAATTCGAAGAAGACTTTCAAATGGATAAAAGTTTCATTGACAGACAGTTATTTTTACTAACTGAATCCGAGGATTAAGTGCAAATTAAATCCAAAAATAATGATGATATTTGAATTTGCTTTATAATCGAATTGTTCACCAGTTGCCATAGCAATTAGCGGATTGGAACAAAATTTGATTATCGCTGTGGTCAAGAGCTCAATTCCGCAATTGCCCAATTGAATTGTTTTGAGGATGCAGCGTGAAATTGCCAACAATCCACATGTCGCATTGTTGATTTATGGCCACAGTAAACGCCCGCAGAGACGCACAGAGAGCCAGACAAATGGCGAACTGCGTTCCCTAGGGCAACCACAAATACAGCCTGTGGTGCAGTGGAATCGGTGGTTTTGACTGTGGCTTTCACTCCTGTGTCCAGTGGTCACCTGCAGTCTCCACTTATTTTAACACCCGCACAAATATTTCAATGGGGATTACGGCATCGGCTGGGACTCGCTACGGGAACATTCAATTTCCCATCTGGTGTTTTGACAACCAATTCAGATGTCCACAATGATTGAAAAATTGGCTTAAGTGCTTAACTAATGGTAAGCATGGCAATAAGCCGATCCACAAACATCCTCCCCATAAACAAAGACCTGCTTATGACCCCGACATAAGTCTTCAGGCATTTTGGATAAATGTTCCCCAGGAAAAGGTCGCTTGCGTGAGCTTCCAACATTATTGGAGTGTGCGTCCATTAAACGTTTTCCGTTCTCGGCTTTCCGTTGAAAGCCCATAGAGCATGGCCCATAAATAGTGGGGGACAGGATGAGCTAGTAGTAAACAGGACACAGTTAATTGGCTCAGAAAGTGAGCACCTAAAAAGGCTAGTCACAAGAAGGTAATGGAATTAGTAATCATAATTGTGCTGACTTCAGCTTTTATATTTGATACAGTTTAATTATTTATTAACAATAGAAAATTATTCAAATTTAAAGTGGCATTAACAAAGTAAAATGTTTGCTCAGCAACTTATTTACATTTGCATATTTATAAGTTCTTTGTTTACCTTTTAACAAAATGAACATGAAATAGTTATGAAAAGTAATTAAAAAAGCGTTGCAATATTTTTAATGAAATTATGGAAGAGAATAACTAAATAACTGACAGAGCAGCTTTTAACTCATATGTGCCACATTCTGTGCTATTTGCATACACGTACGTGAGGGGATCACAGCAATTATATACATGAAAACACACACACGCACACACATACACATACATATAGTCTAACTGCAAATTGCGAATACAAATTTCCACATTTTCCAGCAACGGCAAAGTTGTCCCTAACGTTGCAGTTATGCAAATGAATTTTTGTGTTTTTCCTGGTCATGCATTGTGATATGAAAAGTGACAATCAGAATCTAATGGAAATTAACTAACAAACTTACTTTGCAATTCATGGAGCAAAGGAGAGTAATAAGTGAGAACTACCAAAGGGACCAACCTAAACTTTTAGAGACAAAGGGAAAAGCTAATTTCGAAAGCGGCTTTTCCAGAATAAGTTTCCATTAAGCGATGAATGTCTGCTCTTTTTGATTGTTTTACTTTAATTTATTTGAAATTGATTTAACTGATATTTAAATTCAGCCAATAAAGTGGCCAAGTATACAAAGAATGTAAACAAAGAGAGAAGAGCGAGGAACTTTGTTAACTTTGATTGAAATTCAAAGCTGAGCAGCAAAATGGACGCTGTGTGGCATTTACTTCCAGGCCATTAAGGCACAATGACACACGCGTTTGTGAAAAGGAAGGTGGAGGAAAAGAATGGCAGTCGGAGAGTAAGAGGAGACAGAACACGAAGGGAAGAGAAGACCTTTGTCTAAACTTTAGGCCTGAATTTGCTTTTTCGCCCTTGGATTGGCTTTTTTGTCGCCTCTGACACTTTGAACCCTTGTCAGCTCATCTTGGGAGGAAGGGGAGTGATGACTTGCCCGATAATATCGAATTTGCAGTGTGCTTAATCAGGGGACTCGAACAGAGGACAGCCTACGCTTAGTGCAGAGGACAAGCATAACAAATTCAAGCCGAATCCTTCTTATGTGCAGATTATCATTGTCGAAGCTTAAGTCATAATAAATCATTCGGTTTCAGCAACAGACAAAATAAAATTCCCTAACTTCGATTAAGAATTTCTAAGGAACTTGTACTTTAAATCCTTAAGTATTCTAATTTACAATCTAACAATACTTTTTTCGAATGTTTCCCTAGCACACCAGATTTTCCTGCTCGAGGCATTTACCTAAACTGACCCTGAACCTAATGAGCACCCGCAATTAGAATCCGAGTGAAATATATGCGCTCGTGCCTGGCATTAAATCCAGAATCCTTCCTCGTTCTCTTCACTGATTCCCGCACCTATTCACAAGATTAAGAAATTAATGGCCCACCATTGAGGAGGCCTCAATTCGAGGGAGCAAAGGAAAGGGAATTGTTTGGCTGACTTTTGGTTTCGAGCACTTTGTCATTTTTCATTTTTAATGTGCGCCACGGGCAATCCAAAACCAGATTAGCCACGCCCCCTAAAAAAAGAACAAAGTACCGAAAACAAGTAGGCATTAAAGACTTCGGTTGTCGAGTGGAATAATAAAAGAAAAGAATAAACTAGGAGATAAAGAAAGCGTCTAATTGAGTTGTCTTCGTTTGTAAGATTGAGCAGAAAATGAGGCGAGTTCACTTTTTGCCTAGTCATAAGCGTTGACTCAACAACTTGGCTGTTGTTCGGCCATAAAGGTAGCCACAAAATTAGACAAGTCCATCTGCACACCCACATACACACACCCACACACAAAGAAGGGTGCAACTAACAAGCACATTGACAGTCGTTAAAAGAGGACAATGACAAAAGATGTCTGCCGAGTTGACTGTTGTCTGGATGTGAGAGACAGTCACAATGTTTTATATATTTATGAGACGCAAACGGGAATACAATACACTATGCAGAAAGGCAAACTTAATTTGGCCAAAGCACAGAGAAATCAAGAAAGTGGAAAAGAACGAGAACAGAGTGGAATGGCTGACTTCCGTTTCCGTCAACACTGGCACTAAAGTCTGTTTCCTGCTAGAACGGCAAGCAGTTAGGCTGTTAGTCTGCTTTGTGGCTAATTTGCAAATAGAATAAAGAGAAAGGTGAGAAACAGCTTTGGCAATTTAATTACAATTTGTTGCTATGTCTGCTTACAAAGGTGAAATCATTAACAGATCATTCCATGTCTGACTTGATAACTGTGTAAAATTACCTGAGAATTGGTTTAAGAGGCTTTGAGTTTATTTGAAGTCATATAACTATATTGCAGATAGACAAGCAAACAATTATATCAAACTCACATGGCGTATAATTTATGCAAGCAATTAAGGCCAATGTGCTCGAATATCAAGCATACGCCGCATATGTCGTTTCGGAATGCATGCTTCAGATATTTCAATGAATAATGAATACAAATATAGATTCAAGTGTATATAGCCCATAGTTATTGACATATAGATAGAATTAGTATCATAAAAGTCGATTATGATTGGAGATATAAGAAAATTAGTTAAAGTATTAAAGTAGGACATATTTATATGAGTGAGCTGAGTGAGTGACCCTTAACTTTATCAACTCTGACGGAATACTGCCTCTTAAATGGTCAGCATTTGGCCCGCAGCTTGTTTACTCTATACATATTTGATTTTGCCAGCTGCAAATATTATTTTTGCCGAGTTCGAAGCGAGATGTAGTAATCCATATGTCATATATCATGGCAATCATTGCATTTTGATTGGAAACTGTGAGGCATTATTTATGGGCTTGCAATGAAAAGTAATTAATATGTTTATGTAATAAGTGCGTGAGAAACGACACGGTCGCTTGGTACTACTCGGTTTAAAAAACTCTATTTAACCCACTCCCGTGGATTACATAAATTATGGATTTCTAGCTGAAATACAGTTCTGTCAGGTTTCTGCTTGTAAGTTGAAATCATTTATCATAATTTGTAAAAGAAAAACCGAAGTGGAATGGGAAATTGAGAAAAGAAAGAAAATTACCCAATCCAATCGACTTGGGTCATAAAAACTGTCAATAGCAACAAAAAAAACAACTACTGTTAACAACAACAACAAGAACAACAATAAAAAATATGGCGGCCATTTGACACGAAAATCGACTGAAAAGCAATTATTTACACTCCTGCAATAAAAATATGCCACACAGTATGTCCGCAAGGAAACTCTCCCCAATTTCAGACCACCCTCTCCCCACCTTACCCTCCCATTCGCGCTCTCTTTTTTCGAGAGAAAAGTTGTGTCAAAAATGGCGTTGGGAAATTTATTACCGTTCCTTTTTGGCTGGCTGTGCGACTTCTTTGTTGGAATTGCAATTCGCGTGTTTTCCCGACGAGTTTTTTTATTACCTCCGTCTAAAAATTCCTAAGGGGCTGAAGGGCTGGGAAGTTTTTGATTTTTACGAGCTCAACGCTCTCGTCCATTGAGTCGACAAATCTGAAATCCTAAATCTGAATTGACTTTTGCCATAAATAGACTTGGGATTTGCACAAAAGCCAATTATGAAAATGAAGACCTGAACGTACATAGAATACTCAGCATATGCCAAATATCTGACTAGGCATTTTCAATTTGTTGGCCATCAAACCGAAGCCACACAATCAATCAGTCCTAATGTCTACACGTTTTCCTTTGCTTACAGGCCAAAAATGTTGCAGAGCACCAATTGGCAGTGGGCCACATAACGTTGCCCCTAATCAGCATCCTACCAATCGAATTCCAAGCATGGCAGCCATGGAAGTCTTCAGTTGCCTGACGCTGCTACTCGCCGCTTTCATTAGCAGCGGTAAGTGACGTCATCACTTAGTTGTCTTTAATCACACTCTCTGAAATTCTATTCCATTTGATTTGACAGGCTATTGCATAGACTGTTTCAAGTGCGTTTCGTATAACGGCGCCAACAAGGCGTGTGATGATCCATTTCATAATAATTATTCAACCGCCATACTCGAGTCGCCCTGTATGGGCGGTCGCAAAGGTCGTGATGGCCTCTTTCCAGCAACGGCTTGCATTAAAATCGCCGGATACTATGGTGAGTGATGAGTTTAGGTTCAAATAACAATATGTTATAATTGAATTGAATTTCATTTGACACAGATGACAACGGCCAGACGATAACTGTGCGGGGATGCGCTCTGGACAGTGGCACACTCACAACAGACACTGAAATTATCAGAATGTCGCATTGTGGTAAATTCTACTATGACAACAGGTGCGTAATTTTGAATTCTAATACTTAATCACAGACAATTAAACTGCAGTCAGTCATGTTTCTGATTTAAAATTATAAAGTAGATATAATAATTACAATTATACAAATCATAGCTTAACGTGTGGAGCAAAGTTTGAAATTTTTGTGTAATTCGACATTTATGGCCAGCATTTAAAAAAACCCCTTTCTGATTAATAAATTATACAATTCAAAAAATGAGTAGTATGCAGCAAAGTATCAAGTTTAGCGATAACAACATGTTAATCTACAAATATTTTATAGTGACTATGATCTTATGCATTCATGCACCACGTCATTCATTACTCCATAAAACATCATATAACAAGTAAGAAGGGCTACAGTTGAGCGAGCCGTCCTTCTTCCTCTGATATCAGTTTGTTTAGTTTGTATTTTGGATTTAAGATCTACTGAAAGTTCTGTTCGCTTAGTATTACAGCTGGAATATGCAAATTACCAGTTGAATTCTCAGGCGAAAAGAAATCCACAGTCCGATGCAACAGAACGTTTATTATATATTCAATGTTAATGTTAACATTGTAATGTTAATATTAAATAATTTTTGTATTGCGACCTGCTTATCTTTCTGTTTGCCTGGTATTTCTGCAAGAATTACTAACGATTTTGGCATTTTAGATAGCAGCGGTCAGCCAAAAAAAATTGACTAATGGGCAAAATCAAAGATTACTTTGTGTGAAACACCAGGGGATCAGAATCAGCAGCAAGCGACAATTAAATTATTGATAATGTTAATTAACAGTGTAATGTTATGATAATTAACATTGTAATGTTATGTTAATTAACATGATAATGTTATGTTAATTAACATGACAATGTTATGTTAATTAACAGTATAATATTATGTTAATTAACATGATTATGTTATGTTAATTAACATGATCATGTTATGTTAATTAACATGATCATGTTATGTTAATTAACATGATCATGTTATGTTAATTAACATAATCGTGATATGTTATTTAACATGATAATGTTATGTTAATTAACATGATAATGTTATGTTATTTAACATGATAATGTAATGTTAATTAACATGATAATGTTATGTTAATTAACATGATAATGTTATGTTAATTAACAGTATAATGTTATGTTATTTAACATGATAATGTTATGTTAATTAACAGTATAATGTTATGTTAATTAACAGTATAATGTTATGTTAATTAACATAATAATGTTATGTTAATTTACATTATACTGTTAATTCAATATTAATGTTAACATTAAATAATTTTTGCATTGCGACCTGCTGATCTTTCTGTTTGCCTGGTATTTCAACAAGAATTACTATCGATTTTAGGCATTGCAGATCACAGCGGTCAAGCAAAAAAAAACCCGTAAAGCCCAAAATCAAAGATTTTATTGTTTAAAACACCAGGCGATCAGAATCAGCAGCAAGCGTCAGACTGTAATTAAATTCAATTACAGAGAGAAGAGCCTGCTTAAGCTGTTAGTGTTAATGTTAAACGCTTATCAGTAGCATACTTTCAGCCAGCGTATGAAAATTAACAGTAGGGAAATATCTGCAGTGTGGCTATTTGAACCATTTTAAAGATTTTTAGCATTTTTAGCTTGACTGGTTGCTATTCGCTACGAGTTACGAAAAATATTACTCTGCTTTCTTAACATAATGCTTGGAAGAAAGCATTCTTGCTCAGTGTAAAGTCTAAGAGTCAAAACTATGTAACTTTGATATTGAATATTTTGGGACTTAGACGTCAGAATTTCGATTGGTATGACTTTTTGGACTCGGAAGGACTAGGACTATCGATTGGCATCAAAAAATCGCAATCTAAAATTTCGACGATTTTTGACAAAAATGCAAAGGGGTAACACTGCAAAATTTGTCAAAATGGGGTCGAAATTAAAAATTTGAATTTTGGCATGGAATCGAAGCTACTATTTGTCGAGAGTCTAAAAATGTAACTCTTTTCAAAATATCTCTTCATTTGGCTGAGAAATTATCACTCAAAGTTGAAAATATGATGTTATGGGGGTTCCAATTTTCATTAAATTTTAGCTACTTTAAGTTAATTTTTTAGCCATTTTATTGAACTAGCTATTTTAATCAGTGTAATTCAACACACAAACAGCGGCAGAGACCTCGGAGCGTAATTAGGGAGCCTGCATAAGCTGTTAATATTAAACGCTTATCATATAACTTTTTTTCGGGGGGGGTATAAAAATTATCAGTAGAGTCAAAACTATGCAACTTGGAAATATTGAATATTTTGGGACTCAGACGTCAGATTTTCGATTGGTATGACTTTGTAGACTGGGAGGACTAGGACTATTGATTGGCATCAAAAAATCGCAATCTAAAATTTCGACGATTTTTGACAAAAATGCAAAGGGGTAACACTGCAAAATTTGTCAAAATGGGGTCGAAATTAAAAATTTGAATTTTGGCATGGAATCGATGCTACTAGTTGTAGAGAGTCTAAAAAGGCATCACGTTTCAAAATATCACTGCAATTGGCTGAGAAATGATCATTCAAAGTTGAAAATATGAATTTATTGGGATTCCAATTTTCATTACTTTGTAGCTACTTTAAGTTAATTTTAACCATTTTATGGCAGCGAACAAACACACAAACAGCGGCAGAGATCTCTGAGCGCAATTAGCGCAGAGAGTGGGAGCCTGCTTAAGCTGTTAATATTAAACGCTTATCAGTAGCATACTTTCAGGCGGCGTATGAAAATTATCAGTAGCATGGCTATTTTAGCCATTTTAATGCTATTTTAGCTTTTTTAGGTTGACTGGTTGCTATGCGCTACGAGTTACAAAGAATATTACACTGCTTTCTTAATATGAAGCTTGGAAGAAAGCTTTCTTGTTCAGTATAAAGTCTTAGAGTCAAAACTATGCAACTTTGATATTGAATAGTTTGGGACTCAGACGTCAGAATTTCGATTGGTATGACTTTTTGGACTCGGGAGGACTAGGACTTTCGATTGGCATCAAAAAATCGCAATCTAAAATTTCGACGATTTTTGACAAAAATGGAAAGGGGTAACACTGCAAAATTTGTCAAAATGGGGTCGAAAATAAAAATTTGAATTTTGGCATGGAATCGAAGCTACTAGTTGTTGAGAGTCTAAAAATGTAACTCTTTTCAAAATATCACTTCATTTGGCTGAGAAATTATCATTTAAAGTTGACCGACTGAATTAATCACACATACAGCTGCAGAGATCTCCGAGCGCAATTAGAGTACGGGGTCTAAAACTTTGTTGAAATTTTCCACATAAAGAAGTTAACCAACTGTTAGACAACTTATTCATTGAATTTATTCAGAATGTACAATTGTAGCTCAGTTGCTGAGCTTAATAAACAAATGTGAGCAAGCTATTTATTGTTGTGAAAAGTAGAATTATCTGATAACTACCCCATTTAACTTTGTCGTATAGCTTTATTCAGATGTGTTCCATTTCTTTGACGTGCACATATTAAATGGCATACAGATGTGCACTAACAAAATTCATATGTTACCTTTGTGTGTAACATGCTGACATTAATATATTCCCATTGTCGCAGACATAACTTAACATTATCACGGTCTCTCCCTTTCCTCTTGCTATCTCTATCTCACTCTTTTCTCACTCTATCCGTCTCTTTCGTTAGGTACGTGCATGGCTGCCTTCAAAGTTGCAGTGATGCGGATGCCTGCAATGGCAGCCACCCAAAGGACGTCGAGTCCTTATTACTTAGCGTTGCGTTGCTGCTGCTGGCTGCAAGGTAGCAGTGACAACAACAACAAGGATAACAATCGCAACAACAACAACAAGAACAAGGATCACAACAAGAAGTAGAAGAAGAAAAACAGGAGCTGAAGCTGACATCCCATAAAAGTTAAGGGGACTTAGCTAAAGTGAACGTGAAAAAGCATTTAATATAATTCAGCTGCTCGAATATTTTTACACAACTCCATACGCTATATTCCTGACATTGGCAATCCCTTTCTCTCTTAGTGTCTACAGTTGCACCTAACATTAATTGCACACACACTCACACACTCTTACACACACACATGGATAAGACAGGATAATACACGACAAAAGAGAAGCTAAAAAATATTTATATGGAATTCATCAAGCAATTATGTGATTTATAAATGAATATTAAACAACTATTTAACAATAATTGATGAAAATTAAAGCAAAAATCAAGAAATAAAAACAATTTCGAACTAAACTAAATTTAAACCAATGTATTAACGCTAAGCGCTGCTAGTCAAATATCGAGTCGAAAATCAAAGCTAGTCAAAACGAGAATTCAAATTCAATTGCAATTATTTATAGCTCTTATAATATTAAGTATATATTTACATTTGTGTACTTACAAACTTACCTGTGTACTTATTGTTCGACTATTGTAAATAGATTGATTTATTCGTTAGAAGATGCTGAATTTTAGGCAAGTTAAGTAACAATTATTAATAATTAAAATTTAATGGCCACATAGATAGAGTTAACAAATGTTCAAACAAACCGAAAAACAAAATCAAACAAAAAACTGCGAAAACAATTCAATTTAAGTGTCCTAAGGTCTTTTCCCTCATCTTCATTGTCTATCAAAAATGATTTATCTGATTTCCTTTCCATTTCATGTCGACAAGACCCTAGTTCTACTGCCTAGCACACCCTAAATTGTGTAGTAATCTATAAAGTATTATGATCTGATATGAGCACTTAATAAGCTTGACTCATCAGCTGATTGCAGTCTGAGCCTTATCAATAGCCGGGCTTATCAAGAGTCTTATCGCTGCTTAAAAGCCTTCATAAGTTATATTCCGTATTGTACACTTAGTACTTACCCAAAAGTCAAGCACAATGGACGGTAAGCAGAGAGGCACTCAAGTCTAACCATTTTACGAATTAAATTGTGGTTGATCCTTTGTAGGAGTTAATTGGTTACACTACAGCCACGGCGCTTTGCCACATGATGCAGTTGTTGCTGGCCACGACTCCGATGGAGATACCATCTTCGTTGGACGTGCCTACCACAACAACGATCTGCTGCCGGCAAAGATTATTCCCAACAAGGGCAAGGCCTACGTGACATTTGCCAGACAAGAGATCGAGCTGGAGAACTACGAAGTGCTTAGTGGTGAGAACTACGAGTGGTTGCCCGGATCCAATGGATCGGTACCCGATTCTGCCGTTCGCGTGGGTCGCAATGTGGATGGCGAGGATCTGTATGCTGGACGTGGCTATCATGCCGGCAGTCTGACTGTGGGCAAGGTGCATCCCTCCCATGGCTGCCTCTACATTCCCTATGACTCCGATGAGGTGAAGATCTTCGAGTATGAGGTTCTGTCTCGCCGCATGCAGATGCGATAAGCGCGTTCGAAGAATGTTCAAAAATAGTTGGATTTGGTACAATAAACGGCAATTTTTTTATAGATCATGCGTATCTTATCTTTAGTTTGAGTACCCATAAAGTTAAATGGATTTTACACCTACTGTTTATTCGATTTCAAGGTATTGAATTAATCTATTAGCTGTTGATGACGTCACTTTATGATCGGCTTCCTCTGTTTCGCAGTTCAATTTATGAATTAACTCCACTTTGGCCCAATTACGCAGGAATTTAACACGACAAGCAGTTCTAAGTTAACAAATTAAATTGAAATTATACTAGGAAAATAAATAAAAACATAGCAATCTTTAATAAAAAATTAAGTTCTCAACTTGAAAATTAACATTAAGCCTAAGAGTTTAACTATAAAGTCTAACTACATATTTCATACTCATATGATAATGGAAAACCAATAGGACCAAACTAAATCTATGCGCAAAGCCTATAAGATCAGAAACAATAGCATTTTATAATCGAGAATTGTTAATAGTAATCATACTTAAACAATTACATATTTTAACTGTTTTCGATCATCTTAACATTTTAATTTTTCATAAAAAAAAAGCGAGCTTGCAATGGTTTCCGCATTCAGAACAAATTAAACTATGTAAAAAAGAAAATTAATTAATTAATAAATAGTAAAGATTGTTTGCACAAGTTTTTGATAAGATAACAAAATTTTGCTGAAATCGCTTGCTTAAAATGCAACAAAAATGAAATACAAAATATTAAATGAAGTACTTAATCAAAAGAAAAAGTTTATGCATACTAAGGCACCTGATTGGCTAGCAACCAATTTATACAGCATTGAAAATCTTTAACTCACACACTCACTCGTACACATAAACCAGTTCGACTAATCGTAAGTATACAAATATATAAGTGCATACAATGAACGACCAAGCAAAGTGTATAAAAACATTGCAAGTTTCACGGCAATTGTAATTGCTAAACATTTATATCTAGCACATAAGGAGTTTATATTTACATTTAAGCGCAAATGGACAACTGAATAACTAGATAAACAAAGCTACTAAAACTAATCAAATTGAATTCAAATTGTTTCTTTTGCATTTAAATGCGATGCGTACAACATTTTTCTAGCGTTAATTAAGGCATAAAACACAACACACAAAAACTATAAACATTTCTGAATAAAAACTGCATACATATATTGAAAATTCAATACGCTTACTGAGTTTAACTAAATCTATACATATTTA
Organism: Drosophila dunni; assembly: GCA_018152125.1. Classification (NCBI taxonomy): domain Eukaryota; kingdom Metazoa; phylum Arthropoda; class Insecta; order Diptera; family Drosophilidae; genus Drosophila; species Drosophila dunni. The sequence goes on along the minus strand of JAECXC010001917.1, from coordinate 16,546,974 downwards.
CAGCCTGAGATAATTTGTTATTTAATCTAAAAGACTCTTAACATAGGCAGCATCTTCCTGCACAAACTGTTCTGCCTTATCCGCTGGCACTTCCACAGTTTTGTAATCGTCCAATCCAATTTCCTCCTCTTTCCTGTAAGAAATAAATCTTTAGTTGGGTATTTTTCATTGGCATATTTAGAGCTCACTTAATCAGAATATCCACAACGTTCTCACAGGCTAATACACAGTCACTGTCGCGTCCTACTTTGGCCTCCCACTTGTGGTACTCCCGCAGAATCTCGTACACTCCTTTCGCGCGCAACACTTCGCGGCAACGACGTGTGGCACACAACTGCAGCAGGCACTCTAGCAGCATTTTACGCAGATCAGGATCCGTTTCACGAGTTTTACTTTCGGGCAGGTACTGAAATTGTGCGACAAGCAAATGTTCAAGACGTTTAAATCATTTTTCTCAATTGAGACTTACCTGCAACTCTATGGGAAGCTTCTCATTGTCCTCGTCGCTAAACTCCTCGGGACCGCACAGCGGTTGTAGCAAGGCGACTAATATATCATCCTGTTCATTGAGTATCACATCATGGTACACTACATCAAAGCATATGTTTTTAATGATGCCAATAGTGCCACCACGACGTACTACGCTCTCCTCGAACGAGGCAAAAGGCAGAAGCTTCTCCAGCAATCTATATTTGGGTTGACAACACAATTCTCGTCCTCGCGGCACCTGAGTTAGATTGCAGAAAATGGGCGCCAAATAGTGTAGTTTTGACTTTTTCTTGTTGTAGTCCAGCTGGGCAAATGCCTTGGCCAATTGGGATAATGTTGGCTCCAATGTGTCAAGTATGCCATGAACAAGCGACTCGACGCGAGTTAAATTACTCAGCACCATGCTCCAGGCGTCTGCCAGCTCAGCCTGCTCGTCGGTAATCTGCTTGGCGGCGATATCGGCAATATCAAAGGTCTGGAACAGCAATGAATAAGTTTAAAACTTAAACATTTAACTTGAGCAGAGTTTGTCTTACTGGTTGCACTTGCTTCGCCAACTCATAAACTTTTATTGCGCCCTCTTCCTCAGCCGTCAGGTTGATCAGACTCAGCACCGCATCCTTTGCAACAGTGGCATTCGCGTCTAGTGTCAGTCCAAAAATGGCCATTAGCATATCATCGAGGGAGAGTATTGCTTCCTTGCCCTCTGCACTGCCGGTCAAGCCTATCAAAACACAAATACAAATTCTATAAACACACATCTTTCCCGAGCACGTGTTGCTGCTTTAGCGGCGTAAATCAAGACTGCTGAGTGTTGTATTTGTGTTCACTTACTCAGGACATGTGTTAGTGCCACTGCTTTGAGATCTAATCGCTGATTCGGCTGCATAAATTGTATAAGTTCTCTGACATTGTCCATTTCTTCAGTTGTTTATTATTGTAAATTGTTTTTCTTAATAAGTTCGCACACTTTAAACAGCGCACAGTGTGACCGCACGCGGCAAGAAGAAAAATAATGAGGGCTGAGCATTACCTGTTGAGTTGAGGAGCATATTCTGTAAACATGCTCTGTTAAATTGTGGAACTTTCGTTGAGTTTAGTATTTTTTATGTGTTGTCTTAGTTTAGTTCTAACTTAACAGAAATAATTGTTACAGAAATAATTGTTATTATTATTATCAATTTTTTTTAAATTTGCAGCGGAGCTCAGCTTTTAAATAATTCACTTTTGATATTTATCGATTTATTATCGAAAATTTGATAATTTTGTACGTTATCTCGCAATGCTAAAACTTAACATAAAAATGTTATTCGGTGGAGCAGAGGAGTATTTTGTTAAAAAAAAATTATATTTACACTGTAGCATTCAGCTTCCAACAGCGAAACATGTATAACGAAAAGCTTAATGCTACAGAAATGCTATACAAATCAGCTTTTTCGAAAGAGCAATTTTAATTATATTTACGCTGTAGCATTCAGCTGCCAACAGCGAAACATGTATAACGAAAAGCTTAATGCTACAGAAATGCTATACAAATCAGCTATTGCGAAAGAGCAATTTTAATTATATTTACGCTGTAGCATTCAGCTGCCAACAGCGAAACATGTATAACGAAAAGCTGAATGTTACAGAAATACTATACAAATCAGCTATTTCGAAGAGCAAGAAATTATCAATTATTTTGAAGCTAGTTTTTGAAAAGCCTAAAGAATAATATTATGTTTGCTGTCCGCTCTTAAAAAAAATGTAAACAAATTAATTCTGGTACTATTCCTACAGATAATATAATTCAAACCTTAAATATACTTCCTATCTATCTTTAAGATTAAGCGTATGCTCAGTGTATTCTTAAACAGATACGGAGAGGGAAACCCATTTTGGCAATGCAAATCAAAGAAACGCTCACTTGACTTGAATTGAATTTAAACTTTAGCGATTTCATTGCAAACTGCGAAATGCGAACGATACAAACGAAATACCTCACAGTTGCAAAAGGATCAACAATTGCAATTGAGAAAGGATTCGGCAAAAGAGTTTTGTGCTCGCCTTTTGGATTCGTTGAATGAATCCCCGAAGCGGCTTTATGCGCAAAACTTTTGCTTGTTATTTTTAATGGCCGGCAATAATCGTTAAATGTGTCGACTGTGTCCTCGCCGGCAACGTGGCTGATGCTGATGCTGGTGCCGCTGCCACAGCTCCTGCCACAGCCGCTGCCAAAGTTCCAGTTTCTGTTTCAGTTTGGATGCCAACTCCGTTGCACTAGCAACAGCAACTCAGCAGAATTCCCCATTCTCATGCCCATATCCATCCCAATTTCTAGCCCCACCTCCTTGGGAAAGGGGCGTTGAGGGGCGTGCGATGTTGGCAACTCAACTGAAAATTTCATTTCGTTTCGGAAGAACTCCGCACCGCTGCCAAGGCACGAGGAGACCAAAAACTTTTTAGACTTTTTGTCGACTTTTCGCATTTTTAGTTGTGGCCAACTGGCAAGTGCTGGCTCAGCAGGATGATGGCGAAGGGAAGAGGGCAGAGAGGGGAGTAGGCAGAGGGGAGATTTTGGTCGTAGCCTTAGCTTAAATTGAACCTTGCTCGGGTGCACGGCAATGCTCCAAATGTTAATTTCATAACCCGATTCGTGCACGGCTAACTGTTCTTTCATTTATTTGTGTTGTATGTAAATTTCATGCGCCCACTGGCGAACCTCCTAGTTGGATGCTAGCTGGAATGCGAATCTACCTGTTTGCTTTTGTTGTGCCCAATGGGCCGTGCTTTTGTTTCTGTTGTTTTTATAAATATTTAAGAATTCTAATCAAGATCCAGTTGGTTGGCTTCCTGTGAGAGGACACTCGCTAACGAAGACCAGTGCCACCAGTTCCACCCCTTCCAACACCCACACCTAGACATTCCAATGAAAATGGTGAAAATGTCGTGTTGATTCTTTTTTGGTGGCAGTTTAATGTTCTGCCAAATGTGCAATCCCAAAACGAATTACAGCCTCAAATAGTTCATAACTGAATTCACTTTCTAAGGGACATTCTATTCGGAGTAGCGAAAAAAAGAGTAGTAAAAGAGCTTTGAAAATTATAAAAGAGTAGGCCATGAAATCTGGCTGGCAGGGTGTTAAAATACAATAACATTTAAATAATTAAAAACCCATTTTAAACTTACTATACTTTGGGGAATTATTGTTGCTTTTATACAAAATATTTATACACTTTAGTGCTAGATTTATTGACAGCCTTAGCACAGTTTTTAAGATAATTAAAACTTAAAACTATAACAATAATAATATTTTCCCTATCCTGGCTAGTTAATTATTAACATTTTTACTATAAAAAAAAAATTCTTCTTGCCTCGCTCATCTCCAATTTTTGCCAAAGTTTTAAGTGGCATTTTGTTTTTATTTTGTTTTAAAAACAAGGCCATAACTATTCTTAAAAACTTCCAGCTAATACAGCTGCCCCCAGCACACTCGTATGAATATAAAATTTGACTCACGTGTGGTCCGTGGCTCAATTAAGATAAAAACAATAGCAACAGCAACACAACCGCAAAACGAAGAAGAACAAGGCAGAAAAAGAGAAGAAAAAAAAGGGAGGAGAGAAGAAAAGAAATGGTTTCATGAAGAAAAACGCCATTAAAAGGAACGTTGATTGGATTTATGACTTCGACTCGATGGGGAGTGCTGACTGAGACGGCAGACGGCAAAGACAAAGAAAACTCGTTTTGGGCCACTCCTCCGCCTTTGTTGCCGGTTGGGTTTTGTTTTTTATACATGGAGCGACATGGACCAATACCAAAGCTGCATTCGGCCATAACTTTCATTTGTCGTCGACAGTCGCGGCACTTTCAGAGGCAACAAAAAACAAAAAACAAAGGTCATAATTAACTGGTAACATGCCAACCAATCCACAGCGTAATTAATTTCAACATTGCAACTTGTCAGCGTTGTTATACCCGTTGCTGTTGTTGTTGTTGCTGTTTGTGCTCATTAGTGCGCAGTGAACAAGCAGCACAGGTAACACAGGTAAGTGGACAACTTGGCCTGACATACGAGCGAGTATGGCGACTGTTATGAAGTTGACATTTAAATTAATTAACAACAACTTCAGCGACTGAAAGCTACCTTTTCTTTTTAATAATTGGGAGTAAAATTACTTACTAAAAATAATTAACTAATAATAATTAAAAACTTTTTACTGTTTCAAGAAAAAATTGTGAGGCAATGAAATTGATTTTCAAGCAAAATAGGTCTAAGAAATTAAATTAAAAATGTATCAATTAATTTAAACAAATTTATCTTATAAATATTATTTATTATTATGGTTTCTAATAAATTTAATTATTAATATAAAATATCATTATAAAATATTCATAACAGAGAACTCCTTGAAGACCAGCCTGAGACTAGAGTACAGAGAAGTAAATAATTTAAAATTATACTATGTAAAGAATTAAAGATACAGTGGAATCTGGTTATAACGACAATCTAGGAACCGACGATTTTACGTCGTTATACCCGGTAGACGCTTTAACCGAAACAAGCAAAGAAAAAAAGCTTGTATGGGGACCAAACAGTCATTGATTTTTCGTCGCAATGACCGGACGGACGCTTTAAGCGGAGTCGTTATAACCGGACTCCACTGTACTTTTACTGAACACCAATATCTTTTATTTGGAAGGAAAGCAGCAAGGTTCGTGAATATTTTTGCATGTTCTGCGAATATTAAACACATTAATGAGTATTTTTGAGAGACAAAGCGTGCGTCTTAACGATCACAAATGGCAATTTGCTGAGCTGGAAGAATACGCCGGATATGAATACGGCTGTAAAGGTCGAAGACGTAAGGAACACGATGCGCAAGCCAATTGAATGGGGAAAAACACACACACACACACCCACACACACACACACCCATGCAAGAAAGCATAAGAAAAAGGGGTTTGTTTCGCCATCTCAGCTCAAAGTCATTCATATTTATGCATTGTTAGGACACGAGGACACAAGGACATATCTTCTGTACGTGTTAATATCCTGCCTGGCAAACACACACACGCACACCCACTCACACACCAAGTCAGAGCTTTGTGCGATGCCGTTGTAAAAATGAAATGCCGCTGCAGTTGTTGTACGAGCATCGACTGAGTTGGGGAATTGTAACAAGGAAAAGCAACGTGCATCCCACTAAATATCGCCATTGAATGGTATACCCTGTAGAGCAGGAGGGGACAGGGCGGGGTAGATGTGTTGCGCATTCATTAAAACTTTATAATCACCAAACATGAACGATACGTGTTTCGATTGCAAAGTGCGTTTTATGCAGCCACAATGCGAACACATACATATATTTATGTATGTACATGTGTGTACTAGACAACCATTTATTGTACATTAACCGAAGTCGAGAAGGAAGTTGAAGAGTGGGGAGTGGGGTGGTGGAAGGGGAAATGGTACTGCAGCATATGTGAATATAATACCCACTTATTACTCCTGGCATGTAATGCTCTACGATGTTCATAATGTTCTCATAAATTGAATGCTCTGTTTGCAACGACATGTGAGCAATTTTAACTTTTTATTTACTTATGCTAGTCTTTTGAGGGGTTTAATATAATTGCTAAAAATATTTTAATGATTAATCTATTATATTATACAAAAAAAAAAATTTTAATTTTTTAATAATTTTTAATTCTTATCTAACGAGTTTATAAGTTTGACAGTAAAACCGCTTCAGATGTCTAGAATTGATTGTTATTTTAATGTATTTCCTTACTTAAAATATAAAACTAAATCCCTTCATTTCATATATCCGTTAAATAAATTTTACTTTATACTTTTCCATATTTAATTATAATTATGTTATTTACGTAAAGAAAATATTGCTAAATACTTTAATAACGTAATAAAAAATCATTGATTTATGAAAAAATAGAAAATAAATGGCCATAAATTAATGTGACATGAACAAATTTGTACTCCGGGTACCCTTATACCTTAGCTTCCAGCTAACTCCTTTGAGAAAGCGTTCATGTGGCTTGAATCATTCAGCTTCACAAAAAACTTAGAAAATGTTTCATTAATTTATTTTAAGTTTAAGCAGCACTAATAGCAACTTACATACGTAATCATACATTGCTTTATATAGTAAGGAAACCTCCAAAAAATATTACAGTTCCTCAATGAATTTCAATGCTAATATCTTTGCTGACTCTCGTAGGTTTTATTCATTTGGTATTACGGAGTCTCCAGTTCTTCAGCATAATAATTTCAATTTCTACATGAATATTGCTGCTGCTTCTCTCTTCCGATTTTTTTTCGTATGCAATTTTAAAATTTCCGTTTCATAATTATATTTATGCAAATGTGCAGCGCACTCACACACAGGGGTGAGTTGCCATGAATATGTATAAATATATGGCATATATGCATGGGTGTGCGTGTGTGTGCCTGGCAGCTTCTGGGTAGAATATAATTTTCATTTTTAATATTCTCTCACATGCCCCGGAGTTTGTACATTAAATTTATTTATTGGCGCAAATATTGGATCGGATGCCGTTGGATCTCTTTGGTCTCTTTTCAGCCATTTGCATTATGTGTCCACTGGAAACTCATACATAAGTAGACATGCACATGCCGCATGTGGCAAGTGGCAAGTGGGATGTGGGATGAAGGATGCTGCAAGTGTGGGATGCAGAAACTGTGGGTGTTTAATGCCAAGTGACAACTCGCTGCAACTGAGACAAGTGAGTGGGCCGACTCTAATATAGTATATAGCAGATGCTACGACTTTACTCAGGCGTATATAGAATATCCAGAAGATTCGTGTAGAGCACAACTTGTTTGAGCTACAAAAGATGCCAAGTTCAACTCAAGGAGTAGGGAACGGAGACTGGGACTAGGCGGAAGGGCAGGAGGGAAGGGAGGTGCTGCCTGTTGTTTGCTCAAATGGAATTTCCAAAGTCGTTTAGCTCCTTATTTTTCTCGTTTCGCTTTTCTTAAATGCCATTTTTTTCCATTTCGTCCGCATTTCGTCCGCATTCAGACAGCTGCCGTTGCCTTTACCATCGCCGGAAGCTGTTCCGGGGGTGGCTGTGCGGAATTCCTGAGTGGAATAACAGCAAACGGCGAGAGCCACAGCCGAGTCACTGCCGAGAGCAACATGGCTGACTGCTCTGCTGGCTCATAACCCACCCCTTGAGAGTCAGAGAGTCATGGCCACTGCCATTTGTTTGCTTTTGCCGCATTTCTTTGGCTGTTTCAGCTCCTTCGACTGCTTCGGCTGCCAACTGTTTTCTCATCTTGAGAAGCAGGAGCTGGAGTGGCAGCAATAGCGTCTTCGGTTCCTGCTCTGCTCCGAAATGCCATTCGAATAGTTTGCTTAGGTTCATTTTACCCAACCCCCATCAAGACGCAGCCTGGGGATGGGAGTGGGCAAGGAAATGGAAGGGGATGTGGATGAGAATGAGGGTGGGCACGGCCATTGTTGCCAGAGTGTGCGCTCGTAAAGAAGATTTATTGGGAAGACGCGCGCGTTTCTTGGTCTTCTCTTAGGGAGGGAGGTGTTTGGGGGTGTGGTGTGTGGTGGGTTGCACGTTGCTCGTAGCATGCCACAGCAGATTCCATTTGGCCGGGCTGTGTCCCAAGCAAGGAAATTGGGTTTGCTTTTCCATTTCCCTGAGACTTGGCAGGCTACAGCTACAGCTACAGCTTGCTAAATTGCTTTTGTATGGTTGGGGAGGGGAGAGCCAAGTTGGAGCAGGGGGGGGACTCAAGAAAAATTACTTTGCTCACAAAAACAAAGATTGTATCTGTGGGTGGGCGGGTGACTGTGTGTGTGTGTGCTGGGTAGATAGGAATACTCTTATTCCTATATCACATTTCTCACATCTGAGACTAATGCGATTGTATTTTTTGGTAGAGGTTTTTTTTTTCTAATTTGCATTTAATTTTTTGCAGCTGTTACTTTCTGTCCGCTGCTTTCGCCTAATTTTGCCGCCTTTAAGTCGGTAAAAATTCTGAAAACGTTTCGCTTAAGTTTAATGACGCCTCACATTGAAAGATAAACATTTGAATGGTCTCGGATTAAGCACTCTCCGAACCACTTTGTATGCAACAGGATGCCGCCGCTAGGTGGTGTCCCTGTGCTTCTTTCGACTTCGACTGGCTTCACGTTTTATGCTAAATATTTCTACATTTGGACTTTATTATAAACGTAAGACAAACAACAATTAGATTGCGAGATTACAAGCTTAATGGAGGCAGAAATCATAGGTCTACAAATGGAAATTCAATTAAATATTTAGAATATAAAAACTCTTATTTCATGCAATAAATTTATAAAATAGAATAGTGTGCCACATTTTTCTAAGTAATTAAATATGTGATCATATTTTTAAATAAGATAAAAATGGAAAAAATATATATATTTATGATGAGGTGACTTTATAAATAATTATATATATTTAAAAACATTTTATAACGCACCAAAAATGTACTTGTCATGCACTTATCGATGTCCATTGAAGAAATAAAAAAAGTATAAAAAAATTATACCATGTAATAAATTTTTAAAATCTAAAAGGATGTGATATTTTTCTTAGTAATTAAAAACTGTGAGCATATTTTTAAATAAGATAAATATAGTAAAAATATATATTTCTGACGAGGTGATGTTTTTAATAATTATATATATTTAAAAACATTGTATAATACACATAGCAATATGTACTATTATAAAGGAAAGATAATTTCTTAACTACCCTACAGGAAAGCACTTCTTCAAGGACAAATTTTAGCAGTGATATCTGTTCAGTTATTAAACGAAACGAGACCAGTAAAAATGCGACCAAGGTTAATTGCCGTTGGCCATAAAAAACACAAAGCAACTCAGAGGATATCATAATTCACGCTTATTTGCTTCACCTGCGAACCTTGCACATCGAATCCGGCTGAAATAAAAAAAGCCATAACAGGTAAAAGATAGAGGTGCATATGCCATAGGTGACCTTCTCAGCCAGGACACGGCAACGAGCACAGCACGAAGTCGAATATATCTAGTCTAAGTACCATTTGCTAAAAGTAAAAAATAAGCAAAAAACATTGAAGACAAAGGTAGAAGGAGAAGGAGAGGAAGAGGGAGCGGGAGACTGAGACTGAGCTAGAGGAGAATATAAGTAAATATTAAAACATGCGCGCGAAACATACTTGAAATTTCCCACAAGACCCATAGAAGAAAATCGAATCCGGAGTCACGAACCGAACAATTTACCTGTCCCCGTTTCCATTTGCTTCACTTGCTCCTCTGTCCTGCCCCTGCGCATATCGTTACGGTATTTGCGCAGTCTCAGCCTCGTCCTTAATCTCGTATATTCTGCACAGTGCACAGCCGGGATGGGTGGGGAGACACAAGGCGCAAGGGGGTAAAAGGGTCCTGCGGCGGCGCCGGTAGAACGCCCATTACAATAAACAAGAAGGCAGCGGCTCCGTCGCGTATCGCGTTCGTATCTTCGGATGTCCTTTTGCCATCATTGGTGGAGAAAAAAGTCAAACGTTTTTCTTTCATATTTTCCTTTTGCCCTTTTCTTTTTTCCTTCTTTTATTTATTTATTTTTCTTTTCTTTTTTTTTTGGCGCTTCAGTCGCCGCCTTATCCCTTTGGGATTTTTGCGCCATTAACGTGAATTGCTTTTTGGGGAAATTATGTGTACCCCGCACACAGCAGCTTTAATGTTTTGTAAATTCACATAAGGAAACCATTATCACCTGAAATATGAAAGCAATTTTCCTGCATCCTTTCCACTTTCAAGTTGCTCTTACTCGTCCTTTGGCTCGCTTATCTTCATGCTTTTTTTTCGAAGGGACTCAAGTTCGATGCCTTTGGAATTTGAAATTCTCTAAAGTATTGTATAAGCTGGTAGAATGCACAAGTTTTGCTGTAGCGGCATCAGGTTAATCGGTTTAGGAATCTTGCGCTAAATATAGTATAGCTTTTAGGTCAAGACTAAAATAGTAAACTTAAAAAGGGCTAAAAAAGTTTAGCTGGAGCTATGGAACTATGTTAAGCTTGATATGAATTAAATAATAATAATAATTAATGATATGATATACAATTAATTTTATTTTCTAAGGTATCAAAGAATCGGTATCAAAGAATAAGGTATTACAATCTTACAATCAGTAGGTAACTTACTTTCAGCAGACTCAAAGTGACTAAGTGTTAATAACTCTTCTAAGAAAAAATTATCATTTTATTTAGAAACTTAATATACCAACAAAAAGACAGAAAGCTCTAAAATATCTTATCCTAAAAGTTATAGTTCTCATTGAAAATTTAAATAAATAAATACATTGATAATATAGTGCTTATTAGTTAGTACTAAGTTAACCTTTCGATAAACACAAATGCTGCATTAATGTCAATATTCGAAAGCAACAACTGAAAAAAACTAGTAAAAGAAGACGTCGAAAGAAAGTAAAGTGCTGGGAAGGGGAAAGGGGAACGGGGAAGGGGGCCCACATCAATTGCTGGCAACATCGTGGTATCGTGTCGTTGTCGCTATTTCGGTGGCCATAACAATTCTCGTAATACTTCGGGCATCGCCGACTAAACGATAATCGCGCGTAAATGCCCCACTAAAATCAATACAACGACTGCGACGACAATGGCAACGAGGACGTGGACGAGGACGAAGTCCTTGGATGCTACAGCAGCGAGTGGCATTCAGTATCAGTTTCACCTTCGTTGAAGAAATCTCATCCCTCCCAGTTTGCCATCCTTTTCAGACGCAGTTGGTTATGCACATGCGCTTGCCAACTGCGACTTCTTCGGCTTTTCTTTTGTGTTTTCCTTTAGATTTTTTTCAGTTTTCTTTTGATTTTGCTTGGCTGTCATTGGATATAACCATTTTAGTTGAGTCTATTTGGAGTGTATCAGCTATGGATTTATTTAAACGCACTTTTTCGATTCGTTTTGCGAGTCAATGATGAGTCAACTCTCATACAAGTTTTATCCCAAATTAAAGAATTGTATATTAATTTTATATATATTTTTTAAAACATTATTTAAGTACTGTATCAGATTTCAAATAAATTTATTTCTTTTGTATTTAACGACGTCTGGTTAGCGTAATTAAAAATTATCTTTCTCATTGCAAAAATATGCATATAAAATGGGACACATTTATGAATTTATGCGCCTTTCAATGTTGCACTAACTACGTAAACTGGATGGTTAACTATGAAATCACATAAATATTAATTTGCATTTCTTCACATGATTTAGTTGCAAATTAATTTCAATTATCATTGAGATAAATGCGTAGAAATGTGCAGACACTGTAGCTGTAATTTGAATATATTTGTTGGGGAATTAAACAAATTGAAACAGCGGGAACTATTCGCAACAAAGGCCAAGACAGGACTTGGTAATAATTTAGCTTTTCTTATGACTTCTAATAGGCTAAAAAATTATTCATGCTGAGAAAAGACTTCAAGTAAAAGTATCTGTGTTTTATTACCTATATTAAGTATTTGCAGCCCACAACCTATCTGTGCCTGCTGTTTAGCTACTGTAATCAATTAAAGCAACTCACCTGTCGCTCGATTAGTACCTAGCAAGTACCTGTGCCACTCACATTAGCATTCTCAATCGTAGACGCAGCTTCCCACGAGCATCGCTGTCGCCGTCGCCGTCGCTGTCTCAGTCGCTGCGACGCATGCAAATCGGACCAGGGACAAACAGTTGACATTTTGTGGCCGCAGCTGAGCGACAAATATACGAGTAACCATAAAAATAGTTTATGACTTTTAATTACGGGCTCAGCATGAGGTCGCCGAGTGAATCGTCGTCGTGTTGTTGGTTAAGTCGCTTCTGAACAGCAGCCAACGGAACACGGCCAACTGCTATTGGTAGTAGAAAGCGTCAGAAGAACGCGAGTGAGAGTGAAAGAGAGAGAGAGAGGGAATTGGATTCAGGGATCCAGAAAATGGTAGGACAGCCTTCGTTCCTTGCTTTTGTTTCTGCCTTGTTATTTATTGGTTTTTTAAGCCACCATTTTTGTGCCTGCGCCGTCTTTGTAATTTCTTTGAATTATATCTCAATTCATTCCCGACAATAAATTTGATAAATTTCTCATTTTGTATACCTGCCCGCTGGGTTCCTTGAATCGATCGACGGGATCGGCCATGTTACCAGCGTCTGGTAGGGGAATGGGGGACAGAGGCAGAGGTAGAGGCATAAATTAATGGACGACTTCGACATGTGCGTGGCAAGCAGGCGACCAGGGTTGTCGCTGATTAAAACGTTCGGGTCGAGTTCCTTGATCGTTAATTACGAACGCGGCTCGATCGCAGGCAATGCAAACGATAAAATGAAACTAAATTTAAATGTTTAATTCAACTGACTCAAATGGAAAATTAATTACAAGTACGAATACGAAAATGAATACAAATACAAATATATGAATATGCAATGAGTTAAATGAATGACTAAATATTCACATAATTAATTTGTTATTTGAATCGTTTGCTAATTGAAATGTAATTTTGCAAGCAATATGTAAAAAGCTCAAATATTTTCAATCTTAAGTGTAAGACTTAATTTATTTAGTTAATATTAATTATAAGTATTTTTATGATATTCAAAGTGTGCTATTATTTTATAGTTTTTTTCTATCAATTAAATAGTTTTATTGTTTTGAAAAATTATCAGTTTTTGTTTGCATTTTTTTATGGCGCACTATGACGCGCACACCGCGAGAACGTCCAGAGTAGTTGATCGTGGTACGAGTACCTTCGAAGATGCTCTACAGTCCCCCGAAAAAACACGAAATCTTTTTATTGCGGCAGCCGTAAGCAACATTTGTGTATTTTTCTTTGGAACCACCGTTGGCTGGACAAGTCCAGCAGAAATTTTGGTCTTAAAGCAAAATGCTTTTGAGTTTAAGCCCACCAAGGAGCAGTGGAATTGGATCTGTTCAATGCTCCCATTGGGTGCACTGTTTTGCAGTTTGCCAATGGGTGCAATAATGAAACATTTTGGTTGTAAGCCTTTGATGATGATCCAAGTGCTGCCCTACTCCTGTGGCTGGTTACTGTTAATCTATGCAAAAAACATTTATATGCTCTTTGTGGGCCGCTTTCTACAGGGTATGTGTGGAGCGGCCGTTTGTCTGGCCGTACCCGTGTATCTCGACGAGATTAGTCAGTGGAAATATCGTGGTTTCATTGGCTGTTTCTTTTTTGGAGCCTTTCTCTATGGCATTATCTACAGCAACTTGATGCTTTCCTGGATAAGTGTGCGAACCTTTTTCATTATAAATCTTGTAATCATACCAATTTTTGCACTACTCAAGATAATCCCTGAATCACCAATACGTTATATTTGTAATGAGAAATTTGACAAGGCTTTCGAGAGCTTGAAATGGCTGCGCAGCAAGAATTACGATGTGGAAGAGGAGCTGATTATACTGATCGAATCGATAAATAACGAAATTGTACCTAGCGCTGGTTTCTGGGCAGATCTCAAGCACGTCTCTCTTCTGGGAGGTGTGCTGAGGAGCTCAGTGCTGATGAGCTTGCATCAGGCTGCTGGAGGAATAGTGGTAATCCTTTACTTGGATTATATTCTGCATGATATAACCGAGGGAGTCTATTCGTACAAAATAATTTGGACATGCTTCTTTATGTTCCTCGGGCATCTGACATGTGTCCTGCTGGTCGAGAATCTTGGTCGACGACCCCTTCTAATGTTTTCCTCGATTGTTATGGCCTTGTGTGCTGTGTATCTCTGCTGTTGGTTTAAATGGTCTCTCTCCCACGGCTTGCAACCGCTAACTGGGCTAGTGATGTGCGCATATACTGCAAGCTACTGTATGGGCCTTGGACCAATCGCCTGTCTTCTCAATGTGGAAATGAATTTGGCCACAGTTCGACATTATGGATGTGCTATTGCCAATATTTGTGCATGGCTAACAGTGTTTTTGATTTGCGAATGGCTTAATTTTGCATTACATAGTCATATTATTTTCTACTTCACAATCGTTTCCTGTCTAATCGTATTCCTTCTTGCAATTGTCTTTATTCCCGAGACCAAAGGACTGTCGCCTTACAAGATAAAACGCAGTTTGGAAAGTAATCGGCAAAATTCTTCATCCAGTCTTGACTAATCACGATTAAATGATTTTTTAAATGATTCCAGTCTTTATTAACAACTATATTAAACTCTTGACTAAACCAATATCAACTAAAGAGATTTTTAATAACATTTTCCATCAGTGTAGCTGTATCTATATTAGTGAGTGCACATATGTATGTATCTGTGTCTGTCTGGATGCGTGAACTTCTGACAAGTGCAAATATTTATGCGTATTTGATAGCACTAATGGGCCATTAAATGCGTGCGCAAATACACACACAGGGTGTGGGAGTATGTGTGTGTGGCAAGGATGAAAATGTACCTAAGCGAATCTAAATGGCATCAGGGGCACAGAACATGCAAAATCATGTACTCGTAAATCTCTTTAATGCCAACGGCCTCCGGCCAAAACCCTCAGAGAGACAACGAGTGTGGGCGCAGGTGGGAGGGACTGTGGGATCCCTTCCTTACTTTCCTGCCAGTTGCAAGTGGGAAGTACCGTTTTGCCCTTTCCCGGAACCGCCCACATGCAATCACATGGTAGATGCTTGTTTACCCCCGGGCCAAAAGAACCAGAACCAGAAGAAGCAGAGAGATCCGGCATGTGGTTGGGCTTCCTTGCGTAATGAAACTGAATATGTGTATGTGTCCGTGTACACAGCAGAGGGTGTGTGAGTGTGTGTGTGTGTGTAAGGTGCTTTCGAATACGTATTACGTAACTAACGAAAATTAACGTTAATAGCTCTGAGTATCAAAATAATGGCTAGCAGCTCCCTCCGCTCCCTTGGCTCCCTTCGTTCTGCCAGCTTCCTCCGTCCCCGTTGCGCTATCAGCTCGGCCGTGTTTCGGATTGGATGGGTCGTTCATTTGGGTGTAGGGCAGACCGTAGTCGGGGCCGTAGTCAGCCATATAAATTGCTAAAACTCATTCCGGACTTAGGCAAAACGTGAAAATATTGTTACGACCTCTTGTGCTGTTTTTGCCCCCTTAGATTTTGTTGCTGCAGCTTCGGCAGATTCCGCCCATTGAAATAAATTTGATTTTAGTCGCAAAATTACGATATTCGTGCACTTAATTGGGAAAAGTGAAGCAGCGATTTTTAATGATGTTGTGATTGCAAACAACAAACACATTTTCATGGGACGGACACATTTTCAAAAATACAAGATGTTAAAAATAAATGTTGATAATATTTTAAAAGTTTGATCTTATGTAAAGGCTGTAAGGATTTAAATTGATTAATCGAAAGTAGAAAAATAAGATAGAAAGTCACTAAGGAAAATAGGAATAGGGAAAGGGAAAGATAGAATTATACTTAAACATAACTTATGTAACTAATTTAAAGAAACATAATCAAATAATGATAATAGAAAAGTTAATTAACAAAATGTTAAACTTTAATCATTTAAAAAATTATTTTTTAGCTTATTACACTATAATTTTATTTTATTTTTTTTCGCATATTACAAGTATAATTTTAAATGTTCTTTATATCGTGAAGTTTTAATTCTAGCACGCATCTCTCAGTAACTTAAATTAATCTAAGCTATGAACCCAAACCGCTTTAAAAACATCACATTTCTTTAAACAGGATTCGACTTTAAATCAAATTGTTTTAAATATTGTTTTAAATCTTCTCAAATTAAATGCCACGCTCTTTAAATACTTTACATTGTTAAATGTTCAATTAGACGCAAGTCTTGCATGTTTACACTGTGCAATTGCCTTTTCAACAAAATTAAAATTTCAATTTGAAATTCAAAATGTGGAAATGTCCTGCAGGACCTGCCCATCCCGCCCCTTTAACATCCCCGAGTCAGAGTCCAATATTTTGCGCACTTTGTGTGCGTGCGAGAGAACGAGTATATCGTTAATTTTTATTGGACAGCTTTTGAGATCCTTTTCGCATTGAAATCGAATGAAATTCAGTTGGTTGTTTGCTTGTTGCTGTGGCTGATATGGTCTCCCGGGATGGTTGGATAAATGGAAACTGCGTGCGCCAAACTGGAGGGAGTACTGTACTGGGTTCATGTTTGGGTTTCTGTTCGACGACGACCAAAACGCAATAAGCAGTTAAAAAATACTCGTAATTGCAACGGGAGTCATGCCACTCGAAGCATCCATGGTTCATGCCCCATATGAGTTGTTATTGCTGTTGGTGTTGCTGTTGTTGCTGCTGCTGATGTGGAACGTGCACAGTGCTATCTACAACGACAACAACAAAAACGATACACTGTGGAATCGTTTCTCAGAAAATTCATTCATGTAAAAAGGAAATTGCTTCGCGAGCTGCCTTCCTAAAGACTCTATGCATATTATTGGCCAATTCTACAATCCAATTCAGTAAAAACTTTAAAATTTCCTTCTTTAAATCTGTAACTTTATACTCGAGAGTATTTCCTATTGTTCTGCACTTCTTATAGCTGGTGTCCAGTCTGTACTTTGTGTGTAAGAAAGTGTAGACAAATTATTATTATGGTTCAGTTAATGCTTTTTTCTAAAATATCAGCACAATTTCTGTAATTTACAAAAAGAAATAGAAGAAAAATAACGAGCGGGAACAGCGAACGCATCTTACACAATTTTCGTTAAATACTCTATGATTTGGGCTGATTTCAAAAGCTTTTGGTATTTTATTTTATAAAACGGAATTGAAAAGATTTATTTTAAAGCTGTAGATAGTTGAGATATTTAAAAAAATATTCAGTTTAATTTTGTTTGAATTTGTATTAGGCTAATCTTGAACCCTTCCTTGAACCTATCAAAGATTCATGTCATTTCAGTCCTCTAGCTCTTTACATTTGTGTTTCAGTTTAAACAGCAAATCGGTTAGTAAAAATAATTATACGACATTAATATATGATATAATTTAAAGTATATGTAAACTTGTAAATACTGACTGTTGACCTTTTTTGCTGTCCTCAAATTGTAGCGTACTCAGTGTTCGGCTACTTCCAGCTTCCGTTCAGCGAGTCCTTTCTCTCTGGTCTGCTTCTCTTTTCTTTTTGTCCGTTCGTTATTGCTATAATATTGTTTGGCCGTGTGCGGACCTCACTGTAGCCCCTTTTGTTACTGTTGTTGTAGTTATAATGGGCTAGTGGCAACAACGGCAGCAGCAGTAGCAGCACTTCTTCCTCCTCTTGGCCACGCCAACGTGCCGGGAAAATGTTGCCCAAATGGGTTCATATTTTGACGTTTAATGTAGCGAAAATGAAGCAAGGATTTATGAAATGCGCACGTTGCCCTCACAGATCGTGGGTAAGTATCCAAATGGAAGCAAATATTTTCCAACCCTGCAAAAATGTCGAAAATTGCAAATCAAAAATCAATTGCATTATTAGAAGTCATTGGAAATCACAGGGGCGTACAAAAATAAAAGTCCAGTAACTCAATTGTCTTGTGTCTAGACACTGCGACTGTACATTTTTGCATTGTCTACCGCACTTGGGTCTTAGCAGAAACGAAGACAGTTCTCCACAAAGGCTTTCCACCAATTGTAGGCTGTCAGGTGGCATCGGTGGCACCGGTGGCCTTTATGGGCCGTAGAATATGATGAAAATGCCACTCGAAGTTGGCTTAAATATGTCTAATCGACTATTTTTGGGGCACTTGACGGCAGCAGTTGCCAGTGAAAGTATTCCCACTACAGCAACCCGAGGGACACTCCCCTTCCCACTGCCCATCAGGCGTCAGGCGTCAGGGGATCAAGCAAATTGCGAAAACTATGTGCAAGATGGGCTGTTATTGCAGCAAAAACGCTTGTAATGATGACTCTAAGTGCCGTTTCCTTGAGTGTATTACCTATAAAAAATTTATACAAAGATGCTGCCAAATTACCCGTACACAAAACTGAGACTCTGTACGTCCCACCACCAATTTGCTCTGTCTCTCTCCCTTTCTCTCTTTCTATTTCTATCCCAAATAGATACAATGGCAGCCACCTCATCAACTTCACCTTTGCCCCCGAGCCGTGACGGTCTGTGATAAGAAAGCCGAAGGCAAACGCCACTTGCTTCCCCGCCTGGCGATAAAATGCAACATTAAATTGCTGATTTTTTCTTGTTTTCAAGCAGCAAGTGGCAGCAGTTCATTAGGGTGGCAACTCTGGATTCCTTTTGCCAATGGGCAATGCATACCAAAAAGGGTCTCACACTGGGGACAATCATCACAAGTGGCTCTCAGCCACGATTCCTGCTCTGATTCCCGACTCCTGCATACAAATTGCAATTATTATTTTTGTAATTATCTGATTTCTTAGCTGAAGCTAAGGCCACTAGTAATGTGGAATAGTTGTATGGAAAATATTCTTATTGGGAACATATATGCAGAGTTTAAGGAAAAAGAAATTGAAATTTTATTATGGTATTTAAATTAAAAATATATATCAACACTCCTACATACCATACCATAACAAATAATTACTTATGGTTAAATTTAAGTAGATTTCTTAAAGAATCTCCACATACTTCCCAGTTGCTTGACATTATCCTGTAAAATTAAAATGTGTTATCACATATCTCCTCATTTCTTCGTTAATAAATTCTCATTCGAAAGTAGAAAATTAGAAAGAGCTCAACAAATTGCAATGAAAAAGAAAAATGCTTCACATTCTGCAGGGTTATCCCTTGGCGCTCGTAGTTTATGTTTACGTAGAAATTAAAATAAACACTAGAATTAGATTTATGGGATGTTTGTATTAAGCCGCTGTCCACACGGAGCACAGACCGTCAGCGAGAGCCATCAGAGAGCAACCCAAGGACTAACAGGAGTTACCCAAACCCACCACCACCAACACCGCGTGGCTCAACACGGGCGGCCATCACGAGTCTGTGGCAGCATAAAGCGCAATTCAAACCCATTTGGGGTGATATCCATAATGGTTGAACCACCACCCGCTTTGTGTTTGCTTACACACGCCACCAACTCCAACGACGGACGGTAGCGGTGGTGGTGCTTTTGGTGGTTCACTGTCTGCTGCTGCTGCTGCCGGATTTAAATTCTAATCTAGCTTGGCACAACGGTGCCCAACCGACTGGAGACCGCTGCGAGCGCCGCTCACACTTATCCGGGCATGGCGGTAATAGCTTTATCTGCTAACAGAATTATGGCCAGTCGCTTGATTCATGATCCGACATTGTGGACGTTGTTGCGCCTTTGTTGTCACTCGTTTCAGTTCCCGTTTCCGTCAACCTTTCACGGATTCTGTCCGGGGTTTCCACCATCACGAGGGGGAGGAGAGCGGGGATACAGGAAGCGCTGGTGTTGCCATTGTGAAGTTCAGTCGTGAATTTGAATGGATGCATTGGCACAGGAGGATACGCCAGCCGTACAGTATGGGATATTCGTATAGTATCAGCTAGATATTGATGCACCTTTAGATAGGGATAAGAACGAATACCATACTAATTATAGATATAGATATAAGATAAGGATAATAAAAACAACACTTGCAAAATTCCCTAAATTTTATAAGTAAATTAAAACTATTTCAATATACACTGAATAAAATGTGCTGTCCCTATTTGCATGGCCTTGACTGTGCTGCCCATAGATATGAGCTGATCGACTATGAACCACGACGATGAGCGGGCAGAGGTCACAATGCAATTTTTGCTATCTGCACGCGCAACAGAGGAAATCCTGTTTCGACGGGGCAGAGACAGACTCCACAAAGACTGAATAAATACACACATACAACTACACACACTCTCACACACGAGCACCCACATCTAGGCACATGGAAAATCGATTTTCAGAACAATAAGGCGGGGCAATGGCTACCAAAAACCCGGAGTTGGGGTTGGCTCTGGGGTTGTTTGTTTAATTTTCCGCAGTGCAAGTGATGAAAATCTATTGAATGTGCGGCCATGCTGGAGTTTCCGTCACTGTGAAAATATTTACTCAGTGCTGCAGCTGAGCTGCCGGTGCAGATTGAAACGGAAGTTCGTTTTAAGACCCAAGGCGATGACGACGATGATGATGATGAGCAAAGACAACGCCTGCAAATCCCTTGGAACGGTGGGGGAGGACAGGCCGTGAATGATACGCACTCGTTTAAATTGCCATTTAATGTCAATCCAATGACAGTTATTTTAATTGTGTTTGGGTGTTGCGACAATTTATGTTATGGCTGTAATTGTTATAGCTATTGGGATGTAATTTGGATGGTAGTCCGTAATATTAAAACATATGTATGTCTAGCGACAACTTGTAAGATTGGAAAACAGGAGAAGAGACTCGCAATATATTTTAATATAAGACAATGATTTGTTTTATTAGGATGAAGTGAAATCTGTTGAAACGATTTAAGACAAATAAATATTATAGAAATACAGTATATGTTTATTTTAAAAGCTAGTAAATAAATTAAGGCTACAACAACCCTAAAAAAAAAAATAGATCAAATTTTTAGTATTAAAAGCAGAAAATTAAGTTGTATAAAAATAAAATATTTATATATAAACACCCAATGAAATTATTCTTATGTTTACCACATTATGTCGGGCCCAATAATCCGCAACACCGTCAACAATCCGCTCCTGTTGCCAGCGCCACAAACCAGTTTTGGGCCTCTATGCGGACATAAGGGCAGTTGCGGGCTGAAGCGGGACAGGTAGAAATGCTTGGTCTCCCCAGCTCCCATTGCGATCCACAGGCATTCCATCAACATCCACAGGCACACACACACACGCACACAAGCACACGTTTTAAAGTTTCGAATTGGTGGAGCCGAGGGAGGGAGAGGAAAGTTTACTGGGCTCCATGACCACCGCTTAGTGCACTCACATGCCGCTAGATGGCGCGCGGGTCAATTTAGTGGAATTAATGGAATTGGAATTCATGGCGCGGAAATTGAATTTATGCGCCTCGCTGAGCCGCGCCGTCGGGCCGCCGGGAAATCGGATTTTAATGCGCCATTGAACGCTTCGAAATGGCTGCGATTTTCAGCATTGGCATTGGCAAATGCAGCGGGACTTGGTAGGAACTCGCTCGCACTCCCGCCTACCAAGGAGAGACCACCTACAGCATGGGCCAGCAAAAGTTTGTCGAACTTCGTACTCGTAGTCGTAGTTGTACTATGGCTAATGTCACAAATAACGTTAAGGGGTGTCCTGTGGAAATGCCAGTACGAGTAATTAAAAACACGTTTGTCCTTTTTGGTTTGCTGTCCCAGGAGTTGGGCCATTAGACAGCAACAAAAGTTGCTCGCATTCCGTTGCCGTTGTCGTTGCATGGGAAAAGTTGAAAATAAACTTTGCGGCATGACAACGACAACAACAACAACAACAAGAACACATAACTTGGTGATGTCAACTCTGGCGTTTGGTTTCGCATTCCCCTTTCCTTTTCCCTTTCCCTTTCTCCTTCTTTGTTTTGCTTTTTGGCCCGTTTGTTGTCGTTGTTCACCTTTTACCGTTTTACCGTCTGTCAGTTGTTGGTTGCTGTTTGTTGTTTGTCGTGTTGGCTGTCAGTTGATTAACGCCAAAAGGACACGATATGTTTTTTGCTTTTTTCGGCACTTTTGCTGTACGAATCGGAAGAAACATTTGAAATATGCGAAAAGTAAACGGCAATGAAAACGTGTAAGATCGATAATTAGGGCTAGGTTTGGGTTTCTCATGGCTAATGAACAATAAATCTAATGGGTAACGAAACAGCTGCAAAGATTGTACTTCTCAAAATTTAACCAGATTTATAATAAGATAACTTGCAGAATTCGTTAGAATGAATAAGGAATTTTAACATATTCTAAAAAAAATATATTTAATCAGTAAATAATTCATTTATCTATATTACTTATTAGAAATCTACTTGTATAATATTAAATCGGAAGTATATGATTTTTTTTATTATATTTATATTATATTTTTATTTGTTAGTTTTGGTTTAGGTGAATTTTACATTGCGTCCTTCATTTTAAGAAACTTTTGGCTATCAACCATTGAATTCCCAGGAAAAGTCTTATATTAATTTTAGATTCTTTAAGATATATTTATTCAAAACATAAACGACATTTTTGCTGTTTACTCTTTATACGATTTTATATTATCGTTGGGTATTTCCATAACTTTCGTCGACAATTCTGTTTAATGCAATGAAACACTCGAAAAGCTGAATTTATGCCAAGAATTTTGGCTAAGAAAGTGCTTTTGGCAAAGTGCTGAATCGTCCTGTTAGAGACAGGAGCTGCTTTTCGGTTCTTTTGGACCATAGCCAAATTGTGCGAACTTTGTACGAATTAATTTGTTCAACTTTTCCTGATATATGGTTTAAATAAAGTGTGTGGGTTGTGAGTGTGTGAGTGTGTGTGTGTACGACCGCTAAGACCGCAATAAACCCACATGAGCCCGGCAAAATGATGCCGAGTGTCGGCCAGAAATCCAATCTCACAAATCACATCGATAAAGCGCCAAAAGGCACGCAACCCTTTCGACGCTCCAATACACACACACAGGCACACACACGCATTTTCTAAATACATATATGGCCGCTATAAGCTCGCCTTAATTACACTTTACACACAGGACAACCCTTGGGCCGCTGCGATGCTGCAAATCCCACCCACAATGACCGACAACCCGGTGAGAAGCCCGGTGAGCAGTGAATCCGGAGAGAAACCCCGGAGCAATCCGGGTACAATATGCGAGACAATTAAGCATTCATGGTCGAGCTTAAATTTTGACATTTTGTTGTTTGTTTTTGGGTTGATATGGTCCATAATCAGACACACGTCCTGTCCTGTGTCCTTCTTCGTTCTCTTGATCCTGGCGACCATTTTATAATGTGTATATAGCAGCTTAGTGCACCCGGGAGACCCATTGCCGTCGGCACTAAACAATTTTATCATTTTTAATCATCAAAGTGGATTTCTCTGCCCTGCTGTCTGTATGCCCGATGACACAGAGTCGGATTAAAAAGACATATTAAGTTATTATCAGACTTGGGATGTAAGTACACACAGAGAAGAGAACAAGGAGTTTGCTGTACTTACTTGTAAACTCTACTGTATTTAGTGGCGGAAGTGAATTTGGATTACTGGAAAATTGTTAATAAATATAAACTTTTCAGTAAATAAAATATGTATTGGAAAACACTTTCTTTTTTCCCGGTGTAGTATTAGAAATGGAGTGGCAAACTGCGTCGTAGAGCTGGACAATTCATGAATGCTTCAACACACACTCCACTTCTTCAGTCGATTGCTTTAAGCCCTGTTGGCTGCCAAATAAAAATTCAAAGTGAAAATATTTTAGCGTATGCATAAAACATGATCTGAAGAAGAGAGCGGGTGTGGAAGGTGGAGCGGACACGACTCAACACTTGGAACAAAGGATTGCTGCCAAATTGGTCTGAATTGGCAGAGGAGATGGAGAGGTGTGACAGAGGAGTAGCAGGGGACTAGCGCTCATGGTTAATGCATGATTTAATGTAATTTGGACGCTTGCACGCATTCTCCACTCCCAGCCACCATCATTGTTGTTGTTGCTGCTGCTGTTGTTGGCCAGGTCCAGCCAATTTGGCAGCGCATCAACACGCCATTTGGGAACCAGAGACGCAGTACTGAAACATGGTTAGAGCTGAAGTTGGCAGTTTAAGTTGTAGATGGTATTTGAGGCAGGTGCGAGGCTGTAGACGAGGTCTGGGCCAAGTTGTCTGTCTCAGCTGGTACATTGCGCAAATTTCCATTAATGGTCACATCCTTGCTGGCAAATTGGAATCAGTTTCAGCGGCACATAACTCTGCCCCGACGGCTACTTAACAGCCGTTTATAGCTAGAATTGCCTCCACTTCAATTGTTCGTGAATGTTTCTGCCTCCAATCCTCCTCCATCACTCGCAGGCATCAATGAGCCATTGTTTTAAGTCGCTTATAGCGAGGTTAAGCTAATTTCGTAAACTATTCCCCAAAGCTGAAAATTACCCAAAAGAATCGGGTGAATTTTTGAGGCATTCTTGGCTTAAAGTTGTTGGCATTTTTTAAGTTTTACTAAGAGTTAAAAATTTATTTTTAAATAAACAACTACTTTTTTCTGTACATTTATTTCTTTATTATAGTTAAAATAAATGTTTAATATTTTTAAATTGTTTCCTATTCCATTTCCCCCTGTAAATAAGCTTCAAGTGCAATTCCAAGTTTAAGCTAAAACTTCAACTTGAAACGCAACAATTGAAAGGACTTAGCTCTACACATTGTCAGGCAGCTATAATGTATGCAGAGTAAGAAGAACTTTTGCACGTTTAATTGGCCATTTGGCTGATCAAGTTGCACGTGGCTGGCAAAGTAAAAGTTTCCGATAGAGATGTCGTAATTGCAACACGTTCAACGTTAGACCGTTAGGTCCATTAGGTACAGTGCACACACTGTACACTGTACACCACAAGAGGTATATGTATCAGCAAACCATTGCCATATCCGTAGCTGCCTTTGGGCTGTTGTGACTCACAATTTTAGAATTAAAACCCCAAATGCATAAATTGCCGTAAACCGCAAGAAAACTTTGGCCTGCCCGGTGAGCATGGCTTGGCTCCTACGGCTGCAAACCGATGGAGTTGCTCTTGAAGATGCTGGCACAAAAAGTTGCTTAATTTAATGTTATTTGCATTTTAGCATATAAAGAATTTTGTGTCTTAATCTTTTGACTCTGCGGCAGCCTTCGACTCTGACGCTTTGAATATGCTAGCACTATTTATGCCCCAGACGTGAGTCGACGTGCGACGAGATCCAAAGCGACCTTATATCGCAGTTGAGACTGTCGTGACTGGCTGCACTTTCTGGAGATGTCTACGTCTCTGCACTCCCAATGCCAGTTCCAATCCCAATCCCGATTCCATACACGATTCCAATCCCAGTTTACTTTGTTTGTGCATCACAGAAAGGGATGCAAATTTATTTCTTCATTTGCATATTTTAAGAAGCTCGTTGCGATATATATTTTCGCCATCTTCGATTTCCAATATTCATGGTATTCCTACAGAGCGCAAACAAGGCACCTTAACGCACCTAATCTCGCTCTCTCCCTCTCTCACTCTCTGTCTCTATCTCTTTCTGAGCCAAAACCCTTTTCTACCTACTGCCAGCTTGATGAAACTTTATGAACTTTGGCTTTGCTACATCGAGTGTACTATAAATTTTGGGTTGTTCGGCTGATTGCCTTTCTTATTGTTGTTGTTGTTGTTGTTGGTCTCGTCGTCGTGCATATAAATTGTATCTGTATCTTTTCAATTGTGCGCAATCAGCGAAATTGTAGCGCAGCTCGTTTCTCAACAGTTGCTACAAAATCCGGTCTCCAGATCCAAAAGCTCCTACCAAATGTAGATATAAAACTTGGAAGCAGTGAAAATGTTTTAATTATATTTTAGGAAAATAATTAAATTATTAGAGAATAAAATAAGTATAAACGAAGTACAGTTGAGCCTCTTTATAAAGCACCAAAGGCAGTTGAAGTAATAATTTCAGACCTTTTAAATAATTGCGTATTCCATGGATATAAAAAGTGGCATAAAATTATGCGTTAACCCCCCGATGCTTGAACTGAAATCACATTAGAATGCTGGCCATATCCTTATTGATTTATAATCCGAATAGAAATCGACTCGACGACACTCACTAATAACTCATTTAAGGCGAATGCCGTGCGAGGAATCGAAAGCGATTATGCAAATGGCAGGAGAGTTCTGGTGTGGGTGAGGGGTGAGGGGTTGAAGGGAGCGGGGAATGAAACGCGTCACGCAGCACATAAATATCTGCGAATGCTTCTAATAATAGCACAATGAAGAGAACTTCGAATTATTTCCATTGGCAACTCAAATGAAGCGTCCACAATTGAGGAACCATTTTTTTATAGACGCCATTTGCTGCATGGCCGCTTTGGAGGTTGCAGGTTGCGTTTTTTATTTAATTTTTAATCTGGCAAAATTTATTTCACACTCGTTGCAGTCGCTTCCCGTTCCCCTCTCTCCCTACCTTTTCTGCATTTGCAATTGTGTCAGCGGCTTCCGGACGTATTTATGAGCTGCGGCTTGGGACATTTGAGCCGTGTTGCTGTTGTTGTTGTTGTTATTGGTGGCATGGTAAATTGAAACTCGGTTTTAATTTCCAGTATGCTGCTCGGCCGTAAATAATGCAATTACTCATCCGTATTGCAATCTACTGATAAAAATATTTAATTGGCTTTTTACATTTTTTTTGCTGGCCACTGCAAAAAATCGAAATTCATTTTGCTACTGCGCATAAATCCTTGAATATATACTATATATATATTCATATATACAAGTATTTTTTTTTTTTGCTTGCTGATGCAAAAGCCTGATAAATAATTTAATCGAAATTGTTTTCATTTGCAGCGCAAAAAGTGAAAAATAATAAAAAGAGAGGAAAAAGAAAAAAAATAATAATACGCACTTCATTTAAAATTAATTTATAATGACGCCGCTGCCGGACCAGCCCCAGTCATGTTTTATGCCTAGGTTCGCCCCTGGCTATATACGATCCGACTCTAGTCGTACCGATTGCCAAGTTAACCGCCCATTCAGCTAGCCAGCGATCTCGTCTTACAACGTTGCATGTTGCAGTTATTTTTATAACTAAATTATATACGCCTTGTCTCTGTCTTTGGGCCAAGACTTGTTCTCTTGGCCAACCACAGAGTATCTAGCCAACTTGGGTCGATGGCGGAGTCTGGCCTCTGTTTCCTGTTCGATTTATGGCGCACAAGGAGCGCGAAACCATAAACAGCTTTTATGGCGTTCTACTGGATTATGGCCAAGTCGCAGTCTCCACAGAATCCTTCTCCCTCTCTCTCTGTGTCTCTCTTCCTCTTTCTCCCTCTCTTTCCATTCTGATTTAATCAATTCGATAAATTTGCGGCCCACTTGCAATTGTTTTGCTCGTTTCTGGGCCTTTTTCGCATTGGGTTTCAATTAAATATTCAAGTCGTTCGATTTGCTCGACTGAAGAGAATTTTTGTTTGTTGTAGAGAAAAGGCTAAAATAGCTAAAAGTTTGACTGTGAAAACAGTTTCATATTGTAGTTTATATACCAACTTTAGTTATGAGCTTTTAAATCACTTAGATTCTTACTAAAAGCGACTTTTTGCCAAATTTGTTCACTCCTCTCCTCTCAAATAAGTTGTGCGCAAACAAATGACTTGGAAAAGCTATGATAGACACGCCCCTACATAAACAATCCTCATCTATTTGAACTAAAACAAATACATAATTTTCCATGTAAGCGAAATGCATTCATTGGCATTTGTATAATGAGAAAAGAGAACTCACAGTCGCAGTACAGCTTACTATATATACAAATACATATATATGTATATTCTCTATATCGTCTCCAGTTTCGACCAAAAATTGTGAGCCAAAGTTGTGGCTGTTGTTGCTGTTGTAACTGTTGTAACTGGCTGTCGTGTTGTTGTGTGTAACAGTCCCCTTGTTGCCCCCTTGGGTTTATTCATGACGCATAAATCTGGTCGGCAACACTTTATGCGAATACACAAACAACACGCCACCACTCGCCATGTACTCCTCGTAAATTTCGCAAGAGCAACTTTTTTACGAAATTAAATCTTGTTACAGCAACAACAGCAACTTCAAATACATACGTATATATAGTATATATACGTAAAAATACCCTAGAATAGGGTATAACAAGTTTATGTGGCAATCGAAACGAAGAATGACAAAATTTGTAGAGTATATACTATTATAAACTTCAAGTAAATGTAAAGAAACTCTCATTTATGGTATGTTCAAAAAGCCCAAAACTCCCAAAATTATATGTTAACACAAGTGCAGGGTATCTTACAGTCGAGTACTTCCTACTAAAGCGAACTTGGTGTTGCTACGCAAGTCGCCGCTCTGTCGTCTAAGGCAAAGTTTTTGGAACCAAATCAGAAATCTGGTCAAGCTTCGACTGGGGCCTGTAGGGGGAAAGGGGACTGGCGAGGAGGGGCTAGGTGTGGATCGTAGTGGCGGGTGGCTGTTTGGTGGGTGTGCTGACTTGGCCGTACGCGTGTTTATTGCTGCCGCGGCGTTGCTGCTGCCGCCGCCAGAGGCAGGAGATTTAGCATTCGAGCAGCCGTGCCACATAAATTGCCACAGCACGGACCGTGCCCAGAAGGAAAAGGTGGGCGGACACAGTGTACAGTTTGTGTATATCTGGAGGAGAGGCTGCTCTAGGATCTGTAAAGAGTAGAATCGACTATATATTGTATTACAGCAAAGGGCCCCAGCAACAACAACAACAACAACAGTGGGAGCATAATGAATGCGGTCAGCTAATTGTTAATGCACTCGCCATTATGAGCACACAGCGGCAACTCGTAAATGTAAAATGCATTTTAATTAACCCTCACATATATTTCACTTAAAGCATTTCAATGCAAATTTTCAGTACCAACACGGAGAGCCCTTCTCATTCCCCCCCTTAAATATGAGCTTCAGTTTGCCACATTAAATGTAATTATTTGGCACAAATTGCGTGTTTAGGATTAATTATGTTATGGATAGCCTAATAATGCGCTTCCTAAAGTGCAAAAAACCACATTTCAAATTATGGGCCGCTTTAAACTCTCGCTGATTGGTGGATTTCATATGTTATAGAAATTAACCACACGTCCAAATTGAGTTCAACCTATGCGTGATCTGAATTAAATAAGCTGCTGTCTTAAATGCAGCAAATAATTTGGCTAAGCTTTGGATTTTATTATGAAATTAATGCATACAGAGTGGAGAAATAGTATTTAATATGGCTAGGCTTAAAGCTTTTGGGGTTTAGTTAGTTCTACAGAGTTCAACTCCCTATCGTTAGGTGAAACCCAAGCTAAAAGTGGTCACAGGTCAAGCTGTTGCAGCCGGGATTGAATTTGCTACAAAGTTGCAGCACACGACGACATCACCAAGGAGTACGATGGTGTCGATGGCCACAGGCTTGGAAATATGCACTTCATAAAGTGAAGTTGTCGTTTTTTGGTGGAAGTGGGGGAAAAATAACTGTGTGAGGTTTATAGAAGGTCAATTGAGTGCAGCTGGAACCTTGGCAATAATCGTTATGCACGACTTTCACGGCAAATCTCTAAAGGGCAGGTTGCATCATTTTCCACACCTAATAAAAAGATGAGCCCAAAAAAGAAGTAAATCATAATTATGACAAAAAAGAGAAAAAAACATGCACACAGTCAAGGTTGGCCAGAAGGTGAGGTCAGGTTGCAGCTCATTAAAAACGCACAAGTGCAGTTTCTTAATTACCGAGATTCGGAGCTGAATCGGAGCCCTCTCTGTTACTCTTCTCTCCGTCCCACTCCAACAAAGGTAAGTATGTGTTGCACCTTTTTAATGGCCGACGGTGTTGACCTTGGTGCAAATTTTAAGTGGAAATTTTAAGCAGACGTTTTTTTACGATCTTTTTATGGCAAAAATATATTTTTGAAAATACAAAAAAAAACTGTTCCTGCCGCGTTTCACGCCGCGTAGCAAACAGTTTTGGATTTGGTTTTTTAGCTGCAACCTCTGGAAATATATGATTTATGATGATGTCCGTGACCCTTTGGCAAACAAAACACACAAGCAAAGATCGCCAATGGCTATAGCATCGGTTCAGAGATCGGCGACTGCTGTTTTGTAAACACTCAGTATGAATCCCAGTACCTGGCTGCTAGGACGTCCCGATTTAACTTCAAAACACAACTCATAACTCGCGACGGCAAATGTGCTTACAAAATATACAAAATGAGTTAAAAATGCATTGAAAATGTGTTAAAAATATTAAATGCATGTGGTAACAAAAAGTGTGCTGAAATGTGTGAACAAAGTGCATGTGCGAGTGTTGTGTGTGTATAAGGATTCAATACACAAATGTTGAAGATGTCCTTAAATTATGTTAACCAGTTATGCAATCAAATAAAAAAAAAACTGTGGGCGTTTGAGTCATCAATATTGGAATATACACTCCTTTGAGTCAATGTTTGAATAATTTTCACGCATGAAAGGTACTTGGATTTTATTATATATAAAAAATAACTTTGTTAAAGTCGGTTCAAGTCAAACAATACTTACTAACAATATTAAACAATATATCTAACAATACACAATTTAGATGACAAAAAAATTAAAAATTCAGCGTTAGAAAAACTTTTATATTGTTTTCTTTTGATAAATACATTTTTTAAAAATATTTAAAAAAAAAATTGTATTTATTTAAAAAAAGAAAATTTTGCACAAAACACTTAAAAAATTATATTTCTTTTAATTTACAATATTATAAATTCCCTTAAGTCTCCCTGTATTCCAAAACAATTTGAAATTTACACAAACCATAGAAGAGTAAACAAGAGAGAGGGGAAAAACTGAATTGAAAGCAGAAATAAATCTGAAAGGTAGCAGATTCATCTGATGGGTCGACTCGCATCTTGACTTCCCATGAGTCTCTGAGGCGTTCGCTCCTGAGTTTTGAGTAATTCCGCGGAATAAGCAGCGCGGCAGCCATGAATTCTTTTCGAAAGGAGAAAAAAAAAACGAAAATCAAAAGAATAACAGGAACAAAAACTGAGGTACACAAAGCAAAAGACTAAAAAAGAAAAATCTTAAGAGAGCAATAAACAACATGGTTGACAATCTTAAATCTTGCAAGTTGCAGGGCACCGCAACAGCTACAGCTACAGATACAGATACAGCTATAGCTACAGCTAAAGATACGAATGCGAATGAATGTCGCAGCCATTATGGTATGGTAGCTTGCTCTTCTTTCCTCATGGTTGTTGTTGTTTTGAGTTGGTTGTTTGGTACGACCAACAACACACTGAATGTCTGCTGCGGTCATTGCTATGCTGGAATGCAGCAACAACAACGTCGACGTTTGAGCCAGGCCAGTTTAAAGGCTTGGCCTGGCCATGGCCGGGCCAAGACCCAGACCCAGACCCAGACCCAGACCCAGACCCAGACCCTGGGCCCATGTCTCTTAGGTAGAAACAAGCACGTTTCGGGTTGCCTGCCTGCTCCAACATTGTCTTAGCTCGAACTCAGCCTGGTCTTGGCCATTGCCTTTCTTTCTGACTGTCTTTCCTTCGTGTTGTTTGTCTCCTTTATGGCTTCTTTTCGTACCCTTTTATCTGCCATATATCTGTGATTTCAGATTTTTCTTTTCAACGCACAGTGGTTCAAAAGAGCAATTTCATTGCAACTATTAAAGTTTGTTTAATTTAAATTTTGTAATTATTAGAAGGGTTAATTTTTAAACTAAATAATATTATAGAAACAAATTTAATATGAGGCGCTATAATATGCTATTTCATATGAAAAAAAAAACATAAATATTGTTAACAACCTTTTATTTATTAACAAACGGGTTGACTTATTTAAATAAAAACTTATTTAATCACTTCTTTGGCCCACTATGCCTTGTTGTCTACACTTTTTTTGGGGTCACATTTTCGTGCTTTACAGGTAAAAAAAAGAACTGAATTTTCCACTGATGTTTTTTGGCTGATATCGTGTGGCAACGTCTTGGCCATGGCTGATAAGCGGCACGCACACACTTGAGTTATGGCTGTCAAGTTAGCCGGCCATTAAACTAGTCAACCCGTTAAGCCGATCATAATTGGCCGATAGAGAAGAAGCTCTTCACTCCACTGCTGTTTAACGACTGTTTAAACACTTGCCTTTTGTGGCATACAACAATTTCAATGAGCAACAATCAAACACAGACACACACAGAGCAGAGACCGACGACAGACACAAAGGCATTTGGCATTTGATGTTTATTTAATTTACCGCAATTCATAACAATTTCATTTACGACATTTTTACTACTGGAAACAGTCGTAAACAATGTTTGATGCCACGAGCCGCATGCCACGAGAGGCGTCTCCGCCTCCGTCTCGGTCTTCGTCTGGCTTGTCTGAGCTACCGTGTAATACACAAGTTCCCCGTCAGTGCATTGGTCTGTTCCACCGGCAATTAAACACCAAGTGCAGTGGAGAGCAAAGCAGTCGCCCTCTGTTCCATCGCCTCCCTCATCAACACCCGCACCCCGGCGATTTATGTGCGTTTTATAGATCGTAAAAGTAACACTAACAACAAGGCCGTTGATTTTATGATGTGTTGAATAGCAAAAGCAAGGACGAGTGCCAGTCACTTGTCCACATCCACATCCAAATCCACATCCTCATTCGGTGTCCCTTTGAACTGCGTTCCTGATTGGACTCAAGTGCAAGCGCCATCGTAAAACTTCGTTTAATGCCTCATAGCACCATAAAGCGACTATAAACAAAAGTGTTTATACCAGCGGAGGAAAGAGAGAGCTAGACACCAAAAAGTGTCCGAAAGAGCGAGATAGACAATTTGTGTAAACTATGTGTGTGTTTAGTGTATTTGAGTTGTGATTTGATATGGATAATTAGTTGTTAGACATGTCATAAAAACATCGTAAAATCTAAACGATCTCGAAATTGATTGAGTCATTGTAATCATACAAGATTTATCATAAAAATGCTATAAAATTATATTTAGCTTACTAAATTCATATAGTCACATTAAAGTCAATTAAATTTTGAGTTATGACTGAGCTTTCGCAAAATTAAATGTTCAGTCAGCACAGGCTGCAAAGGCAAACAAACTCGAGTGCACTGCTGGCTAATTACAGACAAAAGCACAGGGGAAAAAAGAAATAAACCAACAAAGTATATACTATGTGCTTATATATACACAATCGTATCTATATCGTGTACGGTCTCCATTATTAAGCCAGTCAAAGACGTGTTGATAAGCAGTGCCAGACGAAAGACATACACGGACCCGGTGCCAGTCCCAACTCAGACCCAGATCGAGATCCAGTACCAGTACCATTACCAGACCCAAAGCCATAACCAGAGCCATACTCAGAGCCATAATACAGACCCACGTAACGGACACAGCAGACTGAAAACAATTGAACTAATGACGTGACTATGGACAGTCGGCATCGGTGTGCTGTTCATTCGCTCATTCATTCGCTCATTCCCTCATTCATTCAACAGTTTGCCTTAAGTATCCAGTTGAACTGGGGAGCAGTTTGGCTCATTGTTATCATTGGGCATGGCAGACTTATGCATTGAAAGTGTTGTTAAATTACGTCAAATTGCTTAATTCCAATAATGAAACGGACCGACCAACCAACCAACAAACCAACCAACCACTTTAATGAAATTATAAATTTTCGTTCAAGTTTTTGAATGGAACCAAATGATATGCAAACCACATGAAAATGAAGCTCCAGTCGCGAATTCAATTTTCTGTATCTGTAGCTGCATCTTATTCTGTGTATCTTTTTTTGGCGGCGATCGCACCTCATTGCGAAACGCCTCGCAAAGCAGTCGAGAGCATTCCGGATTCCAATTTCGATCCCGATTCCGATCCCGTCCAGACGGCGACGACGACGACGACGGCGACGCGTTGAGAGCCGTTTAATGGTCCCATCCAATTGGTCGTTAATGTTGCTTTTTATTTGCCTTTTATTATGTCTGTTGTTGTTTTTCTTTCGTTTTTGTTTTTGTTTTTGTTGCTCTTGCTGTAGACTTACTCAATTTTATTATTGTTTATTTATGCGATTTTAAATAATGCGCCGCAATTCAAAAAGATAAGACGCGGCTCGTGAACTTTTTCTCTTGTTTCTTTTTTTGTGTACATTGATTTACTGCCAAATTATTTATTAGACGGGTGCGGGCGGGTCTAAACTTTTGCTTTGGATTGTTCCAACTACACTTTGGTAATATTTTATTGAGTTTTTTTTTTCTGGTTTGCTTGTTTGTTTATTCTGCCTTCCAAACAAAACATTATTAGCTTTTTGTAAGTTTTTTGTTTTGGGCGTCAGATAAAAGCAAACAAGAAAATCCAAAAAGTCTATCTGAAGTTTCTTCTTATTTATGTCTGTTGTTATCGTTGGCGTATACGCGATATTTCAAAAATTTCTATTTGTGCCAAAGAACTCGTGGGTGGCTCAATTTGGCTTAGCCGAACAATGGAAACTATGTGATATTTTTAAACAGTTTATGCAGCAGTTTTTCGAGTGATTTGTGAGCGTAGATTGGTTTGAAAAATGTGTCAAGAAGATATGGAGTTAAGTAAGCTTAAAGATGATTTTAATCTGAAAGGGAATTTAATAAAATATTTTAGTATATTCCCGGCAAGTAACAAATTTTATTCTTTAGTTCCTAAAAGTAACTTAATAACTTAAATACTAAATGCCATGGATAAATTTAAAGTAAAATCGAGATGTCTTTCAAGACTAAAAGGTCTGTTCACTGGACTTAAAATACTCTTGGATAAATATTAATCCTCTATTCATATTTGTATAACTTTGTAACTTAAGTTTCCCTATACAGGGTATAGAAAAGACAGTTGCAAATAATTTAACTCTTAGACAACCGACTTATTTACATTTGTATGCACTTCTGAGTTTCTCTTTATATTTCTGGCGCCATTTGATCAAGCATTTCCCTTGCTTGCGTGGAAAACTTGGCGACTCACGTCCTCATCAGTTTGTTGTCCACTCCGCCATAGGCAATGCCTCTGGCCCTGGTCAAAACAAGACGTTGACTGCGCGGGCGTACAACAACAATCACAGTGACTACAAGAAAATCAACAACGTGCACAGCAATTGTGAGTTGGTTCTGGTGACTTTTGTTGCCACTTTATCATGGTCGCGTATCATAATTTAAGCGAATCGCATGCAAGCAGACAAGTCGACAACTGGACAGACAGATGGACATGCAAGTCGTTACCTACACCCACACACACACACATACATTCGTTGTTGTCACGCTAACAACAACAAAACAACAACAACAACAACTGCAATGAATAAAATTCGTTGACATTTGTTGCGCTGAGTAAGCTGACTATCAAAAGTGTGGAGCTGGAAAGGGGATAAGTGGGAAAAGGGAGGGGCTGGTCAGCTGAACGTGTGCAATCTTGTCTCTGTTTAGATGCAGATGCTCTGTGCCGTCCTCTTGCTGGACAAAATGTCTGACCACGCCCACCCAAAACCCTCTGTGCAGTCATTGACTTCCTGCGACATGTTTTTGTGCTAAAAATTCGTATTAAGTATTTAATGGTTTTGTTTTCATTATGTTGCCTGCCCCAAAAAACGTCGACAGTTTACTGGCCATTGATTAAATGAAATGACCAGTGCTGTTGGCCAAGAGTCTTTTGGGCCAAAACACTGAAATTAGTTGGCATTTTAACACGAACGAACACCTGACGCTAACACTTCCTGCAGTCTTCGATGAAATGGACTGGCACTAGTATCTCTTTAGTCAAATGGATTATATTACCTGTGTGGAGAACAGGTGTGTGGGGAAGGGAAGGAGAGCTGCTCACATGGCTTACCTGTCTGGCTATCATCGTTGGAGCAAGAAGAACAGACACAATGGGTTATTGAACGATAATTCCATTTAAGCAAATGTTCGCGTTGAGCAACAGACTTGTCCAAATTATACACCAGTGCTCCCAAGTCCCTCTAAGCCCCTCTTTTCTGCTCACTGCAAACTACAAACTGTTGTTCATATGAATTAAAACCAAATTGAAAAGTTTTCTCAAAATCAACTCCACTTTTTTCCTCTTTGCGCGTAATAACAGTATGTACTTCTGGCTTCCTTTCCCTTATCTCGTCCTTCTTTTAACCCTTCGTGTGGGCACACACATGTGTGCGTTTTTGTCGCTGGTTACTGCATTCAACAGCATCCAATCCGTCGAGAAGATGCATTTTCTCTTAAACGTTTTACCCGTCATATAATGGCTTTAATGACTTTAATGGCGTACGGATAATTTGGCCAACGGGCAGTTGAACCCCTGCCCACCTGGCTCCCCCCTCTGCAGTGTGTTAACCTCTTTGCAACTCTTCTCTGCCTTAATTGACGAAAGTTACGGGCCTTTGGAGCACATACACAGACTCACACACGAGTTACAGTTCTTACCCCTTTGGCCAACAGAAATACCTGTAATTTGTTGTTACTGCACTGCGTTTAAAATGCAGTTGATTGGCTAAGATACAGAAGGCTGTGATCTAAGTGCAAGTACTTGTTGCATTGAAAACTTCAAACCAACATAAATCAATGTAAGTCATCAATCATTTTGTACTCAGCAAACTATTTATTAGTTTAATCTTGAGTGCACATTTTAACGATACAAATCAATTTATCAGTTTAATCAGATTAGGTACTTGAACTAATGGTTTAGATAATTCTAAAAAAAAGAGTTTTAGATAGTTTAAAAGTACAAACTCTTTTGCTTAAGACTTGTATAAATAAAAGTATTTAATTATAAAGACTTGAGAGACAGTATGATTCAACTAATTTCCAGTATATGGATCTACGCACATTAAATAACCTTGAAAACTCAACAGTTGAGCGTTAATGACGCTATATTCATAAAAAATAAAAATGTTATGTACATATAAAGGAAACAGGTATGACTCGCAGCAAAAAAAGAACATACGAATAAGTGAAACAAAAAGAACGAACAACGTGACAAGGTGACACAAATCAAAAGGTGCAACATAAAAAATAGCACTGAGAAAACAGATAATTAAGTAAAGTGGAAGAAGAAAAGTGCCAAATGGCCAGCAAAGCGTCGGGTGGAATGACATGAGACGACAACAAACACACGGCTAGATGATAGAAAGAGTGGAAGGGAGAGAAAGGGAGAGAGCAAGAGTGTGCGGGAATTTGTTGAATGACAAGTCGCTCATTTTCAAAGAAATTACCAAAAAAAAAAAAGAAGAATAATATGAAAGACAAAAAG
The DNA here is from genome assembly GCA_018152125.1 of Drosophila dunni. NCBI lineage: Eukaryota > Metazoa > Arthropoda > Insecta > Diptera > Drosophilidae > Drosophila > Drosophila dunni. The sequence continues at coordinate 16,509,576 of JAECXC010001917.1, read as the reverse complement.
AAAACATTGGAAAATGAACATAAATTGTGGGAGACAGAACCAACAGACAACGCAGACATTTTGGAAAAGTGGTGAGGAAAAGCGGAGAACAGCTGCCAGAGGGTGAGGGTACAACTGCGATCCCCTCGCTGATGGACATGTGTGCTCTGTTGAGCGGGGGGCGGTGCATATGTGATGCCTGCACATACCCAAATTAGTCAGAGAGAAGTCAATTAAAAAGAAATTTATAAAAGAAATGTACGAAAACGAAAAAGAAATGAGAGGGGAGTACTTAAAAACGCGTTAATTAAACAATATTTTTGATAATTATTTACAAAAAACATTCCTGCTGAGCATAAAAAGTGTCGCCTGCTTAAATTTATAAGACGAACCAACGATACGCGATTTTTTCATTAAAATTCCAGAGGCATCAAACGAAAAGAGACGGAAAAAAATGCTTTTATTATTTTAATTACCAATTTTGTGCGGACTGACAAACTCAGCTGGCACTTTTTGCCAGTCAATATTAATTTCATAAAAATAACTTTGTTGTGCCGCCATTTTACTCTTGTTTGCTGTTTGTTTTTCTTCATTAATGTCCCTTACCAGAAACGTGTCTTTTGTTTCTTGTCGCACAGCTGCGCCCCAAAAAAAAAAACCATGTTGAACCACCGGGATTGGGATTTTAGGGAGTGGAGAAGAGTGGGGAAAAGTGCAGGAGGAATTTGACAACTGGGAGCTGGAACAGCGGAATGTTTTCTTTATAAAAACTCCCAACTGAGCGCGACATGCGACATACGACAGACATGGCAAACATTCATAGATAGATGCGCATTTGTGGCCCCTTCGATAAACATTTATTGGGCAATCCAATCACGGAATTCACGTTCAGCAGTCGTGACAGTTTCGTTAAAATGCTTTTTGTTTAATTTTCCTTTCAGTGCTTTTTTCTACATTCTTCTTATTATTTTTTGCTATTGGACTAAAGAATTATGTTTGCTTTATGAAAACGAAATAAATCGAATATGTGCATGGGATGGCTAAGACAAAAGAAATAAAACAAATGAAATCGAAACTGATTGTGATGGGAATCCGGTTTTGTTGATTAACCATTATTCATAAAAAATCCATTTATATGAAATATTCATTCAATTCGACATTCGTTTATTATGTAAAGTATTTTCCCAAGAACCAACTGCTAATCTACGATCTCTTGAGTTTTTAAGGTTGGGTTTTAAGTGCTTCGAGACACTTGACATTATTTATATTGCATTTAATGCATTGGCAGAGCTAAAAAGAATGAGAAAAAAATATGACATAACCCAAATGCTTATTGTAAACTATTTTAAATATTTATTAGAGTGCTATTGTGTCTCCTAAGTTGACTTCAGCAGCAACACACATAAGCTGGCTTAAAGTTGCTTAACTTTATATCATTTTATATAGTTATATAAACGTTTTGTATGTCAAAACACCCAGAACGCATATTATGCAGCAATTTAGTAAAGCACTAGTAACAATATTTTTACGATTCATCAAGGAAGATGCTGAGACGCAGACAAATTGCCATTTGATTCAATGAGGTCAAAACGACACACACACACACACACACACACACATACAAAACACAGTTAGCTCCTTGATGGGACAAGTCGGTGATTAGGCGCATCATCTTGGGGCAATTTGTCACCACACAACGAGCGACGGCAGGCAAATGGCCACTAAAAATCATTTAAAGCGAAATAAAAATATTTTTTATAGCATTTTTATAGTTGTTGCAACAATCTAATAACAATCCAAATAATTATCCAAACAAACAATTTCACCGACGCCAAAGCGACGGCAACAGCAACAGCAAACGCTCAGAGCCTCAGTTACAGTTACTGTTGCTCCGACGGACGATGAAAATGAGCCATAAAACGGACATAAAACCACAGTGCGATGCGCTACTGCTGGTGTTAGGCCACGCCTCCTCTGCGACAGCGCTGTCGACGACAAGAATGACGCGCATACGGAAGCCATAACGGCCATAACGATAAGTCAAAGCAAATGGCGTGTGCAAGCGAGACAGACAGAGCATCGAAGAGAGCGAGAGTGCGTGCATACGAGAGAGCGCTTGCCTTGCCATGAGAGAGCACAAACTGCGCACCCTAATGGCTGCGCATTAAGCGCTGAGTGGCTTGTTGTTGTTGTTGTGGTGGCTTGCTTTGTGCTGTTGCTGTTGCTGCTCTCGTCGTCTCTGCCTATATCTGTGCTGCTCTCGCTCTCTTTGACGAAATTGTCTCGCTCAACTGTAGTGAACCTGCGACGGAGCCACGTGTCTCTCGCATTAAAGCAAGTAAATCGCCAGTTGAGTATAATCGATACACAGCTCGTTCTGATTTCATTCGTGAGAATTGCTTTTCTCACGCTCTTCGACTTTGGCAGCGCGCCGACGTCGCCGGTGAAGTGGCTGTTGTTGTAGCCATAACTGTCGTCGTTTATGGCCGTTTTAAGTGCGACTGAGATGGCCTCATAATCGTTTGCTGAATGTTGCTCAATTGTTTGCCGTTACCGACGCTCTTTTTTTGTTCTTCTTCGTTTGGTTCCATTCCCCTTTGCGTTGCGTTGCTCATGCCCCTGGGGGTATTTGCATGTTTGTTTGCCAATGCTGCCTCTAATGATGTTTGCGCACATTAATTAGTATTGATTTAATTAGTGTGTGTTGTCCAGCGTCGGACTAAAAGTTTTACTCCACTCTTTGTGCCTTCTCACTCACACTTGTCGGTCGTATTTGCTCTCGCTCTCTTGGCGACTTATTCGGGGGCGCTTTTTGCTGCTGCTCCAGCAACAAAAGCAACAACAACAAGAGCAACTCGAAAAAAGCTCTCGCGCGCGCATCTGCCGACTTAGCACGGCTGCCAGAATGGGACATAAAATGTGCCAGGCAGTTAAAATGTAGATTTAAGTAAGTGGAAACGAGATCGTTACGTTGGCGCATAAAAATAAAAATCATTGTTGTTGTGCACTGATTGAAATAAGCAGCAACAGCAGCGGCAGCAGAAGCAAGAAAATAGCACGAGTTTTCCGCCCCAACCAACAGACAGACAGAGCAACGTCTCTGCCAGCGTTCATTTCATGTACTTTTCACTCGGTTTTCCTTTGAGTGAAAATGTGTGTGACTTTGAGTTCAGTTCACTTCTTTTTGGGCGAACATGTTGCGAGCATTGCTCCCCTTTTCGTGTGTCGTTTCTTTTTCTCTCTTTCTTTTTCACACTCTCACTCGAGATCAATCGGAGCTGTAGGCTCGACAAATATAGTCACAGCACCTTTTGTAACACCTTCAACTTGTTTGTTTCGAAACTCTGGGCTCTGTCAGCTACGCCAGTGTTTTTACCTTTCACACATTCCCACTCATGCTCCCTGCTCTGCTCTGCTCACTCACTCATTCCATTTCTACCATTTCACTATTCATTAATTCTCGTTGCTTTTTAAGATTCTTTTCATTTTCATTTTCATTTTATGCTTTTTATGCGGGTCTTTATGACTTTTATGGGGTTTAGTGCGTGCCAAAAACGTAAGAAAAAAAAAACAAGCCAACAACTTTTAATTGAATAATGCCCAAGCGGCCGCCGGCGTCGGCTTTTCGGGTTTGTTATTGTTGTGGTTGTTGCTGTTGCTGTTGTCTGGGGCGTTGGCATCGACGCCCGCAACGGTAATTAGGCAGATAAACATTTAATTGGCAAATTCAAAATTGGAAACCGCCATGAAGTCGCCATATGCACTTTAATTGGGTCAAAAGACTGTAAGACGGCAGCCTCAGTTCCGGAAGAGATTTGGATTTTAAGGGATAAATTGATGAATATTAAAAGGAAGTGAAACATGTAGAAATGGGAAGATACGTCTAACTTTTTTCGTCCCATAATATATTTTATACAATGAACAAATAAGTTTAATTATGTAACCTTTTTATTTTATGCCATTCTAACTATTTTTAATAGTTGATATTATTTAACCGCAGGCAATCAATCAAATTGAAAAATGAACTTTTTTTCAGTTAATTTACACTCTTTATGAGGTAGACCTACTTTACTCGGTGGCAACTCTACTCAGCGTAAAGTTTATGGCCCCAAATAATTAGCTGTAGTTAAATGCAGGAAAAGGTAAATTGTTAAATTATAAAATAAAGCACAAAGCAGAAACTTAATAATATAAATAATCAGCAACTGCAACTTGTCGCATCGAGGCACTTGGCCCGGCACCCGGACGCAAACGGGTCGCATTAATTGAAGTTTTTAATAGGGTTGCCCTTTTTTTTTTTTGCTCGACACGGACGGAGGGACTGGCGGTGGAACGGACAGAGGTTGGGATGGACGGGAAGTGAGTGTAAACACGACATGAAATGCTGCCATTGCCAGCTACTTACACGACTGCAACAGGAATTTGCGTGTGCAGCACATGCAGCAATCAACGTGCCGCATGCAACATGCCACATGGCACATGGCCGCTTGGACTCAAACTCGGAGACGAACTCTAGTGGGACCCCCTGGCTGGATAATGGCAACTCCTTTGGCATGCCGCGCGTGAAAGGCTGCAAAGGATGCAATTTATGACGGGCAGAGACTCATGTAATTGCACGCAACACTCCAGTCCGTCGTTGTTGTTGTTGCAGTTGCAACATTCACAGCCAGCGAGGAGTCGCCGACCTGAACGGGTCACACGAGTTTCAATTTTTCAAAATTATGAAAACAGCAGAACGCAAAAAACAACGGAAGAAAAAAAAATTATGAAAAAGGAAAAACAAACAAAGCAAACAGGACACAGGACGCAGGACACGTCCTCGTTGTCGTTCTCGTCCTGGCCGCATGTGGCGCTGACTGCCTGCAGCGAGAGTCCATTTGCCACACCAAGTGCCACACGGATCGGTTACGTGGAATGTCCTTTTAATGGACTTTACACACTCACACTGAGTGCCCAGTCGAGTCGGGTTGAGTCGCGTCGCATCCTTTAACAAACCTTTTAGAGCTTGCACTCGTGTTACGCGCTGTTTGATTGCCGTGAATTGCTGCCGCATGATTTTCATCCTTTTTCCGCCCATTTTAGCCTCTTTTGTTTGCCACAGTCACAGTTGTCACATGCACGTCATAATTTTACTGTCCTCCGCATCCTTTCAGGCAATTACGGAACATTGTCCACATTTAGAAGCGGTTGGACAGCAGCTGACCAGTTGAATAGTGAAACAGTTGGAATAGTTTTGAAATTGACCAGCTGACAGTAAACAAAATGGAGAATTTTAAGACTTTGAAAACGCTGAAATTTGGATGGCTTAAGGGTCCTTCAAGCCTGATCAAGTTGACAAGTACAGTTAACAGATAGAGACGAGTACTCAAATCTCTGGCGAAGTGTTAGTTTTGGAGTTTCTTCTGTAGGAACATTTGCAATGGCGTTGTTAGTGTCACAAGTGACGCTGAATTTATTACTCGACATTATTTATGGGCTTATCGTGTTGCCAGTTGTTGGCCTTAGCACGTTGTCAAGTGTTTATCTTGGCCCGGCCAAAGCCAGAGGCACAGAGCGACACACAGCCAGTTAAAAGCGAGAATCGCGTCAACCAAAATGAGAGAGAGAAGAACTCAACAAAAATGAAACCAAACGAAACGAAATGAAATGAAATACCAAAAAAAGCTTAAAATTGAATTTATGACTGCAACTAAATCATGCGACGAATGAAAAAGAAGAAGATAAAAAGTTGGTATAACAACAACTATAGCGCGTAGTTCGAGTATCTGTATCTGTATCTGAATCTGTGTATCTTGTAGGAGTGCTGTATCGCTTGAATGAGCCTGTCGCATGATTTAGGTGCCATGCCAGATTCAAATTTAAATAATAAATATTTCATAGTTACAACAATGCGCCACGAAAAACCTAAAAACGAAAAGCGAGAAAATCAAAATCCAAATGCGTAAAATATTCAAAGCGAAGCACACACACAACACACACCACACACACACAGTCACACTCACACAACGAAAAATGTGCGACTAAATCAAAATGTTGTCGAAATAAAACGTTTGAAAATTGAATTTCAGTTTTTTTCTCTCTTGTGTTCATCCAAATTGAAAACATTTGTAACGGAAATGAAAACCATTTTTTCTCTCCCTCTCTGTCGCACTCCCCCTGCCCTCCCCCCGCGATGTATCACCCTCTATCTCCACTACTCTCCGTTGTTGTTTGTTTTTTTTTTTTTGCTTTGGAGCTGCGTCGGCAAAAACCCCAAAAACTCGACTCGCTGGAAAGTCAACGTTGGGGTCTGAATTTAAATTAAGAAATTTATCTTTTGAATACGTCGTTTTTTTCATTTTGTGTTCCTTTTGTGGCTGTCTTTGTTTTGTAAGTCGTCTTTGTGTTTACACACCAAAAGAAAAGAAGAGAAAAAAAGCTAAAAAGATATAAAAAATCTCTCACCTTCTGGCAAAATTAAATTGAAATACATTTGATTATTTTTGATGCTCTAATCGAGGGTATGCACCTTTAATCAAAAACATGATTTAAAATTGTAGATCAGTTTTTTGATTGAGTTTCAATGAAAGTCCTTTGAACTTGGCACCTAAAAACTTACTTAAAAGACTAAAAACAACTCAATTTTCATAACGTAAAATTAATTAGTTAGAGCATAAGTTTGTCGTTTATTTATTTTTCCTCCACCTGACAGCAATCTCATGATTTATACAAAAGTTGTTCCACGATTTTAAAAACACAATGTGGATAAATAAATTAAAATCTTGGACCCTGTTTTTTATTTTTTTGGCATGCGCGAAACGAGTTGTTTCAAGTTGTTTAATTTAATTTCAAATCAAAATTTATAAGTAGATTTTGCACCTTAAGATCACATATTTATGTCCCTCGGTCCGTCCCACAATTAATGAAAGACTTTGACCGCGAGTAGAAGTAAAACAACATAAATTAGCAGCCCACTCAGATTAGAATACGAAATTACGCATCTTGAAGATAATTGCCTTAAATTAGTCGATATTTAGCATTCCATAAAATAAATCTATAGAGTAAATAATGTCATTTGTCAATGAATTTTGTTTGGGTTTCGTTCGAGTTCAGTTCTGCAATATTTGCCAAGTTTTTATTGTCTTCAATTGGGTTTTTATATTCATTTCATGCAAAATTTTGTCAATAAAATGCTCAAATTATGTGCTAATGGCAAATCAGTTAAGTTAACTCACACAGATCCCGTCCAAATGGCCATAACAATTTAGAAACACGCATTTAGCATTAATCGATATCAATTTCTCAACATATTCCGATTCATTCACATGCTGATTTAATTGTCTTTGAATATTCGCAGCGAGTCACCAACTGAATAAATAATTTGATTTTACTGTGTGAATTAATGCGTGAGAAGTGGCCAAAACTTTAAAATTGGCAAAAAAAAAACTAACAACAAATACTATTTTTGTGTTTGTCTATTAAACTTGAAATGGAATAATCTTTTTGTAATCCAATTTAATATCAATTTGAATTGGAAACTTATAATCGTGACAGATGTGACATTTGTGAGTGGCAATAATAATTTATTATTTCATTTTGTGCTAATTATATGAGGGTGTTTATTCCCTTTTAATTATGCTATGAGGGTATTATTTGGTTCATAGATCAGTTCTGATAAAAAATAAATTTACTAGTTTATTTTTGAATGGCAAAATGGAGGAAATTTGTATAGTGGGACGCAAGTCAAAAAGCTATTCATTAAATATGTTTGAATACCATAATTCCTAAACGTGTTTTTGTAGTTTACTGAAGTCTAAATAAATTTTAAAAAATTTCTAACGTTTAATTATAATTTATTGACAGCGGTTTTAAGCTTTTCTTGGTGGAATTTATTTTTATACATTTTATGTAAAGTTTTTAAGGTAGTTATAAAAAACTTTTGAGTTATTTGAGCTCTTTTCACTTTTCATTTTACAATTTGAAAATGACACATTTGTAATTACGTAACTAACTAACAGATGCAGTAGTTTTCAACCCCAAAACTCGTTGACCAGTGACAAAAAAGGACTTTACAACATTTGAACATTAAAAATTCCAAACGCATTTTGGTGAGTGCTCACAAATGAATAAATGTGGATGTATCTACATATTTATGAGTCCTTCCCTGTAGCAGTGTTAGTGAGTGTGTGTGTGCTTATAATGGAAGACAACTCCATGGAGTGTGTTGATGAAATGTGGAGTAAAGTTGAGTTGAGGCCATTGGATGTGTGTCAGTGTGTCTGTGGGGTAGCTAAGCAAAAGGATAACTGGACATTTGGAACACTCGGCCCAAAAAAAAAAACACAGAGAAACAGAACGGACGTGCGATCCAATTTTCGCCATGTGTGGCATGTGGCATGAGGCATTTTGAGCCCAAAAAAGAACAGGGAACACAAAAAACTGGAAACAAAGCCCAAAAACAAGATACAGATACAAAATGTAGGTGAAGTGTGGACTCTGGCCCAAAACTCGTTGACCGCTGGGCGTTGACCGGACCAACTCAGGGCCCAAACGAATCTCCGACTCGAAAGCGGTCGGCATGGCATACTCAAAGACTCATTTGCATATTGTGGCAAACGGCAAACGGTAAACTGTAACAGGGAAAGTGCCCTTAACTGAGGAATTCATTTGGTGTGAGTTTTAATTCAGTTTTTTCTGAGACTCTTGTTGGTTTTTCGTGTAATTAACAAAAGAATTTTGTGCGTTTGGTTGTTATTTACGGCTGCCATTGCGCAACCTTTTGACCTATCGCCATCTAAAGAGCTTCTGCTAACGAATGAGTAATATATTGTGCCCTAAACTCGATAGCGATCTAATTAAATGATTTATGATCTCGGCATTATGTTGGACGGACTGTTTTGGCCGACATCGCATAATCCCCTGGCCACTCCCCCTAGAAAACTGACTCTGCATCTGCCTCTGATAAGCAGCACTGCAGAGATACGCCGCTATTTGCTGCAGTTCTGGCGATTTATGAGCTCGCATTTTGCATAGTTTCAAATGGCTGTTATTCTCGTCGGACTACACAAATTCCACTCCAAATACCCACAATTCATTTTGGCCCACAGTTTCAACTATTCAAATCCCTAAACGTTGGCCAACGGCATACAAAGCTAACGTTTTGCATTTGGCGGCCGTTTATCATTTCAGACCGGGTCAACAGCAGAGCCTCCAAAATATCAAAAGCGACTGCACGAAAGTACTATGGGAGTGTAAAAAACAAAATAAAATAATAATGAAGAATATTTATAGAATTTATTTATAAAATTGTAACATTAAAGTAAGTTTTTTCTATGGAACCATACAGTTTAACTATCAAAACACAGACCAAATAGAAGTATTTATCAAAAAAGTAAACTAAAAACTTTTTAAAATTACTAATATTTTAATTATTCATTATTCTTATGTGAATAAATTTTGCACTCAAAGAAATTTTAGAGTATTTCCGTATAAATTTTAAATGAAATATATTTGTGAATATTTTCTTACCATAGTATTCAGTTTGCAGGCTTGGTCCTGTTGGCCAGTTGTTAAACGAGTGGATCTACTAAGCTGCAACAGCTAACTCCCGGTTTCAGTTATCCGTTGAATGGCAACAAAATTTATGCACATTTTATTGACCAACACTGAGAAAAAGACAGCTCGTGTTGTTGCTGGTTGTTGGTTGTTGTTCGTTGGCACAACAACATGTCCAAAAGTGTTTTATGGTAGTTGTGGGTGCTCAAGTGGCCATTTTGGGTTTGGTCTCGATGCTGTCGTTTGCTAGAGGAACAGAGGCGGAGGGAACTGCATATATGCACTCCCATCTTGTCCGACAAGCACTTGACGGAGCAATATGTGTAGAACCCTGAATACAGATGAGCTGTGCCCTGTTTGGCAAAGGCAACTGAGACTAAATACGGATAGTTGCGAGTTGAGAATCCGTTGATTTATGCGACTTACAGTTGATTGAGGAACGCTTTAAGCTAATCGCAATTAAGGTCGCTTTATACCATGTCAACGACCTGGTTCAATCAACGAACCACAAATACACTCAAAAGCGGTTCAAAGTCAAAAACTCAATTAGCTACTTGATGGCGGGAATTGAGGTATTGAGTGGGTTGGAGGGGCCGTGAGGGGATTGGAAGGGTACCTACAGTGGGAGAGGTCGAAACTCTGACCGTGGCATTGTCTAAAAATAAGTCTGGAAAAGCGCAATGGAGTCGACGGGCGGGCTGAAAGTGGAAATCTCGTTAAAAGTCAATAACAGACGCCATTAAACGCGCATGAAAATGAAATGAGAACCGCTTGATGATGAGGCAGTCTGTCGAGTGTAGACAGTGTAGACTGTAGACAGTGCTGGCCTCTAGACTGCAGATTGGTGGGGCAAGACACTCGTCTCTAAATGCCACGCGACCACTTGAGCCGCTCACCACACCACCACCACCGCACAAAATGTTCATATCAATTTTGTGGAGTCATTTGAACTGACCTCCATGCAACCAGACAAGTTCAATGGCATTTATGCATAATAAAACTGTAGATAAATGGCAGTTTTTTTTAAATACTTGTGAGATAAGAAAGTTTTGCTTAGAGTGGGAGAATAGCAGAGTACTTTTGGCAAGGAAAATAGTATTTAAAGGAAGAAGAATAGATAAACTTCTAAGATGTGTCTTCATATAAATAATTTAATTAGTTAATATATAGCAGTCTATATATTTCTTTGTAGTAGACTTTGAAACAGTTGTAAAAGCTGTAAAAGTTACTCCAAATTGTTCAACGCTGTCTGACTAAAGATTTCACATTGAGAACATAAAATATTCCCATTCTACAAAATATTCCACTTTTATTTCCAAATTTCAAAGACTTGTCAAAAATGAATCGCGTGCTAGAGGATATAATCCATAAGAATGCTGCAAACACAGAGCGCATAACCTCCGAGAACACCTTGGGCTATGTGGTCTCCGATAATACCACCGGGAGTGTGGCAGCCACATCTTTTGATAACACCACAGCTCAGGGCATTGTGAAGCACATGAATGGCATACTGGTTGGAGTCGTACAGAGTTGCATTAGAGATTTGGAGCCCACTAACAAACTGTGCTATCTGCGTGTGGCTACTCGCAAATTTGAATATCTTGTGGCTCCAGAAGATGTGTTTACCATAACTGTATTGCAATAATGTTCAAGTTGAGTTTGTATTTGATAATACTGTGTGTAGTTGTGTGTGCGTGGGTGGGCGTTTAGTAGATCATGCATTAAACTGTATATATAAAATATCTCACTGTTCATTTTGTGTGGAACTTGAAACTGGTTAAAGGCCAGGGTATGAGACACTTGGTCTTGGTTGGAAGAAATGCTTGAATCAACAATGCGAGTACCATAAATGGCAGACCGAAAATCCTTTTATAATACCCAAGTGACATTGGCAATATTTACGACATGGCTTCATTGGGCATCGGTCTATGAAAATATATCCATGAGAATGGGGCATTCTAATGCGATAATTCAAAAGATTTACTTCTGTCAACATGACCATTTTGTTAAGCAAACTCGGGGTGGAAATGGCCTTTGACCTTTTTTTCAGTGTTAGTGTTGTTGTTGTTGCTGTGTCTTTCCATCTTGGATGCTGCCTGCTATTTTAATTTAAAATGGCAGAACTCGTAACTCATTTTAACGGCGCACCCTCCAGCGTGTGTGTGTTAGTATGTGTGTGTGTGTGCGTGAACTTGTCCTATTCTTACAGGCCTAGGTCTTTGCAGGGGTTGCTCACTCGTTACAATAACTTATCTGCCCTTTTTTTACCCCTCGGCCATAATCACCACGACGCAAGACGCTCCTGGGGTGCGCTTTGTGCTCTATCCGTTCTCGTTCCCATATCCATTCCTTTTCCCTCTTTCTCTCCCTTTCCTTTCGCCTTATCTTATGCTATTCTTCTATTGCTATCTCATGGCAGTTGTCCATTGTCTTGCGTCGTTTTGTGGTACATACACTAGATAGAAATAAATAAAATTTGTACAAAAATTTTAATTCATTCAATGCCAAAAAAATATAAATTCCTTGAATGCGTATAACTGGCTTTTCTCTCACTCTCCTGCTGTCTCCCTTTATCTATTTTCCTTTATATATCTTTCTCTATTGTTCAGAAAAGTTGGGTTCATTCTGCCACTTCATTTTATGCAGCGTGAAATTAAATTAATCCATGGACCAATGCTGATGACTTCATTTCAAGAACTCGTCTTCCCTTTTAAATGTTTCATAACTCATACAAAAATTAGCAACACTACGAATCATATTCAAATAAAATGTTTTTCATTTGCTTGAAAATTGTATACGTGTAGCGAAAATACTCACGTATCCTTTATGGAAATATTCCTCACTAATGTCCCCCCAGGGCGTGTCCACTCAAAGTGCGAGCTGCTCTATGAATTTAATTAAGTTGTGCGACAAACCCAAAAGTGGCGATGCAACATTAAACAATAACAAACATGACATGAATCATGTCCTTGTGCAATTGTATGTCCTGTTTATGAGGAGATATACTGGTATAGTATATAGTAAGTCGGGTTTGTACTATGAAAGAAAAAAGATACTAGTAAATCTGACATTTTCTTATGCTTTTAATACAAAGAAAATACTGATTAAATTATATCTGTTAGTCTCGTATTTTAATCTAAAATTAACATCAACTAAATAAAATTAAACTTGGAAAATATCTTGAGCCCAGTCAGAATGCTATAAGAAATCAATTAAGTTAATTCAAATGTGGAAATGCTGTAGCTCAACGATTTAAGTAAGTGCTACAAAAAGCAAAACCAACTGCTAAATATAGAAGAAGAAAAGAAATAAGGAAAGAAACACACAAAAAGCAACCAAGTGTGCGAAACAGAGATAGAGGCAGAGTCGAAGCCAAATGAGCAGCAGGAATGCTCTCACTCTAATGCGCAGGCCAAGCCCATTTGGTTCAGCCTCCACCTCTACACTGAGAAAAACAAGTTGTAGAAGTTGCGTGAATTGTACACCAGACGAAGTTTTAATATAAAAAATGGTTTGATATATTATTAGTATTTAATGTATTCTTATATTATACGTTAAGTTTTAAAGGAATTTTGAATTTTTATATTTCTGTTAGGCTTGAACACGAATATTTTTGTCAGTGTAGTACTGCAGGAACCCGTTTTGATGAAATGTTGGATTTTTTTTGACTTGTTCAACCACCGAACATTTTCAGTCGAGACTCGCAGCGGCGCAGACGTCGACACCGAGCAACGGTGGAGGCCACGCAGACATTATTCTGCTGAGCGGACAGACGGACGGACGAGCGATGAGGCAATGGAGGTGCAGTAGAAGAAGAAAAGAGCAAACAAAATTAAACAAGAAACAATATAAAGCAAATAAATATTAAATTATAAAAAATAATATAAAAATTAAGAATACCAAAGCAAAAGCACAAACAAAGTGAAGAATAGTCAAACGGACGCAAAAAAACAAAAATTAAAAAAATATAAAAATATAAAATTAAAAAATTATAAATTATAAATCTTAATGAGCAAAATGAATTACAACTAAAATCAAATAAAAATTTAATTAAATTGATAATTTCAAATAACAAATAATACCGAATTGGAAAAAAAAGAAATAATTTTCCTATCTGCGCTTGCTCTTCTTCTTCTGCTTTTGCTTGCCACCATTTTGGTTACTTCCAGCAGTTGCAACAGTTATGCACTAGATGGCGGCAGCATGTTGCATGCGCCATCTATTGGTCATTATGCGTCGATTTCAATGTCGGTTTGAGAGTCATTGTGCTAGAAGTTTAACAGCCATTGTAACTCCTTTAAAGTTGCGCTGTTAACTAACAGCGAATTATCATTTACACTTAATGCTGATATGATTATCATATAGATTTTTATTTGGAGTTAATATAATTTAAGTTCGAAAATAAACACATTTAAAAGGCTTGAAAATACTTATAATTTAATTCTTTAATTAACTACAGCATTTTCACGTATTTGATTATATTTTGCCATTAATTTTAATGCTAAGCAAACCTCTCTATAATCTATATATGTCTTATTTACTTGTTAATTGCACAATGATGAAAGTACCTGGTGTTTTACAATATTGGTTCTGTATCTTCGCCAATTATTGACCCTAAGTCCTTTAATTAAACTAAACTCTTACCTTACACTAAAGTTAACTCTTTCTAAACCAACTTGCTCTTGTGGTAGTTGTAAACTACCAATTATTGTTAACTTTAAAATTGATTTGATGATCGCTGAGTTAATAAAACGTAGCGCAGTTAATCCAAGTACTTGCAGCTTGTTAAAAACAAAGAAAACGGTGCAAAGCATATTGCCAATCAAAGATTTCAATTCAATTTCGACCGCTTGTCACAATATTCGAAATGGGGCATAAAACTGAAGAGCGGGTGTTGAAACGCGAACCATTTCATTCAAAATCGGAGCAATCAAAGCCATCGAAGCAATCGAAACATCAAGATGTCAGTAAACGCGGTTAAGACAACAAGATTGCATCGGGGCATCGTTAGGACCATGACTCCAAACGGGCTAACAGAATGGCCATTGGCATGGACAGGGACAGCAACAGGAAAAGGGAGCAGCAGAAAGATGGGAAGATGGGGGAATGAAGGGCAAGTGATTGCGGGGCAATTGCTGGGGAAAACATGAAAATCATCTTTCAACGCGTTGCAGTTGCTTTTGATGGCAATGCCAAGGAGCACCAGGGAAGGGAGTAGACATTTGCAACCTGGTGAAGTGGGCGAAGAGCAGGTGGGAATGGGTAGCTGCACATGTGCTGCCAACAAGTGCAAAAAGGCTAACCAAAAACTTTAACTAAAACTGAGACGGAGACAGAGTCGGAGTCGGAGTTGGAGAAGAGACTGAGACTGAGACCTGTACTGAGATTGGCACTGAGACCTCTTCGAACTGCATTTCAGCTGCACGCGATGCGAAGCGTTGAGATGGCGAATCAGCCCAAAACCCAGTGCAAAACTTAACTGGTTTTATGGACAATGTAACGTTAAGGCCCTCTCACTTACAGAGTCTATTCCTCTCTTTCTTTTCTTGCCCTTTCATCGGTCGCCACACCAAATATAGCATAAATATTTAGATATTTATACAATTTGTAAAAAAGCGGATTGGTTCATTTTTAGTTTGTTTTGCTTCATTTATTCAAGATTTTATTAGTTCAGTTTTGTTTTTTAATGTCTTGTTATTTTTTCTTTACAAACTTAAAATATTTTAGCTTGGGCTCTCTAAGAAAAGACTATAACGTCTCTAGCCTCTATTATTAAGTTATTCCACAATACAGCTTATCTTCAATTCGTTATTCTTTTGACTATATAATTTTCCTTATTTTACTACCACAAACGTGTTAATATTGTGCCTTCATTTTGGCGCTTTTCATGGTGAACTGGCACCCACAAGCAGCTACACTATGATGACTATTATCAGAGCTGCATCGATACAGATACAGATACAAACACAAGCGTAGATGCAGATACAGTTTCTAGCAGTTGTTGCTCTGTTCCACTCTTTAAGTGTATAAATGTATGTATATTTAAACATGTTTTGTCTCTGTTTGTGTGTCAGTTCCGTGTCTCAGTTCGTTTTGGTTTTGTTCCGTAAATTACACTTTTGATTTTTAGTGGCCGTAAAATAATCGTAAATGTCGTGGTTATTGCGACCGAAAGTGCCCATTTTGAGTGTTGCTGCTGTTGCCGGTTCTTCTTACTCAATTGTTGTAGTGGTTGTTGTTGTTGTAGTTGCTGTTGATTCTGAGCTGGCATTAACTGATATTCCCGTTTCGCACAGTGCAGCGTTGAGCGACTGAGACGTGCTGCCACTGCACAAATAGCTTGTATCCCGCTAAGCACTGTCCCACTTGTCTTTCTTTCTCTCTCTTACACTTACCCTTACACTCTCCCTCTCGCTCCTCTTCCATTCTAGTCCCCAAAGCTTTCAAGCTGCACTTGTTGTTTTTAATAAGTTTATGCTTTGCTTTTGTTGTTGTTTTTTGTTGTTTTTGCTTCTGCTTCTTTTGCTTTCTTCCTTTGACGTTTCGATTAAGTTCGGAGTTCGCGTTGTCGAACTGGTTGGTTGGGTTTGCCTCCCATTTGCACTCCCCACTCGCTACCTCCTTCTCTCCACTGTTCTCTCTTCACCCCACCACCACCCTCCTTCCTCTTAGCCCTGCAGCCATTTGGCTTAAGTTTATGGCCATTTCGCTTGCACTGTCTTTGCAGCCGTTGTTGTTGCTCGTTTCAGTTGATTTTCTTAAGCATTTCACCCATTTACCTTTATACTTTAGCCTACTCCTTCTCATCGCTGTCTTTCTCTTTTGATTCTCCCGTGTATTCTGCTGTCTGTCAAGCAACTGGTTGCCAGTTGCTCATTGCCAGTTGCTAATTTTTAGTTAAACACGTCGATTTGCTTGTATTTAAAAATTTTAAATTTAATTTTATTGCTATGATTTCAATTGTTTTCGCTATTTGAAGTTTTTTAGCTATCCAGATAAATCATATTATTAAATTTATGTTGAAATTTACAGCTCTTAAATAAAATATCTTGATCTTATTTTTAGTTTTCACACATTTCCACACTGATTTCCCTCACAATAGACTAATTACAATTTTCCCAAAAGTCACAGCAGAACGCCCAAATTTCTCGAGATGAAAAAAACATTCTTAAAGACGATCATAATGGCAAGTTGGGCTGTTAAACTGTTTTGAGGCCAGAGGCCCTAAGAGTACATTTAAGGTCGCGTTCACACTAAAAAACACAGTCAAACAATGATAATAAACGGCAGGATCGTCCTTAAAGTATCCTAGAAAAACCAAAGCAATTCATAAATCATAAAAATGTGTCATAAAATAAAAAATACAGAAAATAAAACAAAATGGAACAAACATAAGATGCAGTATGAAGCTACATAAAAAATGCTCAAGACGAAGGACTTTTTACTGAACTGACCTTAGAGGCAGATTGAGGATTTGTTTTGACTCCTAGCCGAGGCTTGTTATCTTGGCTAAGGCTTACACCTATCTCTGTCATAAAGAACACACACAGTTACAAGCCCTGGCGCATTGTCCTTGCAGCCTGTTCGATTATTGCCGCCGTGGTAATAAATCATAAAAATATGTTTCAGTTACCCAAAAAAAAGCCGACGGTTTCATGCCTCGATCGCCTCGTTACACGGTGGAAATCTAAATGCCTGTAAAATTGCTGGTGGTGTCCCGATCTAGGTAATTGGGACGGTGACGGTGACTGAGACGGGAACTGAACCTACAACTGATTCTGGCTGTGGATTGGCTGTGTGTTACGGGGCTGCTGCGGTGATCGCGCCCTCGTCCATCTGATAACAAAAACCACTGGCAAATGTCAAACAAAAGAGCCAACAACTTTCTCTTTTGCCCCTCACAATTTTGGCCTGCATTCTGACAATTTTGCATTGCCAAAAATATGAGCAAATTTTGATTTATTTCCCAAAATTATTTGTGTATTTGTATGTGTATTTGTGTGGCTGTCACCAGCAGGCGCCTGAATTTGTTTGCAATTGTTTCTTGTTTTTGAATGTTCAGAGTTGTTAAGAGTTGGTTTGGATTGAATTGTTAATAGCAAGGGATTGGGCTAAAATATAACTAAAAGCAGATTAAAATGTATAAACAAAATATCAAATCATAGGAAGAACATAAATTAGTTAATTAAAAAGAAATAAATATTATAAAATAATTTAAGAAAAGCAAAATGTTTTATATATTAAAATATATTACTAACATTAAATTATAAAAGAATTAGTAGTCGATATAAAAACTGTTAACAGCATTATTAACAACCAACTGCACAATAAGTCTCCCTCTAATTTATCTCAGCAATAATTACAATTCTCAAGCTGCACAATTGTAAATTAATATAAATTCTGTCGAGTTCATCGAGTGACAAATGCGCAGCTCATTTATTTGTTCTCATTGGATGGCTTTAGAAGATGACGATGACTTCATTTCCCAGTAAGAGTGTCAGTACATCTACATATATGCAGTCTATATATATATTTGTCAGGCCTGTACTTGTGACAGTGCCTCCTCCCAGTCTTACTCCATTTCAAAAGCGGACATGATATACTACAAGCAGATGATTTAATGTGACCGCACTTAAGATGCAGCAGTCTACTTGAGCTCGAAAACGAGTCTGTACCCAAATCCGATTCTGTATCCGAATCCGAGCTGGTAATACACACCAAGTGCAGGCGTTACACATATGTTTCAATTCAAGCATCCAAGTCTCGGAAGACTGGCGACCATCTTGAAAACTGTAGCCAGACGGGGTTAACTGTAGTTTGTTATATATTTATGGTGTATAAAAATGAAGTAAAGAGTTCTTGAAAGTTAAAAGTAAAATTAAAATTTCTTAAATTTTATATTAAACTAAAATTTGGCATACTTCTAATCTTTACTAATCCAGTTAATACCTTCAATTCACGTAAATCTCTAACCTAATTTCTTTAATTTTATTGCAGAGAGGAAATGCTGTTTTCCCAGACTGTAAATCTGTGTGGCAACGAGCTCACGCATAGCTCATCATCATGAGGAGATTGGCCAAATCCGCAGACAAAACAAATCGTTAAAATGCTATAAAAAATCCATATGCAGTCCAAAAGGCAAACCGGAGGAATGATAGATGAAAGAGTGATGGAAATAGAGAGCGAGAGAGAGAGGGCGAGAGCGATAGCAAATGCATTCGAATAAAATTTTACCACCGTTTCCTACAAACATCATGAACATGAAAGTAACGGCGGCAACATCCGAGTCACCTCATAAAAGTAACGATGTCTATGAAAATGTATCTGGTGGATACGCTGGCAGCCTCCATTGAGCTGCTAAGATGTTGTTGAGGGGTATCA
Organism: Drosophila dunni; assembly: GCA_018152125.1. Lineage (NCBI taxonomy): Eukaryota > Metazoa > Arthropoda > Insecta > Diptera > Drosophilidae > Drosophila > Drosophila dunni. The sequence goes on along the minus strand of JAECXC010001917.1, from coordinate 16,490,682 downwards.
CACAATAATTATGGCATACGTCACGGAACTTGGGTTTTTATGTCTTTTATATTGATTGTCATCATGTCACACTAACAGATCGTAAAAAAGTCGTAAAATCCCTGAACTGCAAAAGCAAAGTGAACGCACTCAAAACACTCAGGATCAGGCTCAACCGACAGTTCACGCTCTCCGCTCTCCCTCTCCCTCTCTGCTGCCCTGTTAGGACCCACGGGCTGCTAAGGGATCGTTGAGCGAAAAGATTGAGCGACTTTGAGTTACGAGTGAGTTTTGGATTTGAGGGAACTCGTTGCTCAAGTGGCGTCAAGTCGTAAAAGTTGGTCATAAAATTTGGGCTGCTGTTGGTATTAACCGCAATTTGTTTATATAGTTGTTAAAATGCCATTTTAGCTTGTTCTATTCTGTTTGGCATTTAATTGCCGACTGCCGGGTATTTCACTGCTTTCTTCTTTTTTACGACCACACAAAGTGGGCAATGTTAATAAAATTTATTTTTACGACAATTTAAATGTTTTCATTCCAAGTGCGACAGAGCAACAAGTTTCAGATTAGCTAAATTACGAGAGGGATTCAGAAACGGTGATTCATAAAAATACTTGATTAATGAGCAGAAATTAGTAATAAGTTAAAGTACTTAAGTAATAAATATTAATAAATAAATAAATGTGATTAATATATTTATATTGTAAGACTTGTTACCTACATACATATATTAAAATTAAATTTAAAGATATTTTTAATAAACGCACATCATTTTTTCACCTATTATTTGACATTCTATTTTTACTTCCGCACTGTTTGATAATCCGCAAATGTATCCCATATAAATCACATAAATATATCTATAAAAATACATCGATTCTTAAGAAACTGAGCTTTATCATTCAAATGGCTTAATTAGAAAGTTTTCAAGTGCTTGTTAACCCTTAGAGGGCAAGTGCTGAGACACGAAATTACCCCGAAGGCGTTACCAACCCCTGCACTGTTTATGGTGAGAGGCGGGTAGACGCCAGGGGCCGTGTTGCAGTCATCATTGCCGCCTTGGCGTGTTTGTGTGCAAAGCAGTCATAAAAATTACAGTAAACAATCATCATCGCGATCCGTTTACACCCACTTTGCACGTTTTCGCAAGCGCTGAAAAAGGATTTCCCAGTCAGGTAAACCTGGCCAACAAGTAGGCAAACCCGTGAGCTAAGGCAGTCAACAAAAATGCTCAATTAGTTGGGCTAAAGGACTCACTGGCATTTTAGCCGCATTTCGTTGGCCAGAAGCCGCTCAAATGCAAATGCTGTCAATTGCTTGATGAATGGAAGTCAAGGGTTCATTGTCTGAACCTACGGATTATGTAGGTAAATCCAACCAAAACGAATCGAATGTCTTTATTACAGCCGACTCTACACTTTTCACTCCCAATTTCCCTTAACCTAAAACTACTCTATACCTCTCTTTGTAGCTCTTTAAGCCAGCGGCGTTTCCTTTGTCTGTTCATTACAGTTTTGCATAAGCAGAGACCTTTGGTTTTTCGTGGTGTTTGGACTGCAATTGATTCTTGACCTCGTAATGAGCGACTCCGCTGCCTCAGCCACAGCCACAACCAGGGCCACTTTGTGGTTTGTTGAAATTAAGTCATCATCACGGCGGGTTTTCCACCAAACCACTTTTCATCACGGCAAAGGTGATGTGTTCGAACCTTATTTGCATTTCAAACAGCATCGAGTTGAGTTCAGCATTTGAATTGAGTGAAAGGGAGAGAAGAAAGTGGCTAGAAAGAGTGAGCAAGAAAGCAGGTAAAACTATGAGTAGTGTCACATTGAATAGCTGAAACAAGTCAGAACAGAATTAAATATCCTAACTTAAATAAATAAATCATTAATTCTTTCTTGAGTTTGGCTTAAATCTTAGGCTTCAATTAACCACTAACCTACTAACTAAATAGTGTCATAATTTCAGCTAATTTACTCGTTAATCTCATAATAGAAAATCAATTGATTTGTCAGACTAAAACATGGCTAGCTGTTGATCCAGTCAAGCATCTATCAATCCAAGTGGCAATCAGCTCGTGAGTGCAAGAACTGATTTGCCAAGAGGCAGGAGGCAGGAGGCAGGTGGCAAGTGGTTAGTGGTTACTGCTGGTGGCTGCCACAAGACTCTACGCACCAATTAGCTGCTTTTTGGATTGAAGATAGACTGGTACAAGTACAAGCTTGCAGTTAGCAGTTCTGGTTTGTTTTATGGCCAAGACGCTGAGCTGGTGAGTAGTGGTGTGAGCCATGGTTTGAGCCATGAGTGGAAACAACAGTTGAGAGCATAAATTATGGCAACGTTTTGCGAAATGGCGCTGAGGGGCGTTTATGATGCATTTTTAATTGACGTTCATTTGAAGAAACGCGGAGCGAACGCTTCAATTCAATTATGCGACGCCCCCTCCAAGCCCCTTACCTCTTTTCCCTCCACCCCACCCACTGCCCCTCTGCTGACCAGGCTGCAAACAAAGCAGCTGCAACTTGAGCTGTGCATTCGTGTGTTTGAGCCCATAAAAGGCGCTCGCAACGGTTTTTGGGGCCAAATTGCCACTTTGTGTGCAAATTTTTGAATTGTGGAAATGCTGGGCATAAAAATGAAAATAGCTCTGCGATTCTTAGGTACACACAGTACGTACACAGTATCTCTCGCATGCAATCTCGCAAATAGCTTAAACGATGCAAGAAATCACAACTTGCGGGCACCACAGCGCGTGGCATTTACCTTAAAGGGAAAACCAGTGCCTTCAGTTAGCTCCTGCCAGCCACGCCCCGTTTCGCCCACGCCCTGCGCTGATTCATGCCAGTTGGCAATTACCCTGTGTGGCTGCAACCAACGTTGGTGGCAACTTGGCTCCTAAACTCTCCTAACTCTCTGCTAACGAATGCACGCCCAATTGTTGCACATCCATTGACAGTCGATCGCTCTGCAGTCAGTGGCACGTCAACTTATTCATTAATTCATCAAAATGAATGCCCCTATCCCCTATCTACCCCCTGCTACTCCCCCCTTGGGCCCACCCCAATGACAATTTATTTGCAATGCAGAGTCGCATTCGCTGTTGAATCGTTGATAGTCTTAATTGGCTTCGTTTCTTCGTTTCGATTGCATAAAATAATCGTTAGAAAACGTGTTTTGCTTAATTGGAAAATTTGTATGTTTTGTCCGTCTTTAACCGTGTCTATCCCCGTCTCTATTCATCTCTGTTTTTTCGCTATATCCTTCTCTCTTTCTGCGGCTTGTAAGCCAGGTCTTCCTCTGATGTGCGTGCTGGCCGTTCGGTTTATTGATTTTCCACAGTTTAATGAAGAAAAATGTTTTTGCCCAGTTCGCAAACAGCTCCATTAAACTAAAAGCACCTTTAGAATTCTAAATAGTTTCGGCAAAAACTATGGCAATCAACTGTTGAATGCGGCTTATAGACAGATTTATCCTAAGGATCAGAAAATATTAATAGTAAAAAGAAATTGTTAAATTTGGTTACAGACATGTATTTTGTTCACTAAGGAAAAGTCTAGTCAAAAAGGTTTTAAAAAAATATTATTAGTAGGTTAATAAATGTACCTAATATTTTAATAAATTCTTAGTTAAAAAATGTATTTATTTTATTTATTTTACTCCACATTTATACTACCCAATCTATATAGAAACTTTAGCTTTAAGTCTCTACAGTTTTTACCCCAACCTATGTTAAAGTGAACGGGCATGAGTAGCGAAATTGCTCGCAAATCGGCGTTAAGTTTTAAAATCCACAAATATTTATAATTCCGTATTAAATTCATAATGTAGAATGTTTAATGCATAAATACATAATAAAATTTAACGGCTTTTACCTTATCTTGTCACACAAAAACAATAATAAACTTTCATTTCCAATGAAAAAAAGAGAGGAAAATGTTTCGCCAACCTCCGTTCCTCCCTTCCGTTTTACGACAATTTTATTGTGCAACATTGGCAACGCTTTGGTTGCAAGTAGGCAATGCACGTGCAAATGCGGCATGTGGCAACTACACTCCACTCCACTGGCGACATGAATGTGGCGCTCAATTCCTGCGCCAATCGAGCGCCAAACAATTTGTCATTTTTTGCTCGTCCAATGGCGACATCAGTCGGAGAATTCCCTGCCACTGAGAGGGGGGTAGGGGTGTGGAGGGGGTCCTGTGTGGGCTGCAACGATGATCAATGCTTTGAATTATGATGAGGATTTATGCTTGACACTGTCGCAGTGTGGCAGATAGCGTCAGACAGACGGACGGACGGACAGACAGACGGACAGTTGAATGAATGGACAAACATTTACAGCACTCAGTGTGGAGCTGGCAGCCCTGTCCCTGGCATTGGCGCTAGTTTTATGGCCTCCACTTCCCAATGCACCACGTCACTCCAAGGCGCTTGGAGGAGCATGTGGGGAGAGTGGGGAGCAGGAATAACAGTTGTGTCTCCACTCAGATCCGTCTATGATTTATTAAGTGTTAATAAAGAACTTAAATCCATTGGTTTGCATTTCGTATTCTCCATTTTCATATCACTATTTCACGCTCTTCTCTCTTCTCACTCCTGTTTCCACACTCCTTTCTGCTGCTGTCCAGGATTTCCTTATCAATGCCATTCCATATTCACGTCGCACTGATTTCATTTTTGCCAACTGCAATTCCGTAATAAAATTTTCTGCCAGCCTGCAAATTAAAATTGCATTGTAATTGGTTAATCCATGCGTACATTACGAGTCCCGTTACCAGGACATCAGCATACGAGGACATCAGGTCCACTGCGTAGGAATTGCGCTCATTGTTCCATTGTTTTCCAGCATTTCATTCGGTTTTTCAGCTTTTGTTTCGAACATATTGGCTGGGAATCTGAAAAGAAGTGTACAAATAAAGTGGACTTTACTTAAAGTTGAGTTTTAAGGAAAGTAAAATTAACTATTGTTAACATATAATTAGTTAAAGAAAATATTTTCTAATTTTTTACAAATTTTAAACTTGTTTTTTGATAGTCTTCTAACATCGTTTAGAGCTAAAGTCAGTGTGGAGTCTTGTATTTGTTTAGCTGTAGTTCTAGTCATAATTTTAGTAGGAAATAATTTAAATTTAATAATGGTATGTTTTATTAAAAAATAATTTTACTTAACACACGAAAAGGAAAATATATTTTTTAACAAAATTTAGTTTTAAAAAGCTTTCAAAAAGTCACTGCCGCTATACTTAAAGTTTTCCCACTACAAATTCTGCCAGAAATCTAGAATCTAAAGCAAACTTTTCGCGAATTCTTCCGATACTCGCACCGATTTGCATACAAAGCAAACTGATTAGCATATATGTATGTATGTATGTATGAATGACCCACCTTCCTGGTAGGTGACTGTCAACGGTAGCCGAGTCTGAAATTTACGAGTGCTACTGGTCAGATGCAGCGGAAGATACTAAGCAGAAAGTAGAAAGATCAGGGGTGGTTAAAGGCGTAGAAGATACCACTTCCTCTGGGAATCCCTGAGCAGCTCTTGATTAACAGTGGGCGCCACACCTGAATGATGAATGGAGCCTTAACTCACGAGTTTATTTTGCTTTCAAAGTGCATAGCTGTCGGCAATTACACGGCTTATTTAATTACCACTCCCACCTACTGTTTAATTGGCCATAATCGCTCAAAACAAGCGCCGGTGCTGATTGCCATGCATTCGATGTATCGGGAGAGACGCCCACTGCCCAAATAGTATCTTTGTATCTGCAGACAGTAGAGGGGTGGAAGGGGTAGGAGAGGGGTGGAAGGGGGTTGGGGGCATCTTCATGTTCTGTGCCTGCCACTTACGCAGCTAATAAAGCAGCAATTTGGCAGCTGACGCCGCTGCCAAAGCAAACAAAACATCAAAAGGCACCCAACGGTGCACCCCATTCCCCCCTACCACCCACCTCCACCGCCCACACTGAGATCAAACGCCAACTGTGCTGAGGTTTATTTACAAAGCAAAAGCAAAACAAATATGAAAACAACTCGTTGCAAGTACAAAACACTCGATCGCTTTTCCCTTGTTTATGTGTGTGTGTGTGTGTGTGTGTATACTTCTGTGTGTGCTTGTGTGTGTGTCTATTAAGATCTTTGGAATTTTCGTCTAGAGTCCGCTTACATCGGCACCTGTTGGCTGCTTTTGAAGGGCGCTGTTATCGCCGCATCCCAGATTTATTTCAGCAATCGTTCAGTTTTTCAAAGTCAATACTTTTACCGTTTTTTTCTTCATTCGCCTTTGAAGCGACCGCCACGCAGACGTTTTTATAGCCCGACAAATGAGCGAATTTGATGCATCGCCATCGAAATGGGCTAGAAAATCACCTCAAGTGGTTACAAAGTAGGAAATAATAACCAAGCAGGCACTTTACATTGATTGTAGGTAGTTTTTGGAAAAAAAATAATGCAAGTAATTTAAAAATAATAAGTCAATTAAGTCGAGAAAATGAATTCTAGGCTACAGGAGGCACATATAAATCTTTAAATTAATTTAAAAATGAACTGATCAGTAATATGTTAATTTTTGTAAAGATTTTACAGTAAAATATCCAGATATACACTGTCGAAAAAATAATAGAAACGGCATATAATCCAAATTCAGTTGTGTATCTCTTTAAAAATAATATTTTTTTCTTATCGAATATTTTTCTTATATTTATACTTAATGATTAATTTAATTCTAATTTATCCTTACTTTTTCATAAAGGAATTTTTTTATTTAGTTGTTAATGTCAAGCAGTAGGTGAAATTTTTCGAGTTAGGCAACAAAACTTAAAATTGAATTATGTTTTTAATTTATTAATTTACTAGCTAGTTAAATATTATTTTAATTTTTATAATATCTATTTAGTTTTCTATATTTCATTGCAAGGTAATAAAAATATAATATTTTTATAATATTTGTTTTAAGTAAATTATAATTATTAAGCAATTGAATATTTTACTCTATTGAATTTAAAAAGAAAAATCGTCAGTTGATAACACTAAAAATCCAACTGGTGCCAAGCAGCACAAACGTCGATTCACAAAACTGAAGCGCACACAGGGAGCAGCATTCGCATTCCAACAGCAGCAGCAACAACAACAACTACAACAACAACTACAACAACAGCAATGCTGTGGCTGCCACATAACGAACCAAGTTTGAATATACTCGTAAGATTCCTTAGTATATTAGGTAGCAAAATTTTTACGAGCTCATTATGGCTCATTTCGGCGATTGTTGTGATCCTTTTATGCGCCTTCGAATGGCTTCAAATGGTTATGAGGCTATTTTGTCTGTCACTGGCGTCCCAGTGTCCCAGCTTTTCAGCTTTGCAGCGTCCTGCTCCAGCGCGTTTCCTCCGCATCGAAGGGGGGGAGAGGAACGGCGAAGGAGACTCAGTCGGATTCGTCCTGCTACTCATGATATTTAGTTTGCAGTTGCGACAGCGATTTTTACTTTTGCTTTGCTTTTCTTCACTTCGCTTTGCTTTGCTTTGCTTGTACTTTTTGCTCGGCTTTTCCGCTCATGTTACTTGGCAGTTTGTTTGCTCCTCGCATATTTGGCCAAAATGTCGCCGTCTGTCTGTGCATGTGTGAGTGAGTGTGTGCCTGTGTGTGTGTGTGTGTGTGTGTGACATCCGTGCAAGTTTTTGTATCTTTCGTATGTTGTTGATTTTAGAGACTTGGCAATGAATGTGAGCGGCGACTGTGACTCTGCTTAGGGGGGCGTGGCAGTGGCAGTGGCAGGGGCACTAGGTCGGGGGTGTGGGCATGAGTTCGCTTACAAAAGTAAATTTCTTCTTATAATAAGTTTATTTTGCAAACACTTGTGGCAAGCAACTTTGTTTGCTTCGTCCTCGCTTTTGGCCTTAATCTACGAGCCGTTTGTGCGAATGTGCAAACTTTGACAAATATTTGCCAAAGTTTCGTTTCATTTCGTTCGTTTCTCTGCGATCTCTTTGCATTATGCATATGAATTTATTACCATCAATTTGGATTCACATTTGCCCTCACATAAATAACAAATCACAAATTATGAATATCCAAATTATATATTTGTATTCAAATATTGCCATCAATATGCATTTAAATGCACTTAAACAGTTCATATTTCAGCTTATTACACGTAAATTTATAATTTTAATGTTAATAATAACACTGAAATTAATACTTGACAATTTCGTTGCGCCAATCACACATTTTATTCTAAAAAGATGCAAATGTTTAATAAATAAAGCTAAGTGTTTACTGTTAATCTTAACTATAAATTTTGTTTCAACTTGAACTTTAGCTAAGCAAACTCGAAAATGTTTAAATGTGATTCACATTAATTTGTAATCTATTTAAAAAGTTGTGAAAATACGACAAATAAATTGGTTTCAGGTGGACTTTTGGGAAAGGGTCTCGTAGTTAGCTGTTAAGCAAAATTATGCAAAATAAATTAAATTTATGAATAATTTGCAGATCTTATCATACATTTATTTGCGCAATAAATTTATGGAAAATTTATGAGTGCAAAAATCGATTTTTAATGGAAATAATTGGGATGGGATTTAAAATTAGTGTGATTAAAGCTTCCATAAAATCCATATGTTAACAAAATTATTTACAAATTAGTATAATTCTTATTTTAGACGCCATTTAATATTTATTATAGCTGCTTAAACAAATTTTTACTATATCTGACGTAAATTTCATATATTTTACTCATCAACAAAAATTAGTTTTTTAAGTTGTAATTTTTATGTAATATCTCATAATTCAAATAAAATTTTTATGTAAAGCATAAAATACACCGCGCAAATTCATAACATTATAGAAAAAATCAGTAAGTAAATTTTGTAGCTGCAGCGCGTGCCGTGCTATTGGCAACTGGCAACTGAAAGCAGTCGACTGGCGACTGGTGACTGCCAACTGCCAACTGCCAACTGCTAACTGAATTGAGTGCAAATGAGCGAAAAACGTTTGAGTGGAAATGAACACGCAGTCAACTACGCTCGCCTGGCCTATAAGAAAAATCCATCCCTCCACCATGATGAATTTCCACAGCAGCGCAAACCAGAGTAAATTTTCCAAGCAAACAAATGATGAATACCATAAAAACGAACTCACCACTCAAACATGTTCGACCGAAAGCGCTCAAACGCAGGCGAATGAACACAACGCTCAAATGAGTGAGAGAGGTTTGAGTAGCTGTTATCACTTGGTGAGCGAGTGACTGAAATGAGTGAGGCTCATTCTGTTTCAGTTGTGCTCATTCATTTTGTTGTTTCGCCTCTCTGTTTTGGCTGCTTCTTCTTCTTCTTCTTCTTGGTGATGGTAGTGCTGTCGCTGTCGCTGCTGCTGCTGCTGCCGTCGCTGCTGCTTGCGTATCGGGGGAGCTCTACAGGCAAACGACGCTGCCGACGCTGCTGTTGCTGTTGCTGTTGTTGTTCGCTGCTTGTGGCCCGTTGCCATTCAGTTGAGTTTAGTTGAGTCTCAGTCAAAACACAACCAACTGCGATTTGGTGGCACATTCGTTCGATGGCAACGGTTTGGATAACAGGCGCGCGCTTTGTTTTATTATCCCACATTATCAGCGGCATTATTGTTATTGGTATTGTACGCTCAATTTTAATGTTGAATGGCCCTCGCGCTCTGTATTTGCAATCGCAATCGCAATCGCAATAGCAACCGTATCAGTGTCTATGCCTGTGTCTGTGTAGTGGCCAGTGAATAGTATCTCAAGTTGAATTTGAATTTGAATTTCGAATCTGAATCTGAATCTGAATTTTTATATCACACAATTCTGAAGTCGTCAGTTGAACACGTTGTAGCGTGAGCGCGCGTCGCCGTCGTCGGTCGTTTCGGTCAACGCTAATAACAATAATAATTATAATAACAATAACAAATAATAATAAACATAATCATCATAATAATAATAGTTTGTAATAACAATAATAATGATAATAATGCTATGAATGCTAAACGATTCATTCGGTTCAACAAAAATTATTATTATTAAATAAGCGCCACTTCAAATACTTCAAACTTATAAAATATTTGGTGCGAGTGACAAGTGAATAAAATATACGAGTGCAATTTCAATTAATAATATTAACTACGAAACCAAAATCAAGTATACGCCACACGAAACTCTGTTACAATAAAATTACATCTAGATTTAAACTAAATTAATTTATATTACAAATTTACAAGTGCAATAAAATTTAAAAAAATATAAACGAATTTTGAACAACAAAATTTACAATTAATAAAAAATAAAAGTTATTAAAAAAACTGAAATTGTGAACGCAAAGTGTTAACAACTGAAGACAGTGCCGCGTGCAGTTACTTTTAGTAGCTGCTGTAACCGCCAAAATTCTCACCGCCAGCAGCAACAGCCACAACATGAACTCCTACTTCGAACAGGCCTCCGGCTTCTACGGCCATCCACATCAGGCCTCCGGCATGACAATGGGCACAAGTGGACACCACGATCAGACGACAGCGAGCGCCGCAGCGGCTGCCTACAGAGGATTCCCCCTATCACTGGGCATGTCCCCCTATGCCAATCATCATCTACAGCGCACCACACAGGACTCGCCGTACGATGCGAGCATCACGGCTGCCTGCAATAAGATCTACGGCGATGCCGGCAGCGCCTACAAACAGGACTGCCTCAATATCAAAGCGGACGCTGTCAATGGCTACAAGGACATCTGGAATACGGGCGGCACCAATGGCGGGGGCGGTGGAGGTGGCGGCGGCGGTGGCGGCACTGCAACCGCTGGCAACACCTCGAACGGCTCGAATGCACCCAACGCTGCCAATGGACAGAATAATGCGGGAGGCGGTGGCATGCCTGTCCGTCCATCCGCCTGCACGCCGGACTCCCGCGTCGGCGGCTATTTGGACACATCGGGCGGCAGTCCGGTTAGCCATCGTGGTGGTGGCAGTGCTGGTGGTGGCAACGGTACCGCCGGCGGTGTTCCACAGAATACAGGCAGCGGCGTGGGCGGCGGTGTGGGCGCGGCCAGCGCATGGAATGCCAATTGCACCATCTCGGGCGCTGCTGCGGCCCAAACAGCGGCTGCCAGCAGTTTACACCAGCCCGGCAATCACACCTTCTACCCCTGGATGGCAATCGCAGGTGAGTCCACAGCAGATCCAATCAAAAGTGAGTTTCCATTCTATTTGGCAATCTCTCAAATTTAGATACTTCCAAACGATTTATGTTTGCTTAAGTTTATTATTTTCATCAACAATTGTTGATTGTTGTTGTTGTTTTACGGTTGTTGTTGTTGCTGTACAGTCTGTTTTGATAGTTGTTTCCCACTGTCCAACTGATGAGACATTAGATACCCGTTTGTCCAAGTGAATTAGCCAGAAGAGTAATTACAAGCGAGTAATTAAATCATAAACATATTGTCCATTGAGCAAAACAGTTTAAGTAAAGACTCCATTAGGCCATAATAGTAATTGACGGGTAATTAAATATATAAATCACAACAAGGCCCAGTGTTTGGTTAAGGTCTCAGTTAACTAATTGGCACAATAGTGGTTGAAAAATAAATAAAAACTACTCAGTAAATTTACAAATATTTTTTAAAAATAAAAAAAAAAATTATTTTCTCAATTTAAATTTAGTGGTAACAAAAATTAAAAAATATGTGCTAAAATTGAAAAATTATGTGGTAAATTTTATTGAATGGAAATTAAATGTACTTTACATAAAATTAAAAAAAAAAAAAAAACAAACCTAAAAATATTATAATATGTTTACCTAAAAGAAAATACAGAAAAATCTGTCTGATCTGTCAAGAAAATGAAATTTTAAACACTTAACTAAATAATTGCATTTATTCAAAATTAATCTCATTAGATTTCAGACAGTCTTACAAACAGTTTGAAACGAAATTTTCTTAATAAAAAATTGCTATTCTTACAAAAAAACTATTTTTTGATCATATTTAAAAATGAGTATAAAGTTAAAATATTTTCATATACATTAAAATTTTACAAATTAAATCCATGAATCTTTAATAGACATTTTAATTATTCTTCTAATAATTTTAATTTTGAGTGTAATGTTAATTTTTAAAATCGTTCATTGCTTTATTTAAATGGAGTATTTAACACATTTGAAGCGCTGTCCATCAATTTGAAGCCTAATCACAGGTTGACTCAAAGTCGGTGCAACAGACCCATAAACAAATTCAAGTCGCTTTCGGCTGGACACGGGGCAAGCCTTTTAGTGAGTGGTGCAAAGTGGTGCAAGGTGGTGCACTTGCCACTGTCTGCCTGCCACACGTCTTGCAGCAGCTGTTGCGGCTGTCTCATAATTTTCAACACTTTGTTTACTAATTTTTGTCACCTTTGGTTTTAATGATGCTCCACAACGTTGTCATGTAATTGTTGCAACCAAGTCGACGGCAAAGTGAGCAGCAATTTGTGCAACAAGAGGCAGCCAACTGGCAGTGGCAGTGGCAGTGGCAATGGCAATGGCAATGCCAATGCTAGCTGTAAATTATGGCCAGGCGGCTAAAAGAGCTGCGAAAAATAGTCAAGGCAGCAATCCTTTATGCCAGGACACACACTGAGCGCAGAAGTTGCGCTCATTACAGTTAACAACGCCATTATGTAATTATGTACAGGGCACGTCGAAGAGCCCAGGAGGCAGCAGTCGTGAGGCAGAAGGCAAAAGGCATAAGGCAACAAACCCTTTTGAAGAAACCGGCCACCAGCCGAGCAGCGTCCTCGCAGCGTCCTCGCAGCGTCCTCACAGCTCCTGTTGCCAACCACCGTCACCTGCCACTGACTTTTCCAGTGCTAACCTACAGACTTATCAGCTGTTTCGGGTTCAAACCCAACTGATAAGCTCACAGCGCTGTCGTAATCAAATGCAAAAAATTTCATTTCACAATCAATTAAATTTACAAGAAAAAATTGATTTCAGAATCTGCCGAAAAATTCAAAACTGAAAATTTATGACTGTCCTCGTGTAGGTGGTCAAGAAGCAAACATAAATTTTAATTTCAAGTAAAGCCTCAGGGCACCAAAAGTTTGGAACTCTGAAAATGCAGCTCGAAAATCAATCAAATTTCACTTGGGCTATCGTTAATTAAGAATAACTTGGCACCCTGTGCTGCGGCTGGTTAAAAAACAATTAAAGTTGAACTAAATACGACAGGTTTTATTTTGAAGGAAAGAACTGGTTTCCAGTCCCAGCGTAGGGACTACTATGTGTGGCTCAGTCGCAATCAATCGATTTTGATATAACACCGAGATGATCGTAATGAAAATGAAGCCATACAGGGTGTTACTTCAGTGCGTCTTCGAACAACACTCAAAGTCTGGTTGTTATAGCTAAAAGCAGACAAATCCAACACGAGTGCAGTATAACAGTTGAGATGAAAAGGTAACAATTTTTACCTGAGTTTCTGTCATAATTAAGAGCTAACTGATTCTAATCAGAAAACGATATGGGCTATGAACTCACCACAGGGCAGAGTTATTTGTGGTGAATTTGTAGTTGTTTGGCAATGGAGTCTCTATTGATTTTCTTTTCCTCTTAAATTTAAGTTTATACCACCTTTATTTAATTAATTTCCCGATTAAAATCAACTCGATTTAAATCAATATCCATTGCAATTTGTTGGCATTTTTATGATTTATTTAACACTTGCCACAAATTTGTAATGTGCCAAATAATTCAATATGATAACTTTTGGCTCTAAGCTGCACTGCACACTCAACTGATTCGATCGCAGAAAAGTATGGAAAAAAAAGTAAATCAAGCCATAAATAAATCGGTGCACACTTCCAGCGATCATCGATCATTTGCAGCGGCCTCCAAAGCCAAACAAAATCAAGAAAATAATGAAAAATTCCGTTGCTTATCGTATCTAAACATGGTTTAAGATTTGAGAACCTACTTCAACATTGGCTGGTTGTGTGCTGCGTGTGTGTGTGTGTGTCCAAGAGTGTGTGCGTGTGTGTGTTATGTGTGAACACGTTGAACGCGGAGCCATTAAATCATTGTCCTGAAGGCTTTTAAGTCATTATCGATAAATTTCAACATAAATTCGCAAATTCGTAAATTTGCTTTATTTGCCTGGACCCCACGCACATCCACAGGTTGTGTGTGTGTGGGTGTGCGTGTGTGTTTGCTTGTGACATGTTGTGTTTTGGGGCTAAATTTGTTTTTTGGCTAATTTCTTTGCTTATTCCGATCGATATCTCTGCGCTCGAAGACAGACGACAGACGACTCGCACATGTTTGCATTTCTACTCAAGTTCTTACTTTTTTTTCTTACACAATGACCTTGAGAATCGGGCAATTGACACGTCCATTGGTAATCATAATTCATATTTTGAGGCCGCCTCCTTGCTGTGCTCATAAATGGCTGTAATTATCTTGTGGACTCAGGTAGACTGACCCAACGACCTTTGTCTCTGTTCCGGGACTCTGTCAATTAGTTGCACTGCAACGCAATTGTGGTTCACACGTACAAAGGTTTGACTTTTGAATCCGATGCTGTCAAGGTTAATGTTCTATATCTGTGGCACATAACTCATAAATGTATTTGGCTAAAATGCCAATGTGCTGAGAATTGTAGTCCAGTATTAATAGGCCACAAGTGGCACGAACTCTTCACTGCCCCACCAGAAGGAAAATCGAATTGATGTGGCGGCAAACAGGAAAACATTTTCAACGCGTGCTTTTAATCATATTTGCCACAAAATGCTAAATCAAAAGCAAATCAAATCCGCTTGGCGAATTGGTTCACAATTTGCAGCGGATGCAGTGGCAGCAGCAGCTGATGACGATGATGAAGACGCTCATGATGATAATGATGATGATGAATCGCAATGGCCAAGCTCTGTGTTATTGTTGTTCTCTTGGGCAGCTTCTTGCATTTTTTAATGTATTTTTAAATAAGGAATTTAATAAGCACCTTGGCGGTCGCCGGACAACGACTCGGCCGTCTTCGCACAAACTTGGCCAACCGACAACGACAACGACAGCGAAAACGACGCCGACGACAACGCAAAGGGGCCCAGACACATGGCCCAAAAAATTAAAAAAAAAATTGAAAGAAAAAGAACATCCCAAAAAATATATATATGAAAAAATATAAGACTGCAGGGCGAGAAACAATTTTTGGTTATACTGCCGACCTGACAGTGGGTAAAACTACTAGTTATGATTACAAATTCAAATTCAATTAAGTACAAGTTATTTATTTACTGGATTAGAAGAATTTGAATTAGAATTAAAAATGTGAAAAAATTATGCTAAAAAAAGGCAAAGGCAGAGAGTTTCTTAGACAAACTTAGAAGCATTCAATATACATTTAGTTATCTAAATATCTTAGTTGATTGAGCTTTATT
Organism: Drosophila dunni; assembly: GCA_018152125.1. NCBI lineage: Eukaryota > Metazoa > Arthropoda > Insecta > Diptera > Drosophilidae > Drosophila > Drosophila dunni. Next base: position 16,475,298 of record JAECXC010001917.1, on the reverse strand, counting down.
ATTCAATTTTTATACTGACAACTTCTCAGAAGTGAGCAGTTTAACTATACAGTAGAATCCGGTTATAACGACTCCGCTTAAAGCGTCCATCCGGTCATTGCGACGAAAATTCGATGACTTGTTTGGTCTCCATATAAGCTTTTTTTCTTTGCTCGTTTCGCTTAAAGCGCCTACCGGGTATATCGACGTGAAACAAATCGTCGATCAATTGAGTGTCGTTATAGCCGGATTCCACTGTATATTTATTTAGTACATTTTTGATCTCACGCGCTCAAACAAAATTATATTTCTTAGAAAACAAATTCAATCAACAAATAAAAACTGTTTTTACAACTGCACAATTATCAGAGTACCAATACATACTATATGTGCTGTCTGAATATTTATGTGTAATCTTATTATAATCTTATTAAAACTAAATATTTTACAATTATATAAAATACATTTGTAGGACAAAATTATCTTAAAATCTTAAACACTTGAATAAACAGGTTTTGCCTAAGTAACTTTATTCTGTATTTATGGCTAATTTCGTTGGCAAATTGGTATTCAATGATCTCATAGAGGAATTTTTTGAAATTCATTCATTTAATCACACTCATTTTACAAAGTGTTTTTAAATTAAACAGTATTTAAAAATATGTTCTTGTAATATTTGTAAATTAAAATAAAAGCTCTATCTTAATAGACTTAAAACATTTTGTAAGCCGTTTCTTTGTAATTTTGCACCAGTGTTCATTGGTCGTTTCTTGGCAGTTGCAAAATCACGTTTAAGGTGTTTTTGATACCTAATAAAAACAACAACACGGCTCAATACACACACACACCAGACACACACACACTCACACAAGCACAGAACTGCAGCGAAAACCGCGCCATGGCAAAGGGTCAAATGAAGATGGCAAGATGGAAGGGGAACTTGGCGGATTGCAGGGGGAACAGCAACTTGGCCTGGCTATAAGCGCAGCGAGCGCCGCAGTGGCCAGCACACACACACACTTACACACACACACGTATAGGTTTTTTTGGGGCTCAGGTCCCCTATCATACGTCATAGCCACGACGTCGACTGCGACGCAACGTCGTTCGGCGTGTTTATTATAAAACAACAAATCATTCATTATAACCACTTGTGTGTACAGATACACTCAAGTGTGTGTGTGTGTGTGTGTGTGTTTGTACATCATATATGAGAAAGTGGCGTAAACATGAAAAGAAACACAAGTTGGCAACGCCATGAAGAAACCATCTATGTATTTGTATCTTAGTATCTGTATCTGTATCTGTATCTGAGTGTGTGTGTGTACTGCTGTCGTATAATATGCATATTTGCGTATTATTTTGATTTTAATAATGATTTATTTATTATTAATAATTCATTGGTGGTGGGCCCCTTGCTGATTGCGATCTGATCTTTAAGTTAACCAAGTGCAAAAAGCTACAACTCGATTTGAATACGAGTATCTTTTGCTTCTCTCTTAGTTTGAGTCTGTTTTTTGAGTTAAACTCCATGAATGGGCATATATCCAGCTGGGCTGATCAGTGGCGATCGGTTTGGTAACACAAGTTGCGTTATGTGGCTAGGAAACGCATATTATAATGAGCTTCAATTAAGATAGAAATCTTGAAAACAAAAGAGACAAAGATTTATAGGTTCACAATTATTCAGTGACCACCTTGAGGCACTGGACCAAAGACTACAAGTCAACAAGCTAACACACACACACACACACACACGCATACTAGACTATTTTAAGAACGTTTTGAGCTACTGGGAATACATTGAACGTGTATGTATAAAGGGTTGTAGATCATTTCAGATAATATTTTCATTGAAACTAAATAAAACAAAGAGCAGCCGAGTGTAACAATATTTATAAATAGACTCTTAACATAAATATGTATGTAAATAATTAAATTAGTTAATAATAAAAAACTCCATTCAAATAAGTTAAAGTTTGTTTTTTCAGCTACTTTTCTGTTAGGGCATTTCACTTTCGACCAGTACAGTAGCCACTCGATTGTTTGCCATGTCTCTGGCTGTGATTTACGAGTGCTCCATGCAAAACTGGGTAACTGTTATACCAGTTTAAATATTTGGGAAAGCGAATCGATGTGCTCCATGCATGAATTATAGACATACTATTTTGATTTACAGCCCTCGTACATTGAACTCTACAGAAAAGGGCCTCAAGCAGCCGCGTTGGCGTTGCCGTTGGCGCCTCGTTTCCAACACCAAAACTACCAAAACTTCATGACTCCAAATCCGACTACGAACCGACTTCGCCTTCGTCTCCGATTCCAATGGGGACCTGACCACTCTGGGGTCCTTCGCCTGCACATTAATGTCAATTTAATGTTTCCTTAATGACTTCTTTCGTTGCAACTTGTTTTCCTTTACTTCTTCTCCTACTCTTTGTTGTTGTTGTGCTTATCAGTTGCTGGTCAAACTTGTCGCTTCGTCTGGAAAGTGTTTATGTTAAATAGCTAACGAGTTTTCACTCTCGGTTCAAATAGTTTCATCTATTTCTTAGGGTTCGGCACAACAGAGCAGCTTCAAAGTGCTACTGCGTATGGCCTGATATATATGGGTATATATAGTATATATAGGCTATTGCCTCTGGCATCAGCTGCGACTCTTTCGTCTATTTATTTGGGTCGGCAATTAAGATTTATATCACGGGGCTATAAAAACCCCAAACGCAAGCTGCAGCCAAAGTGCAAACAAAAGAGAAGCGAATCAGTAGCTATCTGCCGTCTCTCTCAAGCACACGCTCTCTCCCTTTCTCTCTCTTGCACTGAGTCTGCTCATTTATGCGACTGGGTGTATGCTGTCTGGAGCGTGCGACGCTTTAAAGAGTCATAAAAATCAGCCAAATGCGCGTCCAGAAAGGTGTGAATTCGGTGTGGCGGGAGGGGTGTTCGAAGAGGGAGAGTGAGAGGGAGAGAGAGGGGTGATGCCCTGCACTTGACGAACTGGTTGGCAACTCTAGCCGTTAGCAGACCACAAACTAAATGTTTAATTTTTTCCGACTCGCACGTCGCATGTAAACATAGTGTCCCCTCCGTTCCCTCCCAGACTCCTGCTGCTCCACCGACTGTCTGCCAACCATTTGTTTGAATTTGTCTAAAGTGGCTGCCCTTTTTTCCTGCTCTTCCCTTTCCCGCTCTTGTTATTTGTACAATTTTCATAATTTTCATTGCTCGTGCTGCAAAAAAAAACAGTTGGGGAAAAAAGCGTTTGTCAAATTTTCCGTTTACTTTTAGTGGCGCCCACACCAGTGCACCGCTGCAGCACCACCGCACCCGCATAGTTGTGTGTTCCTTTTCTTTTTAATTTAATATTTTCTTTGTTGTTTCTTTTTGGGCGTTGTATGTCGGCTGTCTGCAACTGGGTGTCCGTCTGGACGTCTCTCCCTCTCTCTCTACTGCTCTATAGCCGCTCTATTGCTGTCCCTCTTTAGTGGAAAATTACGTTTACTCAGGCGCCAGGCGCGCATATTTAAATACACACGTGTTTTATCGCTGCCATTAAATCATATTTTTATACTTTACCTTTTTGCTGTGCGACTCCCAAAAACCCACTCCCTCCCCCTCCCCCCTTGTGAGCTGTGTGCTGGCATTTTGATTGTTTACATTTTGCACTTTCACGGTGTAAACAAACATACGAAAAAAATACAACACGACGCTAAATATTGTGAAAAAATAAAATAACAAAAAATTACGAGACAACGAGAAGACGCAATGAAACACTTGGCGCATGAGTGGGAGCATTCGTCAGGGGGTAGGTTGGGGTATGGGAAGGGGAGAAGGAGGTGAAAAGGGCTGCTCTAAAGCTTGTTGTGTGCCAGACGAAATGTCAAGTGGAAGTTTTGTATCAGCTTTCTGCCTTAGAGCTCATTTATGATAGTTCAAAAAGATTAACAGAATTCATAATCATCTAGAAATTCTGTAGAAATGAGAATATATTTGCTATAATGTAAACTCTGAAAAGTGTATATTAAGTAACACCATTTAATCAGTACTTGAATTTCAGTACTACATTTCAGTATAAATACCTACAATAGTATATTAAATCTATAATTGAGTTTTAAGCTTAAAAAATAATCAGTTTGTGTAATTATTTAATATTTTTTTTACAAAATTCAATCCCTTTCTGTCCATTTAAACTTCCCGCAGCTTTTTGAGCTCAAAAGTCCTACTCTTTGGCTGCAGTTACATGATCTGATCAGTAGCATAGGTTGAAGATCAAAGTAACGTATCCTTAATTGGCTACTGTGCAGTATGCCTGCACCCCACTCCCACCCTTCTCCCCTACAGACCCTACAACTCATCTAGCAATTTGCTGCACTAAAAGCAACAACAACAACAGCAAGTACAACAACAACTACAAAAAAGCTTAGTTTCAATTTACTCAGTTGCCTCACCACGTGCGGCTGCTTAACCTTAATACCACTCTCTCTCTCTCTCTCTCTCTTCTGTCTCTAACTGGCTCTCCCTCTCGCACTCGACTGACATGCAGCACATTAGCTGTTGCCACGTCTGATGTTGGCCAAGTGCAGTAGATGCGGAGAGTTAACAATTTTTTAGCATTTTTTAAACGTTTCTTTTTCCCTCCGGTCTTCTGTATTTTCAGGTAAGATAAGATCTGATTTAACACAATACGGCGGCATATCAACAGACATGGGTAAGAAAATTTCCACATTATTTTTTATTTATTTATTTTAACTTAACAAAAACAAAAACAAGAGTAGACTTAGTTCATTTTAGATGCTACGCCTAACGTAGCGTTGAATACTAACTAGTTGTTAGCTAGCTGTTAGTTAAGGTGTTGGTTCTAATTTCTAGCATACTTCTAGGCGTTTGGCAAAGCAAAATCTATGGTAAAAGACACGCCTCTACGCCCACAACTGCATGCATATTCATGTCTGCTCAGAGGTGTGCAAATGATTGATTTGACGCGTTTCTAAGCCACGCTGATTAGGCCAAAATGCAAGTGTTGCAGCACGCAACGTTGCGTCTGGGCAATTAATGTTAACGTTAACGTTAAACAGCGCCAAGTTGCAACAAACTTGTGGCAACGAGCTGAGCTAAGATACAGATACAGTACGAGTATCTGGAGTTGCGGCAGCTTCTGTGCCTCTGGAGGCGTTTAATTTTCAGCCTCGTCGTTGCATGAAAACCTTTTTGCGTTGCAAGGTTATCAATCAGCTCGTCTCTCAGCTACTTCTTAAAATCCAATTACACGCACAGACAGACTGAGTGACTGAGTAACTGACTGAGAGATTGGCAGATTGATCAGCGCTTGTTGTGCACTTGAAGCACTCAAATTACAGGAATCGTCTGGCACAAGACATGATTTGAGACTCGAAATTGCCGAGACGAAGCCACCCAGAGTTGGAGTACTTTCCCCTTCTCCCCTTTGCCTCCTACCAACTGCTGCTGTAGCTTATTATTTACTATATTCAATTGATTATCTCTTGCAAATCGGTAGCTAAATATTGGCACAAGGCGCAACAAGTGGGCAGCCAGTCTGCAGCACGACAGTTCCTAGGGAGGACTTAGAGCGGAGTAAGTAGGAGTAAAGTCGGTGGGCAGCACTTTTGGCACTTGGCAATTAACTGAACGCAGATAAGTTGCAAGATCTAGATTAAAACTGGCAAGTAGCTGCCACCGCAGAGATCTACCAACTGAGTGGGAATTAGTTGCTTGCTTAACGGCAGCATAACAAGATTAAATTATATTACAGCTAGGTATTGCTAAATATAGTGCATTAAATCAAAAGTAGGCGCAGCCGATTTATTTTTCACACCTTTAGACCTTTAGATTCGTATTAAAAAGTTTTAAAGTTTATAAAACAAGAAGTAAACTTTTCTGTTTCCCTTTTAACTTAAACGAAGTTCTCAGCTTGAGCGGCTTAAACTCACTTTAGTCACTGTCTAAACCCTTTTAGTTAGTAATGACAGCTTTGACTGGCTTTTAACTAATAAATGTGGCAAACCTACAATTACAAATCTACGACGTATCGTGCAAAACAGTTAAAATCACATAATTTCGCTGTCATTTCTCACTCACTCGGAACTGCAGCGCAACGGGTGAGGGCAAAGAGTGGCTCAAAGGGGCATGGCTGGGGGTAGAGGGGGGCGTGGCTAGGCGGCTTTAGCCATCGCAATGCTGCTGACATTGAACATGACATTTTCCCCCAAAGAGATAATTAAATTGCGGGCTTAATAGAATTAAATGCCGTGTTTGCATTTCAAAATCCAAAAACGTGCCCCAGTTGCATGCCCCAATCTGTTGCAACAATGCGGTGGTTGGTCAGACAGAACACAACAACAGCATAAAAAAAACACATATATGTACAAAAATAAAGGGAAAAAATGTCAATTTGGACAAGTTTTGATAATTGCAGAGAGTCGAGAGCAGCATTTGGTTTTGTGTTGTGGCAGCTACTGTGCTGCATGTTGCACGTAGCTATGGTCGGTAGTGGTGTGCGTGCGGTGTGTGTGCTGTGTGTGGTGTGTGCTCCATGTTGCATGTTGCAGTTAATAATTATTGAAATGTGCGGCCGCCAGGAATTGTGCTCGTGCTCCTTGTGCTTCCTGCGCGGCTTCCGTCAGCAGCGGCAGTGGCAGTGGCAACATTCGACAGCGTTGCATGCATCGTTACCTTTAAGCTCTGCTGCCACTGCCGCTACTACTCAGCTAAAGACTAACAATGCTTGCATTTTCCCACCTTTTCACATAACTTTTCAGTTGTTGTTTTCGTTCTCTGTTTCGTCTTTGCTGTGGTTGCTGTTGTTGTTGCTGCCACTGGCAGCAGGGTAAACAAGTCGACCACCAACTTGTTAACCCTCCCTCTAGCCACACCCGCCCCTCTCCCCTCTCCACACTCCCCACTCCACACACCACTCTTAACCCTCTGCACACACGTCGTTGGCAATGTCGAACTTGTTACCACTTTGAGAGCCAAGACCGGCCTCCGCTTGGACGGGGCCCCGTGTAATAAATTCATATTCAAATTGTTAATTGAATATTATTTGTTAAATTTGCAAGCATTAAATGTAAATGTCGGCTGGCTGGGCAAATGTGACGGGGGCGTGACCACAGTCCGTGTAAATTCCTGTTTTTTTTATCACTCCAAAAATTCATTTTTTGCGATTTTTCGTAATTGAATTCAAGCATGATTTGCACATATTTCTTGTTCAACATATTTGGTGTTTACTGTAACCATTTGCAAATTGTATGTCAACGAAATTTGGTTACTGTACCAACGACCTCCATGGAAAAAGGCAATAAAAAACTGCTGCATCGATGAGCAACGATTACTTGTGAATGTTGCTGTAACCGTTACTTTTGTGCACCGTCTCCTGTGTACTAGGTCCTGTGCTCTGTGTCCTTGTTTAAGCTGTTGTTGTGTAATTTCCATAATTCATATTCATAGACATTACAAGCGTCCAGACAAACAAACAAAACGAACCGAAACTCAACTCAACACGACGCGACACGATGTTACCTGCATCTGCAATACGGACAATTGTCCGTACTAACGTGGCCAAAAAAAAAAGAGCTAGTAAACCTAGCAACGCAAAAAAAAAGGAATCTGCAAAGTGTAAATGCGGGCAAAAGTGTAAAAATTTCACATATGCTTTTTTTGGGGCTAGGCAGTCAAGGGAGCAGAAGCTTTTCGAGTAGCGTTGCCAGACAGTCAATAGAGAGTAGGGTGAGAGAGGGGGATGGGGATAGGGACAAGGCCAGAGACAATTGCGGCACGCTTATACATAATTTATACGTTACGACCTCAACAAGTCTGTGCAGAACTCAAAGATTCTTCCCATTAATTTGATTGAGCTTTGAATTACGAGTAATTTATGCTCTGAGAGAAAGAGAAAGACTGAGAAAGTCGAGCAAATCATTAGAAATAAGCCATAGTAACTGTAAGTTGCTCATCAATCAACAGAAACGTGTCTCAAAGATACTCAGATACAAAGATACAAACACATTCACGAGCTCATAACGTGTCACATTTGATTTTACACACTTCGAAATTATTAACTGGGGAGCATTTTGTAGTTCGGCAAGCATAAGTGTTGTCCTGTTTTCCCGATGTCCTTTTGTCCACTTGTCCCGTTGTCCTGATGTCCTGTTATCCTGCCATGCTGGCAACTCTGTAGCACTTCATAAAATGGCACACGGCACTTTCGTTTTTACCGTTGGCATTTGCAGCACGTGGAGCGTAGGAAGATAGACAGCAAGTGCGGGGGGATAAAGGCATAAAGGGGCATCGAAGGATGCCACATGTGGTGGCAAGTGGCCAGTGGCCAGTGGCAATGTGTACAACGCCAGCTGGAGCTGACCGTTTGGGCTTCAATTAATGAATTAGTAATTTCGGCTTCATTGCCATAATGAACACTAGGACTATCAAGTTTTGTGTGGGCGTTTGAGTCTCAAACTTACTGTTAATATTATAATAATGCAGGTGGTAATCTAATGGCAGAGCACTAAAGTTGCTGGTCAACTCAAGTTCTGATAGATCTGAGCAAAGTAAATAAAGTTGAAACGAACTTAAAGTATTTAAAGAATAGAATTTGGGTATGAAGTGAGAATAGAACGGAAAATAATAATCAAGAAAAGAGTTTTTAGATCTTTAAATCACTATTATAAATATTATAAATTTTAAACAAAGTTTGTTCCAAAACTGTGTCTTAAACCCAAATGAACTTTAATTTAAAAATTCCAAGTATAACTGAGTTTCTCACACCGAGTTCCCCCTTGGGGACTTTCAGTGAATTGTCTTTTATTACGCGTTCTATCAGTACGTTTATTGCATAATGGAGTTGGGAATTGAGTGTATCCATTAAAAGTATTAATGCCATTAAATCATTGATAATTCCTACTATGTTTTTCATTTGTTATTGTTGTTTTGGAGTGCACATTTACTGGTATTAACTTGGCGCCATTTCGCTGCATTTGTTTACGGCTTGTAATGAAAGGTTGCACTTGTATCTTTCGTGGACACACCTCCCTTGAAGCAAAGTTGTGGTAAATGTTAGGGAACCCGCAGCTATTTGTTTTGTATCTCAGTGGCAATTGTGGCATTAGAGCCGTAATGCTACAATTACGGGCAGTAATGCTTGGATAGTCACTCGGGGAGTTAAAAAATTCAACGATATCGATAAGGAATCAGTGTGGAAATGTATCTTGTGTATCTTTTGCTCAAAAACTGCTGTAGGTAAGCAATTAGTCAATTAATTTAAGAATTTATTAGCCGCCAAAAAGCAATTTGCGGCATTTACACACTCACACACACTCGCGAAATGCCGGCGGTAAAGCGAAAACTGAAACTGAAACAGAATCTGCAGTTTTGTATCTCTGGCGATAGTTTAACGGGGATCACGATCGTTTCACATTCTCGTTCGACGGTCAGTTGGCAAATGAAGGAGATTCTCTAAGAGATTGAGATTGTTAACTTTTGGTTTACTGTGAATCTTTTCGCTTATGACTTGGCGGGCAAACTTGTTCACACACACACTCGCACACACACACACACACACTTTAAAGGAGTAGAAGTAGTGCAGATAATTTATGGGTTCATTCTTGGGTTTCGGCCCCTTTGGCAGCGGAAGTGCGTGTGGCTGTGTTTTTGGTGGTTTATGAATAAGTATTTGTATCTTACAGATACGAATCGCGGCTACTTGCCTTACACACACAAACACACAGACACATTTGTAGGTCAATTTGCTGCAACAAAAAAGAAAAGAAAAAAAAATAAATAAATGACTTTTGTGCATGTCGCAAAGCAACAACCGTCGGCTTGAATTTTGCCCATAAATTTATAGCTCAAAAATCAAAAATTGTTTTCAAAATTTTCAAATGATTCACGTGCTGGTCGCGCTCTCCCTCTCTCACTGTCTCTCTTTACTAACTCGCTCTCTGTCTGACTTCTTCCCTGTGCGTGTTGATGATTAATAACGCGAAGAGTGAAACCTGCTTTTAGTTTGCGTCTCTCGAGCGGCCATCATGAGCTGATCAGCTGATCGTTGTGTATTTCGGCAGAGGCACAAGTCATGTCACCGCCATGTCCGCCAGCCAAGTGAGCAGCTCATCAGTCAAAGTCAGCATAGAACCCTCTAACTATAGCTGTACCTGTAAGCACTTGCAACTGTATCTGTGTATCTTTGTGAACCCATTTTGAATTACAGGTATAGAGACAGAAATACTCATCTACACCCGAGTGATGACGTGCGTTTGGCTTCGCTCTGAGCGCACAAACCCACACGCTCTCACTTGCGCTCTCTCTCGCTGCTCGCTCTTCCTCTCTCTCTCTCTCTCTCTCTCTCGCGTGATGATTGATCATCTTTCTGCTCAGCTATAGAGCCGGTTTTATTTTAATTTATATGCGCTCAACCTGAATGAATCTCACCTCTATTCGAATTGGAACATTTTGCCCGCTAGTTGGATTTTATATGTGTGTGTGTGTGCTCACCCGCTGTTGATCGTATACGATATTCACTGTAGCTGCTTTATCCACTTGGAAGTTGCGTTTGATGTTAGACGACAAGCGAAAAGTGTTATACAGGACAGATCGCACCTGAATAAATTCACCAGCGACTTCTCATTTGAATCTTTGCGCGTCTGCGTCTGATTAGTTATTTAGATGAGCAAACTGAATTTTATAGCAATCAGCTTGTGTGATGCGTGTATAAAATTATTGTGAAATACGAGCTAAAAGATTTATAAGCTAAGTTTTTTCCAAAGACTATTTATGTGGGTGTTTCTCTCTATGTATCTTTGAAGCAGAGATTTATTTGTAATATAATTTCAAATTTTATTAGTTAACTATTAGAAGTTCCACTTGCTACCGTCTACATATTTATTGCTTAAGATTTATTTCCATTTAACTCCAATAACTTTAACCCGCATACTTAACCAGCGTTGCCAGCTAGTTGATTTTCTGCTGTTCAGTATTCGTTGGGGAAAGCACATTCCAAAACGTTTGTCAAACGTTTTCAAATGAATTCGAAATGGGACCTACCACAGATACCACAGATACACGTAAATGAAATGGTTTCCAATCTCAATTGATGATCTATTAACGAGCGCACATAGAAATTATGCAACTTTCCTAACGGCAAGCCAACAAAATGGTGCCCACATGGGCAACTACAACTATTACAACAACAACAGCAACAACTACAACTACTACAACAATAACAGCTGACATGCAATGCCATTTCCTTTGTCAGCAGAGCCTCAGAGCAATAAATCCTGAGCATATTAACATGGACGTGCGATGAAAGTGCCAGGCAAATATGTCATTGTCAGTGTTTTGGCTTTGACTTGGGTATGGATGGGACTTGGGATTGGTATTGGGAACGACAATGGAGTAGGGGTGAGGGGAAGAAACAGGGGTATGGGCTGGGGTAGGGACTGGGGCAGGGGCATGTCCAATGGCCGCCTCTGCGGCTACCAAATGCGAGTGTATTGACACCTGAGTCGCAGACCAAACCCAAACAGAAACAGAAATTGAAACTCAGGCGATGCTGTAGATGAAGCTGAAGCCACTGGCGCCAATTGCTGCTGTTGCTGCAAATGAAGTGAAAGAAAAAGAAAGTGTCAGCAGGTAACAAACTGGGCTTAGAAGCAACTGCCTAGAACTCTGAGAACACACACTTTCCAATGAAATCGTTCAGACATAAATCACTGATTGGATGGCTAACTAAGTGTATGCATAACTGTAATAGTGTGTGTGTGTTTGAGTGTGAGTGTGTGCTGATAACTGACAGAGTCAAGCATTTTGTGGCTTATCGTGCATTTGAATTGGTAGACAACGCATTTTTATTTCAACTTGTATAAAAATTCTCTCTACGTCACACAACATGACAACATTTTGGGCGTGAGCACACTCACACACACACAGAGCGTCTGTAGCCCAGCAACAACTACAACAACATGAACGAAACATGGCTCAAAAGGCAGCAGCAGCGGCGGCAGCGGCGGCAGCGGCAGCATCGTCGTCGTCCGTGGTGACAGCGCACATAAATCTCTGTAACATGACACTTTTGGCAATGGAAATAAAATATGGCATACGGCGCACCAAAATGTCGCACCAAAAATTGCCGCAGCAACAACAGCAACACAAGCTAACAGCAACAGCAACATCCAGCATCAACATCAACAGCAGAAGCAACACAACAGCAACAATTCTTTACTTTTTGGCACTTGGCAACACTTTTTTGTCGCTATGCGACCCACTGTGCCATTTGAGAAGCAACTCATGCCGCATTCAGCTAATTACAAATGAAATTACAATGCTCAACTTGCAGTTGCAGTCGACTTTAGGGACACAATGACACTAGCTGAAAGTAAGCGCAATTTTAAGTAGTTTGTTGTGAAACTTGAGACTTGATTGTAGCTTATAGGAAGTTTATGGAAAAAGATAGGAATTGGATAGCTAAAAAGTATTATACATAGTAAATCTTTTGGGATTAGAACAAATTGTTTAAATGGAACTGGCTAATATTGTTGGAACAAATCAATGATTTGAAACTTTCAGCAGACTTTAAGAAATGTTTTTAATTAATAAGTGAAATAAAAGATAGTTTATGAAACTTTTCAATAGAAATTTTAATACGCGGTAGATAAAATGTTTTCACTGCTTACTCAACAGATATCGTAGGTCAAATTAATGCTTCTTTCATATCAAGTTTAAAACTTAATTTCAGTTTCTAAAATTCTTCTAATTCTTTACCATTTTTTCTTAAATTCAGTCCATGAAAACTGCTTCTTTTCTTTCTTCTAAATTTTAATCTGCATATTTAAGCTAGTGTCATTGTCAACTCTGGCAATGCTTTGCCTCTGATGGCGACGCTGTCACTTGCCGCTGTCATTTTCATTTCGTTTTCATGTGTCACTTGGCGCGCCTGCGCAACTCCAACATCAGCTCCTTCTTCTGCCGTTCCCTCTTGTTGTCCTCTGCTCCCTTGCCTGCACCTACCACGTGTAATAAAGCAAAACGGCTGCACATGCGCACAAGTTACTCAGCAACAAACTCTCGAACAACAACAAAAGCAACAATAAGAAGCGACTAAAGCCGCTGCCTCTGTCAGATTTTGTGAGTGTCACTTGTTGGCTTTGTTGTTGACTGGAATCTGGAACCGGCAAGCCACAGACCGAGTCCCAATGTAGCCCCAGACTTGTAGCCTGGAACCTGGAACTTGGGTGTTATCTGTCCCGTCTGACCGTCTTCAGTTTCTGGCTGTTTTTCTGGCATTCCGCGCACAACACGCAAAATCTGCGCGTCTGCGTATAAAACTGTTAACTAACTCAATTTTGTAGCTGTCAGTTGGCCTGATCCCCGCTCTCCTCACCGCTCTCGACTTCACACTCCTTCTACTACACTTCCCCCACTTCCTGCTCCTGCTCTAGGTGGCTTACAAATGTTGGCGGGTTTCGAGTGTGGACTTCAGGGTTCAGCTTGGGTTAATGAGTTGTTGTTGTCGTTGTCGTTGTTGCTGTTGCTGTTGAAGTTGTTGCTGTTGTTGTTGGCGTGCCGCTTACATATGTCACAACAAATTGCTAACCGTTGAGCGTCTCGTGCCCATAAACAAATCACTTGACCTTCGCATTGAAAACATTTGCGTAAGGCATTAAGAAAACTCGGCCAGCTAGATGCGCCAGCAAATGTAGAAAGTAGCTAGCAAAGCACAGTGGGACAAAAAGAAAGTAATTTGAAAAAAAAAATACAAAAAGATGATCACTCTAGTGAATGGTCAATAAACAAAAAGTTAAACTATTAAAAATATATTAAGAAATTATATAAGATAAGTTTTGAATAGTATTACGTCGGCTCAGTTATGAAGTTGTATGAACGTATATATGAATAATAATAATAATGAATTAAAAATAGATTTAATTTCCTGTTTTTCATACAAAATTTAATGTTTCAATCAAGAAAAAATCGGATAACGTCAATTGGATTAGAACAGTTTCCTAGAATTGTCTAATGTGCATTTTGCCATTTTGATATGCAAATAAATGTATTTAAATGGCCCATAGTAAGCTTTCCTAGAACCGACTGTTTTGCGTGACACGAGAACGGACTCACAGTGCACGGTATCAATTGGATGCACGGAATCACTTGGATGCACGCGCATGTCTGTCACACAAATGTCACTTAAAGTTGCAAAAACTCAAGGCACGCATTGCAATTTCATAACTTTATTAAGCATATGTGGATGACAAAGGGTTGGGTTGGGAGTGCAGTGAAGGAAGGAGCAGGAAAACGGGTAGGGTGGAGAAGGGTAGGGAGCTCCACCTGACAGCTGAGGCAATGAAAAATGCTCATTTGGCAATTCACGGCACGTTTTGGCATCTAAACGCCAGAAAGAGGCTATAACAACGCGAAGACAGAAAGAGCTAGGAGGGGAAAGGGGGCAAAGTGGGTGGCGTTTAAACCCGAGTAGCGCCAGTGGCTGAAAAGAGCTAGAGGGAGAGGGAAGGAGAACTAAGGAAATGCAAAAAGAGTTGACAATTCAATCATTTAATGGCATGGCCCACATGAGGGCCAACAACTAACAGCAACTGCAATTGGAAGTGGAAATGGAAGTGCTTTGGGAAAGTCACACCCCTCGCTGCCCCATCTCCTACTCTCCCTCTTTCTCTACCTGTTCTCCCTAGTCCTCCCTGAAAAGTGCATTGTTGCCATGGATTTCGTACTGTTCCTTGGCTTTCCTTGTCTATTTTTTTGTACTTTCATTTGTTTGTGTCACTTGGCAGTTGCTGGGCGCAGTGACAACAACAACAGCTACGAAAACAACAACAATAACATAAGTTGCAACATGGGGAGCGCAACGAACCACGCGGTAATTCTACAATGAAAGCGTTTCACACACAGTCACACATACACACACACTTGTACACTAAGTATATGTGCTTGTGTGTGTGTGTGTGTGTGTACAAACAAAACTTGTGGCAATAAATTTCAAACGGATCACATAAATCACATTCAAGTGAAGCTTAACACACGCGCCCAACTAGAAGAGACACAAATACCACCACACACACAAATTTATATAAGGGTATTTGTGTTTGTATATACGTGTGTTTGTGTGTGAAAAGATACTCACATAACTGTGAGCTTGGCATAGAAAACATTTATTTCGAGCTTGTAGCACTCAAAAGTGTTCTTGTGTTCAACCAAAAACATTTTTTTATTTTTGTGAATTACTTGAGCTTTTTACACTGTCAGATGCAGATATTTTTAATTTATAATACAATAACTAAAATTAATATTTAATTTATATAAACTAAGTTAGTGTTTTTTACACCCAATTGGGTAAAAAATCACTTCTAAAAATTTATTAAATATATATTATTA
This sequence comes from Drosophila dunni, assembly GCA_018152125.1. NCBI lineage: Eukaryota > Metazoa > Arthropoda > Insecta > Diptera > Drosophilidae > Drosophila > Drosophila dunni. Next base: position 16,459,920 of record JAECXC010001917.1, on the reverse strand, counting down.
TTAAATATATTTTTAAAAAAAAATAATTATATTTAATAAAGCCTTATAAAAAAAAGCACTTAATACTATTAAATAAATATTTTAAAGAAAAATAATAAAAACGATTAAATCAAAAAATATGAAACTGAATCATTTTCGACAAAAAGAATTATCTATTGATGTCAGAAAATAAATTAAATTTAGTATTACTAAAATATTTTTTAAAACTAAAATTAAGCCCTGCCTTACAATTAAATTAAACTCAGTCTATTAAATGACCTCAGTTCGATCCCCACACACACACTCAGAGGAATGCCAAAGAACCTTGCAAGTTACCTAAACTCAATTCTAGTTGACCCCAAAAATTGTTGGCCAAGTAAAAGTTGTGCGCCAAATTAACTAAACGGTTAAAGCAACAACTGCAAATTGGCAACAAATTCGCAGATCATAAAGTTGCCGCTGTAACACGACACACAGCAGCAACAACAACAACAACAGGAACAGGAACTAGAACAACTGGAAGAGAAGCATCATTTCATTTGAAGAACTTTGGCATTTGAACTTGACATTTAGCACACGGTTCGGGGACTTCTTTGAAAACAATTGCAGGGCACACACACACACACACACACACAGGGAGAAGAAATGAGAGGGAGAGGGAAAAACTCACACAATCACAATGCACTTTTGGCATTCCTCGACTGTCTGCCATGAAATGCCAGCACACACACCACAACAACAACAACAACAACAACAACGGGAACAACGAGAACATTTGGCAAAAGGGATTCCAATGTGAATGAAACAGTTGCAAGTGCGAGCGAGAGCGCATATGCGTCTGCAGCAACCCTCTGCAGCAGCTGCGGGGTTGAGTGTTGACCCACACAGACACAGAGAGACTCACACACACACAGACAAGTCACGCAGCCATGCACACACATAGAGCCGGCCATTGCAGCACCTGTCGGCCATGCGACTTGTGTGTGTGTGTGTGTGTGAGAGAGAGTAAGAGTAGGAGTGCTGCAGTGTGTGTGTGTGAATGGAGTGTGTTTGTTCTCCGGATTTTGCACCATTAACAATATGGTTCGCTTGGTTCGCTCCGCTGCGGTTCGGCACGCTTGCCTCACAGCGAGGAAATGAGGCACAAATAACGTGCAACACAAGCCACCCCTCCACGCCCCTCTGACGCCTACCACTGATGGGTGAGGGGTTGGTTCGTGGGGGGTGTGTGTTGGCCTGTTTGGGTGGGTTTAATGCAGCGCCATTGATTTGCTTATAAATTAACCCATTGACAAATGAAAATATTGTCTGTTAATTGATCAATGTGTATGCACAGAGTACAGTGTGTGTGTGTGTGTGAGTGTGTGACAGTGCATGCTCCTATGTGTGTGTGAGCTGCTGCTAAAATTTAATTAGATGCGTTATTTGTATTTGTATGCGGCAAATGCATTTTGGTCATTTGGCGAGGGTGTGTCTAAGCGTGAAATCACGCACACACCGCACACCCTCTCACACACACAGCATAGCTCATGTCACGTGTGTGTGTGTGTGTGTCTAAATTTATTGATATTGAAATACAATTGCAAAATTAACTGTCAAAGTGTGCGACCCTTTCGCCAATTTAGTTCAACGCCATATGTTACACCTCTGCCTGTCTATGCATGCACATGCATGTCTCTACTTGTCTCTGTGTGTGTGTAGCCAACACATGTGTTCTTAATTATTTGACCCGAGTTGTCACTTTAAACAATAAACGAATATTTCAGTTTATGCAGCTCCTTTAAGGCCGAGGAGTCTCCAAGCTGTATTGACCAGGTTCCTACCCCCTTCCACCCCTTATAGACCACCTCCTTCTCCCTTAAAATCCCACCCCCGCTAGCCTTTATTTACACCGCTAAACGAGCTTTGCATATTTACTGTACTAGCAACAGACATTTTACGATATATTGAGAATTATTTGCAATATATTTGGTGAATCGGGTGTGTAGGGGTACCGAGGGGGTTGTAGTAGCAGCAGCAACAAGGACGACAAATGTTCCAACGACAACAGCAGTAGCGACAGCAACAAAAACAACAACAACAGTCACAACAACAAGTGCAGTTCAGCGCAAATGCAGGCAGAAAGCTTCTAATTCCGGCACTGAAACCATAAGTCTTTGTCGCATTGTACACACACTCAAACACACACTCTCACACACACACACATAGACACATGTTGAAGCACATACATGCACTACATTAATATATATGCAAGCCAGCGCCCAGTAGCAAATTTACACATGAATTCAGTGCATAAATCTGAAGTTTAGCTGAAAAGTGCAGCAATTTCAGGTGCTGGTAAGGCATAAAGTAAGCAGTGAGCTGATGGAAAATCAGTACCTTTTTAATGGATTTAATGAAACAAAAAACTGATTACATTTTTAATAAATTTTACTTAATTTTAAGTGTTTAATACAACTAACTTAACAGCAAATGGAAGCTAATTCCTACTGGGTTGTTCAGCAAGTTCCTACACCCCTTTTTAGCCGAAGTCATAGACACAGTCTTTGGAATTTAGTAGTCGCTTAATAATTTAAGTTTCGATACGCAAGTTTTGCATTGTAAATACGGGCAAACTTATTTTTCTGTTTTCCAAAAGATTTTGTTTAATTTACGTAAATTTGCATAAGATACAATTGCGACTCTGGCCTCTCTCCAGGCACTCTGAACTCACTAAATTTGTGCGAAAATTGAGCCAAAGTTCAGTAGCAACAACAACAACAACAAGAACGTAGGAAAATAAGAGAAGCACAAAAAAAATGTGGAGTTTATTGCCTTTGGCCTGGGATGTTGGGCTGTTGGGTTGTTGCCTGGGCTAAATTTGAATTCAGTTCAAATTGAAAGTTAGCAAAGTCACCAACACCAATACAATGCCATAGCCCTTTACCTCTCCCCCTCTCCCTTCCCCTTTCTTCCACTCCCTCTCCCTGTCCCTTTCTGTACTCGATATTTATGCCTTTTCGAATGCAGCTCAGCTTTAATTTAAATGGATTTCCCTGGCAGACATATGGCAGTATTCGCAATTTCCACTGGAGTGTCCCCTCGCCACCCTTTGCCCCCTCCATAATAAAGTGGAGAGAAGGATTTCATGATTCTCGACTGTTGCTGGCTGGCATGACTCCTGCAACTGCCGAGGATTGATTGTGCTTGTTGATATTTTGTCAAATAACGCAAATAAATACACAATTACACACTCAAGTGAGTTTTCGAATGGGCGAAGCACAACGAGTTGAATATGTAGGGTTAACTGCGCAGGTCGTCCCACCCCCTTCTCCCCCTTTCACCCTCTGTCCACAATGAAGCGTCTCATCATCCCTCTGAGTTTTCCCTGTTTAAAGGATTTTCATTTGTTTAAATGTGTTTTATCGAAAATGGCCAAATGGCCGCTGCCCGTTGTGGCTGAATTGTAGGCGCACAGTGGAGCAAACTAGCGAAATGTGGTAAACTAAAATGGTTTAGAGACTGAGAGAAATCTACAAACTACAAGTGCACTAATAGATTAAAATTCCTTTAGTTCAGTTTTCAACCAAACTCTTTCTTTGTCTTTCTTTATTTGTGCCCACTGTGCAGTGACATTTGACTTCGTTGTGTTTGTTTTTTGCTTGTTGTTCTTTTTTTAGCCACACTCTCGTAAATTCCAATGTAAAATGTTGCATTTATCTTGTAAAAATAATAAATCCAGGCAGAGGGACTTTACTCTTACGCTTGGCAGCACAGGCCCCAGAGGAGGAGGGTTAAAAGGGAGGAGGCAAAGGGGCAGTGGCAGGGGTGCTCATGACCACTGTTAGCTAATGGCCTAGTGTCCAAAGAGTTACGTAAATTTAGCTAATTTTATGAACAGTCAAAGCGACAGGCAAATTTCAAGCATTTAACCCTTGGAGCGGCCGCTGCCAATGGGGACAGGGTACGAGGGGTTGTCGGGGGGAGAAATGAAGTGGAATGGGGTGCAACAAAAAAAAACAAATTTATACACACTGCCATTAATTTAATTTATTTATTGGCTGCCGTTTCATTGGCGCAAATCCCGAATGCTATGCGATAAATTTAGTCAAATGTGAAAATTGTGTGTGCATTTTGGCGCATTCAGTTTATATACACTCACACACACACGCAGTTGGGTACATATATAAATATGTTACAACTACATGCACACATCGTATGTCAAGTGAGGATTTTCATTATAAAATATCGCCTGGTATGCGGCCCGAATATGGAAATGCAGTTAAACCAAACAAAGTCGCAAAAGAGTTTGCAATTTATTTTAAAATAAAGCAAGTAATCGCTGAGAGTGAGCACGACTGACGGATACCCCTTGAATCCTAGATTTTATCAACAGTATAAATATTATTTATTTAGCAAGTGTTACTAAATATTAAAAGAAAATAGTCATTTCAAAGTCATAACAGCCCCACCCTTTTTCCTACAACTACAGGGTATGTAAAAATATCTAGTGTGACAAATAGTGTGAGATATGTTTTTGCGCACTGCAGCCAAAAACATACAGCCTTTAGTTACGCCCATTACGCCCTTAAACTCCCCTTTCAGCCCCCTCTTACCGCCAAGTGTGACATGTGACGGGGCGCCGCTGATTTATTTGCCTACAGCAGCGCAGACGTGCATTAAAAAATATAAATAAAAAATCCAAGAATGAATCGAGTATATATAAAAAGTAAACAAAGGAAACAACAACAAAATGTGCAGTCGAAACGCCCCCTTTTGACGCCAACGTCGATGGGCAATCGATAGAACTGACAGCAGTTGCCAAATCAAGAATGAAAATACGAAGGGTGGGGGGTATAAAGGGCGGAGGGGTGTGTGGAGGGGCACACCGGATGTAGCATTTTGAGAGTCAATAAAAAATACATTTTAAATCAAAAATCGGGAATCCAATTGGCAAAAATAAAGCACAGCAAAGGTGACCGAGAGGGGGCACTTTCCATGCGGTTCAAAACTGGATTTGGTATTTATTTAGTTATAAATAAAATGAGATAATACTTTGTTTAAACAAAGAACGAAAAATATTTGTAAAAATACTGTGTTTTAAGAATAAGTGCTTTACAAAAACAGAGTGCACACGACTGCAGTACACCCTATACTATAAATAAATTCTAAATCTTGTGTCTAACTCAACTTTTAATATATCTAAATTTCTTGTGGAGCTGCTGCCAAATTGCCACTTGAGAGCCATGTAGCAAACCCTTAAAAGGGACACTTAGTCTATGAGTTTTCCCCTCAATGCTTTTCCTACGTTTTCCCCAACGCAATTCATCATTGGGCGCCATTTTGTGTAGCGCCAAGTTGCATTTAGTTGTTATTTATGCAAATTTCGCATGTTTCAACTTTTCAGGTGTCGTTTTCGATTATTTAAAACTTTGTACGAAATTTAGTAGGACGATCAAAGCAGCAGGGGGCCAGGAAGCGGCAGGGGAAGGAGAGTCCTTTTTAATGCGCGCACCTGACGCGCTTCAATGTCTTACTGCCGAGCTCCTTGTTGACTAGGAGCTATATTAGGATTGAGTCTCAGAGCAGGAGTCCTTGAAGACCTGGGTTGAGTCTGTGCTCTGCGCATAATTTTGTGCGCTGCTGTTAGAACAAATAAATTGTAGACGGCTAAAGTTATTAGATTAGCATTAGGGACTGAGGGAGAACGCGTCCTGCCACCAGTTTCCCATCTTTGCATCTTGAAGACTCCACGCTAAGCTTGAAATTATGATTTAGCTGCGATATTTACATGCTTATAAAGGAAATACGGCAAAAGTGCGCCAAGTTGTGCGAAATTTATGAAAAAGTTACCGTCATGTGCTTTTTATAGTGACCTCATCCCGAAGTGTTGCCGAATTAATGGGCATCCAGGTGGATCCTTGGATTTATGCAGCCCCAGCTGTTTGTTTAGAAAGTGTTAGGACTGCTTCAGTTTACACACACTACACATTTTTTATTTTCCCTATTAAATGTGGAAATTTTCAAACTGAATAAAAATAATATTTAAAACATATACATAAATGTTATTATTGCTATGAATTTTAGTGGCGTGATTTTTATTTTGCTTTGCCATAACTTTATTATTAATTTATAAATTTTTTAAGTAACCAATAAATTATCTTAACCTTATACAACAAATTATTCTTTTTTGTTAAGCGTTAATTGCAGCTATAGGCCAATTTTTTTGCTTTCATTTATTTTATTTAATTTTATATTTATTTTAATTTATTTGTATAATTTATTAACAGTATTATTAATTTAATTGCATAATATTTTAACACTACTACTCTTTATTAGTATTATTATAATTTTATTTTTTCATTTATAACTAAATTAACTACTTTAAAATTATGTTACTTACTTTTTGTTTAACTTACACACACACTCAGGCAACTGCTTATTTTGAAATACTTGAACTGACCAAATTTTGTATCTTTTCTGCTTTTCAGGTAAGAGATACTCAGAATCTCTTGCGGGCTCTCTTCTACCAGACTGGCTAGGTAAGTGTGATTTTCTTTATATTTTTTCTGTATACTTTTAGCCTTTAGTTTACAACTATAATTTTTTGATTTTTGTACGAGAATTTTTGCTATTTTTTACATTTCAACAATTTTAAGTTTTATTTGTTGTTTGTCAAAAGTTATTATAAGTTGCACTCCCAAGAGCGGCGCTCGAAACTCTTTGAATTTTCATTTAAACAGTGCCCTAAACCAAATCCTAGATACCACATTACACCCATCTATTGACAGCTTCCTACCAAAAAACATAATCAAATCAAATTCCTGTCCTGAATCAACGGCGATCCTTAAACTTCTCAACTTTTGAACCCATCAAAATGCTTCTTTATCTTGAGTATAATTTTGTATTTTGTTGATTATCCATCTTGAGTGTGTTTGTTGTTGATGTTGTTATTGTTATTGCGCATATTGCATCCTCTTGATTTGGTGTGAATCAGTGTGAATCAGTCAAAGGAGCGTTTTCCAGAGTCCCCGCACAGAGGTAAAGACAACTCAAATACCAATAAATTGTAAATGTTGTGTGCATTTGCCCAATTTTCAAATCTATTCTATGTATATATATATAAATTTATGTATATACTGTATATATACTCAAAGTTAGCATGTGCATGTCCCACAACAGAGAGAGACAAACAGAGAGAGAGAAGGAGAAACAGAGCTAGTAAATTTACTGCGAAAAGCTGTTGCAATATGAATTTAACAATATAATATGTGAAATTATCAGCTCATAAAACTTGCCAAATAATTGGCAATTATTCAGTTTGTCAACTCGCACACACACACTCAGTTACACACACACTCAGTCACACACACACACACAGTCATTCGTCACACACGCTTTTACAGACGATTGCTCAAAGGTTTTCTTTGCTGCACAATTAAATGGGAGCACGCCCCCCAAAAGTGGGCGCATTTTCTCGATATGTTGTTGGTTTTTCCGCTCAGTTCAGTTTTCTCATTCGGCTTTTTTTGTGGTTTCTGTGGCACTTGGAAAAGTATCACTTGGCACGCAAAGAAAACGAGTGAGAAAATTGCAGTGCCAAGTACCATTTACAAAGCGTATCATTTTGTTAGCAATTTTTCAGCATGCTGCACTTTACAGGGAATCGCTTTGGGGCACGCAGAGGGAGTGACTACCCCTTCCCCACCCCTTACACCCACCGCATGCAACTACCTTTGCACACAGTCACATAACAATCGGTATCCCTATACAAGTACTCGAAACCAACAACGAGCACCCAATTAAACACACTTTGCCTGCCTCAATTGAGATAACAACACTTTGGGTGCTTGAATCTGAAACAAAAACAAGTTCAGTGTAGGCTTAATGAGCATACACGCACTGCAGTTACTCTGTAATTTTTTTAAAAATATTTTAAATAATTTTAAAGGGGCGGAGAAACCTAAGATATTTAATTATCATAATAATATTGCTAAAAAAAAACATTTTAACATGCTGAAAACTAAATTGAATACCCTGAAGATTAGAAATAAATGACTATTTTTTCAAACAATATTTAATATTAAATTTATTTAATTCCGACACTTTTAATATTTCATAAAATAAAGTAATGTTTTTTTTTGTTTACTAAAAAATATTTAATTGATTGTTACTTGGATATATTCTCAGAGTCCACTCAAATTATTATATTCCCCACTTTTTATAGTATAAATAAATTATTAAACTGTTCATTAAATATTTTCATACATTATTCCTAATTAAATAAGCCGAGTTGGCAGTGTATGCTTGTTAATTGTTGTTAATGCCTGTTTTTAGCTGTGTTAACCAGCCACTTCAGAGTATCTGTCAGCTACAGTTACATCCACATTTCGGCTATACATACACACAAAAATTCTATATATTTGTATCTGCAACGTTTGCAGTTTTACGCTATGCTCTATGGTTTGTGTGTAGTTTGTTTATTGGCAATTTATACAAACGCATAAATTACCAACAACAACAACAACAGCAAAGGAAAAACATAAACAAAGTTCGCTCACTAAATGCCACTTGCCAATCGTAATCAATTCTCATGTGTGTGTCTATAAAAAAAGGGACCGAAACCGACTAAAAGACTCTGTCGCAGACACTGAGAGTCAGAGTCAGAGAGTTAGAGAAACAATGTCAGTGTCAGCATCCGTATCCGTATTCGTATCTGTATCTTAAGTCGCACTCGTTGTTGTATCTGCACCCCCGAACAGTACAGCAGGGCATAAATATTTATTTGTTGAAATCTTCAAATGCAGAAAACGTAAAATCCATTAGAAAATTAATAAAGAGCATCTCAAATATACATAGACTTGTGGTTTACTTATGGCCCACTCCAGCTATTTAGCCATATTTGTCTTGGGGGAAGCACGGCTAATAGCATTAAATGAAATTGATTAAAATGGGAGTAGGAGAAGGAGAGCTTTTAAATAAATACAGAATTGTATATATACATTTGATTTAATGCATGATAAACAAAACTGCACTTAAAATATATATAAAAATAAATCTATAAATTAAGCATGTTTCACTTTTCTTATATAAACTAAAGCACTTGAAATTAATTACTTTTCAACTATATTTAACTAAAATATTAATCAAATATATATGTACAGAGTGTGCTTTTATTGTCTTATAATATAACCAATTTAAATAAATTAAAGTCTTTTAATTATACCATTTATTAATTGTGGCTTACAAACCCGAGAACACGGCAATTAAACCGGTTTGAAGTGCACTACAACTATCTAATATATAATCCATAAACATCTACAATTGTTACTATTTATAAATGTCCGTGAATCTTCGATAATATAAATATTTTAAATAGATTCACGTGATCGAAACTGTTGTCTCGTGGCCATATGCTTAGAGACTGGAAATCGTAATCATTATTATAACAATGGGTCTATTTATAAAGACGCACTGTGTGTGAACCAAATGTCTCGTATCTAGTGCTCACTGCACTGGGGCAGTGGGCGGTGGGCGGTGGGAGGGGCGCCTCCAAATGGCAAGCAATTCACAATGAGAGCATAATAATGTGCAATAAACTATCTAAATTTGTTGAATTGTTGATAAACTTTGGCGCCACTTTGTGGGAAAGAAAACGAAGAAACATTAAACAAGGCAATTGAAGAGGCGCCACACCCCCTTCACCAGCGCCCCCCTCGGTCTTTGAAGTGGAAATTTCATGAGCGTGTGGGAAATATTTTTGTGTTTGTGAATTTGAGTTTGTTGTATATTATTTAGTTAAAGTTTTGTTCTTTTGTTTTTATTACTTTGAACTATCGCACAGTGGTGCCATTAGTCTTGAAAGGCACTTTGAACCATTCTGTTGCAATATCCGGTTTGTAGAATTGTTTTGTTACCTGTTCGAAAGTGGCTACAACTATTTCAAAATTATCAGTTCACTTGACATTTGACTTCAAGTCGAGACGAGGCGAGTCGTGTAATCTACATACACACGAGTGTGTGTATGTACAAGTGTGTGTACTGGTGTGTGTTGCTCTATCTCAGGCATGTCGCTGTCCGTGTCCGTTTAATTGCCCCTCGGAGCAGCTCGGCAAATTAGTTAATTGGCGGTCAGTTTATGGTGGCAAGTACTTCCCTAAAAGACCATCTACAAACACACGAGTAGATGTGTAGCTATATATAGTACTTATATATATAAATGCAGCACATAATACTGACTAAATATATAAGCAAAGACTTTAAGCTTGTAAGTGCAGGCTGTAAATTTAGTTAAAGCATTTCTGTCAATATATACTTACTTAAGTTGTATTAAAGATTGTTTGTCCATTCTAAATTACACAGTTGAATCTGCTTTAAATTTTTATAATACAAAATATTTTCTATATAATTCATTTGTATGTTTGTTGTTTTCAATTGGTATTTCTCGAGCTTCTTATTCAACTCCAAACTTTTGATTAACGGCATTGAATATCAATTTCTGCATAAATAAACTGCCATTTAGTCTTAACAAAATACAAAACGTATGCAAATTATAGAAAACATGACAGTGCTCAATATTTTGGGTGGTCTGCTTTAAAATTCTTTAAAAAAAAAAGCTTTTAACAAAGGAAATAAACAAAACTGTTGGCAATAACTTAAAGAACAATAAAGTTCTGAAAACGGAAGTAAAGTGTTGAGTAATTATAATGGTTTGTTTAACAAATTAAAAATCTAGTGTTCTAAAGGAATGCTAGAATTATATATTTTATCAGCCTCTTTAGATACCCTTTGTACTCGTCAGATTCTACCTGTGCGTTGTCCTTTTGCCAGCCGAGTTGGAACTGTGTTAACAGCGTCCTTTTTATTGATTTTTGTACGCCATTAAATTTTGCACAGTTACCCATATTTTCCGCCATTTGCCAGAGCAAGGACTTACCCCCAAAAGTGCGGATGCGGCAGATGCCCCCAAACCATCGTTACCGCTCCGCCTTGGGGCAATGTGGCAGATATATTTGTATGTGTGTGGGTGTGTGTATGTATTACATATATTTTTCTTTTGCCAGCTCAGCAGATGAATGCGTGTAATTTTCGGTTTGATTTATGCCCGCTGACCCCGCTCCAGGCCACAATTCGCATCCACCCGCAGACGCACACATGGCCAGGCACACCTCCCACCACTCCTCAGCAAGGTTGGCAACCTCAGATTTGTTACGGGAGCACTTTCGCCCGCTCTCTCTCTCTTTCTCTCTGGGTGAATCCCGATGCTGGTCTTCCTTTTATCGCCCAAAATGCTAAACGCTGGCAATACATTATTCGCTGGCAGCCTTTGGCTTTCTCAGGGCGGGCTTTATTACATTAGGCGTTCGTAAAATAAAAATTGTGCCACTTTCTCAAAAACACGCACAACAATACACACGCACACACACACACGCGTACACCCACGCACACTTGCGTAGTTGTGTGTATGACATCGTGGAAATCAACCTGCTGCGGAAAACTGCCGAAAAAAGGGCAGGACAAGCAGAAAAACAAGGCCTCGGGATAGGGGCGGTGTGTGGGAGTGGCAGGACACAAATGTGTTTTGCTTTTTTTGTTGTTGTTTGCGGCTCGTGCGAGTTCTCGCCACCGCATTTGCTTACATAATCAGTCATGTTATCCTTCTCCAACACACAGATACACAAATACAAGTATAGATATGTGTGTGTATATAAAAATATATGTTGCAGGCCATATACAAATTATTTATTTATGTCAGTGGCTTTGATATCTTTTTTTTATATTTTTATTGCGTGCAGAATCTAAGGCTGTGTGAGAGTGTGTTTCTGGCCTTAACATCGGTTAACGATTAGCTAAGAAATAAATCCAAAGAAATTTATAAAAGTATATAACTCTTAATGTAATTCCTTTCAAATCCCAGATATTCATCTTTCCTTATCCCCATAAATTTAAATGAAACTCTTATCACACAATCGTTATCAGCAACTCAGTTTAATCTAATCTATTCGTCTCATATTAGTTCTAGCTCAATACATTAATAGCCCTTTCACATAAGGGTTGTTTTTTAAATGCTTTCTGTAGCCGTGTGACTGTAAAAAAGAGCGCTGACAACCCTGTTACTATGCTCAACCCTAAGACGCCGTTTGTGATATTTGTAAATTTAATATTATTAATTTCTTAGTGTTTATAAAATAAATGTAGAGGTTTTCCTATTTCCTTCTAACAGTTTCTAGTACTAACGCTCTAGCTGTCTCGCTCTCTAAGCTTATGTGCCTCTCCCTCTCCCAATACGACAACATTTTGTAGCTTTCCGCACTGAAATTCCAAATTCCATTGCCATTGATAAATGGCATTTTGCGCACTGTTTGTTGTTCTCCTCTGCTTCTCTTTGTCTCTCTGCTTCATGTACTACTTCTTCTTCATATTGTCCTTTCACTTCTTCTTCTGCTTTACGTTTGCTTTGCGCTTTTAGTCGATTTGTCCTTTCGCAGTCAGCCCAAAAGCAAAAGCAAAGTTTTGTTTGTTTCTGTTTCTGTTTCCACTTGCGTTGCTTTTGCTCTCCTCGTTCTCATGCTACCCATTCTCTTTCGCATTTCGTTCTGTTTTTTTCCTCCTTTTTATTTTTCCTACTCTCCAGTTTTTTTTTTCCTGTAGCTTGCCCAACGGAATCTGGGCTATTTATTCACCCAATTTCTTTTTTTTCTGTCGTTTTTGCTTACCACATTTATCATTGTGCCTTCAGCTGCACACACACACACTAACACAAAGGCACTCACACACTCACATATACGCACACACGCACATTGAGTCAAACAGACACAACAGTTACTCCCACCAAACTCGTACACTCGCAGAAATTAATCAGTTAAAAGTTTAACTTTTCACTAGTAATTTATTATTTTTGCGTATTTTAATTTATCATAATCATTAGTCAGTTTAGTTTTTATCTACATTTTTTCTGACGTTAGTATTACGTGCGCAATTTGGGGCCTACGGAATTCCCTATAGACCTGTCCGCGCAGATCGCCGTCATTGGGAAATAACATAAACCAAAAAACGCTTCTGGCTATTGCCAAGCTCGTTATCAGTGCTCAAAGCAGAAAAGTGGCAGATGTTAACCTTCATGAGGTCAAAGCAAATAGCAAATATTTATATATGTACATACATACATATATTTATTTTTAAAACTCTTATGTAATCAGAGCTTTGTAAATTATTTACAAATTTTTATGGAATTTTATTTAATTTGTGGATTTTTCCTAGTTTCAAAATATTTTCTTGATAAGAAATCGTATGAAATGATTGGATATTTGGTATTTCCAAATTGTTTCTGTTAAAGCTTAATAAATTATTAACACGATTTCATAAATTATAAAAAACTTTAATGGATTGTTGTACACTTATCCCATTATGCATTTCATTATTTTCGTAATGTTTCACTTGCCGAACTCGTAAACTTCTTTTGTGCACGTTTTAAGTTTTGCGCCACGCATATGAAATTCGCACCACTGTACTCTTTTCCCGTTCCTTCTCCCACGTGCGTGTTGTTGTTTAGTCCCAAAAATAACTTAAAGGCTTGGCCATTCACTCATTCAAAGCAACAACAACAACGACGACGACTGCGAAAACTTTGAGAAGAGTTAGACGCAAAGGAGAACGATAAGTGAGTCAAACTGCACACACTGCCATCTGTTGGCCATTAGCGGCAACTAAGAATAAGCAAAGCTTTAAATTGAGCGCAAACTCAAAGGGATCGTTTTGTTTTCTGTTTTCAGTTTAATTTTTCATTTTGTTTTGGCTTGCATTTCATATTGAAGTGGACATAAATAGCCCACACCCATACAAAGGCACCACATCCTCTCACACACACCATCACACCCACACACACTAACAGTTGAGCGTAATTAAAATGCATTGCATGCAGCAACGCATGGTGGAAAAACATTCGTTTTGATGAGGTGTTGACTGTAATTTAAATGACAACGTTAACTTTGAATAAAACGAAACCAAATTGTTCAAATCTGTATTTTAAAGCATATAAATGGCCAGATTATATAATTGTGCGCTGCCGTCGGCATCTAAGCACATTGAATTCTCAATGGAATTGACCCATATAACAATCGAGTGCTGCTCTTTTGCCATTCCAGCGACGGCTGCGGCTGCTGCTGCGGCTACTGCTGCTCCGCTGCTGCTACAGATGATGATAATGATGAAGCAAGGCAATAAATGAGTGCTTTACGAGCCGGCAGCCAGCAGCAGCTTATGCAAAAAGTGCTCAAGCTCAAAAGCAAAGCAAGCGCTCTCTCTCTTCAGCGCTTGGCGCTTGGCTCTGCCCTCTGCCCAGAGTCTGAGCTCTTTCATTTTTTCGGCGCGCACACATAAATAAATCGATGAGCGCTCGAGCAGCGTCGCGACGCGTCGCGCCGTGAGTTGCAATATTTTATTGATTTTGAGTGCGAACTTTTTATTGTTATTGTTGTTAGCTGTTGTTTGATGAAATCGCAGTGTTTATGCTCTCATTAAGTGTCAAGTGAAGTAAGTTTAGCAAGTAATTGCTCAAAGCAGCACAAAATCTATAAATAATTGTAATTGAGTGTTGATAAAACATTTACAAGCACCGGACTCAATTCTCCACTCCCGCTCTTTCGTGCACTCTCTCACTCGCAGCTTGTACGCTCTCTCTCTCTCTCGCGCTCTGCTCGTTCGCTTTTGGGTGGAGAATTTATGGCGGCGCATAAGAAAGCGCGGCAAGTGCGATAAATTTTGCAGCCCTGCGGCAATAAAACATGCGACTTGCAGTTGAGTAATTTTTGTTGCTGTTTATTTTGCGGCAACATTTACGGAACATGCGCATAAAGCAATGCCGCAAAATATCCAAGTCGAAGCGGACAGAAAGAAGAAGCAGCAAAAGCTGACGCTGAAGAAGAAGCAGACAAAACAAAACAACGCCGCGTGTGTTGAAAATTAAATTTATTTATTGTGTTTAAAATTGTATTTAAAATGCGAGCAACAGTTCTTTTGTGCGCTAGTTGTTGTTGTTGCTGTCGTTGGCTTTTTGCAGTTCGCACATAAATTTCCAGGCAGGAGACGTGCTTAATTCGCTTTATGCGCATTTGTCGCCTTTTCAAAACAAACCAAATTATTTATGTGCACAAAACTTTGAGCGATTGTGGCTCGTAAATCGCGGCATAGTGTGTGATATAAATATCGAATAAATATGTACCGAAATAAATTTCATATTGTTAATTAATAAACATGGCTAACAACTAAGCGTAAGTACGTTTTGTCACTCATTTCGTGTCCGCTGAGCAAGTGCTGGAATTTCATTTCCCCTCCACACGCACACACTCATACACAAACAGAGTCTCTCACACACACACATGCTTAATGGTAAGCGCATACAATGTCTGCCTGATTTATTTGCCATAAGTCAAAGCAGGCGCGCGCACATGTACTTCGGCACTGCTTGGGCGACGCGTGTGCTAGAGCGAGAGCGAGCAAACATGAAGAAAAGGCTGGGTTATTTGTCTTGCGGCAACGCTATTATTCATTTTGGTTTTGTTGTCTTGCGCTCGCTCTCTCGCTCTTTCACTCACTCACTCACTTATGTTCATTCCTGGTTGTCTCTGGGTTGTCTGGGCACTCATTCGCTCTCAGCGTGTGTGCCTGAGTTTATCTGTGTGTGCTGTCGTTTGATTGTGTTTGTGAGTATCTTTGCGCGCTCTTGCGTGCGTGCATGGAAGAGTGTGTGTGTGTGCGTGTGTATGAGTGCGCTCTCTTAACTGCTCGCTCTCGCTCTCACCCTCACACAGACACTCGCTCTCTCTCTGTTTGGCTGATTTTAATGGCCGAAGTGAAGTGTTTATCGTTGGCACACAATATTCGCAAGTGGCATTTCTTATGCCGTCGGCCAAGCCCGCCCCCTTTTTCACTCAAACTCACACACACACACCTGACACTATGAGTGTCGCATTCTTATGCTCTCTGTTTAGTGAGCTTTGTTTTTGTTCGACTGTTTTCCTGTTGCTGCTGCTGCTGTTTCTGTTGTTGCTGCAATTTTCCTCTTGGCTTTTCTTGGCAGCAGTTGAAAAACCGCGCCACAATTGGCAAAGCGTCGTAGCATTTTCTTCTTCCATCTTCATCTTTAACTTTGCCTCACTGCCTCCCGCTCCCGCTCACTCATCACACAAAACTTGGCAAAAAGAGTTGTTTCAAAAATTGTTTATGACCACAAACGCTGGCGCTGTTCATTTTCCACCAAGCAAAGGGAAAATTTAGCCCCGTCTTCGCCTGCAACATTCCCACTGATTAATAGTTTTATTTATTTTTAGCGCTCATCTTCCAAGTCGCAAGTCGCTTTTGTTGTTCTTCTCTTCGTCGCCGTCTTCGTCTGCTCCATCTTCTTCTGCTTCTTCTCCTGCTTCTTCTCCTTCAGCGTGTTGTCTCTTTTTGTCGTCGTCTCTTTTGTAAATTTATGAGTCTTTATTAAAATGTTATACGAGTTGAGTTTGTTGTATGTTTTTGTTCTCTTTCCCCTCTTGCTTCTTGCCTTTCCCCCCATTTTTTATGCGTTTTATCAGCTCTGTGTGTTTGTTATTTTTTTTTTATCAAATTTTCTGTCAGTTTTGCCTGATTTATGACGGACATTTTCCTTAAGACTCCAATGAAGTGGATCATCATCAGCGCAACTGTAGAATTCTGCCGTAGATAGCGATAAATTCAGTGCGTAATCCGAGGAAAGACTGTACTTGGCTACTTCAGATTTAACCCGAAGATTAAAAACGTACAATTCACCAAATCCGATCTTTAACAGATCTTGGGAATTCTGGGAATGTTTTGTTTAACATAAAATTAAATCTTTTAATTGATTTGAACTGAATTAAAATTTACAAAATATTTTGTGCCTAAAATAAAACTATTTTATGGTCTGGGACTGTTTTTTTTAGGAATTCTGATTTTGGTAAAAGTTTTCTTGTATTTCAGTTGCTGCCTCACTTGAAGTTTAATTGGTTTGCTCCGTCGATCAATTGCTTTCGTTACTTTTGTTGTTGTTGCAGTGTTGACAATTCTCTCATTGCTTAAGTTTGTGGCAAGTTGTCTTTGGGGTTTTATCGGTGCCACGACGGGAACTCTTCAGTTGAACCTGAACTTTGCTGACCCCCGAAGTGCAACATGTGAACGTTGTCTTCTTTCTCTGCTTGTTCCTTAAGTTGTTGCTGTTTTTTGTTGGTTGTGTTGTTCACATCGTGTCCGTGTCCTCGAGTCGATCGAATCATGACAAGAATTTCGTGCTGCAAACGCCAAACGAATGAGAAATGTTTTTCATGCCACGTTATTTTCTGAGCATTTCGGCGGGAAATTCTCGTAAATTGCCAGCGGCACGAACTGCACAAAAAACTCAGTCAGCAAACAGAAAAGTCAACAGACTGAGAATTAGTCCAAGTATCCGAATACAACAACGTTTAGAGTTATCCTTGAAAGAGTCCCTTTTATATGGCTTTGGTTTTTTATGCTACACATGATTCGCAGCATTTTTATGATTGATAATTAACTTTTAAATGTCTGCTAAATAGTCAAGGTCGTGCTGGTTATCCTTGAGCACACAAATGTGCCTTTTTTAAGACGCCTGTAGGCATCTAAATTGTCATAAAAAAATCTGCGCAGTTTCAAGTGCCATAAACAAAACGCACGCCTCGAAAACGGAGACAGCGCTGCTAATTTGCGCTTCCGCTGAAAATTCGCTCACAGGATGCTGTCACACAGGACACAGCACACACACATACAGACTGGCACACACACACCTAAACACAGAGAACTGTTGTTGCCATTTAGGTAGCTAGACGTTGAATTGAGTGCTGCATTTGTCAGTTTTTTACCAACTCCACGGGCAAAGGCAAGCAAAGAAAATAGCGGCAAGTATCAGGTAAATGTGCAGAAATTAGAAATATTGGGCAAAAATAGGCAAAGAAATAAATAAAGTAAATATTATATACTATTAAAACTAATACAGAAATTTTAATAGATCATGTAGCATAAGGAAACATATAGAGGAAACAAGCTGATGAACTAACGGAGTGTGTTTTGTCAGTAAAATTCGACGCCTTTTATTTAAAAAGTTTTTCTATAAAAAAAACTACAGTGGAATCCGGTTATAACGACACTCAAGGGACCGACGATTTAACGTTGTTATACCCGGTAGACGCTTTAACCGAAACGAGCAAAGAAAAAAAGCTTGTATAGGGATCAAACAGTCATCGAATTTTCGTCGCAATGACCGGACGGACGCTTTAAGCGGAGTCGTTATAACCGGATTCCACTGTATTTATTTTTAACTTATATTCAGATAAAACTAAAGCATTAAATTAAGTTAGTGTTTAAAGAAAAACACTTTTATTCCCAATTGATTAACTGAGCTTAAAAATTCACTGCTTTCTGTTACAGTAATTAAATTAAAACGCCGCTCTTAGCCATTAAAATTAAGCAAACAAACTGCATTAATTTCAAAGCCTTTAAATGACTTTAACTAACAAAACAGAACTTGACAGTTGTTGCAAATTAACTGAGGCGCAATTCGAGTGGAATCTTATCAGATTTCTAATTAATTTAATTTTGCGCCGTGTGGTTTCTCCGTTAAATGCCTGACTCGACACAAATGGCAGAGGGGCGTGGCAGGGTGGCAAAGGGAGTGCTGGCAATGGGTGTAGGGCTTAGTCAGGTGGTGGACGAGGCGACTTCCTGACTCTTGTCAAATGTCTGCTGATTAAATCAGTCATAGAAATGTCGAGAGCCAGCAGGAAAAAAAAAGAAAGGCAAAAAAAAACGAGAAAACCTTTAGACCAAATCAAATATTTGCCTGTGCCTTGGCAGGACGGTGACAGTGGTGAGGTGGAGAGGTGGGAGGGGTTAGTGTAGACCAGCATTTAACCGTTAGTTTTGTGGTCTTATTATGCAAAAAGTGGCAGTCGGAGTCGGACCACCATCGGGCCAAAAGCAGCCAGGCAGTCAAGCAAAGAGCCACGACACAAAAACCAAACACGAAACAGTTAAAAAGGCCAAGCTACGTTAGTACAGAGTGACAGTGGGGGGAGTGTCAGGTGGGGGGCAAATGTACAGACGGACGTACAAGGAAAAAAGTCATCGTCATCGGCAATTCAAACATATGCAGACGTCGCAGTCGCCGCCGCCGTTGCCGTCGCTGCTGCAGCTGGCGTCGCTGCCTGGCTGCTTAGTTAGCCTCATTTAGAAAACGTTTGTTATGCAATGCCAACATTTGTATTCGAAAATGTTTTTTATTCAGTTGTTGACTTTTTTCTCTCTCGTTTTGGTTTTTTTCCGTCTTGTTTTTTTTGCCTTTTGTATTGTAAGTTTTTCGTATGGCCTGACGCGGCCTAAATGGCTGACGCGGCTCTGTGCCTCTTACCAAGGCCCTGGGACTGTGACTGCGACTGCGACTCCGACTTGGTCTTGGAGTGGGCCTCGGCTTGGCCTGCCTGAGAACGACATGGCTTTGTGCCGACTTCAGCTGTTTTTCCAAACGAGTCGAGTTTGAATTTTAAATGCAATCATTTCCTTTGCCGCAGTTGACTCTCTGCCCCTCTGCTGTCTGTTGCATGGACTGGGCTAAGGACACTTCGTGATTTTCGCTATGATTGTCTCGAAATGTGTTTTTTGGCTGTCGTTGTTTGGTTTGGCTTGCTTTAAACTAACGAGCCTCAAATTGTTTAAATATGCGCGCGATATAAAACATTTCGTGAGCTACGAGAGCGCTCAAGAAACCAAACCGAAATGGCCAAAAACTCAACGGGACACCTTGCCCCAAAGATGGCCAAGAGACCACAGCATAGACGCCTCTCTCTTTTTCACCAGCTCCCCTCCCCGCTCCCGCTTTCCTTCCCTCTGCTATTGGCAGCTTTCAAAATGATTTCGATCGAGACTGCACGCCCGCAGAATTTACCAAAAAGTGAACTTTGAGCTGTCTAATGAAGTATGGGACTAGTAGATACTCAGTAAAAATGTGGTGGGGAGCTTTAACCAAGATTTTTAAGTATTTTAATACATTTGATAAGCAATTACTTAACAGTTTACTTGTAGATATCGAGTAAAATGTTTAGGAATATTTTTTAAAAGATTTTTAATTGATGAACGGAAAATCATACAGCCGGGGGTATTTCTAAAAATATTTAAAAAATTGTATAAACAAATAAACTTTAATTTCTTGAACTTGCTTAGTTTTAAACACCCTTTTCATCGCATTTTCCTGGGTATTAAAAATTCAAATATCTCATTTGATTTATGTTGAGCGGCTTTTTTGGCGCAATTTATAAAGATGTTGACTGCAAGTTTGGGTACTTTTATATAAATACGTACCAAATATATATATATATATATATTTTAGAGATATAAATTTTGGGAGTTTCACGTTTTACCTGAGCGTCCAGCGACCAAAAAAAAAAATGTCGGTGCTTTGTGGTTGTTGTTGTTGCTGTTGCTGGACCCTGCGCTGTCAACCCAATTCAAATTGTGTACAAAATCGTGAGGCGCATAATTAAAATTTATATGTTTAATTCATGGCAAAGGTAACAAAAAATGCCTTAAAAGGAAAGGTGCCAAGGGGCGGGACGTGAGGTGGAAGCAGTTCAAAAACCAGCGGCAATTGAGTTGTATTGACGACTGTATTCAACAGCCAGAAAGAAGCAATTTAAAGTATTTATAAATTAGGTTTATAACAAGTTAATTTGCGATAAACAAATTTAGTGATTAAATTTAATACATTTATTTACGCGCAATCAGAAAATTAATGTCTGAATTGAATGCTTTTGAATGAATATATTAATAAGTAAATAATTTGGATACACTCTCTGTGGATTTCTGAACTTGTTTCTATAGAAATTGAGGTACTTCAGGGTATAGAAAACCAATGTGTATAGTCTAAGATTTCACAAGTACTCTTCCCTTGATACTCTCCATAGATACTCTTATTTTTAGCTCTTAAATGAGGGCATATAAATGGCGCCAGTCAGTGAGGAATTAAGCCAAGTCATGGGATGTGGTCAGGGCCAATCGGGCCAGTCCCAAAGACATTGAAGGCACTGCCATTTTTGGCGCGATGCGAAAACTTTACAATGGCAATTAAAAGTAATTACCAGAGCCATTAACGCAGCGGCAAAAAACAGCGGCAAAAAAGCTGAAAAAAACTGCATTCAGACGGCCTCGAAACGGCGATACCAAAAACGGGCAAAAGGCAAAGGCGGCTAAAAGGAAAAACAGCAACTAAAATGCAAGAAAAGCAAAAAGTCAACAAAATAAAACACACACACACACACAAGTTAAGAAACACAACAAAAATGCAGGTAATTTATTTGTCATCAATTGGCTGGCAATAAATCAGACAATCACAAAAATGCTGTCAACATTAAGACATGTGAATACGAATACATTTGCAGCAGCAGCAACAGTAGTTGTAGTTGTAGCAGCAGCAACAGTTGCTGCAGTCGCTGCGACAACAACAACAAGGAGATTGCAAGATTTATGGGCGTGTAACCTGTTTCTTTAATTGCACATTTGCAGCCCCCAAACGACAACGACAATAACAGCAGCAGCAACAACAGCAGCAACAGTAACAACAGCAACAGCAACAACAGCAACAGTCGTCGCAGCAGCAGCGGCAGCAAAAACGTGAAAAATGAATTAAATAAAAATGCACAAAGCAAACGAGACGATTTGAAAATGAACTGAAAACAGTAGCAAAAAACAAACACAAAAAGTGGATTCGTTTCATCTGTTGTTGTTGTTGCTGCTGCTGTGGTTGCTGCTGTCGCCGCTTCGCTGCACTGCATCAAATTTGGTAGCAAAAGGTTGCAGTTTTTTGTATTTTATTGGTAGTCTCTTTAGCTTTTTAGCGTTTTTTGGCTCGCCACATTCGTCAGCTTGTTTGACTTGCCGACTCAATTGTCGCCATTTTGGATTTTTTGCTGTTGCATGCAACATCATTAATTAGTCGCTGCCATATAAGAGAGACAAAGACGGAAATACGCTTAATGCAGTTAATCATTAAAGTCAATTGCAACTTTTGGATGTCTATTTATGGCTTGAGCTTTAACGGCCGACTGAGCAATTGACTAAAACTTGGCCAATTTGGGGCTTAGTTAAGGCCAATAATTGTGGGTTTGGAAAACTACTAATGAATTTGTTAAAAAGGCGTGGAAATTGTTGATTAAACTTGAAGGTTTTAAAATGATTTGTTTTATTAAAAAAAGTTTGAATTTTTTACTATTTTTGACTAAAATAAAATAGTAACTAAATAGCTATAAAATGCCTAAAATTATTAAGTATTGCGTTAAGTGTCTTTTAAAATCTGCAAAATAAATAAGTACAAATCAGACTTCAGTGTTAAGGTTTAGAATTTGGGCCAAGTTGCGAGCGGTGCCGGAAAATGTCCAATAACAATTTCAGTTGCATGTTTTTGTCGAATTAAAATTTGCAGCGTGGCACGTTCACAGCTTTTGCCGCCAAAGTTTTTGGCGCTGATCCTGCCACAGGCACAGGCCGCAAGTACACTGCATACCCTACTCTACCCCTACCCAGCGCTGCCTCTTTTCCCCTCCTTCCCCCCTTCGTTTCGTAGACAAGTTCTTGCTCCCCGCTTAGTTATTCATGTACATTTGTATCCTGCGCATAAAATGCGGCTGTGGCTGCTGTGCGGAAAGGCAGCAGACAAATAGTTATGAAAATCTTCTCCAGGACACTACAGCCACTACTTCTAGTCTCCATTGTGTGGCAGCCACACAATCGCACTGCTGTGTGTGTGTGGCAAGGCTACAAGCAGCTACATTTCGACATAATGTAAACTAATTAAAATTCAAAAGCCATAAACAGATTTTGCCAATAAAACTTTGCTAGCTAAATATTTTTTACACATCGTGTGGCAAGGGGAAAATGGTGGGGAAATTGAAGTGGAAAACAAAGAAAACTTTAGACAAACACAAGTGTGGGGATTGAAGTTTTTCCTTCGTGTTTTTTTTTTTTTTTTTTGGCTGTTGAGCAAACTCAAGTTAAAGGCAACTCTTAAAGTATTTGTGCTGCTGTTATTGTTGTTGTTATTATGCATTGTTAGTTGCAGCCATAGAATAAAGTACATATATACGTATGTATATGATAAATATGTATATGTATGCATGTGTGTGCCTAAGATGTGCTCTCGAGTCGAGTGCAGGAAGTGAAAACGTAGGAAGTGTGGCCAACAACATTTTATACTCGAGCGCATAATATTCATATGCAGGCCATAAAAAACTTTGGCAGCTCAACGAGAGATCTTCCTTCTCTTCAGTTACTACTTCTCATACTTCTCCAACTTCTTTCATCGTTTTTATCTTGTTCTTCTTCATGTTCGTCCTATCGTCGGCTCACACTCCGCCATGCGAAACCACCAAACACCGAGAGCCAGAAAGATACTGCCAAGTGTTTCTCACAATGGTACAATCCCGATGTTTTGTAGGAGTTTCAGAGTAAATAAAGTTTTCTTATAGACTTGGAATTATTCATAATTTATTTAAAAATTATTTGAAAATATTTTTAGCTTTAAGTAACATTTAAAAAACTCTTGTTTACTGTCCCTATCCATGCTCAATTCACAGGAATTTTAAGTAGTATCCCAAATTTGTATCACTGCCATTGTGTCGATTCTTGTACTGATACAGTTTACTTTGGATTGGGATTGCTTGGGTTTGGTTGGGTTTAGTTCGGCTGTTCCTTTTTTGGAGTTGCAGTCTGAGTCGTGTCGACTGAACAATTGAAGTTTGTCGGGGCAAATATAAAAAATGAGCGCTAAAGTGGAACAGAGACAGACAGACAGTTGTTGTTGTTGCAACGCCTCCGTTTGCCAGCAAAGTTGCAGCGGAGTAGGGAAAGGTGGAGGGAGGGGAGAGGAGCAGGCAGTTGAAGTGGGGGTGGAGAAACGGCAGCTTAACTTAACTTTGCTTTTACTGCGATAAAATGAAAATTGCACACGCGCCATAAATAAGGATTCTCACAAGGATAATTTATAAAACTTTGCTCACAACGTTTTACTTATGAGCAGCAGGCGACGCCAGACAAACACCCCCGGTCCCCCTCCCCTTGCCTGTGAGGCAGTAACGTCTACCTGGGAAGAGGGAAAGCGGGCTAACCATGATGCACTTCAGTATCACGCTCTCCTCCTGTGTCCAACCGCTCGACAAAGTTAAGTTTGTAAATTCCGCAAGTGTTGAGACTATGATGTATGCACATCCCCTAGGAGCTAGGCCCAATCCAGGTGGGCTATCTAATAGAACCTTGGCAGGAGACGTATATTGACCACTGAAGGACGTGCACGTTTAATACCAGTTGGATGTAGAGTAGGGTTGGGTTAAATTTGTCGTAAAGTGGGTGAAAGGTACATAGAAGAGGCTAGGAATATTATTGGGGGATCCTGAATATTCCTTTTTGACAAGTTACGGGTATTTCATAGTCAGTCAGACGACTGTTGTGTTCTTACGTGATGTTGTTGCCAACAATTTCTCACTCCGACATCCTCTGACTTCCCTCCCTCCCAGGGAAGCAGTCGAAATTGTAATCGATGTGCGAAATAAACAAAAGCGGACATAATTATCGAGTTATCGCGCGGCAACTGGCTGCGGGTGTGTCAAGCCCCCAGACTGGCTGACCCTGCCCTCCCCTCCCTCCACTGCCCTCCACTGGGGAATGTATGACCCTGTCGGGCCGTGCTAAGCCCGCACCGAAAATTTCGCAATGGCAAACGCATCGATATTTATGATGTCATGGATTTTATTGTTGCCTGCTGCAAAATATTCATATGCGTTGCAAGACCGTCTATGGCTTTTGCCACTCGTAGTGTCCGGCTGGTACGGCGGGAGGACGGCGGGAGTACGGAAACATTAAAACGACCATCAGCCGTACAGGATGTAAATTTTGCAGCCAAACGAGACGCACAAGGATGTGAGCAGGCAGCGAGATAGAGGCAGCAAAAGATTTGAGGGGAGAAACAGGAGAATCGGAGCAATGGAGAAACGTAGAATCAGAGCATAAAGAGTGGGAAAAGCAGTGG
Source organism: Drosophila dunni (assembly GCA_018152125.1). Lineage (NCBI taxonomy): Eukaryota > Metazoa > Arthropoda > Insecta > Diptera > Drosophilidae > Drosophila > Drosophila dunni. Next base: position 16,434,884 of record JAECXC010001917.1, on the reverse strand, counting down.
AAGTGTAAGTAGAGGAGAATGAATGTCGTCGGGTGGCTTGTTATTGACGGTGGCGATAAGGAGGTGGTGGCTGGACAAGGAGCAGAGTGGAGTGGAGTGAAGAGGAGTGGAGTGGAGTGTAGCGGAGATGAAGCTGCTGCGATAGTCCAGTTACACATTGAGTCGGTGGTCAGGGAGGCGGCTGTGAGGAGTCAAATTTCGAGCCAGGTTCAGGACCAGTGGCTGCCACAGATGCTCTAGGTCACAGTGCAATAAAATGTTGCCAATATTATTTCGCTGCTGTTGTGTTCTATTGCCTCTACTTCTCTCCTGCTCCCACTCTTTCACCCACTCTCCCATGCTATTCTCCATTTTTTCTGCTCTTTTTTTGTGTGCTGCCTATTGCCAACTTTGATGCAAACAGCGCCCGCAGTACGAAGGCCCAGCATCAGTTAAGAGTGCTCGGCACGGAAGTTGCACATATGCCACGAATGAGAGGGAAGAGAAGGGGGGCAGGGAGGAGTAGGGAAGGGGTAGCGCAGGGGCAGGGGCAACGGCAGGTCGCGGACTGTTATGCGGGCTTTGGGGTCGTTTGGGGTGTCGGGTTTTTGGTTGCTGCGCCGACACTTGAGTTATGCGCATAGATTGAAAATTGTCGATAACCGAAAAAAGAATCGCACGAATTGCAGCAACAAACAACAGCAACAACAGCAACAACAACAACAACAACAATTGCTGTTGTTTGGCTTTGGAAGTATTCGCTGGTTGTTTGAAGGGGGCGTGTCCACACGAAGTTCGAGCGCGTGATACAACACGCCATTATAAAGTTATTAAAAGACAAAAAACACAGCAGAAACGATAACCACAGCAACAGCAACAAAACAGGTTGATTAAGGGGACGCAGTGGGGCAGATCAAGTTGGTACATTGGAACTGTAGCCGGAGGATGCAATTCAAAGTTTTGTAGGCGCTTGAAGTGCATTTAAAAAAGCTTCTAACTTTGAGCTGGGAAACATTCCCGATAAGCAATAACTAATGATTAGTAATCATTTAAATAGAAACCTTTAACTAATATTAAAATATTTTATAAAAATGATGTCTACACTTGTTCAAAGTGCTTTGACTTAAAAACTAAACGATCGGTTGCTTATCTCTCATTACAGTTAGTTTCTTATCAGCTTAAAATATTCCCGAACTAGTGCTGATAAGAAGTGTTGTTTTGTAAAGGTTAAATGCTTAATCTTTCTGTTTGTTTAACTGTTCATTGTTGGCTTCCCTCTCTAACAAACTAGTGACGCTCTCTGACTCCCTCTGTCCCCCTCTGCCTCTATCACACTCTATTTATCCACAAATATTTAAACCTTCTGCTGACAGTCGAAATACGCGACAAGAACAAAAAGAGTTTGCAACAATGCTGAAATTGTTTATGAGATTAAGCTCATAAACTGCGAAAATGCATTTTAATTGAAGTGCAGCTTTGGGACTTAATAATACATTTTTCAGTTGGCCACTTTTGTTGTTGTTGTTGACCGTTATTGTTGTTGTTGTTCGGTGGCTGTTGCTGATAGTAAATTGACAATATCGTTATATGAAAACTGTGAAATGTAGACAAAATGAACAGCATACTGTACTCCAACAATGGCGTTGATTGTTTGAACTTTGCTGGCGCTTCCATGCAATTTTTTCCTTTATATTTTTTCAGCCTTTTTTTACTGCCAATAAATTGGCAATAAGCATAAATCGCGCAAGATTTATGGCACGCAATGCATATAAAATAAATTAGTTTCCCTTCTTTTTTTGTTGTATATGAGAATTAAAAATAAAAGCGTATAAAATATGGGCCATAATTAAGCGCGTTGATAGACAAAGTTCAGTGATAAGAGTTAATCTAGCTATTTTATAGCTTAAAGTGCCTTCTGCTTTCTGTTTAGTTTAGCAATTCATGAGAATTTTGTCTAATTTGCCAGCATTTGATTTATACACTCTGTGCAGCGGATGTGACACTCAAGATTCAGCGGAAGTGTCTGCTCGACATCGCACTAATTGCCAGTCACCCCCAAGGGGGGCGGGGGCGGGGGCTTGAGGGTGGATCGTAGGGGAGTGGGTCAGCTCATAAATGAGACATGTTTGCTTGCATTTTCAATGAGAAATTGTCTGTGCCGAAATACAAGCCATTTAATTTGTATGAATCCATCAGCAGCGCCTTTGTCTTGGCCAGAAAGAGGGAAAAAAAGAGAACAGACAGCGGCGCGACGACAAGTGAAAATGGTGGAAAATTGTCCCTTCTTCCTGGCCAGTGCTCTAAGTCAAGTCAAGTCGCATTCATATGCAGTAGTGGCTCATTCTGTTGGCAGTTTTCATGGCTTTGTTCAGAATTACCATCAAGTTGACAGTTCTATGGCGCGTTGACAGTTCACACACACCCAAACACACACACACCCCATACACATATGCAAATATGTCGCCAACTCGCTGGACTCATTCTTGTGTAAAATGTGTCGTGTGAAGAGCCCGCAGAACGGAAGGAAGGAACTGGGAGACCGAAACGAAACGAAACGAAACTCCACGAAACCAAAACAAAAACAAAATGAACTCAAAATGAAATGAGGAATGTGCAGAAAAAAAGTGCAAACGTCTATGGCAAGAACAAGACAACTAGGAATAAAAAACGAACAGAGAAAAACAGAAAAAACTCTTCACACACTGGCCAAAAACTTGAAAATGCAAATAAATGTAAGTTGGCCATTTTCATTTTTATTTCCATTTGCGTTGTCACGTCACGAATTCGTCACGTGTAGTGACCCCGCCCACTTTGACGCCTCCCCAGCCAACTGACTTCATATATTTGTCTCTCCCCCCTTCGGGACACTTTTTCTCGCCCGACTGCCATTCAAAACTATTTTGGTCGTTGGCATTTAAAGTGTCACATTTATATGGCATTTTTATGCGGTCCTAAGAGTATGACTATCTCCTCTCTGCTCCCTGCTCCTCTCCACTCCCCACTCCACCTTGCTGTCTGGGGAAATGGTATGTGTGAATTTTCCTGTGCCTCGTCTGGTCTGGCATTTTAAAACGAGTCATCTCCACATACACACAATGGCCAAGTATAAAAGTCACTCACGTGTTAAAATACAACGACACTTGAATGGGTTGACTTGCCACTCATTGTCGCATCGGATGAGTGCAGCTGACAGCTGTGGTGATTAGACGTTGCCCCATGGACAAGACACGACATGCAACCAATGTCAACAAGACTCTACACTAGGCAGATAAGAACTATCCCTGAGAACTATATTAACTATATTATTACTATAAAGAGATATCTAAAATAGAATAAAATACTTTACAAAGACTTGAATTAACTAAAAGATATGACTGACTATACTTTAGAGTAATGAAACTAGATTTCATTATTTCAGTTAAAAAAATATATGTATTTTAAAGCCAATAAAAACCCATTAGAATATCAACTATAACATTTTGTTGGCTACCTTTTTATTGCTATAAAATATTATTAAGATAGTTTTTGAATTTTTACTGAAGAACCTTAAAATATTCAAAAAAGTCTTAATAATATTTTACAGTAATTTATTGGCTCCTTTTTTTAATATTCTCAAGATATTTGTCCCCTAAACCTCCTTCCCGCATGTCTCTATTATTTCCCAGCCTTTTCTCGGCTTCTCCCCTAAGTGCCTTCTCAATAGCTACCACTGAAATCTATAGCTTATCTCCAGAGATTATCTAACTCATGAGCCAACTGAAATGCTTAACTAAACTATGGATATTGCTCACATCCTGTGCATGTCTTGTAGAAGATAATGAGCTAATTGTCAGAGCATTGCAGCCATTGCAGCTCCAATTGCAAACATTGACTTGTTACTCGCAGACATGCGATGCAAAAAAAGATGAAAAAATTTCAATCTTGCATCCTTGTCACACCTTTAGAGCCAACATGGCCACCGATTTCCATTTTATTTCCCATTTTTTCTCAAGTGCCGCGCACAAATGTCGCTATTTTTGGGTCTTCAACCACTTGAAGTTCGAACTCCTGATTTTGTGGCTGAAAGTGCAGTGAATGTCTCACTAACTAGCGCATATGTGCACATTTCTCACACACACACAGAGACACACACACACACACACACTGCAGTGTTACACGTTGTATTCTAAGTACCCTTGCGCCAGTTACAACATGTTTCAATCATAAATCATAATTCAATATGGAGTACAACTCCCCCAAAATGTAAGTAAAGGTTTGTGCAGCGGAGCAGGGGTTGCAAAGAGAAGGGGGCATGAGTTTAACATGAATTCAATGGGACATCGGGACAGACATTATCCGTGGCTAAGCAATGAAATATGCATTAAAATTGGCCACCAATTGGCAGGCTCTAAAGTAGAAACCGATCACTGAAACCGAAGGCAGTTCGAATTACACACACACACTCATACACACACACACACACACTCATACACTCTGGGTTTTTCGTGGAAATTAAATGATACTCTAGAACCAGCAGAGACCAAATGTATCTGCAGCTGTATTTATAATTTGATTTTTGAACGTCTAAGCGTTCATTGGCGGCGCTACGCTTCGTCGCCTTGAAACTGAGAATCGGGGTCTTTGGGGTCTGCCAGAGTTGCCAACGTCATGTCGTACATTAACTAGACTTAGTTGAGTGCTAATTGCATAAATCACATGAGGATTTCAGTCGTCTGGCTGCGCAGCCAAAATTTTAGATGTACAAGTACTCGAGGGGGTATGGAGGGGGGTTGAGGGGACTTGGGACTGGGGGTATAAATGATAGTTGCTGGCTTTTGTGTATACTACAAGCGATTAAATAAATGCACACTAGATAAGACCATAAGTCCACTAGCCACAAAACAAAGATGCTGCAGACATGAGGCACTAAAGTATCTTGTGGATGCTCGAAACAACTGTATCTGCAACTGTAAGTGTAGCTGGTAAGACCGCAAAAGCCAAGCTCAACTCACACTCGACTTAGGATGGAGCCAAAAAAGTGTGTTCCTAGAGCCTACAGGGATTAGAGCAGCCGAGTTACGTGGCCAAAATATTGTTTTGTGGCATCAGAAGTCGTAGTTGGAGTAGAAGTTGCCGATAGTTCGATGACATGGCCACAAAACAAGATGAGACAAGTACAGCAAACAACGATAGGGAACAACATCATCAAGCTGCGTCTGGGTTCAAGTTCGAGGCCTGAGAAACTTGCCACCGTCACCGCTAAAGTGCCACAAAAGACCCGCATCCGTGCAGCAGCAGCAGCAGCGGCAGCAACGACAACGACACAATCCATGGGGAGAGGGAGAGAATGCGCTTGTTTAAGATTTAAAAGTAAAAATAGCTCCTTATTCATCTTCGATACACGAAGGCAGCTGAGGATGCGGATGCAGCACCGACAACATCGCAAACGTTGTCTGTCTTCCCAACCGACGGTCTACGTCTTCGTCCCACTGTCTACAGTGGAAGCCACAGTCAATGGCTGCCACAAGTTGCATGTTGCGTCGCATGTCGGTTTATTTGCATATACATACACATGTGCTAGCTGGCTGCTTGGCAGCGAGGGGCGTGGCATTGGCCCAGCGCCTTCTTGCCGCCAGCATAAAACGCAATCCTCTGGAGCTTCCAAAGCAGTAGGAGCGTTGCGCAGTAGGGGAAAATAGGCAAATGCCACAAAATAAAAATCAGAAATCGTTAGCGAAGCCGCTTAGCGTTTTCCACGCGTTTTGCACGCGTTTTCAACGTGATTTTAGCTGTAGGTAGAGCTACGGAGAGTTAAAGGCTACAACAAATGATGTTGACTTAACTTAAAAATATATTTTAAGAATTTTTAAGAGACATTACTGTTAAATATATTTTAAGGTCTCCTTTCTATATGGAGTTATATATAGATAGGTTTCAAAATAATTGTTTGTGCAGATAAATGAACTCTAGTTTTCTCTATCCCTCACTCTTTCTCTGACTTGCTTCTATTGATTTTTATTGTACTCTTTCTTTTTGTTGTTTCCTCTTCCATTATTTAAACTATGTATTCGAAGCTCTTCTGTTCATGTGTTGCTTCAATCGCTTCCATGCTTCCTTATTCCTTTCTCATTGTCTTCTTGCTGCCCTCTTTTATCTGCAGTTCGACTCTGGCGAAAGATTCGCTTTTGAGATATGCCCACAATAAAACACACAAATAAAACTGTCGAAACCTGCAGCAACTGTAGACTACTCACCTTTAGCAGGGGTTATCCCCCTTACCTACCTGTCCCCCATACCCCACCCCAACCCCTTTTATTGGGGTCGTCTCAGCTACTCGGCTGTGTTTTCTTTAAGCTGGCGGCAAACCTTTTGTTTATTTTATTATCGTTGGCTATTTGGCTGATGTTGCTGCTGCTGCTCCTGCTCCTGCGGCTCCTGCAACTCCTTTGTATATGGAGTGTGGCGAAAACGCTTAAAACAAAATTTATTTAGTCGGCACAGAGAGAACAACAAGAGCAACACTGAGAGTTCAACAGAGATTCGCAATGCGACAAAAATGCGACTAAAAATAAATAAAGAAAAAAAATACAAATTCAGAGAGAAACTAAAAATAAATAGAAATGGTCGAAATGTTGGTCTAAAATTAAATTTAATTTATATATTGCAGGCCAAAATGTTAATTCAAAAATTGTGCGCGAAAAATGGGGCTTAAAATAGCCGCCGAATCAGCTGCCAAATCCAATTTTATGATGGTGCGCCCGACATTTGCATAACTGTGTGAGTGTGTGAGCAGCACAGCAAGCTAAGCGTGTGTGCAAAAGGGACAACAAGAGCAGCAGCACAGCATGTGGCGGCCCTGCTGTTGTTGTTGCCGCAGTTGCCTCTGTTTGTGCAGCGGCTAAGCAGGGTTAAGCGGGGGCATAGAGGGGTTAATGGCAGCTTGGGGACAGGTGGGCAGAGTACAGAGGGGGGCAGCAGGGAAGCTGCCTTCATTGCATTGCATGTTCGCCGTGTTTTGCAATTCTCGCATGCAAGCAAACAGGCAAACAAGCAAACACGCGAAGACAGATTAGAAATCCGCCTGCAGTTTCTAGAACTGAACTGAATACCCAGCAAGACTACCAGCCAACTGGGTACTTCATCTGGAGTGGGTTGGGGGCTGGGAAATGTCTGTGGGACTCGCTGTTATCATTGCAAACACAGCGGGAAACTGAGCAGCAACTGCGTGGCATCGAAATCAAAACTACAATTGAATGTTTGAGTGCGATGGGAGTGAAAATAGATGATGTTGTGCCTGGCATACAATAGAAAATAACAGAACTGTTGATCAGCGGGAACTGGCTATACTTCTACACTAGTACTATCTTAAAGTCTGCTCAAACTATCCAAGTTTTCATTTAAAGTATTTCAAGTATATTTCCTAATGAAATTTCTTGAATGCTGCCAGCTTTGAGAATGATTTCAGACTTTCTGCAAAACTTCTACCTCGCGTTGTGAATTATTTGCGCGAGCCGCAATGAAAGAAAACTCCATTTTCCAACTACAACTCGAACTGCGTCTCCAACTCCAACTGCAATGCCCACATTTTGCTCTAGGAGTGGCCAACAATTGTGTCTGTTTCTTAAACATTTCTCTCGCTGGTGGAAATTTGCATATGCTGCCTGTCGTCGGACAAAGAAGGCAAACAACAAATAAACGAAGTTTCTTAACAATTTTTGCTTTGTTTTGTTGCACTTGTCTTGCAACTGTCGGCATTTCCATTTGCCAGGCTAAAAACTAAATAGAAATACGAGTCGAGAGTTGAGCCATGGCCAAGAAGTAGAAAATTCTTACAGACGTTTATTTCTTTAATTTTCTAAACGATTTTCAATTTATGGCCAAATACAGCCGAGCAGATCTTCAATTATTCCGCTGAAGTTCGCTTTGGTTTTGGCTCCAACTAAGGTATGCTCGTTGGCGTCCCTTGGGGCATGGCTTGTTAACCGAGGCTGCGAAATTGCAATAATGTTAATTTTTTGCAACTATTTGCTGTACGCTGCCCCTGCCCCGCTCCTGCTCCACCTCCTTGGTCTGCTCTGTCTTGGCCTCGTTGCTCGTCAGCTACGTCGCCGAAAAGGGTTTAATTTCATTTCATGCCATTGCCTCAAGTACGTGTAAGTGTGTGTTTATGCCCTGGCAGTTACTGGCTGCAGGAAGAGGGTTTCTGAGAGGGTCTGGGGGCAGTAAATAGAAGGTAAAGATGGAGCTGCTGTTGCTGTTGTCGTTGCTCTGTTGCCTGTTATCTGCAAAACTCCATTAGAAAGGCAACGCGGCGGCACGCAGGAAGCAAATGGCAATGGCGCGCTCCCTGCTTCCAGCTTCCCAGCTCTCCCTTGTACCCCCTCTTCCACTGCTAACGAACAGAGGCCGCGGCTGAGCACCGAAGCAGGCGCAAAAAAACGACGACGCTTAACGACTTTAAAGAAAAATTAAAAACATCCCAAAAGGAATACATCTTCGACTCGGCAGCGACTCTTCGACTCTGGAAACTGGAACCTGAGACTCTTGGGTCTCCTCGCCTTTGTGGCAAGCTCTGTTCCTGTGGCAGCGGCAGCGGCAGCCGTTGCATGTTGCCCATTCGTCCGGCTGTCCAACGGTCCAACTGTCCGCCCGTCCGTTCGTCCGTCTGTCCTCCACAACATTGTTAGTGGCTCTCGAATTTATTTTAACGAACTAGTTTGGTCACTTCATACAACATCTTTTTTCTCCTCCGATTTTTTTCTGCGTTTTTCGCTTTTTCTCTGCTTTTATTTTTTTTTTTTGTAGTTGTTCGAAGTTTTGCTCGACTGCATTTGCTGCGGGTTATAAAATATATTCGCCTTATATAAATAAATAAATTGGTAAATGGCGTTTCATTTGGACCTCAAGTTGTAGCTGGAACTGCATGTGTTCTTGTCTTTCCTCCTCCTCGTAGTCCCCCCCTCTCTTTCCTCTCATGTTTCAGTCCTCAGTCTCTTGTCTTGTCTGCAATGATGTTGATGCGATGATAAATGCGGCAAAAACCTGTCGCCGTTCTGCCGACTAGCAGCAAATTGAATTTATTTGCTCGCAAATGTCGCCGGCCAATGCCCAATGGAGTCGCAGATGGACTGAGAACGAGTAGAGCCCCCAAATCGGAATCGGAATACAGAACGAGTTGACTTTTTGTTCGCTTTTAATGGCTTACAGCGGTTTGTCTGATTGCCAGCTATGTGAAGTATTTTGGTCGAGCAGCAGAAATGCAGACAAACAACTCGATTGCGGCTGAAAGATTGAGGAATCACATGAAGAAATCTAACAAGTTTTTGGACTTAAAAAAGAGTTTTGGTTGGTAACCAAGAGCAGTGGAGAGTCAGTAGTTCTGTGAGAGATTCCACAGGACATTCAAATCGAAAGTCTTGAAAATCTTAAAACTTTATTGAATTGCTCATCAAGTGCCTTGAATCATTAATTCTTCATCAGCTAACTCCACTTTCTCCCTGACTTTGCTGTTGACGTCATTAACCCAAGTAGAACTAAAACGAAAATAAATCGACTTTACTCATCGTATCAGAGAGAAAGAGAAAGACAGAGAGTGAGAGAGAGCACGGGGAGAAATATTGCAGAACGCACCCAAATATGAGATAAACGAAACGGAACCACTTTTCGCAGCTGGCGCGCCCTTTTTTATTTTGGTTTTTTTTCTCTTTTTATTGTATGTGTATTTTTTGTGGATTGCGCATTATGAGCAACAACAGCAGCAACATTGCGGGACAGCAAACAATACGTAAGGAAAAGAGACTCAACGAAAAGAAAAGAAATCGCAGAGCAAAATGCTTAACGAGCACGAAGCACTTGCAAAAATGTTGCAAGCGAAACGAACAGCAAAAGAATTATTTACTTCAAATTCCGAGTGCAACATAGAATTCGTGCAGCGGCAACATGTTACCCGAAAAGCGCAGCAGCAGCAGCAACAGCAACAACAACGGCGTATAGGAGGCAAAAAAAAGAGCTAAAACGCCGATAAAAGCAACGATGGCAGTTCAGCTTCGTTTGCTGCCCAGGCGGCCATGTTGCTGATTGCCATTGCTGCTGCTGCTGCTGTTGCTGTTGCTGCTGCAGCTTCAACTCATTGCGAATGCAACAACTGCGCGCCTTTCTCAAGTCTTGGACAACGTTTCGGGCAGCATCATTACTTCCATTCAAGCTGTTTGGCTTGGCGTGTACATAAAAAAAGCTGCTGCACGCTGCTGCTGTTGTTGCTGCCACAACCATTTTGGACAAAGGCAACTGGGCATTGCTGTTGCATGTTGCTCTTGCTGTTGCTGTTGCAGCAGCTTCCAACGAGCCACTGCCAAATAAAGCAAACGCATTGCAAATTCCTCGCTGCTGTTGACTTTTTTGCAGCGTTTTTTTAATGATTTAAAATTCCATTTTAAGAATTTTATACTTAATGATGTGTTTTGCGTTGTATAGCATCGTTGGGCTCTCTGTCTCCCTATCTCTCTCTCTTTTCCCTCTTCTACACTGTCTCCCATCCGCTGTCCTGTGTCCTGCCATTGGCGACTGGCGACTTGCGACGTCTTTGCTTTTGATCTAAACGCTGCGTGCTTTTCGTAAATTGCTTTTCGTTGTCGTCTCGACTTGGAATCGACTGCGACTGTTACCTTTTGTGGAAGCCGCATGAAATGTGTGCGACTTGTCTGCTTCCTTTTTCATGTTTTTTCTGCCTCTCGGGGTTTTTTTTTCCTTTTTTTGCAGAAATTAAAACGAGCCCAAGTGCATTGCAATTGCCTCCCTTTGTGCGTGGCATGAAATCGATGCAACCAAAATATTTGCCACACACACGACACATACAAAACAAAAGAAAATAGTAGCACACGAGATTTATGAGTGTTACACGGCTGTAAATCAACTTGGCTAACTGAATGTGGCAAGTTGCAACAGTTGCAAATAATTTTCTAAATTTCATATTCCATTGACGCATGCAAATTTCACGCCTGCCACCTGCGGCGCGGCACGGCGCGGCACGGCGATAGAATACCTGTGTCTGCTGTTTTTGCGAATTTTCCCCTAAACTGTGTTTCCCGCCAAGTGCGTGCACAAATATGAATTTTCATAATTTCTGCAACGTTTGCGGTTTCCAAACTGAAATTGTCGCAGTGTTTTGTCTGTGACCCCTCATAAAACAGCTGCAGCTCCGATCCCGATCGTTTTTTCTTTTCCAGGCTTTGTTTTATCTTTTTTTTTGTTGATACATTTTCATAACAATTGCTGGAACAGGTCGACAAAAACAGTTAACAGCGTTTTTCCGTATTTCGTTTTTCGTTTTTTGATTTTTGCTTTGTTTTGGGCCAATTTTTTGTCCGACTGTTTAGAAAGTGCGTTACATGGCCGAAATTCAGTAATCCAGCGTTGAACATGCTCTGATTTATGACCCAACAGCAATTTTGGCCATTTAGAAAGTTGGCAGCACAATTTACGGCAATAACTGAGCCCAATGAAGAAGAGCGGCTCATCTCAGCTCTGTTCAGTTAGTCGGAGTTCGCAATTGCCGCGGAAGTCAAGAATTCAACCCGAGAAAAATATTTAAAAATTTCAAGAAGTTTTTAAAAAAATAAATTTAGAATTAGGAATCCAAATAAATTATTCTAGCTATTTTGTAATGATTGGAAATAAGTTTAATAAGGCTAATTTTGTATTAACAGCTTCAGAGTTCTACTTCAAACTGTCCAAAATAATAATCAAAATTAAATGGTTTAAGTAAGTCGTGTATAAGTTTGAAATTTTGATGAAAAAGTTTCGCAAACAATATTTACTTAAAGTTGAACTGTTCACTTAAAAGTTTCTTTAAGCTCTGCTCTGACTATCTTTCTCTCTCTCCGCCTCTCCCCCTCCCCCCCGTTGTCTTCTTTCTGTGTCATCTTTACACTTGTCCGACCTTTCTGGTAATTGCAAAAAGGACCTGAGATACATTTCATGTCTGCTGTCCTGTTGGCGCTGGCATAAAAATTCAATTATCACTTAATAACAGCAGCAAATGAAAATTGCGTGTGGCGCAGAGTTGTCATGTTTTCCACAGTTGCTGCGCAGTTACGCATTCGTAATTGTTTGTTGCAACTTGCAATGTGCAACCTGAAACCTACGGCAATCAGCACGAGAACATTTGCACTTTGCGTTATTAACAAAAGGTCGTTAAAGCATTTTTAAGCTACTTTATGAGATGCATTTTAATTATTTCATTTTACTCAATTACGCACAAAAATATGAACAGCAACATGCGGTGGCATAGTGCTGGGAATATTAAAAATCAAGTCATAAAATAATAAAGTTCAACATTATAGTGAGCAAAATTATGAACTTGGCACCTTCAACATTATTTTATAAATAATCTAGTATTAGTAGTTAATTCTTTACAAAACTCGTATTGCATGTTTTAAGTAATTAATTAATTTAATAGCTATAATATCCACTGTGCTCAGTCATAACTAAAAATATTTAAATAACAAAACAGTCTTTAAATTCAATTTTCAATTGCATAATAATAAATTTATACTTCTCTCTATTTCCAGGTAAGTGTTTTCGACAATTCCCTCTTCGAATCCCTTGAATACATTGGCAAAGTAAGCAAATGCAACTTAAAGTGAGTAAATAAATAAATGTATAAAACTTTCTACGCGCAACCACCGAAGAAATAAATCACCCAAAAACTCCCAGCCGTCAAGTTTGGGGCACAAGAAAAACCCATTTTCCAGATTAGCTGCAAATGCGAAACAAAAATTGGAAAATTACTCATGCGTGCGTCTTAGAGTCTCGCTTTCAATATGGGCACACATGTGAGGATTAGTTTACGTAGTCAAAGACAGACATAAAAAAAAGAAGAAAAACGAAGTAAAAATAGAAAATTTAGCTGGCTTGCCACAAGTGGGCGGGGCAAGAGCGGGAAAAGAGCAAACTCAACGCCCTCATTTAAATTTATTTGCGCAAATTTACTTTCCCATAGCATAAAATCAAATCCAATCAATAAGCATCTTAAATAAATTCATGGCGCCCTCACACAGCTACACACACCAGCACACACCCTCTTACACATGCATCCGTTGAGTTCTCCTTCCTCTGCCTCTCTCCTCTCTCTTTCATCTCCCCTCTCTTTGGTAACAGCCACTCAGCTACCTCATTTTTTGTAATGCTAAATAAATTTATTTGCTAATGTAGTTTTTCCTCTCGCTCTCTTTATCGCTACTCTTCTTTCACTTCCCTCTCTCTATCCCTTTCATGAGCAAGCAGAAGTGCAGCAAAGAAAAAAGCGAAACAGCTACGAAGTGAAAAGAGAAATAACGAAACTTGGTACTTGTTAGTTTTATCTGCATATCATTGAGATAAATTTGGTGCCGATCAAATGCCGTGTCTGCTATCTTTTAGGACTGACTGTCTGCCAATGCTGCCACTAAGGCAAGGGGAGTGGGTGTTGCCATGCTGGCGGGGGCGGCAGGCGTCGCCACAGTAGAAAAAAAATGTTTGCAGAAAAGCCGCTGATTTGCATACGAAAGTAATTTGATGTCTTGCGAGTAGCACACACATACAGTTTCTCTTAAAAGTAAGCCGCCGTAATGATACGTCACAAGTTGAATTTCTCGAGCTGCTGATAAGCGAACGACTCCCTTGACAAGACTGACTGAGAGAGGGGTTAAAATCAGCCAGGAATTAATCAGTTAAACTCAGTTATTGACATCAGAAAATATTAAATGTGGAATGACTAAATAAAGAAACCATAATTCGATTAAATAATCCAACAAAATTCCCTAAATTTAATATGATTTAAGAGGAATATCTTTAGATGGTGCTCCTTTCTGTCAGTTTATTGGAACGTACGTTTCCGTGTACATAATTTAATGATAGTTTTCGCTTTGTCAATCTATTTTTAATATGAATCGAGCAAGAATTTTCAATTAATCGTCGTGTGTCCGTGCTGGCAGCCTTTTATAGGGGTTGTGATTCGGGGGCGGTTTTGAGGCCTCATCATGGTCGTCGTCGCGGCCAATGCAAAATGGCCGTCACAAAGGCCGGCAAATTGAAAATTTTCCAAAATTTTCACAGCCATGTTGAATGGCCGAGTACAGAACGGAGTCACATAGTTTAATAGTTGTTTGGTCAGTGCATATGTAGATTTTCAGCTGACCTGACACTTTGCAGCCCCTCCATTCCCATATAATGGGTTTAATGGGGGGACAGAGGGATATGGGGATACTGTAGGGCGGTAGAATTTATGGTGCTACGAAATTCCTGGTACTTAATTGTCTGCGTTTAATGAATGAATAAATGCGTTTTCCCAACTCACACTCGACAGGAGACTCTACTCACTCCACCAAAACGACTGTGCAAGCATATTTATCAAGGACTGTGCTGTGTGCGGTTGTGCTGCTGAATGTGAACGCCAGGCGGCGCTTGAGTGCCAAAGCCATTAACTCGCGATTATTATTAGTTTTTATTGGCGCTATTCATTGTTGATTTTCAATTTTAATTGAATTTTAATGGAATTCATGGGGCGTGCAATGCATTCTTTGTTGCCCACTGTTTCTCTCATATTTTTTTTGATTTAATTGTTCGTCCATTTGGAGTTAATCAAAGGCAGTCTGATTATATTCGCTAAATTAAATTTTAATCATAATTTTAATGTCTCGACGCGCTTTAATTCCCATTTTGCGGCAACATGCATGGATTTATTTAAACAAGTTCGCATGAACACGTATTTGCCTACACATGCAAGCTGTTTAATGAGTTTACACTGTGCTACAACAGAAATTTTGTTTTTCCTATATATTTTTTCGGTTTGTTTTCATTTTTTTGTCCATTCCTCTTCTTGGTTCTCCTGCTCCGCACCGACAAACGTTTTATTTTCGTTATCTTTTTGCCGCAGGCAGCTGCAAATGCCACGCAAATTAAACATGCTACCTTTTTGGGCTTCCATTGCCTCCCCATCGCCCTACAACCCATTGGGGTTCTCTTGCCTCTACCCCTCTGATTTTTTACCTTTGTCGCTTGACAAACGGCAGAGGACTCGTAATTTCTCTCACATTTTCGGACTACTGAGTGCTCGTGTGTTTGGGTCTGTTTGGGCTTTTATACTGTTGGGCTGTTGGCCATCCGGTTATTAAACACCCACTTATTAGCTGCTTTTATTTACATATTCATGCGGCACACTCCCAGCTTAATTGGCAACCTGCCTGCCTTGCCGTAAATTTCGACTGCTGCTTGCAACCTGCACAACAACAACAAGTTCTGCTAATCGCATCATAAATATTCAGCGTGGTTTGCTTTTTCGGTTTCTGATTCAAGTTTTCACACCCTCCGGCAATTCGGGGCCATTTAACATATTTTATAAAAAATAAAAAAAAAACTGAACTGAGTGCGCGCTGGTGAAAAAGTGTTGCATACTTCTCGGCGCACGCATGTAGCTAAAGGATTTCAGCTCATAACCAATTGGTTATGGAAGCCAAACTGCCCAAACTGACTGTAAATTATTTTTGAGAAAAGTTTGTTGAACTTGTTCTCATACACGCCGTGTGTATGTGTGTGTGTTTGTATCTCGCCTGCCTTTTGCTCGAAAATTAATTGCTTAATTAGTTACGGCCAAACACTTTGAATTATGGCCGCGTCGCTTCGGCTCAATTCGAGTCGAGTTTTTCCGTTGAGTTTTTCGACTTTCAACTGGTCATAATTGCTCTATTAAATGGGGTTTAAATTTTTTCTTCTTTATTTTTAATTCTTACTCCTTCTGTATCATTGTAAATGCAACCGCTTGCGCTAATGGCCAGCGGAGGGAAGAGTGAAAGGGTTCGAGTTGGCAAACGGACTCCATTGAGTTATACGACTTTCGGCTTGGCCATTAGGCATGCAATATTTCTATAAACTCACACACAGTAACACTCACACACACACACACACACACACTCATACATAGATACAGCTGGAGATACTTCTTATTGCCATTGCAACAAAAACATGTTTTATGTCGTCCTTAATGACCCCCGAGTCGAGTCAACTCGACTCAAGTTCGGTCGCGTCCTCTGCTTTGGCGTCGCCGTCGTCGCACTTAATCGCTTTGAATTGCAAAAGCAAATAATGTGCAAAAAAGCATAAGGATAAAGGATAAAGGATAAACCATAGCGTCGCGTCGCCAGCAGCAGCAGCATCGTGTTTGTGTTTGGATCCTTGCCGCCTTATGGCATCTTTGTCGGCTCGCAACTGCCACCCACAGCCACAGCAACATCCACTCGATAGCCTTCCCCGTCATCCCCTCCAACTCCCTCCTTCGCTTTGGCGACCACTGCAGAATGACGCCATTATTTTGACAAATTTTTTGGCAATGATAATGTTGTTGTTGTTGTTGTTGCTGCTACTTGGCTTTTAGCTCGACTGCTGTCAGCTTTTGTTGGTTTCTTTTTTTTAAATTGCATGCAATAATTCAATTTTATATTTCCGCAAAAGCATAAAAAAAGAAAAGCCAAAAAATCTTTATCATTTTTATTGGCGCAAGATTTTAGTCTTTACAAACTGTCGAGGGATGTGATAGAGACTTTTATATGCATACACTTTGGCACAGATCAAACATGGCTTAAATCAAGTGAATGAGTCAGCAGCGATGCTTTGTCAATAATCTGTATAATCATTTGGTTTTAAAACTGTTGTCAACACTGGCAATGCTCCCAAAGGAAAGACCAATCAACATTTTTGTATTTTTTCTGGTTTTATTACAGCTGTAATCAAGTTTTTAATTTCCACACCTTTCCACCCCTTTCTGCTGGCGGCATATGCTGTTGGAAAATTTATGCAAATTACTTAATAAAATGTTGACAACAACAACAAAACTGTGTAAGCTGAATATCATTTCAATAGGCCAATATAAACACTTCCCCTTACACCCGTTCTGACCATTCCGGTCAAGGGGGCGTTTTTTTGTTGGCCGTTTTGTTGGCCATTTATGGGTTTTTAAGGGCTGTAACCACCCCTTCTGGCCAGCACATCAGCCCCCGTTGCGTTGGTGGTTAAATCACTTGTATGACACAGTTTTAAGCAGCAAAATAAAATGATGGACCTGTGCTCGAGCTGTTCGGGGGGTGGTTCAGGTGGGATCTGGGCTGTTTCGAATTACACTTGCCTACCGAAAATTGAGACGATGGAGGCACATAAATTTCACATTAACCTGACACGTGAGAAGTAGTGTTAAGGCTGAAAGAAGGAACATAAATTAAATGGCGGCTAGTACTCTAGTTGCAACCCTCGCATTCGAGACGCTCACGTGCCATAAGGCATCAACTGCTTCGGGTTTTGCTTCTGCGCCTGCTTGCCCCTCCACTCCTCCACTCTTCGCTGGTTGCTGCTTGGCTTCTGTGCCGATTTCAGCCGAAAGATAAATAATAAAGCGCTTCCCAGACGCAGTCATATTTGCGGTTGCGCTGCTCCTTTCCCCGCCCTTCCCTTCCCCCTTCCCCATTCCGCCTTCACTCCTCCTGTGACTTCTTCACATTTTCGCAATAAAATCGTAATAAAACACATTGGTCACGTAATTTCGTTTGTCTGTGGGATTTTATTGCCATTTTTTCGTGCAATTTTAAATTGTTATAAATGTGACAGCACACAGAAGCCGTGTGTTTACTCTGTGTTTCCCCCTGCCCCCTCTGGAGCACTCTCATTCTCTGACTTTCCTTACATATTTATGATGTGGAAAATATCTTGTAAACTGCAGCACAGGCAAAATCATCGATGGGGAAAGGTTGCTTAAAAATATCCTACAACATTTATCATTGGCATTGGGGGTGATTTGGTGGCAGCAGCCAAATGAACAACTGCACACGCCCTCGTTTGCTTAGAGTCCACACCGCACCGCCCCTCTCACTCCAAGCAGGACTCTCGAGCTGGCAAAGGGACAACTTTCACTGCCAACATCGCTTCGCACCGCACAGACGACAATTAAGCAACAAAACTTTGATAAATTGCTTCCTTGCTGGCATTTTATGAGTTCTCCCCAACTCCAATCGACCCGCTGCCCCGCACTCCATCCAGAGCAGTGAGCTGAGAGCTTCTTTACACTAATTAAGGGGCTCATGGTTTCCTGCAAATATTTGTTATCTGCTTTTGGGGCTGCCAACAGCCAACAAACGGGCCAACCAAACATACAGAAAGCCAGGCCACCAAAATCCAATGGCAAACAGGCAACAACAACAGCAAAACTAAGAGGAAAGAGGGGCAAGAGGGGCCTTAACAATGAGGCAGCCATGTGGCGCCAGTGGACGATATTCGCTTCATTGGGCAACTTCGTTATAAAGTGCAAATAGTTGAAATAGTTGCCATTTGTCGTCCTGCACTCATCGAACTCAAGAGCTCAAATATTTTTGGCAGTTTTCAGTTCCAGGTCCATTTTCGAAGAATTAAAAAGAAGTTTAGGCATTTTAAGGTAGTCTTTAAATATTTTATTATACTAAAAATCAAAGGAAATATTTTTTTTATCTCTATCTTAGCTGTTTTTTAGTTGCCCTTCACTTAACAACATATTTTCCAAATAGACATTTTGAAGCAATCCATCATTTATAATAAATAGTTAGTCGACTTGGCCATATTGTCTATATTGATTGAATGCACTTGAGGGAAAATAAATTGCTGTGTTTTTGTTGTTCTTTTTGTAGCCAATAAGAGGGTAGACTAGGGTGTAGAGTGGGGCGGGGGGAGTTATGGTTATGGATAAAACACAATCTTCGGCAAATTATAGCAATTTTTATGCTTATAGAAAAGCGCATGGCATTCAAGTCGCAATTTGCTTCACTCGCTAACCCTAAAGGGTAAAGACGCAATTACTTTTATTATACAAACCGTGGTCCGAACTCTTAGGTCTTGGACACAAAGCTTCACCTTCACATTCACCCCGAAGCAGCTGAGGAGAGGAGGTGAGAGGAGCTGAGAAGTAAAGTGCAGTGCAATCCAGTTCGGGTCAATTCCTTTAAGCCCCGACTGATTGATGACTGTCTAGGCAATTTTTATATTATATAGTATACAAAAGCCCGATATTATTATTATAATGCAAAATGTATTATTACAAGTAAATGGTCAGACAAGGAATTTAAGCAACTTTTTATCCGTGGGCGTTACTTACAGCGCTCTTTCTCTTTCTCCCTCTCTCTGCCTCTCTGTCTGTCCTACTGTCTGTCTTTGGTCTCGGTATCTCTGCTCTTAATACTCAACCATAAATCGCAATGAGTCAACGACTTGCAGAAACTGTCCACAGTTCTTAACTCATTTTGGCTGAACGAGCGATGAACGCACAACGCGCGACGTTTATTGGTTCCGTCTGGCCATTTATTTCACTCCTATGATCCGCTGGCGGAAGCCATTAAAGCCACCACCAACATGCGACCAAGACTGTAGACTGTAGCACAGTAGGCGACCACTCGGAACCGGCTCTCTGCCTCTGTCTCTACCTTTGCCTCTGTCGTGGCTCTACCTGTCTTCAGTCGGGTTTTTAAGATAACCAAAAAACCGGTTAGCCGTTTGCCGCTGCCATGGCAACCATAAACATGGCAAAGAGCAGCAGCAAGAGCCACAGCATCATGGCTGTGGATTTGTGGCAATACATCAAGCGGAGCTCATCCAAGTAGAAGCCGCTGCCCATTTGGCGACCCATTAGACAATCGCGCACATTTCATCAACAGGCCAAGCACTTTGTGTGTTGCACGTGGCAGGGCCAAGCTCACGTACTAAGCACCACCGCAACTCTGCAACACTGCACCACCGCATCACCATTGCCTTGACTTGGGTTAATCATATGCACAAGTGCCAAAAGACGACTGACGACTGACGAACGAGCTGCATTTGTTGTGGTGCTGTCGGTGGTGCTGGAGGTGTCCAGTGGCTACTTGTGTGGTCGGCCTGTGGTGTGACTGCCAATGGTGGTGCTCCGCTGGTTCCAGTTCCAGCGATTGCAGTACCTGGCACAGTCATTAGTTTAATTGCGCTGTTTATGAAGCATTTTCATTAACTGCTGCCAGCAACTTAAGCCACAACTACAACAACCAGTGAATGCAGCTGCTTCCCAGCTGAAGACTCGACTCGGCTCGTCTCCCTGATTATCATTTAACAATTTTGTTGTTGTTGATTTTTGCATTTTGCATGCAACGTGCTCATTTGGCCATGTTATGTGTGTTGTTAGTTTTAAATTAAATTAAATTTAACGTCAGTTAATAGAAATCTTCATTTATGCCCGCTGATATATGTAATCTGCAGAGAGCATGTAGGGCCGGAAAACGCTGGAAAAACTAGACGAATGGCTAAGTAATTATAGGAACAGAATAGTTTTAGTAACTAAGAGAGTTAAAAAATTAACAGCAGAGTTAGAAATTTATTAAAAACATAATTTAAAAGAACCTATACTACTCATACGCTTGTTTATTATACAACTAAGTACCTTATAGAATATTTTTTAAAAGCTTAACTTCATAAATAATTGCCGATCTAATCTGTGGAATTTGAAGTTTAATTTTGAAACTAAACCAAGATAACATTTAAACAAAATTCGTTTTTAAAAGTAGCACAAATCTGTATAATTTGCTCCAAAATTACAGCACAGTTTTCCAAGCGAGTTTAACTAAAAATGGATTTAAAAATTAATTACTGCTTTTACGCGTCATAATCTTAATTGCGGTGTGTTGCAGCACTTTAGCGGTGGCATATCTAAATGGGAATCACAAGCAAATTGCAGGCAATGTTAACAATCAATTTTTACGGCGAGTCTCCAACTCCACAGTTCCGGTGCCACTAACAAGTGCAGTAAGCAACATAAAAGCCATAACAATACATAAAAATTGGTAGAAAGCGAAAGAAGAAAGAAAAAAAAAACACAGCAAAACATTTAGAAGCAAATAATTTGGAAACATACTTAAAATCAATTTACTTAATAACTGTGCAATTTGAGAGCGCGTTCATTTAATGCAGCTACTTTGGAGTAAGCCGACGCACTCACACCCCGCAGCAAGTGTGTGTGTGTGTGTGTGCGAGTGTGTGTGAATGTGTTTAGTTTTTTCATAAACTCAAACGTGTTGCATGCCAAGAGTCGAGCCTCTGCCACGTCTTGGCCAGCTCAATTCATTTTGGCATGCGAATAATAATTTCCAGCCAAAGCAGAACAATGGCCGCGCAACAACAACAACTTAAAAATATATATATAAACATACATGTGTGTGTGTGTGTGTGTGTGTGTGTGCACAAACAACAACTGAACGCGCTTAATAATAGTTGTTCCAACACATACGAGAGCACTCTAACCAAAGCAGGCCTACTAGCCGGCGGGTAATCGTTTTACTCACCCGACCAACGTTCAACGGGCAATTTGAAAAGCGCTCAGCAACAACAACAACAACAACAACATGAACAACAACAGGAACAGCTACAACAACTGGCCAAAACAAATCAACGACAACAGGCAAAACAACCTGCTGACCAGTTGACTTGCAGCAGAAGTTCCCATCTCTCTCTCTGAGTTTGGAACGTGTTCCAACTTGTTCCTTTGCCGTACTCCCCTTCCTGTCTGCCGTGTGTGTTGCATGCAACACTGCTGCAGCTGCAGGGCCAAATTGTTGCAATCAAGTTGGTGCAAGCTTTCGTCTCGCCGCATAATTCGCAGTTCGAGTTTGTAAATATTATTAATAGGAGTAAACAAAAGTTGCAGCTAGACTACAAGTCTTCAAGTCTAGCTCATAACTAAATTAATTTTAATTAAATTAAATTAAATTAAATATGTGCAGCTCAATTATGTTTTAGTCTTCATCTCAGTCTCCATCTCTCTTACTGATTACTGCAGCTTTTAAAGCAAGTTCGTTTTATTTATGCGCTTAATCTGCAAATTTATCTACCATGAGGCTATCTTAACACATACTCAACAGCCAAGAGTTATAGTCGCAATTTTGCAGACAGCCATGCTTACCGCTCCCCTTGCCTCTTTATCTGCATACCCCGCAGCTGTGGCAGTTGGTTCAGTATGCAAGTGGCCCAAAAAACCTCTGGGCAATGTTGTAGTTCAAGAGTATCTGCTTAAGCAGCAGAGTAAGGAAAAGTATCTTAGTTAATCAAAGAAGAAGAAACAGTTTTTTAGGACTCCAAAGATATGATAGATTTTTGGAGTGTAACGAAGATACTTTAAAACTAGCCTGCGTATTTAATTATCTTAAATTCAAGGCAAATAACTAATATTATATTATATATATTATACTTAAAATTTATTCACTTCTGCCATGTTAAACGCTCTCACTCATTTGCCTACTAAAACTATTTAATTGCATTAAACGAACTTTTAGTTAACTGAACTGAATGTTGTACAATTCCATTCCATTCATGGCCCGTAAATTGTATTGCCAACTTATTTGTCATGCCATTTAGGTGCTGGCCAGAATTTGTTGCTGCTTCTTATCAGGGTGTAGCATGTGTGTGTGTTAGTGTGTATCTGTGTGAGTGTTTTGCTTTGGCAGTTAGTTTTCGAAAGCAGCTTTTGGGCAGAGTTTGTTTTGTGGCTATTTTATTGCGCACATATATACATATATTGTATAATATACCAACACAAGCATAAATTTCAAATATATATATATAAATATGTACTATATATATTAAATGTGTGTGTGTGTGTGTGTTTGTTTTTGTTGTTGCTGCTGCTTCTGGCTGGCTGCAAAATTTGTGTGCCGAGAGATAAAAGTGCCAGAGCAACTTGTCATAATAAATTAAAGCGAGCTCTGCGTCGCCTTTTTGCCATTTTATTTATGCGCTTTTCATAAAACACAATAGCTTTTGTTTAATAACAGTGAAATTTATTTTTAAATACACACCAGTAGCAACAACAACAACAACAATTATACTTCGCCTTAATGAAGCGCTCGCAGGCAAATTTCATGCACTTCGATTATGTGCCCTGTAGGCGCAGATGAGTTGAGAGTTGGGTATAATAGCAGCTCAGTTGCTAAATTTTAAATAAATTATTAAAATACTGTTTTTGTGAAGAAAAGTCTAAAAATTCTTCATTAAACAGTATCTACTAGTCGACTACTTACCGCTTGAGGCAGCTTATTTGCTTTTATTTTTTGTGTTTTGCAATCTTTGTGCAATTATAAATTTACATAAATTTATTTTCATTTTAATAATCTGTTAACAATGCAATTTGGAGTGCAATTTTCATATACGCTCGATTGCATTGGGGCGAATGATCAAAGCGAAATCGAATACTATGGAATACCGACTGCAATAATATTTATCAGTCCCAACACACTCACAAACACACACACAGTCTGTGTTGCAAATAAAGTGCAACAGTGTTTTAACAGCAACATTAGAGCGGCATAGAGGAGGAGAAAGGAGAGCGAGGGGAAGAGGGGTTTGAAAACAATGTGCAGCATTCAAATGATTAAAACAGCTCCAAAATGCTGCAGCCACAGTCGAAGCACAGCTCAACTCACACACACACACACAAACACACACACACTCACTCGACTACAACAACAAGCACTGACCAACGACTGTGTGCGCCACGTTAATCTTTGAAAATCCGAGTGCTGTATGCGGTATTATGCGAAAATTTATCTGATTTAACACCTAATATACAATAACTTAATATGCAGTGTGTTCCAAACGCTTGCACGAGCCTGCAGTCATCCAGCAGCCATGCCAGTGCTCCTCCACTCCCATTCTCAGTCTCAGTCCCAAGCCCATAACCAGTGCCAGTCTCTAGCCTCCCATCTCCTACCTTCTTCCCCTTACAGCGCTCGATCATGTCGAGGGCTCAGCTAGGCAGTGCACAGTGGGTTGTATGCACCAAATTGTGAATTACGAATTTCATACACAAATATTTTTTACTTTCGGCACAAAGTATAAACATTAAACTGGTTTTTCCTAGACTGAGGTGTAACTAGAACCAACTAAGTGGAAATGTATTGTTTTAAGAAAGTGCTGGTAATGTTACCATGTTTTATACATTTTTACACAAATTGTTGACTTTTTCTCCACTGTGCGCTGTGGCAACGTTTTTTGGAAGGCTAGAAACAGCAACAACTACAACCAAAATAGCAAACTGCAATGTTCAGAGCACATTTTGCTCCCAAAAAGCTTCAACAACTGCGACTGGCCTTTCATATTCTACTCTCCCTCTCTCTTTCTGTTTCACTCACACGTTTAGGCACGTTTACAATGTTGATATCCATGTGCATGCCCCAAACCTCCGATGCCTCCTGCGTTCGAATGCTGCGCTTGGTATGCGGCGTTTGGAAAATGTGAATATGAACTGCATAAATCTTCCAGAGGCAACGGCGGCAGTCTTTGCCAGTGCGCCAGCCCTGGTCCCTCGTCCCGCCAATGGCTTTACGGCTTTTCGGCTTCGGACTCTACACACATGCACAAAATAACAGTCCTAGTCCGACCATTGGAGATATATGGCCATAGGTACTCGTACTCGCACTCGCACTCGCACTCACAAATGCGAATAGAATGTGGCGGCATCAAAGTTCAGCTCACTTACTCACCCGGCGTTGATGGCCAAAATGGGGGCCAGAACGGGGCAGTTCGGGGGTGTGGGTATTGGCTGCTACGGCAGAGGGTAGTGCACTTTACGCCTGCCGCTTAGTTCAACTGCAGTTTTATGCCTCAATGGAAATGTGTCTGTGTCCGAGTCTAGGTCTGGGTCTGGTCCTGGTCTGAGTATCTTTTGCGGCCTAAAACTCATAACTTTGATATTATTATGCATTCATATCGCCATTTTAATCACACACATGTATCTGCGAATGGCGGCATTAAGCAAAATTGCTATCGACTACACGTTGAATAAAGTCAGGTGGGTTTAAGGAGCAACCTATCAATAGATGGCGGCAACAGTTGCTCTACCTTTAGGAAAACCGCTTTAAATTTAAGGTAAAACTTTGGAGCGAAGTTTATTATATAACATTTAATTAGATTTATGTTTAATTTTGATTACCTTGTGCCTTAAAACCCATTACAGCTGTGACTGCGCTAAAGCTACAATTTACTTTGGAAACTGTCGCAAAATCTATATAATTTGTAGCTGAACAAATTCCAACTGTGTACCGCTGTAGTCTATATATAAGCAACACTTTGAGGACCCCCAATGATTTATTACCCAATTTTACTGCCATGTTTTCTTAATTTCGCATTCGACATTTCCCCTGCCCCCGAAATTCGTGCTCTCTCCCTGTCTCTGTCTCTGCTTCAGCTGAGGCGCCTTCTTTGGCTACGGCAGCCATGCGTACCAAGACACACACACACAGATATACACACACACAGTAGTCACAAACCCCCTTGCTCTGCCCAACCCCTAGGCTAAAAAGGGAGGGAGCGTGTACCGTTAGCTGGCGGGTTGTAACTCAACGAAATAAAATAAAACACGCACCAAAGCACATTCATCCCTCGAGAAATATCGCTTATTTGGTCGGTAATAATTCTTGTGCTCTGCCACCCCCCAACCCCCTACTGCCACCCCCTAACCTACGGGCACGTCTTGAAAAAACAACAACAACAACGAGGAGTAGCAAGAAGGAAGCTGAGGAGCAAAACAAAGGCAACAACAATGAAGCCAATGCCAGCAGCATCTTTGTGTAACTTCAGTTTGCTTCGCATCTGCCACGTGCGTGAGCTGCCGGCGAAGGCGTGGCACTTTCCATCTAAAGCTCATGAATGCCGCAAGGAGAAAGTTTTTGGCGCCCACTGAACGCAACACGAGCCAGGACCAGGACCAGGACCAGGCCAAGTCCAACAGCAAAAAAAGCCAAGACTTTGGCCGAAAAGGTGAAGCTGGCTGAGAATAGGAGAAGGCTCAGAGTCTCACATTTTTCGACCGTAGACACTTTTTACGAAATATTTCATCGAAATGTGTCCCTGGTGTAACATTTAATATTAAAGGTGGGTGGTGCTGCGGTGCTTCAGTGGTGCGGTGCTGGTGCTACTTATAAATTAGCTTTACTTTCAAGACATTTTGTTGCGAATAAAGCAGCGCACGGAGAAAGTTTACAAAATGAGCCAAAAGTGCGACAAGTGCAAAAGAAAAGGAACTGCACCAAGCTGAATAGGCAGAAAAGGGATGGCAACAAAAAAATGAAAAGGAAATGCGAAGAAAAGAAAAGTTCAGAAGAAAGGAGAAGCGACCAATGAAGCGTCGCCGTAGCGCTAAAAACTTGAACCAATAAATCACAAGTTAATTACAGTCGCGTATTAACTCAGTGCATTGCATTGAGAGGGTCGTCCCCCCACTAACTCTGCCCCCGCTACGCCCATGAACCACATGGCCACATACCCCTGTAGCAGCCCTCGCTGTGTGGGCAAACAAGCTACAAATTTCATAATTATATTTTATGCGATTTATTATTTGTGCCGCGTTGTCATGTCTGTTTGGCCAGAGATAATGCCCAAGCTGCGTCTTCCAAGCCACTTATCTTGTTTCTCCCCTACCCTTCTCCCCCACTACTGCCCCTGCCCCACAGTACTACCATCATTGCTTACTGTTTCTTCTGCTGCTACTTGCAGTTTACCCCATTGTCGTCATGTGTTGGACCAATTTAATTGCCGAACTTTTCTTTTCTGGAAGGGGAAGGGGTAGGAGGAGAGCCACAAATGCGGGCATTTTTAATATAGCATCGGAGCAGGAACATCCAATGGGCTCCCTTCGATTTATGTCGGAGCAAATTTAATTGCGCGCTTCTTCGATAAGAAGAAATCATATTAATTATAATTATTATTAATTTTATTGGTTTCATCTGCTACTTTTGTAATTGCCAGCACTGGGAACATAAGTTTTAGTTTAGCGCTTTAAAGATTGAATTTGTTGTACAATAATTTCACTTTATTATCTCCTGAGATACTTTTGTATACTTGTGTATTAAAAAATGTCATTATTATTTATATTTACATAATCTCTTGATACAGTTCAAAATTGAAGGCAAAGTTAGACTTCTTTAATGGCCAATCATATACTTTGAGGTATTCGCAGCTGCTGGACTCAAGACCCAAGTAATTTGCACTTTATAAATGGTAATACGAGGCATACAAAAGTTTACATTGCCCTCTAAAGATTGCGTGTGGCATTTCTTGCATGTTTTTGTTATTTTCTTAAATTTTTTTTTTTGTTTTTTTGCCAAGTAATTTACATATTTCCAAGCATGGTCTGGCCATTCGTCTAAGCGCCCCCGCCATTTGTTCATTAATTCCAAGTCGTTCGACATAAATTAGTTAACTTGGACTCGGAATCGTACTTGGACTTGGATTGGGACTGGGACTGGAACGGGGACAGGAACGGGGACTGGGCCTCAACTGGGAAGAATTTTAATGTAGCGACGCATGGGGGGCTTTTCAGTATTCCCCAAAGAGAGAAAGAGATGGAGAGAGCAGCGTTCAGTTTTGGAAGGTATGGGTTCAAACGGTACCAGGACCGAACCCAAAGGCAAAGATACTAACATAAGCTGCGGTTTCTTTTGCCAGCAAGTGAAGTGCATGTTGAAACGGCAACAACAACAATCGTTGCTGCCAACTCAAGTAGAAAAATGCTCGTACAATGCAATAATACAGAGAAAAAACTGAAGAAAAAAGAATATAAAACCTGGAACACAACAAAAAAACACAAAAAAAACATTGTAAAATGAAACGACGGGCGTGAGCATGAAAAGCGAGCGGTTGTTTGGTTGTTGGGTTGCTGGGTTGTCTGTGCCTGCTTTTGGGTTGGTTGTTGCAAAGTTTTCCTCGACTTTTTGTTTTGTTCGCAACAATCTTGAACACTTTTTGGCGCAAGAGAGACAGCCAGCTAGCTGGAGAGTGAGAGAAAGAGAGAGAGAGGGCGAGAGAATGTGGGCCGCAGGCGGAAACACCCAATACAAGTCACATCTGGATTTATGTCATGCCTTTAATTGGCTGCTGTGCCGATGCTGATGCCGATGCTGAAACTCCAACTTGGCTCAGACTCCTACCAACAGTTTTTGCCATCATCCATTAGCTGCAAAATCGAGTTTGGGGGCGGCCAAAACACTGAAAAAACACAAGTGGCAAGGTCTGTTCTGGTGCTGGTTCGAGTTTTGGGCTTGAGTTTGGGTTCGACTTTGGGCTGTTTGGTTGTGGGCAGCTGCCCGCCGTTTTGCCAGCAATTAAAACCAAATTTTTCTGGCCAACATCTTCGGGATTTTCAGTCGCAATTAAAAACGAATTTCGCGCAGCTTCATTAAGGGCATTCCAAATGCGAGTTTAAATATTCATATGCCAAACTGTCTGCCGGCTTACTTACACTTAGACTTTAACTAACCTCAGCACTAAGACTAGGCTTTTGTCTAATGATATACCACTGGCAAAACATATAAAACCGAGTATCGGAGCATTCGAACATTAGAGTATCGTCGTTGCCAGCTGTTGTCGTCTCTGGTGCGATTTCAAATTAAATTCAATAAATTCAATTCCATTTTTCCACTTTTTTATGTTGTTCTGCATGTATGCAAAAACTTGGTGAAATATCAACACTTGCAAGGGTTGCCACCGCCTGTGCCTGCCACTGAGGCAACTCTGAGTTCCACTTGAAGCCGTCGCCCAGTCTGTGGCCCCTTGGAATTTATGCGCTCCAACGACAACATATGGTCACGTAAATTCATGCGACAATATACGATATGATGTCACACACCAACACACACACATGAGTCTCTGTTTTATTTTTTATGCAAAACGTTGTAGGGATTTTTTAATATGTGAAAAAGAGTCTTGAAATTGCCGCAAACTGTCGCAACTTGTGGGCCTGCCCCACAAAACTCTTCAGTCCACAGACTCAGCCTCAACTTCAGCTCCAACTCAAACTCCAACTCAGACTCCAACTCCGACTTTGATTTACAAGTGACAGTCGCCATTCGCTTTAGTTAATAAGCGTGACAGGCGCGGAGCAATATTTTCCAAACTCACTGTGAGGTTGAAGGGCGTAGGATGACATCAAATAAATTCAAAGTAGAGAATTTTCATCTGTTCTATCAGGAGACAGCAGGAGTTTAAATTTAAGCTATATATTTAAAAAGTAGAAAAATATTGGAAAGTTTAAACACTTCTTATTGGTATTCAATTTAATTCCTTTTAAATATTTTGCATAAAAAATGAAATCATTCTCCTTAAAAATCTTTAAGATCTTCCCGATCGATTTTGTAATGTTTTCCCAAGTGGACAGCAGTGTTTGGGTCAGCTTTGTCTTTCTAGTTGCCAGAGTCGTTGGCTGCCCCCGCTGACCCCTTTTTTTGTGAGGGCGGAACAGGCAAAACTTATGGCTGGCCCAGCAGCGTTTGGCAGAGTGTGAAATTGGCAAGCAGCAAAATAAAGAAACTTTGCCCTGTGGCTAGCTTAGACAGACAGAAATAGAGAGAGAGAGAGAGAGAGTGTACAAGATAGAGATAGAGGGCAGTCGACTGGGAGAAAGACAGTTCATAATTTTGAGCAAGATTTTCGAAAATATTAGTTAAACAAAGCATAAACCAAAACGTTGCAGACGTTTCTGCATACAAACGTGTGCTAAATCACCTAAAAGCATGCAACATAATTCAGCAGGCAGCTTCTTGCCACACACAGCAAGAGCCAGGGAGAATGAGAGGGAGAGTGGAAGAGAGGCGGAGGAAGAGCGACTGAGACAGAGACAAAGACTTAGACTTGCGACATGGCAGCTCAAGAAGCGACGAAGCTTAACGTTTCCGTTTCCTTTATGCTCAAGCAGCATACGAACAGCCCACACTGCCACTGCCACTCCCCTTGCCCCAAACGCCCCCTTTTAATGGCAGAACACAGGCGTGGGCGTAGGGGGGGCAGAGTGTGCCTTTTTGAAGTACGTTTTGTTTTGCATGTGCATGAGCTAAGTGAATCTCGAGTCTGGGACTGGGACTGAAAGTGGAACTGGAACTGGAACTAGGAGTGAGAACAGGAGACAGAGCTGCTTGGAGTCTGGGCAAGACAACAACAAGGTTGACATTAGCGTGCTCAGCGCACAACGAAACCCAATTAGAAAGTAGATATACGACACCAAAGTGAGGCGATGAAACAACATGAAAATGGAGCTTTTCCTCATTCCACTTTAGCTCAAGGATGCTGCCAGGACACAGTGCGGAGTACACAGGACTTGGCATGCTCCGCGTGTGCTGAGAGGCCAACAATGAAGCGTGTAATTACAAGCATAAACGGGACCCAAAGACGCAGCGGTGGGTGGTTGGGTGGTTACTCCTTACTCCTTACTCCCTGCTCCTCAGAGTGTTCACATACTCGAGTGAGCGCGCGAAAAAGACGACAACCATTTTTTGAAAAGGGTTGCGACTGAGTTATAGCTGCTTGGGTGTACTCCGACTGTTGGGTGGTGTTGCGAAGGTGGTGCAGAGACGAGTGAACGCGTCGCAGCGCATAATTACTTTACAAGTTCATTATAAACCATCATAAATCTATAAAAACAGCGAACACTTTGGCTGGGTGTTGGAGGTGGATAGGGGAAGGTGATGGAGAAGGGAAAGCGGAGAGTTTTCCAACCTTTGGGCACTTTCTTGTGGCAACTGTAAATTGTGTGTGCGACTCGAACTGAGGGATGAGCAAAGAAACAATAGCAAATAATTCACTTGCGAAAATGTTATTGATTACGAAACACACGAAATACGGTGACAAAAGTGCGCACACAGCAGCCAAAGCGACTGAAACTGCAGCTACAGTGGTGCAATCGACTGCCTTTTCAAATAAATAAATTTGGGTGGAAAACAGAAGGCTGTTTGCTGTTTTAGCCCACTGTGCCGCTACACTTTGTATTTTTGTTGATTTTGCGCAAAAGCAATTTGCTCATAAATCTTCCAAACGACAAACTTGCCTCTACACACACACACACACACTCGCACACACACACCCAATGGGTAGTGCAACTTTCGAAATGAACGAGAGGGAAATAGGAATAGGAATTGAAAGAGGAGCAATAGAAATAGGAATATGAACGGCGACTGCAGACTCGGAAATTAACTGTTAGTTTCACACGTTCCAGCAGCCCGCAAAATGTCAGCTGAGGAGGTGAAAAAACCAGTGACAAAAAAAAACTAAAAACAAGAAGAAAAAGGAACACAAAAAGAAGAAAATAAAATGAAGACCTAAAAGAAATGTTGCAGTAAACTTTCACTTTTGCACACAGCAGAAACAATGGAAAAAGAGCAAATAACAAAATGAAAATACAGGGAAAAAAGGAGGAGGGAAGCTAAAATGTTTGGCTTATGCCAGAAAGCAGCTGCTCTCAAACCAAATGCCATCCCACTCTTCACCCACACAGTGGAAACATAAGTTTGTCGTTTAGTTTAGTTCGCTTTTCGGTGGAAAGGCGACAAATAAAAATAAAACTTCAAGTGCCAATTATGTGTGAAATTCCGACACTTTTGGCTTGTTTACTTTTATGCGCCCTTAATGAAGTTGCAGTTGCCACACACACCCACACATAGTAGGGTGTGTGTTACAGTGTGTGTAATGTGAGTAAAGGTGTTAACGCTTCACTTGATACTTGGGCTAATTGTGTGGCTTATGCGTCTAATCAAAGCTTTGTCTTTCAAACTGAATTTGATAGGCAAAAGTTGCCACATTCTGAGGCGCCTCTGCTAAAATGGCTGCCCTTAAAAAAAAGACAACGAACAAAAAGCAATTAAAAACGCATTCAATGCGATGCCCCAAGGCGATAAGATGTGTAGCAGCAGCAGTGGCAGTGGCAGCCAGTTAAACGAGTGGGCGTGTCAAATCAGAGGGACGCTCTCAAATGCAATTAAAAGATACAGATACCGAATGTATCTGGAAGATTGCGTGCGTGCAGAACGCTCACCAAGCAGGCACATAAATAATCACATCTGCCGCTTATCAAAGCCATTTTGTTGCACAGTGTAATTTATGCTTGACACTTGCGACTTGCCGCTGCTGCTGCTCATTTTTATTGGCCAACAACAAGAGGAATGTGCCTGAAGAGCCTGCGGAAATGTTGCACATTTCCGTTTCTAGTTTTAGCTGCTTGGCCCATAACTCCACGAAAGATAGACATCAAAAGCTGTCGATGATGTCAGCAAAGCCCAAGCGCAAAAGAAATAAATATATATAGATATATACATATATATTTTTTTAGTTTTTGTCTAATGAACTCTGAAATTGAAAATGTGTATAAATCGCCCCAAAACTGGACAACAACATCAGCATCTTGGCCATCATCATTATCGGCTTCAGACTCCTTTTGCTTCCTTTGCAAAACTGAGCAGCTGCTGTCGCTGTCGCTGCTGCTGCCTCTGTCGCTGCCGCTGCCTCTTTCGCTGCCTCGCCTGATGCTGCCCCTTGATATGGAACAGCTTGACATCGTGCCACTTATTTATTTATTTATAATGGCCGACATCGAGTTTTGGTCTTTGGATTTGAATCCACTGAATAACTTTATTTGATGCTTTTTGCCTTTTGCTTCGCATTTTGAACTGCTAACAGTATCTCGTATCCGTATGTGTATCTTTATTTGTAGTCGTAGTCGTAGTCGTAGCTGTAGCTGTGGATGTATCTCTAGCTCAGTACGTTCCGCCAGCTGTCGCTGCTGCATGGAATCAAGCCAAAATAGAGTCGTTGATTATTTAAATGAAGGCACGACAGAAGAAGGCGTTTCACACACACTCTCTCACACCCCTCGTATCTCTATCTATTTCTATACATGTCTATGTTTCAATATCTCTATCTGTATCTCCATTGGTATCTGTATTTGTGCATATGGAAATGGCGTGTTGCGTGCTCAAATATTGTATCTTTTTCTTGTATTTTGCTGGGGCGTTCGCATCGCTCATTAATTGAGCTATTAAGATAAACCCGCAGCGCTTTTTGTTCGGCTTCGTCGCGCTCTTCTTTTTTAGAGTCTTAAACCATTTCAGTGGGTCAAATCATCATCATCATCTGTTGGTGTGTCAGTCATCACATACCCTCGAACTCAATCTATTACTATACAAAGCTCAGACTATAAGTATTCAAGCAGAGACAATAAATTTCTGATGTATTCATTATGTTATTCCCTTTATTTGTTTCGTTGTTGTTTCTCAAAATGTTTTTTTAATTGCCGTAACATGGCGGACCAATTCATTGTGACGGTTAAACAGACAACATGAAAGTGAAATCCACAATTTGATGGAAAAATTTACAAGTATTTGTATTCAAATAGTTCCAATAACAGCAAAGAATTCAGTCATGCATAAATTTGTTCAGAAACTATGTTTTCAAAATGAGCTCAGAATCTATGGGAATTGATTTGATGCATAGAACGTGTTTAAGCCTCATTTAATTGGGCTTCTTTTTGGCTATTCAACTTTTAATTAGCAGCGGAAAATATTTTATGACAGAAAATAAGACAAATGAGTCAAGTTTGTAGCAAGTATTTAAGCTAAGATAGTCTTAGTATTGTGGTGGGTTAAGCTACATTTATTTTAAAGATATTTGTAAATAATAATATTGTGTCTAACTTATTTTATTCCACACTTATATTTATTTAACTACTATTTTCATACATCAGATCATACGTTACTTAATTGCCCTGTAGTTTAAACCATAACTCATAACCCTTTGTAGCTCTCACTTCTTCTGCTCAGCGATCAGTGATCAACGTTCACATGCTCAGTGATCACTCGTTATGGAGCAGCCACAAGAGGCTACCTGTTGGCACGGCAGCTCTGGCAATGAATTACTTTAATGACGAGCAAAATGTCTGTCCCTCCAACTGTCCACAAGACCGTCCGTTTTGAATGTCCTGCGCATGCGTGAGTTCAAGTTGCCGCCATGCCAGCAGTAACCAGAAACCAGTTTTCCACACCCCTTTATGCCAGCTGCTCCTGCTGCTGATGGTGAGCTTGCACCTCAAATTACCCAGAAAAAAATGCGTGC
The DNA here is from genome assembly GCA_018152125.1 of Drosophila dunni. NCBI lineage: Eukaryota > Metazoa > Arthropoda > Insecta > Diptera > Drosophilidae > Drosophila > Drosophila dunni. The sequence goes on along the minus strand of JAECXC010001917.1, from coordinate 16,400,996 downwards.
AAGTTGCCAAAAAAAAAAAGAAGAAATGAAAAAAGAAATTGAAGTTTAAGCCGAGCTTCAAACCCGTGAGTTAAGCTGATTTTTATCGGTGCGGCAATTTCACCCAAAGAATGGCTTGGATATGTACAATGTACATACTTTTTTATATACTGCTATATCGTAACAGCCCCATCGGTAAAGTGAATCTTCAGCTGTAATTACGTTCAGTTTTCGACAATTTTGAGGGCCGAACGCGCCACGATTGAAGCCGCACTTTAATACACTACGTCTGTGTTGCTTTTAATCATATTTGGCACATCATTTTTGGTTTCTTTCCATACCTGGGAATGAGCACAGGGAATGCGTTGGGAATTCGAATTGGACTTGAGTTTGAGTTGGAGTTGGAGTTTAGGTAAGGGCTTTTGGCCAATTGTTGGCTTTCGAGTGCAGTTCGGCAGCTGTGGCTTAAGTTGCAGCACAAACTCAAACAAAGTCAATTACCAAAGTGTCACCAGAAAGCCAGCAACTCCCTCTACTAGTGTGACTGTGTGTGAGTGTGAGTGTATCTGTGTGCAATTAAAAGCTGATTGCCTGCGTCTGAGTTTGAGTTTGAGAAAAATTGAAATTCAAACTGTTTGCCTACAATATTGTTGTGCAGGTGTGCGTGTGTGTGTCTGCAGCTGTGCACACCCAAAACGTGTAGCTCAAAATTCGAAAACCACACACACTCGTACTCGCACACACAACGTACTTATAGCTGCAGATGTATCTCGAAGATTGCGTTCGTGTTCGCAATTGCAACTCAATTGCGCATTTGCCACCGCAAGCATCAATATGCAACATGACCAGAAATAGGCATAGAACCAAAAACCATAATCACGTCTGAGGAAACTCTGCCCCACACTCCAGTCCGCCCCCAAACTCCCTCCCACTCCCTAGTGTGCTACGCACTGGGAATTTGCACTCCCTGCGGCCAATTTAATTGACAGATTTAGTGCGCCTCGATTGGCAGTGCGGAAAATTAGTTTTCCGTCTCGCAATCAGCCTCCGACTTTGACTTTCTGCGGCTTTTGTGCGTCTCGAACGCATTTAATTGTTTTATCGACACACTCGAGAGGCATACACACATCTAAATCCCCCAAACTCCCCACTCCCCCGCGTGAGACACGCCCAAAAGCAACACGCACGAAAATAGATTTAATTAAATTGCGAGCAAACGGCGTGCTATATATATATATTCCTATATACAGATACAGATACATAGGTAGGGTATGTCGGCTATCATACACTCAATTAATCGATTTTCTATTGGCGTGTGTGTTGTGTGTGGTTGTGTGTGTCCAAAAGGGTTTTCTGTCAAGACAGTTTCCGGTTGAATGACTTCCGGACAGCTTGCTAACTTGGCCTTGAGTCCTGACCAAGCAAAAGGGCTATAAACGAGTCAAAGCAGATTGCTCAACTAAAATAAATAAACTGAAAATTTACAACAAACTTAATGGTAGAAGAATTTATGACACTTAAGTTTTTTTGGAAATTTATTTGTTTAAATTGGAACAATGGTTTTAAAATATTTCAAGCTATTAAAAACATTTCAAATTTAGTTTGTCTTCAACAATTAAATCAAAACTCCATGAATTTCAATCCTACTCCACTCAGTTGCCAGCACACCAAATATAAGCCCAGATCTTTATAAAAGATACAGTATCTACGAGTACTTGGTCCAAGCACACCCCTTTTCCAGCGAAGAAATTGTAATTCCCATGAATGAGTGAGAAAAGAAATTAAAGTGAAATTGTTGTCTGATTAAGAAAAAGTGTTCGCTTTTCGTGTTTTTGGGAGACGTGTTCTTCGCGATGGATTCTTCTCGCTTTCGAGCCATTTTCGGGCGCGTGCGTGACAATTTTGTATGGCGACAGTGACAACGACAACAACAACAACAAAACATAAATTAGAGCAAATGGGAGGGGGCTGAGGGAGCGTTACGAATTGGGAAGTTGACTCGAAATCGAATTAAATATAAGTAGTAGCCGAGACTCGTTCACACACATGCGCACTGCTCGTGCGTGTGTGTTGCCCGAAATGTATCTACTGCTGTGTGTGTGTGTGTATCTGTATCTGTGTATATAAATAGTTATAATAGAAGCATAGATCACACGATGCGCCGCATGCAACATGGAGTCACCGTCACCTGAAGATTTATTGGCAACGCCATTGCGAGGGGTGAGTCCACAGAGCAGCCAGACAGAGACAGAGAGGGAGAGGGAGAGGGAGAGCGAGATAGGGGCAGAGATAGCGAGTGAGTGGGATAGAGCTAAAGACATGGGACTCGCCAGTACTCCAGTTCTCCGTTTCTCCATTCTCTAGTTCAAAGTTCGCTGCAGAAGGCAAACACGTAAACTGTCAAAACTTTAAATCCCGCAGGAATCTAAGTTAAAAAATACAACACGTACTGTGCGCTCGGGCGCAGCTGCTACCCCGAAGACACTCCCCCTTTCCCCTGGCCCCTTGGATCCCACCCACCCGTTTAAGTAAAAAGAAAAATCAGCCGTCAAGCAACGCAGACAGAACCTTGAAATTGTATCTCAAAGGCAACGAAAAAGAGAAATTACGAGTGTTCCGCTAAAAAGTAAAAAAAAATCTAGTCTTCGTCTAAATAATCTAAAAAGAGAAAAAAAATGAGAATTTCGCGCCTTGCCATATAAAGTTTTATTGTCTAGTTGAAGTCATACCTCTTGCCCAGCCCCTGTCACTCCCCCAGCCCCTCGCCCCTTTCAACTTCTAAGCCCGCACATACCAACATTTAAATTATGTACTTAGAAATACACAAAAATGCTCCGAAAGTCGACAAAAGAAAATGGCGCAACGCAGCAGGAGACGTGGCAGAAGTGGCAGAAGAAGAAGCAGAATAAGTTGAAGAAGAAGAGCGAGCCAGCAAAATGAATTTCGCACTTTTTCGCATAATAAATTTAAAACTTGTCCAGAGCCAACAAAAAATAAAAGAAATGAAGAGAAGTAGAAAAGAATAACCCAAAGCTGGTGAAAAAATAGAAGCAAACTTTTGGTAAAAAGTTTATTTTTGCATATACTATACTATATATATGTATATATAAATGAAAGTGTGTGGAGGCAGAGGGCGTGGCATAAAAGGGGTGTGCAAGACGTGGCGGAGGCGCGTGACAAATTCCATTTAAAATTGTTGAGCTCAAACTCACGTACTGCCTGCTGCTGGCTCCTAAATAAAATGAAACTTTTGCCAACCTCAGCGTGATGTATTCCACAGGCGCAGGACATGCGCCAACAGTGCGAGAGAGACAGCGAACGACAGAGGAAAGAGAGAGCGAGAGGGGGGTAAGCTAAGAGGCAGTCGAGTGAAAGACGCACTGAGATTTAAGTTAATCAGCAAACAGGTTTAGTGTTAAATAAATGTATTTATGTGTGTTTACGGATTCGCATTTTATATCTTTTATTTGCATTTAATGCGGAGTCTTAGAGGGGAGGGGGAATGTATCTGCTACAAAGGAATGCCAGCATTTCGTTTAAGTCTATCATTTGGCCAATAAATTCATTAAACTCGACACAAAACTACAAATATATGCAGCAACAATGAAGAGCATTTAATAACAGATACATTTTCAAGTCAACAATCTGTAAGATACTCGATTCAAGTGCTGTAAAGTATCTGATAAATCAAGTGTCACAAATTTGGCAAATTTTCTCGCACATTAAATAAAACATTTTGCGTTGTTTGCGATTTAATAAATGCAATAAAAACAAACAGATTAAACCAAATGAAATGTATCTGCTGCCGTGTATTTGTATCTATATGCGGAAAATTTCTTTGTTGCATGTTGGAAATTATATATTTTTATAGACTATATGCGCGGCGTGTTCCTTGTTTCTATATATATGTACAGAGGTGTATGTTGTACGCCCTTATATGTACAAAAGGGGGTGGGGGGAGTGTAAATGTGAAAGATAAATGCGTTTTCACTTTATGACTTTCGTGTCGGCATAAATTTGTTAATACCTTTAGGCCAAATTTATAACATAATAAATGCTCATAATATTTAACTTAACATTTTGCCAGTACCAGGGCCAGTACCAGGGCCAGGGCCAATAAAATTGCTGCGAAAGTTACTCAACATTGGCCATTGGAGCCAGAGTTGAGAGCAGCGGAGCAGCGACGAGAGACAATGAGGCGAGTTGAGGAGAGTTTTGCACAGATAAAATCTCACAGCATAATGCAGTTGTGTGTGCGAGTGTGTGTGTTGTGTGTGTGTGTGCACACATTAAATTGAGTTATTGCACTTGAGGCAAATTAAACTTCATAAATATTTAAAATCAGAGATTAACACAACAGCAATAGCAGAGCACACACTCACACACACACACACACACACACTCGCACACACTTTGAGATAGTCCAAAAGGCAGCTCAATTGTTGTTGTTGTCGAGCTTGTGAGTTGCCAATTAAAGTTGCATTACAATGGCATAACTGCAATTTAAGTGGCACACGGCAACATCACTGACAGTGCAACGTTCAGCATGCAGCATGCAGCATGCAACATGCGGCACAGCAGCAAATGTTCAATTTAAAGTAAAGATCTTGCCAAAGATACAAATACAACAACAGCAACTTTAGGCCAACAACCAAACAGGCAACTGCCAATGGCAATAAAAATGAAATGTACTTCTTTTTTTCTCTCTGTATCTTTTGCTGCTTGTTGGCTGCCTACGTCAAAATGTTGGCTGATCGTTGCTGAAAAATTTATATTTATGTTTTGACAACGAGCAATGCACAACAACAACAGCAACAACAACTGAGACAACAACTTTTGTAGCGACTGTTGCAAATTTTGTGAAATGATTTTTCAATTTAATATGCTTGTTGAAATGTTTATAAATGAACCAAATGAGGCAATTGAACCCACACTCGTTGTCATTTCGCTTTTGTCAATGTATTTCAGACCCCCCAAATAAATAAATGACACAACCGCAAGCAGCAGTTGAGCATTAGATTGTGAGGCACTAAAAGATACTTTTGCACAATCGAATGCTGCTTGAAGTTTGTGGAATTTACAAAAGTTAAAACCATATTAAGACATAACTAACTCATATCTTACTTCTATTTTCTACAGGCACAAATGGTCTGAGGAGACGCGGCAGACAGACATACACCCGCTACCAGACACTGGAGCTGGAGAAGGAGTTCCATACGAATCACTATCTGACCCGCAGACGGAGAATTGAGATGGCGCACGCACTGTGTTTGACGGAGCGACAGATCAAGATCTGGTTCCAGAATCGGCGGATGAAATTGAAAAAGGAAATCCAAGCGATCAAGGAGCTCAACGAACAGGAGAAACAGGCGCAGGCGCAGAAAGCAGCGGCGGCAGCGGCTGCGGCGGCGGCGGTGCAAGGAGGCCATTTAGATCAGAATTAGAATGAATTAATTTTGCAGAGCATGCAGAGCGCAAATATATATTGTAACAAATAAACCATTTACTTAACTTAATTGAATTACGAGTAATACTTAAATACTGTATGGTTATTGTGTATTTACCATCGCGAAGAATTATTTAAAAAAACAAAAAAAAAACTATAAATAAAAATAAAGTTTAAAAAATGTGTTTGAAAAGCAACCGAAAATACGTAAAAGCAACAAAAATTTACAAAATGAAAAATGAAAAATATTTACTAGACTCGTAAGTGACAGATTAAAGTAGTGGACAGACAGAACAAATCTACTTATCTAGACATACATACATTACTATATACGAATACAAATACAGTTACCAATACAAATTTAATTTCTATTCAATTCCACAAACAACAAACGATTTAAAGATGGAAGTAAAAACATTTGAAAAATATTTGCCCGCGTAAGATTTATGTTTATATAGCTACCAGTCAAAAAGAAATGTTTATTTTCAAAAGAATCATGTTCAAATGTTGCTCCCCCTTCCCCTTGAGTCCCCCTTTGTTGCTTACTGCTATGTTTTAAATTATTTCGAAAAATAAAAATAAAAAATATATAAAAATACTCAAACAAAAAATGTTAAAATGAAAGAAAAAACAAATTTAAATTCTGTTGATATGAATTTTTGTAAGGCGCGTTTTTAAACTAATTGAAACTAAACGAAAATTTCATTAAAAAATTACAAAAAAAGCGAAAGAAAACTATTGAAAATTTAACTTAAATCTAAATAGAATTTGTTAGCAAAGTAAAAGTATATTACAGAAACATAAAACAAAATTTAGAAAAGTAAAAACTAAAAGATACGAGACAACAAAATAATAATAATAATAATTATTAAAGTAATATTGATAATAATAATTAAAAATGTGTATAGTTCGTGCTTAAAGTTAATGCAATTTTAGTTAACTCTGTTTAATTTTAAATTAAATTGTTTATTTCTCGTCTAAGCCCGCAACAACAACAACAACAACCACAACAATAACGACAACAACACCGGAAACAACAACAACAAACAAACAAAAGTGAAGCTGTTTTCTTTAAGTAATTATTAAAGTTTTTTAAACTAAATTAAATCTTAATTTTATTATGTTTAGTTTAATGAAAAGCGTTTATGAGATTATCTAAAAAAAAACAATTGAGCAAGAAGCAGAAAAACAAAACATTTGCCTCGGCAAATCGAATAAATTATTGGTTTTAAAAAAATCTACAAAAAAAAAATATGAAGAAATCAAAGAAAAAACGAATTAAATAATTGTGTTATTATTTTAGTTGCAATTTTTGTTATTTCGTTATTTCGTAAGTTTTCATTTGTTTCAGTTCTATATAGACGATGCCTATATAGAGAGCTTAGAGTTCTTGAAAACTGCGGGAATGTGACCCATTTGCAAAATTGCTTTTGATCTCGTTTCGTTAATTGTTCGTAAGAGGTATGCTATCATTATCGGATATACACAAGAATCACTGCTAGGCAACGAGCTGTGCTCGAAGTGAACTACGCTGAGATACAAATGTATCTACAGATGCTTTAAGGTCTATTTTCAGTTTAATTCACCTAAGGGTTAACCTACAACCTTCACAAGATGTATACGTAATTAGCGCATAAGGTTCAACAAATAAATAAAAATATATATAAATCTATATATATATATACATACATATATATTTATATTTATGTATTTTACATGAAAATAAAACAAACAACAAGAGAATATTTGCAAGAGACGACAGAAAGTGCGAGATAAGAGATAAGTTAAATGTTATAGATTTTAAAGGCAAACAAATATACGTAAATATACAAAAACAAAAAAAAAGGAGAATGTGGCTAAGAGAGAGATCCTCCACCGCCCCGACCCTACTCCACAAAGAAAATCGGATGAATAAAAGAAGCTAAAAATACAATACTTAAAAGATTTAAATGTGAATTGTCGTAGCAACGGATATACGTAAAATGAAACGGAGCGCGCCAGCGTTAGAATTTATTCTACATTCTACAAACTTACCTACTACTTACACTTACTTATGTAACACATGCATATGTCCCCCATATATATGTATTTGTATATGTATATGTATATGTATTAATAAAACGCTTTATGGCGAGTATTGTACATTCATGTGGCTTTTTACTTTACCCTCACCAGCCTCAACATCTCTAATTGACATTAATAATGTTATTCTCTCTATCTCTCACACACACACACACTCACACACTCTTTCTCTATCTCTAATGTATAAACAATACATCCGCTAAAACCCAATTAAAAGGGCCCAAAAGAAAGAGAGATATCGTATATACTACTCGTTTACTATGTAATTCTAATTTAACGTCATTCTATGTTAGCCCTGTAAGTTGTAAATTATCAATATTAACTATACCTACTATAAATAAAAGCGAAATGAAATGAAAAATACAAAAACAACCAGTGAGAATGTGGTAAACAAATAAAACCAATAAAAATTTGAACTAAAAACTCAAAACTGTAACTTGACTTACTTATTTCGCCGATGGAGGGCGCTGTCTATGTACGCCAGCTGGCGTTGTTTGTTGGAAGCATGCGCACAAAGCATGCTTTTAGAAAGCTGCGTGCTATGCATTTGCGCGCTGTTAGTTGGGCTAATGTCCGCAAGAGAGCGCCACATGGAACACCAAAGCATTGAACACCCTGTGTTTTATGCATTGTTGACATTTATCGCTAAGCTCTGGTCACACCGATCGCGTTTTTCGATTTATGTTTCACAATGTTTATTTATGATTTAATTTATAAATTAAAAAAACAATAATTGTAAGTTCGAAAATTTGTTTAATGCATTTTAAGGTCAATTTTGATGCGGTTTGAAATTGAAAATTGTTTTTTAAATTTTTAAATACTTATTTTGATAAACATAAATATTTTTAGTTTCGATTTGAAAATTTGGCGCTTTAAACTCAACAAATTCTCTTAAAACTCGTTTGAGCATTTACCAGTGCCGGTTTTTATACTCTTTCTGAATATACATTGCTTATATTATGGGTTTTGAAAGGCAAGCAGATAATGCAACGTATCTCGTAGATACAAGGAGAAGTATATTGTATAAAAACTATTTTGCTGTAAACCTAGATATACCCCAAGTAGCTAATACTTGTTGAGTGTTACTTATTACAAATATAAAATTTCTAAGATTTGTTTAGTAAACCAAATCGACAGAAAGAGTATCTGTAGAGCGACTTAAGTGCGTAATGTATTCACTTATGTTTACTTTATATTTGAGTTTCAAAGATTCTCAATTCAGTTCGCTTCTTGCTGTCGATCGAGACGTTTGTACTTGCCTTCGGATAGCGTTAAAAACTAAATTAAAACACGGTTTAATACATTGTCTAGTGTGTCTGCAGATGCGCATTAGCGTAGATCTATAATATTGTCAAAATCTCTGTGATTGCAGAAAGCAAAAAACATGATAACAAAACTCGGCTTATCAAATTTACTGTGTATGTCTGTGATTGTGTTGAGCAATGCAAGTGAGTAAAGTGCACATTGATAATAATATGCAGCTATAAATTTATTAATATACACATACATATGTATATGTATATGTATAATGACAATCTGAGTCAGTGTTGGGTTGTGGAAGCGTGTGAATAAACTGGATTTGAGCCAACATCAGAAGATCTTGGTTGTCGAGAACAAAGATGGGAAGAACTTAAGAGAAACGGTGAGAGAGTGAGAGAGTGTGACAAAGAGAGCAAGAGAGAGAAAAGTGTGCTCTCTGTTATCGGCTTGGCTTGAACTCTCAGCAGTTGCTCAAGGTAGCTGGGTAAACAGATAAGAATAAAGAAATCCCATAAAATCAGTTCGCCGAATTAAATGATGATTTTGTTTTGTGGTTTTGTGGAATTTAAGCAAATTAATAACATCCAAGTGTCGGTAAATAATTTATTTAAATGTTGTAAATAATCAAACGATTTACTACCAAATTAGGATGGGCTCTTGGAGCTTGCAAAGCCACACAGTTTGAGTGTTATAACGGCAGCTGCATTTCGCAATACGATGTGTGCAACGGAGTGAAGAACTGTCTAGATGGCTCAGATGAGACCGGCATGGTGTGTGTGTCCCAAAGGCAGCACTGCTCCAAGCCCTACTTCCAGTGCAGCTACGGAGCCTGCGTCATCGGCACTGCAGCCTGCAACGGAGTCAAGGATTGTGTTGACGGCTCTGATGAGACGGTGCTGCGTTGTGGCACCGAGGACGATGTGCGGAATTTCGATCGCAGACTGCAGGGTAACTGCAAGTGAGTACAGCTCGCTAGGATTTTCTTTTAGTGTATGACTAATTCGATTCCTTGCAGAGACAATGAGCTCAAGTGTCCCTCTGGCATTTGCATAGACAAGGCTAAGTATCTGTGCAACGGCTACGATGACTGCGGAGATGGCAGCGGTTTCGATGAGTCCGTTACCATGTGCGGACACCAGGAATGTCCGGGTTACGCCTTCAAGTGTGCCAGTGGCAGCTGCATATCCAATCAGTTGGTGTGCAACAGCAAGAACGACTGTTTCGATGGAACCGATGAGGCGCCGCTGCTCTGCAATACCACATCCGTGACACAGACCCAGGACAACACGCCTGTGCCCGAGCAGCTGGGCTGTCCGCTGCCCTTCGGCGATGAGCGTCCAATAATAACCGATCTTCGGGGGAATGTGCTCACCCCACCGATCATTCGGGCGTCGGTGAAGTTTGCTTGCCGACCCGGCTACTTTCTGGAGGGAGGAGAGAGCAGTCACTGCGCGAACCGGAAGTGGAGTCTGCCGGTTGTGCCGAAGTGTGTGAGTGAGTAACGGAAGTAACTACTGGTTGGCATAACTTTAATTTAATCCGTGGGATCGTTTCAGAGTACTGCGACTCGAAGCGGGATTCACTTGGCAATGCCAAGGATCAGTTCAATGGCTACTCCACTAGGGCTACCTGCATTTACAGTGGCGAACAGGTGGACTGCGCCCAGCGCTATCATCCGCCCGGTACAGTGGTCAAATTTGTGTGTGCCACTGGGTTCCGTAATCAGAAGACAACTCTGCCGGAGATCAAGTGCCTGCCCAGTGGACACTGGAGTCGTGAGCGGGAACGCTGTGATCAGGAGTGTGGACAGATTGCCACGCCCATCAAACAATTCTCAGCCAACGGGTACTCTATCAACAACACTGTAGTGCCCTGGCACGTGGGACTCTACTCGGAGCTCAACGAGAAGGGCTTCAACTTCCTCTGTGGTGGCTCCTTGCTCACGCCGGACATCGTGATCACCGCTGCTCACTGTGTCTTCAACGAGGTGGTGTCCGCAGCCTACTCCGAAGAAACATTTCGTGTGGTGGCTGCCAAGCTCTACAGGGGCTACGAGGACGTTACCAATGAGGATCGCAGACGGCGTGTTAACCAGATCATTGTGGCACCGTAAGAATCACAACCCACTTTTAGCAGTCTTCATTTTACTAATTACCACTTTCCCTACAGTCGGTACAAAGGCAAAGAGGATAACTTTGTGAACGATGTAGCCCTGATCATACTGGACCAGCCCTATGAGCTGAGCCATACCATTCGACCGGTCTGTGTAAACTTCTTTGACTTTGCCGAGAAGGAGACCATCAATGACAATGTGCGTGGCCAATTTGCGGGTTGGAATTTCGAGGATAAACGTGAATTGCAGTTTGTGCCCGCGGAGTCGCACATGAACTCGGTGTGCACGGCCAGCTTGAGGGACATTAGTACTGATAAATTCTGCATGTACACCCAGGGCAAGTCATTGGCCTGTCATGGCGACAGCGGCGGTGGCTTCACAGCAGAGCGAGAGACCAGAGCCTTCTCTCGGGATACCAACAGGCATTTTCTGTATGGGATTATAAGCAGTGCACCAAATGCTGGGCAGTGTGCCCAGAGTTTAACGACTTTGACAAATATTCAACACTTTGAGAGTTTCATCAAGGATGCCATTACAACCAGTGAGGAGAACCGATCTTAAGTCTATATAGATATATATACTACTAGCTTTAAAAAACAAGAATTAATAAATATACATTTTTATGAAATCCACTTCAGGGATGCATGTACATATATACGTAGATAAATCAACTGAAGTTATTCTATCTATGATGATAATTCCATCAGAACTACTCAGGTATATCGTCTAAATAATGACTTAAGTCCAGCAGGACAAACCGGTGGAGTTAGTTTGCTTCAGTAGGCTCTACTCCTACGCAGAGCTAATGTTTATAACCTTTATTAACCTACTTTATACAAAGTTCGATTATCGCTGTCATTTAATTGAAAATGTCCATTCTTTCCAAGCCCATCTGTTAGCCTTCGATGCTTTTATTGCCGTGCTCAATATGTCATTGTGAACATTTTACAGAACATCAAAAATGTTTGGTTAATAAATTAGGAAGTCCTTTGTTGTTCCCTCCTTGCTCCGCTCAATTTCTCAAACTATCTTTCGAACCATTTGTAATTTTTTGCCAGCACAACAACAAGAGAAAGAAGTGGAGGAAGTAGAAGAAGCAGAAGATGAGGAACTACAAGCAAATTTTAGTCCACTTCTGTTTTATGGCAAATTAATGGAGCGACATGCTGTCCGTACTCCGAGCCGTGCAGAACTTGCCGCTGTCCGCGATGTGTCCTCGTCCACGTCTACGTCCACTCGAGCCTAGCAGGTGGCCCGCATTAAGGGGGCAGAGACCCCTCCAGGACGGGTCTGCACTGGACCATGAACTCAAACCCCAATGCCAATCCCAGTTCCAATCCCTTTTGTTCTCCCGTCTCCCACACTGTTCCCAATTGGAGTTGCTGCTGTTTGTTTCACACATGCCAAATGAATGTGCTTTTTTTATTGTAGTTGTTGTTGTTGTTGTTGTTGTTGTTGTTGTTGCTGCTGTCGATTCAGTGAGTGTTGTGTGTGTGTTGGGGGTGTTTGGGTGTTGCTTTCTTTTGCCGAGTTGTCCATGTTGCCAGCCGGGCTAACATATTGGACATTTATTATTTTCGTGAGTGTTTTTGCTCTTCGGGTAAATTATGGCGCTGCAGTTGGGAGTGGTCAGAGGGGTGGCTGGAGAGGAGGAGCAGAGGAGAGTAAAAGGAGAGCAGAGAAGTGAGGGAACTACCAAATACACTCAGTTCATTTGTTGCATTGTCGCGCGAAATTGGTTAAAACGCTTAGCTAGGTCAGATTAGATCTGCTTTTCTGCCCATGCTGATAACACCACAACCAGGGCTGGACTGGGGAGTAGAGGAGGCTGGGAGATGGGGCTGCGATGGTTTGGGTAGATCGCGGGAGTGTTAAATTAATAATTGCATAAATTTTACATGTGCTGTTGCATGAATTATGGTCGGCGCAGCATAAATCGCGAATAATGTGCGCACTGGCCGTGCGAATATTTATGGCCACGACTGTAAATCATCAAACCATAAACGCACTTGCAACGTCCAGTGGTCACATGGCAGCAAATGCACTCTAACCAGCATTTTGTCATCACTCCTGTGATTCTTTTTCCCATTTTTATTCAATTTAGCCAAGAATTCCATTACCAAAACTTAGACAAAACTGTTAATGGCTAAAATGTGTCAGGTATTGATGGAGTAATTGAACTGTCTTTTATATAAATACAAATTCTTTTCAACACATTATTTTCTGCTCAAAATCTGTCTGTGCTAATTGTAATAAATGTTGTTCATAAACAATTAAATATTATTATTCCTGTATATGACTATTGTGTGCATCTTGTTGGGAAAGGGTTGTGACCTCTGTTGACCACAGCATTGCATTGTTTGCACATTTGTTTGACTTTCGAAAAATGCACTCATGATAAATGCGCGAATTTAATGAAGTCGCACAATTGATAAAATATATTGCCAAAGTATTTTGTAATTATTTAAGTTTTTGCTTTAAAAAATATAAATTTACAGAAACTGAATTAACTTTTTAATGAAGATTATATTTCATTTCTATACACCTACCTGTATAGAATTATGACTAATATGGAAATATGTAGTTTCTATCTAGCAAGAAAGGCAAAGAAATAGTGTGTTCTAATTACTAAGCAGGTATCTAAACTAAATTAAAATAAGTTGTTATGAGTGAAAATCTACTGCTGACTATCCTGAAACAAGTCACCAACTTATTTCACTACCATTCTTGATGCTATTTGAAAAGGAAACTTTTTATTCATTTAATGAAGTGAGCTCATTTGTCTAGCAACTTAAAATTCGTTTATTTGCGTATACTTAATATGAAATGGGCACACTGGCAATGGCTGCACCCTTTTAAAATGAAGCACTTCCGGCAGCTGCGGCCATTATTCTTAATACACGCATGGAAATGAACAGAAATTCGCCCAATAAAAGTTCAATGCCATAAATTAAGCGAATCCTTGCCAGGCTGCTGCTGCTGCTACAGCTGCAGATGGAGATAGAAATGGAGCAGGAAGTGGCACAGGGGACAGGGTTAAGCGAAGGACAAGCAAACAGCTGCGAACCTGCGTCAAATTTTGGACCCAGACGGGCGGGCAGCCAATGTAGTGTTTCCTGTTGCCGTGGCGACTCCTGCCGTGTGGTCCAGTAAGAGACAGAGAGAAAGAATGATGCGATCAGTAAATACGCTTCCGCTTTATCAGCTAATACACATCCTATTTAGTTTCCGTTGTCAGCAGACTTTAAGCAAATTCAAAGAGACGCATTCCAAACACTTTGAAATCTTAAAATCATTTCATTTTCTATGCACTCTAAATAAAACAATATATGTTCGTATAAAAAACGCAGCATCCGTTGAGATTTATGTCCTTTGAGTAGACAAAGTGTCTGCGGTTCGGTCACTCTTCAAGGATAACTCTGTGCAAAGTGTGCACAGCAGCAAAAAGTTCTCAGGATGCAAGATGAGAAACTTGGCCAAGTCAAAGTCAATCCGGCAGCATGCTGGCAGAGGGAAGTGTGCGGTGGTGATGCATGCTGTGATGTTTTTTGAAAGTTTTTGCGGTACATTGCAGTTTTCCAGACGAAAGTGCAGCGCTCGCAGTTGAACCCCAAACCGGATGTCGGAAGTACTCCATTCAATCTACGAACAAGCAGCAGCCATCAGTCACTAACTCCAAGTCTCTCCAGCTCCGACTTCGACTCAGATTCTGACTGCAGTAGTAACGTCAGCAAACGAAATGAAAAACTCTCTTTTTATTTAAATTCACGGGCTAAACGAAGCCAGAGCCGAAAAGTCCAGAGCTGCTGCTGAGTTTTCCAATGGCGCTTCCGGCGCGAGTAAGATGAATGTTGTGCCACCGACAACACGATGACGCCAATAGTTTTTCAGTCTTTGGCTCTCTCTCAGTTTGTTGATTCAGAGAAAAGAACCATTGAAAAAGCAGACTGCAAAGCTAACATAAAAACAAATAAGAAAGGCTACAGTCGAGCGAGCCGACTTTCAAAGACCCCGTACTCCTTATAGTGTGAAATTTTCCATTTCCATAATTTGAGATCTGGAATATACAAATTCCCAGTTGAATTCTTAGGCGAAAAGAAATCTACAGTAAGATACAAAAGAATTTACAAGAGCCCAGTTTAAGCAAAACAATTTTGTGCATAGCGAGCAGCTGTTAATTTTCTTTGCTGGTATTTCTGTTAAAATATATGCTTATCGTGAGCTCCCTAGATTAGCGAAAAACATCAGCGATCAGCTAAAATTTAAGATTTTTCAAGCTGACTCACCACTCGAACAGAATCAGCAGGAAGCGACATAATTGATAATGTTTATTCCATGTTAATGTTAAAGTTAAATAATTTTTGCATAGCGACCTGCTGATCATTCTGTTTGCCTGGTATTTCAGCAAGATTTATTAACTATTCTGGGCACTGCAGATCGCCACCGTCAGCGACTGCAGCTGAAATGCTAACTAACAGCACATGTTAATGTTTTGTAATGTTATGTTAATTAACATTATACTGTTATGTTAATTAACATTGTACTGTTATGTTAATTAACATTGTACTGTTATGTTAATTAACATTGGTATGTTATGTTAATTAACATGGGAATGTTATGTAAAATAACAGTGAAATGTTATGTTAATTAACAGTGCACTGTTATGTTAATTAACATTGGAATGTTATGTAAAATAACATTGAAATGTTATGTTAATTAACAGTGTACTGTTATGTTAATTAACATTATACTGTTATGTTAATTAACATTGGGATGTTATGTTAATTAACATTGGGATGTTATGTTAATTAACATTGGGATGTTATGTTAATTAACATTGGGATGTTATGTTAATTAACAGTGTTCTGTTATGTTAATTAACATTGGAATGTTATGTTAATTAACATTGGAATTATTTGCATTGCGACCTGCTGGTCTTTCTGTTTGCCTGGTATTTCAGCAAGAATTACTAACGAATTTGGGCAACTCAGATCGCAGCGGTCAAGCAAAAAAAAATCCGCGAAAGGCTAAAATCGAAGATTTCTTTGTGTGAAACACCAGGCGATCAGAATCAGCAGCAAGCGATTAATTTAAAATTTAAATTAAATTCAGTTCATACTTTTACGCATATATTAAAACATTTGTGGTACATGAAAAAGTATGCAATGATTTTATTCCAAGTTTATACCGGAATAACCTCAATATAAAGAATAGCATACTTTTAGGCATGTATTAAAACAATTGTGGAGCATGAAAAAGTATGCAATGATTTTATTCAAAGTTTATACTGGAATACCATCTATATAAAGTATAGCATACTTTCAGGCATGGATTAAAACAATTGTGGAGCATGAAAAAGTATGCAACGGGTTTATTCCAAGTCTATACCGGAATAACCTCAATATAAAGAATAGCATACTTTTAGGCATGTATTAAATCAATTGTGGAACATAAAAAAGTATGCCACGATTTTATTCAAAATATATGATTTTTTAGAAATAAATAAAACTGGACTTTAAATATTAGATAATAATGGTGGCAAATAAATCAGAATCACAGGCGGGTTTGTTATAAACTGCTTTAAATTCTTATCAACGCTTGCGGCCATTTTAAAGTGATAAAGCCAAATGGCTCTAGGAAGCGAAAGTGGTTTTGGCCCTTAGTCGGATTAGAATCCATTTTATACGCCGGCTATATAGGGTTACACATACACACTAGTGTCCTGCATAGGTGTAGGTGATATTTTCAAAAGGGATAAAGAGACAACAAGTTCGACACACCCAACAATCGTCGCCATCTAGAACCGTGTCCCAAATGAGTGTGTGTGCGAGTGTGTGAGTGTGTGTTTGGTGGAACATCCATAAGTGTCATGTTCGGTATCCTCATTCATCCTTGGCGTGCACGCACGTTTTTTGCGCCCTTTTTGTTTTATTATGTGCACGAATTTCTTTACATATGGACTATATATAAACACACACACACACACACACACACGTGCATGGCTGTGTCTGTTGTGTGTGTGCGTGAGTGCGAGCCAAATAAATTCCGTAGCGCTAGAACCAAAGATTTATTATCAAATTAAATTTCTGACAGAATTTATTGCTTTATCTCTCGCCAAACATAGTTCTTTTGCCTCTCGGCGGCATCAGAAACAGCAACAGCAACAGCATCAGGAATACCACCAACAGTCGCCAACATCCATCCGAAAAACCCAATGAAACCCAACGAAACCCCAGCAGAACCCCACCAACTCCAAGCAAACCCAAATAAAACCAACCATTAAGTTCTGTTTCCTGAAAATCTAGCCACTTTCAAGTCCCTGCATTTTCCGAAATTTTTCCTGTGCTATTTTTCCGGTAAACAAGCAGCGCAAAATTTCATTTCTCGTTTCACATTTTTTTTTGTTTCGCCTACTTTTTGTGTTTTGTTTATAAAATTTATAGACAACAAATTTGGACAATATGCGCGCATTATTCTCGCGTGTTTCCTACATTTATTTGCTGTTGATAGCACGCGAGCACACACACACACACACCAACACACATGTGTGTGTTCCTACAGTTTATAAAGTGCGCCGTCGCACTGCGTTTCCGGCGGAAGGGGCGCCATATTAGCAAGAGTCTCAAAACATAGCAACACTCGCCTCGTTTCTCATAAATATGATAAATCGCCCTTGCCGCATTTTCATAATTAACTAGCAGCAGCATCTCTTTGCAGCAAGGAGTTTTCCTCTCAAAACTACACAATTAATTTTCAATTAGGATCTAGTTTGGGAAAAATTTGTTTAAGGATTTGAAAGGGGATCATTTATAGAGCAAAGACTATATTTAGACTGTTAATCAATACTTGAGGGGGTTGTAAGGAAATTAATCTTTTTTATAAATTTTAATACAAGCTATAAAGCTATTTTTAAATGTCTTAATTAATTAATAGACATTTTATTTATTTTAATTTTATTTAAAATATGGAAACTAACTTACTCATGCTTTATAAATATCTTCATAGTCCTTGAATTAAGTATTTAAAACTACTTTGTCGCTTAACCTGGCGATTTGCAATTGGGCTCGTTAATTCACGCGTTGAGGATATAAATTACACAATATTCTCAAGGCGGGACACCCACTAAATTAAAAATGATATAACGATGCCGCGGGTGGCAAATAAAAGTGCCGCCGCGCCGCACTCTCTGAAGGCAGTTGAAGTTGCCTAATTAATTTCCATTACAACGTGCCACGAGTTGCAAATTTGCAACGCACGCTCAAAAAATGGAATAAAAACAATGGAAAAACTCGCGACAAAAATCCAAAAATACATGAAACGATGCTACATGTGTGTGTTAGTGTTAGTGGGTGTATGTATGGGAGGGGAAAGGGATTGGGAAAGGTGGGTACTGTGAGGAGTGCTACTGAGGGATGGCGATTAAATTAAGTGGCGCATTAACAATTGCAGTGCCAGGAATAAAACTAAATCATTTTGACGCCACTCGCAACGCGTCACAATTCACACAGAATTCGTGTACTGAAGGTTGAGGATTGAGGATTGGGGACTGAGGCTTGAGCCTTTTTTGGCCAATTTGTCAAGCTGGCAATTGGCCGCACTTTGAAGGGTTGTCGAGGGTGCAACAACAGTGGCAGTGGCAGTGCCAGTGCCTGTAACTGTGGCAGCTTCTTTAGACCAAAAACGTGGCACTCAGTGAAATTGGCTCATTTGCATTCGAAATTTAAATTAATGCAAAACCGCTGAAAATGGCAAAGTTGGGCAAACTTTTGCTACCGGCCGTTGGATACCGCTTGCAGTTACTGTTGGTTACTGCCAGCTGTGGGCGTGTGCGAGGGGCGATCATAAATATTCGCCGGCGCTCGTTAGAATGGACGCGGACGCGAATGCGAAAGCGAACGCGACTTCCTTACTAACTACGCACGGAAAATCAAGTGGGGAAAATGCTGCGGCAGCAGCTGCTGGCGCAGCAGCGGAAAATATGTGGCCATGGCCAAGGCGGCAACTTTCTTGCCGCAGTTCCTTATTTCTTATTCCCAGGAGCCGCAGCATCGTCCATGCCACCAACGACAACAACAACAAGGAGGGGAGCAAACAGAACAACATTAGAAGCAAGAAGAGGGATTGGGGAAATGAGGAACGGGAAAGGGGGGGTATGTGTGTGTGTTGAGAGCGCGCGTAGAACATCTTACTCGCTTTTTAAAATGTCCAATAAAAATTGCCGACACATTTCGCCCATATTTCTTCGGAATCCCATATAAATCACGCGCTGTAATCCCTCATGCTATCGCCGCGTCGTCTTCGGTTGCCGCTGTCGACTTTGCCACAGACCAGAGACGGCTGCGGGTCTACATTTGGGTCTGGGTTTCTGTTGGGGTTAGGGTTGGGGTTCTTTGGATGGGCCTGGGTCTGGGTCTGGCCCTGGGGTCTCTACGAGTGTCTGACTCTGGGAGGCTTCGGTTTCGGGTCTGAGTTTGGCAATAAGAAAGTTTTTCTCTTTTCTTTTGCTATGCTTGGGTCTGCATTGGCTTTGTTTGGGTATCGCAACTCCCCCCTCCGTGGAGTTCCCTCCCCTACTTTAAGTCTGTGTGCGTGTGCTCCAAGGCCTCATTATGGAGCCAGCGATTATTTGAAATTGCAAAAGTTTATTCATTGTGGGCGGGCAGGAATGTGTGGCGTATACGTAAAATTGGAAGATGTATGTTCTCCACACAGATAAATCAATATCAATACATGTGCTGAATTCAGATTTAAATGCGTCTGTCTAACTGCCACACAACACTTGCCACTGCGATGGTGTATAGAAATTAACAGTACCATTAAAATGGAGCCCAAAAATCAGAAGGATTCCTTGTATAAAATAAATATACTTGTTTAAAATATATATAAATCGGTTTAGAAATATCTAAATGCATAAATTTATATTTTATATGTTTTTTCCCAAGTCTTGTACTAATTTATACAAAATCATGACATTAAAAAATAATTCAATAGTTTTTGTCGTTTTACCCAATTAAAAGATAAATCTCTCCTTATAGAAGTATTAAATAATTATTTATAATTTATTTAAATTTTTCCCGAATTTCTCTTTTCATTTATTTAGCTTTCTTTATCCCTAAATCACTTCTTTTCAAATCCAAAGAACAGCTTTAATATATTTTGACCTTCGAACAAAAGGTAACCAAATTGAAGGGCAGTCTTGGCAATATTTATATACCAAATTGGCAGGTGAAACATTGGGAAATCAATGGAAACAATCAGTGACCTTGGCCTAAATGAGAATTACGGTTCGCAATGCCATTATCTGTGCATTGTCCATGTCCAATAGAAATTATAGACATTACGCGTTATTGGGTCAGAGCCAGAGACGCACTTTTACTTTCAGGCAACTCACACAGGTAGTTCCATTAATTCGACCATAAAACAATGTACAATTTCCCATTCCATGTGGCAAGGTGAGAACCCGGAAAGTGTCGCGCAACATTTTAAATGCTCGACTCATTGAGTGGACAATAAAACGTAGATTTTTCTTTTGCTGCTGCTCTGACCGTGCGGTGAGGTCATGTTGAAAATATGCAATACTACAGAGAAAGAAAGAGAGAGAATGAAGGAGAGAGGAGGAGAAAGATAGAGAGAAAGGGGGAGAGAAAGAGACTGCAGGACTACGATGCCAACATTTCGATAAGATAAGTGGACGTTGCCAACTAAAATGTCATAAATCTCGGCGCTAAGGATGCCTGTTAAAGCGAACCAAAAGAAAATCAGAAGAAAGCACAAGAAGAAGAGCGAGAAGAAGCAGCAGAAGACGCCAAGTGAAAGAGTTGTCGCTTTGGCTCGCGACGCTTAGGTGCGCCTCTGCCTCAAAGGGGGTACCGAGGGGGGTACCAGTGGGGTCAGCAAAGGGGTCCAAAAATACACTTGACATACGAGTATCGAGCTGTGTCCGCGTATGTGCCACACACACACACACTCACACACACACAGTGAAGAGTGCACTGATTTATTTTCCCGTTTTGCAGCAGATTTCTTGATGCAGTATTCGTAAACTCGTAAACTGGTAAACTCGTAAGCAGACGGCAGGCGGCAAACAAGATGAATGGGATGAATGGCGACCGGACGGCTCTTGGCCGTTGGCGTCGTTTATTTGTACAGCAACAACGGCAACAACTACACAAAAGTACAACGAAAACTAAAATCAAAATAGAAAAAATATTGAGAAATCCATTGGTTTCTTGTCGTTTCAATTTCGCAGAGTCTACAGCTCAAGACAAGGCTTCAAACTCTGATTTGTTCTAGAAAAGTCAATGTACATATATAAATGTATAGAAAATAGGAAATGAAATTACCATTCACTTGAAACACCTAATATCATAAGTAAATCAAACACCAAGGAAAGTAAGAAAAGTCATTAATATAACTCCACATTAGATATAATTATACAACGGATACAGCAGGTTGAAACTAGTCATAATTTATTCAAAAAAGTCAGTTAAAGATTTAACTTACATATACGATTTTTGTGGATTTTCATGTTCCTGCTTTCCAATTTCTACCTAAAGCCAGTTCCATACTCCTTTCCTTGATTTCATACAGGGTATTTGTTGAGCATAACATTAGCTATTATATAAAAGAGTTTCTGCTTATTATGTGCAGCCTGTGTGAGTGTTAGTGTGTGTATCTGACTGTCTTTCCACCCCCATGAAAGGAGAACTCTGCGGCGGTAAGAACAAGGACTCTCGACAAGCGACGCCATAGATACCCTTAATACCTATCATAGATCAACCATTTTGGTAATAAATTACATTTGGAAATCTCTAATTTGTTTTGCTCCAAAGGTGAAATCCTTTCTCAAATTCCCTTTTACTGACTTTTTACTTGACGCTTTTGTTGTTGATTCCCAGCGTGGCAAACGAAAGATTAAAGGCGAATGAAAAGTGTTTGGATCTACAAAGAAAATACAAATAAATCCAATTTTAAGCATTGATTAGTTTTAAAAACTTTTCACACAAATTCATGATACTGTCGGGTCATAAAGAATAAATTCATTCGGGAGTGAATGTGGGGACTTGGATGGCCGAGAATAAATTGTATGAATTGACATGCAAATCACGGAGAATGCAACGAATTAAAAGACAATATCATCAATTATGTTATTACCATGAAATTGAATTGCCAGCAGAATGCAGTTGCCAGTTGATGACGCGAATTCTTTTGTCTGCCGATTTGGAGAATTCCAGAGGCCTAAACTAAAAGTAAAATTCGCCGACTTGGCATAATTCACAGTGCATCGTGTCTCGCATATATAGTATTTTGTGTAGTAGTGCCCACTGTGCATAAATATAGAAGCGGACATGGCAAGGATCGCTGCATATATAGAATTATATATGTATTTTAAAAGACGTACAATGCGATCTTGAGTTATGGCTTGTCACCTGTCTGTCGCGGCTGTCAAATTGAAAGTGGATTGAGTTGCAACGAGTCTCTGACTAACTGAGTGCCTTAGTACCTGAGTAGCTCCGTACCTGCGCTGAGTAATCGTAATCTTATCGATTGCCGATAAGAATATCAATTAATGTCAATCGATGCAAGTTGTGTGCCCTCTGTGCTCACCTCTAAACAGCGTGTAATTCATGTTTCGATCAGCTAAAAACCCGCACATCACGATCATGATCATGATCAGTGCTGATCGGGGCTGATCGGAGTAGATCGTGTGCTGCAGTCTCACTGGAGTTTTGTGCTTTTAATGAAAATTAATTGCGCCACCAAAGTCGTGTGTTTTGGCCGCATTTAATTGCATTTTACACTCGCATACAACGCGTTAAGACCACTCCAGACAGCAGCTCGCACCTTCCTTAACTCGACGGTTAATTTATCAAAATGCCAAGAATGCAACCCAGGCCCAGACCCATATCCATGCCTATATACAGACCCTAACTCCAGCCCCCAACCCCTCACAGGAACAAGCACATGATTAATTTCTGACAAATGTGCGACACAAAAGAGATGTGACACACCTCGCAGTCGGATCCACTGCAGTGCACCACAAGATGGCTGCACTCTCCACGAACTTCAGACCCAAACCACTTCCCGGCATTTTGATCTCATCTACGAACCTCCACTGCGTTTCTCTTTCTCTCTCTATCTCTCTCTCCCCCCGCTTCCTCTCGCTCTTTCTTTGTGTGTGACAAACTGGTATCCGTTGCGTCTCCATCGTGCAACAGCTTGGACCTTGCCTCTGGCATCAGGTTCCACAGACTGCACACGCGCTCCAAATGATCGATTGCAGTTGCTCCAACCCTGCCAGAAACAGCGTACGAGTCAGAGAAGGAAGCAGAGGCGAAGTCCGACTGAGCATCATTTCCAGAGTCAAATGAGAGCCATGGCAAAGGTTGAACCACTAATATATCATGTCTTATCAACTAGACAACTTTCGCACTAATTCGTATGCACTTTTAATATCGTGTAGAGCAAACACAACTTAAACTGATCAAGTAAAAAAAAAGAAGTATTTAAAAATTAACAACAAACATAAAAATTTTATTATGAAAAGGGATCAACGAAAAATAAATATTATTAGATAAAATTAGTAAGAAAGGAAATTTTATGTCTGAACCCATAAACTAATTAAAAAATAAAGTCAGTGCTCAGGGAAAGATTGAGCTAACGAAATAAATTCGTTCGGATAGCTGAGTAAAATCAAAAGTTATATTAAATAAAACGGAATAATTTAACTTAAATAGTTAATGCATAATTTTTACATTTTATGAGTTATATACTTACTTAATTACCCCTTTCCTTTTGTAATACCTAAAGATATTCAGCCAGATAATAGGCATAGTCTTGAAAGCTATAAAATATTTTCGTTTTAGAAACAATTATAGGGTATTTCCACTTAAGGAGCTTTTCAAAATGGCTTTCGTATTAAAAAATAAAAAAAAATCGCCAAAAATGAGCTATCGCCTGTTTTGAGCCCACTAAACGAGACAATAAAGATAAGTCTAAAATGGAGCATTTAAAAATATAAAAAACTTTGGCGAGGTGAGAGCGCAACAATTGTTAGCATTCACATGTGTGAGCAATTGCCCTGCTCCAAAAGGAAACTCTGGAAAAAATCCACATCCGAGTTAGTCGTGGGTGTGTTTTTTTCTGCTTTTTTTTTTGGGTGGTGTTCAGTGTCCAGTTTCCAGTGTTCTGCGTCCGTTTGTGCGGTCAGGACCCGGTGGACGCTGCCTGACCTTTTACCGCTTAATTGTGCAACATTTGCTGGCCGGCAATTATTTGATAAGCGCCTCACATTTGAACAGAGGCAAATAAATTGTCTTGCCGCAAAATAAATTCAAAGAAAACGGGCAAATGCTTAACTTTGCCCACCGTACTGAAAACTCTGGCACTGGCACTGCACTTTTGGGGTCTCCCACAAGGAGAGCCTTAAGGAAACTCGGCTTTTGTGAGTACATAAATTTAACTCTGTTCACATTCGCATTCAAACAACTACAAAACAATTCAAAAAATGTTGCTTCACTAAATTAATGAATGTGCGTCTGCGGCAACTCTAAACTTTGCAACGTTCTATGAAAATCCTCAGAGGAAAGTGTCCTTAGATTTGCCTTTGCCTTTTACTTTTACGCACTCATAGGTTTATTGTGCAAAAATAGTTTAGTAGACATCTTAAAGTTTGATATTATTAAATTATATGCTTTATTCAAATATTGCCAAAGTGTGTGAGTTGAAAGATATAAAAATTAATGTTTGTTAGATGGCTCGACTGTGTGGCTTGGTCTCTCGTCTTGGCTGACAACCACACGAGCAACTTGGCCATAAAACTTAAGACATGACCAAATGAGGAACAGAAAATCCAAACACGAGTTCATGAGAGGAAAACCACTTGAAAAATAAAATTAAAAGGAAACCAAACACACACAAGATTAAGTTTCCAGTTTCAAGACAGAAAGCCAATGTAACCACAAGGAGCAAAGTTTTCATTTTTGGACCAGGCGAATGTTCAAGGCGCTCGAATAGCCCAGGATTGTGGGCGATGGAAGGAAGGAAGGCAGGAAGGAGTAGGGTTGCTTTTCGTGCCTCATTTCTCTCCACCTCCCTCTGTCTCTTTGACTCTCTCCCTTTCCTTCTCCGTGTGTGACAAACTATCTTAATGGCTTTTCGCAGCTTGGCGGCTGTTAAATGCGAATTTAATTAATTGGACACTTAAGTTAACGACATTTCTTTGCTTGCTGCTTTGACTGCACACGGCGACGATTTTGATTAATTGGCCAAAGGAGCGCACTCTGACTCCGATTCCAACTCCGACCACGACTCCCCAGGAAGAGTACAAGAGGAAGCCGCAGCGACAACTCCGTAAACTGAGAACTCTTCAGAGGTGTTGGATGCTGCCTTAAGTTTATTGATGACCATTGCTGATTTTGGACTTTTTTGTACACACAAGGCGTGACGCCCAAAAATAATATGGAGTTTGTTTTCAAGTAGTATCAAATTGTTGCTTTAGCATTAAGAATTCACTAATTAAAATTTGTGGTGCACATTTCTAAATGCAGAAATTTAAGACAGGCTTAAGATTTTAAACCTTTTTTTCTTTGCTTATTAACAAAGGAAAGGCAAGATAATATTTTCTGGGCTATAAGATAAAGAAATGGAATGATCTCCAAAAATTTGTAATGCTGTATATTCAATAATAAAAATAATAAAAAATGTCCCATTTAAAATATTGTGATAAATGTTTCATTCAAACAAGAGTTCTAAACTATTCATTGTATAATGTTCTAATTATTTTCTTATAAATATTAAATAGAAAAGTTATCGGCTTGTTATCTCTATTAACTGCTACAGCAAACGCTTGCCTAACTGCTGTCAAATGTCAACAATTGTTTAACTGTTATTTACAATAATAAATTACTTAATTTAGATAGCAACAGCTTAGATGTGTCACTTCAAGTTATTAACATCTAACGCTAACTCAACTTCGCACCGTTTAAATGACAAATGAGTTGTAATAGACGCGCTTATTCCTCAATGATTAATAAAGCAATTTTCAAGTTCAAATGCGGCATAAAGCGCATATTATAAAATAACTCGTACTGTGAGCAAATGCAGACAGGCAAAAGCACTCAAAGAGGCGACAATGCGCTCAAATGTTCGTTCGAGTGGAAACTCAAGAGCTCGTAAATTTCATAAGCGCTGGAAAAGTAAACGCCCATAAACAAAGCAATTTGCCGAGTGCTGCAGAATCAGTTACTGAATGAAAGCCACGTGTAGCCATAAATTTGACAGTGCTCTGAACCAGTGCGCTCCTCTAACAGGTTTCTCATTAGGCCAGTGCTGGTTAAGGATCAAGGGCTAAATGTAGTCAGAGTGCATGGAAAATGCTAAATATTTGCATGTATTTTGGCAGCTTTTGAATTGTTAGCGGTTTCGTGGCGTTTTCCAACACCGAAAAGGGGCGGAGACTGATTGGCCGCCTCGCTCACACCAGTGCGACGGCCCAGTTTAATTACTTCCCTTTCTTTCTGCCACCAACAATATCAACAGCAGCAACAACAACAACAGCGACTCAAGCATATGCTTGACACAGAAACAGCTGCTCTCTTTCTGTGTCGCTCTCTCTCACTCTCTGAGAGAGTGCGCAGTCGGCTGGTGTGCCTGTGTGCGTGCGTCTGTGTGCAGGCAGAAGATGAAGATGCCAGCAATAAACCATTCCCGGCAGCTATAAAGCATTGCAAGCGAGAGGGCACGATACTGACCTGTGTGCACAAGCGAGACGCAACACGCAACTGAGAGAGCCAGCGACATCGTAAATTTGTGCGCGTGTGCGTGATTTATTTCATGCTGCTGCTGCTCTGCCGCTGCACTGCCAACGTCGCCGCCGCCGCTGTCGCAGCGCAGTCATCATGGCCGAGCAGAGCGCAGACTGCGACTGCGCTCGTAATTCTCCCGTTTAATGGTTTGTTTACATCATAAATAAATATGGCTGTGCTGCGAGAGCCGATTCTGCGTGCTGCAAGCAGCACTGCGTTTTGGCGCGCGTTCTCAACCCGATTGCCTTGTTGATGCCAAATTTGCAGCCACGCTGTGACGTCAGCGGCATAAAAATGAGCCAAAACACATTAAAGAATATGATCACCAGAATCGATAATTACGAGTGATATTGACAACATCTAATGGGAATCGGGCAATAAATTAAAACTACTCAAGTAACCAATTTTGATTTAAGATGGTAAATACAATTTAACACTTAAAAGACAATGTTATAACAGGGGATAAGTTTTGTATTATGTTGTTATAAATTTATGATTAATTTGTCAGTGAATCTAAATGAATAATATTTATTTTAAATAATAAAAAAAACAAGACTTCAGTGTAGTTTTTAAAAATATATTATATATTTTCAGTTTAAAAGGTTTATTTGGTTTCAGGTGAAAACTGATGCTAAATAAAATTATTTTAAAATTTAAGATATATCATTTGTTATATTAAATTAAGAAATTTATTAATATACATTTATAATATTATATATTATTAATCTAGATTATCATTGAAAGACAAAAATTCATACAGTTTCTTTAAGTCTCTGATTTAACATTTCGTTATAATTTGATGCAATTTAAATTTAATTAAATATTTTGTTTGTATTCGATCTAATGTCTTTGGGTTAGTTAATAAACTAGAGAGCTTGTGATTAAATTAACTATGTATCTTTATTTTATTTTAAACTACTAAGAGTGTAGTATGTAAAGCCAAAAATTATTCTGTTCTCAGTTGCCGTCGGTGTTTCAACTGGTGTCAGTATCTGAGTATCTGCAACAATAACAGCCAACAATATTAAGCACAGTTATTAACCAATTGGTAGGCGGAGACATGGTCTATGAAGTGAGGAAGAAAAGGGGCGTTACAGGGGGCGCAACCACTTGTGGCGCTTTACTAATTCCACTGCCCGAAAAATGGCACGCTCGATAGTCACACAATTACGGACGTAATAAAGTAATTTGCCGTAATTGCAATTGAGGCGTAGAGTGTGGGTGAGTGACGGAAAAAGCGGCGGGAAATGCGACGACCGTCCACCAAGTAGCAGCCACTGCGAAAAGTTTGTCTTTGAGCTGAGTCAACACAGCCTCATTCCTGCCACACACCCAAAGATACACACACCCCTTTTCTTAACGAACCTTCTTTGTTTCAAAGTTCGAGCTGTTGGCACCCGCTTCATCTTCTTGGATAATGTGTGACAATGTCTTGAGCACTTGCCGCGCACAGAGGGAGATTTTAATTTAGCCAGGAATTACCTGGCAACACGACAGAGAAAGAGAGACACACAGAGGGAGGAAAAGAGAGAGAACTGTTCCAATTTTGCATAGAAAACTACTTAATTATTACGCCCAGGCAAAGTTGGTTTTGCGGCTTCTGTGTGTCCATTTGCGTCTCAGCCTTCGTCTCCGTCCGCCTGTGTCTCTGAGTCTGCTTTATCCTTTCAACAGGCTGTGAGTTATGATGTCTTTATGACGCTTTTGTGTGTCCACTAACACTAAAAGTCACTGTTACCGTAACAGTCACCATCACCGTCACCGTCACAGTCTGAATCCCTTTTCCACTGGCAATGCCAATCCTTTGTGTGTTGTTGCAGGATAATGAGCAAGTTAATTCTTATTATTATGGTTATTATGTGTGTAGCATTAGTCTCAATCTCTGACTGTGACTGCGAATGTGACTGTTGTCCGACCTAACGCATATAAAACATACTTACACTTACTCCCATTCGTATGCGTACAAGTCGTAAACATGTCCCTCCCACCGCCTCCAACTCCGTCTGCCCAGTCTTATAACAAGTGTTGAGCAATCGAATTCTGGCAGAAGCAAATAAACAAATGCCACATCGTGGAGCACATAAAATGAGTGTATAAAAACAAATAGTGGGGCATGTGGCATCCAAGTGTCGACCCCCTTTGGATAAACAAGCGCCCTCACAACATATCGTGTGGCACCTCCAAAGCAACAACATTTCTGGGGAGCCACTCGGTCTCCCAGTATCGCTCTGCTTAGTTTTTACTGGCCGCTGTCTATGAGTTCCGATCACGCTGCGAATATTTCCAAATTTGTTGTTGTTTTTCCAGATTTTTAAACGCTAGACAAATAAACAAACCGAACGATGTACAAAATTTGATGCTTTTCACTTTCGAAAAACACTTTATTTATTTTGAAAATAACAGCAACATTTTTTAAATCGTATAAAGAGCAAACATAGAATTCGATAATCCATCTGGAACTTGAATTATTTACTTTCAATTTTATTTATGTTACTTTTATGCAGTTGTCGGTTGATGTTTATCTAAAATTGGCTAGCAAATTCTTGATTGTGATCCTTAAAAAGTGTTGAACTTGTTTATCTAAAATTTGAACTGCTACAGATACTTTTCTACCCAATATCTTGTGTGCATCGTGTTTCTTTCCATCGTCGGCAATTTGTTTTGGTGCTCAAGAACTCTGCCGAGCCATTCAATAATTATAAATCAATTTGAATTCAATAATGGGCGCTCACAATTATTATCTGTAGATGTTAACTAAACACACACTCGACAACATAAAGAAAAGCACACTCGAGTTCGAGTTCAAAACTCGAGGCAAAAGAGAAGAGAATTCAAACAATTTTCAAGTGATGCCAACTTAATTAAGTCACTAAATTTATGAGCTACTTCTGGCTGGCATTGGTGATTATGGGCTCACGCAGACACAGTCAACTTACACACATGCATACCCCACACAACTTCAGATACATTCAATATCAAATACAAATATGCGCGGAAGCGAGAGAAACTCAATTGACACGCGTCGTGTATGATACATCTATAGATGGGTGTATGTGTGTGTAGACATCTTTCTCCCCGAACTCCACAAACACAAGCTCCAAACTCCGCAAATGAAGCTGTGGCAGCACTCACAGCCCCAGATGAAAACATTCATTGAATCTGAATGTGAATGTGAAGAGTGTGAAACGAGGAAACAGCACGAAATGACGACAATCGACGACGATCGATTTTAACGATTTGTTTTGATATTTTTACGATTATGTGGAATCGTTTGCACAACATAAATAGAACATAAAACTCGCATCACAGTTCCCTGCTCTTCCTCTTCCCGTGGCGCAGTTAAGCGGGGGAGCCTTCTGAAACGGGGATTGACGAGGTAGTTGAGGGGTTCCTGAATGGAGTTTCGTTACATTCAATTAATAATAAATTAGCTGCAAGTGGCATTGGCGTGTAGAAATCTCAATGAATGTATCCCATTTAACGATGTATGAATTGCACTTTGATGGCATTATCGCATCGACTTTTAATTGCTCACCGCGGTGCCGGATGCTGGATGCTTTACACTGGATACTAGATGCTCGATGCATGTGGCACTTACCTCATGCCTGGCACACTCTGTCCTGCTGCTTGAGCTGTGTTCCATTTGCATCATCATAAATCATATCTATGCGCCACATGCATATGATGCAACCCAACAGTGGGAAAAAAATGTAACACTCAAAACAAAACAACGTTACAAAAAATGCAAAAATGCATTTAAGCATAATTTTTTTGTAAATATTTTCGGTACATTGTCCTTGTTGTTTTATGATGCGTTCGTCCGTCCGTCGCAAATGCAAACTACGCACTCCACGTGCATTTTCGCAAGTCTCTGTTCCTTTCTCCATATCTCTGTCTGTGTTTCTGCCTCTATCTCAGTTTCAAGTTGCGCCTGCCTTGTCCTTAGTGCGGCGACATATCTGGAGCAAAACATAATTTCGGTCCTTTTTTTTGCATCTTATGCCTGGCGAATATTTTGTCTGCTTTTATGATTTATGGCATTCGGCACAGGATGCTTAGACAGCGGCAAGTGTGGCATGCAACACAAACTCAGCATATGAGCCACTCCAGACCGTAAAAGAAATGAATATTCAGATCAATATAGTAAGACATATGTTACCACTGCCCAGGTCCAAAAGGACCACAGTTTTCAGGGGCACTAAAATGTGATTTTAAAGGCGAAGTTTATAAAGATTTAATGAAGACTTTTAGCAAATATAGAAAAAATAGTTATGAAAATAATTTCCAAACTTAATTAGTATGAAATTTGTACATTTAAGTTCATATAAGTTTGCCTGAATTATTTGAATTATTTATTGTATAGACTTTGGCATTAAAATATGGATTTAATTAAAGTAAGTACAATTTTGAATAATATTTTAATGCTCAGGTACTGATCACTCCCCAAAGACCCATCTTTAGTTACTTTAAAATTAGTTCAAAGTCACGTGCGGTGTAGCAAATGCAGTGCATTTGTCACATTAAAATAGAAACAGAGCAACATGGTTCCCCGGTTTAAAGATCCATTACCGTATGCGGCCATATGTTGTCAGTCAAATCAAAATGGCGTCCGTCAGTGTGCACTAGTTTTTGAGGGGGTGTCTGCCACTTTCCACTATCCAATTCGAAATCCAAATCTAATTCGGAGTGCTCTTGTTGATGGATATGCTGGCAACCCAATTTTCTCGCACGATGCTCCAGTGTGTCCTTTTGTCAGGAAGTGTTTTCCTAAGCCTCAACGATGCCATTGCAACCATTTTGAGCAGTTGGCGTAACGGCATTCAATTGTGCATGCTGAGCTGCCCCCGCCCCCTACCTCCTGCCTCCTTCCCCCTGCTGCCGTCCCTCCCGCAGTTGCTGATAAGGCTCAATCGGGCACAAATCGATTGCCAGAGCGCTGCGTGTGCAACATGATAAATGTGCGTGTTATCCTCCTTTATAGCAGTTGTCAGTTGCAAATGAATACCAACAGCACGTCTCGTTAGTCCCCATTTCCAATTCCATTCCAAACTCGAACCCAATTCCCACTCAAATGGAACGAACGGAGTCTACTTAACAAGCGCTGCTCCTAGATAAAATATCATACGAGTCTAATCTAATTTAGGGGAATACTAAAGTCTATTTTCTAAGTGATAAGCTGGCTCTGGGAATGCCAATGGTAAGTAAAATGGTTGATAAATATGTAAAAATATAATTAGATAGTTTTATTTATTTTAGCCAAGAGCTAGAGTTGTTCATCCGTGACATAGATAGCCAGGGATTCTCTTTCATAGATTAATTGGAATTATTTTTTATATTGACTACAATTTAAACAAGTTCATTAAATGCCACAAAGTTGTTTACTTACTGTCAATTTAGTAAATCTTAACTGAAAATCAAATCAAGGAAATAATGTATTCACTAATGTTTTATTTCATAGAGAATAAAATTGGAGGCTACGACCTAAACAAAGTGCTTTTCACTTTTGTACTCGATCTACAAAACTAAAATTAAATTAAACTCTTCGTTGCTGAATACTCTTTAACCCAGAACAATTTTAAGTCTCACTACTTTAAAACAATCTAAAGTATTTTCGATTATTTGAAGCTGTCGGGTTTTATGGATTGTGAAAATACAGACTCCTACGAAACGCTTTTACCGTCATAGTCACACACGGAAACGAAATAAATCGAGAGCGAAATGAATGGCCTCAAAAGGATGAATGGTCAGTTTGAAGGCGAGGCATAAAAAACAATACGAGAACAACAACAGCAGTGGAAACAACAACCGGAACAACAACTACAACAAGAACAACTGCAGCTAGCAAGAAATATTGAAACGAAAAATACAACTGACAAAATTTTATTTCGTTTTATTTGCAAAGCGGAGCACTCCATAAATTTTCGGGCGCTCAATATTGTTTCAGATCATAAATCATGGCTGCATTTGCGTACGGACGTACATTTCAAACACACTCACACACACGGCAACACACACACACACACACACACACAAGCACATGTACACACATGAGCTGCATTCGAAGTGGAGGAGTTTGGGAACTCCGACGCAACCACCGTCTGCATCTGCATCTGCATTGCCACAGACACAGTCACAGATACAGACACACAAATGTACCTTGTATCTGACATTGGGCTGCAGATGCAGCACAAAAAAACAACCAAAAAGCCAGCAACAACAACAACAACTGGAACAACAACAATATAAACATGCACTCATTGTGCATTTGTATAAAGTCAATGCCGCTGCACTTGTGCCCGACGCATCCACGTTCACATTCACATCCATATTCACATTCGAATCCGCATCCACATCACAGCGAGCGTCTCACACACCTCATCCCCAGAGCCAGCAACACGGCGCACAGTGGGCAAATCGAGTAAGTCTTGATCAAAATTATACTGCAGCAACGGAAGTACATACCATTTAATTGTTGTTTAAGTAAAAAAAACATTATTACTTCCTAAGAATAGAATCTTATATCTTATAAAATTCGACAAAACCTTCTGAAAATCATTTTAGAGTGCCAAAATTGAAGATACCGAACAACACAATTCGTAGATATTTTTTAATAAAAATATGATTATTAGATAAAGCAGCTTAAAAATATTTTTAATACACTAAATTTAGAACTTAAAATTTATTTAAGCAGATACGAATGTCTTTACTCTCTTCATTACTTATTAAAAGTTACTTGCTATTCATTAGAATTCAATTAAAAAACTTCTCACTTTTTTCTTTAACTCTGATTCCAGTCTCTGGTGCAACTGGTCCACCGTCCAGCTATGCAAATTTAAAATGAAGGCGGTACGTCCGAGCTGTGGCCAGCGGTACGCGGGCGTGGCGGCAGTGGGAGGAACGTGGCTGGTCACTGTCGACCAACTGAAGTGGTCTGCAAATTCACATTAACGCAAATTCCGTAAGTGAAGTATGTTGCATTTGCCGCACGTAAATTTAAAAAGCGCGGCACAATAACAAAACATTCGCTTGCAACTCGCTCTCGCTTATTTACAGATACAGATACAAATACAAATACTGTTACAGCTGCGACTGTGACTGCATTTGGCGTCGGAGTCGCAGTCATAGTCGGATCCGGAGCCGTAGTCGGAGTAATTGAAGGAGTCAGCCTGCCCAACACTCTGAATTCCCTCTTCGCCCCCTCGTACTTCCCCTAGCTGCATACTGGCTACAGCTGGCAGTGGCATAGGCATTCGCATTTGCACTAGCACACACACACACACACGCTCACTCCAACACACACATATTTGAGATACATAAATCTTGTGGATGAGCGTGCAGCGTGCAACGCAACTTCTGCGCCTCCGAGTGGGCGGCACAAAATGGGGGTTGGGTCGAACACTCCGCTCGGTGATTGGGGGTCAGCAGCTGTGCGTCGGTTGGGGCAACTGAAATATTCGAAAATTTCTCTAGCATAAACCAAATGCGTGTTCCTTTATAAAATCGTATACTTCTTACAATTGAAGTTTAAAGGGACTGAAATTAAGTATCTTAACAGAAAATAAAACTTTGACTAGATATAATGACGGTTAAAACAGCCCATAGTTTCTTCTAAATTTGGAACTTCCAAATTCAGATTTATCTGTAGTTCTCTACTTCAGAAAGTTCTCTTTCATCTTTATTGAACACTTTCTTATCAAAGTTTATTTAACATACTTTTATTTCTAAAGTTTCATTAATTTTCATTTTACATCTTTCCAATTCTTCCTTAAATTCTGTATAACTAAAAGTGTTACATTAATGCGTAAAAATTCCCTTTAAAATACACCCTCTGCTAATAGATTCGATATGTAAACTCGATTTATACGCTTTCAGCATCCAATATAATGTCAGAGAGGACAATCCTTTACCTTTAACTGACTACAGATGGCGCTTTAACACGATGCCAATCCATCTGCGGCACTAATAAAAGATTTCGCTAAATTGATACTGTCGATGGAGTAATTAAACTGCAATTTTTATGAGACATGTCGGACAGAGGCCGCTGCTATCACAGATCGAATAAATTATATTCGTTGGCTATTGGACCCTCGCACTGCACACACCCATCACACAGACCTACGTACGTATGTGTGTGTGTGTGTGTGTCCTGTGATTGTGGAGGGGCTCGGAGTGCTGTGTGCATTGTTGGCCGTATCCGTGTGGCCCGTTCGTTTCGACGGTAAATTTTCCGACGCAATTTTGCCACACTCCGTTTCCGGCTGTGCCGCAGCCACGACCTTTTGAACTGTTGCAGTTTGGTATTTTTATTTGCTTTTGTTTTTATTTTTGGCACGCAAATAAATTTAAGCAAAATGCTGTGAAAACTTTAGAGACCGAGTGATTGCAGTTAAATTTGCCAGTTAGTTTTGGTTCGACCCACGCGATTGCCAGCTCGTAATGAAAGTCGTCTCCAAATTGATTTGATGTCTTCACTGCCACTTACGGGTTACGGCTTCCCTCCTCTCAGTTACCTCCTCCCTTCCTGAACTTGTTTCAATTCGTAGCTGGCACACATTCAAATAATTTCAATGCTAAAGGCAGCAAATAATAAAAAAAAAGGAATGAAGAGGAGAGAAAAGATACTCTATCCATGAAGTTGTTAATTTTTATGACGTCATTACTCGCCTCGTAAAATTCAGTCAACAGTTGGTTTCTCTGCTCCAGGAAGCAACAGGCTTCAATTCAGTTTTATGAACATGTTGAGTGAGTGACTGTAATTCTGGAACTGGAATTGGAACTGGGATTGCGAATCTCGGCAAGTCGACTCCAAACTTGTGAGCTTTATTTGCAACCGGAATTTTTATTGTTATTGCGCCATTTATGACTTTTACGAGATTTGTGTCTGGTTTTCGGTTCACTTCTAATTTGAGTCCATTGTTTTCACACGTTGGCAAGAGGTTTTGCATCAAATTTGTCCTTCTATTTCTTGACATTTGAATACGTGACGCGAAAGGTCACAAAGGTGTGAAAAGTGACAAATCTGACAAATATATTGGCCTGGTTTGAAAATATATGTGTTTTTATTTTAACTATAGTTTATTCATTATATTAAAGCACACTAACTTTTCCTTAGCTCTAAGTCCACAAACATCTGTGAATTCCTTTCCTGCTCTTCACTAATGTAATTAAAATTTATGGCTAGTTTTAGACGTGTATTCTTGCATGTTTTTGGCTCTCTATCTGTCTCTGTCGAAGGATTGAATTTCTGGTAATTTAAGGCCTTCACATTAGATGATTGTGAACGAGGTGAAATTGAGGTGGTTGATGTCATTCAATCTTGCTTCCACCCGCTGGGCAGAACATTTATGCGCCATGTTCTACTTATATTTTTATGGCTGCTGCTTGCAACTCTAAACCACTAGAACACACACACTCACACACACACACACACTCACACCACACTCATACTTCGTGTGCTCTCTGGAATGAATAGAGAGACTCAGACATTCACCTCGAAGCGCTCGAAGCGCTCGAGACACTCGAAAAGTAAACGAGTAGCATATTTTAAACATGGATTCTTAATTAGTAGCAAATGTATCCCATTTGTTTTTTACACCTTGGCAACGCGATTCACGTACACATGTATACACAGAGGTATTACCAAACTACGGTCTATGAGCTAGTTAACACTCAGCCACCCTACATCCCCCTGGAATGACTCGTCACGCCCCGCCCAGGCAGCAAATTAGTCGAGTGCCAGCCGAGCTGCGTGCTCCATTTTACCATTTTCCGCATTTCCCGCATTTTCCCGTTTCTCCGTGTCCCCATTCGATGTCGACAGTGCGTCTCATAATGCGCGCTAATTAATCCTGCAAGGATCGGATTTTCCCGACGTAATTATATTTACAGCCGCCATGCGAGCTAAGCAACAACACGAACAATACAGGATGCTCATCCTAGCCATTACTCGGCAATCGCTCGCAGTAAGGACGAGGGGATTTTATGATATACAGCGACGTTTTGTACTTTTCGCTGGCCTTGGAGGTGAAGTGGAGAGTGGAGCTACCAATGGCAGCAGCCTGGCAGCGGTGGCAGCACAGGAACATGCGAGTCGGCGACGACAGCTGAAAGGATACACAAGAATATTAAATTAATTTTTAAGTGCGTGCAGAAGACGATGAGAAGACGAACAAAGCAACAGAAAAAAAAGAGAAGGCAACAAAAAGAAAAACTTAATGCGCTTTTCTTGCTTACGTCTATTGTCTGGTGGGAAGAAAACTTTAAGCATATTTCAGTAGTCAAATACAGGGTGAGCCAAGGCAGAAAAATTAAAACTTGCTAATGAGTACAAAGATTAAAAGCATTTAAGAGTTTTCAACTTCAAATATGGTAGAATTTATAATATTTTCTTATAGTTACCATTGCTCTAAAATAATCTGTGGCACCCTGTATAATATGAAGTTTTTGTCTCACAGATTGTTTCCATGATTTTTATTCTTTTTCGTCGCGAATATAAATAATGAGTACATTTTGTTTATTTAAGTTTGTTATTTCTCTTTTTGCTGTTACTTTATTGCTTTCCACGCGGGTGGCTAACTGGCAACTGGCAACTGCCAGTGGTTTAGTTGATGGAGAGTTCGTGATGTTGCTTCTTGCCAGATCCGCTGATATGTTGGCAAATTAGTTACAACAGTTTCGGGAGCTTCCAAATTTTAATACTTGGCCATTTTTCTTTTTAGTCTATGGTAGTAAGAACATGAATTCTTTGTTCCGATATCAACGAACGATGATTAAGTCAGCACAACTAGCCGACTTTTGGAGCAAAGTTAAGTGATTACTTTTTGCTGAGCAGATTCAAAGTCCTAGCGGAAAGTTGAGCTCGTAAATTTATTAAGCAAAAACTTGGAAAACTTTCGACGGACAATGCATACGCAAGTTTTGTAATTGTATTCATTCAATGAAGTCAACTCTCGGTTGCCCACCATTTTATGCATTATTCATAAGACCGTGCAGATGAGCTCGGACTTAATTGGAATGCTCTGTATGTATGGACTGTAGCAAAGACTGTGAATTTGCCAAACTGTTGTTGTGTATCAAGATAGATGTTAACAAATTAGATCCGATAAGATATCCTTCTTTATAGTTGACTGAAAAGAGCTGGAATTTATATCAAATCCCTGACAACTTTTAAGATACAATCCTTGACTGTTCTTAGCACTTAAAACATAGCTGGAGTCTTAGCCAAACCTCTTCAGACCTTCCCAAATTATAGGCCATGGTTAGGCCTTCAATATCTGGCCCTGAATAAGTTGTTTAGCTTTTAACGAGCTATAAATGGCGTAATATTCGCTGTGGTTCGCGACCGTCACTGCATACAACTGAGAAAATTACACAGTACACAGTGTATCTTTGAGCTTGTCTGGCAGATGGAAAATGCATCTGAAAGATACGCACACGTCGAAGTAAAAGAAGTAAATGCATTGGCATAAAGCACACCTTGGCTTAAATGCCATGATGAATGGACTTATAACTGAGTGCGAACAAGGGCAAAGCCTTAGAAAAAGGTGGTGCAGTAGGTGTTGGTGGTGCTGGTGGTTGTGGTGGTTGTGGTATCGCCGATAATGATAATGTGCTCGTCGTCAGTCACTGAATGCATCGATAGGATAAGCTGCCTGTGTCGGTGGTTTTTCTCAGTGAGATTTCAAAGTGCCGCCATTATAAGCAATGGTGGTGCAGTGGACTCCACTCCACCCTGCTCCACTTCCCTCCACTGCACTGAACTCAACTTCAGTCCGCTCCAAAGAACAACAGCAGCTGCACTGGCAATACCACAAGACTTTTTGGCTGCGATTCAAGCATTTGGATGCATAAATCAAACATTTATATGCGGCACAGCTTCGGCGTCGTTGCGGCTCACATGTGGAACGTGGAACGTAGTGCGCTCTGGTGGTGGTGCGGTGGTGGGGCGGTGCAGGCACTTGAATGTGATTACGCAGCAAGAGATTGCAGGCTAGCTGGTTAAGTCAGTAGATGGAGATGGAAAATGGCAATGGAAATGGAGACGAAACTCAACTCAACTCGACAGACAGACAGTGTCCTAACCTTCCTCACCCTTTGGCTGACTCTTTCCTTTCAGCATCAGCATCAGACACTGAGTCATGGCTTGGGTTAGAGGCATCAAAGGCGTCTCCGACGCGGCATGCACGCTCAAAATGAAGACGATTACTGTAACTGCGACTGCGACTGTGACTGCGACTGGGAATGGGACCCAAACTGCGACTGCGACTGCAATGATGGATATTATCCCTAAGGCGAAAAGTCTTCGCCCAGCGGTGCTTTGCGACACCAAAGCGATTTGCGACGTGATTGATTGCTTCATTGCGGCACAACACGCTGCCCAGGATTTGGCAAGGATTTTTCTCGAGTTCGACATAAATATTACTTATTTTCAAGTTTCACAACATTGCAATTGACTGCAAATGGCATTGTCATTATTAAGCACTCCAAGGCAAAGAAATTCTGCAGATACTTTTCTTTATTTACCAAGTTTATCATAATACAAATAAAAGTCTAGAGTTTTTTAGCAATGTTTGCTTTAAAATAATAGTTTATGATAATAAATCAATATTTTGTAATGAAAGCAGACTAATTGTTATTTTTTGCTGCTACTCAAGAATTCCATTTATTTGCACTCAGTTTCATTGTCTTGATTTCTTATCCAAAACATAAACTGATGTTGACTTATTTAAAAAGCAATATTCATAAATAAAATTTCATTAACTACAAACTCAAAGGCTTTTTGTATGCAACCTGAAATATTGCTTCCATTAAAATAGTTGGGATTTTATTGAGGCTGGAGGGAAGCCCAATCGAGTAGAAATTTCATTATGTAGCCGACTTCTAAATAAGTACTACAAAATAACCAAAGGTCTTGATCTCAGCACAACATGGCCAGAGTGTCTATGCGGCTGAATTGAAATGAGGGCAGAACTTATAATTTGGATGGGTTCCAATGGATTCTCGAGAAACTTTCAGTACAAAATAATCACTAGACTATCCCTCTGACTTTGTGTACTCCGTCCGTTTGAATGGTTTACAGTAAACACTCCCTTTCAACTCAATCCGAGTGTCCACAAAAATCTGAGCACGGAAATGGCAGAAAAAATCAAGGCGTAAAATATATGCGCAAAAATTATATGGAAAACATAGTATTTTTTTTGTGGTACATGTATTTTTTTTGCCAACTCGACATGTTTGTGCTAGTTCTTTTTTCGGCTAGCTGAAATTTATTTTTTACTTAAAACTTTCTGTTGTAAGCAATGAAAAATGGCAAAACAAACTTTCGAGCTTTCAGCAATGCGAACTGAATTTGTTTTTGTTGAAAGTATCGAATTGATTTCAAGTTAAGGAAGTTTCGAATTTTCAAATGCAAACGGCTAATTTATGCGAAAGTTCCGCCTTTCCTGCTTTTTCTCCTCCCTTTTTTGGCTTCCACATTTAATTTATTTACTTTCCTTTCACGGAGGCACACAACAAAAAATACAAGCTAGAAAAAGAGTGAGTTTATTCTATATACATAATTAAATGGAATCACTAGAACTTTGGAATAGAGGCCATGATTTAAAATTGCTGAAAGAACTTATTTATCTTCAGCGTAATCTATAGATTTATTTTGTTAATTTTCCTTTGTTGTATATTTGATATTTACAACTGAATTATCATGTTTTTCTGGAAAAAACTTGAACTGTGTTCATTGTTTTTGCTCCTGTATAATCCTTAAAAAATGTTGCATTAAGCTCGAATAAGTATAATTTATATATTTATTTAATTTATTGTTTTGCAAATCAAATTATTTGCCAAACTTGAGTCAACAACAGAACGACGCCACAAATATTATTCATTTGGCCGAACAGCAGAGCTAAGAGAAGCCGGAAAAAGGCCAAAACCGAGAGATCAATGCGAGTTTAACTGCAAAAAACAGACGACAATATTTTAATAGTTTAACGCAAAACAATAAATAAAATAAAATCAATTGCCGGACGGACAATTCAGAAGAAATGGGGAGTTGGCCATAAACGCATTCATAGCTGGCTCTCCCTCTAACTCCCTCTGTGGGCTGTTTGGTGGAACAAAAGGCAAATAACCAAAATCGCAAATAATACGACATGTTATACGACAACAAAAAAACAATAGCTTGCAGCAGGCAACAACAACAGCAACACCCAACAACAACAGCAATTGCAATTACAACAACAATTGCTGTAGTAGTAGCAATAAAATCGTTTGTTTCCGGCTGCTGGCTATCAAAGCTACTGGAATTTATTTTCGTTTCGAACAACAAACACAGAGACAGAAACAACAACTGCAAATCGCAAAACCAAAGTGCAAACATTGCTGTTGTTTTCAATGTTGCTGCTGTTGTTATTGGTGTTGCTGTTGTTATTGCTGTTGTCTCTCGATGCTGCTTGACTATTTGCTAAAGTCATTGCGGTGCTTTGCCCCCCTTCACCCTACACAAATTGACCCCCGAGTCCACAAAGCTTCCCAGGGGCATGCGGTCGACTCTGCACAATGCCAACGACAGCAGCAACCAACAACAGCAACAACAGCAACAACTTTGGCTACAACGACAACAACAGCAAGTGCAACAACAATTTTAGTAATAATATTCACATTTATGGATTTGTAAGTGGTTCCGCATGAATAACCCCGCATACTCTGTCCTTCCCTCTCCCTTAGACCCTCAGTCCTCACTCCTTGGAGTCTAGACTCGAGTGCAGGTTCACTTTGGTCTTGTAGGGCATTAAAGTTTCAATAAGGTTGGCTCTAATTTGGCTTTGCATTTTTGAGACTCCGGAAAGTCCTGTGGGTCAATTTGGGCTTACAATTCATAAGTTGCTACGAGCTTGTTCTACTTTGTGGCATGCTACAAACTGTGGCAAACATCTAGAGTATCTTGAGTAGGTGATATAGACGTTGTATACATAGTGTTTTTTAGCTTTTCGCTTAAAAACTTAATAATCGAATAGTTGAACCTTTCTTTATCAACTCTTTATCTATAACACTCAATAGCTCAATTGAAAACACATTCCAATCTCCCTTCACAGTGACACTCTGCCCATCTCACCCAGAATTTATGTGGCGAAATAATTAATTCTGTCAACGACATTCGCTGCAACAGAAATTGACGGGAAATATATATGTATATGTATATATAAATAAATTGGAGTGGAAATAAAAGTGCCGGGTATGAAATCGGTTTTCGATTATGTTAATTTAATTTCCATTGCTTGGGCGACATGAGTGGAACACATGCCGGCAATATGT
This sequence comes from Drosophila dunni, assembly GCA_018152125.1. NCBI lineage: Eukaryota > Metazoa > Arthropoda > Insecta > Diptera > Drosophilidae > Drosophila > Drosophila dunni. The sequence continues at coordinate 16,359,004 of JAECXC010001917.1, read as the reverse complement.
CCAATGGCGCGGCGGGAATAAATCCAAATCATGCGATCCAATGATCACATTGTGCCACAACTTGAGTTATGGCGCCGAGCAAACATTCACACACACACACATACACATTCAAATTCCCACACACACATACACACACAAGTGTATACAGACTTGACAAAGCGATTGGAGAAACAACATCGATGGTTGTTGGCAAATAAACTGCAGATGTGAACAGGACAAATAAACAGAGGGAAAACAAAACAAACAAAGCGACATCCTTTTAATTCAAGTCTGAGCAACTAAAGATACATTCTGCAGAAATTAAACTCAAACTGTTCTTATTGCAAACACATTGAATTAATGGGTGTTTGAACTAATCAATAAATGCATCTAGAAATAAAATGTGTGTTTAAATGGGATCTAAATTAAGCACTATTAATATATTAATATTTAATTGAAAGTCGAAACAAATTAGCAAAATTTCTTCATAGTTAATCAAACTTTTTATTTAAGAAAATATAATAATTATAGTTATTTTCTAGCTATACTTTATTTAAAAAAGGTCACTTAAAATGCATTGTAAAATGTCTTAAATATGTGTGTTTATTTAAATCCTATTCTATTTAAAATATTCAAAACTAAATAATTGTAATTTATAAGTCATTATTCTTAATAGACATGGCTCGTTGATGGCTGTCCGTCTGGCAGAGTGTCTGTCCGTTCGACCTGCTGTCTGACTATTTCTGGCAACATTCTGGCGCTCGTCTGCTGTATCTTGAGACAGAAATTTCTTTATTTGTGTCTCCGATTTGAATTACGCACACACGATGCGATGCATGCGATTTCATTCGTGTGTGAGTCTTACAATTTTGAATGCTATTTGTTTTATATGTGTCGTAGATTTTTTTCTTCCAAGTGAAATACGTTTTAATTTATGGGCCTTCTGCGTACATTATAAACTCGTGTATTTTACAAGCACTTGGCAGACTTCACCAGGATATGTTGTATTACAATGCGAATTAAGAATGCAAAGGCAGACAGCATGGGAAGATAGAAAGAGAGCGATAGAAGCAAAGAAAGACAGAGATAACGAGAGGGATGCCTTCTGAAAACTAAGTCTTTGATCAACGTATACTTTATTTAAAGCGTTTGTAAAGCGTTTGTTTATTTGTAAGAAATAGTCAAAGTTATTATGGAATGGCTAAGAACAGAAAAATATTGAATAGAAATAATAAATAAAATCTTTTAAATTCATTTTTATCATTTTAAAAATAAGTAAATTTATATTGAATACTTTTTAAAAAATCTGCCATACAAAAAAAAACTTAATTGGCATAATTGTCCAAGATTTTTGGTTACAGTTTCCACTTCCCTGGAAGTTCTTGCATCTTCACACCTAATAAATTCATGAAAATAAAATATAATGCTATGAATCAATCTGAGCTCTGACAAGCGCTAATTAATGCCATTGAACGAGCTCAGACCAGACAATGTGAATGTGAATGTAAATGTGAATCTTTGACCAATGTAAGGCCACTTGACTCAGATTCCAAAAGCCGAAAACCGAAACAAACCGAACCGAACCGAGTATTGCCCTTACCAAGAATTGCTTTTCACCATAAATTGCCAAAGAAATCGAAAGGAAACCGTGAACATCGTAAACAACATTTGCAGTTTTTTTCCTCTATAGTGTTGTTATTGTTGTTGTTGTAGTTCTCCCTTACTTTGCCTTGCTAAAGCAATTTGTAATTTTCCGTATTTCATTCGCATACACTTCATTAACATCCCCTCAGAGCCTGGGTGCTAGCTCCAAGGAAGAAGAGTTTGTTTCAGTTCGCTTCAATGGCTGCTAACCAGGCTGCTGTCAGGCAGGGGGCGGAAAGGGGTGGCTAAGGGAAGGTTGGCAGCTGGGGGTGGGATGCATCATTAGAGTCGTTGAGCATAGTCGTGCCTTGAAATTTACGTCCTTTTTGGCGAAGACCTTCTCTAATTTCTTCAAGGATCCTGCCAGCCGCATATATGCTCGCGTCCTGTAGCATGAGGGGGTGTGGAAGGGGAATGAGGAGGAAGGCTTTCGCATCAGCGACAACGACACAAAAAGTCCTTGGCCAATGACAGCCACAGCCGCCGTGGAAGCCGAGGCACTAACAGATCTAAGAGTCAGGAGTCAGCGACAGGAACCAGGAGCAAGGAGCCAAGAGTAAGCAACAAGGAGGTGGGAGGGTCTCAGGCGCAAGCTGAGACAGGAAAATGTTTTTTCACGATAAAAATGATGGATGACATCATAAATAACGTTGGAGTGCGCCCAAACAGAGGGTTTCCAGTGGTTGTTTATTTCGATATAAATGAAATTCTTCTTTTTTTTTCGCCTTTTCTGCTGCTTATTTTGGCCAGCAAACCGAACAAATAAAAACTTTTTGGGCCCGCAAACAATTTGGCAAGAAAAATACACTTACACACACTCCAACCACACACACACACACACGCCAGATACACACCCATAGAGTTCTCCCTTCAACTAGGCAATGCAAATGCCGAAGCTTCAATGCTCTAACCCGATGATGCTGCCGCTGCTGCTGCTGCTGCTTTTGATCCAAAAGTTCTGCACATAATCAATGGCCATTAAATTGTGGGCGGGGCCTTGATATTGGGCGGCATTTGTAATCACAGTTCCAGTTCCACATTGTATCTGAGATGTTTCCCGTCATAAATATCGAAAATTATTATTAATGTGCCCTGATGTTTCTTAGGCAGCCAGTCAGCAAGTCGGGACATCGTTGACTGAGCTTTTGTAAATTTACCGCACTCGTACAGTGGGTGTGACATCAATAATAAGCAACACAAATTTGATAAAAATCATTAATAGAATTATATGTTTAGACTTTTTCTACTCAAATAACTTAATAAATTTTAAAGCTTCAAAAAGCTTAATACAACTTAATATTGATATCAGTATATTTTGACTAGTTAATGAATTTGTTTAAAAAAAGTACTCTTAAAAGAATGATAAAAATTTATATAAATTATTATGGAATTTGAAGGATTTTTTCTATTCTAAAATTAAATTTTGGCCTTGTCAATAAGGAGTTCATTCGTTTGCTCATACTGAAAACTTCGATTATATAGTCCTTAATATGAATTAGGTTCTCATTCTTCTCTATTAACATTTGTGGTTTGGTTCTCTCTATCTAATTTCTGCTCCTAATCTGCCAAGAGATCTAAGAAAATCCTATCTCAGTTTTCAAACCGATTTTGCTTCAACTAATTGAAATTCTTCCCACTGTACCTTTCACTTTGAAGGACAAAGTCGAGCCGCACACACGGACGTAGATTGTATGAAAGTGAAAGCCTGCCAAGATGTTTCAATGTGTGTGTGTATGGGTGTGTGTTGGTGCGCTTTAATGATATCCTTATAGCCTGCTAAATTTATGGCAAAGCCGCATAAATTTAGACGCGTTCGTTTTTTTTCACGCTTTCACTACAAGGCAAAACCTTATCGTATTTTTATTTTAATGGATTTTTTATCTGCCGCTGCTGATGATGACGTTGCCAGCGTCTTTGGCAACAAGCAAATGGTTGGAGGATAAACAGCACAGGACACACAAGTGCTGGAAGGAAAACAAGTAGAAAGTGGGGAAAACCACAGTGGCCAGAAAGCTGGGCACATTTCTCATTTTATTTAACAGTAAGTTGATGCAGGGAAATGGGATTTAATAAGCCAACATTTATTTTAGACATTATTGATGACGGTTTATTTATCGCGGCCCTACTCCTCTCTACGCTCTTGGCTAGTGGCTCTATTAATGTGGCACTTCCTCCTGACCCTTTGCACTCTACTTATGCGGCAAACTCAAAAGGATTAAGTCACACACAAACACGCACACACACTATGTACACCATATAAACCAAACACACTTGTAGGGAGACAAAGGCGCAGCCAAAAAAGATTCACAGCCGCCGCACAATGCAAAAAGCTTCTCGACATGCTTTTGTGCCCAGCCTCGAATTCGGATCTGTTCCCTGCTCCTTTTCCAGCTTCTATTCCTGCTCCTATCTCTGCTGCTCTTCCCTGCTTCTATCCCTACTCCTTTCCTCTTCCTTTTCCTCACTCATGTTGTCCGACGATTATTCAAAATGCAAGTCACAAGCTCACGTATGTGTGTCTCGCTCTCTCCTCTATCCCACTCTCTCGCTCTCTGTGTTTGTAAATCCTCGCAGCCATGTTGGCGTCACAGCCACAGTCCCCTTTCTTCCTCCTCCCCTCCTCTACCCTTTCACTCCTTTTGCCTTTGGGCTCTGCTCCTCGGCTTAGCTTTAGGATTTGGTGCCGCGGCTGCTGCCGATCCCCCTGCCCCCTGTCACGCCCCTTGCTCCTGCTGCTGCAATTGCCGCATGTAAATTCTTAAAGTAGTACTTAGCGCTATTATTTATTATATTCCAACAGTTTCAACACCTCTCAACAAGTAACGAGCCGTCGAAGGGGTTGCGGGTGTAGAATTCCTCTCAGTTCTCCGCTCTACAGCTGCACTTTCCTATTGTTGCACACTGTTCACATTGTTGTTAGTTCTCCTCTTGTTGTTGTAGTTGTTGCTGTTGTAGTTGCAGTTGTTGCTGCTGCTGTTGCTGCAGTCCTCGGCGATGTTGTGCAGAAATTTATGAATATTGCATGGTAATAAAGCGAAGGATTTCATTACTTCTGCATTTGCAAATGTGTGTGTGTGGCTGTGAGTGTGGGTGTGTGTATGCGTGAGAGTGTGCAGAGGAAAGTACTTTGTTTTTGTGAGTGTTTGAATGATTTGGGTGCCTTTAATTTGAGTCCCAATTGCTGCAGTTTCTAAAGACCACAATTCTAGTGTGTTCTAGTTTACAAAACGAGTATTTAAATTACGTTCTTCATTTACACATATTGCCCTTTAACTAACTTAAAACTAATATTTTATTAACTTACAAAAATATGGCATAAACTTAATCAAGCTTTCAGCATTTTAAAGAATACTTAATTGTGATTTTCAATAGAGTTTAAATTAATCTTCGGATTTTTAGCCACTTATTTGTCCAACTCGTTTCAAAGCCCCAAGTAAATTGTATCATATCTTCAAACTACCCAACCTACAGTTTATTGTTCAATTATTTGAAAAATCCTTAAATAGAACTCACCTAAAAACTAACCAAAAATGCCATAAAGCATCTATTTTAAAACCAACTCGGATGTGAAATTCCATATCAATGGGTGACAAAGACAACGGGTCGCTCAGTGGCCACATTGGCTGTGAAAACCACCGAAAGATTTATGCACCACATAATTCCAAAATGAATCGCGAGTCGAAGGGAGAAAACAAGCAGAAGTTCACTGAGAAACCCAGAGATTTTGACAGTGAGTGAGGAAGTGGGAGAAGTGAGAGAGAGAGAGAGAGAGAGAGAGAGAGAGAGAGAGGGGAGATGGGAGGGAGAAGGGCGCGACACTTACAACCGCCATAATCATTTCAACAAGAATAATTTAAATAATTATTAAAACGATTCCCGAGCGTTGATGGCAGCGTCGACAATTACAAGCGACTTCGAGCTCGAACAGGACATTTGTGTCTGGCAACAGGCCGCCAATTGTTCGTCCTTCCCATTCGGCTGTCCTTTTCCCTTCGTCCTTCATACTCCGCCCCTCGCATCCTGTCAGCTGCGTCTGGTCTGACTTTTGATTGCCTGTAGTGCGTTTGCCTTTTTTGTATTTGTGTGGTCGTGTGGTTAAAAATTAATACGCGGAAGGATATGGCAGGCAATTCGTTTTCAGCTTCTGTTCTCTGGTTCTCTGTTCTCAGCAATCCTCGCATATGAAATCAAAATTACAAACGAAATTCGGCAGCGCATTTCATTGGCTCATAAAAAATTTACATTTGAATAGACGACTGAATACATATATAATATATAGATATAAATATATATATGTTCCTGTTCCAGGACACTGCCGGGCAGCTGTCGCAACGATTCTGCGGTTCGCGACCGCCAGGAAGCTGCGCCAACAATGGCCGCTGGAAGTGCGCCTCCGTGAGCATTTATGTGGCGTATTGTTTTAATTTTCAGCATTACGATTATAGAAATTTATTGTGGATGCATTCAAAAATATATTCAAAGAGCAGAAGAAACTTGTGGAAAGTGGCTTGAAAATATTTAAGTTTTTTACATAAAATAATAATAATAATGTAGCCCCAACTATAACTACTTACCTTTACTTGTCTGCCTGCTCTTCATACCACAGTTGGCTTTAAGATGCCGCACTACACGCATCGTGCACAGTGGGAACAGTTTTCAGTTGTGTCGTGTCACGTTCTGGGCCAGATTCGGAGTCACAGCTTGTGGTTGGCGCGTGTTTAGGCCATGTTCAACGCATTCCCACTTCCCTCTCCATACCAACCGCTAATGGCGTTCGCGCACTTTTGGCTACTTGCACTAGAGCATTTTGTCTTCCAAATTAATTTGGTGTCCAGCATACTGCGCAGTCCTTTTGTGTGTATTACGCGAGTGAAAGAGGCAGCCAAAGAGAGGACAGCAGCAGTAGCAGTACTAGTGCCATCCAAAACCAACATCAGAAGCAGGACATGATTATGTTGAACATTGCAGGCAGAGGAACCGAAGAACAGCAGAGACTGAGGTTCCAGTTTCCATGTTCATGTCCGCACTGCGCTGCTTCGATTCAATTAAAAGAAGAATCCGAATGCCAACGAAATTGCAAATGAAAATGGAAATGGCAATGTATAGCGATAGGAATACAGATAGAGAAAGAGACATAGACGGAGATAGAGATAGAGAGAGGGAGAGGGATGGGGGTGGAAAGGGAGAATTCGCTGGAAGAATGATGTCGCCGCTGCACTTAATGCATAAATTCACTGCTGGACATCGTTCATGATAAATTTGATTATTTTCTGTAATGTTGGCGATTTCCATGTTTCTGCAGTTAATCGATGTGCTAACTTAACTGGCCTCTATAAACATTCGAATAATTGTGAATGAGCCCATTATTACTGCATAGTATTACAGGGTTAATGGGATGTCAGTTGAACTTATTAAGAGTAAATTGGCTAAATATTGAAGAGAATTCAATCGAACGACTTGAGTGACACAATTTGACACTTAAAATTTGAAAGTCTTAAAGAATTTCTTGAAGTCTTTTTAATAAATTTTTATGAAGTCCCCTTTCCTACATAAAATTCGATAAGTTATTGGATATGTTTGATTTATTTTAAGCCCTAAGAAGCTCCTAGTTTCTGTTTACTACTGAAATTCAATTTACTCTTGTCTTAAATGTCTTAAGTATAGTCTACGCTAAACAAAAACTACTTAATCCACAACTAATTAATATTTAAGTATACAAATTAATAAAATGTTTCAATTTAAATGCAAAACAACTTGGCTAAATCCAAACGTTTCAACTATTTGCAATTGAATCTGGAATAAAAGTTGTAGGCTAGAAATAAGACCACATTTGGCAGTTTGCTGCTGTCAAAATAAAAGCCAAATGCTGTTGGCTTTAAATTGTTTAAACATTACGATGCATTGGGGAATTCAATGCAAGTGGCTGGAAAAAAGTTTTTCGGTAGTAAAAAAAAGGAGCTGAATAAAAAAAGGAAAATAGAAAAGGAAAGCCAAAGAAATTCTGAACGTGGCTGGGCAGTAGCAGCAGCAGCAGCAATGGCAGTGGCAACATCCAATTATTTTTCGATTAGTTTCGCTATCATTCTTCAAAAACAACAGCAACAACAGCAACAACAACAACAACAGCAGCAAGAGGAAGAAGAAGAGTATGTATTTGGCGCATATGAAACGGAAGCCAAATACGAACCCAAAACACAAAACTCACCCCTCACAATGGGTAAGGGTAGCAAAGGCAGCAGGAAGGGGGAAACGTTGTGTGTGTGAGTGTGTGTGTGGTGGGAGTATCAACAGAGCGGCAAAGTCGAATATAAATAAATAAAACATACAAAATGGAAATAAATCTAACTGAAAAGCCATAAAGCATTTTCAGCATTCGCAATTTAATATGTTCGAGGGTATTTTTCTCGCACGTAGCGAAGATGAACAACACCCACCACCAACAGCAGCAGCAGCACCACCACCACCACCAACAGTAGTAGTGGTAGATGGAGCAGTAGCAGGAACAGCTCAAGATGGTGCCTGCTGGCATAAGAAGCAGCAAACAGGACGAAGAAGAACGAGCTCGGCAGCTGGACGGACAGACACAATGGACAAACAGCAGCAAAAGAAAAGGAAAAAGGAATGAAAGCAAACGATGGAAAAGAAAGTAGAGAATCGCATTTGGATTCGGATTCTTAGCTTAAGACACTGGGAAAGCAAAGGCAGAGGGAGCAGGACAAAATGGTGCAAGGGGGAGTGGGTAAGGGGAGTTGAGTCGGGAGGGGGATTCGCGAGCGCGCTAAGTGTGATATATTTCCTAAGATTATATAAAATGTTTTATTTGTTCTTCTTGTTGCTACTTTTTCCTCACGTTGCTGTCGTGTTGTTGTTGCTGCTGCCAAGCAAATTGCGTGCGTATCAACGGAGCGGGGAAAGTCGAAAGTGCGAAAAAAGGATATTAGGTGTATATCTAAATATGTACATATATATATGTGTATATAGCTTATATATGTTAAAGTATGTACACATATATAAGTAGTTGGAGCAGCGTCGCAACGAGCGAATGAATTATTTCTTACCCTCATCTAAATTCCAAGTCAGTTTTCCTCCTCTTCTTCTCCTCCATCTTTCACTTCTTCCTCTACTTCTACAATTCTCGTTGTTGTTGTTGTTGCTGTTGTGTTCTGAAAATTGCGAAAATGGAAAGTTTTAGGCATTTGCAAAACAACAACAACATAAATTTAAGGCTGTGTAGAACTACACAGTGGGCAATAATTCTAAAATTTCAGCATATGTTAAAAATAGAAATAGCTGAATGGGAGTATCTAAAGTTAAAGATTAATAAAATTATAAGTATTGAAAAAATTTCAAAAAACATTTATAAAGTTTTTAGGCTTAAAAAATTATTTAAAATTAAATTATATTATTTTAACATAAACTAATACTAATTTAAATATTTTATTTAATAAGCTTGCAAGTTATTCTACACTTCCTTTTTCTACCACAATTTCTATTTCATAATTTATTTTGCAAATTCTAGTACTATTGTTATAATTCTGTTGTTTTAAATTGATATAAATATCTTTTATAATTATTACTACAAATAATAAATAATAATTCTTTCTCCTATTTCATTAATATTTCCTCGAGATTCTACTACTATTTCTACTCCTTTTCCAACAACGACCACTATTTCTACTGCTATTTTTTATTCTATGACTCCTTTAATATTGCTATTAAAAACCAAAACTAATGGCTTAATTATTTTTAAAATTTAGTCGATCTTTCATCGTTTTGCTCCACTGTGCGCCCATTCGTCAATTGTGTCAAACTGGAGGCAGAACGAAGGCAGCTTTTTGTCCACTGGGCATAGGGTTTGATCCGGACAAAAATAAAGCTGAAGATGGCACCAGCTGTGTCCAAGTTGGATTCTTAAGTGGCAACACACATACAAACACACACACACGCACAACACCCAAAAATACACGCACACAGACACATAAATTGTGAAAATGGCTCGCTTAGAAATTAGTTGAAAAGCGTCTTTTCTTTTTTAATTCTAAGTATTCAGTTTGACGCGGGCACAGATGAGAAAATGAGCCTGATGATGTTGCCAATGACCAAAGCTGGTAAAGCACAAGAAAAAAACACAAAACAGAAGTGAAGAACAATTTCCCAAGTTTATGCCAAGTTAAGTGGGTGATGTGCCTTCGCTTGCGCACGCTCACAAATTGATGGGAGGGTGTGGCAAGTGGGCGGGGATCTGGGGGACAAGGGGTGTGGTGTGAGGGGTATCGGAGATGGTCTGAAGATGAATGTGCCACAGCTCTATAAATATGTATGGGATGCTATATATTAAAACCGACTCGACTCGACTCGAGTCAACTCGACTCGACTCGCACAGAGCAAAAACTAATTTCGAAAAATGCCAAAAGAAAACGCAGCAAAATGAAAATAAAAGAAAAGCACAACAACAACAACAGGAGCAACAACAATGAGCTGAGGGCGGCAAGGAACAAGAAAAGGACATTTGTGCTTGCCTTTCCTACTTTAGCACACGGATACGCAGAAGTTGGAGGCAATGGCTCGGTTTTGGTTTTGGTTTCGGTTTCGAGGGTTGCTCGACTGCCTGTAGTTGGAGCAGGGCTCAGGACACAGGTCCTGGAACCGACACAGACTGACAGGCAGGCTGCTGGCAGCTGCTGCTGCTGCTGCTACTTTTCCCCTTGCCACTCCCCCTGCTACTGGTGGGGTACACGAGGGTAATATAACACAACAAAATGCAATAAAGCATTTTGTGGCAACTTGAAGATGTGAGCAGCAGATGCTGATTAAAGGTGTGCGGTTGGGTATGAGTGGTGAGCTGAGGGCATCAGTCGGTGGGTGGTGAGTGAAGAATTCTGCACACATACACGAGCGTTGCAGGCAGAAAAAAAAAAAGGAGGAAGAAAAAAAAGAAATGGGAAAACTCATTTGCCGCTTGCAAGTTGAGTGGCAGCCTGTGGGTGGTTGGGTGGTTGGGCGTTTGGGTGAATAAAATGAATGAAGGTGGGTTATTTACAAGCATGTTTGGAGGGGTGAGAACTGGTGGAAAGAGCTGGCAAGTGGGGAATGGGAAGGAGATTCTTTTGCTCATTTAAATTGCGTGTACATTTGCCGGGCACTTCACACTTGAATACGAAAGTAGATAAAGTAATGTAGGAAACGACTGGAAGTAATTGGCTGCTGCCAGTAATGAACGCAGTCACACACACACCACACAAACACACACAAACGTATTCTACTCATACATCAGTTGGTATTAGCATTTCATAATTGTTAATAAAATAAACAGGAGTTGTAAAAAATATACAAATAAACAATTTACAATAAACTAATGGCATCAAATCAAAATTTGATTTTTCTGTATAATAGAATTTTAGATAGGAAACTCAACTTTTTTTATATAGACTATAATATTTTATTATACTTGACAGTGTAAATACCCAATTGCCATAATATATTCCTCCATCAATATTACGTATACGCACTTGAATTAAATACTCGCTACAAAAATGACTTCTGTTTTATTACATGTACAAATAAATTTAACCTTTTCACAAAGATATCGGCCTGATAAAGGCGATAAAGGGAGCAATAATAGAAACTAAAGATTTGACAGGCACTGAAGCAAACCCCCTTGATGACATTCTTACTTTTGTGTAATGCAAAATTGTGCGAGGAACAGCTTCATAGGGGTCATAGGAGCGGTCCAAACAGTTGGCTCTCAGATCATTAATGTATCTCAGAGAAATGTTAAAACAATGCAAATCCGAGTGCTTAAATCTGATTACTTTGTAACGGTCATCATTGCGCTTTCCCATAATAAAATGTGACATGGGCACAACCGTAATTGAATTGTATTTGGTAACAGGTGAGGAGAAGAACGAGGCCAGAATAGTACCATCTGCATCACCTCCCGACTGCCACAGTGAGTATGGCACATTTTTTGCGATCCGGTTATCCGACCATCGGATTACGTTATCCGCGGAAACTCTAGCTGAACATAAAAATTTGAACTCACTCCCTGCGGCATATCTACAATTACCAGAGTGTTTTGCAAATGTTCGATATAGAATTGTGTACGACTCGATAACTCTGGACAATATTACTGCGATTATCAAGAGCAGACAGTAGCGATCCATCACACGCCTCTTGCTCTTTATGTGTAATTTTGGGTTTTTTTTTGGTCTGTAAATATTTCTAAAATAATTAAACTGATAAGAAAATCAAAACAAACTTAGCAATTATTAAAAAAAAATATAATCAAAGCATTTTTAGCTAGCTGTCTTCTGTGTAAAGTACCGCCCTTCTGCTGCTCTCTAGGAGATCCACTTTGTATGTAAGCCTCATAGCGAAAGGTGCAATAAAAAGCAGCAAGTTGTTGTTGTTTTCGCTACCTGTTTTGAGTACTTGTAGCTCAAACCTTACTCATCAGATCTGTCTTTTAAATATAGCGAAAGCGACGCGAATCGTGTTGAGAATCCACAAAATGTTAACTTGCATTTCACAGATCGGAGGATAGGGCGGTAAAAGTGACATGCAGTTCTTGGCAAGCGATTGCGTCCTCTCGACCACGCCCTCCTACGCCCAATATTGGCCAAAAAAGGTAGGCTAAGCCAAAAGGCTTTCTACGGCTGTTGACGCTGTCTAATGGCAGTTTCGACAGCTTTGGATTTGATTGCTGTCGCCGCATAAAAATGGAGTCTCGACTCGAGATCGACATGTGGCTGGTGAGGCATGGTAATGTGGTTGTTGACACTAATTATAACTGGAATTGCATGTGCCTGGCTGGGTGCCTGACTTGGGCGTGCGTTTCCCCATTTTCACAGTTCCACCTTTCCACCTGCCACTCGGTCAGTTTTCAGTTTTTCATTATTTTCATGCTGCATTTAGCTCACGTTTTAATTAAGTCGTCGGAGTCGTCAGAGTCGTCGGCATGCTCGTCAGAGTCGACACAGTCCACAGTCCATAGTTGCGATTCCTCGGGCTGGGATCCGGTACGGAGGGGAGGCAGGGCGTCCACTTGCTGCGCTGTGGTTACGTTTGTTGTGCGACGTTGCTGCACTTGCATGTAAATCTGCTCATCATTGTTGATGGCATATTACAATGCACTGCTCCTGCTACCTGTATCCCCTACCCCCACCCCTGCTCCACTCTCTTTCCCCCTCCACCTGCCCACCCAATCGTTGCCACGCAACGAAATGAATGCGATTTACAGTCGTTGCATCTCCGAGCTGCAGTTGCAGTTGCTGTTGCAGTTGCTGTTGCAGCCTTTGGCATTGTTTTCTTTTTATGGATTTTCACTGAATTTGCTACTTGTGTCCGTTGACACGTAACGTTCAGTTTTTGGATAATGTTAACACAATCTTTGCCTCTGTTGTTGTTGTTGTAGTTTTATGTTAATTTAGTTGTTGCTGTTGACGTTGCCAAATTGCAAAAATGCTTTGGAATTTTTATGATTGTGTGTAGCTTGTTTATAGAGAAGATACTACGTATATGTATTTCTATCTAACAAATGCCTTCAACTCAAATTCAGACCTACCGCACACACACTCCGAGTGCACAGAACAGTCAGCTTTGATCTTCTGTCTGTCTGAATTATAAATAAAGATTTCATCATCTGGCCCCAGACAGTTTGGACTGCAACGCGTTCCGCTGCCAATTACTACAGAAAGAAGTGGGCGGCGCAGTGTTAGGGGGTGTGGCAGGGCGTGTATATTGGATAATTGGATTATGCAGGAACACATTTGAAATTTACTTTATAATTTTGACACGTGCACTTGAATATGACAGACTTTATGGGTATTTATGGTATTATCATTATCATCTTGTGTTTGGCATATCAAAGTTGCCTGTATAAGGAAGTAAACCTTATTTAAAACTATAATGAGTAAACTTATGGAACTATTTCCTAGAAATGCAAACCACTACAAATAAAAATCCCATCTACATTTCTCCAGATAGAACACATATATCAAACCGTCCCTGAGCAGAGGATAATTACTCTTTAAGTTTACTAGGGGACGTGTTATTGCCAATTGGCCATTGGTTTCCTTATGTCCCAGTACCAGATTTCGATTGAATCCATTGCATCAGCTGCAAAATGCACTTGAAATACCAAAATGAAAACGCAATCTGAGTACACAATGCACTAATTGAGGGCAGGACTGAGGGGGGAGGGTACGGAAAATGCAAATGAAAAATGGAATAATTGTGGATGGCAGTGGAAAAGGCTTTCGAGAGACAGAACTCAACCCTCTGCACAAATCAAAGTGGCAATCAGAGAAACTACAGATTGACATCTGTCTGATTTGCATCTACCAAATTCTATATTGGGGTAGTTGTATCTCGAACTACAGCTATCTACCACAATCCCCGATGACTCTTCAGCTGGTGGCCATAAGCGATTAAGTTTGTTGGTCTCCGGGGAGCAAGGAAAACTCAGCCAAAATGGCTCAAGGAAACTTCAATGTGAATGTGTTGATATTTTCCAAACATTTTCGAAATTGAGCGAAACCGATTTCCCACAGGATTCATCTTGAACTGTGTGTGTGTGTGTAGTTGTATCTCGGCCAAAAGTTTCCCCGTCAGTCAAAGCAAAACAAGTGAATTCATTCTCGGCATCGGAATCGTAATCGGAGTAGGAGTTGGAGATGGAGTCGGAACCACAGACCAAAGCAAGAGCAACCCACAATACTCGAAATGAAGAAAATGTGGTTTCGGTTACGGTTTTTCACTGTTTTTCTGCTCTCACTCGAAGCCCAAAAACCCCAAACCAGCCAAACATCCAAGTGGGCGGAACTCCTCCCCCCAAAAAGCCCAAGGCTTGTTTGTGCTTCTGTGTTCATGTTGTTGTTTTTTTTCTTTTTTTCTTCTTTTTATGGAAATTCACGAAAAGTTTTCGTAGGCATTTTCTTTATGCTGCTTTTGCTGTGTGGTTTTCAGTGGCTCGAAGTTTTGTCTTGACTACCATTTCGGTCGGCCTCCTTCATTGCGGTTCCTGGTGCTCCTTGCTCCTGGTTTTCTGGCATTCATTTGCTGATGTTTCTGCTGCCGTCGCTTCTTGTTGTTCTTGTTTATTTTATCATTATCATTGGCAATTTCTTTTAAGTGGTGCCAATCTTTTTTCACTTGTTATGCCCAAGTTCGAGGGGATTACCCAGCTCTCTGAGTGGCTGTGTCTGTGCGACTGTGTGTGTGCAAATTTATTATAGTCATTTTATTCAATCGACAAATCGGAAGTGATTTTGAATTCATTATAGTGGGTGGACACAACTGTCCTTCGTCTCTCTCTCCCTCTAGGCCTGTAGTTTTAGTGTTCCCTACCTACAAGCAAGTAGAAGGAGGCATCAAAGTGGCATGTGTATACGAAATGAGACTCAATTGATGATATTTTTAAATGGCCTAGAAGTAAATCAGATTTATACTTGTGTTATATGTAGTCAAATATCTAAACATAGGCTTAGTTTAGTTAAACATTCGATATTTGAGGTGTGTATGTAACTAAGATTGGTTAGAAGTAACTCTTGAGTTAATAATATAATAAAAACAAAATTTGTTATAAGACACTTCGTTCTTTTATATATGAGTTCCCTTGTTCCTAAACATTTAAGCACAGATTTTAATTGAATTGTGAATTGTTTTTTTGATCGAATATGTTTTATTTTTATAGTTGGGTTTTTTATGCTCTTAGTAGCTCAATCTAAGCTTTAGGATTGATGCACTTTTCCTTTTTTTACTGCATATTTGCAGCGCATTCGCAGCAGCAGTTAATAAGCCTCTCAGACGGTCAGTTTGGCCAAGGCTTAGAGTTAACGGCAGAGCCAAATGAGCGCATTGACCTCATAAATTACACACCCTTACACACACACACACACTCAGTCCGTTAAGATGCAACTGAGAAGAGCGACCGGCTTATGGCTTTAGCGGGGAAATGGCATTTTCAATGGCACTTTTGTTGGTGGTGGTCTGGCATTTCCCAGACTTGCACTTGCACTTGCACTTGCACTTTCTCCGCACACTTAATGGACAATTAACCTTGATTCCCGACTGTGGTTCATGTCTGACCTTGCACCACTAATGCCACACGTCAAGGCCACTTGCTGCTCTGTGGCAATTGCAACAATTAATGCATTTTATAACTGCCCAAAATGCAGTTCAGGTTCTGATGCATTATTACAAACACACGCGAGCGTCGCTGGATAATTACTTTACCATCCACCGTTGGAACCACCTGCACCACTTGTGGTAATAATGCCACTGAAATTCCTAATGCTTTGCTGTTCCACTTTCTGCCTTTTACTGCACTGTTTGCCTGGACATTGGCCCTCTTTGTTTGCTGGCCATGTCCTTGCTTCAGGTGTGTCTCAAACGAATCGCTTACTTTCGCTTTTCACGGTCAGGTCTGCTTCTCAAGGTCTGTTTTTGGGTTAGCAGACGACTTTAAAATCATTACATAATTTTGTTTTAATTTCTAGACATTTAAGTGATTATCGCTCATAAAACTATTAACTATTAAGTTAGATGTGGATAAGGAATTTATACATATCACTTGTTGAAAAGTTCTACGCTTCTCCAACATATAAAAGTAATTTACCATCAAATTTAATTAAATATTAATACGACCCTATTCTTATAAAATTACCTATACTTTATCCATTTAACAATAGCGCATAATGTGCGATTTGGAGCCTTAGAAATGTTGTCCACAATGCCGGAGATATATGGTGCTCATAATGAAAATTGTAATGACGGATATTTATCAAAAATCGCTGGTGTGTTTGTGCGCGAGAGAGGGCATGTATCTGGTATCTTTATATCTTGAGCGGCACACATAAAAAACGATACAGATACAAATAAAAAATGAATATGTATGTGCGAGTATTTGATAATTTTTGTGGTGTATCTTGGCCATGAACATGAATCTTTTTGGCTCGCAGCAAAGTCAAACCGGCAAAATAAAATAAAAGAGAACAAAATGCCAAGTCAAGACACAGGCTGATTTTATACATGTATATGTACAGTATATATACATATATGCGGCATGGAACTGGGGGATCATCTTCAAGTTTCTGTTTTTCTTTTTGGCTTTTTTGACCGACCGTCCGCTGGCCATAAATCTTTGTGTATATTGGACTTTTAGACGATATCAATGAAATTGTATCTCTTTATCCGCATTATTATAATATACGGATGCGAATGCTTTCGCGCCCGCCTGCGACTGTCCCCAACTCTCGGCTCCAGCTCTCAGCTTTCAGCTTTCGGCCTGGCCAACAACAGAGCCAACATGGCCCACCTGCCCTTTCTCCCTTCCACTCACTTCCCACTTCTCAGGATTGCTCTGTTCTGTTCTGTGCACATTTGCAGATACTTCACGACATTATGAGATATTATTTATATACTTTTTTTTCGGCATTCAGGGGGAAGCCTTCCCTTTCCATCTCCCTCACTCTCTTTCCTTCTCTCGCTCCCTCTTTCGCTTGTTTGGGGCCTTTCTAAATACTTAGTTATGTATATTTCATTATGGAGCCCGGCTGGCCAGGACATGCCTAAGAAAACTGTCTGAAAAATTCTCATTTTGATTGCAGGACAAAAGGCATTTCACGTGCGGGTGCCACAAGATAGATTGCCCCGCCTTGCATATTTATGTGCGAAATATCTTTGATACAAGCAGCTCCTTATGCTGCGCCACATGGCAGTCACTTCCCTCTTTTCTCGCCTCCTTCCTTCTCATCTCTTTCAGTTCCTTCTACTTCTTGTGCGCATCCTTGAGAAGGCAGCCCCAAAATTCCATTAAGCGAGCAAGTTGCTCTGAGTTTACCCTGCAATGCAGAGTGTGGTGTTAAGGGTTTATTAGTTTAACGGAAGATAGTAAGTAAATTGTTTACTTGTGGGTTTATCCTTTTATTCTATATGTAGAAAACTATATTAACAAGCACCTTTTTAGAAATGTATGGCATATTTCTTTAGCTGTATTTACAGGGTATCTTTTAGCATGGTTCTCCGAAACCAAAACCTTTACAGAAGTTATATTTGTGGATGGGTCTTGAGACTCGCTGCGGTTACGGGACCATCTGGGGATGATGCAGCCACTCAACCACCCAGATCCACTCACCCACTCATTGTCAGTGCCACCAACAACAACAACAAAGAGAAGAGAAACAGCAGCAACAACAACAACAACAATTGACGACACCCAGAATCACAAATCATATAGATAAGAGCACACAAAGGAATTTATTTCTATTTTGGCATTTTTCGGGCTTTCATTTTGCTTGTAATTTTTTTTCCTTTTGCCTCAAATGCTGTCACTGATATTATTGTTGTTGTTGTATTTGTTGTTGCTGTTTAACTTGCTGTTGTTGCTGTGTGTCCTTCTCCATCGATATTTTCGGCTATTTTCACCCCAAAGTTATTGCGTTTTAGATTTTTTTTCTTTTATTTATATACATTTTTTTTTGCCTTAGATTCCGAACGCCTTGGGCGAATCCTTGACAGCACCGGAGTCCTGGGTCCAAGTCCCGGCATCGGCATCGGTCTCAGTCTCAGTCTCGGTCTCGGTCTCTGGCACGCACCGGAAGCGCCGATAGCGCCATGTGTCGAGTGCGTGCGTGCGTTGCTCGCGTGCGTGTCCAGGGAGGGGCATGGGGGAGGGGGTAGCAAGGCCTTCGGTGTGTGTGTGGGAGTGTGTGTGTTGGTATGTTGTGGCGCCTTAGGGTGTTGCCACATCGTATTTCACCACCCAGAGAGGCAGACCACCCTCTGCCTCCCTCCCACTACATCCCTCTCGCTCGCTCTCTCTATTTTCCTATCTCTTGCTATCTCCCTCTGGCCCTGCCCACTTCCATCCATCTATCCAAGTTGTAGGCGTTCCGCTTCTTTCATTTTAATGGCGCACACGCATTTGCTTTCGATACAATAGATATGAACACACACACCACACACACCACACACACCGTACACACTCTCGCACACACACTATTCCAACTATACATACATGGGCGTTGTCGTATTTTATTTTCACTCTTTTTTCTTGACTTTAATATTTTTCATAATCATATCATTAGATGCACCCAATGGGCATAGTTTTAGACCCACTGGGGAATTTATATGCCCGATAAGATAATAATAAAAACAAATAAATATTAACACGCACACTTAAACATAGCTACTCCCAAGATTAACATAATTTTCACTGTAAGTCGATCCAAGGCAAATAATAAATTAATTTCTCATACTTTCCCACTTACCACATTATTTTAATCTAATAATTAAGTGTCTGTTGTCAGTGCTGATTGGACATAAATGAATGTTTTGTATATTGTTGGAAAGTATCTTTGATTTGTATATTTAAAAGTGGAGGCTACTGATTTGTAATACTCACATAAATTTAATTTAACTCTAATAAGTGTAGCTTATTAAGTATAAATTTATCATGGGAACTAGAAGTTGTCACACATTTAAACCATTTCAATTAGAGGCTAATGTCAAGTGTCATGATCCAACGATCCATTGAAATCGTTGTAAATGAATACAGTTTGTGATTCGTGTCATTTCTGAAGGTATTAACGTATACTCATTGTCGGCTGACGCTTTCCATTGTTGGCCAAATGTAATGTTGGCCAAAGTGAAGTTAATCAAAATTGTTGACACTCGCTGAAGCATAAAACGCCCACTGCCACGCCCACTGTGGCCCACTGGAAATATATACATACAAAGTAAGCAATTGATGTTAGCATTAGCTCAGCTCAAAGACAAATTATGATAAACGACCATTAAAATGTTGTCATATGTTCACATATGTCTACTCTGAGTCTCCCTGTCCGTCCTTCTGTCCCTCTATATGTCTCTCTATCCATCCGTCTGACTGTGTGTACTCTTATTCTCATTGTTGTTGTGCCTGTTATTACTGCTGTGCTACCGTGCGCCGTCAGTTGGCGCTTTATTTATTGACTCACCTGATCAACTTGACTGATTATTCGTATGCATGCACAGTCTGGCACAAAGACCAAAACGAAAACAACAAGAGCATAAACTGAACAACATAGACTACATGAAACAATAACAACTACAACTTCATTCAGAACAATTGCAAAAAGCGTATAGCAACATAGATTTTATGTATTTTTTATGACTTAACAAGAAACTGATTGAGTTTGACGACACTTGAATTATGCAAATGTTGGCAAATTCATAAGAAAAAAAATCTATAAAAACTTTTCAGGGATTAATGTTAAAAGATCAATTTATTTGTTTCTTTAGAAAAATTAAAGAAATCAATTCTGTCGTGACTTTAATATTATTATAATATCGTGTTAATGAACTTTATAGTACAGAACAATGAGGTTTTTAATGAGTACATTAAAGTAACTTTAGAACACGTCTAAAATAATATTTACCACATAACAAATATAACTATTTATATCCAAAATATTATGTACATATATTGTTTGCTTAGTGTTTCTCTGGTGAAAATAAATAAAAGGCTTCTTAATTAGCAAGAACAACATTTTGTTGAGGCCACAAAAATGTTGGATATAAATAATGAAACTAAATTTGATATTAAATAAAAAAAAATCTTTTTAAAAACGGACTGCAATTGAACTAACATATAAGTAATTTACATATATTTCACTCAAGTTCAGCTAAGGACAGCGATATTGAAAGCAGATCGATGTGGGAAACAGAGCGAGGGCTGCGACAGGGACATGAGCGGAACCAAGAAAAGGGACAGAGCCTGAGACGGGGCAAAGGGCAGGTGCGGGCTTTTAGGCAACTCCACTCGAAAGCAAAATCGAAGCGACATGCGAAACAATTCAAAGTTTCACGTCGTAAATTTGGCGTTGGACTTCATCGATCACTTTTGGGCTGCTGCTGCTGTTGTTGTTGTTGCTGTTGTTGCTGTTGTTGCTGTTGTTGCTGCTGCAGCAGGTTGACTTATTTGCCCGATTGCCGAGCCACAATCGAGCCGAGGACGAGCAAGAGACAAGCTGGGACCCAGGCATCCAGAGTCCCGGATCCAAGGGCTGAACGGCACGCGCGTCTTGTTTTTCTGAATGTCGCTATATCTGTTATTCTTGTTGTAGTTGTTGTGATTGCCGTTGTTGTTGCTGTTGCTGTGGTGGTGGTGATGGTTTTTGCTGCAATTCGCTGAAGCGGAAATGGAGACCGAGGGCGCCCGCTGGCGGCATGTGAAAATATTTTCCAAGGTGAACGCCACAAAAAGGACAAATCCAATGCAAAACGAGCCGCAGTCAGAGTCAGAGTCAAAGCCACAGCAACACGATTCCAGCTGAGCACCTTGCTGCTGCCCCGCCTCCGCCCACCAGGTATCCCTGCACACCTTCGCCCCTTTCATGCAACCCAATTGAATGATTTAGAGGCGCACAGTTGTCAAAGAGCAGCGATGCGTACGGGTCCACAGCAAAGGACTGTAGTGGTCTGAGGACCTGAGCTTTTGGTCCTGTGTTCCAGAGAAAAGTATTCACATCCGCATCCACATTCACATCCACATCCACGTGGTTACAACGTTGGTGGGGCGCCAAGTACGCTTTTAAAACCGATTCATCCGCTCCTCAGATATTTATTGCTTCACATAATTGAGTGTAAAATTGTTCGCAAGAAACTTAAAAACAGCTGCCAAAGTCTGAATCCCGCATTTAAATTATGGATTCAAATTGAATAACTTTAAGAATATTCCCAAAAGATCTTCCATGTTCCCTTTAATGAAAGATTATTGGCATCAAGTAGAATAGTTTTGACAGTATGAAATGCACAACTTTAGATAAGTGAAGGTACCTAACAAAATCCGATATATAATTGAATTATTTTAATATTTTCATTTGTTTCGATTTGAGAAAATATTTAATTTATAATTTAAAATTTTTCTATTTTTGAAATCTTCAGTAAAATTAAATATTTTAATTATAATGAAAATAAATTGAAATAAATTCAAAATAAAACACATCTACCCACTTGAAACGGGCTCTAAAAATAACCAAAGAAAATTCTGCAAAGTTTCCCTAGAAAAAGCTCGTTTTAGCCGTCGTCTTTTTCCTCGTGCAAGGCAGACAGCAAACGGCCAAATGATTTTACACTCCGACCAAAGCCGTCGGATTGCGCTCACAACGCGAACAGCGACGCCAGAGCAAATGCCGACGTCGATGCCGAAGCCGAAGTCGATGCCGACGTCGACTCGGTCTGTAGGTCTGCTCGGTGTGCTGCGTAAATTTATGTGAGAAATCCCATTGAAAAGAGCAACGCGGCCGCTCACGACACAATAAAGCAAAATAATGGCACATTCGTCACACTTAACGCGGTCCGCATGTTGCCATCCTTGTTGCGCCTAGGAGTCAGCGCTCGTGCGCACTCGCTCGCACGCACACACACATGCACACACAGGCAGCGTCATCAGCGTCATCCATCTTGGAGTCGAGTTGTTGGTGTTGCTCTCCGGCAGGCGGTCGAGCAAGCGACAGCCGAGAATGCTTTATGAGCGCACTGCACGCCGCAGCGGCTCCTCCCTGTTTGTCGACGCGTTGCCAATTGGTGGCGTCGCGACGCTAGCAGAGGCAGTGACAGCGGCAGAGACTGGCCGTGGCAGAGACAGCACAAAGTTGGCCAACTTTTCGCTGGGAGCTGTTAGTGAGTCGAATTGGAGGCCCTTTTTTTTCGGGCAGCATGTTGCACGTGGAGCGTGTTGTAGCCATAGCAGCTGCTTCTCTTCTTCTTCATCATCATCATCATCATCTTGTGCTGCTGCCGCTGATCTCATGCACTCACGCTCTCTTGTTCTCTTGCTCTTACGCTCTGTGCGGCCAACAGCTGTAGCCAGAGAAGAGAGCAGGCCAACGTGGTGAGCGTAAGAAAGAGAGAGATTCTGAACGAATTCGCTCACTTAGGGTGGTTCTGTTGTGCAAGTGTGCGTATGAGTGTGTGTGTGTGTTCGTGCGTGTCTATTTGTCTGCTTGTATGGGTGTGAGTGCGTGTTGTTTGTGTTTTGTGGAGATTGTACGCCATGATTGTTGTGCCGTCGGCAAATGAAGATACCAGATATATCGGCAGCCATAATTCTCTCTTGAAAATGGCTCGATTTGGGAAATATGGAAAATTTTTTAGTACCGGGCAGTTGATAGAAGAGTTAGTGTAATTTCTACATTTTCTACTAAATAAATTATTTGTGATTAGACATTTGGACAGGTAAATCATTAGGCAATTTATTAAGGATAACATACTGATTAGGTAAGCTGAAAAGACTTGGATTTTATGCAATAGTAAAAGCTGACTAATCATAAAAAATTGTTTAGAAAATTGTATTTAAAGTGTCAGTTAACTTTGTTATTAATTAAACTTAACTCTGACTTAAAAACATATATTTTAATTTAATTAAATGCTGAAAACAATAGGAACTTGTTTGTTGTTAATAAATCAATAGCTATACAAGTTTTACTAATTTTAACAAATTATAATAGAAGAATTGAAGACCAAATTAAAATAAAAATAAAATAAAAACTAACATACCAAAATAATAACCAGTAAACAGTTTCGCATTCCCCGACTATTTTGGCTTAGAGTCAAAGCCAACTACAAGTTGCCGCAAGAAACTGCTGTGCGAATCTGCGACACAAACTCGACTGGCAACTTGCAGTGGGCAACTGGCTGTGCCACAAGCTGCGGCAAAGCCCTGGCGAACGTAAATTTCGCACTCATTCAGTCACTCACTCATACACTCAACGAGCGCAAACTGCGAGCAGAAGATACATTTTTTTTTGCGTTGCTTTGCTTCGTACTGACTGCAGATACTTTATGGGCAGCGTTGACGCCGGCGTTGACGTTGACGTTTACGTTTACGTTTACGCTAGCGTCAACAGCGGCAGATCGTAAATAACGTCGACTGCGCGGCTGCGGTCTGGTCGCTCTCTCTCTCTCTGACGCTCTCTGCCGCTACTTGCTGCCCGCAGCTCGCTGCTTGCTGCCTGCTGTCGGCGCATGAGTTTCTTATAAGATTATTTATATACTGTTTTGGGGGGCGCGCTGCTAGCGCTGTCGCTGACTGTGACTGCGCAGCCGGCGTCAGCTGGCGCGTCGCTTCTGGATTAATAAGGAGTTCTCGCTTGGATTTTCACATGTATATGCTTTGAATTGAATGCTTTATGGGTTTAGTTTGATAGAAGTCGTAAAGAAATCAACATCACACAATACAAAACGCACCCGTGTACTATAAACCGTGTATGCCACACGTTGCCCGTTGTCGTCGTCGTCGTAGTCGCCGTAGTCGCCGTAGTCGTAGTTGTTCTTGCTCTCGTTCTTATTCTTGTTCTCGTTCTGGTTGTTGTTATTGCTGTAATCGACGTTGGGGGCATCTTTGAAATCAAGAGTAGCAGCAGCAGCAGCAGCGGCTAGAGCAGCAGCAGCGGCATCTTTTGGTTCTGTTGTTTGCCCAAACTATTCGGTCGCCTGCGGTCGTCGTGGTCAAATCGTCGCCCGCCCGCCCCTTTTGACACTCCATCTGCCCGCCAATTGACAGCTCATAAAAATCGTAAAAATCATCAAAATAATCATAACAATAATCGTAAAAAATTAGAGCACTCTCGCAGTCGCAGTCGTAGTCGCAAATTGGCCACAGCCAGACACAGAAGAAACTCGCGCGCGCTCTTCTTCTATACCTATAAATTCTTCGGTTCTAGCCAAACTCCCCGCTTGGTCTTTTGGACAGATTTTTTATGATGTTGACCCACGCTGTAGATACTTAAGAGCCCATTAACGCCTATGTCTATGTCTGGCAGGTGTAGAACTCGGCGAACAAATTGTGCAATAAGTGAAGTTACACTCGATACACTCTCATACCAGTTTAAGCCAAGTTAACGGGTATACTATCAGAGAGAGTTCTTAACATTTCTAGTCTCAAAACAAGCAATATTTACACAAACCTAGCAGACAGCCAAAAAATCAAATTAAAGTAAAGTAAAACAAAGTCAAAGTGCGCAGAAACATAAAACAAAAGTAAAGCAAAAATTCGACAGAAAAAAAGTTCAAATAAAAAGAGTAAAAAATAATTCAAATAAAAGTTTGTGTGATAAAGTTTTTGGCGCACGTGCACAGCAAACTGCAAGTTGAATTTCGTAAGCGTCGAGAATCCACGGATTTGGCGAATCAAATTGGATATAAATGGTAAGTTCTTGCCACTTTTTGTGGCACGTAAATTCAACACTTCATAAGTCACAAGTGGCCCAAGAACATCACTCAAATTGCAAACTGTTGACAGGCTTATTAGACATTTGCATAAATTTCGGAGCTAGCTCCGAACTCGAACTGGAACTAGTTGGAGTTGGAGCTGGAGCTGGAGTTGGTCACGAGTAATGGCCGCTTTGAACTTGGAATCATTTTGAATTATTGCACATATCCTGGGCAACATAGTTTCACTTCCGCATGCGGCAGCCATTCCACACACAGGCACACACACATACAACAACACACACACACACACACGCTTACACACAGAGACCAACAGCCTTTGCATAGAAAATTTATGCGGCCATTGTTGCGGCGCATTGTCCTTGTTGTTGTTGTCCTAGTTGTCTGGCTTCTGCATATTTGTCGCACTCTCTGTCTGTTCTCGCTCTCTCTCTCTCTCGCTCTCTTCCATTCGCTCTCTCTTTGTCTCTTTCCCTGTGCAGATTTATTACATTTCATATTTAAAATTCACTATTTTTTTTGCACAGTTTTAATAAATATTTATTTGATTCGTTGTTGATTTGTTTAATAATGTTTAATGAACATTACTTCACTTTATTTCTGCTGTTAACGCATTTGTACTGTACATACAACAAACAGTCCATTTTATTTTGCCAATTTCTGCCATCAGATCATATTATTTTCTCATAATTTATCGATTTAATCAGCTGGAAATGTTTCAATGCTGACAAAATCATAAACTCGGCCTTTCTCTCGATCTACCCGTCTCTCTCTTCAGTCAGTTCTGTTTCTCTTTCTATTTGCATTGGCAAAAAGTTCATGATTTATGACTCGGACAGAAAACTGGAGACTGGAGACTGAACTAGCATTTGTGAACTGATGCATTTCGTATTGTCACTTGCTTAAATCTGATTTAAAATTTAGGAATTTACTCAAAGAACTTTAATTTAAAAAAATATTATAATTTTTCATAATTATTTCTTTAATTAAGTTTTCAAATATATACAATAAATTAACTGATTCAATTATTTCAACTGGTTTTTCAACTTTTTTTAAATTAAAATACTCCTTAAATTAACCCAATGGAATTCGAAAGTAAACATACTTTTATTTATAAATCTTATTCAACACTTTCAATATCTTTATTTAAAATAATAGCTGATGACTAAGAAGTACCCGAAAAGACCAAGTTTTTAATCAAATTCACACATTTCGACATGATTTATGACTTAAATAATCTCCCTATAAAAATGGCGACAAAGTCTTTTGTAAAAACATTAATCAATGCCGTCCAACGAGCGGAGAAAACCAAATCCAAAACCAAAATAAAATCAAAACCAAAACTAAGCAACAAAAGCAAATGATATTTGAACGAAATCGATAAATGTATTCATAAAGGTTTAAAGCGATTCGGAAACAAAGAGCCTAGAGCTCTGAGCTCTGAGAAAACAATAAACAAAACTTGTTTAGTTAACGCATTTGAAATTAAAATTAATTTTAAAAATCATTGATAAATGGCGACATGAAGCGGCTAATTAATCAAATGCAAAACCTAAAACAGAAACAGAAACGAAGCCTAAAACAAAACAAAAACAAAGTTTTACATTTATTTAATACAAAAACATTCAGTTAAATTTTTCTAAAACTGTTTTAATTTTTTGTAAAGCGAACAAAATGTTTATATAAACGAAAGATAAGAAAACATTTTAAAGTGCAACGAAAATTAAATTTATTATTAATTTTCTTCAAGAGAAAAAAAGCCAAATAGAAGCCATGAAATATTAAAATATTTTAGTTTGCATAATAATAATAAATTAGTGACTAGTTTCTTGAGTTTTAAATTTAAATGTATCTTCTTTATTTAACTTGTATCTCAGAACTTAGTTTATTTTGCTTTTCTTAGCTTTGACAACGTTTCTTGACAAATGTATCTCAAGTTTTTAAATCATTCAAGCAAAAACGATTTAAGTCAGCGAATTTCTAGCGGATTTTGAAAGTGGCAAGCATTCTTTTTCTTGTGGCATGCCACTTGTTGTGGTCTTTTTGCTGTGCCATTTAATTTCTGTGCGGATTTTGATGTAGCTGCAGTACAAAAAGGACTAAACAGCACCCAACCGCTCGGCATTGGGTGGCAATTTGCAGTGACTGCAGTTTGTTTGCCATTTCTCAGCAACTCTCTGAGAGTGTGTGACTGTTGTTGGCTTTGCGTTTTTGGAGCTAGCAGTCAGCGCCTTTACGAGTGCACTCGAAATGTTTTTTGTGGCACCAGCACGGCGTGGGTTCAGTTTGGGAGCTGAATCTGGATTTGAGTATGAGTTTTGGGTTTGAAATTGAGTTGGAGTCAGAGTCGGAGTCAGAGTCGGAGCCAGAGCTTGGGCCGCCCAGCGGGATGCACTCGCAGTGACGTTGCGCCGAGCGGGTGACAATGATTTATGGCAAAGAGATACGCGACAACGAACGCAAAAAGTATGAAAGTAAAAAATGCAGACAGCGAAAGAGAGCAAGCAAGTGAGAGAACAAGAGACAGCTAGAGAGCGAGAAAGTGTTCACAACTGAGACTCAAAATTTAGCTAAACTAACTGGAAAATCCAACTACCTGAAACACTAGTTCACACACCTTAAAGAATTGCCAAAAATGTGTATTTTTTATGCCAAAAATGTCCTTGAAAATGCAACAACAACCAATGAACTGAGGCAGCTGAAAAAGTCAAGTCTGCAGAAAGTGAAAACCTGCTGTGTGGTTTTTCATCTTTTCATCTTTATGCCACTTGCAGTTCTACGTGCACATGTCATAAATAGCATAAAGAATTTTCCAAAAAATCCAAATTATCATTAAGGCATTTAGGAAGTCACCTTGCGAAGGCCGCTGAGTTCTCGATGCTCTGTCTCAGGTTATGCAATCGTCATTTTCTACGGTCATAAAAATTAATATGCGTCCTTCGCTGTGGCAATTTGAGGCGCGTATCTCAACAAATGCATCTTCCTCTTCCACTTCTTCTTGTGACTTTGAACCGCTGCGTTCTCCGTCCCTGGTGCCTAGCCCCTGGCGCGCACCGGACATGACTTTTGGCTTGACTTTGTCCACCTCTCTCTCCCTCTAACTCTCTCTGTCTCGCTTGCAGCCATTGTATTTGAAGGTTACCTGTTTTTACAGTTCTTCTACTTCTATATCTTTTACTTCTTGTTGAAATTTTTCCTTTTTTTTTAGATTTTCAGCGCGAGTCAGTCTGAAATTATTATTTATGAGTTCGCATTGTTGTCGCCGTTTTTGAAAGTGATCTGAATCAAAAAGCCTGGTCGAGATCGCATCGAGCCTTACACACAGTTGGCTATCTTCTTTCAGTTCATTTGTATTTGTATTTGTATTTTTACTTTCAACTGAAAACGAAAATTCATAATAAATCAATTTATTTGTATGCAGTTCAATGTGTCATTTGGCCATAAATCAATTTGTGACTCTTTAGAAGTCCGTGCAGTTTGCATTATGCAAAGGATTAGCAGCTAATCGGTAAAACTGCTGGGAATGTTTGCAAAGAAAATATTAATAAATAGATTAATAAAATAGTTCAACTAAAATGAAAAGAATTAATAATTTTAAAATACCTAAAATAGTTTAAAAAAGTCTCAAAAATATTGAAAATGTATTTGAAATAAATTCTGTAGATATTTTTGTTTTGCTAATCCAAATCTACTCCTCTCTATACTTAAGACTTAAGACATACTTTAAATTTTCCACGCTTTACCACCCACCGCTCAAAAACTAAAACACAAACACTTCAAAGTATACAAAATTTATGATTTATCTGTGTAAAATGGCAATAACTCATACTCAAAAAAGTCGCATATAAATCTGGTTCTGTAAGGAGTCCTGTCTCCAGTCTCCTGCCTCCTACCTCCTGCCTGAAAAAAGTCGACAACAACAACTGTTCCGTCTAAACAGCACCAGAATTGTCTCAATTTTCATGAGGAATTCACGGGATGACATGAACTTGATGACGACATATGTCGCATAACATTTGCATACTGCAACAAATGCCGCAAACTGTGGCAGTTTCTGGGAAGCAGCGGGCGGCAGTGAAAATTCGCCGACGGTAGCCGTTGAATGTGTCCAAACAATGACAAATATGAATATCAATATGGAAATGTATCCGGAAATTTCTTTAGTTTTTTTTTTAAGCAATTAGCTACGCTCTATATTCGGATTTTCTAAATGTGTGTTAAGTTTTAAGAATACACATATCTGTATCTACCCGATTTCAAACGCACACACCGCGCACAGTCACAAGAGACGACAAAAAACTCATTGTTCAAACAGCACGAGCTGAACAAATATAAAAGAAAAAGAATATTCGTAATAAAAAATACAAAAATACAAAAAAAAAACCTGAAAGTGAACCAAATTTGCAACGAAGAAACTGCAAAACGTAGCTCAAAGCTAAGCGGCAAATTTGCAAAACTAAAAGCAGGAAGAAGGCAACAACTGGCTTAGACAAAGAGATACCCTGTAAGCTGACGATTTTCCATCAATTTGTTCCGTTTTGAGATGATTGATTGCTTTCAAAAAGCAGCACCTAAGCCATAAAAAATATTAACAAATTTCTCAACATTTTAATTTTTCAATTCAAAATTAAATGAAATGAATTGACTAAAATCTTAACCATAAATACTTGAAAACTTCTACTGCCATCATAGCCACACTGTCCCCAAAAATACAGGGTATTATAAATGAACAAGCAAAGGCCAAGCGACGAGGTTTTATATATGTTCGTACATACACATAAGTATATGTTCATGTAGATGTCGACATATCTGCCATCTATGTATCTGTATCTGTATCTGTATCTGTATCTGCATTTGTATATACACATTCGTATCTGTATCTAACTTACTAGCCACGGGCAAGTTGGGCACTTGGTTTGCTAGTATTTGTATGTGTGAGTTTCGCATACAAAAAGTTGAAGAAAAAACACATGAAATAATTCGTTTGGTTGCCGTTGCCAGACCGACAAACTACACGAAAATGTCGCTAAAAAAAGAGTAGAAGAAAAAAACAATGTCACACATGTCAAAGTTGTCGCAGAATGACACAAATGTGGCTCGGATTGCTCACCAGCTCCACACACCTCTACCCTATTCCCGCCATTGTCCCCTCATCGGAGTGGACTTGTGTACTTGGACCTCACTGGACCCACGTCGTCATCATCATCGTCTGGAATCGTGTCAACTCGAAAACACGAACGAACCAAGTTCAAATCCCCAAAAACAAAACTGAAGTGAAAAAAAAAACCGCGACTCGCATTTCGTGGAAATTTCACAATTAAAAAGGCACAAAATCTTAGGAAAGAGTTAACCGGAATATGAGAAATCGTGTCAACGTCAAAAGCCACAAAACCAAAACTGAAACTAAAACCATTGTTGATCTGATTTTTCTTTGCCAAAAGCTGTAGCAAAATGAAACGAGTTGAAGAGGAAAAGGTCCAAAGCGTTTTAGCCATTAAATGGGATGATAACTAAATTGCTTCTGATTTTCTGTTCTTACATTTTTGATGTGAGATTTGCATACATGAATTCTTGTCTTTTTTTAACTGCAGATAGAATCGAAAAAAATGTTTTGTTTAGCACTAGAAGCACTCTAGTAATTCTAATTTATACCAGATACTTTTTAAAACTTAATTAATTTTACATCAAACGGTTTTCTAATTTCACTTGATTCATAATTAATTATTCTGAATGATTGCAATATAAAGTATCACAAGTATAGTCTGCAGTGCTGCCAGATTTGCTGCAGAATCTCTAAGTCACCCACCATCAGCAGCCATCATGCTATTCCCATTGCTGTTCCCCCTTCCCTTTTTCTCCTAAGCCATTGCTCGGTTTCGGTGGAGGATGAATCACTTGGGGTGTGAGGAAGACAGTGCAAGGGTGCGAGTGAGATAAACAGATGATTAGAAAGATGGTCGAACAAGAACAACAACAACAAGGAGATGAAAACTATTTTGTAAAATCGAAACTAGCGGGTGAGACCCAGAAACCCAATACCAATACAAATTTCGGATCCCTCAACCCTCATGTGTGTGCACACACACACATACACACACTGCGATTGAGAGAAGAAGCAGCAACACAGACGACAACGACGACGAACAAAAATTAAAGCCCATTAATCATTTTGACTTATTTCTTTCCTTTTTTCGTCTAAAATTAATCTTGATGCCAAGCGTTGCCAAGCAACGCGGATCCCGTTCAAGCGAGTGAGCGAGAGGGAGAGTGAGTGAGCGAGAGAGGGCACTGTAGTGTGAGTGAGAGAGAAGGAGTGCTCTTGTTGTTGCTGTTGTTGCGGGGATTATAAGGGCAGCGCACTGCAAACAACAAAGAAGCAAAAAACTCAAACAAAATTATGAAAGCCAAAAAGATGCGGATGCATAAAAGGCAAAACCAACTGGTAATCAGCTTCGAATTCGCAACCAAAAAAATATATATATGTATATTCAAGCAGCCCTGCCTATCTCCTACTCCCCCCACACCCTCCACTCCACCCCTTTCCGCTGTCGCGTCCAGATTAGCGTGCCGCAGCCACGCCGACGTCTCTTGTCCATTGTTTGGGCTCCGCAAAATTCCCAAAAATAATTTAAAACAGATTAAACCGTTACGGCTGCCATTTGCACCACATTGCGTCCACACACACACACACACACACGCCCCTTTAAGCTGGGCAGGGGGCAGGGGCTAAGACTTAAGTGTGCAGGGAGCGAGAAGGGGGGAGTACACAAGGGATTGGGACTGGAACTGGAACTGGGACTTAGACTGGCACACATGCCCGAAGCAGTGACATTGCGGCCCCCGCAGAATGAATTTGAATTTGACCAAATGTCTTGCGAAACTGTCGTCCTTCTCGTCCTGTCGTGCGCCCTTTGTGCATATGCTGCGAATTTGCCACTGACTGCGAGCAGGGGGAAAGTCAGTTGACTCGAGTGCCGCACCGTTTGGGAAGGGAGACTTTCAGGGGGTAGTGCGCCGAGTGGCATACTTAAGGGCGCGTCAGCGTCAGCGGCAACTGGAGAGCGAGAGAGTGAGAGAGAGAGAGTGAAAACAACAGGACGGCCATAAAACCGTTTAAATCAAACGGCTGAACAAATTGGTTTCCTTCGAGTCGAAAGCTTTATGCGCCAGACAAACGATATCCGAAAGGTCAGGGGAACACATAGGGTCTAGAGGGCGGGCAAGGGTAGGCTTAAGGGTTGGCCAAGTTATGTCTGCAAAATATGTGCGAAATAGTGTACAGGAAATATAATTTACTCACCAATAAGCGAGTAACTTTAAGGCACATGCTTAAATATGAATAAGGAATGAATTGAATTTATTGTCCAACTGTGTTGTGCTTAATATAGTTTAATAAATGAATAGTCTTTTACTTAGCCGTAGATATAAGATATTTATTTCCTACCCAATTGAAGACAACTCAAAGCTAACGACCGATTCTGGAAATTATTGATTCACTTGCACTTTGAATAAGTTATCAGAGCGAAGCGCATGAATTAGTTGCCAATCAGCTCTTGACGCGTATGCGTTTTTCAGTATTCTACTATCAGAATCGCTTCCAGTTAATACTGCCAACGGGCTAAACGCCGCGACTGACAAAAGCCAAGCCAAGAAAGCCCACTCAAAACTGGCCAACTGATTTGCATGTAAATTGTCTAAGGAAGTGATAAACGATGGGCAGCAGAAGCGTACTGCGAACTCAATAAACTGGCGTCGTTATGCCCTTTCCACATATGTACGAGTATATGAAGAAAATCTAATAAAAATTAAGTTCTTATGGATATGCAGATACAGCAGAGGTAACAACAACAACACACACACAGACAGACAGTGTGACAGAGACAGAGAACACACTCCCGTTTGTGACATGACAGAGAAGATGACAAATTGTTGGACTGAGTTGAGTGACAGGCGCGACGGCAACAACAACAACAACTAGCAGACACTTCAAGCTGCAAGTGCACTGCAATTAGTCAAAGTGGCCCAAGGTATGAATAACAGCCACAACAACAACAACAACAACAACTGAACCCACAAAGCCAAGACATTTTGGCTGCAAAAAACCAATAAAAAAATGCTATAAAATTATGAGAAGCCATAAAAGTGTGATAAAATGTTTAGCTACCAAGCGAAGCGTTTGTTGATCCGCCTCTGATGTTGCAGGAAGGTCTCTGTGGCTGCCACTGCAGACACGTAGCTTCACGTGCGACGTGCGTCAACCAGCGGCAATTATGAAGTCCGTGTCCACACCGTCGCCGTCACCGTCGTTGGCGCCCAAACCCAACATTAGCACCCATGACTGAGACCAGACCAGAGCGAGTCTCAGTGCCAGTCTTAGACCCAATCTTTGTCCCCGTCTCAGCCCATTTGTGGCAGGTGTTTGCAGCTTGTTGTCTGCTGAACTGTAGCTGTAGCTGTCGGCTTCAATCGGCTGTCGTTTGAATCAATAAACTCTGATTAGACACAGTCAGTCCAGTCTCGTCTTATCGTTTGCTGCAAATCGTCTGCCAATGCATCCGCAATAAAAAAATCCATTTGCTACTGCGCATTCCAACTAGCCAAAGAGTCGTCTGCAATTATGCAATCGGCAATTTGCAATTTGCAATTTGCTATTGGCAATTGGCAACTGCAATTGGCCACGTTTTGATTCCGATGACGACGATTTCAAGGCGTCCACTGACCACTGTGCGTGGGTCAGTCAGCCGGACACTGTGGGCCCAGACCACTTGGCCAACATCCAGAGATTATCAATGCTAATAAGCCAATAAAATGCTGGTCTTCCCTCTCTCAGTCTTTCTCTGTCTCTTTCTTGCCTTGCCTGCCTACTTAAACTCTTATCTTCAATCATCTAAATCATCTATGAAATGCTGAGATAACTAAATGTTTATATCTCTACTTATTTGCTGGGCTGCTGGGGCGCGTGAGCGAAACAAATTTATAAAAATATAAAATTGTTAAGGAAAAGATTTTTGTAATAGGAATTAAAATTATGACAATTGAGTTATTTTTTTGAACTGAATAAATAAATCAGTTATTTTATGCAGTGGTTAAAACACTTAAGTAAAATGTATATTTGTGCAGTCTCAAGTAGGTGATAACGAACCGTTTAACTGAGTGAATATGCCTTGAATAGACTCACTATTCAGATTTGAAATAATACAGATATTAAAATACTTTAAATATCTGCCAGTTAAAAATATTAGCAAGATAGTAGGTCATTAAATTCAGAGATAAGTCATGGGAGTTAACACATTGTTTTGGAAAGAATTTAAAAAAGTTAACAGAAATGTTTCAATTATTTAAAATATTTTAAGCTATTCAGCTCTAAGTTATTAAACGCTTCAAATGACAACATTTTACGTGCTGTGATATTTAAATGAAGTTTGAAGATTTCGCAATTAATCAACTCACAAAACGGTGAATAGTGCGTGAGTGAGATGACAATATAAACGAATATCAATATAGGAGACTACGAGAGAAATTTGGAGAGCATAAGAGAGTAAACCATTGGCACAGTGGACAGTGGACAGTGGGCATTTAACAGTTGGAGGCAAAGACATTTTATGCAAATAAGATATGTGATATTTTGGCTCTCTTTTCTCTCGTTCTCCGTCACTTTCTGTTAATCTCTCCGCTTTGATACGATTATTCGTATGTTTCGCTTGCAAACGGTAATAAATCTTGTAATCATAATAATTTGTTTCAATGTTAATGCCTTCAAAATATCTGAAAACTCAATAAATAACAAAACTACATGTTCGTGTGTGCTGTTAATGTCATACCATGAGATACTTCATATATCATTCCGTTGCTGCCGCAGTCTCAGTCGCCGTCGCCGTCGCAGTCGCAGTCACAGCCGCTGCTGTGGCTTTTGCTGTAGTTTCTGCATTGGCCAAAAAATAAAAAGAGTAAACCTGATGTTAGCCCTGGCAGGTAGGTGACTTGTGCCTCAATTTTAGTTTTTTATGCAGTTTTTTCCTCATTTTGTTTTCAACTTTTGTGACGCAACCAGCGAGAAATGCAGTGCAAAGGCAAGGGAATAGGGATGGCGTAGGGAAGGGGAGTAGGGGCTGTTATGGCGATTGGGGATTTACTTGACTGTAGAACAAATTAATCCAAAATCAGCAAGAGACAAGCAAGAAATGAAGCAAACAGCAAAGACAACCACATGAGGCGTGCAACGCGTTGCAAGTGGGATGGGGGGTAAGAAAGGGCAAGCAGGTGCCAGGGACACAGGCAGACATTGTGGCCGTGGTTGCTTTGAGGCGCGGCCTGAAGCTCAGATGATGCTCAAGTGTGAGGCCGGATGACAACACTTGAGTTTCGATATCGATATCGCAACTCGCCTGCAACACCCAATAACAACAGCGACGACAAGCACACACATGTATCTACACACATACACACACACACACACCCTGTATACGTTGTATCCAATGCTGAATAACTCAATTAATTTCTGTCACCTGATTTATCACCTTTCGCGTGTTTTCGGTGTACGTCGCAAACAACTTTTAATTTCAATTTTATTTATTTGCATTTATGTACGAATTTCACATGGGGTATACACAGCTACACACAGCTACACACAGCTACAAGTAGGTGGCCATCTTACCAATGCAATTGCAATTGAGACATTGCCAAGAATGTAACCCAAAGTCTTTCGATTCCCCCATCTCCTTCTCTGTCCTTTGTATCAATCCCTGTGCCAACCCGAACCCAAACCCGATGTCGACCCCAAACTCGTTTGGGTACAAGCGTCGCACTTGAAAATTAAAATGTTTTATCTCTCGGATATGGCGAGGAACATGTTATTAGCCCAGACTCTTGTAATTTGCATAAAAAGGAGAACCCAAAGTGCCCTGCGATGTCAGCTATTAAAACATTCCGCTTAACACTTCCTGCGACAAGAGCGCGCAAACCTTAAAATCCACTGTGACAATGGGCACAAAGGCCACAATTTATGCTTAAAATTTGTAGGGGAAAACTAATAGTATAGGAGTGTTTAAGCCAGATATAAATTGAACTAGCATTTAGTTCTTTAAGGTAAAAAAACATAATCTTTTTTAAAATCTTCGACTCATTCTAAATTTCCTTAATGAATACTCTGATTTAGACTACATATTTAATGAACCAAATTTACTTTAAGTTAAAATATTTTATCGAAAAGACGTTTAATTTTGTAAACCATTTTTGGGACTCTTCTTATTTTGCAACAAATTATTTTTTTATTATTATTTTACAAAACAAAACTTAACTACTTGACCCACTGTGCAGCATCAGCCAGTTTTTGAATATGCCGAGCCTTCAGACATTTGCAGCGAACTGAAACTAGTTTCTCAATTAAGCAGCACAACTCACAGAAGATTGGCTCGCACACACACACTAGTGATGTGAGTGTATTTACACGAGTGTCTGTGAATGTATTCATCAAACACCGACGCACTGCATCCGTCCAATTCGTCAAGGAATAGTTGTTGCACGCCCAGTTTGGGGCGTTGGACGTGCGATTGGCTGCGACGCAGCAGACAGCAAAGGGGATGGGGAGGAGCGAGGAGGGGCAGGAAGTGTAGATAAAGAGGGCGGGGAAGAAGACACAGGCGCAGTTGCAGTTGCAGATGTCGGATGTCTCGTAGAAAGCATATTTATGGCTGTGGCATGTTATGAATACACCCAAGAGACATTTTTCTTCTTCGCAGTCGCGGGTTGCCGCAGATTGCAGCTTCGTTGCAGTTGCAGTTGCAGTTGCAAGACGACAAGTTGAACATAAGACGATGATTTTTTTTGGACCCGTTTCGGCACGGGGCGTGGCAGGGAGCGGGGGCATTGCACTGGGCGCTTGAAAGCGAAAAGGAAATCTAAAAATAAGCAAAACAAAACCTACAATTCAAGACAAGGTGAGAGGGGGCGAACAGAGGGGCATGGGAGGGCTGTGGTGGGGTGAGTCTAGCGGAGCCAAAAGAAAAGCGCGTGCAACGTACGGGAAATTCTTGATCAACCATAAATCTTGGCACCCGAGCCATCCATCTATCTCGCTTGGCGCGTTCCGTTCAGCACTAAAGTTGTTTTCTATGTTGTCTTGCAGCATCCCCCACCTGCACCCTCCTCCGCCTCCACTCGCCCTTCCTCACTTCGCTTGTTTTTCTACAAAAATTTAATTTTCAAAAATAAAATATTTTTCTTCGTCTGGTTTTGGCCTTTATCTCAGTTGTTGTTGTTGTTGCGGCTAGAAAGCTACACGTAAACAGGCACGTGTGTGTTTTATTTTACGGCTTATACAATATGGTTTTAATTAAAACCTAGGGGATTACCTTCATTAGTGATCTTTCTTCTACAAATTTACATTTCAATTTATCCAGATTAATGCAATTAAGTTTCTATTTGATAAAAAATTAAAGAAATAACTAAATGTAATTTTTAGGAAAAGTTTAAAAATTAGGATTATCAAGAAAAATATCTACAGGAACATCATGTTTATATACTTAGATACAATTATAAAGAAGGTTACTAAGATACTTCGGTTACCATTCTAATTTTACTTGCTTATCAATTTTCTTTCCCCCTTTAAATTCTTCATATAGCGGTAACAACTTCAAGTCAGCATAGCCTAAAATACGAATATACGACTTGAGCTTTAAGGTCGAAATTAAGAACTCAAGTTCGTTTCATGTTTAGGCTCGTAATTAATAAATCATGTCAGCGTCTGACGAGTGCGGGGGGTGGAATTAAATGTGTCAAATGCAAACACGCAGCTCAGAGCGCCAACCCCTTGGCACACCCCCTTCGCCCTCCACCCACCTACTCCCGGGATTCTTGCAGCGACGGCTCCAAAAGGTTCCCGGCCAGGAAATGTCAAGAACGAAGTTAACCGAACACGAGAACAAAACGAGCCAGTTTCATGTTTAGTGGCAACTGAAGGCATTCCGAAGTGGGGGAAGCGAAGGGGTAACAGTGGGGGCGGGGGCCGTTAGGGGGTGTGGCCTCGCACGCACCTTGCCACCGAAATAAAATCGCAGCTGAAATGCCGAAAGTTTTAATAAATTAAATTAAAGCTGCGTGAAAATTGCCTTATATACGCAAAGCCAACGTGTAAATAATATGCTAAAAGTATCTGAAAGTATATAGAAAACACACACACACTCGCACACACACACAGAAAGACTCACTGAGTAGATGTGGCGAAAAAACAAACAAGGTGCGAGTGGGACAGCAAGTGCGCTGTGCGAGTGTTTGGCAAAGGAAATGATAAATGGCGTGGTAATATAAAAAATGGGGGAAAACAGCGGGTGGCAGCTAAAAAACAAAAACGAAACGAAAACAGAAACAGAAAACAAAACAATGTGGAAAAGAAAAACAAACAAGTCAGTCGCTTGCTGTGAAGCCGAAACAGAAACGAATGCAAAAAGCATAAAAAAAAGACAACAAGCAAGGAATGAATACGTACAAAAAATACGAAAACCAAAGTTGATTTTCCAACTTTTCTGGTCAGCTAAAAAAAACAACAACAAAACACACAAAAAATGGGCGCCGCATTCAAAATGAAAATGGTGTAAAAAGTGGAGAACAAAAAAAACTGAAACGAACAGAATTTTCTACTTGGAAACATTTTTTGGCTGTTTTCATTGCTGCCGTTGTCTATTGCCACAGCGAGACATCGTTCTGGCCTTTTCTGTATGTTAGCGGGTTTCTGTTACGCAATCAACAGTAGACCCAAACCCTTGGAAAACCCTGAATCCTGATTCCTGAACCCCAAAATACAAACACACCCAGTGACCCTAATTTTGGTCCTTTGAGAAATGTCGCTGCCACACTCCCCTCCCTCACCGCACTTCTCTCGTTTTAATTTCATTTATGGCTTCCGTTTGCCTACATTTTTGGTGACTTATCCGACTTTTCTACTGACTTATTTCGCCCCGAGTCAAGTCCTGGTCTTTAGCCCCATTCCGTTTTAGCCTTTTGTGTGTGTGATTTTCGGGCATTTATTCCAAATACGCAAAATACTTGAGAACTCAATTCATGCCATCAAGGATCGGGCAGCTTTACGAGCATATTAACAATGGAAATATTTGAGTTGATTAACGCTTGATATGCTTTATAGACAGAACACAGTCTTTAGCTAAAAACTAATTAGGGCTTTATGTGTACAAAGTGCTAAGTAAGTTGGGGTATAGTAAATTGAAGCTTAAATTATTTATGTATGATTTTTAAATATATTTTATAACTAGTCAAAGATATAGTATAACATGGAAAACATCCAACTTATGTTTCTATAAGATAATAGCTTT
This sequence comes from Drosophila dunni, assembly GCA_018152125.1. NCBI lineage: Eukaryota > Metazoa > Arthropoda > Insecta > Diptera > Drosophilidae > Drosophila > Drosophila dunni. Next base: position 16,319,843 of record JAECXC010001917.1, on the reverse strand, counting down.
ATTTGTTGTCTAGTTTTATATAAAATTATTTAAGCATTCAAATATTTCTAATTACAAGAGCTGCCTAACAGTTCTCCTTTCTACCCTATTAATTGGGCATATCTTAAGCAAACTCTTCGCTATCGTCTTCTAAAAAGAGACAGGCAGAGAAACGGAGAGACACAACATGTCTAATAAATAAACAGGGTTGCTTTCGGGGGCCACACTGAATCAGATATTCGAGATTGGGCCACATCCTCGGGGCTGTCGGAGTTATCAGACTCGTTTTATCAGAGCGAATGCGAATGTGCAACGCATGAATGAATAAATGCCAAATGGAACTTGGTATCGACAGGACTCAAACTTTGGCCGAGACTGGCGCTGTTATCCTTAGCTACGTTGCTGTTTCTAGCTTCATTTAAATTGCCTGCCTTTGTCTTTGCCTCGCATTTGATAAGAACCGTCGCGTTTGCTGATAAGCCAACACACACACACCCATACACACACACAGTCCATAGGCACAACACATGTTTCCTGCCGAAGCCGCGGGGCAAACGACAAACGGCAAACGCGCAACTGCCACGCGTTTCGCATAGTTTTGCATTGAACGAGGGGAGTTTTAGCTGTTCAGGGACTGGACGAGTGTAGAGTTCAGAGCGCCCTTCGAGGACGTCTGCGATATCTCATTTTTATAATTAAAACACTTGGCAGGACATGTGTGCTGCATGGCAGAATTCCACCAGAAATACCAGCAGTGCGACGGACCAAGTTATTCCACTCTCCACTCCGTCCGTCATTGGGTATATCCATCTCTTCGTCTCCAACTACTTCTAACCAGGGCTCGAGGGTGATCCTTATCAGCTGTACGATGTGTGGCCCTGGACTGGCAGCGCTGTCACAATACCAAGCCGTATTTGTAGCCGTATTCGTATCCTGGCCAACAATCTAGCCAACTGTTTGTAGGGTAGTTCAACTGTCTCCCTTTAAGGCTAACGAATCCTGCGTACAGTGAAACTTGCCAAACTGTGTTCAATCTTCAACTAAGCCAATTAAATTTGAACTAAACTATTTTTCGATAATTCATTAATATTTATTTATGTTAAAAATAATTTACTAATTTATGATTTTTCTCTCATTACAGGTAAGTGTTGGCAAAACTATCTGCAGTTAATAAACTACAGAGAAAATTCGTCGAATTTATCAATGCAAAAAATTTGCCGTAAAATTCATGCGGATTTTGATGTCGAACTAAAATTTTTTTTTCAAATGTTCTGCGACCAAAAAAGAACTTTTCACAGACCATAAAAAACTGCAGCACGTCAGAAAGTTTTTCGCAGAATTTATGAGTGCAGTTAACGGGTAAGTTTACGCGCCTCTGGTGGAAGTACGGGGGGAGAAAGGTGGTTCCAAGTCCAAGTTTAAGTTAAAGCCGCTGGCAGTGCCCAAAGGGAGTTGGGCACTGGCCACAGGCTGAGTTTATTAATTTAAAAAGGAAATTCTCGTTTAGTCACCTTTTGATTTAAGTCCATAACATTCAGTGCACACAAAGAAGGACCTCCTCAGGGGTGAAGGGAGGGATAGGGAACACCTAGGGGTTAGCAGTTAGCAAGAAACAGAATAGAAATGGCATAAAGGTTGCAGTTCAAGCGAATGGGGAATGTATAAAAAGCACAGTGGAGCAAGTACAAATTATTTTCTGAACTTTTAAATCAATTTTATTTGTATTATTTTTTAAACGCAGAGATTTAATTAACGTAAAAATATTCTAAAGTTATAATATTTAAATTCAATTCAATTGAAATCCCTTTTTGACCACTGTGCATATGGTAGACTATGATAATAGTCACGTATGTATTCGTATTTTTTCACTTGTTTCTCATTTTGGGTGGCTCTTTCTTCTGCCAGCAAAGACTGCGGGGGTGTGGAAAGTGGAAAGGGGGTTGGTAGTGGGGGAAGTGGAGTGTAGCGATGGTCAGCTTTTGTATTTGTTCATACTGAGTTCATTCAAACTCATTCACTCACTCGCGCGCGCTTTTAAATATGCAAAACTCCACGTTGCCGTTGCACTGAATGCAGCAAAAAACAAAAAGTTCCCCCCACCGCCCATCGCTGTCCACCCTCAGCCCCTGCTGACAATGGCGACGGGGGCGTTGCACTTCATCGCCGTCTGCGCAGCGCTGCTGAAGCGTGGGCAGTGCAGTTGGGGGCAGCGAGGGGTTGTTTCCACCCCCGCAGATTGCATGCAAATTGGTTAAAGTGTGAATTTATGTGAGAAATATTGTTTGCTCTTGTTATGCGCACACACATATCGACAAATACACACACACACACACTCATACACACTCACTTCTGGTTAGTTGTGTACTCGGCGAAACACTCGGGGGCTCGACAAAATGATTTAAGTTCGTATGCAAATTGGAAGCGACTTTGACTGACATTTGCCGCGTTTGCATTTGAATGGCAATTGCAGCTGCCTTCCCCCATCCAGCCCCTCCCCCCTGACTCCTCTTTGGCTTCACTTCACAGAGATTTAAGCTGCGTATTTACAGTCTATGTATTGGTTTGCTTATGTGCAATTTGGCTGCTGCACATAAATCTCACATATTTAATGCACTTTCGCATTTATTCACATTATTCACATTATTTTCATATTCATATTCACATTCGCATTCATTTTCGGGGCGCCGGCGTCGCGCTCACTGAGCCCAGTCGCAATAAACACTCAATTAACGATTTCAAAATTAATTTTTCATAAATTCGTGTGCATTTCCTCATGTGCCGCGTATTTTTAAACCTGACCCCGAGCTGCATTTTCATTTTCCATTTTCCATTTTCCCCTGGCTACATTAACAAAAATAATATGAAATGCACATGGACATGAAAATGGCAGTGGGAGGGAGAGGGGGAGTGGGTGTGGTAGCAGGGCAGAGAGTCTTTCTGCGCTCCTCTAGCAGTCTGTAGACAGGCACATGGAAAATGCACTTAATTTATGGTCCAGTCCTGTCCCCCATTCGCTTGCTGCTTTCACTGGCTCTAGTTCCCACTCAGGTTCTGGTTCTGATTCGACTTTGGATTTTTCTTTGAGTACAAGAGTTTATATAAAACAGGAACTGGCGCCAATGAAACAACTACTTTTGTCGTTATGTAAAGGAATTAAGACAGTTTAGAGGTGTATTTAAATTTATTATTTACCTAAATTAAATTATGTTGCAAAGACAGAAACACAACAAAATTAAATAAAATGGTTCTTAATATAAACCATATTAAATAAAATATATATATCTCTTACCAAAACTGTTGTCTAATGATTAAAAAATATTTACACCTTAAAATTTGTATAGATACTCGGAACTAATCCACATGTTAACCTTCAATGATTTTGTTTGAAAATGAATTTAGTCATTTCAACAGCATCGATGCAATTCAGATATCAGTGTTTACACTGAAACAAACTCGTAAACATTTCATCACTTAACGGCCAACTTGAACTTCACGTTAAAATAGTTTCCCATTTTCTCGATTTTTTCAAGCAGAAGCCAGACACGAGTAGAAGTCAGTTCCAGTCCCAGTTTGGGCGCCACAAATTAAAAATGCAACACAAATTGTGTTTGGCACCTGTGTAGTGCCTCCAACAGTCCTCTCACACTACAGTTACTGCAGCGGAAGTTACTACACACACACACACACACGTGTAGGTGAATGAAAAGGTGTTGATAAATGAGCCAAGAGATGGTGTTGGCCATGGCAAGTGAGCTTGAACTCTCACAATTGAATTAGGCAGCCAAAATATGCAAAGCTCGCTGGTATCAGCAAAATACTTGCAAAACGTAGTGTAATTTTACCTGCCGCTGATTTCATTGTGCCCCATAGACATGCAACAGAATTACCTGGCGTGTTGCCTACCTGCACAACAACTGCATTTTTAATTAACACATGGCAACACTTTTGCTCTAACAGGTGTTAAGTAGTCGAGCCCACTGTGCAACAGCACGCCATTAAAGTTTGCACTTTTTAGTTGCTGCTCAGCTTTAATCAAGGGATGGTGACAACTCTGCAGACCAAACAGGGGTTGTCCAGTGCAAAGCACAAGTCAAACAGAGATTTCCACTGGGAATCGAGTGGAGACTGCAGTGACAAGTAGAAATACCCTTTAAAATACAGAAAGTTATATATACAGTAAAAATAGTATCTTCTTTAGCACATCACATGCTTGAACTTTTACAAACTACAACAACAGCAACGGGAGCATAAAACAATGCAAGAAAAACAACAACAACAACAAGAACAACAGCAACAGTAGCCCCAGCAACAGCAACAACGATGCAGACACCGACTGAAATTTCCGCAGCTGGGGAAACAGAAAAGTCGCGTCGTTGCTCTCGTGTTGACACTGCGAATGCGGACGCTTCGCTTGGCCTGGGGTTAAGTGGCACACACACAAGCACAGGCACACACACTTGCACACACTCATCCACCCACAGCAGAAACAGCAGCTGCTGTTGTTGCCACTGCCCCTTGACCGGCATGCCCCTTGTGCCACACCCCCGTCCGCAGACAGTCGCTGGCCATTGCCATGCGCATAATAAATAATTGCAACGGCGGCAAACATTTCGCGTTGCACTTTCTGCAACCAAAGCGAAAAGCACAAACAACAACAACAAAAACAACCCAAACAACAACAACAACAGGAGAGTCGTGTCCTGTTGCAGTTGCAAGCAGAGAATGAAGAGATTTTTATCGGCGATTCTCACTGATTTCATGGCAAATAAATCGCTCATTTTCGCTTAATTGGAAAATTATGGCTTTTTGGCCGCGAACAAGTCGGAGCGTAGAAGAGAGGGAGAAAGAGAGAGGGAGAGGTTGAGAGAGAGAGAGAGAGAGAGAGAGAGAGAGAGAGAGAGAGAAGTGTGTGGGTAAAAGAGAGCGGTCTGCATGTTGAATATATATTTTTATAAATACTCGTACATATATAGCATACACTCATATAAAATTGCATTTGCATGTGCGCATTTGTATCTGTATCTGAATGAACTCTGTGGCTATTGCTACTTTTAGATACAAATGTTACACACATTTTAATTGCATTTGCAATGTTGCAAATATTTAATGCATTTGCCAAACAGCAAATTTATCATAATATTTTTCAAACTTGGCTAAAAAGCAATTATATTTTATTTATCTATATTAAAATTAACTTAATTTTGTATGACAGAAGGAATAGGTATTCTATTTTAAAAGACACAAAATTAAATTTAGTAAATTTTATTTATATTCTTCAGCTTTAGTAGCTACCTAAACTGCTTAAAAATAACTTATAAAATTTATTTCCGCAAAGTTAGACTTTTAAATTAAAATTCTTTTAGTTAGATATTTTTTAAAAATTATTATGTGTGCATATATTTTATTATTATATTTTTGGTTTATATTTTTTTTTTCTCAGCCATTCTATTTATGTATGGGAAAAGTTCCAATTTAACATGGTGTCGTCTCAGCGATGATTTATGAACGTACCAAAAAGCTGAAACACTCCGACACTGCCCTGTGCTGTGCTTCTCACTCTTCCGCTCTCTCTCTCTCTCTCTCTCTCTCTCTCTCTCTCTCTCTTTCTCTCGCTCTCTGTCTCACATGTGTGCGAGTTCTCTGAGTTTGCCTTGTTGAGGGCATCGCCTTTTGCTGCTCATTTCCACCACCACCGTCGTCGACGTCGTCAGCGCTGCCATCGCCGCAGCGGCTGCCATTGTCTAACTCGTAGTCTACTCCCCCCTCTCTTGCTCCCTCTCTCTCCATCCCCTCTTTTCAACCGTTTGTACCTCTCACCTCGGTGCCTCTCAGCATCTGTTGGACGCTATCAGTGCCTGGCACTAAGCGGCGTTCGCATCATGGCCGCCAAACCTTATCGATGCCACCAACCCCGTTGCAGGGGTAAATTAGTTAACCACGTGTTGTTGCCCAAGGATTCAAATACGGTCTACGGTGTCGCATTTCAGTATCTCTCAAATTGCACAAAAAAGGTTTCTTGAGTTCTCTTCCTGAATCAAAGGACCTCCAATACTGCTGTCTATCCTGAGTCACAACACTTCTGTCCCCTCTCTCCCACTAACTAAAATCGGAGCAACTGAGAATCTCCTCCAGTGACATAATATCAGAAAAATGAAGTTAACCTTTAAGCAAGTTGCTTGCACCTACGACCAAAAGAGACCCAAAGAGAAAGAGAGACCCAATTCGTGCTGTGTATCCTTGTCTGTGTAATGTCCGCATTGCCTGCTCCTGCAGTTGTATCTGTGTGTGTGTGTGTGTGTGTGCGTGCATGTGCGACTATGATTAATTACTTTTGCATACATTTACATACAAATTTGTTGCCACATTGTCTGCCCCGGGCGCAATCCACGTCCTTTTCCTCCCTTCCCCTTTCGTCCTGTCGCACTTTTGGGGTTATTTTTTACACACTCTGGGAGTAGGGCTGAAAATCCTGCCAACAGGGTTAATTTCATATAAAATTTTTCATTTTGTGCATCCAGAACGGAAGGAACTTGATTTGACAAAACTTTTTTCGCTCACTGTTATTCCACGCTGGCGTTTTTTACTGATTTTTATGCCTCGGCCATGTTAATTGCATTTAAATATTTTATACAATTTGCGTAAAGCCAAATAATGACAGCTCCGCTTTATAATTGGCTGAGAGAAATGTTATGAAGTGGGCGTTACGTGTGAATCTTTATAAAGAATTCGGAGAAAAAATATATATAATTAAAAGATAATTAAATATTTCTGATAAGTTACAAAATATATTTGACAAATCATCTTTATGAATCGATTATTTCAATCTATTCCACTTTTCCCTATTTCTCAACTATTCGAAGACTTTCTATAAGTTTTTAATAATCTCAAAAATATTTTATTATTTCAAGCTGAATCCTTTCTTGTTTCTTCTTACTGCGGCAACTGAAATATGATTCATATTGCGACAGTCCAACTATAATTTACCCCAGCTGTGTGTATCTGTATCTGTAACTGCTTCATAAGTCACATATGTGCGGATAACAAACCAAAAGCAAAGGGATAGAAAGGAAGAGAGAGAGAGAAGCGTAAAAACTAATTTCAGTAATTATAAACTCATATAAATGGTTACATCAAAAATCTCTGTTTTTGCTGCCTTTAAATTAACACGATTTTTACACTTTGCTACCCTTCGGTGCTCGGCAGAGAGTTCCCTGTACACAGGACACACCAGGATACACAGGACACACGTGTCGCAGGCTGAAAAGGGTTCACATTTCAGGTTTCAGGTCTGGGGACTGTCTGTTAGTAGAATGGCAGGAGTGAGCTGTGTGTGTGTAGCTTTAGCAGTCACTGTAGCTGTGGCTACTCCTTGCAATGGCTCGTAACTCCTGTGCAGCAGGAGTAGCTCCTGCTACTGCTCCTGTTCCTATTCCTACTCCGAGTTCTCCTTCTCCTCCTGTTTCTGTTTCAGCTTTTCTCCAACTCCTTTCTCCGCTGCTGTTGTTGCTGTTTTATATAATAAATGAGCTCGGTGGGTTAAAGGCGTATTTCTGTCTAGTAAATTAGCAAAATACACGCAGCAGCGACACACACACACTCGCAGACACTCCAGCACACACATTGATAGATACACCGGCTGGCAGTTGGGCGTGCCACACCCCTTTACTTCCCCCCTGGAGCGATGAGTCTCTAATGGGCTGCCGTGTTCTGATTGAGTTCAGCAAATTGGGAGCAGGGCTGCTACAAACACTCACTCATCCAACCCTTAACTCCCGCCGAGTGTGTGTGTGTGTGTGCGTGTGTATGTGTGTGTTTGGGGTTCCCAGTTGTCGGCTTGTTAAGTTTAAATAATGCTTTCTGCCATTTCCTCTATGCCAAGGTCATTCAAAATTCAAACCAAGTGCGCTTACATTTCCATACACACCCAAACACACACACACACACATGCACTTGTGCACATTGTTCTTGCTCTAAGTGTAGTTTCAGTTGTTGTTGTTGTTGTTGTTGTTGTAGCTGCCCCTGAGTTCAACTGGAATATTTCGAAAGTCTGTCATGACATTGTCTGCAAATTTCTGGCGCGTCATAAGTTGAAGTTAAATGAACTAACTTCATTCAGCAGTTTCAACTAAAGTCCAATTCCAACACCTACACCCACACACACACCTACACCCACAAACCCACTCACACACACACACACAGCTGTCGCACATGCAATTTATGGCAATTCCAAGTCTCAATTGAAGTCGAGTTGAAATTGAAAATGGTCTCGATTTGCATGAAGTCTGTAAATAAATTTAGGACTATTTTTGAATGCTTTAAATAGCTAAAGTTTCAGAGTGAATAAAAGTATAAATATCTTTTAAAAATGTTATGTTTATAATAATTTTATATGCTATATCAAGTAATAGACTGTTAGATTATTTCAAAACAAATTTATTCATTTAGGATAATGTTTTTTAGTTAGTTTCTAAAGCTATCCAATTCAGCTCCTATCAACTTTATACTACTACTACTACTACTACTACTACTACTACTACTACTACTACTACTATTACTACTACTACTGATTTTTGTGTCACTCAATTCTGTTAATTTTGGTGTCTTAATTTCGAATAGTTTTGGTATTTGGAGCAGCCTGACCTTGATAACTATGCTGGATAAACAATCTGCGCTACAAATTCCTCCGAAGAGAACCATTGGCATAAATCAAGATGTTTGCAAAGATAAGGAATATGTCAGTTTATATGATACCACGTAATCCCCATCTAAGTTTAACTCTCTTATGCTTCTCGGTTTTAACTTCATCTGCTACTCTTTGACATAACGGCAATCACTCACGCACTCACACACGTTCGCTGAGTGCCGCCATTGTATCTGCAGGTCGACTTATGAATTTAGATTAGATGCGGATCAAGATACTCCGTGTACACTCCACTGTGCGAGTGTCAAGTTCGCTGTGAACAGTCACAATTGTTTTTTGGCCCTGGTCTGGGCCATTGTGAACTGTTGTTGGCCATGTAAAGTAATCACTTACAGTTACACATTGTCTGTCTGCCCGTCTGTCCCTCTGGCAGCGTTTAGCCAATACTTCGTTTTGGCCAAAACGCAAAAAAGCTTTTCATGTGAACCGCGGTAATTCTTATCGCGATCACAAAACAAGCTGGACACGATGGAGATTCATGGCATGACCGGGCATGGCATAGAGCTTCACTGTACTTCACTACACTCCTCGTCACAGCAGTGGAATCCACTCGACTCATAGTCACATCATGTCCGACATGCTAGAAAAAATTGAAGTCAAGTTTGACGTGTGATGTGCTGCTCGGTGTGGTCAAAGCCAAGGGGTTTGCTAAGGGGTCGGAGTCGGGGACGGGATCGGGGCCAGGTCTGAAGCATTGGCGCTTAGACAACAAAAGCTGCGACCTTACCGACACATCGTTCATTTTAATTTGTACAATAACTCAGCCAACGAATCACAACACAATTATACATATATTTCTTATTTTTTATTTTCTGTATTTTGCAACAAATAAAAAATGTATAAAAAATAATTACGTCGAGACCGAAAACAGAACCGAATCGCGCAGAGTTTAATTTAAATTTCAAGTCACACAAAAGTACACGAGTTTCGGTCGGTTGTGTCTGTTGTCTGTTGTGCCCTGCCACGCCCACATTTGTGAGATAGTGTCACTAAAAATGACTTACAGGTAGTACGAGTAGCTTAAAAAAAAAGTAACATCTTTCGGCTTCTCGCCTGCAATTCATCAAAATGCAAATCTCGTTGGCCAACTCTTTGGGACTTTTGTCTGAGCCAAATTGAAGTACGGCGAGTAACCGGCTCGTGATGCGTAGCACTTGGTTCGAGGATTTACCCCACTCCCCTCACCCACCATTGTCTCCTTCCCCCCCGCCACTGAGCTGATGATGATGACGATGGTTATTGTTTATTAAGTGTCGGCACGACCATAAAATTAAAGGGAAGTTCATTTTTATTGCCTTACATTTTGCCTCGGTTTCGGTTTCTGTTTGTGTTTTTGTCTTGTATTTCATCTTTTTTGTATCTTTGCTTTTTTAATTCATATCTGAGATGCTCTTGTGTGGTCGCTGCTACAACAATTCACCAGCACGAGTACTCGTTCCTTATTCAATTAAGCAGTTAGGGAATTATTCACTTACTTATTTATAAATAATTTTTAAAAATAGCAGACGGCATTTGTTTGCTTTCTTAATTCATATATCATTTGAGCCAACAATTTTCTTATTAAAATTTAATTTTAGTTTAATTTTTTATGCATAAATGCGCCAGACAAAATAATTATCTTTTGTGCAGGGTATTTAGTTGATTGCCTAGTCAAAGTAAACAGTTTCCTATAATTTCCTATAAAGCTTTATAGCTAGCATATCCTTTCGTGCCCGACTAGGACACTAAAGCGCCAACTGTCGGGCATTTGTTAAACTACATCAAGTCCTTTACATGTCCTTAAAGCTTTTTAGCTCAGACACACAACCCAAGCGACAGCTAAAAATGTCCTGCACTCCGAACCTACGCAGGATACAACTTTTTACTTTCCATAGCAGCCGCTAGCGGGCTACCAGTCAGCGCCACCTATCGTCGAGCGGCCACAACTTGCCAGTGACTCTCAAACCCCGCGTCGTATCACGAATTGATTAAAAACAAATTTGACTTGGCGCGATTCTCTATTTTTAAACATTGCAAAAATACTGGAGAGTGCGAGCTGCGCATGCAAATGATTAGCGGTTTTGCGCTATGCATACGCGTAAATCAAGCCATTGATGATGCGAGGGGCCACCCAGAAGTGGCAATTAATTTTGAATTTTGGGCACACAGTGCTTAGCCAAGCGCCCAAAAACTATTTTCAACTAAATTTAACGATTGTGGCTTTTACGAGTCTCTTTTTACGAGTCTCGGCCATAAATTGAATCTCGCGAAGACGACAAAAATATTTATGGACGATATGATGTGAGCGTGAGTTGTTTTGAAATCTATCTGAAAGCCAATCCATCAGCGCAGTGTCTACTGTACAGTGGGGGTGTCTCCTACCTGTCCGTAGTATATTACGCAGCACACAAATAATTTCGCGCTTCTCGCAACAAATCAACAAAGAGACCAATATGCATATGAATTTGGTTACTAATACGCCTAGGTGGCCCACCTCACCCAACACTAAACAGCCAACAGCCAATCCATCTCATCATCGAGTGACGGACGGCATTCCAAGGGTATTGAATTCGTGTTCGGTATACGTGCCCTGGAGCATGTCCGATGTTTCGTGCGTGTGGATTTCTAATGGGTGTTAATATCAGTCGGTTACTGATCGCAATCACTTTCTTTTTCGATAGATGACAAGTCGATAAGGGGGAGTTTAGTTTGTTTACGGGAACTCGACTTTTCCTAAATTATTTCAGTCCCAAAATAAATAAACTGAAATGAACTTTCTGCCTTTGTGTTCCGGAACTCAATTCGGAGCGAACCATTCACGATCAGTTTGCAATTAACAGTTCCCAAAAAAAAAACGCGATGCCAATGATTGTGGCAGGCTTATGCCATTGTTAGCTGACTTCCTTGGTATTGGCCCAAAAGACGACCAAGTTAAAGTTCGAATTCTGTGTCTAAACCAAGTGCATACATGTGTCACTCCGAGCAGACTTTGTGCAGCGGCTGTCGCTTTCATATTCCTCGCACTTTCAGCCCAAAGACACCTTTGAATTTGGCCAGCAATTGCATTGAAATCGCATTATTAACGCCTTGCCTGGAAGAGTGCTCTGGCCTGGAGTGGCCTGTTCTGGCTTGGCCCAAAGCATTGCCTTACCAAATTGGCAGCAACATCGAATCGAGTTGACTCCAAGACGGGTGTGAAAATAATCTGTTTAACGAGGGAGTCTTACAAAAGACCCAAACTGGCGAAAGAAGCCGCCAGCAGCAGAGCTGCCTCTGTCCACGTCTCTGCCACAGGCACAACAACAAACGAGCAACAATAATGACATTTGGCGCAAATGAATGAGAAGCGCGCTCAAATTTCCAACAGAGTTTCTGTTTCTGTTGTTGCTGCAAACTCGCCGCAAAAGGATATGACAGCAGCCAACCTGACAGTCCCACTGGCAGTAACAGTCGGATGTGGCTGGGAGTGCGGAGCAGGAGCAGGAGCAGCAACAGGCAGAGGTATGCCCCGTGAGCCACAACGGGTCGTGGCTTCGGGTCCATATGCCAACTGGGCGCTGACATTAAAAGGTGGGAAAATGTCAGCAGTTTGCAGCAGCACAAAAATCTTTTTCTTTATCGGTCAGCAGTGAAGGAGTATGGTAGGGTAGGGGGGTTAAATCGATATCGATTTAATTGCAGCGATAACAACGGGGAGCTCGCTTTGTTGTCAATGCTCAGCATAACTATGTAGTTGCAATTCAAATCAATTTTAAAATGGAAATCATCAAAGAACACAAGAAAACTATTAATCTTTTGGTTAAAGAAATATTTAAATATTTATATTCAATCCATTAATATATAGTATACCGCAATTTATATATATATTCCCCAAAATACAGCTAAATAATCACATAAATCTGAATATTCAAATAATTCCTCTTATCTCGTTGTGCATCTCCGACACTGCTCAGAACTGCCGCTAGAGGGCGGCTCTTGATGGTGTCTGCGCACGATTTTGGTTCTTTTCTTGGTTTAGGGAAATTTTCAATACCAAACAGCTCAAAACTAAATGTATTTTCCAATTTTCTCTTTGCAGCTGCAGAGTTTTGGATAATTGGATTACCCATTTGCATAATTTGGATTAGCTGAATTGAGTGGAGATTTATGGATTACAACAGACACAGCAACAAATAAGGTAAGAAAATTGCTCAATTGTCGCTGATAATGCGATTAATTCGCTCACAAGCACAGTGGTGCAAACATACATGTGCATACGCTTAACCCTTGCCCCACTGTGCCAGTCACTTGACATCGGAATCGGCATTGGCTTCAGTGTCCTCTGCGCGGCCTATTAATCCTAAGTGCTTCCTGTGATTTTATGCAAATCGAACATATCGCCGAGAACAGTCCTCTCCCCTCCTTGGGTCCACCTGATCGTCCCCGCTGCTTGCTCGTACCACTGACAAAAGGGTCGAGCATTCAGTGTACAAATGACAGTTGACTGTGACATTAAACAGCGGCTTAAAGCGCTGCTTTGGGCCCAAAAGAAGACGTTAAGTTGTAAGGCGCACACTGGTTAGGTTAAGTTGCATGCCACAAAACAAACAGCACGACAATTTTCCATCGACAAAAGACATTTTCATTTATTCATTGATAATGTTTTTGTTTTTGTTGTTGTTGTTGTGGTCCCTCGAGCGACTGAACGTACAACAACAAATGAGAAGCAGTGAGAAGCGAAAAACATGCGACAAAACAACATAATTTAAATTTTGCGCATGCATCAGTAACAGCAGCAGCAACAACAAAAACAACAACAACATTGCTGCGTCTGCAACATGTTGCTGCAACACGCCAGATGCCAGTCGTAATCCGGTAGCTTCTTGGCTGCTCTCTGCGTTGCGAGTCCATTCGATTTGCTTTGAATGAAAATGAAATTATCGCATTATTAACTATGAGCCAGAGCGACCAGCTTGGCCTGCGGCAAACACTGGGTATGAGTGGGCAGAGGGGGGAGTGGAGAGAAGTAGCATGCAGATGCAGACAGGCCTTGTTAGCCTGGCCAAAAGCGTAGCAGCCTCTGCTCGCTGAAACTCAAGGCACATTTAACAATAAAATGAATTGTTAATTCTCTTGCACATTTTCCGCATCTTGTTGTTGTGCCTCTGGTTGTTGTTGTCCGTCTAGTGGACTGTCTGCTGCGACTGCAGTTGTAAAGCGCAAGTGCCTTTATCTGCGGCACAATCGCGCGCTCAGCTGCGCGGCACTGCGAAACAGTGGGGCAAACTGCATGCGCCCAGTGGGTGATGTGGAACAATTCTTGGTTACATTTTAAAAACTACTGTCGACGGTTTTCTGGACGTATTCCTGATAAATTAAAAAACTAATCATTTTTTAGCTTGAATATTTAAACAGTCTTCAAAGTTTGTTAGTTTTTTCGGTGTATTTTCAACATTCTATAGCTGTTATTATATCTATAATAAGATCAATCTTTTAAAATTAATTATTATCTAACAGTTTTTTGTTGTCCTTTCTTTTGCTAGTCTTAAGACTCATTTTCAAACTATATTTTTTTATGTAAAATGGACTCCTACAACCCATGGTGCGCCGTCTAACACTGTATGTTACTCTGCACCTCTGGCGGTCTGTTAAAGCAAAATACTGAACTTGTTTTTGGGCCAAACAAGAAATAACTTAAACGAATGGCCAGAACAATTGTTAAAGCGTCTGCTCAACTCTTCGGCCCAAGTCCATTCACAATGGCCAAGTTCAGACTGAGACTGAGTCCGGGTTAGTGTCTGTGTCTTTGAATCGGAATCGCAAGAGGCCTTTGGCTTGTTTTTGTTTCTTCTTTTGGGTCTCTTGTGGTGCTTGTCTTCTTGGCCAAATGTCTTGTTCCAAAGAATTTGAAACGGAAACATCGAACACTTTGTTTTGGTTCTTGTTTCACATTTTACTTCTCTTTTTATTTATGTTTTTTTAAGTCACTACTGGTCGTTGTTGTTGTTGCTGCTTGAGCTTCGCGTTTGTAAGCGCGCGCATGCGTAGCACTCGCATTTGCTCAGTCACGCAACTGCGATTGGGGCAGAGACTCCGACCAAGACTTGGACTTCGAATGGAACTGAAATTGGCGCTTATCCAGCGCAGACTTTAGTCAAAATTAACAAGGCTCAAAACACAGTTTCGAGTGCATGCAAATTCGTTGTCAAAATACAAAAAAGAAAAGACAAAAACTAAAAAACAGAACTTGAAACCACAACTCGTAACCAAAGTCCAAACTCAGCTCGGTTGAAGTCCAGTTAAGCGATAAATGAGTTACTGACATGTCTGTGCATGTGCATGTCCAGTCTCCAATCCGATCGCTACAGGGCAGCGCAGACAGGTGCCTCCTTCACTAAAGGTTTCAGGTCTCAGGTCTCAGTTCCCTGTCTCTGCTCGGATTGCAGGTTCTCTGCAGGTTGCAGTTGCTGCATTTCAACAGCTTTCAATATCGTTTCCAGACATTCTCATATGTAAATTTATGCAACTACAGCCATGGTGGGCAGAAGGGTGTGTGGGAGGAGGCAAATGGGGGCGTCATCGCTTGAGGCGAATGCAAAAAGATGAAATATGCGTTGGGGCTGCAAAAATCTACTAATTGATCAGCGGCTAACATGATTTTTATCTTTTGAGAACTTAATTATTTTCTGTTCGCCGTGTTACCAAAGTGCGACTGTCGACTTCCAATTGGAATCGATACCTGAAACGCTGATCAACTGACAGGAACAGCGTCCGCGCCTCGAGGCGATGCAAAGGAATGCGAAGGTTGCGATTTTCTCTCTTCCCCTCTGGATTGGTTTTATCTTAAAGTTTCTTAAACCTGATTCCAGTACAGAACTAAACTAATTGATTTTGTTTTCAATATTTTTACTTGATTTGCGAGGAAACTTTATATAGAAGAGGAACCAAACTTCAAGAAGCATTTTATAGATTAGTTTTTATAAATTACATTTATTATATTTGTACACCAAAAAGTTTCCTCAAAATATTTCTCTCAGTGTTGCAAAAGAATTGGGGCCCACGTGATCGTTTACTGAAGCAATAAAGTGTTTGGCAAAATTCATTAGCCGCAAAAGGGTCAGACGTGCGAATGAATTCTTGGCCATGGCTAATATTCAAACAAACAAAATACCTGTCGATTGCCTTAGACGATCAAAAGTTTTGAGTAGACGCCACTTTAGGTGGCAGCGAATTTATGTTAATGTAATTGAACTACAAATTGCTTCAGAGCCGTGATTAATATGCAGCAAGGCGAATCCGTTTCCAAAAATTTGGCAATGACATCAAAATATTTGATAAAAACAAGCAAATCTAAAAATAATATTCAAAAATATTCGAAATAACAAAAGAAATTCTCAAACATTTGATAACAATATGCAATTCCTGGTCCTCGAGCGCCGGCAACTCGATTTGACTTTCCAGTGAGAGCAAGAGAGCGTGCGGCACTTCCAGTGAGAGCAGCATGGCAGACACAAAATTTGGCGGGAAGCCATGCAGCTGTTGCGTGGGAGTGAGACAGCAAGCGTGCAGAAGAGCGCATGGAAGTGTTAAACAGGATAAGAGCAAGAGTTGCGCTCTCTTTACTGCGCTCTCTTCAGACACAGCGCGCAGCTGTTGTGTGAGAGCAAGCACTGGCTCGCTCTCTCGCTCTCGCTCTCACTCTCACTCACTGCGGGGTTGCAGCCGAAAGATGCCATGTGTTCGTCGCTATGGCTGCTGAAAGTATCTTGAAAATTATCTTCCATGGTGGATGATGACGAGCATTTAGCATTCACCACTCAAAGCCTTCGCATGGCTGACCGACAAACCGTTGCCAGGCCGACGCGATGCCACGACGCTCTTCAATGGCTGAAGTGCCACTCAAATTTGCCGACGGCAAATCATGGCCGCTTTTCTTTGATTTGCGCTCGCTCTCTTCTTGTCGCGTTTCTATTGTTGTGTGCACTGGAGTTTAGTGTGTGTGTGTGTGTGTTTATAAGAGCGTGTATGTGTGTGTGTCGGTGTTTGGAATGATCTATCTGATTTGATGAGCAGCCATTATTCATATTTCCCTTTTCAAACAAAGAGCGAACATGTCCATTTCCCTACGTATTTATTCAAACCCAACTGTGTTTTATGATGTCCTTGAATTTAGTGTTACATATTAATTTATCTACAACTTTAAATTTATTTATCAATTTTCTTTTAAAATATTGTGCATTTACCGACGGCTAATTGATAGCAAAAGACAAGCATGAGAAAACAATTTATTCATTAAATAATTAAAAAAGGGAAAGTTAGTTTTAATTATTTAAAATCATATAAAATTTAGTTAATTTTTGTACAAAATTAGGATTCAGTGTTATAAGTTTGTGCGGTAGGAATCAAATAATAAGTATAGTTTTCCTGATCAAGTAAAATATTTTAAATAGTTTTAAAGTTTTATTTCAGGTATTTTTGTGTAAATAAAAACTATTTTCATGTTCATAGATTAGAATTAAATTCTGTCTTTTGTTTAAAATTGTTTTATAAAATTTTAACTTGATTTTTGAACGACTTTTATATCCTAACACTTTTAGTAAAAAGTTAAAATTTTTATTTTATCAATTTCTAATTGAAATATGTCAAGTATTTGAACAGATTATGTAATGTAAATACATACTATAGTTTTTTTTTCATATTTTATCACATTCAATTTGTAATCAGCTCTTGGCAGTTGTCTTCATATCTTTCAACTTGATGTATTATCGATTTTTATATTGAAACCCATAGAAATATTTGGCTCCCTCTATTAAAAATATTGCTCATGTGCTCGTCTTTTTTGGATTTGTTTTTCATCTTCTTTTCTTTGTACTTCTGCTTCTTCTTTTGTTTGCGTTGGTTTTTCTTCTGCCTTCAATTCTTTCTCTAGTTTTTTTTTGTTTTTGGAGGAATTGGCACTTAAGTTACTCAAGTGGAAAAAAGTTTTTGTTTTCCGTTTACTCGATATAACTACAGACATACATATAAAAAGAACAACACACACACACTCGCACACACACACACCACGCAGATACAAACATCATGCCACATTCTGTGCAAGTTTCATTGGGGTTGTGAGAGCCGTGTGAAGAGAGGGGGAAAGGGCAGCGGAGAGTAGAAGTGGAGACGACTGGGATGAGCGGGGCCAGGCCTGTCAGCTGGATTTTTTCATGGGGGAATTCTTGGATCTCTGTGCGTTATTTCTGTTATTCCTCTTCAGCGTTTGTCCCCCCCTCTTAGCCCCTTCTCCCCAATTCACTATTGTCGCTGTTTTGTTTTTCCGATTCAATTGAAGGCTGACAGCCGCAAAAATTTCATTATGAAATTGGATCGTTGTCAATTTATTAAGAGACGCGACTATAAAGATAAAACGAGCTGAGAAACGAGTGCTCTAAAATGTGTTCTTTAGCCAGAAGTGCTACTAAATTGCCGACACCTGTTGTGCATATTTTCTACAATTTTTTTCTTCTTTTTTTACCTGTCTCATTTGCCGCTACAAATCGGTGCTCACCTTGCGGCGCAGTCTGTCTGTCTGTGCTGCAAGTAGAGTGAAAAAAGTCGGAAAAATACAAAGCGCGAAAGAGAGACAGGGAGACAGAGAGAGAGAGAGAGAGAGAGAGAGAGATGGCAATGCTATGCGCCTCAGTGGCCACCCGGTTGCAAGTTCCACATCTACTTGCCACAGTTCATAAATTAGAGCCCACTCCGACTCCAAGTCCAACTGCGACTTGGAGTCCGATTCAGACTCAGCTCGCTCCATTCCGCTAGTGATGTGATAATTGCGGCTTGGCTTACTTTGTTCGCCATTTAATTGTTGTAATTTGTGCGTTTGCTGCTCCTATTATTTTGTTGTTGTTGTTGTTGTGGTTTTCGCTTTTTGCTTTTCATTTTTCAAGCCAATTTATTCAGGTTTCGCCTCGAGTTTAGCGAAATTGTTCAACAAATTCTCGCTGGCACGCATTGCTGCATGCAGATACTTAAAGCCACAGATACAGATACAGATACCCTTTTAGCCATTGTTTTCTCTCTACTAGTTGTGCTGCTGCTGTTGTCTACTCATTGTTGGTGGCAATTGCAATGAATGTTGTTACTTTAGCCTCACTTGCACCTTTACGCTTCGTGGTTTGTGTCTAAGCTTTGACGTGCACTTCCTTTTCATGTTCACGCAACCGTGGCACACATAAAGCCAGACAAAAAATAAACAAAATATATGTAACTATATATAAATATATTTAACATAGTAGCAATAACTTGTTTGCCACAAAGTTGTAGCTACATGAAAATTCGCGCACTAAAGTAGCTATAAATTGTGCCCTTAAGGCCAATGTTAATTGTTCAATTTGAGGGGGAAATATGGTACTTTCTTTTAACTAGGTTATAGTGAACTGACTGGCGATTAAACTATATTTAAGCAGATCACTTATAGGGAAAGGGGACCTCAAGTAAACTGCCTACTTTCCTAGTCTATAACAGTAAAAGCTGTAACTGTTTAAAGAACTAACAGTTGGCACTTGTAAAGCTTTATGAAACTAGTGACAAGTAGTTACAATTTTAGTTCCAAGCTCACAACTTTCATTGACATTTCCTGTGCCTACCAAAGCTTCTCTTTGCCCTTTACCTGCCCTTTGTGGTTGTCTCTGCAGCTCCAACATCAAAACAAAATGTTTTGATAATACACATAAAAACAAAAACAAAAGCAAAACAAAAACCAAAAAACCCCAAAAGCAAAGCTCAAAACTAAAGACGATGTCAAAAAACAAAAAAATACCCAAAGAACAACAACATATACATACATACATATGTTTGTATATATACATACAGACATATATATGTTTATGTAGAGGGCAGAATCGCGCACAATTCTCGTGTGCTAAATTCCCTGGCGAAGGTTCCGAGAAAAAAGAAACGAAACAAGCGACAAAAAGAAACAGCGAAAAAATTATTTGTTACCAAGAACATTTAAAGAACCTCGGAGACCGCAAAAGAACTTTGACATTTTCCTTTTTGTGATCAACGTCTTCCCGCCCTCCGTTCTCCTCCGCCCCCTGCCACACCCCCTTGGCTGTCATTGTGCTGAACGTTTTCATGTTTTTGAGCAGCGAAGTTTTTGGGATTATTTTTGTGCGACTTTTCGGTCATGTGAAGCAAAAGCTAAAGCTATAGCTATAGCTAAAGATATAGCCATAGCCAAAACTCAACTCGAAGTTGAAGTTGAAGGCAAAGTTGAGTTTGACTTTTTGACTCTTTCGTAGAATAACATGGACTTTTGTTTCATCTTTTTTGTTGCTCTTGTTGCTAACTGCAGGGCTGTCACCTCCGGGTTTGCATGTCACAGCTAAAGACCCTGACTTGGCCATTGTTTTTTCTGCAGTACCCTCCACTAACAGCTGCCATAATCGCGTTAACAACGCTGACCTTCTTAGTACACACAAGTGTGTGTGTGTGTGTGTGAGTGTGTGTGCCGCGCCTACATCACTTGCAGGACATTGAAGCGAAGCCCTTGACGTTGGCTCCTTATGCCTGCATTTGCGTTTGATTGTGTCCCCAGCGAGGAGCTCGGCGATAAATCAAAGTCGCCAAACTACAGCAAAGTGTCGGATGTCGGAGTTTTGCAAATTACTTGGAAGTGTGCCCCATGGCCAGCGTCATAGCGCCCCAACGGCCCCTGGGAGTCGACACACGCTCACTCATACACACACACACACACACGCACACTGGCTGACTTGCAAGTACGCTCGACTAAAGTGGATCAACATATGTGGGTGTTGTTTTCCAATAGCGATGACTGCGTGATTATTCGATAAACCGCCTTCAACTCACACTTAAAGTTGTTGGAATTCTGTAGAATTAAGTATAGTAAACATAAACATATTGGAATTTTGGGAATTTGAAATCATGCGACTTTTAAGCGGTAAAGTTAAATTGGTTTTCAATCCGATGACGAATTTGTTTGCAATGCAAGTTACTTCCGTTAAAGTTTTGTGTATGTAGAAAATTATATAACACATCAGCAGAGTATTATTAATAACTATAACTATTTTATCTTAATAGTATGTAATCTTATTAGGATAAGTTTCATATCTTGCCCAGCTACACTACTGTTTTACTATATAATTATTTATTTATATATTCAGAACTGCGTATATTAATTAATATTAAATTCTGTAGTTCAATGGCAATAATTGCGTATTACTGATAAAGTCAGTCGATATAAATTTATTTATATAAATACTATGCATACTAAAACGATATTGAGTAGTGCGTAGTAAATGGTAATTATTAATAATTGCAAGTTCCGTTATCCAACCAAAGATTTAATAATAGCATTTCTATATTCAAAGTTCAAAACGGCAGTTGAAACGCTTGTAAAAGTTTGGCATTGATATCGAAAGAGGGCGGCTATGAGGCGGGGCAGGGGCAGAGGTCCACCATCCGTTAAATTAAACTAATCAGTTGCTCGACTGGCGATTATTGAGCAGGCGCCTCAAGAACAAGTCCCACAATAAATAAATAAATCAAATAAATCAACAACAAAAAGAAAAGAAAACCAAGAAGAAAACCGAGAAAAACAAAAACAAGAAGCAAGAAAAATAAAGAAAAATAAAGAAAAACTGGCGACGTAGCCAAGTGATTTGGATAAGTTAAAAGCCAAAGCGTGGGCTGGAATCAGGAATGGGATTTGGATCGAGTTTAGTTTGGGATGCAGTGGAGCAGGGGGAAAAGGAGGAGGAGTCTGTTTTGGGTACAATTGGCCGGCGAATGTTTGACATTTCTCCAAAGGCCATAAATCAGTCAGGAAGCGTGACATGATTTCTGTGTGCCTTTGTGCTCATAATTAGAAAATTAGTTGGAAACTGAATGCGACGCTCAAAAATCACAAAATTCAGTTTGGACCCAGGAGTTAAGGGCAAAAAGGACGGTTTGAAATGGGCTAAAATGGGGCAAAGATGTAAAAGCGCTAAGTGCTAAGTATTTTGACAGTGGGAGCTGCAGCTGGAGCCGAAACTGAAACTGACTGACAGGGCTGTTGTCAGTGTTGCCAGTGGTGCTGGTGATGCCGGTGGTGTCGGTGGTGGCAGCCACTTTGACAGACTATTATGCGGGAAAAGGTTTCTTTCACTTTCATGGAGCGATGCTGGCAACTGGCAAAGATGCTCGTCGCTCGCTGCGGAACTGTCATTTCCGTTTTACTTGTAAAATGAACATGGAAGTATTCGAGGCAGCCGACAAAGTGGCGTACAAGCGGACAGACCAAACTCAGAGCTATCCAAAACCAGAGCAGGAGAGCAGCAGCTGACGCTGACTTGTTATATACTAAACTGAGATGGAGTGCGAGTTGGAGCTGGGGATTGAGACCGAGACAGAGACTGAGACTGAGACCGAGACAGGCAAACGGAAGGATGAACCAAACAGGCAGACATATAAACAGACACGAAGGGGGCGGATGAACAGAGAACTGCGAACTGAGGGGGACAGGCCCTGATGCTCAAACTGGAACTGAAAACGTGGGACAGACACACGGACGGATGGATGGACGGACAGGAGGACAGCAGGACAGAGGGACGTACAACATTGCGTTTAACGTTTTTCGCAAAAGTTTCAGTTTCGTGTGTTTTCGCAGCTCGTCTAAAGGAAATTGCCAGCAACAAGAGCAGCAGCTCTGAAGGATTGGCAGCAGCAACGGTAGGGACAGGGATGAACGCAGCCAGCCAAGCATTGCACGCTGTTACCCCTACTCCCCCCGGCACGCCCCCTCTACGCCCTTGTGCCCGCTGAAGGTAACAACGCAAGAAAATGCCAGTCGGCAAGACAGGCAGAACTGACGTAAAAAGATTTCTGTTGGGTAGAACGGCAACCCTGGCTGCTGCTGCTTTTTCTCTCTCACTGTTAGAAGGCAACACCTTCCCCCCACTCTCTACTTGGGTAATCATCATGAAGTGTTTGCACATTTGCCAAATAATAAATGTATCTTTAAACGCTGCCGCTCGAAAAGTTGTTTATTTACTTGTACTACCTGACCAAAAGGTTGCCCAAATGAAATGAAAATCAAATGGAAACAAGTGAAAAACAGGAGAAAAATGAATGGAAAATAAGAGAAATTAATGCGAATGAAATGATGTGAATATTGGTAGCTAGACGTGCTTAAATGCAGAAGAGAAAAATAATTTAGACAGGAGTTTGGAGGGCAGAAAAATAAAGAAAAATTTAAATAATTAATATTATATATTCCAAATTAAATTTGGATATATTATGAATTGTTAATTTGAAATAAAATAAAAATATCTTATTTAAAGTAAAGTAATTCATAAAACTACAATTCTTTTCTCCATAACTAGGTCACGTTATTATTAACTTTTAATGCGTTTATTTTTGGAACTTTAATTACACGTATCTTTGTGAAATTACACTTATTTGTTGTGAGTAATTTTTGTGCTTTAATGTGCAACTTTTGAGATCAGTTGACCCAAAAAAAAATAAAATAAAATCCATTTGCAAACGGCGAGAAATGAAATACTTAGTGCTGGTTTATATGGGTTGATTAGCAGTGGTGTGAGTGAAACAATTCAGGCTTAAAATAGAAACCCGCATAATTTTATGTGGATTCTGCGTATCAACGGGTTGAAGCCGCAATTAAGTACAATTAACGCAATTCCATGAATTACTTTGGCACTTTTATCGCTGGGCTCTGATAAGTGCAATAGGTTTTATCTTTTGCTAAAAAACACTTGTGAATCACTTTAAGTTAAACAAAAATAAAATAATTGAATAAAATGTGTTGTGTTTAAGACTGTATTGCATCCTGGTCTGAAATTCCTTGGTCTGCATTTGACACATATCCGAAAAGCTGAAGTTTTTCACTTGCAACAGCAAAATTGTTGGGCTTTTGTCTGGAAAATAAAGCTATGGGTAAAAACTATTAAAATTTGTAAATTTTAATGAAAAATCTTGTGTAGAATGCAGCAAAGCAGAAGGCACTTTACAGTTTTCCTCAGTTTTCCCCTTCCACGACCCCCTCCAGGCCAGCACCGGTGACATGAATGCTGACAACGTGTCTTAGTTTGCACAAAACGAGCTACACACACACACACACGCACAGTAGTTGTGGCAGTGCAGGACATAGAAGCTGCACACACACACATACACAGCGCTTCACAGTGGTCGCCAGTTGTTGTCTCCCATGTTATGTGTCTGTGTGTTTGTGTCGACACTTTTGCCAGGCATGTCATGTAACAGGAATTTTAATTTAATTACGCTTCCAAGCTGCCAGCAAAGCCCCCGTCTACCGCACCCCACCACGCCCCCCGGCACTGGCACTGCCACTGCCCCTCCCTCGGAGCAGCAACAAGAGATTGAGTTTTGCTTGAGCTAAAATAAATATGCACATTAATAGATTAGCCGGGATACGCAGGCCAAAAGGAGCTGATAAGAAATCAATAAAATCAGCCCCGACATAAATCATTTGCCCATTTGTGTGCCCTGTCTGACGATGCTTATCACCCAAATCAGCAGTCGTTTGCCCACTTCCAGTACTCCTCACCACTCCCCCTCTTCCCCACAATTTCAATATTCATAATTTGAGTTGAAAGAATTTGGCTGAGAGGCAAAACGGCGACGACATAAAAATCAATAAATGAAATTCCTCCGCAGGCTCTAAAAACTTTTTACAGGTAATTTTCCGGCGCTTTTATTTGCCATTGTCATATCAATAGACTTGGCTGCCAGAGAGTGAGACTTGTCCATCCTGCTTGCTCTCACAACAGCTCACTTTCTCCCTCTCTCTCTCTCTTTCACTGCCTTCTTGGCTGGCACAAGGCCGCAATGAGTTCGTGCCAAAAAATAATTTCCTTCTCGCAGACGCGAGGCGACTTTGCTGCACTTATTGTTGTTATCAACGCCTGAAATATGGCATTTTAATTTTATTAGCTGCCTGGCTGCCAGTACACTTACACACAGATACGCACGCACACAAGCACACACACACACAGACACGCACACTTCGATGTGTTGATGCTATTGGCGTTGACAATGCTGTGCAACTTAGCACAGTGGGGTAAAGTCAATAAGTATTTGCTCCAAATTTTAAATATAGTTTTCTGAAGACACAATTGAATTTAATATATGTACATAGGCCGTTTTATGTATCCAGCTAAAAAAAAATTAAGTTTATAGAGATATTGTGAACAAGTTTTTTTTTATTTTCTTATTTAAATATATCTAATGAATTTAATTTCGAAAATTTCACAGTGATTCATGCATTTGTTCAGCTTTTACAGGCATTTTAAGGTCGAATTGGCTAACATGTATCCACACGTGCTCGCCACTGTATACTAAAATTTTAAGACTTAAACTTAAATATCTCTCAAAATTACACTGTTGGTTGTAGGCATTTTAAGTCTACACAAGCTTTAAAAATATTTTAAATTATCTGCAATAAATTAAATTATTTGTTAGCCTAATTTATGCTTAAATTCTCAAAGAACAACAATTTTCTTGTGACACATTATTTTATTTAACTCTCTAAAAATTCGATTCATACTTAAGTTCATACCAAATTCTAATATAATATTTATAAAACTTAAATTTAAATTACATTAAAAAGTCCCTAAAATTATAGTATTTATTTTAAACACATATTAACTTCTTGCCTAACTTTAAATTGTCTCTAATTCCTTAGCTTTCAACAAACACTCCGTTTTATGCAATTAAGCACATTGTTTAATTTAAATCGAATTTACATAAACAATCTTGATGCCATTGGCTCCCAATGTGCAAGTTATTTATTGTTGTTCTTGCAACAGCCTGTGGCTGTTGGCTGCTGGCTGCCAGCTGAGAGTTGCCAGTGGCAACTGCGCATGCTGCTCTTTCTGCCACGCCGAGTCGACTCCAGTCGCCTCGGTTTCGGGTCGAGCTGTCTGGCAAGTGGATTTTAAGAGAACTTATTCTTTATGGGCGCCTATCGAAGAGCCATCAAGTAACAGTTTAGCGTCTAGAATTAAGTCGTTCCATTTGGGGCTGGCCAAAACGCTTATTGCCACACATAATGTTGCGTTATTATGTTGCCAGCTGGCAACAAGCAGCAGCAACACAACAAAACTCTCAGCTGCCAATGGAAATACACTCTTAAGCTGGCCAAATAATTTATGCCTGATGTTGTTCTCTTGGCCCGTTCACGCTGTTGGCTTTGTTGTCATTTGGCCGTTTTGGTTAAGTATTTCAGTTGAGCGTTTTTCGCTGCTCGTGAAGCGTTTTCCTTCTGTGTTGCCCCTAAAAACAATCAGGAGCACACTTTTGTGGCTCCTACAGTGGCTATCAAAGCGCTGGCAGCTAGTTGGAAAATTGGCGGCACTGCGTGCGGAAAAGTCAAGAGCGTTTTCCTCTTGTATCTGTAAAAAAAACATGAAAATTTCTCATGCCAAATTTTCCAGTGCGTTTGTGTCATGGAAATTGTTGCTGTTTGTAATTTGCCGACGGTAAAATTAAAGTTTCAAGTGCTCCGAGTTGCAAGTGATGTGTCTATCGATCGCTGTATGATCTCGTTATGATCTGGCATTGGTATTGATGCCACATCGAAGCGAACATGTGCCCCATCAAGCAAATGAAATTGTTGTGCACAATCATACTGGAAAAACGAAAACTGCGTCTCAGAACCAAACGGAAAAAGTTTCACACATAACAAGCGGCCAAAGGATTTCTCCCCGTATCCTGAGTTCTCACCGAGTGCATTCGGTTTCAACTCTGACATTTTGAACGACTTTCCAAGCTGCAGGTAATAATATTATGACTCTTCATAGTTGTTTTGAGTATTTTAACAGTATTCTGATGACTGACTAAAGTTTGCTAAGACTTTGTGGTATTGCTGTTGTCCACGTTTCAACTTGTTTCGACTTCATTAAAGTTGGCAAACTTTGAACTTTGCACTCGCCTCGTTCTTGTTCTTCTACTTGTGCTGTTTCTTCTACTTGTTTCTTCTACTGCAACAGCTGCTCACAATTTTCCGTACTACTTCAAAAGTTTTTCTCTGGGGCGAAGTCTATGACAAACTGTCGAAATGTTTTGTTGACTCTTAACCAATACAAATACAGCATTTATAGTTTAAATGCAATTTTGCAGTTGCCGAATAAGTTTGATGAAGTTCATAAAGAAACAGAGTGTATGAACATGGACTTTTTGATGGTTTTGTGGGTGATTATGTGATTCAAAAATTAATTACAGTGGAGTCTGGTTATAACGACACTCAATTGACCGACGATTCTACGTCGTTATACCCGGTAGCCGCTTTAACCGAAACGAGCAAAGAAAGAAAAGCTTGTATGGGGAACAAACAAGTCATCGAATTTTCGTCGCAATGACCGGACGGACGCTTTAAGCGGAGTCGTTATAACCGGATTCTACTGTATAATAAATAAGTTCTATAAAGAGGTTTTTGACTATTTTAAGTAGCGTAAAAAACTTTCCTTCCGCTGTTCAAATTAAAAGTTATAAGTAGCATTTACTTCATTTCAATTAGAAAGTTTTTCGATTATTTTGAGCTGCATGAAGTCGGTTTAAAAAACATTAATAAACTAAAAAATAAATACAAAAATGAATTATAAAATCGTTTTTCTTAATTTTATATGACTTTTACGTTAGTTTGAAGAATTACCTCCTTTTTTCTCTGCTCGACTTGATTGTAAGATACAATTCTAGAGAGCTTACAGTTTATGTTTTGTATTAAAAAAAAGCTCAAATGATTCAGTTTTGAAACAGTAAAATTTTTATTTATTTACAAATATTTGTAAGCTATAATTTAAATATTTTTTGATCATTTATTCACAACTACTATAAACTTATTTATACCGATTTCATTGCGCAATCACAGAGTGCACTGTAATTTTCCAATGTTCCGATTTTGTTAGTGGCATCTGGAATCTGTAGCAGTATTTCTAGTATTTCTAGTATTTGTAGCATTTCTTTTACATTTTTACCTGCCAAACGTCCATGACATGTTCCTCCGCTGCTCCTGTTGTGTTGCACGTTGTTCTTCTGGCGCTCCGCATGCCACAAAATTTAATGCATTTCATTGTCGCAACAACAACAGCAACAACAATAAAATGTGTAACGCATGAGATGAAAAGCAGCGCAGGGAAATAAAAATGAAAACGAAAACGAAAAAAAGGAAGCAAACAGCAAACGCAAAAATTTTAAACATGGCGCGAACATAATGTCCTGTGTCCTTGCCATTTGCCTCCCCCTGCCCCTCAGCTTTTATTTTGCTCTCTCTGTTTTTTCTTTCCTTCTTTTTTTTTGCATTGCTTTGCGAATTTCCCTTCTGCTGTTGTTGTAAAAATCGAACATTGATTTATGGCGTGTGTGTGGCGAGGCAAAAACTGTGGCTCCCTTTGAGCGAGGGGCGGAAGGGAGCGAGAGTGAGACGAAGAGAGAACAAGGAAGAGAGGAGAAACAAAGGTAGTGCACAGAGTCGAGGCCTGATGACGATGATGCTGATGAGCTGGAATTGTTTTTGATATGTCGCACACACACACACATATACACAGTCATATGCTGGTCTCTCACACACTCACACTCACTCAGTTGCGATTATTACTGGCGACACACACACACATGCACAGCTACTCTCATTCCCTCTGCCTTCTGCCTCATTTTTTGCATTTGTTCCAATGCATTTACAACAGCAGCAGAGGACAACAACAACAGCATTCGGGGACTACAACAACAACCCAAAGGGAATATTGTAAATGCAATTCGTAGGGCATAAATTTAAAAAACGCGTGTCACATGTCGATTCTCGATTGTTCGCAAATTAATATATAAAATACGCGCCACGAACTGCGAATTGCCAACTGAAAATGTTGCGGCTGTTTTTTGTGGTTTCTTTGTAAGCCCTGTTTTTTAATGCCAACTTATTGTTGTTGTTTTTTTTTGTAGTTTGAATTGTGGCTTGTTAAACATCGATTTGTAGCTGGACGAGCTTAAAATGAGTAAGATGAGCCTCCATTTAGTTCAATTGATTACGAAACTGTTTTGATTTATGTGCAGAAAAGTGACTTTTATGTGGAGAAAATGGCACAATCTTTAGGGAAATTTTAAATATTTTTAGAGTAGCCAATTCGTATATAAAAACTTTTATTTAGAGGGCTGTTATCATAAGAACAAAGAAGAAATCTTTCTTTGAGTTTACTAAGAAATATATTGGGTAGTATTGCAGATAGTTTATCAACTTATAAATTTCCCCCTAAAACCATTTTTGAAGATCAACATTTATAAGAACTTCCACTTACTTTTATTAGCCAACTCAACTTTCCACCTTTCGACGATATTTATGGCTAATGACAAGCGTTTACAGCTGCCAACTCTAGCAAAACAGTTCAATTAGAAGACTCAGCTTCAAACTGGATTTAGAGTTGGATTTGGAGTAGGATTTGAAGCCTGGAGCGGTGTCTTCGCAATGCATTTGGCAAATGAATTCATTTATTGCTGAGTGCGATGAATCAGCTGCGATTTGCGAATTGAGTTTTTCAGACTTTTTTCAGCTTTTTCCCCGATTGTTGTGGGCGTATCGCAACTGAGTGGGCGTGTTGTGGCTGCTAAACTAAATGTGAAATGCTGAAAAAAGAATAAAAAAAAATAAATACAAAATAACAGACAAATCGACAAACGATGCTGCGCCTTCGCAGTTCTGCTGTGGATTAAGTTGTGAATCGTGATTCTACAACTGCAAGTGGCTGGGACTCTAAAAAACTGCGGTTGTGCCCTGCCCGCGGTGATTAATCCATGAACTCTGCACAGATCCTCAATGGCAGATACTCGGCTGCAGACGCGCCTTCCACCTGGTCGCAGAGGAGCTGCGGCAACTGAGACACCTCATGGTCATGGCGATATTTAACCCATGATTACAATGTTTGTAAATTTTGGAGTGTCTTTCCCTTTCAGGCCAGCGTCTGTTGTCTGCCAGTCTCTCAGTCCTTCAGTCTTCCAGTCTGCCAGTCTTTCCGCCTCCTGTCTTCTGTCTTCCTGCCATTTTGTTTTCACCTTGCGGCCAATTTGTTCGAGAAACTGTTCAGACTCTGCGACTCGACAGGCCGCAAAATGAAGCTAAATTGGCCCTGGCCACTGCAGCTGTTGCAGTTGCAACCTGACTGGGGGATTCAGGGGGCATCATACAGGGGGGCACATGCGGATGTTTGGGGGCATCATTTGGGTCCGCACGCCTGGTAGTTGAGCAATTTATTATTGCCGCAAATTGATTTTTATCTACGCTTAATCGATTGTTGTGCACGTATGTGCCTAGGACTCCCATTAACAATGCGGCGACTCCCGCAGGGGATGCAGGGCGCAGAGAGACGGAGAGAGGGAGAGTGAAGGTGGATTAAGGAAATTATTTATGTTAGTTCACACGTCGTTTTACACGTAATTTATTAACAGCGTTTTCTAGCGCAAACGATGTGACCTTGGGGCCAAATGGGCATCGATTATGCCGCCGTGTTAGAAATTGTCGGCCTCGCAGTTCGATTCGGAGTCTGAGTTGTAGTCGTAGTCGCAGTCGACTGTCTGCGTGTCTGTCGGGTGTGAAGGTGATTTACAATGTTCGACCAACTACCAAACTAGCGCTGGGTGTAGTTTACTTTATACGAGTACATTCATGCATGATCCCAACAATTTTCGCTTTTTTTTAGTTTTTTTTCAAGTCAACTTAGATATTTATGACAGAGAAATGAGAGCCAATTGCCGCAATTACCGGCGCGTGTTTAGCCATCGGTGATTTTCGCATTGGCGAGTTCTGATTTAAGCCAAAATATGCAGGCCTAAAGCGAAATAGATTGCCAGGCAGCCAAGACTTATGGCATTCCTCTGCGACACTTGTTAGCTCGAGTTTGACTATTGGCATGGAAAAGATTCGCTGTATTAATTGATTGTGGAGTGAATTAGTTTGGAAATTGTTTAGAAATGTGGTTTAATTTAGTACTCATTACTTAACAGTTAAATTTAATAAATTTAGAACTGAATTTTTGATAGAAATATAGGAAAAATTAATATTTAAAGTTTTAAGTGCCTGAATTTAACTCTAGGAGCACTTGAGTTCTTGAGAATTTTTAAATTTTATATGGCTCTTCCTGTCAAAATTTCACTTTAAAGCTAAAACCTGAAAACATTTGCACATTGCAACAAAAATCGACGGTTAACATAAGGGGGCAAATGAAGGAAAAAAGTCGACATGCACTTTTATCAGAAGGTAATAATTCATTACACATTTTTTTACCACCTCTCCGCCTGCCCTCCCTCTCGTGTACAAGTCCGTGCTTGTGTTTTACGCCTTAAACCATCAGCAGCGATGTCGGACTGAGGAGCATCGGATGTGCTGCATTTACCGCATTCGACATGACCATGCCCCTTAGCCCTGAAGCCGTTCCCGTTCCTGTTACCGTATGCGTCGCTGTTCCTGTTTCCCTTATCCTGGTCTGCGTCCTCCATGTGCACTTAACTCGCTTGTTGGCCAGGAGAACGGGAATCGGGAACGGTCAGTTGATTGTTTCTTGTAGCTTGCGTGTTGGCAGCGACAGTGGGACGAGACAGGGATTGAGATAGCGCTGGGTAGGGGGGAAAGTAGAGGGAGATGTGTTCATCAGCGTTAACATGAGACTGGCAGCTTTTAACGGTAATAGAAGTAACCATTTGTGATAAGCCCAGCAGTTTTGTAGTACCACAGCACGCACCTAGACGCAAGTGGGCAGGGGACTGGGTGGTGCTGGGATAAACCAGTGGTTGGCTGGCGCTCAATTAACTAATTGTACACAATGGACTGCAATCAAGTTTTGGCCAGGCACAGCCCAAAGGACTTGTGAATAATATTCATTAATTGCGTAGCAGTTAGCACAGAAAAGGCGCTGCCCAGAAAGAGCTACAAAAAAACACTGGGAAAACCATTGGGAAAAAAGGGGTTGGGTCGACATCATCATGTTGCTTGATGGATAAGATTTCAGGCCATTGAAATGGGTAGAAAAAGGAGCAGAAACAGGACCAGAATCAGGACTACAAACAGGCAAAGCGAGAGCCATAAATCAATGTAAATGTCAACGTCATCGGCATCAGCAGAGCGTCAATATTAGCAACAACAACAACAGCAGTTGGTACGCAGAACAACCCCCGAAGTATGCAGCAGTAATCAGAGCTCTCGCCTAGCCACGCCCACTAACTCATGCGCCCATCGGCCATGACTCTACTACACACACACACACAGACACAAAAACATACATAACTTGGATGTGTTTCATTTTGCATGAGCAACACTTTTTCTAGCGATGACGTCAGCAAACACTGAATAACTAAATTGTTTCATAATGTCAACTAATACACACACACACACACACACACACACACACACACACACACACACACTCAAACAACCACACACTTGTAAACTCATATGTGTAAGTAATTTCCTCGTTTTCAGACAGGATATTACAAGTTACTTGCAAGGGAAATTAGATCTTGCAACTGCGTATTAAATAAGCGACAACATTTTAGATCCAGACTCAATTCCTGAGAGAAGCGACACACAGATACACCCTCACACACCACACACCCTCTCACACACACACATACACTTACATGTAGTGGGAAAAGTCAGAAGTACAAGTCCCCGGAGGCATTTGGCGCCAGCAAATACATGTTATACTTAATTGGAATGATTTCGTCTGTGAAATATGATTTTAGTTTTCATCTTTTGTAAGGCACAGGGAGAGAGAGAGAGAGACACAGGCAGATAGAAAGAGATGCGGCTAGTTACAAGCTAAAATAGTTGGAATTCCTAGGGAGCAGCCAAATTTAAATTTGATTTAATGCGTTGTATTTCAAGAGGTCATTGTGTTCTGGAGATTGTAGTCTTAAAAAAAACTTCATTTAAATGTAGGCAAACAACAATCTTTGTACTGTAAAAGACTTTATGAAACTTATCGGTCTAACTATAACATATATATAATAAAAGACTTAAAGAGTATTGGAAATTAACGTTGATTTTATTGCCCAAAAGTCTTCAAATAAATTCACAATTTAAATTACCTACAACTACTATTACTTATTTTTTAAAAATCTAATTATGTTATTATATAAAAATTAATACCTTTCATATATATAAAAGATCTATTTTGATACTGAAATGTTAATTATAATTTGTTGAACTCACGCCTGTTGCAAATCAAACTAATTCTCGATTGCTTACTCTACTCTCATTGCAGGTAAACACGCACCTGTATTCCGTAGATACTTTTACATGCATCTTGGCCAAGTTAGATGCACATGGCACTGGATGCATTTCAAATGCCTTAAATGCGAATGCAGCATTCCTGTAGACGCCTGTATCTGATTTCTGTCAACATTAAAATTGCAGACTTGACAATGCACAAAGTGCAATGCAAAAACAACAAAAGTATCTGCAAACTAACTAAGTAACCCACAGATACTCACATAGACTGACAGGCAGAGTGGTTTCCAGGTGGCAAGAGGGGCCACGAGGGACAAAGGGGGGGCACTGACGTTGTTTTGTTAGTCCGTGTATATCAAAGTGTATGCCTGGCGATAACACAAAAGGCTAAAACGCCTCAAACTGAAACTGGCCAAGAGCAGAAGGCATGCAACGGATGCCACAGAGAGTTGCAGCCAGTGAGTGGCAACAGAGATTATAAATTGAAATTGAGTTCATAAAACACGAATCAGCAAAACGTTTAACATCTTTATTTCTGCGAAATGCCACAGACAGAACTAAGCAGACAGACAGACAGACGGAAGGAGGGAGAGACGAGGCAGCTTCAACCTCAACCACAAGAGTCAGCAACGGTCGTGGCATCACTGACGCTGACTCCGATTCCTTTGCCGTCTCCTAATCCAACTCCGACTGCGGTTCAAGCCCAAGGTGCGAGTTCGAATGCAATCAAACAAGCGCAAGTCAATTGCAGAACCACGAGTACTCAGAGATGTTGCATGCCCCATGCTGCAGGCAGCCAGCAAACCAAGCAACCAACCAAACAGCCAACCAACCCAGCAAATAGACAGACAGCTGTACGCGAGTGGCTGCGAGTAAGCTGCCAAACAGGCAATGCGTCGCAATATCGTCCAAGGCACAGTGGGCAAAGTACACGAAAAAGTGGAGCGAAGTGTCTCTGAAATCTTTTTTATACATAGAGTTCAATTCTAAAGAAAACCTACTTTTTTAGTAAATTCGATTATTTAAGCTCTTTAGCCCACTGTGCCACACTGCGATGCTGTGAGCACAGAATGTGGAATGTGCACGCGTTGAATTTCTTGTAGACGTGCGATAAAAATTTGCGACATTGCAACAGTTTGGCGAAGGTGCGAGGTATGAGGCATGAGGCATGAACCGAGAGCTGCGAGCAGGAGTTGCCACTAGCTGCGATTTGGCATGGAGCGTTGCCAGCTGGCGTCGCACTCGCACTCGCTGATCGGAGCACTGGCAGTCAATGCCAGAGCTCTTAGCATAAGCCGCTGAGCACAAAGCCAGATGACACGACGATATTGTTAATCTGCGTGAATAAAAATGTAAATGAATTGAAGATTGCGCCGCCATCGAAGTCGGAGTTGGAGTCGGAGTCAGAGTGGAAGTCAGTGTCAGGGGCATCATGAAGTTGCGGCATTATGAGCTATGGCCATGCAGAGGCCACTTAGGTGCCTACAAAACTGCCTCAACAAGTGCCAAGCTAGATTAGGCCCCGAACTCTATACAGACCAGGCAATTTAGACTGGACAACGTTTAATAAGCACTGACAGGCAGGTGAGCCCGAGCACCAGGCCTAGAAACAGGAACAGTATGATGAAGCTCAGTCTGAGCTGTATCCAACGAGCTTAACATAAGTGTTGATTGAACATGGTGCCTGTATTAGTGTGTGTGTGTATCAGTCATTGGTAATAAAGTGTGGACAAGTTTAGCACCAAATGATGGCCCGATCGAGTATCCGGCAACTGGCAGACAGACACCAAAGACACCAAAAGTCGTTGTCCAAGTCGAACTTCACTGAGAAAGCTAACGGCCAAGTTTTTGTTGTGCTGTGTGTTTTGTTGTGCTGTGTTGTGTATGGTCGCAAACATGTTTCAAGTCCAGGAACGCCACACGAAAGCCAAAAACACAATCAGCAGAAGACCAGCTGCGCGGACAGTGGCTTAGTTAAGGGGTTGGTAAAACAACTGGGTATAACTATGTATAAGTAGGATAAACCAGAAGTAGGTTCGCTTGGCAATACATAAGTTCGTCTACCTTAAGATCAAGAACTAGATAGATTTTTGGAACTCTTTAGAATCATTTAATACAACAATTTATAGACTAACTCACAGTACAATTTTGATAACCTCCACTTACCAATTCCTTCCTATCCCTTGCGTGCACGCCTCTGTCTAAAAAGCATTCAATAGCTTCTCTCTGCTAGTGATTGCTTTCGCATAAAGTGTTTGTCGATAAAACTATAGTAAATGTGAGGGATGATTGTGAACTGAGACCGAGTCTAAGACTGAGGATGAGGTTGAAGTTGAGGTTGAGTAAATGGCGAACGTGTGCGATTGACCAGAGCGCATATAATAAAAATTAAATCGCACAAAATAAAAATGTTCAAGTGGCGAGTAAAAGGCACGAAACCGACAGACAGCCAGGCAAAACAAAGATGAAGAAAGGAGAAAGAAAAGAGAATGAAAGGAGGGAAGGAAAAAAATCGAGTCACGAACATTGAAATATGTGTCCACAGCTGATGAGGAGGACGTGGACATGGCGCATTGGCAGACATCGACGTCGACGCCGACAACGACAACGACACCGGCTGATAAATGCGTGGAAAATGCAACAGCTGCCAGGGCTGGATAACAGCAGGCGCTGCCAAAGAGCCACAGCCACAACTGAAGGCACAGAGAGGGGAATGGAGAGCGTCGAGAGCGGAGAAAGGCTCGCGATGCGCTGTTGGTAAACAAATCATTTGAAAGGATTTTCACACACAATCTATCTTCGTTCCATTTGGACTGCATTCGACTTGTCTCGCAGAGAAGCTGCCAAACGGCGGCTCAACAAATTTGTCAGTGCGCTGCGGGAATAGCATTTGGAAATGGGAACAGGAAGAGAAACCAAACCTGTTTGCATGTCCAGCACAATGGAGTGAAAAGTAAAACAAATTGAATCCTTTGCGACGCACGCAACTCAAGCGAAAGTGTCAAACAGCAGGAAGGACCTGAGCGAGCTGAAAACCCTGCAGAACAATGGACTATGCGGATTAGTCCTTTGACACCGACTGCAACGAAAAGAGAAAGTTACTTACCATTGTCATTGCATTACAGTGGGTGTATCTGTTGTTATTATGCAGCTATTTAAATAGCCAAAACATAGAACCTACCGAGTACCTACCGACTGACTACAAAGGTCAACTGAGAACTTATGTAACAGACTGTAAGTCGAACAATTTGGATTTGTTACAGCTGGATTTAAACGAGTGCAAGGCCACACAGCGCATTTAAATGTCCTTGTTCAGCAACTGACAAGCAAACGCATAACATTATGCAATGACCATGTCCTTGGGAACACCTCAAGGTCAGCGGAAAGTGCATGCGTTATTTCAAGTGCCTCTCTGTGGTTGACAAACTGTCGCAAGGTTAATGTACCTGCACTTAGACCCTGTATTAGCCCAATCATTAGTTTTATGACTCACAGCGGCGCTGAGACAATTTCCATTTATAATCAAATTAGTTATGTAAGTTTTTAAAAATTACCACAATTTGGCTATTGATATTTTTGCATTTGTCGAGCATGTGTTGGGCCAGTTTTGAATTGGCCATTTTGGGTTTTATTTTGGTGGGAAATATGCATTACATATGCTGAAAAACTAATTTATATTTGAAGTTTAGGGGATTAAAAAACATATTTTACTTTTATCTTTACTTTGAATTTAATATTTCAGTTTATTTATTTAAATTCAAAATAATTCCTAACTAAAACTCTTGAATAAATTTAGAAAACTTTAGGAATTTAACTACAAGACTGGCGCTTTGACAACTATTTGTTGCGAGGGGAGTTTGAGAGTTTCCCTGCATGTTTTGCTCTTGTAATTTACACAAAATTAAATTCAAAGTGTCCTCGTCGCAGAGTCCTTCGAGTGTATGCCAACAAAATGAAAAAATTCCAGTGCAACGTTTGAAGTTTATTGGCCATAAATAAGAGATGGCCGAAACGAGTGGAGGAGAATGTAGAACGCAGAACAGAGAACGCTTAACAGGCGACAGCGATTGACAATTTGATTAAAAACGAGGCGATTGAGAAATGTGAAGAGGGAGGGGTGTGGGAGGGGAGTGTGGCAAATGAAATGCATAAACAAGGATAACAGCAAGGATGCGTTTCGCATTAAAGTGAAAGTTTCTCTGCACAATTTAATGCCAACAACAATGGTTACAGCAACTACAACAACTACAGCGATGCCAATTGCCAGCCATCCGCTCTGAGTAATTGTTGCTAATGAAAACGAGGTCTCAGCAGCAGGATGAGAGCGGTGTGCGAGTGGGGGGGAGGAGTGGATCAGGCGCATTTAAGTGGCTAATTTCGCTGCTGGCAATTGTCAACGCAGCGCACAGGAATGCGCACTATGCGGGGCAGCAGAAGGGGCAGCGGAGGGGTGTGGAAAGGGGCAGAAAAGGGGGAGAAAGGAAAGGACAAATGAAATTGCAGGCAGTGCACAAAATGCAAATGAAATGTGCAATTGCCTGCAGGGGGGAGGGGACAGCAGTTGGGGGCGGACAATTGTGTGAACATCCTGTGTGAAAGTGTGTGTGTGTGTGAATTACATGAGTGAATTGTCCTGTGTGTGCGGGTGTGTGCAGTTGTGCTGTCTGGCCTGTCTGCCTGGACTGCTTTACAAATTTCGCATTTATTGCCAGTGACAAAATATGATACGAAAATTAATATTATTGATTAAATAATTGAAATTGGCGTGCCCACGACACACACAATGAATTATTACCTTCCCTCATTTCAGTAATAGCAACAACAACGAGCACAACAAGACATGTCAAATGATATTTGTAATGCATTTGTTTGTATATTTGTATATTTGTATGTTGTACTTTACATTTGTGGGATATGACATTTTGATCCCTTGTCGTTTGGAATGCAACTAAATGCATACAAATTTATTTGAAAGCCTTTATATAGTTTTTTAGACCAGGATTAATGTTTAAAATATATCATAAAAAGCACAGAAATTAAAAAAAGTTTACATTTACTACAAAAGCTTAAAGAATAGTTCGTTTTTTATGACAGCTGAAATAATTTGTAAGTTTTTGAATGGAAAACAAATTAAAATTTACATATTTAAAAGGTTTATTTTATTATTACTATGAAATCAAACAAATGTTTTATTAATATCTGTTAAAAACACTATAATTTTAATTTACTATGCCTACATTCGGGAATTTTAGTCTGAAGTATGCACTGTTTTTAGATTAAAATACTTATAGTTGCTTTTTTATACCGTTTATTTAAATTACTTAAATTACTTAAAATTCTCAAAATTCTTACAGTTTTTCCTGTGTAAACTGAATTTAATTACTTAGCACTAAAGATCTCAATACTCCGCTCTTTAAGCTGCTTCTGGTATCGATGCCATTGTCTCTGGTTCCAACTCAGACTCGTTCGCTTGACACTTCTGTGCTTCAGTTTTAATAAAATATTTCATAATTCCTGCGCAGTTTTGCTATTGACACTTTCTGATAGCATCCTTCGTATCCTGCGCGTTCGCCTGCTGTGCCAACAAACGCGTAGGTGAAAGTTCAGTCGGATGGTGTAGGTCCAGAGCACAGGAACAGTCACAGGCACACAACACAAGCACTCTCCCGCTGCCCCACTCCCCTGGCCAGGCAGAGCCATCAACAATGCCAACACCAGACGATGTAGGAGCAGGAGCAGGGGTAGCAGCCATGTGGGGGTAGCTACGGGGGTGGGATTGGTTGCAGCTTCGGTGGTTGAATTGATTTCAACGTTGATGGCGTTGACACAAAAAGCTTTTACGGCGCCCTCTGCGGTCGCGTACCGTTGACCACCTACGGCGCATCCGCATCCTGTGGCTGTTCCTGCTTGCCCCTTACTCCTTACACCCCTCCTTCTCCCACTCTCCTGTTGTTGTTGCGGGTCCTGCCGGGAAAGCTGCTGG
This sequence comes from Drosophila dunni, assembly GCA_018152125.1. NCBI lineage: Eukaryota > Metazoa > Arthropoda > Insecta > Diptera > Drosophilidae > Drosophila > Drosophila dunni. Next base: position 16,280,984 of record JAECXC010001917.1, on the reverse strand, counting down.
AATGATTTACATACAAAGTGAACATGGCCAAGCCTGAAGCTGTGCATAGGTTTTCATATTGAGTATGTGTGCATTTTACAGGTCCTTCTTCTTCTTTTGCTTGTCTCCCCGTTCTGCCTGCCATGAAGGAAGTCCTGCGGCGGCTAGCTCCAAAAGGGCGGAAATTAAAGTTGTGACACGTTTACGTTTAACCAAAGCGATCCTTCGAGTGTGGGCTTCACATTTTTCGGTAATTCCTTCAATTTCTCTCCTTTGCACATGCAAAGTGTTAAAGTTCCCAATTTCATTTCATTTTTCTCTCTTTGTATCTCCACTCTGCGATATTGCAACCACCGTTTGTTGTTGTTCTTTCTACCTTTCGCTCGAGCGCACAAAAGGATGTGGCTGGTCCTGGTCCTGGTCACGGTTCTCTGCACATTGTTGCTGCCCTCCAGCTGCGTCCGAATTCCCTTTTTAACCAGCCGCCAGTTGCCAGTTACCAGTTGGCGGCAACAACAGCAACTGATTCAGTTGATTCGTTGTTCGTTGGCACTGCCCCTATAGCACTCCAGCCCCTCCCCTCTCCAGCATTTGCCTTGTCCAGTTGATTTGGTCCCGAAACCATTTACGCCTCTTTGCTTTCGTCTACGGTTCCGGCTTTGGGCATCGCAGCATGTCTTCTCCTTCGGCAACAGTCACGTCAAAAAATATCCGCCCGTGTCTGCATTCAATTCAAGCCTTGCGTTTATTATTATTTTTTTGCTCTCCCTTCTCAGAGCCCCTCAGCACTGGACTCTTTGTTTCAGCGGCTCACTTAGAAGATATTTTTATATTAATATATTATATAATATATATATCACAATATATTAGACATTTCTATTCTAATTTAGTATTAAGGTTTTAAAGAAGTTTTTTGATAAAATTTTTAATCTTTACCTTTACTTTAATGCCTTTATTATAGACCAGATTTCATTGTGCTATTGTGTAATCCAGTTTATATCAGATGCTTCCAGTCGTTCAATCGCCTCAACCCTATACCAACTTTTTTTAAACACTTTTTTACGATCTGAAGTTCTGCGTAATCCCCCAACTTAACTTCTTATGGCTTTTCAATTAAGCATGACATAATTAAAACTTCGTTTTATGTGTTTTCCAACCGTCTCCATATGTTTCTCTTGAAGCTGACCTAACCCAAGCTCGTTAAATCAAACCCAGAACAGAGACGAGAGCACTCCATTATAATCGCATAAAATTTGTACATAAAAGGCGTTAAATAATTATTTACTTGGACAGTTGGTGGCATTAAAGCATTTGGCACACTTTTTATGATCCGTTTAGCACATGAGAAGTTGGTAACTGTTGGAATCGGTTGGGTAAGACGCGTACATCTCATAAATATGTCCCATAAAATCAACACTTACATGAAACGGGCAGAAGAAGAGTGTAAGGAGCTAAAGCAGTGCTTGAAAACAAAGAGAGATAGAGAGAGGGAGAGGGATAGATAGACAGAGACAGAGAGAGGGAGAGTGCTACAGATAAATGTCGACAAAACGATTTGTATCTAATTTTATGAGGTCATAAAAAGCAATCATTTCGCCATTTGCCACAGACTATACCAGAGCTCAGAGCAGACCCCAAACCAGGCCAGACCAGACCTAACCACAGCTGAGCTGCCATGCCCATAAACTGTGGCCCATCCCATTCGAGCACTGTTGAGTCTTGGAGAGAGAGAGAATAAACGAGATCTGGCTGTTGAAAAGGTTCTAATGCGGCAGTTAAATGGATTTTATGAGCCCTGAGGTTGGTTAACTGAATTACATGAATTGGCTGCTTATTGGCTTTTAATTGCTGTCTGAAGACGCTAAAGGCGCGATGGCAGGGAGGCAGAGGCGTGGCTCCCCGACTGAATCGGGGGTCAGTAGGCGGAAGTACGGCCAGCTTTTCATTTCCGTAGGTCAGTGGCAAATGATCAAAAATGTGCGGCTGATAAGCGTGTCACATAATTAATTGGCTACAATGAAAATTTCAACTAATTAGCACACAAAAAAAAAAAAAAAAATAAAAAAAAAAAAAAAGAGGAGAGAAACAAAAACAAAACAAAAGTTCGAACGTTGGGGGAGGAAGCCGAAAACTTGACGGTTCAACTGCGTTTTGAGCTAGAGATGGCAGCGTGACGCCATTTTGTTACCAACACGATGGACTCACGAGGCCCGAGAAATGTAGAGAGAACTGTTTTGAGGCACTTATTTGAGTGAGAAGAGGATATTTCTATAAATAAATGACTTCACTTCTTTATTTATTTTAAGTCCCATCAAATTTTACTCACGAGTTTAAATATTATTGTTCCGTGTCACGACTTTTACTCCGCTCTAGCTGGATCTAAGTTTTTGGGGGGTCACTGGGAAAAAATGCGCAGTAAAATTAAATTTAATGAGTTCATAAAGAAATAAACACAGAGCCACAGTCAAAGCCAAAAGCTGAAGCATTTCAAGGTTCTGTGCACATAAGTTGCCTGCTAAGGGCAAACATGGGTTAAGAGCAGCCCACAAGGAAACAAAACAAGCAAAGATAGCAACACAACAACTACAACAACACTTTCATACGAAATCAATTTTGATAATTATTAAAAATTAGATACATATGTTTCGGCGCCATCGTTGCAGCTGTGTGCCAGACCAGAGCAAGGGAAGGGGGTGAACCGATAGTAGGGGCATGTGGCAAGAAGCTTCATGAATGAAAATCATGTTGCAGCCACCGCAAAGCGGCAGATGCCTCTCCCTTTGCACCTTTGTCAGGGACAGGGGCAGCGCCTCGAGCCAACAACAATAGCATTTTCGGTTGGCAGCGGTATCCGGGTACGTTTTGGGTTCGATTTCGGGTCCAGCTCCTCAATTTGGGCCCATAAATCAATCGATGCGTCGCCAGGGCTTCAAACTTTAGCCAGAAACTATTTTTGAGTGTATGCATGAGTGTGTGCTTTCGTTTAGTTACTAAAAAATATAAAAAACATATTGCAAAACATTTAGAAATATATTTTTTAACAGCAGTTTTCCGCTTCCATTTTCTTTGCGTCGTGACACTTGCGAGTGCTAAAACTGTCAAGTCGCCTGTCGTGTCATAATTAAATTGGAAAATTTTTAAACAAATTTTCTTGGAGTGAAATCCATTTGGCAGAAGGCGTTGACGGCTGATTTGGCAGACACACGAAAGTTAATAAATCCAAAAGCTGCTCTGCTCTGCTCCTTAACAGCTAAAGAAAACAGTGCCTGACAAATAATGTCGCATGCTAAATTTATGATGCCTTTTTAAATACCAAGATTTCTATTCTATTTTATATTTATATAATATTTAAAATACTCAATTTGTTTGTATAATCCGCATTGACAGCTAAATGTGCTTACAAAGCAGGTATAATACTAGAAAAACGAGGGAATTATATTTCGAAACAGTTTTTATATATTTAAAAAAAAATTCCCAACTGCGGTTGAGTATCAAGATATATAAATAAATCAAATGTTTCTTAGAAAAACATAATTTATTAAACAACCTAGCTAAATATTTATACAGCCCAACTAAACTAATCACATTTCCATATCAAACTCATATCAAATAAAGTGTTCAATTTAAGAATTGTTCAGCAAATTCCCGCACGCATTTAAATAAACCAAAAATACTCACAAACACACGTTTTGAATTATGATCTAGTAATTTCTCATTTGAGAATTATGAATGGCTCTAGTAATTAGTGCAAGAAACACTACAAGATGCTTATCGCAGGCCAACAATATAACTCGATTTGAGGCTGAATGTGGGGAGTATAATATACACCCCAGTTTATCGGCAGTTATTGCTGTGTGTGTGTTGTTTATTTTAATTACGAATATATTTTTAAATGCTAACATGGCATACAAAATGGAAATGAGAAATGCTTGCACGCACATGTCATGTCAACTAGAAACGCATAAAATTTTTATTTATTTTTTTTCTCTGTTTTTATTTTTTATGCGGAACACGCAAATCCAAAAACAACACGAGCCGAACCAAAAATTGAACACACGCTGACCAAAAAAAACTCAGAACACACAACACACAAAAACCAAAATCATATTTATAAGACAAAAGGTACAACCAAAACAAGTATATTAAAAACATGGATTTAAGCGCCGTCAGATTATTTTTGAAAGTCGCCGTTTTTGGCCAAACAATGTATGAATACCCAGTGCAAGTGATTACTAGTTATTATTAGAGGGAGTTGGAGGGGGTTAAAGGGAGACAGGTAAATCTGTGCTGTGGAGCTGAGCCCCAAAATCAAAGTTCCGAAAAAAAAAAAACATACCAACGCTCGACTTGAATGAAAGGTGCAATTTTTATGATTTATCGCCGTTATTATTATGAAAGCCGCAAGAGCTTGAAACGAAAGCAAACCGAACCGAACTAAAGAATTTCACAGCGTTAAATTATTCAAAAACGAAGCGGAATAGGAACGTGGGTCGACCGACGACCGACGACCGTCATTTTCATAAGGTAGCTCCGTCTGTAATTTTCTAAGTTAACGCCATCTCCTTCTATGATTTGCCGTCTCGCTCTGGCTGAGGGGCCAAAACACAGCCCAAGGCGGTGTGGAGCACCAAACACTGCAGCGTTGCTTGGAAGCAAGTCCCAGTCAGACCCAGCACCAAGGCAATACTCGTAGAGGGTCTTCAAAAACAAAAGGAAATTAACATCCAAGTTGGAATGGAAGTGGAAGTAGAAGATGGCGAACCAAACATTAACATATGCAGCAGTTCACACGATATATTCACACACACACACTCACACACCCACACACACTGGCACACACACTGTGGCGCACTGACAGGTGCCAAGACATTGAACATTGACTGGCACCACTTGGTTTACTTGCGCAGGATAAGTATAAGGATAACAATCTGCCCACTACATTATACACTACTCGCATTCACATATAATCAATAAGCGTTTAACTGTAACGACCCCAAGTAACTGTAATTGCTCAGCGCCTATCGCAAATCTATCGATAATTTAGTTCAATTTTCGCCTCGTTTTTATCGCCAGACGTCTCCAAACGTTTCATGCTCTTGCCTCGATAAGCCAATTTTATTGCATGGCCAGCGATCAAAACTGACCAGTTCAAGTAAACTATCATGCCACACCCCTCCACCACTGCTTTTAGCTGCACCTCTTGGTCCCACTGTGCGCACTGTATGTGCCGACAGCGACAGGCAACGGCAACGGCAACGGCAACTTCAAATTGCAACGCCGGTGGTGCTGCCAAACGAGAAAACAAATCGAATGGCAGCGGCTCACAATGGGCAACAGTCGGAAAAACCTACGCATAGAAATATTAAGGAAGTTGTATGTTATAATAAACTTTATCTGAAAACAAATCGAAATATTCTTATTAATTCTGTAAAGTTTTGGAAACGAACTTTCTTATAGAATTTTTTTTATGTCTAGAACTTTAAATTGTTTGAATTATTAAACAAATTTGTGCTGAAAAGGTTGTTTATTTAAAAGTATTTTCTTATACGGTGAAACCTCTCTTAACGAACATTCCCAATAAGCGTACGCCCCTCCTTTGAGGACCCTTTTTCTGTGATCTTGAAAATAAGTCAGAAAAATGTGACCTTCTCATAAACCCTTTCAAATTTTTGGCAAAGTTTTATGTACTAAGATATTTTTAAACTCCATTCAACAAAATCTTAAAGCTTTTCAATGCTTTAATATTTAATTGTTGAAGAACCTTCAACTGTGATCTAAACAATTTTACTCTATACGATTTAATAAAGTTTTATACCTCCAAAGTTACTAATAGCTTAAATGATCCCACTGTGCGTCCTCGCCATTAGATGGATGCATGACGCATGACGGAGACTGGCTAAAACCAAGCCAGACACCAACACACAACTGACACACACACACATATACACACAAACACACACACGTGTGTGTGTATCACGCAGGGCATTTGACTGACAAGCACTGCGAATGAGTTAGAGAGCTTTGCAAAGTGCGTGTGTGTTTGTTTGTATGTGTGGATATGGTAATGTGAATACTACCGTCTATACGTGAGTGTGTGTGTGTGTGTGAGTATCTAACTTTGGCCACTTCAGACAGGTTGAGACACACGCGTAAAAACTACACAAATTGACGGCGCAACCGCCTCAATTGGAGGCTTCGCGGGGGCGCTGCGTAAAAGCGATAGGAATAGCGAAACGAAGAGGGAGTGAGAGAGAGCGAAAGAGAGCGGTAGATGGAGTGGGAGAGCGAGTTGGAGATGGAGGGAGCTGTAGGTCGCTAATCGCTCCAACTGCAGCCCAGGGCAGGCAGCCAGTCAGACTTTCAGACTGACCAACTGCACAGATCATAGACGGCAGATAGCAGCAGCAAGGAGCAGCCGACGGCTGGGGAGATGTGGCAGATGAAGGGGGTGTACATGTACATGTCCATCCGGGCTGTCCAAGTGCCGGCTGGTCGAGCGGCCGGCCACGTTCGACCAATTCCAGGCAATTCTGCAGTCAAAGCGTTCGTATTTTGATTGATTTTAAATGATTATGGTTGACATTGATTTATGTGCGCCTCATGCATATATTGGGCCACAAGATGGCGAAGGCGATGGCGATGATGATGGTGCGAGCACCAAGAGAACTCAGCGTAAAAGACCAACTCCGAATCAGAGTCGTAGTCATATTCGAAGTCCAAGTCGAAGTCTCGGCGCATGTGAAAGGTGAGCGACGGCGGTTCAAACTGATTCGCACGCACCCGAGAGCTGAGAACTGAGAGCCTGGACAGCGGACTTTAGACAGACGGAACAGGACAACAACATCGATACCGATTTGGCTTAGACGGCCTTAGAAAGGGGTCTGTACACTGGCAGAAAAAAAGGAAGACTATAAGAAGCTAAGACTAGAATTTAAATGTTAGAACATTTTACGACATCATCCTGCGTATTGGCTCCTTGAAGTCACTTTTATCCACAACTGCTTTCTACTTCCTATTTTTATCAGTGTACTACTTGGAGCTGGGATCTTAGAATGGAGCACTATTCAAAGCACGTTCCTGACCTAATATAAGTAAAAACGCCCACAAAATTACCACAAGCTGCGAACTTTTTTCCTCCGCTTGATTATGGGTTTCATATGGCCCATGTGTGTGTGTGTGAGTGTATTTGTGTTGGCCATCTCACAGCAGACGGTCAGCTTTCTTACCAGCTTTTCGTTTTTTATTTTTGCCATTTTTTGGCAATCGTTTTGGGCCCGTTTGGCCACTATTGGCATTGGCAGATTTTCGCCCTCGTTCCAGTTTGCCTTTTCGATTTGATTTTAATGAATCGATTTGAACTGTGCGCTCATAAGTTCCGGGAAGCGGCTAAATTGGATTACCATGTTGGCCCTTTGATTGGTGCTGGGACAGGCAATTTAGTCGGGTTTGGAATGGGATTTAAACATGCAATTCATAAAGTTGGAACCCATATCCAAAATTATTGACACAGGAATTTGCAAAGCTTGTGATGTATTCGTTGGAAGATCAGCCTAGACACTCTAGCTGTAGTAATTGATTTAATTTAACAAAATTACTGCTGGAATATCACAATTTTTTTGCTATTAAAAATCATTATTATTCCCATGAGTCACTGACAGAGCGAATATGAAAGCAAAACGGCAAAAACCTTGGTTCGGATTGAGTCTTGTGTTTGGAGAATTGCGTCATTTCATGTCAGAGTCGTGTCACAATCAAATCAAATTGAAAATCGCGAAAAACTGTAACAACTTCATTCGCAATGAGCAATGAGCGAGATAAATTTGACTTGAAGGTGCGTAGCCTACAAAGAAAATGTCATAAACAGCGAACCGAACCGGTCGCCGGGCACATGAAAAAAAAACAAAGTCAGAGGAGCAAAAAAGCCGAAAGCAAACGCAACAGGTTACCGAGCCAAAACAAGCCAAAGCCAGGCAAAAGAAGCCAAACAATTCCATTCCAGAGTCGGACTTGGAGGGGCTGCAGGGCGTAGGGGGTGGGGTAGGTGGAGGTGCAGGGGTGCCCACTACTGGGTACATATATCATAAATACGCATAACTCGTGCGCAAAAACGTCAGACGAATAAGGCAAAAAAATGCCACGCAACAATGCGCGGGGCAAAGTAGCTGAGCAGAAAGCCAAAAGCTGCATTAAATTCATTAGCCAGGCCCAGAGACGAAGACCCAGTGGAGTCCGAGCCAGACTCCAAGAGGTGTCCCAATGTCCACAGTGAGTACGAGTCGAGTACTCACACTCGCACTCGCACTCAGTGAGCGACACACGCTTCCACGACAATGATGTCAGACACACGAACATGCATCAACTCGAACTGGCTAAAAAGGGGCGTGGGGGAGTGGGAAAAGGGTGCAAGAACAAAGCGGAGATCGAGGGGCAACAATGGGTAACCTGGGAGCAATTGCAGTGCCAGTTGCGGTGGCATTTGGATCAGCGATTGAGTTATAACCCAGTCGGCCAGAGATCCCCTCGCACCCTCTATCCCATAGCGAACTGGCAATCGTGCCACATGGACATGCGACATTGTTGTAAGCGATCGCACAGATCGGATCAGCGCCGCAAAATGCTGCACCAATTCTACATCCAATTGCACTGCCAATTCCACAGCCGATTCCACTGCCAATTCCACTGCCAATTGCACTGCCAATTCCACCTGATGAAGATGTCGAGATCAATGATCGCGGCGAGTTCATAAATTTGTTTTATGAAGTGCGAGCGACATTTGTAACGAATGCTCAACGATGCCCGATTACAGGCACGTATTCGCTTTGTATTCGTAATTGTATTCATTGTGTTCGCTGCTGTTTTATGATGCTCATGAATGTCATTATCCCAAGTTTGGCGCACTGCATTAAAACAGTTTAATTCTCACTCAAAAATTAAATTGATTCTTTAAAAATTTTTTAAAAATATTTATATATTTCATAAATAACTCTTTAAGAATATTTTCTTAATATTTCTTTATTTTTGTAATAATCTTCCTTCTTAATCAGCTAACTTTCCACCCGCATAAACAACATGCCTCATACGCGTGTGGCAAGTTTGTCAGCAACAGATTTCCAATTGCTGCAAATAATTCATTAGAAATTGCACAAATAAACTGAAAAGTCAACAAAAATGTTGCCATTAACTTTTGGCGACGAAACGTAACGAAATCGAAATCGAAACAGTTTCCAAACATTTTTGTGCACTTTGCTTTTGTTTGCTCAACTCGCAATTTATTTTTATTTTTTGTTTTTCTCTGTTCGACAAGACGGCGACGTTGTGTTCGTCCCTCGTTTGCTTTCATTTGTTCCCTGGTTTTTGGCTGGCAAACGGATGCAACCCACACTCTGGTCCAGCATCGTCGTCGTATCGCCCTCGGAGTGAAAATAATCGAATTACTTTCAACAGAATAATTTCTAATTGAAAAATATTGTAACTCATGTTATGGGCGCACCAGACCAGCGACTGTCCACCAAAGGACGAGCTGCAGATAAGTCCTGAAAGCCAACAGTAAATCCCCAGTCTCATCCTTTTAATACACTGTTCGACTGGGTGGGTAGCAACATTTGTATGCCACTGTCAACTCGCTAAATGTTCAGTGCTTCAGTTATACATTTTTAGGCTTTCAATTAAATATGCCAACAGTTTAGAAATTATTATTTAACATTGTTTTTCACGATTTCCTGATGTCGTCGTAGTAATCAGTAAGTGCAGCTCTAAAAGGGGAAACCCCATGGAGTAAAAGAAAAGGGAAAGTGCTCGTAATTCAATTTCCTTTGGTCACGTGTTTGTGTGACGAATTTTTAAGTGCATTTTACTTATTTGTTTAGCGTCAGAACTATCCGATCTTAGGCTCTGTTCTCCTCCATTAAGATATAGACTACCTCTACTACTCATCCAACTGGTTCTCATGCGTAACCAATTAAACACAAAATTAAGCAAAAACCAACCCGAAAAAAGGCCTACAAATTATTCATGAATAATTTTTTTTGAAATTTTTTGTTTTTGGGTATCCGTTTGCTGTGAACGCCAACAAATTGCGTTTCAACACATTTTCCAAAACAAAAGAATTACCTTCAAAATGAAAAAAACTTTAATACGTAGAGAGGCATTCGCATTTTTACATTTCCATTTTCCTTTTCATTTCCATTTCCACTTCGATTTCCACTGCGTGCGCGCTTTCGACTTGAGTGCGTCGCGAGGCAACAATTAACATTTTCCATTTTCCGGTTGCCAGGTTTTTGGCTCGCCATTGTTGTTGTCTATGTCTTGGGCACCTTTGTCTGCTGCCTGCAGGATATTTATGAATATTAATCAAAGTGCATGTCGCGGAAATGAAGGAAAGTTTCGCCCCCATTTGCATAACTGTGCTGCCACGCCCCCAACCCCAACTAGTCACAGCTTCTAACGCCGCCATTTTGTGCGCTGTCTTTCTCCCACCCTCTGCTAGCCCATTTTGAAAGCAATCAATCCGAGATCGCCATATCCATAGCCTAACCCTGAAACAGGACACACGCCATTCCCTAAAAAAACAAAGAAGCAGAAAAATCACTCGCTGTGAGTGACAGTTCGTCAGTTGGGCTAGACACTTTACTGCCCTCGTCGGCGCATAATGACAGCACCAACACAGACACAGTCACCCACACACACACACTCGCAGGAATCATTCGTCATTGTCCGGGGGAGTTTTTGCCCGAAAACACGCAACGGCGGGTGTCCAAAAAACGCACTGCCCATATCCCAAAGACAGCTCAAGGCAGCTCTCAACTTGTATCTGAATCTGTATACAATGTATCTGTATCTGTCTGCATGTATCTGCAGCTAGTTGCTGCCCAGTGTACTCGTATGTGTGTAGTTTGCCCAACATTTTTTCCCAGCTCGTTCTTTCACCCTCCCAAATCGCTCGGTGGAAAAAAACAAAGACCGGAACACGTTTCTAAAATTGAAATTCTTTTTTCGGCACTCGGCAGAGCAAGAACAAGAATAACATTGGCAACATGTAAGTGTAATCATGCCATGTACAGTTTTTTGTATCCGTTGCTGTGTTCGCTTAGATTGGAACATGTGCGTTACCAACACCAGGCACAGGACAACACGGCCTATCCTTCAGGCACCCCGACTACACCTCCGACCCCTGCTCTGACTCCGACAACGACTGCGACTGGGATCCCCCCTCTCCACAGCGTGTCCTTTTCTGTTTGGTCCTTCGAAAATGTCGAAATTGATATTCGTTGGAAGGAAAACATTTCAATTTTCACTTGATGTTCGAGCTCTTGTTCCACTCGAAGATTACTCGGGGGCGTGTAGTTTTTCGGTATCATTTTCCTCTACTTTCTGTTGAAAAAAAAATGTAGTCCACAATTAGTTCATTAAACGCCAACAGGTGTGATTTATAATGGTCCTAAAATAGCCACAATTAGAGCAGTTTGCCAACTGAAATGTATCTCTTTAAGAACTGAGAAAGTCGGGGAATAATTAAAGGAAATGTATATAAACTTAATTATTTAATCATCGAAAGGTTTTCCTAAGAGAATTATTCTGTTTCATAAAATATATAATTCATTTATTTTTTTACTAATTTTTTTAGTTTTTAAAAACCAAATAAAATATTTTTTTTTAGCCAAGTAAACTTACATGCAAATACTTGACTCATATTTCTGCGCTTTACAAACAAAACAAGAAAGAAAAGTACAGTCGAGCACGCCCAACCGTATAATACTCTCTGCATTTTTTTCCCGGTTAAATTATTAAAATCGGTATCAAGATATTACAATGTATTGTACTTGCATTAAAACACGTGGAAACAAAAACAATCTAAGCAAAATCACACATACATCTGTTTGTGTGTGTGCGAATACACATACGTTTGACATTATATGTGTTCTTACATATGTATGTGTGTATTTGGCGCTGCCAGCGACTGCGGACTGCGCTGCCGCCACACAGACAGCGAAAACGTTTCTGTTTCGCTCGCACTCATTAGTGATATTGCGTTTAATTATCAATATTGTAACGCTTCTAGTTTTCTTGTTTATAGTTCGATTTTAATGCACCTTTCAGAAATAGTTTGCAATAGTTAGCCTCCACTCGAATTATGCAATTACAATGCTGTACTATATGAACCAATGCCTAAAAACGGAACGAAAGTTGTTTATGTATTTTGGGAAAAAGGGGCGTGGCAGTCCAAAATTTCAAATGCCAATGCATTAACGCTGTCGCTAGGAACCTCCATACCAAAATTGGTGATCCTAGGTGCCATAGTTACTGAAATATTCTCCGGAAACACCGATTTTTTCCGAGGTGTGTCTAGTTTTTTGCTCATTGTGGGCGAATGGGGCGTGGCATCGAAAAAAAAAAAGATTCTTGTATTGACTGACTAAATATGTGATCGATTGACACCAAGCTCGAACTTGTAGCTCTTACCATCTCTAAAATCTGTTTGTTCATACGGACAGACGGACAGACAGACAGACAGACAGACGGACAGACGGACATGGCTATATCGACTCGGCTTGTGACGCTGATCAAGCATATATATACTTTATGGGGTCTGCCACGCCTCCTTCTGCCTGTTACATACTTTGCACAAACCCAATATACTCTTGCAGAGAGTATAAAAAGATTAAAACTATTTTTTATATTACTTAAAAAAGTTTATCCCCTTTGTGGTTGCTACAATTTCAGTTGCAAGCCATCCCAAAAGGGTTGTTCATGCCACAATTCAGTGGGAATCCTGTTGAAAGCCATCATTCATCTCCCGCTCGAATGCAGTTCAATGTTTTTTGTGTCTCACAACAATTCTATTAGCGTTAATTAATATTCAGTCATTCGGTGGCAACAACAACAAGTGGTGGAGAATGAGGAACCACAAAACAGCAGCAGAGTCGAGCACATGATGTTGTTGCCACACATAGCCAGTGGCAACTCTTTGGCTCAATGGCAGTGGTAACACCCACACAGGGAGCAGCGAACAGGGAGCTGACTGCGCATTGGGGGTAAGCCCTGATGCCTGTCTGCCACAGTGTAGCATGCCCCATGACTGTGGCAGCCGCATGATGCCTGCTGCCTGCTATTGTTGTTGTTGCCTCCCGTTCTTGTTGCTGTTGTCGTTGCCTGGTGATGATTACAATGATGGCCGTTGGTTTCCTTTTTGCCTCTGCTTATTTTCGGCTCTTGTTGCAAGCTTTTGTTTTGCGGATCTGGATCTGCCACAGACTCTGGATGTGGCATCGCCATTGGCATGGGCCTTGGACTCAGCATCAGCCTCGTCCTGGGCCTTTTGCGCTCTTTGGTTGATAATTTTTTGTTCAGTTCTACTTTTTTTTGGTTTTTTAGGTTTCGCTTGGCTTTTGTTTCGTCATGTGTGCATTTCATTTCATTTGATTTCCTATGGCTGTGGCAGCAGCTACAGCAGCAGCGGCTGAGGCGGTGGCAGCAGCGACGCGACGCTGTGCGCCCATGTTTGTTCTTTTGACAGGCAGTCAACCCGTCGTCATTTCATTTGTTCAGCAGCGCGCACTCAGCCATGTTCGCCCCGCTACCCACCACCACCAGAACACTGCAACACCGAGCCATCGAACCACCGCACCACCCGTTAGCAGAACTCCACGACAGAGGCAGAGACGCAGGCAGAGACGTAGGCAGAGACGGAGGCAGAGGCAGAGGCAGAGACAGAGCAAAACGCCGTTTCCTTTCCCTTTTCAGTTTCATTTCCCGTGTGCCTGCCTGCCTGTCAGTCTAACCAAGAGCGACTGAATGACTAAGGGAGTGAGAGAAAGGGAGCGGGGAGAGCGAGAGCGAGAGAGAGGGAGCGACGTCCGCTGGCCCGCTGTCCGGCCATTTTGATTTATGTGCGTTTCATTTCGTCGTTCAATACTCATATGCGGAATGTGGAATGTGTGCGGATATGGGAGTTTGGAATATCTTTCAGCCCTCCCCGAAGCCCCTTCTCCTTTCCCTTTCCCTGTCCCTGTCCCTGTCCCTGTCACTACCACAACCCGCATCTCGGTGTACTAGTGCGAGTGCGCCCATTAGCTGTGCATGGGAGGTTCTAATTTCAAGTCTAGTGACTGCTGCCAGGACATGCGCCACGTTACGATTTCTGATTTTCGTCTTTGTCAGCTTTGTGTGGCCAAGAGACACGGGACACATAACTGAGCACAAGGGGCACCAGGGGCACCAGGGGACAGGGTAAAAGGGACAGGAGACTGAAGAGAGGGAGAATAAGGGTGCCCTCGTTTCGAGCTGACATTTTTGGTGCGTAAGTTGAAATTTCAATTCAACGGATTTGCAGAGAATTGTTTTTGATACGTCTCTTGGACATTGTACTTTTGCCTTGATTTTCCACTGCCGTTTCCACTTCCATTTGACCATTTCAAATGGAGGGAAACCTTTGCTGCTAATGACGCCCCGCGTCACTGTCACTAACCAGAAACAGTGCACTGTAGCCCTGTACTCCCGTATAGGGAGGGAAGGGTGGTGGCGGGCGGTGGGTGTGGCAGCAGCAGCATCACAGAAAGGGATGTGAGTGCAATCAAGAGAATTGCTTAGACTAATGGATGTTAAATGTGCTTGAAACAGATGCCCAAATAAATTAAATTAACAGTCTTGTACGCACAAAATGGTAGCTGTCGAAATTGGCAACAGTTTTAAGTCGATTGGTGATTGAAAGTGATGCAAAATGTAGCAGGGAAAAGTTTAGTTAGAGGAGAGATATAAATACTACTTTGTTTTACTATAGAAAATAAAATAAAGTAGTGTATATTTTGTTTGGAGAACTCTATGTATATGCTAAAATACTATTTATATATAAACTACAGACATTTCCTACCATTCTTGTACTATTTCCAATCAGTTTTCACTGCTCTCTGCAGCTGTTAGGCGCACTAAAAAACTGGACCTTTCATGTAATCGATTTTAGATAGAAACTACAACAACAACTGTTGCTCTTGTGGCGTTGTAAATCCATTAAATAAAGTTATCAACGTTACGTGTTTTTTTCTGCGCTGCGTAGTCAAATAAAAAACAGAATTTTAGATTTATGGCTTCACGCAATTAGCGCTTAAATGTATGCAAAGGGATATTGAAATCACAAATTTCAAACAACAACAGCAGCCGAGTGTGTTGCCCCGGGAGCTGAGACCGAGACCGAGACAGGACCTTAGCATAATGAAGCCGTTCACGGCGCTGCTGACCGTCCAACCAACAGCAGTAAGAAGAAGAGCAGCCACGACTCCGACGACACTCTCGATGACTTCCACGTTTCCACGCTTTTCACTTTCAATTGTAGCTCAACTTTTTACTATTTCATGAGCTCTCTCGCTCGCACTGTCGCCGTCTCTCTTCTAACAATTGCGCCGACAAAAGCAATAAATCTTGTTGTTCCAAAAAAAACTGAAAAACTGAGAAACAACAAAAATTGTTGTGTTCATTGCGTGCGCTTTTGGAAACGTCGGCAGCGGCGTCAGAGTCGGCATATTTCTATTTCATATGCATGGCGGTAATTTTTGTGATTGTGTTGTTGTTGTTGTTGTTGTTGCTGCACAGACTGAAATTCAAGTTCAGCCAGTTTCCCACAGAAGCGAAGAATCCGAAAGGGTTTTCGGCTAAACAAACAAAACATCAGCAAATCCAAAGCTCCGCCCTTTGTTACCCCCACCCCAATTCAACGACTTGAAAAATAAAATATATTTTTGGATTTATTATATATTCATGACCACAATTATCGGCACAATTTCAAAGGTGCCAATGCCAATGTGACAATTTTTGAATATCTATTGGTTTGTTAATAATTTTTATTTCAATCTGAACTTTTGTTTCATATTTTTATCGCTTATCAATTGCATTCCGCATAAGTTGATTATCATTTGCATTTATTAGCTTTTAATTTGCCTCAATGTGCAGCTAATTTATGCAGTTTTATTCATATTCGCTTGGCTGTCAAATGTTTTAACTGCAATTATTTCTTTATTACTTTATTTGGCCGCTTGGCAACATGCAGCCAACAAGTTTTCAACGCGCGCGCAACATGCTCGCAACATGTTGCCAAGGCGCTGGCAACATGTCTGCCGTGCTAATGTTTCGCAACATTAATGTCAAGTCATTTAGAAGCACTCGTATACTTTTATAGGAAGTGAGAACTAAATCTTAAGAAAATTTAAATTTAAAATAAACTTTGATTAAATTAATTTTATGCTTAAATATTATTATTTTTTTTTTTTTATTTAATTTCCATATGTATTTTTTATAAGTTTATTTTATATTTAAATATGCAAATTTAAGGTCAAAACTATTTTTTAATTTATATTTTAAACACCCGTTGAATTAATAACCCCAACTCCTCATTCATTCACTCGTATGCCCACCAACTGCTTCCCAATTTGCTTCTAAACGACTGCCCCGCACTGTGCCTTGCGTTCCGTTGCCCAAAAACAATGCCGCCATTTATCATTTTCTGTGTTGCCGGCTCGCTCATTCGCCAGCGCGTCGGTTTGTGCTCTCGGTCGTTTGTGGGAAGAGGGCAACACGTTTGGTGAGCAACATGTTGCTGCATGTTGCCGTGTATCCATAAGTTTGTTTGTGAATCCGAAAGATACATGTTTACGAGCATTTACGGTTAGTTGTGAATGAATGAACGTGCCAAATAGACGTGTTGCCGCCGCTGCTCGGGTACTCGTTCTCGCGAACTTCATTCCAAAACTGACGTAAAAAATCCCTCTCACATTGAACACAATTCTGAAAGTTTATCCATAAAAATAATATAAAATTGTGTTTTTGTGCATTTAATAAAAGTTTGTCCTCTTAATACTCGTATTGAAACGGTTTAAATAACTCAAATTTCTGGAAAATTAAATTAACTGTGCAACATTTTGGCGCAAAATGATGAAGGGCAACGTGTGCTACCGAATGAGTAATAATTGTGCGCGAAAATGACATGGAAAATACGTAGAAAATCGTATGTGGACTGACAAAGCAGCCGCTACCGACAACAACAACAAAACAAAAGAAAAAAGTTTTAAATTACAAAAAATAATTCAAATTTATTGATTTGGTTTTTTTTTTTGATCAAAACAATTGTTGCAATAACAATTGCGCCCAATTGCCTTATCAGCAGAAGCCCGAACTGAACTTGCTCTCGCACTCGCTCTCTCGTCATCTCTGTCGCTGTCTGGTTTGTGTTCGGCTTGCGATGTCACCGGCAGTGGGACAACGACACCAACTTCATCATCAGCATCATCGACTCCAAATCTCAGGCAATTTTTTGGCGCTGGCTCAGCAAAGAACACCGAACCCAAAAATCATACCCAAAAAGTGAGACTGAGCCCTGAACACAACTGATAAGCAACGTATGCTGATAAGGAGGCCAGACCCAGTTCCACGCTGTGACTCCGAGACTGAGACTGAGACGCTCTCGAGTTTTGCGAATTGATTTTGACCGTGCATAATATACAATATATTTGTTGTTTATGGGTAGAAAACGCAAGTCGACCCGTCAACATCGAAATTATTTGCGTTTGCGTCTTCTCGTCCTTTCGTTTATCGTTCTGATTGCCATCGTTGTGGCGCGAGTTTTGTTCATTTTGCTTTTGTATCGTTTGCAAAATTTCAAGAAATTCAAAAAGTTCATATCCCAATTCGACAACAACAACAACAACAGTTCAATAACAACAACAACCACATCAAGGGAAATACAATCCAAAAACTCAACATCAAAACATTCGCTATATTTTATTTGGTGATTTCTATATGTACATATTGATGTGTTCTGTGTGTGCGCGTGTTTAGTATATAAATTGTGCTTATTTATCGTTTATAAATTCACCAAAATATTGTGATTGTCGATTTTGTAAATAAAACAAAAATTATAACTTAAAGTAAACATAAACGTAAACGGTATCGGTTAATTTAAGTGTAAATCGTCGAGTTAAACGTCGACGTTTTTAAAAAGGAAATTGTGATATTAAATATATATAAATTAGACATACGCGAGTCTTAAGCAAACACGTCGAATTGTATATAAAAATAGCAGAGCGTATAGAAACATCAATATACACAATAAATGTATATAAAAAATTCAAATTAAAACAAAGATCATAAATATTTACGCACTAAACTAAGCTGAGCAGAGTACACAAGAGTAAATATATATCTATACATATATAGTATATATAGAAATAAACACTCTTATATATTTTGGGCACCGACTTTTTACACAACCAAGACATCAACAACAAGAAGAAGACACGAATTATATCGAAAAGACACGAAAACAATCACAGAACTAAGGTAAATATTAAATAAGTAAAAAAATATTTGTATGTGATTTTGAAATAAGAAATTGTCAAAATATTAAGCACTAAAGTAATAAAAATAAATCAAGGAAAATAAAGTAAAATATATAAAAATTTACTAATGATTTAAAAAATAATTGGCTTGTGACTAAATTAATTTCATTACATCAAATATTTTCTATTGTAAATTCATGTTTACTTCAACTTCTACTGCGTTCTCGACAACTTAATAAATTCACACAAAATACCATATTTTGCATGATAGTTGTACTAGTGAAAAAACAATTATCTAGTATTAATTAATTAATTTGATTTGCATAAACGCGTGTCGATAATTCAATATAATCACAGCACGGTAATGCCCCTAACACTGCTCCCTCCTTGCAGTTAGTTTGTTTTTTGCCTCATAATTGATGAGGAGGAATGCGAGGAGCTGGTGAAGTGAGGGAGGAGCGGAGAGAAGTGAAGTGAAGTGAACTGAACCGTCTGATGTTATTCATGGCTAGTTGCAATTTAATTAGATCATTAAAACAGTTCATAAATCTTATTTAATTTTTTTTTATTCAAAGTTGCCAGCCGTAAAGCGACAGACACGTTTTACAAAACAAATTAGCTGTAATCGGTAATCGCAAATCGCAAATCGGAAAATCGCAAAACGCGAATCGCAAATCGCCAATTGAGAATCTCAAAACTCGAATCTCGAAACACAAATTGTTAACTGCGGGTTAAACACTTGTGTGGTTCAGTAATCAAACAAGTTGTTCTAAGTAAATGATACAAAATATAAAAACCGAAAGAGTAAAATGAGTAGGAAAGAGACAGTCAGACACTGAGTGGGAGAGGGAATGGGATAGAGGAAGATAGCACTTTACAAGCATATGAAATAATTAGCGCATGGAGATGAAACAATTCAAATGCTGAGCAGATAAGAGAGAGAGTCAAAGCAATGCCAGCAGTGCATGTGAATATGAGTACTCACATACACTCACAAGCACTCACATACACTCACTTACTCACTTACACTCACTCACTACTACTCGCTGTTGTGAATGCCATAAATCATTTCTCGCTCATATTTTTAAGTTTTGCTGCTGTTGAATCTATTGAGTGCCGTTGCACATGAAAATGTTTACACACACAAACACACACACCCAGTTGTGTGTGTACAGAGTGTATAACTGTATGTGAGCATAGTAATAATGATGTGCCACGATATGGCGTCAAGTATTTATGCAACAATAACAATTACATTAAACACCAACTGCATTGCAAATAACCAAGGAAATAACACGTATTCATTTGTTCAACATTGCTAATTAATTAAACTGTTTATCTATGGATTTAAATGAGCCAAAGCACACAACAGTCTATATCTCTCTATCTATTATATTCTAGACTAAAAGAAAAAATTATGATGGAATTTTAAACTATTTTTAAGCTGTTTCCACGCATGATCCTTTCACAGTTTTAAAATATTTATTAATTCTTAATTATTCGAATTTACTTGAAAATAAATTTATTTAACCTTTTTTATTTAATTGTTTCTGAACCTATTGTAAATTTAATTTATTTTTGTATGCTTTTGGTTTATAAATTGGTAGTTTAATTTTATTTAAACTTTGCTAACCTTAGCTTACCCTAGCTAGGATTTTATAAGCAACTGTTTTGGTCACTCCTTTTACTATATATATTTAAGTGTATATTAAAAGCATAGAATCAAAAGCTCACTCAAGGCTGGTCAGCAGCAACAAAACGAATTCAAAAACAAAAAAACTATAAACCATAAAACAGAAAAGCGAAAAAAAGTTACTGCCAACTGTTTGGCAAAACTAAACCAGGCTCACAACCTCCAGACTTGCGGTCATAGGGAGACACTGCCACAGCCTGTGGCACAAGGGGGTGAGTGGTGAGGGGTTAGTGGGGCTCTGACTACTGCAGCCCCTGGGCCAAAGTGGACGAGTGGACAGGCGACCCAGTCCGGCAGCCTCTTTTGTTGCTGTCATAGTTGTTGTTGTTGTTGTTGTTGCTGCCGTTGTCTATCGGTTTCATAAGTTCTATGAATAAATTTCCATAAATGTGTTTATTTTTTTGTGTTGTTGCCGCAGTCGCAGCTGGTTGAGAGCTCAAAAGCGCTGAGGTAAAACTCGCAATACACTCATGAGTGTACTCGCAACTAAACACTGTAAACTGAACACTGTAAACTGAATAGCCGACGGATGCAACAGAATGCAATGCAGAAAACAATTTTCAATATAAGCATCAAGTGACTAAAATTGTTGTTGTTGTTGCTGCTGTTGTTGCTGCTGTTGTTGCTGTTGTTGCTGCTGTTGTTGTTGCTGTTGCGCGTGTGTTGGAAGCGACAGTTTGACTGACATTTTTCTAGCATATCGTTTACATATTCGTTAGATTTTCCAGAGTCGCCGGAGAGACATAGTTGTTGTTGTTGTTTGTACTGCTGTTGTTGCTGCTGTTGTTGCTGCTGCCGTTGCTTGTTGCTGGCGCTGTTCAACATGCTGTTGTACTGAATAACATACGCAACTCGGCTCAAACTGAGCTCCCGTACAGAAACTAGAGAGACAAGTGCAGTCTGTCTGGCAGTCAAGTGTGTGTTGGGCTGGTGTATGGCTGTGTGTGGGTGTCCTGACTGCTCATACCACCATTTGACTCCTGTCACTGCCAGTTTGTCGCAGTGTGCCTGTGTCTTATTAAAAATTAATTTGCCAGCCAGTGTGCCCAGCTGTAAATGCATCGAACACACACGCACACACACTCGTACACACATACACACACTCTAGCAGCTGTACATCACACTAATTGCTTTATAATGAAGCTGTCATTGTCACCTGTCGCCGATAATCTCTAACAAAATATATGTGGTGAGCACAGAATGTGATTCGAAATGAGACACAAAATCGGGACGAGTACTGAGCACTCATTTAACTGACTGCACTTGCAGTTAACTTACAAATTTATCGATCTTTATCGAGTGATATACACACACTAACACACACACAGGCTGAAGGAGAAACATTTGCATAAGACGACAATCGATCGTTGGGTCGATCGTCTGATAGCCACAACTCGTTCGGTATTCATGAATCCATGAATATCTATTAATACAACATGATTCGGTTGTGTATACTGATTCCGATTCGGATTTCGATTACGATTAATCTGCCATTAATTCCAAGCAATAGAAATGTCACAGCGTTTAATCAACGCAGCTTGGGAAGATTTTTCGGCTCAGATTTGGCCAAGATGTTCCCATTGTGCCAAAAGTTTTCGAATTCGCCAATGGATTGGTCTGCATTTAAACTGTGTCACTTTTGGGGTCTTCGACGTGCCGGACAAACAGCACTTTGTGGACCCATTAATTAGCGACCGATCAACTTAAAGCTGGCACAATAGATTTGTCAAATTTGAACAGTGGAATATTTTCCAAAATATCTGTTAATTTTTTATTTTTTTGCAAGCTTTTAATCGGTTTTGGCTTTTGCAAGATCTACAACTGGAATAGATGTCTCTGTCCGCATAGCTTATAAATTAAAACTGAGTTTTAAAATAATTATTAACAGCGCATGAACAACAAACTGGACTATTGCTAGTTCGTCCTATTTATTGTGGTTTGGTTTTTGTGTAGAAAATTAATCAGAGGAGCTTAAACATTTATTTAAAGATATGACTTGCATATACATGAATATATAGTGTGTTATTAATAACAGTCTGGTGTTGAAATATTAAGATATTTTATATGTTGAAAAGAGTTTTAAGTTTGTTCTCGTTTATAATCATTATCAATTTGAGACACTTTTCTTCAGTAAATAGTTCCAATAGTTCAAAGTGCAATCATTCATTTAAAATATTATAATTTAGCTGAAAGTAATTGTTTTGTATACAACAATTTATTTGCTAGTTTGCACTGCTTTTAAAATATTTCAAACTTAAAGATTTAAACATTTATATAATTATAATAAATACATAAACTTAAAACTCCTTTTCAAATACTTTATTTTAGCTACTTATTTTTGTTCCATTTCTAATAATTTATACACATTTATTTCCCCATTCCCTAACATTTGTTGGCAACTCTTTTCAGCCACTTTGTTAGCCTCAATTTAGTCTGGCTTTTAGAGTAGCCTGTTGCCTGTTTAGTTTTATTTTTGGGTCAGTTCTGTGCAGCAACTGTCGCTGTTGTCGCTTTTATTGTTGCTGTTGTTGCATTTGTTGTTGCCGCTGGTGTTGCCATTACCATTAATGTGGTCGCTATTGTTGCGCGCGGTCTCATAAGATGCACATGGCCAACTGACCAGCTGACAAGGGAGTGGAAAAGGAAAAGGGATAAAGTAAAAAGGTATGAAAGGAAAGGGGAGAGAACTAAAACAATGCAAAAGGGCCAACAATAGCCAGGAAAGAAGCCAAGTTAATGATGACACGCGCTGCTAGATCAGGCCAAAAGCGATCCTGTAGATGGCCAAAAGATGCCAACGCCAACAAATTAACATACAAGTACATGGCGAACGGCAAGCCGCCAACGCAGAGACAACTAACTTGGCTTAAATTGTAGTTGTTGTCGGTACAAATAAGGCGAGTGCACAATGCGAGTTGTCGCTGCTGCTCAGCGGGTCTAGGGGCGAAGAGGGAAACTCCAGACAGCGACTTACCCGGGGATTAACTCAATTGCACTCGAATGTCAACCGAATGCCGACGGCAACAAGTTGCCAACTAGCAGCAAATAACTTAATTAGCCCAGAGTGCTATTGTGGCTGTTTGGTAGTTGTTATTCTTGTCCGAGTAGTTGATGTTATTAGCCAGTTGAGTCATTAGCCACTGGCAAGGATTAAGCAAGGATTGGCAGCAACAAATCGAGTGATTCTAATGCAGTTACCATTGCTGTCGTCTTTAAAGCCATAAAAGTACTTCGTGGTCATTTGGCTAGCAGTCAGTGGGAAAAAGGTTTGAATCCAGTTAACGATTGAGTGAACAGTTTAAATAAATTGCTCTTTGAGTCTTAGTTTTATATAAAGCTATGTTAGTATTTCAACTGTATTTATTGTCCTTAAAAATTAACTTCTATATTTAACAACTAATTTAAATTAATTTGAGTTGATTTTAACGATTATTTATGTTTCTTTAATATTTGTATTACACACCCAAAGTATATTTTTGCCCCTCTTTCATACCACTTTCGATCGCCATCTTTAGTGTGTATTTTTATCTCAGTCTTTGTACAGTGCCCGTACCCACTCTGCCCTCCACGCCCTGCTCGTACGTTCCAAGGCCTTTGTTTTAATTCGGAATCGGGTTTTTAGTGTCGCATAATTGTCGTTTTCCTTTGAACTGCAGCGCCTGCAATTTGCTTATCGCCAGCGATCGCAATTGCCAATGGGGAGCTTCGCTTTGTACCACATGTCGTATACGTATTGCTGTTACAGTCTGCTGCCGTGCATTGTTGTTGTTATCGCCGTCGTTACTGGCGCTGTCTTCTGCCGTGAGGCTCGAGTACATTTCAATTAATTAACATTCAACTGCACATGCGCAACTCAACTGATCGGTGGAGCTTCAGTCCGAGTCTGAGACTGAGCTTCAGTCTTGAGTCTCAGACTGCGACTCAAAAGCGGATACCGAAAATTGCTGATTGCGACAGATAAACTCATTTACAGCGGTTAAATGCCACCGGCAGCGCACATTGCCAACACTTTCGGGCGGTCTACAAAACAAGAGAGCTGAATGCTCGGACCTGGACTTGGATGAGAGGCGGTGTCTATTGCGCATTGCAAATGAACCGAGTTACTCGTTTAAGTGTATGCGATGGTAGAGATGAGCAGTTGGCGTGTCACGCAGAAAAAGTCTGCTTAAAACTATAGCTTAACTAGTTTTGTGTAACTTTTATCGACACGCGCTCATTTCTAGCTACAAGTAAAACAGTCTTGAAGCTTTTGATTGACAACATCAGCGATCCATTGATGCTTATCGCTGCACACGTTTCTAGTCTGGCCGCTGACTCCAACTGTGGCCAACTGAATCTCCAACTGCTTGGCCCCAACTGGCTTTAATGTAGTTTTGGCCCCATGTTCGTGTCGGACTCTGCAAATTGTCATGTTGTTTTGAATCGAGCCGAGCACTAGACAGAAGAAGATGCCTATCGTCACGTCATGTTACAAATTTTATGCCAAAGCGACATTAGAAAAATTATTGTAATTAGCTTTGCCAACTAGACGAGGCCATGTAAGTCACACATGAGCCGAAGGGGGTGAAGTGGGGGGGAGGTCGATGGGAAAAGAGCCATAAAGTTGGGAGTTGAGAGTTACAAGTTGGACGCAGTTGGTTGTGGCTGGCGCTTAATCCTTAGCACAAACAGCCAACGGCGGCAATATCCTGCACCCGCACACACACTCCCACACACACACACACTCACATGCATACGAGGACATATGCCAGCGGCAGATTATGAAAGGCAACCCCGTGTAAAGTGTAAAGTGTAAAATGTCTTAATGATAAACAAACAGAAAGTTTGTGGCAACCCGTGACTGGTTAGGATTGTTCCAGGGAGTAGTTGGGGGGTAACGGCAGGTGGAGCTAGCAGCAGTCGTATTGACGAAGGGTTCGCGCTGGCTAAAGTTGCCACACATCGTTGAAATCTCACAAAATATCTAATGCACAAACACAAAACCGTTTGAATGCCATGCGACGCTTCGATTTTGTACACGTGGCGTATACGTAATATTTAAACGCATGCACAGTGGCGCAAGATGCGCGTGAACTTAAGCAAAGAAATAAATTTTATTTTGTATAATATTAAACCTACATCTCAAGTCTCATATAAAATCTTATATATTTTATATAACAACTCTGAGCATTGATTTCTATAAGTAAAGAATTTTTGGAGGTTTTAATAAAGTTTTCGATATAAAAGATTTTATATTTTATTATATTTTTATTCTTTTTTATTTGTGTCACTGTGCGTAGTCATCGCTTGGTTGCTATTTGGAAATTTATTCACAATTCTTTATAGACGAGTGTTGTTCCTCCTCTTGCTCTGCCTTTCCCTCTCTCCCTCTCTCTCGCTTAGACCAATCGGTTACACTGAAATTGCATGTTAGCACGCAAAGGTTGTTGCTGTTGTTATACTTTGTTGTCGCTGCTGTGGTTGTTGTTGTTGCCACTGTTGTTGGTGTAATGTCTTCTTATTATGCTGCGACACTGTTTGCGGTTTTCCCTCTACCAACGTGGCCAGTGGATCTAGCTGTGGCCAGGGAAGTTGGGCTGAAGTGTGTGGCTTGCTCGATGGTTATTGGTAAATAAAATGTCTAAGCGCGCAAATTTTGTATGAGGAGAACAACAACAAAAAAATAAGGAAAATAACGTATACTTGTGTATAAATAAAATATGGTTTCGGTATCAGTGGAAGGGATCGTGTATGCGGCTAATGCTAATAACATGCAATTTCCACCAGCAACAACACGCATGCATGCCACACACAACCACACTCACACACACACACAATCGCGCAGGGAGTTTTTCCAGCGACAGCCCGAAAAGGAAGCAGGTGAAAAGTATTCCATTTGCATGAACACCAAGCAAACAACTTGCAACAAACTCGCCACCAAGTTGCCACCAACTGGCGACGTCTCTGGCAACCAAAACCACCAGAGGCGAAGGTGTTGAAAATTAGTAACTGTCTATATACCCAATTCTCCATCCAGTCGGTGCCAGACACCAGACCAGGCCAACAAAACAACCGCCAACCACCGCATCTGTCGACGGGAAACTTGAGTTATCGATTGCCGCTTTTTGACAGCTCAAATATGATTTTAGATAGCTTTTTTTTGGCAGTGGTTGTAAGAGATACAGATAGTTACAGAAGCAGTGCGAAATATTTCATATTCTTATATATTATATTAAATATTTATAGTTAAAATAGACACTATACATTTATTTAGACTCATATTAGTAGGTTACCAAAGATTTCCAATTATTTTTATTAAAATAAATAAATTATTATTATTATTATTATTATAATATTATTATAAATTATTTTAAATTCTCAGGCTTAAAGCATGTAGTAAATAACATCAAATTATTTTTAAACCAATATTTTATTTTGTTTTTTTTTATCCCGCTTTCCCATGATTTATAAAATTTGCTGTATAGAGCAGATCGTTTGGATTCCCACAAACTTCAGACTTTTTAGTAGCTAATTGGAATAGATGAGTTTAAACGTTTTGCTTCTTTATCAACTCCTACGCTCTCTCTCTTTCTCGCTCCCCCTTTCTATAAAATTGAATTTGAATCGCATCGGAAACTAATCTTAAATATGCCAACAACAATTCACTTAATCAAAATCTCAGCTCACAGATCGGCTTAAAACTCAACACTGAAATAATTTCAATTCATTTTGGATGCCAGGGAGAATGAGAATGAGACTGAGAATATTTGTATTTTTTGTTAAGAGCTTGGGAAACGAGCAACTTTTGTGACGACAACTTTACAATGTGAGCAAAACGGGCAAAGCAACACACAACACAACACAGAGCACAACAAAAACAACTATGGACAGACACAGGCAGGGACAAACATGAATAAAATTTGCGTAAAAGTGGACAACGAGCAAATAAACAACAACAACAACTACGAGAACAGCAAGAACAGCGGGAGGGAACGAAACGTAAGCGAACGAGAGCAAGCCACTGAAAGAGAGTGAATGAGTGAGGGAGAGCGATAGAGAGGCTGAGCTGAAGTGAGAGTGAGCGGGAGCGGGAGATATTTGAATTGGAGACATCGCTTGGACTTTGGGATGTTTGTGCATGTGAATGTGAATGCGAATGTGAATGTGAATGCGAATGTGGATGCTTAATAAAATAATGCGACAGAAGGAACGGCAATGACAATAATGATGATGATGATGAAGCTAATAATGTTGATGATCGAGTGTGTTACTGTGTGTGTGTGTGTGTTTGTGTGTGCAAATTTGCTTGTGTGTGGCACAGAGTGAATTAATGGCTTAATTGAAAAATTTGTTCTCACCATCAGAGTTTCTTTATAAATCGTCGCGACATTTTTACTGGACAAATTGTGGCGACTTTTCATAGAGTTGCCAAGTGTCATGTGGAGAGTGGCAACTGGTGGCAACACTATGAAAGTAGTACTGAAATATACATATAAACTATTTCTAACTCCTTTTTGATATAATACCTAACCCTAACTTCCCCTTCAATTCTGCTTCTAAAAGTCCCTTCTTAATGGTCTGCCAACAATCACATACTTGAGTTAACACCTTTTTGTCCATTTGCTGAATTCTCACCCTGAAATTAGCATTTTTTAATGCATTTATTAAAGTCAAAAAAATCCAAACTGACGACTGCAAACTACAAAATCGAAAGGAGCCGATGGAAACAAGTTTTTCCAACTGTTGACCATCTCGGGTAGGCTGCCAAGTCGAAGCCAAGTTGTCTTCGTTCCACTGGGGCACTAATCAATTTCATATCAATTTGTAAATTTGCAATAATTACGATAATTAGCTGCGAATATCAGCAGACTGCGATGCCAATGACGATGCGATGGGATGCTCTGCGTTTCTCCAATCTGCGCTCCTCGTTTGGCGTTCTCAAATCTCGACAAGGACTGGGAAGACAGTAAAACCTGAAATGCATTCGAAGAATGCGTCGAGGTGATAATGAGATTTGCAATTCAATAAAACATCAACGAACGTTGCCAATTTTGGGTTTGCAGGCAGCCAGCGAACATCCTGAAGTCTCTGCATGAATATTTCATTCAATTTACACTTGGCCCGACATGGAGTTTTTTCTTTTCATTTCTTTTCTTGGCCTGCTGGAGTTGGCCAAGCATCTTCTGATTCAGCTAATTAAGTAATTTTTTGCCGCAAGTGTCGTTGTTGCTGTTTTTGCGCCTTGGCTTTTATGGCTGCTTAATCAAAACTCCTCTGGCCAAGTTGCTGCTAACTTGAATGCGAAGTGGTAGTGGCTGTGGAATTGGTTAGCAGTTTCCACTTGCCATTTAGCGGTTTGCCTCTGCAGTTGACTTTTTCTTAATTGTTTCTTACAGCCGATTAAGCCAGGCCAATTGAGCACGGGAATTGAATGCAATCGAGCTTGAAATTGTGTATAAAAACTGTGAATGACATCAAACATAAACAAAAGACAATTACTTGCTTTATAGTTGCCTTTAATTGATTATAGACATGACTTGGCTATTTCTCCGGCTTGCATTAATTATAGTGTTAACACTTTTTTAAGACTTTGACAAGTTTGAAAATAGTTTCATAAATATTTTAGCACTTTACAAGCTTCCCATAAGACTACTTATGGGTGTGTTGTACAATTATTTATTAATTTATTATGTATTTATTAATTATGTATAAATGTATTAACCAACTTTTTTGTTTCTTTCTCTTTTTAGGTAAATTTTCACACCTTACCTAGCAACAGTTGCTCAAAGTAAGCCAAAAAAGTCATTAAAATGCAGTTTGAAATTTTAAAAATTCCCTTTGACTTTTGTAATTAAATGTGTGTGTTTTCCGCACCCTCCGCGGAAATAGGAAAACTTCTATAGCGCAGATCAGGGCCGTATAACAAACCACCCCATAAGAAACACACACACTCACACACATACACACGCCGAGTGTTCGTTGAATGCGTGCGGAAAAACTTACCCTGTGGACGGGGTTGTTTTTCCGTTGTGCGCCTGTGAAAATGAAAATGAAAATCCACCCAAACTGTGCGTCGTCTGCGATTACGTTTGTTTTAATGCCATTTTTAGTTTTTCATCCATATGGCCTTCCAGCTGGACCGAGGAGTCGCATAGCTTATCGGACACAGGCCGGCTGACCAGGGTTGCCATCATTTTCAGTTACAGTTTCTTGACCGTTTGGTCAGCATAGCTTGTTGCTTGTTCTTTTGCTCGTATCGCAGCCAAAACACACACACACTCACACACACACACTCATGGCTTGACTACTCCCGTGGGCATACAACTAAATCTCAGTATCTGTATCTAATGTGGGGACAACTCGATATGGCCATGGCCATTGAGCATATTGTATCTACAAGTAGCTGTAGTTGTTTTTGCTGCTACTGCCAAAAACCGATAGCCAAATTGCAGTTGAAATGTTTTTATCGATTTAACAGCTGCGTTTCGCAGTAGTCGGAAATAAAGTGGAGTTGGAGTAGGGGAAAAGAGGGCGTGGTGGGGGCGTGTTAAGCATTTCTAGATTCAGCTTTTGTGTGAACAGAAATACATGGAAGTTGGCAAGGTGATTACCACAGCAACGCTGATTATCAGCAGCAAGAAACGAATGCCAATAGTTTCTGATTACGAGCAAACTGAGGTGTGCGTTAAATAAAAGCTTAAATTTAAATTGGAAAAGCTGAAGAATAGACAGAAAATTTGGATTATTTGTTAAGTCTAATAACTCTGAAAAAGTCTGAAAAAAAAGTATAATAAAATAAATAATTTAATATATAAATAGGAGAATTTAAATTCTCTTAGAGAATTTAATTCTCTTAGAGGCAATGTCTTAAAGTTTTGATTTTATATAAAATTAAGAACTCAAAGTAACGTTAAAATTATGGATAAATATAGCTAAATATTTAATGTTGAGCAAAAATGAGATAGACATTAAACCGATCTCTTTGATACCTAAATATATATATTTATTTATATTACTATAATTTATTAAATATATATATTAATTTCTCATTTTTGTTTATTTTATTCAACTATTTAGTTGTCTATATAACTCTTCAGTTGAGCTTGGTTAGAATGCCAAACATGCCACACATTTTAAACTCAACTTTTCAACTCTCTTTTAGTTACTATTTCCCAGCATATTAATTAACAACTAAATTTAAATAGTACCCTTTGCAGCTGATAAGCAAATTTACAGTATTTAGCAAGTTTGCATTTAAATGACAATTTAATTTGGTTTAATTAATTTGTGGCTGCGTTTTGAGTACATAATGTAATTGCAGTTGGTTTTTACTGCTCGACCATTTGTAATAATTAAACTAAATGGGCTGGGGATGTGGAGGGGGTGGCTGTGGTAGAGGTAAGGGACGGGGGCGACGGGAGTGAACTTTTTTTAATTAGCAGCAATGCCTGCGACAACTCCACCGCCACCGCCAACTGTTGTGGCATTAGCTGCGTCACTGCGGTGTTGCAACACGTGCAGAGTGCTGCCGGTGTGGGCGTGGCGCCAGTCCCGTTAGTAGCGAGGCCTGTTTTACTCCAAATCCCCATTGGGACCTCAGCATTTCGGGCTTTTGGCCTTGTCGCTGCCTCTGTGAATTAACCGCGAGCCACAACAGCGAAAACTACTTTGGCAAAGGTGTCAGCTGCGCATTAGGCATACACAGTGTACATACATATACATATATACATGCCACTCCCCCTGCTGCCCAGCTGCCCCCTGGCTGAATTCCCTGATTCCCGACGCCTGTTAATGGGCGTGTTTTTAGTCAGCTCGTCATGCTGCCAACTAATTTCATGAAAGTTGACATAGAAGCACATGTGAAATCAGGCTAGAAAGGGAGGGTAGTGGTGGGTAGGGGCGGGTTGGAGGTGGTGGGTGGTTGGTAGGTGGCCACAGCAATGCCCAATGGAATTGTTACATTTCCTGGCGTTGTGTTCTGGAGTTTTACGTTGTTCTCTGGCGTTGACTAAATTAACATTGACGCGTGCGTTGCTGTTCCTGTTGTTGTTGTTGCTGCAAGTTGCCACATGTGGCATTTGGATCCGCTTCGGTGTGCTACGTTTGTTTGGTTCTTTTTTGTGCCAGCCAACCAAATGAAATATTCACACATTTTCCATTTTATATTTTGACTTGTAGTTGTCGCTCCATGTTAACCCAACACCCGCCCCTCTCCCCACTCCCACGCCCACTCCCCTGCCGTGTTGAAGTTTTACGGCCGTTTGCATATGAATTTAACATTTTGTGTGTGCTTTTTGTGGGCAACAATACAAGTATATATACAGATGTATGTATATAATTATCATATCATGGCTCAGTGTCTAGGAGCACTAAGCAAGCCACAAAACTGTTGGTAAGAGAACAAGTCTCGGGAGGGCAATGAGCGCGTCCTCTAAAAGGGATTTGGGGCCAGGTTCAGTCACATTAGCATAAATATAAGAGACTCAACGGTGAATGGGTTGCTGTTGCCATCACAGGGACTCGTACCAGCTCCTAATGGAGGACAAATGAAGCTCTGAAATTTTGTGGAGCACAGCAGAGTTAGTGGAAGTGGAGGGAATACTTTAATAGTTGGGCATTAAAGTTATTTAAAATTAACATAAATTGTTTCAGCTACAATTTAAAATTATTATTAATTTTATTAAATTTTAAGGATAATAAAATTCCATACTTTTTAATTAATAAATTCTCCTGCTCCATTTTCCAACACTTGTCTTAATTAAACGGAATATTCAACAGGTTTTCCGCCACTTTTCCACAGTTTTCTTTCCCTCTTTTGGGCTTGATTGCAATTGGCGCCACTGCAATTTTCCAAATTTGTGGGTCAGTGCAGCAAAAATCAATTAAAAACTTGTTTAGCTGCAGTGCCAACGAGATACATGAAAACAGATACAAAGATACATTTATGAAGTGTGCAGTGAAATTCAAAATTAGCTCGAACATTTGCTCAGAATGTTTTAATTCTTTCACACAATTCACTTAAGAGCAAATGAACGTGTTGCTTGAGATGCAACTACAGCAGCAGCTACAGATACAGATACACGGATACGCTTACTGTTTGCAGCTGCAGATACACTTTTGGCACTGTAGTTGTTGCTGTTGTTGTTCTTGTTACAGCGCTGATTTCTCAGTCAAGTTCAGTTTGCAAATTGCTTCTTTTTTTTGGCGCGCATTTGATTTGCTGTTGTTGGCGGTGTTGTTGGTGTTGCTCCCGAGGCATTTCACGCTGCGCTGCATTTTCTTTTTGTCGTTGTCAGGCGGCGGCGCCGACGCCAACGACGACGCGGGCGCGCCCAAGACGGAGCCAACGAGCCATTGCTAGACGGAAAGACGAACTGACAGGCGGACAAAGGGGGAGGCGATGGAGGAGCAGACAAAAGCCAAGTCAACTCAACTCACGGAATGGACAGGGGGAGACGGTGACTGGGACGGTGACTGCGACTGCGACTGCGACTGGGGCGGTCGCGTTTTCCATTTCGTTGAAGTGGAAAATATTTTGTAAATATTTTCATGTGTTTTTCTCTTGGTTTTCTTCTTTGATTTTACGTTCGGTGCGCCTTCTTGCTGCCTCCGCAGTTGTTATTTCTGTAAAGCTGTGAGTTTATTTTTTCTACAGCCCCCACCCTACCCAGTCCCCAAGCTAGTGACGCCCCCGCAGCAACCCGCCCCTTGAGCTTGTTGTGTTTTGTATTTTTACAAATATTTTGTGTAATCTTTAAAGCAGACAATGATGACAGCGACGACGATGGCGGCATTTTGTGTCACATCCTGAAAAGTATTCTCCCATTCTTGTTATTGTTGGCCAAGTATTTAAGCACGTGCGCACAGTGGAGCCAAAGCGAATGATTGCGATTGTATGGCTGGGCCACATCCCGTTTAACAAATTGCACTGTAAAAATGGGGCGGTTAAGCAGTTGTTAGTTAATAACAGTAATGAAAATTTGTTGATAGGGAATACATACTTTCTGATTAGACAAGACTTCTATAGTATCAAGAGCCTAGTTTAAAAAATAATTAAAAGTATTCAAAAAGTAATTACTCAGTTCATTGGACCATTTTTCAAGATTTATTCAATTTAATAAAATTTTTAAATATAGTTAACGTATGCTTTATAAAAAACACTGAAATAATATTAACAGAAATAAATCTACTGCCTTTAATTTAAAGGTTTACAGTCTGCACGAACAGTAATGCTACGATCCTAGTCATTGTAAATGTATTATATTGATTAGTAAATATTATTTCACAAGTTTTTTGCTTTCCAATTATTTTAAACAGTTTTTACTCTTGGTATTTCTAATTTAAACACTTAATTTTATTGATTATACAAATTTAAATTTTTCGATTTTTCGGCACAATATATTTCTCAGCTTAAATCTAAAATTATAGCTCCTTTTTTTAGACGTTTAAAGCTAGTCTCCTTTATTTATCAGTGTATGCGTTACGCAGTGAATCTTACGCTGAAATGGACTCATATTTCGCGACAGGGCTGTTAGTCAGCAATTCAGTGTTCAGTATTCAGTTTGCTTTGGGTCTCGAAGTCACTGAGCCTGTCATGACATTCACTGACTCTGCCTTCATCTCCACCAACTCCAACTCCAGTTTCAGTTTCAGTTGCTGCTCCAGCTTTAGCTACAGTTCTAGCTCTTTTCCCTTTTTGTTTTTAGCATTTTTGCAACTTGGCTTTGCTCATATTCTGAATACAACGACACACAGCAAAGAATGAAAGAAAAACGGAGAAAGAAACAAAAAAAAAGAAGAGAAAAAAACACTGTATATAGAACAAAAGTTTTGCTCATGGCCTGTCGCTGTCAGAGAAGTGTCAGACGGCAAGTTGAATAGGACAGGGATAGAGAGACAGGAAGACGGAGCGACAGAGAAAGAGACAGTGGATGATGGAGGAGAGAAAGGGGAGAAAGAGAGGGCAGGCAGTCAGCCGACATGCGATGGGAAATGAAAATGAAATGGTCGATGTGGCCATGAGAGACGGGGGAAAATCTCAACGATTTGAATAAGTAAATAAGCATCTATATGCGAGAGCAGCAGATAGAGAGAGAGAGAGAGAGAGAGAGAGACAGAGAGAGACAGAGACATTTTGTGGAAGTGGCAAGCCAAGTGAGCACATGGTCGGAGAGATGACGATGACATTGTTAATAGGGCTAAAGATGAACATAAAAGTTGCTGAATTAACCAAATACCCTGCACTTGAGTGCGGGAAAAGCTTTATCTCCAGTGTTATGCGATTATAATTGAAAATTTTAGGAAACTTATTGTTGAACTCTCTCAGTTTCACTTCCCTTCTTTCCTTATAAAAGTTCCCCTAGTTTTCTAAAACGATCTCTCAATCGATTCAATTAAATTCCGCTTTATTGCCTACCGATCTCGATCTAACCCTTTGAGCTACTTTAATTTAATTGAATTGGGATGACGTCATCGCCACAAGCTGCAGATGCTTCGATAGCTGTTTGGAGTTAATTAAATTTAAGCATTTGACAATTACGTGTTATGACTCTATGACATTGTCTAAAGTCGAACTCCACGCTCCGATAATCGCAGTCACTAGCTGACAATTAGGCAAACGAGCCAAATGACAAACGTGTCCACTAACTTAGGGCCTAAAGACACTCGCTGTCACGTAGACAAGGTTAATTGCTCTATTTTGGTCAATGTCTGTCCAATTTCACGGACCGTATCTCAGGTATATACAACGAGCACCTGCGGGTCATCGAGTTCGGGGCCTTGACAATGTCTTACGCAATTTCCTTTGTTTCCATATCTATTTAAAAAAAACTGTGTAGAATTGCATATCTCTGGCTTTGATTCTTATGCAATGCCAACTTTCACCTTATATCCCGCTGATTCCTAGCTCACTCCATGGGGTGTCCGAGCAGGTTTCTAACTGTTTTCGCTGAGCTATCTCGGCTCAAGGTGTCCATGTTCCATTTTGGCTAGGAATTCTGAAAAGCAAAACGGTTTTAACTGGAAGTCACACGATATTGGTTGAGGAATTTGTTAATTAAGTGGGCACATAGATTGTTTACCAAATTAATCTATGATTTATTTGTGGAGTGCACTGAAATTTTTGGTAGATAAGATATATGGGGAGAAGGACAAAGATTCAAATATGTAAATTATGAATATATTAAAAATAACTAACTAGTAAATAAGACTACAGTTAGATACAGATTTCTTTTCCCCTTAGAACTTGTATTCGACTGAAAACTTTAATTACCTTAAGAAGTAATGAAATACTAAAATAAGTTCAGCGAAAGTCTGCAAATACTTGCCAAATAATACTACTATTTTAAGTTAACCAAATACTAACTTTGACCTTTGTGTGTCCAACGGTTAATTGGCCAAGTCGGCAGTTCAAAAAGGTTTCAAAGCAAACAAAGCAGTCACAGAAATGTGTTATTTATGATTTAGCAACTGGTATTAAATGTACAACAAGCGACACAAAAAAAACAGCTAAGTTATGTTCACTTTCATTTGCACAATATAAAGAAATTTAATTAACACTTAAAAGTTGCGCGACTCGAAAAAAAAATGTGAAGACAAAAGAGAAAAATTTGCAAATTGTTGACAACATTTAAAGTAAAGTTTCTTTGTGCTTTGGGGTACAGTAAACAGTGGACACAGCGGTCACTCGATGGCTCTGTGGACACAGTGGTTGGGGGCTCAGTGGTTCGGTGGTTCGATGGTGCACACACGAAATTATAATTTTCACACGCAAACTGGCAACTGGTTGTGGGGAAGTGAAACGACTGCAGTTGTTGCTCTTGTTGCGAACGCACTTAACAATTCAATTGTGGAGCCATAATGCAAGGAGGGGGGTGTGTAGAAGGGGCTAAGGGGGGAGTGTACTCTCATTAAAAAAAGAAAAGCGGAAAAAACAGACGACAAGCGATTGCATTTGCACTTAACAAGAGCGGCAAACAAAATGTCGATAAAGCTAAAGCAGATCGGCTACAGTGAGCCTCCGCTAAACTACACTCCACACCCCCCTCTGCCATGTCTACGGCTGCTGCGTGCGTGAGACGTGCGTGAGTGCGTGTTTGGGCCAAGACGCGAACGTTGTCCGTGTCTGGCAATGCGCATGCGTGCATTGCGTTTACGCATTGCGTCTTGTAATGAAGGCATTGCTCATTACAACACTGAAGCAGGACAACAAACAGCAGCAGCACAAACAGCAACAACAATAACAAGCAGCTACAAGCCAGAACCAGTGCATTGGCCATGTTGTTGCCAATCAATTTCCAATAGCCAACAACAACGACTGCATTGCATTTTAGCCTGCCAATCAACACAGCGAACTGCAAACTGCAAACAGATGAAGTCCAGTGTGGACAGTACAGACAACACATCCACTTGACGATCCTACCCCTGGCGCGTTATCACCACAGGCAGCAGAGCCAAAAGATTGATCGATCGATCCGAGCCAACGAGTGATCGAATGATCCAACGATGGACGATCAAGTGCCATGTTGCAAGGCAATGATTCGATATGATTGTAAATTAAATTTATGTATTGTTTTGTTGTGCTGTTGTGTGTTGTGCTGTTGTGCGTTGTTTGTTGTGTGTAGATTGTCAACTCTTTAGGCATAATTACAGCAAATGGCTGATCGATGGCACTGTCCACAGCAGCAGATCCTTTGCGATCATTAGCAATGCAGTGCACTTTTAATTGCACGCACTCACATATTATTGGACAGAGTCCATTGGAGTCATGTCAATTGTCCTGGGAATAACTCTGGAGGCATTGTCTACCGGCGCAAATGTGTCAATTAGATTTATTATCAGTTAGTACAAGTTCCTGCACTGTTTCTCTCTCTGTCTCTCCTTCTGCCTCTGTTTCTCTTGAGTAAGACTTATTCCCAGCAGAGTCTGTGCAGGTGCTTCACACTGAGCCATGTCCATTAGTGAATGCTAAATAACGCCAATTAAATGTAAGAAATGCGTCTTGTTTTGGCTCTAAACTTGGCCAACGTTTGCTCTTCCCCATCTCTCTCTTTCTCCCTATCTCCCCTTAGACTTCCTGCTCCTCTGCCTTTTTGGTCAATAACCAATTTCCAATTCAAATGCAAAACTTTATTTATGAACCGGCAATCGTCAAGCAACTGACATTTTTATTATCAGAGCGTCCAGAGAGCGCGCGCGCCCAAAAACTGTAGTATGCTGTTGGCCAGCTGTTGTTGGCCACGTTAACTGGCAGTCGGCAGACGTTTCCCTTTCCTACCTTTTGATAGCCGGCCAGAATGCCAGCCTGCCAGACTAGCCAAGCGTTGCCGCACGGTCGCGTTGACAAGCTCAATTTCCAATCGCAATAAAACGCAGTGCTCGAAATAAGATAAATGTGAGAAAAATGCAGGCCTCGCTGCGTTCTCTTCTCCCTCCCTCTCTGTCTTTCTTTCTGTCTCTTCTTTTGCCTCTTGGTTCATTCGTCTTTATGCAACACCGTCGCTAAATCGCGTGGGCTTATCCCTAGCACCGGCCTGAGCCAAGTCTGGCCAAAGAGACCTGGCCAGAGACCAGACTCAGACTGAGACTGCGACTGAGTCGGTGAGAAGAACCTGCGCTTCAAGTGCTGAAATTTATAGTGGTAATAAAATTTTATTTGCTCCTTTAGTTGATGGCACAATAAACTCTTCTGGCATTCGCCCTGAGCACGTGCTTCAACTTGCCAGCTTATTTATAACATGTTCTCTTGTTTTTTACTTTTCGTTTTTCGTTTTTCATTTGCTTCTCTGTGTTTTGTTTTTTATGTCTTTCATTTAACTACTTACTACATGTTTTGCTGCACAGTATTTCGGGTAATATTTCAAGGTCGTTTGTGTAGCGGTTTAGTAAGAGTTAAGATGCACATAAAATGAATCTTAAGCACTGTTGATTCCTAAGGTTGTTATGGGAATAAAATAATCATGAATTGTCGGTTCATGTGTGTGAATTCTTTGGGTGCGCTTTCGTCACTAGCGACGCGAGTAATGGAGAAAAATAAAACAGCAGTTTTAAGAAGGTTTTTTAGGCTGAATACTAAGCAGAAACAATAAAAGGAATTGGTATAGAAATTATGTTTAAAATTTAGTCAAAATTATTTAGTATTTTTATAAAGTACAAACTATAATTAGTTAATTTTGAACTTAAATTTTAATAGAATATATCAGCCTTAATTTATGTTTTGTTATTTAATCCATTGTAACTTTTTTCTACATCCTAAAATTTTTATTAGCTAAATTTACACGCTAATCCGCCATCAACAAGACTTTCTCATAAACTATTCTATACTTTAGTTGGGCCAATTAGTTGTTATTTAAATAAAATGCAAAACAGTAACTTAAGCAGCCAAGCAGAACACATTTTTCAGCTGGAGACTTGAGGGAGCTCTCAGACCATTCTCTTTACCTCTCCTCTTCCAACTTGCCTTTTCCTTCCCATTCGCTTCTTATCTAAGCGATAACGCGCGCTAACAACCTTTTGTAAGTTTACCGTTGCGTCGCTCAGATGATGCCGACAACAACAACTATGCAAAACTGCGAAGTAAACGCAGAAGCTGCAGCTGCAGTTAACGTCGACAGCGATGTCGACGCCTACAACGAGGCAATCGTAAATCAAAATGGCTGCAGTTGATGGCTGAAGAATGAAATCATTCATTTTCATTTACGTTTTCTTTCCATCACAAGACAGCGCATGCGTGTGAGTGTGACTGTGTGTGTGTGCGTGTGTGTTGATGTGTGTGCTGATTAACTGCATTGCTGAGCTCTTCTTATTGCTTTCACTGTTGTTGCTGTTTGTCGCCTTTGATGGATTGGCTGCCATTTCAATAGTGCTCTCGTTGTTGTTGTTGCTGTTTTCGCTGCATGCGCAGCTCTCAAATTAGCTGTTAAGAGGGTGAGAGCGAGAGGGGCAGAGGGGACGGGCAACTGTCGTTGTCGTTGACGACTTAAACAGGTAACGGGACTGCCCATATGCCATGCGCATTCCCGTTTATGCACACGAGTGTGAGTGAGTTATGTGTGTGAGTGCGTGTGCATGTGTGCGAGAAAGTGGGCTGGGCTTGAAACTATGGTTGCTGTCTTGGCTAATTGCACGAGCATTTGCACAGTGGTTCATTACTTATGATAAAGTTTTTTAAATCAAATGAATTAAGGAAACTAATTAAATTACTATAGAAAATATAAACGAACTTTTATTGAAGAAAATTTCTTAGTCTGATTCAATATTATTATCATAATCCGTACATTTTTTGGGTCTCAAATTTTCTTTTTTCTCTTTAAATCTCTAAAAATCTGTTACTATGTATCATATGGCGAATATTGAAAATCATTTTAGGCAAGCTACTTACGTTTTGGTATATTTTAAGAACTGGATTTTCTTTTTTAAAGGGTATCTTTTAGTTAGCAGTTTTAACTCTCCCACATTTTGTGCTTTATAATTCCATTTAAGCAACTGTCAGTCATATTTGTTTCATAACTAGTTGTCAGGGGGCGCCACTTGTCAGTCAACGCGAAAGCGACATCTGTCAATACTTGAACAGTTTCCACACAACACCGCTAGAGGGCTGAAAGCGAACAAGCCTAAAAGTATGCAACACTCAGCGCAAACTAAATTCAAATATTCCTTTGCCTACACCAAAAAGCAAAGGCAAACAAATAAAATTAAGTTTTAAAAGAAAATTGTCAAGCAACTTGCTTCTTTTAATCGAAAATCGATTGCTACAAATAAAAATGAAATTATTAAATCAAATTGAAGACAAGAACAATTAAAGCATGGCTTATGATTTTTGCTTGGCTGCAAATCTTTTATTGCAAATCAAATTTTAGCATTTGTTCGCTTGAATAAATCACATCAGACAAACATAAATCATAAAGAAAACAAACACACATACACACACACGAACACACGCACAACAATAAGTGCCAGTAGCAAAAACAAGAACAACAACGGGAACGAGAACAACAGCACAAAACACACATCAGACATTATTATCATCTCGCTTGTGCTTGAGTGAGTTTCTTTGCACTCCCCTTGCTCCTCTTCTCTGGGCTCTCCTCCTCACCAGATACCGCACGGCGTGCAAGGTCCAACCGTGGCCATGGCCAAGGCTGCTGTCTCGTCTGCAGTTATACCCCGACCACGTCTCCACCCCCGTCTCCAACCGAGTCCCACTCCAACACATGTCTGATAACCACCTACATATCGTATACTCGTTTATGGCCAGCTCCATAGGCAGAGCGAGCCACCGATTTTACCGGGGAAAAGGGGAGGGGAGTAGTAAGGGGAGTGGGGCTTTTGGCCCTTTCGCCCGGCGCAGCTTCCTTCCGCCAGGCATTGTCCTTTCGCACGGCTAACC
Source organism: Drosophila dunni (assembly GCA_018152125.1). NCBI lineage: Eukaryota > Metazoa > Arthropoda > Insecta > Diptera > Drosophilidae > Drosophila > Drosophila dunni. Next base: position 16,240,627 of record JAECXC010001917.1, on the reverse strand, counting down.
GCCCAGCGCGCTCGCTGCCCCTTTGCCCACCCAACCTCCGACGTCAGCGGGAAATGTGTAATTGAAAGGGAAGCTTTGGCTTTGGCGGCGCAAGAAATTATTTCGTTAACAAAAGCGAAATAACAGAGAGAAGGAGATGGAAAGAAAGGGAGTGAGTAAGGGAGCAAAGGAGACACAATACAAATACATATTCGCCAGGGAAAAGGCGGAAAAATATGCAAGTAGCGCTTGTCGCTGAAATATTTTAAAGTTTTACGATTTTCCCATCTTTTCTCTTTGCCCCTCTTTCTCTTCCTCTCCCTCTGTGTTTCTCTTCTTGCGCTTTATGGCCATTCTGCAAAGTTGCAAAGTTTCATTTCCGACAACAAGTTACCGTTAGTTAGTTTTTCGGCAGGGTTGTCACCACCAGCCAACAACAGCACAAACAGAGTTATAGAGGGAGCGAGAGAGAAAGGGAGAAACATACGACTGTATGCATGGCATGTAACGTGTGTCTCTGTCTGTCTCCCTGTGTGTGTGTGTGTGTGTGTGTGGGTGTGTGCTTGTCTCTGTCTGTCTGCATTGTTCGAGTTTTGATTTATGAGGTCAGAGACTCGTGATAATGAGCCAGGAAATTAAATCACTTTGACCGGAAGGATGTCAGGTCAAAAGGGGATAACACAATTGATTTCATATTCATAAATTCAACGAATGTTGTCAGCTTGTCAGCCCAGCCAATGAATGACATTTCTGTTACAAACCAGAAATATATAGCTAAAGTAAAAACCATTTTAATGCTTAAAAGTTATTACCTAACAACATTTACTCAAGTTTTAAAATCACAGCTGAAGTTTGGCAACGCTGCAAAAGCGGTTTAAATGAAGATTGAATTAACTTCGCTCTGTACCCCTCTTCACTTCTTTCTATGCGTTTCTTTCCCATTTCAGCTCACTCCTCAAACTCTTTTATATATTGTATATAATTTTAAGAAATTGTCAAGGCGTATCATAAACAATTTATCAGCCGATTCTTGCCACAGATCGTGCAGCACATGTTGCCTTCAAATCCCCAACTTTTAAACGCATTTTGAAACGAAACTCTGAGCTGTAAAGAACAAAGATTGAAAGAAATATTTAACTAATTAAAATATTTTATTTATTTACTTGCAGAGTTTCAAAATCAAAATTGAAAATACCAATTAGAGGTTAAGGCTACTTAAGGATTTAGGCAACAATAACCACAGCAACGGATTTTCTACCAAACGGAGGAACAGTAAAAACATAAATCATTTTATACCTCACACACACACACATATAACCCCACACACACACAAACAAAACTAAAGTTAAGGCGCAACTGTACATTGTACTTAAGTGTTCAAAGGATAATTAGGTAAGTTTTGGTAATGCCCTTAAAAGTAATCCATTAAAACGGTTTGACTTGCAGAAAAGTAGCTAAAAGCAGACAGAGTCGAGTCACAGTCACTAGCAACTAAGTCACGATAACGATCACGATCACGGTCACAGTCACAGAGTAACAGCAGCAAAATGACGATGAGTACAAATAACTGCGAAAGCATGCCGTCATACTTCACAAACTCGTACATGGGAGCGGATATGCATCATGGCCACTATCCGGGGAACGGCGTGACCGATCTCGATGCTCAGCAGATGCATCACTATAGCCAGAATCCAAATCAACAGGGCAATATGCCCTACCCGCGCTTCCCGCCCTACGACCGCATGCCCTACTACAATGGCCAAGGCATGGACCAGCAGCAGCAGCACCAGGGCTACTCGCGTCCCGACAGCCCCTCCAGTCAGGTGGGTGGTGTGATGCCGCAGGCGCAGACAAATGGCGGACAGTTGGTCGCAGTTGCACAGCAGCAGCAGCAGCAACAGCAGCAGTCACAGCAGCAACAGCAGACACAGCAACAACAACAGCAGGCGCAACATCAGCAACAACAGCAACAACATCCTCAGGTGACGCAACAGGTTACACACCCGCAACAACAACAACAACAGCAGCCCGTCGTCTACGCCAGCTGCAAACTGCAGGCAGCAGTCGGCGGTTTGGGATTAGTCCACGAGGAGGGCTCACCTCCGCTGGTGGATCAGATGGGCGGGCATCACATGAACGCGCAGATGACGCTGCCCCACCACATGGGACATCCGCAGGCACAGGTAAGCAGGAGTCCTTAGGCACCCTACCCCGCTTACCCCTTACACCCTCCAATTTATCGCCTATCGATACTTTCTAACCCCAACGCTTATAACACTTCTAACGCTGCAATCTTCCATCTCTCTCCCATCTAACTCTGTCTCGCTCTCCAGTTGGGTTACACTGACGTAGGCGTTCCCGATGTCACAGAGGTAAGTACCGCCCACTTGTCTAGCCCACTTGCTTATCGATTCCCCTGTACTGGTGATGGCACTTCAACGATAAACGATTTCTTATCGTCACTTAATCCCACAGGTGCATCAGAACCATCACAACATGGGCATGTATGGACAGCAGCAGACAGGTGTGCCGCCGGTGGTGGCACCACCGCAGGCCATGATGCATCCGGGAGCGGGACAGGGTCCACCGCAGATGCATCAGGGTCATCCTGGACAACATACGCCGCCATCCCAAAATCCGAGTTCGCAATCTTCAGGGATGCCGTCACCACTGTATCCCTGGATGCGAAGTCAGTTTGGTAAGTGTCAAGGAAAGTGATCGATAATTCCATGAAACGTATTAAGTGGAATTTTTCTTCTTCTTATAGTAGTGGGTTGCTGTAGTTAGTTGATTTGATTGTAGTCTTTAACTAGTCGTAGTTGCTAAGCATAACGCACACAACAACAAAACAACAACAACTTACAAATTAACTATAATTAATAAGTATTTCTAAATTTTAGTAATCCAAGGGGATTCGTTTGGCACAAAATTTAAGTCGGAAAATAATCTTAGCGTTGTCTACGCACCGCATTGATCTCTTCGTTGACTTTGTGAGCACTGCTTGCAGCGTTTGCACTGCTTGCCGGCACTGCTGCAGCAGCAGCTGGCACTGCTTATAGTTTCGTTAGGCTGAACTGCTTTACTTGGCGCGTTTTGCGCGCTAAGTTCAAACAAATTTGACTACTTTCGAAACATAGAAACATTTTAAGCTGAATTAAAAAAAATCTTAAGTAAAATTAATAATATTAAATGCTAATACTTGTCATTTACACTGTACACCAAAATCAATTCAACTCTGTTGAAAATGTCCGTTTTTCCAACCTGACAACACTTGCTGACCTTGACACGTCTGTGTAATTTCACTTTATTGCCTTGGCCAATCGGTCACATTAAGCGTAATCCATCTGCAATGAGTAGCACAAAAACAAGGGTTCGATCGTTTCAATATACCTGACAGTTTGCCAAATTTGCGAATTTCCCAAAAACGAAATCGATGAATGCACACGACACAAGATGTCACGCAGTGTAAAAGAGGTCGAAAGAGGTGCACAAAAGGTACAGGGCTAAAGGCACGTTGACTCAGAAGGCGGTCTCTCAACTAATGCAAATTGACAATAGTTTCGTTTTTGAATGCGAAAACGAAAGCGAAAAGGTTACCAAATCGGAGCGTAACTAATCGCAGGACAATTTGCCTGAAAGGTCCAGAAATCAGTTCAGTCAGGTAGTTGGGAGAGTTGAATGTGAAAAATGCTTTCCCTTTTTAAATTCTAATGAAAGTAAAGCAGTTTCCTTATTTCTGCTCATTACCAAATGTCGTGGTGCTGTTTTAGCTTTTTATTTCTTGCCTCCACTACAGCCACTTCTGGCTTTTCTTTTTGTATACATGTATTTCTTTATTTTTTGCCAACGCCAGATTGAGATGTAAAGCAGAATTGATGAGCGCCATTAGTTACACGTTATGTGCAATGGATGCCATCAATTTATTAATCTCCAGAACACGCCGCGGACTCCACTCCATTCATACTGCCGACCTGGCCGGACTTCAGAGTTGCCCAAAGTCGCGTTGTCTTAATCCCTCTGCCCTCCCATACTCCTGCTGCTGCGAGCTGCTCCTGCGCCTACAGGCGAACACAACCAAACGCTGCGGTGACACGAAGTATTTTTTTATTAAAGAAATAAAACAGCGACAAACCTGAGACTCAACAGTCGAGAGCTCTCAGAGGAAGAGTCAGAGTAGGAGAATGAGTAGGAGTAGGAGTCGGAGTCCGAGCCAGCGTCTGAGTTGCCTGGCATCTCCCGCGGAGGAGGACTCGGATTCGGACTATGTACTTGGAGCACTCTTTGTGACGCTGTGTGACTCTGTGGGTCTGTGGCACAACATGATCTCGAGCTTAAGTTACGATGATTAAATGCATACGAGTTTATTTCAGCTTAGCCTTTTTTTTGGCTCGTTTCTTGCCTTTTTGTGGTCACAGTGGGTTGAAAATTAAAAATAACTTAACTTTAGCCATCGATTGACAACTTAATCGAGTTGCGGTTTTTATTAGAAATATAGAGCGATAGGCACTAGAATTGTAGTTTAAATTAAAAGATTTCGAAACTATATAAACTTATAGATAGATTGAAAGAAGTCGAAATATTTCTAGGAAAACTTCAGCTACAGTTACTAGTTTGCTACTTTAAGATACAGATACTCTCGCATAACAAATCTCTTTACTTTGCTTTGCCATATTGCTTAGTAACTACTTAACGCCTCGTCATATTTCACACGGACATTAGGCAAATGACTAAAGAGCGCCGATCGTGACTATGCGCCCTTCGTGTAGAACCCGATGCTGGATTGTGGCAGGAACATTGTCGCTGCCACAAAGGCGCACTTTCAATTAAGTTGTAACTCATGAGCACAAAAAGCGAAAGACATAATAAAGTAGGGAAAAGGAAGCGCAGGGAAGGACAGAGGAGCACACAGTCTGTAAGCTGAAGTTCAAGACCAAGTCCAAGTCCAAGACGAAGACCTAGGCCAAGACCAAGTGCAGCTCCTACTTTCCGAGCCCTTGGCAGTCGCCTAGTTGTGGTGCTGTTAATGTTGTTTTGATGCTGTATTGGTGTTGGCAAAGTTTTCAGTTTGGTTTTTGATAATTTGCTCATAAGCAGCAAAAACTGTTGGCCATTTACCGCCTCATCCTTTGTCCCCCTACTCAACCCCATTCCCATCCTTTATCCTACCGTCTTTGCGCTCTCCGTGTTGGGTCATAAATTTTAGCGACAGTCAACAAATTCTTGCAACAAGTGGCCGTTTGCTGCTGTTCTTGGCCAAAACTGTAACCATGTAGCATCCGTTAGTTTGTCTATCTTTGGATATATATGTGTGTGTGTTGCTTGGTTGCTAAAGAGTTTTATTTCTGACCTTGTTGCGCCTGGATGTTTATCTTAATGTGTCTAAATTTCCAGTGCCCAAAAACCACAGAGTGCAGATTTTTTAAACGTGGCTATAATTTGGCAGCACGCATTGAAAATACCAGTGTAAATAACTGTCAATTAAATAAGAGTAAATTGTTAATTATAAAACAATGTTTAAATTCAATTTCTGTATGATAAAAAAGCGAAGAATCAGCTTTTAGTTACTATAATGTCACTTTAACTGAGGAGTTATAAAAAGCTAATGAAAATTACCATTTTTCCACTTACATTTTTTAATAATTTATATTAATGTGTTAGTTAATAACACATAACAATGATTAATGTAAATATTAATCGCTTAATTATTAATAATGATAAATTATTAAGTTATTAACTTCTCAAGACAAAATGATTAAATTAACTTTGAATTGTTCTTATGACACATTTCATACATCAAAGTGGTCTCAAAATAATTCTTTATAAACAAATTTTGAACTAAGTGAAGCCACCAAATCAAAAGTTCAAATTACACTTCACCTAATAAAACTAACTTTAGTAAGGAGTTTAAACCAAAGTAACTTAGCCATCATCATTCCATTGAGTGTTTAAATTGTATACGAATAAACGGTAACTGCCCAACTGTTTATCGAATATTTATGCGAATAATAACAACTCAAATCGAAGTCTCTGCTAACTCCAAACACTGAGAGGTGTGTTTGGTGTGTGGCAAACAAGTTTTCAATTCGTTCAAGTATGAAAAGTGCACTTCATTGTGCGCATTATGTGCGACGGCTTCCCCCCAGTCCCCTCTGCCCCACCACCCCTCGGCCTTGGTAGCCACGTCAGTGTCAGAGGGCGCTGCAGAATAAAAAAAAACTTTTTGGCCAAAAAGTTGCACATCGAACGATGGAACGATGGAACGTTGCCCCTTGTCTATTGTCTGTTGGCTGTTGCCTGTTGTCTGCTGCAAAAGTTTTTTACGGCTCTTTGGCTGCTACGTAAAACGTTGATCCCCAGCCATCATCCGTTGGCAGCATGACCCGCCCCCCTGCCCCTGCCTGGATTTGCCCACTTGCCACTTGGCGTTGGCTTTACTAAAGTTTTCCAAACGTCGCTTGCCCCGCGACTGTCGTCTGTCTTTCGCTGCTGCACTTAATGTGCCGCCCGGAAGTGGAGGAGCTGCCCGGGTAGTAGTACGGCGTGGAGGGTCCTGCAGGATGTGCTGGGAGTTTTGCTAAGTTGAGGATTTGCGCGCAAACTACTTTTCGATGGCAGCTCGAGACATTTGAGACAACAACTACTTAGGCAGGCGATTGCCCTGGCTTAGTTCTGTATTCTCTGCTCTCTTTTCCTGCTCTGCCGATGTGGCACTGTGTTGACGCTACCACCTTTCGTGGCGAGCAATTTAAGCGTGCGGATCAAAAGATAATTTGCCAAATGCGTGAAGATTTTTTCAAAATACCCAAAAAAAAGTGGAGGGGATTGGGCTGGGGAGGCGGGAGAAGAGAAACCACAGTCGCAACCACTGGCAGCTGTTGGCCAATGTGACACGGCCTGTCAAAACGAAAGCGACAACGACAAGTGAGCGTCGAGTGGACAACAACAACAACAACCGGAATGATAACAACAACAAATACAACAAAAAATGACACAGGAACTTTTGGGATTTCCATGTGCGGCAAAAAGTTTAATAAAGCGCAGCAAATGCGAAAAGGAAATTTCGCTTTTATTTTTCTCCGCACCACCCCGCCCAGCCCCAGCGACCGCTTCAGTGGCCAGCAGTGAAGTCCAAAAAATAATGGCAACAGCTCGCCAAAGGTCCTTCGGGTATTGCCCTGAGGCATCAGCAGCAACAACAACAACACTTGCCTCCTATTGTGGGTGTTGTTTTTGTTTCTTTCTTTCTTCTGCTTTCGCTTTTGCCATTCATTTCGCTCAATCGCAGCGTTCTTTTTTGGATTTCTTTCTTTTTTTCCTCTTTATTCCATTTCGTTTTGTTTTTATTTTGGGATTTGGCCAACCTTTTTGACAAATTACGAATATTATTCATGCAGCAATGAAGTGAGGAAGCTCTCTCGTGGTTCTGCTGTCCAACAAACTTGCCCAAAAACTGTTTGGATCCATCCCCAGCTGGATTCGGGATTCCCAATCCCATCTTCGGTTTCTTTAATCAAAACTTTTCTTTAATAATAAAACATTACCGCAAATAGTTGTGGGCAATTGCTCAAATTTATTAATTAGAAAAATTAATGGGAAATATGATAGACGTATTTGAAAGTTATTTTAACTAAGCTTTGGTTAGGTTAAAAAATGTAATTGCTTTGGAAATTAATTGGCTAAGTCAAATTTAGGGCCATAAATCTATAAATATATTTTTTATATTTATGCCTAATAAATTGACATGTTTCTAAAAAAGGCGTTTGATTAGAATAATTAAATTAATTTATTTGCGCTAATCAGTGGCTAAAACTACACAGAAAACATAGATAAAGAACAAAATATTTTTAAAAAAATATTATATTTATAGAAAGAATTTTATCTTCATAAAAAATTTAGTGATTAGTGCGGAGGATTAAATTTCATGTAGATTAGACAGTTTTTTTGTACAAACTGATTTAGTTAGAAAAACTTTGTTAAAAAAATGTGTTTTAAAATAAAACCAATTAAAAGTTTTACTGATTAGCGCAAACATATTAAATTTCTAATAAACCCACAAAATCATTAAAATATTTTAAATTAATTAGAAAGGATTTTTTTTAAAAGAATCAAATACATTTCCTTAATAATTGATGTGGAATCGTATCTACTTACATGTCGAGTTTGAAATACCCACATATACTTTGAGATACTTTTGCCAGGACCTAAGCTCTATATAGCACATATAGTAGTTCAAGTCGTGGCAGTTGCGCGTTGATCGGCGTCGACGTCATCAATGTCAAGCCACATGTTTCATGGTTCCGTTGCTTTCGATGGCTTCAATGGCCGACAGCAGCGCCTGCCATGATGGAACAGGCGCTCAGCTCGCATTCCACACGCCGCTTGACCAACCAGACAGAGAAAAACAGAGAGGGAGGGAGAGCGGGAGGGAGAGGGAGTATTAGAGACTGCCTGAATTTTGGTCGGACTAGGGATATGCGAGTATGATGTGGTCCGATTGCCTGACTGCCTGTCTGTCTGCTGTCCGCCCACGGTTGGTGTGCTCTCTCTCTCTCTCTTTCTCGCTCTTGCTCCGTGTCGCTCTTCAGGCCGTCTCGCATAGCATGTTTTAGTCAGCTGTCAAATATTTTGACATGGGTTGCGATGGCCAGAGCCATGCAGCGAGCAGTGAGCAGCGAATGCTTGAATCCGAATCCGAATTCGAATATATTTTCAAAATGGGGAACATAGAAAAAACACACGAACTAAACAAGTGTGAGAGCATAAGGTAGAGCAGGGAGACTAACTAAGCGATACCCTGTAGTCAAAGGAGAGTGTTTTATTGGTACAGTCGCATACCCTGTACTTGAAAACTACGCTTCTAAGAGGTGTATGCGAATCAGTCGGAATTTGGTCAGATGCATAAATGGGTTCAACTTACTGTGTGACTTTCCAACATACCCCACTTGAACAGGGTATGCTCACGTACAGCATTCAGTTGAGTGTGCCTTTGTTTAAGCGATAACTAAATAAAGTTTAAAGTCCCTCAGCCAGACCCTATGCTCTACCCCTGTTCCCCTCTGTGCCACTCTATCCCCACCGCCACTGCACATGTGCATGCGTCTCTAATGAACGCATTCATAAGCCAGGTTCCAAATCATCCCAACTCTGCTTCCTTTGGCTGTCCTTATGTGTGAGTGTGTTTTTTCTTCTCTCTTTTTTTTGGTTTACATTTTTTTTGTTATTTCTGTCAACTTTTGTCGATTTTTAACCCTCTTAAGTGCTTAACAAGTCCCAAATTAAAAAGTCGCAGCGTCTCCAGAGATTCTGGTCAGCCAAAAGGGCAGAAACGAGAAACAAAATTAAAAATGTTATAAATGTGCTGCTGGTCAATGGTAATTTTTAATTGTAGCCGCTAACTCTGACAGGCCAACCAGTTACGGTTTTACTTTGAATATACCCTGTTATTGAAATGAAAAGTATAAAAAAGGTGATACTTTTATCTTGGTACTCCAGTCTTTAAATCTAAAAATATAAATGTGGTTACTTCTAAAAAAGCTGAAAATACATCAGATACAGTGGAATCCGGTTATAACGACTCCGCTTAAAGCGTCCGTCCGGCCATTGCGACGAAAATTCGATGACTTGTTTGGTCCCCAAACAAGCTTTTTTTTCTTTGCTCGTTTCGGTTAAAGCGTCTACCGGGTATAACGACGTAAAATCGTCGGTCCCTTGAGTGTCGTTATAACCGGATTCCACTGTATTTATAAAGCATCCATAACATATCAAGGGTATTAGTTATTCTGATTGTTTAATCATTTTAAAACTCACTAATAACAAAATAAAGATATAATAAGTGCAGGGTATCTGCTAGCCTATACAGCACTTCCTCTTCCAAATTCTGTTTAATTAAAATAAAAAATATTGCAGTCTGAAAATAAATGAAAAACTCACCTATTCAGGCATCGAATCGCAGACTTTAGCTTGATTTGGGCAGCTGGAAAATGGCCAAACTGGCAAAAGTGCAAGAAAAACTTTGGATCACTGAAACTGTGTGCTAAGTGGCAAGTATGTCAGTAAGTGTTGTTGCCATTCCCACCGCCAGGGGGCGCGCTGTTTACCGTTTATTTAGCACAAAGTCATCACGGACTGACTTGGCAGTTTTAGCCAACAGAGAACGGGTGACATCACAACCAAACTCAAATTGCCACACACGAGGTATTCTTGACATCTCTCCCGTTCACTCTGACAGTCTCCTTGGGCTAAGCTGTCTCTCTCTCTGTCTCTTTCTGGCTGAGGCAAAATATTTATCAACTCGCGGGCATAAATAATAATAATTTGCCAGCATTTGTTGCAGCGGCGCGCGTTTGTCTGTAATTTCCGCAATTAAAAAAACATTTACTCGCATTTGATGTGAGCTTTTTACTTTTTTTACATTTACATTTTCATTTTTTTTTTATTTATTTCAATTTTTTACATTTTTATTTGTATTATTTATGCTGTTGTCATGACATGCAAGTTTTGGCCGAGACCACCAGCGTTGACGATGGCTTGCAATCTTAACCTGGCCAATGGGTTAAAGGTTAGAACGTACAATAAATGTGGTACTTTGGTGCAGTGATTGGTAGTCTGTTTAAATGGCTCAAGTTGAATTTTATTTGATTGTCATTAAAAAATGGATATAAAAGCTGTTAAAATTCATTTAATTAAAAAATGAAGCTTAAGTCATTGTATGGACCCGATTTTGTACTCATTTATCGCAAAATACAAAAGTTTTTACTACAAAATAGGTTAAGGGCAAAGATTTGAACCTTCGCCTATCAGTACAGACCTTTTAAACAAAAGCTTCAAACATTTTACACTTCTTTCTATGCAAAGTGAATTCTAATTCCTCGTTTTTTGTTTACTTGTTTTTAGATTTTGTTTTTTGAGATAATTATTTGTTTGCGACTTGAACGAATTTTATAAAATGTGGCCGTAATTATTTTAATGATTTCCTTTAAACGCCAAACACACACTCGCACACACTCATACATAATACTAGTAATGTAATTGTGAGCACATGCAGCAGTAGGAGGAGTAGTAGGAGGAGGTGTAGTGAGGGCGGGGAAGCAGGGAAAAAAATGAAATAAAATCCATTATGGAGCAAGAAGAGTAATATACAAGTAAAATGGTTAAAATGGTGGCCTAATCGCAATTTAATTACAATACGCTTTCATATCAAAAAGCATTAATGCCAGACAGCCGACCACTCAGCCACTCAGCCGCTCAAACCACTGAAACCACTCAACCACTCATTCGACCGGTAGTTCAGCTGGCCAGAAGTTGGGAGTAGTTTTTTTTTAGGGGCGTGGCATGTGGCGGCCTTTTGAGAACAGCGCCACATTCGGCGCCTCGAAAACTTTGACCACTGTGCGTAGCGCAGCTCCTTTTCATATTAATTGTTTCACCTTTATTACTTTTTCTTTATTTTTCTTGACTTTTTTTGTTGTTTACTTCTTTGTACTTGATACGCCGACATTAATGCGTTTATAATAATTTTTTTACTACACAACTTTTAGTTGACTTCCGAGCCATTGGCAAAGTTTTTGAAACGAAATCAAGAAAAATTTCGTTTTGTGGCCTTTTGAGTGATGGTCACATGAAAAGTGCAAAGGCATCATTAAAAACAAATTTGAAGACCCAACGATAGGGGTTTCAACCCACTACCTACCTTCCCTCTTGCCACGCCTCCTCCTCTTCCTCCACTTGAGCTTCAACTTCGCAGTCCTCGACGAAGGTGTTTTATCAATTAAAATAAGCATTTATTTGGCTCGCTCGCAGTCCTTGAGTTGGAATCCCGGTTCGGAATGACCGTGTGTTTGCTAATTACCTCAAGTTTCTTCTTTTATTTATTTTTTGTGCTTGCCTCACTTCCGTTATGTTCCCCAATGAGTGCAAAGCATGAAAATTGTTTTTTGCATAACTTTCAAATGGCTTGATATTTAATCAAAAATAGTTTAAGCTTTTAGTACTCCAGAATTCACACTGCCAGTACTTTTTTTTATGGTCATCTACTGGGCAGGTGAAAGTGCTGCTCTAGGCCATATTCAGCACAGGTTAGTCATAACGAGTCTCTTCTTAATCCACGTCTAATACCTCAGCCCACTGGCTAAGAAGCCACTCACTGTGAGTCGGGGGACCACAGGAGAAGGGTAAAAAAGGAATGAAAAACAAAAAACACGCACGCTTTTTACCACAAATCTCTCAAGTTTTTTATTTCTTGTGCGTTTTTTGCCGCTGCTGCTGAGACTCGTCTAACTGATGATGATTAAATGCGAACGCCTTGGGTTATAGACATGGCATCAGTCGTGTCATTTAAAAGAAGGTAGCTGAGCAGCCTGCCCCGCCCTCCGCCCTCCACCGTCCGCCTCCACCTCGAACTGACCCCCCTCGGTTCTGCTATGAATCCGATTCGCGCACATTAATGGCCGCCGCACAAAAAAGAGCTTATGATGTAATGACCTACAGCTTCAGCCGAAAGAGTGACAGAGAGGGAGGCAGTGAGAGAGTGACGGCGCTAGTTGAGCAAGACAAATGTTGAAGATGTTATTAAAAAATAGTTAAGCGCACCAAAAGTCGAACGCCTTCGTTTTTGTTTTTGTTTTTGTGTTTTTTACTTGATTTTCCCACTTGGAATCCATTTTCATTTCCCTTTCCGCCGCCGGGCAGTGCAGCGGGTGTAGCTCAAGGCCCCACCCGTCGCTCTCACGCTAGCTGACCAGTGTAGTTGGGGAAGGGGCGTAGAGGGGGCGATTTCTCCATTGACAATTATATTAGCTCGAATTATATTTGACATATTTAGTGTGTGTGGCATTTTCGTGTTCTGCTTTCGTTTAGTTTTTTTTGTTGTTGTCATTACCAAAATTATAATTATAGTAAGTGTCATTAGGCGCTGAACTCATTTTTGGGAGTCACTGTAATTACGCCGAATTATTTTACGGTTACAATCTGTGGCAATGTTGCGACTTCAGCAAGTACAAGCGACTCACGATACCCGGCATCTTTTGTAATTAGTTTGCCAGCTCCACAGTCCAGGCACCTGTCTCCCTCTCCACCTCCGTCTTCCCTCTCACTCTCTGCCTCTGCCTCTGCCTCTTTGTTTCGATCTGTACAACTTTAATCGCAAAGAGGCCGCTCGGCTATCGAGCCCTGTTGGGTTCTTGACAAGTACAAATATCTGAATTCGGTAAGGTCGTCTTTTAATCAGGTTCGGATGCGTCGCGTCGCGCTTCATGTGGTTTTTCAGTTGCCGAGATTCGAATAGGGTCTAGAACAAAGCCCGCAGCTAAAGATACAGCTACAGATACGGCTATGGCTATGGCTACAGCAACATCTTTAGCTACATGTACACGTTTCAGGCAGTACACTGGGAGAAAGGGAGTGAAGTTGAGTTGCAGACGGAAATCTCAAAGGGGAAATAATATTTAACTAAGTAAAAACCTATGAAAAACTTATACCGAAATTAATCAAGAAACTTTTTACCACAGAAATTTCAAACTCAGTGACTTTTTCTCGCTGTGTAGCTGCATTTCAGCTCTCACATGCTCTCACATGTTGTTGTTCACGTTGTTGTTGTTCTATGCATTGTATTTGTTGTAGTCGTAGTTGTTGTTGTTGGAACTGGTATTATTTTGTTAAACATTTTTATACATATCTATATGAATAATACGTTGATTTTAATTGTGAACTTTTGTCTTCTCTTCTTTACTTGCTGTGTGTGTGTGTTTTTTGGGGGGAACCTTTGATCATCTTGGAACCAACAGAGCGCAAACGTGGCCGTCAGACCTACACACGCTATCAGACGCTGGAGCTGGAGAAGGAGTTCCATTTTAACCGTTATTTAACGCGCCGACGACGCATTGAGATCGCACATGCGCTGTGTCTCACCGAGCGTCAGATCAAGATCTGGTTCCAGAATCGACGCATGAAGTGGAAGAAGGAGAACAAGACGAAGGGAGAGCCCGGATCTGGCGGCGAGGGAGATGAGATAACGCCACCCAATAGTCCACAGTAGGAGGAGGAGCATAAGGAGGAGGATGAGGAGGAGGAGTGGGAGCAGTGGACGCCGAATCCAAATCCAAATCCGAATTCAGCACAAAACTAAATGAAATTTCAAGCTAAATACAATTTACAATCTATGAATTTGTTTTGAACTATCCAAGAGGACTAACAATGCGTTGAAGTACACAACACTACACGACACTACACAACACTACACAACACTAAACTACAAGAACTTAGTTAATTGTTATTATTTTCATATTATTATTTAATTTTTACAAAATGCAAATGGAGAAAGCGTAATAAGTTAAATCAAATAAAATACAATTAATGCGTAAAACTCAACAAAACCAACTCATGTGACCTCAGAATTAAATAAGCTATAAATAACTATATAGACATATATAGTATATATATTTATATATATGTATGTGTGTGTGTATGTGCATACATATATATACTTGTATATATAAACATTAATATGTGTATTAAACTAAAGCATAATAATAACTATAATAATACGATTAAAGTACACCATAACAACTATATATATGAAACATATATACGAGTAAATACTATATATATATACAGAAAATAATATTAGATCTATGCGTCCTAAGTGTAAAGCATACTTTATGATTAATGTACGAGTACGATTAATTTATACGGTATAGTTGTTCGTATAAACACACTAAACACACTATAATATACTAACTAAATTGAATGTTTGTAGCGAAAGGAGGGAAAGAAGCAGAAATAGAATGGCTAAGACCATGCAATATGCAGATTAGCGTGTTCTCTGCAGAGGGAGAAGAAAAGAGAGAGAGAGAGAGCAACGACCACTATCGAAGCAGAATAACACTAGAAATCTAAACTAAACTAAACAATAAGTGCTAAATGTCGCAGGATTAGACAAAAGAGATACCAAAACAGTGGAGAAAATGGCTAAAAACAAAACCAATATTTAAATAAATATATATAATAAACCAAAAGGAATCGAAAATCGAGTTACACTGCACTTCGGCTAGCCGAGTTCTCATAGTTTTTCCCAGTCATAGAAACTGCTTCATGTGGAAAGATTATTAAAAATATATATGTAAAACTCGATAAAACTATACTATTATTTCTTGTGCAATTTTAATTTCCCACTTTTGTTTACTCATTTCTAAAATTACGAAAAATGGCAAAAAAACAAAAACACTTGAATTAGGTCGTAAAGGATATAAAGTATACCGACAAAAACAATTGGCAAACATTTTAAACAAAAATTTCTATAAACAAAAACAAAAAAAAAAACATTATATATTGTTAAAGAATTGTACACGCTGTTTTCAAACGAGATGAAAAATACTTAAGTAATGAAATAATCCATGTAAAGTAGAAAAATAAAATAAATAATAAAAGAAAATCGTATACTATGCATATAATCGAAGCTATATTGAATGTATGTACGTAACTCAACTCAATTTCTACACAACGCCGAGAAGGAGAATGAGAAATGTAGAAATCCATATACCAAAGTTATAAAGAAAGAAAACAAAAGAAAAGTAAAGAAAAAAGCATCATATGTTTATATGTAGATACTATATATGTATTTAAAGCAACGTAATATTATACGTGTAACTTGTAGAGATCGTTTCGTTTTGTAAATTCCCCCAGAATTCAAACAATAGCAAAAAGAACACAGAAAAAACTAAGAAAAAACAAAAAACTAAAAAAAAAAGAACAAAGAAAATCCCCAAAAATAGAGAGACAACATTTGTGATTGTAAGAGAAATTATGAAAATGAAAATGTGTAGGAAAACGCGTGGAAATGTAAGGCAGATCAACAGCCAAGTGTGGTATTCACTGGGATCGATTGGCTATAACAATCCAGACTCAATCCAGATACGTAACTTTCGGCCTCATTCTGTAAGAAACTAAAAGTTTAAGTTTCGATTAACCAAATCCAAAAAAAGAAGAAAATTAAAAAAAAAAATAAGAAAAATAAAAAAAATATTATTGTAGAAATTCAAGAGAAACAAAATTAAAATGCATTCAAAAAGAAAATATATATCTAAAGGAATATATATATCTAAATGGAATGAACATCACACATACATTTCAACGCGAAATTGAAATGTGGAGGAAGCTAATTAATTTGTTGTAAATAAAACTTAAATTTTAGTGTAAACAAGATGAAAGTGAGAGAAGAGCTGCAAAAACAAACAAAACAAAAACAAAAACAAGTGAAGAGAAAAGCATAAAAATTATAATTAAATTACAAATGAGATTTTGTTTTTATTTGTAATATTTATAATAAAATATAGTATTTAAAAATTCAAAGCGCTGTTTTAAATTCTTTAAAGGGGGCTTAAGTTTTATTTCAGCTTAGAGCAATATAAACGTAAGTTTTTTAATAATTTTTTTTAAACTGAAAAAAAATCTAAAAATATTTTATTTTGCAGGTTTGATAACTTTGGAACTGTTATTCGAAGCGATCTCTAAGTCTAAGAGGTAAGCAAACGTTGTTTCTTTTCGACTTCATGCGAATAACATGTTTAACTTTCAGCTAAAAATACCCAAGAGCGTGTGAGAAAGAGATACAGGGAGAGAGATAGAGGTTACCTCTGAGCAAATAAGCCATTTGGAAAACGATCTTATTAATCTGACATCATAATAAGCCATTAATCAAACGGCATTAACAAAACGCTGACCAATGGCCACCTGAAAACTGAGGCCAAACCCAAGACACGACTCGCGGATCAGCATCACCATTCTCCAGCAGCAGGAGCATATGACACCATTACGAGTACAGACAGTACAGTGAAGCGGGGGTGTACACGGAGTGAAACACGTACTCGAGCTCCAAACAAATTGAATTCGCATTGTTCGCGTAATCACTGAGCATTTATAATCGGTGCACAGAATATGCTCACGTTTATGTCACACTAAACAAATTAATAATTTTATGCCAAGATTTTATTCTCTGAATTGAGACAATATACAAAAAAAAACTCGTCTGGCACTTGCAAAAAGGCGCGAAGAAAAAGTGCTCAAAAATTCTTGAAAACTTATATACACATCTTAACATCTTAACATTTCTTTCGTCTTCCGATTCGGCATCTTGTGTTGCGCCTCAATGGCCACTTGAAATACTTTTCATCTATGAGTTTTCCGAATAACTGAGATCCACTCGAAATAGTTCTTGAGCAGCTGCCAATTTTCTATCCCCAAAGAATATTTGACAGCCAACGCGGATGCGTTTTCCGTTCTCCGGAGCAACATCTATCCACCATCTTTATCTCTATCCCGATCACGATCCCAAACTGAATCGCACTGTTTGCAAGATTTTCTGCAAGAACGCATCAAGTTTTGAGTTTTTTCTATTTGTTTTTCGGTCTGATGAAATTAATTAAAAATGTTCTTGTTTGCCCAAATGAAGCACCTCAAATAGAATTTTAATTGAATTCATTACCTAAAGATATACACACCCAGCGTCTTGTTTAAGGTGTGATCATCTAGTTCTATGCTATATTACTCAGATCTGTTATGGCATCTACAAGATAATGTTTATCTTATTTTCTTAATTGCGTGAAAATCATTTAGATTGTGATTGACTTAACTGCACTCGAGCAAAATATTTATTAAAAGTCAAGGAATCTATATGTAGTATGAGTAAAAATTTGTTAAAAAGAAATTATTTCAAATATTACAATATTGTATGCATAGAATATAATATAATAATATTTTAATTTTATTGACTTAATCAACGGAAAATTTAAATTATACGTTTAAAGAATATTAAATTAAATAGAGGAATATTTTTATAAAAATAACTAAATATTTTAAAAACTGCTTACGTTTGTAATAAATGAGAAAAATGTATATAAGCAAATGGATTAGTTTTCGTATTTATTTTGTTACTTTAAAATATTAAGAAAATTATACCTTAACAGCTTCTGCCCTATGGAAGATACAACCTTAAAAATATATACTAATATTAAAATTTAGTTATTTTATTGTATATGCAATAAAAAATAGCATCCCATAGTTTCAAACTATCCCCAAAATTATTAAATCCTGTAGTATAAAAATTGTTATTTGCTACTAATAATTCTGCATGAGTTTATTTTTAAAACTCCGACGCCTTTTGGCATAACAATAATCGCGTGAGGTTGTGTGCCACAACAGTTGAACGCGGACACCAGAAACAAAAACCATCAATAATGAGTTCTGTGGAATTAAGACAACAAACTGAGAGAATTGAATAAATCATTAATTACGAACAAATTGAAATAGGCAGAAACATGAACGCCACAACGAGAAACAAAGAAAGATGTCAGAAATCCATCCGAGGTACTCCTCATTATGAGGCCTAGACAAGTGCAGGGTTAACCCAGAGCCCATACCCAAAGTGAGGCCTGAACCTAAACCCGCTTCACACAATCCATCAATCGATCGACGATCCATCAAGGCGATATTGAGACTGTTTGCCCACTTGCTGCCCCCCGTGTGAGCAAATGATGAATTTAAAATGGCCAAGAGATAAATCATTAAATACGATAATTAGCAGATGCAGACGAATGGAAATAACAAAAAATAAACAAAGATAAACGTTAAACGGAAAACAAACTCAAATTGAGTTGTAAGAGTTGGTTTTAAAGCGTGCTTAAAGCCAAAGGGATTTATTGGCCAATGCCAAGCGCAGTTCAATTTGACTTGGCTAAAAGTGAAAAGGCAATCGCTGGAAAATTGCACTAGTCACTGCGAGAATATCCATATCCTTGATGGCAATCACACAAATGAGCCACTAATAGAATATTAACTCGCAGAAAGCATCGATGGCAGCCGCAGCAGGTAAACCTCAATTCGAGTTGGACCTGAGAACCAGTTCTGGGACGACAACAGCTCATCGAATGCCCAAATGCTCGAACGTTGTTCGAATGACGAGAGAGCATGCTCGAAATCCGGTTTGAGCCGCACTTCGAATACCAACACTCACACGCACACACTTGCATGCTCTGGTCGACTTCGAAAATTCGAAGATCTCGCCGGCACTAATACCTATGCAGTCTGCTCACCACTACACTCACAGCTGCTGAGAGAGCAAGCGAACAGTTTTTTTTTCGACACCAGCGACCATCGTAGCTTTCGAAATTCAGTTAGTTTTCGAACTCGGACCACTGCAGACCATCGCCAGCAATGCTAGAGGCACAGCGCATGCGCAGTAAATTCATTCAAAGACGAGCAAGACAGACAAGTCATACACATGTTTGCTGCCTACTCGCTCGCACCCGCATGCGCACTTGACGCATGCACTGACTCCGCCTACCCATGTTCGAAATACTTGAATGATTTTCAATATGGCCGCCGTTGCTACAGCATGTTGTTGTTGCTACTGCGAGCTCTGCTGGTGCTGCCTCTGCCGCTGCCGCTGCCCTTGTTGTTGCTGCTTCTGCTCGCTTGACTGCCAGATGCGCCATGCGTAGGCAACAGCAATGGGACCCTACAAGCGCCACGGGTTCCATTTCATGCCGGCGGCGGTTCTTCCATTATTTATTTCAAATAAATTATAAATAAAATACCTTTTAAAAAATATTACTATCTAAAATACAGTTTTTTGGTAAAATAAAAAAGAAATTTAATTTTTAATTTCATGTGTGTTTATTTTGCGATTAGTAAGTTTCAAAATATTTTTTTTAGTAAAAAGTAATTAAATAGTAATATTTAAATAAACAGCAAGTTTTTAAATATTAATTGCAAGATGAATTTATTTCTGTTATTCTGCTATAAGTTTAAAATTATATTTAAAACATTTGCAGACTTTTTAAAGTTGTAGTTACAGGATAAAAAGAAGAATATTCCGATTGCTATTCGTTTTTTTTTTTTAATTCAAGTTAATATTTTAAATGTTATTATCAACAGGTTAAATTTGATAGTTTTATAGAAGCATAGAACTCAAGGCATACAAGTAAATAATTAAAGTTTAAACCTTAATTGACACTAATTATACACTTTAAAAAAGATATAGCAGTGCTGTGCATAATAAATCAATTCAGAAACTAAACCCAGTAGGTAAATGCTACCAATTTACATTACATTTGCATGATAATCAAAGAAATCATCAATCAACAAAGTTAAACACTTTAAAGAGTTGTCAAAAATCACATACTTAAGAGCATCTTAATCTTTTGCTTTTGGTTATTGCCAGCCATTGAAATGAAGTAATTTGGTAGACAAGCTAGGAAAATATTGTCACAACATTCCCAGTAATTACCCAGTAGGACCCAAAAGAGAACACAACGATGACTACTGCTCCACAGTGGCGCTAATGATCGAATCATTTCGGATAATGTGCCCAAGCGTTGTCTGGGATGGGGGCAAGGGCAGGGGGGAAGGGCCACACAGTGTTTTTGTTAACTGTAACAGTAAGTGTGACCATAAGGAAACCTCAAGACCAAAACTCGAGGCAAAAGTCAAACTGAAAATTGAGCTGCAGATGTAAGTAAATCAAATAAAATCACGTGTCATTTGTCTCGACGATTCATTGTAAGATAAGATGCCCGTTTTGAGTCAGACTGCAACTGTAACGATATGAGTACAAGTGTTGGCCATAAACTTAAGGCAGGTTAGTTACCGAACGAGAGGGGAAGAAGACGGAGTGTAGGGAGAGAGAGAGAGAGGGAACAGCAACTGAGACTGGACTATCAATCAACGCTTTACTAAATTTAATATGCGGTTAAAAGTGCTAATGACGTTGGTCTGGCAATCGTTTAAGCCTGGCTACCCAAGTGCCCCTCCCCCTTGTCCTGTTATTGTTACTGTTACTGCTTATCCGCCCACATGGACAGACAGACAGACGTGGCAGTACATAAAGTTTAATGAGAAACCACTTAACACTTTCAGAGCTTTTTACGTTTTGCTGCCATTAGAATGATTTTTACCACTAACTACGATGCTCGACCTCTCCTCCTTTCTCTTCCCACACACTCTGCCTGCGGCCAGTGCACATTTCCTTCCGAGTCGTCGTCACAATCCTCGTTCTCTTCCTCGTCAAAGTCGTTGTCGTTGATGCTCAGGCCGCTGCCGCCGCTGCTGCTGCTTCTGCTGCCGTTGTCGTCATTATCCGGCCATGTTCGCAATATTGCACTCTTCGCCCCGCCCCCATTGGGGGCACAAAGCCTGGCACTGCCACCGCCCGCTCCGCAGCTCCAGGGCAACAGTAACAGCCAGAGTCAGAGCCACAGCAACAGAAAAAGCAGCGACTGCGGCTGTAGAATATTCCGCATTGGCGAAGGCGTCAAACTCCAAGGAGAGAGAGACCGCGCGTGTATTTCCAAAACAAATCGGCAACAATTTCATTAAATGAGTATCATATTAAATTTAATGATGCAGCCGTATTTCAGTTTTCGCTCCGTTTTTTGTATACACCGACACTTTTTGTTCTAGCCCGACATCGTCCAGTGGAAGAGTGGGCGGAGTGTGGAGTGTGGAGGAGTAGGAGGAGTGTCAGCCAGAACGGGATCACAACGGTAGCAAATCTTCAGCTGAACTGAGCCTTTCCCAGATACAAAGATACACTTGGGCCAGAGACCTGAATTTGAAGTGTGATGCACACTTGTCAGTTTGGAATTTCTATTCGAAAAGTTATCCGTATTCAGCTCTGTCTTCTCTAGCCAACAAATTCTCTCTTTCTCCTGTCTCAGTCGCAGTCGCAGTCTCCTTCTCGATGAGGTCGCCGTCGAGTGACTGATTGATAGCGTTACGCTTAGCGATTATGGATTGTAATACATCTTCAATGCTCCTGTCTCCCACGGATGTGTATCTTCCTCTTCTTGTAGCCTGTGTTGCCCTATATTGACTTTTAATTATCACCTGCTAGATAATGTATCAATTTTAAATTCTGTACTGAACACTTTAACAATGACATGGGTAATTAGAAAGCATTGCGATGATGGAATGTATCAATCAAATTGTCTGAAACTAGTAATAATGAAAGAAAATGGCTCAACTAAGTAACTATTTCTTTCTATCTTTGAAGAAATTATAGATTAACTACATATAAGACTATGGAATGCCCTTTAAAACTGTCCTAAATATAACATTGAATCAACTTTCAGGTAATAAAAAATAAAAAATATTAGTAATGTTGGTTTGAATATACAGTCGATAAGTCCTCTTATGAGCCTGCCTATTTTCCAGGGTAGTCGGCAGTAAACCACTAAATGCCATTTTATTGAGTTCAAGTTATCGGTTTATATGTGTTACAAAAATAGTTTAATTGATGAAGATTCCGAATTATTTGACACATATATTTAATTGAGTAATATATATTTTGTAACCACAGTTTATTGCTTTTATTATTCTTGTGTTTTTGAACTATTTCTAAAAAGTCTTTAGTATCAGATACCTAGTAATACGAATAAATATATTTCAAAAGATAAAAGATGAGAACAATGTAAACTTCTTAAATTAAAGAAGCATACACGAGTTTTAAAAGCAGGTGAAACATTATTTTGACAGTTGACCTTTGTGTAATGATCCTCTGTGGTACTGAAAAGGGTTTAAAACTACCAAAGGAAGAAACAAGAGTCCTAAAGACATCAACCCTAATACACTACCAAGATGACAGTAGAGCTCTCAGTTAACCCAACTTGTCGTTAATAGAGACACCAATTGCTGTTCTAATTTGTGTTTGTTTAATTTAATGTGCATTTTCAGTCGGAGAGCTGAAAACAATTTTCTTAAAAATAAAAGTAAAAAACAATAATAATGAAGCTGGCCACGAGAGTGAAAGAGAGTGAGAATTGTGGGTGAGAAGACAGTGGGGAAACAGGAGTAATGCGTAAGCTCAGCCAAGTCCATTACCAGAGCCAGGCATCGATTGATGGCAGCACAACAATGGCTGGGGGAAATTAACCAATTTATCTTTGTTTTCTACACAGTAGAACAAAAAGAAAGAAAAAGCAAAAGACAAAAACTAAAACTGTAGGGAAAGCAAAAAGTTTATAATAAAAAGCAAACGCTGAGGCGAACCAAACAACAATCCCCAAGCGACAAAAGGAATAGAAGGGGAGAAAGGGAAAGAGAGAACTCCGTCAAGTTACTTTGCTGCGTAGGAGACATCAACAATGTCGACAGAAGAAACCCGAAAAAAAACTTGGGGAAAGCGTGGAAAAACTAAGAAAAACACCCAGTAGAAACAACAGGCGGGGCTTGGAGTTGACCTGAAAGGATTCAGCCATTAGATTTGAAAGCATCAGAGTGAATCGAGGGAGCGTGTGTGGAGTAGGAGTAGGAGTGGGGGGGGTGCAGAGGGGAAATTTGTCGCCAACGTGTGACACATTTCTGCTTTTAAGGAGGATTGCATTTGTTACGCGTGCGTTGCTCCGTTACGGTTCAACGGCAATCGATCAAGAGTAAACATTTCGGTTCCTGCCAGTGAAAGGGCTCGAAATTTAGTCAGTTTGAGTGAGTGCACTCATATATTACTCGTACGACTACGAGTGCCAGTCACTGTCGTTGTTATTCGCCTTTTTTGCATGCGTGTGTGGCATCCCTGCGATGCAAATGTAACTATCTCCAGCAGTGCGAAGGCAGCGTGCCACGCAATGTTGCATGAAATTTCACTGAATGTCTGTCGACTGACCCAGGCGCACTTTCACTTTCACTTTGTTTCCCAGAAGCTGCCTATTTAGGTAGCAAGCAGCTACCACAAACTAGGGCTGCACAAAGTACGGGCTAATGCCATTAGGTCGCCAGGGCCATGCCTCATTTTGTTGCAGATGTGCTGACAGGCAGTCGCCGTCGCCATTGCGTGTATGCAACCGGAATATTACGTGTCGCACTTCAAATTCTCTCGCATCCTTTTAGTAGTGTAATGCAGTGCTCAGTCTTCTTCTTTTCTCCTCCTGAATCCTGTCTGAGTTGTCCTGTTGACACACTACACACATGCTAAACAGCGTTACACGCCCACATATGGATAATACAGATACATATACTTCCTCTCGCTGTCTCCTATTCTCCTCTGAATGCACTACACTCCAAATGACTTTGCCACGGTTTGCCGCTCTCTGCTCTCAGCTCTTTGCAACAGCTCAGGAAATTAAAACTCATAAATCTTTGTCTCTCATAAGTTTACAATGTCCTCGAGGCTAGGAGCGGGCCGCGAGCTTTACACTCCGATGGAATTGAATCTCAGCTGGCACAACAACAACAAAATGTGGCATTGGGTGTACGTGTGTGTGTGTGTGTGCTTTTTAATATCATAAGTGAGGCTGTGGCGTTCAACATGTGGTTGACTCCAGGTGATGATCGGATATACGCTAAGGTAACAGGAAATAGTCAAGTTCAATTTAATCATCTTAAAATAAAGGTGGAAAATTCTTGAACTATGTTAAAGCTAATCGAGAAAGTCAACTGAGTAGGGACTGATTCAATAAACTTGGGTATGAATAGGAGCCATATTAAAGAACTTAATTTCTTTACAAAAAGGGGCCCTTTCCCCTAGAAGTGGGAGTAACCCCTTAAACAAGTTGTGTAAAGAGAGTTAAATATTTATGATAAAGTAAAGCAAAATTTACGAAAACTAGCAATAAATTTATAATCAACTTTTAAGTCAATATCAATGCAAATATTTCAATAAAAAGTATGAGTTATTTTAAATATACTTTATTTAATGAAATAAATTTGATAGAAACCTGAATGCCCGGGTAGCTCAGTCGGTAGAGCATTGGACTTTTAATCCAAGGGTCCAGGGTTCAAGTCCCTGCTCGGGCGACTCAATATTTTTTATGTTTTAAAATTTTGCCGTGTAAAAGGAAGGAAAAGTTATGACTTCTTTGCATTTAAAGTGAATTAAAAATTCAAACTATGTAGTTTAATTTGCTAAAAGTCCCTACAATTAGTAATATAAATGTGTTTTTGAACACCTTTGTATAACCTTGTCTTTAATAATATCTATTTACATTTAAAGTCTTATTTGATGTCAGCTACATTGCATCTAATAACGCTGTCTTTGATTTCGCCTTTGACCCTCTAGCACCACAGTAATATTGGGCCAAGAGTCAGCGGGAGTTGAGAGTAAAATACTAAAATTGTATGGAGCCGGCAATGGAGCCAGCAATTTGGTGCCGTTGCCAGCGGCCATCATCATCATTAGAAACTGCGAAAAATCCTCCAAATACGTATATGCACCTAGTGCCACTTACCTCTCACGTCGCTTCACATAACTCTTACCTCGATTCGGTAGTGGCCTTAAGTCGTTTTTGATGTACGTCGCCAAGCAGCGCCAGTAAACGCCACGAACGGAGAATCAGGCTGAGGTAATCAGCGAAATAACTGAACGATCCAACACACATATGGCGGAGAGACAGACGGGCTTATAGCGAAATCGACAAAAGCAACAAACATTTATTATACACGCACTTTTGCGGCATCATTCGATGATCTGCAGGTGCCGATTAAGGCACCGTCTTCCACTCCAACTCCGTCCCTGAGACGACTCCAACTCGACTGGAAGGTAATGCAATTTTAATTGTTGATCAGTCGTTAATTGTGGCAAATTACTTGTACGGGAGAAATTGCAAAACAGACACCAAACTGACCAAAAAAAGAGTACTTTAATTGTGGTAATTAATGGCAACGCTTTTGGAGCCCACTTATGGCCTGTCTCATAAGTTTGCACTAATCTATTTGCCCATCTCGTGGCATAAAGGAAACCAACAATTTAGTGCCAACAAAAATCATTTCATATTTATTTAGTTGTTTGCATTTTTGAGTTGCAAAATGCGCAAGATTGGTTTCAATTACCTATTGTTCACATGATAACTATGTGATATAGTAATCCGATTAGGTTTGCATATGGGATTTTTTACTAAATGCATATGGAGCGAATTTGGTTGGCTCCTATGGGACCTTTCTTCCAATTATCCCTTGAGATTTTAAACTGGTAAGATTTAAATCGCTATTTAATATTAAATCTCTAATATAACCCAAAGTATCTGTAAGATGCATATCTCTATGTGAACACCTGCTAGCTGCAACAATGATGCTTGTCAAGCAGAAATAAAGAAAGCAGCAATCAGAGCTATTTCTACACCAATATCATATTTCGATCACAAAATAATCACAAATTGTATATAATTTTCGGAAAACAATTTCGTTTGATGTTCGGTTATCAAATAAATTTGCTTTTAGCGTTAAATTATAAGAGGCGATACTTTTGATTGGCTTGCAAGTAAATTCACTTGTTATCAAAGCCTGTCAACTGATCGAGTGTTTCGGGTATTCGTGACTGGGATCGAGTGCACGGGGCACCTGTGCAAAGAACCTCAATTATGGATGCTATGGATCACGGGTCTGTCTCTCTGAATTTTAAAAGCTTATTAATATTTCAACGGTATTTAGATGGCAGGCTACTGTGTGTGTGAGTGAGTGTGTGTTTGAGTGTGTGTGGAGTGTGATTAACAAGAATGGTTGCAATTACAGAAAATTGCTTCCTTGCACCTTCCTTCCGCTCAGTGGTGTATGTGTGTGTGTGTACATTTTAAGCGGCTGCACTTTTTATTTAATAACGAATTTGATGCATGCAAAATGAAGACATTGCCACAATCAACTGCCTCTCCTTTCCTCCCTTTCTTTCAGCTGTCCCTCTCCATCTCCCTCTCCATCTCCCTCTCCATCTCCCTCTCCTTCTTTTGTTCGTTTTGCAATCACTTTAAAAACCATAATAAGGGTGAAATTTTAAT
This sequence comes from Drosophila dunni, assembly GCA_018152125.1. Lineage (NCBI taxonomy): Eukaryota > Metazoa > Arthropoda > Insecta > Diptera > Drosophilidae > Drosophila > Drosophila dunni. The sequence continues at coordinate 16,213,898 of JAECXC010001917.1, read as the reverse complement.
GACTTCATTGCGAGCTGGCCCAGAGACTGATACCAGCGGAGCTTGCAACCAGCCATGTTGCAACTGTGGCAGTTGCTGTTGACATTACCCCATTACTCGATTACAGTTCGATGGGGCAGCTCTTGGAGCCCATTTAGTGCGTGTTGCGCTTAATTCGCTGTGAGCTGCACATGTTTTACAATATAATTAAAAGAATTTTCTTTTAAGTGGCATACAATTTTCATGCCAAAGAGCGAGAGAGAGGAGTGGCACGTAGCCAGTGGCCGTGTGGCAAGTGCATTAACCTATTTCCAGCCGTTTAAGTCGCAGTTTTCAGCGCCATTTTGTCACGGAATCTGCCGCACAATCAAAGAAGTAGAAAAATGCCTGCTTATCTGGGAGGCCATTAAGGTAGCCTCATCTATTGACAGGTAGAAAATTTATCGACTGCATTTTCAGCCGGCACCCATTGTACACTGTACACTGTACGGTGGAGGGTTGGTGCGGGGTAAAGGTCAAAACTGGTTCTCAGCTGATCGCCCACTGTGAGGTCAATGGCTGACTTTTTTTTTGTATTGGGGTCTGTTGTTGTTTTTGTTCGAGTTTAATTACAACGCTTATTTTCAAATCTGCATCTGCATGATTTGAATAAAAGGTCAAGTTAATTTCTGTTGTCTTCCAAATGGAATTTATTTAAATCCCAGATTTTCTTAGGAACTGAATATTTAAATGAAACTCAAGGAAGTCGTTGACTAATTGGTGTTCTTTAATCGAGTTTAGTGGGTCTAAAAAGGGCACTTTTTAAATATATTGGAATAAAGGAATATTTTATATATCATAACTATTTATAATATAATATCAAAGATTCCCTTTTCAACACAACATTAATCTTTATTTAAATACCATTCAAACCTTCTGCTATATTTATAAAACTTATTCATAAACTTTAAAAGTAAATCAATTACTTCCCAAGTAAAAATGCAAAACATTGTTGTGTAGTTGCACTTATTAAAATGTTCCCGAACTAATTGAGAGTAATTATTATCGCCATAATTAAAAGTATATTAAATTTAAGCACATGACTCACACTAATGCATATTTATTGATAATTACCATAATTATGCAAATTTGCTGCGTTTTCATGCAACACGTTGCCATCAGCTCCAATTCCCCCCGAAACTCCCACCGAAAACACCCCTTTAAATATATATTTACCCATTGGTTTGTAGCCTACTCACAATTGACTGTATGATTGAATGACTTAGTGACTGCTCATTGCAGGTTCCACTTTCAAACTGTAGAAATTAACAAATGTTAAACTTAAACTGGAAATTGGTCTGAGAAGGCAGGTAAATTTAATTGCTCAATAACAAACCTTTCAGACCTTGAGTTGATTTGCATAAAAGTATGTGAGAACAGGGAAAAGCGAAAAGGGTGCTGACTATGGTATACCCTAGAAAACTTTATAGAAATATCATTCGGCTGTAATAAAGAAACTCTTTAAACTATAATTATTTAAACTATGAGTCGATTTGAAACTCTTAATTTATTCCCTACCTTTTCCACCCATCATACCCGCTCTTCTCTCCTATAGGGTATAGTAAAGCGCAAAATAAACGAGTTTAAGTCCGCACAAACTCTTGGCTAATACAGTACACATTCTGGGCAAATTAACCAACTGAGCTGAGTCTCCAGGTAGCTCCAGGTAACTCCCATGCCCAGTCAGCACCTAATCCACTCTAACGCAAACAGCGTGCAACATGTGCTTTAAACCCAATACTCTCGGATCTGTATCTTTTATACATTTTGCCTACCATTCGAATTGTCTGCTTGTCCTTGACATCTTGCGGATGCGTAACGCTTCCATATGCAAATATTTGCGATACAATTGTTCGGCAATCCTTTGTAATCCTTGCCCCGTAGGCAGTCCGTATCCGGGAAACTCAATTGTCATCGATGACCGTCATAAAACTTCTACGACCCCGAGAGGGTGTCCTGTTTGTGTTGTGTTTTGACTCCTGACTTTTGACTTCTGACTTTCGAGCGTTTATCCTTTTGAGTCTCTTGATTTATGACATCGAACTGACTTTGGCGGCCAGTTAAGTTGGCCATGTGTATTCGATGTGCTCTGCAAACAGTTTAGTTTCCATTTCCATCTTGACACAATCAGTTCATCACTGTAAACGTGCTGAAAATGCAAGCCATCAAAGTGAGTAACACTAGTGGAAAATAGTTTTTCTTTTACCAATTTCTTCAATCGATTACTGGGAACAATCTAATTTTTTCTATATTGAATACATGAGGTCAAAACAGTCAGCGGAAGTCAATTGTCTTGCATATAAGAGTATGTAATTATTATTTTATTAATACTCTTTTTAAACTTATTCTATTAAACTTATAAATTATTCTATTAATGGAATTTTCGTTCGTTTTTAATCGAATCTGAGTCGCGCGTGACGATGATCGATTTTTGTGGCATGTACGGCAACACCAATTGACAGGATGATCGCGTTGCCAACTCGACTCCAGCAATATGAGCTGACTTACGGCAACCATTTGGCACACCTGTTTGCCACACAAACGCCTCGTTCCAATGGATTATTAATGATTGGCAATCGATCGTGCCGCAATCGCGTGAATGCGCTTATAAAAATAGCCACATAACATGGGCGATTCCCTTCTCCGATCCTTCTTTCGATTGCCTTTCTGCCGATCACTGATCTCCCCCTTCTTCTATACCCTATTCACGTTTCTGCGACGGCACGAGGCGTTTGGCGTTTAGTGTTTAGCGTTAACGTTAACTCAATCGACCTGTCATTTGCGTTTCAGTTTGCTCCTCGCATAATTGCCACCGTCACTTGAAGCTGTTCCCTGGCACATCATTTGTCATGCGGAGCAAACCAGCAGCCAAAATGCCGTGTTCTGGCTATTTATAGCTATTATTCTCCAATAGTTGAAGTTCTAAACTGCAGCGGTTAGTTTTTGTACACACGTTACACTTGGAGAAACTATGAGTACTAAATCAAGAAAGGAGATTTTGAATCGGTTTTGTCTAAATTAAATAGATAGTTTTATAATTCGTATTTCTTATTTGTTGATAAAGTTTAATAGTGAAAAATAATTGTACTTAATGAAGAGGACCTTTATGTTCAGTTATTTTATATCTATTTAGTTTTTATGTGTATTAAAAATTAGTAATAATATTAAGCATGAATAGCCAATAGATAACAAATACTTCAAGTTTTTAATATATTGTCAGAACACTCTGGTAAAGCTTTAGAATAATATTTTGATGGCTACTTTCGATCAGATAATTTTCAGTTATTTTAAATTTCATTATTTTCTAAAACATTTAAAGGAAAAATTATAGTAAATATAAAAATCCCCCTTACGATTCCTCCAAATCGAATCGGGAAATAAACTCTAAGTTTCTTTCGCTTTATTTTTTGTAAGTGTGTTAACTGAATTTGCATTGACTCTTGTGTTTGAAATCATTAATCAACATTCACTAGAAATTAATTACCACTCGTTTGGTTCTGTCTTTAATTCGATTTGTATGCGATATCTTTGGGTGTGAAACCACGTTTCGAGTCGATTAATCATGTGCACAGCACCAACGAAATCGAAATCGAAATCGATCAAACAATCGCAAAGCAACGTATTCGAATTCGAATTCGTATTCGGTACATTCACCAGGCACTCGTGTTTGCCGACATGAAGTCTAGTGCAATGTAGTCAAGACACTCAGTGTCTCTGGCGGTGCAGACACGTTGGTTCCAGCTTTGGATCCCTGCCCGCCCCTTTGGCTAAATGGGTGGCCCATGCATACCCCTGCTTCTACCAAACACTGTGGCTACTGGTCCAATTCTTTCTGGTTCTGTTGTCAGCATACTTCTCAATTGTTTATGTTATGGTTATTTCATTTCTTCTGGTTTTGTTTTAATTTTTGGGCATGCGTTTCAAAACAGAACTTCATTAATTTTCCCCGAAATGTTCGGACACAGTTCCACTTCCAGTTTCAGTTCGACTTGGACATGAGCTGGACGCACGTTTAGCACATCTTTTGAAGGCATTCATAAGGCGTTCATTAATTCAATTCCCACCAATTTCGTCTCCCCGTATTTTGTTATTAATGATGTTCAACAAAACGACTCCTTGTTGTTGTTGATTCTGCTGCTTCTTCTTGCTGTTTTTGGCTTGTACTCGGATGGTTCCTTTTGGCCATCGATGACACTGTCTGCCCACTGATGATTTGCGGTTAATTCCTGTTTATTTTGCAGTTGTAATACATAATCATCTTACTCGCTCTCCCAATCTTTCGAGCCCCTTTCTGGCCCTTTTTCCAGTCAGTTTTGTTTCTTATCATTACGAAATGTTGAATGATGTCGAGTGTTTGTTTTGACATCGAATGTTCTGAGGTGCTTGTTATTATTAAACATTTAGCCAATTGATTAATGATTTTACAATTCTCGTTGACGCCCTCAGTTGTTTATGCTATTGACCTGTGGGATCTTTAGGACTGCAGGATAATCAGGTTTATTTGGGTTTATTTGAGTGTGTTTCTATTTAGGTGATTAAATGCATTTTAAAAGTGTTTAGTATAATTGAGTATTTAAAACGGAATGATTATGGGCTTAGATGAAGCCTAAACAATGTCTTAATCAGAGTAATACCCTATATTCTTAAAGCGATAAGGGAACACGTGATTTAACTACCCTGATAATCGCTTTAGTTGTATTTATAATTGATTTCCAATTGAGTAATGAGTAATCGTCAGTGAGTTGAGTAATTTAAACGATAATTGCTGAGCAAATTGAAAATATGATTTCTTTATTAAAGAAATTTATGCTAAAGGCACTGCTAAGTAATTTAAAATATAATATATTTAGAAAGGAAAATAAGAAAAAATATATATTTAAATAGTTTTTCTTATCAAGTACTTACTATTTAGAGTACATATGTATATACTTATATCACTGACTTTTTTCTTAGGTACAACTTGGAGCCCCCCTGAATCTCATGCTAACATATGCAGATGAGTGTGTCCACATTGCTCAGTCAGCTAATAAACTAAAGCCGAGCCAATAAACGTACCCCAAAAACAATCGAGGGGCTTGACATGAATGCAAATATTTGTGAATCGAAAACACTTAACGCAAACACATTTAGTGATTCCTTTTCGAAAGCCGATTCACATGCAGTAGGAATCATGCGGGTAAAGGGGACTACCGAGAAGGGTAGGGGAGCTGGGCGAACCCTGGAGCGGAGAAGGGCCCAAGGGAAACGCACCCAGAAGCCAATTCTAATTCCGGGAAAATGCTTTTCATAAAAAAATGAGGGAAACAACGAAAATATTTGACATCAAATTCGTCAAACTCATGCGTTGGCCGCCTTCCGTGTGTTTGAATGGCCTGAAAGGGAGTTGGGGGCGGAGCAGGGGGCGTTTTAGGCGTGGGTTGACTTGCTGGCAAGTGACTTTAAGGCCAGGCCAGAGCCAGAGCCAGACACACAGGCAACAACAAAGCCAGGTCCTTCTCCTTGTCGTCCTTGCCGACAGGCGGACAGGGCGTACGGGCTGACGGGCGGACGGTGGGACTGCCATTTAAGGCTGAAATGGAAAACGAAAATGTCTGACATTGACAAATGTCATCCGTCATTGCGAACACAAGATTGATATAGATTGGAATGTGACACAAAAATACGCACAACTTCCACCACCACCAATGCCACTTCCCCATTCCCTCCTTTCCCTCCCCTTCCCCTACCTCTGGCACTTACATTTCCACCGTCACCACCACCACCACCATCGTCACCATCACCACCATTGCCATCAGAGCCATCAGAGGCACCAGAGTCTGTAGCAACCACTGCGTCAGGCAGCGACGGCTCAAAGCAAAGACACAATGGCGGCATGAACCGTTCTTTGCTTCCCATACCCCCTCCACCTTATCCCCCACCCCTCTTCCCTTTTCCTTCACTTTTCCCACTGCCCTTCTCGTTGATCCCATACGACGCACAATTGTGCGTAGCTGGCGATGCCACAAGATGACGAGCGTTGATGAAAAACGTCGTCGTCGTCATCGTCGTCATCGTCGTCATCGTGGACGTCTGTCCGTCAAGTCACCCTTGTTTCACTTTCTGCCAGAACCAAAAAAAATATAAAGAATAAAGAAAATAACACAAAAACCAACAATGGATTCCTTTTCAGGGATGAAAGCTGCATTTTTTCACGCTTTGGTTTTTGGGTAGCTCCAACAGTTTCTCAGGTCGCAGAATTCTTAAGAAAGAACACGTAATAATTGAAAGACACGTAAGAAATTGCTCTTGTATAAAGTATTATAGTGTATAATATTGTAGAAAATATTATAAATAATAAAATAAAGTATTAAACACAGTAATGTCATTAAGATAGATCAAATAGTCTAATATTATTGTATTACAAATTCAAGTATTTAAAAAATAAAATTCATATAACTCTGAACGTAATTATAAAGATTTAATACAAGTAATTACTTGGCACTTTACAACGTGTCACTTACTTAAAAAAATAATTTAAAAATAAAATTTATTAGTCTAAATAAAGTTACTTGATTATTCCTATGAATAGTAAGATCACAGCTTAAATTGTTTAAAGAAGAATTAAATTAAAAAATTAAAAATAGCTGTCGTTGCTTAATTTTTATTTAATTAAAGCATCAAAACAAAGCATTTTTTAACTCATTACTAATTAATACAATTTAAAATTATTCTGAATCTGAATGATAATTTGTTTATACATTTAAATAATATATTAAAAATAATATTCATATTATACAAACTTCTTGAGCAACCCGCTTGAAACAGTACAGCGCTTTTCGACTACGTGTAAGCGTAAGCGTGTCAGTGTGTGTGTGTGTGAGTGTGTGTGCGAGTGTGTGCGTATTTCCTTTTGTAGCTCAAAGTTTTATGTGCGTGGCACATAATAATGGTGGATTTTCTTTGTTTGACGTTAATTTTTTATTCTTGTTGCTTTTGTCTCAGCTTCTTGTGCCATTTCGCTGCTTGCGAACTGCACTTAAGTTTATTAGAAAGAACAAAGACAAGGGGGCGGTGCTGGAAGGCAGGGCACAGGGTGACATGAAGGAAATGGGGGCATTCCACTAAGAGTGTTAAAATTTGATAAATTAATGTTTGCATTAATCTTGTGCTGCAACTATTTTAACAATTTGCATCCTGCTGCTGACAACGAGCTCAACTCGAACCAAAAGGACGAAATCTGTTTTTCAGTTTTGCAGTCGAATAGTTGGGCAAATTATGGAGAATGTCTCCCCGGTTGCATGTTAGGAGTAAAACACAAAAGTTTGTATAACTTTTTGTTGGTTTCGAGCGCTCCCCGAATAATAATCAAGTGTTAATTATTTTATGGTTCTCCAAAAAGTTAAAGTTTCATCAAGCTCGCACCGCAAATCATCATTCGAGATACGCATCGATTTGAATGGCAAGTTTGTAGCTTGGTAGCTCCGTAACTTGGTAACTTGGCAAACTTGGCAACTCTGGAGCGTGGGCATTTGCTCATTTCCTTTTGGCAACTGTAATGAAACATCCGCTGCTTCCACTCCATACCGCCCTGTGGCCCTTCGCTCCTCCCACGCCACCACTGCCAGTCCAGCAGCTGGCAAACTAATGCGTTGCCATCAGTTGACGATGGCATTCAGATTAAGCTGCTGGCAATGAATGAACTCGATGCGGTGATAAAAACATTTATCAAACAAAAAGACGAATAATCATTCGTGCCAAGCCACGCGTCACGATATCCACAGCTTCCCTTCCCATTACCCTTTCTACTCCTCAAGTCGGAGTTCAGGTAAGGGTACCCCCTTTTTGGGGGACCCTGTAGCGTGATTATATAATTTGTACGCCACTTAGAAATCAATTAGATTGTTATTCTAAGTTGCTATTTATGTATAACAAAATAAAGATATGAAAGCGGAAGTGAAATTCAAGTAGTTAAGCCATGAGATACATGTTTGAACAGTACTTGTTGTACTTAAAACTGAAATGCAGGAGATTAGGAAGTATTTAAGCAATACATAATTAATTAGTAGGACTCTTTGGCTTAAAAGATAACTATATAAATGTAGATATATGATTTCTAATGACTTACTAAAATTATTCATATATTAAATGCTTTAAAAAGACTACTTAACTTACACAAGTTATTTCTTTAGACAAGAATAAAATTGAGTTTATTCCATACTTTGTCTCAAACTTATATACAAATTGCGTTGTCTTGAAACATGGATTGCTCATGAGCATCGAAGACACGATACAACAACAACGGCAGTAAGAAGAGCTAACAATCAGAGAGATCCGAAATCGAAACCTTTCAAGAACAAGACAAAATACACAATTCGGAACAAGATCTTCACTTTAGCTTGTCATCGGAGACATCGGGGGTTGGGCTGGGAACGGGAATGAAGGGGAAGACGTCGCGGGACTTCGGAGTCGGAGAATGCGAGTCGAATATGCTGGGCTCCTTTTGACAATGGTTATTAATCAGTTGCCGATAATGCAGCTGAGCGAGACATGAGTTTTGAATAAAAAAAATAAAAATACTCTTAGACACCTTACCGTGCCCCCGCAACAACAACAAGAAGAACAACAGCAAGAATATCGGCATTTCCATTGCTTCATCACCGTACACTGTTAAAAAAAAGTATCTTAATTTAAAGACCTTGTTCAGAACACCAAGAATTTTTGTCAGTGTTCTTTTAGAGACGTCTCTTTCAAAAGACTTAAATTAAATATTTAAAATTTTAAGTATTGGTATCTGAAGTTTATGTTAAAAACTTTAATGAAGGCTACAAAAATTTGTTCCTGAATGTCTTGTACTAAAAGTTTAAAACACAATTCTACAGGCACTTTTAAATGCTATAAAATATACTTTTTTTTATCAGTGTAGTTGTCTCGCCATTGTCGATGATCTCAGAGAAGCAGACACGACCGAAGCACACGTAATACCCAGTCATAGATGGGTATAAGTACAATCCGAGAGAAATGTGTCGCAGTCACACTTTTGCTGTTAATTAAACGTGGCGACTGCACGCCTGTGCATCTTGCCCCAAAGTCCATGTCGAGGTGCGTTCAAATGCCAGCAAATGCCGGATTCATGATAAGTGGCATGTGTTGTGTGTGCGTGTGTGTGAGAGAGACACTATTCATAGAATCGCTGCCATTGGACCTTGCCAGCATTGCCAGCTCTTCCGGCAATTGATTAATTACAAAGAGCGACGCACTTTTGACGCCAAAGTGGCAGGAACTCGGACGATCTGTACACAGACCCAGACCCCAATTTGAGAGTCAGTTTAGTGGATTTGCAACTAAGAAGATTAAGATAAATTAAGAATAGTACTAATAATTACAGCTATTGGCTGCATATAGTGCAAAAAAGTCTATAAAAATCTAATCAGATCGCTTAAGTCAAGGTGCTGGACTTTAGAACCTCAGTAGACAAAGCATTTTTATTACTTTTTATAAAAAAATTTAAAATCAGTTTCTGGTCATTTCAGTCGATGCAGTTTCACGCGCAGCTGAATTATTTCTCCTAGTTCTGAATAAGATTAAAATGATTAATTTATATATAAATAAATTTTATAAATTTTCTTACCGTTTGCAGAGTGTGTCGATAACTTCCTTCCTCAAAACAGTCAACATGAATAATAGAACGCCCTGTAGTGAAATTATGGGCTCCATGTACTCAACAGATTCGTATTGGAAAACACGTAAGATTACAAATATATTATAAATCTTTTCAAAAATGGAGAATGCGCCAGTAAACACGAACAATCGAAAGAAAAATAAGTAACTGCAAAGAGAAAAAGTTAAAAAAAATATTTACAAGTAGAAAGCTTAGTTATATAACTTACTTTGTTTTAAATTTAATACGATTCTGAACATACGAATCGCTCCATTCGTTACAAATACTCCTGTTTTCTTTATAGATGTGAATGGCCGTCAAGATTGAAAGGGTTACATTAAATAAAATCAGAAGAACCACAGGTCCATGCATTAAAATAATTGCCATCAAGTCATGTGCTATTAAATTAAAACGTAGTTAAGTTGGAAAAACTAAGTTTGAGATACTTTACGTACTAGGCAGCCAACAGCTTAAAAGCACTAGTTTTGGCGACCAAACTTGTTTGTAATCAGTTGCAACAATATAATCAACCAAAATCGATAGAGCAAAGAGACCAATAGCTCCATACCAGACCAGCTTATTAAATTTCCAAAAGCTTTCCTGCCATGTTAACTCATAATTGATAATTGATTTCCATACATTAAAGTTTATAACCAGTAGCCACAAATATGTGGCAAGTACTGAATAATAACCCATGAAAGCTAAAAAATTAATATTTAATAATTGAAAATACTCAAACCAAATTTGAATGTACTTATCAGAGCACAAAAAAATGGAGGAATAGTTACTCCAAACTTCAAAGCTATTTCATCAATGGTCTTCAAAGAGAAGTTTACAGTCTTGCAGATAATGTAGCAGGTGCAGCATTTGTTGTGCACCGATCCGTTTCGGGGCAAGTAGGAGAACAGATAAATACAGATGCTTGAAACCATACAGAAAACAGAGACAACTCGAACTGAGTGTCGAGTATAGATTACTGGGAAGTTAATGAAAATTATTTACTATATTCTTACTACATATATCGATTGTACTCTTGTTCACTCCACAGAGATGAGGCTGAAGTGCGTACATATCTGAATCCTTTGGTTTGTGCAGCTTTATGCAGACATCCGACTTACTTATGTTGTAACCGGGTGTATCTATGACCAGTTGACCACTCTAAATATTTATACTCATTATAAAAATGTTTATATGTTAAAAGTTCCTGCAAACCTCCAAAGTCCACTCATATTGTATTGACGCCTTTTCAAACTCGTAGAGTTTTTCACACTGTCTCTCATAATTCTTTTCAATGACAAAAGGTCCACTCACGTATGGAATTGAATTATTATTCAACATCATTTGGAATACTGCTGTTATCGTGTTCAAACTTTCCAAATTACACCTAAAATCCCACAAAATCATTAACTTTTCTGGGATGAAGCAAATGTCCTCAAATGGCAGGTTTTCAAAGTCTTTGTTATCGATTGTATTCATTTTAAGGCAATCCGAATTATCCGCCATTATTTTACTTGTACTAACACTTAGTATAAGCAGCACATAACTAATTTTCAACATTTTTATTTAAGTTTCTATGATTTTAATTAATTTTTTCAAGTTTCTGCGATCGCTTAGACGTGTTTTCCTCTAAATTCTGCAACAAACTGAACCACGGAACAATCAGAGTTGTAAACTTAAAGTAAATAATGGGTAAAACATATATAGGGGCTATTCACAATCTTCATATAGAACTTGTATATAAACTTGTATAATCTTCTTCTTCTAAGTTGGTTTCTATTAATGGAATCGATTTGTGGTTTAAAAGGAGTTTTTCATGATTAGAGGGTATTAGTTGTGGCAAAAGCCAGAACTCATAAAAATTCTAACATATAATACAGGGCAGCAGCGAAAAAAGATTCAGCAGCTTGCCCAGCATTTTCCTTCTTTTTCTTTTTTTTTTGGTTACTCGTGATGTCCATCGAGTGATTTGATGAATTGCTGTCATTAATCTATGACGTACGCAACTACCAAAGGAAATGCCATCATCATCAAAAGCAGCCCAGGCAGCAGCCGGTCTCAACTTGGGCTCCGGCTTCAGCTTCAGCTACGGTTACGGCTCAGAGCAGCAGTTTCCCGCAGGGACTCAGAACCAGAAACAGAACCAGAGCCAGTTCCAGGGTAGCGAACTGGCAGTCCGAGTGGTGGAGTCTCGGGAAAAACATTGGGAAAACAAAGCACAGCAATACCCAATTCGAGCAGGGGCTTCTCTTGAGTGGTTGCAGTGGACTAAATGTAGCAATTGGGAATTTCAGAAGGTTTCGCTTTCATTTCGCAATTTAAAGCTGAGGCCTCTGCTGAATAGAATCCAAAAGAAGTTACAATTTTCTAAAGATTATTTTCGTTGGTAATTATAAAAAACTTTAAAAATAAAAAAATAATTTTGCTCAAATTGGCTTATGTATTAAATAAATAATTTATTAATTTTATGATTGTAAATAGCGTTGGTGCAACAACTGGAAAAAGTGACATTTCATATGATTTCCCTAACTGAATCACGCCCTCGACAGCAATTTGTTATTGCAACTTTCCCAGGAGGGGAGCGGGGGAGTGTTCTGTTCATACATATTTATACATTTCTACATAAATGCATTTCATGTTTACATTTTTCCAGTGACAAGTGTCTGAATCACACTGCAACGGGATGACATATTGAGGCAGGGGAATCCAGCGACACTCAGCCGACAATCGATTAATCAGCGAAAAATAATAAGAAACATCTTCAACCGAAACCAATGGCAAGAGGAGAGTCAAGAGACACAACATCGGGCAAAAACGCATTGGGAACTTGCTCAGACTCAGACTCTGGCTCTGAATCCGAATCTGAAAAGATGGAGGAGGAGAAGGAGATGGCGTTCGAAATGGAAATGGAGATGGAGATGGAGACGGAGACTCTGCTCGAATGCGGAACTGACGCTGGAATAAAAATGAGCGACTTCAGCGTTTTGGCAGCCAAATAAATACGAAACATCAGGCGACAGACAGCACTTCATGTGCTTAGAGACACAACAAGCAAACGACCGAATTCTAAAACTAATAAAAGTAAATTTAAATGGGGTTTATTTTTGCATAAAACACGTCTTAATTAAACACACTTTGATGGTAGGCAGTCAGACAAACCCTCTTTAAGCACATGTAGGGTATGCTTACAAAAATTATACGAATAAAGACAACAATGAAATGTCAAAGCCAAATGACTGACCAAACTCATTACAACGAAAATTCAAATTACCGAAATTAATCTAATTTTCAGTTTATTGTTGTTAATGTTGTTCTTTTTTCCTTTTTGTTGTTGTTGTGTTGTTTTTGTCTGTTCTTTTTTGGGTTTTCAATGTCAATGAGTTGAGCGAGCGCTTCGTCAGTTGTTCTTTCATTCAAATCATTTCTCTTTCAACATTTCTCGCTGTTGTTTCTCACACAATTCTCACATAATAGAAAATTGTGTATGTCATTTGTTAGCGTTTTCCTTTCACTCGCCGAACTCCAAATGAAAACATCCGAAAGCCGATGGGCCATCGTAATTATTGATTAGAATAAAGCAGATTAAATATGGCTTATCGTTTAAGGGGCAATGTGATGAGCCAATCAAAGGAAACTACTTTGAATAATATTTAAGCTTTATGAACTGACAGACCTTTATGCATTTAAATATATATACATATTTTACCCAATTTTAAAAGCCCTGTGACAGATTGCCAAAGTAAAGTTAATTGCAGTTGCTGCCATTTCTGAAATCGAAATCAAAAATGGTCGAGTCAAACAACATTTTGCGCCATTACCAAAAGTGTCAGTCAGAGCAGCAGATGCCTTGCCTTTGATCTCCACTACTACTTGTAGTTGTATCTGTATCTTGCTCCACATGTATCTGTATCTGCAGCTATGGCTGCGTCGAGTCGTCGTCGTCATTATTAATTTGTGGCCGCTTCAACATGGGGAGCAGTTTGAAATGAATTTTCATACGCCTTTGGCTGCCTTTTGGCATTTGATGCGGTTGCAACTGCTGCACACCTCGTTCCCCGCGGTGATCACCCACCTCCCCAGCTCCTTTTCCCTCCACTACCCATGACGTTTCATTTTATTTTTACTTATTTTGGCATCACGTGCGCCTGCTGCTGCTGCTGCTACTGCTGCTGTTATACTTTTGACATATTGCCGACATTGATAGCATGAGACGTTGCAATGAAATTTGTTTTGCTCGTCAACAAGAGACGCGACCATCACTCAAAAGCCCATCCACGTTTATAGCCGTTCCTGCAACGTCTAAGATTATATATTCAAATGTTGCCACCCCGAAGTATGGCCTCATCTCACTCTCTCATTCTGCTGATTATCATGAGAAGCTAAGTGATCACGCCAGCATTTTATATTAGTTTAGCCCTGGTAATTGAGATCTAAGTTAAGCCCATATTATTTGTGACTTGGTAATTGAGATCTAAGTTTAGCTAGTATAATTTTAATATCTCTAGTCACGATAAAAAATCGCAAGTTATGCAAGAACTATATTATTTAAAGTTTACATTACTTTCAACCAACTTTCAAGTGGCTAAATCTTCGACAACAAATATTTATTTTAATATTAATTAAGACTGAAAAACCACATTTTTCTGCTCTAATTATATAAATTATACACCACATACACAATTTATTTGTACCACTTTGTTTGGTTTCTTTAGTTTTTCTGAATTTAAGTGTTCTTTGTTTGGCATTGACAGCAAATAAGTTACATGCTTGGCATGATGGTAATTACAAGTATTTTTGATGAAAATCGAGTCGGCATTTTCACTTTTCGATTACACAAATAACTGAGTAATTTCCACATTGAGTCAGCCACGCATAAAATGCAATTTTTCACTTTCCCTTTTTACACACAGCAGCGGCAAACTTCAATCCACATTCGACCTGTGGTACCGCAAGGAGAAAAGAGATTGAATGAAGGGCGAGAAAGGGAGAGAAAGGGAGGGAAATGGAAAGGCAGAGCTGGAGGGAGGTGGTGGCTCATCGAACACTAATTACAAAGCAACATCAAAATAATTATGGCCACTTCGAGCATAATAACTAAAGAATTTATACCTGCCAGTGGTATGGCATTCGGTAGTTTGACGAGAGATTTGCTCAAATTGCTTTCACATTAAAAACACTCACCCACTACAAGTCGAACGGGCACTAGAAGCACCACCAGCACCAGCAGCACCACCCGCAGTATCAACCTGATGTACTACCCTGTACTGTTTGCATTTGTATGGACATTCGATCGGCCTACCTGGCTGCCGGCATTAGCAATTAATACCTTTCACTCTGGGCCCGTTTGATGTGCTCTGTCGGCCTATGGGCCACCTTCGCCTCCTCCTCCTCCTTCTCCTGCTGCTCACAATTGCTTCAGGCTCAAGGCTGAACAGACTTACTGGACTGTGGTCATTTGTTTATGTCAACGCTTGGACGCTTGATGCTGCACGGATTAGAAAGTAATCAGTGCCGATAAGAAGCGTCGAGTGTCTCTGGAGACTCCGTATGGTCAAAACTCAGAGTGTGTGTGTGTTTGGGTGTGTTGGCAATTTAAATTAGAGTGGACCGTCGGTGTCCATCTCTATCATGGCTGATATCCACACGGTGGCAGGCATTTTGGGAATTTTGCAGTTCGGTTACAAATGTCCATTGGGACTTTGCTAATCTGTCATTCGCCGTGATGTGCTACTGAAGGCGGCCTTTCCTTTTTTTCCTGTTGGGGGTTGTGCACACACATGTGCACAGCACACAGCACAGACACACCCACTCACCCACTCGGTGGAAAAGAGACAGATAGACACCAACTGGCAATGAAAAAGGACGAGTGTTCATATAAATGACCAAAATGCCACGCATTGACCCACACACAGTGCCCAAAACCTCATTCGACCCTTCCCCCTTCGCGCCCCTTTGGCATCGACGACACGCCAGATAAAATGTTTCAATGTCCAATCGAGCTATTTGTCAAAATACTCGCTCCGAATGGACAGCGACTTCGACTCCGACATGGACATGGACACGGACATGAACATGAACATATATATTTTGTATTTGCCAGTGGAATGAAATGTTTAAAGGTTCTTCATCTCGTTTCAGTTATTGTGATTCTCGTTTTGGGCTTGTAATTTGTACAGACTCCAAACAGATTCGCTCGGATTCGATCGGGTGTATCGCAGCCCCACAGCAAATGAGCTAACATAATCACATTCTCATCTCTCGTATATTCACTCCACTTCTTTCAATGATTTATAAATTTATTCTAAGAATAAGAAATAATGAAAGTAAAAATTAAATAATAATATAATACAATAACTAATCTTTTGCCCGCTGTACTATTGTGTCCTTGCACTCTTTTTACAATAAATTAAGCTTCCAAAACGGTTTCAAAATATTATTTTATAATACTTCTATTCAATTTTCATATATTTAACATTTTTAAAGCCTTGAATTTGTAAAAAGTTTTGTAAATTTTATTAATTCAGTATTTTTTGTTATGAGTTTTATTGTAGGTTTCTGTGTAGACGCTTGAAATTTGTGTAAAAATGTATTGTATTATAAGGGGAATTTTTGAATAAAAAGATTTAAATATTTTCTTATGTTATTTGAAGCATAAATCATTATTTAATATTACTCGCAATTACAGGAAAAGATCAGGCCTGAAATATTTATTAATTTACTTAATTATATATTACAACTACCGAAACTACTTTATTGTTTCTAAAATAAATTATTTTTTTTAATTTTTAGTGATCGGAAAATGACTTTAATATTCAAAATGGCGGGCACGATTTGAAAAAAAAAACTATAGAAATTATGTAACTTCTAAGGCCGAAATGCTGAGCTATTTAATATATGAATACATTTTAATTACACGCTTCGGTTGATAGGCTAGGCAAATTGTGGTGGCAGTTTAGATTTGTTCCACGCATCGCATCGCGTCGTGAATAAAATATAATGAAAATTTCAACGCCAATGATGGCTAACGTCGCTCTGACAGCACTGACGGAATGCTGTCGAGCTGACAGACAGTGAGACAGTCAGTCAGTCAGTCAGTCAGGGGATCGGGGACAATGGAGGGCAAAGGGAACTGAGAAAAGGCAGAAGGCGCAGCCGGCTGTCATTCTATTGGACTGTCGAACTGTCAGTCTGGCCGTCTGTCTGTCCGTTCGTCTGTCTGCATGTCTTTCTGTCTATCTGGCTGTTTTTGGCCGTTTGGCTGTTTGGCTGCCTGCAGCGTGCACACTCCGAGTATCCTTTTCGCCTGTTTCCAGTGCCTCCCTTATGGGCGTACATGATAAATGGCGACAAATTCGTCAATGTCAAAATCAGACTGTTACAAACAGCGCTGCGATGGCAGCGCCACTGCGCAGTGTTGCGTAGAGGTAGAGGTGGGTAGAAGAGGTAGAAGAAGAGAGCCCAGAAACTGCCAACAGGACGCGTATCCAGGAACATCACAAGCAGCACAATAACAACAGTTATATATATACATTTATACATATATATAAACATATCTACATACATATAAGTTAAATTTATTTATTTTTTTATGCAGCACATAATCTGTTCCATTTCTTTAAAACTAAACTAAACGCACTCTAAAATTAATGCAAATTTCTTTTTCTAAAACGACTTTTCCAAAACTTATTCGCATATTTAGTGTACTAATTTATACGAAATCTTTTGCACACCCATTGGCATCATGGGAAATTATTGAGTGGAAATTATGTTGACTAATTACGAGTCATTAATTTCAAGGCCCGAAGAATACACATGAGGCGTGTTGAGTAACTGGCCAGAATTGAATTTGATATGGTCCATTGCCACCTTTTCCTTATAAATTCATGTAACAAAATAATTATACAAGTCTTGAAATGTTTTTTTCTTATTTGATAGAAGTATATATGATAGTTGTACTGACTTAAATAAAGCTAGAATAGCGGTCTGTTAATTTTTTATGCTTGTTTTACTCTTAAAACGCTTACCATCTTTATAAACTCTGTTCGCATCCCAACAAAAATCAGTTGACTTTATAGAAATGACATTCTTCTTTCCTGGAACTGAGGAACCTGTAAAACCAGTCAATTCTTAGGGACTTTCTTACATGCAAACGAGCCAAATATTAATTACGTTGTCAACTATAATTTTTCCCTTTCGTTTTGTGGAGACTTACATTTAACAGCTCAATTAATTTGAGGTCTACGCTCTTGCCGGCACATGTGAGCGGGCCTACAAGACTGGGCCCAAAAGACTGTGCCCCAAAGACTGGGCTCTGATTTGAGTTATGCGATCCATTGACATTATCTGCGGCTCGCTCGCATGTGACAAGCGGCAACTGATTCATTCCACGATCTGAACATGAACGTGAACCTGAACCAGTGAGAGAAGGAGAAGAAGACTATCGTTGTTTTTCGGAGCCGATAAAGATCTCAAAAGGATCTTGCTGACTGTTTTGGTTACTCTCAGCTCAACAAATGGGCGCCATTACTGGCCAACAACTTTTAGTTGTGGTGAAAACGACTTTAAGTCAGTTTTAAATTGAATAATATTAATTTGGCAGATACAGCGTGTGATCGTAGCCATAAATCAATTAATTAGTTTAGCTCTCATACTAAATGCATTGTCTGCTCTCTTGTCGCCATTGCAATCAGACGCTGTCATACGTTCAACTAAAAGACAAAGACGGAGAGAGATGGGAAGAGTGAGAGAGAGTGCGACAAGTCGTCTAACAGAATTATAATTGTCTAAGGAAGGGCGTAGACGTAAAAATGCAAACACAAACAGCAAAACAAATGTAATTAAAGCAATAAAAAAGACAGGAAACGTTGCTTTGCGGCACTTTTATTACATTTGCATACCCTGCTAAAAAAGGTGTTCAAAACAGGGTATGCTGGGTAAGTTTGTAAGCTGCTTCTGAGGCCAAACGCCTGTAGTTCTAAGCAGGGAATGGCCAAGTCGAGTAATGTCTGCTTACACATTATAATTTGTACTGCTTTTTTGTGTTTTGTTTTGTTTCGTTTTGTTTCTTGTTTTTTAATGACCAGAGAACAAATAAAAGAAAAATGTCGTTCTGATTGACGAATTGCGTGCGTATAATTGTGTCTTCCAGATACTCTGTTTATTGCGCCATATTCATTTGTTCAGTATGTGTGGCTTTCGTTTGGTTGCCTCCTCCTTCGCTGCCTTTGCCCCTTCCTCTGCCTCTGCCTCAAACCTGATGCCTCAACCTTTAATTGAGCCACAACTGTAGATACGCGCACACGAGTTCCTCACAAACTTTTTGACTCACGCGAGCTGAAAAACAAAATGTCGGATACCTTTGATGCTACTCACAATAGTAAATATATAGCTGGCACATCCATATATACCTATAAATGTATCTACAAAACTATATATCAATGTGTACATTGCGTGTGGCTGTGAAAACTCATTCATGTTTTGTAATTAGGAACAAACCGAAAAGAACTGATTGCTTCAAGTCCATTCAAATTACTCATCTCAATAAATTTTATTATATTCATTCAGATGTGCTTAAATTATAAATAAATTACTGCGGTAGGCATAGAACTACAGTACTAAACTTAAGAACTTTTTAATTTTTATACAAATTTGAGGGTAAAGATTTTTTAATTTATTTAATTATCCTTTCTAAAATCTATGTTTAAACAAATTAGGTAGATACAAAAATACTTTTGAAATAACGCCTTCGAAGCACCAATTACTCCCGACAAAGCAGTGCACTGCGTTAGCAAGCAGAAGAGCCAAGTAAACTGCACTGCTTGCCGCTGAACAAAATTCTTGGCACTTCCTGCGGTTTGTGTCTTTGCTAAAGTGGAAAACGAGAATGCGAAATGGAATGTGTAGAAGCCGGAAAATGCGCATTCCAATGAGAAAACATAATCAAATTTGCCATTTTTTGCAAAGTGGAATTGCGAAGCTACCAAATTTTAACGCTAGCTGGCGTTTGGTGCCGTTGACGCACGTTCCGTCGATCCCGAAAGTTGGGCCAAAAAATCACTCGACTTGCGACTCGAAGTGGTCGGCACATGTTTTTGGCGGCCTCTTTGACAAAGTTGTGGCACAGAGGATGATGCTTCGCTCTTGGTTCTGCCTCTGCCCTTAAATCATTTTATGCTGCGCTGATTTTATGTACATATGTTTGATTAAAAATTAAAATTATCATTTACGGCCCATTAAAACTAAACCGACCAGACATTTTTCGCATGTCGTTCTCATTTTCAAAATAACAAAATATTCTGTGGCTACTCGCCTGAAAATAAAAATATGTATGTCGATCTTGAGAATACAATTCTGTGGCTGAGCTAGTACCTATTGTATGAATTATTTATGAGTATTTTAGTATTTTATATATACTTGTTTGTGGTTTTATTTATATCTAGCGTACTCCATGAATGAATATGATGAAAACTTGGTAATTATAAAAAAATATATATTTATTTTATATATTTTTTTTTACATATTTTCTCTAAATTTCATTTCCACAGTCTTCTTCTTTTGTTCCCTAATTTCCAAGTTATCTACGCCGCTGGATTTTCTATCCCATTTCCCTTCGCTGAATCAGCGAAATGGTCTACAAAAAAATAAAAAGAAAAAAATATAAAAAGAACTTTGAGACAGTTTAAACAGACCTTGACTACCATAAAGTCATTTTCTACCAAAATTCGAGCAGCCCAAAAATATGAAACAAAAAAGAGCATACAAAAAAATGTTTCAGTTCTAGTTTAGTTTTGAGAAAACCTCTGTGAGTGCCAGGAGAAAAAAAATGGTAATAGTGTAGCAGTAATATGCGCACAATAAAAAAATATTCAAAAAAAGAAGAAATATTTTAGAGCGAATTTTCATTGTGTCGCGCATTTTTGCCATTGTTAAAAAATTGAGCATTTTTTTCACCGGCGACTTAATTTTTTTCCTCTCATTTTCCATTTAAAATGCGCGTAAAACAAAAGTTTTTACAGATTTATGAGTTTATCGTTTTACGACCACGTCTCAGTCCCAATAAAACTTTATTGAGTTGCCTGACGGTCGTGACCGTGCTCGAGTTTTCGACCGTAGACCTTATTTAGTAGCCACGGAAACTGTAACAGAGCACCGAAAGACGCAGAGACAGAGAGCGAACTAAATGCCTCTGATCCTCGCAGTGCAAAACTGCGAATTGCTATATGTCCAAGGACGTGTCCGGTTATGCAAGTCTATGCAACGGCTTACATAATAAATGCAAATATTACCTTTAAGCCGCCCACGGAACCCATCTTGCTCTACTTCTGCATTGTTCCATTGTTTAGCGTTGAATAGTTTACCGGGTAACGTCCACGAGTCGTGTCAATAGATTGAAGTCCTCGCTCACAGGTCACTTCACTCCTCTTACACAATATTCCACAATTTATGCTCTCAAATCCGGGGATTTGTTAGCTCGAGTCTTCCGCTAAACAATTATGCCTGTCGCCGTTGCTCTAATTTAAATTACGGGCCCTCGGAGTGTGACAGTTTCAGATCTGCTTAAACATTTCCTAAAAACTTACCCAGTTTTTGCCACAAACACTTTTGTTTACATCTACTTTGTTTATGACTCGTCTGAAGTTCTCTGAATTTTTATTATCTCATAGTTTGCTCTTATTTATTGGTTCAGCACGAGTTCATTGGATTTGCCTTTATAAAATACCGCGACGGGGCGTTCGCAAAAAGTGTGCAGAAATTTTGTGAGAATATTAAGTTCTGGGAAAGCTGTGAAAAGAAAGTAATGAAAAAGTTTTAAAAGTTAAGTTGTAGGAGTAGATTAAGACTGGGATTAAAATATATGATTATATTTTTATTTTTATTTATAATAATTATTATTGTTAAAAACTGAAAACTATTTTGATTATAAATACTTTTTCTTCGTAAAGTAAATCATTTTATGCTTAATAAACAGTTATTATTATTAAAATTTAGTTTTCTCATATACATTAACATAAAATTAATATACGATTTTTTGGTTATACAGTAAAACAGCCCCTAGGCCGGACAGCCACGGTTCCAGTACTTTCATCCGCCCAAGGATGTCCGCCTTTTACCTTACTGTATATTCAGAAAATCTTTTAAATTTATTCCTAAAAAATAAAAAAAAAAATTAAAATTATTTTCTCTTAAATTTGTTGTTTGTTTAGCTGCAGAAAAAAATTTAGCAAATGTTAGCTTTGTTAATAAGATATAGCTAAAAGATTATTGATTGATTTACTAGTTATTTTTTTGCAAAACCATTTGAATCTTTCATAAATTTTCATAAAACAAATAATTATTATTTGTTTATCTATTAAATATATGCTTAACTGAAATATTGATTTAGCTAATAAAGTCAAACCAATATATTGCTTAAATTTTAAACAAAATCTATCTTATATTTGAGCTTAATAAATAAATCTTTAACTAAACTTTTTTCCCTCAAAATTGGTAAAGTAAAGGCGGGAGAAGGCGTTAAATTTGTTTAGAGTAAACAGAATCCCTTGGAACTCGAAACTTTGTATTCCGTGCAGGGTTGGTGAATCAAGGACTACCTGAGAGTGGCAAGAAGACGCGTGTGTCTCGCATTAAAATGATGTCTTGTTGACGGGCTCTGAAGGACACAACTCGCGCGACTCGTCGACTTGGTTCGACTCGACTGTTTATGGAATCTAAATGCACCGTGTCATGGGTCCTTAAACGTCTTAATTGCGCACGTATCCTTCACTAGCGATGCGCAATTGGTTTCCAAGGCGGAAATATTATTGCCACGTCGTAAAACTATAAAACTGTCCGCAGGGGTCGAAATGCTTTCAACTGCATACTGAACTGTCCTGCTCGGCAGCGTCCTCTAAGGACATGTAGACTAGCTCGGAAACTGAAACTTTCAATCGCCATCAAGGAATTCGCTGAATTCCATCGAGCGCGCGACTTCGATTCCCGGGCGCACGACTCCTTAACAAAATTACATTGAGAGTTTAAGGAGAACCTCGTAGGTGGCCATAGTTGTATTCATCATTGTTAACGAAACGAATCCTTATTAGTTGTTGATATGTTATCATTCAACATGCCCACGAAATAATGCCAAAGGAGTTTTTTCAGCTTCGGCTTGGATTTTTAATCGATGAAAGATAAGTTTATTTATTGGCCATCTGAAATCAAATTATTATGTTTCCAGTCAATTATTTAAAAGATATACTACGTATTTGAGTCTATATTTAACAGTGATAGTTTTAGTTTTTATTTAGCTTCAAAGTTTCTTATGTACTTTACCGATATATATTTGTTTTTGCGTCTTAACATATTCAGTACACTCTATATACAAACAAATTTCCATACTCATACCATTATCAATAGCTTCAAGAGTTTAAAAATAAAAAAGAGTCACCAATAAACTTGTAAGACCCTCAAGTTACCAGGAGTCCATTAGTTTCATCAGAAGCGTAAGCTGCAGAAGCCATTTCTGATCACATGGAGTATATATATTCTTAATCTGTCCATCTTTCCGTCCGTCTGTAGGAACACTTAGATCTTAGAGTCTATACGAGCTAGAGCCACCAAATTTGGAATGGAATTTTACTTCGCGAGCAGACTAAGTGACAAAGGCATCACACACGCCTCTCCACTCCCCCGAAAATTGTCAAAAATCATTTTCGTGTCACCATAACTAAGAAACTGAAACTAAAAGAGCCATCGTTACCAAATTTACACATTATATTTATGATACCATTATAACTATCCATACCAAGTTTGGTACAGATCGGACAACTATATCCTGGATCTACCATAGGACAAATCGGTCGGAAATCGATATGCGCTCTGGAATGAGTACGAGGTCTTTTACAGTCGTCTCGCCTTTCTTTTTATCTTCAAACTTTTTAATTAAAGTAGTAAAATGTAGTAGTAAATATTTTCTTAATATATCAGACGATTCCCCACACATTAAGTACGAACATTGTAAACGGTTTTCATTTCTTAAAAGTTGTCTTACAGATCTTGAATCTTTTTAACAGTTTCTGCTTGTAACAGAATCCGAGATATACCGACAAAAGTCGTCAACAGTGTAAATCGTTTAGCTCCTCATTTAATAACTGTGTTTATGGCCCAAATGAAGGACGAATCGAGTGCTCACTGTAAATATATGATCATAATTTTCAATGCAGTGACTTTAAAATGACCTCATTATGAAGAAGGCAAAACAATGCGAATAAGTGTGACAGAAGCAATTAATGCGCTAAGGAAATGTCAACAAGAAAACAAATACACACACTCGCACACACAGGGGAGACGGTGCAGGCAGGATGACATTGAGCGAAGATGTCCTAACGACAGCCAAAGAATGAGAACAGAAGCCGACGACATTACCGATGTTCCAAGGACGCAGACGACGCGTGACGTATTGGGATTGT
Organism: Drosophila dunni; assembly: GCA_018152125.1. NCBI lineage: Eukaryota > Metazoa > Arthropoda > Insecta > Diptera > Drosophilidae > Drosophila > Drosophila dunni. The sequence goes on along the minus strand of JAECXC010001917.1, from coordinate 16,189,802 downwards.
TTGTACACATCGTGAAAAGGAGCACAGCAAGTCCGAATAGGAGTGGAAATCGGGAATCGAAAGGATCTTGATGCCTTGACTTTGATTGGTGCACTCACGGATTATCCAAGGTCATTCAGCACACCCACGCTGGCTTTCTGCTACGGCCGATCATACAGATCGAAGGACTTTTGCATAGAACTCGACACATCAAGGACAGGGAAATTGTCCTCCAAGCGAATGAGGCATGCCAAATGCGAGTCGAGGGAAAATGAGTAGCTACAGCTGAGAATTACTTCATCTCTGAGCATGGAGCTATCCAAGCTATCCAAGTGGTAACTAGTAACACATTCAGTGCCTGGATGCGAACAGTGATTAATATTCTCAGCAGAAACTCGACAAGAAATCGCTTACTTAAGACGTCTGCATTTTAATTGTTAAATCAAACAAATTTTGAATAATTATACCCGAAATACCCGCTGGAAATATTCAGAGCGGGTGATATAAGTCGATGTAAAAAGTACGAAAAAAGATTAGAAAAATTAAAAACTTTTTCTTAGGTGTATAAACAACAATAAATTTAAAAAGATTTAAATTTAAAAGATATTTGCCAGTCACTTTAAATTTGTAGTCTACTTCAAGCGACAAAACTTTAATTACAGGGTATTTCTTAGTCTAGTTTTCACTGCCAACTCAACTCGCTCTTTGTTTTTCCATTAATTTTGGCATTTTTCACAAATTAACCGTCGATTGAGGCCATCAAATTGATTGCATTTCAACGGATTGGGATGGAAATACGGAATCGGAATCACGTACTCTCCGATTATACCGTTTATACGGCGAAAGAGTCATGCTGTGCGACTAGATGTGTTCGTGTTAGACCCTCTGACGCTTATACTATACGCTATATATAAATCTGACTAAAAGTTTTACATCACACACACATAGATTTTGTTTGTTTTTGTTGTTGTTGATAATTTTTCTCTGCTTTTTCTTCGCATTTTTATACGCAGCTTGATACTGTCTGTTTCGGTCTGATAATGAGTGTCGATCTAACCGATTGTTGTTGTTGTTGTTGTTGTTGCCGCACAATTAGCATTTGGGGACGGCGTAATGAGCAATGCTATCTACGATTCCCAGAGGAGATCAAAACTTCAAAGACAAAGCAACCACAGCGTGTGACCCTCGTCCAAGTAAACGAACTCCAACAATAACAAATAAACAAACCAACAGACAGACTGACTATTGGGAGTATCTTAAGTGGTACTACCCCGCTCCCCCCTCTCTTAAATTTCAGATGCCAATTTATACCATTAAGTGCAATCCTTTGAAGTTTTGGGCTGCCCAAAAGCTCAGAGATCTCAGCTATTATATGATGATTGTTTCATATTAATGAGCTCGACATTAATTGATACACGCAAGTGCTGACTACACCTGGCAGTTGCATCTTTCAGCTAGTTTATCGCAGCTTTTAGTATGTGAATACTTATTTTAATCTAACAAAATTTAATTGATGAAAAGTCTTTAGATATTTATCGGACAGTTTTTATGACGGTTGTTTTCTGGGCGTACTTAAACTTGTTGCAATATTAATCATTTTGCTGCTGAAAGATACAGTTTTCTTCATAAATGATCTGAGAGCAGCTGATGATACGAGTATTAACGGTTCATCTTTGGGTATTAACACAATCGCCTACTTCAGGCGCGTGCCTGTTCTACCTTCCAGAGCATTGATAAATACTTATGGGTCCGAATGTCCAGTGTTTGCAGTCTGCAAAAAAAAAGTAGAGTCCTCCTGTGAGTTAACCCTCATGAAAGCTGCAAAAATGTGCAAGAAAAGGGGGATGGTACGGTACGACTTGGTATGGGGTACGGCGATACAATGGGATGGTCCCGATTCGCTGTCAAGGTAATTTATTAATTCGGCAATAAAAACGATGCACAAACTTCTCCCCACTCCTCTCATCTCCACTCCCTACTCTACTCCTCTCTCGCCCAGCTAAGGGGTGTGTTGTGGTCGAGCACTCGCATGTGGGCCTTACAACTCAATTAAACCTTGTCTCTCAGCCCGAATCCGAACCAGAATCCGATATTGTAACCGACTGTTGTCCATGTGTGTCTTTATTCCAAGTATTTCATTGGGATTATACAATCAGTTGAGTGATAAAAGTCAATCGTCCAGAAACAAAATGTTGAGTCTTTTTGCGGCAAACTCAATTTAAACTGCACCTGATAAACCTACAGATGCGAGGAGTCAACTACACAGAATTTGGACCATTTAAATGACACATGTCTTATATAAAGCGACTGCAATTGAGTCACTTTTATGTTACTTTACTGCTGGCAGATAAGTTATCTAAATCGCATTCGTATAACTTCTAGTGTGATTCATAAATAAAATCAGAGCATTAACCATGGCAAGATATAATTGATCATTACATTATGCATTCAATTCAAAAGATTGTTTGGAGCAGAAATTAAATTGAATTTAAAACTTACAATCTGTTTCGAAGCTACCCAGATTACTGCTCAAAACAGCTGATCAGGGATTAAGTTAAGTTTTTAATCTATATTTCAAATAAAATGTAGCCCAAATATTTTATATAAGTTCACATACAAGTTTTGTATACCTTTTATGAAATTTAAACAACTTTTATCAAATATCATACAATCTTGTAGAAATTTCGGACCTAATACTTATGGCATAGTTATAGATATTATGTATGTTTCATATTTATAACGCCACTCGCTTTAAATGAGGTTTCTGCTGTTAGTTTTAAGTATTTATTAATTTTTACAAAATGATGGGACTAAATTAGATTTCCATGACTAGAAAGTAGCTGAAAAATTCGATTTGGCATACTACAAGTTAAGTTTTTGATTGATTCTGACTCAACTTTTATTCATTCCGCCTCAATCGCTGTTTTCAGCTCTTCTGCAGTCAAACTGACGATTGTTTCTATACATCTAACGAACTAATATCCTAAGATCCCCCATAGGTTCTCTATGTACAATACTTTATAAAAATTCAATTCTATTGCTCCCTGTCTATTTTCTATACCCACATTTCAATTCCTTAGTTCATACAACGTTGATCAGTGAAACAAAGAGTTTCAAACCTAGAAATTTAAGCTGTGAGTATATATATTTCAAATCGATACCCAATCTATATCTACATATGTGTTGGTTATAACAATGTACTGTATATTCGAAAGTGGGTTGTCCTGGGTCGTGGGCTCTGAGTTCCGTGTTCTGGGTCGTGGGTTGCAGTCGCCCTGGCGACGGCCTGTCAAACTGAAAAACGCCATAAATTTCGCTCGGCTGTCACAGAACGTGCGCTCTACGGCAAAGGGCAAGGGAATGGGAGAGTTGCAGGAAATGCTGGAGCAGGGGCAGGAGTAGAGGCAGGGACAGGAAGAGTCACAAGTTAGCCGCACAATTGGCACATGCACAAACTGCACACATATGCCAGGGTATCTGTGCATGTGTGGAGGGTGCTCTTTTAGGGTTGGGTTGGGTTGGTCTGCAGCTCGGGGTGGACGGGGGTGGCGATACCGCTAAGCGGATAACAGAGATTGGAGAGCACAAGAGAGCGAACCAAAGCGATTTTTGTGCCTTTTGGCTAGTCAATTTACGGGTCGACTATGCAAATACGCGAATGTGTGAATACGGCACTTGCCAGCCGCAGGATAAGCCCTTGAAAGCAAACAAAAAATAACCAAAAAAGAAAAGGAAACAGAAAACAGTTAACAGTTAAGGCAAACACGCGACGCAACAAAGCAATCGGAGCACGCGCAATGTTATCCTTTACATAGTTATCCTTTAGATAGATTGCAGCATGATTGCAGCAGCGGCAGCGGGTACTACGCGTAAGCCTTGTTTCAAGCCCTTGGTCTGTCGATTGGTCTGTTGGCGAATACCTCGATCGCGATTCCTGGAACAACTGGCAGCACGGTGAAATTTTTAAGGAATCTACAATAAAAGGAACGAGGAACGGGCAGAGGAAAAGCCTTTTGTGCCAAGCGTTTTAGCAACAGTTTTCCGTTTGCAGTTTTCAGTCTGCAGTTTCCAGTTTTAAATTTTCTATTTTCAGTTTACCGTTTACAGTTCTGTTTATGTCTTTATGATTATTGCAATTAGAGGAACGCAGTCTGCGCAGCCGTCTCGCTTGCACTACCTCAGCCGGTGCCGACTTAATTACGCGCCTGTGGGACGTCCTGCGCACGTCCTGCCTCAAGGCGAACCAAGGACATCCTACGCCCGACGCGTTGTCAGGGGAAATGCCGAGAGCGGATAACTCGCGATGATAATGGGCGCGATGGGTAGGTAATAAGCAGCACAGCAGGTAGGCCGCGTACGGATAAAATCACAGGCCGGATAAACTTACCCCTGCGAAGGTCCTGCGAGGTCCTGCGCTGCCTCGAAGGGGAAGTGTTCGCTACGCGCTCAGCATGTGTCAAAGTGTCATGCGCAGGGATATTTATGCGCTATGACGACGAGCGTGTGCCGTGCATCAGCAAGGACAAGCGCAAGGACGAGGGCGAGCACTATATATTAGACAGGATCAGAGAGCAGAGCAGCTCATTCGCAAACGCAACAGCGTCGCGTAAACATCACAGCAGAACGCAGAACACACAGAACTCGCATCGAAATGGCAACCAGCAATACTCAAAGTCACTTTTATGCCGACAGCATGTACAACATGTACCACCAGCAGCAGCCGCACCACCACCAGCACCACCACGCCCTGCCGCCCACATACTACGACAACAGCCACAGTCACAGCAGCAGTTACTACCAGAGCAGCTCCATGGCAGCCCCAACCTGGCAGCCTGCGAGCTACCAGAGCAGCAGCTACGCGCAGTACAGCCAGGAGAACTACAGTGAAGCCTGCTACTACGCCAACTACCAGGAGCTGATGCCACAGCCCGAGTACCAGACACCAGCCACGCTGTCCACTCCCTTGGAGAGCACAACCACCCCGCCCGCACCAGTTCCCGCCGCCGTACCCGCTCCAGCGCCCGCCAAGAGCCGCAAGCGCAAAGCAGAGGAGCAAGTGGCCGACATCATTGCCGCCGTGGAGGAAAGACCGAGCACACTGCGTGCCCTGCTCACAAATCCCGTGAAGAAACTGAAGTACACACCCGACTACTTCTACACGAGCATCGAACCCGTGAAGCGTGAGCAGAGCGGCAAGAGCAGCTCCTCCGGTGAACAGTCACCCTGCTACGAGCAGGACTATGCCGTACCCACACCCTCCACGCAACAGACGCACATGTCGCCACAGCGCAGCAGCAGCAGCGAAGACGTTGACTATCTGGATGTCTACTCGCCGGCACGCAAACAGGCCACGCCCGCCGCTCTCGTGGGCATCAGCACGCCACCCCAATCGCCAGCAGAGAAGGCTGTCAATCAACAGCAAAATGAGATCAATCATCGCAATGTGACAGCTGCTGCAGTCGCCGGTGATTTCAATTGGTCGCACATCGAGGAGACACTTGCATCAGGTAGGCATCGACAATACACTTCCTCCACCAGTCCAACCCTGTAGTACTCCTCTCTCTCCTCTCTCCCTCTCTCAATTTATGACAACTTACTAATTTCATATTTCTTTCTTCTCTCTACAGATTGCAAAGACTCCAAAAGAACCCGCCAAACCTACTCCCGCTACCAGACGCTGGAGCTGGAGAAGGAATTCCACTTCAATCGCTACATCACACGACGTCGCCGTGTGGATATTGCACATGCACTAAGTCTGACGGAGCGACAGATCAAGATCTGGTTCCAGAATCGACGCATGAAGTCTAAGAAGGATCGCACACTGGAGTCCTCACCCGAGCACTGCAGCAGTGCGGTGTACAGCTCACTGATGACACCACTGGATGCAGTCGTACAGCCACAAACGGTTGGCCAAACACCGTCCGCTGTGGGCTATGCAGCGTATCCCGCCTATTTGGCCAGCTCACAGCAGAGCTATGATTACCCGCAGCAGTCGTCGCCTCTGTCGCTGTCGCTGCCACCGCCACCAGCGCCGCACTTTGGGCAACAGTACGAAACGCAGTACACACCGCAATACCATCAACACACACAGCAGCAGCAACAGCAGCAGCAGCAGTGCAGTTACCAACAACAGCAGGAACTGAGCACCTCCAACCAAGCACTCTATCATCTGCCTCTTCCCTAAGCGACACACACACCTACACACACAGCGGAACCAAAGTGCCGTACACAATCTCGACCATTTGCCGGTGACACGCAAATGTCTAACGAGATGCTGAGCAGCCTCTGCCGCAGTCGCTGCCGCAGTCGCTGTCGCAGTCGCAGTCGTAATCGCACAAGAAACGCATACTCCCTACAGTGCCCAGCACACTGGGCAAAGGACGAGTGTGCCATGTGCTCGAGCGAGAGAGACAGAGCGCAAGAAAGAGATAGAGTGAGCGACCAACAACAGGGCATATCAAACCCTGCAAACCCAGCTGGCCTGGAGAGCTCGATTATCGTCGATAATACCAAAAAAACCAAACCAAAACGAACTTGGAGACTGAAAATATTGGAAAATGTTAAGCAGAACTGTATATATGTATATATTTTTATAGCGTTAATAATATTTATTAAAATTTATAGACAATTAAAGTTATAGTACAAATTTATAAATCAATTGGCTTTTTCAATCATACTACGCTTACGTTCAAGAATTGAAGCTAAGAAAAAATTTATAATATGCAGAATATTGTAAAGAAAAAATTACTGTATTTTGTAAAAGTACTTCGAAGTTTGCAGAAGAAAGAACTCCCAATGATCTACCAAAAAAATTAAAGGACCGAAATTATCAAAATATACCATATATGTATCTTATAGAATATTGAACGAAAATATAGTATTTTCCCGATCATTACATTCACCATAAAAATTAAAAACTATTACAGAATTAACAATTTTAAGAAGAGTTCGGAACTCATTTCTTTAAGAGAGTTAAATATTTTTTTATTTTTGAGTATATCAAAAGTTAATTCTTTTTGATCAACACTCCTGCTGGTCTGTTTATCTTACTTTTAGCAATGAATTCTAAACTTTGCCGGCTTTAAAACTTATATCTCCCCTTGACCTACCAATCTTGCTAAAATTTTGGATCATTAGAAATCCAACCACCCGAAAAGGCAACTTTAGGCCAAAAGACAAACGTTTTGATATCAATTCTAAATTCGAGCAGCTGCAATTCGATGCTCCCCTCTTCTCTTTCCCTCTGCCTTTCTCATTCAATTCTCCCTTCTTCACTGTCCCTTGATTTTTCTATAAAATGCACTATTTTCGTAATAGAAAAACGTCACATTTTGGTCGACTTTTGGGCTGTACCCACCACCAACACCACCATCGTCACTTTTCGTATCGCTGCCTTTCGATGTTTGTTCATCTATTCAACGGAGACATTGATTGGTCATTTTTCATTCTCTTACCATGACAGTTATCGGTAATGCAACCGAGAAACCATGTGCTATATATATTATTCGCCAGACTGCATTTATCCAATTCATTAGCTAAAAGTGGACACTGGACTGTGGCAACTTTTGGGTAGCTTAAAAATGGAAAGAATTTCAAAAAGAGAATAATTTAATCCTTTTTAAGAAGATTTACTAGTTTTTCGCAGGTAATAATACTTGATTTTGATAATAAATATATATATAATAATTATGGAATGAATTTGTATAATGATCAATGGAATATCTAAATTTATCCAAGAAATTCTCTATCTCTAAAACATGTTTATTTGGCATAAATTTATAAAATGTATTTAAATAAAATTAAATTATTATTAGCAAATATTCTCTCTCTCCTTTCTCTCCTTTATCTTTTCCAACATTTCGCAATAATATTGAAGCGAAAATTTCCCGCTAAAACTAGCCAAATGAATGCAACTACCTAGAGCTTGGCTAACATTAGAGCTATCTCATTTATGGCGATATTTTCTTAGAGTTAGTTGCAGATTTTTTACAACTTCTTGGTGAGTGGTAAAAGGTTTACGTGCAAGTTGCGAAAGAGTTACGTTAACTCTTCGATGTCCTTCGTGGAAGTGAATCCTTTTTATTTGCGATTTGTTCGCTTTCTATATTTATTGAAAACCCAAAGGTCGCTCTTAACTCATTCGCGAACCATAAAACGCACTCTCGAAGGATTGGCAAGGCGGAAAGGGAAAGATATTGAGAAGGATTCGCGGAAAAGTTCATTGTGGGCGTTTGCGTCTGAGGATATTAAGGATGCAGTCAAGGCTGCAAAGTCAATCCTTTAGCGTAATCCTTTAAATAGTCAAAATAAAGCCCGCCTTTTGTCAAAACAATTGTGCAGAAATATTCACTCCTTTGCCCATCTCTCGATTCGCACTACGAATAGGCGTTCTATTGTGTCCACTAAGCCCAAACACGGTACCTGATCCTCTGTCCACTGTCCTGGTCCACTGTCCCAGGCTGTCTGTCCTCTGTTGTCTGCCTGCGAATAACGATCGTAAAATTATCCTTTCGCCAACACGAGCACCCAACCCGTACAAATTCGCACAGGACGAAGGAGTTACAAAGTCATAAACACAAAACACCTTTGTCCTTTGGCATTGTCGGTTGGCAAATTATTCTTCAGTACTGCTGCCGCTGCCGCTGCTGCTGTCGCTGCCTCCGTCGCTGTCGCCGTCGCCGTCGCTGTCCCTCTGATGTCTGCTTAATCCGCCTCCGCAGTATGTTTACAGTCAACACGCCCACCTCGACAAATTCGCAAATGACAACATCTCGAAGTCTCTGCCGAGTGAGCCTCAACTCTTAACTGGAAAGGATTAAATTACATTATCCTTATGTTTAAGATAAACACAAACAGCAGATCAGTTCCGTTGATTTGGGCTAATGCCAAAATTGGGTGGAACTGAGTCAGTTTTAATAACCCAAAACATTTTGGTATTCGACCAGTTAATCCTTTCAAGATCCTTCTAAGCTGTTTATAGCTAAATTTAAGTTAACTCTCAGAGGGATTTGTTCACGTAATGTGTGTAAACATAGTATCTTAATATTCTAGATTTAAATTATGACATTATAGAAAGTTAAAACGATCTTTATGAAAGTTTTAAGTTAATTAAAACCATTAGTTTAAAGAAAAATTATTTATAATTTAATATTTTATTAGGTTATATTAGGTTGAGATGGACGCTCCTGAGTGGAGACATTGCATAGGTCATATGGAGGCATTTAGTGATCCGGTCGCAAAGGAGTTTGGTTACAAATTTTGTATCTTCTATTAACTCTAAGTTGTAATCCTTAAGTATCTGTAAAGCAAACTTTCATTATAATTATAGAAATTAATTAAAAATATGATGTGAAGGCTTATAGTTCTTTTATGTCCCTTTACAACACTAAATATGGTTTTCAAATCCATTTTATCAACATTAACTCAGTCTTGACCAAAACTTTGGAGTTATCAGCATCGATCAGTGTTTATGGCTAGTTAATTTCCCAAACCCAAACTCACTGCTAATTTAAGTTGGATCAACAGGTTTTCCAGAAGTCGTTGTAAAGTCGATTATTTGGAGTTTGTACAGATTGAGTTAAACATTTGGTGCTCCTCAAGGTGCACACTTAAGGTCACGGCTGCGGTCTGTCCCTTTGTTGTGATTAGCGCATTCGTCGCTTTATTTATGGCGCTCCGAAAGCAATTAATTGTGACCCAAATCAACAATTTCTGAATGGTTGGCAACACTTTCTTGGCCTGGTCAAATGGAGCGGCAAATGCGATCGCCAGAGAGTGTGTGAGAAGGCGGTGTTGGCGGCGGTGGTGTTGCTGGTGATGGCGCTGACTACACATGAGTTATGGCCACAACGGACAAATGTCGCGTTTAAATGCTCCATTGGCATGCATAAATTTTGGTTTACAAGCCCCAAACGTTTCACAGAATCCCAGTCTCAGTCTGAGATGAAATCAGCGCCAAAAGGCGGCTAGATCAGTGCGCCAAAGTCAAAGACGCCAACTGCGATACGGCTAGATCCCCCAACTAGCCAAAAAAAAAAACAGAATATATAAAATAAACATTAATATGTTAATGCGCAGATCAGACTGCGATCTATGCAGAGGAGGGTGGAGCAAGGGGAGGTGCGAGGGGGAACGGTGGCTCCGACAACGACAACCGCCACCGTCCTCGGCGATTTATGAGTTCAGCAAATGCTTTATGGTGTGTCGCTTTGACTAATTTATCTAAAGAAGGTGACGACGATGAGGAGCCAAGGGGAGCACAGAGGAGCGAACTGGAGTGGTCAGAGTGGAGTGTAGAGGAGAGCAAAGGCAGCGGGGGAACCACAAATTTATGCTTAATTTATGATTAAGCTGATTGTGTTCGAAAATAGGTTTCCATTCATTCCCCTCTCCTAACCCACAATCATCCTGGCCAGCTACAATAATTGCAACAATCTTGTTTTTGGCCAAATAAATCTTCTATTTATGTATTATGATTGTTAATCAAATATTCAAAACAAAATGCGAATTTGTTTATGGTTTATTTCTGCTCGCTTTAAGCATTTAACAACCCATAAAAGTCACACACTAAATTCCAGCTAGAAATAATAATTGCTAAAATGGTTTAAAAGACTTTTAAAAATTTTTGGAAAGCGAAAAATTGGCAGCTTTGTGTGTTTTAGCGGAGAACAAAGCTGATATTTAAGTATTAATATATTTATTAAGATTTTGTATATTTAATAAATTTTGTATTTGATTTTTAAATAGAATTTATTTCCTACATGAACTTAAATTCTATTACATAAACACATTAAACTAACTTTTAAAAAATGCACTTTCACTGAAAATATTGTAATTTTACATAAAAATGAAAAACTCGTTAAGCCAATAATTGGATATGAAATTTTTAAGTAGAAAATTTATATATTGAAGTTTTGTTGATTACCAAATCGGCAGTGAAATTAATTTTTAAAATGATCTGAAATACTTGTTTCATGTAAAAATTGGTTATAATGATATACACTAAATAATGGTATACACTAATGATATCAGGTTAGCGCCCCCCCCTTTACACTCATTTTCTTTAGCTTTTTTCTCTTTGCTTATTGCATGCAACATATGAGATCTCTCTCATAATAAAATAAAGCACGAAAGAAGAACCGTTATGTTTTATTTTCTATTCTGCTTTATTTTTACAAAGAATTCGTTCACTTATTTTGGGTCATCAGATTAGTAAATTGGTAATTATAATATGTTTTATTCCAATTTCATTACTTTCAATAATAAAATTCAAATATTTTAAAATCCTTAGCAATGATTTAAACTGGGACCCTCTGACTAGTTGTCTGTGTAGCATTACTTTCCATCTTCTACTTACTATTTACTTGTATATATTTTTTACAAGAAACTTAGTAAATTTACCAATTCTTTTAACTGCAAATTAAGCAGTATTTAATATATATTATATACACTAGTCTAAGCCGGTTCAGTTACGACACTCCCAAATGTATTACAAATACATTTATTGCATGTACTTCTTCTATTACCCAAGCACAACCCGGCAGAGTATCTCTTAGTCAATCACTCCCAACTGCAGTTCAGTTATTATTTTTTATGATTTTTGGAACTGCCTGCAATATGCGTTTTGCGATTTTCGCTTTGCCTTTGCGTTTTGTGTTTTGCACTTTGTTCGGCGAAGACTTTTTGACCCAAACTGGGGAGGTTATTAAAAGGCATAATTGAATTTCTTGCAAACAGTTGTTTGTTTGTGAAAGATGTGGCCTGAACATGCAAAACGACAACAAGGTTTCCAGGGGTGGCGACTTGAAGGGGGCGGGAGGGAGAGAGTGAGAGAGAGGGAGGGGTAACGGGGCCTATAGCCGTGGATCCGGCTGGCGCTGAAATTTTGAAAGTATGAAAAAAGCAATTAAAACTGAAATAATGAATTCTTTCTTTGCAGTTTGCCATGTTTTCTGTCTGTTGTCTGCTGTCTCAGTGCTGGGGACTGTAGCGGTACTGGAACGGGAACGGGGGAACGGGGGAACTGGGGAACAGAGCTTAAGGTTGAAGCGTGCTCTGGTTGGTTGGCTTGGGTGAAGGGATCGGCATTGGAATCGACCTCGGAGCCGAGCTGCTTGGCCTGAGCTGATTAGCATGAGGCGTAACAGTTTATAATTGCAGCCACATTTGACGGCGCGTCGCAATATGCCAAAAACGAGCGCTTATCTTGCCATCAGAAAGTTGAAAAACTTTTACATCCCCCTCCATTTTTTTTTCGGTGGTTTCTGTTTTTTAATAACAATCATAAAAGTTGTTGCACAAATGTTTTCCATTTTGTCAGGCGTTCGGTGATTAGCTGAAAAAGGAAAGAGCAAAAAGAAATTAAATAAAAAAGAAAGGAAAAATAAATATTGTAATACCAAGTTCGCTACTAAAAAGGTTGGGATTATTTTTTAGTTATCATATTCAATTTCTAACAATAGCTTCCAAGTCTAAATAAGCCTTAAAAAATAACATTAGATACTCGAGTGCGACTTTTTAAATATTTCAAATTATATATGACCTATTTTTCAGAAATGTTTTTCCGTCAATTAGACACATCTACACACAAGTTTTGGGCATAGGTGTGTGTGACTGTGTGTGTGTGTGTTTTTGGCGTCGGGTCATTAATTTTGATCATGCCCAAATATGTGTCAGCCAGTCTGTCAGTCAGTCAGTCCGCCGTGGGGCGCGTTGCCACCCAGTCAGTCCAAGTTTTCCGCTTCCATTTACAGTAAACCCAGCCTACAAACACACACACACAGGCACACTCAACCTACACTGTATTCAAATTAGGCAAGGCGCCTTTCCCAACCCCAAACAGAACCATTCACAAACCCTTCGCATTTCCCTCTTCCTGTCCAGCACATGTGCCACTGTGTGTGTTTGAGTGTGCTTGTGTGTGTGTGGCGGAATTTTCTAATTTATTTTTTAGCAAATGGTTCAAGGCCCTTCATGTTTTACATTTCAAGTTCGAGTTTTTGCCGGCGCCACACAAATTGTTAATGGAAATTCACGCGTCTCGAATTATTGATTTTCAAACACTTGAGCAACTTTTCCGCTTTTCCCCGCCTAACGCCACACCATTGACAGTTGAATTGCACAAATTGAGACGGTGACGATTAATGGCCAAGGTCGATGCTAAGTTTGACAGCTCATTGAGTGAAAGGAGCTGAAAAGGTTACTTCAACTTAAATTTGCAGTACTTTAAAGAGAGTTAGAAACTGTCCTTAAAGCGGCACTGCAGCGACATCTGGCGAGAGTATGGTTAAAGATTTAAGTGGAAATAGTTTTCCTATTCCAGTTGGAGTTTTCCTTATATGCTTTTCGCACTATTTCCAATTAGCTGCGTTTGCGAATGGAAAGTTGCAATTTTCTCTGGACACAAACCGGGCTGCATGCATTGCGTTCCAGCTGAATTGTAAAGCAGTGCACGCGCAACTGCTTGCTAGGAATGTTGACACAGGCACTGCTTGCTTTAGATAAATTCTATTTCTTTGCTCAGCGTAGAAAAATAGTAAATTTAAAATATAAACATTAAAAAATATTTAAAAACATTAAATTAAAATTGTTTTTAAAATTAAATCAAGAAAAGCTTGCGCCATGTGAATTGCAAGAAATTTGTGTCAAATTTAAACTGAATTGACGTAAAAATTGGGTTCTACTTTAATGATTCGTCACATTTTTATACTCATTTAAAAATAAATTGCTACCGATTTAATATAATAACTCTTAATACAGGCGTAGAGGTGATAGTTCAAATGTGAAGCCAATAAAAAAATTTTAAGCTATTTTAAGAATTTATAACAAGTTTTTATATGTTCATTTATAAGCTTAAAATTCAATTAGTTTATTAGGAATATATTTTTAGCTTATGTAAATTAGTGAAATTAATATATTTATAAAATGCAGTTTCATTAAAAAAATCTTTAAAGTCTTACCGAAAACTAAGCCCAAGTTCTTACATTTCCCAGTTGAACCTGTTCAGGAGGACATCCTTAAGAGCGTAACTAAAGCATTGTTGAGTTAAATGTTGCTATTCAGTTGCAGATTTAAAGACCTGACTCTGATTCGCATTTGTTTAATGTGGCCTTGATGAGGTAAACTAATTAAAGCGGCGCTGATTAGCAGCGGCAAGAGCAGCGACAGAAAAACAACTGGAAACTATGCAGAATAGGAAGGAACATGCAGAGTTCTCCCAGATAGACCAGATACAAGTGACTGCCACATTGTTCACACGCATAATGTGGGCAAAAAGGATTTGGCGGCGCGCCGCAGGACGATAATGAACACAAATGAGCAGAGCGAAAGGAGTTTTTGCCAACGCTCATGAAATGGCAAACATTTGCCAAAAACCAAACACATACAAACAAGTATATATAAATGTATATATGTACTTGGGATAGAGAACAATGCGAAATGGAAAATGGGAAATGCCGGCAGACCTGTTGGTCCTGTTTGGTTCGCCTGCAGAAGGATACGACCTTGGCGCAATGGTTCAAGAGCAAAGAACAGTCATCCAGCCATTTCAGTGAGGCATTTATAGAATTTGACTCTATATCTTTTGTTGCAATCTGATTGATTGCTGTCATGCGGCTGGCAAAGAAAAAACCCGTCTCGGTGAATACATATATATATTTTTTAGGGGACAGGAGTTTAGGGGCTGAAAGCAGCTGCCAGAGCTGGAAGAAGAAGCCGAGCAGCGCCGCCATTTTAAATTTACACATTTTAATCTTAATTTTTTGGTGTAGAGTTTAAATGCTTTAAAGTGTCCCTTTTTGGAGGGGGTGGAGCCACTTTCCTTTTTGCCCCACCAGATTAATCAGCAGACTAAGTACACAGCTTGTGGTCTTGGACATGCGCAACAGGACCTGCAGCAGCCAGAGGGAGAAGGACATATCACAAAGAGCTTTCACAGCCAAGAGCTTTTTTATATCACTGCGTGTATGTGTGTGTTGTGCACATAAGGAAGTGTGTGCGATGCCACAAGCAAATCAAAATGGCGTTTTAGTCAGAGCACCACGTATTTGAATGCTCCTAATGATGGATACACTCAGCCAGCTGTTGTCCTTGCAGCAACTGCGCCTAATGACTCCCCAACCAAACCTCCAGTTTCAGTTCCACCTCCAGCTTCACTTTGGCCGCCATCTTGTCGACTAAGTAGCTCGGCGGCTGACAGCTGAGACGCGTTTATCATAATCAAATGTGGATGGACTCGTGTTGCCGCAGACAGTAGTGACACTGACACTGACACTGCCACTGGGGCAAGCAGAAAGCCATCAGCTGCAACAACAACAGCTACAACTACAACACCATCGACATCAACTAAAACAACACAGCACAAAAATTGGGAAATTAATTTAAATTGCATTTTGATGTAAATGCATCTTTCAACGCATCGCCAACTGCAAACTACACTCGGAAAATCGAAAAATTTCAGAGGAAAATAAACAATTTCAAGAAAATCAATAAATAAACAACAAAGCAATTATATTACTAGATTAAACGTCCTTTAAACTTGTAAATATTATTGTTTAACTATAAGATAAGAAGACTTTTTAAAAAGCATAAAATATTTCAAATAAAACTTCAAGAAAAATGTGAAGAAATTTTAATGATTTTAAAAGCTTTTATTATCTTTTTAAAAGTAATATTTTAAATCAAAGCACTGCTTAAATTAAAAGCCAAATATTTTATATGAAAACGATATTTTATTCAATCATTTTTAAACTAGAAACATTGTTGTGAATATATATAGTAAGCAAGTACACAGATTTTTACAGCCTATATATAATTCATAAGTTTACAAGCAATCTAATTAAAAACTTTATTACTACAACTACAACTACTACATTAAATTATTTATTAGATTTTTATTGAACAAATATCCTAAAACACTCTAAAAAAATACAGTTTGTTTATAAAGACTTAAGTGATTTCATACGAAGGGTCTCTGAGAAGTGCAGACTTTATTTTTAGAAAACTCTACATTTTTCAAGAATAAAATATATAAAAATAAATTAAACACATACCATATTACTAAACTTTATACTACCAAATTGGCTTACTACCTTTTTAGACTAGTTTCCTATACATATTTCAGTATCGATTATATATAACTGTATATTTTTCGAGTGTATTTGGTGACTTGGGAGTGTGTGCTCCAGATTTGTCTTTTAGTTATCGTTTGCTCTAAGTAGCTGCAACTTTGGCGTTGTGTGTTTGTCCTAAATGGCGTACATTTATCAAGTGCCTCTAGTAGCAACTGCCCAACTGACTACCCTACCCCGACAACCCCCCTTACAGTCCCTTCCCCTGGCACATTACTTCAGTTGCAGTCAGTCTCTTAGCCGGTTCAGTGAGTGCGTGAAGAACTCAAATTGCAAGGTATTAACGAATTGTCGTGAGCTGCCGAGGATGTGGATGTGGATGAGAATGTGAATCTGGATGTGGATGTGGTTGGGGCACTGGAATTGACCATTTTTCTTGGGTCGATGGCACTGAGTTTAATTGAAAACTGTTGCAGTTCCGTTGCAAGTAGCACGCTGCATGTTGCACGTTGCACATAGTTTCTATGCCCACATTTAATTTGAAAATTCCTCTAGTTTCTTTTTTTTGTAGTTCAGCATAAAAACAAAACTACAAACGCTGCTGATTGTTTGATATTAAAAGCGTGTGTGCAACAGCAACCACAACAACAAAATCAACAACAACAGCAATACGAGCAACAAGAAGAAGAAGAACAGCATCAATATTAACAACATGCGAGCGATGATGAAAAATCGCCTGCAACATGTTGGATGCTGCTGGGCAGACTCTGAATGTAGCTCCCTCCCAATACCCATCCCCTCTCCCTCCACTCCCTCCCTCCACCGCCACCTTCTCCTAGTCCAATTCCGACTCCGATTCCGGCTCTGGATCTGTGGATGGAGTTGGAGTCGGCTGCCCGCTGGCAGCTCCGACATCAACTCCAATTACAGAAGTACACGCAGGCGTCTCTCTTATGATTCCTAGTTTTTCTTTTCATTTTTTATAATTTTAATATGGGTTCCCTCATGTCGTGCGGGCTGTATAAAAAAAATTATAAAAACACTAGAGAAACTACCAACTGCGTGGGGAAATTTGGAACCATCTGGAAATCAAGTAGACGCAATGACAACGCAGTTTGGGTGTACTATATTCCCAAAGAGATTTTCAAGGGTTTAAAATAAAAAATTGCTGTAGAAATTCTTAACTAGAAGCTTGCTAAATAATTCGAATTATTTAATTATCAGTTTGAATTTATCTTTATTATGATTATATATAAATGGTTTATAACATTTAGTTTTTATCATTGCGATTTAGTACTTGAAAAGAATTCCATTCAGGACAAGTTACATAAACAATTAAACTTACACTAATAAATAAGTTGGTATTTAATAGGTCTGAATAAAATAATCAATTCGTTTAATTCTTATTTAAATGATGGAAGACAAACTAATTATAATATACAATAAATAGAAAAATATAAATTGCTTTTGATACAAACATTTCGAATTATAGACAAAATAATAAAACTATTGTAAACAAATATATAATATTTTAGTAAATGAAAAATAAACAATTTAAATGTATTAATAGATAAAACTGTATTTAAATAAAATTATAATGTATAATATATTTAACAATTTTCAACTGCAAATTCAAGTATTTTTCAATAAACCCTGTATAAATTTAAAAGCAAAATACTCAAACTGCTCACTAAACCAGTCCCTTAAAGTCCAAATAAATCGTAAGAAATGCAAATTTGCTTGTCACTAAAGAATATTGATAACCGTATCTGTATCTGAATCTAAATTCCTTGTTTTGCTCATTTGGAATTTGGTAGCAAAAATACGAAATTGATTTTTAATTAAGGCATTTAGCCAAATAACTGAGACTCCGCTGCGAGAAGTCTCGAAATTCAGACCCAGCCCAAAAAGCCGTAAGCTTAACCGTAACATGAAACCGTATGAATCATAAGAAGACCGCGATGTCGCCAACCAACGTGATCAATAAATTTAAGTTTTGTTTAAGATACAAATTCAGATTCAGATACAGAAACCGATACGACCGATTCGATAACGACTTCAAAGCTCGAGTGCAAACGAGCTCATTTTAAAGAGATGCAAACAAAGTCAGGTGTGGAGAGTAAGAGAGGGGGTAAAGTTAAAGGTAAAAGATACAGAAATAAAAACCATTTGTCGGTAACTTTTTCTGGTGACTTTCTGTTTACAGTGCTCGCTGTAAAATTTCGAACGCAGCCAATAAAAATGGAAATGATGGCGCACAGAGAACGAAACGTTTATAAAATAATAATGCGAAATAATAATGTGACGGTGATTTAGCGGAACAGCGCCACGATTGAATACAAATAAAGTGCCCAAAACTGGGCGGGGAATAGAATTGGATACAGAGAGGGGGAGTGGGAATAGGGTGCTTAGGGGGTGAGCGGGACACACTAATCTAGGATGATTTCAGCCTAATCTGGAGCAAAAAACAACACAGCTTCTGGATGAGAGGGAGGACAAAGACGCTTTGGCGTTGACGCTGACGTTGACGTTGAAGCTGCTGACGCTGACGCTGGATTTGAGTGGCAGGCAATCATCTGCCTCGTCCAGCGTCCAACTACCTGTTTCTCTGCTGTTTCTCTTTGCCAGCTGAGACTGGCAGCCGTGTGGAGCCGCCGCCATAGGCCGTTGGTCCAGGCCATGCGGCACCCCCTGAAGCATAAATCAAAGCTGGAGGCGTGGCCTCGCATAGGTGCGACAGAGCACGACTCGTTTTCGAACATGCGCACACAGCGTGCGTCTCGCTTGCGCGCACAGCGAGCAACCAGAATGATTTACAGTTTTCGAACACACAGACGCGCACTAACACACGCACACACACACACAGAGTTCGACTGTGGACTCCACCGCGCAAGGCTCTGCTCAGCGCTGCGCTGCTCTGTCAAACGTGAATCGAACGTGGCGCACTCAAGTACGCCAGCTGCGCGCTCGGTAACCGGTTAACTGTTAAACTAACTGTTACTGTCTCTCCCACAGTGGAATTTAGTCGTGTAACGCGAGTTGCAATCCAACCGATTGGGTTCAATCAATCAGACAACTCCACCAGGCGACGGCAAAAGCCCCAACAACTGCAAGTGTTATGGAATATTCTGTGAACAAATTTATAATTTATAAAAATCTGCTAACTAACGGATAAATTAGTGGAACTCAGGCCCAAGGATAAATGCAATATTAGAGTAATAAACAACTCAAGTAAAAAGCCTTAAAGCTTAAGAAATGCCAATACAATTGGAGAGTGCTGCGAAAATCGAGTAAACTTAACGAGCGCTCAAAGTGCATAAAAGTTCATGAGTGTAATTAAAAAAATCAAATACAATATAAAAACTAAGTGAAGTGCTATAATCACATAATAACTCAACTTTGGATTCCATTTTACAACTAGCAACCTATAAGGTAAGTCTCAAAATTATGAGTAAGGTGAACAGGTGTTAAGGCAAAGGTATAGCAGGAAAGGTTTTAAATTCAAAACCATTTGATAAACAAAAATATTTGTCAAATTTAATAAATGTAATTTGGCAAAATATTCATTCAAATCCATAAATCTTCATAAAACCTGTATATTTATTGGCAATTTTGCTCAAAATAAATGACCCTAAAATCGCTTAAAACTAACCTTTTAACACCTTAAAGACTTTGCGGTTGTTTTTCTGTTTAAACTTTTCAACTGAACCAAACTTTCTCGCTGTTATCACACTTTTCGACTGCACACAAGCACACACACACACACGGGAGAGCTTTGTTCGAAATTCGAATATTTATTGTTTCAAGCAATCCCATCACACGCCGTTTATGCGAGACACACGAACAGTGTGTGTGAGATCAATAAGAATATTTCGAAATAGAATGAGTTCGAACGCAGAGAGCGCAAGTTATTCGAACTGGCTCTCTTTCGAACTCACACGTATACGAAGCAACACACGGACACGAACTCACACACACACATACTTGCGGCTACACATTTTTGCGTCCGCAAAGGTAACAACAGAACAGCAATGGCCATGTGTACGAGTGAGTCAGCATGCAACCGCATTAAATGCTGTCTGACTGCTCTAACATGCATGGCCAGTTCGAAATTGTTGTTTTTTTTTAGCTTCAGCGCGAGTGTCTAATGAATGCACTCGAATGGATGTGTGCTTGCTGTATGTAAGTGAGAGAGTGAGTGTTTGCCTATGTGTGAGCGCGTGTGTGTGTGAGTTTACTTGCTCGTACTCGCAGCTACAATTGGCGGCGCTGGCGCTGCGCGTAGCATGAGTTTTTTATTGATGCTCAGATATTTGAATTATGCCCGAGCAGTCAAAGTGAGACATTGGCGCTTCGAGCACGTATTCGCGGATACATTCATTCGAGAACCGATACAGCAAAACCAACAGCAACAGCAACAACAATACAAATAGAAACAGAAACCGAAAACTTTGGCCCTAGCCAAAAGCAATTCATCAATCCGTCATAGCAGACGCGCTCGCTTCGCGAATCGTGCGGCTCTCAGTGTTTAAGATACAAATACAACAATAGCGAACATCCGTTGGATACATTTACAGATACAATTGAATGAGACTCAGTGCTGACTTTGAACGATAATAACGAAAGATGGATGGGCAGCAAAGTGTTTTCACTGCCAGTGTTTTCATCGATGACGTTTAAAATACTCAAATACTCAAACATTCGCGCTGATGGATACCATAAACTCGGCATAAGCTCAAATCGCGAATAACTGTCTCCGTATCCGTCTTTGTCTCCTAATGAGATACTATCGCTATAATCGATTCCAACTAGAACTGTGACAAATTGTGTGCATGCCCGTTGCGGCTAATTACGGCTAAAAATCCGCCAAAAGTCAAAACAAGTGAATTAGCAGGTAAATTTTTGTTAACCCCGTTACACCTCAGGATGCAAACGGATTAACTTGAAAATATGCGGGTCCAAATGGCACTGGCAATTAGCTTAAGGCCATCTCTAAAGTGATCGCAAACTGTTTCCGTAAATTGACAGTAACATTTCCGTTTCGTGCAGTGTATTACAGTCAAATCACTTCCATTTGTTCAAAACTCTCACAAATTGCAATTACCGTCGGTTAAATTGTTGTTGAGCGAACGCAATTCGTTTCTGGAAAATTAAATAAATTTTGTTCAGTAAACAGAGGTAAACAACAAGTTGATAAAATTAATCACAAAAAACAAGCAAAAATAAAGTTTTTTTGTAACTTTTATTTACTTAATTGTTTGATTGTTTATTATTATTTATGTTAATTTTGGTGTGTGTGTAAAATTTGTGTAAGCTTTTTCTGAATATACTTTGATTAATATGAACATTGTTTACTGAATGCAAAGGTAATATGTATATATTTATATCAGTTATTTAGATAACACTATAATATTTACATCCACAAAAATCAATTTTAAGCAGCATCAGTCTATTTATCTTATGAATAAATCACATATTAAAAGAATAAATTTTGCATAGCTACAAAGACTTAAACACAGACAGTCAGTCAGATATTGAAAAATATTAAAATGTATCCAGAATATGAGCAAATATTTATTATTGTTATTAAAACGAGTAAAAAATCGGAATATCAAATATGAATTCCAAACTATCTTCTCAAATACAATATTGGATAAAATTAATTTATTGTTTGTATTGTTATTAATTTTTAATTTTCATTACTCCTAGTTTTTTTTTTTACATTATTAAGTTCTTTGCCTAGAAAGTATTTGTCATTTTATTTAGAATTTAAAATTTGCTTTCTGTAGTTTATGGATATAATTTAACTTTTATTTAGGAAACAATGCCAACTGATACACATAATTTTATACAACAATTGATTGAAAAGTGGAGTATTATTTTTTGCAGTAATTTGAATAATATATATAAATAATTATTATTAATTATTGATGAATAAAGCAAATAACAATTGTTGCTTATGTTTTAAAGTTTACAATATGTCCTAGTTTATTTCATAATTCACTTTTCATTTTATAAAATTCCAGCATAAATTTCTTTTAATTAAATTAATGAAAAGTGTTTGCTCCACTAATTTTACTTAAACCTACCCACCGAATAATCTTCTAATCGAATTGAAATATTAAACAGTGAACCGTTAGAGACTTGAATTAAATTAGTCAACTCGCAGTCGAGAATATTTTCTATTTGCCATATTTCAAGGGCTCTTTCAATTTGCTTTTGTAGTGTTCCATTTTTGTTTTTGTTTCATTTTTTTTTTTTTTGGTTGCGTGCGCGATATCAACACAAAGAATTTTCACTTCATTAAAACGAATGCAGCCGTTTTTGAAATAATTAAGAGCCACAAAGGCGGAATGTCACCGCGAATGAAAAATGTCTAACAAGCAGCCAAAGCGAACTACCTACTCTACCAATACCTATATATGTGTATATACTACTCTTAATATATACAATATTATCAAACACATAGTGTTGTACATAGAAATTGCGTGGTTTGCTTTTGACATGCCCTATTCGAGCCTACATTGGCATATCTTGACTTGCCTCGGTCTTAACCACATGGAAGTCATGCTGACCCGCTCGCTGTGGGCGCAAACGAAACTGAAATTTTATTTTATTAAAATGTGACTACAAACTGCGCCCAGAAACTGGCTAAAGACGAGGACGGAGAACGGAGGACGGAGGACTGAGGGCAGAAGACGCATTGATATGGAACTGAATTAGGGTACACTCTTTCGCTCTAGGTACACACACTCACACACACTCACTACATCAAAAGACACACACATGGTTGGGAAAATCGCCACTTGATGTAGGTCACTTTCATTTGCATTTGCCTCACTCCAAACTCTCGGAGGGTGGTCAAAAGTCAGATCAAAGCACTACCAACGGCACGTTGCATAATGTGTCGACACAAAGGCTGCTGCCCGTCGAGTTAATTGCACTCACACACAAGCACAGCGTCTTTAATACGAGTCTAGTTCCAGTTCCAGTTCCAGTTCCAGTTCCGAGCTCTATGCCTTTTTTAGAATCGCGAGTTTTGTTTGACTTGTCAGCACTTTTATTTATGCCATAAACATTCGCTTGGAGCACACATTCATCATTGGCAGAGGGTCTCCCCTACCCCAGCCCCTACTCCCCTCTACCCCTCTCTGCACTCCCTGCATAATGGGGCTGATGATATTTCAGCTTTTCTTGCCATATTTATATTTATAAATCAAGCAACTACAAAGTACCAAAAAAATGTATGAAACACGCAAACTTTGCCGCGACAAACAGCCAAAACAACAACAACGAAACTATAAGCACTACTTCGTTGTTGTTGTTCCTATTGTTGTTTTTTGTTGTTATTGCTTAAAAAAGTCGTTGATCTATTGAGGCGACGGCAGCCATTTGCAACAACTTGTATTTGGGATGTGTAGGTACAATAAGTGCCGGGACACATTTATTTTCCACTCCGACTCCAACTCCAGACCTGCCCTCTTCTCCTCCTTCCAGCTGTTCGATTCGAGTAGACGCCAACATAACATCCTTGGGAATTTCCATGCCCTAAAAGCTGATAAATTCTGATTTATTTTTGTCTACTACAGATTTATAATAGTTGGCATATTTTTTGGGCAAATACCAAACACAAACTCTACATAAGCAGACACTTGAAGCTGACGAGGACTAAACCATAAAAATTTGATTTTTTTTTAAAAAGAATTATAATTTTTATTATCATCATATCAGCTTTTATTTAAAATTTATTAATTGAACATTTTATATATAATTTTATAACATTTTGCGGTTTTAATGTGCTCTTGTAAATTGATTTTGCCAAAACTTAAAAATCTATAAATATTTTTATTTGCATTAAGTTGTTAGTTTTGGTAAAAATTATATTTTTTATTATATTCATAATTATTTGTTATTTAGCTTTTCACTACCAATAACTTCAGAACATTTTTATTTAATTTATAAACCTAAAGTGTCTTTCTTATTTTTGTGTTTAGACGATATTATTTATGAGAACATACATATATACATTTTATTTGCAAAATAAAGAGCCAATGACGTAAATTAAACTTCTAATTTAAAAATAAATTTAACAAGCTCTAAGTATATTTAAAACATTAACCTTAGTAATGAAAATTATATTTTAAGTATAAAACTTTAGTCAATGAGAGTTTTAATTTTATTTATATATGTGTATATGTGTATTTCTGTCTGTGTTTCGTTCCCATTTTGTGGCCAGATGACCCAATTAGTGTTTCGGTAGTGGTCCAGGGATAATTGCATGTTGCACAACGGCGTTGTCCTTGACCTTTGGTAAATGTCATTATTTATAGTTTTTGACAGATACAACTATTACATAACAGATCATAAATTATGTGTTAAAGAGCAAACCGCAAAAACTCGAAACTACAACTAGTTTGAGTACGTGTCAAAAGGTCAACAATGGCCGCTTGCAGTGAGGATTTGAAATAGGATCGGAATTGGGATCGACAATGGACGCAAAACACGAAAAACCAAATCAAAAACTCATAAAAATTATGAGAACCACAACCGCAACAGGCGACAAAGACGAGGGTTAAAACGAGAGCAAAAGAGAGGCACAAAGACAGAGACAAAAGGAAAGAAAGGGAAGGCGAGAGGGAGATGGAGAGAAAAACAAACAAAATAATAATATTTATGACTACTTTTATGAGGTGCTTACAAATTTTTATGAGTTTTTAATGGGCTCACTTGCAGTCGTGTGTGTTTGTCGTTGCTTTTGGCCCATTGTTATGGAAAGAGACGGACAGAGAGTGCAAGGGGGAGAGAGAGGGAGACAGTTAGATGCCAATGAGTGTGACTGCGCGTGCGCAAATACCTTTTAGAATTGTAGCGTCCCTGGTCGGAGTCTCGGGCTCGAACTCGAACTCGGGCTACGACTGCGGCCTGTGGCACTTTTTAGAAGCGGCGTGTTTACATATACACGAGCTACGCCCATGTTGACAACAAATATTAAAAATTATGATTTATGGCCTGGCCCGGAACCCGACAACAACAGCAACAACTAGAAATCTGTAATGGCGACGCTGTCGAAGTATACAACAACGATGGGCGACTACAACAGGGCGACATTTGTTAAAGAAATAACTGCTTAGGGTTTTGTTCAGTTCATAATTAAGATATGGTTGCCCCTAGCAGATGATGAAGTGTTCAAAAATGGTTGAATCTTAACAGTTTTTGTCTTTGTGGTTGAGAAAAAATTGGTGCTAGTTTTAGGTGGGGTAAGTTAGAAGTTAACCAACAAATGTGTTTATTATTACGTAAATTAGTTATAGGATTTTCATAAAATTCTGATAGACAAATGAATTTGAAACTGGTTTATAACCGTTTAATAACAGCACTACTTTTGGACAACCTCAGCAAAGTATGTGTTAGGTTTATTAATTGGTAATTTTAGTTTATTACATTCTTTAATCAAGAAAATACTTTGTTTGAAAATTAAGATATTAAAATATTATAGTCTTTATTAGGAGTTTAGCTGCCTCTAGATATTTTCTATATTTCCAAACACTTTTACTTCTACTGCCAATTACAGAAAACACCAAAAAAGTCACTAGAAATCTAACAAATTTCATTGCTCCTACAGAATGCTCTTTAAATATCGATTATGCAAAAGTTAATCAACTTAATTACAATACGCTGAACAGCAGTCATAAGGTCAGGAGCTGAAACGTCTGCCATTGTATGTAAGTCCCTCAAGGAAGAGGCAAAGGAAACCCTTTTCAGCTGTCGCATTGGGTTCAATTGATTTATGGTGACACTGAGTTGCTGATGGAGGCAGGGAGTAGTGAACAGGGAATGGGAAAGGAACAAGAACAGGGAAAGGAAAAAGGAAAGTAAATTTAGGGAGTCTTAGAGCTCTGATCATGTGCAACTCAATTGCATTTTATTTACCTGTATCGAGCCACATTTGAAAAAGAAATTCGTTCTGCGGTTTAAATGCCCAACGAAAAATTTCACTCCCGTTCTCGTTGGCATATTTAAACAGTTTATACAAAAGAGGCCCGAGGCGGTACAGAAATTTAAACTGAGAAAAGAGAAAATGAGAAATTGAGAAAATGCGCAACCGCCACGCAGACGCCGAGACAAAGGAAACTCGCTCAGTTTTTGTGAGTCTCCCTCGTCTCGGAGTGGAGAGGAGATGTCGCTGGGCCAAAGAATTGCCATAATTTATGGCTTTCTTATGAGGCGACAATCAGCCCAAAGCAGCCGACCAATCTATAACAATATTTATATACACACGCACTTATATGTTGTTGATATTTTGAGAGAAAGGGAGAGAGAGAGGGAGAGAGCGCGAGAGAGAGCCCGCAAATTCGGTTTGCGTTTTCATTATTCATGGATTTAATTAACACCAATTGAACCGCTTATCGAGTCGACTCGTCGCGACTCTTTGGTAAACAATTTTCAAACTCGTATAATTTATGGCCCTTAAATAGTTAATTCTCATAAAGTGATGGCAAAGTAAACAACAAATTGTCGAATAATTTTAGAAGACTAACTCAAAAGTAGCACAAACTACAAGTTACTTTAAAAACACAATCAAAACTCTTTTCATTTTTTGTAGATTGCAGTTTCTATCATAGTTTTTAGCGCTGATCTCTTGGCTCTCGATGCTGCTAAGTCCACAAAGCCAATGGGGTCAATGCTGTTGTCTATAACTAAATCGCAGCATATAATTTTGATAATCGAACTGTTTTTGTATGTCGCAGTTTTCTACTCACTTACATTGGCAAACGAAATGATTTGGCCAAGGTAAGGAGAGACCGTTACAATTGCTTTTAACTGCATAATCGACAAAATACCCAGGGCCTCGAAGGCGAAATTTTCAATGTTCTGCGGCAAGTTTTGCTCATCAAATAAATCTCTGTCGAGCGATGAGCTTTGCCCCAAGTTCCTCCTTGCAACATGCTGCATGCCACCTCGTACCAGATTTTAACTGCAAACCCAGCCAGGTTAGGGCCAAATCCACAGCCAAAACTCAGAGCAAGAGTCAGAGCCAGAACCGATTTAATTTAAAGCTTCAACTCCTTTCATTTGGACAACATGCTAAAGGGTTAAATTGCCCACTGAATCAAAATTATTGGTTTCATACCAAGCAGCAAAAGAGTCCAAAATAAGCAAGAGAGGAAGAGAGAGAGAGAGAGGGGGAGCGTGTAGTATCTACAGTGCCCCCTCTTAAAGTTGGACCTACGTACTGTGTGCAGAGGTCGTTGCATTGTTTTGGGCAATGCTTTTCCTTCTTTATACTTTTTTTTAGCGGATTACTTGCACTGCACTTTTCGGCTTTAAGGCCTAAACAAAAGTTAAAGCCAAAACCAAAACCGTTTGCCTTGTTTCGTGGCTATCTCTTCGCGAAACAGCCAAATACAAGTTTTTCCTTCTTCTGCTGCTTCTTCATTGCCTTCTTCTCCTCCTTCTTCTCCTTCTTCTTGCCATTCAGTATCAGCGATGGTGTCCAAGCTGCAAGCGGCTCTTTCTCTCTGTTTCTCCGTTTCGCCGTTTTGCCGTTTCTCTGTTTCTCCTGCAAGTGCAATTCAAGTGTCCAAGCAACGAGAGTGGGCGGGTCAAACATTCCACTCAGTGTCGTGTTGTTGTTGTTGTTGGCCACACTAAAATTGCATGCAGGTAATACCAATGCTTAGCCATATCCGCGCTTGCCCATCGACTCAAGTGAAATTCAAACAGTTTCCTCCCCCTTTTTCCACTGCCCAAAAGACTCAACTTTTGGCCAACTACAAGAACTCTGCACTTTCTGCTTCTAACCTGTTCGCAAATAACTTTTATAATCATCCGCCAATGAAAATTATTAGCACTAAAATGCACTACAGTTGATTGGACAGCATTACATCGATTATTATTTAAAATATAAATAAAATAAAATATATGTTGAATGTATCTTATTTAATATAAAATCCAGATATCATTTGGGTTTCAAGCTTTGATTCTGAATGATAGTCAAGTTAAGTTATAAGGTTTTTTTTTATTAAAAAATTACCAAAAATTGAGCCAATTTTATAAGCTAAACTTTAATTAAATGTATGTAAATTATGTAGATTTCTTTTGCAATAATTTATTTTTTTTTTTGTGTTACAAAACTTTCTTATATTATGGAATTGTTGATTATAATTTTTGCAAGTTCATCTGCTAAGTTTTCAACTAATTTCCAACTATTTTTAAGGTATTTAAAAACGTATTTCTAAACATATAAATACTAAAAATTGTTCAATACTCAAACAAAATTTGTTAAATATATTTTAAAATTTTTCTATTATTTACTTAAAACCATTTCTATAAAGAAGATTTTTTATAACAATAGTTTTGTTAGTAAAAAGAATCAATCATGCTAATATATACCAAATTTATACCATACTACGAAGTCTATTCCATTCCATTCTATTCTATCTATTGAAAACACACCCACAACTGAGCTTAAAGTAAGACCGCTTAATGAAGTTATGCAAATTTCAACAAAATTTAATATGCAGCTAATGCAAATATTAAGTCAGAACAGAAGTGAGCTGTAGAGTAGAAATCGGTTAATGGGATCTGGAAAATAGGCGGGGATTAAGAGGCTACACCTAAAGCCAATACGGTATCAGGGCTGCTCATCTGTGTTACAGTGAGCACAGTGAACACTGGCTACATGTGAACCCGAACTAACCACAGCTCATACGCTTCTCTTTCATTTTAGATATCGATCTTCAAATATGGATCCCGACTGTTTTGCCATGTCCTCGTACCAGTTTGTCAACTCACTGGCCTCGTGCTATCCACAGCAGATGAATCCACAGCAGAGCCATCCGGGTGGCAATGCCGCAAATGCTGGCAATAGCAACGGTGGTGCAGGTGGTGCAAATGGTGGACAAGGTAACTCCGGACCAGCGACGCCAGGCAGCAATGATTACTTTCCAGCAGCGGCAGCTTATACACCCAACTTGTATCCGAATACGCCGCAGGCACACTACGCCAATCAGGCTGCCTATGGGTTGGGTGGTGGCGGTGGTGCGCCCGGTGGTGGACAGGCAAATCCCGATATGGTGGACTACACACAGTTGCAGCCGCAGCGATTGCTGCTGCAGCAACAACAGCAGCAGCAGCAACATGCACACGCGACGGCGGCTGTTGTGGCACAGCAACAGCAGCAGCAGCAACAACAGCAGCAACAGTTGCCACAGCAGCAGCAACAACACCCGCAGCAACAACAGTCGAGCATCAGCTGTAAATATGCCAACGATCCCTCAACGCCCGGTGGCAACAACAACAACAACAATAACAACAACAACAACAGCGCCAACAGCAATAACAACAACAACCAGTCTCTTGCCAGTCCACAGGATCTCTCCACCCGCGACATCTCCCCGAAGCTCTCACCCAGCTCCGTCGTAGAAAGCGTCGCCCGCTCCCTCAACAAAGGTGTCCTCGGCGGTAGTTTGGCCGCTGCCGCTGCTGCCGTCAGTCTGAGCAACAACCACGTTGGCGCTGGTGTTGGTGTCGGCGGTGGTAGTGGCAGCGGCGGTGGCGGTGGTGGCCCCGTCAATGTCAATGTCCCCATGCACAGTCCCGGCGGCGGTGATTCCGACTCGGAGAGCGACAGCGGCAACGAAGCGGGCAGCAGTCAGAACAGCGGCAACGGCAAGAAGAATCCTCCACAGATCTATCCGTGGATGAAGCGAGTACATCTCGGGCAGAGTAAGTAACAGTTCAATATGGTCACCCCAAACAATCGATAAAGTTGCCGAAATGTGGTTCCCAAACTTATATAGGGAAAGTAATCAGGTCTCAGGTCTCTCAAATATCCCACAACAAAAGTCTGGGAATTCCGACAAAAATCTAGTAGGTTGATTCTCAATATTCTTAAACCTGGAGTCCCCAAATGCCCACAAATTGCTCTAAGAAATACTCGTTATTTAATCGTCAGTTTTCTACCCGATATTGTCATTAAAAAAGTTTAAAAATCCAAACTAACTCCAAGATTTATAAACATTTATTGAAGCATTTTTTATATTCCTCGCTTAGAACCCTAAACATAAATTAAATCCCATTTATTTCTCCTTTCTGTACATAGATACACTTTTAGAAAACTCTATAAGTGCATTCTGTGATAATTGGCTACAAGACTTGTTCAAGTGACTTGATAATTCGAGAACAGATTCAGTTTGTTTGAGTTTTTCCAGCCAAACTTGAGTAGAGAATTTTATGAGTTACTTAAGTTAATCAATTATTCAGTCAATTGATGTTGTAAGAGCGGAAGGAGGAGGGCAGATGAGCTGAGATGAGAGGGGGAAAGAGTTTCCAGCACCAAATTGTCTGGCAAACTGAGCGCGCGGGTAGCATCTTGTCAAAATACATAAACAATAACAAAAAATTTCCCTCACACTTACACTTTCCCATTTTTCTTTGCTGGGCGCTGCGTGAAACTCGACCGCGAAAATCGCAGCGCGTGAAATTGTAAACAAATGTGCCTCCAATATGCCCGGTAAATCCCCCTGCCTCCACCCATGAGCACCCGCGGCTAATGCCGACAGACTCCCACAATAACTCATAATACCTATAGATACAGCTACAAATACAGTTGCAGATACTTTTGGACTACTAGAAAATCTCACACCTCTCGCTCCGTTTATATTTAAATTCTCCAAATTTCATGAAAAATTGTTGGGCATGAGGCCCAAGATTCTAAGCAACAAAAAAAAAAAATTGTGAACGAAAAATTGTTGAGCGATTTTTCATCATGTCAGTGATTTTTCTTTAGCATCTCCCTGTCTTTGGTTGGCACTCCCCCTCTCTCTCTCCCTTTCTCTCTTACTGACTGTCTCTGTCTATTATTATGCGCAGCTACTCTGACCTATTGACAGTTCAAATTGAGTCAAGTTATCAGGTGCATAAGTCAGCGGATTCTTCTAAAATTTATTGAAAACTTAAAGATACTTTTTTTTAGTTCTCAATCGAATGTCCGGCTGTCAACGATCAAATGCCTGAGTGCGCTCATTAGCGTGAATGTTTCGCAGTCGATTTAACGTGCAGTTGGCAAGTCTGGCTAATTGCAGCCAGTTGGCAGCACCACACACACACACACCCCAACACACACATAAACTTAATAACCTATTCGATATGCAATAATTGCAGTTCAAGCAAGGTGACAGGCCAAAATCACAACATGTCAGGCAATTAAAGAGCCGCTGAAAAGTGCCATGAACCGAGTGCATACAAATAAATACCATTCAATACCAAAACCAAACAATAACCAGCTGGAAAAATCGTTCATGTTATTGCCATTTGGTGGAGGAGAAAAACTCGTTTGAGTTCGCTGCAAAAAGCCAATCAATCGAG
Organism: Drosophila dunni; assembly: GCA_018152125.1. NCBI lineage: Eukaryota > Metazoa > Arthropoda > Insecta > Diptera > Drosophilidae > Drosophila > Drosophila dunni. The sequence continues at coordinate 16,158,387 of JAECXC010001917.1, read as the reverse complement.
TTTATTGTTATTTTTTGCTATATCTGTAACTCATGGCAGCCAATTTAGCAATACCAACAAACACTAAGCAAGAACAAGTGCCAGGCAAATGGTCTAAAAGGCAAGTGGGTAAAATAATTATAGAGTGGGGAGAGTGGAAGCCAACAGAGAGGGGAGAGGGAAAGGGAGACAGAGTGAGAGCGAATTGGCAAGATGCGTACACGTTTGTGGTAATTGAAGAACATGAATGGAACCCAATGAGATACAGCCATTCAGCCATTTTTAGCTGCAACCGCAAACTCATTTGTATGTGTATCTTAATTTGGAAGCAGACACAAGTGTCGGTTTGTATCTAATGTGCATGTATCTACTTTCATGCATCGTTGAGATCTAATTGCATTCCATCAGTTTTTTCTTTCTTTTCGCGCTGTTCCCTGAGTAGTCATGAATGAGCCAACGTTTGGCATTGCCAATTAGTGAGACGTATAACCCATGGTTTAAGCCATTGCCAGTATCAGCTAAGATTAAGCAAAAAATGTATCAAGAAATGATTTAACTACAGAGCAATTGGAAAGACAAACACAAACTCGTCCACTTCCGTTTCCACTTAAGCTGCCAAAATGAACCTATCGACAGCTAATTGGCTAAGAAAAGAAGCCAAGTCAATAACCTTTTTGCATATGTCCAAATTGGGTAGCAATTATAATCCGATTTTCTATAGTTTCTTGTTGTTTGCTTATCGCGGGGACGCTGTTTATCGTGTACAACTTAATTTTGGAGTGCAAATTTCTTCATTAAACCGCAATTCTGGGTTTGTGTGGTGTGCTACGAAAGCCATTTGAATGGTAATAAACCAAAAATGCAACCAATGCTGAGCGAGAAGAAGAAGAAGTGCGACCATAATGGTTATTTAGGTGCCAAGCGGCTCAAATACTAATAATAAAGAGCGTTGCAGAAAAATGGCCTGAGTTGCGGAGCAGGTTTGGCTGCATGTAGCTGCAGCAAGAACAGTCGCTGATTAAAATCCAACAGGAACAACAACAGGAACAACAACAACATGGCTGTTACAACAACAGCATGTTAACAATTATGCAAATTTGGGTGCATGTTGTTGTGCCGAGTGGAAGGTGCAACTGGAATATAACAACTACAACCACGTTGATTGCATATAATCACGTCAAATTTTATTTTTATATACGAGTATACTGTATATATATTCATCTATATATACCATACATTAAAATGAACTTAAACGCCATCATCGAGACGAGCCTCAATTAGACGCTGCACGAGAGATCGTCAGGCGAGAACGCGGGAATTCTGCGACACACCCCGCCCTGAAGCTACGCCCCTACTCCCTTGCCCCCTTAGCCCCTCTCCCACTCAGTTTGAATTAAAAACTTCGACATTTGCATATTGCATCTGGTTAAAAAGTGTTTTGTCTGAAACGAGCTCTGCAGAAGCTACATCAGCACGACAATAGATGTAGATACAGATACAGATACACTGATGGCTACACGACAAATAGAGCTATAGATACATTTAAACATCGCATGCAATCTTGTGAAGTTGAGTGCATTTCTCTAATTGACAAGACCAAAGCTGGCGACGTTCCAAACAATCATCAAAGATCTTTTTTTGCGCTTCATCATTCGGCCACGAATTGAAAGCTAAACGCATTGCATCTTTCAGATACTTTTACCTGCAGTCTCTGTAGGCTAAACTAAATGTCAAATGCTTATTAGATGCCACCGACTGCCACACACACACACACACGGCCACACAGTCGCACAGCCCCGCCCACTGCCCCCTCTGCCCTCAGCTACAAATTGTCAATTTAATAAAAATTTGTGAAGCGCGCCCAAAAAAAATAAAACAAAATTCTGACGTTGGTCGAGGGACAATTGTAGACGAACGCCCGACCGCACCCTAATTAGTGGGATTTTATTTATAATCATTTAAATAAGAGAAATTTAAAGCAATATTATTCATCTGGGTTGGGAAAGTCAGCCGTTGCTTTTCCCTCCCCCTTCACTCCTCTGCTGCATTTGCCCATTCTCCCAACCCGCCAAATGATAGGGTAATTACAATACCCATTACTTGCAGTGTATGGGGCTTATAGAATTTATAGGAATGTTTTTTGAAATAGAGAGTATTTCTTTTAGCTTTTACCAATCATCCTAGCGATAGTTATGGCTTAATCTCCTTAAAGTATGCAATACTTTATGTACTGCGAGAGGTAGAAATTTTAAAAAGATACAATGGGTAGAGTGAATCTATAAATGAAAGACATTAAAGTTAATATTTGTTGCTACAGACCTATAAAACCCTCCTCTAAATTGTATACTTAAATTAAACTTTAAATTATTAAAACCCTTCTTAGTTTAAGCTTAGACTAAAGTAAACCTACTTCTATTTATTTTGTTATAATATTAGAGCTGAAAAAGCTTTTAAGTTTTCGTTTTACTTGATTGTTTGGACTGTTGAACCCGAAGGCCACACTGGGATGCAGGATGTTATACAAAATTAATAGTTTGCAAACGAGTTGAATGCCAGATATGTACGCGATATGGCAACGATGGCTGCAAGGCAACAACAACGATAACACAGCAACAAGAGGAACCCTCTTGCTGTGTCTTCTTTTTGTTCTTGAACTGAGACTGAGTCCGAGTCCGAGTCTCGGACTTGGTCTTGCTCTGAGTTTTAAACTGGGTTTCAGTTTGCGTCTGGTGAGTTTGGCTGCTGTTTCTAGTGCCTCTTTGCGGTGGCTTCTGCACGCGGTGGCATGCAGCATCACCAGACCTGCGATCGCAGACCCAGTTGCATTCGCTGGTCAATTACATTTTCATTAACTTGGGACACGACTTTTCAAATAGCCACGTTTAATCATAATGATTGTTATTATTCCTTTTCCCCGATCCAACTACTTTCTAAGACCTCTCCCGTACACAATTTCATAAAAATAAACGTTCTGCACTGCAGAAAAGATGTAGAAACTTAGTGCAAGGTGCTGAAAGCATAGTATAAGACTATAAATTAATTTTGTAGGTATGGCAAAAGGTGTTTGGCAGACAGAGTTAGCGGTAGAGAAGCACTTAAATTACAAATATTTATAAATGTTGTACTCGTAATATTCCTGATTTTGCTAATGGGATTGCAACTGAAGCTGGCATTTCATTAAAATGTTGAATTATTACTAACAAAGCGTAACACTCTTGGCAACACACAACAGATATACGTATAGATACACACATGTATCTGTATCTGTATCTTTGTCTGTTTGTAGTCAAGCATATTGTGTAGATACGAATAGACAGTCTACTGACTCAACTGAGCTGCCTCTTGTCGCATCTGATTGTTCTTAATGAATTCTGGTCTCATTCATTCCTGCGGCTCGCAGAGCATGAAGTAAATTGTGTCGGATGTGAAAACTCATCACTTTGCTTGAATTAAAATTCATTTGCTTCGAATGCAGAACATTAGGGGTATTCATGACCTGACAAATTATAAAACATGAGCATGAGAAGCTACCTACAATCAAATCAATTACATGCTCAAAACTAAAGATACAATTTTAAAAATATCTTTATCTACGACGGGTTTCTTGTAGTTTATTTGTTTATAGGTCAAATCTAGAGGCAATACTCGTTTCATTTAACTTCACTTTGATAAATCTCACTCATCATATTGTCCAAATCAACATTCACATTTACCCAGACCGTAAAGCTTTCTACAACAACCGAAAAAAAAGATGAATGATTACTCGAAAGCGCATCACTAGAATTGTTTATAAGAGCCACAAAAACTTGTATGATGATGATGCCTTCAAGTGGCTGGCCACATTTTGGCCAAAGTTAATAAAAGTGCATAAAAAGCACGAGACACTAACAATGGGGGCTGCCCCCAAAATCCGAAAGATACAAAGAAAAAAACTAAAGGAAGAATGAAAGAATGAAATAAAGACCCGAAGAGCTAAAGAAGGAAAGAAAGAAACAAAGACAACAACAATGGCGCCACTAATGACTGATGATGTGCCAGCGCTGATAGATGCAAATACAGCACAGATACAGATACGGATACGTATGCAGCTACAGGTACACCTATATATAGATACAATTGCAGATGCCCGCCTGCAGATAGACAAATATGCACAGCTTTATTCTCAGTGTACAGTTCATTAGATACCACAGCTCTGAATTTTATTTCAACTCTGTGTTTATTTTGCTTTTGTTTAGAGAGCAAACAGTGCAGTGTATCTTGCAGATACATTTCGATTGCCGCTGCTAGCTAGTGTAAGGGGAAATTAAATTGCGAATAAAGCAAAGTAATTGCGATTTGAATGGTGAAAAAGTGCGAGTCATAAATTCAACTGAATGTCACGCCAGCTCTGCATGCGAATTTATCAAATTCAGGCGCAAATTGGCGCACATCTGCAAATTGGCACTGCCCGGCGCTGCCAGCTCCCGAATCCCCTACCCGTTTATATCCTTGCTCCTGTGCTCCGACTGATATCGTCCGAGATACGCATAGAATATTAATCTGCGAGCGCATTAACTTAAATGAAATGACGCAATCGAGATAAACGCTAGCTGCACAGTGGGCAAAAAGCGATAGAAATCACATAAAAATCAACTGTGGTAGCAGAAAAGTTTTATCTGGAATAACAAATCATAGTTGAAACGCTTTAAGCTTTGATTGACTGTAACTTAGAGATTCCTGGACAGTTACATACTCTGGAATGCACAGAAAAATCGAGTGTGCCCATAAACTTATAATCCTCTATTTTTAGTTGTTATTAAATTATATTTTTTAGCGTCTGTCCCTTTCCTTTAATTTGTGATTAAAAGTAGTTTATATTTTAACAACTTGCTCCACTGTGCCACAAGACGCTGCTTGAAAAACTTGTACAAAAAAGAGCTGGAAAAAAACGTGTAAGAAAAATACCAAAAGCAGCAACAGGCGGCACTCGGGGAGTCAAGTTTTAGCCGGAATATGGCCAGACTAAGCCAAGTGTGGCAAGCTAAGCGAAAACCATCACAAATCGCATACAATTCCAGATGAAATTGTGAATTATTAATGCAGGCGGCAAACTATTTGAGTAGAGTAGACAAACCCACGAACCGTTCCCCTTAACTTGCCCCCTTTAGCCTCCCTTCCCCCGCTCCTTTCTGTGCCACAAACCGCAGTACGTGAGCGGCCGCTTTTCCCCCTTTACTGCATTCGAACTGCTGTCCACCATTGAAAATTGAGTTACACACGTGTGTGTGTGAGTGTGTGTTTGAGTTCTGCCCCCGCTTGAGTATGCCAACATGTATCTGACAGATACTTTTGCAGGTATTTGTATCTGGCAGTGGTACGTGCAGCACGGGCTTACAATTTGTAGGTTAAAACTAAACACACACAGGTACACACTGTACACCTGAAGCCAATTCGATTTAAATGCCTGGCATTTCCACTCCGCTTTTCCGGACCATATTTTCCTATGTCTTGGCAGGACTTTTTCCATTTGAAAAGCTAGTTTTGTTATTTGCCGTTTCTCGCTGTTTATGGCGTGTTAAACGAGCCCAGAGTTCAGGGGGTCAAAAGCTAAAGCTCTGCAATGAAGACATGCCACGAGGCAGTGCCACAAATAAAAACTAAGCCGCCACAATCCCCATAAGGGGAACAACAAAATATGCAAGAGTGTGAGTGTGTGTAGCGATCCTGTTTGTGTGTGTGTGTGTGTGTCTGGGTTTGGGTCTGACTCTGGGTCTGGCTGCAAAATGACAGCGCCAATGCAATGGCAACAATTGCAATTTGTTCACAGCCCGCCCTGGGGCAACAACTGTAGCACCGTGGAGCATACACTGTATGGTGTACCCTGCCTTGTACAGTGGGACGCATTTGACTTACTTTACTTTCAATTTTTGCCTCTTTCGCTCATTCGCTGCACTTCGCGCTTCATTAAAAGGCGGGCGGATGCAACCAGTAAAATGCAGCAGTTACTTCGCTCTCCCCTCCCTACCACACCCCTCTCATACTCCTTTTAGTCGCAGTCCTTGTTCGTTGCCCTTGCCTGACGAGCAACAAATTTGCAGCTTGGCAACCAAACGAAGCGATGTGAGCAAAAAGTCAAAATTAAAAGATTTTTAAAGACACCTTTGTAGCAAGTTTAAAACTTGTTCCGCGCTTGACTTCACCATCTTCATCTTCATCATCGCCGTCTCCCAGTCTCAACCGCAGTTGTAGTCACAGCCTCAGTCTCAGTCTCAGTCTTAGTTGTTGTTATTTTTACCAAGTTTGTTGTTGTTGTTGGTTTTTTGCTCCAAGCTGTCCGCCATGTTGAATACTTTTGTTTTTCAAAACAAAACAAAAAACAGTCGCTACAAAGTATTTTTTTTTTTTTGTAGCCAAAATTCAAGTTAATTTTGCTTGTACTGTTGTTGGCTCTCAAGCAATTCCCCAAAAGTATCTACAGCTTAAATATCTATATTTAAATGCGAGTGGGTTGAAGAACAACCAAACAATCAAACAACCACACAAGCAAAACATAACAAAACCGGTAGACACTCAGCAGACTCTACCTGAAAGGCAAGATTAAAAAAAAAACATTAAATGCAAATCAATCAGTTTATGACAATGTGTTTTATCTGCTTAATATATGACGTAAAACTAAAAGCAAAGCAATCTATAGATAAAACTCTTATCGTTGAGCTACTACACTTTGTTAGCCCAAGCACTAGATAGACATTGGACACGGGGTGTGTCAGCAGCAGAGTGGCGCAGTGGAAGCGTGCTGGGCCCATAACCCAGAGGTCCGAGGATCGAAACCTTGCTCTGCTATGGTGTGAAATTTGCTTGTGAATTTCTTTTTTTTAATTTTTTAATACAATTTACAGACAATAAACACTTTTTAAAAATTTTAAAATTAAATAGGAATATTTTGAAAATATTTTCAAAGATTGATAGCAAATCTAAATTATATGTTGTTATTTAAATTAGTTTGCTACCGCTGTCATAATTGGCCCATTGATATTCTAATTGAACGTAAACTGGTTTCATTAGGCCACTATTCACATTTCTAGCTGTCAACACAATTAGCTAAGAAAAATGAGTTTGATTGGCCATTTAATGTATATTACGCAACGGAGTGCAAAATAATTGCATTTAAATGCATCATCAGAACCATATTAAATGGCAAATTAAAGTCCACCGCTGCTGGGCCAATTGGCCAGGAATGCTCTTGGCTGGATGTGTCTTTGATTGATCGCAAATGAATTGATTGCTAGTAAGAGATTGAGGTGTATTCTCAACATATATAATTGATGCTAACGCCATTTTGGCACAGTAGCCAGCAGTTAAGTGTGTATGTAGTGTGTGTGAGTTAGTGCATTAATAAAGAATTCATCACAATTACAACAATTGCCAGAGGATGCAATTTACAAAGAAAATTATTAATGGAAAGTCAATGAATTCTTTTTAAAATTCTGTTTTGTGCCTTTGATTGATTACACGCTGCTCGAACGAAGTCAGTTTTTTTTTTACTCCGCGCGCTTTTTGTCCTGGACATCAGGCAGCAGCGCCAGTCAAAGACCCCGGCACTTAATCATGCATACATGGCGAAAATAAGTCCAGAAGCCATTCAGAGATACAGACCGTGGTGGAGACAGGGGTGAAGTGAAGGAAACAGAGCTGCAGCGGCGTTCATTCAACTGCAGACGACAGGACACTCATTAAAAATGGGTGCACAGGTACCATCAAGCGGTGGGCCAGAACCAACCGGACCAGATCTGACCAGAACAGAGCAGTTCAGACCTGGCCAGACCAGACGACAGTTTAGACGCTCTTTACATGGCAGTGGCTGCCAACGGAGACGGGGCTACTAGCTTGGCCCAAACAGAGGGGCAAGAACTGGTTTTATGTTTTTCATTTTTCGCTGGCGCGTCAGCTAATTTATGTGCGCATGCGCACCGCTCTCGCTCCCTACTCGGGAGCCCCATAATTAACTGAGGTAGTCATTTTGAATTCGAACATGCACACACACACACACATGGTCACCCAAAGATACACACTCACACTATCACACACACCGTAAAACAGCATCAACAAGAGAAACAATCAACGAACGCGCTTCTGAGAGACCCTCTCCTTAAATCAAAGATAAACGATAATTATCTGCGCGAAAATGCGCACATAAATAATTTGCAAGAAGCCGCATTAAAATTGTATCTAAAAGATACGCATCGCTTGATAAGCACAAAACACATCACAGAGAGAACGAGCTCTCTGACCATGTCAAACATGTCCAGCTCCAGTTCATTTTCGGACTCGTTCCTTGCATCCCAAAAGAATAACGATTACAAGAGTTAAACAAACTTTAGCTGGGCCAAGAGAAGCTGTGGAAAAAGAAGCAGCCTGCGACGCGCCATTAAAATTAAAAGCTCATTAATTAAGCAGATAATTCATTAATTATATTTTCAACACAATACTCACAAAAAGGAGCCATAATTTGTTATTCAGCTCATTATGGGAACCCGGGGAGTTACGGGCTCAGGATGTTCAGCTGAGGTGGCAACTGTTTCGAATCGAAAACAATTATTACCGTTTCAGTCTAGCTGTTTATTGGGGTGGTTTCTATTCGGAACTTTCTTTCTTTGACTACTCCTGCCCTCTGGGAGGTGTGAGCTTCAGTCGCCACGTGTCTCCCGTGGGGGCTGTCCTCAGCTTAATCCCCCCAAAAGCACTTAACTTTCAAGTGGCAAATCAACCTGTTGATTCCGAATGTTGGGCAATTTGGGATTTATAATTGCAGTAAGCGGTAAAAGATTTACAGCCTGTTTAGGTTTATTAAATGTTAATTGAAATTTAAAATTAAACTAATAAAACTATTATGAAAGTAAAAGTAAAAAAGTGAAAATATTTAACACTCAACTTTTGGTCTTTAATCAAGTCAAATTCAAGAAATATTCCGCTTGAATATATATTATAATAATAGTTAATTATAAACTTATGTTTCAGACTAAAAATTCATAAAATTTAAATTATATTTTAGTTCATATATTAGCTAAATAATATTTACAACTAACTAAAACCCAAAAAAAATACCTTTTCTCAAACTTAAAGCCGATAAATGGTCCTTCAGGCATTTCTTTAGCAAGTGTTTGTGTTTTGGTTTCAGCTTTCAATGTGTGTGTATGTATGTGTGTGAACCGGAAACCATATGCTGCCGATTGGTTGGCTTGGCTTCTCTCTGAGGGTTCAGATCATTTAATTTGCTATGGGCATCAGCTGTTTGCACTGCACGAGAAGTTCAGAGCACATGATGTCATTTCAGTTGAATGGCTTTGGAAAAAAACATAAAAAAAAACGCTGAGAAATAAAGAAAAAAAATATATTAAAATAAAAAGAAATACATGCAAAGGCAGAGGAAACTATTGTTAATGTTATTTCTCTTTATTTTTTTTTCTGTTACTTTGTATTTTGTGCTGATGTTGTAGCTGACGAAACTGAATGTGTTCGTGTTGACAACGAACACGGAATATAAATTGAGAAATGCTTTAAAGCGAAATAATCAATTTACTTCTTGACATAATTTCCATTTTTCACAAAACCAAAGGCAGCCACGCGAGCGAGAGAAAATGCCAAAAAGACGCAGTCGAACAACCACAGCAGCAGCAACAACAACAACTTAAACAACGACAACTTGGTAGAAAAAGCCACGCACAATTCGCACACAAAACATGGCCAAAAAGAATACAATACATGTGGCTCCAAAATAGGCAAATGTGGGTTGAGATACAGGCGGCAGAGGAAGGGGGCGTAGCGGGGCACGTGGGGCAGCTGCAAATGCCAAGTGTTGCAGCAATTGCTACCGTTTGACCATTTTTTATGGCCATCTCTTTATTTGGGCTGTGATTAATGGTTGCCCACAGATACAGATACAGAGAGATACAGATACAGATACAAATACATGCATATAGATGCTTTTGAGCCTGTCGTCTTGACAATTGAGGTTGTAACTACGATTTAATAGCACTTTAATGGTGTGTGAACAACAAACAGCGATAAACCCAAACACCTGTTGTAGTCATATAGTGTCGCTCGCTTTCCCCCACTCTGTCTCTCTCTTTCTCTCTCTTGGCTACTCTCTCTTCATCTATCATTCAGCTCGAGTATTTGTAGCTCGTGCCGCTGCAACACTTTCATTATCACAAATGTCACATCATTTGTCGCATTGCACAAAACTGCCCGCTCATCATTTATCACCAAAGGAATGCTATGACTCCCTTACACACACACACACACTCTCTCTCACACACACACACACTCCTTAATAGCGAGCATATTTGATTAATTTTCCTTTTCCGAAAGAAATTAACCCGCTGCACATGTCGACCCCAGCGGCCTCTTTGACGCGCCCTCGATCGCCGTCTCAAGATTTATCTCTTCCAGTATAGCTCGAGCATGGCCAATATACCCCTCACCCTCTCTCGCGACCCCGCTGCTGCTCTTGTACTCTCCCTTTCCCTACAAACGCATTGTCTCGCACGTCGCAAGTTGATTTATTTATAGAGCAGTGCTCAAATCAAAATATTTGGAATTTATGTACACATTGTATTAAAATTATCCTTTGAAAAAAGTATCTTAAGTTCCTGAAAATGAATTTTTATAACTTTAATCAAATTATTTGACATGCTAAAATAAATATTTATATATTACTTCTTATAACCAATCCGACCTGACCCAATATAATGTTTTAAAAATGCTTAAAAATAATTGTTTACACACATTTAACTTATTTGGCATTAAAAACTCATAAATCAGCATTTACGATTATTGAGAAAAACAGCAAGAAAATTAATTAATGTGCTAAAAGTGTAATTAATTGTTTGCAGTAAACATTAGGTAAACAATTAGCGCAGGCAGTTAAAATTATTAAATATGATAAAAACCATTTCTAGCACGATAAAGATCGTTTCCAGATACCCTGTGTTTTCCTTACCTCTGTGTGGCTGCCACACTTCACTTCTGCCGCGTGTCTGTTATGAGTAATGATCATTGGAGTGTATTTTGACACTGATAATGGTTTTCGGTAAACGACTCATTAGCCTGCCGCTAAGTAGCTGCACACTGAGCACCGTAGACTAAACACTGATCATCGTACAGTGAGCACTAACCACTGACCACCGACCACTTGCCACTTGCCACTTGCCACTTGTGAACTTGCGCAATCGGAAGTGCGTTGATTTATGAACATTTCGTTTGAATCTCGAGCGCAATTTGCTCAGCTTCAGGTGTGTTACGGCGAAAGGCTACAACAACAGCAACAAGTTGGCTTACAATGTTGTTTTCTTAGCCTTTTTTTGCCGCGATAAGATCAACAGCGAGCTCCAAAGTTTCCAAGCGTTGCAAGTTGAGACTCAGCTGTGTCCAGGTGAGTTTCATGCCGCACACGTTGCTCGGCTGATTACGATGACGATGTTCAGTTTTATTTAAGTTTTTTTTTTGCTTTTTTTCGCTTTTTTGTGTTTTTTTCAACTACCCTTTGCTGTGAGGCAGACGCCGGCCGTTGACAAATGACCACTACAAGTGTTTGTGACAAGCCGCAAGCGTTTTTATTTTATTTATTTCTATTTGTGACTCTCAAAGCAGAGCCACACAGACCATGCAGCTGAAGATGAAGTTGAAGTAGAAGGAGCAGCAGAAGACAAAGTGGCTGAAAAAAAAAAAACAATTAAACTCTGAACCCGATTGCAATGACAACTCCAAGGAAAAACAACTTCTTGCAGCTGACCTAGGCCAAGGGTTTTGAGCTTAACTTTGAACCTGACTGCATATGCTAATCTTGTGTCAATCACAACATGATCAACATGATCAGACAGTCAGACTAGTTCCCTCTACCTACCTTTCCTCCCCCTCTCTGTCTCCTTGTGCCCACTGGTATGCAAAGTGCTTCAAACAATGGGCGATTTGAATTGCAGAATTTGTGGCAACGTTGACACTGCAAAAGCTGCACTGAAAAAGGGGCAGCAAGATCACTTTTGTGCCACTTAATAAATTCTGTTGCAGATTTTTGCATGCACCAAAATTTCAGATCACATACTATATATATGTATATACAAACTGATATATGTTAAACGACTGTCAGCGTTTGACTTTGACGTCATCTTACATGAAAATTAAATGCAAAAAGATCAAAAAACAAAAGACCAAGCACATTCCACACTGCTGAAAGTATTTAAAATATATATAAACATTCACTCGATTTCTTGCTCTTTGAGCATATATGCAAAATCCAATATGTCTATATAGTATTTCTGCCTAGACAACGAAATGGGCACAAAGTTGTAAAACGCTTCGAATGTTCGCTCATTGGCGCTGTCAAGAGTCGACATGCCCCATGCCCCGATGTCCCCACACCCTCCCTCCCTATCCCTATATCCATGCTATACCCATACCATGCCCCGACGATAAGTGATATGACATGCCAGGTGCCATTTCCTCAGCCCTGTCAACTCATGGGGCTTTGCGCCTGGCCATGACGACAAGCGACAACGATGCGCTACTTATGTAGTTATATAGTTAGTAGTGATTCCACTCCCATTCCCAATCCGTAGCTGTATCCCATTCCCAGTACTCGAAACACAACCACAGTGTTGACACTTCTTTGAGCCCTCTCAACGGGTTGCTGTTCAGTTCTTGTTTCTCACAGATTGAGTTGTGTGCTCTGATCTTTAGCTGGAAATGTGCATGTATGTGTGTGTCTGCTTTCGTCACTAGTGTGAACACAACATGCACATGCCAAATTATCTATAATACATGCTGATTAAAGTACTTAGCAATGCACTGAAAAAATTAAAAAAATAAATATGTTAAAAAATTTATAAAAAAATTCAAATAATATAATAGAAAATCGATTTACTATTTTTTAAAAATCGAAATTTTGTTCAACATCTTTAAAAAAGTGAATTTAAAATAACAAATTAGTTTTAATATAATTAGTCACTTATAAGAATATTATTATTATTTACATCATTTATATTTTTACATCAAATATTCACCTAGCTTTCTAATCAAACTTGAAAATTTATTATAAAAATTCGAAGCTTTGTAATTGTTAATTTTGACATTATTCTAAGAATAATATGTTGGGATTTTACTAAACTGACTCAGTTTTTAACAAAAAATAGGATAAATTTCTCGTAGGATTTTTTTAATTGCTCTCAGTGTATTTCTTATTAAAATTGTGAAATAGATTTTCCCGCTAAATCCCGCAAGCAACTTAACCTGCCGGCAATCCCCAGATACTTTAGCTACAAGAACGCATTCTCACAGATACTTTTCTTGCTGCCAGCTGTGTGTGTGTGTGTAAGTATGTGTGCCTTTGTGTGTGTTTGTCACATGTGTAAACAAATTGCAACATCTTATGACAGCAGAATTTGACAATTGTAAATGGTCGGCGGCAGCATACAAGTGCCGTAAGCACCGCCCAACCCACACCGTGGCCCCTTAGCAGCCACGCAGGCAGACCCTAGACAGTGTCTGTCGCAAGTTTACATGCACACACAACGTACTTATACAAATGAAATGTCCGCCAAGTGGCCTGCAACAATTCGTATTGATTTGCCACAGAACGGGGCAAGGTCAGAGATATTAACAATAAGTGCAACCTGAAGTCTAAAGATGCTGCCGCCAGAAGCGTCTGCACTTCATGCATCAAACTTGCCACATGCTGAATGCTGAATGTTGCATGAACCACTGAACAACTCACAATGTGTCTGAAAGTCTGAACAGTTTGCGAAAACTTCTTTTGACCGACAGTTTTTTGGACTTGAGTTGTCCAATTCTAATGGCCAAAATGAGAGATTAGTTTTCCAATCAAAGTGGATAGTTGAAAAGCTGACTGACAGCGCTGCTAACTGACCAAAATGGGTCAGGAAGGATTACGACTAACTTAAAGTGTATTTATATGCACCTTCTCTCCCTCTCTTTCGCTCACTCCCTCTCTCTTTCTCTCATGAGTGATGGAGTTGATGTCGTTGTCTGGTTACTGTCTACTCGCTGTTTACGTGGTCATTAGTTTAAACCCGTTCAGGCACCCAATGGTCTCGACTGCTTCCCACTATATAGAGCGGAAGAGTGCTTTTGATGTGTGTGTGTGTATGTGTGTGTATGTGTGTGTGGGTGTGCCTTTGTGTGTGTGTGTGTATTTTGGCAAACGCCGCTTCGACATTTGCCACAGCTAAATTCACTTTAATTAAATGAGCGGTAATTAATTTCAACTTTAATCGGAAATTCCATTTAGATTTCCCTCTGATTGATGTGACCCGACATCTTCCGACAACGTCACGTCAACCGCAAAAAAAAACTTTTTTTGTCGCGCATCCTCAACTATGGGGCAAGATTGGAAGATAGAGGGAAATACGAGGGCGCTGGCAAAACTATTTTCGATTTATTTTAGTTCTAAAATTTGTGCAAAGCCACGAAAGTTATCAGTCATTCAAATAATTGTTGTTGTTAAATAAGCCTTGCTTTAAATATAAAAATATTTAGTCTGAATATTTTTAAATTGAACTTGACTGTTGCTGATAAGACAGTTTTAATATGGCGCGTGTCAGGCGTTTCCCAAAAAATAATAATAGCGAAAGATTTTGTTGTTTTAATACAAACTATTGGGTAATTTGCAAAACTTAATCAGCTTTAATAAGAAATCATAAAAATTCAGCTTAAAGTTCTATTTTAAAAACAAACCTTTTTAATTAAAAAACTTCTGTAAAAATCACTTAGACATGGAGAAAAAGATACAGATACATTTACTACACAAGCAAGAACTTTGTAGCCAGCAATTACCGCTTGGCAATGGGCCATGACCCATATAAGCCCAGTGGAGCGCTACGAAATGTGTCCAAAATGGAGCATTTGTCGGTATTCCCAAAAAGCGATTTCTCAGACGATACGATCTGTCTAACTTATTGACTGACTGCCATACATTTCACTGATACTATGCCTGTGTGTGTGTGTGTGTGTTTGGCATTGTCTCAAACTCTTTGCGGCCGAAAGGCAGGCAGGCCAATTGACTTGGCCATAATAACACGCCACGGTAAATGGCTTTTAAAAGTCTACTTTGCCATAGACCGCCCCCTCATTACGAACGACGCGTTGCGAACGCCCTCGCGCCAGTCCAAAGATGACAAAAGCCAACCGGGTGGGAGGAGGTGAGGGGTTGAGAAAGTGGGGAAGAAGGCGGGGCTCGAGGTATGGGAAATTGTCATTATCTTTGGTCGAGCATTGTGGGAGGAAGACAGCGCCGAGAACTCAACCGACAGCTGTCTAGAGTGATACTTCAGTCAGTTCGTCTATATGGTACTCCCTCCCTTCTGCCTTACCCAACCACTCCCTAGCCCCTGCACCTCACCACCTGTTTTGTTGATTTTCTTTCGTGTTTTTGTTACATTTTATTGTATTTTTATTTACGTTTTGGCCAAGAGCAATAAAGAAATCTTTTCGCTGAATACCAAATTGCAGTTTGACACGTCATATTTTGGTGAAATGCGCAACGTTGCAGAAAATCACAAAATAAACAAGATATTTAACTCGATTCACTACATATCGTTGGAGGAAATCAACTTAACGGTGCCTTGTCCACTTCAGTGTTTGCCGATTGCCTAGGAACGCCTTCCAGAAATCAAATATGAAGATTTTTTTTTTTTTGGTTTAAGACTTTGAAAATACTAGAAACATATTTCAATGTCTTAACATTTGATTGGAAGTGGAAAATATTGTAGAAAACTTTTGATATGAAAGCAGATACAAATAGTTTTTAGAATTTAAAACTTTTCAAGTTTTCAAGTGCTAACTTTGTCTCCTAATGTTTTTTTTTAGTTTAAAGATACATTTTATTTTAAAGATATTTTTTGATCCCATCTTTTTACTTGTGATTAATCGCCGTTTCTTGACCTTACAGGTACTGTGAATGCCAATGGCGAGACGAAACGACAACGGACCTCATATACCCGCTACCAGACACTGGAACTGGAGAAGGAATTCCATTTCAATCGTTACCTGACACGCCGACGACGCATTGAGATCGCCCATGCGCTTTGTCTGACGGAGCGACAAATAAAGATCTGGTTCCAGAATCGTCGCATGAAATGGAAGAAGGAGCACAAAATGGCCTCAATGAACATTGTGCCCTACCATATGGGACCTTATGGCCACCCTTATCACCAGTTCGATATCCATCCGTCACAGTTCGCGCATCTGAGCGCATAGGACGCGTGGCACTTTTCGGGTACTGGTTAGAGACTCAATCAGTTGTATCAGGAACCATATCAGGCGGCGGCAGCGGCAAGCGTGGCCGGCGGCTATCAGTCACAGGGCTCTCAGGATGTTGCCACTTCGGCGGTCTCGCTGCTCGGCAGTGGCGGTGGCAGTGGCAGTGGCAATGGCGGTGGTGCTGGCAGCGGCAACGGCGGCGGCGGAGCTGGCGTCGGTGTCGGCAACGGTCCCAACTCGTTGTTCAGCTCCGCTGCGGCGGTGGCCAATGTCAATGCCGAGTGCATTAAGTATCCGCAAGAGTTCTGATCTCAGGTTATCATCAGGCAGCAGCAGCAGCCACAGTCACAGCCACAGCAGCAACAACTACTCGAGCTCAAGCTGGATACGGAACCAGAGCAGCAGCCGGAGACCGAACTAGAGCTAGGGCTGCAGCTGGAGCTGGAACTGGAGTTGGAATACAAAGCGGATATTGTGGGCTGCAATTTGTTTTGCTGCTAAATCTATGCCACTGCCTTGCTCCGCACTCGCATCCACATCCGCATCCACTTCCGCCGCCGCCGTCAATCAACCAACATCAAAGATGATGCTTCTTGTTTGCAACTGATTCGTGTTAAGCTGAGAAACGAGCCGATGCTGGAGCTCGGTTCGTTTGGGTTTATAATACTGGAGGTGGAACTGACTCATAAAGTTCTCCCAGAGCCGTACGTCCAAACACCCACACCCAAACACACTCACACACTCATTCACACACACACAGTCACATTCATCACACACAGCACTTGGAAATGGATCTGTAGAGCACTCGAATGTTACTTCAGCAAAATCGAAGTTATTACCGTTGAACGTCCAGTATGATAAACCTCTTTCTCTAAGCAGTATTCGAAAAGCTATTAGATCTAAGTCTAGCATAAATTATAGTGTTTAAGCAGCAGCACAGACGATGAACAAAACCATAATATAATATTTGCAATAATTTCAAAGTGATTTCTATTAAAATTAGTTCTCGTTTAATTCTTAATTCTAACTTAAATGTACCCCGGCAAACATTTGTGCCCCTCAAATGTGTACTTAAATAAACCCAATATATCTTATGTCTGTTTAACTATCAAAACTAAGGCTTTGTTTAGTTTGTATATAGCTGAGCGCCAACTTCCACATTCAGATGGCGCCTTATTATGTTTGTTTGTTTCAAAATTTGTATTAAAATTTACAATTATATCGAAATGTTCAGTTTGATTTGAGTTGTTGAAAGTGCTTTAGCGACTTTTGCAAATGCTTTACTAATTTTATCAAAAAACAAAATTTTATCATATTGTATTTAAATTGTAATTGTTTCATTTTTACCAATTGAATAACAAATTCGGAAGACAAACAGGGAATTTGGCAAGCGATCGAACTGTTTTCGTAGTTGCGAATTTTTATTATAGCATAATTTGAATAGCAAGATAAAGCCATCTTACCGTAACCCTCCCCCTATCACTATCTCTGTATCTATCGGTTTTTATTTGAAGTCGTTTTAAAGTTTTCATCTATGTAAATCGATAAAACAGCATCCTATAAATATTGTCTCCTAGCGTAAGTAAATCTATTGAGTAATGCGCAAATTGTTAAAGCCTAATTCTATATATATATACATATATATATATATATATATAAAAGAGTAAAATTTACCTAAATGTAATGTAATTATTTATGCTGTACTTTTCGCTAAGCTAAGGTTAGTGCATTCTAGAACCTATCGGTAGTCTATGTGAACCTAGCTCGTAAGCCTAAATTATATGTATCGAATTAGCAAGACAAATTTTAGTAAAAAGTAATTTAAAGTATAATAAAAAACATAATTCAAATAAAACAAATTGCGCAATGGAGAAAAACATATAAAAAAAAAAAAAAAAAAAATGCAAATGAAAAACTTAAACAGCAAATACTTAGCACAAATTAATTAATTGTTTTTCTTTATGTTTAGTTTATGTATATTTTTGCAATTTGTCCAAACAACTTGATTTCTCAAAGTTTCAACTTTTGGATGGTGTGACACGGCACAGTGGGCACATAAAGTTAAACTGCATTCCATGTAAAAATAAATACATAACTATTTTTTAATAAAATCTGTATTAATGTAATAATGTGGGTTTAATTGCATATACAATGTTTATAAATTGAAACTTCAACTATTTAACAACAAAATCATACAAATATAAATAAATTTAAAAAAAAAAAATGCAAAACATATGTAAACATTTATGAATATGGAATAAAATAATAACTATTTTAAAGTGTATTGCAATGAGTTTTAATTTTTTCCGCTTTTGTAGTAAAAAAGTGTTATGTTAGAAGTAGGTGTAATCGATCCATATTTTAGCGATATTATCAGAACAGTTCTTAGACACAAGAAATTTATATGCCCGGGTAGCTCAGTCGGTAGAGCATTGGACTTTTAATCCAAGGGTCCAGGGTTCAAGTCCCTGCTCGGGCGGGATTTATTTTTTTTATGTTCATAAAATATTTGTTAAAATTTAAATTTTTATGTATTATTTCTTTTAAATTAAATATATATATATATATATATATATATATATTCTATTTTTATCTATTATTCCAACGAAAGCAGTGCAAATCTAAGCAGTTCATCAAGTAATCAAGCAGTTGTCAGCATGGGACAAGCAGTTGCTCTCCAGTTGTCGATTAAGCAGGGCAATACTACACAAAATCAACATTTGAACACAAGCATTTCGACTGGAAGGTTGGCAGCTTCTGTAATCACGCTTCTGTGAGGTCTGATTGTGGGATGACCTGAGGCTGGGGATCACTGTGTAGTGGACCAGCCATGTTGACGGAACGTCCGCACTAAGCTTGCCATCAATATGGGTGCCGCGGAGGAGTCCACGGCATTCAGGTTGGCTAAGGAGGGATGAACCGGGCCAGGGGTGAAAACCAGCAGCCAAGAGTTCCCGTGGTAGGCAGTAGTGGGATAGCGTACCGGAGTGGACTGCCATTATCAGCCTTGCCAATTGTTGGACCGCAATCTTTTTGGTTTTTGCTTTTTTGTATTTCAAAAAAAAAAAAAATAATAAATAAATAAAAACAGATTTGTTTTATGGTTTATAATAATTGTCTGCTTTTGTTTTATCCAAACAGGTACTCCCTTGTAGCCGGCCATTAAAATCACTTACGTGCAAATCCCAATCATTTTAAAACACCGTCAATAACTCTTCTATGGGCAATGGGCTGACGAAACAATTGATAGCAAAAGCGCGATTACTGTTTGTTCTTTTATCACATAAGATTATATGAGTTGTCTTTACTCGATCGCGCTTTACTTGAAATTCAATCTCCTTTATTCTCTTTGACTTTGGCGAAAACGTAAAAATGCAATACCTGATCGACTCTAAGTAATACTTAAACACTGATTCAATTTACAGACTTCGTTGTTCTTCTTCGTTAATTAGACATTCAACAATAAAAATTAAATAAATGCATTTTAGCGCATTAAAAATTCAAAATTTATTTTAAAACTTACATTATTGCGTAACAAATTTTGTTCAATAAATTCAGACAACGATGTTTATTTTAGCCACTTTGCAAAAAACTGGTTTAAATATTATATATTAATTAATATTATATGGATTATATTGATACAAAATTCCATTTTCTAAATAATAATAACTAAAAGAATTTGTGCAATCACAGTTTTCTCCTTGTTGCACATATATATAGGCATCTCTACGCCGTCTGCTGCCCCAAAGAAGTTTAGAGCATACTCCATTAATTTTTGTACAAGTACTTCTTATCCCTTCTGTATCACAAATCGGGGACAGCATTAAAATGAATATAATAAGTCCGATAACTGTTTGTCCTCTCATACTGTTTTATTTGCTCGACGATTGCTTGAACGTCTTTACTCGCCGATTAACTTTAATGAACTGCGAGCTTCGCCTTCCGTATTTATATAGAGAGGTAGACAAACATTTGTTTGATTATTATAAATAGTTGTTGCTAGTTACTAAATAAAATAAAAACATTTCCCTTATCTGTACACCAACTGAACACACATTTTATATAATGAACAAATATTTAATTGGTTTTGAAAAAACCGATTCAAGAATCTCCCAAAAGTTATTCAATTACATAATATATAATTAGTTAACTATATACCAAGACGACTAGCGATAATGAAAATAAATTTTACTTTGTTCGTTTTAAATGCGAATGTTAATTTTATTGTTGATCCCCAAATGAGACTAATCTGAGCTATTTCTGTAACAAGTCAATCAAAGTATATATTAATGTATATGTGTCACACAGATCAAATTTGTTAAAATATTTGACAGAGGTATATATTATACTGAGGTATACAAATCAAATCAATGCCCATATATATGCTTATAAGCAAATATGTCAAATTACTTTTATGTAGTCACTGCAAAAACTGTAATCTCTTAAACTTACAAAAATTTATAAAAATACTGACGCTTTAATTTGCTTTATTTTTGCAAAGTTTTAAACTTAAAATCAGTATTACCCAAGCGGCAAAATAAACTAACTTTTTCCGAGGCTCTGGATCACTTATTTTATTATGGATTTTAAATGGTTTTGAAAACTCTTTTAATTCTAACGAAAGTGTAAGACAATCGCAAAAATCTCAACTGGTCATTAAAATACAAATTGAATTTCTAGATTACTTTTATTATTTTAATTATCTCTAAATAAAATCGGACTCAAATCAATGGTTTCTATAAATAATGTAGGTTTATTCAGCTTAATTAATCACAAAATTAACATTATTATTAGCTTCGATTATTTCGATAACGTTAAACCGCAGAAATTATTACTAATTTTCAATCTTTCTGAAGTATAAAAGTCGCGCATTTTATGCAACTCTTAGTTCTAATTCTTTAGTTTACTTCAACACTCCGAGAAAATCACACCGTACTGATCAGCCCACGAGTAGGATATTTAAATTATAAAAGTGCTTCTGGTTAGCAAACTACATGTACTATGTGGAATATAAGATGTGGTCTCATAATACTCAGTGTATTCATATCCGTAGTAGCAGGGAATATTCCAGGCTGTGACTATAGTGATACTGTCAGTCTGAAAGGCAGAGAACCCTTTCAAAACGGTTCATATTCGTATAATAATATTTTAATACCGTCTGACAAAATTGGAAATTACGAAATTCGGGAAACATTGTACGGTAAAGAAAATAATGTCGCCAGCTACCCAAGGGGATGTCTGTGTCAAGTGAAATCCTGCGTCCTTTTCTGCTGTGAACCAGATAAATCAATCCAAAACTTCGCCTTAAACATTACTCTAAACAATGGACAAGCTGTTCAGTTAAAAGACATCAATGAGTTCGCAATGCAAATAAAATTTGAAATATCTTGTGACCTATTAGAGGATAATGATTATAACAAAGAAATCCTCGGACAATGGACACTATTTGAGGTTTGATTGATCTGATATATATACCACATTTATGTATTAATTACCTTTATTTTAAAAGAATGGAACACTTTATAATCTAACTGAAGAAAGTGTGAGAGGAAAAAATGAATACTGCCTGCTTCCTCTTAAGGTGTCAGATGCAAATTACGAACTTGTGCCGTATTATTTCAAAGAACCAAATGAAACTAAAACTATTTGTAAGAGAATTATCTGTATTTCAATGAGACTTTTTTTTTTGATTTTAATTTGTTTTAAATATGCATTCTTCATTTTTAGTTGACTTTCATTCTGGTCTAAGAGTTATCTCAGTATTGGTTTTAGTTATAACCATTGCTCTACATATGTACTTACCAGAGTTTCAGACAATCTATTGTAAATCCTGTTTGTGGTACTTCATATGTCTGACAATAAGCTTCCTTTGTTTATGGATTGAATCTCTAATTCGGGATATATTGCCTTCGAGAAAATATTGCTTCATGATAGGTAAGTGAAGACACGAGATTCGAAAAATCCCCCAAATATTTTATTATATTGAATTTATTATATAAAAGGTTATGGTGGATATTACGCTGTTATGGCCATGTTCCTTTGGCTAACGGTCATTAACTTTCATTTGTGGAAAACAATCAAAACCTATGGGATTAATAAAAATGTCACTATGTTTAAGTATCATGCATTTGTCTGGACAACAGCTTCTGTATTGCTAGTGATTACTGCCTCATTTGAGTACAAGTTTTTTGGCAACTCTGAAGAGACTTTATGGCGACCTGGTATTAGTCAGTATTACTGCTGGATTAATAGTAAGTTCAGATATTACAAATAATGATTTTGTACTAATTTGTGAATCGTTTTAAATAGCTCAAAATGACTCCGCGATTATTTTTTATTACGCTCCAATGATTGCAGTAATATGCATAAATTCAATATTTACTATTATAACGACACTACACTTTTTTATGGAGAGCAGAAAGAACAACAATGAGTGGAACACTTCTGAGAGTCAAAAAAATACGTCAAATCGAGCGAAGTATAAAGCTGACAAAGTTTTGTTAATTTAAATATTTTAAATAATATTAAAATTTTTTTTCAGCTATGCCACGTTTCTCCGGATTTTTTCCATTGCAGGCATAATCTGGGCGTTGGAACTTTTTGCGTATTTTACTGAAGAAAAGTATACAACTATATCATTCATCTTGGACTTATTTACCTCTTCAATGGGTATTACTCTGTTTTTTACAGTCACGTGGAAAAAGGAAGTGATTAAATCCATCTATGAACGGTAAAATTCTCAACGATGTAACTGTTTTAATCCCTACAATTTTTTTGTTCTTTAAGATTGTATGCGAAGAGAAAATGTCCAAGTAACCGGCCAAAAGCGGGAATATGTTTGGAAAACACAACTGACAATACCAGTGAACCACTAACCAGTTCCTAAGCTCTATTTAATTTCTAAATTTGAATTTGTAATTTGTAATTTGTAATTCCGGGATGATAGTCTCGTTAATTAACAATCTTAGACGAAAGATGTAAAATAGGAGACTTTCAATCCAAATTTTCAGTTACAGTCACTGAAATAGTCTGTGAGATCCAACACTTCATACGGATGGACGAATAACTCTATGATATTGAATGAAAATGTCTCCACATTTAATTAATTAATTTATTAATCAATTTTAACCAAACTCGAACATTAAGTGAATTTCATGATCATTTCTGCCTGACGAACATTTGTGATATATATGAAAACATGTAGTGCTAATTTATCATTCTCAACATAACTCAAATATTATGTTCAAATGATTATACTATATATCTTCACCAGCTTTGGTTCAGATCGGTCAACCATAATACAAAGTTTCTATATGCCAGATTGATTGAAAATTGCTTATTAAAATAGGTACAAAGTTATTAATAGTCGGCTTACTCGACTGTAGCCTTGCTTACTAGTTTGATTAATATTACTCAGTGTGAATAATGCAACTTTTTATTAATTCGGTATAATCAAATCATAGGTCTCGTATTTTTACAAAGTTAAACCGTTTTTAGAATTATGTTAGTATTGTTTTTGATCATTACGATCGCTATATAACTATACTTACCAACGTTCCAGACAATCTATAGTAAATCCTGTATTTACTACTTCGTATCTGTAACCTGTAATAATTTGTGCTGAATCTCTAGCAGGAGAACATATAGCATGGTTATGTTTTATACTTCGGAGGACCACCTGAAACTTGGACGGCAATGATCTACATGTATGGACCAAAACTAATAATAATGATGGTCAATCTTTCGTTATTTATTTTATTTGCAAGACAGATAGTATATGTGGAGAGTAGTATTTCGTTGATCCAAAGTAGAACAACTTTATATCATAAATTGGAGTAAGAAATTGAAGGATTAATTTTAATTTAAATATACTTAATAATAATTTGTCTTTAGTTTCATCCTGTTTTTCAGATTAATCACAATTACAGACATAATCTGTCTTCTTGACATAGTTGAAAACGTCATTTATGAGCACAATAATATAATTTCTTTTGTCTTTGGAATATTTAATTCTTCACACAATTTTATTTCTAGTAAACATCTTTAAAAAGGAGGTGATTAAATCTCTGAACGAAAAGTATCGTACGCAAAGCCACAATAAGTTTACATGTGTATCAAAAACTTTGGTTTCTTACAGAATTAATTCAGATGACATATCATATGAGTTAAAGTTAATGCCTTGATCACTGAGTAATGAATCCTTAATAAGACGCAATTCTTATTCCGGCTAAACCCCAATGCAAAATTTTCATTTTATCATTATCTGATTGTTCACCAACTTCGTTTGACTAACTTTAAACAAAGTATTTAAAACTTTGTTGACTAAGATAAATTAAGTATTTAGTATGTCATTAAAGTTCGTATAAATATTTAATATCTTCCAGATTTATATTTTTAAGCCTTCTTACTTATGAAAACTACTCCGATATAATAGCTTGCGGTCAAGTGTAAAATTTATTTTTTATTTAAAAATCCATTTTACCTCAAGTAACAGAAACAGCAGTTTATCGCAGAGTGGAGTACTTGTGATCGTAAAAAAAAAACAAACGAATGAGTATATTATTGGAAAAATGTATCTTTAAATCATATCTTTAATCAAAAATGATTTTTATTTTCAGTTTAGTTGTGTTCCTCCGGATATTTTGCATTGCTGGTGTAATCTGGACGCTTGCCATATTTACATATCTGTTTAAAATTATTATTTAATGCGTTACATTTATTTCTGACTTAATTACCTTATATCAGGGCATAATATTGTTTTTTGTGTTTGTGTTTAGTGGCTAATGATAAAATTTGAAACTTTACTTTCTATAATTTTATACATGAACTTTAAAATTAAGTCTTGATTTTTATATTTGAATAAATATATTCAAAAACAACTAAATATACAAAACAATGAAAACAGAACCATTTTTAGTATACGAGAATTCGATAAAGATATTGTCCACACTTTGGCGAGTTCTTTACAGATGCCCGGGTAGCTCAGTCGGTAGAGCATTGGACTTTTAATCCAAGGGTCCAGGGTTCAAGTCCCTGCTCGGGCGAAGCAATTTTTTTTATAATTTTAAAAATATTTTTTAAATTTCTATTTACTTATAAAATTAATTTTTTTTAATAAAAATGCATATACGTTTATTAAAATTTTTAATTAATTATTTTAAATGAACAATATTTAGCACGCTGTTTGTCAAAAAAAGCAGCGCAATAAGTTCTTACAAAAGAAGCAGTTCATCAAGCAGTACATATTGTAGTAAAGCAGCACAAGCAGAGCACTGAACAAATCTGTCTGCTTAACATACAAAGTCAACATTTGAACACAAGCATTTCGACTGGAAGGTTGGCAGCTTCTGTAATCACGCTTCTGTGAGGTCTGATTGTGGGATGACCTGAGGCTGGGGATCACTGTGTAGTGGACCAGCCATGTTGACGGAACGTCCGCACTAAGCTTGCCATCAATATGGGTGCCGCGGAGGAGTCCACGGCATTCAGGTTGGCTAAGGAGGGATGAACCGGGCCAGGGGTGAAAACCAGCAGCCAAGAGTTCCCGTGGTAGGCAGTAGTGGGATAGCGTACCGGAGTGGACTGCCATTATCAGCCTTGCCAATTGTTGGACCGCAATCTTTTTGGTGTTTGCTTTTTTCTATTTCAAAAAAAAAAAAAAAATAAAAACAGATTTGTTTTATGGTTTATAATAATTGTCTGGTTTTGTTTTATCCAAACAGTTACTCCCTTGTAGCCGGCCATTAAAATCACTTGCGTGCAAGTCCCAATCATTTTAATACACCGTCAATAACTCTTCTATGGGCAATGGGCTGACGAAACAATTGATAGCAAAAGCGCGATTACTGTTTGTTCTTTCATCATATAAGATTATTTGAGTTGTCTTTACTCGATCGCGCTTTACTTGAAATTCAATCACGTTTTCGATCTGATCAATTTTGGATCAATCTGATCAATTTTTTGTGAATAATTGACAATTATTCACTGAGCTTATTGATGCTGTTAGAACTATTAGTTTAAATTGTTCCATTATGTAATGAATGTCGGTTAATAAAAAGTGTGTGCTCGAATAATTGTTGTACTGAGTGTATATGTATGTCGCTGCTCTCTGAACATGGCTTTAGTGTTCAGTGCTGAAATCACGCGGAAAGCGACTCTGCAAGAAGAACAATGGCGCCAACCGCATCGAAATCGTATAAAAATGGCTATATCGGCTTGTGATGCTGATCAAGAATATATGTACATATATACTTTATGGGGTCTGCCACGTACTTTGCACAAAACCAATATACCCTTGCAGAGAGTATAAAAACAAGGGACTATAAAATTCATTCGGCTAACCGAGATGTCCGCCTGAAGAAGCTGTCCGCGAGTAGAGCTTTCACTTTATTGAGTATTTAGTCTAAAAACGAAGATATTGGTAATTAATTATTCATAAAGTAGAGAAGCGCGATGACTAAATAATTTTTGAATTTTTGTTTGAGAACTTCTTAAAGATTTATTGTTAAGTTAGTATTTATAATATTGAATCCACAGTGCTTACTAAGAAATTTAATTGAGAAAGCAACAGCTCTTGTCGAGTTGTACGAGGTGTACCGTAAAGTTTTCTGAATGCGTACATACTTAATTTAAAAAAAAAAAAATCCCCATGTATTTATGTGCGAATGAACGTGAATTTATTTAAATTGACTTTCGAGATTTGTTTAAAATACAATAGATTTTTCGGAACATAGATGATTCATTCATCAAACAAATTTAAGAAAATATGTTATCATTTTGACCAAATAACCTGTTGCTTCAAATTCACACCAACAAATAAGAACAAAGAATATTTTGCTTGCTTGGAAGGGGATTGTTAGTTTGGGAGTTTTATTATGAAGGATCCGATTTTACATTTTATTTATATTAGTGTTAAATGGGACAATTATACTGAGTTTTGCGAAATACAATAATTTTAAAAATAAGGCCCCATTATGATAGTTGCTGATTAAAGTTGATTATCAATCTGAAAACACGAAGGTTAGAATTTTATATTAGTAAAAACCACATTGAAGGTAAAAAATACAAATTTAGTAGCTGTTTGAAATTAAACCCTCAATTATCACAGTTTTTTGTTTATTATGAAATGAAAATATGATTGGTTAATAACTTTTTTTTTTTGTAAATAATGGATAATTATTCACTGAGCTCGTTGATGCGCCAGAACTATGAGTTTTCATTGCACATGCTTGTTTTATAACGAACGTACAGAGTTCCATATCAGTTTCCGTGGCCTTTTTTTATTCTTTTTCCTTTCAACCAAGTCCAAATCAAGTTCCTTGTGTCGTCTTCGATGTATTGCCATTTCTTCACATTTGTAGCCATAGCGATTACAGACAGGACGTGAGGATCGTTTAACTTGTACATGTTGAAACTCAGCAGTGACAGAGATTTGAGACAACATATAAATTAGAATTAGAAGTTGGAGAACTGTTCCGAGTCTCATCTTCGAAACTTCCGCAACAATTCTTAGCCGGTGCACACTCAACGCATGATCAACTTCAATAAACTCTCAAGATTTGTCTCAGGTATTTTTATAGTAAAGCAAACAAGGAAATTAACATAAACTAATAAAAATTGCAAGCCAACCTTTAATTAGAACAAGAAAGAAAAGTGAGTCGAGCACGCCCGACCGTATAATACGCGCTGCATTTGTGCTGTTTAATTAGGACTAGGAACCAAAATTGGTGCCATAGTTACTGAAATATATCTTTGAAGCCGTTGACTCATTTGAGTTACACGAACAGGATCTTTTACAGCCCACCCCGTGTTGTGAAATTTGTATAATGCACAGTTAATTATATGCATAAATAATTTGTTTGGTCCAGAAATCTACTGTAGAGGAACCTCATTTTAATATGCCGCCTAGAAGTATTCACTAAAAATGTGAGCACTGGCAACTTCTTTATGTACAAATTCAGCATTACCGCCATCTATGGGTTGGGAGGAAAACTTACAATCATAAAAAGCGACCGAAATAAAAGTATGAAGTTTAATAAGCAAATCCATTAGGTCCTATAACAGGGTGTATCAAAGGTGTGGATTACTTCATGAATAGTATTTTTAAATATTTGTATTCCTAGTCAGCATCAACAGGTGAGTCGATAGACCAGTTTATATTCGTTGGTCCTAATGCATCACACAGATCTGGTTTGTTTTAATATACGCTAATTCAAAAAATCGTAAAATCATGACCATCGATTGTTTAACCGGCATTTCCATTGACTAAACTTCATTAATGTATCCAAACATTTTTAATTGCTTCCAAATAATACTAAAACGATGACTAACACCGCCTCAAATCGATGACTATGATCAGAATTGATATAGAAGAAATGTATTTTATTCAAGGCTTAGAATAATTGGATTTTGAAACAGTATAACTGATTTAAATCTAGTAAATTTAATATAATGTTGTCAAAAAAGTCTTGCGGTTTTTTTTATTGAATTTTCAATTGTTCATAAAATTGGTTATAATAATGCAACACTCACGCAGAAGAGGCCATCTTTGATCAACAGAGGCCGAATTGTCTTTCATCAGGACAACGCCAGGCCACACATATCTTTGGTGACGCGCCAGAAGCTCTGTGAGCTCGGATGGGAGGTTCTTTTGCATCCACCGTATAGTCCGGATCTCGCACCAAGTGATTACCACCTATTTCTGTCCATGGCGAACGCGCTTGGTAGCCGGAAGTTGTCCACAAGAGAGTCCTGTGAAAATTGGCTCTCCGAGTTATTTGACAATAGGGAATCGAGTTTCTATAAGAAGGGCATTATGAAGTTGGTATCTCGTTGGGAACTCGTCATCGAACAAAACAACTCATATTTGACTTAAATCGCATTATTATAACCAATTTTATGAACAATTGAAAATTCAATAAAAAAAACCGCAAGACTTTTTTGACAACCTTATATGGTATTTATTAAAAAACAAAAATATGTTAAATGCTTGTAAAAGGTTTGATTTTAAAATTTGATCAACATGAGGCTAATTTAAAATTAACTGGCGCTCTTGGTTAAATCTAAACACAATGAAAGCTTTATGAAATTATGAATTTAGCTTTTGTTGTAGAATTGTGCTTAAAGCTTTCGAGAACACTTTAGCGGGAAAAGCTTTTTCGCCTGCTTCGTCGTAAAGGCGTTTTGGCGAGCAAGAATCAAATGCCCGGGTAGCTCAGTCGGTAGAGCATTGGACTTTTAATCCAAGGGTCCAGGGTTCAAGTCCCTGCTCGGGCGAACTATTTTTTTTTTAATTTTTATTTGCTTTGCTTCTAAAGCATCGCACATCATTCATGCATATATTTTAACATATCATAGATTTCATTTCGTTTAAACTAGACCTGCGATCGACCATCGAAATAAAGGCCAAGAAGAAATCGTACAGCAGCCCAACATCTAATTGAACCCTCATGAAATTAGCACCTTTTATTTGCTCTTTTATTTACGCTTTCGGTGTGGATATACCCAAATTGTGTGAAACATACTCGTATATTGCTATCTGTATCTGGGCAAGCACGACGCTATCTGTATGTCTATCTGTGTAAGTGTTTTGTATATACTTTTACGCATGCTTGTGTGCGTGCGTGTGCATATTTGTGTATCTAGCATGTGAGCATGGTTTTGTTCATGGATACGCCTAAGAATTTTGACACACTTTGTTACCCTGCCATATAACCGAGCGTTTAAGTTGAACGAATACATACATACATATCTGGAGATTGGGATTGCTCTGAGTATTTTAACATCGATGTGGATGCTAGTAGCTGTTAGCTGTTTGTTGTTAGCTCTTTGGGCATTGTCCATTGGCTGGCAAGTGAACTAGAAAACGAATGCGTTTAATTAGCATTCATTACGACAAATCATCAAATTGCCTCAACGAACAAACAGCAAACCTACGAACGAATGAATATACCCAAGAAACGGACTAGTTATTGTACAATTAGTTTGTGTTAATCTACAAAATAAACGCAAATATTTATTCGATAAAGATTTTCGAAACAGTTCCATGACGTTGTTGCCACAAACTCAAAAAAGAGAAATCGCCCAGTTTAGAAATGAAGTCTGCATTTTGTACATACATATTTCAGGTAGACTTACAATACTAACTGCAGGAAATATGGGTCATAAATTAAAAATATTGCTAAGCAAGGGATCAAAATTACCTTGATTGTCTTTTTTACGTTTCTTTTTTTTTTTGAGTTTTCCTCGGCCTTTTCCTAGAACTACTACCTAGAATTGACAAACGTTTGCCACTGTAGCCAAGGTTATTTGATCAGCCATATTTGCTTTAATACATGCAGATCTCTGTATAACTTTTATATGCTGTAAATAAATATTTGCTGAGCAAGTAAATAGATTTATTTGAACGGTATGAACCTTTGCCGTAATGTCCTTTGAGCATCAACTAATTATCAATGAAACAAATTTAAACTTAATGAGCGTATTAACGCTCTCGAACTTGGGAACTTGGGGGTCTCGTGATGCCGTGCACTCAACACCTTACATTGGGTAGTTATATGTGATGGGAGACGAACTGGTTAAGGGCGTTGGATGTGGATGGGGGTTGTACTTGGGGGATTGAATGGAGTCATCTTGTGGAAAGCGACAGTCTGATTAATGAGGCTTTAAATATCCCACTTTGATTTCATTTTGAATGACGCGGAGCGTGCAACAAAGAAGTTTCATTGACTCCAGTTTGGTGAGCGTGCAACGAAGGAGACAGGGATACAAGCATAAAAGGGATACGCGCTCTTGTAACTGGCTTGCACGAGTCCTTGCTGAGCACGCAACATACAAATACAAATGTGTTGGGCGCTTCAATTTGTGGAAACAAAATCCACAATGTCCACACTCGCGTCTTTTGCTGCTCTGGGTGCACTCCCAGGCACACACACTCACACACGCACGCATACATATGGCTGTTAGTATGTGCAGAACGAGGCATGTCCTGGAAAATGAATGAAATCTATTACACTGCTGAGAACTCGCTTCAAATGTTCTTAATACAAAATTAAATGCAACACTTTCTTCAAATTTACGTCCATAATTATATACAATATTTAAATAATAATTTATGTACATTTAAATTACAGATTAAGTACAAATAACTTCATGTGTGTTCGCTCTAGTATTTGCTAATTATTCTTTCAGTGTAGTTGCGTTCTCGCTCTCTTACTCGCACTCACTTTGCACTCGCTCTCTGGTGTGCTAGGTGCTAGGTGGTTGCACACACACACGCACATCAACTCTCCGACACACACACACACACACACACACACTGTCAGCAATATGGCTGTTATCAACTTTAGCAAAAAAAGCACCGTTTGCCTGCGCGGCTATCGTTGTTGCTGTCGCTGCTGCCGAATGGCGCGAGTACCCAGTAGGAAATTCAGACGTGGGAAGACACAGCCGTAATCACACTAACTTTAAATGCTTTGAATGGAAAACTTTCTATGCAATACTTGTGTACATACAAGTTTTTATTATGCGGTAAGTTTGTCAGTTTTATTTTCGTTTCAATAAAAAATATTAAGAGATTAAAAAAACGTTTGTGTATTCAAGGCATCAAAGGGAAATCAGAGTTAAATTAGAAGGAAAAAAAATAACATATATAAATTAACTTTTTCATATATTAACAAAAAACATTAAAAAGGTTGCAGAATCTAATTTTAAAATACAAAAACTTAAATAAATAAATAGTTTAGTTCATAACACAACAAAAATCATGAAAAATGTATCAGAATAAACAAAGAAATCAATTCAATGCCTGCATGACCAAAGCGAGAGTTTCTTTATGTGAAACGCGCTGCTCTCTACACACACAGCACACCACTAATTTCCTGCTGGGTAACGCTGGCTTGGAGGGTCGCATTCGAACTGGGTTTTAGCTGCGGCCATGTCGGGCTAACTGACTTTAGTTTGAAATTTGACGCCGAGCGCAGCAGTTCGTTCAAAACGAGAGCGCGGCCATTGCCAAAGACAACGGACTGCGGACAACGATAACGTCTCAGTCGCTGCCGCTGTCTCTGCCTACGTCTCTGTCACTGTCTACGTCAGCTTCAGCGTCGCTGTCGCCGTTCATTGATATCCTGCAGCCTGCGGCTGCCCTGGATGCTGACTGCGAGTTCAAGTCCCCCCTCTAAAAAAAAATATTACTACAAATGTGCACAAAGTGTTAAACTTAAGATATCGAGCAGCATTTTAAAGAGAGAGCACACAAAACGCTAGAAAAAAAGTTACTTATTGTTAGCGTTTATTTTTGGAATTTAAACGGAGATCAGGTAAACGATTTATGGCCACAGGTGAGTTACTACTACACACTTTAATAAATTGCTGAGCTGATACTAAACTAAAAATTGAGAAACGGCAATTTTGGGTTTTGGAAACCATTCGATAGCTGTAGAGTGTTTGTACGCATGTGCCAGACTAGGGACGACTCTGCCCATAACTTTAGCTACGTCTGTCCTCGTTTTGACTCGTTGTGTGTATGTGTGTGTGTGTGGTGTGCGCGCCCGGAAACGACACAAGCAACGCCAACGCCAAAGTTAGCGCCTGTTCCAGCTTCAGCGCCTTTCATCCACTTTTCATTTGCGCAGAAAAGGCAGCCATTCACCCAATTTTTCCCACCACGCCACCCCACCAATTCTCTCATCATCAACAATAAAAAGAAGCAGTAGAAGTAGAAGTAGAAGTAGCAGAGGAAGAAGTTACAACCACTTGAGCAACCACCCCCAGCCCAGCCCTGCTGCGGGTTTTCTATTCGCGCTATAAAGCACTTGTCCCGCCATTTAATGCATGGGTTAAGTAGTATACCGAAATATGGCCAAAAACGGCGCGGCGTCAGCTGCCAGGCGGCAAAACCAAAACCGAAAGCAGTCTGAACTCCACACAGAAATCCACACAGCAAAATCACGAGCTGGGAAGTGAGCAGTGCGAAATGCGAAGCTTGCAGCGCCAGCGCCAGCATAGAGATGACAATGACCCAACCCGAAATTGCAACCCTGCGCTGCCAACGGCTGCACTTAATGTTAGTCCATGTGTGGCCAGTGTGTGTGTGTGTGTGCGTAAGGTGCTTGTGTATGGGTGCACAATATGGCGCGACGGACGCCTGAAACCCACATTTGGCTAAGGTCAAAGCGGGCCATGTCGGGACTCTTAGAAGAGCCGCATTTAATGCAGCTGCCAAGGACTCTAAACTCTCTGATGCTGTGTGTGTGTGAGTGAGTGTGTGACTGTGGTGTGCGACAATCTGTGCGCCCTTTTCATGTGTCTGCAGCTACAGCAATTACGCGGCACTTGGTTAAACTGCGTCTCCTTCTACCCATTTCTCACAGTTTCCACACTTTCTCAACTTTCATGCTTAATTTGTGGAAAATTATACAAATGTTTGCAAACTTGCAAATCGTAGAGTCCACTTGGTGCTCCATGGGCTTTCAAGCTTAATTGCCGAATCTGACCGTTGTATGCAAATGACAAATGAACGAAACTAAATAAAAATCGAATCGCTGTCTTTTATGTTTAGTTTATACATTTGTTAACGAATTATTGAAATCTTCTTTAGTTTCGTCGTTATACGCGACTAGTTTATGACAAATTTGGTTTTCGAGGCTGATCAAATGCCGGTCGAAACACCACATTCCCCTCCATCTGTGATTCCATCTTCGTTTCCGTCTGTATTTGCCACCATCTCGTTTTGACCTGAATTTTCGGTTTGTTTGTCCACATAGTTTTCAAGTTGGTTATCTTTATCTTGTTATTCAAATATTAACATAGACCGCAAAGTGCATGTAATTCCTATGGATTTGCCCCGAATTCCGCCTGCTTATTAAAAACATCTACAAACACTACACTTTTCATACACATCCATAACATGTGCCCTTTTCTGGCTTTTATTTGAGTGCCACATGCAAACCATTTATGAGAAATTTATGATAAACTCCATGAGTCATACGATTAGTACAAAAAATACTGACGACAACAATAAACCAAATAAAAAAGAATTGTCAAGGGAATAATTTGTATGTTTTTAAGTCTGAGATGAATCGCAGATTTTAAATTATTACCTCAGCAATTAGCTGTTTTAGAAATGGTAATTAAGTAATATATGATAATTAACATATAAAACCAATGATCAAAAATATATAGGAGAAATCGTAATACGACGAAACAAGTTATAAAGTTTTTTTTTGTGAATTCAAATTCGTTTTGCTGAATACAATCTTTGATTATTTCAGAGTTTTTATCAAGTTCGTATTATTTGTATATTTTTACGGTTCTTTTTATGACTGGGGAGAGGTATTCACTATAGACAGTACCATAAAAAATAGTATCTTTGGTCGTATTATTTTTTAGTTAAGTTAAATCTATGCAAATCTTAGTAAAGACTCTTTTATAGTTTTTATAAAACTTTTTGTTAGTTATATCAATGCACTTGCTATGTATTTTTTATAAAAATTGTTAGCCCTTATGTATACATTTCGTAATCATAGAATTCCAAACTGGGGATGCATCTAGTTACGGGGTGAGTTTAGGCAAACTTCCCTTCGGAGGGTTGGGAACTCCGTGCACTTTTCAATAGAGTATCTGACTGCAGTGGCATATTTATTTGAATTTCATGCAAATTTCTTAGTTGTTTATGCAATTGCAGCTGCTCAGAAATTTACTTTACTCGTGGCTTCAGTCATCGTTAGCGGGTTAAACGCGATCGTTTTCACTTAGACCCAAAGATATAAAACTAAAGAATAAAAGCATAAAGATAAAAGTATATAAAACGAAGTTGCGTATTTTGTAAACAACAAACAGGAACAAGAAAGCAACAACAACAACAACCGGTATACAAATACAGCGATATGCTTAGTATATAGAGCAAAGATACAGATACGAATACAGCTAAAGATACAGATACAAAATGCCGCAACTTGCAGGTTCATAATAAATACGCGCTAAAGGTGAGGCCGAACCGTTTTCTGAAATTCTTTCTCCTACTTCTACCTGCACCCATTCTTTCTCTCTCTCTGTCTCTCTGTCTGTCGGTCTTTCTTTAGTTCTTGCTTTCGCCGCGTTCTCGCGAACGGCAATAACAGCGAAACATTTGTGTTTTGAAACCGAAACCGAAACTGAGCATCGAAGTCGTAAAAAGCAACAACCTTGGCCTCAACTTGGATTCACTTCGATTCAAAATAAATTCGCTGGTAAGCACAGTGTGGCAAAGCTATTGAATTTATGCATTAGTTATTAACTCTATTTCTCTGTGGAATAAATGCTATGAAATCCCCTGTTTCCCTGCTGCCCTCCATCTAAACCATGACACTCTGTGATTTATGTACGAAGTTGTCTTCTCTGTCTCGTTAAATTCGCCAGTCATTGCCCCGTTTTTTTCCACTTTTTTCCCACTTTTATTTTTGCAAAGGGTCGCGCATTTCTCAGTTACCTTTTGTTTGCTCCGCGGTACTTCCGTTCTGAGCCATTTCGGGGTTTACAGTAAATGCATTGAGCTGGTAGCAAAATAACACTGACTCCAAACAAACAACACACACTCGCAGAAGTTTTTAAACATTCAATTAAAGTTCTCCTCAACTGGGTGTGTTGCTGTTGGCCCACTGTACCGAGTGTAGCTCCGCCCACGAAATGAATGACAATAATTATCATTCAACCAAAAACACTCGATTTAAGGGTTATCAAAAAATAATTTCATAACTATTCATCATATTTATCATGTGAGAACATTTTTTGGGTTAGTTTTCAATGTGAATTGTATCAAACCTTCTACTTATATGTAGTTTGATTCGCACTCCATCATTGAGTGGA
Source organism: Drosophila dunni (assembly GCA_018152125.1). Classification (NCBI taxonomy): domain Eukaryota; kingdom Metazoa; phylum Arthropoda; class Insecta; order Diptera; family Drosophilidae; genus Drosophila; species Drosophila dunni. Next base: position 16,122,309 of record JAECXC010001917.1, on the reverse strand, counting down.
CTCATTAGCCTAAATTTGATTTTTAAATGGGGCTTTCATGGAGTCCAAATTGATTTAAATAATGTTTCTCAAGATAAAACATATTGAGGAGTATCTTTTATATTAGAAACGTTGGAAAATGTTATCCAAAAAGTTTACTTATAAAATTAATTTAATAAATTTTTAAAAGACAAGTTTTTTGTTTGCTAAAATTTGCTGAAATGCGCTCGATTGTGAAACTAGTTATTTAATAGTTTTAGTTAATTAATATACAGAATTTAATTGTCGAACTGTAGCTAAATGTATTATTTATTTACAATGTGCAACAAAGTAGCTACTGGAACTTGTCTGAGATAGGTCTTTTGTGTGGTTAGTAGATCATCTTGGCGTCGAATGGTGCTAACAGTATGTGCAAGTAGTATGCGTCCACGTGAAATCAATTAGCATATCAAATGGCACTGGGGATGATGTAATGCATGTATTTTTTCGCAAACTTCAACTTTATTTTTTTTTTGGCGAAGACGCGTTAATTTGCCAAGGTTAGTTAATTATTAGTATTTAGAGCAGTTTGCAAATAGCTATTGACCAAAAGACTTGGAGTCGGAGTCGGAATCGGTCCCGGACTCGCGCTCGTTCCCTCGACACGTTGAGCACAAAAGTCACCACCGAAAGCGATGACAACTGGCAACCCTCTCCCAGCTGCCTCTCACCCTGTATACTCTGCCTCTCTCTTTCCTTGTGTTTGTGCTGCTTTTGTGGATTGTGTGTATACTTTTGGAGAGTCAGAGAGACATGGCCATAGAGAGCTAGAGAGAGCCAGAGAGAGTGAGCGAGGGAGAGAGAGAAAAGCAGCAGCCATTGAGGCTGCAAAAAGAACAAATGCCACCACCAAAAGCAAAGACAAAGCGCTAGACACCCAGAGAGGGAGAGAGAGAGAGACAGAGAGAGAGAGGGGGAATGAGAGAGCCTATGCTCGCAGGGGTGCAAAGTGTGAGAGTTTGGCTTGCCTTAGTTTACGCAAGATTTGTTGCCATTATAGGACCTTAATCCGGGATCTCAGTCCCTGTTAGTCTCCTAAAAAGGTTTTTGACTTTGCTGGCTTGACTTTAGGCCCACTGTGCGCGCCCCTTAAGCAGCTTAGGGGCGGCTTATTTAAGTTTAGTCCTAGGCGATTAGTGCTAATGAATAACGCTGAAAAGTCATTAATTAATTGAGTTGAATTCACTTTGCTTGCAGGACACACGAACACACACACACATCGAGAGCACACACACACCCACAGCAATGCACAGGAAGACTGATAGAATCTTTTGTATTACAATTCAGCAACGACCTTGCACAATGGCAATGATTTGTGCCATATTTCAAACTCATCCCGCCCAGCTGCTCTACGCCCCCCCGATCTCTGTTGCCTGCTGTTTTCTGCTTCCTGACTGCTGCCCTAGTCATGTGTGTGCTCTGTACATTATTCAGCAGTATAGCGAATGCTTGTGCTGAATCATCATCAAGATGAGACAGAGACGGAGGAGGAGTCGGAGGCGGAGTCGGAGGCAGAAACAGAGACAGCCAGTGAAGGGAGCTCAAGGCAACCCCCGAAAGGGGAGTTGGGGCTTATAAAAGGCTTTGGCCACATGGCGCCAACAATGTTGCCGCCTGGCCTAATCGAGCCCGGGCGTCTTAAGCAATGCAAACAAATTTGGCTGAGTGCAGCGCGACTGTAATGACGAAGAACTTGGCCATTAAGCCAGGCAAACGACACAAACTGTGGAAATTAACTGATTGATTCGTGGCCTCAATAGCAAATAACAAATATCAAAATACACAGACAAAAATCTAACTATCATTCATTAAATGTGATTCAATTTTTACTTATTTTTTTTTTCCTTTTTATCGCACAGGTAAAGACGACAAACGATATCGATATGAAGAAAGTGCTTTAATCCCATGCGCAATCAATTAGATACATGAAAACGCTAAGAACATGCACAAGACATGTTCGGGATGGGAAACTATTCGATTCCGCTGTCTCTTATCTTATCGCTCGATAACAAATAGATTTTTCGGTGCGACTGCCTAATCTTGTGCCTCCACCTGGACGACACCGGTGACAAGCGGACTTCAGTTGGTTCCACGATACGAGGCTGAAGACAACATGCTGAACGGTACCAGCTGCCAAGGACCAAGTCACCCAACTAAAATAACAGAAAGGATATCGTGACGGTGAACGTGTTTCAATACAATTACCAACACACTCTGAGCATTGTAATCATTTTTATGGGTCATTTCATAATTTGGCATTACGTGTGGCACGACACAAATTATTCGACTATGCACATGTAATTTCAGTGCCCCAACTTTGGACACGGTTCGCGCAAATTACAGCTTACAACAGCGGTACTACTACTACTTTTTTCCAGCCGTGATTTCTCCATGTACTTCACTTTGTTCCACGTCTACCCTGTAGATCCGAATTTGTTGTATACTAGTTTTAAGGACAAATTCGGTTCTAGAGAGGTTTGTGTGGCTCATTGCCCAGCGAAAAATGTTACCAAAAAAGTGTTGTGTTTAAAATCTTAAAAACTAATCGAAATCGAATCTTTTTAAAAAATAGTTTTAAATTATGTACACTTGACAAAGTTAGGCTATCTACATTGTTGTCTTTGTTTTATGCGTATTAATTAAGTCTAATGTATACTTTAAGATATCTTATCAAAGTGTGACAAGTTTTATAACTATTTGTTAGTGTATAATGAACAATATATGATAAATGTTGTAGGCTTTATCTTGTATCAGTTTAAGTTCTTTGTTAAAAATAATTATATTTATAAACTATAAACTTGGCTATTTTGTCTCTAAAAGTTTGTCTACTACCAGTTTTGATTTAAAGTGTCCTATCTATCGATTGCGGAGTGTTCTCTGGTGCTTTCTGCATATGTCAAGCCATTACCTAAATGCATAGCTCTCAGCTCATGGGGCAAAAAGGAAATGGAACGTCCTTCAATGGCGCATTGAAAACACATTTGAAATGTTGTTGCCAAGCGTTTTGTATTTTTTCCATTTTTTTTCTATTTTTTGTTTCTCGGTGACTTCAATTTATTCGACGTTCCACTTGAATTTCCATAAATATAATTTAGCATACAAATTGCCATTAGAATTCGGTTAGACTTGCTGATGGCAGAGCTCTTGGGTGGGTGGAGAGCAGTGTGTGCTCAGCATTTGGGTCAATCGTCTGCCGATTTGTGGTACGCTTGGATTTTTTGCCGACTTTGTGCAAATGTCGGTGCAGTTACTGCAATTTGCATGCAAGTACAGCTGGAGGAAGCACTTCCGGGCGGGGGAAAGTGTCGTCGTGGGAGTGGTGTGAAGGAATAAAAGATATAGAACTTCGCATACTTGATCGCTGACTGTACCTGGCTATCTGCCTGCCTTAGTTTAGATATTAAAAGTGCTCGTAGTATTATTAGTTGTACGAGTAGATAGCATAACTTAAGCGATGGGTCTCCGCAATGCTCTGTTCTGCTCTGCTGACATACAAATGGTTTATAATTATCTGATACGAGTTGATAAAATATTTTATTTACTCATTTCAAAACCTGATAAAGTCCAACATGATAAATTAATTGTATAATTTCTTATATTATAAGTTGCAAAACTAATATCGCTTGGCAACCCATGATGGAATCAACTGATATCGCATTGAAAAATAAAGAATACCTTGTCTAAGGTTTTAGTTTATTGACTTTTACTTAAGCTGTAAGTAACGCACTAGTAACACGACTAACAATTCCTAATGTGACTCACTACTCGCTTTGCGTTATACTTTTCCCTTTCTAATTAATAGAATAAATATTTTGATAATTGAAAATCAATATTTGTGGCACAGTTGTCTTACGTATACTTTGATTTCAGACAAAATAATTAGTAAGCCGCTGCTAATTTTTGATTTCCAACAATATCGACATCATTTGTTCAGAAACTGATGAACCAATTTACATTAAATTGAGTCGAGTGAAAGAAATGCTCCGAAAATATTGTCTTAAAAGGAATATTAACAGTTTCTTACTAAATCTAAATAAATTTTAATTTTTAACTGTCTGTAAATTATTATTGTGTAATAATCAAAAATTTAAAAGAGAATGTTAACTAAGAAATTAAGTAATTGAGATCACATCCAGTTGTGATCTTGATTAGGCAGCCTTCCGTTGCCGTAGACGCTCAGATCTATTAAATGAAAAAAAAAATTATTATATAAAATTAAATATAAACAAATTCAATACGAAATGTGCACAACTTTACAAACATAAAAGAAATAAAGAACGCCAAGAAGAATCGCCAGTTGCTTTGCTTTCGTTTAACAATAGTTTTGTGTCTTATCGTTAATAACTGAATAATTTAATTCTGGCTTGCAAACAATTGAAAATTATATTTAACACTTATATATTTAATAAACAATAGTTGTTTACTTCTATTTAACAAATAATAAGCACAAGCGATTTCTATTAAGACGCTTTGTTAAATAGCAACTTATCGATAACAACATGTTGATTGGCTATCAATGTGAGAAAGAGCCAACTACATAAGCTTGAGCAGTGCAACTATATCATGCTCGTGGTTGTTGTACTTGCTAAACAGGTTTTGCATTGTGGACTGTAAGTCAACCAAACAACAGATGGCGCTAACAACTGTTATTAACACTAAAGTTAAATGGCACAGCCTTTGCTGGCAGTGATTGTATTTAAAGAACTTTAACTTTAAATAATTTTATAATTACATTGAATTTAATTAAAAATATTTCTTTGTTATATTAAATTTCAAATAGTTTATATACAAATTTAACTAATTATATGAAAGTCAATTATATAAGAATACATTTGAAAGTAAAACACGGCCATAACGTTCGTTATGTTGGCCAGCACACGGAGTGACGTTGGCCATTTTAACACGTAATAGCCGAAAGAAATGGAGTTGGGAGAGAAACATTTCGTTTGGTAGTGCGAACATCTTGAAAACCTGTCAGTCAAATTTGATGAAGGTTTCTTACGCATTTCGCCTTTTAAATGTTTTTTGCCTCATTTCGTGTTGTTGTTACTGTCGATGTTGTTGTTGCTGTCCATTTTGGGCCATCCTACGTTTCACGGGCTTAAACGCATTTTAAAATGGGCAACTGAGCGCGGCAGTAGGTAGAGCTGATAGAGCGGAATCATTTTTCTAGTTCTAAGACGCAAAACTCGACACTTTAAACACTAAAATTCCACCCACGTGTTGCCCGCTGGTGTGAGACCGTTGACTTTCCCCTTGGCCAAGTTAAGAGAGTGAGGCGATTCACAGTGGGGCCAAAACTGGTCACTTCTGGCTTCTGGAATGTGAATGTGATTTACACGTTCAGTTGAGACCAGTCCAGTACCGTCCACTCCTGCTCCATTCTGTCCAGTGTCGACATATGTCACGTCCACCCTAACTCCATTTCATTTGAAGAGATCTATTTTGGGCCAAGTTGGCCGCTTGCGTGCTCTCATCAACTGCTTAAGCGCTAATAACGAATGGACATTGGTCAAAACTCAACTAGTCTCGAAATTAGTCAGTTCTGTATCCAGTTTAATTACTTCGGAACATCAACACTTTGTCAAAGTGCCCAATTCCAACAAGGTGTGAGTGCGTATGTGACTAAGGAGGACCAAGGGACTCCCGTCCACTCAGTCACTCCCACTGCCCACTCTCCTGCTTCTTTTAATTGTCATTCTCTGAGGGGGGAGTGTTTGGGTAGGAGTTCAAGTCGAAGTGCTGAGTGGATGCCACGTGTGAAATGGCCAATGATAATTACTTTTCTACTGCTCTTTTATTCATGAGTTGTAGTCAACAGAACCCATTTGTTTTCGTTTAATGGACTCCATTTGATAAGTCAAAGTGCATTTAACCAAGCTAATTTACATTAAACACATTTCCTCTAATTACTTTTCTGCTATTAATAGTTATCGTACTTAAACAAGAAATATATAACATTTTATAGATTAAGTGATTGAAAAGTGTGTTTAATTACTTTTATTAAAGAACTGTATGGAGTAAACAAATTGAAAACAAAGTGATTAATGTATTATATATTTTATTTAAAATCATTCTGATACTATTAAATATTTAAGTTGCCTTTAAGCAAATTAGTATTGTAACAATTTAATGTAAAAATTTGTAAGTTTAAATTGATCGGAAACTTTGACATTTTCCTTTCAATTCTTATAATTTAATAAATTACTAAACTTTCCTTTACTTTTCTAACTTAAATAAATAAATTTTAATTTACTAAATATTAAAATATACTTATGTTATTGTTGCTTCCCCAAATTATGTAAATTAATTAATCATTTACTTCAACTCATACTGCGAAATCTATACTAAAGTGTACCCGGAAAAGTCCGTGAGCTTAAGTAAACCCAAGGAATTACCTAATGGAATGTGCATATAAAAATAAGAAGCTCCACAAGGAAAGAAACAATTTTTTTGTTAAACTTTTAATAGAGCGGGAAAGGCATTGTTCTGTCTTTTAAAAACTTGGTGAACTTTACGCAAAAATTCGAGAGAGTCGAATGAATGTGGTGACTGCTGCGGAGGTGAGGAAAGCGAGTGAGAGAGAGGAGGAGAGGCAGAGAGAGTGAGAAGGGAAACTTTGCAGAGACGAGGCGGATTATGTGCCCAAGTGTAACTAAAGAGAATAAGGGCGAAAATCAACGAATCATTAATCAATCCTTTCATGATGTGACGCGGTGCGTGTCCTTTTATGTGTCAAAAAAAGAAAAACCCCGAGAAAAACAAAATACAAAAAGAAAAACGTGGGGAAAACGAAAACACGCTCGCTCGAAGAAAGCGAAAAGCAGCACAAAAACAAAAAAAAAGAAATTCGAAAATAAAATATAAGAGAGAAAAAGAAAAGTATCATTTTTTTCTGCTTTTTTTTTTGCACGAATTTGACAGACAAGGCGACAGATACGCAGCCCAAGAATGAAGTGGATGAAGTGACTGGGGGATGAGGCGTGTGGCAGCTAGAAAATGGCGACAATATTTGCTGAAGGATGTGCCTATTTACATTTTGAGGCCGTGTTGATTAGCTGAGTGCGTTGGGGGAGAGTATCCCAGGCCAATGCGAATCCCATTCCCAGACCTAGTCCCTTCCCAATCCCAGTCCCACATGCCCCAAGCCACAGCATCTCGGCGGACAACGCCACACGCAAGTGACAGCGCGGGCGGTCGATAAGAAATGGTATTATATCTTGGAACAGGAGGGAGCTGGAGGACCAGGGGCACCCGGGCTAAGCGGCAGGCAAAACGTGGGCTGTCAACTTGCTGTCTGTCAACTTGGTAGCTTAAGGTGGTGGCCGAGCTGATAGAGGAGAGTGGGGAGTGTGTGGAGGGGAGAGCAGGGTTTACTGGGTATGAGTTATGGCATTGCTGGAATCTCTAGCAGCTAAACAGATGCAACTGTTTTCCAACACACACATCACTGTATCTCGTCCAGTCGGGAAAGTCTTTCTTTCAAACTATGTAAGTAACTATATATGTATGAATGTATCTTTTCAGTTGTCTTGCACGCACATCACGTGACCGAAAGATACAAAAGTGACAGTTGCCGGAACATAAGAAATGGTAAATCTGAGATCTAAACTCTGGCAACCCACGGATATGCAGACATGCAGGCGTAGGAACATTGCAACTGCCGGACCAGACAGTCGTGTCCAAGGGAGCGACGGAGACAAAGAAACAGAGAGAAAGATAGAGACAGCAATGAAGAAGACCTACACCAATGCGTGAATATGGAGCAGATCATTAATTATGCGCAAGACGAGAAGACAACTGAACCGTCTACTCTACTCCGCTCTTTTGGCCGAAACCGAGGGCGTCCCGATTTATCTGACAGTTTGTATTGAAAACTTTTTTTTTGTTGTAGTTTTTTTTTTGCTCTTCCTGTGGATTTCATGAAAAGTGAAAGAAATACCCGCTTTGCCCGATTTCTTTCTTTTTCGATTCATTCGAATCCGTCGAACTGAGATCATTAGTTTTCTTTGGTTCAGCTGAGAAATTCATATGGCGGCGACATGTTCCAAAACTGCACTTAACCCAAGCGAACACCTCCCAACATGAACTCAACTGAAGTGAAAAAATCAGAGAACAATTCGATTTGGTATTACAGCTCTATCTTTGTAATTGTATCATTAGTAATTGAGTTGTTTTCGGACATGTCCGAGAGTTAACTGTAGACGTCTTTATTAGACCCCGTACTCTAAAAAAGAGTAGAGGGGTCCATTAGGTTTGTCAGAAGCAAAATGTGCGTAATAGGCAGAAGGAGGCGTAAACGAACCTATAAAGTCTATATATTCTTGATCAGCATTATCATATTCTTGATCGATATAGCGATGTCTGTCTGTATGTCCTGGATCTTTTAAACTACAAGAGCTAGAGCCACCAAATTTATAAAGTCCGTCTTTATTAACAAGTTATTAACTAGCTTAAGCAGGCTCAGAGATCTCTGCAGGTGTTTGAGTCAACTTTAAATGATTATTTCTCAGCCAAATGAAGTCATAATTTGAAATGCGTTGCCTTTTTAGACTCTCGGCAACTAGTAGCATCGATTCCATGCAAAAATTCAAATTTTTAATTTCGACCCCATTTTGAAAAATTTTGCAGTGTTACCCCTTTGCATTTTTGTCAAAAATCGTCAAAATTTTAGATTGCGATTTTTTGATGCCAATCGCTAGTCCTAGTCCTCCCGAGTCCAAAAAGTCATACCAATCAAAAATCTGACGTCTGAGTCCCAAAATATTCAATATCAAAGTTGCATAGTTTTGACTTAGAATTTACACTGAACAAAAAAGCTTTCTTCCAAGCCTTATGTTAAGAAAGCATAGTAATATTCTTAGTAACTCATAGCGCATAGCAACCAGTCAAGCTAAAAAAGCTAAAATAGCTTTAAAATGGTTAAAATAGCCACACTGATAATCTCTCCTTACTGATAATTTTCACACGCCGCCTGAAAGTATGCTACTGATAAGCGTTTAACATTAACACTAACAGCTTAAGCAGGCTCTACTCTCTGTAATTGAATTTAAATTACAGTCGGTCGCTTGCTGCTGATTCTGATCTCCTGGTGTTTCACATAAAGAAAATCTTCGATTTTGGCCTTTCGACGATTTTTTTTGGCTTGACCGCTGCGATCTGTAGTGCCCAAAATCGTTAGTAATTCTTGGTGAAATACCAGGCAAACAGAAATGTCAGTAGGTCGCCATGCAAAAATAATTATAACATGCGATGTTACTTAGCATTGGCACGCGCTGTTATTAAGCATTAACAGTCGCTGTTAGTTAACATTAACATTAACAGTCACTGTTAGTTAACATTAACATTAACAGTCACTGTTAGTTAACATTAACAGTTACTGTTAGTTAACATTAACAGTTGCTGTTAGTTAACATTAACAGTCGCTGTTAGTTAACATTAACAGTCGCTGTTAGTTAACATTAACAGTATCTGTTAGTTAACATTAACAGTCACTGTTAGGTAACATTAACAGTCGCTGTTAGTTAACATTAACAGTCGCTGTTAGTTAACATTAACAGTCGCTGTTAGTTAACATTAACAGTTACTGTTAGTTAACATTAACAGTCGCTGTTAATTAACATTAACAGTATCTGTTAGTTAACATTAACAGTCGCTGTTAATTAACATTAACAGTGTCTGTTAGTTAACATTAACAGTCACTGTTAGGTAACATTAACAGTCGCTGTTAGTTAACATTAACAGTCGCTGTTAGTTAACATTAACAGTCGATGTTAGTTAACATTAACAGTCGCTGTTAGTTAACATTAACAGTCGCTGTTAGTTAACATTAACATGTGCTGTTAGTTAACATTTACATGAGCTGTTATTTAGCATTAACATGTGCTGTTAGTTAGCATTCCAGCTGCTTTCGCTGACCGTTGCGATCTGCAGTGCCCAAAATCGTTAGTAATTATTGCTGAAATACCAGGCAAACAGAAAGATCAGCAAGTCGCAATGCAAAAATTATTTTACTTTAACATTGAATTAACATTAACATTTGTTATAGCGTCAAACATATTGCTTAATAATATTTTTAGACTCCGAACTAAAAAAATGAGTAGAGGGATCTATTAAGTTTGTCAGAAAGGCAGAAGGAGGCTTAGCAGAATTCATAAAGTATATATATTCTTGATCCGCATCAACATCCATGTCGATATAGCGATGTCCGTCTGTCTGTCCGTGCGTCCGTCTGTATGAACACATGGATCTATTAAACTACAAAAGCTAGAGTATGAAGACATGTTATGTTATTTCAGGGGTTTCAACAGAACTGACGACTTATAAGACAACTAAAATTTATAGGAAAATTGTGATTATTTCAGCTAAAGAAAAATCGTATGCAAACTAGAGTCACTGTATCATTTGATTTAATTTCTTATAATTAAGTAACTTAGTAGCTATATAAGTCCATTAATGTTTAAGATGAAAAATAAGAAAAGATTTATAGTAATATTCTAATCGTCCCACGAGATTCTAGAATCATAATATAGTCAGGCAATTAGAAACAATCATTAAATGTAATATTTCATTATATAAAAGGGCGATTACCAGCGGCATTACACAGACATAAGTTTAGTTTTAAATTTTGTGATTCTCCTCAGTACTTCAATTGATTTAATAGATTCAACTGATGACTTAAAAAACTTAAAACAAAAAGTATAAATCATGAAAACTTTTCAAGTTCGTGACTTGTGGAAGTGAAAAGTGCAACTTGGATTCCAAGTGATTAGTTTTTTCTGTTCTTAGTAGTTTATTTATTTCTGTGTTATTTACTAGATAAAAATTTGTTCATTAATTAAATGACAAGTTACGGGATTCGCGATCTACAAACACTCGGACTCGGACTCGGATTATGACAAACAGACAAAGCGAAAGCTTGGAACGAACTAATTGCTCAATTGTCAAGCTTAATGATAATTACAGGTAAGTGGTGCTTAACTAAACTGTTTACGCAACTAGCGACAACGTCAAGAGGGTATTAACTTGGCTAGAATCTTAGCAGCTCTGAGACGAATGCATTTCCCAGTCTGTGAGGAGCAGGAATCTCTTGCAGCACATGCAGTCAATTAAAAAAACATTTATTAACCGAAGCCGAAACGAAGTCGAGGGCGAACTCGAAGCCGAAAGCGAAGCCACTGCACAAAGCTGTTAACAAAGCCATTTGGCCATTCAGGCCAAAGATGTAAACGGTTTCGTTGCCGTGGTCAAAGGTGCCTACACGGGAAGAAGAGTTGTACAGGATTATGGGCTTAAATCTAGTCGATAGTAATGAAAGAAATGGAATGAAGGGGTGAATTTATCAGTTTATATTAAAAATCTAGAATTTGAAATCTATTTTTTTACTTTAAACTCGAGTAACAGTTTAAGAAACATAATCCCAGCTCACACCTTAAAAAACCCAGCTAAAAGTTAATTATTTTTTTCTATAGAAGTTAATTTTTTCAGTGTATTTCGCAGATGAGTCTCAGTACCAGCCTCAGCTTGTCGCCGTAACAGAAAAGCTATAATTGATGATGCCACCAGGACACATGCGAGAAGTGCAGCATGGACTCCACATGCAACTCTGTTGGTCTATCTATCTGGACTCCTTCACTCTACCCCTCCCGCTCTTACTCTCTCTTGGTTGTTGATTTCATGCACGGAACTCAGTCGGCGGTAAGTCTGGAAAGGCGAAAAGCTGGTCACAGTCCCAATTTCGAACCCACTTCCAATACCACTTTGAATTCCACTTCCAAACTCCAACTCAATCTCAATTCCACTCCTGAGTCGGAGCTACAGTCACAGTCACAGTTGCTGTACCAGGTTTCGAGTCCCTCCCGGGCTATACATAGTGAATTCGAATTGAATTTTGGCGCTACATTCATTAATCATTATTTCAATCATGATCATGAAACAAATGTGCTCTTGGTGCTGATGGTTGTTGTTGTTGCTGTTGTAGTTGTTGTTGGCATCGTTCTTTGGCTTTTGTTTTGTATCTTGTGAAATGTTGTGTCGAAGCGTATCGATACTCTTTGCCCCGCCTCCTGCCTCCTGCCCCCCTGCTCTCTCAAGCTGCCCCTAACTCTGCTGGCGATTGCGATGGCGATGGCGATGCGCTTCAAAGATTGATAATCTCTTGGATATCTTTAAATTTAATTAGTCACATTCATAACAGACCGCCAGCAAACTACATGGATGCTCAATATGTTTTGTTGCTGCTTTCGGGAGTGGGAACAGTGGCGGAGAGGTGGAGGGGCTGGGGAACTGAGAGGCAGCGCATCCGATGCCGTTGCCATCCCAAATTACATGTTACAACACACTGTGCTCTGCTCTTGGCCATGCCCCTCCCACTTCTCTTTCAGCTGCTCTTCTCTCCTCCTTTCCCCTACGCCTCCTTCGTCTTGTTCTCTTTCTTTCTACTTCCCTGTTTCCATCTCTTGTTTGGCATCGAATCTAGTTCGTTACAAGACTTTACTCTTGTATAAAGTAAGAGTTGATTGATTTAGTGGTGATTTTTGTCAGAATGTTTCATGTAAAGGAAACTATTTATGTAGAAAGTTTAGATACTTAATCCTAGAGTCAAAAATGAAATAAAATAAAATATCGGCTTTCAACTTCAACTGATTTACTAATGTAGTTTTGAATTCATTAACTGTTTTTCACTTACAAAGCTAATTTTCTTATAAAAGGGTATTCAAACTTCTACTTAACTATGCTAATAAATCTTTTGTTGTTGTTCCGTGTAGTTGAGAAAGAAAACTTGTTGTTCATTTGAGCTCCCGAGCCACGCACATGTGTGAGAAAGTCGCTACAGTGGGCACTCCGAGGCCCTCTGCAGTGGTTGTTGTTGTTGTTGTCGTTTATGTTACGTTTAGGTTCAATTTTTTAGAGCCCTTTAATGAAAAATCGACGTTGTTACTAATTATGATTGACATAGACGTAATTGGAAATTTGAGGCAGAGCTTTTGGGCCGATTGGCAGCATCCAATTCGAAGCCAGAGTTGGAGTCGGAGTCGTAGCTGGAGTCAGAGTTGGAGTCAAATTCAGTGTCGGAATCGGCGGTCTTCAAAAGTTTCACTAAATTAAAGGGTTAGCTTAAATACCTTAGCCAACTTTCTTTGATGGATAAGCGCAAGAGGCGTGAGGTTCCCAAAAACAAAACCGATGTTTTCATAGAGCCCAGTTTCAGGAGCTGATGGGGGTCCACATTTGGTGTGAAAATTTGATAGAAAGTTTTGTTTTACGACGGCACTTTTCAGCCGAAATTCCAATCAAACTAGTAGAAATGGAAGTTGAGTACTAAAAAATGATAAGAATGTATTTTAAAACTAAACTATTTTAAGAAAGGTATATTTTTTTTAAATATGTTATAAAAATTATTAAAAAAAAAATCATTAATAAATAACATTTTCTTTAATTTTCGAAGATTTAAATGTATTTTTTTTTTTTTTTTGTAAATTATTGCAGTGTTTTGAGAGTTTAGTTTAATTACAAGAAATAAATTTGATGACACATAATTTTTATTGTGATGCAATTCAAATGCAGTTTATAAACTGATGTAAATGTCACAATGTTTTCAGTTAGTCCCTCACTTCAGTTATTAAGTTATCTTAAAATCATTTTGCAACAATCCACAGACGAAACAAAAAATTGTTTACGACAGGTCTAAAATAGGTATTATAACTACAAGTAAAATACCATGTGAAATGGAGTTCTTCTCGAAGGAAAAGGTAAACTTTGTGCGATCATTAAGCATAATTTTAACAGTTTTCTTTAATTTCGGCTAATGTGAGGCAATTACGGAGTCATCTTTCAAAATTGAACATTTAACCAATTGACGGCAAAAGGCGACCGAAGTTCAGCTCAAAATCGTAGCATTTTGGCCTCAAGCTGTTGTTGGTCCATATGTACACACACTCGCACACACACACGAACACACACGTGTGTGTATGCAACCGCAGCCTTCATTATGGTTGTGCAGGGGTAAAATGAAATCAATCAGAGATAATCTGTCATGGATAATGGGTACCTGTGACTTGTCCCAATCTCAGTCTCATTCCGAGTCTCTGTCTCAGTCTCAGTCCCAGCTTTGCTGGTTTTCCCCCCGAAGCGATCAGTTTGGCTTATTTAAGCCGTTCGTGTAATTATTTTAAACAGCCGCAGTGTAAATTTTGGTTAAACACTCATCTCGCTTCCAAACTGGACTTACACACGAATACATACGTATTTATAGATGTATTTGGAGTCTGGGTCGCCGATTTGGGCATAATATGACAGCTAACAGTTGAGCCACTTGATAAATGAAAGAATTGTACGTTTCTCCCAATGGCAAACAACCAAATGAACCACATTTAATTGGCCTGGCTAAGTGTTTTGAGGACTTTCCCTGTTCAAAATCACACACAAATGCGACTTTAAAGTCAATAAAAGTCACAAGTTGAGAATTTTTGTAGCTTTAATTACACGAGGCTTGTGATTGACGCACAGTCAATCATTAATCACTCAATCAATCATTTAGCAGCCTCCTTTATTGTCCTGTCGCGAACTTCTCCTCAGAGTTCAGCTTTTAAAATTGGAAATGGTTGTGATACGAAGCTGCTAATCAGCATTCTGTGCTCAAACTCAATCTCACTTGTCAACATGTCGTTAACACAATTTTCATCCTAAGTAGATCTCATGGGGAATTTGTGGATATTTTGGGGATTGTCAAATCAATAAAAGACTTGTATTTTTAGGGAAATGAAAAGCGATATGAGAAAATTTAAAGAAAAGTGTATCAAATGATTATTTTACTTTTTCATGTGGCTTAAATAAAAGTTTCTAAATCGTTTTTTAATCCCTAATAAACCAAAAATTTGTTTATTTATTTTATTAAAGCTCAAAACTATATTTAAACATCTTTTTTAGGCACTTTAACTAAAGTTACATTTAAGCCTTATCTTTTAAAAGCCACTAAGCTGGGATTAACTAAAAGTTTCGCCCTTGAAAATCAGCTCAAAAGAGGAAAGAATTTTAAAACTGCACAAAAACTTAAAGTTTGGTAATAAATCAAATCACTTTCTCTACTGATATTAACCGAAATATAATAACTAACTTGAATGTTGATTAATAATTATAGAATCTAATATTTCCCAAATTGTGTTTATTAGTGAGGTAATTAGATATCTGGGTAACACCCATCTGCGTAATTTAAGCGGAGTTCTTCGGTTTCTTGATTTTATACAAAAAGATGAATTTGATGTTTGGCTTAAAGACGAAAAGATACAGCAAGAGAAGGAGAGAAAGGGAAGGAGAGAACAAAAAATAGCCATACGAATAGAAACAACAAGACCAAGAGTGCCTCACGACAGGGCACACACTTAGATACACACACATATACACACTCTCACACACATACATATAATATGGCTCGAATGAAACCATTAATCACATTTGCCTTGTGCAGCAAGTGAACTTCCTTTGCCGCCTGACAGTCGCAACTGATTGCTGGCTCTGAATTGGGATTTGGAACTCAAATGCTGCACAAAACAGTCACCCTATCCAGCATTGGATCATCTCAGACACAAAGCTCTCTCACTCTCCTACTCTATCTGTATTTTTCTCACCCAAAACCACCCGCCTGTCTCTCAACACTCTAAAGACATGAATTCTGGGAGCAGCTTAAAACGAGTAGAGTTAATTCAATGGAGTAGTCTGTAATACCTAAGAGTTTCTTTAAAAGTCTGAGAACTTGATAGAAATTTTAATGTGATTTCACTTTTGTCTTAAATTCAAATTAAAACTGACACTTTTAATATACTCATCTAATTATTTTTAAATATATCAATTTAGTTTTTACGACAATTTGATGTTGCTAAAGGTTTTGAATTTTTAATCATAGATAGATATATCTCTTTTCTGTAATTCTTCAACGTTGGGTTATAAATTAAATTTAAGAAAGGCATCTTTTTACTTCTTAAACTTCTTAAGAGTTGAAAATGAGTTTCGTGGAGTATATTTATATAAACTTACTACGACTTTTGAAAAATCAAAGCTCCATTAATTGCCTGAATAACATTTAATATGTATAATCCAATTAATTAAGATTTAAATGTCACAACTGCTGTCTGAATACTATAAACAGATTCTTGTTCTTTATTATTAAATTATTTATTCACAAGTCAAATATGTTAACTGTTCGATATAGCACACAACAAGCCGGGCAAATAAATTTAAGTTTTATACACTTAATGGTCTTAATGAACTTTTGATAGTCCCCATCAAAATCGAATCAGTTGGAAGTCGATTAATTAGTAGTCTCTCACACACATGAAACATTTGCAGACTGGCCTGTGTGTTTACCAGTAGAGTATAGCACGTGTGCTCTCTTGGAGTGGGTTCAATTATTCGGCAATTAGACAGCCAAAGTCGTAGTCAGAGTCTCGTCTATACAAACCACCTTCCACATTCCATTATTCACCATCCACGGCACACGGCAAAGGCATGACGCATATGTGAAATTTGAAAGGAGAATTTCATTAGAGTGTAACAATATTGAAGCTGTATTTATTGATGAACGAGAGCGGGAACAAAACATGGAAAAAACAGTGTCTAAATATTTATGTGTAAAAATATTAAAGCGTTTAATGTGCGACTGCGACCTTCCTTATGTGCATTATACAACAAAATCATTCTATCGATTTTCCATGTGAGTCTGACTCATTTGAATATTTGCCTGTCATGCTCATCATTTCATCAACATTTTCAGCAACAATACAAATCACGGTAGTAATGATAACAACAAACAGCAACAACAACAATAACATAAAGTAAGTAGCGGCAGCTTCCCCCTTTCCCTTTCCCATTCCCATTCCCTCAGACAAATAGTAACCACAATAAAAAAGGAACATTGCGCCAAGTGCGGTGATATTCATTCAGCATTCAACATTCAGCATTCAATGGCAATGGAAAATTATTGCAAGTCAGAGGCTGCCTTTCGCGCTATGTACAAAGGTATGTGTGTGTTTGTACTCTATGCATAAGTATGTACTCCATGGGTATAACTGGAGCCTCTCAACTCGGTAGCTATAGACCAAACAACTCATATCAACACTTTGCAGCCTCGTCGACCGATCGATCGATATGTACAATGTCCATACTGTATACTGTAGGTGGCAGTGTCAGAGACTTTGTTGCATCCGCTTATAAGTTCTGGAAAATAAATGGTCTGGCCTGCCATATTCGCTTGTGGGATCGATGAAAGGCATAGTGAAAAGTGGGCGGTGCTTGTTGGCCACGCACGAAGCGATGCGAGAGACGTTGAGGGCAGTTTTTATTTCATTTTTTTTTTTAAGTTTTTATTTTGAGCGTGCGCCATGACCGAAGACCACAAAAGCAACACTCACACTCGCACTCAAATGCTCACACACTCACACTTACACATCTGCTCTCACTCAGTCAGCAGCCAGCAGCAATTGGCATACAGACACATCCTACTTAAACAGCATGCCAGAGCACAACAGTAGACTCCGTAATATGCAAACAGCCACATTGGCATTTACTGTTTGACTTTTCATACCTAATGCTATCAAGCAAATAATCTATAACATATTCCATTCTTTAATTTATAACTCAATTTTAAAACTGTTTTACTTTAACTTTAGTTAGTTCACAATATTTACGCAGCTATGCACATTATTCTGGCCTCGACTGTGACCAAAACGAGCACCGCACCAACGGCAAATGGGTGTGACCATACAGCTTGTTGTCTCGCTCGCTTTAGCTCAGTCTGCACTCTGCTAACTCACAGACTTTTTGGTGGTTGAAAATGGCGTACAGCCATGGCCACAGTGTTCTCACTGCGTGTGGGCCGTCCTTTGGCGCGTTGTTGTTGCATGTCTGTAACGAAGAAAGAAAAACAAAACCAGTAAATCGAGTTTCGAAACTCAACTGTCGACGTCATCGCTGGCTGTCAATGGCAATGGCGATTTGCTCGGAGAGCGAAAGAAAGACAGAGAGAGAATAGCAGTAGGACGGCAGAAGAAGCAACTGTGAGGGAAACCAACAAACTGAAAACCGAAACCGAAAAGCAAAAACAGGTTCGCTTGCGCTCAGAGCGTTCGTTCGTATTCATAACAAAAGAACGGCTCGAATTGAACGGTTCGAAATCGCACTCGCACTCTCGCACTCGTTCGTGATCAGACTCAGACGCGTCGTGTTATTAGGTGTTTTTTGAATGTTTTCTGAACGTCACACAAAAATTGTTTGGCATTTTTGTTGTTTACGGTGGTCCGCAGTGTTTTTAATATTTTCAACGCGCCGGTTGCCCAAAATACGCGCTGTGTTCAATAAACAGAGCCCCACTGCATTTAAATCATGCTGGCCACAATCCAAATAAAGTGATCATTCTCAATAAAGCATAAAAGTGCTGAAAGTGAGTGCCAATAAGTGAATAAATATTTAAATGAAATATGCGCTCAGCAACTAGGAATCGAAAAGCAAGAGCCTAGCAAAAGTTTAAATAAAACACATAAGAAATTAAGCAACCACGATGAGCTCATTCCTCATGGGATACCCACACGCACCACATCATGTCCAGAGTCCCATGTCCATGGGCAATGGCCTGGATCCAAAGTTCCCGCCGGTTGCAGACGACTATCATCACTACAATGGTCACTATTCCATGACCGCCTCGACGGGCCACATGGGCGGCACTGCCGGCGTTGGCGGTGGCGGTGGTGCGCTTGCTGGCGGTGGCCCTGGTATGTCGGGTCACCCGCACGCCACGCATCCGGCGGAAATGGTCAATGATTACATGGCTGCCGCTGCGCACCATCACAACCAGCTCCCGCACTCCCATTCCCACACGCACGGCCATTCGCATTCGCACCACCACAGCAACAGCGCGCTGTCTGGCCACCATCACCAGAATGCCAACTACACCACCAACTATGCCACCACACCGCCCTCCCATCATCCGCACTCGCATCCGCACCAGAGTCTCGGCTACTACGGTCATCATGCGGCAGCTGCAGCCGCTGCTGCCGTACACCATGCCCCCGAGTACATATCCGCCGGAGTGGTGCACTCCGGAGGGGACTACGGACCGCCGCCGTCGGTGAATGTGCCTAACAGCAGCAGTGGCAATCCCTCCAATGGATACTACGGCAGCTACTACGGCACTACCAACGGTAGCGTCGGCAGTACGCACTCCCAAGGACACTCACCGCTCTCCGCCCAGATAATGGACCTGCCACTACAATGCTCCTCCACGGAACCGCCAACAAACACCTCGCTGGGTCTGCAGGAATTAGGTAAGTGTCCAGAAGTTGTACTGATAATCGGTAATTCTTTGAGCTCATAAACATATTAAAGTTAGTTTGTCTAGTTAGTTAAACAAATCTATCTTTAGGAACTTCAAAATCTATGTCTTAGCAGCAAAAGTTTGCTTCCAATATTATGAATTTAGAATGGAGGGTGGTGCTTTATTTTTTTGATGGTCAAATTATTTTCTATGCATTTAATACAGTTTGCGGTTTTATAATGTTTCTGTGTTAGGTTCGTCAACAAGTTTTTCAAATTATAAATTTACAACTAATGTTTAATTATATTACGTAGTCAAACTTAAATTTTAGAAATTCAGTTTAATACACTTATATTTCATATATTTTATATAACTATAAAATGTATTATTATGTCAGAATTCCTGATTATGAATATATGTAGAACTTGTATTCGTAAAAACTTGCGTGATTAAACGATTAATACGTATTAAAAGTTTTAAAATAAAATCAATGTACCTAACAAACGAATTTTAATTATGATTCAGTCGTTTTAAATAATAAAACTTTCTGTATAAATAAGCACTTGAACTGATATTTTATTAATAACGATCACAATTCTTTCCTTTACCGCAACAAGATTATTTAAGAAAGTATTTTAAATCATAAATTTGATAGGAAAAACTATTTCACAGTTAAGTTTACTTTAGGTTTTACTCTTGATTTTTATTAAACTGCCTAATATTAGAAATCATTCTTTGTGCAAAATACTACATATATTACATATATACATGTGTGTATATTCCTCTTAAAGAAACAGGGTATTACTACTATAATTTAATAAAATTATAAATAACTCATAAATGCTTCCTTTAGGTTTAAAGTTAGAGAAGCGCCTGGAAGAAGCGGCGCCCACTGGTCAACAACTGCAAGAAGTTCTACACTGTGATGATATGGGATCAGAAAATGTATATATTGAATTACTAGTGTAAAGAGCAACTGATAAACTAATTGTATCATTTGTAGGACATGTCTGAAGAGGATCGATTAATGCTCGATCGATCGCCAGACGAATTAGCGTCCAATGACAACGATGACGATCTGGGAGATTCGGACAGTGATGATGATCTGATGGCAGAGACAACCGATGGCGAACGCATTATCTATCCCTGGATGAAGAAGATTCATGTAGCGGGAGTTGGTGAGTACACGTTTCCCTCGAATTATGACTCTAGATGCACCCACAAAACAGACTCTGTCCCATTTTTGTTGGTATGCTAATTAAATTACTTAGCTGCCAACACCCACGTGATTCACTGACAGACTTTGTAATGCTCCATGTTAGCAAAAAAAAAAAAAAGAAAGCAAAAGGAAAAACATTGAAAGACCTAAAAAGATAAAAAAAAACCTCCACTTTTGCTCATTAATCAAAATCAAGAATGGCGCGCCTTCTGCTGAGGGCAAGTTGTGTATGGCGAGTGACATATTCATACATGAGCATTACACACGATTCCCTATATATCGTGTATGTATCTTTATGCAACTTCCACTCGACTTTAGTAATAGTAACACTACATGCTCTTTCAACACTTCTGGGTTTCTTAAAGTTAATTTGCCTGTCAAACCTAGTGGGGAAACAATTGCCTTATAACTATAGTTGTAGGAAGTCAATTGGTTTAATCGAAAGTCGCATCAATTGAACTACTTATTTTTCAAATAACCAGATCTCTGATATAGATTGTTGTATATTGGTGTAAAATGAAGTAAAGATATTTAAAGTATTGGAAACAAATTGAATTGAAAACATATTTTTAATAAATTGTTTTCTCCTTTGAAATAAAATTTTAAATTAAAATCGTTGCCAACATAATTATTTTCCGATATTAAAGGTATACAATTTTTCTTCGCTTCGAAGTTTCCGACAATGTTATCTATTTATTTATTATAATTTTTCGTTGTTTCGATTTTCACACCAAATAGTTTTGAATGTGGGCTGTGGAAACAGGTTTCCATTCACTATTCAAACGAGACGTCAGACTTGATGAACGAATGAACTTGGCTACCAACGAATACACACCATGTCCAATGGCCAATACTCAGAGCTGAATACCCAGGTGGTTACACTCCGAGTATGTGGTTATATACACTACACACATTTGAATGTCAGCTCCGATAGATAATTACCATTAATTGTCGCGACGGAACATTAATGGGCCTAAAACCAAATTCATTGAGCCATGTGTTGAGTGTCATTATCAAAGCGACGTTTGTCAGCGCTTATTGTTTTAATTCAACCAGAAATTGGCTACTGCGTGTGGCTGGAAACTGGACTGGCTCCAGGGCAAACAGAGGGACAGAAAGACCGAGGGACAGACGAACAGCTGACAATAGTTCGACAGGTTCAGTCGTTTTATTGGGTTTTGGATATGAGTTTTGTGATTCTAGGTCAGACTTTAGCAGGCTGATAAATTGGTTTTTAATAAGCGAGCTACTTGTTTAGTCGTAGCCACTACTATGCAGTTAAAACCCCAGTGATGCACTCCAATTAAGCATAACCTTGACCCTAATGGGCAATTATATCATTAGGTTTCGCCACGCGTTAACTCTTCAGTTCACTCCAGATGAGCATAAAGAGATGGAAATGGAAACAGAGACACAATCTCGACATGCGACACTGACACTGGGGGATTAGCTATGCTGATGAGCATCAAATCGAAGTAGTTCGACGTTCGAGAGACAGGCAACGAAAGAGAGAGGGTGAGAGAGAGAGAGGGAGAGCGGGAGAGACAGAGAGCAGAGATCGCTCAGGGGCACACACAGAAAACTCCGACTGAGTGACGGATGGTCCGTGTCATTTGATGTTAATGTTGTGACATTTATCATGAGCGCACGACGACGAAAACAAGACGAAACTTGATTATCGCCAGTGCATCATCTCTCGTTATACGGAATGTGCCTGTTCCCTATTCCCCCTCCATAGACCCCTTCACCTACACCTTCACTTTTCCTACTCCAGACTCTCTGCCAGGTTGAATCGCTGCCTTCTTGTTGTTCTCAGCTCTTTTACAAATGACTTACACTCGGTTAACGCTTTTCGTAGGCCAAGGCCCAAATACTACTACATGTTTTTGGCTTGGCGTGCGTATCAGGTGGCGTGTGGTCGCGACTGGCCCTTTCAATTTGTATAATTCGCCTTCGGGCAGTGCTTTAATTTGCCAAAGTGTGAGTATTTAAGGAACAATTTGGCATTTATACAAAAAATTTAATAGCTGCAAAGTGTTGACAAGACTCTTAACGGGCGACAATCAATTTGAATTGTAGTTCAATTTGTGTTCAACTTTTTATTCAGTTTTTGCTGAGGTATATTCTGTGAGTGTTTAAAAATATTTAGAAGTTATAAGTTTGAGCAATAATACATTTTATAATTGCAATTGAAAATGTTTAATATTTTTTTGTCGGTTTGAAATCAGTATAATTTATTCAAATTTATGGCTTTATATAACATGATTAATAAGCAACAAATATCACCTGCTTGAGTCAATTTATCACTGTTTAATAATTTTTATTTCGATTTTAGTAAAAAATATAAACTTCTCGGTGCAACTCTGCAGTCCAGTCAAATTTTACCATTAAATTAATGAATCTTTTCGGTTTTCTGCAGTTATAGGTGTTTTTTTAATACTTTTAGAAATTCTGGGGGCTGTCTTTAACAATAAAGCATTTCTTATACGCAAAACTCCTTAAATTTTTTGGAATATTATAGTTTAAATTAATATTGCATTTAAAGATATGTAGCTTCAAACTCTTTTTGCCTACAACCTGCTCATGTATCATATGCTAATTCAATAACAGCGCTTGTATATTCATAAAAACACTCATGGATACTTTTTTGTATAAATGCGGAATATTGATTTCATGCACGATTTTATTCTTGAGTCCCTGCAGATGATCGGCGAGAACGCGTTCCACATAACATTCAATAACAGAAAAAACTCGTACTCGTACTCGCACTCGCACTCGCACTCGCACTCGCATTCATAGTTGTATTCATGCTCATATTCATAGTCATACTCGTAGTCATAGTCATAGTCACTGAAAACGTGGCCAGCCTTGTAACTGAATTTCAATGGCAAGTCCACGATTAAGTTTCCAGTGTGCCACAGAGGCCAGGCTCACAGTTACCCGATGACTTGCGAAAAACCTCATCAGCATCAGCTCCGTTGAGGCAAAAACTGAAAACCGACAAGAAAAAAAAAAAAGTGCAAGCCCAGACTCGGTCGCAGTTTTAGCCCCAGACCCAGACCGAGACCCAGATGCGACCGAGAGATGCTGTAAAACGTAAACCGAACTCAGGTTAACTCCTATTGCCTTTTGCAAAGTGCGAATGCGAATGTGATTGTGAATGGGAGAGACGGTTGAGAGAGGGGAACACAGACTCCGTTCCGACTCCGACTCCAGTTGAGGCACCCAAGCCCAGGGCATGACAATGATGAAAATGACGCAGTAAAAATTAAGAAGTTCGCCTTTTATGACAGATGAGGCACGAACAGCTGAGAGACTGTAACTGTGACTGTGAATGTGACTGTGACTCGCCATCTGGCACTGGAGTATTGGTATCTGTATCTGTATCTGTACTCGAGTATCTGTTTGGCGAACAAAGCGTAATTAGCGTCCCAATGAAAAACAAAAATCACAAGAATGCCAATGCGAATGTGAATGGAGCCCAGAATTTGCAAAGTTCCTTCGTTTCTTCCTCGAACTCCCTTCAGATTGATTGTGCTCAATTTGCGCCAATAAAGTTCTGGGAGCTCTCCCTATCTCCCTCTCTCTCCCACTCTCTTATTGTGCGATTTATTGAAATTGGCATTAATTAGCGACGCTTTTATTGGACCAAGAATAATTCCGTATATTAACGTATATCAGCAAACTTCGAGAGGTCTTTTGTCAGTGAAGTCTTTTGTAGAAAGACCCAAAACGAAACGAATCTTCAAGGTCGCCTCTATTGTTGCTGCGGTCTTTAAAGTCGTGAGCTTCTTAACTTGATGCTGTTTGTCTTTCTGCTTTTTGGTCATAACACTTTTATGTCTTGTACACTTTTTACAATCTACAAAGCTCGTAGTAAGCTTTTTTTTTTAAAAATGGCTATAAAATCAGCTTTGGCACAAGTGCCAGTTTTAGTTTCGCTAAAAAAAAACAACTTTTGGTCATTAGGTTCGCGTTGGAAAGTGAAAATATCTGGTGTATTGTGAGTTGTATTCTTGTGGCTTAAAGAATGAATGGACTGTGTTAGACAAACAATTTAAGTTGCTTCTAAATACAGTATGCTTTGTTATGAGATCATTTCCGAAAGAAACTAAAAGTAACTACTGGGTAGGTTAAAAATATATTAGAAAAAATAAAAACATCGGGGTTTTTATGAGTAGTTTGTAGTTCCCTCTTCTATATAAACGAAAGAGTTTTCTTCATCCTTCTATAAGAGTTTTATAATTTTTATATTTTGTGCTTCTCAGAGTTATAAATACTTTATAATTAAAACACTTGTAGTAAATGTTGTATAACACCTGTTTACTAATCTCTTTGATAACAATAATTTAAGAACTAACTACGTAGTTTTGCAGTCATCAAAATAACTTGCTAAATTAAACTTATAAAGAGTCGTAATCATTTTGTGGTTTATTAATGAACACACGCCATTTGAGGTGACATCAATCATTTTGATGCCTTCCCAGACAGTATTTGTGTTCTGAGCTCAAAAACAAAACGACGTTTGTTCAAAATTTAGCTGAAAAATTGATCGAGTACTTGGCACGTTTATTGTGCCATTTTTTTAAATGCTCTTTTGTTTTGTGATTTTTTTAAAGCTTAACTTTAAGTTAACAAGTATATTTTTAGTCTCGGTGGTTGGCTCTCTTCCTCCCACACACAAACGAGCTCCCTTTCTCTGTCTTTAATGCGGTAAGAGTTATAATTAAAGTGTTGTTGGCGAATTAAGAATTCGAGTTGTGCACTTTTTGAGCTTCAATTGCTGCGGGTGCTTCAGCTGTAGTTAAATAAATAAGTCGGAAAGATACAATTGTATAGATGCGAGTATGTAGGTATATAGACAATTGTTGTACTTAGAGTACATGAGATTTGTAGTACACACATGTGTGTGTGTTTGTGTGTGTGTGTACTTGTAAGTAGCATGAGCTCATGTTTATTTTTATTTGCCTGCCACAAATTGCAAGTCACTTGACAAGCTGCTGATGCAGCTCCCGCTGTTGTTGAAATGCTGATGTTGACTTGCCTTTTTCCATGAGCTCATGAAACGAGCGCACACACACACACACACATACGCACACAAATATTAAAGCATACCCACACACAGTTGGCAACATCAATACTAACATTATTTTATGAAAAACGAAACCAAACCTGAAATGGAATTCAATTCAGAACTCAAAACTCAAAACACAAAACTCAGAACTGAAGCTGACACTGGCCAATGCGGCGTATGCGCAACATGCGCCTTGCACTCACTAAAAACTCAGCTCCATTAGGGCCAAAAGCAACAAACTTGAGAATTCTTGACTTGAAAATTAATTTGTTGTCATTTATTTGATTTAATGTTAATGTTTGATGCTTGCATATGAATATTATTTTCTGTAAGCATTTGAGGCGCCAGCTTCTCATAGAAGAGAGTTTTTATGGGAACTGGTTTTGGACGGGGTTTTTGGGCTGCGATTTGATGAATGGGCAGGTAAATCAAAGTTGACAGACGTAAAATATTTTCATCTTGGCACGAGTCAAATTTCTCGATCACAGGTCGTGCCCCAAACGTACCCAAAATATTTACAAACTCTCACACAATCACAGCAATTAATCAAGTGTCCCAATTGCTCGAACATTGCGAATGAATGAAAATCGAAAACGAGAATTCAAAGCCCGGAAGTTAAACTCCAATGGGGACCACACCTCAGAGGCTCAGGCCAGACTCTAAATGGGATCAGTTTTTGTGGATTAAACAGATATCGCTGCCGATACTCGAAGTGTTCTCGTTTCTGGTTTTAAAGCATCAAGTTAACCTACAATTGTGGCCGCCACCGACACAAAAGATTATGATTATTAAGTAACGTCTGACATAGTTTTTTATTCGTTCTCGTTTTTTTTTTTGGAAGCCCCTCGATACCCTCTATGAATGAAAGTGTAGAGTCACATATGCATGATAAATCATATGATGGGACAAACATGCCGACAGCCGTGCATGAGGTAGGGCCAATTATAATAACTCGACACATCATATGCATACAACAGCAGAGCATGAGAGAGAGGCACAAGAGTGTGTGTGAGAGAGAGGGTTTCATCGTCCTACGCATTAATATGTTTAAGAAACGCCGTCAAATCCCCTGAGAGCGCCAATTTTCCCAAAAAACGAAAAATAATATGTACGACTCGCTCTCTTTAGCAGTTTCACGCTACGTTCTCGCCACATTGTATGCCGCCCCTTGCCCATAGCCGCTACCCTACACTCCCCACCTCTGTGCCCGCAGTGGCCGTGTTGTTTGTGCAATCTTGATTTCCTTGGCCTTGTATGATTCGGCAGTTTCATAAATTGGCTGCCAAGCAATTGCAATTGGCACTCTTTGGCTTCGCGCTCCGCAGCAGAAAACATGACGCTGCACTTTGTACCGGGACGGGACTGTGACTTGAAATTGGAATTGGACTTGGACCTGGACTTGGAACTGAAGCTGGAGATGATTGCGAGCTGGCAACTTGAAGGCCTCTTCCTGGACATGTATATGGCACCTCAAATGTTTCGTTGAAATGTTGAAATGAAATGATACGCACTTATTAAAAACGAATTAACGCAGCATGCTGCCAACGCCTACGCCAACGGCGCAGTGGACGGCGCAGTCGACGACGACGACGCAGCTGCCGTCGCTGGTTTCATTTTCATTGTTCTGCTTCGCTTTTCGCTGTTTCTTTTTCCTTTGGGGTTTTGTAATTGATATTGTTTATTTGATTTGTTTTCTCTTTATCTCCTTTTCTTCTTCTTTGTGTGTTTTTATCTTTATTGCTTTTTTTGTATTGGCAAATCAATAACTCATTGAAGAATTTGCGTATGAAGCCGCATCGAATTGCGCTGATGAAGTATTCTTAAAGGAATTGACAAAGGAATATATTTTAATTTACAAATTTAATTTTAACTCAAGTTTGAGTGCCTGGAAAATATATTTTTTAGTACAATTTAAACAATTTATAAACAAACAATTCCAGTCTATGCTGAACGTAATTAATGGGTAACATCTACAGCTTGTCAGCAGCTTTTTAAAGCCCACAACAGTTGATTTGCACAATTTTAGCACAAATCAAAGGGAGACAGCGTTTAGAACCCTTCTCTATCCCTCTCCCTTCGCTTCTGCCTCCTCAGCTGTCAGCGAGCGTTTGAACAACATCATTAATCTGCGTAGTGTCTGCGAATTGAAATATTTATATCAAATCGAAAGCTGTCTGTCACAGTGCAATGAAATTTTTATAAATTATAACACGATGTGCGCCGGATATGATTGGTCAAGACCGGAGAGCAGCCCAAAAAATAAATGTAACGATAGAAATATCAACTGGAATCCCAAAATCCAGTCGATGGCATTGGATGCTGGCCAAAAAATTGAAATTGATGGTGCAAAAATAAATTTGATGGGCCTGTCTGTCTGTCAGTCTGTCTATCAAACTGTGTGTAGGTTGATGGACCCGCAGGGCAGCAACGAAACGGGAATGGGAGTGGGCATGGAAACGGTTACGGTTACGGGTAGCAGGTGTAAAGCATTAAAAAAGGAACAGGAAAAGGATACAGCGGCTGCTAAGGCGGCTGAAAGTTGCTGCAGGCGGGAAATGTTTAATTTCAAGGAAAAACTAAAATGCGTAGCTGTTGTCCTTTTTCCAAGTAGTCAGTTTGAGTTTGAGTTCAGCTTCGAAGTCCCTGTCCGATAGGCAAGCAGACGGACAGACGAACAGACAGGGCAGTTGTATTATTTGATTTTGATTAATTATCCTGTCCAACTGCCGCGAACTGGCGCTGTGTAAGTGCAGCTCTTTCATCTATCCGCTATCCGCTAACCGTTGTCCATAAAGTACTGTCTACTGCTGCTTCTAGCTACTCCTGGCTACCCTTCTGGGTGCAGTTTTGAGAAGGTGTTCGCCGAGAAAGTTTTTGGCGCGCTTTTTGGGGTTGTCAACTTATCTTGGGAGATTTATTGAGCCTGTTTCTTATTATGAAACTCCTTTTGAAGTGTATTAATTGTGGCACGTTGCGACTTAATCGCTACCCAGGCTCATCCCTTCTGCTCTGTTGCCAATCATTAATTATGCATCTTGTTTAACCCTCACTCTCTCTCTCTCTTGTTGTTTCTTTGCAGCGAATGGCTCCTATCAGCCGGGCATGGAGCCGAAACGCCAACGCACCGCCTACACACGCCACCAGATACTGGAACTGGAGAAGGAGTTCCACTACAATCGCTACCTGACCCGACGACGACGCATCGAAATTGCACATACGCTGGTGCTGTCGGAACGCCAGATCAAAATCTGGTTCCAGAATCGACGCATGAAGTGGAAGAAGGACAACAAGCTGCCCAATACCAAGAATGTGCGCAAGAAAACAGTCGATGCCAATGGCAATCCAACACCAGTAGCCAAGAAGCCCACTAAGCGTGCCAGTGCCAAGAAGCAGCAACAACAGCAGCAGCAGCAACAACAACAACAGCAGCAACAACAACAGCAGCAGCAACAGCAGACACCAGTGATGAATGAGGTAAGTTGCAAGCTCTGAACGTGAACAGCGAAGCACTTAAAGCACACGAGGAGCACTACCAATGACATTAGCTGAAAGTGGCACTTGCGCAAAAGATTATTCTGTCAGGGCTGCATAACAATGCAACGCTTTGTGAGTCATGCAAGCGTCGAGTGCGTTGTAAACAGCGGTCGACTTGAAAGCTTTCTTAACTCACATAGTCAGAAAAGCTTTCAATAAAGCTCACAGAGTTTTAGGTGCTTTTATGCTAACTTTTAGTAATGGAATGGAAATAACTTGTAGTTCACAATAATGTTACTTAAGCTATCGCAGTTTTCTTCTTTTAAAATTGATTAAAAACAATCAGTTAAGCTTTTTAAATGATTAAAAGTATACCAAACTATAATTACACACTTTAAAATGTTCCAAATAACAAAAAACAAGTATATATAATGTTGAGATCATTTAAAACACCAATTCCAGTTAATTTACTTAAACTATCTTGTAAAAAATGTATTAAATAATCTTCTTGAGCCATCTTAAAACTAACTGATAACAAAAATAATTTTATTATAAACTTAAGTTATGCAATTTATTTAAATCTATCATACTCATCGTTATCTCTCTCCCTCTTTCTCTCCGTCTCTTCTCTCCCCTCCAGTGCCTACGCTCCGATAGCCTGGAGAGCATTGGTGACGTCAGTTCCTCGCTGGGAAATCCGCCGTACATTCCCGCCGTTTCGGAGGCGCCGTGTGGCAATGGCGGCACTGGCAATGGCTACCCAGGATCTCAGCAACATCAAGTGCATCACAACAACACCAACAACAACAACAATAACAACAGCAACAACAACAATAACAACAACAACAGCAACAACCTCAACAACAACAATCAAATGCATACGGGTCTGCATCACCACCAGCAGCAGCAGCAGCAACAACAACAACAATCCGATCTCATGACCAATCTGCAGCAGCACATTAAACAGGACTACGACCTAACGGCACTTTAGGATAGCATTAAGCTAATCCCACTGAGCCCTGTACATTGAATCCTTTAGTTAGCACCGCAATAATTTCTTTGGTATCCACAGTTTTTAAGTCAGTTTATATTGTACTATATAATCATAGGAAAATCTCGTTTTTTACACCCATTGAACAATCCAGTTCCCTCGGGCAATTCGGAGTATACAGTGAAATCTTTACTTATAGTTAGTTAAGCACCAAAAAAGTGAGAAAATATAAACACGACCATTGGGTTCTGTATCTGAGTAAAAACAGGGCTGCAAAGCAAAGTACTAACATTTTAAAAAATATTTGAAAATTATTCTCGTACTTCTAAAATAAAATATTCAATACTTTAGCCAAATACCAAACTAAATTCACTTCTGTTACACTGTAAATTAAAGTCACTTCATAACTTTCTAGCTTTGCAGCCCTGTTTAGATGCAGCCCTTCAAATACCCTTAAAAAACTTGTAAATTAGCAGTACTTAACTAGCGGTACATAAGTCTTTGTATAAAGCATAGCAAATTATATATGTAAACACAATCCCCAATATGTCATAGCCTTAAGTGGAATTATATAGTACATATACGAGTATATATATAATAAATATATGAGTTATTATAATTAGTATTGTATCTAAGTAGTTGCATCTGTTGTGCGTAGTTATTTATGTAAGTTCAAACGTATATTTTATGGATACAACAACAAAACATTGAAAGAAACAAACAGAAACACATGATTATAAGTATATAAATATACATAGACAATATAAAAACCAAATAAACAGAACAATTTTACTTGGAATAAACTGCAAGTGTTATTTGTGCAGTACTAAGAAATCTAGAGGGAAGGAGGTGAATCAATTTAATAGGTGTAAGTATTGGTATACCCTTACAGATGATGGTATGATTGTGTCGTGAAGTTTGTAACGCATTGATGTAGGCGTGGTCGACTCTTTGAAGTATATAAACTCATAATCAAAATCAACAAACGAGACCATATAGCTATGTCCGTCTCTCCGCCTGTCTGATCGTCTGTACCTAACCTAACCTAGTCTCTCATCTTTAAAGCTATCTTGATGAAACTTGAAACAGCTGTGCATTCTCTCTGAAAACAGCTCATATATTGAAATTGGGCAGATCGGACAACTAAATCATATAGCTGTCAAAGGAACACTCGGTTAAGAAAAAAGTTTTCAGAGGTGTTCCAGCCAAACTCACTCAATATGCATTGGCTATCAGTCTTCGTTCATACAGATAAGACACACTTGGTATGAAAAACTATTGTGTGTTTAATATTAATCTATAGATACATTTTTTACTCATTACTATTAAATTTTATATAGAAAAATTCCAATTAAAGCCTTCAACTAAAGGGCAATAGTTTACTTCCAAAGCCTTACTTTAATCAATCTTTAGACACAGAAATAGTTGTGAAATATTCAGACGATTGCTCCCCACAGAATGTTTGTTATTTTGCGCTGATTCATCGTTCATAGTCATCTAATTAGGACAAATTTAAACATCATGAAAGCGAGCTGCTGGATATGAAGCCAACAGTGTACGGCTCATCCTGCGATTGGGGCTCTAAAGAATTCGGAATTCAACAAGCCTTTGTTGGCAATCAACGCAGCTCATGTGGAATGGCAGCGAGGAGTAAAAGGGATGGGTCTGAGACTGGAGTTGGAGCTGGAAACTCAGACTGAAATGAGGCGCGAGATGAACAGACAGCGATAGTTGGCAAATGCTAACAAGAGTTCTTAATTAAACATCGATTCGCAATGATTGATCACAAACCATTGGCACCTGTTGGCTTCTGGAAATATGTTAAACAAGGCATCATCTTTCAAATTGGCAGCCTACCTACTCGATTCCTGGCCAACAAACCGCCAGAGAGACAGAGACAGAGACAGTGAGAGAGAGAGGGAGTGAGTGTCATAAACTGGTCTTAAGCAAGTCTTGAATTGTTTGCGTCAGAGATACTTCCCTGAAAACCGAGTCCTATTGCAAATTGTCGCTGTTTATTCAGCCGGACATCTCGTTGACAGTGTGGCCATAAAGCCACAGGTAACACACAGCACATGTGACAAACAGCAAGTGGGAGGGGTAGGAGTTGGGAGGGGGTAGAGGGGATAGCTGCCACAAGCTCAACACAATCAATCTACCGGGCATGACAGTGGATTGTCTTGCAGGAACACGAAAACACTCTTAGCGCTTAATTTATCATTGCGAAATGATCTACGCGCCTTCGCCTCCAGCCACTCCGCCAGTTCCACTTTCGGTTCCAAGTCCAGTTCCAGTTCAAGTCCAGTTCCCTGTCCAGCATACAGTGCGCACTCATTCAATGCGATAAAAAAAAGGATTAAGTCCTAAATAGGACTCTGAAGCGTGCACCGGAACGAAGAAGGCCAAGACCCTCAAGGGTCGAAATTGGCAGCTCGAGTTGATTACAGCAGTGGCAGTGGCAGTGGCAGTGGCAGTGGCAGTAGCAAGCAGCAAGTAGCACGTGTTGCAACATCGACTTCCTTACACTAATTACTGGCAACGGTAGCCCCCGTTTGTCAGTGCCTTTCCGCGCTTGGCAGACCTACCGCAAAAGTCGCCATACAATTATGTTATGGATAAATTAGTAGGTCCTTTAAGTCAAGTTTTAAACTAATCTTTAGAGAAGTTGTTAGCATTAAATGTAATTGATAAAGTAATGTGTGAATTTCAGTGAGTTCCGGGCATTACTTATACTTTTTAACCCACTTCATCTATGAATAATAATTCTAAATTTGATAGGAGATAGTCTTTGATAACCTCAAAGAATTGTTGATCTATAAAAACTGAATTAGAAAATACTTATTATTTAGTACATCCTTTTTTTGTAAAAAGACTTCTTTAACCGATCACCATCTTATTGAACTGACTTTTAACTCAACTTCCCCTGGTTAGTCCAAGTACGGACCATGACCGCCTTCTTTGAAGTTAAAACTATTCGTTCGGCTGGCTTTAATCCCGTCTCATCCGCTTTCATCCCGGCTAATCCCAACAGAAGTCAACGGACACGGCACAGCCCAACCAACTAAAGTCAATCCTTTTTGACTTTTGGGCAAAAAGTCAGAAGAAAAGAGGGAAAAAAACAATTAACCCGTCTACTGTTGCTAATTTCATAGGATCTTACGAATGGCAGCGGTGTTTTGCATATGTGGCATAGACACAGCGTTACGCCCCCTCGAACGCCCACTGACGGCGACATCACTAGAAGGGATTTAAATGAACCGAAAGGATTGTTCGGTTCCTGCTGAGCGCCGCACGCCGTCGACTTCTGCTAATGCGTGTCCTTTTGATGCTTTTGTCGAGCAATTTCTGCAATTTTTGCACTGGGCTACCGTGCACAGCGGATTGACTGCAGTCGGGTACGGAGTTTTCCAAGAAGTGTGTTTACCTGCTAATTAGCTAGCGATGTTTACAGCCAAACACACACAGACAGGCAAACACACGAGTGTCCTTTGGGCTGAGAGTCGACTTTTTGTCAAAATAAAACATAAATTCTCATTAGGCTTGAATTGGAAACAAATTTGTGCAGTCTCCGGCATAAATCAAGGCCAAGACTGCATTGGCCGCTAACAATTGTGGCAACAAAGCCAACAATAAACTCAAGTGTGTGGCCTCAGGAATCAATCAAGGCTCATCACTCACAGAGCGGCCTCAACAAGCACTTCTGAAGTGTGTATGTGTGCGAGTGTGTGTGTGTGTGTTGGTTTAATTAATGTGTAGCCATTTATTAAATTGGCAGTTTAGTCTTGGCGTCACTTTTGACCAGCCTGGAACAAGAGCGGGCTAAAGAGAGAGAATCGTGCGGTTGGCCATTTATGCACTGGCTCCCTCTACCCCTCTCTCTCTCTCTCTCTCTCTCTCTCTCCCTCTCTCCTTCTCCCTTCAAGTGCCTGTATTTGTTGTGCATGCGTGCGGCCGATCAGCCTAATTTGTAACCATTAACCAATGTATTATGTTTGGCCAAGCGAATGCATGCTGTTATCCATGTTACGAGCACCATGGAGGACGTTTCACATACACATATCTATGTATATACATATGTGATTGCCTTCAAGGCTCGATGGCAAGATGGATAGATTGTTTGTGGGATGGCTGAATGTCTGTGGTGATTGCTGTCTATTAAAAACCATTTAAACAAATGGCCAAAACATTTCCATTGTAGCGCTCAAGAACCCCAAAAAGAACATCCACTGAGGTGTGAAAAAGTTCAAATCAAAGCGTTTCAGTGGGAAAACAAATGAAAAATTGTCTTTTTTGTTAAATCATAAATAATTCTGCTGTTGGATATCGAATTAAAATTATATCTGGTTTCCAGAGCATCTAGAGTTTACATTTAAATTTATTAGCTGTCGCAAATAAAGAAATTATGAACTGTTTATGAATATTAAAAATATAAATTATGTTAATTAAATGTTGATACAGTACCAAGTATCAAACTGTACAGAACTCTCCACAAAATTGTCTTATATTTAGAGGGCATCTGCTAGTCCCATTTGATTTTGAATGCATAGACTGATATATTCCCAAATAAATTCACAATTTTATAAATCCGCAATCCATTGACAAGACAAAATTGCAATAATGTCGCAGGTTTCTCTGAGAATGTTCAATCGCATCAATGTAGGGACTCTCTTGAATTCTTCGCTCCTTTTGCAGCTTCTCATCCGCATTTGGACTGAGTTCTCTACGGAAACTGTTTGCGAGTGTGTGCTAGTGTGTGTGTGTGTGTGTGTGTGTGTGCGAGTGTGGGGTGTAGAGCGCAGTATATGCGGTAATTGACATTCGATCATTAATCAAAGTGCACAATGCAGACATTTCGTTTCGAATTTTATTTAGTTTTGTATTCGTTTTGGTTGTTGTTCCTCTGCTTCTTCTTTTTAGTTGTTGCTTGCGATTTTAGCCCGCTGAGAGCTGAACGCAGGCCAAATCCCAAAATATATATACATAGGAATATAGGTACATATATGTATAGCAATAAGGCAGTTTTAGCCCCGAATTGTCCAAGCCATTTGCAAGTGGAAACGTCCTTCAACACCTTCTGGCAAGGTGAGTTGTGGATGTTGCAACTGCCACCACTTTGCGCTCCACACACACCCTCCCAAACACTCCGCTCTTAAAGCCACATCATGGCCGCCTGGCGCTACTGAGTGCTTTGTTCTTTTGGCTGACAGCTCGACAGTCCCCCTATGACTGAAGAGTCCACAAATCCTCACATATACTCGTATATATATCTGGTATAAGCATGTATGATATGAGGGTTCAGTTCACCCCCTGTAAGAGTCACCCCGCACCTTTCACCCTCCCTTCCTCGAGCGGCAGTGAAAGTTCTCCATGCGTGCAAAGGGAACAACATGAAAGTAGCAATTTCGTCCATTTGCAATTTTTACCCTAAGAGGAAAGAGCGTATAAGTATGTGTGTGTGTGTGTGCGTGTGAGTGTGTGTATCTCTGTCTCTGACAGTCGCATTTTGATGAAATTTTATTCTGTTCACATACCCGTCAATGTCATCTCTGCCGCTTGTTTAGTCCTCCGCTTTTTTGTGCCATGTCCTTTTCTTGATTATTTCGTTGACGTGCCTCAAAATATAAAAAAGCAGTAAGCAGGGTAGAAACGAATAAACTAAGCTGCAAAACACCCTGTACTTGAATCTAGTTACTAGTACTGTTCTAGTATGCTTAAGTATCATACTGTATATTGTATAATAACCTTTAGACCCCTGTCAGCAATATGAAGTTTCTATGTGACAAAGCCTATGCATACTCTTTTACTTTCGAAGTACAGGGTGTAAACAGAAATATATTTTTTCTGTGTGTGTAAGTGAAGTGATGTCGTAAACTCAGAACTCAATGTATCGAAGAAAAACTTAAACTTTCTGTTACTCAATGGACTGTAAGTTCTGTCAAATTTTCGTCTCTGTTTTAGATATTGAAAATTACCCATATTCACAGTTCTAGACTGAGAGATTAAATAATTTCAGACATAATGTGGTCAATCAACATTATTAAACTCAGCTTCTCTTTTAAACAACTCAATCATAATTCAATTATAAGTCTTTTTAATTGTAACTATTGAGCCAAACTCAATTTAAACTTTTCAGCGTCGAATAAACTAATAAATAATTTTAATAAACTAATAAATAATTTAAATTAACTTTAAACATTTTCTCTATCCAAACATTACAAATCCGTTCACCAGTCAAAATGTTATTCTTCTTTGCTTCAGTTTTGCCTTCTGCCAACTCTACCATTCAAATGTAGTTTCAAATGAGAACAAGGCGCCATCTATTGACAAATAGCAAACGAAACTTGACTTCCACAGTAGGTTTGTGACTTGAACAATAACAATACAGTATTGTCATCTCACTCTGACGAAAGGAGACAACAGTAATATGCTTAGTTAGGATTCACACCCAAATGGTTGTTTTCACTGCTCATTGATAGATTTAAATTCTTTTCAAGCACGTTAATTGATTAAGCATATTCTAATTAAACGCGTATAATATTTATTTATTAAATAAAAATTTTTCTTCAAGTTAGTTCTGTATTTATAATACAATTATTTTAAAGCAATAATTCTAATAACATAACTGATTTGTTATTTTGAAACTGTTGCTATTTCTGCTAAATTCCCAAAGTACTTCAGAATTATATAAAATTGTATTGCAATTGAAAATGTTGAAGGTTTCCCCCTTAAATGGATTAATTTTTTACAATTTGATGCACAATAAAGTATTAACCGACTCCATTCAATCATTATTACAAATCAATTTGTTAAAAAATGATTGACTGATTTCGTTTTGATTTCTGACCATTTGTCCCTTCGAGGGGGAAGTCCGATGATTGCTGCTGTAACTGACCTCGACTAATTGGCAAAGTCAAAGGGGAACTTTTAATGGGGCCAGAGGGATGAAGAGTCCCCCGAGTGGGTGGAGCAATAAAAATGGCATTCAGTTTATGTTAATCCAATAAATATTATTTGTCTGATGTGCAGCGCACAGTTTGGCAATCAATTTTGTTTGGAAAACATTTTCCCATTTGTTGTTGTTGTTGTTGGTTATCGTTATCGAATCGACATTGGAGGGGGTCCTGATGTTGGCTCCTTCTGATGCCAAACAGCCACGGCAGCGTGTAACAAATTTAAAAGCTCAATTTGTCCATTTATGTCAACTTGTCACGCGAAAGAAAATAAAACGAATTAATAAAAGAACTGAGGCAGCAAAAGGAAGTGGCAAGCGGCAAGTGGCAACTGGATGAAGGGCATGAAGAGAGTGTTAAGTAGAGAGTGGCAAGTAGAAAGTATCGCAACTAAACGCGTAAAATATATTCAGCAATTGTTGCCACTGTTCCGGCTGCCATCGCTGCTTGCTGCCACTGCAGATACAAAGATACTTTAGTGGCAAGATACGGATACACCATCATTCATCGCTTATGTTTCACCACATCCGTTCGTCCTGTTGTTGCACAGCAGTTTCTATTGCTCTTGCTGGTTGCCACCTCCTTGTTGTCCTTGCTGTCCTTGTTGGCGGCATCGTTGCAAACAAATGGCAAAAACTGTCGCTCATTCGCATAAATCCTGACGAATGATTTCAACGCGCGGCCCAAAGTGCGAACGGAGTGGGAGTTGTGGGCGTAAGAGGTGGTGTGGGCGTGCCAAACGTGGCGAACGCACAACAAAAGCAATTATATGTGCGAATCATTTTACGAGCGAGCGGAAAAAGAAAACAGAAAACAGAAACCCGAAAACAACAGACAACAACAGGAATTGCTAGAACCGCATCCTTTTCAGGAACTCCCTCCCCCAATCATGTGCTGAAATCTGTAAAATATAAAAAACAAGGAAATTCGTAGAGAAAAGGGAAGTAAAACAAAGGCCATGAGAACTGCAACAGCGGCAATCAAGAGCCAACAAACAAGCAAAGACTTGCCAACAACAATTCAAATGCCAAAGAAATTGCCAACTCAATGAAAGCGACAAGAAAGCAGTGTGCCCAAAAAAACACCACCACCACCAGGAGTACCCCTACTACCAACAGCAACCCCCTGCCACTCCACTACCCACTCCACACATGCCATTGAGCCATTGAGCACCAGCGCCGTAGTCGCAGCGTTAAATCAGCAGTTGAAAAACGCACACGACCAAAATCAAACGATTGTCAATGCGAAAATAAATCGCATTCCTTCATTTTAGCACTCCCCCTCACCCCACTCCCAGCTATACCCCAAGGACAACAGCTGCCATAAAAAGTTTAGTTCAGCATCGTTGATAAAACGTGCGTCAATTTTTTATACTTGCCAAGTCTAGAAAGGACTTCACGTAGCTTTAATCAAGAGCACTCAAATCGACAGCAACTCGAACTCAATTTCCACTTTTCAGTTCAATCACATCCACTTGATAACACTTTTTAACAATTTCTCTATAGAAATTTAAATGCTTGCCAAGAGTTTCAAACTTTGTTGGACAAATAAGGAAATCAAAACTATTTTGCACCTCAGCGAAAAGTTTGTCATTCTTGCGGGGAAAACAAAGTTTTGTTTTGTCAGTTGCTAGAAATATTGGAAAATATTGTACCCGTTAGCTAGATATACTTTTTAAGCTCAGGGCTAAGTTTTCAGCATTTAAATACACTAACTTAAAGCACGGGAATGTATAAGAATAAAATTACTTTATTAGACTCTTTAAAAATAAACATATTTATTTAATTAAACTTATAACTATATGTTCTTAGAAGATGGTAAAAAGTTTATTATTTGTTAGCCTTTAGAGAGGATATAAGGCTTATAATTTTAAACAGATTTGAGACCCAAAAGGAGTAAAGAAACTGTGCTGAGATTTGCTGTGTTTTATGATTGGAAATTAGCATTAAATGGTGAAGTAGAGAAATCAAGGCAACATAAACAATTCCCAGACGAATTCATAAGGATAATAATGTGGTTGGCCAGCAGGAGCAGGAGCAGGGAATGTGTTGAATATTAATGCATTTGGTAGACATAAATGCCAGCAGAAGATGCCAATGCTAATGCCAATACCAATAGATATCTTGGGTATATATCAGAAATCAGACAACTGGAATTTGAGTTATTTTTTTTGTCTGCTCTTCTTTTGTTTTGTTTAACAGAGTGCAGAAGCGTGGGATAAAAACAAAAACCAACTACTGCAGCATGTGGCGTATACTTAATGTCAGGCACAACACAGTACAGTGGGTGGTGGTAGGAGGACACATAAACGTCATCATAACAGGCCTGGCACAAACAGCCAAACGGCCTTCCAAATCGTTATTTATGTATGGAAACGTGCCAGGCTGATTTTTCATAGCACGGCACAGGACCGGATATGGCCTCCTTTCAGCCACCTTGCCACACTTTACCCACTTTGGAGCTGCCCTTCGCCTCATCCTCCTCCTCCTCCTGTTCGTGTGTTTTTCGCGTCTGCAGACAACGGCATCCATTGGTTTTTCTTTTCCCGGGATTTTCACAGTTTATGTGTGCTGTTGAGTTGCCTCTGCTTCTACTGCTACTGCCTCGCTGCTGTTGTGATTTTCTCCAGATTTCCTCTAAGCTATTGTTGTTTGCTTTTTCTCATTTCTTGCACTTCACTTCAGCACGCAGCCCCTGAGCACAGTCTCCTGCCCTCCCGCGCTCTCCTCCTCCCGCCTCTCTTCGACTTTTAGTGACGGCAACTTTTACGTGAGCCTGAATTATTAATACACGTTAAAAGGCACCGCCAATTGTTGGCGCCTGGACACCAACTTCCCCATTGTTTCTCCTCACCACAGCTTTACCTGTGGCCCCCACTTTCCCAACAGTTTGCCGAGTTTTCCGAGCTGCCTTCGTGGCGTCTGCATCATAGTTGAGTTGATGTTTTATGTGCTAAGTAGTTGGTAAGTCACCTGCGACAAGTTGGATGAAAACATATTTTTCTTACTTGTTCGGTTTGCCTTGGCTGAAATTTAAGACGTGTTGATTTAAAGCAATAAACGTGCTAATGAATTACTTAAACAATAACCAAAAGTTAGTTAACAGTCAGCAATTTGTGGTGGAAGTTTTAAAGCTAAAATGTAGTAAGCTGTAAGTACATCAATTTAAAGCTAAAAATGATTTAAATATGCATTTATGGGGAAATAATATAATATTTAAATATATTTGGTGGTTTTCCAGCTTAAGCTGCTTTTTATTTCTTCGCTTATTTTCTATTTCTATGCTCTATGTGTATGAAGTTTATTTAATTTTAGTTTCCATTTCAGTTAATTTATTTTTTATCGACCGTTTTTTGTTGTTTCTTTCTACCCTGTGAGATACCTGTAGAGACGAGCTTCTGATAATTGACAATGGCATTTGAATGCGCTTTAAACAAAAGCCCGGAACTACAGGGTAGGTCACGGGAGCGTTTCAGTTGAGCACTGCACTACACGACACCCGATCACGTTCTAGACACAGGCATAAAACCAAACACTTTAACTTCAAATTATTGTTTTTTTTTTTCGGGGGTATACAGTGCGTATACGTAATCGTTTTGTGGCTTTACTTCTGAAACTCGATTTTTTTGCTGTTGGCTGGTTTTTGTGGTTTTTGGTAGTAAGTAGATAAATGCCACGCACCTTGCGAAGCAAAAAATAAAACACTAACAACTGCCATAAATATGCAGTAAAGTTTGTTTTTGTTGTATTCCGTATCTGCTCAGAGTAAAATAACAATTTGAGGGGGTGGTAGCGGGAGACTACAAAAAAAAAGACAGACAAGACAAAGTTTTGGTGGGAAAAAAGCCAAAACAAAAACGCATCCGAATACTTGCCACAAAACTTTGTCCATTGCCAAAGTGAAATTGCGTCAAGCTAGCAGATGTCCTGCTGTGTCCATGTCCTTCCTGCCGTCCTGTTGTCCTGCTGTCCTTCGTCGATCCTTCTACTCTATCTCTACCCTCTGGCAACGCATTTAATATTAAAATTGTATGCATTCTTAACTGAGTTCAGGAAATGATGCGGTGTATACTGGCTGCTGTCTCTGAAAGGTTTATAAACTGAAATCATAATTGGAAAATGTATACAAACTACAAAATATACAGATATATATATATAAATATGTACATGTATTAAGTACATAATACTTATTTGCACACTGGGTAAACAAATTGCATGCACAAATGTGCAATTAAACGAGAATGAACTTGTTATTTATGGTCCATGCATGGCCAACTGCATATTATTGGCATCTCTACTTTGGGCCATAGTTTGTTTGCCCATCTATCTACATTTTCATGCACATTGACATCGGTATCCTCATCCACATTCACATTCACATCCCCTTCCGCATCCGTATCTGTAAATGCATTCACATCCGTATTCGTAGTCGCAGTCGCTGTCGTGTCCTTGCCACGGCCTGCACTCAGCTGCAGTTTAGTTTTTGCATTATAATCTGTGAATTACAGCAAACATTTTGTTTATTTATGGCACTTGCAAATGTGCGTAATTAGATTTTCTCAAATACACATACTAACTTAAGCTTTGACCTCGTTACAAATTCATTAATGTGAAATTGTGCTCAGCATACTTCAAATAAAAGCAACTTATAATAAATCAAAATCAAATGGAAATACTTAACCAAAAATTATGATTCTGGTTTAATCGTGTATTTTGTATAATATATTACAAGGACTGCCGTATAAATTAGTTAACAAACTATAATTCTAGTTCCATTTTTAAATAGAATTATAATAAAATTTGTATCTTTGAGCTGAACATTCCTGAGTATCTTTTAGTCTAAAGCAAGCTGTTTTCAGCTTTAAATGTTGAGGCTTTTATTGAATACAATTAGAACAACCTAAAATGTATCTTTCAACTACTTACAGTATCTTTGATAACTATAAGCTAAGCTTACTAAGTAGCTATAAGTCGAACTAGTTGAACTTGTATCTTTAAATTGTTGCTACAATTATTTATAACTTTACTGAGTATCTTCTAGTCTAACTACCTTTTTAAAATGCCAGAAAATAATTTTGTAATAAGCTAGGATATACTAAATTTTAGTTTTAGCACTCTAAACCCCTCTCCCCTCCCCTTCCAACTGCCAGACCTCTTTGCACCTGTTAATAATTTGTATAAACTTAATTGGAACTTTTATCTGTGCAGATTGTGACTGTCATTTGAGTGTGGCTTTGGGCCAACTGCACATAAATTGGGCAAGTCATGTGGACAAGGGATAAGAAAATGGAAAAGAGCCAGCAAAGAAGCAGCACAAGACAAAGAGGAAGACCGAGAAAGGGATGGAAGATGTGGTGAACGCAGAGTTGGAAGAATGCAGTGAGTGTGCACCGTAAACTTTAATTAAATTAGTCCAACAATTTATCATGGCTTGGCAATCGCTTAAAAAGGCCAGAAATGCTTAAAAGGCATGTTCTGCACTGCCATCCTGGCCATGTTCAGCGCCATGTTCTGGCCATATACTGTCCTTGTTTGCAGCCTTATAGAGGAATTAAAAGGTCTGGCCAAGAGCGCCACAGTTCTCTTTTTTTGTGATTTTTTTTCCTGCTGCTCGCTGCGCCAGAAGGTCATTCGCTGTGAGTTATGGGCCAAAAGGCAGTACCAATGCCACTACCACTACCACTACCACTTCCACTACCATTTCCTCTACCGCTTTCATAGCCACTGCCGGCCACGTTCTCTAATGGGTTGCATAAAAAGGCTGGCATGAAACAGTGCTAAGAGTGGTAAGAGCTGTTGGCCAAGAAGTCGGGCCAACGCCAAAAATTCTAAATGAAAAGGCAACGAGCAAAAATTGTAAAAATTATTTTCCTTTTTGGCCAAAAAAAAAAGCCAAAAAAACCAACATAAAAAGGAAAAAGGCCTGCGCGTCATTTG
This sequence comes from Drosophila dunni, assembly GCA_018152125.1. Classification (NCBI taxonomy): domain Eukaryota; kingdom Metazoa; phylum Arthropoda; class Insecta; order Diptera; family Drosophilidae; genus Drosophila; species Drosophila dunni. The sequence goes on along the minus strand of JAECXC010001917.1, from coordinate 16,079,344 downwards.
TTTTCAATTTGTGCGCTGCGCATTTGATGTTTGCCACTGCCACGCCCACAACTCATTCGCAGCAGGCAGCTAGTTTTGGAGATGCCCAAAACAGGGATTTGGGCCATTCACGTAGGCGGTTGTAGGGGCGTGACGAAGCTAGTTGGCTTCCGTCTGCTCGTATTTTCACTTAGCCAACGGCAGCTAGAAGAAGCAGCAGAAGCAGCGGAAGGCGACTGTAAAACTCACGCCTTGAGGCTTCTTAGAGGACCACGCGGAGTGATTCCAATTCCAAGTCAGAGGATGCACCGGATGCACAAGTAATTTTCAGCTGCCACAGAGCCGCTCGCTGTGCCACAGTTTGCAACCATTTTTATGTGTTGTGTGTATGTGGGTGTGCGTGTGTATGTGGGTGTGCGTGTGTATGGGTGTGTGTATTTGTGTTTACTTAAACATAAATTCACAGCGGCCATGGCCAACTTTACTTTTCCGCTGTCGCTGTTGTCGGGAAAATTCACATAAATTTGGTTTAAATTAAACAAGCATAATTGCATGCCAGCTCAGATGCAGATACAGATATAGATGCAGATACAGATGCAGATACAGCAGCAGCTACAGCTACATATAGATACACTGCGACAGTTATAGCTACAAATGCAGTTTGCAGATACACGCAGCTGTGCCAGTTGCAGTTGCTGTTGCACATACTCAATTATGAATTAGCATTCATTCAAAGGGTAATTAAAATCTCCATCTAACAGTCGAGTTGGAGTCGAGAGCATTCAGATAAATTCAGCCGATTGCAACGGCCACGACCCATTAGCCATATCTCTGCTATAAGTACTGACACTCTGGGACCCCGTTGCATTTATGCAAATGTCCATTTCGAGCACGAACACGAACACGAGAACGAGTGCGAGTACGAGTATATATATTTGATGGTAACATTATTCGAAAGTGCATTAAAGATTTAATTAGTTCGCGTACTTTATGCAATTGCTGTTAAGCACACAAATGTGGCCAACAAATGCAGTTACCAATACAAAATATCTGTACTTGTTACCGAAATACCCACAGCGTTCTGCAAATTTAGCTAAAGCGATAGCATATTCGTTGAAAACAAAAAAATTTTTATTTAGCCTCCTAAAAGTATGCAACACGTTTTTATTGCGCACTTAAAGCGAAGACAACGTTTGGATCAGAGTCGAGGAATCTGAAACTTGCTTAGAACAATAAAATTAATAAAGCTATATAATAATTACGGAGCAGTTGAATCTTGACAGTGTTTAAGAGCAATAAATTTCCATTTATATTAAACAAGTTGCCAACTAACTAGTTTAGTGGTTTCAACAAAATGTGTAGCATGCTTTTAGGTGCTGTTAAGATTTTATCTTGTGGAAACTCCATTGTACCGATGGCATTTTCGTCAACTTTAATAATGTTAATTATTCAAATTGCTAAAAATAGCTATGTATTTAATATAATTGCATTAAAATATGCTAAACTTGTGTGACTAAAAGAGTTGAGATATCAAATCTCAAGACTGTATCATAATTGCTTGCGTTAAACCGGCAACAACTTGTTCGGGCTTAAATGTTCCTTGTCTGGCTGGCTATTGAGCCATCAATAAGCAGCGCGTAGGCGTTGCCACGCCCAACGTAAAATGCTATAGCCAAGCTCATAAACTGGTAGCATGGAAGGAGTATGTAGGGGAGAGGGATGCGGTTGGGGGTTGTCGGGGATGTTGGAACTGGAAATGAACGCAAATTATATGCAAATTGTATGCTATGGCTTGAGGGGGTTTGCCGAACGACTCGAACGACAAGAAGCAAAAATGGAAAGTCCAGACACACCTCTAACCCCATGTCCAAGTGCCACACACACACACACGCAAGCACACACAGTCAGCCACATTGGCATTAGCATCAGACACAAACATAAATATACAAACATAAAAACAGACACAGACGACTCCACCTACTTCTGTTACGCTTCCTCCAGCTCCAGCTCCGACTACAACGCCCACTCCCAAGAGCTGCTCCGCTTGCTGGTGGGAAGGACTAGCGCAGAAATACGCAATTGCAGATGCGACGATGATGCCGGCGATTGCGCCAGTTTATTTATATACGGTGCACAGTCGTGTAGCCCAGGAGGGGAGGAGTGGGTGGGGAAGGACAGGAGACTGGGCTTGAGGATTGACTTGCCAGCTACCACTCCCTGCAGCACACTGCTACGCCAAACTCTGACAGCAATGGCAACATTTTAATGTAGCCCAGCACACGGTCATGAATCTCACGGCATGATGCGGGCAGCATTGGCTGGGAGCGTTCAGCAGACACAAAGAACACGAGGACACAGGGACACGGGGACACGGGGACACAAGGACATGGCGCATTTTGATGTTGATAGATACTACAACAGATTCTGATACTACAACTACAGTGGCAGGATGTGCTCAGCGATAAAGCAGAGCGTGCAATGCATGTTATAATGAAACTCTTAAAGCAAATAATATCCCCAACGTAATCGCACACTCACACACACACACAGTACACACACAAAGATACACTACCAAAGAGCTAAAACTACAGTGCCTGGCGAAAGCGAGTGTACAAGCATATCAGGGACATTCATTACACAGCAGATTTTCAGATTTTCTTAGATTTACTTTAGATAAATTGCATATCATTTGGCATCGGATTCAACATCCACGTCGCCTCTTGGCTTCAATCTTTCAGTGCCATGAGAAGCTGAAGCTAGTTGGCGCCACAATCACCAAAATCACACAATCTATGCTTAATTCGCCAATCTGGCAAAACATTTTTGATCATAATGGACATTATTTTTGATTTATGTGACACACCAAAGTGTCCAGCGAAAAGAAAATTAATTTCGCTAAGTGCGCGAAACTGATTCAAAGTTTTCGCTTAAAGCAGCCCAATGTAAAATAACTAATGTTGGGTAATCATCTAAAATAATGAAATATAATATGGGACGGCAATTTATTAAAACTTTAAAATAATATTTTTTTTAAGCTGTAGGAAGAAAGTTTGTAATACTTTAACTCAGATTTAAGCTACTGAGCTGAAATAGTTAAGTATGTTGGGTTATGACAATTATTTAATATAGAAAACTATATGTTTTAAGCATTCGAAAAATTGTTTTTAAATACTGCTTGAGTTTCATTAATGTTTGTTTTAATTTTAGGGAAAATTTTACTTAATTTCCTCACGAAAGTTAATGGAAAACTTTATTGAAACAATATAAATATTTAAACTTTCCTCTTTCACAAGTCACTTCTCTTTTCAGCAAAAATATAAGTTAATCATATCGAATAAGATTTTAAAATATTTCTTATGAATTTTAAGTGTAAATTCTGTCACCTGTAAATATTCCGACTCCATTGTATTGTATTTTGTAAATTGAGTTGAGAATTGCAGCCCAAACTCATATATACTACCTACAGTAAGTTCTTGAGATCTTTCGAGTCACTTTTTACTTTTCTTTAAACTAAATCAGGTTTTTAAGTAGAAAAAACTAACTCGTAAATAATAACCAAAAGTAAATCATATACTAAACTACAAATGTGTGTGGGTTGAAGTCACTTCCGACGTAATCACAGCTCATTAGGAGCCCATTTCAAGTGTGTACGTTTGGCAGGACTCCGAAGTGGCAAAGTCCTTGTTAAATTGTGCTCAAAACATTTTGTGTTCTGTGTTTAGTATGTGGCAAGGTGCTCGTTCATATTTGTGTGTTTATTTGTTAAATGTTTAGTGTGAATTGCAGTTGTGTCACTTGTTCCGAGCATTCGTTTTGGCATTCCACTGGCAGGTTCCTTTGCGTATCCTTGGCTCCTTGGTTCCTTTTGCTGCTGGCAAAACGCATTTCGCAGTACACAAAAATGGCGGTTGCACAAAACTTCCGCAGCTGCCACAGCCAAGGCATAAAGAAATGGCCAACACCGCAGGACAGACTCGCAAACCAGAACCAACTTCCGTTGCACGTCAGTAGGAGGGGGCGGGAAGGGGGTGTAGAGGGGCGTGGAACATAAAATGTGCACAGTGCGAAGCTCTTAACATGCAAATGCGTTGCCACACCTACCTCCTCCCACGCCTCCGCCCCACCCCCCAGCTAACAACTTTTTATTTCTTTTTTAATTTGGCACAACAAAAAAAATGCCAAAAATTAAAAAAAGGGCGAACGTGATATCGAGACACTGCCGCAGATAAGTGCGCCCAGTTGTGCGGCAAGAGCCACGCCCATTTGGCCGACAAGCAAAAGTTTTAATTTCAGTTGCTGCACAATTTTTACGGCCTCCCTCCCCCGCCAAGTCCCCAACCCCCTCCCTATCCCTTCGAACTGTGTCGCCTGCATCTGCATTTTAATTGCAAATGGAAACAGTTATCTAAATTGGTTAAAATATTAAAACGATACAATACATGGCGGTTTTTATACTCGGCAACAATCTGCAATGGTAAATTGCACTGGCATTCTGGCTATAGCTATGTAGCTATAAAGCTATGGCTATAGTTATGGCTATAAAGCCAAGTTGTTGTCACCAGCTGCCTACAGCCAAAATGTTAAAACTTCTGTCTCGAACGGTAAGTGAACTAGCAGATACCCTGTGTGGGGAAGGAGTTGCTTAAACGAAGATAAATTTTAAATAATGAAAACTTCTAACTATAAAAGAATATTTACAAATTAACAAACATTTATAGAGCTTTTAATAATACATTTTAAAAAGTTGTCTACAATGATTCAGTTCAGCAATCTGAGTACTGAAAACATTTATAATTTATTTCTATATCGTTTTTCTGCATACTTTGAGTATTTATCATGTTATGTACAGATTATAAATTGAAAGTGTTTTAGGCTTCCATTGTTTTTGGCATAAAAATTGGTTTATTGAAATATCAGATATATTCTGTGACATTTTTTTGCTAAAATCTTTAAATTGTTTAGCGAAAATTGGTTGTGTATTTTCAAATTCGAGCAAAATACGGACTAAGTTTTGAGCTGTAGTTTCATTAAGACTAAATTTTGATATTTCATGTCAGTTGAATAGATTTAAAAACATTACATACAAAAAATACTTGTTAGCTTTTAATTTAACTCTAAGTTTAACTAAAAACTGTTCCTTTATACAGATCGCATTTAAAATGCCGTTAAATAAATAAAACTTTAAATCAAAAAACATTAAAATTCTTTAAATAATTTATTACGACTTCAGGTTTTCAAATTGTGGGTTAAACCCACTAAGTTCTTTACATATTCAATGGGTATAAGCCGCGAAATACTTTTTTGGTGACTTGCCAACACATTTTTATAGCTCACGGCATTCTTTAGCTGCGCCCCAAGGCACCAAACCAGAACTGCAAGTGGCATCTACCCAAAAACACTCATTTAAAAGTGTTGGAAAAAGTTTTTGAGAATTAAAGAGAGCGAGAAACAGACAGAATTTGAATGCGAAATCAGTGGTGCTGTGTTGGAGCTATGACTGCTACTGTCCTTTTGTTTGACAATCGCCAGGACAATTAGTTAAATTTATTATTTGAGCACGCACCACAACCGCAGTAGCAGCAGCGACAGAGGATGCCAAATTTGTAATCCAAACTCAAACTCCAAGCAGCCAAAACACCCAAAAGCCGCACACACAAAAACCCAAACCAGACGCAATGTGTCAGCGACAAAACAGTTTCCATTTGTCTCCTCGCGAAGGGATTAATGACAAGCAGGAGCAGCGGAACGACCCCTCGAGACACTTCCCAACTTGACAGGGCATGCATGAAAATTGTCATACCCTAAGCCACGCCAGCCCCTCTCCTATCTACCCCTACCCTACCCCTATCCCTGTTTGGCTTTAAGCTTACGCCTGAGTCAAATCTGTTTTTATGCCTTGCGCGTTAAATACAAATTTTTAAATTATTATTTATTGATGCAACGCAATTTGCATTTAATTTTTTAATTTTTAATTTTTTTTGCGCTTCGTTTTCCACAACGGAACTTTTGGTTTTTTGCTGCCTTTTGACTGCATTTGGCTATAAATTGTGTGTCATAAATCAACGGCAAGACTTCAATTAATGTTCCACTAGTCCCATCGATAATTCATTACTAATTTATCTTAACCGACCGCACACACACACACACCCACACACACACACTCACATACAGCAAGTATGCATTAATTACAATGCAATTACTTATACACACATTGCCCTTTTATGCATGTACATAGTGAGTGAGTGTGTGTGTGTGTGTGTGTGTTTATATATACTTATATGGACATAATTAGCTTTATGGTTATGGAACAGTGTGCGTGTGTGTGTGTGTGTGTGTTTGTTTGTGGGCGGTGGGCGTGGCAATTAACATCCACATGTGCTACTTATCAGCGCAAATCATAAGAGCTATTAACAGCCAGATAGAAACAAGCTGGCCAAAATAATTAATACTCTAGCATGGGTAAATATGATACTTAGAGGTATGAAGCAAAAAATTGTAGCTTTAATTAAACAAATATATATTGTAAGTTAAACTAAAACTTCAATTAATTTTTAATTAAAATAAAGTTTAGACAAAATATAGTTTATTGTTTAATTTATGTAAGAAAACTAGCAGTTTATAATTCTTCTTTATATAAATCTTATAAATAACAGTTTTCTTTAATGATACAGTATTTGTATAATGAACAATACAGCCGATTTGATAGTGAATTGTTGTGGTTATAACTTTACTTTGAAGATCATTAACCAGTTAAGTTAAGGATAGAGATTTTTAATATCTTTCAGCTAACTATCATGAGTTTAAAAATCAAAATGATAAGCCATTTCATTATAATAACTTTTCATTAACAGCTTAACTCATTGTTAATCACACTAGTTTAGTTAATCGTTTTCTCAACTATCTAATTATAAGGATATAAGAAGTCGTCTTGAGCATCACTATTATTTCTTCTCGAGTCTTTAACTACAATCTAATCACTTCAAGCTTAATGATCAGAAATCACTGGATTAGTAAAGCACAGTCTATAGCAGCGATGGTTAAGCAGTCCCTAGTACTTGCGCACAAAGCTCAGACCGTTATAATTGGCATTTTGAGCTACAACAAGGAAACTCTTTGAGGCTGTTTTATCTGCTGACTTAATTATATATTTTAAATATGATATACTTTCTACTAACACGATCTGAGGTTATACTTAATACAATTTCAAACTAAATCAGACTCAAGTGGTAACTAAAATTGCATTAAACTTTAGTTTTTAAACTTAAACACTTTGACAGTTATTAAACACTGAACTTAGTTAAATTCATTAATCTGCCGAATACAGATTTCAAATAAAATCTTCAACACTTAGTTTTTGAGAAATCTTAAACCACGCTACTCACCCAATCCAATCCAATCCAATCCCTTCCAACCCCATCCCAACAGCTACAATATATGGACATTCTTGAGATTGGCGTTTGGACGTTGCCATGGACGTGCACGTTGACATTAAAGTTGACGGTGACGGTGACGTTGACGTGGAAGCTGCAGCTAAAACTGAAGCTGACGCTGTCGTTTGGTTTATTGCGCTGACATCTGAATGGACACGGATCGTAAAAGGGCAATACGCCTTTTGTTTACAACTAGAAGAGGTGCACCCCACCGAGGATTTTGGGCCAGGCAAACTGGCTGTTATCCAAAAGTGGCGATGGCACATCGTAAAAGACGTCGAAGACACAATAAAAACAAAAACACCCGGAGTCGTGTGGCCAAAAAAGACCCGTAGAGTTGTGTACGGCCGCTGCATCAACGCCGCCTGGTCCAAGTCGAATGAGCGCCATCGAGATGTGGAGGCATTGAAGCCGACACCAAAGGCGTACACGTTACTACAAACCGCCTGGAAAAGCCACTACCATTGCCATTTCCATACACATTTCCACATACACGTTTCCACAATTCCAACGAGTGAAAGAGAGGGGCAGAGAGCGAGGAAGATAGATGAAGACAGAGAGCAGCCAAAGTGCAGTCTTTGGTCCAAAAAGGTAAACAACGATGTGAGAAGCGCATGCGCATCTAAAAACTGGATGCTAAGGATGCTGGACGTTGGATACTGGAATCTGGAATGTGTAGGTTGACTGTGAGCGGCAAAAGTTCTCGACTCCTTAGCCACAAACTTGAACAAGTTTTTAAACCACGTTGCAGTCTGAAGCGTAGTGCAGTGTATACAGCAATCACCTTGCCATTTTCTTCTACAGGGTTGAACAGAAACCACCCTTAGCTGAGAGCGAGTAGGAAAAAGAGAGAGACGGAGAGAGGGAGAGCGCGCGCGAGAGTTTTAAACCAAAGGATGCTGTTTAGCTAACATTCCAATCGACTTTTCCGGGTGGTTGTTGCTACAGCAACCCAACAAAAAATCAATAATGCCGACGTCCATGTTGGACGCCGTATGGACAGCAGCCAGACAATGAAATGATGAAGCCGACGCAGCCGTCAACGCATCCAAAGAGCGCACGTGTTGTCCCTGTGTGTTCACCAATTCCCTCAGCACACACACCCCACACACTCCCCCCTAACACCATGTGTGTGTGTGTGTGCGTTTAGCGGCAACAACACCAATTACAATATAGACAGACATTTAGAGCTGGATTGCATTTAGTAAACTCGCCTGCCATGCCTAGACCCCAAAGGATGTGTATCCTGCGAGCATCCCAAAAAAAAAAACAGGAAAAACAAAAGTTGACTATGAAAAATTGTGGAAATGTATTTAGCAACGAGTTTCTAATGGAAACAATTAAGTCATTAGCAAGTGTTGATTTTCATGACTGCCCCAGGAGGGGAGGGGAGGGTAGGGGAGTGGCGTTCAGAGGCGGAAAAACTAATGTGACAGCACATAATGGACTTGGCGCAAAAGGACTAGAGACATCGCTCATGTGGTTAACTGCTCACCACATGGCACCCACCAAAACACACACACTATATATGTAGTATATATGTACTTGATATATAACTCGAGCTCTAAGCCTATGCCTTAGTATATATACTAAAGCTGCGTTGGCCAAAAGCACAGCCACAAAAGTGCCAGGAGCAGACGCTTTTCCGGGCTGCCTTTACAAATGTCTCGCATTTTTCTCAATTACATTGAACAACTTACTTGCCAGCCTCCCAACGAGTGTGTGTGCGAGTGTGTTTTCGAGTGTGCGAGTGTGTGTGTCAAGAGGTGAACTCTAGTCCATTTTTAACCATGATTGAAGAGTTAAATGTTGTGGCAGTTTTAGCAGCTTAACATAAATGACACTTAAATAATCTACTGCCCGTCCTCATACGAGGACTCAGACTCACTATGTGCCAGATATATATATTTTCTATATATACCCTCAGACACGAGCGGCGGGAACATGCAAAGTTTTGAATTTGAAATGCTGTTCACAGTTTTGATTAAAGTTAATGGCTTCAAATTTGTGAATTTTGTAAACTTCAAAAGCTAGCCATAAACTTTATATAAATTATATTATATATATTATATTTAAATGCATATGTTATTGTTATATTTATTTTCAGGCAATTTTTGTTAAGTTTGGAACAGAACCTTCACAGGCTTTTAGTTTACTCTATTATAACGAAGTCAGAATTCTTCGAGATTTTATACTATTATGAAACTTTTGGTTGTATTCGGTTATGGATATAACTTTTTAAAAACTTGAATATTCGAAAAGGATCTTTCTTTAGAGATTCTTTTAAGTTAAAGTTTATATTAATACATCCTTTTAAGAAGAAAATAGCAAACCAATAAAATATTGAATTATTTATTTTGTTCCCTATTTTAGAATATGTTCTTTGCTTATTTTTTGTCTCTTTTTATTAGAGGGCTAGTTGCGAGATCAGTCTATTGCTTGAAATCTTCCAATTTGGGTTCTACTAACTTCAGATTATTTTTATCAAAGTTCATTTATTGTTATTTATACTAATATTCGTTCTTGATATTCAGATTATTAAATATACTTCGGTATGTTTATTATTTTACTCCCTAGAGCTAAATATAAGTAAGCATTTCTAAGGTTTTCTAGTACTTACCAAAAGACAGTCCCGAATCGAGCGATATTAATCTTCAAAACGATAAAATAGTTGACCCGAACTGCAGTTCAGTTCTTATCTTATCTCTAAAGCGAGAGTGTAAATAAATGTTCGGCTCGAAAACAGCTAACTGAGCCAAGCAGCGACACCGCCGCAGCGTCGCGCCGTGAGTCGTGAGTATAAGAGAAATTATAAGACTTGTGTGTATATAGTATAAATGTGATTTTATTTTTAGGAGAAGCCACGAGATCCACACATGCAAGGCAGCTGGATAGCGGGCTCTTAAGGCACAAAGATCGGGATGTAGATGGACGTAGATTAAGTGAATCGGAATCAGAGTTAATTGAATGAATCATTAATAATATGAGCTACAGACCGCATCCGAGTGGAAACAGACCGCAGACAATTGCCGAAAAAAAAGAATAAAATTAAAATATTCAAGTCTTTTGTGGTTGTTGTTTGTGTTGTGTGTACGAGTGTGTGGGTGTGTGGGAAAATGACACCGACTACGCTGTGGAGGGCACGGGTATGATCGTCTGGAAGAGATGTAGCCGTGCATCGGCGTGTCCCAGCTTATTGGTGGCATTGCAGTAGTAATCACCAAAGTCCTCCTCCGAAACGCTGTCGATACGCAGCACTGATGTGGTCGTCTCTGAGGTGGTGGCCGTGTTGGCGATCTCATGCTGACGGCTAGACTGCAGTTGAACCCCGTTCCTGTACCAGACGACAGTGGGTGCCGGATGGCCCTGCACGCTGCACACCAGATCCGCCGTGTGAGACAGCATTTGAGCCACCTTGGGCAGAGCGACCACGATCTCTGGTCGGAACTCGACCTCGACACGCACCAGACGACGATCGGGTTGACCCTCGCCGTTCTGGGCAACACAATAGTAGCCACCGCGGTCCAAACGATGTACCTCCTTAATTCGCAGCGTCTGATCGTTTACCTGGTGTCCTCCGGCGGGCATAATGGCGTGTCCCACACGTTCCCAGGAAATTGTGGGCTTGGGATAACCGTTGGCTTGGCAACTGACCTCCAGATTCTGTCCCTCTGTTACTAGTTTGCTCTTGGGCGTCGACTCTGCGATCACAGGCGGTGTCTTGATCTGCAGATTGAGCTGTTGGGTTACCTTGACCGTGGAAGAGACAATCACCTGGCACTCGTAGGGTCCCATGTCGTTGATCTCGATCTGACTTATGCGGAAACTGTACACTGCACTATCCTGGCTAGGATTCTCATGTACGCTGATATTGTACCGCTGATCGTTTAGACTAAGCATGTTTCGCATGCTGAGCACCACCGCCGATTTGGGATCGGTTTTGGCCCAGCTAACGGTTAGTGAGCCCACGTGCTCCACTGTGCAATTGAACTCAACGCTATCGCCCACGCTGGCCACCACATCCTTGGTGATATGACTGATAACGGGCGCAGTGGCAGAGACGGTCACAGCCGTAGCCGAGAGCCACAAAAGGCATAGATAGTGAACCCAACACTTTGTCATGCTCTCTCTTTGATTTGTTGCTCTTCACTTTTCCTTTATGTTTACTGATAATTCCACAAATGATTTCGATTTTACTTTGAGAAAGAGTTCAATGCGCCGTTTTTGCGTCTGTTTTGTTTGTGTGCGTTTCACGTTCGCCACTCGACTGACACGACCCTCGGCTCGAGCTCTGTCTTCGGCTGTGGCCTCTGAGCTGCGCTCGGGCAATAACAGCGACGTCAGCGTTGGCGTCGACTTCGGCGGCGGCGGCGTCTTTGGCTACAGCCAGCGACAATCACGTCTGCGCTGCCGTCGCTGTTGACGTTGACCGATCGTTTGTTTTGTTATTTTCCTTTTTGTTATCTGCTGCAGCCGAAGAGCAACACGATCGTATCTCTTCTTCGTTACATATTGTTGTATTTGTATTTGTGTATTTGCTTTCGCTTGTCGAAGCACATGCGTCCGTTTGTTTGTATGTGTGTGTTTTGTTGCTCACTTATCAATGACTTAAACTTAGCTGCACTCTTCGCCTTAAATTGATTTGTTTTGCTGCGTGACGCTTCGACAGCAGCGTCGACTGCGACTGAAGCAGCAACTTAAAGGCGAATGGCCGTTGTAGAAGCAAAAACGCGAGCAAAACGCCTCAAAGATTCACGACTCGCGAGTTACTAAACAAAACTGACACCAAATTTAAATTTGTGACGCCATTTGCCCCTGAAACCGTTTAGAAGTTCGTGGAAAGGTGGTGAACGTACACACACGCACAAGCAAGCACACACATACACACGATGATTTATGATATGGCGCAGGGAACAAAGGACGCGAAAACAACAACAGCAATAATGCCGTCTGCTGGAAAGACCTTTCGCCTCGGGAAATGCCAATGCCAGGTCGCGATCCTGCAAGAAAACCATGCACACATGCATACATTTGCATGCCATCTCTGTCACGCACAGACGACGACCATCGCTGTGAAGCAGAGGCGCGTGCGTGAAATTATCAAAGGGGGTTGAAACTGCACGAAAACTTCGCTTTTTCAACGTATTTTAATAAAAGGAAGTTTAGTAACAGAAATATGGACTTAAAATAAGCATTATGAATAGGGGTTACTCAGAGATTAGTATTTAATGATTTAGTATTAAAGGATTAATATTTGAAAAACCACCGATAAATTACGATTTTAATTAAAATTTAATTAATGTAACCTAAAATTAATTTTTATAAGGAAAGATATGACTGTTAAAATGTATTAATAAAATGATAACCTATACAAATTAGTATGTTCCTAAATGAATGGAAATCTTAATGTTTAATGCTTTACTTAAATTTAAAAAACTATTTAATTGAGTTTCTCAACTAAAAATGGCAATAACTTATGTGCAGATAAAATTATAGTCCCATAAATTATAGTCCCGTAATTAAACTTCAGGTCTTAAATTTCCCACCTTTTATTTAATAGAATTTTTAGTTGTTTGTGGTTTTTTGCCGGTATACGCACTCAAACACGAATTACGATATGTGAGAGAGACATTTCCAAAAAAAAAACACTAAAAAAGATAGAACTGAGATAGAGGCATTTGCCACAGTCAGAAAATTAAATCAGACCTTAAAACGTGACTGTGACTGCGACTGCGACTTTTGTCGAAAAGCGAAGGCGGAATCGGACACGGAATCGGAGGAGCAGTCGGAGTAGGAATCAGAGAAAAAGTCGGAGCTGGAGTCCTTGTAGTCGTAGTGGGTGTCACAGTCGGAGGCAGTGAGCAGATGAAAGTGCATCCTTTTTAGACGCAGCAGTCGCAGCAAAAGTTGGAATGGAGTGCACATTTGAATCAGATAATTGTAAATTGTGTAAAATAATAAATTTCAAGTTAACTATCTGTATCTGTGGACCGCATAGAGCGCTACTCACTCTTACACTTCTCCCAGAGTTTTGTCTATCTCCTACTTGGTACCCCGCTGTGCCCCGCCAGATGCACACAATCCTAAATGTGGTCATGTTCCTGGTTTTGGTCCTTTGATAGTTGCAGTTGCAGTCAAGCATTTTGGCTCATCATCGACGCTGCTTTATGCACTGAACAAAACTTGCCACTGCTTTAACTCACGTACACATATAAAAATTTATATATCTTTATATTTATATGTATGTATGTATGTATGTGTGTATCCATATCCTTCCAATATTGGGAACTGGGAAGACTGCGTCGGCAACAACTGCCAGTGTTCACGTTTACGTTCACGTTCACGAGAGCTCAAGCGGATCTGAAACAGAAAATGTCAAAATTTGTAATTTATTACCCGAATCCTGTTTCTGTCAGTGACTCTTTTGGGTGCTCTCGCCTCAGAAGGGGAGTGGTGCAGGGAGGGGAGAGTAGGGCAGAGGAGGGGTTTGCCATAGTCCTTTGTCACACACTGCGTGTGAATTTGTGGTCCAGTGTGTGTGGCTGTGTGTGTGTGTGTTACTATGTGTGTATCTGCCTGGGTATGTGCAATGTTTTGTTTGTTTTTGGCTCGCTGCCTGGCTGAACTGTGAATTGACTTTTGCTGCCAGTTGGCACAACAAAAACAACAAACATAGCACATATCTAAAGTCAACATAACATTGATCAGTTACATATTTGGTAAACGGTATTAGCACAATTCAAACTGTAACATAAATTGAGACAAACGGTTTACAGTTGGTTAGCAAGTAATCTTTTTAGTCAGCGCTAGCAGCGACTCTATGCCTGTGCTGAAATTTAAATTTACATAGTTATAATTCAGTCATTTGTACTACTACATAACTCTATTGCGCAATAATTAAGCCAATTTTATATATTATTTTAAATCTACGCGCCAATAAAAAAAACTTGCTAGCGCCATCTATTGTACCTGCGCACAACGTCCGACTGCCAGCATCGAACACCACAAAAGCGCCACCTGCCGCTTTTGGTGTACTCAACTTATGCTAAGTGCTGCCAGATGTGAGCATTCCGTACAGTTTTTGTGCAGTCTGGCAACTATTTTGCGCATTCTGTTTTGAATTGTTGTTCTTTAGCTTGAAATAACGGCACTTCCCAGACGCGAAAGAAAAATGTGGGAATAATAGATTAAATTGTTGCAAATGTAACCGGTTACAATTAAATTGTATATGCAAAGACAAACTTATTATTAGTTTTAAGTAAAACGTGCGGAAAATTAGGAAAAATAAATACATCAAGGTGGAGTGAGTTGTGGAAAATGGCGCAACCGCCGCCGGATCAAAACTTTTACCATCATACACTGCCCCATCCGCACACACATCCGCATCCACACACTCACACGCACGCACAGCATCCGCAGCTGCAGTTGCCGCCACAGTTTCGAAACCCCTTCGATTTAGTAAGTTAACAGTGTCACACAAAAACAATAACAATAACAACGATTTCTTAAGCTCTTTGATGAACGAACGGGCGCCATCAACTACAACTACATACGTCCCTACTTGCCGAACCAAATGACCAAACCAGGCAAGTGTATACACCAATACATGCAGGAAACCATGACCTAATTCTATGCATCCCTTTGTCACACAGATGAGCTTTCCGACTCCCTAGTAATGCGACGACCGCGACGCACTCGCACCACCTTCACAAGCTCCCAGATAGCGGAACTGGAGCAGCACTTTCTACAGGGACGTTACCTGACTGCACCCCGTCTGGCCGATCTGTCGGCCAAGTTGGCACTGGGCACGGCACAGGTTAAGATCTGGTTCAAGAACCGTCGGCGTCGTCATAAAATCCAAACGGATCAACACAAGGATCATTCATACGAGGGCATGCCACTGTCGCCATCGATGCCCAACGGACAACTAAAGTCCTCAGAAGCCGATCCACCAAGTCTACAGGCACTGAGCCTGTGCTCACCCAACGCTCTTACACCCTCGCCCACACCGTCCACGCCAACGGCACATCTAGTGGAGCACTACGGGGAATCCTTCAATACCTACTACAACTACAATAATCACACAGGACAGGGTCAGGGACAGCAGCGTCATGCGCATGGCCAGTACTCAGCGTCGAATGCTGCGGCCCAGTTCTTTCCTGGCCATGGACAGCAGCATGGACATCACCAGCAGTCGGTGCCACCGCCGCCGCATCATCAGCAGTCGCAGCAGCATCATCATCACCACGTGATGGCCCAGCAACAGCAGCAACAACAGCAGCAGCAGCAACAACAACAATATCATCATTTTGACTTTCAGCAAAAGAATGCGAATGGCTGTCGTCTGTCGCTGCTGAAGGGCGACAGCGAGGGCGACTACAGTTTCAATGGCTCGTATTATATGCGAGCGACGTCGCTGCCGCTGTCCGGCGTCGCTGCCAATATGCCGGCTGTCGAGTCCGTGACGTCTGCGCTCTCGCCGGGCTCCGAGGTCTATGAGCCATTAACACCAAAGAATGACGAAAGTCCCAGTCTGTGTGGCGGTGGCAGTGGCGGCGGCGGTGGTGTCGCTGCCAGTGGCGGTGGCGTTGGCGTACCCTGTGCCACCGCTGTCGACGCCGACGATCTCTCCGACGACATGGACGATGGATCGACTAAGAAGACGACGACGCTACAGGTGAGCATACAATTTTATATATTCCAGATAAGTCCAGTTGCTCTATAGATTTACAGAGCAGTCAAAGTTCTATGTGATCTATTTAGATTTACTTTGGTAATACCAAAGTTGTTCAATCGATTATTTAACACCCTGTGCATTTTATAATTTCTCCATCTTAAAGTATTGTATAAATGACTATCACTATCACTATCATAGTAACACTAATCGGTACTATGAAAACTATATAATATTTCGAGAGTACCTACCTATGGTATATAAATTCGATTCTTATAGTTTTTGTTCTAGCAGAAAGTGTAGGAATTAATTGATCCAGATTTAGGCCTTCGCTACCAGTAGGCAATATTTTGATATCATGTAGTTATATTCAAACATGTCGAATTAATAGCCTTAACTGATTCAATACATTTAAGTAACTTTCTTGTTTCCCTCCTCAATAACATAGAACTTGGAGCCCCTGAAGATCAACAACGGCGTTGCAGACAAAAGCTGTGACGATGGCAGCGATGTTCTGGGCGCAGGACTGCTTGCTGTGGCACGTGGCAATCTCAATGGGAGCAGCGCATTTGGCAAGTTTGGCAAGATCAGTGTGTCGTCAACGCAGGCCTCGCCTTTGGCGCCCTCAGGAGCCACACTGGAGGCAATGCACGAGGCGAATCAATATCAATGCACGATGGATACGATAATGCAAGCGTATAATCCACATCGTAATGCCGGTGGAAACACACAGTTCGCCTACTGCTTTAATTAGGTCTGGTCGAGACCCCCGTGGAGGGTCTTGGCAGCTATATCCATTTATTGTAAACACAAATTTGAATGTTTGTGGAGTTTATATAGCTATTAAGTGACACGTTATTTCCTGATTGTACAAAGATTTTAATTATTGTAGATATCTACCCGTAGTAATTCCCTCCTAGCACTTTAAGAAATTTTATATTGTTTTAGCTGATTTTATATATTTTAATTTTTGTCGATGTCTGTGCAGTTTTCAATGCATTTTCCAACGATATGCTGCTGAAACTTTCTTTGTAAAACGTTCGTTGTTCTCGTCACTGTCTGGCTGATCATTTTCCAAAGCCCAGGAATGCCCAGCCAGATATTGTAGAGACTTTAATGGGCTTAACTGAACGTTGTACTGACTAAGTTTCTGCGGAAATTCCCCTTTTAAATTGAATTATGTTTCTATAACTTGATCAACTTGGCGTAGCTTAACCTAAACTGTACTGATCGAAATGAAAAATGTTTCTCTTCCTGATAATGCCGGTCTCTAAATTTTAGAGTCTGCTATTATCAGTCAAAGATCGAACGTTTAAACAATAATAGTCATCAGAATATTTTTAATCATTTGCTATGCTTCGCTTTTCATGCCTGCAATTGAACATTCTTTGCGCAAGAATCGTTTAAAATTGTAAATAAATGCATGGAAACACACCGATCCACTTATAGAAATAGTAACTTTATTTAATTAGTCGAATTTCGAACTAGTATCAAGTTTAAAATGCATTGAATTCTGTGCAGTCACGAGGCGAATGGTGCACCCTTCGATTAATGCTTTAAGTATACCTGATCTGCATAAGGTAGCCTATCTGGCTACGTATTTTAACTGTCCAACAACATTTTATTAGGAATAATATGAAAATTGTATTTAATTAATTAAAACTCATGTTTATTAGTATATAACTTATATTTAAAGCAAGTTGTTTTATTTAGAAATTTATTTTAAGATCCATATATGCATGTGCACAACGATGAACGAAAAACGTAGCTGGTTTTTCCGAAAATCTTATGAATTTAAAACGGAAAACGAGAAGAAAAGAAAATAGCTTTTACGATTGCCAGGCACATGTGTGCAATAAAATCCGATCCGCGAATTTTCCACGAAAAGCGCGTAATAAAATTCGCCGTTAATTCCTTGGGAAGCCACCAGGTGCCTATTTACACGTATGCAGATTTGTATCCGACAATCTACCTGCAACCTGCACTATTTAGGTAGGCTGACAACCAACTCCCGGACACGTAGCGGGCACCGGGTGGCTCTCTTCGATCTCTGCCTCTGCGAGGCGCCGCTGTGCAGGCAACTTGTTGCCTCATTTTTCTTTGATATAAAATATGGAAAATCCAAAATTTGCATGAACGAATGAAACTTGGGTTTATCCCAGATGCAATTTTATTGACTCGTTCCCTGTACCGCCAAGTAAACATGATTTGGAATAGTTTATGTTGCAAAAGAGGCGCGTTAAAAACTAGATTATGGCTATGTAGAAACTGATTCAATGCTTATAAATATATAAAAATTAATATCTATTAATTTAGTGGAACTCAGCATTTCGTGTCCCTAATTTTAATGTAATTAATTTAATTTAATTTTGACTCAAAGTCGTAAGTTTATAAGGTATACTTAAAGGAAAAGACCGGGTTTGTCATAGATTTACGATATATCGGGATTATTTTGTAAGAACTTTATAGAACTCTACTCGAAACTAATATAACAAAATGTCTATAAATATACCTTCCTTATAGTTCCACACATATTTGAAATTCCTATATAAAATCTCATGTTTAAAGGCTTTTACTGAGGACTACACCTTGATGATTTCTCAATCCATTTCTTAGGGGTTTTAATACCACAATTTTATTCAAACTAGAACGTTTATAATAATTGTTATAATAATCTTTTATTTATTGTTCTAATATTTCTTTTAATTTTAAAGTTCTATAATCAATAACTTATATATTTCTTATACAAATCATTTAAAAATTCTTCAAAACTCTACTCGCATTTAATTTTAACTAAAGTAGTAACGTATATCAAAGTTTTCGGAATACAAAGATACATTATTTGCTCAAGTAATGTAATTACACACACTCGTGGGTAGGATCTAGAAACTGTACAGCATTTATCTGTTGTGACTCGGCCTTTGTTCTGTAGATTTTTAGTGAATTCCGCGAAGTCGCAAATCCGATAGCGCCAGTAATAAAATTTTGCAAACTCGCCGGAATTGGCAGGTGAGGTGATCGGGCGCCGGTACAAAGACAGGGACTGAGACGGGATATGGAACTGAACAAAGAGAGAGACACTAGTAGACGAGACAGAGACGGAGGAAGACAGTCGTCGGTCTGTGACACAAATAAAGTCATAAACTGTTAAATCAAGCATAAAACCCTCGAAATATCCCTTTCTCATAGCGTTGCTTTCTTTGCATTATGTGGATAATTGTAGAAGGACCATGGATGTTGCCTCTGTCACTGTCTCTGTCTCTTGTCCTTGAAACGAGTCAGTCGGATTCGCTTTCAACCAACAGGTGCTACAAGTTGGACAACACAAACAGATCATCATCAGTTATGGACAGTCGTCTGGCTCGATCTACCTGGCGATCTGGACTCGCACTCACGTAATGTCAAAAATCCGTGGCCAGCCTCGGCTAGCCTAGCCGGATTTCGATCAAAACAAGCCTCTAGATTGCCCCTACACTGGACTTGGCTAGTCCTAGCGGCGTCAGACGCAAGACATAGACGGAGCGAAAGAGAGGGAGGTCGAGAAAGAAAGAGAGAGGGAGAGAGTGCGTCGCGGCGCAGGCGCAGGCGACACGGATTTATGGCACCGATCGCGAGTTTAGGCAAAATTTTGGTTTTTGGCAAACCCGAGCAGAGCTCGGCTCAGCTGACCTGATCTGTTTACCTAGCAACCTATAAATTACAGGAGTGTAAACGGAGAGGGCATCACTATTGATTTTGACAGTCACCGAGCAGCAACTACGAGAGATGTCATCCGTCATGCATTACTATCCAGTGCACCAGCCCAAGATGAACGCCTTCCCAGCGCCCGTCGTCAAGTACAACAATGTAAGTTAAATTGAAGAGAAATTTATACAACTTTTTACTACAGATTCTTCTCCTCTGCTCCCTTTAGCTGCTCTACGCCCAACATCATGGCACCGCCCAGCAACAACAACAGCCACTACAGCCACAGCCCCAAGTGAACACCGCACCACCCTCGTACCAGCAATTGGCACCCACAAGTGGCCACTGTCTGCCACTGCCACTACCTCTCTCCCTAGGCGAACAGACAGCAGGCCAGCAGCTGTCCTCCGATGAGAATATGCCACTGCAGCCGGCACAGGAGCAGCGTGTGAAGCTGAAGCGTTCCCGCACCGCATTCACAAGTGTACAGTTGGTGGAGCTGGAGCACGAGTTCAAGAGCAACATGTACTTGTATAGGACACGTCGCATTGAGATTGCCCAGCGTTTGTCGCTGTGTGAGCGTCAGGTGAAGATCTGGTTCCAGAACCGACGCATGAAGTTCAAAAAGGACATTCAAGGACATCGCCAAAGAGACGCCAAACCAAATGCGAAACTTAACCAACCACAGACAGAGCAGAGTGCCCATCGTGGCATTGTGCAGCGCTTGATGTCCTACTCCCAGGATCCCACGGCAGAGAAGCGGTCTAACGCAGCTCTACCTGCTCCACAGCCCAATCCAGTGCCCAGCTATTATGGCCAAATCACGGCTCAAATCAAGCCTAGAACCCCAACGGTGTCCAGTAGCAGCTCCTCGGAGCTAAGTGAAATACTGGAGCATTTGGCTGCGTCTTCGACAACACCGAGTAGCAACGCTGCTCCAGTCAGCAGCGCATCCTCTGGACACTATTCGTACAATGTGGATCTAGTGCTGCAGAGCATTAAGCAGGAGCTCGAGGAGGCGGCTCAGGCATGGTCCAAGTCCAACGCAGGTTCACAGGTCAGACACACGGATGGCAATGTCATGCATGCCACTTCAAACATTTCCATGAATCTCAACTGGGGCGAACCCGCTGCCAAGTCCAGGAAACTGAGTGTCTCCCACTTGAATCCCTGCACAACAAGCTACGATTTCAACACTGGCATTTAAGCCAACCTTTTTTTTAACTATTAACCTTTGTTTAACTTTAAGTTTAAGATCGGTCTTAGATCTTAAGTAATCGTCCCTGGCATCAAAAAGTCAACCAAGCCGACGTAAAAGGCGCCTTGAACTCAGTGAAACCGCAAAGAAAAGTCAGAAATTTTAAATGTTCCTACTACTTAGTAAACCTGTACTGCTACTTAACTATTTTATAAAAAAATAAAGCAAAAATTGCATAAAATATAAAGTGGGGTATTAAATAGCTTTAATACGATGGGAAAGACTGTGAAACTGTGGATAGGTTTTACCCATAAAAGTTGGCTCTAAATGTAGCAAATTTCTTCGAGTCTCTTCAATTTCATGTATGACTTAAGACTAGAATTTCCATCTCCCCATCCCAACCCCACAGGTATCCATCATTGCCAATGTCAGTGGGCAAAACCAGAGCAAAAGGAAAGGAAAAACCGTCACAAAGAAAGGAGAGTTCATTTTTGTGGCATAGTTAAGCCAACTCGCCCCAGTTGGCTGAGTTTTCACTTTAGCCTTTAATGTGCTCTTTGCGGCTTGAGGGTCAAGTTGTGGAATTTGCGTTGGTCCAAATGAGCAGCTGACCGGCTATTAACGGTAGCAAAGTGTCAACCGCATTGGCCAAGAGCAAATCGAGACACAGGTCCACAGTGGTCATCTTGAACACAGCCATATGGAGTTTTGCCGAACTCTGGCGATGTGAGAGCAGCGAGGGAAGTCAGAGAAGTGTTAAGGATTTGATTTATGGATATTTAACCGCACTCACATTACTTGTACTTGGCTGTTGTTTGGGACACTTGTTTTTGGGCGGCAACTGGACGTCGTCTTTTGGCTGCCCCTCAAGGAATGCCAGCGAACAAGCGCACACACACGCACAGACATGCATATGCAGGCACACACATGCCACAAAACACATTTAGTTACTACGACTACGGCTTGAAGTGACTTTTGGGGTTTACCCCTGAGTTAGGGTTAGCTCTGGTGTGTCAAATTGCTTCCCCTGGGAGCAAATTGTCGGTGCGGAAATAGTGTGCCAAGAAGCTGTATAAGCAGTCCACAGGAAAATGTGGCAAATGCGGAAAATTCGGAAAACTCGAAAAAGGGGTGGCTCCTTTGGCACTTTCATGCGCATTGTTGACATTTCCGAGCATGTGTCAGACGAAGCCGCGGGCGGGAAAAAGTCCTTGACATCACATGTCCTGCTTCAGGCACCGAAGTCGCTGCCATAATGAATATAGATGTGATTTGGTTAGCAGAGAGAGTAAGGCGTTTCAAGTGGGCTCTAAGCCAAAGGGGGTGTGGCTAATCGTCTGGCAATAAACGCAGCTAATCAAAGGCGCATAAAAACCGCAAAAAGAGCAAGAGAGAGATGGAGTGGAGAGTGGGGAAGAGGGGGAGAGAGACGCAGCACTTGCAATTACTTCAAATGCTATTGTAATAAACATGTCCAACAGATTGTTTCAATTGTTGTTGCTTCTTTAAACACACACACACACAAACACACACACCCAACTGAGCTCAATCATTTCGCCAAGCCGCGAAATTGCCATTCGCGTTGCCTTGCTGATGACATTGGCAACGCGACTTTCTTCTTGGCCTGGTCATAACAATAAATTCCCAGCCGCACTGCTTTTCCCCCCTCTCCCGCCCTCTCGCCTTTTACCAAATGGTTTTCTTGTTAATTAAATTAAATATTCACTTGGGATTCACTTACTTCCACCACAGAAGGTACTCGCTTTGCAGTGTCCTCCACTCCGCCCCCAAAAATAGCGCGACATTTTCTAATTAGATTGAATCTATAATTTTTATGGCTAATCGCATGGCGAGTTTTGTTGCACTGAATTTTGAATTTGTGGCTTTGCTTTCACGACTCTAAACTCCAAATGAAACATTTCTCTCACTCGTTATTAACAAATGCGAAATTCGTGCAAATTAAATGAGTTTTCTTGCACAACTTTCCCAAATTAATTGAGTTGCTTATTCTGAGTGTTTGGGGAAAATGCGTTTTCTGGAAAACTATGAACACTTTGATTTGAAATTTTAGTGTTATATTTTAACACAGCTGTTGGTAGAAGTGTTATCTTTCAGTAATTAAATGTTTAAACGATTGTTTTATGCTCCTTGGCATAACATTTTGATATACAATGATCTATAAATTATGAATGACGAAAAAGAAATTTAAATTTAACCTTTAATTAATCCTCTTTATCATTCATTCTAGCTAATCTTAAATTCTCTTCATTACATTTAATACTTTCTTTATAATTTTCTTCAGCTTCATACATTCCAGACATTACCTAACCTGCTCTATATATGGTTATAGCGCTTTCAGCTCTTTTCGATTTAAAATCGCAGTTCACTGGAGCTCAGTTAAGCTCTCAATGGATTCAGTGCCCGAATGAGCATAATTTTTAATATGGAACGAGGCGGAAAGGTAAAATTTTCAAATTTTTAGCACGTTTAAACGTTATGACATTTCACAGACGTGTTAGTCCCTCAACGCCGCCAATGTATGGCAACACCTGTCGTATAAACAGGCCAAATGTATTCCCCCCAACACCTTTGAAAAAAAATGAAAATGAAAAGTTTTTTCAGCTCACCAAAAAAAATTTGCACGTGGCAAAAATATTGGAATACGAGTGTGTGAGTTTCTTTTTTTTTGGCTTTGGCTGTAGTGTGTGACCTTATGTACTAGATGGTTATACCTACCTAAAAAAAAAAATAGTGAATCAGGCAGGAGTATCGTTCTCCGGCTGTTGTTTTGTATGCCGTGCTTGAAAAAAGATTCACTTTGGCATTTGAATGCCAATTGGGAGACAGGTGGGTCCTTGCTTATCCTGTGCTCCACAGCGCAATACAACGGCCTTATTGTTGTGCTTGAATCATGGCACTAAGCCGTGAGGCTGTTCTAAGCATCTGTTGCTGCAGGGAATGTAAATACCCACCCCCTCCTTGGCCCAGGAAAACTTCAAACAATGTGCGACAAATTTGAATATTTTAATGATTTTTCACGCATGTTTTCTGTACTTCAAATTGCAATTGTTTCGAGTTTTCTGATTTCAGTGACATCTAATCTATAGTTAGTCAAAGCTATCATTAGATGTAAGCTAATTAATTTTATAATACGGTAGAATATACCCTTTTTAGTAAGGAAGGGGCAGCCGTTCCTTTTTTACCTCCCTTTCGCGGTCTCTCTATAAGGATATGTGTGTGGATTTGTGTATGTGTGTGTGTGTGGACCGGACACAGCGGTCTCAGTTTTTATTTATGAGCCAATGTCGGGTATATTTTTCATGATGTTAAACCCGCAATTAAATTACATGAAATCCATTTGTAACAATTACTCCGAACGGCAATCTATGCTGATGATGCCGAAACGGTCGTCATATGGGCAAAACAGGAGAACTCGTAGAAACGGCAGAAGCAGGAGAAGTCGTACAAGTACACGGAGAAAAATAAAAAGAGAGTTTAAATTTGAAAAGCGTTTTAATAAATACAACAATTAAACTACACTGCCGAAAGCATTAAGGACTCTATTCATACACATTCCTGTTTGTTTAGAAATTATATTAAACCCCATTTTCTTGCTGTGTAGGGACAGAAATTTGCTCCTAAGCGCAATTCGTATAAAAATGCGATGCGTCATGTGAGCAATTTGATGTCGCTGCCAGGGAAAAGACAGAGAGAGAGAGAGAGAGAGAGAGAGAGAGATGAAGGGGAGAGGGTAAGAAGACTGATATGGCTAGAGGAGTATATGCACAATGGTGCCACAACCAGTTCACCGGCTCGCTTTGAGCTGCAATTATTTATTCCTCGATGTTGCCACAAAACTTGGAACAAACGATGGCGCTTAAGCATGTCCATGTCCGGCCATCGTGTGTGCTCCTAAATGCAGTCTGCACACGAGACACACATCCGCCGCCAGCACCCCACACACACACACACATACAGGGGCAGGACCAGGTAATGTCTGACAACATGCACACAAGCAGACTCAAAGCCAATGCACTCGCAATCGGAGCTGGAGTCGTAGTTGGAGTTGGAGCTGAAGACGGACTTGGAGTTGGAGTTGGTGTTTTGGGCTATAATACGAATCGAGATTGGCACTGGGTTTGGGTCGGGTCTTTTGGCTTTACGCTCAGATTGCGGCTCTATTATTAGACGCCATTATGTTTTATAGTCTATAATTGATCCTCTGAGCTTGGCATGCATACACCACATCTAAAGTATAAACTCGTACATACACTTACCTGTATGCATTTTGTTATCTTACAAATTGCCTGAGATTAAATAAAAAGTAATGTGTGTGAGTGTTGTGCACAACAATCTCAGTTCGTAGAGTCAAAGTTTATTAATTAGACATAATTATACATTTAAAAATCGGTTTATTTTCACTTCTAGTTATTTAAAGCTTTAAAAATAAATAGTTATCACTAATTGTTAGTTTAATTAAATTTGGTAAATTTTATATAAAATTTAAATATTTTTAAAGTTTAATTTTATTTGTTTTGAATTTTATAAGACAATAAAATGTAAATGTAAAAAATCAAGCAACTGAATATTTTTAAACTAAATAATTTAATTTTATAATAACTTCCACTGTATTTTGCAGCCCTTAAATACTCTATTTATTTTGTTCAGGGCCGTATTTACCACATTAAAGTCATGGGGCCTGCTGTGTTCTTATCTCGTACTTAATTTTATTAAGAATTTCAAGTACCCAGCGTACTTCCGAATTTTCTGCGCAAATCTCGTCAACAGTGATTTAAAAGACAGATCACGGAGGTTATCATTAGTATTAACAATATTATCTATAGAAATTTAGTGTGTTTCACAAGTGGAATCGGGAACCGAAGGTTTTTAGTGATGTTTTGAGGAACGTCTAACACTGATAACACTGTGCAAAACCCGTTTTTTTCGGCATCAATTTGTATTATACCCGTTACTCGTAGAGTAAAAGGGTATATTGTAATCGTTGGAATGTATGTAACAGGGAGAAGGAGGCGTGGCAGACCCCATAAAGTATATATATTCTTGATCAGCATCAATAGCCGAGTCGATATAGCCATGTCCGTCTGTCCGTCCTTCCGTCCGTCCGTCTGTATGAACAAAAGGATCTCAGAGACTATAAGAGCTAGAAAGATGAAAGGGGTCGCAAATGAAAGGTACAATACCCAATCAGTACAAGTTTGTTTTTGTTTTTTGACACGCCCACTTTAGGGCGTTCTATCATCCTATAAAGGTAAATGTTCAAGTAAAACTAGAATGTTTTAGTATAGAAAACTTTTTTGTTAGCTATGCTATCTGAACGGAATGTACATGTATATGAAGTAGATGTACTGACCAAGTTTGATACAATCGGACAACTATATCGTATAGCTCCCATAGGGCCGATCGGTCAAAAATACGCTCCAAATATGAATAGTTTGGTATAAAACATGGATTTGCAACATTTTTCATTCCGTGTGGTGGAGCCCCTGTCGTGGTGGAGACCCTGGCCCCACTGACCCCTATCTAAATCCGGACCTGATTCTGTTACTAGGCAATCTGCCCTGGGTGTCCCAGGGATACGTAAAAGTTTTGCCGACATAAACAAACTTAATAGCAACGAAAAGTAAACAGTTCAAGTAAATTTTATTTAATAAACATTGATAGTTGATTTAACATGTATACACTTCAACATCCGCAAATAGATGAGAGTTTTCTCCAACTAGATTCGAAGGTGGAAGAAGTTATGACTCTGCTGCGTAGCATGATTAAGCCCACAGAGTAAGCAAAACCAATTTGAATCTAAACTAAGCTTTACTTATATATTAAAAAGCAGTGAAGAGTCCGAAACAGCACTGGACAAAAATGAGGAAACGGCGGAAAATGTTACAGATGAAAATTTCATGGTTACTGTGCGAGAAAATCGAAAAGTGAACACACCAGGTGAGAACTGTGATCGTTTCACATTTATGCGACAAGTGGAAGTGGAACAGAATGAACGCTCCAAGGCACGACTGGAACGGGAACGCGTTGCTCAGCATTTTCGCAAGTAAGTTTTATTAATTTTATTAATACACGCACAAATTTAATGATTTAATTTTGAACTTCTAGACTGGGTAATTCACATTATCGCCAGGGAAACTACGAAAGTGCCGTTAGCATGTACAGTCAGGCGATTGAAAATATCAAAGATAGTCCGATTCTATACATAAATCGCTCACTCGGCTTTATCAAGTAAAATTTCACAAATATTTTGAGATTATTACTATAATTATTAAAACTTTTTTTTTACAGATTGGGAAACTGCAAGCGTGCAATTATTGACTGTGATTTTGTGCTGAATAAGTTGGATGAGAAGAACTTACGGGCCTGGCTATATCGCGCCATGGCCTATAAAAGCCTTAACGACGAAGCCAACTTCGAGAACTGCATTAAATACGTGCGCAAATATCACTCAAAACAAATGGAATTCATCGACTCATTTATTGCAAAAATGCAATCCGCTTTGTGATTAAAATAAGCTCGAACAAAGGGCGATAACTGGTGATAACAATTGAAGTAAGCAGAATATTAGAAGAGCTACAGCAATGTGGAATCTCATCTTTTGAATCGACTGTTTAGATTGAGCTTTGAATTCGAACTAATCTTACAATTTGACGTTGTGTTTAGTTTTGAAAGAAACAGCAAATTCCGTTCCGTTTGTAGGCATTTTTCATATAGTACAGCATTGTAATTGTATAATTCGAGTGGGGGCTAACTATATCAAACTATTCCTGAAAGCTGCATTAAAATCGGACTATAAACTAGAAGCGTTACAATATTGATAATTGAACGCAATATAACTAATGAGTGCAAGCGACACAGAAACGTTTTCGCTGCTTGTGTGGCAGCAGCGCTGCTCGCAGTCGCTGGCCGCGCCGAATTCACACATACATACATCTAGTAACACATATAATGTCAAACGTATGTGTATTCGCATACAAACAAACAGATGTATGCGTGATTAGGCTTAGATTGTTTTTGTTTCAATGTGTTTTAATGCAAGTACTAGATATTGTAATATCTTGATACCGATTTTAATAATATAACCGGGAAAAAAATGCAGAGAGTATTATACGGTTGGGCGTGCTCGACTGTACTTTTCTTTCTTGTTTCTGTTCAATTTTAATGTTGGTGTTTAGTGTTGATGTGCCGAGCCTGAAATATAGTTACGTGGATGTGTGTAGGCATGTATGTGTGTGTGGAAGTATCGGTGCATTGGTGATCGCTGCTGCGCTGGAAATAAATAAAATGCGTGCGTCGCGGACAGGATTGGGTAGCAAATAAAACACACTCGAGGTTGTGGTGGTAACAGCGAAAAACTTTTCGATTTTTATTTTAAATGAATGACAAGTGATTGTCGAGACGTATAAAAAAAAATTTATGGCGCTACCCTTGGTAAAAAATATTGGTCATGCCAGTACAGTGTGACCAGATCTATATCAGCCAAGAATACCAAGTTTTTTATTCGCTTTAGCCTGTACAGCAGTCAAATTTCATCTTCTTACATTTATTATTTATTGTTTGCGTACAGCAGGGACGCATACGAGTCAGTGAAGGTGTTATCAAAAGAAGTAAGCAGAATATTAGAAGAGCTACAGCAATGTGGAATCTCATCTTACTGTTTAGATTGAGCTTTAAATTCGAACTAATCTTACAATTTGACGTTGTGTTTAGTTTTGAAGAGAAACCACAAATGTTATATATTATAAACATTATCACTTGACACTGAGCTTAAAACTATAATTGTCTGATGAGATTGCACTAATTGTCTACAGATTATTAAGAGCTATTAAAAAGTAGGGTACAACGACCCAAACGGTATCAGAAGTAGTCAAAAGTAATGTTAACAAAATTGCTCATGCTAGAAATAATCAATTCAAGTTTTTTCAGTGTACTTTTTGAATATACATACATCTAAACATGTTATCAGCGATAAGCTTAAATTTAAAAATAATTTATTCAAACTCGGCCTGATTTGAATTATAAAAGCGTAGATATATAAGAATACAAATAATAAAGGACCCCTTCAGAGTCTGTCCTACCACTTATTAGTTTGGCTAATAGACGTACTAAATTAAGTATTGATTTTATAGTTGCTGTTAAAGTTTATTTAAAGTTTAGAACTTGAGAAGGCTAAGAAGAGGGAGGAAATATGCAAAACTCAAGTGTTGTTTACTTATGACAGCGGGAATTTCATGTTGGTGTCGACGTTGTCACGGTCTGCACTGTCGTATAACTCTTTCGATTCTAATGCCATTCAATCGAAGCACTCGCACCCCTGTACACACACACACGCACACACACACTATACACTTACACATGCACATATGCCACCCCGTTATAAAGGCAAACAATTCGATGGCGGTAATCAATCTTCCTCCACTCTGTGCGAGCTGACAGCTCCGTGGTGTAGAGTCAAATTGCGATCTTTGTTTGTCTCATTCCCGTTCCCATTCCATGTTCCTATCTGCTGCTCAGTTGCGGGCTGAATCGAGTGGGGATTTTAGGGGTTTGGCTCGTTCCTGTTCCATTTATGCGTGTCAAAGGTTGCGTCGGAGGGCGACAGATTGAAGCGTTGCGGAAGCAGAGACGCTTACGGAGGCAGAGGTGGGGGCAGCGGCAGAGGAAGGCGACACAAATGTTGTACTTCTCACGGTTGTTGCGGTAGTTGCATCTTTCGCTTTGACTTTGGGGTACATGTGTGTGTGTGTGTGTTTGTATGTTTGTTAAGTATTTTTGCGGCTCCAATCACACATTGGAAAAATGTCAATAAATACTGCAAATGAGTCGAATAATTTCTTTATTCTTACAATTTCCTCAGATCCACTAAGTCATTAATCCTTTGATTAGTTACTGCCTTTATTTGGTTCATAGTGAACACAGAGTAGTGTAAGTTCTAACTATAAATATGATGTTGCTACTAAATGGCGTTAAAAAAAAACATTCCATTCTTCATAAATCATCCAAAATCGTTATCTCAAACTAAACGTTTTGTTTTGTTGAAATTGTTCTGCGAATCATGGTCATATATCATAATTATAAGGTAAATACACGTAGTTAAAAATACATTAAATAAGTTAATAATACTACATGGCGTACTTTATTCAATTGATAAGTATTTGTATAGGCTAAAAATTATTTCTAATAGTAAAAAGTTTATAGGTTTAATACTATTAGTTTACAAAATGAATATATTTGTAAAAACTATTTGTCCCATGTAGAGATATATATTTTATATATTAAACAAATTTATATAAACAGAATTCAAACCCTTATAATTTCTTAAAATATTCTTATAATTTATATATTTGCTAATTTGCTTAAATACAAAATTAAATGTGTAATAAATGTTGAATCTGATTTTTTACTCACATCTGTCACCTGCCTGACCCCCTACACACCTCCTCCGCCTCTGCTAACGCATTTCATGTTTAGGCCAACTTTTGTAATCAATATTGTGGCAGTGGGAAAGTTTATCGATAATGAAATGCAATGCATTAATGTTATTGGAATAATAAAACTAATATGTAATACAGCAGCTGCTGATGAAATATTGTGCACAAAACAATCTGCTTCAAACGGGAAACGGAAGACGGAAGACAGGATACAGGACATTCACTGTATCAACTTGTAAATGTCCTTGCCACTTGGCTACTCTGTGATATGAGCTGAATTTCCAATATGCTGAAATGACTTTATGATGTGATGACACCAATTTATCCAAAAGATGACAGACAACCCACAAAATCCACTGAAAGTGACACAGATTTCTAACAATAAGACGAATTCATTCCATATTTTTTATTCAATCATTTATTTATAATAAATTTTGATTTTGGTAGACAAAATAACTTAAACTTAAGTATAATTTATTTATAAGGCTTAGTTGTTCAATAAATGCTCTAGAAAGTCGAAATCCACTTCATGTGTTTCAAAGGAGTCGTAGGAAGCGGTTGATGTGGAGGTGGATGTGGCAGTCGAACTACTCGAGTCCCAACCAAAATGTTGTTCCAAAATGGGGCCAGGGCTATAAGAAAATTCATCGATATTTTCAAATTGTTGCACAACAGTTGGCGCTGCACCCGAGGGATTCCAAAGATCGGAAATGAACACATTATTTTGGCACGATAGCTCTGGCACACGATTTTCCTGGATTGCTGGCAAGTCAGTGGTCAGAAAATTGCACTGATTCGGTTCCAATAGCGTGACGTCATATGAAAGATCAAAGTTTTGGGGCACGTTTTCCGTATTCACGTACTGCAAAAGGCGTTCCACAATCAGTTCATGTTCACTGAGAGCTGGTTCCGAGCTGCACTCCATTGGTGTTGGCTCACTTATGGTGGGCAGTTTCATCTCTTTGGGCTTGATGTGACCATGGGCTATTTTCTTGCACTTCATGCGACGATTTTGGAACCAAACTTTCACTTGTCTTTCGGTGAGCTGCAATCGATTTGCAATTCCAATGCGTCTCGCACGGGCCAAATATTTGTTCTCATTGAATTCCCGCTCCAGTTCCAGCAGTTGATTACTTGAAAAAGCTGTACGTGAACGCTTACATTTGGTAGTCACTATAGTGGACAGCGTGACAGAGACTGGAAACTGCGACTCGTCGTACTGAAAGTTGTTGCTGTCGCTGACGTTGTTGGCAAACATTTGGGAGTAAGTGTTGTCGTAATTGTTGTTCATTTTTCTGGCTTGAATATTTTTGCTTCTGTTCGCTGACACAATTGTTTTTTAACTGAATACAATTGTGTGTTGTCCACATACTTTTATACCCGCCAGGTAAAATCCATCCGCGAATTCTGAAACTCTTTTGCATTTCTTACCTGTTCGAATACGGTGACAGGTCAACTAGCCGGCTGCCTGCAAACGCTTACGTGACGTCGCGTCTCCTTTTTTGGCCAAGTCTCTGGTGACAGGCTAAAAGACTCGGCCGCTCGACGCACTTAAATTCTGGCGTGAGTCGTGATTGCGAAACGGCTGACGACATGTGACTAATTATTAGTAATGCGCATTATAATTGACTTTGGCAGACACTATAAACAATCAAAAATAAAGTACAGAGCGCAAAGACTTGCACCTTAAGAAAAGTTACCAAACGAATTTATAAAACTAACAATTATTTAAAGAATTATTTATTACTTTCTACTTACAAATTTCTCACTGTACATAAACTTTTCGCTGCATCAAAATCCTACCATTTCTTACCAAAATGCTGCACTGACAGATTTTTACGTCTTACCTGTTCGCGGGTGTCAAACTCATGTTGCTTAAGTTTTATTTCAGGTAATAATAACCGCCAAATGCGCTTCACTTCGCGATGAAAGAGAAATTTTGTTGGTTTTTCCGCGGGTTTTCCAAAATAACTGTGAATACTTCGACACTGATCTACCTGCTTAGTTGAGTCGCAGCTCTCGATGTTCCCTAATCCGGTTATAAAGTGCGTTGCGTCGGCTATAACTTGATCTTCCTCCATAAATATTCGCCATTTTTAAGCCAAGGGGTAAAAGTAAGGGGCTAAGGAAAAATATCTTGACAGGCTTATGCAAACTAACGCCAGATCTGGATTTCAAATAAGTACATAACACTTATCCCACTCAGGTGTTCATTATATCCTGCACGTATACATGTGATCTACAGGGATCAAAGGGAAGATTTTAGACATATTCTCTTAAATAGTTTAAATATATCATTTGTTAACAATTTCGATGCAATCTTATTTAGTTATTGATACATCAATTATAAACTTTTGATTGTTTACCGATTCTACATTTATTAATACTATAATTGAATACTTAAAACTCCTTCAAACACTCTATTTCTTTAACTAGAAGATTTAAAAATAAATAGCGTTGGATATTTCTGTATTTTTAAACAATTTCAAGGCAGTATTCTTACTATTATTAAATACCGAAACATAATTTCATATCCAAACATTTCAAGTAGCCCCAGAATATGTTCACACTAACTTAAATTATATTAGTTTTGACAACTTACTCTACTACATAAAATATGCCCCACCTGACTGCAGTTAGTGTGTAGTTATTTTCGTGAACAGTGCTGTATGCTAGGCTTACAGTTAAAATGCATACGTTCTTATCAGCTGTTAAGAAGGTGACTTATCAACTGGCACCTAACGTTATTGCAAGATAATTTCAATGTGTTTCATATAATTCACACTGATATGTACTAAGTGTTAATTTACAGAGAACTTAACATACTCATATAAATAAATTGTTAACTCTGTTAACTCAACATAAGTGTCAATGTTAATATCTAACATAGCTAATAAAGGTGAAAGAGGTTCATCAACTTTCGGCGCTCACTGTTTAGCACACACACATACACATAAAAGCGTGCATAACATAAATGAAACAGAAGCAAGTAGAAACGAAGCGATTGCCAATAAAAACAGAATGTGAAAAACTGTGGCAGCAGAAAGACAAAAACAATGCCAGCGAACCACCAAGATTGACAACATGATGGTTAGACAAGAAGAGGCGCTCAAAACAAAAAGAAAGACGCGCAGCGCGCAAAACGAAATGTCAAAAATACGCAAAGCGCACAGACGCGTAGAGACAACAAAAAAGAAATGAAACTCGTCGCTGTCTCTGTCGCTGTCGCTATCGCATGCAACGGCGACAGCGACGGAATGTGTAAATAACAAAAAAGCAAATAAATTCCGTCACAAGCAACACGTTTGCAGTTCCCAACACAAGCAGTAAAAAGTGAGCGACAAAGCAACAAAGCCGCTGAGCGGCAAAAAGAAGCAGGCAAACAACCACAGTCAACCAATCAGCGTTGCGGAGACTCTACACTCTTTTGCCTGTGTGCGTGCGAGTACATGTGTTGGTATGAGGGTATTGTGTGTTTGGCTGTGTGCGACTGAGACAACTCCACTCCCGGCAACCGTCTTGTCCAGCAACTTATGCGCATGTGCAGAGCAACTCTACGCTCCGCTTTAGAGGTGCTGCGAAGGTCCAACGATAACATCGTTTAAATGGAAGTAAGCTAACACAATGAACTTAATATATAAATTAAAGGTTTTTTTTTTAACATTTTAGTGCTCAAGTAAATATTTTTAATGCAATATAACATTAATAAAAATCTTGGTTTATGATTTAATATATTTTCACTACATATTTCATTGATGTTGTAATTCTCTATAAACGCGCAAGTCTCCAATATATACGACAGCTCCAAATTCTCACGATATTTACGCTCACGAGCACGCAACCTGCACATCTCTCATTGCATGGCAATCTACCCCAACGTTGTTTTGTGCTCTGCGCTGCTCTGCCATCGCTCACACTCACACTCACGCACTGGCTGTGTAGACACGCCCTCTCAGTCGGTGGTGGTGGCGCTCATCTTGGAAGCACTCGCTGTTTTGCTTATTGTTGGCCACTCCTTGTGTCAAGTGCGGACAAGTTTCAGTGCGTTCGGTGCTATTGGATGAAATGGTTGGTTGAGATTCGTGAACGCACGAAGCATCGTCGTTAAGCCCCAAAATTAAATCGGAGGGAGAGTTGCGAGTCTGAAAACTGTGAATGTTTCGAATAAATATCAAGCAAAAAACATTAAATAAAATTATAGTATAGCTTGGCAAAGTGCAATAAATAAATTGTGTACAATATTTACGAGAAAATATTAACAAATAGGAACGGCAAAGGCCACCATTGAGGCGCTGAGAACAACAACAGCAACTTAAACCGGTTCTGCGCACCGATACGCGAAGCTGAACCTACGCCGCAGGCCAGAGAGAGACAGAGATACAGACAAAACACAGTGGCGCGAATGTGTAGAAAAGTGTAACTTGTAACTACAAATTGCAGTGCAACTGTCTGTGTGTGTACGAACTCGCGCGAGTGTATGAGCGTGTGTGCGTGTGTGTGTGTAGCCATTGCAAGATCAGCTTCGGTTTCTTGTCGCTTTGCACAGAGCAGCTCCCAGACCCTCGCTTTACTCAGCTCAATAACCAAACTTGTACTCAACTTGTCGTTTCGCACACGCACCGTTATACCGGGCCATACAATTCTATTCTACTGTACTGTAGTTTGTAGTTTGCTGTATTTGTTATCGCCGTGTTTCTGTTTTGACACTCGCGTTTCCATGGGTGCCAAGGTGCGAGTAGTGTGTGTGCGCGTGTAAAACTGTAACTCAGTTGCCCCAGCTGCTCTACATGATGAACCTGGAATTGTCCCGCTCGAGTAAACAACGGTCGCCATTGCCATTCGTGTCGCGTTTGCCCGTGTCGCTGACAAGTTTGTGCCTGCTTTTCGCCCTTATCTGACCCTGTTGGCACTAAACATCTACAAGATACATAATAATAGTAATAATAATAATAATACTGTGTAGTACATACAACAAATAGTAATTGTGCTGCTATTGCAACACCAAAAAGTGTGTTAAGTAGTGCTGAAAATGTGAAAAATTCAAAATGGAAACCAATTGAGAAAACGCTATACGGCAATTTACAGAAATGGTGCGTTTAAAGTAAATAATAACACTTAGAGCTTATTAATAAATATATTAGTTTATTATGTTTTTTCATAAAAATAAATTGGAGTTGTAGTTAAATGCACTTTTAGTAATTTAGTTATTTTATCAACTACATATTAAATTATGTAAGTTTTCTGTAAACACTACCTAAACATTACTTGTTTATTAAACACATTATAATTTTAAAACTTTTATTTGTCTTCCGACGGTGAATTTTTCAACTCACTACAAAGTGAAAAATTAAATTTGAATGGAAAATATATATATAAAAGTAATGAAATTATTTTAATATAGTTTTAAGTATGACATTGTTTGACGATTAAGCCCAATTTTGAACAATTTTCTTAAGGTTTTAAGCAATGAATTTGGAAAGATTAAAATATATTTTTCAAAAGCTCTATGAACTTTTTTACACAAGAGCTATCGATTTTTTATAATATTGAATTTAAAATTAGTTAGTTAGTTATTTAATTTGTTAATTATAATAAATTTATTTCTAGTTACAATTAGAAACAGTTCCACTATTATATATTTTCTTTAGAGAAATCACTTAGTTTTAGAGCCCAAGAAGTAGTGATACTTTTCAATAGAATCTAGAGTTTCGTAAATTTTTAAATCAGGGTGTTTTTGTAATCAATTTATTTTTTAAATCGTCTTTAATTTTTCCGTTTAATTCGATTCATAAATGTAACAATCTAAAAATATTCCAATTAAGTTTTGGCAAACAGTTTTCTCCAAAAAATCATAATATGTAAAACTACGTAATGAAATCAATTTCTAAAGGTTTACTTAGTTACAAGTTGTTTTACTGCATTTAAATTTAAAATATTTACTTTTAATAATAAATTTTAAAGTATTCAAATATTACATTAATCATTTTAGGTGCACAACTGAAAGCCAAAATCATAAAAAACTGTGAAAATAAAATAGACAAGAATATCTGCTAAGGAAAATCGTGTGTGAAAATGCAAGAGGTTTGCAGTACATTGGAGAGCACCCAAATGGGAGCACAGATAAAGTCCGAGTCGCCGTTGAACCCGCTTCAGGTGCAAACCGGACAGACAACGGTGGCGTCTGTGGTGACCGGGAGCGGACCCGGAGTTGGAGTCGGAGTAGGGCCCGGACAACAGCCGCAGGGACCACCACCAGCGGTGATGCTTGTCAACAAAATGGCACCAAACTGTGATAAACGAGCGGCGGACACCGCCTACTGGATGGCCTCCGAGGGGGGTTTCATCAATTCGCAGCCCTCGATGGCCGAGTTTCTCAATCACTTGAGTCCTGAGAGTCCGAAAATAGGCACACCTGTTGGCGGTGTTGGTGGTGTCGGCGTCGGTGTCGGAGTCGGTGTTGGCGGTGGATATCCGGTTGGTGTTGGTGTACCGCAGACACCGGATGGCATGGACTCGGTGCCGGAGTATCCCTGGATGAAGGAGAAGAAGACATCGCGCAAGAGCAGCAACAACAACAATCAGGGTGAGTACCAGTTACCAAATTGATCGGCCAAGATGAAAAGCCGTCAACGCAAACAGCAGGAAAATGCAAAAGTCTCATTAATCAAGAAATCAGTGCAATTTGTGCTGCTGCAAGCGGCGCCCAAAAATAAATTTCCAGTTTAAGTTTCAGTTCCAATTCCAATTCCAGTTACCAGATTTCTAGATTCCCAATAAGCCCGAGAATTTCATTTCATTTCTCAGTGCAACACTCGAATCACACGCAACGCGTCTGTCTCTCTCTCCCTTTACCACTCTCTCGCTCTCTCTCCCTCTCTCTTTGCGCTTCTTGCTTCTCGTTCTCATTCGCATTTCTGGGTTCGGCTCCTTTGATGGACTGGACTGGACTGGGTCCAGGTTGAGCGTTGCAGGCCCAAAGCCCGATCGACCGGTGCGGCAAAGATCTGTTATTTGCGATCATTTGTAACAATTTTCGAGAGTTCGTCAGTTGTGACTGACTGATGAATTCAACTCAACGAAAGACGCTTCGTAGTTTCAGTTCTTCTTCATCTTGTGTCTCTTCTTATTTTTTACCCCAATGTGTCGATTTCATTTGTGCAACCTGGACTTTAGTCTGTGGCTGGGTTTTCTGGAAATAAATGAGGTATCAAGGTTGTCTGCCTATACGTTTTCCTGTCCAACTACACAGGTAAAGGTACATATAGAGCGCAGCGAGTACCAGCGTCCAACTCTGCCAGGGCCACGCATATGCTGCTGCTCCTCCTCCCCTCTCACTCCTCCAAGCGATTGCAACCTGTTATTTAGGTTCATTTGTCAAAATATTTTTCCTGTCCCCTGTTTCGATAAAAGGGGCAGGAAAACAGCCCAAAGCTGGGAATGGGAACTGAAATGGGAATGGGAATGTACAGCCGGCTGCAAGTTGCAGTACTGCAGTACACTCACACACACACACATTTGTGGAATATCCTCGGGAAATTTATACCAAAAATTTGCCATTCCAATTCGTGTTCCATTCACTTGCACAATATTTCAATTAATCACAACTGGACACAAGTGGAGCATTGGAGTGCAGCATTAAGCTTTTGTACGTCTTGCCCCAGGTCAATGCTATCAAAACAACGGTACGTACGGTAGTAGATCCATTTGTACTGGTAAAGCAAGAAAATATATAAACTATAGCCATTTAAAACAAAAACTGAGAATGGAACCCAAGTGAAATACTTAGAGAAGTGAAAATTCCCCACAAAGATAATTTTTGTCCAACTTCTTTCCCAACTTTCTAAGAAACCCCACATAATCATTAGTTAGGACAAGGATTATAAACGCATTTTCCTCTAGCATATTACACAATTCCATTTGTTTGGTGTCCACTCTGTAGCCCACTGGACTTAAACTAATTCAATGCCAAT
Organism: Drosophila dunni; assembly: GCA_018152125.1. Classification (NCBI taxonomy): domain Eukaryota; kingdom Metazoa; phylum Arthropoda; class Insecta; order Diptera; family Drosophilidae; genus Drosophila; species Drosophila dunni. Next base: position 16,040,957 of record JAECXC010001917.1, on the reverse strand, counting down.
TAATAGCAACCACATCATCGTCATGTTGACAAATGGCCACCACAAATCCGACAAACGTTTCAAGTGTAACCCGAAATCCAAACACGTGACCAATGTCACTTGCCAGGGAAGTGAAGGAATACCAAATTCCCCAAGCAACTGCTGTATGGAGCACTTGTGGGCGTGTTAGGGATTTTGAGATAGAGCGAGTGTGTTCCCGTTCCCTTCTCCATCTCCATCCCTGACCCTGTTCAAGTCCAAGTGAAAGTGAGCCAATAAATAGCGTGAAGTATTCCGCACAGAATCCGTTGAAGGGTCAATACATCTTTTCTCCTACACATTCTCAAACATGGTGTTCAAATGTAGGTATGTCTATCGTCCGGACTATGGGACTACATGCTGTGCGATATGGATTACAAATGATGTTGTAAATGTCTGGCAACTGGAAGCGGAGAAGGTACGGGCGTTGGGAAGGGAGTGGGGAAGGAGACGTACGTTGATACGGTACTCAACGGTTGTTGTTGCTGTTGCCCGTGTGTTGGTTTAACAGTTTAATTTGTTAATGTTGTCAAATTAATTCCCTGTCAGGTTTTAGTGTTGTCGGTCTCCAGCAGTGCCGAGTATTGTTTAAACGCTGGCGATTATCTTGAAGTTTAAAATTTAGATATGATTTTTATTACACATAAGCGTATAATCTACAAATTTTCAAACTTTTTACTTTTGCTTTAATTAGCAATTCAGAGTTTAAGCTACTGAAATAGAAAGATACTTAAATATTTAAGATATCAAAGAACCCACACAACAAATTTGCTTGTTCTAAACATAACAGCTCCAGAGATTGAGGGCTTAATGTATAAAAAATATTTTTAAAATAGATTTCTGGTTAATACAATGATTTAAAATACTTGCCACTGTTTTTTTAGGCCTTTGAAACAATTATTTAAAACCAAACCTCAACCATACCACCAGGCGGTAATCGAGGTCCTTGCCACAAATTGTGTGTTTCACATCCTGAATTTTAATGTGCTCGCGATTTGCGAGTCTGAGCGTGTGTGTGGGTGTGTGTGAGTGTGTTCTCTGGGCTGTTAGTACCCTGTTGAGTGTTGTAACGAGCACATGAGTGTGTCTGCACATACAAATACAAATTGTTTTGGCAATTTGTTGCTGTTTCTCAGACTCATTCACTCACATAATTGAAACAATAAAATTTCAAGTTGAATAAAGTGTTAATTAGGCGTAAAGCTTCCACTTCTAATGAACTCTAAAGGCCAAGTTTTAATACGAGCCGTTTTATGGCCCAACAAGATGCGCAAAGTATCTGACTTTATCTGCTGAGTGAAGTATCTTACTTTATGTGCTGGGTGTGTGTATTGTGGGTGTATGCAAATCTCTCGTGTTGGCTTTTAATCCCCGTGCAGCAATCAGTTAGTGAAACCAATAAAAAACCAACTTGACTTTGCTCGCGTCTATTGAATTCCAATCCAAAATTCGTAACCTTTGGTGCGCCATCTGCCTAATCCACCCAACCAACCGACCATATGTTGCGCCAGTTGATCCTGTAGCCGTATCCCCTCCACCCGCTAGTCCCCCTGTTCTCGACCGCGTCCGTGTCAGTTCCTGATTATGATTCGGGGGCGTCGCTGGATAAAAAATGCGTAGCGCACGACTCAAAACTTACCCCCTGCGGATTATGATTATAACAAACCATTTATCATAATATTTATGTTGATGCGTTGTACTTTTTCTCAATGAAGGTCTCTCAACCCAACGAGTGAGCCCAGGTTTGGTTTCGGTTTCAGTTTCGGCTTCGGTCTCGTCGTATCCGTGTGCCTTTTATTAATTTTATTTATGATGAGTCATTTGCACATTTATAATTTTAACCTTTACAGTTGAATTCATTCAAAACAAACCGCGAATGAGTGAGAAATGTATTCAGTGATCATCCATGGATAATAATAATAATACTCATACATATGTATACCGAGCAGACAAAGCTGAATTTCAAACAGATTTGGGGAGCAAAGACATGATAATTTGTATGTCTTTATCAACAAGGAAGTGACTTGAATGTAACGATTTAATAAACTAAAGATTTTTATTTATATTGTAACAGCAAACCGCTTTGAAAGTATTATATATTAGAATAGATAATCCCCCTGTGACTTGTGAATAGTAGACACTTGCAAGTACTGTGTGTACAACCCGTTAAGCTACATTTTAGGCCCACTTAAATTAAACGTAAAATTAAACTTGAGAATGAAGGAAAACATTAAATTAATTGTGGGCCATAAAATCATTTTTTTCTGAGCACAAATTATGCGTCAAACCGCAAAAAAAGGTGCTCAGCTCACAAAATGTCGATTCAGTCTCAGACTCTTGGTATACCCTGGCAGGAATCGCGTTGGCCACAAAGGGTAGATTGTGCTGTGGCCAGTAGAAAAGGTCGCGCAATTAATTGTTACGACTTTATTATGGAGATAAGTGCATTGAGATAGAGCGCCGTCTTGAAGCCTCCACAAGGCAAACAAAGGGTTCTAATTGGCAGACCTCGGGGCAGGACATGGCTCGAATCAGGGAGACAGACGCTTACGCCCAAGGCTTTCTATTTTTTTGATGCCCTTATTTGCTTTCTTCTGCTCCTGCCAAGGTGACTGTGAAAAAAATCTGTTACGATTAGTTAAGCTTAAGGAAAAGTGCGACAGCGGCTGCCAAAAGAAAAACTCGAATAATTTTCTATTTTTTTTGGTTGGTCTCCTTTTTTTTTTTTTGGGCCTCCTTTATCTGCAAACTGATTTGTCATTATTTTAAAGCGCATTTTGGCTTACAAAAATTATGAAAAATTAATGCACGGTTAAGTTTGCTTAGCCCTGGCTAACAATTTAGACCAACTGACGCAATTTCTTAATAAAAATTAATTTGCCAGAAATGGTAAGGCAAGTGTTGAGGCTTCAATTGATAATCTAGTGGTTTAAGCTGACCCAGCACAGTGGTACAAGGTGGCATTGTTAAGACTTGAAATCAAGTTTATTATTAAATTAAAAGCAGCCTCTATTGGCTTAAACTAAAGCATTTGAAGCTTTTATTTGATTGCTGTAGCGCAATTCCCACTGTGCATCATTTAGACCGCTTAGCAAATTAGGAAAGAAAACTTTGACTATAGAATTAAACTCACGGCCAGTATCGATTTAATTTTATTTCCACTCATTTAGCTAAAAGCCAAAAGAGAGGAGTAAACGGAATGGAGAAAAAAGTGGAAAGAACGAATAAAAAAATAGAAAAAAACAGGGCGAAATGAAAATATTTGTCCACGATTAAATTTTAAAAAAGCATTTTATGAAATGACTGCACTGACGTTGGCCTCGCCTTGGAAAATTTGAATACATTACGCGCTGGGGGTGGAGGTGGAGACGGTGGTGTTGGTGTTGGTGGCAGTGGTTGATTCGCCCTCTGCAAATAAACTTCAACTACATGGCCCTGTCCCCTTCCAATCCCTGTCCCAACAAGGAGCCCATTCCTCTTTGTGGAAAGGACGACGGCATGACAATGACACAAAAGCCGCGCACTTAATCGCCACGGATCACATTCCGTAAAAAGCGCGACGATAAAATTTTTTACGCTCTATTCTTGTGTACTTAGTCAAATGGAAGGGACACCCCACGATGTGGTTTCAAGAACACCAACAACAACCGCAGCACCACAACAACCACAACGTACTTACTTAGCTGACCCGTGCTGTCCACATTTGAATATATCTCTGTCCACTGCTCCAGTTGTTGTTGTTGTTGTTGTCGCATCATCGTAAAGAAGAAAATCAAATCCGAAATTATTTTCAATTTGTACGCGATTTACTTTTATGTCTTTTTCTCAGCCCGAACTTAAGCATCCAGTACTTTTTCTACTCGTCTTCCCTTCCCCCTCTCCCTTTCCCTACTTGCCTGGAGTTTAATTCAGTTTAAACGATTTGTAAACATTTGAATTGGATTTTCGGTCATAAAAATTGCTTGTTAGCGGCATTGTTGAGCGTTTATCAAAAGGATCCCGCACTAAGTTGGACCAAAGTTAATGGCCATAATACACTTACAACAAGTACAGCAAGTACACCTATTTATTACCGCATATCAGAGACCGTTAATCGCATTACCAACACTCGATTGCATGCAAATTCACAAATTCAAATACTAGGGGAATTCGTATTTATAACCTACCTTTGTTTAGTTTACACTTTACAGTTGCACTTCCACCAACTAACGAACTCTAATAAGTTCATAAATTATCGGGTTTTACATAAAACGTCGCTTAGTTATCAATGAGCCACGGAACTACCGTAATTATCACAGTGGATTCCGTGTAGAGCTTTGGAATAGTGTCTGGTGTCTGAGTGGGCGGTTTGAATCCAAGACAAATGACTGAAATAATATATAATACTATATGTGCATACAAAGAGCAACGCCATAAATTATATATATCATGTCTAGTTGTTCACACGAGCGCTGATTTTTTGGTTTTTTCTTAAGTAACGCTCTGGCGACTCCGAAACTTGCTGAAACTAATTAGTTGAAAACTTCTATTCTCATCTGTCAAACCCATCGAAATCACAAGTGTGAACTTTTAATACATTCAGCAACATGCAATGTCTTACAATGTCTGCGGAAATAGTTCTGTGTTTCCTACTTATTATATATATAACTATATAATAACAAAATCTGACATTGTCTGAACCTCATTAAAACTATGCAGTCTAGACTACATCTCCTATTTAAAATTCTTATATATATTAATTTTATATTTTTTAAAACTATGTATTTTATACAAATCTTCTGGAAAACTAATCAAATTTAAGAAGTGTTATCTCTGCTTTAGTAAACCAGCTTAAACCATTTTTTTTTTTTTATATAAGTTTTCTTAGAATATATTTAATATATGTTCATTTAATTTTTTGCTTTTTGTGGAATTTTTGTAGAATAAATGTCATGTACAAAAATTGTAGTAATTTATTCTAAACGCAAACGCCTCAGCTAAGAATTATTAAGTCCAATAGGAAACTTTCCCATCGGTAATACTACTCCAATTGGAAGTGGTATATTACCTTATTGAATTTAGTAAATAAATTCATCAATTCCCAGCATTTTTACTTTATGAATTTAAATAATTTATGATCATATTTATTTTCATTTGCTGTTTAAAGTGTGATAAATGTTGCCGAGTGGCGTTTAAAAGAGCGTGAAAAGTCAACGAGGATAACAAGGAAGCAACAACAACAACAACAAGAACACGGGAATATGGGATGAACACATGCTCCTGTTTGATCCTGTTTGCTCTTGTATGCTCCTGCCTGCTCCTGGGACAAAGGTCGTGTGTGTACGAATCTCTGATTTAAATAAAACTAATGTTTGTGTGAAATGGATTTTCTGTTTGTCATCGACTCTCGGAGTGTCTGTGTGTGTGTGTGTGTGTGTGTTTGCTGGGGTGTGTGGTGTGTGTTTCCCACTGTTTTATATTCAAACAGCAAACCACAAAAAGGCTTCAAGGATTCGTATTCAAATGCACAAACACACACACAACTAGACACACACACACACACACAGTTTAACAGATTTAAAATCGCATACGCTTAGCACGTGAATGAAAATCCGTAACTTGAATCCTTAAGGCTGCCTTCAGCAGTCGAGGACGCCTTCCGCCGAGTCATGCATCATATCGGCTGGAAGGTGGAAGCAGAGGAAGAGGCAGAGGCAGTGGAAGAAGGGGCTTGGTTAAAGGGGCATGCGGCGTGTGGATGACACGTGATTCCGTTGCTCGTAAATTTTCGTAGCACGAATTTTTAGTGCTTTGTAGTTTTAATTTGTGGCTTGTTGAGAATGTTAACAGAATTATTTATGCGATGAATGCGATGATAAAAATTATGATATTCTGCTGCTGGCTGGCAAAAGTTTTGCGGCTCTTGCCACAACGGATATTGCCACAAGGTGGCAACGTGCACCACGTACCTATCAACACCTGAGATAAGAATAAGTGTTTAAAATAAACCTTGAAACTGGAATACTCCCTTCGGAATCTGTTTTTCGCAACCACCCCAAAAAGAGAGAAAAAATGAAAAGCTGGGAAATTTTTTAATAGACCTTTAGACCGAGTACAGCAGAAAATGTCACTCAGCCATTTCATTCATCTCCTTGTCGATTGGGGTGTCATCTCTGCTGCATGTGTGTGTGTGTGTGTGTGTGTGTGAGTGTGTCATGGCATCATCCATCATTTTGGACTTGACCTTTTTTTCGACTAAGCTTCCGTTTAGCAGGAGAATCTTTAATTTTGTACATTTATCTGGGCTGGAATGAGGTACGTTCCAAGCTGTGCCACACACACACATGCCGCAGATACTCTGTCCAAAAGATACAGATACAAATACTGATGGAATGGGGCAGCGGCACGTTGACAGCCAAACGTCACACGGCAGACAGACAGCCAGACTGTCTATATACAAAACATACTGTATATAAATACATGTGTGACCTTACTGTGTGATGATTGTATACCCTGTTAAATGTATAGTCATCTTCATGCCAAGCTTACATTAAACTTAAATCTCAACAAAATTTAGGCATAAATCATATTTACTTCACATGCTGGGCATTCGTATGTCGAGCACTCCTTTTCACTCGAGTGAAATGTGCAGTGCAATGGCTTATTGCAGAGACATGGCGATGATTATATGGTTGTTGGTCCATCAAGTCGGGGTTTCACTCTGGCAAACGTGTTAAAAATGAATTTGTCATCTGTTAACTGTAAACTGTGTGACATGTTTGCGAAAATCGCCAGACATCAGACGGCTAAAGAACTAAGGAGCAAAAATCACAGAAATCAGAGATTCCAGCCAATACATCAACTGATTTAGCCATGGTCCAAGTCTGATTGATTTGCATTGGGAATTCTTATTTAAATTGACATTTTTATTTTCAGATTGAAAAAAAGAGAAAGAGAAAGGGAGAGGGAGAGGGAGAGATGCGGTGTGTTCTTGAGTTTGTTTTAATAATTTGGTTTCCCTTTTGGCTAAACTGCAATAATTATGTCAGCTGAAGTTATCAATGTGATCGATGGGTGTAAAGAGCAGTAAATCGATAGATTTAAGTAGTGATAGATTTTTTTAAGCACTTTTGTAACTGGGCACATTCTTGAAATCAACTTAATGTCAATACAAAGCCCATGTAAGTCAGATATTGAGTCACATTTAGCATGTTAGGTTAGTTCTAGGGACGGTCAGGTCATAGGCCAGTTATGGCCCTTAGTCGTCCGAATGCGGGTAGGAAAAGTAAAGACTTTAGAAGGCAGTTCTATTTCTAAGCGACTACCTAATAAGTCATTGGTTACTTTCGACCTATTATATTAAAAAAATTTACAAATTTAATACCTTTAACAAAAAAACTCCAACTTGGAGCGCCTAAACTCCATCAGATTAACTAAACACAACAGAACAAAAACGATTTAATTTGTCGTGTCGTATTTAGAGACAGTCCCATGCTTAATATCTGTTGTAATCACCATTTACATATCAATTAAACAATAATATTCTAATCAACAACTAAATCTAATGATTTTAATAGGTTTTTCTTTGGATAAATTTCAATAAATAATTTCAACCTTTGCCCCGCCAGCCACAGTAAATGCAACACTGTTTTTGTGTATTTAAGCCATGAATATAAATAAATATTCTGGATAATTTTGTGCCATTAAATCGAGCGATTCAATGTGCATAAATAAATAAATAACTAGTACAACAACAACAACAGCAAAGTATCGAGTATCGAGTACACTCAAGTGTAATTACAACAATTCGATGGCGGCAGTTATTAATGGATATTCATACATGTATAACAGATAAAAATGAAATAAGTGGGCCATTTATGAACCACCAAGTGGCTCCACCTGTTTCCAAGCCCACCTGCATACCCCTCTCCCCCATTTTCCCTCTGCCAGACACCTCCATGGCTACATGCTCCCATGCGTTGTGTAATTGGTTTAGCGTTTAGCTTCAATTTTGAATGCCAATTGGCAGCGAAAAGTGGAAAACAGGAAAAGTGGTTAGGTGATTTGGTGGAAAGGTGTTGAGGGTCGGTGGCATTGGTAGCTGTCTGACCGTGTGATTGTTATAAACGCATCGTTCAGATCATTGGACAAATTGCTTTCGAATAATTGCGAATAATATTTTGGTAAAGAGCGTGAAATTCATGTGCAATTAAAATAATATTTTTCCACGTGAGTGGAGCATTTATTACACAATAACATTTGGCATTAATCTGAGGCACGTAACACTTGGAAAATATGTCACAAGTTCAAACTGCTTAACTAGCACATATGCTGTAAAGAGAATTGAATTAAAGAAAGACAAATCAAGCAATGATTAAGTTTTAACATCTAAACATAGCTATATATCATATATTAATAGCTTGTTAAAGAAAACAATTTTACTTGCTTCTTTTAAAGTAGAATATATTTTAAAAACTTTCCTATATTTTTCCACTTTTATAGCTAAAATAACCTAGTGTTCTTTAGGTTGAAGTTTAAAATAGTTTTTTATTATAGATAGGCTTCTAGGTTCTAGGTTTTATAGCTTGACTTTAAACATATTTCTTTTATTAATTTTCTTCATAATAATTTTTCATTTTTAGCCATGCATCAAAATGCCAATTGACTCGCCAAGCTCATTATACCCCGCTTTACTCCCCTAAAGGGTATACATAAAAATTTGCCAGGCATATATTTTTTATAGTCCCTGCAAATTGGGGGGCTGTGGCCAACAGCTGTCGCTGTCGCTATCGCTGATTTGTATGGGTGAAATATTAATTTCGCGTTTTGTGAATTTTAAATACAGCAAAAAAGAATGCAAAGTTCGAACTGTGAAATATTTAAAGCTGAAGCTAAGGATATTTGCTGATATAAACTGTTTAATTTCCCGCTGCAAGGACAATGTCTGTCAACAGCAGCAGCAGCAGCAGCAACAACAACAGGGCCCAAGTGACTGCTGTGGTTAATGGCTTTTGAATGCAAATTCAATTTTATCGCACTGTTCACTTTTTAATAAGATTTCTTAACGTCTGCGACTGAGACTGAGACTCGGTCTTAAACTGAGACTTGGCAAAAGGTGCAGTGTGTTGGAAATGAAAATTAGTTGCAAGCGCAGCCCAAAAACAAAAAATAGAAAGGAAAAAAAGAAAATTCAAATACTGAGGCCAAAGAGACACGCGACTGGCAACTGCGAAAAATGCGGCTTGTGGCGCCACAAGCTACACTACCACCACCACAAGCCGTAGGCAGTGCCACAAAGCAACAGTGGTGGTGGTTCACACACACAAACACACACACACACTCGGGCACACACAGCACTTTTACCTTTCGTGCTTAGAGGGCACAACCTACAATCCAACAAATTGCGTTTTGTGCAAGAGTGGGTGGGAAAACTGTCAGAATGAATGAGTAGACTGGTCACACCTACTGTCAGTCAGCTACAGGGCAGCAAAAGCAACAACAACAACAGCAACGGTATCATTTTGAACTGGACAAGGCGTTTCCCATTGCTCTGCGTCTGCGTTTGGCCCCGACTTTAACTGTGGCTCTGGCTTTGGAGTGGGTCCACTTGGGTTCTGCTCCACAGCACTCCCCACCACACCAAGAGCAACTTTAAAGTTCACTTACATTTATATCCTCTTTTTTTTTGCACATTAGATAAGTTTTTTCCTTCTATTTTTCAATTAGGCAAATGGGCTTAAACATGAGTATAAAACGGGTGTGTTTGCAATTGAAGGGATTTCATTTGAGTAAAGAGTTCAATGATTTTAATTTTTAAATTGATTAATAAGAGACTATGTAATATGGTATAAAGGCTGTGTATTTACAGGGGCATTTAACAATTAATTTTTATTCAAGTAGTAACTTTTTGTCTCTCATTTCGAACATACACAAAACTAACAAAGATACCTTGTTTAGTTTCTTTGAAGACTTTCAGCTCAAATACACTGTCCTAAGACCAACACTATATACAAGGCTTATTTTACATACAAGTATTCATAGAAGTCCTCTCCCTGCAATTTTTGGCTTTAAGAAATGATTATTTTTGCAGGATTTCTTACCCAATTCAATAAACTGCCAGTCATATTCATGAGCTGCCCAGCAGCTGCCCAACAAAAATTCAGGAATAAACTAACGCCAACTTATTATCTATCAAAATACTTGCTAATCATGCAGCTGCTGTCCATTTCTAGCTGAGAAATTATTAATATATATGTACATTTACTTACTCGCATTTATTGGACTGGTTGTGGTTTGTTGTGAAAGTGCATAAAGTTGGCTCCAATCCCAAAAACAGAATTAACTGTCAGCCCAGACGCTATTATTTCCGAGCGCATGATTTTATTTTCCCATCGACTCAACTCAAACCAAAATTTCGTGTGTCTTCAGATTACTCCTTTGATATTTCAGTTGGTTGCTTTTCAGTTTTGTGCAAATAATGTACTGCCAGACAGCAGACACGACACGAAAGGGCTTTCTTGAGACAGTCTTCAAGTAGTTTGTATCCTTCCCACATAAACTCATGTATTTTTTGCCATCGAAACTTCTCAATTACTTGGCTTGGAAGTTGTTTAATATTTTGCTACTGTTGCTGCTGTAGCCGGAAGTGTTACGTCGCCATTTTGTTGACCGCTCGTTACGTGCTGCATGTGTTTCCCCATCATCTTCAGCTACTGTCTCTCAGTGGAGGTCCAAGCTCAAATCGGAGTCTGGTCAGAGGCAACAACTTGAAACTTCCGCTACCAACTTCGGGGTTAATTATTTTCCACTTTTGTGCTCAATTTCAAGTAACTAAAGTAAAAGAGCATCAAACTTATTGAAAGTCTGATCAAACTTTCTTATAAACTGATTAATCCAAGGCTTTTACTTGGCTATAATCTATATTGATTGTACCTATATTTACTCTTTATATATATTTTATATACTAAAAATTCCTTAAATTAATAAACTGCTTTTCTCTTTATTTCCAGGTGATAACTCCATAAGTAAGTACAGATTGTTTCCATTCATTTGCTCAACATTGAAAACCACAACATATTTAATTGGCAACATAAGTACAACAAATTGCATTCGTTTGAGTTTGAATAATAAAAAAATATACAAATCTTTAATGGGTTGGGAATAGACACAATTAGATTTTGCTAAAAAATGAAATGACTGAAACCGCAAGATGATTAAATGTTATTATACTACGCGTATTTGAGCCGAAAAGTGTGCGAAGGTTATGCAAAGAGCCGCAAAATAAACCAACGGCTGCCAATTTAAACCAATTCCGTTTTAGCCATTTCGTAAACTTTTTTTTTATTTTTCTCTTTTGCCCCTTTCTTTGGCTTGGTTTGAATGGGCCAAAACAAGCTGCAAAGTAAAGATAAAAGCTTTTGGGAACTCGAATTATACAAAGATAATTACATAAATATTTGGGAACTGCAGATAACTCCTTTCTCCACAAGTAACAAATATACATACCAACTTAAGTTAACTTCGTGCAAGTATTTTAAATTCATATCAAATTTGGCTGCCATTTTGAATCGAAACTCGCTCCATCTAGAGTCTAGACGTCGACCTCTCCCTACGGTCAGTCCATCGAAAAAAAAACACAGAAAACAGAAAAAAACTGAACCAATCAACCGTCAACCATTTTTGACCAATTCGACGGAAACGTCGCTTTTTCATGTTCGTGACCAAAGTTTAAGAGTGCTCGGGGTCTGCACAAAAAAAAATATTTTACCTGAATTAAATTGAGTAACGAAAAACACGAAAAGTTTTTTTTTCTCCATGTATTTCACATACACAAAGTCACGCACACAGCTCCATGTACTTAAAGGTATGGAGGTCTGTAGACTATAGACAGTTCTGTATCTTTTAGCATTGGTCGACATCAGTTTGGTTGTGTTTTTATTTGGCATTGTACTTTTTATGCTCTTTTATTGAGACTAAAGGTAGCTCTGCTGTGTGTGGAGGTTTGTAGGGCTTTTAAATATTGGACTTAATATAGAAAGTGTTCTACAAATTAATTGTTCTATAAAACACACTGTCTACTGCAATTAGATAGTAGCATACGAGTTTTAAAACAATACCTATGACTTCTTTTAAATAAGTCCTTGATTTATTATTATAAAAATGGAATTGATTAGTAAAGTATTTATTTCCTTTTAGTTCTTTGTTCTGCACAAGAACCTCTTTTATTTTAGTAGCATGAAATTCATTTCTTTTTATAAAAAATCGTATACTATATTTAGTAATTTATCCTATTATGTTTTTAATCAACATAAATCCTTTTATCCAATTAAAGGATATGTAAATGCTGTTTGAATTTTGAGACGTTTTACTGTTATTCTTTTGGTGTTCCATATATAAGCTTCATTAAGCAGAGTATTTAGCATTCGCCTTTTAAACCGAACTTGATTTCTTCTCAATTTTGTTTCAGTTTCTGTTTTGTTGTTTGCATAGCGTAAAAAAAGGTACAAAGAGCGAACAAAACTCAAAGCGAAACACGCTACCAGTTTCGTGTTTTTCTTTTCTCTTGTTTTTGCTTTCTGTTCTTCCCAAGTTGGCCCCACTTGTAATATCATTTGTCGACGGCGAAGCCAACGTTGACGCTGACGTCGACGTCATGTATGCATGTATTGGTCATTTTAGTGGTATTGCTAAAGCGGTTGCGGAGGAAATAATTACATGATTGAGGCACAAGCACACACACACACACAGACAACACAAACACATGGACACACACACAATGACAACAGCGGTCACCTTCTTGTTGGTGGAGCTTACAGTGTAATGGTGGTGTGGGTAGGGGTAGGGGGGATTAGAGCTGCTGCTGCTGCCATTGTCGTTGTCTGATCGAACAGAACACGTTAGCCAGGCCAGCTCCAGCTCCAGCTTTTTGGCCCTTTGACCATTGCATGACAGCGTCGCATGTGTGTGCGAGTTCGAGTGTGTGTGTGTGTTTGCAAACGCCGGCAATGGAATGAATGGCGGCTTTGTACACTAAATTCTTGTTGTTTCGTGTTCGTTCTTGCTGTTTGTTGTTGTTCTTTTCTTATTTTTTCTCTTTTCTTTTTTTATTCATTCGTTTGCTTGTAATTCATGCCAAAGCCGCAACAATGTTGACGACAATGTCCACGAAGGCCCAGAGCAATTATTGTATCGCTTGCACAGTGCACACTGTACAGTAGTAACCTGCCCTTCTGGCCATCTCACCCCTAAGAACTCACCTGCCAGGCAGTTAAACCAACCCGCTGGAGTGAACTCTATGTCGTTACTCTTATTGGCTAAGAGCGTTTTGGGCTAATACGAGTAAATTTATTGTGTAGTAGCTTATGACGAGTATAGCTTAATTTTGGGTATTGTTACAGGTTCTTGACGTGCCGTTTTGTAGTATGGTAATATAATTGTGTTTTTATCGATAAAGTAATGATTAATAATGATTGAAAAATATTTTGTAAGAATTTAAAAGTATTATAGAAACTGTTTTAAGTAAATAAATTGTCAGTATTTAAAATTATTTATGATTTATATTTATTGTTTATGTATGTTATACAAAATTTTTCTTAGTTGCTTTTTCTTAGTTGCTTTTAAAATAAAATAGTTCAAAACTATCAGAGCTTTTAAATTACAGTTTTATTTTGATAGCAGAAAAGAATAGTCTTTTCTATTTATTTTTATCAATTTTTAAAATAGTTTTGTCATTTTTAAAAACAAGTCTTTTAATACCTAACCTTTCTATTTATGAAAAGAAGTAAATTTTATTTAAAATAACTCATTTACAAGTCTGAATATATTTCTTCAACTTTAGCAGATCTTTTCCATAAATCTGCTTAATTTTGTAATCAATTGCCCGATTTATTAATTCATATTTACTATAACACAATAAGTACAATAGGTGGCAATACCAGTTGTTAGTTGAAATCCCTTAAAATCCTAGTACATAAAAGTAAACTTCTTGAACGTGCTTACCTCTACCTCAGTCTGGTTCTTAGCCACAATTAGCCCCTTCTTAAGGCAAATAGCTAGTAAGTAGTTGTTTAATATTTACATTTGGCTGTGCTGCCTGTGGGTTTCTTTCTGGGGTCGCCTTATGAAATGTTTGTCTTTGAAATTGCTGCCACTGGAGATGTAACAATTTTCTATCGACACAACGACACTTGGCTGTGTCTGAGTTCGACAGAGTCGGACTTGGCCAAGTTAAGGCAGACGTCAGTTTGAGGGCTTTTTTCAAAACGTTTTCATTACAATGAAAATGGTGCGTAGTCGACGCCGCCGCCGTTGCCGTTGCCGCCGTTTGCTATTTCTGTAGCTGCCGATCGGACAAATATGTCAGAGCTGAAACGTCATGATTAATGATGTTGGCAAGCATGTGGGCCCGAAGGCCAAAGCCACAGCAGTCACATCCACAGTTAGAGTCAAAAACCAGGGAGTAAAGAGCACGCCCGGCCCTGGCTGCATTTAAAGGCCGAGACAGAGACTCAGACGGAGACAGGGAACGGGACAGGGACAGGGTCGGCGACTAAGACAGCCCTGGGGGTAGGGCAGTGCGACCTGGCAACTGGGCCATGGGAAGGGACACTGGGAATGTCTGTTCGCATGTAGTTGGGGAAATGGTATACAAACTGCTCGCACCACTTGCCACTGGCCAAACATCAAGGTAAATTAGACAACAAACACAGAAAAACACAGAAAAACTCTGAAACACGGTGCACATTATGTAAACACAAACTGAAACACTTGGCAGAGCATTAGGTGAAATTAGAAATTAATCCTTAGCACCGTGTGTCGGTAGTCGGTAGTCGGCTGCTCGGCATTTGTAGCTCGGCATTTTTGGATTGTTTGTGTCTTGACCATGGCAACGAGACAATTGCTCAAAGGGCGACAACATGGCGTACACTGTTATCTACAAGAGAGGGTGAAATTGGTTAAATAGGGAGTGGCTAACACATGTTTTCTTTCGTACCTACTAGAGCATGGGAGAATTCTTTTCTAAAGTAGTAAAAAAAATGGAAAAGCCAGAAACATTTTTTCAAATTAATATAAATTAGTAGAAATTAATTCTTCTAGGCTTAGTTAAAGATATGTTTGCTATAACCTATTTACATAATTAAAAGTATTTTAGTTCAAGTACGAATACACAAAAGAAACTAATTTCTGATGAATATAATTGTTTAATTTTTAATTCTATATATATAAATGACATTGATAAGACTGTGTCTATGAAAATAATTTATTTAATAGAAAAGACCACATTCAAGAAACGAATCTGACGAAAGATAGACCATTAAATCAGTTTATAAACAAAAATTTTCCTTTACCAACAATGGCTCCATAAATTCTCAAAATTAAACTTAACATTTTGTCAAATTTTAGATACAAATCGTTAATGTAAAAATCATTTATATAATTCCAACACTGAATTGTGAAATATTTGATTTAATATAGTTCAATATTTAAAGCTAACAAATTATTTACAGAGTTTGTCTTATGTTAGCTACCACTCTGATATAGTTTTAAATTACAACAAAGATTTACCGACTCAAAACTAAAGTTTCACCTGCATACTGACTGACTATAAGCGTGTTTCCTTCTTAGTTTTCTACGCAATTTAACATGCAGAATGTTAAATCATTTATTTATCTAAACTCAAGCTGATAGCCAAATCTCCAGGCCAAAAGCAGCTGTAACAATTCTGTCTTTCATTCCGTCTGTCTGTCAATTCCATCAATTCCAATGATATGACGAGCAAGCAAAAACAAAGCGAAAAAAACTGAAATTGTTTTGGGATGTAGATGTGGAAATGGAAGTGGAATTGAATGGGAATGTGTTGCAGCAGAAAGATGCGCATTGGCTTAATTGAAACCGTTTAAATTGCAATTAATCACTTGGCCAGAGTCGAGTTGCACAGTTGTTGCCGAGTGGCGCAGCGAATTGGATGAGAGGAGAGAGAAGGGAGAGGAGTGGGGGAGAGTGGAGGTGAAGCAGCCACACCGACTTTGAATACTGTACAGAGAGAGGGGGGACAGATGTGGAGCAAAAGTTGGTATTACTGTCACCACGGTGACTAATTTTATCCTTTTGGCTGCTTTTGTTTTAATACCGAACAAATGAAGCAACTTCAGCAGGAGAAACGCACGGTAACTGTTTAATCGCTTTCGACATGCGGATTTAAGTTTTTTGTGACGGAGAAAGAGCAAGAGAGAAAGAGAAAACGGTGGAGAGAGAGAGAGTAAGAGCTGTGATAAGTGAAAATATGCAGAAGAGCCCAACCCTCGAGCTGTGTGTGTGTGGTGGGCGGATGAGGATATTGCCAAGAACCCGCTGTGGCACTGAACCACCTAACCACCCGATAACGGAGCCCTAAACCCAAACCCAAAGCCAACAATCGCTACACCGGACGCACGCACAGGATGCGAGCTGCGGATGCTGCGATGAGTCCAAGGTGAATCGAGGGATGAGCAGAGCTCTGCGCCTGGGAAGGGAAAGGGACAGGAGCAGGGACTGGCACTGGCACTGTGACAGGGAAAGAGCAAGGAAGCGGGACTGGGAAAGAGATTGAGATTGAGACCGGGATTCAGACTGAGCCTATGCTCATGGCCTTCTTTTCTTTAGCCTGCGCGTCGTGCACTTGGCTTTTTTAAGTGGAAATAAATTAAAAATGGGTGGCAACTCTACAGTGGCGGTTTGGGGGCGTCTACAAAACACGCGTTGCCTGGGTGGAGGAGGAACAGCGAGGGGAGACACGACGGCTTTAGCTGTTAGGTAAAACTTTTGGATAAAACAGTTGAACTTCAAAATGTGAATTTGATTAGGATATTTGCATAAAATTCTGTTTCTGCGCCAGGCACTCACCACGGCCCATGGAATAATATGGCCATAAAATACGGCAAGCGGAGTCGGAACGTATGTTTTTTTGTTGCCGGAAGCGGAAGTATATAAGTCAACCTAGATTTGGTACTGCTGGTTACCCTGATACAAGGACAAATGGCCTTTCAGCCAGTATTTTATGTGCGAAAAGTCGTTGAAAGCCAAGAACTTTAAGAATTTCAGCTACAACTTGCACTAAACTGGGCTAAAATTAAGGTAAATGTTTAAAATAGGTAAAATACTAGAAATCAAAGTAGTTTAGTTAAATTATGGGTTTGGGGTGGAAGTAACTGATTTAAAATTTGTTGAAAACCCTTTAAAGTGATCTGTAAAAGTATTTTAATCTTTTAATATTAATTCACAAAATAAAACATTTTACAGATAGATCAAAAATTGTCAGAAATATTCCATAAAGTTTCTGTAATCTATACATTTTTTTTAGTACTATTTTAATAGTTGTTCTATGTAATTTAGATTGTTTTAAAAAGTAGTTTAAGGTTTCTAACCAATCCCCTAATATTTTTAACATATTTTACGACTCCAAGCGAAGACATTATCATTAACATGCTTTAGTATCTGTCAGATATTTCAAGCTTAGCTCGTTATATGCCAGTTGCCACATCAATACAGCAGATTGACTTATATCCCCGAGCTAAAAAAGCATAAATGATATATGGAATGTATATATATTTATGTGTGTGTATGTTCTACATGAATACATGAGCTGTAATGTAGCTGAAACTATGAGACATTGAACATATGTCGCCACCTGGGAGTAATGTACGATACACATGCACTTGACAAGGCTGCCCAAGGAGCAATCCAGTCAAATCTAAAGACCAAACCCAAAAACAGCACACGCTGTGGGTGTGTCCGGACAGGAGGGGGCGTGGGTGGTTAGGGCTGGAGGAAAATGGCAGCTTGGAAAATGCAAAACTTTTTGCACAGAACGTATGAGAGCTGAGGAGTTTGCTTAGGCAAATCGTATGTGAAACATTTGGCAGCCAGCGATTTATTTAATGTCTTCGAGGGGGGTGAGGGCGGAGTAGCGGGAGGGGTGCAGTTACAGCGGCAGCGACAGGAGCTTGTGGCATGGTTCAGCGTAAAGCTGCATGTTCGAGTGATTTAGATGATTTATGTCTCAAGACGTACACTGCAGGGTTAATATTGGCCAGTAACAACAGCCACTTCGCCACCAACTACCAACTAGCGCTGCCTGTTTCGGGGACAAATTTACGCACTGAACACTCATGAATATGCATGAATATTCGCATTCGCATATTCATACTCGTTTCTGTCCATAACTCAAATTTAAAGGCGGCGCCTGTGGCAAATTGGAGGCTCCATCTTCAGACACAGCTGCAGTTTTAACGCATGCGAAATTCAATTATCGGTGCGCATCTCCCAGTCTTGGTGTGTTGCTGCCTCTTCGACTCTTTGACTCTATGGGGCATGCAACACGCATACGCCATGTTGTCGGGGTTGCAATTAAAGCAAACGCAACGCAACGCGGTTCGCTAATTAATTTGCATTTGCGCCAACGAGTCGAGGAGACAACTGGACACTAAAACTTGTTGATTTCCAAACTCAGCGTGTGTAGCTACAGTCAAAACATGCTACAACTGACAGCTACATCAGAATTCTGTTAATAGTGACAAATGGAAATTGAGAAAAAAAAATTTTTAAAATAATACCATGTGTGATATATGATGTTTGAGGATACAGTGAAGCTTCGACATGTGAAACAACTCTATTAAATATTTTTAAGAATGAAGTCTTAACTGTAACTTACCAACCTTATTAAGACTACTACTTTTTTCAAAACAAATATTAGGCACAGTCAAACTTCATTATCACAAACAGCTCTACAAAATATATTTTAAAACTGTTTGAGTTGTAAAGTCAACAGTTTGTCTAAAAATCTATTCTTTTTTAATATATCTATTAATTAGTTTATTATAACGAATTTCTACTGTAATTACGTACATTAAGTATGCACCTGTAACACAAACCGGGCTCTTAGCTTGTCAATTAGCCAATTTGTGTTTGCCAGCGACAAACTAAACCTGCAATTTAATCGTCTTGAGATTTATGACATTTTTAAATGTCCGCGCCTTGGGTGCAACCTGTACATTTACTAGCGCTGATAGATTTATTGATTGCAGTTTATCGCACGAATGTGCCTGTTTCAGACTGGTTTCATTCAAAGTAATCCATCTAAAAATTCCACTGCCTTGCGGGGATTACAATTACAATTTATTGTTGAGTTATTAAAGACACGATTAAGAGCACACAATTATGCATAACTACAAAATATGCGGATGTCATTTGCGATACTTGCATTAATGCATAATAGCTCTATATATGCTATTTCTTATTGTGTCATTAGGTGGACTTTCGAGAGCTTGATACATAGAAATTGTACAACTTTTCCGGTGTTGTTTTCAGTGTAAGATAATATGGAGTAATTCTGCATTTTTATAATAAACATGTGTCTATAAATAATGGAAACTTGTCAAGAGTATAAAAGCAGAAAACTATTCCTTACACTTGCAGACAAAAATTGAAAATATGTTTGTAATGAACATTGTAAATATTGGTATTTATATAAAATGACAATCTTAAAGAATCCAAAGTTGTGCTCAGTGTGCATTCTTTCTACATAGATTTGGATATTACTTTACCTAAAATTCTTTTCAAGGCTAATAAAATTATTTTCTTATCTTAAAATTATTTTCATAAATTATTTTCTTAAAATAATTTTATACCTAGTTATATATAAGGCAGTCTTTTTGCTTAAATTTAAAATTTTTTTCTGATAGTTTCTATTTTTAATCTCAAAAAATAGTACCCTTTCAATGTAGTTTCTTTAACATTATTATTAAATGTGCCCTAAATTTATTTGGCTTTCGTGCAGTTTAAAGCTTATGAGTACAGACTCTAATGTGTGTAATTTAGTATATAGTATCTTGAAATTTTTTTCACTCGATCTTAGTATCTGCGACTGTTTTTCATCTAATTAGAAGCTGAGAGCTTCTCGTCCAAGTCTGAAGGCGGCCACTACCCACAGTGGGCAACGGCGTCGTCGTCGTCGTCGTCGTCTTCGTGGTCGTCTGCAGACTTTTCGCGTTTTCCTTTGGCGCAACGGAAGTGACTTTTGTTTTTTCTGTTTTCTTCATGCTATAACATGAATATTATGCCGCCGGTGTTGTTGTTGTTGTTGTTGCTGTAGTTGTGGTGTTTGCGGTGTTGTTGTTCGTTCGTGTTTAAAATAAGCAAAACTTACGGGCGATAAAAATGCCGCTTCAAGTAGAAACAACAACAACAACAACAGCGAACTGATGGCGTATAAGAAATGACGAAACCGAGAACAGGGAAAATTGCAAAAAAAAAAGAAGTAAGCAGAAGAAACTGAAGGCGAAAGAAGAGAAGTGGGAAGCAGCAAAAAAAAGAAACTTGAGCTTGGCGTGTAAACGGTTTTTTCTATCTTCTCTCTCTCTCTCTCCGTCTCTCTCCTGTTTGTACCCCGTGATGTGGACAACCGACGTCGCCGGCTGGGTGGCCATCTCTATAGCTATGCCTCTCTGCCCCCCTCCTGCGCTGCTGTCTCTCTCACCTACCCTCTGGACACCACCAGGTTGAGTGACGTTGCGTCTCTTTGCTGCTGTGGCTGAGGGCGATTTTAGTTGCGAGACAAATGGAAATGAAGCGTTTATGCTGCTTTATTGCCGCGATAAGAAAAAAAATGAGGCATTATTTCGTTGTTTCAAGCAAAGTTTTTCCCCCCTTCCCATTTCCCACTTTTTCCCCACATAGAATTCACTGGCGACTTAGCCAAGTCGTAAATACATGCACACTCCTGTTTATATTTATATGTATTTTCATTTTTGCCCGAGGCGCGGAAATGCCGTGTTGCCAACTGGACGCAGGCTCAACCTTAACCTGTGCGCTTTTTTTTCCTCACCGTGGAATGCGGCAATTTCCTCTGCAGTCTCCGGACTTGGAAATATTTTTGTGCACTGGACTCTGCTCTTTCCTCTGCGTATCCTGAGTGTGGTCATGAGCTGGCGCTTTTCTTATTCCCCGTTGGTTATTGTAAGTCCGTTTGGCTGCTCCAAAATGATTTTGGCATTTTATTTCGAACCTTCAAGCCACATGAATTACTTGCGTTTTAACAACTTATTTAATCGCAATCAAATCGAGCAGAAAAATAAATTTCATATCTTCAAACAATGCCAATGACTTTGAGTCCGCAAAAATGGTCAAACTTAACAATTTAAATGCTTTTCAGTGAAGTTCGGAGAGCAGAAAGGAATTTAAATGAATATAGGGAAGTACAGAAAGTTTTCCAAAAGAAAAGTTGGAACATTTTAAAATAAAATACTAGACAACTTTTGATTTAAATAAGAACCATTGCAAATGTAAGCTTTTTATTCAATTAAAGTGACTATTAAATTTTAAATATTTATTTTTAATCAAAATAATTGAATAAACTCTGTTATTTTGTGCTTTCCCAAACAAAATCAGTGCTAACTGTGCTTTAAAAAGAAATCCTTTTTCAATATCTTCAATCTACATTCAAACCGCCAAGTTATCATCAATTTCAAGTGGTCAAAAAGTCGGCAACAGTTCTAATTAGAGCCCTATACAAAGTAATTGACTACTGTCTGACCACGGCTCTATCAGCTGTCTCTCTCTAACTCTCTGCCTGTTGGGCATTCCTTTCTCTTTCAACTATCATCAGTTATGAAGCGTGAATATAAACAGTAGCCGCAATGCGATCAAACAACTCGGAATTCGCTGCTATCGAATACAAAGCAAATCACAGAATAAGCAAACACATAAACGGGTATGTGGAGAATAGTTGTGGATCCAATGTGATCAAGAGACGTCCATTGCCAAAGTTAAAAACCAAAAAACAAAAACAAAAAACCAAAAAAAATAAGTAACAGAGAAAGAAAGAAATATTCAAAAGCCAAAGCCGCATCATCAATTATGCTCAACATTGCTCAATGGCAATCCAACAACAATGACAACTACAGTAGACACTACAACAGCGACAACAACAACAACAACTACAGCAACAACTACAGCACAAAGCTGTCAGCGCACGTTGATCTGTCAAATGCGGCAACCGAAACTCAGGTCTGTAGTCCAAAAGAAAAGCGGTAGTAGCATCCGTAGTGCTCTGTTAAAATGTTACTGGTGCTGGTAGTGGTACCGCTGGCACCCGACACAAGTCTCCACTTGGAGACGCAACGCTTTTGTTGCATTTCAAACAAAATATTGATTAATCATGACTCTGCTGCTCGCTGCCGTTGTCATTCATTCAGTCAGTTGCCCATTCAAGCCGCTCCACTTGGCAGCAATACTTGTCGAAAGAGTTGAACCGATCTTAAGCTGATTTTTGGCCTTCGGTTTCCGTGAGTCTTTGTTTTCGCTTCGATGATAATATTTCATGGCTCTGGACTCTTTTCTATCATTTCAGCGGCACTTTTTTGTCCACCGATCGCCATTGTTACCCCTCTTCCTCTCTGCAAAAACTGAAGCTTTCCATGGAATTTGGCTACGCTTAAGGGCATTTTTCTTGTTAAGAGCTCTTGGTTGTGGGTTTTTGTTAAGACTTCTTCATACTGCGACAAGTTGTAATCGCATTTGTGGCCAGCGTGCAGAATTTTTGTCATTTTGGCCATCTTTTTTGTGAAGGGGGAGCATTTGAAATTGGAATTGAAATTCAATGGAAACTTTTCAATTGACGTTATGGGGATTTAATTTTCCATTTTTAATTCGCTTTCAATCTGGCAAACATGCTAAGCAGAAAGTTTAATCCAGTTCCACCCTCTAAGAAAAAAATAAAAAAAGGAAAAGGGAAATGTAAATTTTTTGCCTTCCATTTTTTTGTTGGTACTTTTTTGTTGTTGCTGTGCATTTTACTCATGAGAGCGCTGGAAAAAGTTTCCCTCGCTGATTTTGATTGACAGCTCTTAGCAGCATCCCTGATGGATTTCATATTTGAGCCACGGCGCCGAGGCGCTGCGACAGGCCAAAATGACAGACCGGAGACGCGAGCTGGTGACTCTGGACCAGGGACGGAAAAACCAGGGAGCTGTAGCTTAGGCGCTGCACACAAAAGTTTACCAACAGCTTTCATATTTCCCTGACAGACGAGACGTTTCATTTTCTTCTCTCTCCCGCTTGCTCTTCACATGAAATTTATAAAAATATATATTATATACAAGAGTTTCATATACTTGTGTATACAGTCGGTCTTAAAAAGCAATACATAGTTGTGGCAGCCATGTTGAAAGTTTTTCAATTTAAGCCGCTTTAAAGTATTCAACTTGATTCAATGACGATTTACCACAGGCTGGTATGGTATGGTGTGTGTGTGTGTGTGTAAGTGGGGGACTAAAAAGTCAATTTCATATTCGATTCGTTGCGTGAAAAGTTTTTTCTGCTTAGAAATCATCAAAAGAAATCGAAAATTTAACCATTTTTAAACTCTTTGCAGATTTGTTGTCATATAAAAATATTTCTACTTTTTTCCCTACTGCCATAAGCTGCCTAATGGCTTTTTGATATATGCGCTTTAATCGAGCAAAAGTCTGGCAAGACTTTTCTTAAAAGTTCAAAAATTCATTAAATATTTAAACAGAAAACTTTAAAGTGTAACTGTTGCTATAAAAAGTTCACTAAAATTTGTTTAAACCAAGATTAATTAAATTAATTTGAATTATAAATATTTGCAAAATTTAAGCTGTATATTTACAACTTATGCTTATTAAATAATTCATCGAAATAAATATTAGTATGCATTTAATTTTTGAATTTAAAATGTATATTAAAAATTTAATTAATTTTTTTTAACTTATTTACATGTTTCCTAAATAGAAAATTTATAGCAAAAATTCATGTTTATTAAAGTTCATTTATTTAAATTTAGAATTTATTTAAAATCTAATTTATTTATTTTAATTTAATTTGTAAACATTTTATCAATTTTTTAAATTTATAATTTATATTTATTTAAATTTTTTTGAAATTTAAAATATATATTGAATATCGCCTTCCGTTTTGATTATGCAATGACATTTCGGAAAACTGAACATTAATCAACAATTTTCACACCTACCCAGAACAGAACAGAGCAGAAGAGAAGAGACGAGAAGAGAGGAGCAGAGAACAAAGAGAAGGAAGGAGAGTTTTTTCTACTTTTACATAGTTTTGTTATCATTGCTGTTATTATTATTATTATTACTATTGCTGTTGTTGTTGTTTGTGTGTTGTTGTGACTGCTCTGTAAATGTTCTGTTTGTTGACATTTGCTGGTCATGAAAAGTCATTAAATATATTTCTCTAATTTATCTTGCAAACTGGCAGCTCGGTAAAAGCATTCAAGTAGAACTTTGAATAGAAATTTTGCCCCTCTGGATTGGATACAAGTCTCTCAGTTTCTCTTCCTCTCCCCCACTCTCCTATCTCTCCCCCTTTCAACCCTTTTGAAAGGCTGCTAATTAAAACTAAGCCGTGGAAATTCTTAGCTGAATGAAATGTTGTACACTTTTCGCATGAATGTCAATCAAGCCCACAATTAAATGATTGAAGACATTCGTTCATTGAGCATTAAAGGTTCTTGGCAGCTAATCAGCAGCAGGCACTCAACTGGGTCCATTGAAGCAACAAGCTTTAAGCCAAGTTAGTAGCTAAGTATTCGATACGAGTGTCTCCAGTTTTAAATGCCAACTTTTTTAGACGCATATCAAATAGATACAGATACAAAATATTTTCATGAGAAATTGACTTTTTCTACGGTTACATCGACTCCGACTCCGCCGCCGTCGTCGTCGTCGTCATCGCCTTCTTTTCCGTCTACGTTTACGTCTCGGTCGTTGTCTTCCTTGGCTGGAATGATTAATGATGCAGCTCTGCGCATTCGTACATTTGTCGGCCCACACCAGAGCTCCATCTGTATCTGTATCTGTAGTTGTAGCTGTAGTTGTATCTCTACGTGGCTCTGCATTTGTATCTGTATCTAGTGCTTTTTTGTTTCCTTTCTTTCCATTTGTTTGCTGTTGTTTGTTTGTCGAGCATTTTTGCTGCATTGGAACGCAAACGCATCGCATCGCTTAGCAGCGTAGCTGAAGCTGAAACTGAAGCCGAGAAGCCGAGCATGTAAGCTGCAACATCCGTCCTTGCCACATTTCGACTGTCTTTTTTGATTGAATTTGTCATGGCACTTGCTATGCCATGGCTCACATTCCTCCCCTTTGCCTCCCATTTCCCCACTCACTTTTGGCCAAGGCCTTTAAAGTTGTGCCAACCACAAACTCAGCCATAATTCAAGCCACACTCGTGTCAAGGGTTTTGTTTTTTGTCTCCAGCTTGAAAGCTAGACCAAAAATTTACAAGATAAATTGAGGTCATTTTTTGGCCGTGTCCACCTTTTGGCCATTTCTTGTTTGTTTGTGGTGTGGCGTTCAAAGGTCCTGCCACAAATTGTGTCCACCTTGTTGACCGCTGTCCCATTCGTGTTTCCACAAATGTCCTTAATGTCCTTATCCTTATCCTTATGGACTAACACATGTAAGTGGTTAAGCACCAAACGCACACAACACACACTCACACACACACACACACACTTACAAAGTGTGTGCATAGTTCGGAGCATGAGCAAATGACACAAGGGATGCGCTTTTCTTTGGTAGGGGAGCTGAGAATGATTTAAATGAGCCAAGTACACTCAAAGAAAATTTAGGTACTGTAGTGGGAAAGTATGTAAGATTTGTTTTTAAAAGCGCTTCAATAAAATAACTTATCTTAATTTAAATTTTAGTATGAGCTGAATATAGGTTAGGTTAGGTTGAATATAGGTTAGGTTAGGTTAAGCCGGACGCCCTTCAAGAGAGCAATGCATAGTCCATTTGATGGTCAGCAGCATTTGGCAAAGGCAGCAGCTCTACGGGCTGTATAATATAATAAAGAAAATTATATTTGTTTCTTAATTAATATTAAACTAATATTTGAACATTAAAATAATTTAAGTATGAATTAGATCTAAAATTTCTTTAATAAAATTAAGTTCTACACCGTTTTTCGCAGTGTAGCATTTTTTTAATAAGCAACTTACAAGTCGTTTTGCTACCTTCGGTGCTGTAAGCACTCATTTATTTTGGAATGGGTAAACATTTTGCAATTGTTGCAAAATTTACGCTTATTTTAATTTTGCCAAGTGGGAGAAGGAGAGTGGGGAAGGGAGTGGAAGCGGGCAACAGCCGTAAGTGTGGCCTTAGCTGTAAAATTTTTTATGTTTGCCTAACCAAAAATACAGACATAAATTTGCGCACAGTTGAACAGTTGAGTGCAGTGAGCGGGGAGTTCGGGGAGAAAGAGGTTAAAGTGCAAGCGGAAAAAGGTCAGCCAAAGACTGGACCCCAACTAAAAGAGAAAGAGAAAGAGAGGCAACGAGTGTGTTTAAGTGTTAACATGTAAATTATGCTCTGGGCGCTGTTAATTTAGTGCATTCTCAACTGCTGTAAATCATGTGAAGAGCATTTCCTGGCCAAGCGGACGGCTGAGAAAACTAACAGCCGGAGGACTGTGGAAATTCTTCAATAATTTAATAAGCTGCAAGTCTTCAGTTTGGCAATTGGCTAGGCATTAAGTTCGAGCATCCTTTTGCTGCAGTTTGCTGATAAGTTTTCGTTACGTTTTGACTTTTCCGGCATTTCATCCATGTTGATGACATTTCCAATGTGCATATTTTCCTCTCACCCCACTCCCTACTCCCCCACTGTCCAATACTTCCCCTAACTGGCGCAATGACTAGCAAAATTCATTTTGTAATTTTCAGCCACCTTGCAATGTGGCCCAAACCCAGCCAGCTGTCGTCCTTTTTGTCCTGTGGATTTCATTTTGACCAGGCTGCAGAAATTGCACTCAACTTTGCTTTCATTTTTGGGTTGAATCTTGTACAGTGATGGCACTCTAACGCGATCCCCACTACACCGACTTGCTATAGTTCTGCTATCTCTTTCTTGCTGTCTGTGTCTCTGTCTCGCTCTGCTGCTCTTGTCGGTATGATTCTGGTTTAGAAAATAATCTTTCTGCTCGTCGTCGCCAAAAAGGAAATCATATTTTCTGCTTTTGTGCACTTTACTTTTCAGTTTTCGTTCAAACTCCTTCCACTCATCTACCTCCGTCCTCCTTTCCCTTTCCCTCTGCCCGTCCCTGTCGCTCCAGCAGCACTTGCTCGTAAACAGTTTGGTTGCAACTTTTGTGCGAAATTTATGCTTTACGTACCATTTACCCTCACCGCAGCGCACCGCCTCGTATCTGGAGGACACTTTTCCCAAGTACTCCGTGCATACGACTTGCTGCCTTCACCTTTCTACCTTTCAAAATTTTCACCTTTACAACCGTTTCGCTTCAGCTTTTCACCGATACCCGAGAATGTGCTTTCCCTGATGCTTTCCATTCCATTTTTGGGGGAAGTATCTGTGTGTGTGCTTGTGACATCACAACCAGGTGGTGTTTATGGCATCCGCTTTGCGAGTATTGATGAAGGAACTCGCATCTGTAATTCAATCAGTGTCTATGTCTGTCTGCCTTTTGAGAACTCAACCGGAGCCGCTACCGTTGCCGTAGCGAACTCCGTTTACGCAGCTCGTTCAACTGGAAATTTCGGCAAATATATATTTTTCATTCGCTATATAAAACCTCAAACCCCCAACGACTCCCCTGCCCGCCCTTTGACAATTTAGTGTCGAAAATATCATCGCATCAATGCAAATAAGTTGCGCCAGAAAGTATCTAAAATATTATATGATATGCCAATTTTTTTTAGCAAGCGCAACGTCATTTATTTAATAGTTTCATAACTGAACTTTGACATCCGATTTGATTTCTAGATAATACCTATTTTAAATTGCAACTGTTTTGCTAGGGAATGTGATGCATAAAAATGGTTTATTGGGACTTGAAATCTACAAAATTTTAAATGTAACTTTAGTTTGATATTTTACACTCGTTCGATTATATTCAACTGATATCAGAGACATCAAAGAGATAAACAAATTAAAAATTTAATTTTTAAACTAGTTTATTCTGATTTTGTTTAGTTTCTCTAACTAAATCGAATGAGAATAAAATGTTGTATTCGATTTTGTGAACAAATTTAAGCAAATGAAGACAAAAGCTGCTAAATGTCGTTATGTTATTGCATAAACTGTACGAGTCGAGTATTCAAATGAAGTTGCCCAAATGAGGAGTGGAAAGAAGAAGCACATAAGTTAGTGTAAGAAGAAGAAGAAGCAGCGGGAAACAGTAGCCGAACTACTTGAAGTGTCGTTGCCTCACGCGGTGGCACTCAGATTGATTGATTAGATTTTTTGTTGTTAATTACTTAACGCTTGAGATTGGAAGCTCTACGCATATGGGAGAGAGAGAGAGTGCGAGAGAGCGCGAGAGAGATGTGAGGTGAGAGATCTGTAATCTTGTATCGAAAAACTTGCGAGATGCGTACTGAGTGTGGGTATGCGAGTGTGTGTGTCTTAACCGTATTTTGTGGCACAACAACATCAGCTGCAACATTGGGCGAGAAGTTGCTCCTTGAATTAGTTATGGCCGGTGACGAGCTGATGGATTGATTACACTTTTAACAAACAGTTGTGGTAGCTGTGGTAGTTGCAGCTGTTGTGGCAGTTGCATCAGTTGCACAAGTTGTCGCAATGCATCAGCATGTCAGAGCATTGATTTCGCCCCAGGAAACAAGTCGACTCATCTCCAAGACTGCGACTTAAAGTCCAACCACTCAAGCGAATGCAATTTGTCAGTAGATTGGAAGAGTAGCGAGAGGAGGAAGAGTAGTGGAGAGGAGAGAGGAACTTTGTTGTAGTTCTATCGAGTGCAGCTCTATCCGCCGTGTTCAAATTTCACATTCACCCAAAGACTCAAACAAGAAATGCAATTTTCAATTGCAGCTGAATTCGTTCCAGAAAATGGCCTTCCTCGACGTCTGCGGACCGCGTACACGAACACGCAGCTGCTGGAGCTGGAAAAGGAATTCCATTTCAATAAATATTTATGCCGCCCAAGAAGAATTGAAATTGCAGCCAGTTTGGATCTAACCGAACGACAGGTGAGTACTACATTTGCCACTGCACCGTACCACCCCGCCCTGCCCTGCTCTGCCACGCCCTACAACCTGACTTTAAGTATTTCAACATTACTGCGCACCCTACGGTGGAACAATTTTCATTATTTCTGACAAATTGCAGTAAGCCAAGGTTGACAGAGGCCGTGTAAACTCAAAAGCCCCCGTCGATTCCGTCCAAGTTTAAGTTACCCTTCTTTAATTGCACTCGTTCACACCTTTATTCGCATTCTTTTGAATTTTTTTCGCTTTCAGGTCAAAGTTTGGTTTCAAAATCGTCGTATGAAACACAAACGACAAACGCTCTCAAAGACAGACGACGAGGACAACAAGGACAGTCTCAAAGGTGACGATGATCAGTCCGACAGTAGTAAGTGCACCACTCACTTTAATCATTGAATGTTTAAACATATTATTAATTTAAACTAAATAAAGAGGATTTCATAAGAAAGAAGACGGGTTGAGCTAAAGAATGGTATCATAAAAGGTACCAAGGGAGGTCCTAGTTTCACCTGTGCCTAGAAAACAAACCAAAATTTTGAATTAAACAGAATTTGAATTTTAGAAAGGTCGAAAATTTTACTTTTGTTTTAAAGTTTGTTCAACTCAAAATCTCTAAAAATCAATGCTTTTAAATACACCCAAAATTCGCTTACTCTCGACTTGTTTTAATAAATTCATGCCTAAGCAGATGTCTTTCGAGGGATTTGGGTCACTTGAAAGCACCGTGGAAACAGAGAGAAGCATAACAAATTGTGCCCAAAACTGATGTGGCTCAAAAGAACCACGAAGTTTGCTCTTAACGGGTCACTTTTACTTTTGTCGAGGCTTTTACGCAGAAGAGTAGAATACGCTGTAGCTTATCAATCATTGTCAGTCGGAGATGGAGTAGAACTCAGCTTTTGCATAAGACCTAACCCCTTTCGTGATATCTTCATGTTTAGTTTGTTATGCTTTGTTTTTTTCGTTTGTTTCATTTCTGTATCTTTCTTTAAAAAGAAAAAAAATCAAATCATTAATTTTCACTCTCGATTCTGACTGATTCTACTTTGCTCTTCCCATGAAATGCAGACTCCAATTCGAAGAAATCGTGTCAAGGTTGCGAACTGCCCTCCGATGATATACCCGACTCTACATCCAATTCCCGAGGTCACAACAACAACACACCCAGTGCTACAAATAATAATCCCAGTGCAGGAAGTCGTAAGTGTTGATTTGAGAGTGTGATCGGTTAAACTTTGATTTAATCCATTTAAAAATTTGTTTTTAATGATAGTAACACCAAATTCTTCGCTGGAAACGGGCATCTCCTCTAATCTGCTGGGCAGCACCACCGTATCCGCCTCGAATGTTATCAGCGCCGACTCAAGCGTGGCCTCAAGTGTCAGCCTGGATGAGGACATTGACGAGAGTCCCATCAAGGTGAAGAAAAAGGACGATAGTCACAATCAGGTAAGTGATTAAGCACCACTTTCCCAACACGAGTTGTGAGTAAAGTTTCCTTTGCAGGTTATTAAAAAGGAGGCTGTATCCACCTCTTCGAAAGCGTCGCCATTTGGCTATGATTCTGGTTCCAGTTTGGTATCTTTCCGGCGTGATTCCGATGCCAACGCCTCAAATCCTCCAGCAAGCAAAGCAGCGGCCAAGAAGCGATATCAGAATACAAATTCCAATGCCAATGCCAATGTTATTGCCATTGCCTCCCCGCTGAATGAGAATAGTGGCTCTGGTGGACCAGCTGGTTATTTTCCTGGCGGTGGTTACTATTCCAATCCGAATGCCAATCCGAATCCAAAAACATTGCAGCCGCCGCAGCAAATGGCACAAGATTATTACGGCAAATATGACATCGAATTTGCCGCCTCGCCACACCACATCCCGCACAAGCAGCAACAAACGCAACAACAGCAGCAACAACCGATTCACGGCGAATATCTAAGTCCCAAACCAAACACCAACGCTGGCAACACCAACAATTTCCATCAAAACAGTCAACAACACCAACATGAGCAGCAATTCTACTACAACTACAATGACACCAATGGTGGTAGCGGGTACATGAACCATCAACAACACCAACAGCAGCATCATCCCGTTGGTGACTTTGAAGCGCCACCTATCAACGGACCAAACAACTTCTACGATGCCAAGTCACAGGCAGGAGGCGCTTATTACGACAACATGAATTTTCAACACCAACACCAGTCAGTGGTATTTCAACAACAGCAACAACAACAGCAACATCAGCAGCAGCAGACGCCTATTAATCACCAACAGTAAGTACAAGCTCTGCATTAGTCTTAAAGCGGCCTCTGTGTGGGATAAAGGCGACTTTTATTGAATTACACGCTAGCAGTGGATTTTTGTAAAGCGTCATCTATGTGCTAAACGCACAATATTTAGAAAGTTCGTACTTAACGAATTGACTCCACACTTAACGTAATTGCTCCACACGCTAATCAACTGCTCCACACTCGCCGCAAGTGCTCCACACTTAACGTAACTGCTCTGCACTCGCCGCAGCTGCTCCACACTTAACGAATTTGAAGAAATGAAAAGTACGTTTGACTTTTATTAACTATTTAATCTCTTTTATTTTATACAGACACATGCATCACATTGGAACAGGTGAGACGTACAGTGCACTCGGTCTGCAAATGGAAAATTGTGATGGCTACAATAACTTTGGCGGTGGTTACTATGAGACAGGACCAGGCCAACAACAACCGCCGATTCCGCCCACTCACACCCACCCCCACCTACCGCATCATCATATGCAGGCTCAGAACAATCCCCATCTACACGGCCACCACAATGCAACAGCTGCAGGTGCTGTCCAAGTTGTTGGAGCTCCACCAACTCCGACTGCACATGTTCACATACCGAACGTTAGTGCTAACCCCAATTTCGTGCTGAATGGAGCGCCTGGTGGGCAAATACAGGCGTTTGCCAATACTGGCAACTCTGTTGGACCCGGTGTGGGTGGAGGCGCTATCAGTGGGCTGGAGAATTCGAATAGCTCCTCGGACTTTAACTTCTTGAGCAATCTGGCGAATGACTTTGCCCCAGAGTATTATCAGTTGAGTTAGTTCTGGTAGAAAGTCCCGGGCATATAAAATATATATATACATAGGTGTAAATAATCTGCAATGTCTGCAATGTCGATGTAGTCGAATTTTTTGTCCTCAACTTTAGCACTTTGTCTAAGTAAAAACATATCTGTAAATAAGTTAATATGTCTCTGTCCTTATGTATTACTATATGTGTGTGTAGATATGTAGGTAGAGTCTTAAAGTGCTTCAGTCCATACTTATCTTAGCGACAGATATAGTTTGAGGCTCTCAGCAGATCAGTCGAATGAGAAATCGCTTGGGAAATTCATATTTGGCTTAAAGCCAACGCGAGTCTATCCGTTCTTAAAAGTAACTAGAAGTAAGCTCTGATTGTAAATAGTTAGTAACAATTTAAATACTTTACTGTCATTTCCACCAGTCCTAATCAAAAGTAATTGATTATAAGCATACTATATATAGTTCTTATCTTACACATGGAATACAGAAATCAAAATAATCTAAAATTGTCGCAATTTGTGTTTTGTAAATAAATATTCGAAAATACGTGTAGCTCAAATCAAATGGGGAAATTCCAAATTGAAATCGTTGTGCGATTCAAATAAAATACAATTTCCATTATTGTAATATTATTTAATATTGTATTTGAATTATTATAAAAATAAACGACAAATTCAATGTTTGTAATGTTTGTATGTTGTTCTAAATTCCAATACAATTAACTTTACAAATATCTAGACTATGAATAAATGAAATCAAATAAATCAATAAAAATACCACTTACAATTTAATTTTAAATCACTTTCTAAGATACAAAATTGCACTAATTGAGATACAAGAACTGGAACCTAAAGGTGTTGCAAGGAACACAACTCCCATGACAACAGTCTCCACACTTTTCTTCACCTTTCTTCGCCAACACTACGTTAGAATGGAAAATATATGCTCTCTGCCTACCCAAAGACTGACAACCAATGATGGATGAGTTTCAGGCGCTGAAGGGGACTAAACCCATGTACTACTTATACCGCTTTCAGCCGTGGGTAATTGTGAACTGTGGGATTACGACATCGCTCAGCAAATAGCAACCATTTTAAAGATAAAAGATACACATGTTATCAGGAAAATTGGCAGTGGATTTTAAAAAAAAATCGAATGCTTCAAAGATTTAATGTAAATAATTTTAAGCTTTCCAATTTCTATAACTAAAACTATTTCTATCTATTATATCACTGTTCCCTACAAACCCTGTACACTCTGTTATAGGGTATGCACAATTTTTATTGAAAATTTGAAGTGCCGACATTTATGCTTCATTTGGTCATTGGTCGCAGTTTGCATCCCTAAGGACCTTCCAGCTGAGCCCATTCGTCAACCAGCAGCAGCAGCAGCAGTTTTTGGCCATTCCTGTCAACGTGCTGTGGACTTCAGTTACTGGAACAGCCTCTATGCCACATGCTGTCCCAGTCCCCGACACACTCCTGATCCCAGTCCACAGTTACCAATTTCCAATTCCAATCCCAGTTCCTTTTCCTGTTCCAGTCCCCTGTCGTCGACTACGCACATTTCTGACAGAAGCGGTGAAAATTTAAGATTGATCACCAAACCGAGTGTTTGTCAAAATTGCCTAGCTGCTGGCTACGGAGCACTGGGTGCAGTTGGTGTCCTTATTCCTGTCGAGCAGCGTGTCTGTGTCGAGTGCAGGCTAAAACCTAAACAATGTCACAACTGTCTGCCGTTTGCCGTATTGCCATTCGCCCTGAATCAGCCCACATTCTCATATGCCAGGCATGTATTAGGGTCCGATCTTGTATACCCTTACAGCGAGCATGATGATTTTGTGATTAACAAAAGAGGTAACTGTGAAATTTAATAATAAAGAAACCTTTTGTGACTGGAAAATTCCTAAAAAAAATAAAATATTAAGTGTCCTTTATTTTTTCATGATTAAAATAATTTTTCCCCCCATAGAAAAACCAAAAAAAAAATATAAAAAAATATTTTTAGAATGACATAAATTTATTTTAATAGTTACCAACTTAAAAACAAGTAAACTTACCTTCATACCTAGCTCCTATTAAGTAATTTGACTCTTATTTAAATAATAATTAATTGAAGTAACTGCAAGGGCATTTAAAATTTCAGCAATGCCATTAACACCACTTGTTTTGTTATCTTTTATTTATAAGCCGGCACTGTCATTGTGGCTCAGAGTGTGTCCTGCTCAATTTAAACTAATCAAATTACCGCACACTCTGAATTGGCCTAAACACCAAATTCAAATGAATGTGAGAGTACATTTAAATTTGGTAAATAGCTGCACAAACGCGGGTCTTTAAGGTCGTTGGCTGTATTGAAATTAATTAGACTTTTGAAATTCCAAAACTTCGACAAAAGGAGAAAAAAATCAAAGTCTGTATTGAAATTGAGGCAGAAATCGATTTGGACACATACGGTGGCAGACAAAACGTCAACAAGTCGTTTCTGGCTCTAAGATTTGTTACAATTTTTCAAAACTGAAAAAAACTGAATTTGAATTTATCGTTAAATGCGTTGAAGTAACTGGAATTTGAGCTGGTTAATTACGATAACGTACCATTAACATGTTTAAGAGCCGGCATTTTGTTGGCCACGTTAGCCGGCGATGACGAAGACGAAGCTGAGAAATATGCGAGCATGTAACATGAAATTTACAAACATTTAGCCAAAAATAGTTGACAACTGTTATTGTTGTTTATGCTTATTTGTAAGACATTTCAATTTCAACAAAGTCTGTCAAAGTATGTAGTACAGCGAACCTTAACGGCCCTGTCCAGGCCAACTGCCAACTGCCAGCTACTAACTACCAACTGGCTAACAAGTGAAATAATAGCAATTAAAGTAATACAAACCAGTTTGCTCAGTGGTGTGCGTGTGTGTGGTGCGTGTGTGTGTTTGGCTTATTTCTTTTGATTCATAAGTTCCAGTCATAGGCTTTTGTGGGGGCCCCTCTGACCTTGATATACATAAATTATTGTTCACTTGCGGCCGCTTTGTGTAAAGTAATCATAACGAAATATTTTAAAACATTTTCATGCATATTTTTATAATCGCACTTAAATTATGTTTGTTTTTTTCTCTCCACATATGACTTTCAGAAAATTGAATTAAGCCGCTGTTCAACTGGTTTTCAGCTTAGAGTTTTCTTGGTGCCGGATAAGTCGGATAAAGCTTGAAAATGTTTCAAATTTGTTAATTGGTATAATCCTGTAAAATAATACTCAACAGCTTATAAGTCATTAACATTTGTAGGTTTAACATTTACATGACAGTTTTTGGGTTCTTTTTAAGTGCTGACAGACGCTTCCGAAGATTCCGAGTTGACGTCAGGCGACCTTTGGGAAATTTTCAGTTTAGTTCACTCAGGAAGTTTTAAAAACAAATTGTTTTAAGGTTCAAATGTTTTAAAAAGAATTCTGCACTAGAATTAGTTCTTCCATACTAGCTACTGGCTTCTTTAGGACTTGTTTTGAGCCTGTAATCCCATAAAAATGTAACCTCCTCTAAGCTTAAATAAACAACACGTTCGAATTGGTAGCCTATTGTAGTTTTTTGTTTTTTTGTTTATTGGTTACACCTAAACTTAATCACAAAAGTTGTAAATTTTGTACAAGGGCCGAGAGCTGTTTTTGGGGGGAGTTCTTCCAACTGTTTCCGTGCGATTCAGTGCCTTGTGATGAGGGCCAAAATGCGAATTGGCCGTGGCTAACAATCGACTGCCAATTGCCGCCGACATTGTGGGTTCATTCTCATCCACATCATCATCTTGAGGTGCTGTTTTGCCGGTGCTGCTGGATGATGTTTAGATGTGAGTTGTATGCCGAATGTATGCCGAAAATGTTTGGAGGTGTTGTGTGTGTGTGTGCCGAGCGGTGGTTGGGTGGTTTGGTTGTGTATGGTATGGTTTGGTATCGAGATCTCAACGATCACAGTCCATTTGGGATGCGAAGTGCGCGCAGCTGCAACACAATCTGTACTGATCCAATCGAGCTAAAGAATAGTTTAATTAATATTAATTAAGCTTTAATTAATTGTCTTTTTATTACAGTTTACAGTTCCGCATTCTGTGTTGTTGTGATTCCTTCTGCGGGGACTGCTAACCCGATGCCGATACCGAAACGAATCCAAAACTTTTGCACGATTGCTGGCCGTGGGCCCAACCTCTTGGACTCAGCACAAAACACTGAATGATCCGTCCAGGAATCTATCACATCTATTTATATGAGTCTGGCCAGACAGATTCCTGTTTTAGCTACTTGGTTCTCCCTTTTTAATTTTTTTGCGCAGCGATCCTTTAACTCACTTGATCGGGTTTTACATTCAATTTTTTCTTGTTTTGTTTGGTTTTTTATTCTTGGCTTGTTTTTTGTCTTCGCTGTTTTTTATGCTCTTTTCTGTTGGTCTGCATTGTCGGTTTGCATTATAGTAGTTGTTGTTGTTGCTGTTGCTGGCAGATGATAATAATGATGATGATGAAGTTGAGAAGGGTTCACACACTCGTACCAAGAGTCGGAAACTTGCTCACTCGATATATCGATGTGTATGCAACTAAAAACTTGGCAATCTTTCACTTGATTAGCTTCGATTTAAGCCGAAATCATGCCAAACTCAAAAGGGTCCACAAGCAGTTACAGTTCTCGACCTTGGACTACCCCTTGCGGCAGAATAGTTCTTTTTGGTAGTCGAAAACAACAGGTGCAACATCTGGAAGGCATCTAGAATAGTGCCAGGTAGAATGGTGAGAAACTAGAGGTTCTACTAGAGATTCTTTATGTTCGTAGCCGACTTGACTTGCATTTCGCCATAATTGTGGTTATTTACTACGCTGGACACAAACACATCAAAATATCCGTTTGTCATTTTCCAATTGAAGTCATGACCTCCAGGCTATTCATTCTGAGTCCCAGCCCGCCCTTCAAATGCAAATAACTACCTCTTTAACCCCTTCCCCAACCCCTGCTTAGTCCTGCCATCGCTGTCTTGTGTCAGGTCTGGCAGGAATTTTAATTTTGTCTGCAGACGACGCACAGACAGCCGGACGGAACCAGGCTCATCAGGAGGCAGGACAACGACAGTTCGTTGCACCCGACTGCGTACTGCAAAAAGCAAAAAAAAAGCATCCTTTAAGGGATTTCAATTTCAAACAAAAGTCGAGCAGGACATGAATTCGCAGCACTGGCAATCCTTTCATGCCTCTTAATGTCTGTGAACTTTTTCCGTTGTTTCGCCAAACAAGTTATGAACTCTTCACAAATCAAAAAAATATATATATGTGTATGTAATAAAGAAGGATAAACAGGATAATAGTGCGCACAATGTGAACGACCTTCCCAATTAACAATAACAACAAAAATGCAGTTGGAATTGCGCATCCAGGTAAATGCCAATCCAACAACAGTCCTTCTGAAACACCCAAAGCTCCGTCGGAGTGTTTACTTGGAATTTCTTATTTATACAGATTAATCAGCAGATCAATAAATAAGTTTATAAACAAATTAAGGCCGAAAGGGACAGTGAAAGGCATTGCTCTCATTACCCACTCTTCACCCAGTGCGAACAACTGAATTAAACTTTTCATGTATGCATTATTTTATTGTAAATGTCAATAAATAAATGTACAGTGATATGAGCAACGATTCTATACAAAAACAATCAAGGATTCAACACTTTAATGATGGTAGGCAACAGCAGGAGCGGCGTAGCTGGTGTAGTGGGCAGCTGGGGCAGCATAGTGGGCAACGGGAGCCACAGTCTTGACAACAGCTGGGGCGGCGTAGTGGGCAACAGCGGGAGCGGCATAGTGAGCCACTGGAGCAACAGTCTTGACGACAGCGGGAGCAGCGTAGTGGGCAACTGGAGCTGGAGCGTAGTGAGCCACATGAGCGGGGGCAGCATAGTGGGCAACTGGAGCGACAGTCTTCACAACAGTTGGTGCGGCGTAGTGGGCAACTGGAGCTGGGGCAGCATAGTGAGCAACGGGAGCAACGGTCTTAACAACTGGAGCAACGGCAACAGTCTTGACGAGGGGCTCACGGTTGACGACAGCGTTGAAGCCGTTGATGGGATCAGCGGTGTACTGGACGGTGCGCTTGTAACCATCAGCATCAACCAGAGAGTATTCGCCACGGACAACATCACCATCGCGTTCCTCAACCTGGCTCTTGGAGTCACCAGTCAGCTGATCGTCGACGCCATAGGAGAAACGGTACTGAGGATGAGGATCGTAGGTCTCGTCGGACTTGACGACTACCTTGTGGGCAACGGGCACAGCAACGGGGGCGGCATAAGTGGCCACGGGGGCAGCTGCGTGGTATGCCTGGGGAACGTAACCGGCGCTGGCGACTGCGACGAAGGCGAGTGCGAAAACAAACTGTGAATGGGAATTGGCGAGATAATCCATTGATCCATTAGTACACATGTGATACGAGTACTCGAGTGGTCGAGTATTGTCCAGTGGTAATGCGACTTACCTTGAAGGCCATGTTGCTTGGGTTTTTGGATTTGCGTTGAGTTCTTTACAGAAGTGAACTTGATCTGCGAATGATACATTTCTGGGCGTAAGCGTCAACTTTTATAGCAAATCAACGACGCGACTGCGCTGCTTCAAGTGAGCGTATTATTTTCATGGTGACAGCAAAAATTTAATGTTTTCGACGTTTTGATTGTTCGCTGTCGATTACTCGCACTCTCATATGGATACTTCCTGTTCGATGGTGCTAAGTACCGTGGGTGTATGGTTAATCGTGTCTAGATCGGCGAGAACCATGCCCAAAAAGAGAAAGACCATTGGCGAAGGGGCTGTCCATATGTATCTTTGTATCTACATCTAGACTTCGAAAGGCTTAACGGTTCTTATACGCGCACACTTCTGAATCGAATTTCTTTAATCTAATTTACGTAAGAGTATTAAAGCGAAACTTATCTAAATCTTAAATCCGTAAGCAGTTGAGAGCATTATAGTTTGGTGTTACATAACAAGCAGATTTGGAAATATATGTGTTCTATAATAAGAACTTAATGGGAATACCGCAGTTGAAATAAATAAATATTTTACTGATCTGTATTAAGTGTATACAAGTTTGTAAAAAGTATTTAGGTGTGAGGCAAAAGTACACTCCTAAAAGGCATAAAAATGATCTTAATGGTCCCTAATGGATTAAAAAGTTTTAAAAGAATTTTTTAGTTGAATGAAGATTTCTCCTACTTCTTGAATTTTGAACTACATATTCAAACCAATTATTGAAATGATAGGAAAGACCAGTTTTCATTGGTAATAACAAAAACTTTTTCATGAAATTCTGAAAGTCTTGATTTAAAATTGAACATATCTCACGATCATTTATATTAGAGAAAGATCTGCTAATAAACCAACAAATTAACCACTTAGGAACTTAGGATTTAATTAATTTGGGTTAATGTTCCATTTTAATTAAATGCCATTGTAATATGCATAAAGTATTTTAAGTATATACACTTAGAACTCATGATTCAACCTTAAATAAATTAACATTTCGTATTAAGTCTGGCTGTTATGTGTAACTTTCGGTTTTTTAGCTTACAGAGAAATAATCCTTTGGTATACTTTATTCCCCAACAACATTCTGCACATATTATTTCAATTATTTATGTTGTAATCTTGAATTCGAAAATATTATTCTGAAAACTGGCAAATTGCGCCTACGTGAATTTTATTTTCGTGGCCAAAAGGAAATCCCAAATCCTTTCGACTCTTGCAATTGCAGTTGCCAGCACAGCACACCGCTCTGCACCACTCTGCACCACTCTGCACCACTCTGCACTACCCTGCACTACCCTGCACTACCCTGCACCGCTCTGCAGCTTGACAATCTCCTCGATGACCAACCGCAGCGGTGACTGCGCTAATTTCGAGCATGATATGCAGAAGGCCACAGTTAAGCACCTTACGACTACGATTATGGTTAAAGGTACAGCTACAGGTGCTGCTGCTGTACAAGCGTACAGCCAAAGGTAAAGGTAATGGTAAAGGTACAGGCATGAATATGGGTACACGTATGGGTTGGTTTAGAGTATGCAGACATAATCAAATTGGCTAGCGGTGAAAAGTCATTCGACTGACTATAAATATCTTTGCCAGCCCCAGAAGCAGTATCATTCAACATTCGCTCTTGCTTCCGAAAAGAACTCGACACAAATCCAAAAACCCAAGCAACATGGCCTTCAAGGTAAGTCGCATTGCCACTGGACAATACTCGATTACTCGAGTACTCGTATCACATGTATACTAATGGATCAATGGATTATCTCGCCAATTCCCATTCACAGTTTGTTTTCGCACTCGCCTTCGTCGCAGTCGCCAGCGCCGGTTACGTGCCCCAGGCATACCACGCAGCTGCCCCCGTGGCCACTTATGCCGCCCCCGTGGCAGTGCCCGTTGCCCACAAGGTAGTCGTCAAGTCCGACGAGACCTACGATCCTCATCCTCAGTACCGTTTCTCCTATGGCGTTGATGACAAACTGACCGGTGACTCCAAGAGCCAGGTTGAGGAGCGCGATGGTGATGTTGTCCGTGGTGAATACTCTCTGGTTGATGCTGATGGTTACAAGCGCACCGTCCAGTACACCGCTGATCCCATCAACGGCTTCAACGCTGTCGTCAACCGTGAACCCCTCACCGTGGTCAAGACCATCGCTGCTGCTCCAGTTGCCCACTATGCTGCCCCCGCTCATGTGGCTCACTATGCCGCTCCTGGTCCAGTTGCCCACTACGCCGCACCAACTGTTGTGAAGACCGTCGCTCCAGTGGCTCACTACGCTGCTCCCGCTGTTGCCCACTACGCCGCCCCAGCTGTGGTCAAGACTGTGGCTCCCGTTGCCCACTATGCCGCTCCAGCTGCCCACTATGCCGCCCCAGCTGCCCACTACACCAGCTACGCCGCTCCTGCCGTTGCCTACCATCATTAAAGTGTTGAATCCTTGATTGTTTTTGTATAGAATCGTTGCTCATATCACTGTACATTTATTTATTGACATTTACAATAAAATAATGCATACATGAAAAATTTAATCCAAGTGACTTTTAATTAATCCTAATGGTAATCTACAGACAGTGATTAGCTGAAGTGAGTTGAAGCATAATTAACTAGTTGTCCAACGCTGTGAAGGAAGACGGAATAGATTTCGATTTGATAAATAACATTAACCGATTAGGCCCACACACCCCAAACGAATTTGGCTTTGAGCCAAAAGTGTTGCCAATTAAATTTGGTGCGACATTGAAATTCCGAAGTGGAGTCAAAGTTTTCAATTACGGCTTCATTTGTTACACTTCCAAACAATCGCCATGAAAATGAACTAATCCTATCAGCACACAATGGACCAATTTGCGACTGTGGTTATCTCCGTGATTGGAGATCCGAGATTGGAGTCCCCCAACGGGGAATTCGTCTCAACATTCTCATTTTCTGATTTCTGATTCCGGTTGCTATTTTAAACTTTGGCAAAACATTACCGGCTACTTCGTCGTCAGCTCATAGCTCGGCATCGGAGTCGGCTTTTCCAATTCCGTTCCAAAAACATGACTCGGTTCATTTAATGGGAACTGGTTTGGCGCTGGTCAGACGCACGTCAGACCCCGAGAGATCAGAAGTTCTGATTACTTCTTTTATGTCTGCATAATGGTTGAGTAATGAGAATGAACCTTTCTCGCCCAAGAGCAAAACTTTTAATTATTCTTTTTTTCTTCTCAAATGCGAATGCGAATTTCTACAAACAAATAGCCATTAAACGAATTGAAATTGAAAGTCAGACACGGCATTGAATTATTGGCAAAGGTCTTAAGAGTTTAAACCTCAACTTAATTAATTAAACTTGGAAATCGAATTAAAGGCAACCATTTAATTTATAATCAGGGCTTTAAAAAGACGACTTTTATTAAAAAAAAGAAATATTCCTTATTGTTCTAAGTAAATAAATTTAATGAGTTAGAAAAGTAGCTAAAATTAACTATCATTTGCTTAAAGATAAACAACCAAACTACTGTAGTTTTTAATAGTTTAAGTAGCTACTATTATTTATTATAGCTCATTAAATTTATAATCATTTCAGAAGTCGCTTTCATTGCTTTCTTAGAAACGACCTCAAATGAAATTCTTTCCAACCGATTTGCAGACCAGCACAACATTACATCATTTTGCAAAGAGTTGAGTCACTTTAGATACATGTATGTATAAGTGACCAAAGTGTATGTGTGTGAGCTTGTTGTGGCATGATTGAGCACTTATGCCGTAAGTCGATGCTATACAAAATAACAGCTGGAAAAGCTTCAACCTGAAAGCTCAGACATTACAAGTCTGACAACGAGCTGAGAGTTTTGGACTTTTGGACATTTGGACATGGGCCAAAAATTCGAATTCGTATTTTTTGTTTCTTTTCAATTATTTTGTGTTTTATTTTTTGGGTCATTGCAGTGCGAGCGCTGGACAGCTGGTTGGTGGGCGGGCTAAGGGGGATTGACAGGGGTGTGTGTCAAGTGCAATGCTGGCATCGATCAAGTTGTCTTTATTGGGTTACTTACATGACTCGCGAGTCTCCCCGACATACGACACCAACTTCAATCCCATCTCCCTCTACGTCTACCTCTACCGCTCAATCTGCCACTTCCTCCCCGTCTCTGATGCCAAGTTGCTCGCTTAAGTCTTTTGTTTTTTGACTTTTTTTTTCTTTCTTTCCGTCCGTCTGCCATTCATAACAATGCCAATGTGCGAGAGCAAGTTGGCCAAATGGGTGTGACTCGTGGGTGCAAATCTCGCAGCGTTCGGTAACTTTGGGGAGTAGGAAAAAGAAAAAGAAATAAAAGATATCCATACAAAAAGACATGCAAATGAATTAAAACTCAAATTCAAATTCAAATTCAAATTAAATTTTTTTTTCTTGTGTAAAACTTTACGAAAAAGTGAAAGAAAGGCCAGACACAATGGACCTTTTGGCCATGGTAAGCCACGAAATTCCGTCTATAAATACAAATGCAATGGCCGTTCAATTATTATTCAAATCACAGCCCTCAAAGCAGGAGTACACAGCTCAGTTTTGATTACAGCAAACCCTTCTCAAACACAGCATAATGGCTTTCAAGGTAAGTGTGGGGCATCCTTAAAGATATCCTTAAACAACTAACCTTCTCTGTCTCCTTGCAGTTGCTCGCATTGGTCTCCCTCGCCGCTGCCGTCTCCGCCGGTTTGATCCCTGTGGAACACCATGAACACCATGAACCACAACAGCTCTACCACGCCGCTGTGCCTCAGCCCCAGCATGTGATCTACCAGAAGCCCCATGACATTCACGGTCACGCCCACGCCCATGAGGTTTACCCCGATGATCCTCATCCCAAGTACAACTTCGCCTATGATGTCCAGGATGCTCTCTCCGGTGATTCCAAGAGCCAAGTGGAGTCCCGTGATGGTGATGTGGTCCAAGGCGAATACTCCCTGGATGATGCCGATGGTTTCCGTCGTACCGTCAAGTACACCGCCGATTCCGTCAATGGCTTCAATGCCGTCGTCCACCGCGAGCCCCTCGCTCACGCCCACACCCACCACAAGGTGCTTGCAGCTGCTCCCGTTGCCCCCGTGCAGTACCATCATGCTGCACCACAGGCTGTGCTGAAGGCTCCAGTCTCCTATGCTGCTCCTGCCTACGTGGCACCCACTTATGCCGCTCCTGCTCCCTCATATGCCCACCACGAGCACGAGCCACACCACGAACAGGAGCACCAACACTATGCCACCTATGAGACTTCTGCTCCAGCAACTCACGATGCCCACGACTACTACCATCACTAGAGTGGACACGTGCTCCGTTGAAAGTATTATTGCATCCCCCATTCCTTGTAATCATTGTCACGCATTCTTAGTTCCGTAGTGCTGTAGGATCTGTTAAATAGTTCTATTGTAAATATTTCAATACATTTTTAAATGCATACAAAAATTATGCGTGAAATTTTCTTTATTGGGATATTTTATTAAAATACATAATTGTTATTTTCTAAATATTTCAGTATTTATTGACACAGAGGTCACATGGAAGGTATACCTCAAATTTGAACCTCACTGGGCATGGGCTGGGATTTTTTCGGTTAACCGCGGGTACCCACGGTTTCTGGTTGCTACATTTTTGTAGGCTTCGGGTGCGGGTAAAATTGTGCTCTTTGGACCATAGGCTGGGCTGGGTTGTAGGCAAAAATTCGACCCATGCCCGCCTATACCTCAAGCATCTGTTAATTGAGTAGCGATAATAGGGACTATAATAAATACAATATATAAACAAAATGTTAACTGAGCCCATATGCAAATTATAAAAAAATCTAACGTGTTTTATAAATTTTCTTTGAAAATTCATATTTAATAACATACATTTATTTTAATAATTAATTTTATCCAAAATATTTACGATAAAAAGTTCAATCCCA
The DNA here is from genome assembly GCA_018152125.1 of Drosophila dunni. NCBI lineage: Eukaryota > Metazoa > Arthropoda > Insecta > Diptera > Drosophilidae > Drosophila > Drosophila dunni. Next base: position 15,996,358 of record JAECXC010001917.1, on the reverse strand, counting down.
CCAATGAATTTAAGTTCACTATGAATAACATATCTTTGTTATTACTCTGAGCTCAATAAATAAATTTTAAATATAATAATAAAGTCTAGTTTTAGTTATAGAGATTAAGATACATTTTTCTTTATATTATAAAAGTTTTAAAAATAATTAAATTTTCTTAAATTTGTGGTGCTTTAAAGCTAATCAAAGTAAAAGCAGACATATGTACCAATATAATAGTTGTATCATATATTTAAGTACATGTAATACCCAATTTATATTGAGAAACTGAGTAATTGTTATCCAGTTTAAATAATAGCCATATTTAGCCTATCAAATGCTGCAGAAAGTGTAGGCCAATAAAGAGTTAGCTACAAGTAAAAGTCTCAACGCAATAAGTCAAGTAAGAACAGGGTTTTCCCGACTTACTGTTACTAATTGAACAGTGAACAGTAAACAATTGGAGCATATACATATGTATGTCTGAATATGTCTATTTGTTTTTACCTACACTTGTTTTATTTTGTTTAATTTCATTTAATTTAGCTTAGTTTAGCTGTATTTTTTTGGCATTTGAGCTAACCGGTTTGGCATGCCAAAGTATCCGGTAGCAACAATGGCAATTTTTGCAATTGTAATGTCGCGCACACAAATTGAATGTCAAATAGCCCCGGGGCAGATTTTGGCTGGGCACTCACTCGGATTGGACTCAGCTGAGCCGAACTGAGTTGAGGTAGATCTGAGTCCGGAACCTCGACGCTTATGGTGTCCATGAGCATGAGCATGAGTATGAGCAATAGCACGAGTATGTCCAATTGCCAGACAAGACCCGATTTGCTCCACATTCCTCAAACAAATGTTTAAGGTATTGCGTACGCCCTGCACTCAATACACGACGCGGGTCGACTCGACTTGAATCCACTAAACTCGGCCTTTCGTTTCCCTTTGTCTCCGTTGTGGTATGTGTGTTGTGTGTGTGTGTGTGGTGTGCGTTGTGTGTAATTCGGTTGTTAATAATGAGTAGCCGCAACCTCGGGCATGCACTTGTCCATTTCCACAGCAAACATTTGCTCTGTTTGCTCTATAAAAGCCGAGCTCAGTCCAATTTCTAATCATACTGCAATCTTCGCTCCACTCGATAGCACACGCTTCCAGTCACACACCAAGCACTTCAAAATGGCATTCAAGGTATGCAAATCCTAAACACTCTCTACTTTTCACACTACAGTATGACCTGCCTTTAACCAACTTACAGTTCGTCGCAATCTTCGCTCTGATCGCTGCCGCCAGCGCAGGAGTTCTGCCCGCTGCTCAGGTCTACCATGCTGCTCCAGCTGTGGCCACCTATGCTGCCCCAGCTACCGTGGTCAAGACCATCGCCCCAGTCGCCCAGCATGTTATCACCAAGGCCGCCGAGGAATACGATCCCCATCCCCAGTACAAGTACGCCTACGATGTCCAGGATGCCCTCTCCGGTGACTCCAAGAGCCAGGTCGAGGAACGTGATGGTGATGTCGTCCGTGGTGAATACTCCCTGATCGATGCCGATGGCTTCAAGCGCACCGTCCAGTACACCGCCGATCCCATCAACGGTTTCAACGCTGTCGTCAACCGTGAGCCCCTCGTCAAGACCGTTGCCGTTGCTCCAGTTGTGAAGACCGTTGCTCCAGTTGCCCACTATGCTGCCCCAGCTCCAGTTGCTCACTATGCTGCCCCAGCTGTTGCACACTACGCCGCCCCAACTGTGGTGAAGACTGTGGCTCCAGTTGCCCACTATGCTGCCCCCGCTCATGTGGCCACCTATGCTGCCCCCGCTGTGGTCAAGACCGTTGCCCCCGCATACTCCACCTATGCCGCTCCTGCTGTCCATGTGGCCCATCACTACTAAATGCCATTTTGTTACATGTGTGTTGACTGAAACTTGCCAATGTTTAAATAAATAACAATACTTCAATATTCTTTAACTACTGTTGTTGTCACTTACAAGAAATCGGAGCTTTAACCCTTCAGTAGACAATGGGTTTAAGTTTTAAATACTTTCTTACATATTTTGTCTATAAAATTTGAACAGTTCATGGCAGTAATTGGCACTGCTTCGGTCGTGCTTTTCGCTTTATAGCTTTGAAATTTATTTCTTCATTTATTTTCAATTTTTTTGCAATTTATATATTGACCGTGACAAACGGTCGACAATTAACTGACCTTAATTTCATTAATACCTTAACAATGTTAAAAATTAACTCTTTATTTAACGTATTGAATTCTATTTAATTTTCTTTTCAAAATATTTTTTTCGTCAATATATTGTCAATTGACTGCCCAAATGTTTCAATTTGTAAACACTTGACAGTTCAAAAGTTCTTATATCAAACTATACATGAATACTTAAAAATATATTTTGAATTTAATGGCTTATTATCATATATTTTTTTTTTAACGCTGCGATCGGCAATGCCAAAAATCATTAGTAATTCCTGCTGAAATACCAGGCGAACAGAAACGTTAGCAGGTCGCAATGCAAAAATTATTTTGGGTTAACAGTAACATAACATTATCAATTACATGGCGTTAACCGTAACATAGCCTTAACATAGGATCAACATTAACATAGCATTAACAGTAACATTACATTAACATAACATTAACATAACATTAACATAACATTAACATAACATTTACATAACATTAACATAACATTAACATAACATTTACATAACATTAACATAACATTAACATAACATTAACATAACATTAACATAACATTAACATAACATTAACATAACATTAACATAACATTAACATAACATTAACATAACATTAACATTACATTAACATAACATTAACATAACATTAACAACACATTAACATAACATTAACATAACATTAACATAACATTAACATTACATTAACATAACATTAACATAACATTAACATAACATTAACATAACATTAACATAACATTAACATAACATTAACATAACATTAACATAACATTAACATAACATTAACATAACATTAACATAACATTAACATAACATTAACATAACATTAACATAACATTAACATAACATTAACATAACATTAACATAACATTAACATAACATTAACATAGCATTAACACTAACATAACATGTTCGCCTAGAGTTTTACACAGTGAAATCTCCGTTTTTGGTCTTTCGCTGTATATTTTATTTTGTTCAAGAAGAAATCATTAGTAACTCCTGCTGAAATATGTTTGATTATAATTGGTTTTTTTTGTTTTAGCGTGTTTTAATGCAAATACTACTTAATAATATCGATACCCACTTTAATAATCAAATCGCGAAAAAATTCAGAGAGTATTATACGGTCGGGCGTGCATTTCTTTCTTGTTCTTCGCTAATTCAATGTCATAGCAACTTGACCGAAAGCAGTTTGATTGGCAATTTCTTGGCCTAATCGCTTAGCGATAGCATTTTTTTAATAAAATCCAGTTTGTTTTGAAAATACTTTTAACATTTATTCTTCGACATAAAACTATAACAAATCACAGGGACCATAACAAACTTAATGATGGTAGGCAACAGCGGGGGCGGCATAGCTGGCATAGTGGGCAGCAGGGGCGGCGTAGTGAGCAACTGGGGCCACAGTCTTGACGACAGCTGGAGCAGCATAGTGGGCAACTGGAGCTGGGGCAGCATAGTGGGCAACAGCTGGAGCAGCATAGTGAGCAACTGGGGCGACGGTCTTCACAACTGGAGCAACGGCAACGGCCTTGACGAGGGGCTCACGGTTGACGACAGCGTTGAAACCGTTGATGGGATCGGCGGTGTACTGGACGGTGCGCTTGAAGCCATCGGCATCGATCAGGGAGTATTCACCACGGACAACATCACCATCGCGTTCCTCCACCTGGCTCTTGGAGTCACCGGAGAGGGCATCCTGGACATCGTAGGCGTACTTGTACTGGGGATGGGGATCGTATTCATCGTCGTGCTTGGTGATCACATGCTGGGCCACTGGGGCGATGGTCTTGACCACGGTAGCTGGGGCGGCATAGGTGGCCACAGCTGGAGCAGCATGGTAGACCTGAGCAGCGGGCAGAACTCCTGCGCTGGCGGCGGCGATCAGAGCAAAGATTGCGACGAACTGGAAATTGATATGGAGGCAAAAGCAATTGAAATCTGAACTCTTTGGATATGTGTATGTTGTGGGCATACCTTGAATGCCATTGTGTTTGGGTTTTGTTGGGATACTGTTGAGAGCGGAGAGCGAACTGAACTGTGATCACTGCTGGATGCCGAGCGCTTATATAGAGCGATATGGCGATCGAGCAAGTCAAGACTACCGAATCGGGTCAGTCTTTCATCGTGTTCAAGTCGTGTAATTAGTGCAATTCATTTACTTCATTTATGCTAAATATGTGTGGAAAATGTAGCATTGAGGCCGCAGACGCATACAAATACGAATTGTCCATAGAGTAATGTATATTTCGTTGGCTTTTGTGTGTTGTCATCCAAATAAATTCAAATATTGGGGGTGCAAAAACCGGTTTTGAACTCAAGTTGCAGTAAAATGCAGAGATTGCAATGTTAAATACAACGTAAAACACGTTAAACAATTGTAAGCCATGACGAATGGCCATACTAAAAGGGCTTCAGTTAATTCATTTTATAAAGCCAAATTAATTGAAGTAAATATGTATATAGATTTTTATTTTGGATTTGCTATAAATCGATGTTGTACTTCCAATTTATTTGAATACACCAAACATAAATACTAAATTTAAAAAGAAATTATATTATATCAGTAATTACTGAAATAGAAGCGAAACGTGCGTATAAGGCAAAAGGAGGCTTCACCGTCCCCACAAGTTATATATATTCTTGATCAGCATCAACAGACGCGTCGATATAGTAATGTGCGTTGTCCATCTGTCCATAAAACAGTTGGCATTCGGAGACTTAAATTACTACAGCCACCAAATTCAAGCTTCAGGCATATCAAGATTAAAACCTTTAACTACAACGGGGTCGAGTATGGTGTCTATTAGCCAGGTGACTGGCTCGACTATAGCCTCTCTTACCTGTTTCAAATGTTAATTAATTAAAATAATATATATATTTATATCCAAATATATGCCATTTACTTCTACCACGCACCTTTATTAAATATATTATATTACACCAATAACAAATAGTTAACAAATTCCATAAGCCGATTTCAGAAAAACCCAAACTTTATTAATTTTAGTGTATATTATTTATGAAACTCACATATGGATTAAAAGTCCAAAATCGTTTTCGTTTATTCGCACACCATCAATTTTAAAATAAAATTGATTTGTGCAATAACTGTAAACTGTGCAGAGTAATATAAATAAATATATAAACACTTATACACAGATGTGTAATATGCAGTATGGGTTTTTAATTAAAGATTCCCATTTGAGTGTCGACCTGGAGAACTGAAGAATGTACGTGACCGAAATACGTAATGGATTCGAATTGTGTCCACCGAAATGCACTTTCAATACCACCGAGGGTATCGGAGTGCCAAAATTGAATTCCAATTAGGTGTCATCAATGTCACCGGATTGACTATATAACGTAATGGCCAGCACTTGGGCAGACATTCAGTGTTCAGCTTTGGCTTTAAGCAGCACCGTTCAAATCATCAATTAAATTCCAAACAAAATGGCTTTCAAGGTAATTAAAGAGTCCTGGCGACCTGTGGATTACGCTGGACTACTAAGTAACCTGTTTACCCTCTCGATCATTTACAGATCGTTTGCGCATTGGCTCTGCTCTCCGTTACCCAGGCAGCAGTACTCAGAACCGTCGCACCAGTTGCTGTTGCTCCAGCGCCCGTCCCAGTGCTCGCCAAGCAGGTGGAACTCGAGGAGGTTGATCCGCATCCTCAATACTCCTACAGCTATGATGTCCAGGATACGCTCTCCGGTGACTCCAAGGGTCAGTTCGAGGAACGCGACGGTGACATTGTCCGTGGCGAATACTCTCTGATCGATGCCGATGGTTTCCGTCGTACCGTCACCTACACCGCTGATCCCATCAACGGCTTCAACGCTGTTGTGCGCCGTGAACCCATCGTTGCGGTTGCCGAGCCCCTTGTCAAGGCTGCTCCCGTAGCCGTCGCCGCTCCTCTGGTCCGCTCTGCACCAGTCGCTGTTGCTGCTCCTCTGGTCCGCTCCGCCCCTGTTGCTGTTGCTACTCCTCTGGTCCGCTCCGCTCCTGTGGCCGTCACTGCACCCCTTGTCCGCTCTGCCCCTCTTGCAGTAGCTGCACCCCTCGTCCGCTCCGCTCCTCTGGCGGTAGCCGCTCCTGCCATTGCTGCTCCTCTGAGATACACAGCGCCAGCCTATGCCGTTAGGAACTTGTAAATTCCTAAACTACTGATTTTAACTTGACTTAATGTTTGATTAATGATTTTGGAATAAATTGTGATTGTTTTTAAAGAATTTCTTGGTATTTTTATCGTCAAGAGGACATGAATATTTTTCTAGGGACTACGGTTCATTCGGTTTGTATAACGGCAACGGTTGTGGCTCCTTAACGGGTCCTCAATTTAATACTTACTTTTGCCTCAATAAACTTCTTTATTTTAGCTTATTTTCATTGTTTTTGCTACCAGATTATAAATAGTAATTAGAGTTAAATGATATAGCACACAGTTTTAAAGGTCTGTCAATCCAATAAATGGCTAAATACATGCATTTAATTCGATATCACCTTCAAGGTGAAATTGTGAAAGCGCCCAAATCGCAAATGGCCCGCGGTCAAAACAGCAGCAATTGGAGAAGGTGTGGTTGTGTGGTTGTATCGATGCGGTGGTTGTTGTGGTGGGCACCACTTACCTATGACACTAATCTGCACACATTTACATGTCGCAGATATTGCATAAATTTATATATCTGCTCGTATTCGTAATTACCTCGCTTCAAGTCGATAAATCAACAAAATATACAAATAAATACAAGTGACAAAAAAAAACTCATTGTGCAAATACACGAAAAAAGCATAATAATAATAATAATAACAGTAATAAAAATAAAAATAATTTCAATTTTTCAAGTTACACTTTTGAGCGTATAAAACGAAGTGCGCCGCGCTCTGCAAATCATTCCACAGCATCTCTGCTTTCGCATCAGTATTCGGATATTCGCCCAGCCAAGCCATCAAACTAAGTCGCCATGGCCTTCAAGGTGAGCTTCATCAAACCACCTCAGTTTTGTTTCTAACTAACCCTTGATATCCTTGCAGTTCTTTGCCATCCTTGCTCTCGTCGCCGCTGTCAGCGCTGGTGTCGTGCCCGTCCAGCAGGTGTACCATGCACCCGCTCCAGCTGTCGCCTACGCCCATGCCCCAGTGGCTGTGGCTCATGCCCATCCCGTGCTGGCCAAGCACGACGATGAATACGATCCCCATCCCCAGTACAAGTACGCCTACGATGTCCAGGATGCTCTCTCCGGTGACAACAAGAGCCAGGTTGAGGAACGCGATGGCGATGTCGTTCGTGGTGAATACTCCCTGATCGATGCCGATGGCTTCAAGCGCACCGTCCAGTATACCTCTGATCCCGAGAACGGTTTCAATGCCGTCGTTAACCGTGTGCCAGTCGATCATGTGATCAAGACTGTGGCTGCTCCAGTCGCAGTTGCTGGCTATCATCATTAAGTCAAGGAATCAACTCAGCCATTTCGCATTGTTTAAAGCCATCAACATGTCCTTAAATTGAATAAATTGTTGCATATTTCTAAGCTTAAACAGAGGGAGTATAGTGAATGAAAGAGGGGACTGAGATATGGAAGGATATAGAGAAGAAAATGGCAAAGGAAGAAAGATAATGACAGGCAAAAGCTTTAGAGCTTGGAATGAGGATCGCAAGGATTTCCAAGTATAGAAAAAATCATATTTTATATAAGAATTCAAGTAAGGAGTCCAAACTTTAGTTACTTTTACTTCAAATAATTAGTTAAAGCACTTAATTCACTGTACTTGAGTGGAATTAACAACGCCCAGATCGAAAGTGCTTAAGATCACGTAGTCAACGGCAATTCACAGCCCCATAATGGCATATGGTAGATCAGATAGAGGCACTACCATTCATATGGCGACCACTAGTATATATTTTAAATCAATTTCTGACAGCTCTGACGCAGATTGCACGCTTCCAGCTCATTATGGGTAAATTGAGGAGGGCAGAGTTACCATCTGCCATACGATACCATTTACATTTACACCAATCACCGCAAATTGATGCGGACGTTTATTGCTGTAATCAAAATTCAAGAGCCAAACCGAACAACAACTTAAGGTCAGTTCGATTTGGTTTCGGGTTTGGTTTTGGCTTTGGCTTTGGTTTCTTTTTATTTGGGGCCTTTCGCCAAATGCAATTCCCAATTTTCAGCTGAAAACTCAGAATGATTTACGATGTACGATATTGTTTTAAGTTGTTGCCATTGTGCTATCGTGCAGATAGCTGTCAACTGATAGGGACAGTTCACAAGCTTTCTGGGACTTACGCTTAAGTATATACCTCTCTACTTAAACTGGGTTAAGGAGGGTATATTGGTTGATTCAGGTCTAAGGTAACAGCTCAGGTTTAAATGGATTGAATACTCATTACAGAAGGATTGAAACAATGACTTCTCATACAGCTAAAAGCTTACTACTTGTAGCTGCCACAGGGTATTTGCGAGTCGTACCTTCCCATCCCCTGTTATTTCTTTGTTTCTACCTTTACATCTGTTACACATACCTTGTCACATCCGTACGCCCAGCAATGCCAAGGCATGGTCCCCAAATGATCTCACTGCTTTGTCCTCCAATTGCAGTTGCAGCTGGCGACAAGTGACCAGCGATTTCCAGTGTTAAGGTCAAAGTCAGGTTTTATGGTTAATTACGGCCGAGTCGTGTACGGCTACCCGATGACATGTTCGTGTTTCGCACCCGTTCCCATGCTAAGTCCAAAAGCAGCAGCAGTAGTAGTAGCAGATCATAAAAGTAAAACGGCAGAAATAAAAAATAAAACATAAAACAAAAATAAAAATCAAGACAACCAAATACGTTCCATACCAATTACAATTACAGTAACTTGCCGTTTGCTTTGAACTCTACAAAAGACACAGTCGAGGTGGTCACTTGGCCTGGTCCGCAAAGCCGGCCCATAAAACCACAAGGCGATTACAACAATGTGTGGAAAACCCAGCACACACTTTAAGCGTGTTCACACTACCAAAAAAATACAACAGTCATATTATAAAGGGTTAAGAAACAAAGCTACTAATCTACAGAAAATTTAACATAGTAATTAAATTAATTATATAGTAATTAAAAATTGATCTAATATATTTATGGTATTTTTTTGTAATATGTGTTTAATTATTTAATAAAACAAATAACAATTGAAAAACATTTGAAATTTAAATAAGGCTTACACTGACTCGGCTTAATCAGCGCAGTTTTTACCGTTTTGTTCGCTTACCTCGTTCTCGGCCAACTTTAAGTGATTTTTTTTTATTTTTTGGGCATCTCACGTACTCGTATTCGTACTCGTATGTTAACATTTACATTTACATTGTTTCGCTTCGTTTTGTTATTGTTGTCTTAGTGTTTTTTGTGCCTGCTTTCGGTTGGTTCTTTCTTCTGGTCTTAATGGCGCTTTAAAGTGGTTCAATGCCGACTGCGACCTTGAAATGTACAGTACGTATGTGTGTTAATGCTGGAGAAGCGAAAGTCGTGCGATTTTGTGCATGTAATGTTTTTTAATTTCTCTTTGGAATTTATGCAGGTAACTTGGATGACTTGATTTGTAAATCTGGGAGGAACTTTGAAGGCTTTTAATTGATTATCTTTAAAATGGGTGAAAGATTAAGATACATTCTATTTTATTGTAAAATATAGTTGGTTAATATTTTCTTTAATAATTTAAATGGGATATTAAGCTGAATTTTTTTATTTTTCACATTTCAAAACTAAAAGAAATGTTATACAAGTTAAGTTCCTTCTAAAATAGTAAAATTTTTGCTTTTGTAAGCAATAACATCAACATATGCACAACATAACATTAGCAGACGCAGTTATGTTAACTTAACATACAAATTTGAACGAGAAGAATCTCAAAGAATTCCTATCACAAGTTTAAAATTATCCCACGCCCAATGAAAATCTACAATTCCAGAATTGTTCTATGACATCACATTCTTTATTCAATAACAACTAACGGCAATTATCAGGTCGGGCAGCACCTATTGATCTCCTAATAGGCATAGGAGATGAGAGGAGAAGCGAACTGGGTCTTGACGAAAGCTGGACCGGTGGCGACCAGAGGAGCAGCAGCCTTCACAACTGGTGCGGCAGCAACAATGGGAGCTGGGGCAGCGGCATAGGTCAAAGGAGCAGCGGCGACCACGGGAGCGGCACGAACAACGGGCGCTGGAGCAGCAACAACGGGAGCAGCGGCCACAGCAGCGACCAAAGGTTCACGACGCACAACAGCATTGAAACCGTTGATGGGATCGGCGGTGTAGTCCACAATGCGACGGTAGCCATCGGCATCATTCAGCGAGTATTGTCCCTGGACAATGTCGCCATCACGAGTCTCCACCTGGGTCTTGGAGTCGCCAGAGAGGGCATCCTTAACATCATATCCATAGGTGTACTGGGGATGAGGATCGTACTCCTCCACCTGGGCAACGGCAGCCAAGGGAGTGGCAACGGGGACGACTCCGGCGCTGGCGACAGCGATGCAAGCAGCGAAGAGAATGGTGAACTGCAATTAGATGGATTGAGAGTTGAGCACACAATTTTCATAGTTTTTCTTGGTATTTTTTGTTAAACACTTTTCACTTGACACTGCAAAGGATTTGCTTCCTTTATTCTGATAGGTTTTGGGGGGAATGTTGGGCTTACTTTGAATGCCATTGTTGGATTGTTTTGGGGGTTGCTCTAGATACCGTAATTGGTGTTGAACTGATTTGAACAGTGTCCAACTGGGGCTTATATACCACGCTCGAGGCGATGTGCCCGAATTCGTAACCAAATGCGTCCAACTTGCGTCACAAAACGACGGCGACAATACAAAAATACCAATACCAATACTAATACTAAACAAGAAAGAACAGTACAGTCGAGCACGCCCGACCGTATAATACTCTCTGCATTTTAATCCCGATATTATTATTAAAATCGGTATCAAGATATTACAATATCTAGTACTTGCATTAAAACACATTGAAAAGAGTATAACAAAAACAATCTAAACATTATCACACATACATCTGTTTGTATGTATGCGAATACACATACGTTTAAGAATATATGATGCATATATGTATGTATGTGTGTATTCGGCGTGGCCAGCGACTGCGGCCAGAGCTGTCGCCACACAAGCAGCGAAAACGTTTCTGTCTCGCTTGCACTCATTAGTGATATTGCGTTCAATTATCAATATTGTAACGCTTCTAGTTTTCTTGTTTGTAGTCCGATTTTAATGCACCTTTCAGGAATAGTTTTATATAGTTAGCCTCTTCTCGAATTATACAATTACAATGCTGTACTACATGAACAAATGCGTAAAAAATTCAGAATTATTTGTATGAATTGTGGGAAAAAGGGGCGTGGCAGTCCAAAATTTCAAATGCCAATGCATTTGCGCTGTCGCTAAGGAACCTTCATACCAGAATTGGTGATCCTAGGTGCCATGGTTACTGAGATATTCGCCGAAAACACCGATTTTTTCCGAGGTGTGTCTAGTTTTTTGCTCATTGTGGGCGAATGGGGCGTGGCATCGAAAAAAAAAAAGATTCTTGTATTGACTGACTAAATATGTGATCGATTGACACCAAGCTCGAACTTGTAGCTCTTACCATCTCTGAAATCTGTTTGTTCATACGGACAGACGGACAGACAGACGGACAGACGGACAGACGGACAGACGGACAGACGGACATGGCTATATCGACTCGGCTTGTGATGCTGATCAAGAATATATATACTTTATGGGGTCTGCCACGCCTCCTTCTGCCTGTTACATACTTTTGCACAAACCCAATATACTCTTGCAGAGAGTATAAAAAAATTCCAGACGACGAGCCAAGACTAGAAGCAGCGCAGAAATGGGCAGAGGAGGAGGCGTATAGTGAGGAGGAGCAGGCAGGTGGTGAAGCCAAGCACAAGCACATTATTAACCAAGGCTAACACAAGTGACAAAGCAGCAGCAATGACGATAACAACAACAACAACAACACAGTCGAAGGCATAATGCCTTCTTGATTGAATTGAACGCACTCGAGCCGAATTAATATTGGGCTCAGATACTCAGAAGTCGCATACTCAAACGTGCACTACGCGCTGGACGAGCCACTAAAATCGATGCGATTGCTCATTTATTTTCGCTTTCGAAAGGCACACACAAGCATACACAAGCACACACGAGTACACACACAGAGGCACACACACAGACACACATGTGCACACTTTGTTATTAATAATCTAGTATGCTGCTCATGCGCAAATGCATAACAACGGTTTTTCAAATTGACTGCGCACCTCTCTGCACTTGCATGCACACACACACACACACACACACACACACACACACACACACATACGCACACCCACAAACACACACGCATTTATGACTATTCCCCAACCAGTAGCGACCTTAAGCATTGGATTTTTTTATTTTTGTGTCTGCTGCTCAATTTGAACTCTAATTGGATTTCATATGCTCTTTTTATACTCTCTGCAAGAGTATATTGGGTTTGTGCAAAAGTATGTAACAGGCAGAAGGAGGCGTGGCAGACCCCATAAAGTATATATATTCTTGATCAGCATCACAAGCCGAGTCGATATAGCCATGTCCGTCTGTCCGTCTGTCCGTCTGTCCGTCTGTCTGTCCGTCTGTCCGTATGAACAAACAGATTTCAGAGATGGTAAGAGCTACAAGTTCGAGCTTGGTGTCAATCGATCACATATTTAGTCAGTCAATACAAGAATCTTTTTTTTTTTCGATGCCACGCCCCATTCGCCCACAATGAGCAAAAAACTAGACACACCTCGGAAAAAATCGGTGTTTTCGGCGAATATCTCAGTAACCATGGCACCTAGGATCACCAATTCTGGTATGAAGGTTCCTAGCGACAGCGCAAATGCATTGGCATTTGAAATTTTGGACTGCCACGCCCCTTTTTCCCACAATTCATACAAATAATTCTGAATTTTTTACGCATTTGTTCATGTAGTACAGCATTGTAATTGTATAATTCGAGTAGAGGCTAACTATATAAAACTATTCCTGAAAGGTGCATTAAAATCGGACTACAAACAAGAAAACTAGAAGCGTTACAATATTGATAATTGAACGCAATATCACTAATGAGTGCAAGCGAGACAGAAACGTTTTCGCTGCTTGTGTGGCGACAGCTCTGGCCGCAGTCGCTGGCCACGCCGAATACACACATACATACATATATGCATCATATATTCTTAAACGTATGTGTATTCGCATACATACAAACAGATGTATGTGTGATAATGTTTAGATTGTTTTTGTTATACTCTTTTCAATGTGTTTTAATGCAAGTACTAGATATTGTAATATCTTGATACCGATTTTAATAATAATATCGGGATTAAAATGCAGAGAGTATTATACGGTCGGGCGTGCTCGACTGTACTGTTCTTTCTTGTTTATTGTCGCCACCTTGCAACTTCCGAGCAAATTGTCCACTCCATTAAACGTTTGTGTTAAGCACGAGTTTAACTATGTGTGTGTATGCGTATAGAAACCTAAACTGTAGCTTACATAACATTTGAGCTATACAATAAATTGTTATGTATTTTATTTATGCATTTTAAATGCTTCTGTTCAGTGCTTGGTATTTTCCTATAGAAAAGATATGCGACAATTGCCCTAACAGGATTAAATTTTTAAATACTTCCGTTTAAGAGAAAAACATTTAATATATTTAAGTTAAAGAGTAACTTTTAACGATTTATTTTAAGGTAAATTAAAAAGATTTATAGATTAATATATCCTAAAACTATGTTAAAGTTATTAAAACGTATTATTTTTGTTTTTTGCAGCTTTGATAAGGTTTCAGCTAAAGTGGAGTTGTGGTAAGAATGTAAAAAAGGTAATAAAAGTACAGATAGTACTAAAAACATTCATTAAATTCATAAACATGTATTCTTTATTCGGATTGGATATTTATTTAAAAACAATAAACATTCCTTACTGTCTCTAGGTTTGCAAATCAGACTTTGCCTCTCTCTAGTGCTGGAAAACGTATGAAATGGTTTGTGGATGAGCGGCGTGTATCGATGACTTCAGCACCGATGGCACGTGATGGGCGACCAAAGTGGGAGCGGGAGCGGCGTGAACAACGTGTGCGACTGGCGCGTGATGGACCAACGTGGGTGTGGCATAGCTTCTGACCACCACAGCTGGTTGAACCGCCCGAAGCTTGGGTGTTAGTAGGGTTTGTTTTGGTTTTTTCAAAACAATCGCAGCTGGCACGGGAGCAACACGAACGGCAGCAACTGGAACAACAGCATTAAGTGGTTCACGTCGCACTACCGCACTGAATCCACGCTCTGCATCCGCCGTGTAGTCCACAATGCGTCGGTAGCCATCGGCATCGTTCAGTGAGTATTGTCCCTGCACCACGTCGCCGTCTCGGGATTCCTTCTGGGACTTGACATCGCCACTTACTGCGTCTGCCACATCGTAACCAAAGTCATATCGAGGATGTGCATCATAGGAGTCCTCACTGTGCGGAGACTTACTGGGCAGCAGACCACCGCTGGCCACAGCAACGAATGCCACACACAAAAAAACCTGTTAATTAATGACAAAATTACTCTAATTAATGTTTTTTTTTTGGGGAAAACTTAATTCTCACCTTGTAGAACATAACTAAAGCGATTTAAGAGACACTTCCCAGACGATAGCTGAAGCAATACGAGTACCCTTCAGATTGAATCAGACCCTTTTATATAGGGCACTGTGCAGTAAGTCAATGCCACCGTCAGTGTGTCCCATACCTGTTACTGTCCTGTGGCAAGGTCATGTCGGACCTCCTCAGACGTGCACTAATTGAAGACGATTCCAACTAGTTTATCAGACATCGACAGGTTTTTAAAAATATCATCAGGTCTTGTAATTGACTTTTGCATGCTGTGACCAGTTAAAACATGCATCTGTCATACTGCAACAAGTTATGCAGTTCAAAATAAATGCACTTTAAGCGACACGTTTTGAAATTTTAAATATTTATACTTGTTATTAATTGATTTACAGCTACATATGCAAATAAACAAGCTATACGCTTTAAGGACAAGATTGGATTATACCCAAGTTCCGGCTTTAACCACATTTGTTATAAGTTATCAGTTACAACAATTTATTGACAATATATTTTACAATTACGCTTACAATATTGACGCTCTAGATTTCTAACAATTCGGAGCATGGCAAATTGAATTTGGACTGACCCTAAAAGTATACACTGTTATTTTATAAACTTATTTTCCCCATAGATGGCGCACGTAAGCACAGCAAAATTTATATCAGCAAAAATTCGTAGAATGGTTAACACTTCAACGAATAATACTGTCCACGCTTGTGACTAAACCGCAAAAGCATACAAACAGTGGAGTAACTAGTATGAATAGCTTGTATAAAAATAAATATTAAAAAAAAAAACAAAATTAAACTCAATAGGAAAACACTTTATTTTAAAGCTATGAAAAGAGAAACACGTACTAACAATATTTATTAGTTAGGATATACTTTTAAGTCTTAGACGTTTAAGCTCCAGCTTTTGCAAAACACAGAAATAATTGCTTAATTACGGTATTCATATTTCGAACGGATTGTTCATACATTTTATATTTATGCACATTCAGATACTTTTTAAAATGCATAAAATATAATTTTTCGTAAATTTCTATTCAAAACTTTTAATTTTTTTCACAAATTAGTTTTAGGGGAGTTTTTTTTTAATTTATTACCTAACTAAACCGTTAATACTTGAATCGCAAGACCTTTAGGATTGCTGGCTTGTCAACACTTTTTATCCGACAATTCAATTTGTATAACAACACAATCTTCTTGAATTTGGTGAGCATCTGTACAAATTTGGCGACTGAATACAGCATAAAGACATATGGAACATGAATTGTATCCCTTCTGTGCAGCTGTCTTTAAACTGACAGACTCTATGTTCCTTCTAAACATAGGGGTTGTATGTAGATCCAATCGGCGTCGTTACTTAACCATCTCGTCTCCCATTGGCTGGTTTCATTTGAGCAACGGATAAGAGCTGCGCATCTAGTTGTCTCGCTCTAACTTTATCCGCGTGCAAAATGAAAGAAACATTCAAGAGTTTTTCCTGCCGTTAAAGTCGCCGGCATTACGAAACGAGTGTCTCAAAAACTGAACCATTGCATACATTTGCATAACAATAAAGCCAAGGTCAATGGCTTAGAAATTTATGAGCTATGTAAACAATCGAATAAATGAATTTTGTAACTTATAACATTTGCACCATTTTATGAATATGTAATTTATAAGTTTGCTGTTTTTCCTTTTTCATACGACTATCAAAATAAGAAACAAAGGGCAAAATTCTGTACCCTTGGGCATGAAAAGTTCGATAAACAACCATTTTGCAATATGTGATAAGATAAGGTTACTTATTTATACTTGTGGCTCTAACTATCTAAACATATATAACGAATTTATCAATATAAACAGTTGTAATATGTGTACATTAGTATACGGACACTTCAATTAAGCCATGTCTATAACTATATTTAGATATAGATATATGATATATATTTTATTTATTTTGTATACCTCTAAATTGTTTATATATTTTCTGGTTAAACTTTATTGTAAAATGTCTGTTGTTTGTACACTAAAACTTTTTAAACACTTCATTGTATGCATGTATCTAACCGCTACAGTTTCATGTATTAATACATCAGATACATCAGCTAATTAAGAATACAAAGTACTGGTATTCACACTGTAACATCTATCAATCATTTCCAAAGGGTGTCATATATCTTTGGTTCACGAAAAACTCGTCTGCATTCTAAGGAGATTTACTTGTGATGAATTCAAGTCGTAATTACATATTTTGTTTGTCCAAATTAGTGACCAGAAATAAGCTTAAAATCATATTAATAAAAAAGTAAGAACAATGAGGTCAGGTCGTCTGGTCGACCTGTAATTATGTATTCAATTAAAGGAGCTAAGCTTTAGCCCAGTTAACAAATTTGGCGACAGGCTGCGTCTGGGCTTTAATTGTGCGGTCTGTCTCCGGTTTCGTCTTCCCCTCCGTTCCGTTTTGACGAGTGCAACAGGCAGTGGAAGCAACAGTTAACTGTAGAATCTGATAAGCACTGAACAATTAATTAATCATTACAGAATTGAAAAGAACCAACAAAAGTCAAAAGCTGCGCACAACAACAACACGAAAATGGCACAAATATCGATTTACCAAAAGTACAAAAAAATAATAATAATGATATTACCAAGAATGAAAAAAAAAACTACAAAAAAGACCGCCGAATGGTTTGGACATCGACGTGGACATGGATATGGCTATGGAGTGGGAATGGACTGAGTTTGGGTTGGACTGGGAGCTGTGACAGTCGGCGCCAAGCAATCCATCAATTTGTGCAGCGCCAATTACGCCTGTTACCGTTACTCGTCACGTCCCCTCCCCTTTCCCCTTCCCCCCTAGCGCATGGCCAGCTGCCGTTTTGTGAGGGGTTTACCCAGGAGGGTTGCAGGGGAAACTTACAATAACTTTGAAAGTCGCTTTATAACTCCACGGCGTCTCATCTACTGGCGTCAAACTCTGGTCACTTTTTCCAGCTGTTGTTGTTGTTGTTGCTT
This sequence comes from Drosophila dunni, assembly GCA_018152125.1. NCBI lineage: Eukaryota > Metazoa > Arthropoda > Insecta > Diptera > Drosophilidae > Drosophila > Drosophila dunni. Next base: position 15,978,466 of record JAECXC010001917.1, on the reverse strand, counting down.
CTACAATTGTAATTAGTTTAGACGACAATTCAGTCGATCGACGTCTGTCCATTGACGCCTTCTTAAGTAGCCAAATCACATCCATATGTCATACTTCCGACGGCCCCAGTAGCACTTACAGACATTAATGATGTCTTGAGTTACCTGTGTGACTACAGTGCTCCCCTTCCACTCTAAATATTGTATAAGTGGTCTAAAGCCTGAGAAGCATTAAACGAAGTCAAGCTGACCCAGTTATTGTGTCCTTTTTAATACATATCCAGGGTACATATCGAATAAAAAACACAGTAAGACTTAAAGAGGGAAGAATTGCAAAAATGGCTGCAGCCGCCATTTTGAAGAGGTCAATGATGGAATCAAATGCTGCTGTACCGATCTGAACTACAGAGAAACTTTTGTTAAGGGTTTTAACAAATAATACTTTATTTTAAAAATATGTATTCTGTTTAATAATAGTTAAGATAACACATTTGAACGGAGTTAAAATAAAATAAATATTAAATAAAAAATCTCTATCTTTATAGGTAAACTTAATATTAGAAACTAATAATATTTTATTGTATAATATGCAATAATCAAAATATTCCATATTTATTTATATTTATAATTCAAAATGTATAATTACGACACTATATATGTAGTTTATTTGCTCTATTCTAAGTTGGAAATACTTTAAGAATCGTTTTCTCACAAGAATATGACTTACAGTTTATGAATTAAATTTTTATTTGTACCTATTATTTTACCTATTTAATTGCAATAGTTATAATTTAAGATCTAATAATATCCAGGAGTCATAGTTCGCCATTTTTTCAACAAACCAGAATGTGAGTTAAACTAATTTAGTTATTTGCCCGAATTCGAATATTCAACCCATTAATAATACAATATAAACCTATATACCTAGTATAAATTCAGTTTTTAATAAGTCCACGTAATCTACTAGAGATTAATTTAATACTTCTCCTTTATTAAAGTGATTTCATGTATATTTAGTTAATGTTAACTTAATCAACATAAACAAAATGATTTAAAAAGGTAATCAATTCAAGTATCAATATTCTAACTTAAGTATAATTTTTATTGAGTGCATATAAAGTCAATCGCCAATTTAGACTACAGTTAATTAGTATATGGTATTTTATTATAAGCTTCTATTTGGATGTTTAAGGGATACTGTAACGTCTAAGTTGAAAACTTTTGTTTGAAACCAACATAAATGCAGATAACATAATAAACTCATTCCGAGGGATATGGAATACACATGTAACATAGGTGGGAAATGGGATCGCTTGGAAGCTGAAGTACAAAAACACACACATCCTGTTAGTATTAATTGCTGCTGTCCGAAAATATAACAAATCACCTTGGAGCGCTGCCCAAAGACCCAAAAGGACTAGTGGTTGGTATAGCAGTGGGAATGGGAAGTGGATTGGGATTGGGAATGGGACTGGATTGAGTTTTGGGCACGGCCAGTAAAACCACCAACTACGAGTACACGACAAAAAGTTGTGAAAATGTCAATCAACTTGTATACAAAACCAAAAAAAGAAAAAAGAAGTGAAATACACAAGAAACACAAAAGTTTTCCAGACTGAAGGACTGACTGTCGCACAGACGGACAGACAGACAGACTGACAGACAGCCAAAGATGATGCATTGTGCGTGAAAGGTGCAATGCCGGTTCGGGGCATAAAGATATCTCAATGTTGTATCTCTATCTGGACAGTGTGACAGACTCGTAGGGGGCGCCTACGAATTGCATCCCACTGAGTCAGTCTCCGTCACCGACTCACTCTTTGCATCCAAGTCGCAGTCGAAGTCAAGCGACGACGATTTAAATTCCGCAGTAACCAAACATAGATGGGCTGTCATATGTGTACATATGACGAGGACGATTGACAGCTGCACAGTTGGCACATCCCGTTGTAGAGCTTCAGTGCCCGAAAAATTGTGGACAGTACCTGCAACTGTCAATTCATTTGGGAATTTGTGTAGGTGCGAAAAACGCAAAAATAACAAAACGTGCCAAAAGTATCAAAAACTGAAACACACATGCACACTTACACACACAGACACACGCACACTTTTTAGTTTTCAGTTAAATAAGACATGAACATGGGCGTAACTCTAATATCAGCATTTGCCCAGGGACCAGACCGGACCGGCAAAACAAGCAAAAACAAGAACGGAATATAAAACTCAACACTAAATGAAAACAGCAAACTGCCAAAACCGGTAATGACTAACCCCCGAACCGGGGCCCACTGATAAGAATCCTAGCGTGCTTCAACTACACAAGTGCAAGCGGTCGAACACTAGTGTCAGCGCACAACGGCAGCACAAGTGCGAGCGAGACAACAGCTGCTGCTGGCATGCGCTAGGCGTGGCCTGTGCTGCCTGCTGTCTGCTGCTGTCGCCTCTGTGCGCGCTGCCTTGGGTTGGCTGTCCCCGTCCAGCAATCAGTCACGACTTGGTTAGCGCGCATGCAGCACGAAGTTCGATAGTCGTCGCGTTCCCAAAGCAGATTCCGTCGGAACTGTAAACTCTAAACTGTAAACTGTGAAACTGAAGAAACTGTTATTCTTGAACTGTAATGGCGTGTCTCCCTCCTGTACAACTGTAACTGTTTGTGTCAGTGTGCCCAAGTGTTTAAGCAATCAAAAATTAATCGCGAGTTTTAATCAAATCAAAATCAATACTTATTGCTGCTGCGGGAGCAGACAGTGCTGCACAAAATACTTATTTTGCAAAAAGTTAGTGTACAAAAAATAAACAAAATATGTTGCCTAACTGTACAATTGTCAAAATTTAAATATATTGCCTCAAATAGTTGATATTTTAAGTAAATTAGCGGAGAATTTATCGTTTTGAAAAGAACATTGGTACCAAATGAAGATGTCTTTCTTGAACTAAGCAATTAAACATTTTAAGAGACTTTTTCCGACCCTAAGAAATAGATTTGATATAAAATATATTAATATAACTATTTTGCTGATCAGAAAAACTAAAATATTATTTGAAAAAATCAGTATTCCAAATTTGTTTAAACAAAAACCAAAGAATCTCCAACTTCTAACATATTTTTTTGATAGATTTTAGGTTGGGATCCTCGAAAAACTTTTGCTCTGTAATATTATGCAAACACTTCCTATATTAACTACATAATCTGTTAATAAAACAAACTAGTCTTATATAAAGTCAAATATTTTAGGCAATATAATAAATTTTTTACATACAAAAGATCACATCTTAGGCAATTTTTCACTTGTTGTAGGCAATTAAATTTTTTGAGTGCAGTTTGGCATACAATATGATGGACGTTAGCAGCATGTACGGCAACCATCCGCATCATCATCCACATGCCGCTGCTACGGCCTACGACGGCTATGGCAGCAACTACTTTCCCTCGCCGACCCACCATCTTCAGCAGCAGCAGCAGCTGCAGCAGCAACAGCAGCAGCATCAACAACACCAACAGCAACAACAACAGCAGCAGCACCAACAGCAGCAATTGCAGCAACAGCAACAATTGACCTACAATGGCTACGACAGCAACTCACCGAACTACTATCAACAGCAGCAACAGCTAACACCGCCACCAGCACAACAACACCAGCTGCAACATCCACTTGCGCAGCAACAACAACAACAGCAGCAACATCAACTCTACCCCCATTCGCATCTGTTCAGTCCCAGTGCCGCGGAGTATGGCATAACCACCACAGCCAGTGGAGGAGCAGCTGCCAATAGTACACCACTGCATCCCAGTAGTCACTCGCCCGCCGATTCCTACTACGAGAGTGACTCGGTGCATTCGTATTATGCAACAGCAGCGGTGGCAACAGTGCCGCCACCCGCCAACAATTCTCCCGTAACAGCAGCCAATGCCACGCAACAACAACAGCAACAACAACAGCAACAACAGCAGCAGCAGCAGGTGACAATGGATGCGCATGCGCCCATCATCAGCTCCGAGAATGGCATGATGTACACAAATCTGGACTGCTTGTATTCACCGAGTGTGGCACAACAGGCGCAGACGCAACCCCTTGGCTATGGCGCCCAAATGGAGGAGAAATACGCTGCGGTTTTGCATGCCGGCTATGCGGCAGCAGCACCACCCGGACTGTTGCTGGAGGAACAGGATCCAATGATGCAACAGACAACATCACAAATGTGGCATCATCACCAGCACATGGCTGGTGGTTACACCTTGGATGCGGGTATTGCCATGGACTATCCACACGCCCACTTGCATCACACTCTTAGTCATGGGCATTTGGCCAGTTTGACTACCAGCGCACAACACGCACAGCAGCACCAACAACAGCAGCAGCAGCAACAACAACAGCAGCAGCAGCAACAGACTGGCAGCAATCAGGTGGTGCCACAACACGCACTATCACCCAACGGTTCGAGCACTTGCATGAGCATGAACCGCAATCAACGTGGTGGTGGTGTCACCTCACCTGGCAGCTCCACCTCATCCTCAACAGCATCTGCGTCCGCCGGCAACAACTCGACGCATCAAACGAGCTCACAATCAAAATCACCAAATCAAGCGACCAACATTCCAACCTACAAATGGATGCAGCTCAAGCGGAATGTTCCCAAGCCACAAGGTGAGTTTACAATTATCACGATTATAGACTATAGGCTATAACCTATATAATTTTTGTACAATAGAAGTATAAAATTCATTGAGAACCTTAGTTCATTTCAAGAAGATTATAGAACAAATGCCCCCTAAAGTTCAAGCTTGTTAAAAGCTCAATAAAAGTTCAAATTAATAAAACTTTAGCGTCTAACTGGCAATTAATCATATCGACACTTTATTCAAATTCCAACGTAATATTTTGTAAAACTTATATCATCGATTTCATATTGTCTGCCATGTGAGATATGTTGGTGGCAATTATAAAATAGTTTTGCCATTTCTATGATCACATAAGACCATTAAGCAAAGTCAATTTAGACGCTCGCAGCAATAGATCACAGAGCTAACCAAATGAATAAAAATATATTTTAAACCAGTTGAACAACATAGTATTAGTATATACTTATGATTATGACGCGAAAAGAGGTAAAAAGCAAAATAAAATTCAAAATCCAAATCAGAAATGAAAAAGGGAAAAAAGAAAAGGCAAATAAAATGAAACGATGACTTTCAAAACTGATTGACAGTCCAGATATACGAACAACCCAGGCCCAAGTGCGTCAGACGTCCAACCGAGGGCATGTCACCTAAAAATAAGAATGTCTCTTCAAATGCCAAAGATTTCGCTTGCCATTCTCTCTCTCTCTCCTTCCCTCTCTCTCGCCCTCCGCCTCTCTTTCTCTCATAAGTTTTAGCCGTTTCCCCTCTGCCTTTTGGCATATTTCTTGCATATTTCAGATAATTTTGTCAATGCTGTGCAGTCAGTCAGGTTGTCACTTGTCAGTGCGTTGAGAAGTTTTGTATCTTGGAATTAGCCAGCTAAGAAAATACGCAACGATGATAAACTGAAATATAATGATAAATGGTGTCTCTCGCGGCGCTATTAAGAATTATTTGAAAGGAATTTATAGAATAGGTAATGGCTAATAGGAAAGACAATAGTGTTAACAGGAGTATTAACTGATCACTAAATAAATAAGCTATAAGGGATAACAATTAGTGAAAGAATCTCTAGTCAGATATAAAATAGTTATAGTATAAAGTATTAAGTGCCAAGTATTACCTATAGAAATAAAGACTTTAACTCATCAGTAATTGGTGATCTACTAGTACATCACTATGTAAGTTCATGAATCACCGCTCAGAAGCTCAACCTGTTGGCCAATTTGATGTGACAGGCTTATTTGACTTCCAGAAACTAGTTAATGCACTTTACCTGTTGCAGCCACAGTCTAGAACAGGCAACAGCAACCGCATCAGTTTGATCAGATATAAAGCATCAGGGGCTACAAGCACACACCACTTACAGCATGAATAACGTAATCCCCCCGGCTACACCAATAATCATACAAATATTTGCTTATTAATGCTGAAAAGTGTCATTTACATGCATCGTTTTCAATTAAACGACGCCCCAAAGATCTCTGCACGCGCCGCACCCAAAAACCCAGACTCCAACCTAAAGCCAAAGGCAAAAGCTCATGATCGTGATCATAATGATTATGACAATGACGTGTGCAAGTGGAACTGAAGCGGGAATGGGAACGATACTCGGTTCGAACCCAAATCCGAAGCGGGCGCTTAAACGTCTCTCGGCCACAAGTCAAACAAACAATTAAAGCGTGCAAGAGCCCCAAGAAAAGAAAATGAAAAACAAAAAAAAAGTATACAAAAAAAGAAAAGATATAATAATAATAATGAAATAAAAAAATTTGTATGAAAGAAATGCAGTGCGGTTGAAGAATGAAACGAGATGGAGCAATGCGTCTGAGTATTGCAGTTGTTGTCACTGAATGTTGGATGCTGGATGCCGATCTGGAAGTCAACTTGGCTGTCAGAAAAAATGATTATTTAAATAAGAGTTCTTGTTTGAGCTCCACTGCAACCGAACTGTCACTGAGTCCATGAGTCCAAGCTCATAAGATCTGGACAGAGATGCAGATTGTTGGCAGGGGGACAGAGAGGGAAATCACCAACTGAGACAGTCTTTGGGTTCTGGTTGTGGTTCTGGTTCAGACTGAGAATCCAACTCCGACTCAGACTCTGGCTGTGCCTCTGTGCTCCAACTCCATCTGTCATGTCATCCATTTTTTAGCCAGGGAAACAGCATAATCAGCAATCATGGTTATAAATGGTAGCATTCGACATATTGGCATTCACGCACAGCAGAAGCTCATGTCTAAAATACCTGCACACGGGGTACACACACACACACGCGCACACTAACACACTCTTACCCGCATTCATTGCATTCAATTCAATGTGCTCTAATGTGTTAATCAGCATTTTTCAATAACCAGACCAGATTGAAGTGGAAAAACATGACATGGCTTCCAAAATGGAAAAACTTCTCCAGCTGCGAACACGAAAAGAGAAAGATTAATTGAAATCTGTGCAAAGGGTTTTGCCAGTGACAAACACAGAGACAGCGAATTGGCACTAGAGACATAGCGCTCAAATTAGAGATACAAATCAGTATTAGCTCGATGAGTAATTAGAAAAATTGCTTCGACTACAGCTAGAATTGATTAAGAACTTGGACTTGCGCTACTTGCTAATTAAAATCTCCAAGGAATATAGAATAGTTATAACAGCCAGTAATACTTATGGTACCATCCAAAGATTTTTATTTTGAACAGTTTTTTTTGGCAGATAGTATTATATTTTAGTATTTTTCTCATAAGTTAAAAATATTAAAATATTTGTGAGTATTTAAAAAAAAAACCTTTAAGTAATCAGATAATACTGAAAATTCTTTTCTAACGCTTAAAGACAATTAATATACAACAAAATTTTTTTTAAAAATATTTAAAGTAAATTTCTGATCTCATTTTAAATATTTGTCTCGTTAATTTAAAATATACATAATTTTAACTAATAAATCTATATCAAAAATTAATTTTTTAGTGCTTAACTACAACAGACAGTTCCAGTTTTCACTAACAACAAACCATAAAACACTAATGCTTACTAAGCTCCTATGCTCCCTATTAAGTTATAATTGCCTACTTTCCACTACTATGCCCCGCCCCTCTTTTTACACAACTCAATACTCATTGATTGAGAGTTTTGTCACCCATTTTATGAGTGCACTTATCGTCTACTCGTATAGCCCTAAATCATACTCCACACTACTATTTGTTAGCGTTTATTGGCCTTTATTTTTTATTTTATTTAGTATTTTTTTTATGAGCAACCATAATTGAAAACTGTCCACCGTCTTGTGGCATAACAATTTAATTAATACGTGTACTCCGAGTCGGGGACTGAATGTCGTGCCTCGTTTAGAGAGCCATCTAAGTGGGAGTAGTAGTAGTAGTAGTAGTAGTAGTAGTGTTGGGTTCGGTTCGTGTTTTATTGTTTTTTAAACGATCTACCACTTTGTCGCAGCATTTCCCCCTTTTGAAAGAGGAAGAGGGGGAGAAAAGACTCCAGGCACGCAAACTATGCCAAATGAAATAATTTGAAATATGAATAGAGCTCAAAATAGTGAACGAAAATGAAACCTAACATGAAAATTAACATAACTGTCGGTTCAGTTAGTAGTGGACTTTGGGCAACAAACTAGCGAAAGGTGTTAGGAGAGGCAAGAACTAGGGTCTAGGGGAAGGGAACAGAGGGGTAAGGGTACCAGGGACAGGTTGGGCATTTCGCTTGGCGTATTCAACATTTATTTGATGTGATGTTTTGATATTTCTTGACACCAACACGCGAAGCAGCACCACCGAATGTGCCACAGTGAAATGAATTAATTACGTGCATTTCAAAACAAAACAAAAAACGAAAAAAAAACAAAAAAAAAAAAGAAAGAAAGGAGAAAAAAAGAACTCTATAAAGAGGCGAGTAAAACAAAAGGGGATAAAAAGGCAGACTATTTAAACGAAATGATATTGTGGATAGAAAAGTGACCACCAGGAATTTGAGATAAGATCAAACGCTCAGCCAGAACCGTACCGAACCAAACGCAGACAGAGACAGTCAGCTACAGCGACTGAGACGGAGGTGAAGGTGGAGGTGGAGGCGGTAGCGGAGACCCGCCCGCCTGTCTGTCACCGTACGTCACAATGTTTAGTTGGATCATTCTCGGACCTCAAAAAAAAGGGCCAAAAACTGAAAACCAACAAAATATTGTACGCGGCATGTGTCGTGACAAATTTTGTTCACTCGCGCGCTTTGAGCCAACATTTTTGGAAAGCATGTTATTAAATTTCTATCGAAAGGCCAAGGGGTTAAGGGGCTACAGGGTCAGGGGTCAGGCCTCAGCTATACACCTTCAACTTGCAGCCAAACGGTGAATTCTTCTAGCCAGATTGAAATCGATTTGTAAACTGATAAATACCGCAGTACTTACATTAATTACCACTTAAGAACGCGGTATCACTCAAGTATCAGTAAAATCGCTACTCTCTTTTTGGGTCGAAACTTGTCTGCGACACTTTACACACCTCAAATGTCATGTCAGTTCTCATGTATGTATAGATACACTGAACGAAAAAGCTGTACTGAAATGTGAGCGGGAGTTTTGGCTTATAATTTGAACTTTTTAGGTAAAAAAGTGGTTTAGTTTTATCTGAATATTTAAAACCCCCTTTGAGAAACCCCAACCTGATTTTGTTCTGTGTATGTCTGTATAACTGAAAGATCATAACAACATAAGAAGCGCATTAGCGGACTGCGTGACAGGCCAAAACTGATATCCGCAACAGGGCGACTCGCCCTCGAGAGTAGAGAATAGCAAGTGCTACTGCCCCTGTATCTCCTCCTGCTACTGACCCACCCGTTAAAGGATACTCAAGGGTGCGCTCGTCTTGTTATGTAATATTAGCCATAAAGTAAGTCATAGCCTGAACTACTTTCAGTTGATTTTGGCCACTGACTGTTTGCCTTTCTGGACATTTCGTGCAAACATTGCGCCAAAAACGAGGATATCTTATCTTTTGTTTGCATTCGCATAAAGTTCCTTTTCAGCCCAGAGCGTGGACTGAGACAGTGGCGTCTGCTCGACTGCCTTTAATACTTTTCAAGTGTATAATTTACTAAATTATATAAGTATCCAGTTACGTGCCCAACACCAAGCAGCAGCAAAAGATACCCCGATAAAAACACAACTCAATATCTGCCTAACAAAATTGCACAAAATCATGCTACTCATAGTTATGCCTAAGTACCCTGTATATATGCGTGGGGGTGTGTATAAACATCGACGGAAACTGATAAGAAACGACCTCATGTACTTCACACGCCAAATTCATTTCTAGATATACAAATTGTGCCTCCAATTGTTATTTATAATTAAATGTTTTGTATTTTGGACTAGAAGATAATTCAACGGGTTGGAAGGCACTAAGTGTTTCTTAAACCTGGAAGTTCCTTCGGGAACTCAAAAAACTGATTATTTAAAAACTCGGCCAAACTGCTTTATTCCTTTGAAGCTCTGTCATGATTTGATTGTATTGCCACTGGTTTTTGTTGTGCCCTATTGCCAAACTTTAAAGTTACTACACACAAGTATCCAAATGGCATTTCGATGTAAGTCGAAATAAAAACCTGACAAATCAAAGAAATAACAAAACACTTTCCGTAACTCGCATAATGAATCATTTGTGGTAACAAACAGTAGTCGACTAACAATTTAAGCTGCTCACAATTTTGATTATTTGCGCTTAAAGACAATAGCGTATAGAGAGAGAACTGGTTCGATATACCTGATATACATATAACTGAAGTATACAGGTATATAGTGCAACAAGAACAATAGAGCGACACTCCGAACTCTAGCGGCGCTCTTTGGTGTAGTCTGGTGTTGGGTGTATGGTGTATGGCTCTCCAAAACGCACACACGTATTTAGCCAATGATCTGCGAATCAAAGAAGCCGCCATCGAAGCTATTGGACATGTCTCCTCCAATTCCCGTATAGCTCCACAATTGTCTCTCGTTAGGCGCGCCAAACATGTGAAGGTGATTTCATGCTCAAGCTCCGAAATTCCCAAAGACCGCACACCTACACCGGAGAGGGGTGTGCGGTGTACTGTCTGTGTGTGTGTGGTGTACAGTGCGCCGAACGGCAGCAAACGGTTTCAGCAGATAAAAGTTAAACGAAAGCTGTCAATTTGAAGTTTCTTTGTTTGGATTTTATCATTGTTTAACTATTTCTGTTGCCATACCCTGTAAAGCAGATAATAGAGAAATGCGTAGGGCTTTTTACCTACACATTTTTAAAGGTAAACGTCTCTTAGAAAGGCTACGTACAGGGTACTTTTTAGTCACGACACTAAATACAAGTGCACACTTGTTTGATTTTATTTATATCAATTGTGAAATGGCGATATCGAACGCATTACAGAAGTGTCACCATGATCCGTTGCGTAGCACTAGGTAATGCCCATTGCCCCCGCAGCTCCCCAGTTCCCCCTGAGTTCCTCACTGTGATAAGAACAATGGACACCGCTTGACGCCAGTGGGCTTTAAAGTGGACATTCTAGTGGGCTCTGGTATTAGGGTTGTACGCTTGAACTTCAACTTGGGTTGCGACACGCTCCACTTGATTCACAATTTTGGATTGAAGCTAATTGATGGATCTATCTAAAAGGTGTTGCCCCGCTATATTAAAGTATTAAATGAATGGCACTCGATTGTCTTAGTGCGACAACAAAGATTTACATTTAGAAAAGATCGATCTAAAATACGTACCTACAAAAGTTATGAATAAAACCCCTATAATATCAAGTGAGCCGATAGAGGAAGAAGTATTTTCATTATGCTTTGATTAGGTGTAGGAATTACTTGCTCTATGGGATTACTTGATTAATGGTGAGTGTACGTTTGTTGGATTGGTAATCCGTATCCATTAAAAATCCACTTAGAGATCCACTTGGAGGCACGTCTACTAGCTTGCCACAATATATTATGACATGAGCTTTCATTGAGTAGACTTGAAATCGTCTCCGAGTTGGCGGATAATGATAATTACCTCAAGTAGTTGCTAGCTAGCCAGATAATGGCAAATATTTTAGATTAAACATATCGAAATTTTCTTTTTATAGCCAACAATTGACAGAATTCACAAGAAAAATTCTATATTCGATTTCTATTAATACTATTCGAAATTGACTAGTTAAAGTTACGGTAGTGTGTGTGTGTGTGTGTGTGTGTGTGAGACACAGCTGCTTGCCAGTGTGTGAGTGTGAGTGTGTGTTGTGTTAATTCAATTCAATGGCAGAAAAAAAAGAAGTAAAATCTTAATTCGAATAATACATTCTGACAACATGACGGATCACCAACGAAAATGCAGAGGCACACACACACATGCACGCACACTCGCACACACACACATAAATAGTAGATGCCCATAGTTTCCCTTTTTTGTTATATATGCGTATATATATGTTTTTGCCACAACCCAAAAGAACTCTAGTTGTACATAGAAATAAGGGTGTACGATAAAAGCCAAGAAAAAATGGCTGCCAATGCCAAATGTGGGTTGACAAGCATACATACATATCTGTGTGTATGTGTGCGTGTGTGCGTGCGTGTGTGTCTGTGTTTGTGCGTGCCAATGGCTGACAGTCAACACTTTCAATGCTCCAAATTGAAATCCACTTGACACAACGCTCCCCGCCCCGCCACTCCACTCCCCTTCCCATCCACCGTCTTTAGCCCTCAACGTCAGCGTCTTTTGACGATTTAATTCAATTAATGCTTCATTCGTGTGAGCTTTTGGCATACGACGAAAATTGATTCACAACACACACTTACACACACTCGCACACACTCGCACACACGCTCACTACATAGGCTGTCTGTAAGTATTTGCAAATTAAAATGTCAACAAAAACAAATTTGAAAACATTTTGCGACTAAAACGTAAAACGTGAAGCCGCAGACGACACAAATTCGAATCGCGTTTTATTTCTTTTCTTTTCCTTTCCTTTTTTTCGTCTTGTGCCATGTCCTTTGGCAATTTTGCTGGGCTTTAAAATATTCGACAATGATGCTAATGTCATCATCAATCTTCGTGCGAAAATTCAGCAATGCAGAAAGACACATAGAAGCGAGCCAGAGCGAGTAAGATAGAGAGTGAGAGAGAAAGTGACAGCGACAGTTGTGTGTAGGAAGCAAGGCCTTCAATACTTATTAGCCAATGTGGAAAAATTCGATACACAGAGGGAAATAGTCCCGTTTTTAGGAAATCACACCCACAAATTTTTACGAATTTTTAAAAGTTGGAATTCTTGGTGTAAAAATATATTTCAACTTTTGAGAAACTATAAAAATATTTCAAAGAAAATGTTAAACAATATTTCCAATTTGATCTTTCAATTAGAAAATTTAAGATACATAGAAATTGTAATAACACTTATGAGCCTTCCCTTATTGATCCAAAAAATGGTATCTTAAGTTAAAATGTTATTGAAAATTAATTGATTAATTATCCAAAACTTATACTTCAACAACATAAACTAAAATTCAGTATTTTTTTATATTTTGCAACATCTTTTCTCACTGTGTACCATAGGCTGACTTTCTGCTCTTGGTGCCCACACTCGCACAATTTTCATTAGACAAATTAACAGCAATTTTGCTGACTTTGGACTGTGACTGGTGGCTCAAAGATAGGCAGAGTGGGAGGTGGAGGGAAGGGGGATAAGGAAAGTCTGCCGACAAGTGGCATTAGCTATACTGGCAGCTTGACTTGTTTACATGAGATAATTTCAATATAATAAATCATTTTTAGCCTGGCTGCTACCACAAAACGGGCATTTTCTTAAAATTGTCGAATGTATCCAAAAGTGTCTGAAGTAAATGCAGAAAAACTAGAACAGCTTAAATTGGCCTTGGATTTGGACTGTCAACCGAAAAAGAGTTACGAGTTCGCCTTGGTCTCACCGCAAAGTCCTCAAAAAACCTTATGACTCAACTGGTATAGCTTGAAATCAAACACTTTATAGAGAGGATTACTAGCACTAGAAATGATGATTCATTTTATATCTTTACGTGATTCACTTTAAGCAATCAATTAGTTTTAGCCCAATATCAACAAATTAAAATTTATTTATTATTTTTAGCATATTGGTCTATTATTAGAGTGTCAAGAGATTAGATATTATTAAGTTTACAATACAGCTTTGATATAAAATATTATTAATTTTTAAAGATCTAAACTTTGTGGTTTAATAAACTTTTTTAAGTCTTTAGCCTTTAAACTAGTGCCTAAACTTAATAGCTTCATTAGCTTTCTTTCATATAACAAAAATATGGGTCTTTTATTATTCCGATACGGGTTATATCACTCACATTCAGACAACAGCTTATCAAAGTACGACAAACCAAATAATGTTCCAATTCTCAGGCTACTGGAATTCGATTTTAGTAATCTTTGAAAACAGTAGCTATTAACGCTTCTACTAAATAAATAAGTGCTTATCTATCAGATCTGTGTAAATATTTAAATTTCGATTTTGGTTTTTGTGTCACTTTCAAAAAGAGCAGGAAAACACACGAAAAAGACAAACAAATATAGTTTTTTTTTCGATAAAAATCTTCAAGTTCTTCCGGCGCGACAGACAACACATATTTAATGGGCTCAAATATGTTGTGTTTAATTTTTTTTTTCATTGGAAAATTTGAAAATGTTTATGAAAGTCTTCGCGTTGAGGTAATGTTTGAGTTTTGGAACTTTACTCTTTGTTAAGCAATTTTCACGTGTGTCCGTTGCACATCGTGACTAATAAGCCACGGGACGTCCATACAGACAAACAACTTTCAATTAATATGAAAAGTTTTGGATATGCTCTCTCTGTGCACAAAGGTGTATGGGGCTTCGAATTGTGCATTTCATGTTCCAAAAATTTCAGAAACTGCAGCATTGCATGACATGTGGAAAGTTCAAGTTGACAGGCAGCAAGCCAATAAAACTGACAGCATAAATGGATTGGATTAGTCGAGTTTTAGTCAAGTCAGCGACGTATTGAAATTACCAAAGAGTAGAAATAGTTTTGTAACCCAAAAAAACATGTGTGTGTGTGTGTGTTTTCCACTAGACACCCCCGCAGTAGGACTGTCACTGACCAAGGGGTTAAATGGTAGATAAGTCAATTAGTCCTGCGAGTCAGCAGGAAGAGAATACTCTGTAAAAAAGGGTAAAGGGGTGACTATTTTACCAAATTTTAACATATATTGTAAGTTAATTAGTTTTCGAGCTAATCCCACCATATTTGCTAAACATTTAGCTCAATGTTATGAGCAAATATTCTGAAAATTTCACCGACATCGCTTCAGAAACACAAAAGTTATGCAGTTGTAAAACAGGACAACTAATTTACAGGGCATTCCGTAGTCGTTTATCAACATTTCTACCTCCCTGATTTGCTTCGGCTTAATTTGGTTTATTTGCTTGACCCTTTACTTATTTGACCAGCGGTCAGCTGTCCACCAAACTGAATCTGACCATCTGCTGACTCGACAAATACAAATTCTTATCAAACGGATATTGCGAAATATTATAGCCAGAATGTCAAATTAGTCGCTGAATGCGACGGCAATTTTGATTTTCACCGACGGCCGGCCATAAATTATATAGTAGTACTTAGTTGGAACACAATTTGAAATCGTTTTACTGCCTAGGTGATCAATCAAATCGTCACTAAAATGATCGTCGAAAATGAAAATAAAGAGGTTTTTGGGTATCAGCATTTATGATTGTGATTAGTCGAAGAACGCTTGGCATATTAATTTGGATAACCAAACATGACATTTGTTGTCTTTATTTTTATACGAGTTGCATTTAAGCAATAATTAAAACAATTTACTTTTAATTGCAATATAATTTTCTATTTGCACACGAATTAAACAACATTATCAACTGAGCCCCAAACCAGACAACAGACAGCAGACATCAGACATGAAACTATAGACACCAGAAGACCCTCATCGGAGGCTCGTGCAAACCGCGAGCTCGTCTGCCCACTTAATCGCTATCGGCCTCGACAGCTCCGTCCGTCTCTATAATGCCCCAGTCGTGGCATGTGTGGAGAGTGGGGGATATCTGTGTAAAGTGCCACTGGCGCCTACATATCATAGCTCTGATAATATCATACCAAAATGGCCGTCAATTGATCATGACTCACAAATTTCGACTATGCAAAAAAGCACACAAAAAATTTGTAATTTTACTCGAGTTTTTTTTTCAGATTCAAAGTGTGTGTGTTCCCTAGCAGATCTATTGAAGTAATTACCATATGATAGATTGTCCAATCATGATACAGGAAAAGCTATAGAAATTTGTTTTTACTTTATAATAAGTGATTTACACGAGAGTTCCCACGGTATGCACTTCAATAATCGTATAAAAAATTATCTGAATTTTAGACAAACCGGAAAGAAAATTTCAGATGTATAAAAGCTAAAATAAACTTGAAATTGATCGATTGAATTATTAAAAATAAAACCCAATAACTTAAAAAAATAAATAAAACACTTAAAAGAATGATATAGTTTAATCGAGTACAGATTAAATAATTTATAAATAAACTGGCTTTTCTAAGTTTAGTTAAAATCATTTTAAAGACAACTGCCTTACCATAAACCTTTTCATAAACTGTTAAATAAGAACCTACTTTGTTAAACAGTTAAAAACACATTCTATTTACAAATCAAGATTAAAACTAATCCATGTTGATTGTGGGATTAGGTAACACTTGAAAACTTCATTCACTTTCTTTTCTCACGAGAATTGAGTCGAGTTATGCAAAAGTCAACAAATGGAAATGCTTTAAGGCAGCCACTGTAATTAACGCTAGTTGCAATGATATCAAATTACAACCAACTTTGTTGCCATCTAAACGATTGTTGCACGTGCAACTCGATCCACAATGGCAACTCTCAGCTGTTGTTGTTGGTGTTGGTGTTGGCGTTGCAGCAACTTCTGTTCTTGTTTACATTGATTGTCAGCAGTGTCATTTAAGTAAGCGCCATGGTGCCATGCTGCCCTGGCGCTTAGCACCCGCCTCACTCGCCTCCCCCGCGACTTTCCCCGGGCAAACAATACTGGCAGCGGCAACAGCGGAATGGCCTTGTGCATGTGCAGAGGGTGAGTCCCAAAGACACGCACACACAGTGAGAAATACCCGTACACTTAAACGATACTGTCAACAGTACACTGAAGAAAAGACAGGAGTATTTTAATTAATTTCTAATATTTGTTTCCTTAAATGAGTTTCACCCTAAGTTTACTATAATTATGGAGTTCGTCTTCTGTGTACACAAGTAAGAACCGTGAATACTTATAAAACATGTTTAGAATACCTTGAGACCAGTGTTTTTTTGTCTTTAAGCGAGTCTGAACATGTTAAAACAAGTTTTAAATTTGTCATAATAAGCTATAGACTATATTAAAAAGTTTTAAGACACCTTAGGAAAATATATAACAAATTTACACAATTCATATTACAATTTTAAGTTTGCTTAGCTTAAAATCAAGTAAGCAAAAACCATTTATTATATATTTAAACTTCAAGATCATTTGTCACCCAGCAATCAATAAATTTGATGCAAAAATAATTAAATTATTAAAGTTAATTTAAATTTAACAACCTAATTTAAAACCCATTCAAAATGTAGTTAGAAACATGCTCAATGCTTTCGCTCAGTGTACTAAGGCAAGCGGGTGGAGAGGCCGGTAGACTTATGCGGACATGTCAGCGAGCTGGGCATGCATTCAAGTGGAAGCGATCCACCGATAATGCTCTCTAAAACTAATATTACAAAGTTGATATCGTTTGGCGCCGGACGCGAAAGCAAAGGCAGAGGCAGAGGCAGAGGCAAAGGCAAACGCGGACACGGACGCCAGCTAAAGGCGACAGTGCCGCCAACTGGCCGCGACATGTTTGACATGCCGAGCAACACCAGCAGTTGCAGTTGCTCCAAACACACAGCGACAGGCACACACACACACACAGTTGTACACACAGCCGTAACCCACAACGGTATACTTTACATAGCCATTACCCAAAAGCCGGAGCATTGATAATGCGGAATGCGACATTCAGTCGACGTTCGACGCGTTTTTTGTTTGCCTGGAAAATTCAAATGTAGCTCAAGCCACTCACCAATATAATCCTTGGTCTTGTTTTTTGAGACACTCCTGTCACTGTGTGTTTGTGTGTGTATTACGATAGCACTTTTGAGTTGGACTTATAATTTTCCAATACCAATTCCAATTTCAATTGCTACGTCACGTTATCGCGCTACTGTGCAAATTGTGGCACAGTGGCTGCCATCTGTATGCCAATTGGCTACCATAACAGTGGGTGCCATAAATTCATCATTCATTCGCGTGCTCTTGTGTGGACGGCACAATTTATATTTATGATATCATTTAGCTTGATTTATTATCGCCCAAAAAAACTCTGCACAAACCTCAACCGAAAAAATTTACAATCTCCTCGGAAAAAACCAGAAAAAAACTAAAAAAAATAATAAGAGTTACTGAACTTAATAAAAATATAATAAGCACTTGGTTAATAGTGTTGTACTCGATTTGGCTACTTTTCGGCACCTTTTGACTAAACTGTCGTTATTACTACTTAATGCTTATTATTAATTGATTTATGCGAAGGAAACTTCCATTTAGATTTATGACTGTGTGAAAAGGTTTTCTGAAAAGGTTTCCAAAACTTCCTTAACTCAATTGACCCCAGTACAAATAATCTTTTAATCCAATTTATAGCGCTTTTATGGGCTTATAGTGTTTGCTAGTGTTAGTATTGCTTTACCCACTTTGTAAAAGTGTTTTCATTAATTCTATTTAATTTTTAAGAATATTTTAGAAACACTTTCTTTGGTTGGTATTGAAAATTCTATTTCAAACAGTTTTTTAAAGGTTCAAATCCTAGAAATCATTTATTTTTTAACTAGTAAATAATTTTCTACTTATTTCTTAAAATCTACTCTACACGGAAAAGAAAACAGTTTCTGACACGTCCCACAAGATTTTTCTTAACAAAAAGAGGGTTTACCCAAAACAAGTCAAGCCCACAAAATCAAAATGTATATCATAATTCTCGTACCACCCACAATAATAATATGTTGATGTTTTTTTGTGTTTTTTACCTTATTTTTGACAACGAAAAAGTCAATTCCCGCTGTCAGGATAATCCCAATATTTTCAAACAAGCCTATTAGGCACATTAAATCCTTCTATGGAAAAAGGTAGAGATCATTTTCATCATCGTCGGCTTAAAGCCACGGGGCGCATGTCAAATTATGAATAAAATGCAAAATCACGCAAAAGACCAAAAGTCAAAGAAAAAGAAGGAAACGAAAGAAAGAAGGAAAGAAAGAAACCACGATTATGGTTAGGGCAAGCAAGCAAAGAGAGAGGGGGAGGTTCGCTTGGTCTCTCGGGCTCTCACACTGATTAGCTGCGACAGCTAGAGATCAACGCCAGGGGATCACTCAGTCAAGCAAGTCAAATGAAACCACAACAACTGCCAAGACAATTCCTTCCTTTTCTTACCTCTCTTTCTCTTACTCACTCTCTCTCTCTCTTGCTCTTCTCTCTTTTAGCACCGAAACTACCTGCCAACATCAGCAACATGCACGATTACCAGCTCAATGGTCACCTGGACATGTGTCGTGCGGGCAACGTGTCCGGCTCCTCAGCCGTCTTGCCTCTACAGAATCCTCTGCTGCTGTCCAGCAATCCTGGTGCAGTCAGCGCATCCAACGGTCTGGGAGTAGTGCTGTCCACGGGCAATGGTGTTGCTGCTGGTTCGGTTAGCGGGCTCAACAGCTGCAGTCTGACCTCTACCAACAACTCGGGACGCACCAACTTCACCAACAAACAGCTGACGGAACTGGAGAAGGAATTCCACTTCAATCGCTACTTGACACGTGCTCGTCGCATCGAAATCGCCAACACGCTGCAGCTAAATGAAACGCAGGTGGGTCAAAAGTTTAAACAACCGAAGAGATTGAGATAAATTATGAGTTTTTAGTAGCTTAATCAAGGAGAAGCCTAAGCTTCTGAAGCCTTTTTAGTAAAAACCTTCTATCTAAAAATAATTTACAGTGAATCGCTGCTAGTTTCTGTAAAATTTATTCACACTTTAATTTTTTCTTTAATTACAGGTGAAAATATGGTTTCAGAATCGTCGAATGAAGCAGAAGAAACGTGTCAAGGAAGGTCTCATTCCGGCGGACATTCTAACACAGCACAGCGCACCCGTGATAACTGAAAAGCAGCCCCAACAACAGCAACAGCAACACCAGCAGCAACAACAGCAACAAGCTGAACTGAAGGCTTCTGAGTTGGTCAGCAATGAAATGCCAACAGCAACAACAACCGCAGTAGCAGCAGCAGCAGCCGCAGCAGGAACAGCAACAACAACAGCAGCCAAACAGAGTTGAACAATTTGTATTGTTGTAGTTGTTGTTGTTGGCATTGCTGCGATTGTTTTTGTTGCTGTTCTTGTTGTTGTGGTTGTGTTATTGTTGTTTGTTTTAATTTGTTGTTATTATATTTAATTATTGCTGTTGTGTGAAATTGCCAAATGTCGACCGCATTTTGTTGTGATAAATTAATAGAAAAAAAAATATGGCAAAAAATTAACAATTAAATGAAAATGATATAAAAAATATAAATTAATAAAAAATAATATTACGTCATACTTGTAGCCAGTTACTGAATAATTTGAATTGTATTTTGTACAAAACCAGAAATCAAACGTACTAGCATCTGTAGAATCTGGGAACTGTAAATAATACTAATACCAACCGATGATACAGCAACTGAATTCTAGACTAGCATTAACTAAACTCAGGGTTATACATACTAACTACTAACTAACTAAACTAACTAGCTAACTGTAGCACGCGGAGCAATCGACTTTCAACTTAAAGATACAAATACAAATCTGTTCAACTAAATCAAAATCTATTCGAGAACGCTATGATAGTTTCATTATCATAAGCAATAGCACCAGGAGCTATACTATATAAATAAATAAATATATATATTACTACTCGTACATGTATGTAGTATTATTATTATTGTTTTTTAATTTAAGCAAGGCCTTCTACGATACAAGAACAAAAGTTAGTCGTTTTGTGTTCGAACAAATTGGTATTCAGTCTTGATGTATGTATATTTAATCTAGTCCTAACTGTAATATAATTATAACTGTACAACACAAAACCGAAACAGATGAAAATAAATCAATTTATTGAAAAAAATGTTGAAATATGTCAACTTTACCTTAGACAGCGAAAAAACACGCACATTTTTCAGCTAAAAAATTGGAAAACATGGGAAAACAATTTACATTATCATTTGCCACGGAAATTGAGTTCTTATCAATGTGGTTTTGATGAATTAGGGGATTACAAAAGGAAACGAAAAGATCAATATCGAAGTGAAGCTTTTATATCACATGTGTACAAAATTTAAATTTTCATGGGGATTTGCCGCTGGGTCGCTTTGATATCTTGACTAATTTGCACAAGTCAAAAATACCCAGTAAAATTCATCAACAGGGCTCATCAAAGTCGGGCTGTATTTGTGATAGATACGATTTTAATTCCACATTATAAATTGCTGTTGCACGAGTCAAACTATGTTTATAAAATAGCTCAAGGTTGTCTCTATATTTGAGCACAGGAAATCTGGCTAAACGTACATTAACTGTTTACTAAAGTGTTTAGTTAATGCAATAATTCTTTAAAATAGAGTTGTATTAAATGTTCATTAATTTTTAAATAGTACGCGCTTTATCGAATCTGTTAACGTAATACCTATCGATAACTAATTCGACTAGAGCTTATCTCTTATACTGCAAAGCAGTCAGCTTTTGAAGTGAAGCAAATAACATACATTTTGTATGTTGGTATTTTTCCACATTCTACAGCTGGTGATTTCAATGATTTTTAAGCTACGGCCACACCGAAAGCTAAACATTTGAAATATAAAAATAAAAATGTGGATAACAAATAATTTAAACGTTTGCTTAACGCAATTGCACACCTTACCTAAAATTATAAATTATGGATATGCGGATTCAACATTTGGAAGAATCCTACTTGGCCTGACGAAGATTACTAAAGGCGGGAAAAGCTGCGACGCAATTTGCGTTTGGTATTTCGTGCTTAAAAACGAATTGGAAACTCTAAATCAAATGCATAAACGCTGGCCAAAAGTGGATTTCGTGCAGGACGACGTGGCTATTGACAAGTGCATGGAACGCTTGTCGAGCGATAAGGAGAATGCCCCCATCATAGATGTTGCAATCATGGGCACGGACTTGCAGTTGTCGGTCTGGAGGGAGCTGGTGAAATTAAAAGCTGGCGACACAATTACGTACTCGGAGCTCGCTGAACGTGTGGATCGTCCGAAGGCAGTAAGAGCTGTAGCCAGCGCTGTGGGAAAGAACGAGGTGTCCATACTAATACCATGTCATCGCATTGTCTCCAAAAGCGGTGCCGTCAAATATGGTTGGGGAGCACAGCTCAAGAGAGACTTGTTGGCATTTGAAGCAAATACATAAACGAAATTGTTTACTCGTTCAGATACATATTTAAAAATTCATTTTATTGAAATTCAGCTCGCGACTCCTTTGTTTTCCTTTAACTTGAACCTAACGTGTGGTATCGTGTAGAAAAAAATAAACAAAATTACAAAATGCACATCATATTGGATAGATCAAACGAAATGCAAACAGGCTCGAGATTGTGCAACATTCATCATCTTGGCATCAAAATGCCCGCAGATCCTACTTAAATTGTAACTATATTTAAACTGGCTCTATTCTCGATGTAGCAGCACAAATATTGCCAGAATCGACAGGATAGCCCACTGAAAAAAGAACTGGTGTTATTGAGAGCACGAAGAAAGCACCGACTTGTAACATACCTTAACTTTTGGATATTCGTTCATGAAGATCGTTATTATGCCCACGTAGGGTAAGAACCCTCTGGCACGCCCCACAATGTCCTTTTTGGTCAGCCAAAGCTGTCCTGGTGCATACAGTCCTCGGTCATCCACATTGTTGTTGTCGCCCTTGGTCAGGAACTTGACAGAGCCGTCTTCCCTGCTCAACACAAAGCCAACTCAATAATTGTTTTAACAATTTGAATTAATTACTGTACTTACTTTTCGTGCAACTTGATGACACGATGCACAATTGGTATATCACGCCCTTCCACTTTGAAGACTACGATCTCACCAACGCGCACTGGCTCCTCCTTGTAGTTGGTGAGGAAGAGCAGATCGCCACGGTGAAAAGCCGGTTCCATACTGCCGCTAAGCACAACCACAATTGGCGATTCGCTGCCGGTGACGACCATCAGGCCCTTCCATATCATGAGGGCCGATGATACAATCATTGCAAAGCTAAGCACCTGGTACAGCGACTAAAATGCATTGACAAACTAAATTAGCAAAAATAAACCAAACACACAGAGACAGTTAGATTTACCTGACGCTTGTTCATTCTATTGAAGTCGCCCATCATTTCATCGATTTGCAGTATGCTGGCCAAACCCATGATTGCGCCTTTTTATGTCTGTCTTTGCTGTCTGAGATTATTGCAGCTTGTTTTGTGCAAAAAACAATTTTTTCGCACCAAAAATTTTTTGGTTTTGTTCCACGAAGACAAAAATGACAGGTTGTAGAGCGCCGGACAGACGAAGCGTTGGTCCGACACGTCAGTAGGGATGCCAGTGTAACTGAAGTGCAAAATATACCAAAGCCCTAAATATGCCACCAATAAATACCAGAATACAGCTTGAAAAAGAAAACTTCACCAGTGAAGTTACTATCGATCACATCTTGCTTTCATCGGTTACAGTTATTTGCACAAAATTCAAAAACAAAATCGAATATAATTAACATGCTAGTTCAGGGCTAGAGGGTGTTAGCATTAAGAGTAGAAGTTTATCATTGTGGTTTCTGTGTTATTTATTACTTATATTATTTTATTTTTTTTTATTTATATTATTAATTTGAAATTAAATTTACCAAAATGCGGTTTGTTTTGAAAACATTCAATTGCATTTAAAATCGATTAAACAACTGTTAAGTGTATCGGACAATAAGAATAATATCGATATTGATTAATCGCCTTGAATATATTACCAAAAGTATTTTTATCGATATATCAATAAGTTTTCAACAAGCCGAACGTCTGGAGAGTCAGTGCATGCATTTAGTCATTCTCGGCGAATTTCATCAAGTATTGTTACATATTTAAATTAAACATCAAAGAAGAATGGGTGACAAGCTACTGGACACGACACAAATCATAAATGGATTGGCTGTGATGATATCATTTTTTGTCGGCTACAAATATGCATTAAAACGTGGTGAAGCGTGCGCAAAAATCGACGACACACCATCAACAGAGGGAACGACGAAGGAGGTGGAGGGAGCAGCAGCTGCTGCCGCAGTCGCCGACAAAGTAAAGCGAAATGCAATTAACTGAACTAAGAGAGTAATATCGATAAAACTGTTAACGATTTCAGAATTACGTCGGCTTCAATGACAATTTTAAAATGGTGCTGGTCGTGCGCAACGACCTGAAAATGGGCAAAGGCAAAATCGCCGCCCAATGCTCCCATGGTGCTGTGGGTGCCTACCAAAGAGCTGTGACTCGCACACCGCGTCTGCTGCGTGCCTGGGAGAACTGCGGATGTGCCAAAATCGCGGTGCGTGTGGAAAGCGAAGCTGAATTGCTGACCATCAAACGGGCTGCTGAGAAAAACCAATTAAACACGTGCCTCATACGCGACGCTGGACGCACACAGATCGAACCAAATTCTAAGACTGTACTCGCCATTGGTCCAGCGGCAGCGGTGGACATTGATCGGGTCACTGGCCATCTGAAGCTATTGTAAACAAGGTTCACGCTTAACTCTCACGCCCCACGCGTATAAAATAGACATGGAATTACTACCCTCTTCTGCCTTCTACCCAACCACGAACACCAATTTCAAAGCAATATTGGGAGCCACAATGACTGTGACCGTGTGAAATGCAGGTTAATCTTCGAGGACATCTGCTGCACGTGATTTGTGCGTTTACTGTTGTAACACTGAGCTACTATTACATACATACATATTATTAAATTAATTGTGATGCTGCTGATGTCTTCAAACCGAATCAAACAAATTGTTGTGAATTTTTGATTTAATTTTGATGCGACGACTTCTTGCCCTCACCGCAGTCCTCGATAACATCCGGGGTTATCTCCTCCCACTTGTCGGGTATCACTTTGAACAAAACATCTCTAACATCGCCTTGAATGACTATATCATTGTCGCTCGTCACCGACGATCCACAGGCGAATTTGCTGCCAAAGAACTTGGCGGCAGCACGCAAATCAATCTTGAATGCCCCCATTCCAGCAACAATTGTTACACGCTTGTTCTTGCCCCTCGTGGTGCATGATAGACAAATCCGCTTGGGTGCGTCGTCATCCGCACTGGTATCCTTCTTTACACGTAGCAATCCCTTACCACCACGTTTCTGACGCTTCTTCTCAGCATCATTTCCCTCGGCTCCCTGCTCAGCCTCGCGAAGCAGCAGCTTCTCATAGTCCTCTGGATAGTTTTTGGCCAGCCATTCCTTGCACTTGTCGTACTCAGAGTAATACTCACAGTACTCAATGGGCAATGAACAGTTGCCGCAATATTTCACTTCGATGGGATAGGTGAGATCAGCGCGGGGTCCGCTCATGGAATCCATTGGAATTCAAAACCAAAATCAATGTATTATTTATGTTTACAAATTGCTGTTAGCTCAGTGCTCAGTGTCTGCCCAGTTTCCTATTCCATTTTCCACTTGGATTACTTGGATTGTTTTACTTAAAGTAATCAATAGTTATATAGGATTTACCTGAAGCTAATGAAATGTCACCTTAAACTCATCAAATGATTTTTGCATGCGACTTCAACATGAATTAAAAGTCTAACTAGTCTATTGTGATTTCAATTGTTTGATTTAACTTAAGTTTATTATACGCAAGTAACATTTAAATGTAACAGTAATTTAAAATTGTAGAAAATTGTTTGACAAGCATAGAAAAGTAAAGAAAATAAAATTTTTTGTATTGTCGTGGACAATCACTCAATAATCAAATAAGGAGCTGTAATTATCTTCAACTTGTGATTAAACTAAATCTTCTATTATCTTGATTTTAGACATTTTAGAATGTCAGCCAATCATAATCAGTTTCACCCTGCTGCTGCTGCTGTTGTTGCTGTTGTTGTTGCTGCTGCTGATCGGGCTGAGATTGCATCATTGACTGCTGTGAGCTCTGAAGCTGTTCCAGTTCCTGTGTGGACTGGAAGTCGGAAGATTGCGCTTGGTAATCGCTGGGTTGAACGGGCTCATTGGACGCATCCAGTAAATAAATTTGCGACTGCTGCTGAGACGAGGAGTGATGCTGCTGATGCGATTCCATATCATCATCGAAGACTTCCTTCTTGATGCGCACACCATTACCACCGTTATCCTCCTCGTCACTCTCAGATATGTCCAGATCCTCATCAATGCCCATGCCATTGTTATGGCTGGACGTGGGCATATCATCATCCTGCGGCTGTAAGCCAGTTGCTGCTCCTGCTGCTGCAGCTGCAGCTGCACTGGTGCTGGCCTCTGGTGGATTGTACTGTCCATTGTCATCCTGTGCCTGTGGCATAAAGTCGGAAAAGGCGCCCTGTGCATTGTAGGACTCGCCGTAGCTCTGACGCGGCTTGTGCATGGCCAAAAAGTCCGAGGGATCATAATTGGGATCGACGTCCATGGACTCATCTGAAAGAATCACAAGCGGGTTTATAAGTAAAAGCCAAGCAGGAAGAAAGATAGGAATTTAAAAAACAAGCCGTGCGCTTCTATGCAATAAATAACAAAATATAAAACAAAACTAGGAGGAGAGTATTGGATAGTTGGGTAATATGAACCTTGCTGCTGTTGAGCGTAAAAGCCGATGCCACTCAACTGCACCATAGCTTCAGCTGCTCGCTGGCTGTCATCCTCGTTTCCTGGTTCCTCTTCTAATCTCACACGCACGCACGGTTAACAAAAGTAAATATATATATAGTATAAAGGATATATGTGAGAATGTGGAAACAGAATCTGAAGCATACAAAGATTTCAAAACTAGCAGGTTACAGTCGAATAAGCCGACTGTAAAAGACCCCGTACATTGTCAGCAGAAACTAAAGTTTCTGATCTTTAAGTTTTAAAAACTTATGTATAATTACATTATATTAAAATAGTTTTAGTTTAGTCGAGGTATATAAATAAAGTTGTTCAAAGAGATCGCTTATTTCCGCCCCAATAGTCCAATGAAAGCATAGACGGACCTTCGTTACAAATTTCTTGACTCTATGTCCTACAGCCACTAAGGACAGACCCCTACTCTATTTGAGTACGGTGTCTTTAAACTAGTTACACACACACA
This sequence comes from Drosophila dunni, assembly GCA_018152125.1. Classification (NCBI taxonomy): domain Eukaryota; kingdom Metazoa; phylum Arthropoda; class Insecta; order Diptera; family Drosophilidae; genus Drosophila; species Drosophila dunni. The sequence goes on along the minus strand of JAECXC010001917.1, from coordinate 15,951,348 downwards.
CAACAAATAGAGCTAGATAACTAGATACAACTCGGAGTTTAACTTCACCCACCTGCCATGTTCTGTGCCTCTATGTCTATCTCCGTCTTGATATTCTTGGGATCGATGTAGTCCATGCCATCGTTGGTGGCATTAAGACGTTCACCCTGATCAAGAATGTTGGCAGCATTATTCTCATCCTCCGACACCTCCTGGAAGTCCTCCTCGTCATCCTCCTCCTCATCTGTAGAGCATTGCAGATCTAAGCACAAAATTCAAGACACAATTAATAAAATTTATACATTTAAATATTTTATATAAAATTACCAACGAACTGAAAGAAAAACTTATTAAATTTAAAGTTAATAAATCAAATCAAAGTAAATTTAAGCAATTGCTTTAAATTAATATAAAATAATCAGTTGTTTTTAGTGCAGTGTAAGTCAGAAATAAACGTAATTTTCAAGAAATTAATGTAGAATTTTTAAGGTTTAAGGCCCAAAAACTAATAATAATGCAATAAACTAATAGATAAATCAAAGCAAAACCAATGCAAAATTTAGTATGAGAGCTGCAGTGGGTTAAGTGTGTGTGTGTGTGTGTGTGAGAGTGTGGTGTGTGTGAATAGGTTTAAAAAAAAGTTTAGTTTTGTTTTAGAAAAGTGTATGTGGGTGTGGGTGTGGGTGTGGGTGTGGGTGTGTGTGTGCGCGGTTTGTTTTTAGCTGTGGTCCACACACAGGTGGCTATAACGCAGGTAACTCCGTCATAAGTCTTACCTTCATCCAGAAAGTAAGCTTGCGTCTGACTCATGTTAGAGCCAAGACTGTCCTTACGGGGACGGCCCCGACCACGCTTAACGGGATTCGAGTTTTTGACTAGAAAATAAAAGTTGGCAAATTTGTACGTGTTTATGCACGTTGTATTTTGTTTCTTTTTTTCTATATTCGATTCATTTCTGTATTACAAGTACTTAAAATACAAGTAAGAATGGTGAAACATTTAAAACAATCAAAAATAAAAACATTGCTTGCATGTAATTTAGTTATTTGCAATTTTATATTGTAGTAGGATCCGGATTCTGAACGAAAAAATGTTGTAGGACAATCAAAAATAATTTGCTTTGCCGTGAAAAATCAAAAAACAACGAGTACAAAGTAGTCGAAAGCAGTTGGCTAAATGTGCTTAATTATTGGTTTTTAGAAACGCAAAAATCGGGTGAAGTACAATAACGAATACGAATATATATAGCAAATTTCCCTAATGCAGTTGCAGGCTATTTATCGCTACACACATGAATATATAGAGTGAGTTATGGGACACTTTGATAACATTCAGATGTGTTGTGTTTGACTTGGAGGTGATTTGGACTTGGCTGTGTACAAAGAGTCCATGCAGTTGGTAGCACTGAGGTGAATTTAAGATATAGTTTGATATGTTGTGTGGATAAAGGTTCAAAATATTTACAACTTAAGCTCCACTCAAAAACTTTCATTAAAATCAACTAGGTTTACATTTTTAAAGATATTTAGATTAGTACAAGCTAATGGAATTAAATCTGAGATCCTTTACCAAGTGGAAGCATATGTACATAGTTACAGGACTTAAATACACACAAGGACTATATAAACTAAGTATATTTGTTTATGATGCAGTGTATGGGAATAAGCATAAACATTACCAGTAGTTAAGCAAACCAAGTCAAATGTGATATGTTATAGTATGTACATATAGAATGACGTAATCCTGACTAGATATATGTATTAGTAGTGAAAGATACGACATGAAGTCTAGCGTGAACATACCCTCTTCAATTGGATCTCGTTGTTTGCGTGGTCTACCCCTTCCTCGCTTCACTTCGCTGGCAGCTGCAGGCGCTGGTTTGCGCACCGGGGGCGTGGCATGTGTCAAACTGGAATCAGCGCCCATTGAGCGATGTATAGAGTTGGGTGTGACCAGTCCTAGGCCAGCATGACCCTCCACATCGATGTAGTCGTCACCAGGTGAGCTGGCTCTGCTACCGCGACTAAGATCGTAGTCATCGTTGCCCCAAGCCTCCTCAAACTCCGGTGCATTAGCTCTGGCGCGCTCTTGGGTCTTCAGTATATTATCCTCCAGATCGGCACAATTAGTGTCGCACTACAAGGCACAGATATGCATGCATGAGTTTTAGATTTTAAGAGGGAAACTGAAGAGAACAGGAACTCACCTCCACGAGCTGTGCGTGAGCGTATTCCAGTATGTTCCTGGCATACTTGGTGTATTGGGCTTCGCTTCCATTGTACTGCTCGCAGTTGGTTTTAATCAGCTCTAAATCGGCCAGATACTCGGCACGACTATGGTATACGTGATCTGTAAAAGATTTGATAACAAAAACTGAATTTCCACCGAATGTTATGAACTCACTTTCGATATTCTTGCCAATAGTCTCCAGATCCATGGGCTTCTTGATAACCGTGTAGTAGTCCTTGATGGTCTTCTTGTTCACCGGCTTGAGGAACGGCCAGCTGTCGGTCAATGCTTTGATTTGCGTGTGCAGCTTCTCAAAGATGAACGACAATCCGACTTGATCGTCATCATCCAGCAGCGGATTGATGGCCTTCTCCAGACGCATCAGTTTATCCTCTCGTTCCGTGAGCAGCTCAAAGCAGCTGTTCAGCATGCGCGTAGCAGCCGCGGTGTAGGCGCTCTGGGAGCCATTGTACATTACGGAGTTGTCCACAATTTGCTTGAGATCCCCGAGGAACTCCTCGCGATTGGTGTAGCGTCGCTGGCGAATGTATTCTCGCATCGTCTGCAGATCCATGGGCTTGCTGACCACCCGATAGTAGTCGGGCACACGTTTGGCATTCACCGGGAAGAGGAAGGGTGACACATCCGGCATGGAACGTAGTTCGTTGAGAATGTGCTCCAGTATCGATGAAAGCACAACGACAGGATCGGTGCGTCGTCGATTGGCAGTTTTATTGTGACGCTGCAGATAGTCACAGTGGACATCGTTGGCCATGCGTCGCTTCTTCTTGCCCATCGGATCCCTCGGCACCTTAAGCATCAGATTGCCACGTCGCTTACCATCCTCGCCTTGTCCGTGACGCTTGAGGATTTTGCTGCTTAACGTCACCTTGGTGCCATCCACATTGACCAGATCATCATCGTCCATGTTCATCTCCTTCTCGCTATGCTCGTCCAGATCGTCGGCCAGCGATGGATTCGATTGTGACAGACTGCTCTGCATGCCAGTGTACAGTGGACACGCCTTGTTGGTGCGCATGTGCCCCACTTGGCCACAGGCGCCGCACTTAAGCTTCAGATCCGGTTTCAGCTTGAACTTCTTGCGTGACGGACTGACTTCCTTGTGGCTGTTGTCCCGCTCCTTGTGGGCATGGCCGCCCGAGCTCTTGGGATCACCCAGTGAGGTGGGCATGCCGCCGGGCTGTAACTTCTGGTTCTGGGCCATTTGGGCCAGACGTTCACGTTCCTGATTGCGCTTAATGCGACGCAGTTGCTCCTGAATGCGTCGCTTCTCCCTCTTCATCTCCTCCTTCTGCTGTTCGTCCAGTGTGGCAAACTGCTTGATGAACTGTTCATCCTTGGTGGTACGTATCTTAGTGTAGGCATCAATCACCGCCTGTCGACGCACAGTCTCTATCCGCGTGTACTCCTTGCCATCGTTGCCCTTAAAGGTGCGCGTGATGCGCAGGATGCGTCCCAGATTGCTATTGGCCAATGGCTGCTGTGTGGCATCCTCCTTGGCCTTGGCAGCTTTGCTGCCGCCATCGCCCTGCTCTTCCTCCAGCTGACGCAGCAGCTCCTGACGCTCCTGCTCCTCACGTTCCAGCGACAACTGTGTGGACGTCTTCTTGTTGGCCAACATATTCTCCAGATTCTTGCCCAGCTCCTCCAGGTCAGACTCCTCAGAAGCACTGGACTCATCCTCGTCGGTGGACAGCACCTCGGAGCTGGCAAGCACACGATTTTGCAGATCAAATATACGCTGACACTCCTCCTTGTAGCGTTCCTGGTGCTCGGCTATGGAGAAACGATTGCCACGCGAGAACTTATCCATGCCCTCCTCTCCAGCCTTGGCCTTCTCAGTGGACAAAGTGCGCACCACATCAATAACCTCCCAACGGGTCAGCTTCTTAATCTCCTCCTCGGGCACCTTAAACTTGCGCAGCAGTTCCTTGGCACGCTGCAGCGGAAGACGACGCAGATCAGCATCTGTTCCAGTTACGGAACGCTTTGGCTGCGATTCCTGCTCCTCTTTGGTTTGCTGGAAACAAGTGGGTTACTTATGTTGGCGGATCATTAACATGGTAGTGTCAGCTTACCGTTGGTTTGTTGGGCACTCGCACATAGGAGAATCCTTCGCCACAGCCTGTGGGATCCGCAGGACCGCTCAACTGCAGCAGACACTTGCCACGCATGGCCTGAATGTAAGCACGTGTGGTGTTCCAGGGTGCCACTTTGACCTCATCGTCCAGCAGCTGTGCCTCCTCGTCGTCATCCTCTTGTGGCGCAAACAAGGATTTCTCGCCATAACCAGCATCCTACAAGTAACAGAAATCAAGTTAAATATGAAATATTGAGCCAAACACTGTGTACAAGCCTTTAAACGCTGCTCGGCGGCTATCATGCTGAAGTAGGCACAACATTGCTCCGGCGAGACCATGGCTCGGATCTCCTCCTCGGAGGGCAGACGGAACTCAGGCTTTATGACCCACCAGTTGGAGTCCATGCCAGTACGCTTGAAGTCCGCGCATTGCTTCAAACGCTTCCTAATGCTACTCTCCGAGTGAGCTGGAAAGGCACGCTTCACATCGTCCATGCGTATGCGACGGGGATTATCGCGACTCTTCCAGAACAGGCGATAAATGAAGACCTAAAAGGCATAAGAATCGTTTAACTGGAGCACCTCTTGGACAATCCCTGCACTCACCTGTAGAAAGTCACGCGTAAAGTTGTTGGCCCGCTTGGAATTGGGTCCAGGCACCTCGTACAGTGGACACTCCTGGCCCACGGTGAACACAGAGTTCACCTCACGTATCCAGTAGCTGTTTCTGGTGCGTATGATGAGGAAGTCAGTTGATGCCATCTTGTGCGGATAAATGGGAGCACGATACATGTTATTCTCAAGTGCCTGAATGCATTGACCCGGATGCAGAATGCCCAGGAATGGACTGGTGTGGGCAAAGGCCACCTCACCGAACACATAGTCCTGTGGACCACTATCCTTCTCCGCCTTGCGTTTGTAGTAGTTCTTGATCTTGGAGCACATGCCCACCTGGTTCATCAATGGCGGATGCTCCTCACAGAACTCGGCGAGCACAATTTCTCCATCCTTGCCGCTCAAATCCTCCGGGTTACGCATAAAGAATACATCGCCACCACCGGATGCAATACGCTCCACTTCCCTCTGCTTGGCCTTCTTCACAATATGCTTCAGCAGTGGATGCACTGCGTGCGGCATGGCCTGAGCCAATGGACCGTGAGAGAACTTCTTGAGCGGTGGACGGTGGAAGGAACGCAGCTTCATGGGACCCATATGTGTGGGCACAAACGGAGCACGCAGCTCCACAACGGGCGTAGAGTGCTGGATGAGATTCCCGCCGCCAACTTTGAGCCGCAACGTGGGCTCCGTTTTGGGTGTGTAGTAACTGGAGTAAATCAAATGGATTAACTATCAGAACGGCAGCAGTTTAAGTTCTAGACTTACGAATCATTAGATATGTTGAAGGGATCACGATCTGGACTCTTGGGTGGTGGCGGTGGCGTATCCTCGGCGAGCACATTGATTACGCCCGCCTTGCCCAGCAGAATCTTGGATTTCTTGACGTGTGGATGTGGTATCTTTATTTTTGGAGGTGGTCCCGTGTTCTTATTTATCTTGGATGGATCAATGTCGTCGGGAATGCCAAGTATAATGTTCTCATCATTGGGATCGAGGGTCAGTACCTTCGGTTTGGGCACCTTGCTCATCTGCTGAGCATCCCAGATGACTTCGTCCTCCCACTTGTGGTAAATCAGCTCCTCGTTCTCCACAGGAAACAAGCTGTACCAGGTGTCATCTTGTGCCTCCACCTGCTTATTCTGAGCAGCACTAAAGGGCATAAAAAAAAGAATGGGTTTTAGTGTATCTAAATTACTTAGGATGATTCCAACTTACCTCTGCAGCGCTTTCTTGTTGGAACCAGAGTTCTGTTTGCCACTGTTTCCGCCGCCTCCGCTGCTATTGCCCACGGGCAGCGTCGTCTTTCCTGGCTGACTAAAGGCACCCGCTGTGCGGGATCCGCTGGAAGGCAGCCAACCCGCTGCATTTGTCTTGGAGTTCAGTTTTTGCAGCACCTTGGCCTTGATATCATTGCCATCCCAGACCACATCGTCCTCCCAGTGCAGCTGGGATACCATAAGAAATGCATCATCAGCTATGCTCGGCTCCTGAGACGTTTCACTCTCGGTTGCGATTGCTGGACGCTCGCCATTGAACTTGCCCTGCGAGGAGGACGACTGCGGTGGCTTCGTCTTGAATCCGTAGTTAAATCCTTCACCGGAATCGGGCACTTCCAACATATCGTACCAAATTTGTGCTGGTCCATATCGCCAGTCAGCCACCTTTGGCTTCTGATCATTATTATCTCCGTTGTCTGGCCCCTCCTGGCGCACATCCTCGCTGTTCAGATCACTGAGCAGTTTGTCCTCATCATCGGACACACATTCCGCTGGCGACGGTTCTGGTCCAAAGTGCATGCCAAACCCACGCCTGCGAGGCTCCTCGGAATCGCTTGGCGAGTCCGATCCTCCTGTGTTACTTGTTTTCTGATCACGTGAATGGTTTCGCTTACGACGTCGCTTCTTTACATGTCGCCAGATCTGCGGAAGGCTTGTAGGCTTGCCGGGACCAAAGAGGCGAGAGAATCGTAGCACTTTTTGTGGGCGGAAATCGGGAAAAAGCTCACACACGTCAACGTTTTGGTATTTCGATGGTAATATGTCTGCCAATGGCGTGTCCAATCGGCGATCAGCTTCAGCTAAAACAATAAAAACGATTTAATATAAAACTCAAATCCATTGGAAGGAAACTAGTAGATAGGAGAAGCCTCCTTCTGTCTTTCTAACTTAGTTCAGGTCTAACCTTTAGCTTCATTTGCCTTGGCCTCACTGGAGCTAGCTGCATCGCTGCCGCCTGCTTTGCCAGGGGATTCCTCTGTGCCAGTGGACGAGGAGTTGCCACTACGCATAGGCGCACTTGGTGGCGGCATGAGTTCCTTATCATCTTTGGCTGCAAAGAGAATTAACTTAGTATAGCATACGGAAAAGGCTTAAGTTGACTTACTCGGCTTTGCTTCGACTTTAGTGGCAGGAATAGCATCTTCCAAATCATCGAATGTAGAGGCTGATGTGGCGGGCGGCTCCACAGGCGCTGGTGGTGGCGATGGAGTGCGTGGACAATCCTCAGACAGTTCAGTTATGTCTGAATAATCAATGGCATCGTCTTGGGCCTTAATGGCACCATCCTCCGTTGTGTCCTCATTGTTGACACCAGCTTTTAGAGCATCAAAAGCGCTTAAATTATCCCCAGACTCGGCCGCTGGTTTGTCCTCGACTTCCTCCTCAGAGTTGGAACCACCGTTCTGCTCAATTACCTCGTTTAATAGGGAGTTTAAGCCCAATCTGCAAGAATTTCATTATATTACACATACACACACACACAATAAGCGAAAAACTCACTTTGATAAAGAACTCAAATTCTCTCGCAGCTCGGCATCAAATGCATGTCCCTGTTCGTCCTCGTCGTCCACCAGTTTGCCCTCGGAGTCAATATTACCGAAAAGTATTCCTGTCAGATCCAATCCCATATCGTTTGCGGCATTGCCGCCAATGGAGCCCTCATCGCTGTCATTGTCCGATGCGGTATCCATAGATTGTTTGGTTCCTTTTTTCTTGTATTCAAATTAATTTATATGCTTTGCAATATTTGCATATCATGGACCACGTTCTGTTGTACTCCGTGCAATTTGTTAACATTTGTTTTCTTAGCGTTAAATTGCCGAATTTACTTTTTTCTTGTTAAGAAAAAATCCGACATTTGTTCAGTTCAGTAAGTTGTTGTGAACTGTGTGACCGATGGTAGCAAACGCCAAATCGACAAAACTTCAATTAACAGAATATGGCAATCGTCGATAATTTATCGATAATTGTCCCTTAACAGCTTTGACTATAAAATTAATCAACTTACAATTCTTTGAATTGCAGCGCCTTTTTTAATTTACAATTTTTTAAATTACCTAATTTTAAAGCGCAGTCCAAGTTATGTGTAAAATTTAATATATTTTTCAGAATCTAATAATTTATTTTTAAAGAATTACATTGGCAGTCTTATGTTATGCTCGCTGTTAAAATATCCCTCGCGGGAAATGCTAATAACAGAGCAGCTGATTAGTCAACAAACCAAACACACTTTACGCTTATTGACGAAATAACAACAGTCTAACTAAAATTGCAATGGAGGTGGAATTTAGCAAGGAAAACTTTTTACTACCCGAAACAAAATATGAATGTGAGTATTATTATTAAATGTGTATATTACTTTGTACAACTGTTGCGTGTTTTGCATTTCTTACAGACCTGGACCACACAGCAGATGTGCAGTAAGTATAAACCGACCACGTTGCCGGCATTTTCTAGATTCCAATTAGAATTTACATTCCAATTTGAATAACAGATTGCACGGATGGGGCACAACACTACAGGAAGCCTTCGAGCAATGCGGCGTGGCAATGTTTGGATATATGACAGAGCTGGATTATGTTTCGGTGGAATCATGCTATGAAATCGAAGCCAAAGGCGATGACGTCGAAGGTTTACTTTTTCATTTTCTGGACGAGCTGTTGTTCCTGTTTTCGGCTGAACCGTTTTTGGTGTGCAAGAAACTGGAAATCACAAAATTTGATTTGGAAAACTTTGAGATTGTTTGCCGCTGCTACGGTGAACCCTTTGAACTGGGCAAACATCCCCAGGGCACCGAGGTGAAGGCAATCACATATTCGGCCATGCAAGTAGTCCAAGACGTGGAGCGAAGCAACTACGAAGTGTTTGTCATAATTGATATTTGAGTGACGACGACAGCGACGATCAGAATCTTAAAAAAAGGTATTAAATGTGCAATTTGCATTTGTTTGTATATACATATATATATAATTTTTTATATGGTTACCAATGATTCATCCCCGTCTTCATTAATCATAAGTGAAATACCCAAAAAAAATATACAAAAAATATAAAAAACTTTATAATAGGAATGCGCCAGACTGTGCCGAAAATTTGCAAATCTGTTGAATTTGCACCCCAAAAATATCCTGGGGTTGCCACCGATCCTGAATGACTTTTGAAGACGCATTCAATTTGTGTGTGTTGCGGCTGCAAATGCAATTAGAGAACCTTTCTACCCTTTGGCTTTGTGAATTTGCAGCGTGCTTGTTTCCCAGACAACCCTCTTTACTTCTTTTTTTAAATTATTTGTGCATTCCCAGACTGCAGTTCAATGCACTGTCTCGCTGAAAAAAATCTTCAAAAAATCGAATTTTTGCTTTGTTTTAAGATTCTATAGAAAAGATTTCATTTCAAAATTCTTCGACACATAATATTTGCATACTTCAACAGAGTTTCTCAACTCAACTTTTGAAGCAAGCCATTTATTTATGATTTAAAAAAAAAAAATGCAAATTTACACAATTGGATTCAAATTCAATGTTAACAGGTGGCAACCATAGTAAGACTGCCAACTTGTATGCGGCAACTCAATGTTGTTTATCGGCCTAGTTAACAGATTTGGTTAACAGCTGTTTTCACAGCTGATCAACAGCTGTTGAATGTAAACAACAGAAAACTGTGCGCCGCTCACGTGTAGGTGTATGCGTTTGTGTTTGTATGCGTTTATGGGCAACGAGTTCTTGTGTACCGATTAAATTTGACATTAAATTGGTAGCAGGTTAAAACCAGAAAGAGTAATTACACGCGAAATTTAAATAAAGACAATATAGCGCGACGTTGATGAACGCAAAAAGCAACGCTGTGTGTACAAGAAAGTGTGTGTAAAAGAACAAACAAAGTATCAAAAGCGAAGCAGGCAATAAAACACGTACAACGACTGCGACGTCGACGACGACACTAACACCAACATACAAAAATTCCCATTCCTCGCTGATGGTCGAGAACGCGAACGCGAGTGCTTAAAAGAAAATTAAAAAAAAGTTTAATTTGTCTTATAAATACAGGTACCCGCTCAATATTTTATGCATATTACAGTAAGGTAATGTCAGAGATAAATTTGGCGCACTTTTGCAAACCGATTTGATTTGTAAGTTTAATAAAAACAACGTCATAATCGCCGCGGTGGCCGCACTTCGCTGCTGTTGCTTTTCAATTGTCGCTTGTCGTCGTCGTCGTTGCCGCTTGTTCGACTCTCGCTCTTTCTCTCTCTTTCACTCACACACGCTCGTTCATTCTTTCTGCAGCCACCAATTGTCATGGTGTCGAAGAGGAAGCATTGAAGCACATTTTGCTTGAATAATTTGTACGCTGCAGTTTTCGCATAGAAAATATTGAGTGTGCGCCATTAAACTAGACACAATCAAAAGAAAATAATACACGCTTCAAATTGAGATCAAAATCAAGTGTGTGACTTAAGTAAAAGTGTGTGAAAAACGTGGCAGAAAAAATCCATAGCTCAGGCCCATAGAGAAACGACAAAAAATGTGGTATGTATGTATGTATGTTTGTAATAGTATTAGAGGCTGCCGTTCTTATATACGCGTACACATGTGCGTATGTGTGTGCGTGTATGTTTGTATGTGGGTGCTGCGCTGGACATTTTCATTTTGAGCACCCGGTCGGCCGTCTTGCCGGCCGCTGCTGCTGCTGCTGCCCGCCACAGCTGATGCGCAATTTGAGCAAAGGGAAGCAAATAAGGAGTAGGCGACTTTCTCTAATTCCCGTTTATTTTATATAATATTCAAGCAGTACTACTTTATATGAACCCCCCACCCCCACTCTCCCGCTCTCTTGATATCTCTACATGTGTTTGTGCATGTGGCAATACTGGTCTCTCGGCTGCCCACTCCATGAGCCAACAACATCAACCTGCTGCTGCTGCTGCTTCTTCTTTTCGCTGACTCTTTCTCTTTTGCTTCTCTGTGTGTGTGTGTTTGTGCGCAAGTAACGGTTTTATAAACGAACAAACAACTCCAATTCATTGCCGTATGGATGACGTCACATTCGATTTGCCATCTGCATTTCTAATCAGAATTTTCGGCGCATGTAAGATTTAAAACCAAAAAACTTGGCAAACAAGAAATTTAAAAAACATTAATTATGTTTACTTTCACATTTTGACCTATTTTACAATCGGAATTTTTAAGAACTTTATACCTTTTAATTCGCGTGGAGTTTGAGGTGTACAATGGACTCGACCTTGCGCCAGTGTCAATGGCAAAGATCAACACTGATGATGAAAAGTTGATGGCTCTTAAAATAGCTTTTCCTGCGTTCTTTACAAAGAATTCAGCTTGGCCATGTTTTAATTTTTCTCTTGCCTATTTCTGTTTCCGTTTTTTAGTTGAGTCGCCTTATCAGCGTGTATCAATTAACCTAGATATGATGGAAAATGAAGAGCTGCAGAAGAAGCACGTGATAAGAGCTTTATTACCTGGCAAAACTCTACTTAATAATTTTTATTATTTTTCCGCCTCCGTTTTCATTCCATCGTTCTTCACACACTCTTTTCGCTTGGATTTTGTCGCGTCTGCTGTGCGGTGCGACGTCATCATAGTTTGATGACCTCCACCCGACGACGCTGCGTCATCGGTTTTATAAGTTCTTGTTCTACCCAAAAAGGGGGAGTGGCAGGGGGGAGGCCAGTCGGACCATGTTGGTAGCAATAAGTCTTCTTGAGTCTGCATATTTTTGGTCACAGTTTTGCCTCCGTTTCTGCTGCTGCTGTTTCTTCTTCTTCGTGTTCTGTTGGCCTTCAGTGCTTGCTTCACTCTTGGCTTTGGAACTCATCATTTGTGAACCAGTTGCTTATTTTTTTTTATTCTTACCTGTTCTCCATTTGGTATATACACACAAATGTCGTGATTTCTTATGCGTCTTCGTCTTCTTCTTGTTCTTATTCTGCGCTGTTGCCTTTTATAAATTGGTTATAACAACAGTCCCCACATAATTCAATATATATTATTACGGAAGCAGTGATTTGTGCTTTTCAGTTGTTCACTACTTTCGTTCCCAACTTAAATCTGTTGGAGAAATGATCGTATTACTTATAATACGATACGCTTAAATTTGTTCTTTTAATAATTTCCCAGAACATGTGGAAATTTTGAAAACATGCTGAACATTGTTGCAGCTCCACAACATTCCTATCGGGTCAACACAAAATGTGATTTATGTCGAAAACCAAATCGGTGTTGATAAGCCACACTCACGACCCAAACTACGAATGAATTGCTATAAATACTCGTACTCGTGCATTAATTATCGCGATCGATCGATCTGGCAACGCTGCGTGAAGCACCCAAGCGGGCTTACACAATTTTCAAATATGTGTGCGGCTATTAACAATTAATAAATGGCGCACTTGCTTCGGTATATATTAAATTCATATAAATACACACTTTGTACGTGTAAAATACTCTTGAAATGTTATTTTGATTTTAAATTTTTTACTTGCGGTGACTTTTGTTGCTGTTGTTGTTTTGTAGATTTGCCACTTTTGGGCTGTGTCGTGTCGTGTCGCTGCGATCGTATCGTGTTTGTTTTTATCATATAGTATTTTATGTATTTAGCTGTTGTTGTTGCACTTTTTTTTATAACCAGGCCGAGGCACAAAAAATTTCAGAGAGACCGACCGCAACGCAGAGAGTGAGACAGAGAGAGCAAAACAAGCCCCACACCCCGCGTGACACACGCCTCTCACCGCTCCTCTCTTCGAACAAAACGCATGAAAAATACTTGAGCGAAACGAGTTAAAAACGATTTCATTAATATGTTTTTGTTGCCTTTTGTTGTTGATTTTAGGTCGTTTTGGGTTGCTCGTTGCCTTTTTGCTGCTTGATACCCTTGCGAGCGGTGTACACTAGACTTGCCAGTCATTTTGCTACAGCATAATTAAATACTTGCACAGAAAAACATAAGTTTTTATACAAATTTATCCTCTGCGCCCTAAAAGTATGCAATTGTTATTTATATATGTTCCAATTGGGTTTCCTGTAAGGACATGTAAAAAATGTTCATACTTTTTAAATAAATAGTTACAAGTTTATCTTGAAATCATTATGTGAACAACTTAATATTATAATAGTTTTGTACTAACCTTTGGAAACTTAAATAATAAACTTATATTTAGGTGATTTCATAGCTTTCAATAATTTAAAATATTTAACCTCAAACTTAGAGTATTTCCGCTGCGGTGCTTTTCGTAAAGCTTTCGGTCGCTTCTTTACGTTGCCTGTTCATTTAGTGTTGCTGTTATTGTTATTGTTGTACACTGTTCGCTGGCTTGGCTATTTTTAAAATGCGCGAAAGCAACAAGAAAACACGAAGCAAAACTCAACGCAGCGACGCCATCATTGTTGCTGTTGTTGTTATTGTTTCTGCTGCGGCTGCTGCTGCTTCTGCTGTCGCTGCCGTCGTTGCGTTTTGTCGTATAAGAAATGTGGAATATGGAATTTCAGTTTGCTGCTCCCACACACAGAGACAAGCATACACGCACACGCACACACACACACGCGTACATTTCACAAACTCCACTCCAAAGCGTCGCAGCTTTGTTGCTGTTGTTGTTGGTGCGTGCAAATTGGAGCAAAAAGTTTTCAGCGGCGTCAGCAGCGCTGCCGGCGACAGCATCGATTTCCTGCTGCAGCCAGTCAGTGACAGACAAACAGACATAGAGAGAAAAAGAGAGACAGAAGTGGACAGACGCAGACATGTCCATTGTATGACAACTCATTTGTTGTTGTGCCGATTTTACTGCTGTCGCTGCTTCTGCTTCTGCTGGTGCTGCTGCTGTGGGTGATGTCGTCACTAAAATGACGCTGACGCTGCTGATGTAGATGCTCGGTCAGACGCTGACGCTGACAGCGTCGACAACAGCAGCAACAACAACAACAACGACTACAACACATTATTCCATAGTCCCTTCAATTGGGTCACACTGGCGTCGACATCTCTTTGCTTTTTGAATTCGTTTTTCGCTAAATTTATTTATTTGCCGTTTATGCTTTTTTACATATTTTTTGTTGTTTGACTTCAAATGCGACTTCGCACTTCATTGATAAAAATGATTAATCGTTATGATTAATGTGTGTGTGTGCGTAAACATGTGTGTGCATGTATGTGTGTCACCTAAACGGTGTTGAAGCGTAAAGCGGATGTTTAAACGATTTATAAATCGGACCCTGACGTTTTGGTTAACCCTGCAACATTGTGGCACACACTGCAGTGTGTGCTTATCACAGCCACAGCGAGACACACATGAGAACTGCGCAATATTCTCCACAAAGTTCAACCGAGTTCAGTCGCGGGTTCAAACTAAAGCCAACGCAAATTAGATAAAAGTATTTAAAGAATGCCAAAACTCTTAATGAATAACATATGATCTCGGTGAAGAGTTGGCAAATCACTTTAAAAAGGGGTTAACAGGGGTATATTTAAAACTAAATTATAGCTATTTAAAAATTAAATATTTAAGTAGGTTTCTAAAATCCACATAATTTCATATAAGTTAGCTAAATGGTCGGAGATCGACAGAAAGAAGTAGCAATTTAAAAATTAAACAAATAAAATGAGTTAAATATTGATTATTCTTTATGATTTATTATTAAAAAAATTGAAGTAATACCAGTTTGAAAAAAGAACTTTTATATTTTATATATTAACTAATAAAACTATGTGATCAAAGCTTAAAATTCTAAAGTTTACCTACTTAAAATGGGTAAAAAAAACATTATTTTCTCATAAATATTTCCTTAGACAACTGAATCACAGAAAACATTAATATTTTTGCTCGTAAAATAAGATTGAATTAAAATTCTCAAGGGATTTCTGGTTCCTTTCGACAAATCATAATTCTCAGCCTAAATTATTAGACTCCTGTGACACTTCCAGGGAACAAACCCAAAAGCAACCCCAATAAATTGAAGTATCATTGATTCGATTTGATTTTGCCCTAAAGATGATGAGAATCTCAATCCTGCACAGCTGCAGACCGAGGAAGATGCTTTGATCTAATTGCATAATGTATATGGAATTATGTAAGCATATCTTCGGGCCTACTTTTCGGGCGTCTAGATGGGTCTTACCACACGACCCACAAATCGATTACGAGTGCAAATTTATGGGACAGTTACGCGTGTATATTTGCTGCATCTGTCAGATACATAATATTAAGTAGAAGACATAAGATACATTTTGCAGCTGCTTGAGACCATTGAGTGTGAGATGGTTCCAGTTTTCTTCAATTCATTCAATGAGACAATGCACACACAGAGTTTGGGAAAAATCGCAAAGTCGCTTTTCACTTTCCACTTTCACGGCAGCTGTGCGAGCAGGAAAAATGCAGCAAAGATTGAGGACAACATTTTGCATCATCTTTGAATGGGAACGGGACAAGAGATGAAAGTGGAATGGGCAAATTTATTTAACCTTTGGCTTTTCTCGTCTCTTGTTTTTCCTTGTTCTTCTCTGCTCCTGGCTGCTTCTGGTTTTTGGATCATCTGTAATCCTGAACATCCTACGATGCGTGCGTGCTCATAATTTATACCCAAACACACATACACACCTGCTCTGGCCCAGCCCAGTTTTTCCTTTAGGTTTTCCTTTTGGCCAGCTGCCGTTTTGCCTGTTGCTTGTTGTCCCTTCCTCTTTCCTTTCTACTTCTTCGCCTTCTTGGCTGCTTTATGGCATTTTACATCGTTTTTCTTCTGGCTGTTGTTTTTTAATTAAACATGGCCCTTTAGTCTCCTTCAATTGATATCATCGCATCGCTCGTGCTGATAATTTGTACCTTTTGTTTAACGCTTACCAGAGTGCAACAGCTGCCATGGAGTTCCATTGTCATACCCTTTGGTATTTCTGGTAATCGATGATGCAATCCCCTCTCCGTATTGATTTTGTCATAAACTATGAGCCAAGTTAGTTTCAATAGCTTAAGCTGAAGAAACTTCACTTTCCTACAGGGTATCTATATACATGTTTTCACACCCGCACAAAGTCCGCTCTTAACCCTTGCTGGCCCACACTTGTTCGCTTTGGCAATTTATTATTGCCTGTTGCTGTTTTATGGCCCTCGTCTTTGAGTCGACACACGTTTCGCATTGCTTGATTAGATTATGCCCCTACACACTCACACACATACCCTGGTAATATCCTTTAGCTCATCATCAATGGCGTCTCTGACGTCGACAGCGACGCCGACTTCGGCATCGCAAAGTTCAAAGTCAATCGACTATTTTTTTATTGCCTCGTCTGTTGTTTCGGTTGTTATTGTTGCCTTTTATTCGAAGATGCTCTTCTCTAAATCTGGTTATAATAAAATTTTCGTTGAGCATAACATAATTTCAACGATTTGAGGTTAGAGTAGAGACTGGTTCTTGTCTTAACAGTTGGTGACTGCTCATAACTCTCAAAAGTATGCTAAGGAAATTGTTGCAATAAATAATTATAGATTCAAAGGATTATTAAAGAAATTTTTTATCAAAAATATAATTTTTTTATTATTTTCTTGGTAAATTGTATATTTTTAATTCTAAGTTAATCTCTGTTACTGTTAATCTATCAATATATAATAGAAATCTGTTAACCTACTGTTAGTTGATCTAACAGCAGTACACGTCTGTTAATAGTGCATAGCAAAAATGGCGCTTCGAAGAGTATTCATAGCTTGTGTACTTTAGCCATTAAGAGTTGTTATTGTCGCTGCTTCTCCATTCGATGCGCTTACACACGAACATTCGCTTGTGTGTGTGAGAGTGTGTTGTCGCTGTCGCGCTGCCTTTGCTCTGTTTCGTGGCTCTGCCTGCGCTGCTCGCAGTGCACTATGGTGCAGTTGACTCCTTTTATGGAACTAACTATCTATTAAATGTAACCCTTCGAAAAATTAACCAAAATGTTTTGATTGCATTTTGTGTACTAAAAGCCTTTCATAAACATTCATTGAAATTATTAGAGTAATTGCTTAGTTCTTGAACTTTTAAATAATTAACAAAAAAACAGTCAAATACACCACAGTGTCATGCTGCCTGTAATTGCGAATCGTCTCGCAATGTAATGAAATTCCATTGCACTGTTGCTGTCCTCGTTTGTTGCTGTTGTAGTTGTTGTGCCCCCAAGTTCTCCACGCTTTTTTTTAACACTTTTGTTTTAAATACTAATTCCAAGAAACTGAAAGCAAAACAAATGCTCTCCCTCTCTCTGTCTCTATTTGCTTCTCCTTTTTAATCTGTTAAGTTTTGCTGCACAAATCACTTTGTCCAAATGTTGCCTATGCCTATAATTAGCCACTGGCCAAGGCAATGGAGTCGGGGGTAGGGTAAGGGGTGGGGTGAAGTTGAACGACAATTAAAATCGCATTAGTTTTTGTATTTCTGCTATGCTAGCTCTCAGTCTGATTAGAAACGGCGACAATGCTGAAAATAATGTTGCCTTTCGTTATCATCATTCGTCCCCTAATGCGGCGACACCCGCACAGCTGTTAAGCGGAAAGGGGGTGGGGTGGCAAAAAGTGCAACGAATACTTGTATGTATGCAAAAGCTACAAAACTCGTTTCAGACAAGAACAACCACATTGAAACTTTATCGTTGTTGTTGTTGTTTTTGAGAACGTCGTCTGCCCCACATGCTTGGGGTCTGTGCCTCTCTGTCTCTGCCTCGTTCTCTCTTCGCTCATTCTGTCGATGCGCTGCACATGATTAGCGCTACAACAACAACAGCAAATGAAAAGAAAATTTACAAATTCCATTCATGAAATTTTGCTGCGTTGGCCAACGTCGACGTTGACGCCGTCGTCGCTGCCGCTAAGCTCCACTTCCACACAGACCCACACGTAGAGTGCTGACAATAAAAGAGGGAGAGAGCAGAGCTTATAACCGTCTCTCTCACGCTGTCATGTTTGTTGTTGTTTCAGATTTTTTGCGGCTTGTTTTTGTGCGTCTCTCAACAGCAGCAGCAGCAGAGCAGCCGCTGCATCCATTTGTATGAGTGTTGGTTTTGGTGTTAGTGTCTGTGTGTGGCGCTTGCTCAGCTTTGGCACTTGCCGGATATTTTGTTGTTGTGGAACGTTTTATATGCCGGCTCTTTGCTCTCCCTCGCTCTTTTTTCCTCTCTCGTTCGCACGCTCGCTCGTTTTGTGCTCTTCCTCTCTGCTTTGCACTTGCAGTTTTTAGGGTAGGGGGATTGGAGCAACATTGTTGTAGTTGCTGCTGCCGTTGAGGAGGCCATTCTTCAGTCTGCGTCCCTTCCTCACTCTCCTTCGGGTTCTCGTGCTCTATTGTCGCATTGTCGACGTCTGCTTTGCCTGACAATTACATGCAAAAAGTTTTGTGGCTGCATTTTGTTACTCACACAGACACACACTCTGACATTTTAATATGTGTGTGTTTGTGTGTGCAGATGTGCGCTCTGGTTTATTATGCGGGTGCAGCAGACATGGTCCTCTTTGCTCGTTGCCCCAAAGCTCGGTCCTGTGGCCAGCCTCTTGCAAAAGGCCGTAACGCGCATCCGTTTCCCTTTTGCTTTATTGCTAAACTGCAATTCATTTGCTTTGTTATTTTTACACATTTTACGAGTATGTGTACAATGTACACCGATTACAACAGTAACAAAAACAGCAAGTAGAACCCACTTCACCTCCAACTCTCCCTCACACTCGCTCTCTCTTGCCTTAAGCAAAACTCTCGGCGCATATTTATTACGAGACGGTAGACGACGGCGACGCCCGACTGTTCCCCACCCCAACTCCCAGCGCAGACAGAACCAATGCAGTTGTGTTCTGGTCTGGAATTGCTCTGAGCAAATCTCCTGCTCCCTCTCCTGTCCTTGGCTGTCCTGTGCAGCGGTGCTCAATTTTCAAACGATTTCAATGGAATTCTGTACTGTGTGTGCTGTGAATGTGCTTGCAGTCGACGTCTCAGACCGACAGAACGCAGCGCCGCCAAGACAAAAACCCAGACACGCATCTTATCGTCTCCTCTGCCTCCACCTCCTTGTTCTGCATCCTTTTAGAAGCACTTTGGTTACACCAAAAACAACAATAATATATCCACATGAAACAGCCTCCTGCAAACGGCGAATAATTTTTTCTATATTCCCAATATGAAAAGGGTTATTTGGATTCTCTTACGCTGTTTGCTGCGCGCACGAGAAACTATTTAAATTTAAACTCAACGAAACTATCATTAGGTTGGCAACATTGTCCCAGTGAGTTGGCAACCCTCAATCAAACAATAACAGAATTCAAATTTAACCGAAAAAAATCAGAAAATATTACCAAACAAATGCAATAAGCAGTGTGCTTATCTTCTATTAAGTTATCAGTAACCCTTGCACATATAATAAATAAATTTATATTTATTCGCTAATAAGCTTACAATTGCTATACCAGTCTACTAACACTCAAAACAGAGTATTTACTATTCGGAGTATAACAGTTATTTGTTGTTTCTGCTTTTCGGTTGATGTTTTTATTTTTTCATGTAGCCGCCGCCGTTGGCTGCATTCCCTTCTGCTTCTTCTTGTTCTTCTGCTGCTGTTACTGCTGCTTCTTACTCTCCTCTCTGCTGTCGATTTTGTTGCTGCTGCTCCTTCTTCGTTTTGGCTCTTGCCTTATTGGTTGTTGTTTACGTTTCGTGGACCTTTTGGAGTTACCCGACGACAGCGACGCGTCGCGACGTTAACGTCAGCGTTAGCTGCGACTGCGACGTTGTCGGTGTCTACGAGCTTTTGTGGACGCTGTTATCGAGTGAACTTTTTGCTAGATTGCTTTGCCTCTGCTTGCTTCTTTATTATATTCGCACACACATGCACGCGTATATTATGTATGATTGTGTACATATATTAAGTATATATTTAGAAAATTGCATTTGCCGGTTTCTTTATCGAACTTTACTAGATAGTGCCCACAAAATAAAAACCCCCAAAAACGTTACTTCCCACGCAGTCAGCTCACTCCCTTCCCCCTCCTCTTATTTCTATGTAGTGTGTGTTTTGTTTTTCGCTTTCTTTTTAGTTTTGTGGTTTGTTGGCTTATCTTTTTGCATTCTTTCTCTTATCCGTTCCACAAGTTTATTGCTGTGTCCTCCATGTGTGCAGTTTCTCCCTCACACTTGCTGACTGGCTTTACAGCTATTGTTGCATTTATCGCATTTCTGTGGTTTGCGCAAATTCCTCTTATTGGCCCAGGACACGACAAGACACGCGTCTTTCTTTAAACCTTCTTTCGTTGGTTCTGCTCTTCTTCTTTGCTGCTGTTGTTGTCACCGTAGATATAATGAATTCCTTCTTTGGGGGCTTAACCTCAAATTGGCTTAACTTCATTTATTTCATTTGCAATTCCAGAAATATTTCATTTGCGGCTTTTCCACCTCTTTCCTTTTGCCTTGCCTACCCACATCCTTCATTACTTGGTAACTGGACACTGAAGTTGGGATTGTGGTTAGGACGCGAGCCACTAATAAGCTCCAAAGTTGACCACAAAAATGTGCTTTCGAAAGCTTTGCCCTCAAGTGTGAGGGAAAGGGGGATAGGTTGACAGGTGCATTTTTTCAATGTAAGACTCATTTTGGTAAAGTGAAACATAGTTTTGTCTATAAGGCGTGCTGTATTTAACGGTATAAGAGCACAAACCATTTCAAGATTAGATTAATTATTGGACTAAACGAATCCAATCAAAGCAAGTCCGTTTTGATTGTTGTTATTGCCAAAACTGGCAAATACTTGAAACAAAAGCCGTCCCATGTGTCTACTCGGTTTTAGCCACAAGTCACGCAGCTGGATTCGCCAGGTTCATCTGCCTCTTGATCTTGTTATTGTAGTTTTCTCTTTCGGTGCAGGGCAAAGGGGTAGAGGGTGTAGGGTGGTAACAGTTGGTGGCGAACAAGGACAACCTTGAGACTGTTCAATATTCCGCAGCATAATTCGTGGCCAGCTCAATATCACGAGTTTCACGCTCTCCAACAGCAGCATCATCATCATCATGCTCACATCGAATGGCAATGGCGCAAAAATGTTGCAAGTGGACACCAAACACACACACACACACACACAAGTCTGAGGTAAAACCCTTTCAAAAGTGGAAACAATGTCAGATGCTCGCTGTACTAAAATTACGCCAAATTATGCTGAAAATGCAATGAGAGCAGTAAATATGTGATGCGAAGCTAAGTTGAAGCTGATTCTCTCAGTCTGGTTGACTCCACTCTATACCCATGTTTATGTGCACACTATGTAGATACCTATATATATATAAATATATACAGATATATATATTTATGCCAGACAGCGCTGACTTGCTTTTAGTAGTTTTATCGGGAAGCCATAGAGCTGACTGGGCCCCGAGCTCCCATTGGCTGCTCGTAACGCCCGCTTATCGGACATTCAACATCTATGCGTAGTTTCTTCTTATTTATTTTTTCTTCTTTTGGAGCATGCGCAAAAGGACAACGTGAAGTGGGTGGCAGTTGTAGCGGGGTGCGGTTGGGGGTGGAGTAACGGTAGGGGTAGTAGTACAGTGGTGGGGAAGCATAGGCAATACGTCTGCTGAGCATGAAATATTTTAAACGCTCCAATGGCAGTCGCTGCACTCACACACACACACACACACACTCGCACAGCACAGTCACACGAATATATTTATTGCATTTTAATGTGCCACTGAAATGTGATTTAATTGGCATTGTCGGCTTACTGTAGCAGCGCTGCACAGTGGTAACAAAATGTCAATAAAGCTGTATGAAAATATATATAAATTAAGTCGCTTATATCAGGGCTCCTTTGGGAAAACCTTAGCTTAAGCCAAAAGTATTCTAGACATAAAACATACCTTACGACTTCTTGTTATAATTCAGTTAATAAATCAGCTATATTTCTTACCACTAACTCCTTTCTCTGCCCACTTTTAGTCACTAAAATCAAGGAAATTAACCGATTACACGTGCTGGGCATAACTAACCTGTCCAACCGCTTTCCCTCATGATACAACTGATTAAACTTGATTAATCTTTTTGTTGTTCGTTTTCTTAGCCATCAATTACATGCACAATTACGAGACCATCGACTTGATGAGCGGCAAACATTATTGTCTACTCACGTTTGCAAATTTTATAATAATAATCCAGCTGAGTTTATCTATTAATTTAGGTAATATAAATTTAAATTTATTTTTAATATATGCTCAGTAGTTAAACAAAAAGTTCAATAACTTGAACCTTTCTAAAAAGTAGGGAATATAAGAATAAGACTAAAAATATTTGAAGGTTTGAGCTGGAAACATATTTTTAAATGGATAGTATTGAAGAGGACATTGAGATAATAGTATGAAAAATTAGTTAAAATACATATTAAGTAACATAATAATTTAATATCAAGTTTATAAAACAAAACTGATTTTAAAACCAGCTTGAAAAAGAAAGACTTAAGAGAACTTTTGTTAGAAAAGACTTCAATAATAAATTTAAAAGTAAGATAAGTTTTAAAATAAGACTCTAAAAGAGCATAAAATTAAGTAAAAAGTTAAGCTTTAAATGCATAACCAATTAATAGTTATTGGCTAGTCAAAGCGTGTTGGAACCACTGTGCGACCGCTAGACTTTGAACTAGTTGTGTGACGGTGTGTGTGTGAGTGTGTAAGTGTGTGTGTGGCGCTGCATTGGTCTGGATTTGCAAATGTTGAAAATTGTTCTTTAATTAAATTCATTCTCACAGTGTGTGCAACATGTGGCAGTCAGCATTGGTTGGAACAGGGCTACACTGGGTTGGGTTGACTGTCTGCTGGAATGCTGCAGTCCAAAGAACCTGAGAACAACTGACTCCAGAGATGATTCCTGCCTTTGAGTTGAAGTTTTCCTGCTGCTTCTTCTATTGCGTAGTCAGGCACTTTGTCCAGGAATTTCAGTAAAGTCTGGCGACTTCACACAGCGTCGTCTCTTGGTCTTGTTGGACTGTCTTTTGTCTGTCTCTGGCTGTC
Organism: Drosophila dunni; assembly: GCA_018152125.1. Lineage (NCBI taxonomy): Eukaryota > Metazoa > Arthropoda > Insecta > Diptera > Drosophilidae > Drosophila > Drosophila dunni. The sequence goes on along the minus strand of JAECXC010001917.1, from coordinate 15,928,139 downwards.
TTGGGTGTCTTCTGGTCTTCTGGTGTCTCTGGTGTCTTTGGTTTCTTCTCTTTCTACCTACGCGAGCCCTTTCAACTCTTTGGGCCGTCATCAAATCAGGTTTCGTCTCTGACAGACGCATAAATCGCTGGCGTTTTTAAAATACCCAACTTGCAGTGGGCCCAATGACTGGGTATTACTTTTTGGACTCCCGCTTTAGTGCTGCTGCACTCTGCTCCTTCGGATCGGTCTTCTTCTAAGCACACACCGTCCAGGCGATGCAGCAACAAAAAAGTTATAAATGCCTCTCATATTTTTAACACCAAGCCAAGAAACCAGATCCGTACACTGCGAAAAAATGGGTTAAAAGAGAAAGATTTCGTCTCAGAAAAATCGGGTAAACTCTGCTCTACAAAATAGAGAGTTAAAGTTGATTTCTAGGCAATCGAAATTATTATTTTATTTTTAAAATAGCTTTAAATACTCAAAAGTTCTTAGTATGGTCTTAATAAATGGCCTTAAAGCTGTAAAAGTCTGACTAATCCGCCGATTAAGACTTAATGTTTTTAATCAGTTTATAAAAATCATTTAAGGACACCTATAATAGTTCCCAACCCTGACACCTTTTTCTTGCTTTGTTGTAGTCTTATTTGATGGTTAAACAACACCTTGGTTTCTCTCAGTGTAACCACAATCCTGTCCAGCGATACCCTTTCCCACCTATCCACCTTTTGAAGATTTGTTTGATTTGACAACTTTGTTCGTTTTGCGTTTCGCATTTTGCTTCTAAATCAGCGACTAGGATTTCAGTTTGTTGATTTAGGCCCTGAATCTGTATCAGGATTGGTATGGGAATTGGAATTGAAAGCTGCTTGACTGAAATCCACTTGAATTTCAATCAAGTTTACAATATAAACTTCTTCTTTGAGCTGAAGTGATCTTGGCTCTAACGAGCTGTTGTTGTTGTTGTTCGAAGTAGGATAATCTTATGTTAATCGTATCTAAAGCTATAAACTAATGAAATTACTTATTCTTATTTACTTTACAGATTGCATGCTTTTACATATTTAATTGCTGGTAAGTTTTCTTTGATTCCTCTTATGCCAAAGATAAACAAGGGATTTTCCTGATCAAAGGGGAAAACTAACTGATAACCAGTGAAAACTCAGAGTTTCTTGCTGAACTACTTTTGTGCTCTGGGCTATGGACATTACCTTTTGGCTTGCCCCTTGCCCCGTGCTCCGTGTCTCTTGAGGTGTTATTCACCCTTTGACAAACCGCTTGACAGTCCACTGAACCGTGGACAAGTTGAGAGAGTGACAGGAATCGAGACTACATAACATATACAAAACAAAACAAACAATATCGGTACAAGTTCTATAAGTTGTTGCCATCTTTCTATATCCCAGACGAAATGAACTCGAACTCTCGGAGTACATCAAAGATAACTTGTCAGTCCACAAATGGTCAGGACCACATTACCCATTGACAAGACGAGGAATTTGAGTTGTTTGCATAGCAAAATGTCACACGGCACAGACATTTGGTCGCAGGAATGGTTAAAAGGGTGAGAAGGATTTGTAGATACCCTGTAAACGATACTTGTAGGTTGAATTTCTTAGCGTGAGCAGGGTATTTTTTGAGTAAAAACTCATTAAACTACAAGAACTCTTTAGTTAAGGATGGAAAAGAAGTAGTGAGGGTGCGAATGACTTTTAGATACCCTGTAATCGAACCTTCCTACTTGTATTACTAAGATTATTAGGATATTCGCTTAGGGGAAGTCATTTGTCTACAAGAATGTTTTTGTTGAAGATTTAAAGCATGATAGAGGTGCAAAAGACTTGAAAATACCCTGTAGACGATAACTTTACCTGTTTATAAACTGAAGAAGAACATTTTCGAGAGTCTACCAAGTTTAATGGGTGCTTTAAGACAATTAACTCGTTTTTCCACAACTTGGTGCTACTCTGCTTGCTTAAAGGGCATAACCAAACTGGATTTCTGCCATATTTAAATACCCACAGCAGTTGAATGTTGAGTTAACAAATCAATTTCAAGTTTCAGAAAATGCATTTCCCTCACACCCCTGGTCGGAAAAGCAAGCAATTTGCTTTGACATTCACTTGACATACCGCCATATCCGATCCGTATTGGTACGCATAAAATTTCTGGGGTGACCCAAATTTAAGAATCCCTAAACCAAATGCTAATTAATCCCACGATAGCAAACGAAGGCGAGGGATTTACCATGCACCGCTGATTTTCACACACACAGTGACAGGAGGGGCGGAGGGAGTGGTGAGGGGAAATAGAACCATTCGCGTGTCGTGAGCAAAAGGTTTAACGCGTTTTTCGGTGCTACCTGATTGCCACCGGGCCAAAAACGAACCCAAAGCCGGATCTCGATCCGATTGAATCTCACGCATGTAATTGCATCTATTTCCAGAAGGAGGCAACCAAATATATATCAACTCATCTTTAACCCCCTGAAAATAAGCTGAACCCATTTCGCAGTTTTTTTAAGGCGCCTACTTTGCTTTCTTTTCGCACCCAGGCTAAAGGGTGTCAACGGTTCATAAAACACTGATTATATGAGGAATAAATGTAGAGTTCTTGATTAGACCCGATGTTTATAGACTAATAACAAAGTTACGCTTAAAGTTATATACATTTCGATCCCATAAATAACCTTTTAATCCCTAACTTATTTCTTTCATATAGTAAACCAATTAAGCTAACAATAGTCTAATTTTTACCAAAGTCCTTTCTTCGGTTATAGCCTAGATAGCGTCTAAGAATTGTAGACACTGCACTGCAGGGTTATGACACTTTTGGCACTTTGGAGTGAACCCTTTTTCCGTCAGCCCTTGTTGCATTTTTTTTGACACGCGCGTCAACGAACCTCAAGGAACCGATCGATCCTTAGGCATCCTACCCAATGGGCTCTACGAAACGCCAGCTGTTTTCTTAATTTCAAAATTCCAACACAACAGCTACAACAACAATTGATTAGTTGTAATAGCGACAAGCTCTCCTGCTACTCCCTGCCCCTGTCACCCCTGGCAACCCTGGACGAGGGTGCCTCTCCCTGGCCCTGCTCTAATTTACAATGAGTTTTTTTTACATTTCGTTGGCTTTTGCAAAAAGTAAAGGAAGAAGAAGTAGAAGCGGTGCTCACCCTATTTAGAATTCCCTTTTTAAAATCCCCCGCTTAGGGGTTGCTTTACTTTAATTATTAGCTCAGTAGCCCTGGTATCGGGCTCTCAGCCCTCCTGCATCGGGCAGCGGTCACCCTTGCCGAAGGGGCAAATACTTTTTGTTGCTGCTGTTGTGGCTGTTGCTGCCGTCATTTGGCACATGTCAATGGCTGCATTGGACTTTGGTCTCTGCGAGCGGTTGTTCAGTGCAGCACAGTGGGGCAAATTGGGCAGTAAAGTGCGTGACTAACTAGAGTTGAAATTAAAGAGGTGCTGCGAGTGGAACAATAAATATTTTTACATTAGAAAATAGCTAAATATAATTAATAAAAATACTATTAAGTACTAGTACTAGTATTTAAAATTCGTATGTCTTGATTACCCCACCTTGATTTTCACTATGTAGTTGGAGTGCCACAGTGGCGACTTAAAGAGCCCTTCACCCATGTCTGTACTTTTCCGACCTAATTACGTTGTGCAACACTGGCCCACTGTGACACGCTCCACTGTCGTTCCGTTCCCATTACAATTTCTGCTGCTGAAAAAAAAAACCACTTCCATTTCCTGTTGAATTACAGGAAACCCAACTCAGCAGCAGTGCGCCCAATTCTAACACTAGAACAATAACAGTGCGAGAGGGAGTTCACTCAAAGCGTGTGCGAATGCGACAGACAGATAGCTAGTGACAGTGAGCGCGAAAGAGAGGGAGGGAGAGAGAGGGATTGATCCCTGGCGGGCAACATAATGTTGCACCCTTAAAAACATCGCTGCTGTTGCATTTTTGCAACAATTATAAACGGGACAGCGGCAACGTAATGTCTCCTCGGGTAGCCAGCAATGCAAATGGTGTTCTAAACTTGTAGATACCCTGTAGGCAAGGCACATAAGGTATAGGTAGAGTTTCAAGCAAAACGATCGTTATTTTTATGTGAGAAAATTTGGTTTAAATTAAAGTATTTCATTTTCAATAATTTAGCGATTAAAAAAATTATTAAAAAATTTAAATTGGTAGGAATTTAACTGGTGTAACAGTTTTTGGCCTACAGTTACGGCTGTGCATGCCCTTGTCTCAACTGCACAATTACAGGGTATTGAAATTACCTTAGCACGTAGCCTCAAAAGCTAGCGACATTTATGGATTTGGTGTCGCGGTAGCAGTGCTGCAGTTTTAGCCTTTTTTGCGCAATATCTAGCGGGAAAATTCGAATATATGAAATACCAGCTTTTAAATATTTAATTAATTAACTATTTAATTTAATTTCAATACATACTCCTTACCTAGTCTATGTTATAGCCTATTAACTTGGTTGTCGACCATTTTTCCTCCAGCTTTTTAGCTACTTTACACCTATTAGCCAATTTAGCTGCTTTACAGCTACTAACGACAACACTGCTCCTGTTAGAGCCGTGTCTCAGTGCAGCTGAGTTCGTTCCACTTTCTAAGTGAACACGGAGGACGTTTGCAATGTCTGAAGTGCCTCGTGGGCAACAACGAAAGGAGGTACACACGGTATACACGGGGTATACACCATGGAGGGTGCTGTTATTGCTACTTTTTGGTTTTTCCTTTTTAAGGGTGCTTCTACCCAGTCTCAAGTCGAGACGAGGCCGAGTCGAGTCGACTCTTCGGTCTCGAGTTTAGAGTCTAGAGTTTTGCGTAAGACCTCGTCCAGGTGTGTGTGTATTTCCCTTTAACCGTGTTCGTGTCTTGTGTCCCTGTGTCTCTGTCGTTTCCTTCATCTTTTTCCACTTTTCCTTTTCTTGCTGTGTTTGTGAGTTTTCGTTGTTTCTCAGGCATTAGTTTCCAGCCACATTTGGGACATCTGTTTGGTCCTTTTTTTACGGGTCTTGATTGTCCGATGTCAGCTTGATTTTGTCTTGGATCCTAATCCCAGCACTCACATCCGCTCGGAAGCTCCCACGCTTGGCACTATCAAGTGAGCTTTACTTTAGGCTAATTGCAATCGCAGTGTCCTCCAAAGCCGCTGCCTTCATAGGAAACAAGAACTCAGATTTACTGATCTACAAATTTCCTGGAATTTCGTGAATGGAAAAACAAAAGCGCAACGAACGCTCTTCGCGCACAGGCCAGAGAGACAGAGAGGGAGAGGAACAGGCAGACGACAAGTAAGAAGCAGCAGAAGGAGAAGGAGGAGGTTAGGCAGACGAGTTGCTCTACCTATGGACCTGAACCTGAACCCAAACCTGAGGCTGTTGCTGTAGCTGCAGCTAAAGCAGAAGCCGAAGACGAGACTGAACCTTCTTGGCCCTGTATATAAAATATCTTATGAATGTACTCTCGTACTTGTACCTCATGCTCTCTCTTTTACTCTCACACTCTCTGCCGCCCTGTCTCTTTTTCTCCGTGTGTTTGCTGTTTATATTTCGAAGGTTCTTTCTGTGTTGTTTTTGTGTAGTGTGCCCTGTCCCGGCACAGCTTTTGTAGTTCCTCTTGCTCTCACTTTAGGCCTGTCTCTCGGTCTCTTTCTCTCGTTATTGTTACTTAAAATAGCTGAAAAACGTGAGCACATATCCCAAATTTGAAAACCGGTAAGCCAGGCCAAAGGCATCGACCAGGTAGTCGGAGATTTAATGAGCACCCGTTGCCTGATTCCCTATGCCCGACAACCGACGACCGACTCCCGAAGCCTTAGGCGCACACGCAGACACCAAGTTGGTTGGAATAGTTGGTCCAGTTGGGTACCCACTTGGGAAGCCACTAAAATCTCTGATATTTATCACTGAGTTTTATATTATCTTTTTCGATTCAAATTTCATAAATTTCTTTTAATTTTCTCACCCTTTTTGAAGCTTACTAAAATAAAACTCTCGATTTAGTTCAAATGTAGCAATACGACCTTATCTTTAAGCGCTCCCTAAACACCTTTAACTCATTAGTTGGTTAAGAGTTCTTTAGGGTCACTTGAAAACTATTTGAAGATTGAGTTCTCCCTGTATTTACCCAAAAAAGTGTATGTTTTGGTTACACTCGTGACTCAGTTATGTCATTATCTTGGCAGAAATAAACATTTCTAGAATTTCGAATTCCTTATCAGCTCCCAGACCTCGGAAGAGTCCAACGAACCTTCTCTAAGGCGTAACAAAACAGAAATTTCAATGGTCTTAGGTTCTGGTTACTCCGTACTCAGTACTACGCTCTGAGTTTTTGAGCCCTCCAATACACAGTTAGTTACCCTTGTTTGCCCCTCCCCCAACCCATTTTGGCATGTGCGACGACATTTTGAGGCAATAACAAAACGACAGCTGCAAACTATGTTGAATGCTTGTTGATATTGTCGAGTAATACATCAGTAAAGACAGTCCGACCGTCAGTCAGTCGGTAATTCGAATTCGAACTCGAATTCGGTTAGAGTCCTGGAACCCTTGAGGAAAACAACGTATGCAACTTGTGCAGTCTGTACAGGATACGTGCTGCTTGGAGGAGCGAAGGGGATGAAGCAGTAGGCACGGGATCTGCAATTGGCAATGCTCCCCGACTCCCCTCTCTGTCTGTCTCTTTGTGGGGCGGCCAATTCATCTCCTGTTTCATATCCGTTTGCATTTTGATTTTCAACTTATTTCGCTGATTAATTTCCGACGCGTCCATCTAAAAATTGTATTTGCCGAAAATTGCTTATGGATTTGGCAGCCTCTGTAATTTCATTGTATCCTGCGCTCTCTGTCATTATATTGCCGATTGTTTTTTTTTTCATCTTTTGGTGATTTCCGGTTGGATTTCTTTATATACATTTCTCTGGCATTTGCATTTGAAACTGCTGCTGTTCAGCTGCTTGGGTGCTAATTGAGGTACAGGGTTCATTGACTGACCGCATAGACGTAGCGAAGAAGCAGAACTAGTAAAACTTAACACCTGTCGCTCAATTGCTAGCTGAGCCACAGCCAGCCCTGCGCTACTCCATGGCAGCAGACATCTTTTTGGGCAGAAAGAGTCACTTTGTCTGTGTAAATCACAGGGATGTGACACACACACACAAACAGCAAGAAAAAGTTCGCACAGAGTGCACACAACAACCCTGCACTGGGTGGGCTGCAGTCAGCAACAGTGCGACAGAAGAGAGAGCGTGCAAAACAATGGGAGAGAGCGAGCGAGCAGGCATGCTTGATCGCTGCATTATCCTCCCTTATTGTTTTGCTTTTGCTTTACTCGCTGCTGCTGCTGTTGTTGCTGTTGCATTCCTGTTGTACGCTCCCCGTTACTCAGTTACGCTCTCTCTTGCTCTCTGGCTGTGGCGGCCGCAGTGTCTGGGCTGCGCTCTCTCTGTCCTAGGCGTGTTCTCTCGCACGCACGCGATCTCTGCCTGCTGCTGTTGTTGTTGCTCTTGTAGCTTGTAGTTGTTGCTCTGCAATTGCATTCCTGTTCTGCTTCCTCTTTCGCGTCTGCTTGTGTATGCGTGTGTGTGCGTGTGTGTGTTTATATGTTGACTGCCTTCACTTCAACTCTGTCTGCGGCAAGAACTACGCAACATTTACAAACCGAACGCTGCAGAAAGTGGAAGTGAATCTCCAGAGAGACGGTGATCCGATCCGTTCCGTTTCGATATGTTGATCATTACGTGTTATCGTTGTCGTTATCATTGTTAATGTTCAAGTTTTTACACCCAAAAATCTCTGTTAAAAGTGACTCAAAAATGCACTAAATTTGTTAACAAAATTATTAAAGTGAAATTTCTCCAATCACCAATACCAATGAAGTCTGACATACACACACACACCGAAGGATTACAAAAAAATGCAAATAAATTAATAAAATTCCTAACCAATAAAATGATCATAAACAAACTATAAACTCAGTGCTAAAATGCTACAAAATTATTACTTAGTTCTATAAAAACGATTCCAAAATTACATAAAAAATGCAATAAGTTTTTAATAAAAACTTTTTTAAATTATTCTATTTCTATTTGTTATATTTAAAAACATTTTTGACCAAATCTATTACTACTTTTCTACAACTGTTACACCAAAAATTCTCATATGTGCTAAGTGTTTACTTTTATCTTTAACTCGTTCTAAATTGAAACTTCTTTAAACTAAAGAAAAAAGCATTTTTATCAGTTATTAATTAACTTAACAAAGCACCTTAACTTAAAACTTAATCTATAATATTGTTAAAAGTAAATCAACATCAATTCATTGCCAAATTCGATACAACAAAAATTACAAACAAGCTACAACTTTTGGATTACCTTAAAAAATTTCAAATTCAATGCCAGCAAAACGCGTAAGTAAAAAAAAACAAGAAGATAAATATTAGTAAATAACAAGAGTTGAAAGATACTCGTTAGTTTCTACTCGTTGTAGTCACTCGCTGCGCATACCCTGTAGCCGCTGAGTGTGAGAAAGGGGCATGCTTGTGGAACCAATGTTAGAAAAGACTTGAAGGCAGATTTGTTAACTTGTATTTATGACTCAAACACTTTAAGTACCCATTTTAGAGGGTATCTTTTGCTTGCTTCTGGTCGTTTCTCTGCTTTGCTTAATTTCTTAGCACTTTCGTTGCTGTTTCCCCAAGAATAATTAAATAATAATAAGATTGTAGTTACTGTTTTTGTGTTTTATGACTTACAGTGGAGTTCATTGAACGTGAACAGAAACTGAAATACATTTGTTTAGCTTGTTTGGACTCTTGACTCTGTCCCGCAACAGACGCGCTCAGTTCCAGTCTTAGAAACCAAGTCAAGTCACTCGCTTGTTGTCTAACCATATAGAGTACATACTTTGCTTTGTATACTTCTAGACCGCTGGGGATTCGGAGATGGGGGAGGAGGAACAGGAGGCAGGGAAGACAGTCGTTTTAAATGCGGGCATGCAGCGTGTTTTTTAAGGTCGAATACTCGTTAAACTGACCGACCGCTCATTATAACCCTAACCCCATTTGAATTGCGAGTCGCATCGGTAACCTTTTGGAGTGTGTAGACCCTGCGCCTAAATTGAACACAGAGTGGCTAAAGTTGGGGAGTTACTGCTGCCTAAAGCTTATTCGAGTAGAAACTACAGGGTTAGCTACAGTCGCCCTACCTCTACCTACCTTTTTGTAATTTTAAACTGGCGCATGATATGGTTACGCCCCACAGACCCACACACAAATTATGGTATCAAACCGAGCAAGTACAGTGAGTAATGCTGCACACGTACCAGATAATTATGTGGCCCGTAACGCTTTTACCGTATCATACCAAGTTTATGGACTCAACTACCAGAAAAATGCATTAATTTTAGATTTGTATAAACAAATCATTTAAGTTTGTCTGCTAGATAAAAAATCAAGCTTTAATCAGATATTCAACTACTTTAAAGTTCAGCTTAGTCTATTAACACTGTAGGGTATCGGTTCACATGCTCGAGTTGAGATCCATTAAAGCTCAAAGTTGACTGCTTACGGTTGTGCCCTTTTGGCCAAAGAGCGCGATGTCTGTAAAAATAATTAACATTCAAATCAAATTAATTTGCAATTAGTGTGAGTTGAAAGTGGCAGCTAGATAGCCCTGTAACGAACGGAGGGGAACGGTTGGGGAGGGGGGTTACTCTAGTCAAACTTACGAAATATTCATTTATGCCTCTGCTGCTGCTACTGCTGTTTAAAGCAATTTGCGTCGCTGCATGCGTCGACGTCAGCGACGCTGTTGGCAAATTCAATAAATGTTGCGTCAAGTTAGTCAATATGACGCGTCGCATAGTCGGAAGTAAGCAGCAGACGCGATGCACACACACACACTTACATTCGCACTTACACTCACACAGACAGGCAGACACTCTCTTAGTTACTCACGCTCTTACAAAAGCGCCTTCGTAAGCTGTCGTCCTCATGAGCCACCCTAACCAAAGAGCAAAGCAATAACACAACGCTAAGAAGCAGCAGCGACAGCGACAAAAACAACAACAACAAACAACTATACAATTCAGCAATGTGACTGACATTCTGTCAAACATGCAGCGACGTCAACGTCAACGCCGCCGTCATCGTCGGCTTCTCTCAAAACTTTAATGCTCAATGCGTTTGTTTTCTGCTTTTTGTTTTCCTTTTCTTTTTGGTACGCTTTTTTTTTTTGTTTCACTTTTATTTTCAAATTTGAATATCGCCGTCGCTCAGATTCTCAAGTAGTTTTCAAGTTGATTGCATTCTGCGGCATGTCTGTGTGCCGGCAACGTTGCCGCCGCCGCCGTCGACGTCGTCAGCGTCATTGTCGTTCTCTCCTTCAGCTTTCATTCATTCCCATGTCCGTGTCCATGTGCACGCCTTGGGGATGCAGAGGCAAAGGCAGAGGCTGTAAAAAAAAAGAGTTTTTGCACCCCACCCCACTGTAAAGGGGTTGCTGCAAATGGAAACGGCAAAGACCAAAAATGAGGCTGATGATTATGATGTAGACGATGACGATGATGAAGATGTTGAGGATGTTCTTCTTTCTGTTCATTCCGCTTTGGTTACTTTTCTGCTGCCGGCAATTTACGTCTGGCTTGTAATACTCTTTACTAAGTGAGAGCTTTTGGAAAGCTCTTCACTTTGGCTTAGCAAGAGAAGCTTTTATTAAAATTTAGCTTAACCATTAACCATTATCAATTTTTTATCTAACCAGACGCAATTTGTCTGCTCTAATCAAATTTATTCACATGCCAGCCCTTAAAACGCCGAAAAAATAATGCGATTTCCAGTTTTCAATTTCTATTAACTTTTTTTCGGCTCACTCTCTTCACATTTTTTGTCAGACTTTTTTTTTGGTTTTTCTGTAGTTGTTGCTTCTCATGACGACCCCTCAGCCAGGCAGACAGGCAGGACTTTTTGGAAGATACCAAGTCCTTCATTTTTTTTTTAAATCTTGCTGAGAAGAAGTCTTTTTTTTTTTGCGTTTTCACATCACAGGGAGTCACACCCTTAGGGTGAAATGTCTTCTGCCCTCCCCCCTGCGTTGCCCCTGCCCCTGGACTGAGCTTCTTCTATGCATGTCTTTTTTTTTTTGCCATGCGTGATTTTAATATATTTTTTCTTATTTATTTTTTTTCCTTTGCTCATAGATACATATTTAGTTTTTGAGCTCGTTTTGTGATCTCGTCTGCGCTTGGAACTTCCCACGATCCTTGTGGACTTTTGTACTTAAGACTGTAGTTTTTTTCTCTTCGTTCTTTTTTTCGCTCTTCTTGTGCATATGTGTGCAGTGTCATAAATACTTTTAATTAACTGGAAATGCGTGTGTGAGTGAGTGCGTTCGTCTGTTTGCTGTTCGCTGCTTGTCTGTCATCTCGCTCCCACTGCCTGCAAGAAACTGAGAGTGAAGAAGGGCGTGAGTTTTGCGGCGTATTTAACATAATTTGCTTCTTTTTTTTTATGGGCAATAGAAACAGACATGCATGTGAGTGTGTGTGTTAGTGTGTGAGCGTATGTGGGTACCCCAGTTACCGATCGGTACATGCAAATGTTCGTACAAATGTATTTGAGCAGATGTGTTTGTCTAGTTCATTGAACTTGAGTCAAAACAACAATAATTGTCCCAAGTTTGGTAGCTTAAGCAAACACATATTTAAATTGGCAATGCATGTGTTTAAATACGGCTTTATTAATCATAATCCATATTGAAATGTTCTACTTTAAATGAAAAATATATTGCTTCTTGATACGGAATGCCTGCCACATTGAGACGTAGTTACAGATTCAACGACGGTGTGTAAATGAAGACAAGAACTCACACATACGCACATTTATTACTTGTATGCGTGTGTGTGTGTTTGTATCTACATTAGTACCGAGTTGGTTAGTATTGTAGCTTGTGGGTGCGGTAGCAGCGACGTTGGCGGTGGCGACACACAGCACTTCCGTCTCTCAGTTTTAGTAGCCGGCATTTGAGCAACTGAGAGAGCGGCTCAAAAGCACACAAACACACACAAATACTCAAACAGTTACCCAACGTGAGTCTGGCATCCACATGCCACAAGCATCTGCCTACGTTCCACTCACTCACTCATACACAAACACACACACACACACACACATTGATAAACTGTTTGCCCACTCAGCTGCTGCCTACATTATTACGGTTCTCTCTTACTCTCTCAGCTGTGTGTACGCTTACTCTCAGCTGCTGCTTTTAATTCGCCGCACCGCATACACTTAACAGAGCCAAAAGCAGCACAATAACAGTTCAAATTGGCGGCAGCAAATTCGCCGCAATCAGTTTTTCGTTTACGCTCCGCACTGCTGGTCGTGTCTGTTTGTTGTTGCTGTCGTCGCTGTTGTTGGCCCTCGTCGTCGTCGTCGTCGCTGTTGTCGTGGTTGTGTCGCTGATGTTGCCTGCTCGCTGCCCACTGAGCAAACGAAAAGCTACAAATAAGTTAGCGACAGCGTGGAACGTAGAACGTAAAACCGCCCGCGTGGAGAAAATTATTGGATACGATACGGAGAATTCAGTTATCAAATGTTGTGATATTAATTCAGTTTATATTAAACCGAATACATAAGTGACGTCATCAAGGCTGCCGCATTTGGCCTTGTCCACAGTTGCAACATAACCAGCAACAACATTAGCAACAGAAATCTTTAGCAACACGCAGTCTCTGTCGTCGCGACGCAACAATGCGTTAACGTCACGTTGCCGCTGCCGCCGCCGCTTACGTTTTCTCTGTTCGCTCGCGCTCTCTCAATCATCTCGCTCTCTTCAGCGTGGCACTCTCTTTCGCTGTAGGTTTGCCGGCGACTCCATTTACTACTACGACGAAAAAGACGCTCAGGCCAGTCACGGCACTCAGCACTCACTTTGCGTTTACGTTGTGGCCCATGAAGTTCGTTTAGCGCGCCGCACAAAATGTGAAAACTGATGAAAAGAAAAAACTGCAACACATTCAGACACATTTAGCCACAAAACAGACAACAATAACAACAATTTGGGACAGAAAGTCATAGCGCGATTATCAAACACAACAATTATGTGATATCTACAACAAATAATATAATTTTTTTTTCTGAACTGCTGACGTCACACGTCCAAAAACGAGAAGAATATAAACTTGCGCAAAAGAAAGAAAGAAGAAAAACGTAGTAGTGAGAAAATGTACATGAAAAACGAACGCAAAAATATGAAACGTGTGTGATATTAAATGAGCGCGACGGCGGCAGCAGCAGTAACAACAACTACAAAACGGCAGCAACGACGTTGGCAGCAGCGACGACGACGACGCAGGCGACGGGCAGCGGCAGCGGCGTCAAGCATTTGCTTTGCTGGTTTTTGTTCGTCGTGATATATAAAGCGAAGAAATTCCAATTTAGGTGCGTGCACTTCCTTTTTACACATTGTATTCTCTCTGCAATTTCACCAAGAATGAAAACTACGAATATATGCAATAACTGAGCGTATGAGATTAAAAATGAGTGAACTTATCAATTGCCTTAAAACTTTCTGGAGCCATGTGTTGGTGTGTGTACATGTGTGTGTGTGTGTTTTTCAACAATTAATCATTCTTTCAAGTTTGCTTTGTGCTGCCTCCCCTTAGCTACTAAGCCCGTTAATAACCTTAAAATGTGTATTGTTGTGTGTGCTTCGCTCCGTCCACACGAAATTACACCTGAAACGGCGTTTAATTCATTTGTAAATAGCAAACTTCTAAAGCTCCCGCCCTCGTGCGCACCCCGCCCGCTTAGACGGTTGGCTCGCTTTGCTGCTTGGTGTTCCACATTATCAACATTTGTGGAACTCGGACTCTGTCTGGCTTCAATGTTAGTTAACATAGACAGCACTTGGAAGGAGCGCGAAAAGCAGCGATAAAGCGAGACGGAAGACAGTGCGAGTGAGCGAGCGAGCGATAGAGTTTAGTGATAACAGAAGGTGAAACATTGTGATTTCATTTCCATTGCATGTTTTTCCGGAACCCCATGACTACGAATGCGTCATTCATGCATATGCATATGTATGGAACGACTGAAGCGCGAATCAAATGCCGTATTTAAATGACTATATTTTCCTGGTAATGCCTTGAATATTGCTAGAGATGCATTTTCGTTCAAGGGACTTCCCCGAAATTGAATAAAAAAGAAATTTGTCTGCTCTGCGCCCGGCATTGAATTTCCCTCTTTTCCAGAACCAACACCCACACCAAACACACTTCCAAAAATATTGCCAACTCTATATTTGCCTGTTTTTGTTTGCATTTTGTTGGCTAAATATTTTGCGACGCATTTTATGCGCCTCTGCCGACACGACGAGAAGTAACTCTCTCTCTCTCTCGTTCTCTTTTCCACTCGTCTCGCATTTTGGGCGGTTCTCTTCCCCGCCCACCAACTGGCAATTATTTTTGGCTTTTTGCACCCATCCGAAAAAAAAAAAAAAGAAAATGGAGAAACGACAGAAAACCAGCCACTGTTGAACCTAACAGCGTTATGTTAACCTACAGTTTCGGCATCTCGCTCGCACAACTCGCTGTTGTTTGAAACGAAGTTTTGTGTTTTCCTTTTTGTGTTTTTACCTTTTACTTTTGCTGTTTACACTTGTCTTTCCGTTTATTTAAATTGCATATCAAAGTGAGCGCACTGAACAGCGAATACAAACAAATAATTAGATTTTTATTTTTGTTTTTATTTTCTGTGTTGGTTTTTGTACATGCTAACGATGTTGCTTTTGGGCAACTTTGCCAGAGCCGGTTTGATTGGCATTTTTGGGTTAAGCTTTGATTGTTTTAGGCAAACACAGACAAAGCTAAAGATAGCCAGCGGAGAGACAAATCGAATCGCATTAATGTGTAGCACTGGCCTGTAATTGGCTTAATGAAATTAACAACTAGCAGGGAAATGCAAACATGGCGACAACGGTATTGACTCCTCTTCAGTGACTCACAGTCGATGGCATAAGTATTTTGACGAAGTTTGGCGTTTTGTAAAAATTAACTCATTTCTTATATCAAAATACTTATGCCGTTGACTCTATGTATTTATGTTCTTACATACGTAAAACGATGTTTGCTTATGTATTTGCCGGTCAACCACTAACAACCACATGCAAAGCGTTCGAAGCTCATAATCAATGTGGAATCCAAGTCAGAAAACCGGCTACGTAGAACTATACATAAGTGCCACACTTTAGAGTCCACATAAAATCAACAACAACCACATCAATATTTGCCGTGGACCGTATCTGTCGACGCCTGATCTAACAGCTGTTATCTAGCAAGAGTAAAAGAAACAAAAAGTGCGGCCGGCTTCGCAGAAACACCGACCGCAGACGCTGTCGCAGTCGCAGTCTCATGAAAGCAGCAAAGACCCAGCATCCCACTCTCTCGCTCAAAAGCTCTCCCAATACTATCACTCAAACAGACACACACATACACATGCACTGAGCGACTATGGAGCTCTACACAAAATTCTTATTTTCTCCGGCGCTTGCCGATTACTGAATGATTTTCATGGCAATCATTGGGGTATATGCTATGCTTATATGTAGATGTCCATGTGTTTGTGTGACTCTAGCTAGTCTGTCTTCTTTTTATTGTCTTTTGCGTCTGATTTTCTACTGCGCATGCAAAATGCTGTGCAAAAAGAAAGCGAAACTTTTTACGTGTGCGCTGCTGCTGCTGCAGCCAACAGCGCTGCTCTGCTTAGCAGTATACAAATGTATGTATTTACTCACACACACACAGCGACGCGCAAAATGGTTGCGTGAGTGAGAGAGCGCGAGGGCGCACTCTTTACCGAAGATAAATTTATGCATATGTTTGTATATATATTATATTATGTACATAATTAAAGAACCATAAATTGTAGCTTGAATAATTAATCGCTCGTGCTAGAAGTTATTCAGCATTCCCGTTAGATTGCATTCGAAGCACCCAATTAGCTCTGCTGACCATTTGTAATGGATAATGGCCAAAAAGAGGGTGGTATATATGGTGGCTAATGGTGGTCACACCTCTGGGGCCGCATCAGAATTGGTTCTTTCTAATATTTTCTAATTTAATACGAATTTCTCGTGTTTTACTTCACTAATTTACAACAGGCAGCAGTTGTCGAGTACGCGAAACGCTATCAACTCAAAATAAAAGAAATAAGTCGCTCGCGTGCTTAGACCTCTGCAGCTTATTTACTCGTCTTTCACACATACACTAATGTAGGCATGTATTGGTGTGTGTATAGTGTTTATATTTCTAGCTTTTTCTTTATCAGTCATACGGTCGCTGCGCTCTGGTGCGTCGATGTCGTCAGGTTGATTGAAAGCAACAAAAACAAAAGGCTAAGCTGCGCTGCTTTCATGTTGTTCTTGTTAGTGGTAGGTTGCTTGCTTTATTTCTTTTCTCTAGGCCATTTTGTCTACGATTTCTGTTATTTTCATCATGTTCATGTTCTCTTCCCTGTTTGCATAATGTTTTTCTTTCTCAAGTCACAGTTGCATTTGTTATTTACCTTTTGGGTTTTGTTGTTATTAGATAAATACATACAGAACTGCAGAGCGAGCGAAAGAGAGAGAGCGATGCCCGACAAGTGTACTTGAGGTATCATGAAAAATTAATACAAACACATACACAAACACAGTCAAACAAACGCCCACACCTACATAAATGTTAAGTGGAGTAAACAGTGAACTCCGATGATCAGTGTTGTCCCACAACTGTTATGGCAAATGTTAAACGCACGCATTCCACAAACAACATTTTTTTGATGGGGTCACACTGAATCTGTCTAACTGACTGACTGCTCAGCATAACCAGAAATTCACTCAATAGAGTTAAATTAGCATAAACTCTTTCATTGTTGCTGTGCTGCTGTTTCTTGCGAAGAATTTCCATGTGTAATATTATATGATCACTGTAATTTTATATGTACGACTAGGGCTACTTGTTACTGCATTGTTGATCAAACGGACCAAATAATTCATGTGCATTTAAATTAAGATATATCGAAGGACCTACCTGGGATACACATTTTTTTAATATGATGTTGTTTTGTCTGCTACCCACATAATTTGTTAACTGGTAGCTGAGTATAAAATTTCCATGTCTTCGATTTGAATTACCTGTAGAAGAAAAAAAAATTAAAGATATAAAACACAATTCGCCGGCCTGTAAACAGATACCGTTTTTGGTAAACACACTCATACATACGCAACAACAACAACAGCAGCATAATCTCTGCAGCAGCAGCAGAAATGAAGCCTGTGTGCTGCCTCTGCTGCTGCCAACGCTGACGCGACACCGACGCTTGCAATTTATAGAGAGCGCGAGTGAAAAAAGAGAATGAGCAAGTGAGAGGCTGACTTGTGTTTGGCTACCTGCGCCGATTTGTTGTTGTTGCTTTATTTTTTTGCCATTGCCTTTGCCGCCTGCTGCTTATTTCTTGCCAATTTCAGCAAATTCCACGCGACGTTCCGTTCGTTCATTTCGCTCGTTTAACGTTTCACTGTATGTATATAAAATAGTACATGGTATTTCTACATATCATGTACAATACATACATATGTATATCGCGCTTGTTCTTGCCACATACACACAATGGCAATAAACGTTTGTCATTTACTACAAATTCGTTGAGTGTTTGCTATTTGTTGTTGCTGCAATTAACAGCTCGTAAATTTTAAAGCTCCCGTTTGACAAATGCAAAATACAACACCAACTTTAGCATTGCCACGCTAACAGTTCTGGTAATGGAATGTTAGGTAACAGTTAATTGTTGATTCTTTTTCATTTTCTGTTGTTCTTTTTATTAAAGCTTTCTTACTTTGCCAAAAGTCTTTCTAATGAACAAACACAATTTCACAGCAGATAAAGACGTGTTGCCCCAAAGCGGTTAATACAACATTAACAATAACGTTACTATTCTTACCTGTTGCTGCTGCTTTTGATGCTCTCGCTTCATTCATTCTCGTTTTTTGCCTTTTGGTTTTTCTTCACACGCCGTGTCGTCGTCGTCTTCTTTCTCTTTCTGCCTTCTACCATATTGATTGGTCTAATACATTTATGCTGAGTTTATTGACATTTGCGCTTGCGCGACGGCAGCAACAACAACTACGCATCACATTGTTTTTTTTACTTTATGCTTAAAATATTTTTGGTATGCGATAGAGCCGAGGGAGAGCTTTTGGGTTGAGGTTATGGGCACTGTGGGTGCGAGGGGGTGTTGTTAAATGAGCTTATACATAATTCAAAATGGTTTCCCTCTTGCGCTTTATCATCAGCTTTTTTTAGTGTCATGTTATTGGGGACTTGCTCTCTTTTCACTCTCCCTCTCTCACTCACTCACTTTTTTGCTTACATGTTAATGGCATGTAAATGCAGCCCCATAAAAAGCTTGAAAAGAAAAGAAAACAAAAACACAACAAATGGCGCTAAAGTTTAATGTGCCAATTGCATAAATACATACACTACATATATTTACGGTCATTGAGACACAAATCATACTTAAATGTATACATTAGTCGAATAATTAATAATTGAACTTTTTATTTTGTATTTTTTCAGATGTGAAGAATCCCTAGGTGCTAATTTAGTTGATAAGCGCAAACAAAAAGTACAATAAAGTAAAAGAAAAAACACAAACACACACACACACACGTACAACACTCACGAAGAGCGGGAACATTTCCAACTAGGTGGCAACGTTTATAGCGGTAGCGCTTAAAAGTATGCTACAAACAAATTCAGGCGTCAGCCGCGCTGTCAGGAGGGCAACGTAGCAGAAAGCAAAAGACACAAAGCAGCAAAAGTGTGAGACGGAAGACGTGAGTCGCCAGACGAATGAAAAGAGAGTGAAGGGAGGAGAGAGAAATAGAGATAGAAAGAGAGCTAGCAAATACTATTTTTGTACAACTGCAGGCAGTGTGGACTGCGAAATGTCGAAATATATAATAACCACCGCCGCGCCCAACAGCCACAGCAATAACAGCAACAATCACAATCAAACACAACGGCAGCAGCAGCAGCAACAACAACAACAGCAGCAACAACATTATGGAGGTGGCGGCAGCTCAAAAGTGGTGCGAAAGCTCAAGTATGAGCTTTTGGGCAACAATAATAATAACAATAACAACAACAATAATAATAACAATATTGTGATTAAAAATCTGTTGGACTATGAACATGCTGGCAACGACACGGGCAGCAGCACCGGCATAGGCGTCGGCGTCGCTGCCCACCTGCGAGATCATGTATATATAAATCTGAATAGAAGTGGAGCGACAACAACAACAGTGATTGCAGAGGAAACGAGTACACCGCAACAACAACAGCACCACCAGCAACAACAGCGAAATGGATCTGGGGGCAAAACAAATGAACAAATCACACATTACTACAAGGTGAGTAGAGACAACGATAACAGTTGAAATCGAATGAAAATTCACCACACACGCAACTAAAACTCACCACTCTATGATTTGATAGCAGGTCAAGCGCCGGGCGCATGCAACCACCCACGAAATCCACCCGAAGAAGCAGGCGAAACAGAACGAACACCACCAAACGGTCACCTACAACAACAGCAGCAAACACGCGCCACAACAACAACACCAACAACAGCTGCGATACCAGCAACAGCAGCAGCAGCAGCAGCAACAATACGAAGTCGATGCCGATGAAGACGACGATGTGGAAACGAGCAAACCGGCCGGCAACGGTACTTCTCTTTCGCATTCGCAGTTCGCGCGAACAGCGTCACAGCATCAGACGTCGACGCAGCAGCAGCTACAGCAGACCTCGTTAGTCACATCCTCGTTGGCCACGTCTGGAAGTGTAGGCGGTGCTAGCAGTGGTGGAGTCGGCGGTGATAGAAATCGAGCAGACACCTCTTTGGGTATACTGACGAAAAAGTTTGTGGATTTGTTGGAAGAGTCACCCGACGGTGTTGTCGATCTGAATGATGCCTCCAATCGATTGTCGGTGCAAAAGCGACGCATCTACGACATTACGAACGTACTCGAGGGCATTGGTATACTGGAGAAGAAGTCCAAGAATAATATCCAATGGCGTGGTGGTCAGTCGTTGGTCAGCAGCGAACGATCCAGGCAAATCGAGGCAGAGAACGAACGTCTTGAGCAGCGGGAGAACGAGGTTAATACCCTGCTCGATCAGATGCGTGGCGAGTTGGCCGGAATCTCGCAGGAGGTGGAGAACAGTGATGGCATGGCCTATGTCACGCAGAATGATCTATTGAATGTGGATCTGTTTAAAGATCAGATTGTGATTGTGATCAAGGCGCCGCCAGAGGCCAAACTTGTGGTGAGTACTGCTCAGTATGGGAATTATAATTCTAAATAGATACAATCCCTGTCTAGTATATATACTAGAGACATTGTGTGAATATCTTTACTTGTCCCTATTCCGGCGACGTCAGACAATTGTGCTTCTTCTTAGCGTCTGCATGCCATTAAAACATGGCGTCCTATTTTTAGACGCGACGCAGACGGCGACAAGCGCCGCACTGCAAAATGGAACACACTCTTCCTCCCGTGCTGTCCCCTTCCTTCCATCCCACTTTGATTTTGATATCAAGCTAAAAGTGAAATCAACTTTTGCTCATTTTCAAAAAAAAAAAGAAGAAAACATTTTCCAATTGAAATTCGCTCAATAGTCTTATTATACTGACTGCTGCTGACTTGGCCTAAACTGTTGGCTGACTGTTCATGTCCATTGTCTGCTGTCTGCTGTCTGATCTGTTAGCCACGCACTATTTATAAATATTTCGCTTAATGTTTCCGCTCGCCTTGAACTGTTTAATGAACTCGCGCGAGCCAAAAAAAAAAAGTTGGAAAATGAAACAAGTAATCGCGCGTTTCCAGGTCCCCCGACTATGAAATATCCGTTACTCAATTGAAAAGCAAGAACTGCATTAAAACTGTTGCATACTTTTGGGTGCAGAGTAGCCGAAACACATTTCTGTTATCGTCTGCAGTTTTGCTATTATACTGAAATAGTAGCAGTCTGGCAACTCTGTTTCTGCGCTACTCACGCAGCGCCAAATAAAGCCAAAAACAAACAAAATTGAATGAAAAATAGGAATATGTAAATATCATTTCTAAAAATACAAAAACGACTCCATGTCCAGTTGGCTCTCTCACTCTGTTACTGTTAACATACAACTGTTATACTAACGTTGCTCTCTTTGTTTCTGTTTACAGCTGCCTAGCACGAAGGTGCCGCGTGAGATTTACGTCAAGGCGGAGAACAGTGGGGAAATTAACGTTTTTCTGTGCCACGACAATTCGCCAGAGAAATCGCCTATTGCCTCAGATTCTGGATACGCGAGATGTGCGTCATCGTGGGGCACCAGTGGTCTGCGTACGGCGACTTCGACGCGACTGCAGCAGCACCTGAAAACCCAACCCAATGATCCGCTGTTGTTAAACATTGATGCCATGAGCACAAAGGGTCTAGGTAAGTTAACCTATATATAAATATATGAATATTTATAAACTTGTAACTTTATCTGATTACAGGCCAGACACCATATCGCTTATCAGCTCAACGCAACCTCAGTAAATCGATTGAGGAGGCGTCTAAGCAATCCCAGCCTGAATATAATAACATTTGTGATATTGGCAGCGTCAAGTATGAATTGACCTCGCCACAGCAGCAGCAGCTTCAGCAGCATGCGGATAATAATGATGATGATAATGTAATTCATGATGATGTTGTTGACGATGACGTCGACGATGAGCAGAGTCAATTGGTGCCGACACTGACCAGACCAGTTGTACGAGGTCATCAGCATCAGAGCGCTATTCAGCAGCTTTTTAGCAGTCTAACAGAATCCTCGCCCACGCCAACGACGCGGCGACGTGCAGCGAATTCCGCTGCCAACGCTGCGGGCAACACAACTACGCTTAATAGTCATAACAGCAGCAGCAACAACTCCCAACCCCTCAACAGCAGCCGCAGCAGCAACAATAACAGCGCAGTGCATTACAGCAATCAGCAGCAGCAACAACAGCGACGCAGCGATGTTCCCATGTATAACTGTGCAATGGAAGGCGCGACTGCGTCGTTTGCTGTTAACAGCAACAGTAACAGTGGCAGCAACTCTGCCATGGGTTCACTGCAAATGCAGTTTACATCCGTCGCTGGCAACGAGAGCAACGGCAGCCTTGACGTCGGTATGACGATAACATATGGCGACATTTCTGGCGCTGGCGCCAATGTTGATCACCACCACCATCAGCAGCAGCAGGAGCAACAACAGCAGCAATACATCCAAAAGCATACATATAATCGCATTCTGCCGCCCGGCGTTCCTGACTGCGACGCCGACAGCAATGGCAGCCATGTTGCTCTGCAAGGCCTCGACGCGCTCTTTAGCGACATCGATGCGGACTGTTGTAAGTACTCTTTGCCATTCGATCATAACTCATTACTTTTATTCTCTCTTTGTGGGCCGATGCCTCATGCTCTCTACCATACAAAACGCTCATCACACATATGCCTATATATGTATGTTATGCCTCTGTAAATAACAGCAGCTAACGTTAATGTTAACATTATACAAATTGATAATGAAGCGTGCTTGTCAAGAACTTTCTCTGTGACTTGCGTGAATTTTTATATTTAAAACCGCATCACAGTCTGAGTTCTTGCTGAGCGCGTTCTTTGCTCATCTTCGTATATCTAAAGAGTGACAGTGTACATAAAATCAAATCAAATCAATTCAATTGTGTTATTCAAAATTTAAATGAAATGTTTCGGCAAAGCTACCAACAACCAACGAGATTCAGTTCAAAATTGAATTAATAATTTTGTTTTTATTTTGGCCTTTAGTTTCTTGTACAGTGAATTGTGTAATATACAATAAAATAGAATTAATAAATGAAATTAACCAATTACTAAACTACTCTAATTGTATCATGCTCTCTTAATCTCCGACTCACGCACTTAAACTCACACACTCAACATCATTCACATACTCACACACACACACACTCACACATCCAATGCATGCTCTCTTTGTATCATGGTAAACTGTTAAATTAACAGACAGAATTGAAAGCTCCAGCGCGCTGTTAAGTTTTCAGTTCAACTGCTGTAACTTAACAGCGGCTGCTCTAAACTGGGAAATTTCAACTTTGTTCACTTTGGGAATAAAAATTTGTAATTGCAAACTAACACTTACTAATACTACTACACTTGAAGGTATATAGAATGTATGTATATGTATATATTCGTATTAACCCGCCGCCACTTGTATCGTCCAAAAATGATGGAACCATTAATTAGCCAAAACGCGCAAGCGCAAATTCATTTTGGAACTGAATTCTCGTGGGTCTGCAGTGCACTGACCGTTGCGGAGGGCAATAGTTCGTTCAAATTGAAATTGAAATTTTGTAGCACCATGAGATTCAGCTCTGGCGTGAATTTCAAACATGCATCCACCAAAAAATCTAAAAAAAAAAAACATAAAAAAAAATAAATAAATCATCCCCGAAAATCAACAACAAATCGAAACCCAACAAACAATACAAAACCATCAACATTTTTAACTAAAATAGGAATAAGATAAGGAAATAATTTGGACTAATTTATGGGTTGGTTTCTCGCCTCTTTTGCAGATAACCTCTATAACGAAGCTTTTGTCCCGATCGATCCACCGGATGATAATGATTATCCCTATGCGCTGAATGCAAACGAAGGCATTGATCGTCTGTTCGACTTCAGTTCCGATGCTTATGGATCCTATGGCAAGAGCGATCCGTAGGCCAAGAAGGTAACAGCGGCAACAGCGACAACAACTGCGAATTGGGGGGGGAATCTGGGGGGTGTTTATAATTTAAAATTATATACAAGGAGAAGCAGCGCATATATTACGTTAGAGATGATCTATTATTATTATTATTATTAATATTATTATTATATTATTATTATTATTACATATTGTCGAGTAAAGATGCAGTTTAAAAGGTCAACAAAAAACAAAATGTAGAAAACTTAATGAAACTAAGTTGTGTGTAACATTTTAAGCGTAAAAACCTACATTTAAATTTATAATCCAAACGTATTTTAAGCAAAAAACAAAAACAAAAAACAATTAATAATAATGCCCTCGCAAAATGCAAAAACACATTTTATAAGCAGATTTCAATTTTTAGCCTTAAACAAGAGGAAAATAACACTTAAAGCAAAAGTAAAAAACGAAAAAAAAAAAATAAAGAAAAAGATGAGAACAAATTAAATGCCTCATTAACAAATAAATATTTTGCGCCAGAACTGTCTGTAAATTAGTACACACACTTACACCCACACACACACAAACAAGAACATAATTTTTAATTAGTAAAACAAAATAGTTATTAAATTAATATTATATGCAAATAAAAGAAAACCACACAACATACAAGAAACTATAACGAATTCAATTGAAAATTGTAATATATTGCTATGAAAATTCCAAAAGAGAACCAGAACTCGACCAACTCCCAGTTTAGTTATTGACGCATGCAACCCAGATCTAGCGACTATCAAATTATAATTCTAAACTTTTATTTATCCCCCTTTCCCTCCCCTCCCCACCCCCCTTTATTGTGTCTTGTCCGTGTTGCTATAAATTTTAGTTGCCGTTTCAAGCTCTCAGTGCGTTTGATTTAGTTATTAAAGCTAAGTATGCCTAATTATTTGTTATTGTTATTGAACTGTGACCCACACACACACACAAAAGACTTGACACACTCTTATTGCAACTCAACTGAACCGTGAACATCCTCAGATATACTTAAACCCAGTTCAAAGTTCACCATCAAAGTCAAAGCCAAATCATTCACACTCACACACAGGATCGACCGCAACTAGTAATTTAAACCTATCACCTAGAGGTTAAAAATAACATAAACAAATACAATTTAAATGAAAAGCAACTACGACTACAAAATGTATAAAAACCACAAGGAAAGCCCTGTAAATGTACTTTTATTTTATAAAGAAACAAAACAAAACAAAAAAAAACAAATATTATAAATAAAACACAAATTTGTTAGGTACTTTTCTTTCGTTTCAAAGCAAAACCAACACAAAAAAAAACCAAATAAATATTAAAAAAAGAACGAAAAGAACATAAATTGAAAAACTGTCGTTATTTTATATGTGGGTGGATTTTGGGGTTTAGGTAACAGTTTCAAAGCATGTGCATAGGCCACTCATAACATAACATAAATAGTTAGCAGTTAACTGTTAACTGTCTGTTGGTTAGCTGCCAGCTGCAATGCTAACCTACAGCACACTCTCTTACCGTCGCTCTCTTACGATCTCTGCTCTTTAATTGTAATGCTGTCGCTTGCTGCTGAATCTGTTGGCCTGGTGTTTCACGCAATGATAACTTCGCTTTTAGTCTTTCGCCGATTTTGTTTGCCGCTGCGATTTACAGTGCCTAAAAAGATTAGTTATTCTTACTGGAATACCAGGCGAACATAAAGCTCAGCAGCTCGCTATGTATATTTACATTAACATTAACATGTGTTCTAACAGCTGCTGTAGCAACTCTCGTTCTGCCGCTGTTAACTCTCTGTAGGTCGCTCTGAGCGCGTTCTCCCGCTTACAGCTGTACTTTCGTTATCTCTGTTGATTTTGTGGTTGTTCGCGGTTGTACCCAAATAAATAGGAATTTTGTTTAATTTTTTTATATTAATTTAGTTTTTATTATAGTCGCGCCATAATAATTTTGTTACATAATAATATGTGTAGTTGTTTATTTCGCTTATATAAACAGGAAACAATTAATTAATTAACTTAGCTTTAAATGTACAATTAGCTTTAGTTAGAAATAATAAAAATATTGAAGCTTTTTTTTTTTGTTTTGTTTTGTATTAATTTATTACATGATAGGTGTCTATTATAATGTATGTATGTATGTATATATATATTTGTATGTATGTGTATGTACACTAACGCTGCTAAAAGTGAGCCAACGAAAAGCCAACTATTCAGAATATACTATATATTAAATTGTATATATAAGATGTTGGTTTTTGGCGTTGTCGCGTCTGCTCAGGTTTTCTAACACCTTTCCCCTCCCCCCCCTCTCCTTGCTGCTATTTGTTGTAGTTGTTGCTTGTTTCGTATTGTTTTTAAGCATTCGCAGTTTGTTACACAAATTGAGTTAATTCAACTACTAATTATACATCATTTTATATATAATGCTTTCGGCTGCTTTTCATTTCATTCCCGTTAATGTGTATGTGTGTATTGTATATAAATTTAACGTTTTTATTGATTTAAATTTTATATTGATTAATTTATAATTCCATTAATTGTTTTTACGTTCTCATTTCGCATTAAGTTTACAATTTTCGTTAGAATTTTTGCTTTGTTATGTACATAAAAACAAAAGGAACTATATTTTTCAGTCTTTTTAGTGTGTGTATATACATATTATATACATATTTACCTATGTATATATATATGCGTGTATGTATGTGTGTGTGTGTGTGTGTGTGTGTGTGTCTGTAGAATATTGTATGCATGTATATAGCGTATTATATATATATTATTTATCAATTAATTTAATTTAATTTAATTATTATTTCAATAGTTTTGTTTCCTTTCAATAGTATTTTCATAGGTTTTCATTTACAACTAGCATTTTGTATAATTCATTTAAATATTTTAAGTGTCCTTGTTTTCTTGATTTGCATCTATAAAATAAAATAAGGTATAAACGTGCTTGCGTATTTTCTTTTCATCTTCTTCTTCTTCATCTTCTACTTGTTTCTGTAAAGTTACATTTGTTTTTGTTTTTGTTTTTTTCTTTAACTGTATATAAGTATATGTATACATATAAAGAGCGAAGGCAAATATCGAATACTTTTGTTGCTGTTTCTGTTTTTAATTTTTGTTTTTATAAAAATTCCATTTGTTGCAATTGCAATATTTGAAGAGAATGTCTTTGTGTTTGTATGTGTGTAGGTGTAGGTGTGTGTAATTGTAAATTTCTATTGATTTATTCTATTTTTTATAGCAAGTCTTCTATTTTCATAGAACTTTGAATTCGTCTATTGCTTTTCCATGTATCCATTGTTGAACTTTGTTGTACTTTTTACTATGTATGAATGTATTTATCTATGATCCGTAAATATTGATCTCTTAAGCGCCCGTTTGTCTCTTTTCTTGTTCTAATTTGAGTGTATGGCAATATCTTCTACATGCTATCTCTCAATGTGTATGTGTGTGTGTGTGTGTGTGGTCCGAGTGTACAATTTTCTGTGTTTGCTTTGTCTATAGTTTATCAATAATGTTAGAATAAAATGCGCATTATTTAGCATATAGCATACATATAATTATTTAAATGATGCATTAGTTACTTAAGCTCTCAATTACGTAATTTTGAAGCTTGGCTTCTAATCAAATTAATTTAGAAAGTACGAAAATCAAAATATAAAACAAACACAAGTTACATCTTTCATTCTCTTTGCTACGTATGTATGAACATGTGTGTGTGTGTGTGTGAGTGTGTGGGCATAGCATATAATTTACTCCCGCTCTCTCTCTTTCCTTCTCTCTTAGTACAAACTTTTGCCAGTGCCAAGCGCCATGCTTTATATCAGATTACTTCTCTTTACCCTTTCTTCTCTTTTCTTTCTTTTTTTTTTTGTATATAAAACGAGCAACACTTAAACATAAACGCACTAAAAATTGCAACACAACGCCATTTAAAAAAAAGTCAATAATAAAAAAGAACAACAGAATAAGTTGTTTGAGTACATGTACTACAATTTAGTTTGTAGCTGGTAATAGTAACTAATTTAAGGACATTAAACTCAGTGAAGACATTTCGTTTGTTTGTTTTTTTTTTTTTTTGTATCGTTTTGTTGTATTGCTTATTGTTGTTGCAGTTTTGTGTTTTTGTATCTCTTTTTTTTTGTGGTTCGTTTTACAGTTGTACAGTTAGTTTGCTTCATTGTTGCATCGCTTCGTTTTGCGTTTTGGTAGGTACTAAAATAATTATTATAATTATACATAAGTTAGGTTAGGTTTTGCACATACACAAACACATATATAAATACATATGCATGCGTATGTATGTATGCGTATGTATGCACTGTAATGTAGTGTATTGTTTTTGTTTTGTATGTCTATCTCTATGTCTAGATCTAAACGGTACTTAGGTTGGTTGGTTGTTGGCTTTTGTACTTTTGTTATTTGCATTTAGGACTTGTTTTGTTTTGTTTCTTGTATGTATGTGTTTCTTTTTTTTAACGGCGCTAGTAAATTATAAAAGAAATACTTAACAAATACGAAAAAAAATTAAAATAAACATATATAAATTAAGCTTACGTATATAATAAATTGTTAGGAGGCTTGGCTATAGGCAAAAGTTTGCTTGCGCCCTTAATGCTAAGCATGATTTACAAATGTGGGAGGGGTAACACTGAACGCAGAAACTTAACGAACTCAACGAAAGACACCAAGTGTGCAAGTCGCGAGCGAGCACAAGAAAGTGAGAGAGAGAGAACAACGAGTAAGCTTACAAAAGCTGCGCTCAAGCTGCACTCTCACTCTCTTGTTGCCGCATTTATCGCATGTGACTTTTATCGCATGCAAGTTAAGCAAGTGTTGTGAGTACCCCTGTTTATATATATAAATGTATATATCATATGCTAATTGCTACATACACATTATGTGTGCACGCAATTACGCGCGTGTGTGTGTGTGTGTATTTATTTACAAATTCTCTCTTTTACGCTTCGCGTCCTATGAAACCATTTGGCGGCGGCGGGCGTGGCGTGCTCGCCTGCCTTAACCAATTCTCCTTGAGTATGTTGGACGTATTGCCAGTGGTTGCTGTTATTGTTGCTGTCGGCATTGGCGCTAACGCTAACGCTGGCGCTGGCGTCAGCGTCTCTGCCTTGCGCGTTTGACTGACGCTGCGACTGCGCGGTGGCTGCTGTTGCTTGTTGCTCCTACGCTGAACTTGTCGACTGAGCGGCATTCGCTCCATCTTGATGTGTTCCGTATGCTCATCCGCATCCTCGTCCTCATCGTCATCGTCGTCACTGAAAAAAGCAACGTGAATTAGTTGAACATCTAAGTGGAAGTAAATCTAGGAAATCTTACTCGTCTTCGTTTTCATCGTCATCGGTGCTGCTGGGTTGTTGTCCCAGCGTTGGGGCCAGCATTGATGCATAGTTGGGATTGTCGCTGGTATAGACTGATGCAGGTGGCACCGTTCCCAGCTGTGGTTCGCTCATCAGCACATAATTGGGATTATCACTGCTGAGCATGTTTAAGGGTTTACCATCAACCTCTGATGCTGTTGTTGTTGCTGCTGCTGTTGGCGGTTGCATCATTTCATAGTTAGGATTCAGACTGCTGGTTGTGAGTTGTTGGGGCCACGCGGAGTGCACTGGATCACCACTATTAACCGATTCATCCAGTAATTTATAATTGGGATTATCGCTAATGATCGTTGTGCTGCCATTGCCACCACCGCCACTGGGCGTTGTTGCCGTGGGCGTATAGAAACGGGGCGTGCCCGTGTAACTGCCCGCACTGCCGCTGCCGCCACTCTCGATGGTGCCCAGATTGGGACCCATATTGATCATGGCCATGCCGGCGGGATGACTGGTTAGATTCGTGTTGCTGCTGTTGCTGGGCGCATTCGAGATGTTGCTCTTGTGGCTAACGTTGCTGCCGCTGCGCTTGTGGCTGAAACGACTCAACACCCGATTCCGGAATGTATCGGCCATGACCCGCTTCAGACTCGGCTGACGACCACCGCTGCTAGCATTCGAGCTGGCCGCCGATGCCGTCGAGGGTTGCAACGAGCTGGAGATTATGCCACCAGCTGGATTACCACCTCCTCCGATCACTTCGTCCGGCATGGAGCTGCTCATGTTGTGCACAATGTTGGCTGCACCTCGTTTCGATTTGGGAATCAAGTGCTGCTCCCCACTCAGTCTACCACAGCCGCTGTGCGGCAGTTCACCGAAATTGGGACTGGGATCGTAGAGTTCATAGCCACGTTCAGCATCTGCTGTGTTGGCCACACTGGCATCCGCCTGCACATAGCCAGCCACCGTGGAGTCATCCTCCACCAAACCCGAGCGCAGGCTAAAGGGTGAATGAGTTGTGGCCTGATCGTCGACCAGCGCAATGGGACTCTCCGCGGGTTGGTCCAGCGATGAGTTGTTCTCCATGTTAGACTTGTAGTCCTGGTATTCCCCTACTCGCAGCGGCGTTGTGGCATCCTCGCCTTCGCCATCTGCATCGGCTTCAAGGTGACCGCCTGCAAAGATGTCCAGTTGATTGGAACGCTCCTTGCGCTCCTTCTCCCGGTACTGCACACCCGAGTCGCTGTAGTAGAAGGCCACCTCCTTGAAGTGCGGGTCGGACAGTTTCTCCAGGTAGGCGATTATGTCGAGGAACGAGGGACGTGCCGATGGCCTGTGATGCCAGCAGCGATGCATTAGTTTGTGCAGCACCTCGGGACAATTATCGGGTCGTTCCATAATGCCGCCGTCGATGACATAGCGCAGCACTTGCTCATTGGACAATCCCTGATAGGGTTGCGAGGCCAGTGTGGCCATTTCCCAGAGCACGACGCCGTAGCTGAAGACATCACTGGAGCTGGCATAGACACCATCCCTCAAACTCTCTGGCGGCATCCAACGCACTGGCAGCAGACCCTTGGTGCCCTTTCGATAATAATCAGTCTCATAGATGTCTCGGGTCATGCCAAAGTCACCGATCTTCACTGTGAGATCGGCAGCAACCATACAGTTGCGAGCGGCAAGATCACGATGCACAAACTTCTTGGCCGCCAAATAGGCCATGCCATCGGCAATCTCAATGGCCATTTGAAAGATGCGACTGTACGGCGGCGGCTGCACTGAACCCAGAGTGGTGCCAGTGCTGCTGGTGAGTCCAATGCGATGCTGATAGACAGCCAACATATCCTCCCGCTCATCAGGACGATGGGCTCTCAAGTAGGACTTGAGATCGCCCTTCTTCATCAGCTCCATCACCACCAAGGCGGGTTGGCCACGTGAACAGACGCCCAACAAACGCACGACATGGTACGTATCGAATTCCTTCATGACGCTCGCCTCGCTCAGGAAATTAGTACGCTCCCGATCTGTGGCATTCTCGTTAACCGTTTTGATAGCACATGGCGTGTCATCGCCGCGATTCTGTGCCTTCAGTATGCCCTCGTAAACCATTCCAAAGGAGCCCTGACCCAGCGGACCCAACTGTATGATGCGCTCCCGCGGCACTTCCCAGTCATCTGGCACGTACTGTAGACTGGCGTAGAAGGGATTCACTTCCGTGTTGATGATCAAGTCCTGTGGTGTCTTCTTGTTCTTGAAGAGCACATACGACAACACGAGTACTATGAGCACAATGAGAAGACCGCCGAGTCCAAAGGCGAGCTTAACCAAGAGCGAAAATCCAGGAGGCTGCAAGGGATTTAACGATTATTAATAGGTTCAAATGTTAAGGGACTAACTTTGTACTACTTACCGGAACTGTGACATATACGGCTTCTGATTGCACACCTTCGCCGGCGAGCGAGTTGGCTTGAATGCGAAAGCTGTACTTGCCCTCGTTCAGATTGGTCACAACGTAGCCACTCTGGTTGACATAGTCCTGTGCGGTGATGCATCTCTTCTCCTCGACGGCGTTCTGCTCCTGCCGCTCGTAAAAGATGGTGTACGAGACGACCGCGCTGTTGGGTCGCTCGGGTGCTTCCCAACGCAGGTAGACACTGCCTCTAGTGGTGTTCACAGTTCGCTCCACCAAATCGGCCTTTACATTCGATGCCTTGTCCGCATGTGCTGTAAAATAGAATCAAATTTATATTAAAAGTTGAAATCTATTAAAACTTTATCTCTAGAAACTACGTACGTTTCTTGAGCGTCCTCTTGTCGAAGGACTCGGCTTTGCTGCACAACATGTGCACCTCCTCGGTTTGATTGTCGACATTTTCGCTCTCCCGACAAGCGATCACGTTGAGCGTATAAATGGAAAAGTGTCGCAGGTTTTTGAAACGATACTCCGTCGTGCTGGCATTAACGGCAATGGTGAATACCCTGTAATAGCTGCCACTTGGATCCATTTCGGTACGATTTGTCCACGTTCCATTGTCGTTGGTTAAACTGACTTTTGGCTGATTGCTAGAAATGTTGACAGATCGCACGTGACGCATGAGAACGCTTTCCAAACGTCCATCAATGCCATCCATTTCGTTGTCCACCTCAATGTAACGCTTGCGACGATTCGTCTTCTTGGTCAAGATGTCATCGATCGTTATGTTGCTCAATTGTAATCCGCTCTTCTTTGACTTGTTCCTTCTGTGCACATAGAGATAGTTTTGCAAGGCGTTCTCAAACTCAGTGTCCTTGTTGATCTGCTCCTCAACCAACTGCTGATCGTACGTGGGACGACCCGACTTATCGCATTTGCAGTTATCGGGTATGGGTTTCTTGACTTTATCATCTGGCGACGAAGTTTTGTCCTTCAGAGGCGCATTTGGCATGGCTAAAACGAGGAGAGAAATCGAATGCAGTTTAGAGAGAGCTCCAATTTCAATTTTAGTTGAAATACTTACGATCTCGACAGTAGTTTCGACTGTACTCGAGCGCTGCATCACGTCGATGGAGCTCTACGGACAGCAGGTACTCGGACAACTTGCCATTGGCCGACACTGGTGGAGTCCAGGAGAGCAGCTATTAAAAGAGTAGAGGAATTAATTGAGTTTAATACAATTGTCTTAGCTCTACTTACGATTTCCGAACTGTCTGTGGATATGGCACTAATTCGAGCCACATTCATTGGCTTGCCAGGACGTGTTCTCTTGCGTATTATTTCGCTCTGATAGTTTCGCTTCTCCGACGATACCGTGAGGGTGCGTGCATAGAATGCATATCTCGTGTAAGGCTGTAGATTGCTTATCGTTATCGAATTGGCTCTGCTGGGCTCGGTGACACTCCAGCTGTGAATGGTGTGGAGATTTATTAATTAGTCGCAAGTGTTGAATTAAACAAATTACTCACTCATCCGAACAGGGCATGTAGTTATCCCTAGTGACATTTCCATGTGGATCAAGTGTATAATAAAACTGATAACCGATAAAGGTTCTGTCGTCATCATATTTGACCGCCGTTTTGTTTATCGTGAAAATTACATAATACGTTCCCAGTGAAAAGATATCGACATTCAGCAAAATTGTATTGCCTAAAATGGAAATTGGTTTATATACAGTCGACTCTCGTTATTGCGAAATTCGAGGGACTCTTAAATTATTACAAATTATAAATGGTTTGAAATGTGTTGATTGAAAATAAATAAAACTTGGAATTATCAAGGGGTTTTTATTTCATACGGGTAAATTATTGATTGCACATACATTTGCCCTTGTCACCATTCGAGTCCTCGGACACCTCGTTCTTATTGAACGTCTTTGGTTTGCTGGCCATCATCGGTTGCAATTTCTCAATTTGTTCGTAGCAAAGTTTCCGATTGAAGTGAAAGAAGATGCTGCCATTGATGTGAACGGTTTGATTTTCGGCCCAAATCGATTCAAGATCTCGATTATCCAGCACATACAATGCATAACGTCCATCCACAGTGCCATTGCCTTTGATAGTTCGGAGATTCTTGAGGAAACTAAGCGAGGTGATGCCATACGTCAAATGCACCTTCAAATACGAGTCAATCGTGTGTATAGAGCTCAATCCACTCTCCAGCGCTTCAATGGCGTGTTCTGTGAAGCATTAAATCAGTTAGTTAAATGTGTAACACTTGAGCACTTTATCAACTTACGTCCGCCGTGCTTAATGCTAATGGTCAATCCGTTCTCTGTGATTATGGTACAGCCATAGAATTCCTTAGCTCGCACCGAGCTGTCGATCACACCACCGCGACAGGCCTTCTCACAGGTGCCGTTGCACTTCTGACACGTGTTGTTCACCGGCGCATAACCCGATTCACAGAATGTTGTGCACTTGCCATTGCTGCGCACCAGTTGCATCTCCACATTGTTCACGTACTTCTTGCTAATCTTCTCGCACGTCTCCGCCGTAATGCAACGTTGTTCGTACTGCAAGATGAAGCGGAAAAGGCAACAAATTAGTGTTAAATCCCTCTAGAGTTTTTAATCATTACTTACTAGAAAGTAACCTTCGGAACATTGATCAACACACGTTCCTCCTGGTATGGAGACATTGCGACAAGCGTAACAGTCGCCCTCAAGGGCTGAGGTGCATCTGCCCAGACAGGACTCGTTGCAGCAGGTCTTATCGTCGATGCAGTTGTAGGGACACTCCTTGGGACAAACTGTAGAGGGAAAATAGTGCATTAGTTGTATACTTAGAGCTGCTCAACCAATTTACTTACTTGTTTGACAATCGCGATTGTTCCAGCAGTAACGCTTATCATTCTCATGCTTCCGACATGCCGTGAAACCGCTCTGATCGGTCATAACGCTATCGGGACCATAGTCATCGCCCGGACAGCGAGCACATTCGTCGGTTCTGCGATTGTTCTTGACCACAATAGTCGCATCGGTGGCATTCGAGGAGACGATCTTCTGCCAGTTGACTGTGTCCACAAAACACAGATTATCATTCCGCTCGATGCGTACACCTCCCTTGGAAATAGCACGCAAATTGGTAAATCCAATGTCCTGTAGATCCCGATTCAAGTACACGACTAAAGCGTAGCTCTCAAACAGTATGTTGCCACGTATAACACTCAGATTGGGAAAGATTTGGGATAACGATATCAGATTCCCCACACGGAAAACCATCAGGAAGCCAGTGATCTCTGTGAGCAGTGGATATGTAGTGTTCAGTTTGTCGCCATCGTTGATAAGCGTGATGAGCAGAAATCCCTCAATAACCGTACAATTGGCCAGATGGTGAAGGTTTGCTATAGTATTACGTATATCCATGGATTTGCAGTCTGTGTGGAGTAGAGAAAATACATCGTCAGTTAATTGTTACGAGCTCAAGTAGAGTAGAGTTGATTCGACCGTAAAATACGCTGTTATAGTGCAAAACTGTGCCTCTTAAATGTTAACCAAGGCGAGTAAGGGAGGTAGATACATTGATCTAATAAATCTCTTTTGCTTGTCTATGAACCGATCGTAATTCAACTTTAAATATAGGTCCAGAACACTCTTCTCTCGACATCTACCGATTTTAGGAGGTTCCAAGTATAAACACTCACTTAAATTAGCTTTCAAATACAGTGAAAGCTCTACTTGCGGATAGTTCCCTTGACAGGACGAATTTTATAATTATTTAGCATGATTTTCATACAAAATCTGTTCTCTTAGGCGAACATCTCCCTTGGGCGGACAAAAATACTGGAACCGTAGCTGTCCGGTTAAGAGAACTTTCACTGTATACTGTTTCTAGGCAAAGGAATCGGATTTCTTAATTTATTGCTTCTAACTCTTAACACTTCTGAGTTTATTTTGTTTATGCCAATGAACAGACGGACATGACTGCATAAACTTCAGTAAGGCATCACATGCACTGTTAGCTGCTTTTAACAAACCCATCATACCCTCTGCACAGCGCACTTTACTTAATAAACTTTAAAAGTATTGTTTAACTTACGTCTTTCCACATTCGCCAATTTGACGGTTCTTTTACTGCCCACACTGCGCACACTGTTGCCGTAGCTGTTACTGTTAATGTTACTGCTAGCGATGCTGTTACCGATGCTGTTACCGTTGCTGTTTGTGTCCAGACCAATGTTATTGCCGTTGTAGATGTGAGATGTTAGACTGCGTTCAAACTGATTATGCGGTTGTTGCTGTTGTCTTTGGGCCATTGCTGATGCCGATTGCAGTGCCAACATTGTGATGATTGTGTATGCAATGCTGTGTTGTCGCCAATTATTGTGTTGCTGTTGTTGTTTCTGCGTTTGTTGTTGTTGCTTTCGTCGCCTCGCAAAGAGACTCCAACAGTGTTGCATCAAGAATAATTGCAGTGTGCCCAAAATATTTAAACAATTGCTAAAGTTGTTGTTGTTGTTGTTATTCTTATTATGCTGCAGTCGCGGATTGTTTGTGTTGCTCTGATTGTTGTTGTTGCTGTTGCTGTTGCTATTGTTGCTGTTGGTTTTACAGTTGCAGTGGCAATTGGCTGTTGTTGCTGTTATTTTTTGGTTATTGTCATTTGTACTATAACTACTACTATTATTTCTTTCTCGATTATTATTACTATTATAACTACTACAGCTACTGTTAGCGGGACAGCAACAAGGCGCACTGTCGGCAACATGTTGCTGCTGCTGTTGCTGTTGATGCTGCTGCGGATGTGTATTGTGTTGACAGTCACAATGTTGCAACGACAACAGCTTGCTGGGGAATGTTGTTGCCGTTTCGTTGCGATTTCTGCTTCTGCTTCTGCTTCTCCGTTTACTTCTGTTTTCTCTGCAATAGGAACTGCTGCTGTTGTTGCTGCAAGTAGCTGTCTCACAGCAGCAACTTGTTGTTGGGAACACATGCCGGCATATGACACAAATGTTACCATGCGACGCTGTTGCTGTTGGTGTTGCTGTTGTTACTGCTGTTACTGCTGTTGATGCGGTTGATACTGTTGTTGTTGCTGTTGTCGTTGCTGCTGATGCTCTTTTTGCTGTGATTAGCAACAAATCATCTTCGCTGGCTAATTCTTTGAACATTTTGTGGTGTTACTTTCTTAAACACTTGGCAAATCAAATTTTTAAATTTCACTTTTTAGTGTTTTGTTATAAATTCAATGTTTTTTTAGGGGGCACCGGCCCACTAAGTAATCATTGCAGCTTTTGCTCTGCTCCTCATTTGCTCTCGTTCTCAATTCTTGTTATTGTTGTTTTTGTAGCTTTGTATTTATCGTCGTCAGTTGGAATGCTTTTTGTTCTTGTTGTTGTCGCTAGTCAAAAACCTGTAAATAGAAAAAAGTGAACATACTGTTGTTAATTTGTTTTACATACTAAAAAACAATACAAAAATCAACAGGGCAAAAATTACAACTATTACAATTACGTGTGTATTTGAGCAACACTGAGGCACTTTGAGGCTATTACAATAATTTTATGCGAAAGAGGGCGCCAAGTGCTCGACACACGTGTCGATGGCGGCGCCGCTGACGTTGCTTTATCGCGGTGTTTAGGGTGACCATGCTCCACAGTGATTAAGTTTATCAATCTGTCATTACATGCTAATAATACATCAATAATAATTGCATACTGTCTACTCTCAATAATAATACATGGCTCAAATTGCTTAACAGCTGCTAATAACAGTCTAAGTTTATGCCGGATCCTCCTGTCTCTTTCTATCTCTCGCTCTTTGTTTTGAAAACACAAGCACACACACACACACACACACACTCGAGAAGCTCATGCTAACTTTTGTGTGTTTGTGTGTACATCTAAAACATGCATCTGTATGTGTAAATGCTAATGCGCTGCCGCATTGCTCAATTAAGCAGCAGCGACGCTGGCAGCGCCAATAGTCATTGCTTAAACTCTCTTTATATGTATATTTCCCTGTGTATGTGTGTGTGTGTATACATAGCAATAATTTTATGCGGCAAAAGAAACAAGAATAAATACTAATTGTTATTTTTGTTGTATTTTACTTGTTCTTGCTGTTGCTGTTGTTGTTGTTCTGACTGTTGCTGCTGGCCAAACGGCATTGACGTTTGTTTGCATGACGCCCGTCCTACGCCGACGTCGATGCCGACGCTAACGCCGACGTCACCATCGCCACATTGATGTGAGAGACTGTGACCGCGAACGCTACGCCGGCAGCGCCGCAATTGAACAAGCGTAGTAAATAGTAACAAAAACTCAAAAAGGAATCAAAAATTACGCATAGCGTATTTACAACTACGTTGTAATTCATCAACTTGACACTGCCCCACACCCCTTTTGTGCTCACACTGGGTGTTGCCGGCCTTAGTTATTTATTTTGTTTTTGTTGCTCTTTTTATTTTTGTGGGG
This sequence comes from Drosophila dunni, assembly GCA_018152125.1. Lineage (NCBI taxonomy): Eukaryota > Metazoa > Arthropoda > Insecta > Diptera > Drosophilidae > Drosophila > Drosophila dunni. The sequence goes on along the minus strand of JAECXC010001917.1, from coordinate 15,890,064 downwards.
CGTAAGGAAAACAAAATGCGGCTGCGTTGTCAGCGGTATGATGTGAGCTTGCTGAGCGCAAAACGTGGCACCAAAACAGAGAACAACTGTAAACGAAAGAGAGATGGGAGAGCTTAGAAGTAGGAGGGCGGCAGGGAAGGGGCGCCTCTTGGTGCTTGCTCTTGTTTTTGCAATAGTAAAAATGCTGCTGCGTAGTTAAAATGTACTCATACATGCACATAAATACAAGCATATACATATGCATGATTATGACCATGTGTGTATACATAAACACACGCACAGCCACACACGCACACTCGCATTCATACAAATACAATTACTATTGGAGCATGTTCTTGTGGGCCTGTCAGAAATGCTTGCAGCAACAACAACAACAAAACAACAATCGCCACTCTCTGGCACTTACGCACTCTGCTCTCTCTCTCTCTCTTGCTTAGCTAATGCTGCGGCCGCCGCTTGTTTTATTATGCTTTATTATTTGTTGTTTTTGTTGCTGTTGTTGCTCTTATTGCGCAGTAAAAATAATACAATATATGGGCAGCAGGGACGGACGGCCCACAGTCGCGGTTTAAAGCCAATGGCGCCATTAATAATTAGAAGAGAAAAAAAAACTGTATAGTTAACTAAAATAATTAAAATGGTTATAATACATGACATTAAAAGCACATGCTAAAGACAACAACAAAACTGTATAATAAACGCCATGTCTAATGCCAACTGCACGTTGCCTCTGACGACCGCCATGACACCTGCCGCACTCGTACTCTCTCGCTCTCTTGGTCACAGTGTTTCTCTACCTTCTCTCACTTTGTATATTTTTTGCGTTCGCGCTCTTTGCAATCATAGTTTGAGAGTCACATACATATCTGTGCGCATTAAGCACTTTTGTGGGCTTCAAAACTGTAGCTCTTCGTTCACGCACATACAGAGAGAGAGAGTAAGAGAGAAATACACCAATGCATGGCATGTTGTATGTTTGTGTGTATGCGAAGAGGAGGGTAATGGCTTTCAAACTGTGTAACAACATTGTTGCTGGCAGCTGACCCAATTTCACACAATTTTTATATTTACTACCTGAAAACTGGTAAAAATCGCAACATTTCCGTCTACACGATGACAAGAAAACAGAAACTGTGAGTAGCAGATACACACGTACATATACAGAGATACGTTTCACATACACATGCTTATCAGGTGCACATGGAAAATGAACAGACGCTAGCACTCGACATTTTATTATTATTGTTTCATTTCGTTAAACTCTGCTCAGGCGCCACCGTGCACGCGCTCGTAAAAGTGTAAAGGTGCAATTGGCACGCTTAACTGTCATTTGTTTTGCTTGCTTGCTTTTATTTGTTGTTCTTGTTGTTTACAGTCAAAAGGGCAATGCTGGTATCGGGGAACTTTTTGTTTTGTTTTTTTTTTTTAAAGCTGCAAAAACAACTGCTGCATTCGCTACGCACGCGCCTGACGTCGCGTCGCTGTAAACAGCGAAAGAGAGAAGCGACGCAAGGCGATGATGCTTTGCTTTGCTTAACGACGTCAATAACACAATAGGCTGATGACGCCAACGCAGCTGCTCTCCAAGCCAATTGACGTAGCTACTTCGACCCTCTCCTGACTCATTGTTGCAACAACAACAACAACAACAACAATGGCAAAGCAAAGACAAAAGTAAAATCAAAAACAATAATTATAATAACAGCAACAAGCATGCACATAAATTAACAATAACAACAACAATTAACGATGGCATTGACGATGGCAATAACGGCAAACGGCAAAGAGAAAGAGCAACAGAAACAGCAACATAACAGCAGCAACAGCAAAACAAAGAGAACGAATAAACCACTGCGGCATCCAAAAGGTAGCAACATTCCAATCCAACACAAAGTTGCCAGACCAGTTAAGTTTAAGAGCAGTGACAACAACAATAACAAGTAACCAAAAGCGTAGCAGCAATGCATGAAATATTTTTCTTATGCTCCAAATCCGCCACTGGGCAAGTTTTTTCCCCTCTCTCCCTATCTCTCTCTCTCTCGCTGTTTCTTAATTTTGTTGTTATTTTATACTAACCACACGCATACCGAAAACAAAAACAAATCAAAAATCAACAAAATAAAAACAGGAAAGTTTAAACATTCCTTTATAATTATTAAGATAAACGTTTCTGACACAAATTCAGCTTAAACTTCGACTAAGCTTATGGTTGAATGATCTTCGAATAGGTGTTGCTTTACTCTGATAAACTTGGGAAAAATGCAATAACAATATCAACACTTGTAGTTTACTTGACTGAAAAAAAAAAAAATAAACAAATATTTCGTAAGAACTGTAAACTAAATAATAGTAAACAAGTTGCCAATAATGCAATCGCTATTCCCGGAATAATGACTCTCAGATTTCGAGTTGCCTTTAACACCAATTCGCTAAAAAAAAATAAATAAAAGTAATAAAAATAGTTTGGTTCAAGTTTCAGCATTTAGTAGTAAATTAATATTACTTGTAAATTGTATTAATATGAACTAATCAGTTATAGACAAGTTTAAGATCAACTCACTACGAATTGATTGTGAAATTCTTTCTAGAATTCTGTTTTGACTTTGTGCCTGTAATGCTGCATACCATATTTTCTAGGAATTTCATAATATTTGACGGTGCCGCCTTCTGCCCACTGCCTACTGCTGAAATTCTGGATAGTTGCTCGTCAGTCGGTCACATGTAGTGCCCTAATCTCTATCAACAGACCCCGTTCGAATTTGTCAAGTCATTTCAGTGTGTGTGAGTGAATGGGCAGAATAACAATAAGAGAGCGCTAGCCAGGGAGAGACAGGCAGGCAGAGCGAGAGAGCACACACAAGTTAACAGGTGAAACTAAATAAACTTGTTAGTATAGTCGCACACACACACACACACACGCGCACACATATAGTTAAGGGGTTTGTATAGCCCGATATTTAGTGAGCATACGAAGCAAACTCAAATTGTCCCGTGCCTCATTTGTGTAGGTTCTCCAGATAAGCAACGTGACGCCTCACGCGAGATAAATCGCGACTTTACCGGTCGCCAATTCTGCTGTCGTAGTGCTGGCAAAAAAATGGCTAGAAATAGCTAAACTGAAACAAAGGGGAAATGAAAGATTTTTGATAGAAACCCAGTAACTTTGACAGCTTTATTTACAGCTAAATACTGCTAAATTTAGCCATAAACCAGCTTAGACCTGCGCTGACGATATGTAAATCTTACATACTACGCTAAAGTGCTGATAAACCCCAAGAAGTTTCCTAGAACTCATAAATATAATGAGAAATTTAGAGAAAAAGGCTTAGAAATTTGCCCAAAGTTCACTATATTTATATAATATACATATCTAAAACCCCGTCACAGCTATAAGCGCAATTCCAAGAACTATAGCTAGTGAAAGCTACTAAATATTTCACGCCAAAGTAAACAAGTCGAATCAGATGACGTGTCCTACGCAAATTGATTGCGGCAAATGCTGATAGATAAGACTAACGAACTACTAACTTGGTTTAAATGAGCTACCCAAACAGTTAGTAGAAAGTATTTACGTTAGTTAATTCATTTCTTATCGCTGACAAATTGAAAAATAAACTATTGATTGAATTCAGCATGAAATTCAAAGCGAATTCAATCGAAATCATTGTGATTATTATTAGAATTATTATTAGCATTAAACTTGGGTATCAATAGACGATTCGCTGTAACATAAACAAGTGAATTCGCTGTAATAATCTAAAAACACACCAGATTTCAACTGAAATCGATTCATAAACTGACGAGAGCTACTGAATTTAATCGTAATGAAATATTGAGTAAAAATGTATTGAATTTCCTTACAGATCAGTTGGTGCCTGGCGCACAATTTTCCACGCTTTTCCAAAAACTTGACTACTTGAGGTTTGCGTGTAGCACTCAGAGTTTATCCATAAAAAGTGTGCTCAAAATTAGTATCTACTTTGGAATCCCCAGTTTTATACTAAACAAATAAAGTTGTCTACTAAAAATACTAAGTAAAAGTTTAGGTTTCCTGTATGGACTTGAGTTAATATTTCTCCGTTTAATATTTGTTATAAATTCCATTTGTATCTTTCGAGTCCATAAAAACGCAGTTATTAATTTTTTATATCTGCTATAAAGCTGCTATATATTAATAATAGTAATAACTCACTTAATGAATATTCTATTGATTGATTTTTCCAGTTCTTTTGTGACAAATGAAATCAAATCAAATGTCTCATCAAACAAAACAAAAAAAAAACCTGTACAGTTCTCATTTCTCAGTTTGGGTTTATGGAACTGGAATGTTACTGGTTTACTGTTCTTTTATTATGGAGCAAACGAAAACGTTTCTCTGTTTCAGTTTTTTTTTTTTTCGGGTTTTGGAATTTGAGCGCATTTTCAATGAGTTCACCTCAACGATTCGTTAGACATTTTCGATAGACTTTTCCCCCGTTGTTTGCACGTTCATTCATAAGCTCGTAAAAATTCGAAAACAAACATAGCCGTTAAATGTGAACATTCCAGTACACTTTTCATTAACCCAAAAAAGAAAAGGGGCCTAGAGGAGTAGGCAGAAGAAAACACTACGTTTAGGAGGGGAGCGAGGGAAAATGCAACAATTTTATGTATCGCGCTCGTCATAAAACGTATTGAAGCGCACCCAAGTGGATAAAAGTAAAACAAACTAGGCCTAAAAGAAACCCCAATCCAAAGGCAAACCACAAGACACAACTCGCCTCGATATCATCAACAATTACAATAGACACCTGCGAAAATAAAGAAGCATTACGAAATGCCATGGCGACCCAAAAGAAATTAACTCGAAGCTAGAAGAAGCTACGTGAGCTGCGATACCAAACAGGTTGAAGGAGAGGCAAATCTACAAATTCCGAATTCCAAATACCAATACCGACTACCAAACGATGAGGGAATCGGAAATTCCAAGTCTCTGACGTTTTGGCATTCCTCCGTTCGGCTGAGTCAATGTCCAAGAAAGTGCTCAATATAATTACGCCAAGCTATGCGAGAATTATTCCTAGAATGCTTCCTCTACACATGTTTTTCTTAGTAGAAGTCGAGTCGAGATATAGAAATATTATAGTTATGCCAAATGGTTTTGTCAGCCGATATATTTCTTGCATTTAAACTAGTTTCGTTTATTGTTCAAAATATTTATAATATACTAATTTATGCTTTAATAAAGTTATTGTTAAGATGCCAAACTTTAGTTTATTTTTGTGTTCGGGGAACTACACACAACACACACACACACACACTGACAACCCTCTATCATAGATATACACTGCACAATCAGAGGTATTGGGAAACCAGGGCGTAAACAGCTTTAGCTGTGTATGCGACGAGGGCCGCACGTTCAAATTCCATATCAATATTGTGCCGATAACATTGAATGAAAAATCTAATAAGAGTCAAAGTATATAAGTCCCTACCTCACCCCCTAGGCACGCCCCTCACTCTCTACTTTCCCTTCTTTCTTCCTGATTAAATTTGTTGATCTTAGGCAAAAGTGCGTGAATGGAAATTTTGGCGTAGCATTAGTTAGTGCTGACATGTTAGCCGTTTTCTATACAGAACCAACTTTAGCTTGAAAATTCTATTATAATATTTGATTGACTTCCCGCCTGCAGTTATCGTGAGTGGTTAAATCCAATTGTGATATCCAAGACCTTGACACGATAGATAACACCCACAAATCAGAGTCACGTCTGTCTTTGGTCACGTCGTGAACACTTCAAGGAGCTTTTGTCATCTCTAAAGCGTTAAGTTAAAACCTGGTCAACATATCTCTAGTACCGCCAAGTACGCACGTTCCTATTTTCCAACTTTGTTTGTTATTATGGCTTTATCAGTCGAGAGTCAAGTGATTTAAATCTGTTCAAAATATATACACTATCGTAGTGGGTATTTCTAAAGTTGTTTGGCTTCTAAAATATTGTTATATTTAGTTAGTAGTAGAGCATCGTGCAATTGAGTTAATCTAAGGCAGAGATTAAGCTATTTTTAAGTGGCATTTAATCAATCAAAGTAACGGTGTGCACTTTGTGAGCTCTTGTATCGGAAGTAGTCAACTGAATTTTGGAGAAATTTTGCACATTTGATACACTTTCGATACACTTCCGATGACAACTTCCTTTTCCGCATTCCAAACCCTAGCAATCACTAGGTACTGCTACTATATATAGGTATTGTCGTCTAGACATCTAAGTCAAAGATACACACAAGTAAGTGGCTGTGAGTAGCGGTTAAATATGTGTGTAAACTTCCTGTGTTTTAGGGAGGAAATGGGGGAAATGCGTCAACTTGCACTTTGATATCGATAACACACAAATATAGAATAATGAATACACTCACATAGAGTCGGCGAACTACAGTAATAACAATAAAAAAAATGCCTTTGGCGCAATCAAGAAGCCTGTTATTATTATTTACCAACGACAAATAATTTGTAGTACTCACATTCCGTACGCTGTTGTAGTACGGATACGGGTCGCAGTCTCAGAGTTCTTCAGTTCTCCGACGACGAGTAATTGTATGATTTTGATATTTATGAGCAATACTTGTGTTATTTCCTGTTGTTGGCACTTTTATACCCTGTTGATTGTGCCTTCAGGGGCATGTCAAAGCTACAAATGGATCGTGAAGCATAAAAAGTGAGTCTTACTACTGTTAGAGGGTATCTAATAGCTGAGTATTAGAAAGTTATGCCTATAGAATTCTCGGAACTGCCTCAACAAGTTACCGAAATCGAGTAAACCCAAGAAACGGGGAAAAAAACAAAATCATTGGACACACTTATATGTTAGATAAGAAAAGAGTATTGCAAATTGGGGGACCTGTGGCCCAATTGATTTAATTGTTTCGATATGGCAAAACTTCAGATATCAAACGACATTCTACACACGTGACTAACAGTTCAGGACAGTTAGTCAGTCCCAATCCCCTAAAATTCACTATAAACCTGTTGTAATCTGTTCAATTATTATTTATCACATTCCTTCTTCATCTTAATTCTATATTCGCATTCTTCTGTTTACACTACAAACTTGTCGCAGTCGCTGCTTCAGCTGGCGTCGCTGCCCTGGCGCTGCCGAGGCCCGTCGCTTGCGGATCTCAAAGCGGAAATAACGTAATTTCAAAACAACATTTTTTTTTCTATTTCGTTGTCGACAACTTTTTTGCCATTGTGTTGTTGTTTTGTTGTCTTTTCGTAGATTTTTTTAATATGAATGTATTACAAACATTTTTGTGGTTGGCTTTTTTAATGTCTATGAAACGTGTTAAATGCGCACAAATATAAACAGACATACATACATACAAACAGAAACACATTCAGACGAGCACGTAACGAGCCAAGAGATTTGAAATTACTCAATGAATGAGCCAATTGCCCCGTTAGCTACACACGAGCCGGCCCAGGGCTGGCGAGCAGTGATCCGGCTCCGGCTCCAATGCATGCCTTGCCTACGCTCCTCTCTCTCTCTCCCCCTCTGCTTCTCCTTCTTACTCTCTTTATGTCACTTGCTCTCAGAGGCTTGCACTGTAAGGCTATCGGTGTCTGTGTGTGTGTGTGTGTGTGCGTGCCTGCCTGTATGCATGTGTGTGAATGAATGCATTGAATGTAGCGTAAAAAGCAAAAGGCAAACGCAAGTACGGGCACTGCTTGCATGTGTTGTTTTTGTTTTTGTTGTTGCTGTGAATCAAGTGAATGAAATTTAGCGCGTATTTTGAATGACATTTTCAAGTGTTTTGTGCTGCAGTGTGTTCGTGTTCGTGTCCGTGTCCATGCTTGTTTGCTTGCGTTTGCGTGTGTGTGCATGTGTAGCGAATGGAATGCAAGAGTGTAAATAATAGTTGTCAAGAGTCACAACAACAGCACAAACAAACTTTTAATATAAAAAATGCCTACACTTCGATACGCTGATTTTGATAACAAGTTTAAGCCTCGGGGCCGTGCTCAGTGGTATGTGCTTTACACATACATTTAAATATTTATTTATTTAGTTATTATTTACGATTAGCTTTAGTTCGTTTCACAATTGCCAGTAAACAACGGCAGCAAACGCTCCACGTTTGTTAGCGAGTGTGAGCGAGATAGCCTAATTGCCCAATTTGTACGTCGCGACGTCGCTGTCGCTGTTGCTGCCACTGCCACAGCCGCTGTCAACGTCAACGTCGCTTTGGCCCTTATGTGTGCAATTGCACAAGCGTCTCAAATGTGCGTGGACGTGTGTGTGAGTGTGTACGTGAGTGTGTGCATGTGTTGTTTATTTGATTTGGTATTTCGAAGTTATCAATGAAATTGTAGTACACACCCACACACACACACACACAGACAGTGCCAGTGTATGTAGAGTAAATTGTAGTTATTGAGTTTCATTCACAGTCCTCAATTCAACGTTTAAATAACACAGTATTCATATAAATACATAAATACACACAAACACACACAGAGTACATGCCTAATATGTAGGTACGGAGTTATGTAGCCCTTCGAAATGAATTATTGCCTTACAACTTGTGCCTCGTTTTTCTCCCATTCTTATTTTCGTCATATTTGTGTCAGATATGCATGTTTACGCGTTTAGATAAGCGTTATTTGTTTTTGTTTTTATTTGTGGTTCTCTTTTTCTGAGTTTTATTTCTCTGCTTCACCCCTGATTGAATCACTCACTCACTCTCACTCACATCACACACACTTTCTTTAAGTCTCTTGCTCTCTTGATCTCCCTCTCACTTTTCTTACGCTTAAACCGCTTCAACTTAACGCGATTATTGGCTCAAGTTTTAACTTTGTGAGATTAAACTCACTGTGCACTCGTTTCTGTGTGTGTGTGAGTGTGTCTCTGTGTGAGCATGCAGTGCTTGTATGTATAGGGGCAGGGGCAAGTGAACTTATAAAGCTTTGATCTGATTGGGCTTTGCTTTTTGTGAATGAAAATCAAAGTATCACAAAATGGCGATCGTTTATGGCTTTGCTGTCTGATAGGTTTATTAATTAATGAGCTTAAGCTTTTTTATTTACTCGTTAGCTTATGCATATTTTAAATCTAGTTTAATTCATAAAAAATCAATTCTATGAACTGAAATTTCTAGATTAGCTGGAAATCATAAACTACAGTTTTCAGCTAGTGTCATTTCAGAAAATCGCGCTTATCAGTGAAGCAAGACAAGCATTACAAACACACTCATACAACTGTTAAAGCTTTTACTCTCGCATCCTCTCTTTGCTGGATCCCAAGAGAGCTTTCGGTTCGTCTCACATGTCAATTTTGACATTTGCTGTTGAACCGTTCATAAAATAGGCGCCAGACAGATTGGGATCGGGTGGGGGGATAAGAGCGGGGGTTATGGGTGGTCAGCGAACGGGAGGCCACACACAAAGAGAAGCAAAAGTTGCTTCATTTGTTTTCTTGTTATGATTTATTAAACATTAAATTTGCTTTAATGAATTAATTTGATTTGATTTCGACAGCGTAACGGAAATATACAAACACACTTACAAAGATGCACACATGCACACACACATACACATCATATAGAATCACTGGCCTGATGTATGTGTGTGTGTGTTTGTTTCTCTTTGCGTAAGCGCCACTTGCGAGGCGCCAAAGAGGCGCACCGCACAACGCAATTGTCCAAGCGGGGGGAAGAGAGAGAAAGTGAGGAGGAAACAGAAACATCAAGCAAATGCACAAAGGCAAATGACAGCAAAGAGAGCAACAAGTGCAGAAGCAAAAAGAGAATTACAATAGCAATATTAAAAGCTGCAACAAAAGCATTGCTTTCGTCACTAGCGTGCACAGTGATGTGTTAGCGGCAGCAACGAGCATAAAATAAAACGCAATACAGTTTTACAAACGGCGGAAAAATACACAAATACAGCAGCAACAACAACGTTTTTGTTGTCGTCGTCGCCGTTGTGGCAAAGTTAAAATAGTTGTTAAGCTATTAAGTTCCGCTTAAATTGTTTTCACATTTGCCTTGTCCGCTTGCTCTAATGCTACACACACACAGACACCAGTCGCATACATAAACGAATACAAAAAGCCAGCGCCAGCAGCAGCAGCAGCAAAAACAACAACAACAAAGTAAAGTGCGAGGCACAAAAGAACCTAATCAAGAGCCAAAACGCTGCAAATAAAGCAATAAACAAGACACAATATTGTTTTTTTCCTCCCCAAGACAAAAAGAAATAAGAGCAGCAGCAACAGCAACAACAACCAAAGCTGAAAGCTGCTCAGTGTATCTCTCTCTCTCTCTCACTCTCTTGATTCTAAACTCAGTCAGTCACACACACACACACACACACATGCAATCAAAAAAAAAAAAAAAACAAAACAAAAAAACAAACAGCACAGACAGACAGACGCAAGTTGAATGAACATGAAGAACAACAACAGCAGAGCAGCAATACATTTGGAGCCGCACTCAAAAAGGTGCGCCCTCGTCCTAGAGAGACAGAGGCAAAGAGAGCTTTAAAAAGGAGTGAGAAGGTTCACAAAAGCACGCACGCTTTACTTTAAAGCTGAAACTCTTTGACGTTTTACATTTTGTATTTAAACAGATTAACAAATAATTAAAATTAATTGAGCGACAATGAAAACTTGAGTTTATATTTTGGTTTCGAACTGTTCATGTTACATACAAAGTGCTTAATTATTGTTGTGATTTTTCACAGAATACCACAATTGTCGATCTTCCATAAACTACAGATACACACACACACACAGAGACAAAGGAACGCGAATGTGAAGAAGAATCACAGAGAGCTTGAGAATGTTCAAGATGTGTGAGCGAGATGAATTACGAAGGCAAGCAAATAACAACAACTAAATAGCGCATGAGAGTACAAACGAGTATGTGTGTGGGTACTGAAGAGTGTCTGTGTGTGAAGTTACCACAGTGAGATTGGGACTTTTGCTGCTCTCCAGTGAGAGGCGCTCAGCAATATGAGCGTGGCTTTTACTCAATTGTGAATTCTGTTGTGCTTGATTACTTTGCGCGATATTCAGTCTGCTCTCTCACACCAACACCAATACAGGGATACTTTGACGCCTCCTCTGCTCTTCACTGTTATACGCTGGAGTCGACGGCATACCGTGTGTTCTCTTTTAGGTTACAAAATTATGTATTTGTATTACAATTAATGTATTACAATTACAAAATGACATTTATGGTAATTTGTTTTTCAATCCGGCAAGCGCCAAACGCCAATTCGAGACGTAGAAATAGAAATAAATTAGACAACAACAAGCGGCTGACTGAGAAAAACAACAATAATATAGCGAGACAAGAATAGGATGGCGTTTATTTTTACAATACGTAATACACGTTACAGCAACAACACCAATAACAAATACACACACACACACGCATACAAACAGATAGTTATAGGGAATACATGTTTGTATGTAGTATAGCAGGCCAAGCAGCAATAAAAATAGAAACAAAACGAGCACGAGCAATAACAACGACGACATCAAATGCCGAAGAAGAAGAAGAAGGCACAAAAACACAAATTAAATAGCAACAACAAAATAAAGTCGAATAAGTATACACTAATAAAATAAGGTCGAGAGTAGTAGACAAAAACAACAACAAGCTAAACTCCTCCACTTACTCTCTCTCTCCCGCTCTTTCTACTTCTCGCTCTGCCTATCGAGCTATCGATAACGATTTAAAGCTGCACAGCGAATGCTGCGGCACGCACAATAACAACAACGATAATCAACCACTACAACAGCAATAGCAACAGTAAAAACAACAACAAGCTTAAGCCTCTGTTCATACGGTTGCAGCGCGTGTCCAAGTGCCCAGATTTACAGTTGTTGCTGCTACAAATCAGCTTAAAGAGAGTGCTGCCGATGACGCCTTTGTCTCTACGCCTCCCCCTACTCCTATCCCTCCTCTCTTTGGCACGCTGTCTCTCTTACACTCTCTTTGATTGTTGGACTGCAGCAGCAGCACGACACGAACGTGGTATAAAAATAAAACAAGAAGATCAGCAGACATTGTGAGATGCCAATGCTGACGTTGACGTCGAAGTCGAAGCTGAAGCCGACGTCAGCGTTGACGCCGCTATTGGCGACAGCTGAGCCGCTAGATTTACATCGATCACACATTTTATGTCACATGAAGAGCCGACCAACAACAAGAACAACAACTACAATACCGTTTGCCGAGACAGTTGGGTGACACAGACAGAACAACAACAGCAGCAACAACAACAACAACAACATGTTGGCGAGGCCATTAGATGATCGCCGTCTAAATTTAAATGTCTGTCTGTCTGTGCGTTTAAGTTGCAAGGCAAAAATAAATCTACATAAGTAAAACGTAAACGTAAACAACACACAGCAAAAATAAAGAGAAGCAAAATGAAACAACAACAAAAAATAGAACCGTTTCCTTTGTAATGCCAGATCACAAGATCGACGTTGTTGTTGTTGTTGCTGTTGTCGTCTAGTCTAAGTTATTTTTCAAGGGGGTTGTGCCAGCGGCAAAAGGGTTGGAAGAAAGAAATAACACCGCGACTAAAGCGGGTTTCTTCTGCTTCTTCCCCCCTTCCCTTTCCTTCCCTTCCCATAATATGTAAAACAGTCAGACACTGACAGTCCACTGATGTACGCCATTTTGAATACACACTAATATGTAAATATTTCGTTGAGCGACCCTAAAAACCAACCAGCAATTGCCTTAAGGGTCTGTCAATAATATAGGGCTTATTCTCTTACATTTTTTTAATTACCTACCAAAAAACTACAGGGGGAAAGTAAAAAACTGTTTATTCAATTACCAAAATTGTAAGACTCTTTTTGGGTTAGACTCAAGCTCAACTATAGGGGTGTTATTTTGGAGTACTTTTTTATGGCATTACTAACGATAATTATTAAGAGGCTGTTGAGTTAACAACTTATAAAGAAAGGTTCAAAAATTATAGATACATTTTGGTTAAAAAGATACGATTATATTTTAGAAATATTTGATTCCATTTCTTAAGACATCGCAATCTTTCGATAAACTCGCTGACTTGTGTTACCAACCGCCCCCTTCTTTAGTGTCCTCCCCACTCCCTTCTCCGCTCATCACCTGGCAACTAAATGAAATGAAATTTCCACTTTTCAATTTATTTTTAAAACGCATTCTTCGAGCGTTTGCACCAAAAATAGCCGCGCTGCATTTCTATTCCACACAAACGACGAGTACATTTATTTATAAACACAAATATATATATTTTAGTTCATAAAATAAATAACACGAGATACACCCCCCCAACAACACCCTACCGAAGCACACCCGTAGTAGGGGGAGTATCTTCTGATTTTTCCTCTTGGCTTGTGGGGAAAATCATCATATGGCTGCCTGCGTTTTCTTAATTTGATTTTCGTGTTGCATCTCACGATCAATTTCATTTCAATGATTGTAATTAAAAACATTTTTCTATAGCTGCATTCTGTTGGCCACAGCAACAGCCAAGAGACGAGGGGCGCAAAAGGGGGCGGTGCCGAGGAGGACCAACAGAACCGACCCCAACTAAAAGTCGCCCACTCACGCGCCGGCTAAAAGCAAAATGAAAACAAGAAATTTGCGCTCGGTTGCATACGAAAACAATAAAAAGACAAGCTGTTTAACTACGACTCGAATAGCTAATACCCTTGCTTAAAAAATAATATAAAATGTTTCCACCTATTACTTATATAATCTCTTAATTATTATTAATAATAAAAGTATTTTTTATAAAAACTTATCTTTTGCCTGTAACCCGCGCATACCCCATTTATTTGGGCCACAGCCAAGGCGAGGGTATGCACAAAGGTTGCCAGACAGACAGTCGACAGTGGCATCGGTTGGAATCGGGTAGAAACGGGTGGCAATCGTATGGGGTTGGGGGGGCATGCATGCCGGCAACATCTCGGGTCGTCATCAAAAGCACATGAGTCTGTCTCGTTGCTATTTTTTCCAACCCTCCGACTCCTTGCGCCGCCCCACAAAACTGTTGGCTACAAGAGACCCGAAAAAACCGTTTCAGGGCAGATGAGGTATAGCTATCTGCAGTGGGGAGAGGATAGAGGCGACTGCAGTTCTGCTACGTCGTCATCTGTTGTGCATTTCTGTATGTAATTACATTTCTATCTATAACTTTATTTGTATCTGCGTTTTTGGGCTTTGTTATGGATCATTTGGGGCACGTTATAGTGTGCAATTTTTGTAATTAGCAGATAAATAAGTTAGGAGGCAACATAGAGATCTAAAAGAGTTCAGCAAAACTTAGCTGGCATTAATCACAGGCCACACTATCATCATCTATATCGGTTAATGACTTCCCTCCCGGATGCATAATGCGAAAACTTCAATATCCAATACAAAAATGGGCACACTGACTCAAAAGCTGACGCAGATTGAATGTGGGGGCTATAAAAAAAAGTTAGCAAAGCAACCAATAGACAACTAACTTTCCAAATGCCAAGAAACACACACACACACTCAGACTATCATAGAAATAGAGACTCGTACAGTCATTATGCATAGTGTTATTTGTTGTTGTTGCTGTTGTTGTTTTCACAGCGACATTTAACTGAGAAATGGAATAAACAACATTCCAATCTAACTCTTGTATGCACATACCCAACACCAGCAACACCAACAGTGCCTGTCATTATCATGCATGTAATCAGTCATACAAAGATCTCAACGATAGTCAATGGGTCAGCGTAGCGGACGAGAGTTCACTCGCTGGAATGCGACGAGTAATTGATCAGACATAACCTTAAAAAGAATAAAGCCTACAAACATTTATTAATTTGAGAAAAAACTAACTTATTCCTGTCTTAAATCTGAGATCACAGTGCTCCAAGTGGAAACTAGACTTTTCCGATTCTCTTTGTTTGCTATATTTCCTTTCTTTCGTTAAGTAAATGAAGAATAAGTTTATGCAAAATTCTGGGGCGACATTGTCAATGTCAATAGCAAGATCAGTCGATCGCTGGCTTTGGATTCTCTTTTTTCACATATATACTAGAGATACATATAGCAAAACCCATGTATAAATACATATGTACTATATATATACAGGTATATAGTATATAATCATCTTGCTCTCTATTCGCTCCGACTTTGAGCGGGGTTTATCGAGATTTCAGACTGAAAATGCGCATATCTTAAGTTCGCTTTGCTTTGCTCTTATTGCATACGCTTAACGGTGCTTTTTAGCTACTCGCAGTCGCAGTCACTGTCCAAGTGATTAACGTGTGAGGCTCCAGCCACAGAAAATATTCGACATTCAACATTTGACATTGGCATCTCTATGGATGTCGGTGTTTATATAGCGCACTTTGGTAAGCTATCTGAACTTTTATGAGCAATTAAAAAACTATTATGACCCCCACCCCAACCCACTCTCCAACACAACAGCAACCACAACAACAGCTGCTGAAATGGCAGCTGCATTGTGTTGTCCCCTTGAGCTTAAAGTGCCAAGAACTATGACGTTTTAATGGGCGCCACGAGTGTTTGTGTGTGTGTGTGTGTGTGTGTGTGGGTTGTGATTCTTTGCTCTCTCACTGGCTCTCCCACTCCTACTCTCTTATTCTTCAAGTGAGGCTGCGCGCATGCGCCTCGTTTGGAATGCGGAAATGTTCCAAAGAGCACAAGTATCGAGTACCCGAGTACCGCAAACATATGCTGTGAGTGAAGAGAACAGCGAAAATATCTCCATACACACATGTGACGTTATGTCTCACTGTGTATGTGTGTGTGTGTGTGTGGTTTGCCTGCAACTACTACTGAGCAAATGTTATTTATGACTTGACAAAAAGTCAGCGCCTAATGTGTTTTGGCTGCTTGGCATTGCGAATTATTACAGCATTAAAAAAAATACAAATGGTGACTACATTTTATGTGTAAATGAGTATTGTTCTACAAACTTCCGGAAATTACTACTTGTAGTGTTTGGAAATGGCTTTAAAACTACATTAATCAAAATAATTACAATTTTTTAAGGCTCCGTCTCCATCCGCATTTTGCACTCAACCAAAGTTGCAAATCTGTCTCTAAAAGGCAATTCTTGCTCATTTACTCTCCCACACACACACACACAAACTAACACAATATCTGTTTTTCCCTCTCTCTCTCTCCCTCTCTCCCACGGTTCGCCCACACACTTGCCCAAAAGGTATTGAAAACTTTTTCATTATTTGCACAGCAATTCATGGCATGTCATATGCAGCCGCATTACAAAAACAGCAACAACAATAACGACAGCAACATTACAAACATAACTCTCACTGTCTGATCTCTGTCTATCCCGCTCTCTTGTTCACAAACCACACAAGCCAAACAAGTCTGGCTTGACTCTCTCACACGCTCTTCTCCTCTGTCTGCCTCGCTCTTCTTGTCCAACAACAACTACAACTATAGCTACAGCAGCAGAACTCGACGACGACTCATTCACACGCCGTTCACATAACTTAAAACGTGCTTTTTACATTACACAGCAGACAGCATCCACAGCTTCCACAGTAAAGCAGACAGACAGAATAAGAGAGACGAAGCAAGAGAGAGAGAGAGAGCAAGGGCCGAGAGACTGCAGACTGCTGCTGCTTAATCTTTGCATTCTTGACTGCTGAGACAGCATCAACAAAGACAACGACAACGACAGCAGCAACAACAACAACCACTGTAGTTAACGAAGGTCTGTTGCTGCTGCTGCTGTTGTGGTTGTTGTTGTTGTTGTATGTGCTGCTACTCTCCTCTATGTTGTTGTTTATGGTCGCACACAGCCCGTCACACACCAAAAGAGTGAGAGCTGAAAAATTTTACGGCATGTTAACTGTCTACGGGTATTGAGTTTGAGCTCATAAAGCAAATGCAAGAGAGGGCGACACATAACTAAGGGAGTTGCCTGTAAATGTAAGTATATACACGTACGCGTACGCATATGTGTGTGTGTGTGTTTCTGTGTATATACTGCACTTATACATTTGTATGCGTACAAAGCCGTAATTAATCATTCGAACTCTCCCCGCTATTTTCTAGCGTTTTCCCCCTCGCAAACGAAACCAATCAAATAGACCCGCAGCAGCGGCAGCAGTTTGGTTTTTATTTTATTATTATGAATTGTGTTAATCGTTACATTATTTCTTTTTCGTTTGTTACATCATTGCTTTACAAGCATAAAAAGCGACATTAATAGTCGCTGTCGCTATCGCAGCCAACGGCAGCGCGGCGACTGCGACGGCAACAGCGACAGCAGTCAGCCATCAATCACACGCAGAAAACGGAAATAAATATAGGAAACATGCGCACATTTGGAGAAGGCAGCGCAGCAGCGTCGACAGAGGCAGCATCTGCGCTGGCAGCGCAGCGCCAACGAATTGTTTTGGAATGAGGGAGACACAAGTAAAACTCTTTAGTTGAACTGCTCGACTTTTAGGAGCCCAGTTTAGTAAACTTTGCAGGAATGAAACTAACTTTTAAAAATACTTGACTGTTTTTAATTTAGTTAAATTTTATACAAGTTACCGTCACAAGTGACACAAGAACATAAGTTCTTAGTGCACTCTTGGAACTGGGCTAAAAATATCGAGTGGAAATGTGAATGCCATTGGAAGACGAGGGAAGTAAGACGTGGGGGCTTTATAGCTAGACTGTCTATGCAACGGAAGTGCGTCTAATTGAGCAACTGACAGAATGCGCGCGTCTGCGGCATGTGGCAACAACAACAACAACTACAACTCGTGAAGAAAGAAGAAGAAATGTGTCTCAAGCAGCGCACATGCATTGAGTGGCGGAGACAAGAGGAGACAGTTGTGGACTAGGACTCTTCGCTTCCCACCCTCCGGCTGCTCTCAATCACAACGATTGACAGCCACCAACACGTGCTGCAACTTAAATCGCCCAGCTAAACAGCTCTACAAACAGTTCCGGAAAATTTATTAAGCAAAACTATTTACTAACAATTTCAGTAAATTCTTAACAGAAAATAGCAACGAAACGTATTCTTAAATGCTTGAAAGTATTTATAAACTATAAGAAATATTTGTACGTCTAATATTGAGTTCATTTCACAAAGTTATGTTCAAAATTTGTCCATTCACCAATTCCGGCTAAATTTCATAATGCGGGTCAATTCTCCGTAATTTGTATTTTTATATTTATTGGGTGGATAAAAGCGCGTTCAATAACTGAAAAATGGTTTTTAAAGTGCTTTTGAGCTAATGTTGAACTAATCGAGCGCCAACTAAAAACATCTGAGCAATTTTAGTTGCATTTGCTGGCATTTCCGGGCAATAATGGCAACTCTGGCCGCAATAGTGAAGGGTGCTGTAGGAAGGAAGGAGGTAGGGAGGGAGGAGGGGAGTGTGGTGAGTGTTGGCAATGTATGTACGATATCTAAATGTGCAATGGCAGTGCCACAAATCGCATGGCATGCCACATGCCACAAGCCGCATGCCAACAGACGTCTCAAGTGTGCCTCCATCCCCACACACAGACACACACACATACTATGAAAAAATACCAAGACGGTGAGTATGCAATTGAGTGACTGACACCTCCCCGCTCACCGCCCACCACCCATCTCCCATTATCCATCTCTCTCTCTCTCTCTCTCTCTTGCTCTCCAAGCTACAAACAATCTGTCCCCGTACGTCAGTCGACTGAACGGAAGAAGAAGGAGGTGGAGAAACAGGCGTTGCTTGGGTGGTGGGGGTAATACTCTAGAAAGTTTTGCTGCTGCTGGAGAAGCAGCAGAAATAGAAGAGCAAAGCGGAGGAGCAAAAGGAGAGCATTCGTCGCTGCCAAGTTATTATTATTGCAGTTGCAGTTGTTGTTGTTTTTCTACTTCGTCGTCTTCTTCTTCTTCCTCTTCTGCTGCTTCTTGTGGTTGCGACAGACGCGCCATTTGTTACACATTATTTAGCCTGGTCGCTTTCCCATTTTTTCCGGAATTTTCTCAATATTTATTATAGCGCGAAGTGCTTGGGAAACTGGGCCATGCGGAAATACCACTGTAAAATATTGGAGGAACACAAACGGAAACATATTCCTAGCCAATAAGCTACATACACCCTCGACACCCCCAACTCCCACGCCCCTTCCTGTGTATCCGGTTCTATTTCCATCGCCTTCCTCAACACCAACGCTATTTAAACTTTCATGTTCACACGTCTCGCAATTGTCAATCTGAAGAAAAATCCACACGACTGCCCCAATACTAAGCCGACTGTGACTATACCCGGTAGTTGGCACAAGATTATATAGATTTAGAGCTGAAGATATAGAAATTTAGGATATAATTTCGTAATATAATTTCTTAACATTCCTAAGGGTTTTGGTAGATATATCCAATATTTAAATTCTTCTCAAAATCCCTCATTTTTCCCAAATATAGTTGAGTTTTTAAGTTGATCAACAAGTTTCTCAATATCTCAGTTCCCAAAAATGCATAATTCGATATAGACACTATATCTAAGTAGGTTAACAGCATACCCCTTGGACCCCCTGTCTAGGGTATGCCACAAATAAAAAAAAGATTGGAATGTCACACAAATTTGGAGCACGCAAGTAGCGAGAGAGCCGCTCTCTATGCGACTAGAAGAGAGTGTGGAATGTGGAATGCAAGCAACTTACCGTATTCTTCTTCTTCTTCTTCTTCCTCTTCTTGTCTTCGATTCGATGTTGATGATGATGATTATGTTGAGTTGTTGTTGTTGTTGTTGTTGGGCGACTGTGGCAGCTCAGCAATTTATCTTTTTTATTGTTATAAAATTAAAACACGTTTCAAAATATTTTTTTTTTTGGCTCTGCTTCTTCTACTCGATTTTGATGCACTTTCTTTTGCTTTGCTTCTCTCTTTCTCTATTTAATTTTTTATTTACTCTGTGCAAGTCCCGTCTCTTCTGGCGAAAGCGTAGATAACAACAAAGTGTCAATTGTAAAAAAATAAAAAATAATAATCTTTTAAACGCTTTAAGATGCAAGCAGCAGAAGAAGAGGGAAAAGCAACCACACACTGTAGAGTGAGAGAGACAGGCTTAATTTCTTCTTAGGAACTCAGGAAAATGCACTCGTCGCGCCAATTCTTCTCGTTTTCTTTCTCGATGCGATACGATCCGATCTGATCAGATTTCCGTTTTCTGATCCGATTTTAATGTATTTCTTCTTCGTTTCACACTTTTCTCTTAGCTATTTGACTAGCAATGCTCTTTTAATTAGGTTATCATTTTTCTTAATTTTCTTATGCATGCTCGAACACTCTTTATCACTCTTTCTCTTTCTCTCAGTTGTCCGTTTCTTTTAAAATTCGATTATTTCGCTTACATTTCACACAACTTGCAGCATTTTGCAGATTAATTCAATGATCTGAAAAGACAAGAAATAAAAAATAAATTAATTAAAACTCATTAAATTCAGCTATATTTAAATCTAATTATATTACTTCCTATTCTATACAGGGTATAAAACTTTTAACGATCTTTCTAAAAATAATATAATAAAAACAAAAAACCGCTAAGAGTTGATGGCAATAACTTATTACAACACCACAAAAAGCCACACGTTTTTAACGCTTAAAAAAACACGACAAAAATACAAAAAAAAAAAAAAGACAAAACTCAAGAATAAAAATGTTGTTTTGGCACTTAAATGCCACGCCTTTATTGCAAAACCAGAATGAAGGAAAGAGGAAAAAAAAAACACGAAATAAAAATTTGGAGTAACTGCTGTTGCCACGCCCCCAAGAGGCCAACTACACCCCAAAATAGTCTCATAAACAAGAGCAGACACAACACAACGTCTCAGACAAAATGCAGAAATAAGAGCAAGCAAAGAAAGGGCGAGAGGGGAAGGGAAGAAGAGCTTTATGCAAAAAGTCACGTGGGGTGTTTGTGTGAGGCGTGCGGCACGCGAAGCGCACTCAAATAAAAGACGAGCAACAACAACAAGCTGTAGCTGTGGAAAGAAGAAGATCGAAGAATGAAATTGTTCAAGTATAACAAATAAATAAAAATTGTTTTTGTTGTTTTTGGCTTTTAATTGGCCCAGACGCAAACGTAGACGCAGACAGCGGATAATAATGTTTTAAATACCAGTTTTATTTTGCTTGCAATTCGCAGTTTGTCTAAAATTAATTTTTGGTCAAGACAGCAAATAAACAGAACACGAGCACAGACAACAGACGATAGACAGACAGACAGACGGGCGGAACGACAGACAGACAGACGGACGAACGGACAGACAGGCGCATCGAACCGAGAGGCGTTCGCGTTGCGTCGCGACAGCATTAAAAATGTGCTGCAGCAGCAACAGCAACGGCAACAGCAAAAGTAACACTTACGTTTATGCGCCTAGCGAAATGTGATATCAGGTTTACACGTGTTTACTCCAATAAAAATATTTGTACTTTTGTTTGCGAATGCATTTCGCGCTATTATCACGTTAACGTTGTGCGCATAAACGTAGTAGCAGTCAGACGCTGCTAAAATACGAGACATGCACAAAACAACAACAAAAACAAACACAAACAACTGCGCGACGATTGACGGCGGCAGAAGCAGAAGAAGAAGCAGCAGCAACCCTCGAGATGACGTTGACCCCGAAAAATGACGCGAAACGTAATGTGTGAAACGGCAGGCGAATATGTATGAAAACAAAGTGAAATCTAATAACAAAGTACAGCAAGTGCGAATGAGAGACCAATATATACACATACACTACACAACGCTATACGAAGATTGATAGAGAGAGCGACAGAGAGAGACCGAAACTACGAAGGAATGGAGAGAGGCACAAAGAGAGACGCATTGTCGGCGTCTGCGTTTTAAGGATAGACGTGTAAAACGCAATGCGTATAAAAACATGCAGACGAAAGGACGACAACAAAACTTGGAACCACAGTTAGGCGGCGGCCAAAAGAGAGCATTCTCTCTCGCGCACAGGTCGGCAAGAGAGCGTTGAACAAAAGAGAGTCAAAGCGCATGTGCTCTAAAACAAGAGCACGTCCCTGTGTGTGTGTGTGCGAGTGTCTGTCGGTGTGAATGTTGTGATAAGGGCGGAAGCAACGCATGCAACAGCAAAACAATAACAAAAGCAACAACAAAAACAAAGACAGTAGTAAAAAAGCCAGCAACAAAATGAACACAATCTCACACACACATAGGCCGAAGGGAGAGAGAGAGAGAAACAAACACATACATGCATAAATAAACAACAACAAAATATTTCACATGCAAGCCGCCAAATTTTGCAGTCAGCGGCGCCGCTGTCGTAGTCGTCGCCGACTGCAAAAAGCGCAACGCTTATGAATGAAGAAGGCGCACGCCTGTCCTCTGATATGGATGTGTTTGTGAGTGTGTGTGTGTAGGGAGAAGAGAGAAAGAAAGAGAGCGAGAGGGCAAAATGGTGTCGTTGGCCCCTGTCTGGGGCGCTCGGCTCTGTTGTAAAAATGTGGTACAGTGACTACCAAAAAATACTAGCGCGTAGTAGTAAAAAGGCCTAAAGCAGAAAAATGAATAAAAAGGAGACGAAGAAGGAGAGCGGAAGGATAAACGATGCATGCGCTCTGCTCTATGCAAGTGATGATGGATTTACTTTAGTGGTGGTTGTGCTATTGGTAGTGACGTATGTGTATTTATGTACGTTTGTAATGGTGGTGGTGGTTGTAATAAAAAATTACGAATGCGGTTGTAAAGTAGTAAAAATGTTTGTAGTAGTATTTTTTGTTGTAGTTGTTGTTGGTATAGTGCGGCGCCTGACTGCGGCCTGGCACCAAAATGTAGCAGACCATTGCAAAATGCCTAATGAGAAGGCGCAGTCGACAAAACCAAAAGAGAGCAAGGCGAAGAAGGAAGGGGAGAGGGATACGGAAATGGAAACGGTAGAATGGGAGGGGTCTAGGCAATCATCAAACAAAAAAGCCGCCTAATTAAAAAGCCATTAAAAAGTTAAAGCCATCGCCTATGCACGCTAATCAAAACATAAATTTTGCACACAACCCGAGGAGGGGGAGGAGGATGAAAGAGAGAAGGAAAGCGCCAAAAAACAAAACAAAGTAAAGCTTAAAAGCAAAAAACAAGGCGAAAATTAATTACCTCACGAAACAAACAAAAAGCAGCCAAACAAAAAAAAAAGGAAACAACAGACCTATAACAACAACAACTCCAAAAAAAAAGCTGCATTCAGTCGCGATTGTCAACGTTGCCACGCCGCAGCGTTGGGAACAGCATGGAATTGTGGCTAAAAATAAACTTCGTGTGCAACAATGTTGCAAAAGCCAAACAAAGCGACAGACGACATACAAACACACATGCAAACATCGAAACAGCCAGAAAGATAGCGAAATATCACGAAAGAGAGACAGAGAAAGAGACATGCTGTTCAAGCTCGGCACGCCTCGTTCCACTCTGCCTCACTGTCTGTCCCGTTTCTGTCTGTTTTGTCTGCAGAGGAGTGCAAACGTCTCATTGTTTGGGGAGGGCAACACTGGCAGAGACGTTGGCGGCGACGGCGGCATCGGCAGCAGCGGCGGCTAAAAGGAGGCAGCCGCAAAAATATAGAGTGCCGCGACTGGCGCGTGAAGCACGCAAAACGAAAACGGCGACGAAGAGGAAGAGGAAACAGCAGCAATACCAAAGCCAAAGAAGAAAAGACAACAACAGCAACAACAACAACAACAACAACAAGAACGGCAAGCAAACGAAGAGGAAGACCAAGATGACGACGTCCACTAATCGCTAAATTTACGAGTACAGTTAAAATAAAATCATAAAAATGCCTTTCTTATTATTGTTGTTGTTGTGGTTGCGAGTCAGTCAACATGCATACATACAAACATGTATGCGTCTATACGCATACATACATACTTATGCATGTTTAGATCCATCTCAGTGTCATCGTGCTTAGTTTACTTTTGTCTTACATGATAAAGTAGCGCACAGGACGAGACTGAAATTTCCACAGAAACTCTTGAAATAGCTTCCCGTGTACTCGCACTCACACACACACACACACACAGCCACAGAGAGCTCACAGAAGCACACGGATACAAGAAAACAGACAGCAGGCAAAAGAGGGAGAGCGTGACAGCAGTATAAGAAAGATCTAGGCTGGTCTTGTTCTTTTTGTTATTGAGGTGCAGTGCATGTAATTATGATAAACTATCGATGGAAATATCGATAGTTTTGAGTTTTATTTAGATTTGCACTTTATTTATTTATTTTTTCATTATTTTTACTTATACAACTGTTATGAAATGTATTTAAATATTATTTTACATACATCTGAATTGTAAAATAACTATTAATAGCACTTTGATAAATAATAAATATATCGAAACTAAACGTTAACAATATTGTCCTGAGCACGAGAGCACGAGCAAAAAAGCTGACACTTGAACAAATCACATACATATGTATGCACACAGCCACACGCACACACATGTATACAAAAAAAAGCTGGGACACTGTGCCGGCTTTTTCCATTTCAATGAAGATGACGACGACAACAACAACGACACAAATAAATACACACAGTCGACAGCAGAAGTATTTTGACAAAATATCTTTTTTAAATAAATAAAATTTCTGGTCACAAGCTATGATTATCTGTTGTATGTGAAAGTTATGTAAACATTTAATTAAACATTCAAAAATGTTTTAGTAGTAACAAATTAAATATTAACATGTATACTTTCGAATAAATTATTAAACAATAATACACACGTGAGTCAAATTTTGTCAAAAAACTTATGCCGTCGACTGTGCGTGTATATTAAACAACAAGAACAAAAACAACGATAACATGCGACGACAAGCGTTGAAGTTAAAGTAAAGTGGCAGCTCAGAAAAATGTGTGTGGGGTGGAGAGGACCGGCAGAAAGAAAGGGGGAAGAGTGGAATGAATGCAAACATTGTGAGCTACTTTGCCAATTTATGTGCGAGAGTGAGAGGCACAACGGGGGCGTTGAAGGCTGAGAAGAAAAGTCTACAATGCAATAAAATCCAACTGCATTCCATATGCTTTGTGACCTACAAAACTGTAGTAATAAACTATTAATGAATGGCATATCGATAAATATACTATAAATTAGGGTTTAGAATTTGCAAGGACCATGCTTGACCTCTGTGCGCTTATCGATAACGAGCTCAATACAACAGATAAATCTAAGTCTTTATAAACCCCATGTAAGCTGGTAAATAATCAATTTATTTATGGCATATCGATAACAGTTGCTGTTGCGGTATCGATGAAATGCGATTTATGTTAATCTAATGTTGATCATTTTAATTTTAAACAGTTCTCCCCAAAAAACAATTCAAAAACAATAAATAGAATCCAAATTAGGTCACTCAAAGGTCGTTCCACAAGCGTAAGCAGTAGCAGCAACAAAAGTGAGTGGCGCAGCGCCAAGAGGCCAGCGATTAGAAAGCTAAACAAATTCAAAACACATAAAAAAAGAAAGAAAAATCTAATTTAAAGAAAAAAAAACTTATTAACTAACAACAATTTAATGCGAGAACACGTCAATGCCGTCAGCAAATCCCCCAATTCCAAGCAAATAGATATGCAACGCCAAAATACCCACGCATGCTTCACACTCACACACATCTACAGTTAAGAACAAAAACAATACAGCGGGCATTGGGTTTATCTGTTAATGTTTATAAAAATGCCTATAAATAGCAGCAAACGCCAGCGCCACCGTTAAATAGCCGCCCACCCAGCAGCAGCAGCAGCGACGTTCACACTGAGAATGCTCCAAGCGCCATACACTCTCACACACAGTCACTCTCATGGACACGTTCACTCATCATTTACACACACACTCACACTCGCGCATGCAAAACGGTGAAACGAAAAACAAGAGTTGACCGACTGCAGCAGAGAGTTAGAATGAGTGAGCGAGACAAGTATAATAGAAATGCAACCACGTGTGTTGTTTATTGCACCAACACAAACTGAAACACTCACACAACGCACGTACGCACAACACCGGCTGTGTGTTTGTGTTATGAGCGACGTTCAACAAAAAATTTATACATACATGCATACAACATATACAAATATATAAACGAACGTCAATACAAAACGGAATCTTTAAAAACAAGAAAAACAAATAACTGCGCAAAGCAGAATGCCGAAAACGCACACTCACACATCCACACCGATGTATGAGGAGAACAACAACAAAAACAAACTTGAAGCGGTCACATTGTTATTGCCTGTTCTTTCGGTTTTTTTTTTCTGTTCATCAGATTGTAACGGCACCTTAGTTAAGGATAAATTACAAATGGAGGTAGGAACGGTGTTATCAAGTGCAAATCAGACATTAAATGTCATAATTACATACACTTACACATGCGTGTATGTGAATGCCTTTTATAGTAATTGTTGTTTATAAGTTTTTGCGATATTTTACAAGTGATTCATTCGCATCACACGCTCCGACTTTCTGCACTTATCAAGAGTCTAAGGTCCAAGTAAATAAACACAAAAACACCAACTACAATCACAATCGCACACACGCACACTAATGCATGCATATGTCACAGTTATGTTGTCTGAGTTGCCGCCTACGCATAAACACAAAGTGCGTGCGTGTGAGTGTGTGTAATCGTAATCACAATTTATGGTTTTCACAAAATGATTTAAAAAAAAATGGCAACACTGGATTCCACAACCACAGCGAGAGTAAGTGTGGGAGCGAAAGAGCAAACATGTGTAAAAGAGAGCAAGGTGTGACATGGCGGCCGATGACGTGTTGTTTTTCGGATGCTCAACAGATGGGGATTGGGAAGTGGGGGCTCGTTTAGGGGGATGGGGTTTGCACATATCTTGTGATCACTTTTAGTGTATTTCGTCTTCTTCGGCTTTTCGCAAGTGTCACAACTATTAAAACTGCTCTTAAATTAATAACCTAATACGTTAGTTTCCTTATCACTTTTTTTGCCTTTACTAATCTTATAGTCTAAACCCTTAAATGGATTGATTTTAAAAATGTTAACAACGAAATCAAATCAAATAATTCCTAAAATGATTTTGAATAGTTTTATTAATGACATCAAGTCTGATAATGCAGTACATTTGAACTTGGCCCACAGTTAGAGAATCTAGATCATTCTACTTTGTACTTCAGTTATACCCTGTGGACACTTGGCACATCAAATAACTGGGTTTTCAGAAGCTTTGAAACGTTTTTTTTGTTTTTTTTTTGTTCTACTCCTTCCTCCTTCCCTTCTAGCACTTTGCATTATTTCTAAGAATTAGATTAATTTCATTAATGAGGCTTTAATTGCCTTAATTTGTTCAGGTTATGTGAAGAAACAAAGAGAGCTGAAATTTCTGCTGTTTACGGTTTGCTCAAAAAACCATCCGAAACTATTTAAATACAATTTTATTTTGCGGTGTATGACTAACATTAATTATACTTATCTACACGCACATACTTGCCTATGGTTGTGTTTGTGATTGTACAATTTAAGAGATATGTATGAAAAAAACTCAAAGCCCGCATCTGCTCCCTTGAGAATGAGAGAATATTGAGTCATTTGAAAAATATGCTATGGATACGATTCTGAGGACGTGACCCACACACGCATCACCCCCTCTCCATCTCTCTTTCTCTGTCGGACGTTCTGGCATGGTTGACCTCAATTTCAATAATATAGGAAAGGAACAACAACACTAGCAACAGTAACAAACATCACAACAAGCTTTGCTTCACTCACACGCTCAAACGCACAGAAACATAGACAAGTATTTGTCAACAGCTATGAACAATAAAAGTAGCAAAGCTTTTAGCACCAGCAGCAACTACAAAAGTAACAACAGCAACAGCAACAACAACAATAGAAACAGCATCGAAAGCAACGAAATTGCGTAATTGATACCATTTTTGGTGTGTGTGCGTTTTGTGCGCCGCCTTCCAAAGAGAACTGTCAACAAACAGCATAAGCACAAAAGAAGAAGAAAAAAAGAAATAATAATAAAACACAACAACAACAAGCAGATGTGCGTGTGTATGTGTGAGCTTTGGAGCTACAAATATGTATTAGAAAACTCGCCTAAGTTCAAGGCCAAGCAGCCGCACTGTAGCATAAGCAATAACAATAACAGCAGCAGCGGCAACAACAACAGCAACAAAACCAAAATGAGACACAGCAAACGCAGCAAAAAAAAAAAACTGCAAATAACAGCAGCAACAACAACAAAAAAAAAAAAATGTGCTTTTACCGTCACAGCGAAAAAGGTCAATGACACCTGCCAGTTTGTCAGACAAACAAAACACACAGACACGCACGCATACAGCGAAAGACAACAGGCACACACATGCACACACAACACTCATACACTTGGTCATCAACTCGCTTCGCTTTGCTCTCTTTTCGTTTTTTTTTTTATATCTTGTTGTTGTGCTTGCACACGCGCGGCGTTTAGACATGTGGTCAATGTATTTGTTGTTTTTATATGTAGTTGTTGCTGCTGCCGATTTCTCTGTTGTTGTTGTTGTTCTTGTTTTTCGTACTGCTAATTAGTGTGGCCAAATTATGCGCCAAAATTTCCAATGAGTTGCCACCTTGCATGCATGTGTATGCGTGTTTGTGTGTGTGTGTGTTAGTGGTGGCCCGTCATACGTCATAAAAAAATAGCGATCGCTTGATTTTGACGTTGACGTCGCTGCCGACATCACATAAACAATTTCCGGTTTTGCTATATACAAAACTTGGACGGTCCCTGTTGTTTTTCAACAATTTTGTTTTTTTGCCGCAACTTATTTTTGTCACACACACATATACACATACACGCGCATACAAGCAAACTCGATTTAAAAATAAATAAATTACACAGAAAGCGAACGCACTAACACATACGCGCAACTTACACATACTGAGAGACATACGCATGCTAAACTTTTTCGGCAACACATTCCTTGTGCTGCCGCCGTCAAAAATAATATTATGATTAATACAACGGCATTTTATGGCATTTCTTAATACGTACATACTAATGTATGTACACTCACACACACACGCACACACACACATTGTGTATATGAATTGCAAATACAGAAGAAAACAAAAAGAACAAAAAAATAACAATAAAATTGATATAGAAAAAACGCACAGCAAGTGGGAGCACTATAGATGAGCAAGCGAGCGCACAGCGGTATACCAATTACTGGTACGCTTTTTAATTAGCAGACACCCCCACCCCAAATCCCAATACACAACACCACCCACCCCCCATGTCCACTATTAACAACGACTTGCACACGGTTTAGTTATAGTTTCTGTGCAATTGACTTCTTATTGCTATTGCTATTGTTGTTGGTATTATTATTGTGGTTTTAGCGCTTCCTTCGCACTTTTGCTTTTCTTGCTGCATTTACACTTCCCATTCCCGCATATACAACTCACTACGAGAGAGAGAGGGACAAGTAAAAAGAGAGAGACACTTAAAGAGAGCACTGAGCATAACAAATAAACAAGGAGAATGAAAAGAGCGAACTAGTCAAATAGATAGAGATGGAGAGAAAAGAGAGTGTACGAAGCAAACTGTGTGTGAGATGCCGGAACGACGTTTTGTTTTGCTATTTTGCTCACAATACACGCACACTAGACGGCGCTGCTGCGCTGCTCATTCACAAAACGAGACGACGTCGGCGGCGACAAAGACGAAGCAGAAGATATGATAGATATGGAACAACAACAACAACAGTACCGCATAAATTTCTGCTGCGTAGTAATTTTTCGAGTATGTTTGTATTTTGTATACATTTACACATACAAACATGAGTACATTCGTACTGCCCGTATTCACACTCACACTTGCATATACACACACGCATATTCAATGTATTTACCTTTTTTTGCATTCTTGTTAACCATTTTGTTTGTTTATGCTGCACTTTGCACACGAACACTCTTACACGCCCACAACTACACATACAGATGCACAAGAAAACATTTGTATATACGGCTGTTTGTATGTATTTATGTAGAGCGAGGCCCACTTTTTGTGTATTTTTATTTTGGTATCGATTTCAAAATAAAACGACGCACTTTCCTAGATGCAGGCGTAATTCAATTTTTCCTTCCTTTTCTCTTCTTAATTTTTCTTGTTTTATTCGCGGGCTTTCTTTTTGCGCCGCAACTTCACAACATTTTGCTGCCTGGCGCTGCTCACTTTGTGTATACAATTTTATTCATTTATTTACCGCTTCTAGTGAATTTTATTTTGCACCTCGCGCGCGCACACACAATCGCACTCACTCACACAACCTCGTACTCGCACTCACACTCTCAAAGATAGACACTCGTATGCCTGCATGTACCTACATACATTTGTATGTATAAAATTTGTGTACATGTGTCGGCGGCACACGCACTTGTGATTTCTTAGAATCTATTCACTTTTATGCATTTGCTTTGCTTGACTTTTCTTATATTTTCCGTTTTGGGATTTTCTTAAAATATATACACTTTCATGCACGTTTGCATATATTTATTCAACTATTTTATAAAACGATATTTTTTCGCAGCAACAAACAAACAAGCGTCCGCGACACCGACCACGACGACCGTACGCTTCAAATGCCAGAATACGAATGAGCGGCAAAACAAAATTAATGAAATTCAGCGTGAGCGAACGAGCGACTGTGTGCTCTCTTTAAAATTGTGAATCGTGAATTGAAGAGAAAAATATCCGCTCTGTATATTATTTACAGTTATCAACTTGGAGAAGTGCTGAGTTTTGTAGTTAAATACTCGAAACGTATTTATATTTAATGGCAACCGTTTTATAATTACCTTTAATGAATTTATTAAATTAACATGTGAATGTAAAAATTTGATCCCCATATTAAGTTTTTTCATATCAACAGCAATAATCGCGCTTTATTTCGAATTGAAAGGCCCCTCCACATATGCAACGATCACTCGCGAATTTAAAATTTCGTCAATTGCATTAGGAATACAATCGATAATAACATACGATATTTATTTTTTAAAACTTTAATAAAATGCAGAGACTGGTATTGGTTTTTGTTTTATTTTAATTACATTCTACAACTATTTCGACGTTGTCAACGCGAACAAAATATTTCAAGCACTGAGTGTGTACACACTTGTTTCTTGGCAACATTAACGTATATTGTCAGTATTTTTTGGGAGTATAACAGCGGCAAATGAATTGTATTTTTAAGCTCGCAATATACGGTCACGCTGATGTGTAATCGGTCATGAACACTTACGGTTTGTAGCTGAAAATAACAATAATTATTTTATTAAATTGCTTACCACAGAAAAAAGAATATCATCCAACATATTTAAAGGAGCGAAAGCGATAGCGAGTTTCGTATTTGATTTTCGTTTTAAGTGCCGTTTCTATTCCGTTTGTGTTCTCGTTCGTATGCGCTTCTTCTTAATATCCTTAATTTTTTTTTCGTAGCCACCTCTCATACACACGCACACATATAAAACATACATGCAAGCAAATTGTGTACATTTTTATGTGTAATTTATTATTTTTGTGTTATGTACAACAACAATATTGAAGCACACGAGAAATCACACCCAAGCACAACAACAACTACAACAAGTACAACAACAAAACACCCGAAGAATTAGCAAACAAACCAAACTGACAAAACGCAAAAACAACAACGAAACCCTTTCCACAACAACAGCTAGAAAAATGGCCAAAATGTACGGAAAGGGTAAGAGTAAGTAGACCAAAACCAGCAACAACAAAAACACATATTGCATATCACGTTATTATTATTATTGTTATTATTATTTAATCCATGCATCGCTAAACTGAAAAGTCAAACGAAAGTGATGAGCAAATTTATTAATTTTTAAACATAAATACTTCATTTAATTTGTTTAATTTTTTGGTTAATTTGTGTAGCGGCCATCGAGTCGGAGGAACAACAAAAACGACGCTGGCAAATTGAATTGGAATTCGTTCAATGCCTTTCCAATCCAAACTATCTCAACTGTAAGTGAATTATGCGCAGTGGCTGCGTTCAGCAGCACATGGCACGAGACCCTTTGAATGGGTAGCATAGGTTTGTTGAAAGCAAACTGACGTTGGTGAAAGCGTTTTACTAGCTTATTAGATAAATTAAATATCAGATAATAAAATAATAATAAAGTTTATGTGCTGCTGAATGCATCCACTCTGTCTCTACCTTTTGTAAACCGAAACTAAGTTATTTCTAATTTTAGTTCTGGCTCAGCGTGGTTACTTTAAGGATCCCTCGTTCATCAACTACCTCAAGTATCTGCAGTACTGGAAGGAGCCCGACTATGCCAAATATCTGATGTATCCCATGTGCCTCTACTTCCTGGACTTGCTGCAATACGAACACTTTCGTCGCGAGATCGTCAACAATCAGTGCTGCAAGTTTATCGATGATCAGGCAATACTACAGTGGCAGCATTACACTAGAAAGCGCATTAAATTGATCAATTCGGTGCAAGAGAATGCAGCGGCAGCAGCTGCTGCCCAGCAACAACAGCAGCAACAACAACAGCAGCAGCAACAACAGCAGGCACAACAACCACAGCAACAACAGCAAAGCAATGGAGGCAGCAGCATTATGGCGCCAAATGAAGCAGCCACTGTGACAGGAACCGAGGCAGCAAATCCTCAACAACAGGCGAATCTTCAAAACGGAGACAGCAGCTCCTCAAACCAAACCTCACAGCAGCAACAACAACAGCAGCAGCAGCAACAATTGGCAACACGTGAAGCAGCACAGACTCAGTCTCAGGTGTCGACGGTTTCCCAGCAACAGCAACAACAGCAACAGCAACAACAGCAGATCAATGGCCTTGCTCCAAGCGGCACCATTAAACTAGAATTAAATTAGCAAGCCGCTGACAGAGCATAAATAAACTAAACTAAGCGAAAATTGAGCGTAACTACAAGATTTTGATTAAATTATTGCTTCTAGTTGTAGATAAAGATACTTTCTCCCAGGCTACCAACTTCTCGCAGCGCTCCTTTAAAATGTTGGATGATATTGTTTAAAAAAATTCAACTTAAACTTAACTAATGCAATTCTGTTGTCAAAAACAATCAAACTTTACAGAAAACTCTACCGAGGATCTGGAGCAAAAGGGACACTTCTACGGCGTCTACCTGCTGTGCAGTCAGAGTCTAGATGCACGCTATCATGGCAAGTGTTATGTAGGATTTACGGTGAATCCCAAGCGTAGGATTAAGCAACATAATCTCGGCTGTGATTTTGGCGGCGCCAGAAAGACAAGCAAAAAAGGACCGTGGCAGATGGTCATGATTATACATGGATTTCCCAACAATATTGCAGCGCTACAGTTCGAATGGGCGTGGCAACAGCCCACGCTTTCAACGCGTCTGAAAATCTTCCCCGACCTAAAGCGCAAACAGGCCAAAGAAACACATTTCGATTATAATTTGAGGATTGTGAATCGCATGTTGGGCGTGGGGCCCTGGCATCGTTTGCCACTCACAATTCGCTGGCTGGAGACGGACTATGAGCGTGATTTTCCGCTACCGTTGCCGTCGCACATGCGAATTGTTAGTGGCAAGGTGGCCATAACAGCCTCACAGCGGCATCTGCGCCAGGAGGTGGTCAGCACGGCGGTGTCGTGGGCACCCGAGTGTCATCTTTGCATGGAACGCATTGAGCAACCCGAACGCTCACGTATCGGCTGCCTAAATCCCAGCTGCAGACTCACCTGTCATCTGCTCTGTCTGGCCAACTATCTGCTGGACGATCAGCCAGGTCAATACATTCCCATTGCGGGTGATTGTCCACTCTGTGAAACGAGACTTTGCTGGGCATCGCTGCTGGCACGCAAGCGTCTGGGATTGGGCACATCTAGGAATCAATCTGACGCCGATGAGCCCAGCGATGATGATGATCTCGTGCCGGATGTGGACAGCGATTTGGAAACGCTTGAGCCCGCGGTTTGTGAACTGAGCGACTCGTGATCAAAGTAGAAACTCAAATTTATAGCATTTCTGTTTTAACTCAACATTTATTCATTTTATACACGTAGCTTAATAGAGTTTCTTAAATGTTTCAAGTGTTGGCAGAATTTTGTGTTTTCTTAGCTTAAAACTGGAGTTGGGACATGTATGATGTTCTTCTGGGCATACGAGCACTGATCGTACCGAGTATATCTAAGTATCTTATTAAACTACAGCAAGTCTAGTCTGTATTGTGTTATGTCAATTATTGTAAAGGTTACAAGTGTTCCGCTTGCTTTTTTAGTGGTACAGCTTAGACACTAGCCAAATCCTTAACTTAAATGTCTTTTAGCGCCTTTAACTGAGACTTGAAGCTGCTCAGTACTTGTTTGTAAGTTCGCAGTTGATTCAACATTTGTCGCTTCTCCTTTTCGTAATATTGTCGAGACATTTGTACATATTCCTCGCCCTTCAGTTGGAATATCGTCACTTCGGATGAGTCGATTGGTTGTTCCTCTTCGGCCTCCTCCTCTACGGGTTCCTCTGCTGAGTCTGCGGATGGAGTTGGCGAATGCGCACGTTTGCGTGAAGGCATCACAATGCTGACGCCAACTGTGGAAGGTGTTTAACTATTAGATACGAGAAGACTATGGTTTTTTCAGTGAACTTACATTGTTTTACTTTCAGTTTATCGTTGGCATCACTGGACTCGATCATGATCATATTCTCTCCGCTTTGCTGATCTTCGTCCAAGTTAATAATATAGTTTTGATCTGAATCAAATGTTTCTTGTGCTTCTTCTTCCATTTGTACTGTAGTTGGGGAGTCCACGCGAGCAGGATCCTCGTTCTCCGATGATTTTGAATCTTCCGCGTCTTTTTCATACGCATTTGGCACCGCCTGGCCTAAAAGAATTCTGCGATTCTTGTTTATGGACATGTATTTCATATCGAAATGCTTGGAGCACATAAACAATTCTTTTGGGGCTATTTTGGGATGCACTTGACCAAGGAGACGCCATTGTGCGGCGCGCACCGGATCCTTGGGAAATGAAAATATTGTGACATCGTTGCAGGCGGAGTTAGCGCGACTGTACAAATTGTGACAATCCTTAAACACGCAGATTCGTGTGCTCATCCTAGCAGTTGTCTTAATTACTCTTTAAAATCACACGCAGTATGTCTTTGCTAAGTTTAAATCGGAATATTGACGTTTGTTTACAATGTTGTTGTCAAACGCAGAGCTACAGAGCTATCGAAAACATATATCGCTTATCGATAAAAGTTGCTGTTAATTAACAGCGCATTCAACTGTTACTGTAATGAAAATTAAGCAACTGACAAAAACAAAGCTTGTTAATAGTACAAGTAGTAAATGGCTAGCACAAGTTTGAAATATCATACACATTTAAGAATATTTATTTAATAAAATTGTTTAATTATAAAAACCGATAGAAAAAATGTTTTTGGCGCGCTTAGTTGCTTGGAAATCGAACTCTGTTGATTAACATTTTGTTGAACATGTGGCAACACTCCTTGCCCATGCCAAGCGTGCCCCGCCAGTATTGTCAAAACACCAACAGTGTGCTTTAAATTTAATAAACTTATAAAACGGACATCAATTGTACGTAACTCAGCAGATAATTATCTTTTTTTTATGTCAAATAAAATATTTCTCATATTCTGTGTGATATAAAAAGGTGTTGCGCATATTATTACTCGTCTTAATAACAACATACGCCTACACATAAATAATTTGAGGTTTTTGGCAACCCGGCATTGTGTCTTCTATTGTTCTGCTCTTTTTTAGGCGGCTTCGTCGCGTGAAGATTGTGAAAAGCGTGTGTTTTCAGAATCCCATAAAATATTGTGAAAACTGCAAATCGAAATGGCTGCAGACCAGGCACAATTCCAAAATCTCCTAAACTCCTTGTTGTCTATGGACAATGAGGTCCGAAAACAGGCTGAGGTGAGTGTATTTACCGAAAGAAAAAAATTTTTTGCAAATTGGCAAGTGGAGACAACTGCGCAATATTTGCATATAATATAAACACAAAATACTGCTAGCTGGCAGTACAATGCACATTTATCTGTTTCAAATCATCGTTTTATATAAAGATTAATAGGAAAATTTTGATCATGATTGCCCTGAATCATCGCAATGAATTCTATTTCAAACCACACACAAAACGTGTTTTTGGTTTCCCTTTAGCTGCGATATTCGCATGTCGTTTGCATGGGTGTGTGCTACGTACGTGCGTGTGTTTGTGTTTTTTTGTGTGTGTATGAGTGGATATAAAGTGGCGCACAAAGCGGAAAGACAAATTGTACAATTCATATGGAGCCATTGAACATAATATAATTTATTTTTCTTTGAGCAGCCAGCGCCTGAAAATTATGATGTACGCTCGCACACACACGCACACGTACACAAGCCCAAATACGCTTAAATCTAACACGCGTGCAAAACGGAAACAAAGCGCGGCTGCAAAAAAAAGTCTATTTATTGCTAATTATAATGACGCATGATTTTGAAATGCAATCTGTTTTATCAGCGTTCTATATGTACGCGTATGTGTGCCTTTGTATTGTGTCTAGGTATATTTTTCCCTGTCTACACGACGATAGATGGCGCAACACGCACCACAGCTGTTGACCTTGGCGCCACCCACGCCACGCGCTGCCTTGTACTGCATTTATTGACAATACAAATGCAAGCCAGTCGGTGTGAGTGTTTGGGTGGTAGTGTGTGTGTGTGTGTGTGTTTGTGCTAACAATTATGTTTGTAGTTCATAGTTCATGTCGGGAAGCGAGCAACCTTTTGGGTTTGACAGGTAACTGGAAAAGAAAGTGAAGTAAACACGACTTTAGAAGACCCTGAAGTTAGCAATGTTTACTTTACTAACTTTTAAATATATTTAAAAACAGTTTGAAGTAACGCTTAAAAGCGAGCTTTAAATACTTTCAAGCTAGATTTCTAGCTAGCTATTTTTATATTTTAAATATTTATATTATTTGCTACAAATGTAAACATTTTAAGCTTTCTACTTGCTAATTTTGTTTAAGAAATTGATATATTTACAAAGGTAGAAATTACTAAGAAATTCTAAATCTAAACTAGCTTTAAAAACACTTGAAATAAATATTTACAAGCTAAATATGATTCCTTTGATTCTCAGGAAACTTACAACAACCTGTCGCGGGAGCTGAAGGTAACACACCTGCTGGGAAACATTCACAATGGCCAACAATCGGAGGAGGCACGCCAAATGGCCGCCGTCTTGTTGCGACGCCTCTTCACATCCGATTTTGTGGAGTTCTACAAGGAGGTAAATCCAAGAGTTATATGTTACTTTAATAGAAAGCTTAATAAATTTCTTTTACTTTCACTTCAGCTGCCCGTTGACTCGCAGAATCAGTTGCTGCAACAGATTCTGATGGCCGTGCAACAGGATGTGACGCCACAGCTGCGTCGCAAGATCTGTGAAGTTATCGCCGAAGCCGCACGCAATCTGATCGATGAGGATGGCAACAATCAATGGCCCGATATTCTCCAGTTTCTGTTCCAATGCGCCAACTCTCCAACACCTCAACTGCAGGAATCGGCGCTTAGGATCTTTACGAGCGTACCATCGATATTTGGTAACCAGGAGACACAGTACATGGATCTGATCAAACAGATGTTGGCCAAGAGCATGGAGAACACTGGCAATGCCGATGTGCGTGTCCAGGCTGTACGTGCCATTGGCGCTTTCATCCTTTACCACGACAAGGAGAAGGAGGCCTCGATCCACAAGCACTTTGGTGATCTGCTGCCACGTATGCTGGTCATAACGGGTGAAACGATTGAGGCACAGGATGATCAGAGTCTGCTCAAGTTGCTCATCGAAATGACGGAGAACTGCCCCAAGTTCTTGCGTCCCCAGTTGGAGTATATCTTCGATATGTGCATGAAGGTCTTTAGCTCACAGGACTTTGAGGATAGCTGGCGTCATTTGGTGCTCGAGGTTATGGTCTCCATGTCGGAGAATGCCGCTGCCATGGTCCGCAAGCGTGCCGAGAAATATATCATCGCATTGATTCCACTTGTGCTGCAAATGATGACGGATCTGGATGAGGATGAAGATTGGGCAACAACCGATACCATCAATGAGGACGATCATAGCGATAATAATGTGATTGCTGAATCCTCATTGGATCGTTTGGCCTGTGGTCTCGGTGGCAAAATGGTTCTGCCCCATGTCATGTCCAGTTTGCCAGCTATGCTTAATCATACCGACTGGAAGCATCGCTTTGCCGCCTTGATGGCCATCTCGGCCATCGGTGAGGGCTGCCACAAGCAAATGGAGGCCATTCTCGATCAGGTTATGAGCGGTGTACTTAATTATCTGCGTGATCCCAATCCTCGTGTCCGTTATGCCGCCTGCAATGCCATCGGACAGATGTCCACGGACTTTGCACCCAACTTTGAGAAGAAGTTCCACGAACAGGTCGTGCCCGGACTCCTGCTGCTGCTGGAGGATGAGGCCAATCCACGTGTGCAGGCCCACGCTGGCGCTGCTTTGGTCAACTTCAGTGAGGATTGCCCCAAAAACATCTTGACACGTTATCTGGACGCCATCATGGCTAAACTGGAAGCCATTCTCAACTCCAAATTCAAGGAGTTGGTCGAGAAGGGCAACAAGCTCGTGCTGGAACAGGTGGTCACTACCATTGCCTCCGTGGCCGATACTTGCGAGCATGAGTTCGTAGCATACTATGATCGCTTGATGCCCTGCCTCAAGTTCATCATCCAGAACGCCAACTCTGAGGATCTGCGTATGCTGCGTGGTAAGACAATTGAGTGTGTGAGTTTGATTGGATTGGCTGTGGGCCGCGATAAGTTCATCGGTGATGCTGGCGAGGTTATGGACATGCTGCTCAAGACTCATTCCGAGGGGGATCTGCCCGATGATGATCCCCAGACATCGTATTTGATCACCGCCTGGGCACGCATGTGCAAGATCTTGGGCAAACAATTCGAACAGTATTTGCCCTTGGTCATGGGACCAGTGATGCGCACCGCTGCCATGAAGCCTGAGGTGGCTCTGCTGGACAACGAGGAGGTCGAGGACATTGAAAGCGATGTGGAATGGTCCTTCATTACCCTTGGAGAGCAACAGAACTTTGCCATTCGCACCGCTGGCATGGAGGACAAGGCATCAGCTTGTGAAATGCTCGTGTGCTATGCCCGCGAGCTGAAGGAGGGCTTCGCCGAGTACGCCGAGGAGGTGGTGCGTCTAATGTTGCCACTGCTCAAGTTCTACTTCCACGATGGTGTGCGTTCCGCCGCCGCTGAGTCTTTGCCCTATTTGCTGGACTGCGCCAAGATCAAGGGACCGCAGTACTTGGAGGGCATGTGGCTTTACATTTGCCCAGAGCTCATCAAGGTTATCAGCACCGAACCCGAACCAGACGTACAGTCGGAGCTGCTGAATTCATTGGCCAAATGCATTGAAACTCTGGGACCCAACTGTCTCAACGAGGAGGCCATGAAGCAAGTGCTTGAGATCATTAACAAATTCGTTTTAGATCATTTCGAGCGCGCCGACAAGCGTTTGGCTGTCCGTGGTGAGGAGGATTACGACGATGGCGTCGAGGAGGAGCTGGCCGAACAGGATGACACCGATATCTATATACTATCCAAGGTGGTTGACATCATTCACGCTCTCTTCCTGACCAACAAGGCGCAGTTCCTGCCCGCTTTTGAGCAGGTGGCTCCACACTTTGTCAAGCTGCTGGATCCCAATCGTCCGTTCGCCGACCGCCAGTGGGGACTGTGTGTATTCGATGATCTGATCGGTAAGCTGACTAAACTATAACTCTTGATCTCTACTCATGTTTTGTTTATGTAGAATTCTGTGGGCCCGCAAGTGCTCCGTATCAGCAGATCTTTACGCCAGCACTGCTACAGTATGTGGTCGATAAGTCACCCGATGTCCGTCAGGCAGCTGCCTATGGCTGCGGTATCTTGGGACAATTCGGTGGCGATCAGTTTGCTCATGTTTGCGCTCAGTTCATTCCACTTTTGGTGCAGATCATCAGCGATCCAAAGGCCCGTGAGGTGGAGAATATAAATGCCACGGAGAATGCCATCTCAGCATTCTCGAAGATTCTCAAATACAACAAGTCGGCATTGAGCAATGTGGATGAACTGATTGCGGCTTGGTTCACGTGGCTACCCACATCGGAGGATCCCGAGGAAGCTACACACATCTATGGCTATCTCTGCGATCTTATTGAGGGCAATCATCCAGTTATTTTGGGCGCCAACAATTGCAATCTGCCACGTATTGTCTCGATCATTGCCGATACCTTCTGCAATGATGTGCTCGAAGCTAAGTCAACCACTGGTACCCGCATGCTAACAATCGTCAAGCAGATTGAATCCAATCCCGACGTGATGCAGGCCTGTGCAAGCACGTTGAGTCCCGAACAGCAGCAGGCACTGCAGGAAGCCTATCGGGAGCTGGCTGCACCGGCGTCAACCTAAACTCTGTTGGTGGACACGTCGAAATGTTGTCACCACCCATCCATTAACTAGTGCGGCTCCTTCAGCACATACTGCTCCTCCCCCAAAATAATCGTAACCAACAAAGGAAATTCTAGAAACTATCATTTCATACACACAAGCACACACACAGAGAAGAAAAGAAGAAACATTGGAAAAGCCAAGCTGAAAATTATGAGCAAAGCAAACATAAAGTGCTTTCCTGTCGTTATACGCTGAAGCGTAACTAAGAATATATATATTATATGATTTATATACA
Organism: Drosophila dunni; assembly: GCA_018152125.1. Lineage (NCBI taxonomy): Eukaryota > Metazoa > Arthropoda > Insecta > Diptera > Drosophilidae > Drosophila > Drosophila dunni. Next base: position 15,849,254 of record JAECXC010001917.1, on the reverse strand, counting down.
TCGTCTATGTATATAGAAGAGAGCATTAATTCTATATATTTATCTATTGTGATTTCAATCGAAAAACTCGTCTCCCGCTACCGACAGGTAGCGTCTTTGGAAGGAAACCCAAATAAAAAACAAAGTCTGCGTCTCGTTAGAACTTAACATGTTGAATTAAAAAGTAGAAAACGAAGAAAAACACAATTGTTCGTGGAAATCAAAGAAATTCCAAAAGTTTTTCATATGTTATATACATACATTTATATTTATATATATATATTAACTATATAGTATATATGGCCATCTCCTTTCGCCAGCCCATCTCCTTACAAGGATTTGAATGTAGTCCGAAACGAACGAGTGTTAATTAAAAAACAAGAAACATTCAAACAGTAATGTGTATTTTAAATTAATAAAAACGAAAAATTTTTAAAACAACTTGTTTTTAATTGAGTAAAAGCTTATCAACCAAACATAGTTTAATGCGTAAATAAAACGTGTTGATACCCTGGAAACATCAACAAACTACACCCAATCAGCTGTTCTTTGCCAAAACAAGCTTCGAAACAGCTGTTCAAGTCACGCTAGGACAGACTGACCAGCCTTGTTATAAAATAGACACTAGTATTAAAAGTTGCGCTAGAAAGAGACAGCCTGCGAAAATGATGGATTTAGTCGGCAGGCAGATGAGAGCCACACTCAAAATTCGCACACAGCTGCAAGCAACGAAAACAAACAACAAAACAGAAACAAAAACGCACGCTCTACAAATAAAAAGCAAATACTCGATTTTAATTCTTGAATTAATTTACAAATTAATCATGCAATTAATAAAACCATTTGGGAGACACAACAACAGCTGCATGACAAGGTTGAAAATCAGATTGTGAAATCAAAGTACAAGATACGTGTGTAATTATTTTTAGCACAAGAAAAACAGATAAGCCAAAGTACAAATCACAGCAAAGACAAAAAACGGCGATTAGTCAGCATCCGCATCCGCATCCGACTGTCACCGCTAGACGAAGCCGATTGAATAAGGAGAGCGCAAAAGGAACGCCAGCCAACAGAGAGGAAAGCGAAGAGAGAGGGAATACACACGTAAAAGTAAAAGTAAGTTGAGTCCAACAAGTGGGTGGAGTGGGTTGGTTGGTTGGGGTGGGGGGCGCTCGCTGCTGCTCTTAGTTGGACCATCTCGTCATCTGAGCAATTTTCGTGTAATGCAATTTGCAATTTGTGCTGTGGTGCCATAAAGTCACGTCACTTGGCAAACATTCATGGTATGACGTATTTGGTCGTCGCTTCCTATTGGCAAATTCTCTGATGCTCAGTTCTATTTGGTCAGTCAAAGTACACCCAACATGGCTAGCGAGCTATATCAGGAAGTTGGTTGAATTTTATTTTTAAATTTAAATACTATATTCATTAATTTTGTATTGTGTACCATATTACTTTAACGCCACTGCACCGAAAAACTGGTGTATAATAGCATTTAATTAGTTATAAGTGTTGGTACATTTCTAGCCTGAAATAAAAATGGTACAATAAATTAAGTGGTCAATTTTTGCATAGAGTGGCAACGCTTTCTTACTCTCTTTTGACGATCCTTGTGTCTAAAGGACAAGTTGATAAAGAGTAGCAACAAACTGTGCTACAAATTTTTTGATGTTCGCTCTTTTGCATAAATCAAAAGAGTGTTAAAAACAAAATGGCCGCCGCTACTTAAGCTGATGTCAATTTTACGTACAATTTTAATAATGTATTTAATCTGCAGTTTCTCAGCGCCATGTCGACGGAGGCCGAGTTCCTGGAGTCCTACGACCGCATCAAGCTGTCCTACAAGGCAGCCATGACACAGGTGGAAAAGGCCATAAGTCTGGAGGAAGATGAATCTCAGCTGGCGGCCATCAACGCCTACGAAGAGGCACTGCAAATGATTGAGGTTACGTTCGCCATTCCAGTGGGTCTGCCGGAGGAAATAGATGCAGTGAAGCCGCAGTGGATCGATGCCTGTGCGCTCATCCAGAAACTGAAGAGCGCCAAAACGGAGATCAGTTATCGTCTGAAGGTGTTGCGTGCAAAGGACTCACTTGTCGATGAGAGCGCCGTGGAGGCAACGGAGCAAAACGATGGACAGACAAAGTCACGTCCGCTGCTCGCAGAGAATCCAGCCACGTTCTATGACATAGCCAATGCCAGTGGCAAGCCCAAGACCTACAGGGAATTGGCAGTTGGAATGCGGGAGTTGCTGGCCTGCCGTGATGCGGAAGCGCAGCTGGACGAGCTGTTCCAGGCACAGGTGAAGCTTTACAGGATTGAGTCCAGCGGTCAAGTGACCACCGTTTCGGGCAGCACCAGCATGTCCCTGATTATGTGCACAGTGGGGGGCAAATGGAAGTACTTAAGTGGCATGTACTTCATCCAATGCGATATGCCGCAACAGGAACAACAAAGTGATCCAGGCCAGGCTATCTGGCTGTATCCATTGATACCCAACGTATCCACTTGTTATCGCACCGATTACGGCGCCTTCATATTGCCGGATATGGAATCGGAGCAGCCTGGCAATGCCTTTGGCATTATGCTGGAGAAGCCCCAGCGTCCGCTTAGCACCAATGCCGGGGAGACCGAGGAGGAGCAAATGGCTGATCTACAGCAGTTCTTCCTCGACCTCCTTGAGGCCGTGCTGGCGGGCACTGTGGAGGAACTGCCATCGCCGCGCACCCAACGTGCTGCCATCAGCGGCACGAGCGGCACGAGCGGCACAAGCAGCTCGGAGCAGGTGTCCAGGCACATTGTGTGTGCAGCGGATTTCATAGCGCGTAATTTGATTAAAGGTGCGGAGAAAACCGGTGGGCTAATGATGAAGACCACTCCGTACATAATGTCTTCGATGACGCCAGCTGCACCGGATGCACATGCTCAGGTGCCTTCCTCTGTACAGACGGGCGTTGAGGTGGCCCAGAAGGTGACACATGCCGCTGCCGGTGTTACCGGTTGGATAGCCGGAAAAGTGGGCACCGCAGCGGTGGCTGTGGGTGGCTACCTGTCGCCACACATTCAAACCCAGGGATCACGTCTGCTCCAAAAGGGCTTGGGCTACGACAGCAACGAGGCCAATAGCGCCATGGAGGGAGCCATGACCATTGCAGCCGGTGCCGTCGAGGGCTTCACAACGGTTTTCGATGGCCTCGAAACGTCGGCCAAAATATTGGGCAACAACTTGAGTGAAAATTCGGTGAAAATCATTGAACACAAGTGAGTTTTCCAGCTCTAACCCCTTTTAAAATACTTATTGGGTTTTCCACCTTTCAGATATGGCACTTCGGCGGGAAATTTGGCTTGCGGCACGTTCGACACGGTGGGAAATGCATTTGTTATTAGCCAAAATGTCAACTACATTACACCAAAGGGTTTGGCCAAAGGGTTGGTCAAGAAAACTGGTCAAGCTGTTGTTACCGATGGTTACAAGCGAGACTTGCGTAAACCTGAATCTCATTACATAAATGCGGGCGCACTTTATCCTGATCTACGAGCCCTGAAGGAAGATTAGTCCAAAAAACCATAATACCCAAAGACAATTTGTTATACTCGTAATTTCCAAAATAACTCACGCGTTGATATTTACATATATGTAATCTCATTTAAATGATGTAATCTCTTAATATAGCTGATTGTTTAGTTTAGTTAAATAAATTTATAATTATTAGCATAAACTTTCGTTTAAAACGCGCGCCAAAGCTTTGGAATCAGCTGATTTGGTGCATGTTAATTTAACAGGCAGCGCTTTTACAGTGGGTCTGTAAACTAACAGCTCGTTTGAGCAGTATTAAACAGTAACATGTTAAATGAAAGAGCTGCTAAAACCGCTAGCGTTTCCCACGCGACTTTTATTTATGTTAGCCGTTGAGGAACTGTTTTCATATTTTGCCAGTCTATATAGTTTACAATAAAATTGACTAAATTAATTTAAAACACTTAACCATTAAACAACTATTAAATTAATATTTATTCAATTTTCCAAGTAACGGCATTTCAACAGAAATGTTGCTGCTTCCCGCTGTTAATAACATTTCAGCAAAATGTTAACTCTGGCCGCTCTTTACATTCCGCTATTGCGGCGATTTGTTATTGTTAAATTTGTTGTCGAAGCGTGCGGTCGTCGGTTCGTCGGTTGTGCGGTCTACGATGTTTTAAACAAAAAGTGATGATATCAATATATGTATATTGTTGATACACAATAAATATGTGTCTATACAAATAATTGTAAGAAACAAAAGCAAAATTAGTTTTTTTATTTAAATAATAAGCTTTATTGTATTATGTCGTTCGTACATTATACTCTGCCGGGCCCACGACTTGTTTATTTGTTTTTGCCGTGCTGCTTATTAAAATATTAATAATAAAACACACCTGTGCTTTTGGAAAATTTGTGAATTTAGCGCGCCGCGTTTCGGCTGCTGCGTATTAGTGTGTTAGTTTGTGTGTGTGTGTTTGAGTAGTGGATGTGCCTTTGTATGGATGAGTGCGTGCGTGTGTACGTGTGCTTGACTGCGAATGCGAGCGTGCGTGTATGTGTGTGTGTCTGTAACTGAGAGTTCCGTTTTATTTTCATTACGCTATAAGTCGGTGCAATTTTATACACATGCTGAAATGAAAACGTTGTCCATTTCAAGTGAATAATAAAGGAATGAAAAAAGAAGTTGAATGTTGCATATATGCAACAACAAAATGTTGTATTTGTTATGTGTGCTTCTTAAATTACATAGCTCCGCTCACAACATCTAATACCAGTTTAGAAAAACAACAACAGCAACAATAACATCGGCGACAGTTAAGGCAACAGCAACAGCCATAAACGGTCAACAACAACAGTTCTAATCGCACACAGGCATACACATGCACACATGCATACATATACTAATACAGCAACAATACTCGCAGAGAAACACGGTTAAAACGTGTTTGTTTGTGTTCCACTGAGTTCGTTTGCTGTTGTATTTGTATGTGTGTGTGAGTCTGTGAGATTGCCTGATGTGCATACACACATATATTTTCTAACACATCTCATTTTGATACAATGCTTAGAGCGCGAACAACAACACAAACAAATATACAGAACGAAGAATACAAAACAAAACAAGAAGCAAATTGGAAACGCGAGTGTTTTTAAATTTGTTATAATTTGTTCAACGCACAACTCAAACGAATTGGACTAAAACTGCAACAATTTTCCAACAGCATCCAGCAGCAAAAGCAACAACAAAAGTTGCTGAATGACTTTGATATTTTGCATGGTAAGTTTGCCGATCATTTTTATCGATCACTATTTTTTGCTTATCGTACATAGAAGTCCAATTGGAACGTGCAGCTTTTGCCTGTGTGTACACATTATTATTTAGAAAAAACTCCGAGTGCAAAAATTTCAAAAACAGCAACTACAAATAACAAAATGCCCATCAATATATCTCCTTCTTCTGGTTCGTTTTGAACGGTATTTGTTTGCTTGTCAACCATTATGATTTTCGGTTCAGCCATGGTTTGCAAGGACGTCGGCTTGTTTCCTTCTGCTCCTCCCATGTTTGGTTGATATAGGTATTACTTGATACAGGAGTAGCAACAGCAAATAAGTATGACCAGCAATAGCATAGACAAAATGGCTATGAATAAGTCCTGCTCCTGATCGCCGGGATGGTTTGTTGCGTCGTTTGGCGGACGCGTTGATAGCTCTCCAGGGAACATATGTTTTTTCAAAATTTAGTCTATGTAATTTTCTCTTAAAAGTTGTATATATTTTCAATTTGTTTTACTTGTGACAACAGTGGGGGCTTGACTGAATTTGTTTTCGTTTCAAATTTTGTTTTTTGTTTTTCGTGTGTAATCAATTTTCTATTACAAATCATTTTCACTTTGCATGTCTGAGAAAATACCTGGACGCTTTTCCCCCTTTTCCTCACACTTCATGCCACTGCGGGTAATAACATTTAGGCGCCTGAGCATTTATTTTTTGATATCATCAACATCATCATCACCAGTGGATCGACTTGGCCATCGTGTCTATGCCAACAGGTTTTTAGCTAATAAGGTAATGGCAAAATACAGTAAAAAAAAACAAAAAAATGGCTAAATTATAATCGTAAGATGAAAGAAAAAAAAATCCATCATTGGAAAGTTGATTTGATTGTAAGCTGCGGAATGCAGCTGTGCCAGGGTTGCCGCCTAGTTGCTCGACAGGGCGACGCATTTTTCTGTTGTTTGTTTTTCATTTCTGTTTTTTTGTTGTTGTAATTTTTCTTGCAAAAATTACAACTTGGATAATATTACAAGCCAAATGCTCCACGCTTCATTTGCTTTTTGAAACTGTGCAACTTTCGCAATACAACACAGTTGTCAACAACAGCAACAATAACATCAACAGCCATAAGGGCGTCGATCTGTGGAGAAAGGCAGTTATCGAGGTCTAGGGTTACACGCCCCCACCTTGGAAATCAAAGACAGTTCCGTCTGTAGGCCCTTTTTAGTTGTATAACAAAGTCTACAAATAGCTTTATCTAGCTAGAAACACTGAATGTAGCAGAATGTAATCTTAGAAAAATAAGCATAAATAACACTTTTAAATTAGCAATTTTAAACTGAATTTCTACAGAATACTGCAGTTTTTTATAAGTTCACATTTTAAACTTTTCCTATTCTTCGTAGCACAGTTTACCTTTCTGTCGTGCAGAGAGCTCCTAATTCGTATTTAATTCTTGATGCAGTGTGTACACACTGTTTAGGATCTGTTCAGCTTCTGTTCTTAGACTGTGTTTGGTCTCAAGTTCTTTCAATTACTTTTGGTCTTTATTTTCGTTTATTGCTGTCTTTTTCTTTCCACCCACAACCGCAATAATAAATCGCTCCGTCTGCAGTTGACAGCTGACAGTTGGCAACGTTTTTGTTTAGTTTTTTTTTGTTGCTTCTACTGTTTAACTCTTTTTAGCAATTGGCAACGCTGTCCCAAGACATATGCTTGCGTGTGTGTGAGTGGGAGAAATGCTGGAGGTGGGGGACCACCACATTACACAATTATCCAAAAGCATTTCCCAAAGCAAAACATTTTTTCCTCCGCACACACACACACACATGAAAATCAATTCACTTTTTCTCTGTGTGCCTGCTCCTCCTACTCTCTTCCCATCTCTCTTCCCATTTTCTCTCACGCGTTTTCCCATTTCGTATTAGTTGTTTTTTCCTCTGTCTCTGTTGTTATTTTAGCCAGCAGCATTTGATTTTCCGTTGCCTTTTGCCTTTTGTGTTTTGTTTATTGTTTTTGTTCCCATCTTTATACTTTTTGCGCGTCCCGTGCGTCAATTTATGTATGAGAAAGTGTTTTTCGTAGTAGCTACGAGGCGGAAGCCGCTTCTTAATGATACAAATAATAATAATAGTATGTGCAGTGTAGGGTAGTGTAGTGTAGTGTAGTGTAGTGTAGTGTAGTGCAGTGCAGCGTTGCCAGAGTTTCAAGTGCCAAAAAGCGGGTTTAATGCAAATAAAACGGGTACAAAAAGCCAGCTAAAATTAAAAAATGCTTAAATAAGTTATTAATTTAAGCATAAATCTATTTTTTAATTTTTCGATAACATGTAAAGTATTTTATTAAATACATTAGTTTATTTTTTTTTAATTACTCAGTTTTCTAGTAAAATTTGTCAGCCTTTGTATTTATAACAATGGCTAAAATGCCAGCACTGCTGTTGTGTGTTGGCAGCTGAAAATCTACAGCAGCAACAAAAGGGTGGCTCCTGTGGCTACCGAGTTATGCAGTTTTCAGTTTGCAATTTGCAATTGCAACGCGAATTTTGGCGTCGCCCTGTTTACCATGTCGCCCCTGCCACTCCCCCATCCCCCTGCTAGCCACCCAACTTACCCCGCGTGGCAGTTATCTCAGTTCCAAGTGCCGCATGCTTGAAACTTGTTTGCCGCATAGTTTCCAAAGTTGCAATTTTCATTTTTTATGGCCATTTTGATTTGGCAGTTGTTGTTTTTTTTGTTGTTACTTCTCTGGCTTGCTGGCCGAAAGTGTTTGCCATTCGAGTCGCCTGGTTTTGGCCAAACTAGACAAAACTGAGGTAATCAGAATTACATACAGCGTTTGTCAGTGTGTACACACTCAATGCAGTGCAAAAAACATTTAATTTTGTCTTGGCGTGTTTACGGCTTTTCACATTAAAAAAAAAACCAATTTGAAAGTGTTTCAATCCATTTTTCTCCAGCTGCTGCAAATGTTGTGTTATAATTGAAAGTGTATCGATTATTATACTCTAGTCTTGGAGTATTTTGATACATTGTTTGGTTGTGTAATCAGTTTTGGCTTCTACAAATGTTTAAACTTCTTATCTCAAGTTCAAGTGTACTTGGCTTGTATCAATAATAGAATTAATCATTTGAACGTGACGTGCTTAAATAAATAAACAGAAATTGAGCTATGTTTATTTGTAATTGATTACATTTTATTACTTACTATATATTTATTAACAAACTTAAATGCGCCAATTCCTAACTGTTGGAAAAATAAATATAATAAAAATTATATAAAGTATCGTTTGTTTAGAAAATATTATTATTCTTAGTGGAAAATCTGTTGTGTAAGTCGCCTGTGTTTATGAGAACTTGTTGAACAGCTTAAAAGCGACACAAGTTTTGCTTTTTTTGATGTGCTTAATTCTAAACAATTGCCAGCTGAGTTGTTTTGTTTTTGCCTAGTCATAATTCCCATAGACAGTTATGTAAGAGTGCTACTATAGCATACAATGAAGAGGAAGCAGCAAAACCCACCCATGTGGTGCACTTAAACATATTTAAGCAAGTTTTCTTTAACTGGGCCCATAAAACTGACTCTTTGCCCAGCTGTGACAATTTGTAATGAAATTACCACCCAGCATATATAGAGTTTACTACGCTGTCCCTCTCTCCCTCCCTCTCTCTCGCTCTATCTCTTTGGCTGGCTAGCTGTGTCCAAGTGACACTTGTGCAATTATTGTACAAAATGTTTATAGGAATCCCTCGACAGGTGGTTCGTTTATTCCTGCCTCTCTCTCTCTCTCTCTCTCTCTCTCTCTCTGTTTCCTTCTCTGTGCCTCTTTTGGCCATGAGACAGCGTCGGTAGCCTGAAACGAATTGTTTTTTGTTATTGTTGTCGCCGACATGGTCGCCATCCCAACAGGTAACAAAACAATGCCGACTATTTAGTGAAATGCTTTTGTTTCGACTGGGTCTCAAACTGTTGTTGTCTCTCTCTAGCCTCGCAGTGGCAGTAGCTTATTAACTTACCTGTTATTCGAGGCATTTTCATTTTTCACACGCACACGCAAACCACGAAACTCTTTTCAATATCCTGTACTTCAAATGTACAGCGGGTGTATTAAAACGATCAGAAGAGAGACTTAATATAGAGAAATAAAATGTGGTTTATTTTTATGCATACTTTTATGATTAATGAATTTCATTACGTCACGAAATTCAAAGGTTTTTACTTTGCTTTGTACAGGGTTTTTAACAGTCGTGTTACGTGCTCCTACTGCCGACTTTTCAGCTACTTTTTGCTTTGGTTTTCCAGCTGACAGACTGGAAAATGAAAATGCACTTGTCTGGGATTAGTTTCGATTCTTCCTACTCCACACTTGAGTCTCGAAACTCGCCCTCAACTTGCCTGTGTTTGAATGAAAGACGAACGGAAATGCCGCAGGGGGTGATTTCTTTTTGGCTCCGCTCTTAACTGGGCCTATAAGCCTTCACCAGCTGTGTGTGTATGTGTGTGAGTGAGATACTACCCATAGATAGCTAGATGTATCTGTCATTAGGATTATTGCTGTTGTTTGATTTAATGCGTTCACAATTTGTTTGAATTTGAGTTCAAGTTTTTTTTCTTCGGGTTTTTGGGAATTGGAAATGAGTTTTTCCTCTCGAACTGAGGGCGCTACCGGCGTCTGCTGCGGCAGCATATTAATTAGCTCGCATTTGGCTGCTACTCTACACCATAATTAAAATACAGGGTCTTTTATCTGTCTGCTTATCATTAAAGCGCGATTAAGTCAATGCTATCTTCGGTTAGTCTGTCTTGCCATAGTTTTAATGCGCTGGGAAATTCGTTTGATTTACAAAACTAAGCTTCTCCTCCTCTTTTGATTGCTAAATAGCTTTTAATATATATCTTTTCGATGCTATTAGCGTCTGTTTAATTAATCGCTGTGTATTTGTGATTAAAATTGAGGAAATCGATACGTATAAAGCTGGGAGATGTCGGCGCTATAATGTAAGCAAATAGAGTGAATTTTTAGGTGGGTGGTGTTGGAGGAAGGTACAAATATTATACACAATTTAAAGTAATATAAACAAGTGTTTTAAAGCAACAAACATCAAGTAGAAGAGCTGTAAACTTTAGTATAAATATATATTTCTACTGAAAAGAGACTTAGTTGAACCCCAAAGTGGCCTAAAAGTGCTTTAAGTATTTAGCCGCCACTCTACTCTCACCTACTCCAACTAAGCTTAGTTTAAATTTAATATTGTAATGCGCAAGTATTCCCCAAGTGAAACAAAACAAATATTTGCTTATGCAACGATTGTGGGCATATTTTCCTAAAGGATTTCCCCCTTTGTGCCACTAATTGAAAATTGAAAGCATTAGCAATTTGCTTATCAGCCCAGAAACATTTCGCATCCCCAGGCGAAAATGCAAAGTCAGCTACAAAAAGGCTGGAGGGGGAAAATATAGAAACGGGAATGCTGTTGACCTAGCCCCGAGAGCAATACGAAATTAATTATAAAATACGTATATTTTTCAGTTGTGTGTATACCACAAAACACATGGACATGAAATGGTAGTTGCAAATGTTTGTGGCCATATAAACGAGTATAGATACAGTTTCAGTAACAGTAACAGCAACAGTTAGACCTACAGGCTGTTAAGCATAACAGAGCACTGTTAAGTGCAAAACAACAGCTGTTGACCGAACAGAGTGAGATAGAGAGAGAAACAGAGAGGAGTTTAATGGGGTGTGTCGGGCTCCCGAAGGATAACGAGTGCAACGAAGTTCTGCAAAGTCGACAGCTTGTGACCTATATTAACATATAGACAGTTGTATACATATACTTTAATGGTTATACATAACTCTATGTACCTGTGTATGTACAGCTTTAGAATGCATTTACCCACAGCTTCAATTTTCTTTGGTATTAAATGGGTTGGCAAAAGTTTTGGGCTTGCAAATGGCTTTATTCGCATCCGAAAACGAATCGTATCCGTACCACAGCCAACTAAGCTTCCTTTCCTCTCTCTCGTTACTGGTTGTTGTCGTTATCAGTTGTTGTCGCCATTTTGGCTCAGTGTTTCAAGTCAACTCAACGCGTCAAGTTGTGCCTCGAGTGTGTGTGTGCGTGGGTGCTTGTCTGTGTCTGTGTGTGCCTCGTAAAGTAATCATATTTAATGCATAAGGCATAGTTAATATTTAGGGCGAGTGTATCTACCTGTATGTGATAAAGGAAGTCAAAAAGGTACCGTTAAATAGACAATCTCGATAATGGCAAAAGCCAAAAGTCAAAGTGGAGTATATGACTCAATGAGAGCTTGTGCTTAGAATTGAATATACTGAAATGAAAGCTTAGGTTCTTAATTATAGCTTGACATCACAGAAAACTGATTCTACGTCTTATATATTCTTAAAAGACTTCAAGCACAAAAAAGTTCTGTTTCACAATCTTCTGATAACGTTTCTGCTAAGCCTTTTAAATAATTGCTGATCAGATTTAAGGCTTTTAAACTCAAGATTAAGTAGAGCCAACTTGCATTTGGTTTGTTTACTGCACTCTACTGCGTTCTACTTAAAAGGCATCCTTTGTTTAGGCCAAGTCGCGGCACAGACTGGTTAATTTATGGCCATAAGTTTGTTAAGTTGTTATCCTCAAGACTGCAGCTGTCTGATTTCCGGCAATAAAATGTATTTATATATTATTTACATTTTCATAATTCACACCTTGAAGTTGGGCTCTTATCGTTGATGAAATGATGAAACGTGATGCCACCAGCTGGCCCAGTTATGCAAATATAGCTCTGATTGCACCTACAGCTGCGCCTCAATTGAATTGAAGTGCCTGAAACGGCATATATGAGTGTATTATTTGATTAAAGTCAACAGTTGCAGATAGCGGACAGTGTACGGTTTGCACTGTACATGGCTACAGTATACACTGTCTAAACACACACACGAGCAGACCATCAAAGAGAGTCAACGTTTATCAACAATTATCAGTCGTATTTGTTTAGCGGCACATCGCCCTTAGGCGCCCTCCAGGTGCAACAACATTCTATTCTATTTTTTATTATTCTTTTTTTTTCAGTTCTGTATGATTTTGTTTACATTTTTGTAGCAATTAAGTTTCATGTTGACTTTTTTGCTTGAAAGTGTTTTTGTTTGTGCAGCAAACATTGTTCAGACAATTAGAGCAAATGTTCAATTTGCAACGCTGCGCAACACTGCCAAATTGCATATCAGTGTGATAAAAGTGCAATTTGGCAACCTTGCAAACGATGTGTCTTATGACTGTACTACAAATTAAAGAGTTTTGTAGTGCTAACTTTTAGTCCTATCTTTTATTTCTACTCTTCTTTTATTTGCCATTTTTCTCAGCTAGTGAAGTTTGGCAACAACGCTTAGAAAACTTTAATTTTATTCAACTTCATTTGATATTTACTATAAATTTGTTACTAATCGAATTAGCGTTGAGTTTTGAGCATTTGATAAGCGTCAACTACTAATTTATTTTTATTAGCACTTGAATTTTTATTTTATTTTTTACTCGGAATTCCTTATCTATCAAAGTGTCATTTGCCTATTTTCAAGCACTTTGGACTTAATTTACGAGCTTCAATTGAGTATAGAGTATTAAGAAATGGGCATTAAATGCAATTAACAATAAATACTTAACAATTTACATTTACATAGTGATCGATCTGTTTTTTATTTTCGTTCTGGTTTGTTCCTTTCATTCGATGCCTAATTACAGCTCCGAAATATTCCCTTTCAGAGTAGTTGTTGTTGCAGCTGCTGGTGTTAGCTGCTGTGAAGGTCAAACTCTGTGGGGTCACATGTCAAAGTCGATTTATACAACAACAAAGAGAAATATATATAAAGCGTGGTAAACCAGATCTCTCGCTCTCCACGCATATAACCTTCGAGATCTTTTTGGCTCTTACCAACTTTTATCCGTTGCACATGTTAATTAACGCATAATTTTCGAGCCTGTCGTACACTTTTCAGTTCTCCACCTTTTCTTTTATTTTTTGTTTCTTCGGATTGTATTTTATTTTGATAAATGGGCTCGTATTACCCATGGCTACGTTGACCGATCTGTTGTTATTAAAAAATATTTAAATAGCCAAAACCTTTGCTCTCCGATTACCGCTTAACGTTTACATTGTGTATTGACATTGTTTATAACTCGCATAGCTAATTTTGATAACTAGTTGTACGAAAATTAATTTTTTATTATTAAATTAAATTGTTACCGTAACTCAAGTGCTATTAACTTAATAGATTTGCTACCAAAAATAATTTCAAATAATCGTCAATTATTTCTACACATCTCAGATCTTAAATTAGCCAACTTAAAGCATTAATTAATTAATTTTTCGGTAGAGAAAAATAAATTTATATACTGATAATAAAATTGTGTGTATCGCAGACTTTAAAGTGCTTGGAAAAACTCGTAAAGCTTCGCTGTGATGTTTTGCAACATTTTCTCCTCCTGTGAAAATTTCACTTTTATTTCTATGAAGCCAGTTTAAACTGAACACGAAAGCCACAGCCAGAGTAACAACAACAACAGCAACAACGACAACAAGAGCCAGAGTAATAAATAAAATAAATGGCAGTTGAATTGTTTGCCATGTGGATGCGCTTTTTGGAAAATGCAAGACAAACCTCATGATGGGGGCTGCCATGGACTCCAAAATGGCATTCGGCTTTAACATCATCAACCAAAATCGCTTTTTTCGGTTATAGTTTTTTTTTCTGTTAGTCCCCACGCTAATTGAAAGACTGTGCGTGTTTTCTTTTGAGTCTGAGAGTCAGGGAATTGCGTGGAGTTGTGCAAGTAGATCACTGACGGGATCTACTGCCTCCAAATGTGGGTTAGGGTTCAAAACAAGTTAAAGAAACGTTTAGGAAAGCACTTACTAAACAGAAAGAGGCTAGAGTTTTTATTAACACACGTTTTTGGGCTAAAACTGTATAATTTAATGCCATGTGGCAACGCCAAGTCAATAAACTGATCGATTATTTCGATTAATTGCCTGGTTAACTAGTTGGTACTTGATTTATGGGCAATAAAATGCAAATTAAACTTGATTGTTAATTTTAGAGTTGTCAATGCTTAAGAATTATATTGGCGTTGCCATCTGCGTGTCGGCGTTGCCACACGGCAACACTAAAAATACTTTATTTCTGACTTAACTGTCTGTCAGTTAGCATCAACTTAAAAAGAGTCTTAGCCATTACATGAACACGACAAAACGAGGCTTAAAGTAAAGTATTTTTTGTTTTTCGGTTAGACATTTCTTTTCTTGATATATGCTTGTAGCTCTACGCTCAACAGACTTGCCACATGTGTGGAGACTTGTTTTTTTTTTCTCTTTTGGTTTTGAAATGCAATTCCGTCAAATGTCTAAGGGCATTTGGCACAAAGAAACCTGACAACCCTAAGCCAATGCCACTATCTCACACACACGTCAAACACCTCAAGGCTGGTGGAGGCCTCTCTATGCAAAAACATTTCCTTCCTGGAAAATACACACACACTCGGAGATGGCAAACAGCAAAATGCAAAGGGCAACGCTTTGGAAAATTTAAATGAAAATCGTGTTGAAGCGGAAAATGAACACTCGCTCTCAGAGCTGAAGAGAGACAGGGACAGAGCGGGAGTGAGAGCGAAAGAGTCTAATAAAATGCGCATTATTGTGAATTCGCTATGCCCAGAGTTGGTTTTTTTTGGAGTAGAGAGAAGCGTTTGTTTGGTGTCTGGTCTGCGGGCAATGCAATTATGTAGTATGTGCTGCGGCCTTCACCTCCGATCGCTGATCGAGGCCAGTGTTGCAAAACGTTGCAGAGGCGAGTGAAGCTTTTGAGTGCCACCAAGTGACGACAGATGGTTTCGCCTGGCCGTGTGGAATTTGCGCAATTTGTGTAGTGACTTATGCGCATGCCCCACAACAACAACAACTGCAACAACATGCAACAAGTTTTGTGGCAACAAGAAAATTGTTGCCGTCCATAACACTCGCGATCTCCTCGTGGCTGCTTACAAAGTAAACAAAAGTCGCCGTCTTCGTCTTCACCTTCGTCTTGAACTTCGTCTGCGTCTTCCATCTGCTCTCCTCGTCAAAAAAAAAAGCCGGTTGTTTGTTATTAGTTGGTTTACTCCACCCCCCCTTTCAGGCCTCCCGTCATTTCCTCACACACATGCGCAGTGTTGACCATATGCGTGTCTTTGCTGCTGCACACTCTTCGCTCTTCTTCGCTTAGCCACGTTAGCGTTTGTTGGCCTCTCTTTTGCTGCAAAAGTTCACTGCACCGCAAGTTCCATGCAGCTATCTTGCTCTCTCTCTCTCTCCACTGTCTCCTCGGTCTCCCTCTCTGTGGTCAGTCTCTCCAGAGTCCAGTCTGTCGATCACAATCAGTTTACGCTTTGCCTTCGTGCACACTAAATTGAATGAACAACCATTGATCAGCCTCAACTTATAGTTTCCTTCCCCCCCTCACTCGACTTGTTTGTCTCTCTGTCTGTCATTTAATATGGTGTCTGTCGTCTGTGATCTGTATGTTTATCTTTTGAATATTGCCCAACACTGGCTCGGTTCATTACACTTCAACACAAATACACACTCACACACGTCAACAGCTGCTAGCCCTTCTGCTAGCTAATAGCCAATTTCCGCTTTGGTCAACTAAACAACAACACCATCAGCTGCTATTTTTATACTCTGAACCAAGAACGAAGAACCAAGTTTAGAGGCGTCTTTATCAAATTGGTATTTGCTTTGATAAATAATGCCGGAACTTGACATTGTTGGTCAGCACGCGATAAGTTAGCTAGAATGTCGTCTTGGCCCATAACGATGATAAGCTTTTTACTTGCTTCAAATGCAGTTTAACAATGAATTTTTTTGTGTGTCAAGTAATGCATTTTATAGCTTATGGTGCAGACAAATTTTTGTTTTTAAAATCACTTTAGTTTTATAAATTATAATATAAATTATCTAACTCTAAAGTGGTTTATAGAAAGTACTTAAAAGATATGATCTCTGGTGTAAGATATTTGTAGTTTCTTTCACTTCATATAGTAAATATAATCTTATCCATATGGATATGCTTAAAAATAACTTTATTACTCAACACACTTTTAGAGTAGATAACTTTTCTTTATTTTAAATTTTGTGTATATCTTTTTGCACTTAGAAAGCTCCACAAATCACTTGAAATTTATGCTCTTTGTCACAAGATACTTGTATTTTCTTCTAGTTCATAAAGAAAATATAATCTGTTTAAATCTCTTTGTAGATAAGATCTCGTTCTTCACGTCTATCATAACAACTCGTGCTGAGTTATTACTCATTTAGCCAACTTCATAAATAAGCAGAAAAGCCAAAAAGTTCAAAAATAAAGAACGAAATTCTTATCAGAGTTCAAGAAGAAAACACTAATTGCAAAGCGCAATAAACAACACAAAACTGAAACTGCTGAAAGCTCCGAGATGAAGTTGAGAAACTGCACTTGAAATTCAATGGACTTTGTTGTTGTTTGTTTTTTAGCAGTTCTTTAGTATCGTCGCTTTGTCAGAGTATGCGATAGTTTGTTTGGTTTTCAATACTTGTTTATTTGGTTTTTCTTCGGACTGAGCGTCAAATGAAACTTTCAAGTTGTCGCATTGTATTGCTTGTTGTTTATTTGTTTAAACATAATTAGTAATTCAGTCACGCAGTTTTTCACGATTCCATTATTAAAGCTTTGTTGATTTTCGTTTTCAACTGTTTGATTAACTTTTCATTTAAACAGACAGACAGATAGACACACAGACAGTCTGTCGAACATTCTATAGCGTATTCTTTGGCGCATTGCACATATTTGTGGTGAAATGTGGCTTTATGTACTTTTGATGAATGAAGAAAGTGGTCAAAACGTCGAGGCATGACCATTCTTATGCCCGAAAATTCCATAAAGAACTCTCTTCTCTCTCTTCTCTCCTCAGCTCTACCTCATTTTGTGTAGTGTCTAAGAGTTTTGAAGGTCTAGGCCTGGGCCACTGGGCCTCTCTTTTGAATGTGCTACGTGTCATTGAACAATTTAACTGGGTTAGTGTTAGAAAGTTGTGACAATAGTGTGTGTGAGTGTGTGTGTGCGTACGAGTGTGTCTGGTGTGTGCTTTTTGGCAATTACTGTGATTTGCTGTTATGGAAAGTGTTCTAACTTGAGTACCAAAGTGTTGTTTGATTTAGGAAATTTGGCTTATTACCTACCAAGTGAAGTTTGGCAACAGCGCTTAGCAGCAATTCTTTCTATTTCTAGAGTATCTATGCTCAAATTGACAACTCTGGAGTATATATCCACTAGAATTATGTTCTCTCTTTGCTTTTAGACTACGTTGGTGGTTCTAGCCCTCTAAATTGTCATTCATAGCACGCCTCGTTGATGTTTATGAGCCATTAGACAAATGATCCAATGACTTGTCTTCGTTAAATCTCTTTGACTTGGGCCTGGTCAACGTTTGATGTTCATTAGCAAAAATAAGGGGGAGAAGAAGCATTACCAAAAGACAATAATCATTTAGTCGTCTTATGAGTTTAATTCTCGCAAAATTTTAATCACTTTGCCTGCGTTAAGTGTATTTTTGGTATCTTAATTACAAAGTTATTAGCATTTATTGCGTCGACCGGCAATTGAAATAAATTGCAGAAAACTTTTGAATCTTCTATTTTTTTTTGGTTTTTGGTGGTCCAACGTTAAGATAAGCAGCCAACCATCAATTGAGACGGTTTCGCCGACTGGGAAGATAGAAAACTAGATGATTTAAAGTGATACGATTGCGTTTTTTTGCGCTTTGGCGCCATGCGGTCAATAAAATGTTTATTTTTGCACGCTACAAATGATGACGACCAAGTTTTTTATATTTTTAATTGAAACAGCACATTTGCGAGGCCAAAAAATGCACAAGAAAATTAAGCAGAAAGTATTTATACACTATCGAAGAGCCACAAGTAAAGAAAGTCTTTTAATCAACTCAAGAAGCAGTTGAAAAAGAATTCCAAAAAAATGTATACTAAACATATTTTTAATAAAAAATCCCATTATGATTGACCAACACGTGCTACCCAAATATAGTGTATAAGCAGCTACACACACAGCCAAGTATTTATGTATTTTTTGTTAAATGAAAGAAGAACTCTGCAGATTTGTCAAGAATTTGGCCAGCGGGCAAATGATGAATCTTCTGCTGGAAAGACAATATAACAAAATGTGCCTCATCAATTTTAATTGTTGAGAGAAGCAAACAACATTTTCAATCATTATTAATTTCGTCTGTTTGTTTATCACACTTCAATATACACTCATCTTTCTGTGAGTTGCCTGCATAATTTTTCATTTCTAAGCTAAATTTGTGTTCTTTTTTTTTTGAGTGTTTCTTCGATTTTTTTTTGTCTCTTTTTGAGCTGTCAAATTGAAATACTAAAACAGAAATATAAAAAATAAAATAGCAACATTTGTGACTATTTTTAATGCTGCTTGCTGCCTGGCTGAGACTGAGGAATTTTACTTGGCTGAGAAAAAAAGCTAAAAAGTAAAAGATTAAAACATCGACTGCATTTTATGCGGGTTCTAAACGATGAGCGGGGGTGTGTTTTTTTTACTTGGTAATGGGTAATGGGGTTGTTTTTGGGCCATTTTAGCTGTCACTTCATGTGCAAATAGATTCGTCATAAGCAAATTTAATGAATGTCGTAACAAGCACTTACATTCCATTTAAAAATACGTTTTTTAATGTTTTCTTAAACTTTAATTCTGCTGCAGGGAATTGCCAATTTTTGGAAATTTATTTTAAAGTATTAAAAAATTATTTGACAGTAAAATGTTATAAAGTTTCAATAAATGATTTAAAAAGGTAAAAAATCGCTACAGCTTAAATGGTTAAAATCAACAGCCAAGAAATTATTATTTTTTACACCACTTTAAAGCTTAGTTCTTTTTCAAAAATTAACAAAAAATTGACCTACTTTAAACGCTTAGCTTTAACACCTTTTAAATTATGAGTGAGAGTGTTTTCTTTTATTCTAAAAATCAACAAATCTTATTCAAATAAAAGTTGCATAGAAATGCAATAAATGCTATAGAAATTTAGTTGTTAATGGTCTAAACTTTATTCACCATTCACTTCTAATCCGTACTTTATGATTTCTATCTTTTCATTTCAGGCCTAGCAAATAGTACTTCTAACGACGCCTTTTTATGGTGAGTGTACAAAGCATTTTATAAAATAAAATAAAATATTATTGAATATCAATCGATATTGGAATTTTCTGCCACACCTGGCAATTTCATGGCAGTGACGTGAATATTTTTTATTATTATTAAAAGTGCATTGAATGTTAAGTAAATTTAAAGCCGAAGAAAGTGGCAAAATCACCTATGTATATGTGATAAAATTATTAAGAAATGAATTGATAAAGTTAGTCTGAACATGTTGTAAAGTCAAACTTTTTCTAAAATTTATTACTGTGACCCACTCCCAATATATCATAGAAATAGTATGCTTCCCATAGAAATAGTAGGCTATAAATTAGCACTTCGACGGGATTGACTTTAATGCGCTCCAGTTCTTTTCCAATATGACCAACTTGATGGCCAACTGAAGCGCCAGTTCAAAGTGCACAGAAACGTGCGTAAAAGTCTAGAAATTTGAATGCGTATAGAGAAATATTGTATAATTTATGGCTAGTCAAATCAAAAGTGAAATAGAGCATACAATTTAAATTAGTTGAAATGGTAAAAATGAAAATTCGATACAACATAATTAGCATTGAGAATCAAAATGCAGATGAGTAAAAAAACATGATTTTCTATAGATGCCACTCAATGGTTTATGATCGGAGGGACCCAGTTAATACTTGGCCAGACAGACAGACAGTCATTTCGACTGCCAAACAAAACAAAGTCCAAAACGAGGCGTCTTAAAATGGAGCATATAAAATTCAACCAAAAATGAGAGAGAAATAGAAGAAAAAATATAAAAATTTTCGGCAAAGCCGACAATAAAAAGAATTTGAGGAGAAAAGAAGCGTCGCGACGCGTTCCAACTGCAATGAAAATTGAGTTATACACCAGATACCAGATATATATATAACTTTATACAACAACATACATATATATGTATGTTTTTTTTATATATGGTATAGAAGCGAACAACGCTAAAAATGCGCCACAAAAATAGAGCAAGGCATGTAGAAATGAAAGAAATTAGATGAAAATAGGCGCTATATAAATATATATACAGACATATATAAATTTATACATACATATAGATGTATATATGTGTGCAGTGCAGAGTGGCATCGGGAGATATTTGTGCTAAATCTGTGTATGTGCCGAGGGTTCCTTGGCAGACAGGAATTCAATGCTTAGGGAAATGGGCAAGAAAATGGTACAAAACGAAGCTGAAAATTGGGAAATGCGCGTATTTTTTTCTTATTTTCATTTTATGCCGCGCTGTAGGATTTTTTTTTATTTAATTATTTCTTTACTTTATTTTTTTGGGGACAACTGAATTTATGGCGCTTGCGTTGAGCTTTTTTTGGGATTGGAATTTGCCGGCGTTTTGAATTTGGCGCCAAGTTTATTTTTTGTAGGGAATGAAGCAAAATGTGTAGAGTAGCATGAACATAGAACTAACAAAATTAAGTTTTAAAGGGTTAAGATCTTGATTTTTTACAAAATTTAGACAGTTTTATCAGCTTGATGTTAAATTTACCAGCAAGTCAACTTAGTTTGACTATAAAAAGCTCAGCAGGTCAATATATTCTTAGATACTTATTAAAGCCGTTACCTGTAACTTGCTACCATCCCCCACTCTCTCCCTTTAAGCCTCTATATCTTTCCATGACTTTCTATAGATTTACGAGTTGCGCATTTAAATTGTGTGGAAATTATGCACAATGCGAGCTTTACTTTATGATTGAGATCATTATGATATGCATAATAAGCATACAAAATATGCTTATTTCTTTCATTACTTGTTTTTGTTGTATTTCGTGGTCTTTTTTTGATTTTGAGACACGTGTCTTGAAAGTCAACTTGTTGCCCCAAAACGCCCAAACAATGAGCAACAAGTTTGAAATTCAGAAATGTGTTTAATAAGCGCCGCTGTGTTTTTTTTTTTATGGACGGACAGCTTGAAGGGGCTCTTAAAAAAAATACTCAAAAAAACCAACACACACACATACACTCAATTATTTGTTGTGGCCATAAGTTGATAATATTTCTATGTATTTGTTGTTATGTGGTTTTTTGAATAGCGTTCATCAACTTGTTAATATTGTCGTCTTTCCCAAACTTTATTCTGCCTAAAATCTTGTCGTTTTTTGAACCCTTTGTCCTCAAGGCATTCTATGGGATTATCCAGCAGCAAAGAAATAATAAAGCAAAAGAATTTTGTCCACAAGTTGGTATAATAAAGGCACAAAAGCTACCTCTTAAAATTAAACGGGCTAAAGTCTGGTTTACTTTATAAAATTAGTATAACAGCATACCCTTTCAACTGTTCCTTCATAGGGTATTTAAAAACACTATAAAAAGTAAGCGGAAAGCGTAAACAAACTTTGGGCTATTGCCCTTTTTTTGGTGTTTTGTGAAATGTATTTTCTTTGAATTTGTCATAGGCTTTTTTTGTACCCTTTTCCCCAGCGTTGTTAAACATGCAACGGAAGAGAATACGGCGGAGGGGAAACGCTAATTGGAAACCAGCTAAGGAATGACATCATGAGACTGTAATAAGAACAGTTGGATTCTTGAGGAATTTGTGTGGATTATGCAAAAAGTGTAATGAATGTATTAAAAATGCATGTACTTCATTTCATGGCCAAGTTAAGACATGAAAATGAATGGCAAAAAGGCCAAAGGTGCTTGGCTTGGCTTCGGTTGGCTCAAATCAAACTGTGGCAATTGTCAATGGGAAGCGGCATGACGAAGTGGGATAATAACAATGACCACGACACTGATGACGAAGACGATGTTCATCATGATGATGATGACGACCACAAAATGTTATGTACATGACTTTGCTGGGTTGCCTCTGGGCCACTTCTATACAAACTCACTCCTAAACCACTTGACAAACAGTAGCAAAATTGTTCAACTTCATTTGTGTTGTTTACCTTTTTCATCATCATCTCTTCCTCTCTTTCACACTGCTGCTTCGTTGTCTTCTACCTCCTCTCTTTTGATTATTATTTTCTAGTTATTGTAAACATTAAAGATTTTTCTCATGTAAATTCCCACGCATATTTCTTCTTCACTTGAAATAAAAATAATAATGATTTTTTACCTCTCTTTCTGCCTGCCTGCCTGTGTGGTTTTCTGTATCTGGTCAGATAGTTAGAAGCATGAGCGGCATGAAAACCAGTAGCCCTTCCATCTAGGCCTAATGATATTTCCTACCCCCCTTCCGTTCCCCTTTCCGTACTACCCAAGAGTTCACAGAGGTTGCGAGTTGGAGAGAGGGAAAGGTGATTTGATGTGTTGATAACTTTAAGTACCAGCTGTGCATAGTTTTTATTGGGAAATGGAAATGTTTTTGAATGAAACAGCAGCAAAGTTTTGTTTCTACACGTTTTTCCTATGTTTTAATGATATTTTCTCAAGTTTTTCACGTGGGTTTTCCTCAAAGTGTTGAGTGATACGATCCCAGCGTACTGATAAGAATGAAAGTTTCATAAAGTATTTGCTTATGTTGATATGACATTTATTTTCCACTTCTTAGTCAGTTCGAATAAGACAAAAGTTCTGTAATCGGGTCAGGTTGAACCGCTGTACAGTTTTTGGGGTTTTATACGTATATAAACATATATTTCTGCTTAACTTGGCCAACTGAAAAAGTTTATATATGCAAGTTGACAAGGCAAGGTTTAAATCTGCAGATTTCAGATTTGTTGTTGTTATTGTGGTTGCTGTGATTCGACTTTGGCTTGTGGTTTTAGGCAAATCGTTTATCTCGTCACCTTATGCACAGGTATAATGACCGCAGAAGCTTAAATTGCTTGAAATATCAGTGAGGTGTGTTTCGAAAGAATTTTGGTATAAACCGAGTCAAGAGTTCGTGGAATTGAGCAATATACCACACATTTAATGGCAAGATCTTTTATAGCAAATAAAGCTTAATATTTGTAGGTATTCTAATAAAAATTTTTGTTCACACTTTTGGGGAATAAAAATGTGACTTTAACTGTTAAATACCTGAAAACCTTTTGTATTCAAATTCCCAAGATTGAGTTGAGAAAAATTCAGTAAATGTTTGGAAATACAAAAACGCGATCAAGTCAAATATTTGGCAATGGGAACTCGAATTCAAAGACATAAACGCAAACTTTAATATTCATAAATATCGCATGAATGATTCGTTTGAATGAATGAACTGAATAATGCGCATGATTGCGCATACGAATGCAGTTCAGGGGAACCCAAAAACACTAAAACAAGCAGAGAACCCACAACACAGCTCTCGAATGGCCCTGTGGCCAAAACTGTATGAGACGTGCCCCAAAACAAATACAACAAAAATCACAAAAAACTGAAACCAACACCGACACCGACAAATATTACGAGTGTGATTATAATGTAAAAGGTTTCCTCAGTTTGCGCCAGATTATCATGTTAATTTGAATGTTTCTCTTCTTTTTTTGCATAATTTTCTTCGTCTTTGTTTTGCAGTTTTATCTTTTTGGTGTTCTGTTTTTGGCAAGTTTTTGTGTTATTTTTGTTGCTTTTTGCTTAACTTTTGCCTCGTTGACTTTTGGCGTTTCAATTAAATTATAAAAATAACAATTTGCTAATTTTTATATCGCATATTGTGTATCTGCAAAATGAGATGTTGTGATCACAATGACGTTGTCGTCATTATCTTGTTCTTCATTCTATTTTGTGTTTTTTTGTTTGTTGTTTGTGGTTGACATTATCGTGGGCGTCATTCGTTCTTTTAACTTGACTTTAGCCTGCTCTTAATGGCAATTCTTTTTTAGAGTATGAGCTGTTTTGGCCATGATAGCATGACGCATCGAATTGGTCAAGATTGCCTAGCAAATATTCATTTTTTAAAGCAATGAGTGCATGACTATTTTATGTAAGTTATGTTTAGGATAAGTAATCAACTAACAATACCTTCTTTAAAGCCAGTTTAACTTAAAATGTTTACTATAGTTTAGTTAAATTCTTTTATAACTAGAATCTAACTACAACTTTGTATATAGGTTGCTCGGTTTGCAGCTGTTCTTCTTCTTAAGCTGATTGATAAGAATCTTACTTTCCATTTGTATTTTTTGTTACCTTTCTTGGTGGAATTAAATTGTTAACATTTTGGTTTTGACTTGCGGCAAGCTGTGAGAACAGATGCAGAAGCATTTGCTTACGAGCTGAAATATATAACCCAAATCTGTCCATCAAATATGCTGAAATACTCTCATTTCTGACAGTCGGACATTCCCTTTGGCTACCCACTGTATGTGTATATGTAGTGCTCTCTTAAATGTCCGATATAGTATAGTTAATCTACCATAACTTTTGTGTAATTTGCCTGTCAAGTTGTTTGGGGCGGTGAGTCACGCGACAGTCGGAGGAGAAGTCGTCTCCGCTGCCTGTCTCCTCAGTGGAAGGTTAATTTTTCAAAAAAGGATGCACTGATTAAAATTTACACACAAGGTCATCGCTGCTGATCTCTTTCGCCTTGGCGTCGATCGATGAACATTAAAATTAATGCAGGGCATAAATATTGTGCAGCGAGTTGAAGTTGCGTTGAGTGTTTCCAGTTTCTACACTGAAGAAAAATATGTGGGAGTTTTATGAGTAGAATTAATGCTAATTTATGTAATTTTTGTTGATCACTTTTAGCACAACTATTCTTTTCTGTGTACTACTCTGGCTTAAACAGCAACGAGTCGAAGCGTAGCTTTGGCATCCCTGAACTTGGCTTATGCGCTGAGGTTCATGGCAACTGCAGCTGCAGAATGTGCCAACGCTTAGAAGAAAAGCGTTCAAATACACACACATCTACATACACACACACACGACACATTTCTGTCATCATCAATAATGCCGACATATGGAGTGCTAGAGTGAGAGCGACAGAGAGAACAGAGGGAGACAGTGTGTTTAGAGGCTTTGCTGTGGTTTTCCTGCCTTTTTACCTTTAGCTACAAGCAAATTGGCACAATTTCTCCCAGCCACAACGCGTGTTATGTTGCATACAACAACGCCATTTGGCCATATGGCCATCAGGCAACAAAAACAGCAACAACAACAACAACTGTTGCAACAGCTGACATTTTGCGGCTGCAAATGTTGAACATTCAACAAGCAACGTTCAACATTGAACGTTCAACGTTCAACATTCAACTCTCTTTTCGCAGATTTCTTACAATATTTAACATAAATTGCAGACACCGCAAAGCTGCTGCTGCCACCGCAGAGCCAAAGCCAACGTTCTGCTCAAACTCAAACTTTTTCCTTTTACTCTTATGGGACATGACGAATTGATCATTGCGTTTGTAATGCATTAGAAGTGCCAACTCTGGTTTCATTTCCAACATGCTCGAGTGTGTCTTGAGTCAAGACCATGAGAAATTACTTAACTGGTTCAATAAATATATTTATTGAGCTTATAAATGTATCTTGTGTGTATCACAGTAGCTTACAAAAGTAGGCCATATATACGTTCTATTAATACTTAAATAAACTTAATTATTTTATTACTAAAATAAGTGTACCAAAAGGGAAAGTATTGCTAAACGAAATGAAGAATTTTTCAGGATAAGGCATTGTTATATTCCTTTAAAATCACTTAAAAACACTTATTAAACATATAAATCTATGTGGACTCCACAGAAAACCTACTTTATTAGAGTGACCAAATTGCATTTCTCTTGCGTAGCATGTCTGTCAGTCGGTGTTAATTTAGAGCAGCTAATTTTTTGTAGCTGTTTGTCAGTCGGGTGGTTGCATGATCTTTAATCAAACAGTTAGCGGCGCCGCCGACGCAGATTGGGGCAATTGCAACCTTGATAGGCGTCGCTTGTTTCCTCCCAGTCTTCCCAACTCTTTGTGCTCTCCCTCTCCCCCTGCAGTTGCAGTCAAGTGGGTTTTTTTCCTGCTCGAATTGGAGCGCGTGCTGCGTTTCTAATGCAGCTGTGTCAAGGCGCTAACAAATTTATGTGGCCCAATGTGAATGTATGTCTGTGTCTGTCTCGCTCGCACTTCCCTCTCTCTGCCTCCCCTCGCTCAGCACCTCTCTATCTTTCTCCCTCTGCCTGCATGCTACTGTCTTGCGGCTTTAATTAACAGTCAACGGAAACTTATGCGCTTTTGTGTGCCACTTCATCGGTGTCTTCCTCTTCTTGCTCTTCTTCTGCTTCTTCTTTTTCGCAGTGTTGTTGTTCTGCTTCTTCGTCTTCAATCTTTGTGTCTTCGTGTGGCCCCAACTGTTTTTCATGTTGTCTTAGGTTACCGAAAGCGTCGGTTCCGCTTTCGCATATTGCGCTTTTGCAGCTTTCTTGTGCACAATACCCTGCAGCCATTGATGGAGGGGTATATGCTTGCAATAGCTCTTCTAAACAAAGGTAGCTAAAGATTCTAACAGTGAGTATCTCTTGAGCCGAACCCTTTTCGTTAACTTGCATTTGCCGTTAGGGCAAAAAGGCGCCTTTTATTTTGTGGTTGGGTCATATCGATACCACTTACCCTGCAAACCGCTCCGCTCTTCGTTCTACCCTCGCATGCTGGAATCTGGCTGGCATATGTCAATGTGCTTAATGCCTCACTGACGCTTTAGCCATAAAAGAGAGAGACAGAGAGAGATAGATAGATAGAGAGAAGAACAACAAACGATCGCTGTCAACTTTTGTAAACTTCCGGTTAGAGCCGCTCGTTTGGTTTAAGCCATTAATGGATTTTTGTGTTTGCCCATCGCCCCAAAAAGAAGTGTACACACAGCCAAACAATACAGCACAGCCGGGCAGAAAAAAGTTGAGTGAAAAGCTAGGCTAACAGATACCCAGTAGCTTAAAGTCAGGCTTTAAAAAGGAGACATTTCTCTTGATATACTTCAGATAAAGTTTAATTATTGAATGGCATCTTAAACTGTGGCTCAAAATAAACTAAATAGAGTAGATGCTTTTGTAATAATTTATATACGAGTACACCCTTCTCAACTCATTAGAGAATGGGTATTTGTATCTCAGAGAACGCGTAATTCCCGGAATTTTTTGCGTTGTGTCTACAAACGCCTAAGGTCGCATGATTTGTTGATTTTCGTAGCTTATGACGATGTTTTTGTAGCGGTGCTTTCAATTAATCAAATGTTTACTTCGAGAATATATATTCATTGAGGACTGATAAGAAATGCGAGGAGTCGAGTCACGTTTATGCATCGCATCGATCCATTCGTTTGTCGCCTGTCAATTAAATTTGACAATTTGAAACGCAGAGCGAACAGTGAACACTGAACAGCGAAAAGTCGTTTATCATTTAGCGAAATCATTGTCACATGTTGTCAATGTTGCAAATGGAAAACGAGCCAAAAAGCAAAAATTGTATGTGCATAAAATATTCACAAAAAGATTTTGGGAGATGAGCATGTACCAAAAATAATACTACAAAAGAAATCCATTGAGTTGTGCCGGTCTCTCGCTCTCTCTCAGTGTCTATCTCTTTCTTTCCCCTTAGTCTCCACATTTCCATTTCCATCTTCAGCTTTAGACGTCGTACAATCACTTTCGGCAAAACTCCTAGGTTCATTGCTCTCCTCTGTTTTATATTTGAAGTTCGTGCAGACGCAAAGTTGATAATGCTAATGTTTATGATGATGATGATGTGTACAACAAATAAAAAGTAAAAAAAGAAGAAACAATACAAAAAAATATGATGAAAATAGACAATAAATAACTAAATTCAAGCGACATTAAAGCAACAATGTTGCTTCATTGTCCACCAAAAAGCCATCAACAATTTATAATCAATGCGCAGTCAGAGCGTTGCCAATTTAAAAATTGTCAGAGGTGTGGCAACGCTGCGTTGGCCATAAACAGCTAATCAGCTGCACATATAAATTTAAAGCAAGCTTAGGAGAAATAGTTGAACATTTTGAGCTGATAAATTGTTATGACAGTGTTTAATGGAGATAAGTTATTTCTTTTAAAAAAAAACCTTAAGTAAAAAGGTGTTTAAGATACTTTATTCAACTGTTAAATATAGCAATTATATATTTTATTTATTGTAGGGTATTTACAGTACGCTTTTCTATATTCTTTCTGAATTTAAATGCTTTTTAAGTAGTTGACTTGATTTAAAAATTTGCAAGATTTGCACACATCCGTGTATTCAACGCCTTCTAACAATTCAGCTGCCAGATTGCGTCCCTGGCACTAATACTAAATATATGTTGTTGTTGTTGTTGTTACTGTTGTTATTGTTGTTGCTTGTTTGTTATTTTTGCATTACATTGCAAAATGCAAAACAATGAAACGCCATGAAATCATGAACACTATGCAACAATATACAACATGCCACAAATGTGATGATAATTATAATTGTGTGCAGCGAAAATTGCAAACAATACAGCACGGACAACAACTAAGACTAACAACAACAATAGCTGCAACAAATACACACACACACACACACACAAGATACACTGGTTTACAGGTTTCCTTTTCGGCTTTTGCACAATTGTTGTTAATTTTCTTTTAATTGCTTCTACGCGCGCACTTTTTTTAATTTCCTGCCTTACTATTTGATTAATTGTTGTTTCCATTTGGTAAATTTAAATGCACGCACGTAGCGCTTGACTAATTAAAAGCACCATGGAGGACCCTTCCCAACAGTGCTCATTGCATATGCCTACATTTTTACGATGGTGTTATTATTAAGTTAATAGTACTATTTAACAAAACGCTATGATTTAAAGTTTAATAAAATATAAATAATAAAAAATGCTTTAAATTTGTTTAAGACGAGTAGGTTTCAAAACATGCCCTAGATAGTTTGTTTTATATACATATACTAACTTTCTGCGCAGCACTCCCTTTTGTAAACTTATGCAGGGCATTACACTGTCGAGCATGCTCTACTCGAACATTACAAATATTTGATTGTCTTGCCGGTTGCTAAATCGAAAATCAAAAGAATTTAAATGGGTAGCTTATGTCATCGAATCAGTTTTGTGTGAATGAATGAATGGATGAATAATGTGGCTAAATGTGTTTTATTTTAAAATTAACTAAACTTTGCACACACACATATACACACATGTACACACCACATGACAAGGCGAATAAAAATTTCAAATTGTAAGTACAAAAAGTTCCCAAAACAATTATTTTGTCATGACAGAATGCAGCTGTTCACTCGATGTATATTTAGTATTTTAGCTGGCAGTGATTTAAAAGCCAATTGTGAAATTCCTTGTTTCGTTTAAATGATGCATATCTTTTAATTAATTTGTTAGGTAATATTTACCTAATATAGATGGCTTTAAAAGGTCCGCTTTAGTCCCCTTTAGTCTTACACAAATTCTTTTGTCCAACTGAAATAGGAACCTGTTTTAGCCTTTTGTTTCGCTGTTTTTGACATTGACGCAACTTTTGTGACTAGCTGCAAATTATCAAAATATGCAAATTGATCTCTTGGCAAGTTTATTGGACAATAATTGACGTGGATTAGGTTTAAGAACCACCTTCCCATCTTGCCACCTGCCCAGCCTCCCCACGTTGCCAATTTCCTACCCATTGAATTAGCCTATTTGATTATGCATGCACATAAATTATGGCCAAACTGTAAATTATTTGCCAAATTAGATGGATGGCAACTGGTTGGCCTTTTGGGTACGACTTATCTCTTGATCTTCTGCTGCAATTCTTTTTCTTTATTTTTGAGACAGTTTCGATTTTGTTACCAATTTCTTGGCAAGGCCTTTTGACTTCTAGCTTTTTTTGCTACATCTGATTAAGCGGTATGGTTTTTATAAATTTAACATTTTTATAAGCTATTTAAAGAGTTTATTAGGCTATTAAATTAGCTACCTGTTGGTTTAAAGCAGCTTTAAGCTCCTTTATTCCCGCTTTGAGTACGTTTTGTTTTTTATTTGTAATCGGCTGTTTTTAACTGTTTACAGCTTGAATTCTAGAAAGCAATAAGCCTAGGTTTTAATAGCGAAGGCCTGCACGACTATCAAATACCCTGTAACATGTAGTAACACTTGTAGTGTTTTTTTTTTTTGGTTTTTACTGTTTTTAATTTTCCTTAACTAGAAACATAATTTTTTTTTTAGCTTGCTTCGTTATCAGATTTATGATACCCTCGCTTTGCATTTTAATGGCTTTGTAGGATATTAGAGATAAGAAAAAACAAACGGAAAAGTAAAGTTCAGAGAAAGAAATGTTGGCCGTCAATTTTTGCCTTTCACATTTCAAAAAGTTTTTACAACAAGCCCAAAAAACCGTTGCTCTAACCACGTCACGCCATATATGCCCCACCCCGTCACTGCCCAGCCTCCGACCTCCACTCGCCCCCCCTCAGCCACGCCTCTATGCTGGCCCGGCACAGTTTAAAGTTTAAAGTGTGAATTGTTTGTGAGTTGTTTATAGAATTTTAGCTGCTTTCGTTGTTTATTTCTATGAAGAACTGCGCGTTAGCCATTTACACACTCGTAAACATTCCCCAAGGGGCAACAGTAACAACAGCATCAACTCAATATTTATTAATTAAATTTTAAAAGTCCAAAAGTAGCAGAATTCTTCAATTGTTTACAAAACATACTAAGGCCAGCTGCAAAAATACTTTTACGTTCTCACTTTTTGCTCCAAACAAAGTACAACATGCAAAATACAAGAAAAACCTAAAAGAATAATAAAAAAAATATTAAAAAAGAGGAAAATGAAAATGTATAAAAATAATAATGATTTGCTTTTGCTTTTTTCATGGCCATACCGACGAATATATGCCACAAATCTGTCAAACGCTCTGACAATACATTATTTATAATCTATATACAAATTTGTTCACGAAAATGGGAAAACTTTTTTTATTGCATGTGTATTTTCGTTGCTGATGCGTATTTTTTATGCCAGATTTTTTTTCCTCTTTTTTTCCACAAATTAGCGGCACACAACTTTCTCAGCTCTCAGGGTCATTGTCGGCATCGGCATCGTCATAAAATAAAATTAAATATAAACAATAAATTTTGGGAAAATTGCAGTTGAGTTTTTCTTTTTGTCACACATTCGATTTTAAATGATTTTTGAAATCGGCAAACAGTTGAGATTTTTTCTTTAGCTGTGTAAACCCAGCGGTGAAAATGTGACATTGAAAATGCTACAAAAATACATATAGAGGAAAAGCCGTTGAAACTTTGATGGGACGGATTAAATACTCTTTAAAGATACTTATTTTGTGGTTCACCTATTCACCTATTCAGACAGCTAGCTATATAAAAATTTTGGCTTTTATATATTTTTCAAATAGTCTGTGCTTATACGCGCATGTTTTGACTATGACCAGTTCAAAATACCCTATGTAAAACTATTCAAAAACAATCTCACATCTGCACACTCGTCATGTCAAATTCATTTGCATAATTTTCTATTAAACAAAACTGTTAAAATGTTTAAAAGACACCTTTAAATTGCCAAAAATCATCAACAACAGCAACAACGACAACGAAAATGTGTTTAAGTATAAGTTTAATGACTTTCCGTAGCTTGTTGAAATGAGACATTGATGAGCAGCCCCAACACCAGCCCCAACACCAACACTAAGACGGCTACCAGACAGACCACTCTGTAGCTTGATTGAGCATTTGTCAATTTCATTTTCAGACGCAATCAATTTTAATGCTATAATATTTCATAATTTTTGTAATTTATGCGATTTGAGTCGAAGTTTATATAGTATTCATTAAATTGCCAAAAACACAAAAATTGCCCTTAGCTGTAAAATTGCTATACTTAACGGCAATAGAAGCACATTTTTGCGGTGCCTTTTTCCCATTATATCATCGAAAACATAATAATAATAAAAATAAAATAAAAACTTTTGGTCAAAGTTATGAAAGTTTTTGGCGATGATTTGTGGACACAAATTTGGAGCGCTTAAATGGTCAAAGAGTGTGTGTCAAATGTGCCAATATATAAGTTATTGATGTGAAACTGTTATTATAGTAAATCATAGTCCAAAAAAATTGTGGAGCTAAATTATATTTATTATAAGCAAAGTTAATATATCGAAATAGTTAGTTTTGATAGTTTAAACTAGCTAAATCTACAGTCAAATTCAAGAAGCGATTAAGCAAAACATGAAAGATTTTGGTTAGCTTATAATCTGATCTATCAGATAGGTCGTTAATGTGTCTTTATAGTTTCAAAACTCATTTTTATGGACACCAAAATGTACTGTGTCACGGTTGGATAAGTTATAAATAACCGTAGAATTTTCACGTCTACATAAATTAGCACATTCAGGTGTGAACATTTTCCGAAAGCAAAGGTTTTCTTTTCTTTATTTTCTCTTCCCAGAAAATGCTACTTGCAACTGGTACGTCAATTAGACAAACAACTAACTGGACAATGGGGTTAAGTAAATTTGAATGTCATTTGCTACTAAACAATTTTCTTCTTTATGATATTTAGTTTTTTTTTTTGATATTTTGATTAGGGTTAGACAAGAAAATGATGAGAATTTCGGCTTGACTATTTTCGGTTATCTTAAAGCTAATTTCTAAAATTATTATGCCTTGTAAAAAATAGAGTTTTCTTTTATTTTAAAGAACTTGAATCGGTTTTTAGTGTTTTTAAATGATTATTGAATGTCGTTAGCGGTAAACGTTTAATGGGTCAAAAGCAAGAAATCAAAAAGTCGCCTCAGTCCTTAAAGCCAATTGCATTGAATGCAGACCTTAATGGCATCTTCTAAAGTAATCTCCTCATGCCGAGCAGTAGTAGTTTTTTATAAGACAACAAAAAGCTGCGTATTTATGGCCAACTTAGCTTAAGCCGCTATTTAAGTAAACGTTAAATTCTATAGCTTTAGGTTGTTTATTGGTAAATGCATTAACTTTTAATGACCCGTGTTTGAATGATGCGCGAACCTCTTAAGGAACTTGCACAACTCGTCTATTTGAACTTACAGCTAGTGAGAAGCTACCTAAAAAGAAAAATAAAAACGAGTAGCAAAAGTTGAGTACATTTGAAAGACATAATTATGGTGCCTGCAGGGCTATAAACGATTTAAGTGAATGGCATGTATATTGATTTATTTTATGCTAAGATAGTTATGGTTCTTGGTGTCAAAATAGGCGTCAATATGCCCGAAAACCTAATATATTTTCCCAAAGGGCAGAAACATTCATTTATCCTAATGTATCTTTTCTAAAAACTTTCTATTTGCTTCTTTCTCTTGCAGAACCCAACGAATACTACAAGAAACCTCCTGCTTCCCCCCAGACAATTTTGGACACAAAGGTAAGAAAATTCAATTGTAATTTTCGTAAAACAAAACTTGGTCCCAAGAGTCGTTAATCAAATGGCCTAAAGTGAAATAAAACGCATAGTTTACAGCCTCACACATATGGTGCATTGCATCATTAACGTTGAATAGGATAGGGATATGTATAGTGAGGTGTAGTGGCGGTGCCTATGCAGATACTATGCATGTACCTGCCATACAAAGTATCTAGATATAGTATGCACTCGTAAGTCAACAGTGAAACGGCGTCAAATTGCATTTAAATTGAATGAAATTAATTTGACACGCAAGTTGTGTTGACTCAACTCAACTCTCGACTTGTCTGTCTGTTCGATTGTTGTAGCTTTCAACAAAGCGTTATAGTTACACGTGTTCAGATGCAGCTACAGATACAGAAACAGATACAGATACGCATACGCACATATTAACAGATACAAGCTGCATCTGTAAGATATACACAAGCAGCAGAGATGAAAGCAGCGGCTTCTCTTGCACATGTCGAGCAAAAATCAAAATGACAGCCCCACAAACCAGTGCTGACAAATGATTGCAGGGAAAACGCTAAAAAGAGTGGAAAAAATATAGAAAAGGGACAAGGAGAATTAAATTAATAACAATTTTTTATATGTTTAAAACAGAATATATTTTGGAAGCTTAAACTTCAGTGTTCTATAATCCCAAATTTAAGACTTTAACAAATGTCTCTTCAATCCTAATGCTTTTCATAAAAGAATCGAACTATCTGGAAAAAGGCTAACATGCCAGCACTGTTACACACATCCCAGAGTGATAGAGGAAGAGAGAAAGAGCACAGGACTGAGATCGGAGACCCAGGCGTGCATTCGATAGATACAATAGGTGTCTTCAGATACATATCTTTGCGGTGTTGGTGGTGGTGATGGGATGAGGGGCATTTTGCTTATAAATAGCAGACTAAAATGATCTATGCCTAGCTGCCGGGCTGTGCTGCACTGTGTGTGCATATAAGTTGCTATCCATTCTATTCTATATGAAATATTTTTCATCAATTTTCACTTAGAAACCAAACAGTTTTCTTCCGTTGCATTGCCAAATTGCGTAGGCGTCTTACTAGATATCTACCTCTTACTGTCCCTCTGTCTTTTTGCATTTGATTTACTTCATTTATTACACTTTTCTGCCAGTTTCAGTAGATATTCCGTTAGGTTTCATAGTCTTGTAATTTCTTAATAAATTATAAAGCGTTTGGCGCCTCAAGTCTTTGGTATCTTTAAGATATGTATCTGCGCAATGACTTTTGTGCTTGTGCTGTAAATGAATGATTGCTTTTATTTCCATTTGCATTTCCAATTCCATTTTGTTTTTGTCTTTGCTTTCCCGTTCTTTTGCCTTTGATCTGTGGTATGGAACTGAACTGCCTGCAATCAGATTGAATTTGTCATAGGTTCAGTTCAGTAGGGGAATTGTTAATGCATTGCCTTATATACAAATTGCGGGGTATTTAGATCACAACATGATCTATTACCAAATCTACATAAACTAATTAATGTACTTTTCTCTTAGATCTGACAGCTGACCTTGTTATAATGTCAGTGATTAGATGTGGAAAATCGTTTTGCATTTCTTCTTCTAGAGCATTATAGTAATAATAGTGTGTACTTTGATTAAAGTGCTATTATGTCATTTTGAAACTGTGCAACTAATGCAAGTATCTTTCTATCTCCATCTTAGTTTAACCCTATCAGTTAAACACCATAATAAAGGTCAGTTTGGCGTGTAACAAGCGCCTCTCTCGTCGCTTCTCATGCAAATACTTTGCTAAATAAATGCTCAAAAGTCAGCGAAGCATGCAAGTCTTCCACTGCACTCAGCTGTGTGCCGTGCAGGCCCCTTTAACTCTTCGTTTCTGTAGTTTATTCACACGCATAACGCCCAAAATGGCAACCAAAGTTAAGTTGCAACATTCGCATGACATGAGCGCCACCTAGCGGCCCTGTGAACAATTGTTGGGCTATTGTATTGTCAGTCTTATCTGTTGCTTTAGCCAGATTCAAGACGATTTCATAGCCATAACTAAGGTATTTATACCCTGTAGACGTTGGGGGCACGTGTGAAGTGTTTTAATGAAATTTACCTCATAGGTTATTTAATTTGCCAATTTGTAGACTTTATTTTAGTTACTACAAATCTTGTTTGAAATATGCTGGGGTATCTTCTAGCCCAGCACATTTCAATTTTACTGCTCGTATTTTTTCTTCATATTTTCATCTTTAATGTGTAGCTTTGTTCGCGTAATCAGGGTGTAACAATTACGCGTCTTGAGTTGCGGGTTGCCCAGATACATAGATACGAGTCGACTCGCTAGATGGCCAGATAGATATAGATAGATATATAGTATACACCAATTACATACAGATGTATGTACCCAAGTTGACTCTGAGTCTGTTACAAACTCTGCCGCGCCCCGTCACGTCTTACGTGTTCGTTGTGCCATGTTCTCATTCGATGCAAGCCAAGTTAACTCGAGAATTGACTTGAATTGAGATTGAGACATGCGAGAGTGCGAATAGATGTATATACAGCTGTGTTCAAATTAATAGCAGCGCTATTTTTGCTAACAAATATGACTAAGTTTTAAGCATGTTCTATCTTAAAGATCAAGCACTAGTGCATATCTTTTTTAGAATAGAGGGTGGGGAAGAGGAAAACGTAAAAATCCCGTTGGAATTGCTTTCCTTTTCCATTTTATTCATAATTTTGTGTAAGGATACAGAAATTTTGTTGTTCAAATTAATAGCAGCGCTTTATTTCAATATTGAAAATATTCAAGTAAAAGTTGTTAATTTGTTGAAAGTAAGTTTAATTAATGAGTTTACTATTATTTACATGGGAATACATAAAAAAAATGAAAAAAATTTTACTATAGTGAGTAAAGGAAGTCATTGCTCAAAGGAAAATCGCTTTTCGATATTAAGCCTCAGAAAACAATGGAAACATACAGGGAAATCGGAAGATTGCTTGGATGTTCTACTAAAATGGTCTCTTATGCCATTAACTATCACCACAAACCCGAAACCCGCGGCAGGATAAGGTCTAGCACTGAAATTGATGACTGACGCATTGTTTGCTTCAGCAAGGATAATGCATTCGCGTCCGCAGAATCAATAAAAGTAGACCAAAGCTTGTCAGTGAGTAGTACAAATATTGGGCGAAGACTTCTGGGGTACAAACTCAAGGCCCGAATTCCAAGAAAAGTGCTTCTAATTACTTCCAAACATATATAAGCTCGAATGCAGTTCGCTGAAGTGCACCTCAAATGGCCGTTAACAAAGTGCCGCAATATTCTCTGAACTGACTGGACTAAAGTTGTGTTTTTTGGTGGAACTGGATCCAGACAATATGTCCAACGTCTGCCAAACACTGAATATCAGCCTAACCACACTCTAAAGACAGTTAAACATGGTGGATTAAAAATCTTAATATGGAGCTGCTTTTCACATAGCGACGTAGGCCCTATCCATACGTTTAATTCGGATCATGGGTCAAAATGGATACTTGGACATACTAAAAAATGTAATGCTACCATATTCCTCTTGGGAAATGCCAATAAAACGGACAATTTCAAAGGACAATGGTCCTTAGCATACCAGCAAACTTGCCAAACAGTGGTTTTTAACGGAAAGGATCGACATAATGCCGTGACCAGCTCAGCCACCAGATCTGAACCCATGTGAAAACTTATGGGGGACGTCAAACGAAGTGTGGCCAAGGTAAAACCGTCGACTAAAGCACATCTTTGGCCAGCTATTCAGGATGCATGGGCTTAGATTCCTCTGAAGCTTTGCCAGGACACAATTGACTCCATGCCGCGGAGATGTAAAGCTGTTCCAGCTAATAATGGGTTCACAACCAATTATTAGTTCTTAACTAACATAGTTAATTCAGTATATGAAGTTATAATCTAAATTTTGTTAACATATTTAATATTTTTGATTTTTGCTGCTATTATTTTGAACAGGATAATTTCGCTATTATTAACATTCGTTAAATAACTTTAAAAATTAAAGAAGTTTTTTGATGAAGAAACACGCTAATGTTGTTTGAAAATAAGTATAAATACTATATAAAATAAAAAATTATTAATCAGTGGTCATAATGATATTATTTATCAACTTTAAAATCGGAGCTTATATGCGCTGCTATTAATTTGAACACAACTGTATATATAAATCTATATGTATGTGAAATAATAGACATATCAAATTAGTGTGGCCTTTGTGTAGATTCTTATTAGATTTCAAAATGTTCAAATTTTTGTGGTTAAGCTTTGCATTTGATTGTTTTGCTTCATGCTTAATTAAACGCTATAAACTTGGCTATTGGTTTAGACCACTACGATTTACGATTTCACATCACTTTTACGATTTGTGTCGATTTACCAACAATACCAACAATCAAATCAAATATTCAATTTTTAGAATGTTCAATCGCTAAATAATGAGCACTCTTAATGTGGGTGTGACGCCGCCCCACCAAATATGCACAGTTAGTTTTATAGCTAAAAAAAATGGGGGAAAAATAACATAAAAATTGGTAAGAAACACGTATAACATATACTTATAAGATAAATGAACAAATGGCATTTGCAACGTGTTTGTGGTAGGCAAATTGTTGACTATTAAACAAATTGCTAAAAAATGGGCATTATTTTTGTGTTCTTTAATTTTTTATATTTTGGAGAGAAAGGAACTGTCAGGGTTGTTGACCATATGCGAGCGATAACTTATGGAATGCAGCCGAGTTCAAGTAACGTTCGAAATGGAATGTAATGGGTTTGATTAGAAATAATTGTAGAAGGGAAGTGTGTTAACCAAGTAGCTGCTGAAATTAGGAACTATTTTCAATAAAATACTTGTAAAATGTACCGATTAAACCTGCTCAAAGGGTTGGGATCGTGTCACTCATAAGTATTTATAGAAATTACTGCAAATTCAGCTGAAATGTGAGCTGTTTCAGAGAAAGGCTGATCAGAGCTTCAGTATAAATTTGCTTGGGGAATACCTTACTCAAATTCGATACACAAATGCCATGGAATTCATGGAGGAAATCCGCCCCTGTTTGTTTAGCCATGTAAAACGAATGATATTAAATCAATTGCTTATCGAGAGACATTCGCACTCGTAACTCTTTCGAATCGAAAAACTATCGACAGAAATTGTTCCACTTCAGTTGGGAAATACACAGAGAAGAATAACAACAAAAGCAGAACAAACACACAAACAACAAACAACAAGCAAAATAGGGGAACAATATAAATTTGCGCGATCATTGTGCTGAATCTACTCATTCAATTCTATTTGTGGGTGAATATACCGCTCTCTCGCTCCCTTCCTCTCTCCTACTAGCTGTGTATCTCCTTCTCGCTTTCGGCTTATGTGCTGAGCTTATTTTTTCATTTTCAATAGCAACTTTTGCTTAGATCGCAACAACAACAACCACAACGACGACGACGAATAATTCAAATGAAATTGAAATTAAGTATTGATTGCAATTGGAACTGTGCGCAGTTCAAGCTGACCACACACACTCGTGCACTCATACTCACTTACACACACACCCAACTCTACACAGCGTTGCAATGCAAATTGAGCAACGACTATAAATTATAGACGATATGGCAACGCCACGCGATGCGCTACAAACGAAGGTAGCTATTAAAATAGCCAAGAAAATCGACAGCAAAAGGAAAACAGCAACAAGTAACTGGAAATCGCTGCAAATTAACTAAATCAGCAGTTGTGCTGAGCACAGCGAGAGCAAAATCAAGAGCGAGTTAACTTTGTTAGTTACAATCTCTGTATTCTCGCTGTATCTGACTGTAAAACTGTAATCAAATGGGTAAAAGATAAAGGAAAGTGATTGAATGACAGAGTTGTGTTTGAAACGATTAGTAAGTTGGTTGAACTTGATTTTGAATTCGTTAGTTAACACAAAAGGCATTTGAAATAAAATATGAAATGATATCGTATTACTTAAAACCTGAAATTATCTATAAATTTTCCAAAACTATATAAAAAATAGGTATATATTTGTGAGTTAGACTCTTTAATGCACTCCAATGACTAAATTACAGTTTAATTTACATACATATTTTTCAGATCAGCATCAGTTGTTTTGCGTTAACTGTATTTAGTTGCTTTGTTTAGCTCTAATTTTCTCTAGCATCGTCATCAGCAATTTATGCCATTTTCGCCATCATCTGTGTAAGCTCTCGCTCTCCCACTCCCTCTCTCTCTCTTCCTCTCTACTATCTATGCTGTATCTGTCTTTGTCTATGTCTCTTTCTGTATCTGTATCTCTGGTTTTGGCCTTCGTTCATGTGTCACGGTTTCGCAAGCATTGGCTTTGAAACGAGCCCATCAGAGCATCAATACTACATTCTCCATTGTTGTTGCCTGTGTTGACTGTTTGCTATTTTTGTCTTGAGCATTTAACAAATGCATTTGGTTTTTGAAACAAACTTATTTACAAATAATGAGCAATTGTAATAAAAATATACATATGTATCTATCTATCTAACTATATATATTTTGTATTTGCTTTGTTAGCAAATTTAATGAGGTCGCTTCCTTACTTTTGGCATTGAAGAGGCATGAAATGTTTACAGAATATTTATTTCGTCAACTGTGGTGTCTAAAAATATGCCTGAAATGTTTGCAATTTATGATCTAATAGCTTATGAGTAATGCTATTACGAGAGCTGAATACTGAAACTGGTTTAGAAGCTAAAGACTTTAAGCTGCGCTAAAATAGAATTGAAATGGTTAATTTTAAGTTTGTAATAGGAAAAGCTGTCAGCGGCTTGTCAAACCTATTTTCAGTTTGATGGAAAACTTAAGACTAAGACATAACTTTGCTGTATGCTGAACGTTAGAGGCGTAATGCTCTTTGCATAATCTGAACATTTCCTGTCTACTTTAAGCACAGGGCTTAAAAAGATACACAGTGGAAAAA
Organism: Drosophila dunni; assembly: GCA_018152125.1. Lineage (NCBI taxonomy): Eukaryota > Metazoa > Arthropoda > Insecta > Diptera > Drosophilidae > Drosophila > Drosophila dunni. The sequence continues at coordinate 15,808,479 of JAECXC010001917.1, read as the reverse complement.
AGTGTTTAAGTAAATCTTATAGTCGTTAAAATGGCTTAGTTAAATATAAAACATAAACAGAAAATATTTCATAATCTATATAAAATATTAGTTAATTCTGGAAACAAATTTAGCCCACAACCAACCTTTTTTTGTCAGTGTAGAATAGAAAATTGAAAGACAACAAAGTCAATTCTATGTCGAAACATAAACAACAAGTTTGACTGCAGCTCTAAAAGTCAGCGAGTGAAAGAGATGCAAGTTCAAGTACCCAATGCAAAAACAACAAAGCCAGAAACAATAACACAACCAAGTTTGATCCCTGATCCAAATGAGCATGACAATAAACAGCAACTGCGTTGTGTCTGACTCGGAGTTTTTGGGGGCAGCAATCAAGACTTTGGAGATGCGGTCACATTAAAGTTATGCCGGCCGGCAGTTGGCTGATTGAAGAGGGAACACGAGACACAAGGACTGAAAGTAGGGAGCGGGAGAGACAGAGGGGATAGTGGAGAAAGGCGAAGAAGAACCAGAACTGAAACCAGAATCAGCAACAGCTCAGCAACATCTGAAACCGAACTCAAATGCTTAGTCATCGAACTTGGCCTAATGCAAAACACTGAACACTGAAACAACAGTCAACCAGTGGCTACCGTGACTTCATAGGCTCCCAAATGGATGACTCAGCCCTGGCAAAATGTGCTACCAGTTTAGCACAACAACAACAACAACGACAACAAGAGTAAAAGCAACAACATCATCTTTGGAAGTAAATCTCGTCTCGCCGTCGCATCTGCTGCTGTCCTACTCCACTTCTTGTATGCCGACCGAGAGTTGAGCAGTGAACTCCGTGGTACACTGAGAAAAATATGTAGACTATTCAGGCATTATAAAGTTTTTCGCAAAAAAAAACTCAAATAATTTATATTAAAATTGAATATAGTTTTAATTTTACTGAATTTAAATAACAATTTCTTACTATAAAACTTTATTTTTATTTTATTTTTATACCTTTGATCTGCTGATCTCTTTCTTTTGGACTGTGTATAGCTTTTTCAACGCTGTGTTTAGAGTATTTATGCTCCGTCATGCTTTGGCGCAACGCCCTCAACTGGCAATGCCCTCGAGATACACATGTATCTTATGGATACCTACACACATTCCTGCTTCACCCGTGTGTTGTGTGTGGTGTGCGGTGTGTGTACGTGCTGTGGTGTACTCTCTCAATTAGTTATTCATATAACGTGCTAAAAAAAAAAAGCTTACAAAAAATCCTGTTGTTGATTAAGGCCCGCATTGGTCGGCTACTTACCCACAACTGTCTGTCTGAGGGAACTCATCCTTTTAGCTATACACATATGTATATCTACATTGTTTGCTGTCTGCTGCTTTGACAAAAGTTTGCATGTCATGTTGTCATCATGTACGTTTCTCCCTCTCTACTTTTCCTTACCCTTATCTAAAAAAAATTCATGCTCAAACTCGCACTCGAACCCGATCCTGAACCGCTTACCTCCCAATCCCCAGCACTGCGCTGACATTGTTTGTCTACTACTTTGGGTCGACTGAACTCTACTCGAGTAGAGTCGTCTGCTAAATTCCGTCCCGGATATTCCATAGACATTATATGCAAGCACTTATCATCATATTAGGCTTCACGCCTTTTGTCTCTCATCTTGGCTTTAATGCCGCTGTTCTTGTTGTGGCTGTTTGCTCAGCTCGTCTACTCAGCTTTTGGCCAAATACACTTGCTGGTGTTGGCTTTGCGAGCACATTAACGTTGTCAGTTGTGTGTTGAGACTGTCTGCAATCCATTTGCACTAAATATTAGATTTACACATTCTTAAACTCTTGTTTTCAGTTTTATTACTTTGTTTATCAACATTTGGCTTTTAAATGTTAAAGTTTTTCTTAATTCAATTTTCTTCCAATCTTTCTCACAAATTGAAATATCTTTGACTAAGAAGTAATTATCAAACTGTGGTTTATTGCTGTCAAATTGCAGTCGCATCTCTGTCAAACCGTCAACGCGTCAAAGTGGTAGTTAAATTGTAGCAGCTACTGTCAAACTGCTGCCAGACAAATACAAGATAAACATTAGTGAGATTCCCGTTTTACGTATCTTTTTGTATTTGTGTAAATAGCTTTGCCATCATTTCGCAGCGATATAAACAAAACTCTGGTTCTATTCTCCTATTCTCCTGTGCATATATCAATTGATCTTAAGAGTCAAGCTACCATATTTATACATAAATCGACGTTCTCTAAGCCAAAATCGAAAACTGGTCAAGCTGCGAGGGGTGGGGCTGGCAGTGCAGGCAGACACTGGGTCGTATGAGTGATGTTTGTTGGTAAAAGAAAAAAATAAAGAGCAGAGACGAGGAGAAGAGAGAGAGGAGAGAATTCTCGAGGTCAGCCACTTTTGTTGCGCATAAACCGCTGATTCCTCCCCGCCAACCGTTCAGCTGCCTGTTGTTGTTGCTGCTGGATGGTGCTATTCTCAGGCACTCTTGACCAACATAAGCTCGCATCATTATACCGTACATATAGACGTGTTAGTTAGAGTACGGGTATTAGAACTTTATGAAGACGTTTGGTGCACTTGGTGAAAGATAGTAGAGTTTTTGGATTAGAATTTTGCTGATTAAGTTTTTAATATAGTTTCTTGATAGATTTTATTTGTGTTAGTTACAAAAAAGTATCTCTAAAACAAGTATATCCAAAGTATTTGTATTTAAAAGAAAGAAAAGAAAGATTATTAGTTGAACATTGATTTAAATATTAACTTTAAATGGCCTTGAAAATGTTTTAAAATTAATGTCCGTTGAATTTCAGCTAGCTAATAATTTTATTTTTAAACCTGCCTCAATCAATGCTTTATTTCTTTAAAAAACTAGTTAAATTTTAATTCTAATTTATGCGAAACACGTGTCAATTGCTGCTGTTTAAATACCCTACTACTAAGAGGAATAGAGTATATACTACATTGGATTCGGTTTACTGAGATCAGCTTCTCTTTCTTGTTCTGTTTCTCCGCTGCCGACGTTGTCCGGTTTCGCAAACGCTGCAGTTGCTGATGTTGTTGTTGTTGCTGTTGCTGTTGTTGCTGCTGTCGTGTGTGGTTTTTACTTAATTTACTTTACTGTTATGTTTTGGCTTTCCGCTTGTTAGGCAAGCAGCAGCCCCAGCAGCAGCAGCGGCAGCAGTAACAACAACACCAACTTGCAACAGCAGCGCCAATTGATGTGTGTATCTGTCAGATACTTTTGCTGATTCTGTGTGCAACATTTTGGTTGCAGGGGGCAACAACTTGGCGTCGTCTACACTTGACATTTTCTGGGTGTGCTGAGGCGTGGGCAAGACAATTTCATAACTGATCTGTCATGCCAAACATAGCAATACATATAAAAATATATATTGTATGTGGCACATAAATAATATAAACTTCAATCTCATAATAAATGCCAAAGGTTAATGCCAAACAAAAATTTGTACAAAAAGCACTTAATAGCTTTATTTGTCTTTGTATTGGACAGTTGTGATTATGTTCACATACATCTTTCTGTTTAGGTCAATCTTGTAGTTATGCAATCGATTTATAATTATGTTTTCCTTAATTTTTTCACTTTTTCATTGCGTATACGACACATGTGTTTATGTCTCTGTTTCTGTCTCTGCATTGTTTGCTTTTGTAATTATCAGAGCCATAAAAAATTAATACACTCGACGCTTAAATCAATAACAACACAATTTTTGTGTTGTCGTTGTTTTTGTTTTTATATATTTAGTGTGTTGCGTGTGTTGATTTTATATCTTTGATTTTTATTGGTGCATCCATTTCTTACACCTTCTGACGACAAAGAGTTTACTTGATTTGAAGCTATCGGCATTAGAAGCATGACACAGATTGCAATTTATCGGGTATTATATCTTTGATTGTAAATTGGTTATTGTGTCACAATCAGTTGACCTTAGGCTCTATATTAGGCCTATAGACACGCTTTGACCCAAATTTGTTGTCAGTATTTGAAATGGGCTGTAAATTTAAACCATTGGGAAATTTAATTGAGTTCTTACTTAAAATAAACTGAAAAATTTATTAATTTTAAAAACATATAGCACTTAACTTTTAATCTTTAATTACCAACTTCTTCCACCTTTTTCTTTGCAGAAATTTAAATATTGACAATAATTAATCACATTAGCACAAATCGGTGAGTAAAATCAAAGTTTAACTCTATCAATCAGCATCATCTGTCAGCGTGTTCTTTAAAAAACTTATGCAATCGTTTCCTAAAAAAAAAAACATTACAAAACAACTTGAATTGTGTCAAAAGAAGCCAAGTTGTCATTGCATAACCATGAACAACAACTTAATTATCATTTGCAAGGCGACTTTTTGTTGCTTACTTAAAGAGAGAGAAAAAAACAACAAACTGACAAACTTAGCTCATATAAAAAGTAGTCAACGACTTCCGTTGCCAAAGTGCAACCAACACTGGAATCACGAGGTGTTTTAATACCAACTACAAGAGTTGTTCCACCAACTGCATAGGTCTAAAAAAAGAGTTAAAAACACAACACACACCGGGACAATTTCCGTTTGACAAAGCAGCTAATTTTTTAATTGCAATAGTCGAATTGACAACAACAACCCGACAGTTTTGGGGCAAGAGAAAAAATGGGGCTAACATAATTGGCGCTACTATGAGCTGAGTAGGCGTTGAACCTAAAAAAAATACAGCGAATAACTGGTAATAACTTAATATGTTACATACCCTGTAAACATAGATTATGTGCAGTCGGAGAGTGGGAAAATACCAAGTCAGTGCATGTAATCTGTGGTCTCTCACAGAAGCTCCTAATGTTTGCTAGCATTAATGATTAGAAAGTATTGAATTTGTATGGTCAAACCTTTTTTGATTTTTAAAAAATAGACTATACGAACATTTAATTTATATTCTATTAACATAATGTGCACACAAATGCCTAGTGGCATTATTATATGTGGCCCCGCACATGGCTCAGTTCTTAGCCTAATTGGAATTGACGATCGAGTGAATGGCCGACAGCAATTAGCGTAACGCCTGGACGCGCCCATATTCATGGAATAAATATACAGCATAGAGGAGAGTAGAGCGGAGTAGTGTGGATCGGTTCAAATCGGAGGCGAACCGGACTAGGGATCCGGGACCCAACATAAAATCATGGCCCCAAACAATGAACATTTTATGCTTTCTTGTTTGTTGTAGTTGTTGTTGTAGTTGCTGTTTTTGTTGTTGGTTCTATGAACGGCAGCGAAGCGCATTAAAAACTAAAGTTTAGTTAGCGCATCTGTTGCACATGTGCGGGGCGTGGCATGTAGCATGTGGCATGTGGCAGCAACTAACGATTCCATGCTGCTGCTCACTTTAATGGTTCATTCTCAGTGCTTTTATTTTATATATATACTGTTTTTTTTTTTAGTTTTTCGGGTAGGCTGGCAACATTTGTGGACTATTTGTAACCCGGAGGCGCATAAATTTATAAATATATCTCTCGGGTTTTTTGCTGCGTATCTCAGGCACATACAAACGGCGACATTAACCTCAAAACCTTAACATATAAGCCAAGTTAAAGCAGAGGGAAAGATGAAGAACACAACAGCAACAACAACAACAACTACTACTACAACTACAACAACAAAAGACAGCCTACGCATGCGCCGATTTGTTTTGCTTTTCTTTAGCTTTTTTTAGCTGGTCTTTGTTGTAATGCGAAAACTTGAGAGACAGTTAAAGCGCCAAAATGAAGCTAATGACGAAGCGTGAATGCTCTTTGGACATTGATTTTCTATAGCCATATCTATGGAGCATTTAGAAATTGACAGACAATGACCAAAGATGACTGCTGTCAAATTTTATATACTGTACAACCATAGATCATTAATTGATGAGTCTTCTCAGCTGTCAGCTGTCAACAAAGGAGAGAAAGATTAGAATTTAAAAAGACTGTCGAGTGTGTCAAGGTTGAATGGGAGATAATGTTCTTGCTGAAGGATCGTTTTGCTCAGGGGAAGTACAGATTTTAATTGATGCAGGGTTGCCAAGGGTTGCCAAATTTATATCTTTACATATACCTATTAATATTTGAAAATAGTTAAAAGATTGAATTTCACAGCAAATTAAATATATTTAGACTATATATTTATTTTTTTTGTCAACAAAAATAGTTATTAAAATCTTTTATTTTACAAAATTGTTAGCTTTAAAGAGCAGACTTGTGACTGAAGAGTGTGTAGAGTATGGAAGCAGACCTCAACATTCCGACACACACTTGAGGTGTTCTTAACATATTTTAATTGAGCCCAGAGGGGGCGGAGGCGAAGAAGGGCGGCAGAAGAGAGGCAAAGGGAGAGAGACGTCTGTGGGGCGTGTTTGTGTTTGTGGTTTACCTGGGTGGGTGTGTACGAATTTAAATTTTTAACATGTAACTCATTTTTAATGCAAATAATATAATATTTTTTTACTTGCGTTGCGTTGAGTTCAGTTAGCGTGCAACTTGGGGCAGCCACAAGCAGCCGAGGACTTATAGCGAGCACGCGAAATGGGTCAGGCCTCTGGCAGACTCAGATTTTTGCAGCCTTTTTTATTTCTTTTTGGATACTGAAAAGTGAGCGTGGCCAGCTTTAGATTGATTAAATAACCAAGAACTGCTAACCTTTGTGTTTGTAATATTGTTGTTATTAATGAAGATATTTGACAGCTGTAACATTGGTCTGCCCAACTGTCCGACTGTCTGTCTGTTGTACTCTTGATGGATCTTGAACTGTGCAGCTAATGAAGTGAATTTGCCATAAGATACTTTTACCAGAGTCGCTGACGTCGGTGCCAGCAAGCGGCCAAACAGATGCAAGCAATTTACAAATGCAATTGCAACAGTTGGTGCAACATGCAAATGCGAAAAAAAAATGTATCTTGCAGATACACAAACGGACATTCAAAGCTACGAAAATTGAAAACAAATTGCATGAATTGTTTGATTTTTGCAGCTTAGAATGCAAATGTAACATATACCCTGCAAACGATACCGTTGAGGTATAACAGCTTGTCTGCAATTTATTCAGAGCAGCTTAAAAACTGTTGTTAACACATGTTTACAGGGTATCTATGGTTCAAGTCATATCAAAGGTTTACACTCTGTTGTTTTTTTGTACAAATTTGCTGCTGATTTGGCGAAATATGCAATTGCCACTCACTCTGTTTTCAATTCCTGACTTGGCAAAAGATACAGATACATTGTGTGCGTATGTGTGTGTGTATCTGTAATAGACATGCATGTGGCACAATCAGCTACAAATTGCAGCGAAGAATGTGCCAGTGATAAGTCAATAACTATGATTAAACAACACACAACAACTGATATTGGAGAAAAATGCAAGTTAACGGTTACAATCTGAGATTGATTTGTATCTGAATGCTTGTATCTCGTATCTGGTAACTTGTATCTGCCGACAGTTAGCGAAAGTGCACATAGCAAGTGGCCTTATCGGTGTTGAAATTGAAATGTTAATGAACTGAAAATTTTGCGTGTCGAATTGTCGATATTCGATTGTCGATAGTTAAAAGATCGCAATGTTGTTGTCAGAAGCGGCAGCGGCAGTGGCCGCAATAATACCAACAGATCGTAGCTCCAGATACAATGATATCGAGAAAGAAAGAGAGAAAAAAATAGCATAATAGAAATGTTGAAATACCAAGATTGTTGATTGTTCAATTCGAAAGGTAACAGCAACAACAACAGACTACAAATACAATAAATGCCCAACATCATTTCACACTTTACTTTCCATTTGGTTGTTGCTGTTCGAACAATATTTCAATTAATGCAGCTAGAAATGATTTTGGCCAAAATAAAAAAGAAAATGTTGAAAATTTATAAATAAATTGTAATAATTTTATCACGAAATGCGCTGAAAACATTTTCAAATCTAATGCGACTCATTTTTGAAATCAATTGTTTTTCTTCTTTTTTCCACAATGCAAAAAATGGTGTTCATGACTTTAACTTTTGTTTTTGTTGTAGCTGTTTATTTATTTATATTTTTACGTTTTTGATTTGAATTTTGTTTATGTTTATGCCATTGCGTTTGGCACGTTTTCTGAATGCACTTGAATTCGTTTATTTTTATTTTATTTCATTTTTTGAGTATTTCTTTTGTGTGGGTTGTTTTGGTTTAAGATCTTCAAAGATGAATGGAAAATTCACTTGAAGCTGTTAGTGTTTTGCTGCTGGTCATGATTATCGTGAGTTTTATAATGATTTATATGCAATCTTTTAACACCTTCGATCTTTAAGTGCCACTTTTGGTCATCACTTGAGGCCTGACTATAATGATATATGTATGTACCTGTCAATAACTATTTTCAATTCAGCTTTCAAACAACTGTTTAGCCAAAATACCTAAGAATAAATTTCATTTGTTTAAGCATTTATTGTCTACATTTAAGTGTTAAATTAGCCAATTACTGTCAATTCTAATAATTAGCAAAACTAATTTGTTTGTTTTTGTTGATGAACACAAATTAAGTTTAATTTAGCTTGAAAGTGAAAACGCGACATGACTTAATCACAACATAATTTAAACATATCTTTTTGTGTAAATAGTAATACATTTAAGCTAATTTCCGTTTGTTTGCTCATTAGCTATGTCGGGTAAATAAAATGTCAAGTGTTTGACGAGTCCGTTAAAGAACAAGAGTCTATTGAGTGCGGACAACCCTCAAGCAGTGGGAGGAATATCCCATGGAACTCAACTTTTATCAAAAGTGCATCTAGAAACGTATTAAGTTCCATTACTTTCTCCATCTCTCGTTTCCGTTATCAGATCTGATTTAATGTTCACTTTATAGTTGATATCTGAAATGTTAAATACTATTAACATGTGACAGACAGTCTACACTTAGCTGCAGTTCCCCCAAACTGTCTCCAATCACTGCACCACTTGAAATCACTTGATTATGACACAATTTTGACAATCTACAAACTGACAACTCTGGCGTCAAATGTAGTGTAAACACTAGTGAAAATTTTGAAGGGTATGTGTTGGTAGGAGGGAGTTGAATAACAAATTATGGTAACTGCAACTGCTATGCAGCTACACTGAAAAAAATGGGATGGGATCAGCAGCAAACAGCAGACTGTAGAGGCCGGGAGCAGTAAACAAAGAGTGCTCTTTGTTTTCTAAATATTTATGTTGTTTTTATTAATTGAGGTACGTTTTTTTTTTGCTGTGTACCCGTTATACATCGTGCTGCCAAATAACAGAAATTCATTGAAGCGCATTGCATGTGAGCAATACCTCGATTCATGGGTCTATGCCAACAACAAATGGATTGAAATGGACATAGAGTCAGTGTCTACACCACTCAGTGACTTCGACTCTGACTTTAACTGATGGTTGCACATCAACGTCAACAGCAACAACAACCACAACAACAATAATCACAACGGCGACACTTTCAATTGCACGCCTTCGAACTCGGCCGCACTTTCTCGTTGCGGGTTTTGCTTTGGGGCTGCGTTTTGATTTTTCTTTACTTTTTTTTTGTATTTTGTATTTTATGGCTTCTTTTGGCGCTACAATTTGAATGTCATTAGTGTCAGCTCGGACGACGCGACGACTAACGGAGCTTCAAGCTGACCACAACAGCGTGACAATTTGAATAGCAAAAAGCAGCCACGCCTACCAAAGACATTCTTTATACCCTAGATATTGAGAAGGTATGATGAGTTGGTTGGGAAAATTTAAAAACATTAAAAAGCTAAAAAGGTTCTATAAAATTCTTGGGTAGTTGGTAAGAGTATATGAACTTGGATACCTTTTATTGTCTGTTCAGCTGAAAATTGTGCCCAAAACTTTAAAGACTTTCTTCATTAAGGGTATTTGACAATCGGCGTATCAAGAGCATCTCAGGTTAATTATTTTTAGTTAGTTGAACTTGTTCACACAACACAGTATACGTGAACAATCGGCAATTTTTATTTAAAATTTGAAGTCACGTTAAGCATTTATTACAATGTCATTTTCACTTGGTCGCTGAACACTTTTACTGTGTCACGCCAACAGCAGCAGTAACAACAACTTCACTACACTGAAAACAAAAACAACAACAACGAGTTAAAACATTACCTCCTTCCATTTTGTTCCACTTTTGCTTTGTTACCGAATCTCAGAGAGTGTCGTCAGTTCCATGTTAATTTACCCGATCATTAACACTCCGCTTGAAAAGCTTATCTAAGACTCCAAGTTTTATGTGCCGCATTGAGTCCAACTTTGAACTACTGTTATTACCCGTATTGTATGGTTAGTTGCTTTGCAGTTAGTTGATTGTTTAAACAAGACACTTCCATTGTTCTGTCTGTCTCTAGTCATAATCTGGTCTGTCTCGGTGTCGGTCGCGGTCTCGGCCTCTGTCTCTGTCTTCGTTTCGGTCTCTATCTCATAGAGTAATGCCACTTTGCGTTATGATTTCACTTGGCCGATAAGTTAATAAGCTTCTTGCTCTTTAGATTTCAAATCGTAGATAAATATTTAATTAGGCTTAGTTTTTTTCTTTTCTAGTTTTTGGTCTATAACAGTACGTTTTGTTTGTTGGTTTGTTTGGCGGCGCCGGAGGGTTCTCCGCTCCTTAACACCACAATGGAGTTTTGTTTGAATTTCAGATTGAAAGATTTACAAAAACTAAAGCCTTTCAAATGATAGAGTGCTCTAAGAACAACATTATGAATTTTATTTAACTAAAACCAAAAAAACACAAAACAATTCTTGTTTGTTTCCATGTGAAGTTTGTGGGAGGCTAAATGATTTAGATTAGAATTAATTAAGCTTTAAATAGCCAAGAGTTGAACAAAAACAAACAACAATTAGCACAACATCACAGTCATAATTACTGAATTATCTCGCAACGACTCAAGATCTAAATAGTGTATATTTAGTAATATTAAAATAAATGAGAACTGTGCACACTTTACTCCATCTTTCTAGATAAGTTTGAGCTAATGTTCTGTGAAGCCTTTGACCTTCACTTAGGGTCATTAAAGAAGCTTTCAGCTATGCTTAATTTTTGCGTGCCAAGACCTAATAGCTCACAAGTACATGCAGATTTGCTTTGTTTGGCTAAATGCATTCGATTATTTTGACTTATTGCACATTTGAGCATTCTGTATGCCCCCTAAGCCATGCCTCAAAGCCCTGCCATTGTGTGCTGCAGTTTGTGGCATGCGTCATGATGGGGCATGCGGCATTTTGCTGCTGTCTTTGATGTTAGTTTAAGCGACCGTTTTTTAGTCATTTCCAGCTGTTAATACTGCTAATTAGCCAAAGGAAAGCACTGCGTCTGAAAGACAATTGTTGAGCATTTACGAGCTATAAGATTTTTGCCTGCACGTCGCCAGTTTATACTCTGTATACCCTGTGTTTGTTAAAGCGAAAGCGGCAGAATGGTTCAGACAGCAAACTTTCTTTAAGTTTATACCTACAACAAATAGTTTGGTTTGGGAAACACTGAGATAATAATATAACATTATTTAAAATCAAACAATAATTTTATAGCTTTCATCAAGTTTAGATTAAACTACAAATTGATTTATTAATGGCCATTTCCAAGTCATGCTCATGCTCTCTTTCACTCTCTTCGAATAAACTATTCCTGCTTAAGATTCTACTGTAACTACTGGGTATTTCCAAGTCGTGCTCCTGCTCTCTTTCTTTCTCTTCGAATAAACTATTCCTGCTTGCCTTTTATATCAATTAATTCAGCGCCAGGCTGCGTCCCAGACAAACATCTTGATACAATTTGTAGCTAAACGTCGGCATCTTGGTTCTATGTAGTTTTTTATTATTTTCTATTTTTTTTATTAGCAGTTATTTAGAGAAGAGAGAAAAGATCTGTTTCTTGAGTTATGTCGCCGCCAAAGATCTTGGCTTTGGGATTAGTTAGTTGGTTACTGTTTAGGCGCCTTTAGCTCTTGTGTTGATCTCTTGCTCGTTGTTTATTTGCCATTTTATCTTATTATCATTTGTTAATAATTGTGGCTAATATGCTGTGTCTATCTCTTTCTTTGCCACACACATTTGTTTGGAAAGTTTGCCGAGTTTCTTAGTCGCAGTCTTATATAAAAAATACAAAGAGACAACTTAAGTTTAGTTCGAGCTAAATTTAAATGATTGCAATTAGTTGGTCAGCTGGTCGGTTGGTCAGTTGATTGGCTAGTCGGTTAGCTGGTCTTTAAAAGTGCCAATTCATTGGTTGGCAACTCCACAACTCGGCAACTCTGGCAGTTACAGTTCCCGCAGCCTTTTAATTATTACAATTTGAAAGTTTTGCTTTAATTGTTGTTTTGTGCATTTAGTTGCAGTTATCTTAGCGTCGCCAGCTGCATTTTTATATGCAAATTAGCTGCACACATTCATGATGATTAACATCCACTTTTACCCCCCTCCTCTTTCCTGTTGAGTGTTGAAAAGCGTTGGCATACTGAATGTGTGTTGATAACAACATTGTTTGGCATCGCATTGCAGCAAAACTGACGTCGCTTGTCTAGGAAATATTTAATGAGAAAAGTGTGATCTTCATCATGATCAACATGAACATCATTATGCTATTAAAACTTGTTCTTTTTCCTGGAATGCCATGCAAAACTTGACAAAGAATGGCAGCTGGAGTAGATCAACAAAGGATGATTTGTTCATCTTTGGAGCATATCTTAGATCAAGAAATACTTTTATGACTAGTCCAGCAAGACAATGACAAATGATACTTGAGGCCCGATTGTCTGAATCAGCAGTGGGAAGTTAAAACAAAACTTTTATTTAATTTCGTCTAAAATATTTGTTTTATATCAGCCCTCCTTCATCTTATCTGAACTCCTCTTTCATCTGCATCACAAATATCGCTCTTTAGCAGCTTAATTGTGATAGATTTCCAATGTTTTTTTACGCCTCTGTCGTCTACTTCTGCCCACTCCTTTTCACGCATTGACCCCTTGAACTTTGTTAACCCTCGTCTCCAAGCGACAACTTTCTACAGGCCACGCACGCTTTGTTCTACTTTAAAATGCTCGACATGCAGATACGCTGGACTTTGTTAAACTTCTTACTGTACTACTCTTTTATTTACTCGCTTTAGTACAGGGTATACGTAGGTAGGATTAATAAACAAGCTCGATTACAAGAGGCGGTTGCTAAGAACTGAGAAAATAATACTTAATTATTAATTAGTAGGAGGGCATAAAAAGCGTAGCAAAACGATCAAAAAATACCGGGTCACATACTAAAGCAGCGGAGAGACAAAAGACAACAAAAACAAGTAAAACCAACAAAAGTCGTAGGCCGACACAAACTGACAACGATGATGATGATGAAGACCATAATGTGGCTGTAGCTGTGGCTGTGGCTGTGGATGATGACTGAGACAGAAGTTTATAAAATTGACCCGCATACCATCGTGGGGGCCAATCGAGATGATTCTTTAGAGTTTTTTTTTTTTTTTGTAATGTACAGAGTCCGTCAGTTTGTCAGTTATTCAGACAGTTTGCACAATTAGATAAAGCATCTTATAGTTTTGCACTGTGCTGAATGTTAATTGAACTGCAAGTAGTACTTTGTAGCATTGTTTAGTCACTCTGTTGTTGTTGAGAAGAAGAGGAAATCTTTAAGAGCTTTTCAGCTACATCCTTGACGGATGCTGACTGCATTTTTTAAATGCTCTAATCTCCAGCTGCCCACATCAAAAGCGAATGCCTTTTAAGTTATGCACACTGTATTTGACACGAAATTAATATCTTGTATTTTGTATATTGTATCTCGTTTGTTTTGCAGCTAATGAAATCTGACACCTTCAAATTGATGGACCTTAGCGAGTGGGTGGCAACAAATTAGAGAGCTGTATCGCTTTTATTGATATCGACTCCAACTCTTATTGATCTTATTGACGACCGCGATGATGATGTTCATAATGACGATGATGATGATGTTGTTGACCGATTGACCAGCGACATCAAAACTAAACAGAGGCGTTCGACAGTCGAGTGCTGCCATGTGAAGCGACACATCGAGACAACAACTAAATAAATCGAGTGTGAAAGAGACCGTCAGACAGAGAGTGACAGAGAGAGAGTGAAAGACAGAGGAGAGAGATAGATAGTTAACGCATATCCAGAGACAAAATCTCATAACATGGAGTCCGAGTCCATGGAACAGGATCTTATGCTGGACGGCAACGAAGATCTGATGTCTACATCAAACACATCATCCACAAATGGCGCTGGCAGCGACACAAATGGCTGCTCCAAGAAAACGGTAAGTAGCAGCGATCCATAAAAATCAATAAATTCAAAAACCATCAAGGATTGTAATCGAATACTCGACACAGCTCATAGTCACAAAGCAAACTGTTTTATATCAGTTGACGAGCTTAAGCGACATTTATGACACCATTAAAATTCGCTTTCCTATGTTCCTGAACATTAACTGTGTGTATAACTCAAGTAGATAATATCAGAACGTTTCTCAGATATAATTCCATGTTAGCAGACTTTGCATTCAAATGCCGCATTAATTAAAGAATGACTTTGCAAGCTTTAAGAAGCCATATCGACTTGATTATAGAAGACAAAGGTGTACAAAAATAGTCTAAAGGAATGAATATTTGTGAAACTAAGAGAAGCACTGATCAGTTTAATTCTCAGTTCAGAAACATCTTAAGCAATCAGTGGATATAAAATGAATTAACATAAAAAAATGGAAACTTCTTAACCTTCCCTAAAGAGTAGACCTGACACGTTTAGACCAGTAAAACATTCTATGAATTTCTATAGCAGAATTTTAATCCAAATTCTTTTATTTTGTGATCTTTAGTAAATATTAACAATTGAAAAAGTATTTATAGTTTGGTATGAAGAAACACAAAGTTATAGCTTGTTTTTCCATTCAAAACACTCGTACACTCAGTCAGTCAGTCAGTCACTCAGCCAGCCATTCACTCATTCAGTCAGTCATTCAGTTATTGTTAAATGCATTTTTCTTTCTTGCCTTTTTGGACTGAGAGCGTGCCTTTTGCCTTTGCTTTTGCTTTCAACCGAAACCGTCAACTGTCGACAACACCTAAGAGGTTTCAGCGGCTCTGCTTAGGCATATTTCAAGTGCTTTGACCCACCCACCCAGGCAAGAGACCATCTACACACACACTCACACATACACTCATATGCACAATCGCCTCATATGCACTTCCGCAAACAAAAGCAGGGCAATAACTATGACCAGACCATAAGACGATGGCCACACTTGAGTGCCACAGAAAGCAGAGACACAGAAGGGTAGGTGGAATAGTCAGGGAGCAGACAGCAGAACACAAAAGAAGCTGGTCAATATCTCATAAAGCGCCCAAGAGTCTGTAATGATCCATGTTGCAGTATTCTGGGTAAAACGTTTAAGCAAACGACTAGTCGTATTCGTATTCAAATTCCGATTTATGGTGACTTTTCAGGAGAAATTTTATAGGTTTTACTGTGCATCATTAGCTACCTCGTAAGGGATTTGAGTAGCCCACTCAATAGAAGCAATACATAAATTGTAAATAACTTAATATAGCTTGAAGTTTATGTTAAATGTGCAATTGTGGCAACGCCATGCCAATTAGGTGGCAACACAGCATTTAAAAGTTGGCAGGGCTTTCTAAATGGGGAGCAAAAGGTCACTACTGTTTTAAGTACTTCTACTTGACTCAAACTATGCACCAGCTTAAGCTTAAAACTCTTGCATAAAATTGGCAACAGCGCTTCAGCTGAAGTCTGGCAACACTGCAAGCATTTAATATAAAGAGGATTTAAAGCGTTGCGTTTTGCAATCAAAACACTTAATAATATTACAAAATAGCCGACTTGAAGGTCGTCTGCTCAGTTAATAAATCAATAATAATCTGCCAAAAACGAAGAAGAAAGAAAAAGATTTAAATATTGCACGTATTTAGTAATTTCTCCCCTTATAAGTCCTGACAATAAATTATGAACGAAGTGTTGTTGTATATTGACTGCAATTAAAGGCAGTTCAAGGCGGCGCTGTTGTCAGCTTAGTTTTACTTAAAAAGTGAAGAAAAAAGTAAATACTTAATAAGCTTTAAAAACAGTCGTACTTCCCACACAACAACAACCACAGAGTGACTAAGCAAACAACTATTAAAACAACTTTAGACTTTGTAAATCGAGTGACATTTGCATTTGACTCGCACAACTTGAACTTTAGCGAGCAATTGAAACAATTTATGCTAATTACACCACTTATTTTTACTTATTATTATTTTATGCATTTAATTACAGTCCGTTACATCGCCCGATTCAACTGCATATGTGGCCAAGGCGCGTGCCACACGTCCCACGCCCCCGCCGCCCTCAAAGAATCCAATGCAATTTGTGCAGATCAAACCGTGCAATTTATATCAAACCGCACAGCAGCAGCTCAAAAAGGCCGAGGAGGTCAAGAAACTGAAGGAGGTGAAGAAAGAGGAGCCCGAGGAGTGGCAGAATGTAAGTAGGAGTTTTGTAAAGTATTTCGGTTTAGTTACTTTGGGTTAAGGTAATTTATTCTAAATGCAATCTAATGCTATCGATTACGTAGCTATATATTTCAGCCAAGTAAACAATAGATCTTACATCAAACGCGAAAGAAATTCAATATGCTGCTTGATTTTTAAATCGTGACAAATTTCTAAATCGCAGTTGACTTTTTCTATTTGTTCGGCTCACACATAAGTTTTGTCTTAAGATAAACGACGCACCAGTTTTTTTTTTTTTTTTGGGCAGGGCATATGGCTCGTTATGGCCATATCTGTAGAGTGCTCTTATTGTAGCTCCGTTCGCGTCCGCGTCTTCGTCTCCAGCTACGTCTCAGTTCCAGTGTCTTGGAACTGCTCCAATTTTCAGTGCACGTCGTTGGAGAGCGGACAAATGATATTGCATAATCAACTATTACTTGTTTTCTTTTGCTCCTGATAGTTTTTTTTTTTTTTTTTTTTTACACAATTTACGTTGCATGCAAATTTTGAAAACTTTTTGTAGTTGGCATAACCTCAAACAGAAATGTCGCCTTAATGTTGTAAATAGGCTTTTGACGTGACTGTACCTCATTACCTAATCAGCTGATGGTTGTGATGTGCATTTGCGCTGCATTTTGACATGCTTTCGCCATTTTTCGTTGACTTGGCCAACATTTCGTCGTTATAGCCATCGATATTATTATTTGGTAACAGCATTTCTTGTTCCCATACATAACTTTTGGTTTTTATATGCGAAAAATCTATTAAAATGCGAATAGCGTACTCTCGAACTGGGTCTGGGTTTGAGATTGGGTTTTAGGTCTTTAGCTTTTAGTGTATTTTTTTTCTCCACTTTTTTTTTATTTTGGGGCCTACTACTGGCGCCAAAAGCGCTGGGAAAGGAAGTTGAAAAATGCCGTTTTAATGGCCATTTGTTAAGCGACAAAGCAAAAAACACTCACTGATTGTTTTTTTCTTCTTTTTTATCTTAACGTGATTTGTGCAGAAAACTTTTTTAAATTGAACAAAGTTTTTAGCAGTGAATGTGGAAAAAAATCTGGTATTTGATTGGCAACTTATCAAACGTATCGGCTTTATTCTGCAAAGTTTTTGAACAAATGATGAAAGAAAATGCTTTAAGCCCTAAGGTCATGCCAAAGTTTATGGCCAAAACAAAAGATGAGCGTCTAAAAATAGACACAGAGTATCTGCCAGTCGATGGGTATTGGTTAATCAATTAAAATGTTTCCGGGAAACCGAAAACACGAAAGAAGATGATAGAATATTATTCAAATGTAAGCTAAAGAATAAGGCTAAAAGCAGAGTGAACTGAATTTGATTAAACAGAATTTTTTAGTACATGTGTGTCGATTAAATGCCAAAGTATAATTCTGGATAAGTGGAAATGCATATTTGAAGTAACTTTAATGGCATTTTGAACTTGAATAACTTGAAAGATTGTATGCCCCATAACTGGAAAGTTTATCTTTGTTGTCTTGCATAGCAAAAACAACATCAACAGTAACAATAACAATAACAACAATAATGGCAGTAAAAATAATAACTTTACGCCGCAAACATTTCACCTTTGTCACGTCTCTGGGGGCCAAGACTTAAACCAAGCAAAACTTTTTAATTGGCCGAGAGTAGAGTATAGCGAATATATGTATATATCTTACCATACATGTAGGTTTAGTTGTCATAGTCGCAATAATACAATGAGCTTTATTTTGTATGCTAACTTTCGCTACTTTTTCTCTATACAACAAACACACACACACACACAATGACAATAAAGAACCTTGACAATTGGAAATCATCACGGCGAAAACGTGTCGAACACATCATCGATCGTGTGGTTGAAACGAAGAAGCTTGAGCTTGAGGAACATGATCGTACGCGTCGAAAATCGAAAACATTTACCGAAATGATGGAGGAGAGGCAAGTACTAAAAACACACAAAAATCATATCACACCACAAAGTGTTCACGTTTGAAAAACTTGCTTAAATTTGGTGTATTAAATATTAAATTTATTTTACCACAGGGCTGAACGCGGCGGTTCGCGAGGACGCGTCAAATTGGCATCCCTGGCCGTTTATAATGAGGACGAGGCGAATGATTTCAGCGATTTGGGCATCGGAACCAGCAGCGCCAGTGGCAAGAGCAGTCTGTCCGAGGATTACGACAACAACAGTGTTATGGTGAGTAGAAACAAGAATTTCTGAAAGTGGAAAATAAAAGCGAAAACGATAAACTGGAAAGAAATAGTTAAACAGCTCTCAAAAGTTTATTTTTGTGAGGAGCCACTTTAAAGTGATCCAAGATCCAAGTTAAATATTATTGGAAAAATTTAATAGAATAAAATTCTGCGGGAAAAGGTTTAACAGAAACTGAAATGTAACAAATGTAGAAATGTAATCAACATGTAAGGAAGGAGCTTCAAAACTTACCTAAATGAATAATTTAAAATCTTAAAAGTCGTTTCTAAAAAATCATTTAACAATTATATTTTTTATTTGCAACTTTTTAATATGCTTTCTTAAGTTTGATTGGCTTTTACGTGTGAAAATGTTTTCCATTTTCCAACCGGCGGCGGCATCGTTTCATTTTCTGCCATCTATAATTACTTGATTTTGTTGTGCAAACGTTTATAAACAATTACAACAAATTAGCAATTAAATTGAGTTTTTTTTCTTCATATTTTTATAAAAAGCTTGACGCTGAGAAACTGTTTCAATTGCGGCTCAAGTCATGAGTCTTGAGACTTTGGTGTTGGAAAGTGTTGCGAGCTATTAAACACAAATTGTTTATTAATCAAATGCGCTCACAATCACAATCGCACAATAAAAACAAAAACTAATAAACAATAAAAATAAAAAAATAAGAGACAAAACAAAAAAAGCATTTCACATTGCCAACAGATTGAGCAATTAGACGCGCTTGTCGCCAACTCATAAAATGCAATCATATTTCATTTAGATGCTTCATATTTATGATGGTTCATGGCATCTGGGTTAGATGGGTATGTTGGGGTTAAACCAGCTGGAATAGAGGGGGACAGAAAGGAAAGAAAGGCAAAGAAAGTTGTAGAATCGAAGGAGGGATTGCAAAGCCTTAAAATCGGCATTAAAAAGTAAAATGAAGTTTGAAAAGATTTGAAATGTTTCAGAATTGATTGAATTTGATTTACTAAATTTATCTTAAATTTACAGAGCGACAATCCAGTTGAACTGGAGAAATCCGCTGGCACAGCTGGAGCTGGGAGCACAGAACAACAGCAGAATCACATCAACAGGAACCGCATGGGGAATGGAAATGGAAATCAGTCCAATCAGGCGAGCACATCGAATGCCAACAAGTTGCATGCCATTGCAAGTGGTGCTGCATCCGGAGCGGGAGCAGGTGCCTCTACGCGGGAATACATCTCATCGCCTGGCTACGATACCTCGTCGAGTACAGCAGCAGCTAGCTCTCCCGATCCCTGTGAATACACCTACGAGGGAGCCATTCAGGACTACAAACAACGAGTGCAGCGAGCCAGCAGCAATGGCAAGATTTGCAATAATAATGCAGCTGGAAATGGTGAAACTATAGGGTATCCCACACGTCGAGGCAGCAAGATTGAGGATCGCTTGAGTGGCTTTGAGGTCACATCGCCCAGCGACACACAGGAGGGCGTGGAGAAGCAGAAAGTGGATGTGCCCAAGGTGGATATATCGAAGCGTAAGGAGATCTTTGAGCAGCGTGATCCAGAGCCAAAGCCAATGCTCTCAAACGGTGGTGGTAGTGGCCATGGAGTAGCACCGCCACCCAAACTGGTGCTGCGCGAGCGTCTAACCAATGGCAATGCCAATGGAGTTGGTGGTGTTGGAGTTGAGGCCACAGCCAAGCAGGAGGTGAAGCGTTTGTCTGGTGACTTAACCAGCATACGGGATCGCATGCAGAGCCTTGAGCAGCAGCGGAATGCCTTTAACTCCAGCAAGAGTGTGGATGTGCCTGTGGCACCATTGAAGCAGCGACTCAATAGCTTGCAACATGCCGTTACCAAAGAGGAGCAACTAAAGAAGCCACCGCTTGTGGCGCTTATCGATGCCAGGCAGCTGGAAATCATGCGTGGCGAGGAGCAGCGTATGCGACAACAGCAGCAACAACAACGCGAGCAACAGCAACAAAAACAACTGCAACAACAACCGCAAAAGGTGACACCACCAGCTCTAATTGTGGAGGAACCGGCAGCAACACACGACGATAGCGGCATACAAGCGGACAACCAAGAGGAATTGCTCAAGGAGCAACAGCAGCACCAGGAGCAACAACAGCAACTTAACGAAGCCCTTGCCGCTCTGCAGCTTGAGGAACGACAACTGGAGGAAGCTGCCAATGCGGTTAATCAAATCGAGGCTGAATTTGATGAGTTGACTGAGATGCAGCCAGCGGCATTGCCCAAATCAGCAGCCTCTAAAGCAGCAGTAGTACCAACAGTTGCTGCTGCACCGACAACGGCAACTAGCAACACACAGGCAGCACCAGCAGCAGCTACAGCAGCAGCACCCGCAGCAAGGGACATGGAATTTAGTGTAAGTTCTACTAACAATTTTATCGATTCAGCTAAGTTAAGTCCACGTAGTGTCAATGATGGCAAACATGATGATAATGATGATGTTGTAGTAGCTTTAGCTTCCAATGCGGTGTCGGTTCAATCCAACTACAATCCCAATCCCAACTACCCCAATCCCTATTCGAGTCCCAATTGTAACTTGCGTAGAAAGCCCTCCAATGAAATGGTTCATGCGCGTAATTTGCTTAAAATGTTTAAAGAAACTTTTCAAAATGATCCCGAGCTAAACGAGGCCAATGAGCCACCACAGTCAAGTGGTCAATTTAGCCAGATCTTTGACTTTACCAAGCCAGCAACAAGCCCAACTCCGCTAATGGCTACCACTCAGCACCCAATCTCTAGCCCCAAAGCAGCAGTCACACCACCCACACCAATACCAACACCAATACCAACACCAACAACACCAACTCCACCATCACCAGTAACCAGCCCTTCACCCACACACATACCACGCCCCCTGGGCAAACCGCCCATGTCACCCAAAGCGGTGCGTTCCAAGATCACAACCACACCACAGCAATTTAGCATTAATGGACGCGTTGAGATCTTTAATTCGCGACAACTGGACAAACCGCCAACCCCTCCGACCAGACGTGCCTTTAAACTGGATCACGATCCACTGGTGGAACCACATGTGCCGCATGTGCCTGAGGTGGTGATGTGTGCACCACCCGTAACAATTGTGAATGCCGAAGAGCTGCCCAAGCCCAATACGGTGAAGGCCTTGTCCAGTTGTTTCACCAAGGAAGTGACTTCGAGTCCGACTGCTGCCACTGCTGCACCACCCGTGTTGCCCAAACCGCTGCCACGCAGTCGCATACCGCAGATAACACCACCAGCGTCACCCAACACCAATCGTCGTGGTCTGGATGTTGTTGATCATGCTCTAATCGATCGGGACTCGGGTGATTACGCTCCCATTGTGGGTCAGACGCAGGCCGTAGTGCACTCTCCACCATCGCCAACACCAGCACCAGTGCTACCAACTAAACCACGTATTAAACCACCCACAACGTTGCCCAATCTCGATCCTCTCGCACCCAATGACTCGCTGCAGGTGCACGTCACGTCTCCCTCTAAGATGCCAGCTTTGCGTGTCTGCGTCCCCAATGAATCCAGTCTTTTTAAATTGGCCAATTCGGCACCCACATCGCCACATGGCCCAACAGAAGCAGCTGAGTTGGAGGTGGCGTTGTGCCAACAGTTCTTGGAGCGAGAGGCAAGTAAGCAGCAACTGCTGGTGGCACCAGAGGATCAGGAGCGTCTGGAGCAGCTTGTGGTGGAGGAGGTGCCCTGTGATAAAATCGATGCGACAAAGATTCCCAAGTTACCCAGCACGGGATGTCAGACGGTTAGTGAACAGCAGCTGCTAAGCTGCGATGGTCTGACCCGGGAACAACCCGAGCCCTCCATACCAAAGGAGGAAGATGTGGCACTCTGCATGGGTCTACTTGATTGTCTGGCACCAGCCCAGGAGCCCAGTTGTGAAAGCATCGATGTGCGAGAGCAGCCGATCCCGGCTACAGGGTATCAGGACATTACCGATGCGGATGTAAAACGCTGCGATCGAAGCTGGCAGGATCCGAAGACAAGTAGTAAGCCCAGTTCACCCATTGGTGATGCTCGAGCGGCACACTCCAAGGCACTGACGGAAACTTGTGAGCTGATCATTGCCGAGGAGCGTTTGGCCAGCAGTCAAATGATGAAGTCATCGCTACCCGAGAGCAGTGCCAGTAGCTCTACACCTGGCACTCCGTTGATGGGTCGCAAATCAAAGATTCCCATACCCAAACCATGTTGCATATCTGCCTCCAATACGGACTCTATTGGACGCACTGGTTATATGCCCGCGGAGATAGAGCAACCTTTGATAGTACGCACTCAAGTCGTGGAGACCGAGATTAATGTCAAGCAGATGACACCTCCCACTTCACCGAAGCCACAGGAAAAGGAAAAGGAGAAGGTGAAGGATAAGAAGACCAAGAATATATTTGATTTTCTACGTCGCAATTTCGGACATCATGAGGATTCCTCGGCACTACCTCAACCACATCCGACGCTCAATGAAACCCTTGAGCCCAAGGTAGTGCTAACGAGTACTCGCAGTGGTGTCGATGTGGTCAAGCCTGATGAGATCGTCAAAGTGGACAAGTCAAAGTTCTATTTGCCCACGGAGGACGCACTGAGCCCTCCTCCGCTACCCAAGACACCGGCTCCCGTCAACATTGAGATAAAGAAGACAATCACAACCGATGAAATTCTTGAGGAGCACAACACGGAGCAGGCATTGAGCCAGGAAATAAGTGATTTGCTCGATGATGAGCTCAATAAACTGGAGGCGGCATCGGGAGTGGGTTCGGGATCGGGGTCAAAATCGGCGGTTGGTGCTGGTCATTAAAGTAATGAAACGATTCTATAAGAAAAATGTGAGAAATTTTTAGAAAAACTATCTTAGTATCAATATTGATCATAGGTCAGCAAAACTTGTCCGAAAGCTCTCTAAATAACTTAAATGAAGTTCATTCATGACAAGATATTTCAAATGGATTTTATGCTGGAAGAATACTCGTACTTTATTGAGTTTCCGAACTTTTTCAAAAGCTCTTTATAAATTCACATTCGACAAACTTTAAAAATTGTGTGAACAAACTCGAATTTATTTTTGACTTTTGTACTGATGTATCACGAAGATATATCTGGATCTTTTTTGTTATATACTTTATTATATTTAATTTTATACATTTCTGTTGTGGGGCTCAAGCTACGTAAGCTACAGTTTCGTTTATTATTTCATTTATTTCTTTGTACTTTCGATTACTAAAACCAATTTTTATGTATAAATACAAAATTTGATTTTTATGTAAAGAAAAATGTGAAACATATGTTCTATGGTTATATATTTTATATTCTACATAAACTTATCGCGCCGATCAAAGCATCTAATACACGAAAAGAAAAACGAAAAAACATATGAAACAAAACCTCAAAAAGCATACCAAAATAATGAAAAAAAAATCAATAATAATAATAATAGTAACGATAATAATTATCATAATAATAAATATAATGTTGTGCTATTTTATGAATAAACAAAAACAACTACAAGAACAACAAACTTCAATGCTACAATGTTATCAAAACGGTGAAAATATCTATTTCAAAGTGCAACAGACGTTTTGCAGTAACGACTGCTTGCATTACAAGCAGTGCAGACTCTGCTTGCTCACCGCCTACTGCTTTGTCCACTGCTTTTAATATTTCCTTATGTGGGATTTTTGTTCGAATCAAAGGGAAATTTAATTATTCGTTGCCGTTGCAGATTTTGTTAACGTTTAGTTTTTTGTCTGATGTAATAAAGTAAACTTTAATTAACCAAATTCTGCAGAGGTATTTAAGCTTCGGCAACCGAAGACAAATCTACTTTCTTCATGGTGCAATCAATAAAATAGTTTTTAACTCGATGGAAGACTTTCTATTAAGCAAATCCTGTTCGCCCTGTGGTCCTTGTTGTGTTCTGTCTTTTCCTGTCTTGTCCAGCTGATTTAGCGTAAGTAAGCCCCACGGGTTAAAGGTTAAACAATTAAGGCTTTCTATCTATATATGTAAATACTTATATTATCTATTTAATTATCTATCTATGTATTATGATCATAATCTGTATGCATATATATACTTATTTCTCTTACATGCCTTGCGCTCGTATTGTTGGCTAAAATGTATAAAAAATAATAATGAAAATATCATAAATATGATTACATCTATAGTTACATAGTTTACATGCTTACTGCCAGCAAAAGTTGTTGCAAGTTTACAATTTTCGAGGTAAGCGGTTGTGTCTCTATCATCCTCTCTCTTTCTCACACACTCTCTGTTACGTTATCTTTGTCTCCCTCTCTCATATATTGTATACTTGTTTATCTGTTATGCATCTCTCTGTTGTCTCATTTCTTGGTTCTTTGCTTTTGTAAACTTTTGCTTTTCAGTTGTTTTTTTTGTTATTGTGTTTAGCTCTTAAGTTCCATGCATGTTTCAGCTACATATATACATATACCCTATAATTACATATTTGATAATGCCAAAAGTCAGTGTCGTCACGACCTACGACCCTGCTTAGACGACCCGAACCTACTGAGGTTTCAGTTCATCGTTGCATGCTTCGGGGCGCTACGAGACCAAAACCCGACGAAGCCAACTACGACAACTATATCGTAGTTTGTTATAGATTCCCCCTTTTTGCATTCTTTTTTCGCAATTTTGCTTTATCTTCAACAACAACGTTTGCAACAATTGCGTTTAGTTTAGTCGCCTTTGGGCTTTCAACGCTTTTGCTTCGTTCCGGACAACAAGTCGCCCTCAGACCTGGTATCTCTTCCGTTCTGTCGTTTATCTTTATAGTGCCTCTTTACTACACATGAGAGTACATACATATATAGCCAACTAAAAATAATCAGTTGTTGTGTCGGGGATATACCTATTTAGTGAGGGCAATAGGCTCTACTTGTCAATAAATTAAAGTGCGTCAGTACCGCGAATTTCATATTGATCGCAACAAAATGGTAAGCACGTGAACTATATAAATTTGAGCGGCTAAAAAGCTTATAGTATTTCAAGAGCTTAAGTGTTATTACCAATTGTTTTCATTGGAAAACACTCGAGTAGTAGTAATTAAATTTAGATTAAATGATGTATTGTAAATAAAAGTTTTCTATTCATTCAGATAATATTCCCTGTAAGCCTGTTAAATTAAAAGATTTCTAGAGTTGGCTCGAAATCTTAAAAGATAATTAGGTGTGCTCTCGTCACTATCCTGCACTACTATCTACATGGTGCAAGTGTTAAAATTTTTAATTATCCTCAAACATATTTTATTAGTAAAAAACTTAGTTAAAGCTCACAGTTATCTTAAGTAAAACCGCTCTGTAGACCAGCTAGTATCAGATGGACAGACCTGATAACTCAAATCCTAGTACCCTAGTTCATAAAGCTTATCAGTCTGTTAATAATTGATAATTACTGCCAACTTTATTACGTTGACTCTGGTTATCAGTTTGGGTTGCTTTTAGGAATTGCATTCCTTGAAATCGGCTACATATATACGATTCTATAATATCTAATGATTTGGTCTGTGTTGTATTGCTGTTAATAATGAAACCCTTTGATTGAATCTTATCAGTTTTTTGTGTTGACTTTATGTTGTTCTTGCTGTTTATATTTGTATAATTTTTATTTATTTGTTACTCCTATTTTTTTTGCTAGCTCTCAGCAATTGTGTAAATTAACTTAATTAAAATTTGTGCGATGATGGCGCATTTTTCTCTTTCTCTCTCTCTTTCGCACGCTTTGCCGCACGCTTTGTTCACTCGCTCGCTCGCTCGCTCTCTGTCTCGCTGTGTTGCCGTCTCGCTCATCCGTTTCACAGATCAACGAAGCTCTTGATTTGGCGCTGGAAGCTATTGACAGGGAGACCAGCAGTAAGCAGGACGAAGAAGAGAAGGAGATTAAGGAGGAGCTGCAGCAACAACAACAACAGCTGAATAAGGAAGTTAATGTAAACATGGAGAAAGAGGTGAAAAGAAAGGAGGAAGCAATGACAGAGACGGAGCTGAGGAACGCAGCAATGCCAAATAAAACAGATGAACAGAAGAAAAAGGAGGAGCAGGAGGAAGTGAAGGAGGTGGAACAGGAACAGGAGCAGAATGAGGAACAAAAGGAACAACAAACGGTTGACAGAAATGAACCCATCTATGAGAATGTCAGCTCGACTATATCTATGCAACAAGTAGATAATGAAGAGACAGCGATGACAACGATGATCATTAGGAGAAGCCACAGAAGAAGCATTCCAAATAAAAGCAACAATAACAATAGTAATAACGAGCATAATCAAACTAACAATAACAATAACAACAGCAACAATAACAATCAAAATGATACAACAACAACAACATCAACAAATCCTGATTTGGAACCTTATTACCAAGTGCCCAAATCAACGGAACCCTATTACGACGCACCCAAACATCTGCGTCCCATTCCGGTCTACGAGAACATCGACATCTTTTACACGGGCCTGGAACTGGGTCACAACAGTACAACGAGTCTCGTTTCCGCCATGGAGCCTCCCAAGGAGAAGCCGCCACCACCGCCGATTGAAATCAGTACCACGGAGGGCGGACACACTGATGATGATGAACTGGACGCGGGCACTTGGTCATCAGACAACACGTACGAGACCATCTCGAGTAATACGCGCAGACAGCTACAGAGTCAAGGACAGGGACAGGCCACACCCGTTGCCCAGCCATCGCCGCCAATAAAGCGCATGAACTCAACGAAACGCATCAAGAAGGAACTGCGCAACAAACGATCCAGTTTTCTGGGCATCGAGACTGATGGCGATCTGGACGATATGGACAGTTATCTGGAGCTGACAGTTGCACCGCCGCCAGATATGGCGCAGTTGCTGCAGGAAGAAAGGCGTCTGGAGAAACAACTGTACATCAAGGCGGGTCTGTGTGACAGTTCAGATACAGGTAAGTGCGTGGGAAGAGAGTGGGGCGATAAACGTTCCCAAAGCAAATGAGCAAATTACTACCGGACTCTTATTGTTGTTGCCAAACAGACTGTGAGGTTAAGTATAAATAATCCGTTTAGTGTGCGACCCATGACAGTGTTTAACGGGGGGAGGGGAGATAAACAGCGCTCAACTATGTCATACCCTGCATTGACAAAGAGTTGATTCAACTTTTAAATGAATTGCTGAACAAAAACATGATGTCCTTTGGCAACGCCAAGGTATAACGTTGACAAGACTATGTCTGGCCACACTGTCTAGCAACACACAAAACCAATTAAACTTGTAGAAAAATGGGCAAACTAAAATAAATATATTTTGCTTAAAAGATTTATATTGCATTCTACTAGACAAAATACAAGAAATCGGCTTGTTTAGAAATTTATTCGTTTTAGGCCTAAAAATGATCTTAGGAATTTTCTTAAGAAGTTGGCAATTCCATAACTATAAGTTGGCAAGGCAGTTCCTTTAAAATTAAAAATGATAGGTGGCAACGCTGTTATTCCTTTTTGCTACGCAGACTTGTGGGGACGGAACAAATTCAATTGTTTTTCAAATGCAGAAAAGGCCTATTCAAATTTAAAACAAATTAAAATTTATATTAATAAAATGTAGAGTTATTATGTATCTTTTGTAACGTTGTTTAACCTGTTTGATCGTTAGCCAGAACAATTCTGAAGAGCAACTGTTATACAAGTGTTATAACTTATTTTAACAGCTGATTTCGTAGTGTTAGTTTACTAACGTTCTCTGTTTTGTCAGGTGACAGTCGCGACTCGGGCGTCTCGGAGAATCATTCGCGACAGAGCAGTGAGCATTACACAAACTCCTCGGAGGAGAACGACACACCATCGGAGGCAACACCCCCGCCAATGCCTCCACCACCAACACAAGTAATGGCGTCGTCGCAACTTAGCGAGGTAATCTATCAGAATGAAAAGCTACTGGCGGCGCAAACGCCATTGCTGCAGACCGTGAAGGGGAACTCGGCGGAGTCATGGACGGAGTCGGCAACTGCAGCAGCGGCTGCAACGCAATCGCTGAGCGAGGCGACTGCCACGGCCAATGCCAAGATGCTGTCCATTGAGGAAAAGATACGCGAACAGGGAGAAGTGTTGCGTGTGGAGCGCGAATTGTTGCAGTTTTCGGTAAGCTGAGCATTATAACCAACTAAACCAAAATTAACTAATCGATGACGTAATTACAGCAGGAGGAGTTGAAGCGACAGCGTGAGAATCTTTTGCTACGCGAAAATCTGGCTCGTCGGGAGCTGCAACATGGGGCAAAGATGCTCATGTCGAATAATCGGCGATCCCTGCAGGATCTGCATCATGGTCTGGGAATTGGCAATGGGATGTTATCTGCTTTTCAACCACCACAGCAACAGTTGCCACCACAACAACAGCAGCAGCAACAGATCTATGCGAATGTGCCACAACAGCAGCTGCAACAGCAGCAGAGGGCAATGCCACCAGCTCATGCTCTAACACAGTATCATTATCAGCAGCTGGACACGGACTATCGTAAGTCCATGTCGGACTTGAATGAGTTTTCGAAGCGTCTAATGCTGCCTGGTGCGCCACCAACGCCGCCCACAAAGCCTTTGCGTGCCATGCACCTAACCACCAATGGACATGGCCTGGAACCAGATTATGCTGTCAGTTCAAGGCAACGCACCACCCCCAGCAGCAGCGTCTATGGTGGCTCTCTGGTCAAGATTGCTGGTGCTCCAATGCCCGCAGTGCCCGCACCTCGTCTCACAGCGAATCTGGCAGCGTCCTATCATCATCAGTCTGCTCAGAATCTGAGCAACATGTCGCGCAACACGCTGCTAGCTCTAAGTGCCACGCCCAAACCAAAATATACCGATGGCTGGGTACAAGTTCAGCAACAGCAGCAACAACAACAGCAGCAACGCAATCTGATTAACGATGCCGCTTGGCTGCAGAAACGCAAATCCATGCCGGACTACAATGGAGCACTATACAACAATGGCCACGCCAATCACTGGCTGCTCCAGGAGGCCGAACACAGACGCCTGCTTGAACAGCAGCAACAACAGCAGCTTCAGCTTAACAGACGTTCCATGCCAGCAGCTCCATCCAATGGCAAACCTCTGCCGGATTCCATCATACAAACTCTCACAGAACGTGTGCAGAGCAAGGGAATTGGCGAACGCAAGCGGTGAGTACAACACCGCATCACACAAGCACCTTCATTATCAATTTTTTAAACGCTTTTCCTTAACAGTTTCGATGGCAATGGCAACTACAGTCAGCTGAATAGCAATGGCGTTGGCTTAAAACCGCTTAGCAACAACAGCAGCAACATGAATAACAACAGCAGTAGCAACAACAACAACAGCAGCAGCAACAACAACAACAACACAAACACTGCCAGCAATCAGGAAAAGGTGCTCAGCGTTAGTGGCAAAAAGAAATGCTCCCATTGCGGCGACGAATTAGGTAAACTTTGCTACTACGTTGGTTGTGAGTGTGGTTCTTCTTCTTTCTATTCAAACCTACTATTTGAAACCTCTAATGATTTATGATCTACATAACTCATTCATCGGCTTGCACTGCGACCATCAACAGCATCAGATAGTTAATCAAGTTGAAGACAATCACGACTATCACATTTCAAAATGGTTTTATAAACTATCACTATATTTATATTCATTGTATGAAGGAACCTATCCTTAGATCACTTTATTCCCTGAACCTCTGTTGTATCCCCTATATCTCACTCCTGTCTTTATCTTTTATATTCACATGTCTGTCACAGATTTGGGCTGCACCCACGACAATTGTCGGCGGGTGCACAAGGCGCTCAAATATATTGTTTGGGTCTAGGCCAAATAACTAGTACTTAACAAAAGACTTAAACCAAGACTTAACACTAAAAAGCAAAACAAATTAATTAACATTTAAATAATACTAAATTAAGCTGCATTTTAAGGCTGTCACCAAGGTACTTGAAAGCCCCCTTAAAAATATCGGTATTTTTAGAGGATTAACAATTTATTGACTTTTTGACATTGTTTTTCGCAGGACGCGGAGCTGCCATGATAATCGAATCATTGCTGCTGTTTTATCACATCAACTGCTTCAAATGTTGCGTCTGCCATGTGCAACTTGGCGATGGATTAAATGGAACCGATGTGCGTGTCCGGAATCATAAACTACATTGCCAGAACTGTTATTCCAGCGACGATGGCATCAAGTTTAGCTGCGTTTAAGTTCAGGACTCGGGATATTTACCTACATATATCATACTTACATACTGAATAGTTGTTGAAGTTAACTCGATTGTTGTTGTTGTACTAATACATAATACACATACATACATAGTTACATATGTTAAATGTTATAAAAATCAAAAACTAAAATCAAAGCAAAGTCAATATCAATATGAAATCGTTTCAGCTAAATGTTAATTATCATCGAATCAATACAACGTTCAATTCGCAATTTTTGCTAATTCAAATGGTAAATGTTTTCGATTCAGATTTTAAATTTTTATATAACATTATATATGGATATGTATATGTATATGTTAATGTATTTATACACATACGCGTATTTTAAAAGCCTAGCTCTCTTTCTCTAAATCTGATGTTTTTGCCAAGTCAAAGTCAAATTCTACATGGATATATCAATATACGATTATATATATCTATATACATATACTATATAAGATTTAATGTGTGTTGAAACCATATAAGACGATAAATTTCTATGAATGTTGTTGAATTTTTTGGAAATTGTATATTGCCTATAGACGTATATATGTATATTTATAAATATACTTCTTTGTTCGAGATACTTATATTGTATATTAATTATAAAAACAAATGCTGAATTGTCTATTAGCAGAAAAATATATAAACAGACACGATCACACACAGACACACACTCACTAACATATTTTTTATTCAAAAATGTTGTATTTATTTAACCAAATTTGTTGACTAACTTTAAAGACTTGCGACACGCCCAGATCCTATATATATCGTATGAAACCTTCACGACGTACCCAATGTACCTAAAAACTATATAGTACACAAACACATATACACACACCACCATACACTTGAATACATACATATATCTGCATAAAAGAAGAAGCAGCGATTTTAATTCTAATTGTCGTTATTATTTGTATAACATGATATAACATTTGTATTTAATATATTAAATATATGTATTTTCTTATTCTTATTTATTGTAATTAAGCATTAACGATTCAAACTTTAAATTCATTCAATTGGAATATTGTGTACCAATCTTAACATTAATCGGTATGTGAATCATATTATTATTTTCTGTATAAAGGCAGCTTGAATTTCGTTTAGTTTTAAATAAAGTACATGCATATTTCAACATACCTCTGGTTTATTTTTGGAAATGATCTGGGGCTAATAAAGACTTTGAAAGTGTCTTCAAATTTTATGATATCCTTATCATCCTGGTCCTCCGAATCCAAATATGTATACTCATAGATGATCTGATATATATGCTATGAATTAGCTTAAATAGCATTACTGGATATCCTGGTAATCACAATAACTGTCATACTTTTACCTTCTGTAAACCGTCTTAAAACAAAACAAAATCAACTTTCGTCGTGATCTGAGCACTTTATTACTTAGACGCATGAACGGTAAATACACAATACGTAAATTAAACTTTGCTCTTAAATCTGACTTAAAATCCGATAAATCAACCGAACACTCACTAAGCTGTGGGCAGGAATGTCAGTTTCTCGTTGAGCTGCAGCTGCGTCTTGATCAGTTGTGAGAGTGTGATGACCATCAGCAGGTCACGCACATTAGCGTTGAACATTTGGGTGAATTGTTCGTGGGACATGTGTGGCACTGAGTGAATAAGATCCAGCAGCTGGCGTCCAACAGCATTGTCTGGCGTCACTTTGTGTGCAATAACATCATCGACATATTTCAGTATGAGGTCCAACAGCGATTGCAGTTTTGTTGAAGCTTCAGAAATTTGAGCCAAATCCAGCATGGGAGGAACCGTCTTGGGACGATGGGCAGGTGATACGCCCACTGTCTTTTGCAAGAGTTTCAAGCCAAATGTCTCGGGCTCATAGCTGGTCAACTCCACGGGTATGGGGGTAAACATGCAGCCAGTCTTGCCGCCGGGCACGCCGAGCTGAATGCAAACATATGCGCGCAATCCCATGCGTCCGCCTTGCAGCGAAGTATCCACAGTTAAATGAACCGGATTGTTGCACTCACGGGCATAGTACTCGTGAATGACGGAACTGTGGTTCGTCACTTCGTTGCCAGTGGCCCACCAGCCGACAACGTTCTCGTTGGCATTGACCTTTCGGTTCAAATCGTACATGTCCAGGGCGTAGCTTAGCTCAGCTTCGACCTGATCGTCGTGCTCCTTGTGCGGCACACAGAAACAATTGGTAACCTCGACGACTCCCTTGTCGACCGAGCCCAGCAGTGTGCCGATGACGCGATGTGAGTCAGCATTCCGGCGTTCAAACGCGTCCACAACTTGGAACAACACCACGGGATGCACGCGCACGGTTAAATTTAGTGCCGACATTCTTAATTTCTTATACGAAATGTGCAAAAATTTATAAAATTTTAGCAATCGCCACGCTGGGTGAAAAGGGATGGTAGAAATCGTGCGATAACTAGTGGAGGTCGCTCGATTTTTCTAAGACTGCCAACGTGCGCGAAATTAAAGCACTGCCACTTGTTGAACGTTCTTATGTAACAGTTGCTCAACTGTTGAGTGGTACATCATTCAGCTTTAGACAGAGCGCACAAAACAGCGGGCATTTTCAAATTTCTTACAACCGAAGAATTTACGAATATTGTGCTATGAGATAGTGAAGAATAAAAACATTGCAATTGGTAATAAAAATAGTTTGCTTAGCAGTTTATTAAATCGTTTATTTATATTGAGACTTTTGCAATGTCAATGCATATGACACTTCGTGATGTTCAGCTTTCCCAGAACCAAATTAATTACTATTTTCAAATACTGGTACATAAAAACAAATTTAATTAAATAATAATTAAATATAATTGTATTTCTACGTGAGAAATGCCCCTTAAGTTTCGGGCACGATCGCTAACGTTCACACACAGCACGACTAATATTTATTGAAAATACGATCGGGTCCGAGTTTACTAATTAGTTTGATCTTTTTCTACCACACCTCGCATTTATGCACGGGATTCATTGGAGATCCTTCGGGGCAGCTAAACTCCTTGGCGAACTCCTGCATATTGCTTAGCGAGCCCAGGACCCGGAACTCTGAAGGCGAATGAACGCCAGTGGTGATCCTCATCTTAAGAGATTCCTTGCGGTATTTGGCACACCAGGTCTGAGCGGACGAGATAAAGAACATCTGCAGCGGTGTGTACTCCAGGCCCGGCAGCCTTGGCTCTGCTCCATTTTGCTCCACCCAGCGTTGGTAGGCGATGTAGGATTCCTTGACGCCACCATTATCCGCAATATTCTCTCCCTGCGTGTTAATACCGTTCAGCTGCAAACAAGATCGTGTTAATGACTTTGTTAATAGGACAAAGATCAGCGAACTTACATTCAAGCCTGTGGAACGTTCCGTGTAGTTGCCGTACTGATCAATGATGCACTGTGCCTTCTTGAGGTACGCCTTCTGAGTGTCCGGTTGCCACCAATCCCGCAGATTGCCCTTGACATCAAACTGACGACCCTGATCATCGAATCCGTGTGTGATTTCATGACCAATCACATAACCAATGGCTCCGAAATTCATGTACTTGGGACGCTGGGCGCTGAAGAAGTGACCCTGCAGAATGCCAGCTGGGAACTCTGTGGCAAATAAAAATACATCAATTCTGATACCACAAATATTTGTGTACTGGAGCTTACGAATGCTGTTCTCCAAGGATGAGTAGAAGGCATTGACGACAGCTGGACGAGCATGACGCACCCAGTCGGTTTTATTGACGGGCAAACGTAGCTTGTTGAAGGAATAGTCAGTGCCAAAGATGTTCATGGCCAGGAAGGACTCGAAATATTTGTCTGGATTGATCTCCAGCTTCTCATAGTATTTGGCAAGCTTCTCGTTGTCCAACATCTCATCGGGATATCCAATGTGGGTGGCCATGCTGTGAAGCTTCTCCTTGGCCTCCTTCTTGGTCTTATCGTCCATCCAGTTGACCTCGTCAAGGATATCGTTAAACACACTGCGTATATCGTTGACCATTTCCAAAGCCTGAGCCTTCGAGTTCTGATCGAAGTGTTTCCTCACATACAGCGAGCCAACGGATATGCCCAGGCTGATTTATAGACAGATATAATTAATTTTAATAATTGATTAATTTGTGAATTAATGTTTAGCATGTGATGTTGTTGTTGAGTGAATCGAAACAGTTTTTGTTGCAGTGGTGAAAGATACATGTACTATAAGATACATATATAGATTGAAGTCGTGGAAGAGTCGAGATATTTGACGTGAAAGTGGGAACATAAAATGAACAATTTAATGAGAATATTTTGCATAAATCGATTAATCAATTAATTAACATTCATAATTTCAGCAACAAAAATCGAATGTGAATATCATTAACGATATTTAAACATATATATTATCTATATCAATTGAATTAAGCAATGGGTCTCCTAGGAACGGTTTTTGCTAACACTAAAAGCTACTAGAAGCGAAACTCAAGGCAAGCAGTACAGTGAAGCGTTCTTATAACGAACTCGGCTCTACATAGTTCGTCATAGGCTGGCTCAACTGTGCATGAAAGTATAGCCGATGCTTTCTAATGCGGGTATGCTTGACTACCTGTTTTATGGGGTATCTCGTAGTCGTATACGTGATGTGATAACGATTTAATTTGTAGTGCCTGTTTAACATATGTGTGTGGTGGTGTGTGTGTGTGTGGGGGTATGTGTATGTCTGGGTGTGTGTGTGTGGGGGTGTATGTGTATGTCTGGGTGTGTGTGTGTGTGGGGCGGGTGTTTAAGTTATCTATGCCCTGTAGATGATTATAACATTTTGGATTGTATTTATCTGAAAATACCTATCGACATCTCCTTCAAGTTCCTCAAAGTCACTGCAAAATCACAAGGAAATCAATCAGAAAGAGGGATGTAAAGAAAGAAAGAAAGAAAGGTAAAAAGATACGAAAAGCAAGTAGAAAAGTTGAAGATTTGAGCCAAATCATCAGCTAAACAAATTCGAAACACAGTCTGCACTCCTGAAAGACAACCAGACACGCCTGGAACTAACTAACCTGCCAGCGGCGATATCGACACACTCCTTCCAGCGTGCCTCCTGTTCCTGGCGACCCGAGAGCGCCGTGGCATAGACCAGCTGTCGCTTGCGGAACTCCTCGCTAAGGAATCCAATGGAGAAGGCGTGAATGCGCCACATCATGTAGTTGGCAATGACTCGGTTGGGTGTCTTCTCCAGCAGCTTGCCCAGTTGCTCGAAGAACGTGGGCACCGTGAGATTGATAATCTCATCGTCCTCGACGTGGAGGCCAGTGGGCAGCAGGGCATTCATATACTCCTTCCACTGCACATAAGGATATGCAGCTTGCAGCTGCAGTGTGGTCCTTGGATTGAAGAGCTCCGAGGAGTTGCGTCGCTTCTCGTTGGGCAGGGAGATCTAAGCAAATTGAAATCGGGATTACAGACAATGCAGCTCGCTTTCCCAGTCCTCTCAAGCTTACGTTGGCCAAGGCCATTTCGAATTCCAGGGATTGAAGCAGCTGCTCCTTGGCC
The DNA here is from genome assembly GCA_018152125.1 of Drosophila dunni. Classification (NCBI taxonomy): domain Eukaryota; kingdom Metazoa; phylum Arthropoda; class Insecta; order Diptera; family Drosophilidae; genus Drosophila; species Drosophila dunni. Next base: position 15,771,970 of record JAECXC010001917.1, on the reverse strand, counting down.
TCATCCTTCTTGGCGCCAAACAGCACAGCAATGTCCACCATGTAGTCATAGTAAGCGCTAACCAGCGTCTCATTGAAGCCCTTCACCAGGTACTCCCGGCTGAGTGCCAAGGCGGATTGATCCAGCTGTGGAGGATTACAGTTAGAGACCTAGCTGGGAACAGGTCTAGGGGGAGGCACTTACATCCATGACACGCTTGGTGCTGTTCTGCAGATCGACACCAATTGAGAAATCAATAATGTAGTCCATGCTGAAGCCAGCAGCGCGGAATTTCTTGACCTGCTCCTGCCAGGTCCAAGTGTTGTCCGCATTCCACTTGTCGCCCTCGATCAGTGGCCAGCCGCCCAGCGATTTGGCGACCTTGGCAATTGGCGCCGGACCCAAAGACTCAATTATAGCTGCAAGTAAATTAAAATAAATTTAAAGCTCCCACGACGCGGGACTACTCGCACTCACTCTTGTTCATGCAGGCCCTGTAGAGCAGATTGGGTAGGCGGAAGTGCTTGGGTTCGGTCATAGGACGATCGGCTGTGATGATGTCCTTCAGCTGCTCCTGCAACTTGTCCGAGATGACGCTGAATGTGCTAATGGACACCTTGTCATCGGGAATGGTCTCCTCCTCCAGGTACGAGCCACAGGCGAACTCATAGAAATTGTCACACGGCTCCACCTCCGGCTTGAGCTTGCTGAGCACCTTGGAGGCGGTGTGAATGCACTCCTTGGTGAGACAGACCTGCTCTGCATCCGCTTTGCCCTTGCCATCTGTAGCCGCCGATACCTTGTTCATGTTGGTGCCATCGCTGTGCAGAGCTGTGGCTTGGGGTGGAGCCATCGGTGGCTCCGAGTCGCCACATGGCACTCCCTTGAGTCCATTGAACAGCCAAAGGCCAAAGCCGCCAGCAATGATCACAAGCGCCAAGGTGAACCCTATGATCAGGCCACGCTCCAGCTTGGTGCGTCGGTGCCAATAGTTGGGATTCCTGCAAGGAAAAGCAAAGGAAAAGCAGTGGGAAAATCCACACACGAGTTACAAAAAAGTCGCTCATAAATCTCAATTAGGCAATGGCGCCCACTGTGCAAAGGGGAGTGGTAAAAGGGGGTGTGGCAGGGGTGTAGGTAGGTGTAGTAAAAGTCATGTAAATTTCACTGCGCATCAACTTGTTTTCCATTTTTTGTCTTTTTGTCTTTTTCTTCGCTTTTTTCTGTTTGCTCTTTTCGCCTTCGCCCCGTCATTCATCCATAATCAATTCACTCTTTCTTTTTTGCTGCTTCTCCTTTTGGCCATCTCGTTTATCTTGTGTCGGCTCTTAACTTGTTTATCAACAGTGACCAAAACATCGACTACACTGCGCTACAAATGTCACATGAGCCTCATAAATCTACAGAGACTAGCAAATTAAAGTCTTTTATTTGACTTTAAAGATGCAGAAGTTGAAATTAATTTCATAAATTTAATCAAGAAAATATACTTAAGCCTTAAATTATTAGATTTTTATATAAAACATATGCATAAATATTTAAATATATTAGGCCTGGAACTAAAAACATTTTCTAGCCTGGAACTATAAACATTTTACTATGCATCACATATTTTTATGTATTTCTACTCTCAATTCTTTTCAATTCATCATATAGAAAAATAAATACATAAACTATCCAGTATTCTTCACATAAAGTACTTAGTTTACTTCAATTAAACTTAGCCAATAAAATGTTTAAGCCACAAAAATGATTTTAAATAAATTCCCCATAACTTTAACTTAAAAGTCAATTTTGAAGCTCTTCTTTTATATAGCATATAAAATGTCGTACTTAAGTAATCAAATTAAGCACTGTTCTGCTTATTAGATTAAATAGATTCTATCTAACTTTTAACAAATTAAATTAGTTAGACTGACATTTTTAAAAACTGCATTGACCTAATTAGTGGGTTGATAATAGAATGAATGAACAAAAGTGCAATTTGTTGGCCATGTAAGAGGTGATAAGTGTGAGTCTTATTAATATTGGAATACACGTGCGACAACTGAGTAAATAATTCATAATACCCAGTGTCGTGGCTGTATAAGGTTTGTTAAGGACTTGTAATAAATCAAAGGAATATGCGAGATTCGAAAGAACTTCTAGTAGGCCAGCTGTTTATGAATCTTAAAGCAGAAAAGTTAGTACAAGTGAAATGGAGATATTTTCAAAATATATTTTAATGTTTTTAAAATGCACACAGTATTTTAAAGCCTAGTGAACTCGTCTGCATTTTCCTACCATGCTTGTAATGAATTGAGGTTATTATACTCCTAGACATGAACTCGCTTTGACTTGTTTATGTCAACAACAAGTTCAACTACAGTCTCATAACTCCGGAAATGTGAGGCTTTAAAAAGGGGCTGCCAACTTGTCAATATTTCTAGGAAGTGGGCAGTTACCTAGATTACAAACCTTTTCAGACAATTTCTGATTACCAAACAATTTAAACGCTAAAACTCATGAACTTTAGCATTCGATTTAGGCAGTTAATAATTATAGTAAAATTGGTAGTCCCAAAATGTGGTCGAACCTGTAGTGGAAAACCTGTTGCACAGTGTAGTTAGTCGACTAATTGCCAACTTCCTTCCGATTAGCAAATGAGACGCGATTTGACAATTTTGCAAGAGTTGAGTTCGAGTTGTTGTCAAACACAAACAGATATTGATCGGCCGATTATATATATACAACAATGTATATATATTTATGTGGAAACTCGTAACATGTTGTGCACCAATTTACAAACGGTTTGAGCTTTAAGCCACTGAGCAAGGCAACAATTTTGACGCTGTGTGTGCTGCGATGTTGGTCAATATATATATATATCTATATATTTGTCTATATATTTGTTTGTTTTTTAAGCATTTCCGTGACCGCTTTTTGCACGCTTCAATTACTTTTGAAAATTATTAAATAATAATGATGAGCACTAAAGCCAAGAGTTATGAGCCCGAAATACACACACTTTTAATGTGCGATTAAGCTCGGCTCTATAAATATATTAATGACCGATTATATACATTATTTTGTATTTTTTGTATTGTGCCAAAGGGTCGTTATCGCATCTCGCTGGCCACGTTCTGCTATCAACCACATTGCGGGCCAAGTTTCATAGTGAGCGCCAAAGTTACAAACTTCAAAACAAAAACTTAATTTAGGGCTCAAATTCCGGTTTAAATCATTTCATTATTAACATTTTGTAGCTTGATTAAAACAGGAGAAGACTTTTGTCTAATTTTAGACTTGTGTCTCTCCGTCCTACTCTCTTTATCAGTCTACAAAAAAGTGTACAGAAATCAGCCGTTTTCCGCTGCCGTGTGGGCCTTGAAATGACGTCAACAAAGTGGCTGAGAGTGTGAGTCATCGCACTCTTCTTCTTGCTCTTCTCAGTTTTTAATTCCTTTTACTGTGGCTCAAAAACAAGTCAGTGAATTTCACCAGTTGTCGATAATTTTCTTCATAAAATAATTGAGTTTGTTTGAATTCTTTTGAGCCTACCACAAATTCATGCTCCAGCGAATTTAGCCACGCGCTTCAAGCTTTTCTCTAAAATGCTAAATAAAATCTAACTCACAATTTGTACACAAACTATTGAAGGCAATTATAGTGTTTAATGCGGCTGAACCCTTGGCTATTGTTAACTGAACAAATGGAACATGGTACGCCAATATAAACAACAACAACAAAAACATTAGCGAAAAAGTGAGCAATAAAACAAATGACAACCTCGACACAAAATATATATATACTATAAACATTCTATATACTATATATATATATCTGTATGTAGGTATAAAAACAAGAAAGAACAGTACAGTCGAGCACGCCCGACCGTATAATACTCTCTGCATTTTAATCCCGATATTATTATTAAAATCGGTATCAAGATATTACAATATCTAGTACTTGCATTAAAACACATTGAAAAGAGTATAACAAAAACAATCTAAACATTATCACACATACATCTGTTTGTATGTATGCGAATACACATACGTTTAAGAATATATGATGCATATATGTGTGTATGTGTGTATTCGGCGTGGCCAGCGACTGCGGCCAGAGCTGTCGCCACACAAGCAGCGAAAACGTTTCTGTCTCGCTTGCACTCATTAGTGATATTGCGTTCAATTATCAATATTGTAACGCTTCTAGTTTTCTTGTTTGTAGTCCGATTTTAATGCACCTTTCAGGAATAGTTTTATATAGTTAGCCTCTACTCGAATTATACAATTACAATGCTGTACTACATGAACAAATGCGTAAAAAATTCAGAATTATTTGTATGAATTGTGGGAAAAAGGGGCGTGGCAGTCCAAAATTTCAAATGCCAATGCATTTGCGCTGTCGCTAGGAACCTCCATACCAGAATTGGTGATCCTAGGTGCCATGGTTACTGAGATATTCGCCGAAAACACCGATTTTTTCCGAGGTGTGTCTAGTTTTTTGCTCATTGTGGGCGAATGGGGCGTGGCATCGAAAAAAAAAAAGATTCTTGTATTGACTGACTAAATATGTGATCGATTGACACCAAGCTCGAACTTGTAGCTCTTACCATCTCTGAAATCTGTTTGTTCATACGGACAGACGGACAGACGGACAGACGGACAGACAGACGGACAGACGGACAGACGGACAGACGGACATGGCTATATCGACTCGGCTTGTGATGCTGATCAAGAATATATATACTTTATGGGGTCTGCCACGCCTCCTTCTGCCTGTTACATACTTTTGCACAAACCCAATATACTCTTGCAGAGAGTATAATAAAGAATTTACAAAAATGCGATCGTAAATTTGCCACTTTTTTCACAGAGTCTGGAGGCACAAAGCAAACACATTCCAAGAAGACAGCTCCAATCTCGTGTCTCTATAAATTCATGACTAATAATTATAGATTATAAAACCTGTGAAGAAAAGCCATTTACATGTATTCCTTATCTTTAGTGAAGCATATTTGCCAGTTTCGTTTAATCAATTAGATTTACTGACACCGTCTTTTAAAACGGGATAATGTTCAAATCCATATAGCGTATACGCTGAGGTAGTTGAGTATAGTAAATAGTATTTCCGTAACACTCTATTCTAATGCTATATATAAATATTATAGTCAATACTCTAAATAAAGCAAACAACTTGAAGTTCTAATTGAAATTAAAATTATTATTTGTCTTAATGATTTGCGCTTTACTTTTTGTTGTTGTTTTGTTTTGTTTTTTAACTTAAAACACAATCGAACAAGTGCCGATTTCTATAATTAATGCCAGCAGTCCAAAACCAAGTTTGACTGCTTTTTTTTTAAGTTGTTGTTTTTAGGGACTCGAATGAAATGTGCATTATGCAAATTAGTTATTTTGCGCATATATCGTGGACCATTGTGCTTTAGCCAAGTTGAATGACTTGGCCGGAGATCACTGTACCGACGCATTTTTTGTATACCTAAATTAGTCAGATTTCAAGTTTATTTTGCAGTTGAATTTGTGTTTATACAACTCTTGAGTGGAATAATTATTGAATAAGCTGCTTGTTAATAGCTTATGCTGCAGTTTGCAGATACCCTGTAAACGAGAGGGGTTGTGTGCAGTTTTAGTGAATTTTAAGCTACTACAGGGAAGTATAACATGGAATTCTAGGGGTAACTATGCTAGAACATTAAGAATAGTTTAGTAATTTATCCATAGATAAACCATTCCCTTTAAGTAATAACTTCTAAATGAAATAAATACATCCCAAGTCTATTACAAATAAGTTCAATCAAAGCTCCAAGTTTTCTGTGCTAGTTCTGACCTCAACCTACTATATCTTGTTAAGTCAGCTACTTTATGCATACTTTGATTACATCTCGACGTATCTAAACGACTGATTTCGAACTTAATTGATACATTATCTATCAGTCTATTTAGTTAGACTCGTCAATCGAGCATCGGCATTTACGCACTGATTTACTCTGGATGTTACGCACATATGGCATACATGACTCGAGACTCATTATCAATCTTCGCATTTGCAATGCCGCAAATCGTGAGACTTTCGTCTTATCGGATACATGGAAACATTTGCCTCTGAGTTTACGCAATTGATTTCGTTTTGAATTGATTTAGCCATTATTATTGGCAATGCGTCGGCGACAGCTTCTTATCAGCGGCGTATCAGCTGTCGTTCAAGCCACAGCCAAGCTGTATCTCTATCTTGCAGATGTATCTGTGTAACGTACTTGTATCTGCAGCTGTGTGTGTGTTGAGGAGTGCGTGCATATTTGCTCGTATTTTATTCATAAATACAAATGTGTATGGCTCAGGTGCTGTTGTATCCTAGAAAACGTACCACAACACCCCCACCACCGCCTTCTCACTGAAAGGGGCGTGGCAATGGGCGCTTGTTTCAAGCTGTGCTTTTGTCTATGAGTTGCCCAATAAATGTGTCAAGTGCAGGCGGCGTTTTTTGCCATTGACGTGACACTTTACTGTCACCATCGTCATCGCCACACACACACACAAGCACAAGCACACACACACACACTTACATGTGTGTACGTGTGTGTGTGTTTGTGACGTTTGGCAACATTGCTTACTTTTTTGGGTTTGTGTTTGTTTATTTTATTTGATTATTTTTACACTAACCAAAGGTTTAACTAATTTTCTGCTTTAGTTTGTGTCTATATACGTTTCTGCTCTGTTGCTATATATAAACTGACTATGATTAAATTATGATTATCTCAAGGTATTAAAAACACACACAGTTGATTAAACAAACTAAATTGTTCTGACTTTAAATGTTTTATTAAGTTAATTATTATTTAAAACCGACTAAAAATAGTCGAGAATAAATAATTATTTTTTCAATAAACAAAAGTAAACCAAATTCAAGCTTTAATAATAAAATAAAAGGTTAAACAATGTTAGAGTATAAAACCGTCGGCTTTCAAATATTTCTTATTTTTATTTGTTTTTTATTTATTTCATTGTTACTGTTATTTATTATTTTAATATGATTTTGATCGCTTTTGGTGTCACTTGCCGTTGACTTTATTAATATGCAACGCATTGATTGACACAACACCCATCCCATTTATTATTATTTATTTCTTGGAGCACACACACACACACACAGAAGTGGTGTGCACACTTCCTGCATAACTAAAAGGTTTTTGTGTTAACCAAATGCGAATTTAATAGCAGCAGATACAATTGAAGCCAAGTTTGTGTTGTGTGTGTCAAAAGATTTGTTAATCACTAAATCTTAAAAAACACACTCATCTCTGTCTTTTGTATATGTAGCAAGCCATAAAGTGAGTGATTGAGAACTGCTTGGTAATGTTTGTGAGTCAATAAACTGGCTAGAAAGGGCTTAGAGGGGGGCATTAAGCAGGCCTAAACTGCTAGCTTGTTAAACCAAGCAGAGACTTTACTGCGTAGTAAAATGCAGTGGAAATCGCTTCAAGTAACAACTTATCTTTAGATATATGTATACATATTTAGGCACAACAATCGAAACACTCCGATTTCTAATGCTGTAATAGCAGACAAACAAAAAACCGCTAACAAAACAGTTTGAGGTCACACATGCATAATAAAGACGGTAATCATAAACTTTTCTGGCTTTTTGGGCAGATCAGGCAAAAGTAACAGATTCATTACGTCTGACAAAAATTGTAAAACTCCGAAAAGAAATAACTGATGGGCTCGTCCATCAAATCGAGTGGCCTTTGTAAGATTACGACTGACTTTCTCACTAGTCACTAAGATACAAAACAGTATGTACATGTATGTATATGTATATATAGCTATGTAGAGCCCGAAACCGAAATATAGCAGCGACAAATTGCTTTCCAAGTGTTAATTTGTGCCACAGACACAATTACCTAATACATTTTAATTACGCCCGACTTGGTACCGAGATACTACTCACGACTTACTACTACTCGGCTATAAGTCGAGAGAGACCTGCACACGAAATGAGTTGTGTTTAGTCTCTGATTGTTGCTTTAGATGTCATTTTTAATTGCTCGAAATATAAGAGCTGTCATATCATTTAAGCAACTGCGTGTGCGCTTATTAAAAATCCGGAATGCACTTGCGACGCATATTCCCAAAAAAAAAAGAAATAAGAGATAAGAAAAGATTCATGTTTCACTCTAAACAATCATGCCATTCAAAAGGCGCTTCGATATTTAGCACCTTTTGAATGGGCAGGTATCAATTCAAATTCATTAACTTGAATAATAAACGGTTTTATATGCCATGAACACCTTATAGGCACTACACGAACTAGAGTTAACATTAGTTAAGTTAGTTCTTAAACTGAGCAACTAACTTGCTTTGTGGACAGTGTTGCCAATTTAGCTTTTTTTCGACACTTAAATCGAACTTTGTTTTATGATTTCAAGGGCAAAGAATATTTTCGAAAATCTATTCGATTAATTAGTTAATAAAGCCTCTTGTCAGTTTTTTATTTCATGCCATTGATTTGAGTTTTTCCTGTGTTTTTTAATGAAATTTTCGGAAGGGTTTGTTCTATAGAAATATTAATTGATAACTACACGTAGTGCATGAGTTCTTACCCGAAGAAAATAAATTATCTACTAGCGAACTAATTTTGAATAACAACAGAAACTACAAATCGCCGAAGACCTTTCTTAGCGGCTTTTGGTTTCACACCTTACTTTTAGGCCCACACTTGAGCATCACATAAGTCAGATCCCATAAGCCGTTCTTCAATAGTTTCTCTAGACTTTAAACCGTTTCCCTCGTTCGTTTCATAGTCAATAACTCCCAGCCACTTTGTTGCCACTTTTGTTAGTTTAGGCATTTATAATGTAACGTTGGCCGTGGTTGGCTTAAAATTGGATTAAATTTCTTTAACTTTCACTCACAATTTCCGCCTGAATGTGTTGCCAACGCTGTCATTTTATTTAATTTATTTTTTATTGAACTTGGCCCTAAGTCGAGTGCACCTCGTTGCGCTCGTTATGGCCGGGCTCTGAAATGCGTTTACGAACAGGACGCTTGCAATTTGCAAACAGGAAGAAATCAGCGACAATGCAATTGTCCCTGCTGCCTTTTAGGGGGCTTAGGGGGGCCGGTGGGCGTGGCAGGAAGCTGCGGCCGAGGGAAATGGCAGGAAAAGCAAACTTCCGTTGTCTTTGCCAATGAAAAACAAAAAGAAAATAAAAGAAAAACTGCAGCGACTGTTGCAGTGCAGCACTAGCACATAAATAACGGCAATAGTTTCAAAAATTAAGCAAAATAAAGTCAAATAAAGTGAAATAAAATAAAATAGCTAAAAAGTGGGAGAAGCCAAGGTTGTCTCATATATCAAAATGCCTCAACGGGTTTTACATTGAATATTACGAGGTGTGTTTTGAATGCTAACGAAATGGAAATATTTTGTTAAATTTATTTTGATTTTTTTATTTTTTATTTTTTTGGGTGGCTGCCCATTTGTGAAGGCAGCAATATTGGCAATTATTGGACGACACGCATACGATTAACAATCAGCCAATGGCAAGGCAATCGATTAAACCGATTAAATATGCAATCGGCATTTGGAGTCAACGGCGAAATTTTGAAGTTTATCACAGAGTGACCTCAAAAACAGCAAACAGCACACACAACATAAATATATGGCAGCTATAATATGTGGGAAAAGTGAGAAGAAGCTGGTGCAGAGGGAGGCAAACAGGCAAGTCGACTAAAGAATACCCTGTACTTGTTTTAAGTATCAGTAGAGGCTCGTATAAATAATTTTGTGAGACTTCTTTCTAGTTTTTTCATTGATTACAGGGTCTAAAACATAACGAAATTAATTAATCAAAGTAAGAAGAAGTTGTTAGGAAAGGGGGAACAGGCAAGTCGACTAAGCAATACCCTGTACTTGTTTAAAGTATAAGTAGAGGCTCCTATAAGTAATTTCTGGAGGCCCCTCTCTAGTTTTTTCATTGAGTACAGTGCCAAAAATAATACACAACTATTTCTAAGCCTTCTTTTCCAACTTTAAACTATTTACAAACATTTCAAGTCACTAAGGAACTTTAAGTTGCCATAAAAACGGTATGTAGACCCTAACCATTTAACGGCTAAAAGCAGCTAAACAAAAAAGTGACTTTTCTGGACCATAACTCATTTTAAAGTTTTACTAAACGATTTGCAAACACAATTTACTAATTCATCACAAAATGCGATAAAAATTCATTGAACTGACACTAATCGATATTAGTTTAGTTTTGCTGTTGAAATTCATGAAGTGGTTGAGAAATTTTGAATTAACTTATCACCAAAGGTTTCAAATTTATATTTAGAAATTGATTTAGAAAACATAAAGAATAACAGTTAATATTAAACAAGTTTCCTTCAATGGCTTAATTAACATTATGTGAAATTTGAACAAATTAAACCAACACTGTCATACTAGACTTTCTACTGGTTTGTGCCGAGATCAAATCGCTGTTATATAAGCAACTGGTCTCAGGCGTGCCCCAAAGAATGCTCAGATGGCACGTAGTACAGTGTTCTGTGCTTAAATGGGCATGGGGGTTAGACAAATATTTATTTTCTACTTTATCTCACTGCAATTAATAAGTTTCAAAGCAGACGTCGAGTTCAATGAGGTGATTTCGAAATGTTTGAACAACCGTTGAGGAATTTTGAAAACCTTTGCTGACCTTACCTTTGCCTAGTACCCGTTGGAAAGCTTTCCCGAAAGATACCCGCAAAGATTTTCAGCTAACCTGGAGCGTGACCGTTTAAACAATTTTCTTGTAGGTCACGTAGAAATCTTAACGCTTCCCGGTTCAAGTAATTCCTTAAGAATCCTCTTGTCAGCCAAAACCTCTTTAAACAACAAAACGTAATTGTCTTGAATTACGGGCATCTGAAAACTGAAATTGAGTCGGGCTTTGACATCATCAATCAGTTGGCTGTGACAAATGCACCGCATTATCTACACTCGTTCTGGATTTTATGATGTGTGGAGTGAGCAATAATGATCTTGAAACCAAAATCTCAAAGCCCAAACCCAAAAAAAAAAAAGATGTCAAAGACCGGCAACAAGTGTTACGTGAGTTACACGCTCCAGCATTTCATAAAATTGCTAAATAATTTCTTGATGGTCTGATTGGCAGTGATTCACCTGTTTTGGCCATAAGGAAGCGCTGCACCTGCACAATGAACAACCTGTTTTTATTTTGACTTATATTGGTCTTAGGAACTTTTATTGAATTCGCTAATCATGTGTAATTGTTGAAATGTTTGTGATACGACTCATCTACTTAAATCGTAATTGATAGATGATTAAACAGAGTACTTAAGCATCGTACTTGTCTACACATTAATCAAACCAATAACGTGATTAATTTTTAAATACAAATTTCTTGGCTAACAAAAAGCATCTCAGTTCTTTTTGTTTGCAATTTCTTTGTTTATGTCTGTGAGATCAGGCCATAAGTTGTGTATATGCTGCAGGTGCGTAAAATTCTAGAGTGAATGGGTAGACAATAGTATTTTTAAATATATATACTTGGTATTTACACACACTTATATGGAGATGAGTTTACTGTGCAATATGCTCTTTTTTAGGCCTTGGGGTGTGGCAACCACAAGCTTCACCTTCGGCCAAAAAAGAAAAACAATAAAAAAAACAGAAAATCAGAAAACGCTAAGAAAACGCAGTCGCATGGCCAAATGACTGACCATAATTGGAGTTGCAGTTGCTGCTTCTGACCACTTTAAGGTCTGCGTGCATTTAATTATGCAATTTGAGCAAATAACTAACTGCAACCGCAACAACAACAACAACAGTAGTCACAACAAAAACAACTAATTTACAAAAACAACAAAAATAACAGAAACAAACAAACATAAAGCCAAAGACTTAAAAATTTCTGTTCTTAGCGGATTTCTTGTTCATTTAGTTGACCTAAATACCGGTCTGAACAAAAAAAATACAGTAGTAGAAAGGCTGCGATGGGGCGCAGCGACTCTAGAAGGCCCTGTAGTTATGCGAGGCTTTTCTTACTGCTTTTATACAAATCATTTACATATCCGACCATATTTTTATTTACTTTGTAAAAGTAAAGAATTTGAGTTCTTCAACAAACTTAATGTACCTTTTTGTTTCCTTAAAGTACAGGGTCGGCAACAGATACCAATAAAATACACACTCAGTTTTAGAATTAGTCAACGCTGCACAAAAAAACCGGTAAGATGATGCCATATACAGGCTAATACCACTGATACCAGTAACGCCCATAGGTGTGATATTTCATTTTTTGGGGGTCCACAAAGGCTCTCATTGTGCGATTACCGTAAGAAAGCCAACATAAGCTAAAGTGTGTTAAAAGAATTCGAAGAAGAATTTCAAATCTTAATTGTGGACATTAGAAATTCACAAAGGGACTGAATAGAAATCAAGTAAAACAAGATTTTTCAAAAACCTAGCTTTTTCTCGCAGTGTATTGTATAAATAATGCAGTTGTCTGCCAATAAATAAGTCATAAGAACTATAATTTAAAAACTGTTATAGCAATTGCTAACTACTCAAAGTGCATTATTAAAAAATATGAAAAAAGGCGATTATATAACCTCCGTTCTATATAAATATGCACTGTAAAGTACAACTAGTTACTAATAACTATAAATAAAACTACATCTAAAACTAAAGTTTCAATTAAACAATTGGAAAAAAGCTCATGTGAATATTTAGCTAGCCTTTAATCATAAACAATTAGAGAAAATTAATAAAAATACCTGAGAACTTGGATTCATGCAGCTGAAAACAAACAAAAAACGCTGATTTCCGACAAGATAAAGCATATATAGAGTAAATATATGTATTAATTAATGGTGCCATAAACAATTGTGTTTATTCTATGCAATTATTTTTTATATATATTTACGCATCGAATCACAATGGCTATTAAGAAACTAAACAATAGAAACAATTGAATTAATGAAAGAAATAAGATCTTATGTTTTTATACAACATTTTGAGTTCTCGGAAATATTTAATTTAATTTGTTCAACCCGTTTTCGCCGCAATTGATAATCAAACTTTAATAAATAATCCAAATATTCGAACTCTGAATTTAACCAATCTTAGTCCGAGACCAGTTTCTTTATGTCTTGCTATTTAAAAATCCAAACAACAAAAGCAAAAAACATATCAAACACCCGGAACGTGTTTTTAATAAACATGCGCAACTTTCTTTTTTTTCTTTTAATTTTTTTTTTTCAGGTGCCAACAAAAATTAACAAAATCGTATGTGAATGTGGTGTCAGTCGGGTAAGGAAACTGGCTTGCAGCAAAAGTAAAGAAAATGCAGCAGTTCAATATTTACTAACATAAGTTCGTGTGTATGTTATGTTTGTTTGAATGTATTGTAGGACAGTGTTAGTGTTAGGGGGTGGGCGGCGTATGTTAGAGAAGACAACAGCAACAACTTACTTAATTACTGTCTGCATCTTAACCGTTTTTTACGATATTGACTTAAATGTCCGGTAAAATTGGTTGTTGCTTTTTAGTTTGTTGTTAATATTAGCGACACGCTGCGTAGCTGTTGGAGATATAAATTATTTTTTTTAAATTTCAATTTAGTTAAAACTTTATGGTTAATAGCAAGTGGTGTACAATAATGCCACAAATAATTACAACAATCAACACACAATGACACAACTCTTTGATTTCAAATTTAACAGCCAATAAATATTATTATAATATACGCACTGAACGTTGCTTTTAACTCAACCACGGATGACGAACTACTGAGTTGCAAAACCCAACGGCGCAATCGTATATAAAATATATTTTAGAACAGACCGAGAGCTCGGTTTCGGACCGGCTCAACGTCGGATGCGCGAACACATACAACAACAAAACTTAACATAATGTTACAATTAAAATATTATTAACAGCGCAATCGATATCTATCGAATTGGAATGTTTAAAATTATGAGGACAAATAGTTGTTTTTAAGTAGTTAATGGCAATTTTGAACCAACTCTACGCCTGTAAATAAACTTTAAATGTACGAATCTAAAAAATTATTAAAATTTTTTTGAACCGCGCTGTTGGCCGATAACTTTGTGTCAATCGTATATCGTTCTTGCAAAGGCGCGCTGTTATGCCCCTGTAATTTGCAGAGCGAGCTGGTTTAATTGAGTTTGTTCGCTCAATTGAACTTGAGTCAGTCCAACTAGTTCCAATCGTTTTGCTACAACTAAAATCCACGCGACCGTCGTACGAATTAGTTGAAATTAAAGGATTTTAAAGTTTTTAATTAGTTAATAGGCATAATGAGAAATTTCTAGAGCAGTTGTAAGTAAAGGCGAGCACGAAGAGACCATTTATTGAGCGCGAAGCACACGACCCGCTTTTCACTTGCAGCCGTGCTTGTTTGCATGTGTGTGTGTATTTTCTGCAATCCATTTAAGCGAGTGGATTTTTGCAAAGCATCTACTTAAATTGATTTTTTGGGAATTTGTTGAATCATTGCTCGTATTCTCTAGTCTGTTTAAAGTAGTTTGTTGAATAAATTTGTTTTCGACTACAAATCGTAGCAGTCTGCATCGAAAGCAATAAAAAATGAACTAGTTCAGCAATTTTAATATCAATTCTGTACTTTAGAAATTTTACTGCAACAAACAACAAAAGAAGCGAAGCAATAACCATAACAAGAAGGGTATTCAATTCATTGGAAAGCTATGGACTTATCCCAGCCACCTCCACAATTATTAACGGCGCCATCGGCGCTGGCCACAAACTTCACATCAATGCCGCCGCCCTCAATGGGCGGCCAACACTACAGACACTACCACCCGCATCATGGAGCTAACAAACAGGGCTACAATCACTTTAAGCCCTTCATGCCAGGCGGCTTCCAACGACCGTTTGGCATGTCCCAGGACGACTTCGATGGCAAAAGACTACGCAAGAGCGTCATGCGAAAGACTGTTGACTACAATGCATCAATTATTAAGGCGCTTGAGGTGACTAGTGCAGAGAAAGTGTATACTCTCATAGTCTAATAATTTACTTTCAATTCTTAGGCACGCCTGTGGCAACGCGATTATAGGGATCGTCTGGCAGTGCAGCCGGATAGCATTTATGTGCCACAGATGCTGCCACCATCCAGTTACCTGGACAATCCAGCTAATGCGATAACGACGCGATTCGTCAAAACGGCCACAAACAAAATGCGTTGCCCGATCTTTACGCTGGCGTGGACACCGGAGGGCAGACGATTGGTTACCGGTGCCAGTTCGGGAGAATTTACACTTTGGAATGGACTTACCTTTAATTTTGAGACAATTCTGCAGGTGAGTCACAGTCATTTAGCACCTGAATTGTAGTAAATACTCATCTCTGGTTGTTAAGGCGCACGATATATCCGTGCGTACGATGGTCTGGTCGCACAACGACAGCTGGATGGTAACCGGAGATCACGGAGGATACGTAAAGTACTGGCAATCGAACATGAACAACGTGAAGATGTATCAGGCGCACAAGGAGGCGATTAGGGGAATAAGGTATTGCTTAATGATTGTAATTGTCAATTGTATTTACCATTTCGCAGCCGACGTTGCCGATGTTGCAAGCATGTGGCCAAAGCCGAACCACCCAAGTTTAGATCGTTTACAGTTGCGCAGTTTAGCAGGCAAATCTCTTAACGTACTCCACGAGTTGCTCGTTCTCGCCATCGCCTGGGCTACACACCTGAGATTAGCCAGTTTAGTTCTTCTTACATTCGTCTTGAATTCGTTTCCAATTTTATTTCTCGGGGGCTGTTGCAATTAAAACAATAAAGCCGTCACTTGAGCAACAAGCCAGGTCTCTCATAGTTAGACAGTTTAGTACTTCATAAAGTTCTATTAGGCCAAGACTTTAAGTTAATCAAAACAAACGAAAGCCATTCTATGAATGGAGTAACTACTGTGATCCCTTTTAGCCTTAAACTTATACAAAAATAAAAAGACTGTGAATCCAAAGAATAAAAGCAATCAACACATCAATTCAAATTAAAATAAATACTTTTCTGAATTTTTGTCACACAAGATAAACAAAATACAATAAAGGCAAACTAACACGAAAACAAATTATAGAAAAAAAAAAACATTTTTATTTTTGCGTCAACGCAACATCAACAAAAACATTAATAAAAATGCTAAATGCAACATTTTGTATGCTCAAATTCGGGGGTTCGAGTGTTTTCTTTGCTGCCAGCTGCAACTGAGAGGGAAGCGAGGGACGTGAGTAAAGTTCATAATACCATAACACAAGCGGATTTGTTGTAAAAGCCTCAAGAAATCAAAACCCAAAAGAGATGGATATTAGCCTCCAGTTTTCTATCCTAAATAAAAGTATATTAATAGCTAAAGCGTCTTAAAGAAACTGAACGAACTCATGTTCGGTATTTTTAAATTTGTTAATATATTTAAAATAAAAATATAAAATAACGAGTTAGTAATATTTTAACAATTACATGGTTACATGCATAATTGTATTTTTAATTGATTTGTTGAACTACATTTAAAAATCAATTTATGTTTAACATTTCCTTGAGAAGCATCAATTTGCCACAACTTTAATCATTAATTCTAGTACGATCTTAAGAACATAGTAGTTGCTTCCCTCAGGAATACACTATCCTACACTCATGCGTATATATATATTTTATGCATGTGGTTCTGTTTTTTATTTATATAAACTGGTTGTCTCTTCGATTCCGACTCCATCGCAATGTCCAATTCACAGTTTTAGTCCAACGGACAGCAAATTTGTCAGCGGCAGCGACGATGGAACTCTGCGCATCTGGGACTTCATGCGGTGTCAGGAGGAGCGTGTGCTGCGTGGTAAGTACACAAACTAAGACGATCCAACCATATACCAGACTATAATTAACTACTTCATCTTTAGGACATGGTGCGGATGTCAAGTGCGTGCATTGGCATCCACAGAAGGCGATGATTGTCAGCGGCAGCAAGGATAATCAGCAGCCCATTAAGATCTGGGATCCCAAGAGTGGCATTGCGCTCGCCACGCTGTAAGTCCAGTCTGTTTTTAATTCAGTGAGTTTTTTCTCTAATTGAGTGTTTTGAATATTTACAGTCACGCCCACAAGTCAACGGTCATGGATCTCAAGTGGAACGACAATGGAAATTGGTTAGTTACAGCATCCAGGGATCATCTTTTGAAGCTCTTCGACATTCGCAATCTACGTGAGGAAGTTCAAGTCTTTCGCGGTCACAAAAAGGAAGCCAGTTCCGTCTCCTGGCATCCTGTGCATGAGGGTCTCTTCTGTTCCGGTGGCTCCGATGGCTCCATACTCTTTTGGAACGTGGGGTGCGTTAGAAACTTTTTACTTTACTTAAATAACATTTACCTAATCCTCTTGCTCCACTTTGCAGCACGGATAAGGAGATTGGTGGCGTGGAGACCGCACACGATAGCATCGTGTGGACACTCGCCTGGCATCCGCTGGGCCACATTCTGTGCTCTGGCTCCAACGATCACACCATCAAATTCTGGACACGCAATAGGCCTGGAGATCTTATGCGTGACAAGTACAATTTGAACACTCTGCCCGCTAGTTTAGCTGCCCTGGACGAGTGTGAATACGGTGAGTGGACCTGGAGAGAGTTAATTTAATGGTACTTACCCTGGCTTTCAACACTTTCAGATGACGCGGTTATTCCTGGCATGGGACCCGAAGATAAGGTTGAGTTTACAGAGAGCTTGACAGCCGACAAGGGCTTTATTCCAGGCTTGGATCTGGATGCAGGCAGTAGGTCGGCTAACGACCGAGATCGGGAAAAGAAGGTACCCTACAGTAAGCCCATTCCACGTAACTTTCAAGTACAATGGGCAGGTCCACGACGAGCGGATGATCCCAGTGTGCTTAGCATTCACGATGAGTTGGCTGCGCGTGAGTCAAAGGATTCAAGCAACGGACTCAGTCATCAGCAGATCAGCGAGAACACGCTCGAGGGCATCCTGGCCAGCGGCATGCTCAATGGCCTTGATCCTCAGACAATTGTTGGCGTATTCGTCTATGGACGCTTCGTTCGTGTGCATCCAGATTCTCGTCTGATGGCCGCCATACGCCAGGGCTCCGAGTACCTGAACAAGTACATCGATGCCGGCAAATTGGAGGAGTTACGCGATGTGGTGCCAATGCGGGAGCGGGAACGTTCACGATCGCTCTCGCCCACGCTGGAAGCAGCTCAGGCACGGGGCGAGGTGTCGCCACCGCTCAAGAAGTCACGATTCGAGCCGAGGCAGCACAATGCCCAGCTGGTGTGTGTGCGAGAGCTACTGCTGCTGAAGAAGCCCTTCCTGCCGTCCCTGTTGACCGTCAAGGCGCAACAGCCGAAAACGGAGTTTATTGATGACTCATCGAGTTACGGCGGTGGCTCACCCATGGATCAGGCATCGCGTGAAGATACGAGTAGGCCAAATCCCTGGGCTTCCAATGCACCGTGGTCCAACTATGGCAATGGCAACGGTAATGGAAATGGAAACCCCGGTGGCCCTTCCAATCAAAACGGTTATGGAAACAATGGAAGCAGCAACGATAACTTTAACGACCGAGACCGTGATCAGTTCCAAAAGAACAGCAACAACAGTGGACAGCAAAGGCGAAGGCGAGGCAACAATGGTAGCTCTGGTGGTGGTGGTGGAGGAGGCGGCGGCAGTGGTGGTGGTGGTGGACGTAGCCGAGGACGCAACAACAACAGACGTTTCTAGTCTATTAAGTTGCCTGCACACACCAAACCAATAAAAACACACACATTCTAAACGCTCGTTTTGCAATCATGCTAAAGTTGAATCAATTATGTATTTAGTGTGGCAAAGTCTGCTCCATTTTTAACTAAAATCAATTTATATTATTACCTTAGAAATACTGTACTCCTAATCACTACTGATTGTAAATTGTAGCTTCCGTTTGTTATTATTTTTAACCGGCTACTAACGATAACATCAAATCGATTTTAATAGAGCAATTATCGACCTGCCGCCACATCTTACCGGAATCTAACGGATAACGGATAATTGGAAGCGAGCTAAACGACCGAAGAAAAAACATTTTAAATTATTATTGCATTAAGTTTATACCAAAATGATTTATTTAAAATTGTATCAACTATGTGTGGGTCAAATTAATTTTGCTAAGCGGCTAGAGAATTGCGACGACTACTCCTATTGCTGCTACTGTGTCTCTTATCGTTATCCCGCGCATCACTCGATTTGACACTTCCATCCGATGCCCGTTTGGCATCATCAACGCCGTCAGCATCCATTTGCATGTGGCCATCGTGTAGGTTATTCGTGTTCGGTCTTTGATGTCGGAAGTTCTGTTTGATTTCACGTACTTCCTCGCGCATCCGATCCTTTGTGTGCTGCTCCACTGTGCGTTGAATTTTCTCGGCTGAGGCCACCAACTTGTCGGTCTCCAAGACGATGCGCTTGGAGGAATTGCTGCGACTGCGACTACGGCTACGACTGCGCCGGTCGCGTCGCGAGTTGGAGCGCTTAGAGCGCGTGCAGGAACGCGAGCGAGAATAGCTGATCGAACGAGAGCGACGTGTTGAGGCCAATTTACGGTTTCTTCTCTGCGCCGGAGTTTTGCTGCGACTGCGTGAATGTGAGCGACTGCGGCTGTGGCTGCGTCTAGGTAAAGAAAAAAATCATTATTAGATTAGTTTGTGTGCTCAGTTTGATGCCTCACCTGGACCTTGATGAATAGGACGACTTGCGGTAGTTTGAACGACTGCGACTTCGGCTGTGACTTTTGCTGCGTGAACGTGATCGGGAACGCGAACGCCTGGAACGACAAATTAGACTACATATGAATTGCCATAGAAGATCATGATCCGTTGTTGTCTCTGGAAACTCACCGTCTTCCACGCGAGCGGCTACGACTGCGAGAGTAGGAGCTGGAGCGTGAGCGATTTCTGAAAGAAGGTTTTATCTTAGTCAGGGTATTCTAGAGGGGACGAAATGAGCACTTACCTGCCACGTGATGACTTATGGTAGTAACCATCGCCATCATCGTCGCCATCGTAGTGCTTGGGATTGTAGTAGGACGAAGAGTGTCCATCGTAGCCGCTTCGACCACCCCGCATGCCACGTCCTCTACCCCTTCCACGTGGACGCGGTGCAAAGCCGCGATAGTTGGCGGATACAGGGAATGGCGGTGGACCTGGTGCCCGGTAAAGTGCAGCTCCAGGAAACACTGGTGGCATGCCATAGCCAAACATGGACAAGGACTGCATCCACTCGCTAGCAGCTTCAGCACTGTAGGTACCAGCTGCGCCCGGCACTGCCGCTCCAGCGGCCAAAGCAGCCGTCACAGCTTTGAAGGGATTTAGGACTGCATCTGCACTGGCTTTCACCGACTGAGCAGCTTCAGTTGCTGGTGCGTTAGAGTCAGTTATGTTGCCATTCAGTTTGTGCTTCTTGTTGGATGTAGACAGTGTGTCTTCCTCTTCGCTGCTGCCCGCGATGGCTCCACTCTTCTTGGACTTGCTCTTGAGCAGACCCATTAGAGGCGTATTGCTCTTGATGTCCTGGACAATCTTACGCTGATCACAGACCAGTTTCTCGGTGGCTGATTTATACTTTTCCACCAAACGACCACGTTGCAAATCCTTGGCTTCATCATGATGGACACGATGGGATTTCCCCTTCTGCTTCAGCTGCACAAATCACAAAAAATCTTGTAAAATTCAGAAACTTAAGGATTTAGGAGCCTCTGCTCACCTGTATGCGCTGGAAGACCTGCTCCAGGATGCGTATGCTCTCCAGCTTACGTTGAGCGATCATCAGTTTGCGCTCCTCGAGGCGAATCTTCTGCGAGATCTCCACCTGACCACGCTCCTGTATCTTTTTCAGATGCTTTTCTTTGCGCTTCTCCTCGCGCTCTCGTTGCTTCTCCAACTCGGCCAATTTCAATTGTTCCTGCTTTTCCCTGCAAATTTTTGGTGCAATTTTTTTGCAAGTTTGTTTTTGTTGATTTTGTTTTTTAATTTAGGATTTTGCTATAAAATTTTGTTAACCGCTTTGTCTAAAAGAGTCGGGAAACTGTTAACTCGACACATTTGACTCGCAGAGTCCAATATTAAAGGTTTTAAGAAGCAATCTAGACGGGAAATTGGTATTAGTTGAGCAGGTAATGAAATCGAGGTGGATTTGTCTATTTAAATAGAAACTTAAAGCTCTTTGCCCGCTAATATCAGGGAAGACTATTCCTTTAACAGTTACGTAGAATACTGATCAATCAAGAGATTACAACATTTTGCTATTGCTTTCTATCCTTTTCGAAACCCAATTTGGCTTAAATTCTGCACGGACAACGCTAATCCTGCTCTCAATCGAATCCCTTCTCCCAATCCACTTTACTTTTAGCCTCGTCTGGGCTTAAATCGATTTCATTGCCTGCTCTTCTGGGTTTTGGCATGAAATCCAAGAGCAAACCTTTCGCGTTCCAGCTGCTCGGCTTGCTTCTTCTTCTCCCGCTCGCGGTCCTCGTCCTCTGCTTGTGCTTTGGCAATACAGCGCTTTCTCATGCGTTCACGCCGCTGCAGGTGGGAGTCGCTCAGATGTTTCAGCTTGTCAAAATTGACGGTTATGTTGATGGCCTGCGTCTTGTCCACAAACTTGCGCACCAGTTTGGTGCTTCTAAACTCGTCCATGGCACGCACAAAGCTTGAGTATTCCTCGAATTGTACATAGCTGGTGGGGATAATTAGAACTCAATTAGCTACAGTGGACACTCGCTGAAGTGATCTTATACTTACGCCTCGAAGAGCACATCCTGTTCGAAGCTAAAGGTGCGCATTCCACTGATCTCCGGCTGCATGCTCTTGCGATACGGATCACAAATGGGTATATCAACTGCACGCACACGTCCAAACTTCTCAAAGATGCGCTTGAAGATGCTTTCGCTGGGCTTCACCTGATCCTCGTGCTCGGCATGTCGTGGACAGAACCAGCGTATAGGCAAGTGGGTCATGTGTATGGTATCAGGACGTTCGCCCGCCTTCATCTCATCCATGTTGCGTGCATCGCGAAAGTACGAGTCCCAGTCGTGACGTGTGGGAAACTCATCCTTGGATTCCGTGCAGCGCACACGAAAGGCTTCAGTGAATCCAGACAGACGCAGTGAGACGCCGTCGAGACGTTCAACGGCTAAACGAAGACGTTTTCGCTCGTCCAACTCAGCCTCGAAGCGTATGTAGTTCACGGTGCTCTTGGAGACCTGGAGACCACAATGTATATGGATAAATAAAGAGTGGATTTATTTTTGCACTTGTTTACTCACTTTGAGCACCAGAAACTTATCCGGCTTGAGTTCGGCACTGAGTTTGTCCATTATCTCCAGATTTGATACGGATTTGCCCGTTTTGATTTTTTCAGGCAATGCAACTGAAATTTGCATTTTGGCCAACGGCTTGAGATACAAGCTGTGAGGCAAGTAGAGGGGCTTGCAATCTGCCACATTTTCTATAGTCTGAATGTTGATCATGTTTGTTTTTGTTGGAGTTTTTATATATGGTTTTTTTGGTACGTGTGATTTTAGTTGTTGTAATAGAATACAATGCAATTAAGTTAGGGTAAAATACGGATAGTAAAATGTATAAAAAAAAAAATATAAGTTAATAACTATTTACATCTAAGCTTAAAGATTCTCAACAATTGTACAAATATGCGGGTGTATGTGTTAGCGCTTGTATGCGTGTACATGAAATATATATGTGTATGTGTCTGTGTGTTCCCCCCTCCCGACTTGTGTTCCTGGACTAATCCGACGGATGACGATTTTTACTGTGTGTAGAAAGTTTTAATGTCGCGCGATTAAAACGAGATGTGTTTATGTTTATGTTTTCGACGAAATCGTCATCCCCGTGTACAAATCTTCTTAAAACTAATAATGCTGTGACTTTTTTTAACGTAGTTTTCCTAAAAAGAGAGCTATTTTATAATTTTTTCCACTTTTGCTGCTTTCTGCACTTTTTTCTTCACTGCTCCGAGAAACACTATCGGCGAAAATTTATGAGATGAAAAATTACGCTCACGAAACGTTGTCGATATTTTCACTGAACTACTGATTCCATTAGTTCGTTCAAAAGTCCACGACCGTAAATGTCCCAAAATACCAGTGTACACGAACAATAATAACAGTGGCCGTGGTATTATTATTATGCTGGCCGTGATATTATTGTGAAATAATAGTGGGACTTTACAGAAATGTTAAAAAATAACAGTGCACTGTGAGCCACATAGAATTTTTTCGAAGAAGAAGAAGAAAGGAGGAACTACGAAAGTGCGTTATTTCATTTTTATACCATTTAATTTAATTAGAAATTTAAGTAATTCAACAATATGCGTGTGTGAAATTTATATAATAATAAAAACTAACAAAAGCCCCACGGCAAAGCGTGTAAATGGCAAAAAATTGACGTGAATTATAACTGCCAGCAACAACAACAACGCAATTGTGATAGACAAAGAAATAGATTAAGAAGGGGGAGAACGAAACAGCAAGAGGCCCATAAAAAAAACCCCAAAACAAAAACAAAACGCAACATATTTAAATTTTAAGCATATCGCGCGAGTATTTGGGCTGTTTTTACACATTGAATCTGATTTTTTTGATACGCAACGAAAGCAGCAAATAAAGGAAAACAGATTGCGAAAGCCAAGCAAAAGCAATGCGATAAAAAATAAATAAGAATATACATAACTAAGAGAAATACAAAAACGCTGGCGTTAACATTGACGTTAAAGAAAAAAGGTGCAGGAGTGGAAGTGGAAGGAAAAGCCAAAGCTGGGGACCAGCAGCTTTTGTTGTGGACTGCGACTCCAACGACGCTGCTGCTGCTGCTGACACACACACAAACACATACAGACACCCATAGTCACAGCTGATGTTAAATCATTTGCAGCGTTCGTGTTCGTGCGCGTTTACAATTGATTAAAACCAAAACACACACGGACTCCACAAACAAACAAACAAATACACACACACAAACACCAGCGCGCCATTGTGATTGAAATTGATTAAAGATTACAAGGTAAGTGCGACTGCCGACTGGCAGGCATCAGCAGCCATATAGTTTTAATTAAGCCCCATATATTTATAGTTTATACACAAAACAAACATACGCACAGAGGTGCACACACACACACACACACACACACACGCACACACTTGCCAACACCTATACAAACAAAGAAGTCGTCGATGACGCCCTTTTTACTGCATAAATTTCGAATGGCCGCCCACAATTCCCTCCCTCTTGCCATCCCTACCCGTTTCTCCCATTCTCTCGTTACCAAATGCAGCCCTGCACCTGCTGCCATTTTCTTTTTGAACAAACGTCAGGCAACCCTTGTTGTGCTGGCTGTGGTGTGTTTTGCTGTTATTATTATTATTGTAATATTGTTATTGTTGTCTATCGTGTTGTTGTTGCTTTTGTGTTGTGCGGTGCGTCAGTCGCTTCGAGCCAAATTACAATTAATTGCAACAATTTGCATATTTTAAGTGTGGTGCATTTCTAAAATAGTTTTCGCTGAAATTACATACTAAAAAAGTATCGCTGGTAATTGCAACTGTCATTTTGCTGCTCTCTTGTATCTCTGCATTTTCTCAATTCTATTTTATTTTGTGGTGCCCAAAACATTGGGTATGTAGACAAAATGCAACGTAATGGAAAATAACAAAGTGCAGGCCAAAACAATACACCAACACGCACGCACATGCAACACAGATACAAACACATACAGCCAAACACAAACACAGAGAGAGTGAGTTGTGGTAGTGTTGGCGGCCAGTGCTGCCAACTGAGCGACAAATCTATCATATGTACATCACTGCACATTGTTATTGTTATTGTGGGGTGATCAAGCATCAGCTGTTCCCAAACAGCTGCGAATCGGGAAACGGCCTCGGAACAAGCTTTTTTCTCTTTATTTATTTTTGTTTTTTAATATTTTTGGCAAATCTTAGCAGACTGACTGGCAAATTCATGTGTGCGTATGTTTGTATGTGTGTACTTGCTTATCGCACTTTGCGCTTTGTTTTGCCTTGAAGTTTTGCAAACTGTGGCAACTTAACTAGGCTCTGCGTATTTAATTTACATATGTATGTATGTGTATGCATGTATGTATATCGTGGAAGTGTTAATACGTATTTGCAACTATTACCAACAAAAATAAAAATATTTACTAACCTACTTAGCTGCAGGACACAATAACAAAAACAAGTATAAAATTCAATTACATCCCATATACACAAAATGTGACATTCCTAATTAATGACTACTTGATGCTTGTGCTAGTGTGTGTGTGTGTAGCCTTTTTTTATCTTCTTCTTCGCCAGCTCATAAAAGTGTTTTCGTGTTGTTTTGTTTTTTTTGTGCCCTCCTGCACCGACTGAGCGCGATAACTCTGACGTCGTCGTTGGCGTCGACGCTGCGGCATCGTCTGCTGCTCCCCTTGTTGTTGTTGTTGTTGTTGTAGTGGCTGTTATTGGGATTAACATACAATGCAATCAGTTAGAGTATGTAAAAGATGCTGACCCCAACGAATAGAGTTCAGGGTAGTCTGCGCAGCCCCACCCCCTGGTGACTGTTATCAGCTGTTTATAGAGTAAATTTGATTTATATTCGTTAATTACACTGCATGTCACAGGTAAATACACTTGTACATACACACTGCTCAGTGTACACACCGTGTGCATGGTCTTTGTACTTAATTGCGTTGATAAGCTCTTATCAATTGGACAACGTGCGGCGATCTTACTTTTCATTGATGAGTAATCGAAAACTAATGCCATCATTTGCCGCTGCAGTGGCTATTTCACTTTGGATCGTAAGAATCTTAAACCTGTTTAGATACTGTTAACCCCCATTTTGTTTTCCTGGAAATTAGTGGAAATTCTGCGTAAAATTAAATATAATTTTTGAACATATGTTACGGCGGGAGATCATTACAGCTTCGGCGAAATCCTTGTAAAATTATGCGTTTTTTCCGAAAATTGTGAAATTAGCTTAGGTAAAAAGAAAAAAAAAACAGCAACGGCAATAAAGGACGGCGCGCAGGTAACCCGAATGTAAAACTCCATCTCTCTTTAACATATCTCTCGCTCAATCCATCTGTCGCTCTCTGGCTCCCGCTCTCCCTCTCTCTCTCGCTCGCTCGTTTCAAGCTGTGTGGGATCGAGACAGGAAAGCACACGTGTAGCGGCAGCTACTTCGTCGTCAGCGCCGACGCCGACTGAGACAGCGGCTGAGACTGCGACAGCGGCGGCGACAGCGTTGTCGTCGTCTATTGTGGTTGTCAGTTATATTCGTTACGCCTGAATGTCTAGACGTTGTTATATTTTTGTTTTTGTTAACTAAGGTGCGTTGATAATAATAATATTCTTGATATAGTTGTGCGCGTGTGCCATTTACATGTACACACACACATGTACGAGTTAAATGTTTATAAAGATCGACGCTATTTTTGAATTAGTTGCTTATCGCTCTACAGTAAAGCCAAAGTTTGTCACACAAGTTGTAAACAAACTGTAGTAATGTGTGAATTTAAAAACACAAGTTGAATAAACGGCATGAATAACAACAATAACAACATGATCAAATAATTCTTTATTGCGACTTTAAAACGCGAGCAGAGGCAGAGGCAGCGCTGCGTTCGGTTTAGTCATTAACATTTGAACTGTTTGTTGTTCGCCCCCAACAGCGCCAAAGTGTCTAATCTGCTGCTGTTAACAGTTAAACACATTAACAGCGACTGTTAAGATCCCCTACCTGCACACTACGCCACTGTTGCTCTAACAATGTGTCTAACTCTATGTTTATGTTTGTGTTTGCAGCCTCTGAACGCTAGGTGGCGCCATTAACACAGTGAACACTGAAAGCCTTAACACTGCCAAAACGACAAGTAGAAAAGTGAGGAATCTTCCAAAAGTGGTGGAGGAAGCGGAAGTGGAGGAGACGGCGTTGAAGTAGAGCGGTGGTGAGGTGATAAACAGCTAATCCATGATGCTGTACGTATTCCACGTGGACGTCGGTCGCATGTTGAGCTTCGACATGACCGTCGCTCTCTCATCGGTCGAGAATCTAAAGGAGACAATCCATCGGCTGCACGGCATACCGGCAGCCAACATAGTGCTGCTGGTGAGCGGTGGCGAAATGTTGACTCACTCCACACAGGTATCCTGCTACTCGGCGGGCACCGACACGAATCCCATTTACATGTTTCTCACCGGTGACGAGCGACTGGCCCCAACGATAGCCAGCGGTGGCGCCAATGAGGTGACCGATGCCGAGCTGCGGCGTCAGGTGGAGGAGAGTCACAGATTGCCCGCCGTGCTGGATACAGTGCGTCAACGGGCACAGCTAGCCCAGCACATGCGTGAGCTGGGCAGGAAGGAGGAACAGCTCTGTGAGCGTCTGGTCCACGAGCAGCATCTACAGCAACAGGGCTGGTCTGCCGTGGTGGCCAACATGGAAGATCTGACCAATGAGTTTGGCGAGCGCTTCAATAACTTTTGCCAGGCATTCGATCGCCATCTCCAGCAACGTGGTAGCTACTTGGAGCTCCTGCAAAATTTCAACGATGATCTCACCCAGCTGGCGAGAATACCCATATTGCCGGCACTGATGGCCCAGGCAGAGGGTGATTTCCATGGCTTTGATGCGCTGCTGGACAATGACAGCGAAGGTGTCGACCAACTGCAGCAGGAATCCGAGACAGAGCCGGGCAACAGCAGCAGCGTGGAGAAGAGCAGCAGCAGCACATCTCCGAACAAGAAGCTCAAAATGGGACACGAACAGGATGAGCAGCAGCAGACGGAGGAGCTGCAGCAGTCCAAGGAGCAACAACAGTCCAAGGAACAACAGAAACAGCAGCATCAACTCAATCTGCTGCAGTGGATCAGCTCGAAGGGCAACCATGCGGCACTGCAGCAGATGTGCGACGAGTGTGTCCAGGGCTTGGACACCTTCTCAGTAGACATCTATGAGAAGCTGAAGCAGGACGTGCAGAGCATCATCAAACTGGCCAAGCAGGGCGATGTCAAGGAGATCAAGGGACTCAGCGATCGCCTCTATCGTCTGGATGAGTTCAAGTACAAGATCCAAAAGATGGTACAGGATCAGCGGGAACAGGCAACGGCCCTGCAACAGAATGAGGCACGTGCTCTGAATCTAAGGGACACCTCGGTGCTACCCGATCTCTGCCTTTCGCATCGCTCCCAGCTGCAGGTGATGCTCGAGAATCACTTAAAGATCCGCGAGTACTGTCGTTGCATAGCCAACTCCAAGGAGGAGCTGGGCAGGAATCTTCATACTCGTCTGCATCGTGTGGTTTGGATTGAGAACGGTATGAGCGAGTTCGACAATCGTTTGCTCTTCTATCTGCGGTGCCTGCGACGTGCCGAGCGGCACATCAACATCATCGAGCAGATCCATCGAGCACCCAGCACGTATGTGGCCGCCGTGACGGAGGTAGTGCGTCGCAAGATCTTCTCCGATGAGTTTCGCACGTGGGCGTCCAGTTTGTCAGTGGACTTTGATCGCATCCATGGCGAGGAGCTGCAGCGCCGCCAGCTCTTCAATGCCAACTTCAATGGACACTTTCTGAACATCCTGTTCCCGGGCATGGCCGACATGCCGCCCACCTTTGCCAACGAGCATCCTGAGCTGACCTTCGATACGTGTCTCCCCCAGCTCAATGAGTCCGACATTGAGCTGCTCTCCACGCAGCTGCCAGAGCTGGCCACCCAGCTCCAACTGCCGGACATGGCTCCCGTCCTGCAGTTCTTTGTGAAGCACCGCAAGTCCACAGCTCCCCAGGTTGGCGATACAGTGCCTGATCCTGCTCCAGATCCCACGCTGCAGCTGACCAGACACAGCGTGAGCACCTCAACCACTCTGCCAGCGGAGCAGATAGCCCGCAGCACGGAAACGGAGAAGCTATTGATGCTTAGTGCCAGCACGTTGACGGATGAGAATGCCGGTAGTGTGGAGCGGCTTCGTGAGGCTTTGCAGAACATGTCCAAGCTGGCGCTGCAGTGTCTGGCCATGGCACGTTCCAATCTGAGCAGTCTGCGCCAAGAACTGGTCACCAACTACCAGGATGAGCTGCAATCGGAGCTGCAGCTGGTCCAGGAGAAATGGCAACTGCTGCGCATGCAGTGCGAGCAGCGGGAGCAACAGCAGGCAGGTCAATTGGAGCAACTGCGTCAGCAGTTGTTGGCAGCGGAACAGGAGAAGATCACGGCTGTGGCCCAGGCACGGGAGCAGCTAATCCATGAGCACAAAACGGAGCTGGAATCGTTGCGTTGTCGCTTTAAACTCATGACCTCCATGGAGCGTTCGCCATCGGACACCAGTCTCGAGAAGCTGGAGCGCCCAACGAGCAGTGCCAGTGTAGCCAGCCTGGATGTGGAGCAGCTGCTGGCCCAACAGCGCCAGGACATGCTACTCCAACGTGAACGCGCCATTGGTGAGGCCGTGGAAGCGGAACGTGCTTTGTGGCAAGCCCGGCAAATGCCGGCATCGATGTCAATGAACTCAGAATCTGTGATGGCCAATGTGTCCATACTGAAGGACATGCTGGAGGACAAGGAGAAGCAGCTGGACATGCTGCGCGAACAGAACGCCGTGCTCGTCCAGGAGAGCTATCAACTGAAAACACGCCTTGATCTGCTCACCAACGACGACGGCAACAGTTGGCTCAAGGAGAAGATCGAATACCTCAACCGGGACAAGTGTCGCTTGGAGGAGGAGCTCAACATGGAGAAGAGCAAGCGCATCGAAATGGAGTCCAGCGTGGCAGCACTGAGAAAGTGAGTACAGCAAAAGAACTCAACAAAAAACATTGATAACTGAAGAGATTTCATCAATTTGAATGATTTACTTCATTAACAGCACATAATGCTAATTAAATGTTATTACTCTTAACATTACATTATACTGCAAATGGAATGTTATTTCCATCAACTAACAACTAACAGTCTTTAATGCAAACGATATGTTTACAGACGCTTCCCGCTGTTATGTTATTTGCAGTCATAAAATGTTATGTTATCATTAAATGTTAAGTGCCAATAACAGATTTGTGACTATAAATATTATTAGTGCTCAATTAATGTCATTAAAATTATGACCGTTTTAATTGCTAATTGTTTTATGATAATTAATTGAGCCATTAAACTAATTACTACAGTTTTTCCTACATTTTCCTAGTAAATGTGTTTATAATGTTCAGTTATGCTTCTATTTTCTAACTTGTGTTTAATATACATCAATCTAATTGCTTTCTTTTCCCCCTATTGCAGTTCCACCTACGAGATGGGCACTGTGGCCATTCCCGGCTCCATGACACGCTCCAGATCAAGCGGCGTGTCGTCCAGAAATCGTTACATCACGCTGGAGAACTGCGCCAAGGGAGACTTAGTGTTTGTGGTGTGGAGCGTACGACATGGACAGTTTATGGTGGTACAGGATTCACTCACCCTGTACTTTGTGCATGCCGGTAGCTTGCCTGCTCTGCAGCTGACGGCACCGCCCACTGCTACGCCTCCATCTCTGCAAGGTAACGCTCTTCCAGCCGGCAACGAGGTAGTGACAGCTGTCGAGGAATTCAATCAAATACCGTTGCCCTACTACGCCATCGGGCGTGTGATCGACAAGGAATACTGCCAGGCCCGCAAGGTGAGTGCTTTTGAGTTGCAGTACTTCAAGTTCCACTTTAACACTTGATTCTTTGTTATAATTTTAGGATGAGAACCGTTATCGGGTCAGCAAGGGCTCCAAGTTCTACCGCATCAAATTGGAGCCGCTGGTGTCGCGGAACACGCAGGCACGCCAGCGTTTGGAATGTAAGTGAGTGAGAGCGATGGTTAACAGTACTAAAATGAACGTGTAGATGATTTGTAATAGTTCATAGAACTAGTTTACATCAGCTGTTATCAGCTGTTTGGCAATATCCAAGTGAACCTGTTGAGTAGGTCAGTTTACAGAATCCAGTAACCTGATTGAAATTAGCATTCTGCACTGTTCATTAACTGTTAACCTATAGCTGTTACTAGCCTTAACAGCTGCTTTGACTGTTAAACTCACAAGTACTGTAAACTAACAGATTTCCTTTTTAATTTCAGCAAGTGGTTTGCCGCCCGGCTTTATTAACCGTGCGCAACTGACGACCGCAGTCCGGGATGCCATGGATGCCTCAATGGCGTCTGGTGTAAGCAGCGTCTATCAAAGTTTCAAGGAGCGCACGGTGAGCATTACAAGCGTTAATGAGGAGGACGAAGAGCCGTCATCGTTAATCAGTGATCGGTGTCGTTACACAAGTGTAAGTGAGGAGGATGAATTGCTGGCGTATGGTGGCAGTGATCCGGCAACAACAACAATCACAACTACGTCAGCAGCAGCGGCAACACAAACAACACAACATAAAACAACAGCAGCAACAATAACAGAAGTGGCAGCAACGGCAGCAACTCAAGCACAGTCTGTGATAACAGAGCAGCCAACGGCATCAAGAAAACTCAAGTTGGATCTACTGTTGGCCTCTGCTGATATAATAATACAACCCTTAACACAACCACAACAACATGAGGAGGATACAGGAGCAGTCGTAGAAGAAGAACGAAAGAAAGAAGAAAACTTGGAGGTGGATCAGACACAGGAAGACTTGGACACCACATTAACATCAACAACGATAACTACAAATGAACCCAATCCACAATCGGATGATAATCCAAGTGAACTGGCCGATCAGCCAGTGAACATATATGTAGCCACAGCAACAGCAGCAGCAGCGATGACAGCAGCGGATATTGCGGATGTTGCTGCTGTGGTTGAGGCACTTGTGAGCACAACAACGGCAACAATAAGCGAGGATTCGGATGAGTATCGCTCGCTGGAGGGCAAGGATGAAGCCGATTTTCCCATTTCCGAATAGTGTACGAGAAGAAGAATCGCAAGAGTTATTAATTATAGCTATATAGTCTATAAAGTGTGCGATGTCGTGTTTATCTAGGCTAACACTCTTACTATTTATATAGGACCGATCCCAAAATCTGTAAGCCCTAATACGCAGACACACACACACACATACACACTCAAACACACACACACACATTCAGCACACTAAGAAGAAAGTTATATACTTAAATAATTTAATGTTTACAAACAAAACAAATGCAGCAAAGATAAACAATTGCAAAAAAACAAAGAAACTAACGGCTAACGTTCTAATGTAGTTTGTCTATATAGTCTCTACATCTACTATAATGTATAATCTAATATCAGATCTGTAAATGAGTTCGATAAAAGTCCCACACACACACAGACACTCACACACATACACAAATAGTTTTTATTTCAAATAAAAATGACCACAAAATAAGAAATAATCAAATTAATTAATTAGTTTTTTGTAAAAGCAAAAATAAAAAAAAAAAAAAAAAAAAGAAAACGAAGAGAAAACGAAAAGAGAAGAAAATTTATAATTAATTAAAGTTTTGAAATTCCCTTTAACTTTTTAGTGCCAAGAAATTGTTTGCGATTCTTATTGATTTCTTTAGCAAGTAAATAATATTAAAAAAACAACAAAACCTTTACACATAAATTATATTTTTTATAGGAATTTTCACAACCCGAAAGAAATATACTTTAACACACACACACAACAAACACAACACGTTTTTTGCACACCCCACCCAAGACACAACAACAAATCAACACTGAGTAGATTTCTGCTATGGATTACGGAGGCGTAGCCCCGCCCACTTAACAATTATGCTCAGCTCTCACCCTTGATTTCTGTGTAAATACATTAAATGACGAATATTTTGCCTTTCTTAACTTACAAGAAGAAAAACACAAACACAAAAAAAAAAAACAAATTTAAAAATAAAACTGAAATTGCTTAAAACAAAATCCAAGCGCAATTTGTAAATAGACAACAAATGGAAAACCAACTAAATTTTACTTTAAAAACAAATTTAAAATTAAATTCAACTGAGTAAAAAGTAAACAAAATAAATAAACGAAGATGTAACAAACAAATTGTGAAGCAAACAAAAAAGAAAACGTGTAAAAGCGAAAATCAAATAAAAACAAATACAAAAAAATTGTAAACATATTGAAAAATGTATGACTAATTTTATTGGCTACTTTTAAATGGGTAAGTTTTACTTAAATAATTTTTAAACTATTTTTTAATTATTTACAATCGAATTTTTTTAGTTTAATTGGCGTTCTGAAACTCCCTTTTGCAGCGGAAACTCCCTGGTCCATCCAATTCTCCCGCCTCCAGCGCAGCCATCACCAGATTCATCTTGGACTTGGCCATACGCACAGCAATCGCATCTGGATAATTGCGTAACGTAGCCGCCACCGACTTGCCCCAATGATCGTACTCGTCGTCGTGTCTGCTGTGGGCCAAGGGATCACTGCGATCAGCGTATATGAGTGCAGGATTTACTGAATCACTTGAATCATCCGCTGAACTCTCCGCTATATCAATATCAATGGCTTGGGATGGAGTGCCAAAGGAAGACATGCTCGCTTCAGAGTCTTTGCTAATTTTCTAAAAATTAAAATAATAATTTATTTTAAGTTAAACTTTAAAAGTCTAATAGCCGTACGCTACTCAAAGTCCTTGGCGCCGTATCCATATTTATAATGGGCTGTAGAAACAACATCGCCTGGTAGAACTCATTTGGTGGCTTCAGCGCAGCCGCTTCCTGATCACTTGTGCTAGCTTTAAGTTTATTAAAAGCATTCTAGAAAAAGTTTAAATAATCGATTTAATAATTTATATCAAATCCTAAAACTCACTCGAAATTGCTGACGTAGCAGATTCCATTTGTTGGAAGCTTCCTCCTTTGGTAGCTGCATCTCCTGGGCAATTTCATCCCAACTCAAATCTCGAGACTTGTGACTTTTGTAATCGCTGCTTCTGATGTCCCACAAGTTCGGCCTGGATTCTACCAAACTGATCAGGCGTTGACATCTAGTAACGCACCACTTTGTGCTAATCTTCCTAGGTCTTCGGGATTTCTTTAATCTGTGCATATTTTATTTGCCTTAACTTTTCTTTTCGAGCACGCGTTATGTCAACTTGTCGCTCCGATTGACATTCCGCAGTCAACGCAGCCATGGTGTAAGCGGAAAACAGGTTACTTTTTAGGAGTACTTAAATTTAGTAGAATTTAACTACTTTTGGGCACTTCAAGTCTTTTTTTGTAGTCTGTGTTTATTAGCTGAATCTTACATAATTTTGTTGTTTTTTTTTAATAATAAGAAAACACTTAAATAAAAGTGTTTTTAACACGTTTACTCGTTTACACCTGCATTATGACACCATGCAGCAAACAGCTGATGCGTTGTTACACTGGGGTTGACTGTGTTGTCAGCACAGTTGACTCGTTCGTCAATGCACAGTGCTGAAAACGACAAGCAGCACAGCGGCTCAGTGTTGGGAAACGCAACTTGAAGCGTTGGAAGAGTAATAAATGTGATTTAGAGGACAAAAATGCAAAATAATTATAATTTTAATTTATAAATAAAATTTTTTAATTAATATAAATTTATTAATATTAATTTTGAAATAATATTACTCGAATAATTGCCTACTTTATTTAGAATATAATTATCTTCCACTACTTACCTACCGAAACTAGTTTAAGTAATGCCATCTTTTAAATTTACAATACAAAATAATTTATTAGTTCAGTAATCATAGGCTTAAACATTAATCATATAATATATGCATATAGTTTAATTATTTATTTATATATACTAGGTTGATGGTTAGGTAATGCACTACTAACTGCCCATATTTTGGGCCAACGACTACGACTTTGTTCTCAAGCTTTGACAAAGACGTCGAGCAATCGTAATTTGCATACTACACTACACTCTACACTCTCCGACGTGAGATGCCTCTTAATTAGCTAATAATTAGATGAGAGTTGAACAATTAATTGCACATTTTTGCCAACGCTAATTGGCAAATGGATTTCACACGAAAAACACCTGAACAGCTGCCCACCTGTCCGCCTGTCCGTCTGTCTGTCCGCCCACCTGCCAAGTGGGCGTTTCTGGGCGCTGCTGTCGTGCCACGGGAGTAATATCTCTTCCTATCAGTCTCCGTTATAGAAAAGTCGGCTACAGTTTGCATATCTATAACTAATTGGGCTCCAAATAATAATTAGTGTAAATGAATTTAGTTCTATTGATTGCAGATACCCTATAACAGGGTACAAGGGGAAACTTGGCTTCATTTGATAACTATACACTTAAGTAGCCTTGTTAGTCAGTGTTGTGCGCTTTGATTGTCTATAAGTATTTAATTGCTGCTTTTTAACCGCATGTTATCTACTTGACACAGCTGGCTATAATTGGGAAGACTTTAGGCCGTAAAGATCAGTAAAATGGTTGGAGTTTTAACCTTTGTTTTGAGCAAAAGTGAGCAAGGATGAACCTATCAAAGATTATTCGTTTACACATAATTTTTTAAATAATATTAACTAATGTTTTTCAACAGTTGTTAAAGCAGACTGGAAAACTGTTGAACTTTTTAGAGTGACGCTAAGAAAACAGTTAAGTTTGAAAACTAAGCTTTAAGTCTGATTTTAACAACTGAATCCCCACAGCTTTGGCAGCTTTTCCTCTAAATGAAGTCCCTGTTGCTAGGCTAGGGTATTGCCCAGTCTATTCGCCTTACAATTGTGCTAACCTGTTAGTTTTGTGCTGCTTGTTCGTGTCGCTCCCCTTGTGCCCCTCCTAGACTAACCACATAATCCCCTACACACATCATGCGATAACTGCAAACATTGGCGGAGTCTGTGCACGACCAGTGAATGGCTCCACTTGTCGTTGCCCCCTCCCTCTACCCCTACTCCACCCCTGGCTCTGCTGGCTGCATTCTACGCTTGGCTGGTCACATGGCTACAACTTGATTTTGGGCTCTAAAATAATTAAGCGTTAAATATGCTCCAGTTATTAATTGCCAACAACTGTAGCTACACATGTCCCTCCCTCACTCCGACTTCCCCTACCTCTTACTCCCCCGCTGTGCCCCTTCTCTCCGCCTCACAATATTCCACACTTCTTGAGCACAATTTTGCGCTTTCGCGCCGCTCGGGAGCCGCTTCCCTTTTTGGCAGGACGTAGGACGATGGTGCCGCTGCTTGACTTGGTGAAGGTCGGACTGAAGGCGCTAATTGTGGGCGTGGTATTGTAGGGCGGATGCGTTGAATGCGATTGACTGCTGCTGTTGATCTGCTCGTAGCTCTGCGTCATCAGCTGATGACATTTGGTGGCCAAATAGCGAAACACCGAGGCCACATTGATGTCCTCCTTGACCGAGGTGCGTATCAGTCGACAGTTGAGCATCTTGGCCAGCGTTTCCACCTCATCGGCACTGACCACCGCCTGCTCAATCAGATCTATCTTGTTCTGCACTATCACCGTGGGTATTTCACTGCACTCGTTCTCCACCTTGCGTTTCCAGTCCTTAATGGCATCGAAGGATGCTCGATCTGTTGTAGAGAAGACCAGCACCGAGGCCTGTGCTCCCCGATAGTACGCCTTTGTGATGCAATCGAATTCCTCCTGTCCCGCCGTGTCCCACAGCATGATGCGCACATCCTCGCCATCAATTTCGATCTGACGCTCGAGGAAATCAACGCCTATGGTCTTCTTGTAGTCCTTGGTAAAGATGCCCTTGCAGTAGCGCTGTATCATGGAGGACTTGCCAACGCCTCCGTTGCCCACAATGACCTGAAAATGTTGATGGAAAGTTTTAGTATCGGTTGGATGTTTAAAAGGTTTAAAAAGTATTTACAAAAAATATCTAAGAAATGTTAAGTTAAATTTTAATGCTGTGAAATTAGATGAAATTAGATTAATGATGTTTAAAAAATTAATGATCAAGTCTGAATTTAAATTATTAAAAGCTTATCATTAAAAAAAAACTTGATTAATGAACCCGAATTTTCTTTTCTTTACAGAACTTTAAAACACATTTGGGACTAAACTTAAAACCTTAAAATAAAATTCTATTAAATCCAAATTTGTAATAAATTTAAAGTGTGCGCTGATCAAGGTAAGCAATAATTAAATTTTAAATTACAAATTCCTCAGCTCCACAAATGAAAATTATCGCTACTCTCCCAGGAAATCTACAATTAATTCGAGTCTCTTTCTGAGCGCTCGTTAAAGTAAATTTAAGACTCTCTTGGGTCTAATCCTCTGCAAAGCAGAGAGAGGGAGAGGAGAGTCACTCATTGTAGTCATAATTCCAAAGAATTCTTAGGCAAAAATAGAAGAAGAAGAAGTGTAAAGAACCGTTAGGAATACGACTAGCTAAACGATCAGTGATTGTTCCGACTGTCCATTAACGAGTAGCTGCTGTATAGCATGTGGTTATTATTTAACGCTTATCCACGCCACATCCGATACGATCTTTCTTTCCAAGTCTGTACATAAACTTGCTCTAATCACTCGCTTCAGCGGCACCTGCCGGCACAGGTGGGCAGCTGGGCTACTGTTCAGGTGGGCAGTTGGGCAGTTGGATTAGAGCTGGAATTGGAAGTGAGACCATTAGAAGCAGGCACGCGCACGCACTTTTTGCTGGCCGGATTTTCACTAATTAATAAAATCATATTTTTGTAACCCAAGTGGGATTAGGTTTCCACCGTGCACAGTGGGACTGAGCTGGTTTTTCTGGGGAACGATTACTGAAAGTCAAAGCAATTCAGTTAACTGGAGTTCTAGATTTTTCAGTCCCGACTCCTTTTAGACCTCCTAAAAAAATAATAACATTTTTTCTATAACTACCTCAGTCTCCAAATGGTTTATTTTTATTGTTGGTGCTAAAATCTATTTAAATATTTAATGTTTAATAAGTATAATGGTATTTTCTGACTGTGACACTTTAAAAACTAATGCGCCATAAAAAAATGCATTCATTTCGAGAGTGGTTAAGAGACCAAGCCACTTTTAGGCCTTGGCATTTGTGGTTGGTTGTAATTGGCATAGATAACTTACCACCTTAATGGCCAACTCGATGTCGTCCTCACGCATACTGCTGTAGCTGTACTGGGAGTGCGACTGCGAGTGCGACTGTAGAGCAGCTGCAGCAGCGCCACCCGTTGCGGTTGCCGTTTGGATTAGTAGACGCATCCAAATGTGTGTCTGCTCGCTACCAAATGTGCGTTTTTGGCAACAAGTGTCTGCTTTGTGGTGTGTCCAGTTCCAGTTCCAACCACGCAAATGTTTGGTGCTTTTCACTTTCTTCTCTTCGAGTGTCTATTATTATTAAGTATTATTTTTTGCGTGATGTCAAGTGAAGTCACCGCGACTGCAATTCACTTTCTAAACGCATTGATTTCACCAAAAATCGAAGACTGAAACTGGAAAAGCTGAAAATAAAGAAAAACAATTGTGGAAAAGCAAAATCAACATCACGAAAATAGACACAACTAGACAAGTTGTATGCAATAGTTAACTTTTAAGTTTTTCTTTCATTTTCACAACAACCGGTTTTTCTATTTCTGTTTTTCATATTATTTCTATTACTTTATTTTCTTCATTTTTTTGGTCTTTTTCTTGATTTCCTGTTTCGGGTTCGTTGGCGGGCGACGAAGAAGAAATAACAAAAATAGACGCAACTGGAGCCGGTTACAGCAGGTGCCTCTGAGAAGACACCTCATGACGCACAGTGGTGTTGCCATTAGAATTGAGAATGTGGCAAGATCAAAAGGTGGCACTTGTATGGGTGTGCGTGTGTGTTGTATGTCTGACATTATAGCGTGTGCTTATGAATTCTTTTGAAATTTGTTGTTGTACCCAACATAAAATAAACTTGGGGATTAGCTGTGCTGGAGCTTTTCAAGCGATGGTGGGCGAATAGAACGAAAGTCTGGAGTTTTAAAATTAGCATTTGTCATAAATATTTACATGTTAATTGACAATAGAAATGCAAAAACAGTTTTCGTATTGTTTCTCACCCCTTTTTCGTCGATTTATGTGTTTGGTTATTAATTTTATATTGTTTTACCAATTGGGTTTCTAAAATTTCCTATTAGACTGCACATTAAAAACCGATTAGGCGATCCACATAGCAGCCACTAGTTCAAAGCTCACGCTTTGTCATTAGCCAATCAGAAGCGATCACTCATCTTCACAGTCACACTCTCTTCCTCTCTCCGCTCCGCTCTCTTGGTTTCTAAGAACCAATATCAATTTAGTTGGTCACACTGCATTTGCATTTAGATTGCTTTCGACCTGTGACATTGAGCTTTTTGTTCTCTGCATCCCACTGTGCAACATTTGACCGCGCGCGCTCTTTTTTTTTTTGTTTTGCCTTTCGCTCGTTCTAATTATGTTGTGACTATTTCGCTTTTGGGCCACATTCTTCTGAGACTCTGCGCTTCGGGTTATTAGTTTTTGCGTTTTTGTCTATTGTGATGATAATTAAGGCCAGTGGTGATAGATTTAACTAGTCCAATAACCATGCAAACACACGTATGCATGTGTGGGTCAACAAAGAGCAGCAACGCTAATAAGAACCCAAAGAATCAGTGTCGTGTCAACGAAGCTTGACATAAAATCCAATTGGATTGTGTGTGTGTGCATGCATGCATGTGTGCGCGCGTGTGGGACGCAAAGAATGAAAAGAACTGCACGCAGTCGCTGTCGCTGCCGACGCAACGCGACGCTGATTGAGCCAGCCTGCCTACCAGTTTCGCCCTGGTGTCTGTGTGTGTTTGTGCGTGCGTGTGCGTATGTGTTTGTACAAATTACAAATAATGCACATTATTGCAGTTCTCCACTGTTGCTCAGTTTCAGCGTGCCTAGGTTAAATTGTCTAGAATGTGCAATTATTTTGAAATTTGCGCTAACCAATAGATAAATTGCTGATGTTTTGTTGTTGTTGGCGCTAGCGCTGTCGCTGTCTCTGTCGCTGCTACTGCGGCGCTCAATTGTCGTTTGCCGTTTCTTTGCCACTTCCTTCTTGGCATATTGTGTATTGTGGTTGTTCTTTTGTGGAATGTGAATTCTAACTTGTCCATTTAAGTACACAGCGAACCGTGCAACTGTGTTAGTGCAGCGAAACAACAACTACAACTAGAATAGGAACAGCAACAAATGCCACTTGTTGCTGTTCTTACTGCCACTGCAGTCTGCAGTCAGTGGCAACAAAAGCGAAGCGAATTCTCTTGACGTGTGTTTCTTTCTGTCTATACGCTTGTGTGAGTGTGTGTGTGTGTGGAAAATTATGCAAATCCCAGAGAGCTTGCTTCGTTATATGTAATGTTGATAGCTGATGCCGCAGTAGTTGTCTGTGTTGCGCTACTTAAATCAATTATGAGCGCAAATTCCTCATTATTTAAATTAACTTTAAATACTCGACTCGCGCACTAACGGCACTTTTGAAAAGAGCACCTCTGTTTGCTGTCGGCGACAAAAGTCTCTTCTTCCTCTTCTTCTTTGAGGTGTTCCATATCTTTTTTATAGCCCTTTTCTCACACACAAAAAATAGTTTTGACAGCGCATTGTGTTTGTCGGTGAGAAATTAACAACTTTAAGTTGAAATATAAAACAACATATGCGAATGCGAACGCGAAATCACGAAGCTCTCAGAGAGTTGGCGGAGTTGTAAAAAAATACAAAGATATATACGATTCATAAGCATCCACGGCACAAAGAAACTTAAAACAACTCTTGGAGATCGAAATAACAACAACGACGACAACGCGTGCGAAGCGCATTAATTAATGCTAGCGTTAGTTTGTGACTTTGGGCTTTGAACCGTAGTGAAAGTCTCTTCTTCTACACGCACACCAAAAGAGAGGAGACACATAAACGAAGCCACAGCCGCCACTGCCACAAATCACGCAGACAGATAACGCGAGCGCAACAGAATTATCCGTCATACACACCTGTTGCTTGGCGCATTTCAGCACAAACTAAGCCAGCCTAAACATGGCTTACAACAACTTGGCCATCAGCCAAAGCAGACAAACAAGCAGAAGAATATACACGAAGAAGAAGAAGAGGTGGAAGTAGAAGCAAATGCCCGGCAGCTGCAATTATAATCTCACAAATGTTGCTGGTAAAAGTATTATTATCTAAAGAATGTAATTTATATATTTTTAAAGTTTTTAAATTTAACATCCTTTGAATTTCTTAGGCATTAACAGATAATTTTAAATTGAAAAAATAACGATCTCCCCACTTTGTACATTTTCAGTCGTTTTGCAACATTGATTGTGTGCGCGTGCCAGCGAATGGCATGCACAGTCAGCTGTTTAGCTGCCGTCAATATTTTGAGGTGGTCGGTCGATAGACAAACACTGTTTCCGTTTCGTGGGAATAGCATCCAATTGTTTACTTAGATTTTTGCTTTTGTTTGGCGGGCGAAAAGTTAATTGTGCTTTAACATAAATAATACACCCGCATTTGTGTAGTTCGTGCTGCCGTGAAGAAATCATGAATCAATGCTTCAGAACAATAAATTTAATCGACTAAAAAGTGCCCGCGTTCGCTTATTTGGCATTACATCGGTACTCAATGGACAACGCATGCGTCCAATACGCAGGACGAAGGACGTTGCCGTGGTCGGTTGCTGCATCGGCATAGAGAAATGTCGGCTCGTTGTCGGCTTGTGTTAGAAGGAGCATTGGAGCCATTTGTTGTACCGATACCAATTCAGTGCTCTACGTAAATTCACAGCGATTTGGCGTCACTGTATTCGTCTCCGTTCATAGCACCCATTTCGGTTAGTTAGACTTATTATTTTTTGTTGCAAGTCTACGCGTCTGTGTGTGCGAGTGGTTAGATGTATGTGTGTGTGTTTACAGAAAATAAAACATAAGTAAACTGAACAAAAGAAGAGAAAAAACATTGGGAAACCATAGAAAAGTTAAATTGTAAATGTTTATGCAAAAGTAAATTCCAACATTGCCAACCAGCGACAGTTTTTAGGGGTGACTCTGCCTCTGTGACTGTGTCCGTCCCTTGCCACTGCCTCTGTCCCTTGTGCCCTGCCTGCCACTCGTGATGGTGGTGGTGTCTCACTTCCTCCTTCCCCTCGTCCTCGCGTTCACACATTCCTATTTCAGGCAGTCGCGCGCAAAAAAAAAGAAACCCCAAAGGAAAGAAGAAGCAACTGCTCCGCTTTTTGGCTTTGCCTTTTGCGAATGTGAAGCGGCAATAAAGTAAAGTGAAGACGCGTGAGGGCAGGGAGGAGTGGTGGGCAGAAAAATCAATATTGATAGTAAACGTGGCTGCTGATGAGCAGCACAAAAAATGAAAGAAAAATAATACTAAGTAAGCCATCACTACTAATATTATCAAGCGTTAAGTGGCGCCATCAGGTGGTCATTGTCCCTACGGCCAAATACCGTTAGTCTCTGCCTTTCCCGTCGAATGACTCATGCAGAACTTCAGTTACACGTCCTTTTGTGGAATTTATACTCTAAACTTTGGAATCCCATGTGGAGTTAGAGAGTTTTTCGCATTTTCATTAAAATATTGATTTAAGTTTAATGGTTTTTTCCCATTGTTTTTCTGTGTTTATTTTTCACATCTCATGCAGCAGACGAAACAATTAAAAAGCAATTTGAATAATAACCAAGCAAGCGGAAAGTGAATTTGCAAAATAAAAAACCAAAAACAAAAACATTACATAAAGAATGTGCACAAAAAATGATGAAATGTAATTTGCATGCTCAATTTAACTTGAATTGCATTTAGTTTTCAACTAACTAAATAAAAAAACAAGAAAGAATATAGAAAAACACACAAATTTATCTGAAAATTAAGGAAAACTTGCAATCCCAACAAGATGAAAACTCGACTCGTTTCGTTGACCTATCGGGGCAGCGCCTCCGTGGATCCCCGCTACTCGGCGTCCATGTTGCCCTGGACAATCAACGACATACGATCCACAGAGAGCTACACAAAGGTGAGTAAATCCAAGAAAAGATTACAGAACTTTACATAAATTTAACAAGTAAGGAGTGGTAACAAAAATATTTTGAAATTCTTCTTAAATTTAACTAACTTTTTTAAGTTGTCTACAAATTTCGTGGTGCTCGGTTTTACAGTCTCTGAGATTCAGCAGTGTTTTATTTATAAACAAAAAGTTTCTTTATGTTTCTTTATTACTTGAGACAAAGAACTTTTATATTGTGAAATTATTTTAATATAAATCTCTATATTTGCTTCATAAAACCGTTAGTTATGCCTCTTGTAGCCACAAAGAAATTACTCTGCTGTTGTA
The DNA here is from genome assembly GCA_018152125.1 of Drosophila dunni. Taxonomy (NCBI): domain Eukaryota; kingdom Metazoa; phylum Arthropoda; class Insecta; order Diptera; family Drosophilidae; genus Drosophila; species Drosophila dunni. The sequence continues at coordinate 15,728,629 of JAECXC010001917.1, read as the reverse complement.
ATCATTTTTCTAAAACCTCAAGCGAAGTTTTGTAATGAATTGAAAGACCTTTATAATAAGTACATCATAATTTCGACATTAAAAGGAACATTCTAAAAGTAGATTTGACTCAATTATAAATTATCGTTGTGAATTCTAAACTTGTAACTACTTGAATATGTTTTTAAGAGCTCGTCTTAAATTCTCAACACATAATTAATGATGTTGCTCAAGTTGACAGGATTTTCCAAAGCTCATCACTTTATTAAATCATCAGCTATGAAGTGAATCATCAAATGCCTACACTCGATGTGTTTGTTGATGCCTCCTCTGATTTTCCAGAAAACTGTGTTCTTCGTTTTGTCCGACATGGCAGACACAAAACGCTTGGAGCGTTATCATGTTAATCCAATTGCATTTAGTGATATCAGCCACACGCTTTTATCTTTGTCGGAAACAATTAAAAGCAATTTGCAATTATTACGATTCAATAAATCAATTAACCAGTCCACCACGCCGGCAGGCAGGCACGACTTGAAAGCCTTCGCATTGCCTATGAAATTTTATTAATAATTTTTCGCCTCATAAACGATAATAATTACACTGATTAGCTACCGTTGGTAACCGTTGCCAAATATAGTTACGCAGGGGTAGCAGGAAAATGCCTAAAATTAGGCCCACAACTCCGAAAGGTGAGCCACCAAAACCGAAATCACTGTTGTAATATGGGACTCGTAGCTAATTGGAAGGACAACGTCATCCCAAAATAAAAGCAGACAGACATACAGAAAGACAGGTGGACTGATAGACAGACATATCATATGCATATAGTTGTGGGAGTAGGAAAAGCGAGGGTATTACGAACAGTTGGAAAAACAGTCAAATTTGTGAGAAATCATTTATAAGTAGAACCTTATTTTTTTAAAACTCCTTTGAAAGAAAACTCTTATAAAGAGACTGAAAGTTTGTTGTGTTCTGTGCTTTAATATTTTAGAATAATCATATAGCATAATAACTACTTATGTTCCAAATGAAACAACTTAGTGAGCTGCCCTCGCTTAGGCCTACTACATTTAAACTGATATCACCTGCCTGACGCATTACGCATACGACGCGTTGAGCACGTGCGGCGACAAGTTATGTTGCTCCCAGCTCGGCCTCTGCCTATCTCGCTCACACACAGTGTCTGTCTCTTTCGCTCGCACTCCGGTGTCCCACGGCTAATATTATTTGAAGCTTGAAATTAATTTTAGCAAAGCTTGCAATTAGTCGCCCATCAGCCGCATGTGTGTGTGTGTTTGGGTGTGTGTGTGCGTATGCGTATGTGGGTGTCTGTGTTGTGTGTATGTGGGTTGCTTCAATGTGCCTGTTAACGACGCTCTGGGGTTTTCTTCAGGGCTCTGGCAAGTCGGGTCCGGTGCAGGTCGTGGTCCAGGCAAGCGCATAATTAAATTCCCCCACAGCTGCCAACAAGTTGTGAGTTTCAACCTGGCCGAAAGTTATGTAAAAGTGTTGGCAGCCAAAGAAGAATCTCTTGGATTTCCCCTAAAGCCCCTACCTCCCCACCTTTCGCACCTCCCACACAATCCCATAGCTGGCAGCCATGTCCATTTCGTTTTCATGTTCTCACTGCTCAGGTGGCAACTCCGGGGCATTAAAATGAATCCTTTTTACGTGCCTGCGGCAAGTTGACAGCGTCTTCTCTTTCCCGTTCCCATTCCCCAATTCTCACAATCCTCAGTGCCAGCCAGCAATTGTTGTTGATGCTCATTGAATAGAAGCCCCCGAGAACCCCAAACAAATGGACAGCATAAGTTGGCAAAAGGCAAAAAAGGGAAGGGAAACGAAAGCAGAAAAATCCCATTTTTATAAAAGGTAAACTGCTCTTAATGTTTTTGTTGTCGAGTGTTGTGCGAGAGATTGAGGGAGTGGGAGAGTGGTAGAGTGAGCTCCTTCGGATTTTGATCCTGCCGCAGCTTTGGGGTTTCTTAAATGGGGAATTATGCGAAATTGTTGCGTGCTCCGTTTGGTGCCATCAAAGGATTTCTTGATTAACTCCTGCTGACTGAAGCTCATACCTGATTAATATTCCCCATTGAGGTGTTTCTTGAGTAGGGATTTATAATATTTCTATATAATTGTGTATATTTTGTTTTGCTTTATAAAATAGAAATGTAAGACAGGATTAAGAAGCATTTTTATCCTGGACTTTACTTGCATTTATTTGAACAATTCTTAACTCAGAGTAGATACAAAAATTGAACTTATTATAGTTTCCTAAAGAAATCCTGCCATATCAAGTAAATATATAATTTAAACTACCCGAAAGTTTGTAATCTAATTTAGTTCAGTTTATTAAACGGTTTACTAAATTATTTTGAGTGGATCACTTTACATATTCCCTCAGTTATTTCTTTGAATATATTTTGTGTGCAAACAAATTATGCATGCACAACAAACGCACACACTCGTACACACACACACACACATTCGCACGCTTTCCCTTCCCACTTTTGGGCAGTCTCTTGATTCGCAGTGACTAGACCATAATTTGATGCATATATTCTTGTATAAATATTTACTAAAGCCTGCACTTTTGTATATTATTTCATATATAAATGTATGTGTATGTTTATATATGTTCTCACTGTTAGTGTCTTCTCCTTTTTTGTTATTCTACGTCACAGCAACTGTAAATTGACACAAACCAAACAAACAAGAGCAAAGGAGACAGACGAGTGAAAAGAAGCTATAAAATAGAGAAAAGAATGAAAGTTGTAGTGGAGTATGCACAGCTTTAATATACGCTGTAGTTAGTTTTAGCCTAGGGTTAGCCAAAAGTTAATTTTTTAGTGGAGTATGCACAGCTTTAACCTACCCTGTAGTTGTTTTTAGCCTAGGGTTAGCCAAAAGTTAATTTTGTATGCTGTTTAGAGATCAATTTATTTCTTATGCGGTTTAAATTGTGCTCCTAGCTGTCTAATTTTCCCTTCTGTTACATACTTATAACAAAACTATTACATACTTAACACAGGGTATCAGCAGAGACTAGTGACAACAGCAATGTTTGCGCAAGCTTTTCATATCTCTGACAAATGCTGTGGCAGCTTATTGCTTTATTATGTTAAATAGCGCATGAAAATTATAACAAGCTGCCTTTTGGCTGTCGCTCAAGTGCGATACATGCCACGCCCATTTGGCACACGCACACACCAACACACACGCACACCTTACAGCCCATCAAAGTTTTATGTCAACTTTTGTGACGCTTCAATAACCAAGCAAACAAACTTGTGCCCAAAAGAATACACTCCGTACGCAGTGACTGTGTGTGTGTGTGTGTGTGTGCGTCGGGGTGTGTGTGAACTTTCATAAATATTTGCTTTGCATATTGGTAAGCAATTAGTGCAACAAAATTGATGGCATTCCTTAAGTCTACATGGTCAATAACTCAAGGCTTTAAGCTTAAACATGTTTAGACATGTATCTGTATCTGTATCTGTATCTGTATCTGGATTGATTATTGCTATAACTGCTGTGCTAATGATCTTTGATGATCTTTGATTAATAATTTTATTGTTGCTGAATTTAAGCAATTACTTTAATAATGAATGCTCTGCGTATTGCTTTTAAATGGGTGTACTTTTAAACACCAATGGCCTTGATCTTGGCCTTGCTCAGTTGTATAATTTTATTGAGTTTAATTTGTAAACAAGCGTTTGTTTATGCAAAAATTAAATTTTGCGCCTTAATCTAAATATATGCCCTGTAAATTTTGTATGAAGAAGTGGTATGCAAAGGCGAGAATTTCTTTAATGAGTTTAAACTAATGGATACTTTACTGTGTCCAATTGATAAGAAAATCTTTGGGACTTTACACAAGAGATACAAACTGCGTTCTACACAAAAACTAAAAATTTAGTATGCTATATACCCTGTAAAATTGTTTTAAATAAGCAAAAATAGGCGGATGGTTAACTATTATTAAATTTCTTGGTATTTAACAAAACATCTCAAGCTTTGATTTCACCTAAAAGTATTCCAAACTAACTTAATGACTTGTTCGTATTTATTAAGCACTTATAATATACTATAGTATAGTATCTAATAAATAGCAGTGCTCAAAACTAAATGCAATCAACTGTAATGAGTCTGATCGATTTGCTTAAATTTATGCAGCATTTACAGGCGGTTACTTTGTTGGGCCTACAATTCAGAGGGAGACAAAGAGAGCGAGAGAGTTGGAGACAGCGTGAGAGTGAGAGCCCTTTGCCAACAGGCGTTTGCCTCTGCTTTGGCCTGCCACACGCATCCCAGCAGCAGCAGCTTTTCATTGACGTCACAGCAGTAGGCGGAAAGTTGTTTTGAAAGAGAGCCGTAAAAAAGGAAAGAAATGAAGAAAAATCAATAGGCCGCTTGTTTTATTTGCCAGCAGAAAACAGTATATTTGTGTGTTTTTTTTGCTATGTGTCGTTTTCATTTTCATTTTTTGTATTTTTCTGCTGCTGGTTGTGAAGTCACTCAAGTCCCGGCGTTAATCCGCTTCTGGTCGGCTCGAGTAACTTGAACTGCTCTCTTTGGCTCTGCCTGCGCCTCCTTCTCTTTTTTTTCTCTTTTCTTTGCGCTCCCCCGTCGCGAGCAGTGTTGTAAATGGTTTCACACTTTGCCAGTGGAGGACTCTCGCTTGGGTTTACTCGACGTATGAGTAACGTGTTTTTTTCCTTTCGCTTCGCTGTTTTGGTTGGGCACCCACTCAATTCCATTTGGCTGACGCTTTGCATTTGATGCTGCACACAGTTGTGTGGTCGCTTGATTCCTGGATTTACTTGCCACTTGCAACACAGTCACTTGACATGCTTTAAATCAGCACTGAACCACATTTAGCACATCTTGAATTGTGTCTGCAGTTTTGTAGATATTTTGTTAAATTACAGAATTTTGTTGTACTGCAGAGTATGTCATAATCGAGCACTTCCCTGGGGGCGTGACACATTTTTCTTCGTGTCGTTTGTGTTTCGTTTCGTTTTGATTTCATTCTTTTACTTTTCCTCGTCTTTGTTTACTTTTGCCGCATATGAAAAAAGTAAAAGACAAAGCTGGCCCCCACTGCGTATGCGCTATAATTATCTTTTCTTACCCATAACTGCCAACAATTGACATCTTGGCCTCTTTTAACCCGCTATCCCCTCTTACCGCACTCTTTATCTCTCTCCCCTCGTCCGTACTGACTCTAATTGACGTCAAGTTAAAGGAAACTCGGACTATGTCTATTTTATTTGCTCTACGTTCTATTCTTCCAGCTATTATTGTTGTCACACACGCACACACACACACACACCATTTAGCGCCATGTGAAAAAGTCCCTAACCTAACGATTGTTCTTTACTTTAAGTGCTTGCTGCTGTTTGCACAGAAATTAGTGCTGGCATAATATGTGTTGCTAAATATTAACTAAAGTTCTTGATATATACATTTTGTTAGCTTGTAAAACATATATTTTTGTATAAAATGTTTAGCTAGAAAGTTGCACTAACTTTTGGTTTAATATTTCCTATCAAAACTTAAACTTAAACTTTAACTGTTACTTTTATGCTTAATAAAATTGCTTGAAATTGCTCCATTTTTATATCTATAAGTTAAGTCCGTGTCACGCGTTCATCTCTAGCTGCAATCACGACATCGTCGTGCCTTCAGCGTCGCGTGTTATTGCTCAGTGATTTATACGTTTTAACTGTTTCTTCATTACGTTTTCATGTGCCAGCTGACGTTTGCTGTTCTTGTTATGCATGCAATTTGCAGCTGTTGTTGTTGTTGCTTTTGTTACTCAATAAATTGTCTACAATTGCTCATTACATTGCTGTTGTTGCTGTTGTCAGCATTGTAGCCATATAATTTGCATTAACTGCATTAAACTACTGTTTCATATGGAAATTGCGGCCAAAAGGGTCAAAACTGGGCTCTCAGTTTTACGTCTGGCGCTATTGCAGTAGCCATAAATAATCAGCAATGTATGATATAAAGCGCCGATTTGATATAGCTGTAATTATGGCATTTGATTGGAATTGGTTTGAACTTCAAGTGCTTTAATTGCTTCCGTTTAATAACTTTAAGCTTAATTTTCATAAGATTCCTTAATTAAATAGTGTATTGGGGTAGGTAAAGTGCAGCTAAGCTATGCTAATTTTTTGCCATTTCTTATAAATTAATCACCAACTGACATTTCTTTTTAAAAAGCACCAAGTCCTGACTACAATTTAAATAATTAACTTTTGGCTGATACTAAACAGCTTTTCAATCTTCCCTTCATGCTAATCAGCTGCTCGGCATTCCAAGCGAACGCTTTTAATGAAAAATCCCAAATCGCATTGTTCGGTGATTGCATTACAGAGCACAAAGTTAACAAATTGGCAACTGGTAATTGGTAATAGGTAATAGGTCTGGGGGCATAATTGGATTTTCTGTGTCAATGTCAAACGTGAAACAACAGTTAAATGAATCTCTCAGCACTCTGTCTCTGGGCACACGGCACTCACTTCGCCTCTCTCTGCGATTCTCGCAATCGTTTCAATTCTAAAACATCGAGTGGAAATCACAAATTAATTGAAAATTGGCAGGGTGTGAGGGGCGAATGGAATAAAATGGGTTTTCTGGGATTGTGGAGTGGCAATAGAATCGTCGTCAGGCAGTGCTAAAATCTCGTTTGGAACTTTGCCATTTGAAAATTAATTTCAAATGCCAGAGGTGAGTCGTGCTCAAGCCAAGGTGGCATCCCTAATGATTACCGGCTGCCAGGTAGCCTCATTAGGCGCTCTCTCATCCCATTCCGTGCGCCAACTTCTACTCTTTTAATTCCACCTATTTTTTTTGCTCTCACTAAAATGTTATTAATTGCAAAGTTTTTTTCTTAGTCGAGTTTCGCTGCCTTTGCTGGAGTCCTGATTCCAGTTCGCTGTTTATGTAAGTAGTTTTCAAGCTGACGCCTCCGTTGATAAGCAACTAAGCAAGGGGAGGATGGGGTGCTGCTGTGTTGAGTATACCCTGTTTATTAATGTAAGGACTTTTCTACTTTTAGTTGGTACCTTTCGTATTAAAAGTTACAGCTGCGCGGTAGCTAAAAGTCGAGCATTTTTGGGCAAAACTTTTGGCCCTGAAGTATTCAGTTTTCACAGAAACTTAATTTTCCAGCAGCTTTCATAGCTCCTTTCTTGGTATTTTCATAGTTGTTTACGTTTACCTGTTCGCTCTTTGCTTCTCAATTAGTTTAATTAAAGTTTTGATTACGAACTGAGAACATACATGGATTTGTTATGTTTTTAATGGATTTGTTAGTAAGTTACAAGTTTAATTTATTAAATACCTATGCCTATTCTTAGTTAAAGCTTCAGAAATATGATAAATTAAATAACTTATTTAATCTTTAGCTCTTAAAGTCTGTTTCCTAGCAGTAGTATGGTACCTTGGGTAAATAATTGAAATCGATGTCGCTGGTTTAATGTCCGTTATCTTGTCTATCTTTAGTTGCTTGTATTTGCATATTCCTGGCACACACCCTGCTCTAAACTAGCGTCTGCTTAACTAACTGAACATGAATTTCATTTGCTTTCCTTTTATTTTATAGAGAAAAAAACTAAGAACAACAACAAAGACCTTTTGATAACAAAAAACAAGCTAACAGACGTTCCAAACGGTGCGACCTGCTTTCTGTCAACTACAATTTCAGCCACAACATCGACACACCCATTCAACAATCCCTCAAAGTCCCCCCACCAACCCTGTCCCTAAACACCAGCTACCCTACATTGACACTCCCTAGCTACCACGTCGGTGTGCACATAATAAAAACAGTGCATAAAACATGGTAACAAGCTGTAGTTAGCAGTGCTCGACTGTCAGATACCCTGCTTATTTTTGACTACTACTACTCTTAACTAAATTATGCTAAACAAAATTTATTTAAAACTCAAAGTCTAAGCACTAAAAAGGCAACCAAATTCGCTTTTTGTTAACTTAACTTTTGGTCTTTAATGAACGCGTTTTGTGCAAAAATGTGTGCAGGGTATAAAAAGGGGCCAAGAACAAAAAGCAACGAGTATTGAGAATGGCGGCACATGTTGACGGTGGGGGTGACAGAGACGGTGACGGTGACGGTGACGGTGACGATGACGGTACCGGTGACTGTGATGAGAACGCCGGAAATGGAGCAGCCGCCATGTTTGCAATGTTGTCAGGCTGTTGTCAGTCTCTGCTTGTTTTTATACTATCTAGCTACCCATTCGCTAGTCTTGCTCACTCTGTCACTGTCTCTGTCTCTGTCCCGCTCTAAGTGAACCGCTTTTGTACTTGTGCATGCAAGTAAACTGATTAAAAGAATTTAATACTGTTAATCTGCTTCGCCTAGTGGAAACGAGACGACATTTGGCCATGCACAGAGAAAAACACTCCAACAAAACATGTACGATTACTTACAGCTTTTCTTTTTTCCTTTTACTTTTCTTGCTTTTGTGTTTTCATGATTATTAAACCGCGTTGTCTACTGTAAATGCAAAGGATTAGATGAGTGCGGCATTAAACCAAATAAAAGAAAATTAATCGATGCTACTTTTAGATAAAAAAACATTTGTACTTTTACTGCTACTGATTTGGCCAAGTATTACATAAATATACACATATAAAAGGTTTAGAGACTGCGTGTTTCCAGGGTTTGAAGACGTTTGGAAAGACGACCCAAAGTTTCTCTCATTTCATTTACAGCCAACTGCTTAGACTCTACTTTTTCCACCGTCTCATCGAAGTCGTGCATCAGCGCAGGCATGGACAGCAGACCGCCTTGGTAGGTGAGATCTGAGTGTAGCTTGCGTAGACGAGCATGCTCCACTTTGCCCTTATATAGGCGTTCTCTCAGTTCCCGTTGAGTCTCTAGATTTCTGCTCAGTTGCGATACATACTCCTTAAGTTTGCTGGCTATAGTGAGTGCCTTTTCGCGGTTATGCTGAACTGTATGCAAATGGCTGTGGTAATTTATACGTAGCCGCTTCAAATCCACATTACGTTCTATAAAAAGTTCAATCATTAAACCTCTTTTCTCTAAAGTTATGCCACTAACCTTCAATTTTCTTGTTCATGGCCGTAACTTGGTTTTGAATGGCGATAAAGTCTTCCATGGAAATGCTGTCATTGATGTGCTCCAAACTATCGATTTTCTGCACAGTAAATGAGCGTTTAATGTAACTGAGACATTAATTTATTAATAAATTCTATACTCACATCCTTAATCCGACCCAGAGTGTGCTTCTTTGTGATGAGTTCTAAGCGAGTATCGCTGAGTTGGTATTGAACTGCTCTCATGCGTGTCAGCTCGACTTCCACAACGCGTCGAAGATGCTCGGATTTTCTGCCAATAGCTTCATGCATTATGTATTCCAAACTTTGATCAGACCGTATGGCTATATTATCAACGTGTGCCAGATCCATTAAGACACTACTTAAAAGGTATCCCACCTTTTTTTTTGTCTCGTCTGATAATTTTAAATAAAAATCGTAACTGATTAGATGTTCCCTATACTTTTTGTATTCTTTTTGAAGTATTGAGTCCGGTAGTCTCACAAATGGTCGAGTGATCCTTTGCCGTCTATAATAATCGGACATTCGTCCATTAAGATATGTATTTACATCTCTTTCATACAAATAATCTGCCTTTTCCTCTATTAACCTTAGGATTAATTTCTTCTTATTTAATTTCTTTTTATGTCGATTCTTTGACATCGTTTTCTCACCCTCAAGGAACACTGCATTCAAAATATCATTCATGAAATCTAATGCTATTCTTAGGGCTTCTTTGTGAATTTTCTTTTGGTGACGATCGTCCTCAGTTTCTAAGCTTGCATCGCTGGCTATGATTTCCATGGTGAATTTTCCAAAAACATCTTCTGGCTCATCGATTATAACGACTTTCGTAAGTTCCATTGCGTCCGAGAAGTCGCGACGATTGTCCACGATGGATTCCACATCTAGGGACGCTTCTTCCGAAACCTCAGGTGAGGACTGAGAGGAGCTAGTATGAAGGCTATGGAAACTCCGTCCACTGATGGGATCAACAAATTTGCCTACGTCAAGAACTGACGACGTCATGGCCCGTTTAAATGGATTAATATCGGACACGTCCGAAATATTCGATAGTGAGGGCACTTGAAAATGCAGTAGGAAATCTTCTTTCGCTTGTATCGAATCCATTTCGTTTGACATTTTAGATGATCGGTCGACAGCGGAATCAACAACTTCAGTGCTACTTAGGTCTTCATAGCCGTAATTAAATTGATCAAAGTCATCGTAATCATCATCTGTATCATAATCACTGCTTTGTATAGTTGAAAGTGCGTCCATATAGTCTTCTTCAACAGGAAACTTTTCCAAATCTTCAACTTCCAAAATCGATTCATGTGATAGCCGACTGGGAGTGGAAATGGCTGTATCATGTGAACCAAATTCAGCTGCCACATGATGATCAACTTTGAGAATTTTGGCAGATTCGGATGTTTCAACTGCGCCCGTAAAACGAATTTTCGCAGACTGCAATCTTTCAGTTCCCTCCCTTTGCGGTGCTTCACCGCCTTCACCTTCATTTGTTCCTTTTGCTTCACCCTCATGCTCATCAGGCTCTAAATCTTCCACCATTTCGGTTGGAGCTGCTATTTTGCGCAGTATAGCACTCGGGCGTATAGTCGACGGCTTGTCCCTCGAAGGAGCCTCCTCAACGTCATTGTCATCATCATATTCAAAAGTGCTTATCCGGTCATCCAGAAGAAAGCTCTCTCTTCTGGATGCAGTTGCAGAAACTCTTTCCCGAAATTCAACCTGCGCCTCCATAGGAAAATTATTTTTTTTTTTTTAGTTTTTTTTTTTTAATATTTTTTTTTAATGTTTTTTTAAGTTTGTGTATTGTTTATTGCCCTCACATTTAACTAAAGTCAAACCTAAGCTGAATTTGTTTAATATAATAGGCAAGGGGTGAGTAAAATGGGCTCGAATTGAGCATGTTATTGACATTTTTAACAGCGATTGCTTGAAAGCGCACCAGAAATGTAAACGATTTCAACAGTAGATAGTTAAAAGAGCCATCCACTGTTAACTCTTGCATAACATTGCTTGTGTCTGTTATATTACGGATGAAACCAAACTCTATTTCTGTTATACAGTCGCACGAGAAACGTAAACTATTTTAATAGTAGCTAAGTAACAGAGCCATCCACTGTTAACTCTTGCATAACATTGCTTGCGTCTGTTATATTACAAACGATATCAAACTCTATTTCTTTTATAAAGTCCCAATAAAAAAAGATTTGCTTTAAATTAATAATTTGTTTTTTCATTTTATTTATGCAAACTAGTGTGAATGTAGCTGTATATGTGAATATAAAGACATATTAAAGTCTCTCTGTTATGAAACTATATATAGCCAAACGATTTTTCACTATCACGCAAAGTATAATTGTTGATTTGAAGATTTAGGTGATTTATGGTCTCTTTAAGCTCATTGACAATAGCTCGCTTTGATTCCACTTTCTCCACAGTCGCGTCATAGTCATACATCAGGGATTCCATTGCCAATATGCCACCCTGATAGGCGAGCTCAGCATGCTGCTTGCGTATACGACCATGTTCCAATTTCGCCTTGTACAGGGTCTCCTGAAGTACGGTCTGCTCTTTCTGGTACACCTTTAGTTTGGCTTGTCCGATGCGGAGTTTGTTGAGCACGGCGTGAGTTTTCTCCCTACAATGCTGGGCCACATGCAAATCGGATTGATAGTGCAGTCGTACCTTCTTTAATTCGGTATTACGTTCTGATCAGGGTAGTTCATAAATATACATTTATTTTTAAAAGATTACTATGTACTCTTACCTTCAATTTTCTTGTTAAGTGCGGTGGTTTGGTTCTGTATGTCAATAAAGTCGTCCATGGATATATCCTCATTGATCTGCTGTAGCTTGTGAATTTCCTAGAAACAAAATCAATTTATTTTATGTCTAAAGTAGGAATATGTTTATGGTACTTCTCTGATACGTCCCAGAGTGTGCTTTCTGGTGATTAGACTGAGACGCATGTCACTGATCTCATTTCTCTTCTGGCTCATAAGTCTTATCTCACGTTCAGTTATTCTCTTAATATACTCCGATTTATTGCCCAAAGTGCTCATTATTTTGTCTGCTAGATATGCTTCGGATGAGGCAGATATATTTTGTAGGTAAGAAAGATCCATCATAGCACTAGCTAATTGTATGGAATTCATATGCTTGGCCTCCGCGGCTAGTTTTAAATTAAAATCCAATTGAGTCAGGGCTTCCATAAACCGATCGTATTCCTTTTCGTGTTTCTCGGGTGACAGCTTGATGAAGGCCCGATTATTTCGCATGCGTTTGAAATATTCCGCTACTTTTGAGTTCAGATACTCGTTCGAATGCTTTTCGGCATTATATTGGTTAAATAGATCGTAAATTTTTGCATATAGCCGCTGTTTGTCTATATTTTTGTTGAGCAAGTATTCAAGTCGTAAGGCCTCTGACTGGGTGACCACATTTTTGATAAGATTGTTCAAAAAATCCAATACAATTTTGTTGCTACTATAAACTATAACTTCTGGTTTCAAGGCATCGTAAAATGTTTCACGTACTATGGAATCCGGTTCATATGGATAAAAGATTAATTCCTCTTCTTCCTTGACTTCAGTTTTGAAACTTAAAACGCTTTCTAAGTCCAGTAAATCCAAGCTGCCACTTGAGCTCTCAATGTCGAAACCAAAAGTGAATAAACTCTCCGAACTTTTGCTCTTTTCCGATGATATAGTTTGACCCGTAAGTGGATCGACAAATTTACCTGGATCCAGTGTTTCTGATAAACGCCCAGGAGACTCAGCTAGCATAGAAAGTTGCGATTTAAGGCGCTCTAGAATGTCATCATCATCGGAAATATCTTCCAATAAGGGAATCTCAAAGCTGTCCAAGAAATTCGACTTGGCTTTCACGGAATCACCTCCTTTAATCGATCTTCTTTCAATTTCATCATCACTTTCTTCTTGGTTTAACAGTCTTTCGACTTCATCCTCTTCTGTCTGAGCGGGCAAAAAATATTCATCAAGATTTGCCAAGCTAGTTGTCTGTCGTTCCATTCGTGTTGGAGTGGAAATCGCAGTATTACTGGGCACTTCCTGTAGACTATCGACTAGCGTTACCTTGCGCTCCGGTATTATCTCAGTGGCGTTATCAGTTTCTCCAATTGAGAAGCGTAGGTTACGTGCATTCTTTAAGCGCTCCCTCCTCGCTGCTCGGGCCTCCTCCTCCTCGGTTTTGTCTGCCTCCTTTGGTGCCTCTGCTTCTTTACCTTCAGTTGGCAACACGGTGTGCTCGACATTTTCTGTGTCTTCGGCGACATTTGGCAAGGACTCGATGTCAGTGGATGGTCTTTCTGTAGCTTGTGCTGCTTCTGTTTCAGTGTCCATTGCTTAGTGTTTATGTGTTTTATGTATTAGTTTGTTAATGTTATTTTCTTAGTGTTAAGTGTATGTGTGTTTTGGTTGTTTCGTATGTCGTGTTGTTTTTTATTACTATTTTATTACATACTTCAACTCACAACTTACAAGCAATTCCAGTCAAGTTGATTTGGCATGTTCTCATGAATTTGATTTTCTTGTAATTGCAGCTTTCGGTGGGCATTGAACATGGCATTTTGGAGTCCTACAATTCGGACTTTGAGCTACAATTTAGCCATCCCTTGAAGCATATCGTGGGCATGTGCCGCATTATACACAAGCCGCAGGCAAAGTCCGTTGGCAATGGTTTCATGCAGCTAAAATCAGCTGCATTTTCCAATGGTTCCTCCACATCGTCCTCGACAGCGTCATCATCTTCCACAGCTGGCACGGCCGTCGCTGCTGGTGTTGGCAACTCATTAACCGCAAATGGGGCACGTCACACACTGACCACATCCACATCCTATGGCTCGCTCTCCTCCAGTGCAGCTGCCGCTTATCAGCTGCAACAGCAGCAGCAACAACAGCAGGCACTTGATGCCGAGCAGCCACAGAATTTCATGGAATTCCAAGGGCCCATCACGGGTTTGGTTTACTTACTAAAGGATCCCAAGGATCCACTGCTGCACATCTATCTATTTGAATGCGAGACCATTGAGGAGGTAAGTTGAAATTCATATTTTTAAATCCATGTTGAAATTTCCATATGAACTGCAGTTTTTAGTCCATTGTTTGAAACTTTATTCGTTGCTTTTAAAATGCATTCACATGAAAATGTTTTCGAAAGTTGGAACAATGCCTTTATGTTTTTTAATAGCCAGTTGAACCCAGTGAACAAAAAGCTCAAATCCAGCTAACGATTTATGAGGAAATGTGCACAAAGTTTTCTCCCTGCTATAAATAAAAAGAAAACTTTTACTTTAATTTCTTACAATTCATGTTTTTTAAGCCCCAAAGTAATGAAAATTCCAGAAATTTTACGCTTAAATCAAGCTGTTAATAGACTGTGTTGGCAGCTCTTCTAGTTGTGCTAATCCGACGTACGATTACCCAATTTATGAGCTAACCAAAACCGAAATCAGCCACCCCGAAAATAAATTGAACGCCCAACTCAATTTTCCATACAGCAATTGGGGCTCAGCATGCCATAAAAGAACTTCCGATTGTGTTTCTAATTAAAACCACTAGAAAATAGCTAAAACTAGGCCAGACAAAACTACCCCTTAACTGCGATTATATCGGCGCCACTTTTGCGCAGTTCGGAACTGACCTTCGTGGGGAGTGAATGAAAACACAGCGAAAAAAACTAAACAAACTTCAGACCTGACACGCAAAATGTTAATTTCTCATCAACTGACAGTCGAAAAATAAGAAAAACGTAAACAATTTCTTAGTACTGGCAGTGGGAAATTGAAAAGTTCGTTTGAAATTAGATGACAGTTATTTGTTAAGTTTGTTTATAAAATTTGCAGCTATTTTTGAATTTATTTAGTAGAGTAAGTGAAAGATTGAACTTTTGTTCTTATTATTTTTAATTACAGCTGCTTCCTCGTACATTAATTTTTAAAATTATATTCCTAATCCCAGTCAAATTAAATTGTTTCTACAGTAGGTTTTCATTTTGTTGGCATTGTTGTTTGCTGCTGTTGTTGATTGCATGTCAGAAGTCATTTTGGGCAACGTCAGTTGTGCCACGCCCACGGCACTTAATTTTCCAGCTGCCTAGCACAGAATGAAGCACAATAAAGTTGTGTGTGTGTGTGGCAGGGTGTGCGTGTGTGTGTTGCTTTGTTTTCAAACTTTGTTGACAAGTGTAGGGGTCAGTCGACTGTATGCTAAAACCAAAAGCAGAACAAGAATTCTTGCAACTAAGCTATAAATATTGCAAACTTTATTAAACTGATAAAACAATGTTAACATAAATTGAGCGAGCTTAGCTGTTTTATAAAAATAAAATAAATGTAGGCTGAAAAAGGAATGAAGACTAGAATTAAATGTAATATTTTTATATCAAACAGGATTCTCTTCTTTGGTGGCATTTTATTTACAGCATTATTCTGCACTGTTTTCTCATTAAATTTATCAAATTTGCGTTTTAAATCATTAAATTTAATGAAGCTTAGTAGCCAAAAGAGCCACTTTGAGCTGGTAGGTAATAATTGCTGCTGTTCAACCCATTTGGCGCAGCTTCCGCCCACGCTAATAGACGAGGGAATAGCGACAAAACCACGTAACAAAAAAATAATAAACAAGTAGGAAAGGCTACAGTCGATCGAGCCGACTGTAAAAGACCCCGTACTCCCATGATAATGCGCATTTGTATTTAATTTGAATTAAAATTTTATAACGAAATTTAAAAATTAAAATTTATATGTATATTTTAAATTGATATTTAAAAAAAAATTAAATTAGCAATTCTCATTGCCAGCATTCGAACCCACGACCCTCAGACAACGTTTTCACATCGCGCCGTAACTCTACCATTCGCACCACGCGCTACTTTCAAGCATGTTCCGCTTATTCGCATTTACATGTTATACATACAAGTACACACTCGTTTAAAATTATGTGTATGCACATATGTATGTATGCGTGCCTAGCACTGGTCGGCACGGCGGCGTCGCAACGTCGCAGCGACGCAGCGTCTGCGAGCAGACGCTGACGTCACACAGGCGGCGAAATTGCAGCTAAATTACATAAACTTTCTAACCTAATAACTTTTTTGTTAATTGACGGATTTTAACGCCGCTGGGAATATAGATTGATATGATATTTCTCTCTTCGAATAATTAATTATAAACACTGTACTATTTGACTAAATGCCCTAAATCCTGCAAATTTTGAGCTTGAAATTTTGAAAGTTTTTTAGCTTTTATGAGAAAAGGGGGCGTGGCAGGCCAAAATTTTGAATGGCATTGCATTAAGGCTGTCTCTAGCAACTCTAGCAAGCAGAAATGGTGTTCCTAAGTGCCATAGTTACTGAGTTATTGGCCTAAAACTACATTTTTTTTCGAGGTGTGTCTGGTTTTTTGCTTATTGCGGGGGCGGTAAGGGGCGTGGCAAAAATTTGAAATAAACTTAACCTGCGTAAGATAATAACGGACTTTCATTATAAATTTGGTGGCTCTAGCTTTTGTAGTTTAAAAGATCCAGGTGTTCATACGGACGGACGGACAGACGGACAGACGGACAGACGGACATGGCTATATCGACTCGGCTGTTGATGCTGATCAAGAATATATATACTTTATGGGGTCGGCCACGCCTCCTTCTGCCTGTTACGCACATTTCGCTTCTGACAAACCTAATAGACCCCTCTACTCTTTTTTAGAGTACGGGGTCTAAAAATAAAGGGGAAACCATTAGAAGAGGGCAAAAAAATTTACCTAATTGCAAGACAGAGATAAGCGTAGCATACTTTTAGCAGACACTGTTAACAGCTGCGGTCCCGCTGGTGTCAACAATTTTCCTAGCTTCAAAAAATAATAGCGCAACGAAAGTGTACAGTGAAAAAAGAATTTTCAACTTAAGTTTTAGTAAAGCAATTTGAATTTCTTTGTAGCTGCTACAAACACGTGTGTGACATGTCGTATGCGTAATATTAAATGCGATTTCTGTTTTTATTTTAATAAGCACACTTTGTGTAAAGCATTGTGGTGGCAATCTTGTGGGTTCAACCAGGTAACCTGGCAACCAATTCACGTTGATTGCATGTCCTTGCGGCAGGTCCTTTGACTCTTGTTGTTGTTGTTGTTGTCATTGTCGCAAATGACGCATGACGCTGAGCTGCCATTTGCATGGACCATCATCGCTGTTTAAACATCGTTTTTATTGTGCTGCCAAGTGGCTTCAACACGAACTCACCGCCAGTTTCCAGTTCCCAGAATCCAGAACCCACAGCCCCTACCTGGGACTCTCCCTCGCACCCCTGCCAACAACTACCTCAAAAAATTGAGAGAGGCTTTTGCAAACCTTTGGCAAATGTCGCTCCTGTTGCCACAGTCCGTAGTCACTACGTTGGCCGTAGTCTGTCGTCTGTCGTCTGTAGTCCGTAGTTGAGAGATATCAACGTTGTCATTCGCAACGCTCTTTTGACTTTTAATGGCCTTTGAGAGGACTTGCCCTGCGTTATCCTGCCAGCTCGTGTTGGCCAACATCATCGAATCGAGTGTTTGGCCACAATGTGAATTGTAGACAATTTACGTACAGCTCACAGCCGTTTCATATATGCTATGTGCAGTTAGACTAAGTGATGGAAAAATGTTTACTGTGCTCTATATAAGTACAAGCATTTTATGGGAAAACAAATGTCAGACAAATAAGAATTGCGCTTTTCTAAATAAACGTTTTAAGCGAATGAAGCAAAATATAAATAAAACATGTTTTCTGTAATAGAAATGTGTCTTTATTTTGCCAATAATCAACCCAAAAGTGGTCTTAAAATTATTTCGTGGAATTTATCTATGTTAAACTTACTTTACTTTACTAAAAATAAAATAAGTTACACATGAAATATAAAATTTAATACGGTACCAATATAAATATAGAAATTTAATTTATATTTTAAACGGTTATTCAATAACATCCGTTCTAGTTTCTATTGCAATTTCCCTGCTGATATCGCACAAAGTGCACACATAATGCAATCAAAACTGGTGTAAAAGCAAAGGGAGGGAAAGGAGTGGGTCTTACGTGTACCAGAAAGAACTTTAACCTGCTTTTCTGGCCACAATAGAAGCAACGAACTGAACTTTCTAGCCTGTTTGCTGTGTTGCCTGTTTGCCTGCTGTCGAAATTTGCATTTTCTCGAGCTTTGCTTTAAACTGAAAGTCCTGCACGGCATTTGTTGGCCTTGGCCTGATGTGTGCCTTATGGGAGGCAACCGTTTGAAATTGATATTGAGTATTAAAGTCTACGTTTCCCCTATATGATACTGTCTCTAGGAAATTGATAATTGGCTTTTAGTTATAGTTTTTTTCTTTACTGTTGTTGTTATACAGTATTTTGTTGTCGTATGCAGTTTCCTTTGCCCCACAAAGCCTACACATGGACATGACAAACAAATTGAGTTTGTCGCACATTTTGGCATGAAAAAGCATTTTATACTATTGAAATCAAATTGATTTTCCTCTTCACTCTCGACAGCAGAGTTCACTGTTTGCCATATTGATGTCAAAATTAATTTGAAAGCTTTTGCATATCCAATATCTTTTCTATCTTTGCCAATTTATATGGCTTTAAACTGGAGTGAAGCTTTGAGTTTTATTTACGTGAGTTTAGTCGAGTTTTTAATTAATTTTTAGAATCCTTTGTGACATAAAATACTTTCAATTCCAATGAATCAGTTAGAATCGTTATTTAGTGTTATTTGTGGATTTAAATTTATTTTTAATTAAGTAACTCGATTTAATAGTGTCGCAATTTTTATTAAATGTGTGTTAATTATAGCTAGAAATAATATATTTATTTATTTTAGTAATAAGCAAGTCAATAATACTTAATTATTGAATACTTTATATTACATCAAATTACAAATTTTTCCGAAACAGAATTTAGTCTATTTTTCCTATTTTTCCTTATGTACTTGTGTTAAAAATGCATCTTTGCCCCTGAAATCAAATATCACACATACTCAACGTTGTCTGCGTGAACTTTGTCGCATGCACTCTCGTTCGCATCGTCTTCCCCACTCGCGCTCTCGGTCTCTCTCGTCTTTTGCGCTCTCTTGCTCAACGGGACTCACTCAATGCTCATAGAGAAACGGTTTTTAAACGGTTTTTTTTGCCGTTTCTTTTACTTCGCATGCGCAGGTTACTACTTGTTGTTGTTGTCGGTGAGCACTTCTCTCTCACTCTCTGTAATCGTTGGATCGACAAATTGCGAGTGGGATCCCCGTTGTCAGTTGTCTGGCGGCAATTGAAACGCGTGCGCGTTTGTCTCGAAGGCAGCGACAGCTACCAAATAACAAAAACAACAGCAAAAGCAACAGCAAATCCGTTAACAAAAAGTAATCAAATTGAATAAAAATAATTAATCTTAAATTGTGCGACTGCAACTGGGAATTACGAGTTTATCTGCACCTAAAATTATTTAGCATAACGATGAAATAAATATAAACTTGTTTATTCTGCAACTTGTTTACCGTGCAAAGTGCTTGGCCAATAACAAAAGTAACAAAAACAAAAAGCATATATAGAAAATATAAATAAATTAGTTACTTAAACGAGCGAGCCCCAAAAAAACAACCAAAAAACAAAAACCAAACAAATGTTCCAATTTGTATATACAAATAGATATATTTTTACATATGTACATATAACAGGCGCGTGTATATAGAGTATATATCATCTTCAAATTGCGTCAGTTGAGCCAATTTCATTTCTTTCAACTTTTAATTGAACACAAACACAAATAAATTAATAATAAAAAAACAAATATACAATTATGAGTTTTCAATAAACTGATGGTACTATATACAAAGTATAATCCTTTTCGATGCATGCAAATTGTGTTCGGTTGGATAAACAAATGTTACATAAAGCACTTAGACCAAATACACGTATTTGCTTTGTCCCAAATACCTAAAGTGTTGGCGTTCGTCAATGGACAGTGCAAATATCTCGAATTCAAATCAAGTAAACGATTTAACGCGACAATTAGCACAAAATACAGATATATAGTGTGTAGTAGTATATAGATGCTCTTCGCATACAGATACAGCTATAGCTATAGCTATAGAACAATGCCTCAACATTCACATAGATTTGCTCTCAGCCAAATCGCATTGTATTCGTCACTTGATTTTGCCTCGGGGAATACTTAACTAAATACGTATCAATAATAACTGCGAGTGTTTGTTTTATCGCTCGACCGCAACTAAGAGTACTTTGAACCCACACTCAACCCTTGTTTCATTTAAGAAAATTTTATGAATTTCAAAAGTGCTGCTGGTTCCCTTATATCAGAATAGTTTTAATAATCTCTAGGCCGGCTTTCTATTGAAACTTTAGCATTCGTTGTTTGTTTTTCTCTTTCTCATTTATTTATTAATAAATTAATAAATAGTTTTGTTCGCAGTGTGACTTTCAAATATCTTTCTCGTTAATAAATCATTCGAAAATTGTCGTCTCACACGAGCAAGTGAGTAAATAAGGCAAGTGTGCGTAGGACAGATCTATAGCTAAAGTTTTATAGTTTTATTTTTGTTTGTTTACATTGAGCGGGTAGCAAATTTATTTAAATAAACAAACCAATTTAAAAAACGATTAAACAAATATACATAAATATAAATCACAAAGTTAATAAATGCTTTAAAGATGATAAATCGAAGTAAAGTATAAAAATAATAACAAAGAATGAATAAAATGAAAATTAATAGTGGCAAACAGTGAATATTTGCAATAAAATATGTGAAATAAATATAAATCAGCAGTTAATAAAAAATTCTTACAAAAACTTAATAAATTCATAAATAAAGTGTACTTAAATTAATTATGAGTAGTCATAAAACAGCAGATGAAATATAACTTGTATCAAATATAATTAAAGTATGAGAAAAACGCACTTGCCAATTCTTTAATTACTATTTTATACTTCTTTTAATTAATTGCACAACTAACAGTTACGTTAACAAAGATTTCTAAAGTGATAATCAATTTATAAAAGCCTAAAATCAAAATGGCAATTACAACAAACTTCTGCTAGTTGTAAAAGACATAAAAACTTATTAGAATCAAAGTGCAAAAATAAATTGTGGGCTGCGGAAATTGCAACAGTAAGTTTCGTAACTGCAGCAACAACAACAAAAGCAACAACAACCTAAAGAACAACAATAACAACAAGTGAAAATTTAAACTACCTTTAATACAATGTTTACGGTGCCATTTCATCGAGATACAATTCTGACGGCATCCGTCAGTGATGCATCCGTGCTGAACAAGAGTCGCGCAGTATGTAAAGGGTATGCGTTAACGCATACTCCCCCCTTACACCCTATCAGTTTTTGCCGCTCGCCTCAATTGATTTCAATTCCAACTTCATTTGATTTGATTTGATTGCTTTTTATTTGTTGCTTGTGCAATTTGCTGTTGACTTTACTTTTGTGTTTGTTTGTGTTTGAGTTTCTTTGCATTTGCATTTGCTTTTGTTTACTTTGTGTTCGCCATTTCTTTGCTCGCTTTATGTAATGAGCTTTTAGTTCTTTGTGTTCGCTAATAGTGTTTAGTCATAGTTTGCTATTAAAAGCTTCTATGAATTGCTGGACTATTAAAGTTCCTTCCTCCACTTCCACTTCGACTTAGACTCGGCTTTAATTGAAGTGCCCTTGGGCAGCGTCTTTCAATATTCTGTCATGTCTTGATTGAATTCATTTCATGTTTGGCAATTTCATTCCAGTTTCTTCTGCATTTTCATTATTTAAACAATTCCTATGCAAATCAAGCGCCACGCTGCTGCATTACCATATAAATTGTATTTTTATTTTATTTATCTAATGTTTTTGGTCTGCTCTCTCCTTGCCCAAATGAAATTTTCTCGCGCGTTCCAAGAGCTTAAATCGAGTAAACTGAAGCGTCAGCTATTTCTCCTTTTTCCCAACTTTTTGTTTTATCTTTTTTTTGTACTCCTACAATTCGTTTTGATTTCAAGAGAACAGACATTTTCCATTTTTCTTGCGTTTCTGCTTCTCTTTTTATGTCATAGGCGCCAACAAAAAAAGTTGGTTTTTATCGCTCTCGTTTTCGTTTTGGTTTTTCAACGGCAAATTGTTGACGCGCAGCCACGGCACTTGACCCTGACCATGGTGTGCCTAAAGGACCGTAACGCTGGGTAAACACTTTTTGCCCAGCAAGTTGAAGGATTGTCCAAACTGCTTTACAAATTTTGTTGGTCAACTTCAAGTGCGCCATTGTTTAAAGCATAGTTTGAGGAAAAGTCATAAATAAATTAAGAACTTTTATTTGGTGGAAAAACGGCGAAAAATAGCATGCAAAATTAAGTTTAAAATGTTTAAAATTACATATACATATAAAAACCATTTTACTCAAAACGATTAAGGTCACGAATTATCAACAAATCTCCAAAAAGATTTTTATTTCAATAAAAATTGTATTTAAACTTTTTTAAAATGTACATGAATTTCCATTTTAATTATTTTCCAATTTGTTTACTAAGTTTCTCAAGTTTAATGTTGTGTTTGATTATAAATGTATTAAAATGAACCCGCTAAATGGGCTCTTACAATCAAATGCTTTTCAATGTTCAAGTTAAACAAGATTGAGTTGATCTCAAGTGCTAATAGGCTGGAATTATTTTTAAACTTGGTTAAGTTGCGGCATCAGGGTTGTGATTCCCCCCCTGCTCAGTTCGTCACAACTTATAATCTTCCATACAGCAAATTGCACAACTAATAAAATAATAATATTGTTGGGCATTATTTGAGAGTGCAAAGTGGCGTGCAAAAAGCAGCAAAACAAAAAAATTACACTGCATGCTTAAATACCGTAATAAATTTAATAGCAGTAGCTATTTTTTAATACATTTTTGTCATTTAACTATTATATTTTCATATTTGCCATTGTGCACTTTTCACCATTTGCATGACGTTAAACAATTGAATTTATATAATTTAGTTCGACCAGTAATAATTGCAAATTGGCGTAAAATAAACAAAATACCAATATGAGTGGACGCGAGTGTTTATGCTGTGTGTGTGTTAGTGAATGTGTGTGTGTGTACTTGTTGTTTAAAAATAAATAAATAGCTAATTATTAACAGGTTGCGTTTAATTTGCACACAAAGATTCGAAACAAATCGCACAATGATTCAAAGTGTGTAAAGGGAAAAGTAGTAGATGTAAAATGTGATGGGCTAGAGATACCCTGTTGATTATAAACATTAGAAAGACAATAAATAAAGCATATACTAATTGTAATTACTTAAATAAACCAAACTACTACATAGCCCGTTTCACTCCCCTTCCATCACTACAGGGTATGTTTAACACTCAGTCAGCTCCAACAAGTGCATTATTTACGCATTCAGCTAATATTTACATGCCAAATTAACATCTGGAATGCATTTGAATTTGTCATTCGGTTATAAACAATTTATTTTCAGGTTCAATAAACCAAAAATGCACTCGTCGATTTGTTTTCATTGCCGCTTGTTTGTTGCCAGCCAACGAACATTTTCAAAGCGTTGGAAATAAGCAAAAAAGTAGAAAAAAGTGGAAATAAACACGTAAAGAAAAACTCACAAGCGACATTAAATTTGTAGCTGAACCACATGATAGACGACATGCACAACATTTTTCACATTTTCCTGATAACAAGTCATTGGAAGTGAGGAAAATGTTGTATGCATTTCATAAAATATTTGGTGACACTTTTAAAATTGGAAACTTTAACATAAAAGCATTTAATTAAGCAGTGTAGAAACATAACATAGAACATGAAACATTTTTTAATGTATATAAATATATTTTAATTCACTTTTTATAGCTATCAGTTATCAATAGATAGGTGTATACTCGTAGTATAGTGCATTTCCTAGTCTACACTTGCCTCACTGTAGCGCTCCTTGTCATTCCAAATGGATTTTCCATTTCAGTTCAAGTTCAGCTTTGCTTTTGACAACGTGGTAAACAATTTAACAAACATGATTTATATTTAAACGGGGAGTGACTAAGCCCGAAGGACATAAGCCAGACAATCCGGCGACACATCAAAATTACAAAACAGAAATAAAAATGAAACCAAAAACAAAACAAAACAAAAGCCGGCAAAACTCTCTCTCTCTCTCTCACTCTCTTGTCATGTAATTCACATTGTTTTTTAAGGGCTTGTCAAGTTACTGTGATTGAAAAACTGTTGATTTTGCATTTAGTATGCATATCGTATATAGTATATATATATATATATATATATATACATATATGTATACCTTCATATATTGATGTGAAGTTGTCACAAAATAATAATACAGCAAACAGTAAAAAGTTGAGGGCACGTAGCCGAGTTTGAGAATAAAAAAAAAAATAAAAATGTATAAAAAACAAAATAAAAGGCGTAAACAAAAAAATGCGCACAAAACGCGATGCGAACGTGACGTTGAATTGAATTCCTGTGAAATATTTTGCAAAAAGCAAAAGAGAAATAAAAAAACGAGATATTTATGTGTATTTAGTATGCAGGCATATAGATTATGTGGCTTACTTGCTAGCCTTGTCATACTCTGTAAACATTAGTCAGCTACTGCAAGTAAATTTGATTTTATTTTAAACTCTTTATAGCTAAAAACAAAATATCTTAGCCATGACTTTATTTATATAATTTTATATGCTGGGTACCGTTCAGTCGTGCATGCTCTTCTATACAGTTCACACACGCTTTTTATATTATTTTTGCGTAAACAAAAAATGATGAAAAAACATACATGTTAAAAAGCGTTGCCAAGCGTGTCCCTGTTGCCACATACATAAAAAGATACAAATGTATCTAATAGTGGCCCATTCATACATATGCGAAAAACTGTCCAACGGCGTGTGACGTCACGATCACTCAACCAACGGCTGATCAGCTATAGACAAAGCAGAGACACCAAAAAATAACAAAACAAAATTAATTTGGTAGCTAAGAGCCGCAAATTGTACAGATTTAGAATAAACTCTGGTTATTTTTACCATAAATCGCTGATAAATGGCAGTTTGTTGAGTGTGCAGTTAATGTTTCTCAAAGATACATTGCGCATCTTTTAGACAACTGCATTATACAGTGACATTGGACTTTGAAACTTGCTCAGTCAATTAATTTTCTGCTCATTTCTTTTGAATTACAATTTTTGGCAGCCTTTCAATGCCGTACAATTTGGGCCACACAGGGCGGCCAATGGATCACAGAGTGCTGAGTAAAAGTATGAGAATTGTCTCTGCCTCTCTCTGAAACTATTTCACACTCAACAGCTGATTCTGCTGCATTCAGTGGAAGATTCATCAGAAATTTCCCGAGAACTGAACGCAGACACGATGTCTGCACATGCAAACTGAACGTGATTAAGTAAAAAAAAGACTTTTAGTTTCATTAAAGAAATTATTTTTAAATGAAGGCCTAATGTTAATTGGTAGATTTTTAAAATAAGTATGAGTTTAAAGTGGATTTTAATATTTATTCCTAAATTAAATAGAAATATAAAGAATTTACTTTAGATACACTGTTATGCAAGAGTTCTAGGATAAACTTAAGCCTACCATTAACTATGTTAGGTTTTTCTTTTAGTTTTCTCTTTTAAATCCCCAACTTTAACCTAAACCGAGCAGAGTCCTTTGAATGCATTAAGCAATTCACTTTTGATGCGAACAACTTTTCAAATATTTATGAGCAATGGAGTCGTAAAAAAGTTAATTTAATGCAGATTCACTGGTCGCAGTCCAGTTTTTGTCGCCCTTAAAATAACATAATCATAACTTAAGCTAACCAGAGTAAATCAACTTTGTCGGTCTCATGGAATTGATGTCTGAAAAAGACAGCGATAGGGATAGAAAGAGAGCGAGAGTAAAGCGACCCTTAAGTGAGAAAGTCATAAAAAGTGTCATAAACTAAAGACAAAAGTCATAAAACTGAATGGGATGACAGACAGGAAACTGGCCAAAAACGCATCACAATTCCAGGCCGGGAAAGCGTATAAAGGGGGTATTAGTAGGGGGTGGGGGTAGGGGTGTGGAGCATGTGCATCCAACCTTGCCATTAACAGAGTCTGGCTCGCCATTGTTGAACTTACCGCATGAACTCCAACATAAAGAAGCAGCACAAACAAAGCAATAAATTTTCATTTTCCTTCGGTTTTCTCTTCTACTCGTAGATGGCCGAGCTAATGCATCAGATGAGAGATCCGGCGCATACGCTCGGCGGATCTGTGGGCAGCATACCGCAGACATTGATTGCCGGCGGAGGAGTCGGAGGTGCAGGAGCTGCTGGCTGTCACAATGGCACCCTCAATGGTATACATGCTACGCCAGCTACGAATCTTAAGATGACCGAAGCCTTGCGGAATGCCCAGCACGATGCTAGTCCTAATCCTGTGAGCTCCAAGATGAAGGCATCCAAATCGTATACACATGGATTGAGCAACTCATCGGGCACTGTCAACATTCCCACGTCCACCTCGGCACAGAGTAATCTATCGCTTTTAGCGGACATTTCGCCAAATCACACGCACTTCTTTGAGGTCATGTATGTGGGCAAGATACGCGTCTCCCAGAAACGTGTGCCCAACACCTTCATTGACGACGCCCTGCCCAAGTTCAAGGCCTACGATGCTCAGCGCCTGCGACTGCTCCAGAATCGCAAGATGTCGTTGAGCAGTGAGGGAGGTGTGGGCATTGAGGCTAAAAGCTCTGGCGGCACTCTCAAGAGTCATGAGCTCAAGGAGGAAGATGAGGAGGAGCATGAACAGGAGCCACAAGCGGAGCATGAACCGCAGCGTGAACCGGAGCACGAACCAGAGCAGTTGTTGCAGTCCAAGCCACAGGTGGAACTGCAACTAACCGGTGCGGAGGCGAATGCCGTGCCCCAACCACTGGAGGAGAACAAGGAGAACAAATCGCCGACGAAACGACCTCTGCTACGTGGTCAGAGTCATGTGGAACTTGGGCAAAAAGAGTTGTAAGTATTTAGCATCATGTCTGTGCTTCTATTCGAATCCTTTCTCCTACTCTCTGACGAATCTCCCACTCTTAACTTGAATCGGAAGCAGCTCGGAGGAAACTCAACAGTTGGAAGCACCCAATGTCATTGTAAACAAAGAGCCCACGCCGCCCAGGGAAGAGGGCGCAGCTGGAGCTAGTGCTCCAAGTCAATTACATCCACACTATGCGCTGGATAAGTAAGTGGAGTCCTCGACCACAGATCCTACGCATGTTGTTCCTAGTTGGTTTCGCTTTTCCGTTTTTCGTTTTCCTTTTGCTATGCTTTAATTCGCATGCTACTGCCCCTTAGACAGCTTAGTTACCCCAGCTAATCCCGTTTCCTCTGATGTACTTTTCCAGCATACCCAAGCTGAGGGATCGCTCGGCTAGCCAGGGCTGCATACCTCCCTACGCGGAACAGAATCGGACGATGGTCTTTCTGGTGGGACGCAGTGATCTGCGACTGATTTCGCCTGATCGAAAGCAGGTGCTGCTCTACAAGGACTTCAAGGATGTGGCCAGTTGTGTGCATGGCCAGAAATCACTGGATCATTTTGGCATCATCTGTCGGGAGCTGAATAACGAAGGTTACATTGGCTACGTCTTCAAGTGCCAGTCGGAGCACGTGTGTGACGACATCGTGGCTGCCATTGCTCAAGCCTTTGACACCTGTGCCGAGCAGAAGAAGAAGCAGGAGACACAGATCTTCAGCTGCGAGCATTGCCCTATGCTCTGGTACCACAAGCTCTGCACCGACGTCGAGGGTTTGTCCGAGAAGAAGACACAGTCCATGATCTGGCGTCGCATTACTACGCTCAATGATGATGAGCAGGAGATGGTCTGGGCCAAGTACATTGGTTCGGAGAAGACCAACTCTCCAGTTGCCGAGCAGAATCAGTTCCTCATGATGCTGTTGCGTGCCCACTGTGAGTCGCGGCAGCAGCGACATGTCCATGACACCGCCGAGAACCGTTCGGAGTTTCTCAATCAGTATTTGGGTGGCAGCACCATCTTCATGAAGGCCAAACGCTCGCTAACCAACTCCTTCGATAATCTGCTCAAGCGTAAACCCTCCAAGGATGACATTGGCATGCCGACGCACAACCTACGTGAGATACGCGAAGGATCCGCTGAACCACTGGGCACCGAATCACCTCCAGAAGGCTTCCGTTCCCGCTCCAATACCGTGGGCGCGAGTCCCAGCAACAAACCCAGTGCCGAGCAGCTCAAGAGTCCCATGATGGATATGTGAGTACCTAACCTTTTTAGTACGTTTCGAGTTAATTGAAATTCCGCTTCCCAATCCGCAGCTTCATCAAGGTCGGCAACAGTCCCAAAGAAGCGGAGACCCATCAAGGCTCCTGGCGCCAGGCCATACTCAACAGCGTAGTGACACCCTCCAAGGGACTGGACAGCGAGGCACCCACCGAGTTCCTCTCGCCCATGCGCAAGCGTAAGTCTCTTAGCTCCAACTCCAAGCCCATAACTAACCCAATCCTTTACTCCTACAGCGGCCAAGCGAGGCAAACGGGATGCAGCCGATCTGAGGGAACTCTGGCGCACGGCCATCAGACAGACGATAATGCTGAACCGCATGGAGACGGAGAATGCCATGTTGCAGGCTCGTCAGAATGAGAACGAGCTAAAGAGGATTAAGCTCGACTACGAGGAGATTGTACCCTGCGATAAGCAGATAATTGAGCGTTGGGAGCTGATCATTGAACGCAACTCCATACAGATTGGCAACAAGAAGGATCCTAAGGTGCTACGTCAAGCCATTCGCAACGGTGTGCCGCGCTCTAAGCGTGGCGATGTCTGGACCTTCCTGGCCGAGCAGCATTCGATGAACACTGCGCCGGTGGACACGAAGCGTTTCCCCAACTATAATACACCATATCAGACGCTGCTGAAGCATCTGACGGAGCATCAGCATGCGATCTTCATTGATCTGGGACGCACTTTTCCCAATCATCAGTTTTACAAGGATCCCTTGGGTTTGGGGCAATTGTCGCTGTTCAATCTTCTCAAGGCTTACTCCATACTCGATCCTGAGCTGGGCTATTGTCAGGGTCTGGGCTTCATATGTGGCGTGCTGCTGTTGCATGTGAGTAGTGGCATCTTTTGGCTTTCCGATTCCTCTTACTAAACCCTTTTATCTACCACGCAGTGTGATGAAGCCAGCGCTTTCCAGCTGCTGAAGCATCTAATGTTCAGCCGCAATATGAGAACCAAATATCTGCCGGATATGAAGAAGTTTCAGTTACAATTGTATCAGCTTTCGAGGCTGGTAAAGGATCATCTGCCGGACTTGTACGTGTGGCTGGATCAGAACGATGTCTCACCCACTTTATACGCTGCTCCCTGGATACTGACCGTGTTCAGTTCCCAGTTCCCCTTGGGTTTCGTGGCGCGTGTCTTTGATTTCTTATTCCTGGAGTCTTCGGATGTGATCTTTAAGTTTGCCATTGCACTGCTGTCGGTGCACAAGGAACAGCTGCTGGAGAGGAATAACTTTGAGGAGATTATGGACTACTTGAAATCTGTGGTGCCCAAAATGGAAAGTCATTCCATGGAGCAGATGATGAAGCTGGTCTTTTCACTGGACATTGGCAAGCAGCTGGCCGAATACAATGTGGAGTACAACGTGCTGCAGGAGGAGATTACCACGACGAATCATCATCTCGAAATGCTGAACAAGGAGAAGACACAAAATCAACACCTCGAGCAGCAGCTGCAGGTAAGTAAACTGATTATAACTTTATCTAATCCCGTTTGGTTTTAATATCCACTACTGTTTGCTATTCCAGTTCGCTCAGTCCTCCATTGCACAGCTGGAGACGACACGGTCTTCGCAGCAAACACAAATCTCATCACTGCAATCACAGGTGCAGTCTTTGGAGCTAACCATCCAAACGCTGGGTCGCTACATTGGTCAACTGGTGGAGCATAATCCGGATTTGGAGCTGCCCAGCGAGGTTCGACGCATGCTGCAACAGCTGGACGACTTGGAGCGACAGAGACGCAAACCGATATTCACGGAGCGTAAAATTGGCAAATCCATTTCAGTCAATAGTCACTTGGGGTTTCCACTCAAGGTGCTCGAAGAGCTGACCGAAAGAGACGAACATGGTTCGCCACAAAAGCAGAGGAAGGAGAAGACACCTTTTTTTGAACAGCTGCGTCAGCAGCAGCAACAGCACCGCAATCATCACATGCCCAATGGTCAAACGGAGACAGCTGCACCAGCTGTTGTTTCACCCACGCCACCACCGACGCGTCCCAATCGTTTGCTGGACACTGCCAGTGCCAGGAGTGTGATGCAAACGAAACTGGATGAGCTCAAGCTGCCCGAGCATGTGGACAAGTTTATGGCAAACATCAAGAGTCCACTCGAGGTAGATTCCGGCGTTGGCACACCACTCAGTCCGCCCAGCACCGCTAGCAACAACAGCACCAGCAGCGGCATCAGCGGCGCCAGCACCGGCAGTATTTTCAGTCGCATGGGCTACAAGACAACGCCCGCATCGCTGTCGCCACTGGCGCCCCGACAGATCTACGACATGGCCATAACCACAGCACCAGGCACAGTGCCGATGGAGCAGGTGGTAACCACAACAGCGGCGACAATGGCTCCAGAACCAGAGCCAGGCATGCATCCACTGAGCATGGTTGGTGGCGATGTGAACGTGCGCTTCAAGGGCACCACACAGCTCAAGTCCATAAGACCTGTGCACCATATGAGAGCCATTACCTTGCCGGGCGTGGCAGCCAGCGGTGCGGAGGCGACACCAGCTGCTGCCACCGGAAGCAGCTAACGGTTCTGATTCATTAGCAAGCTGCTGCGAGGACTCTACCGAGAGCCCATTATGGAGCAGGCGTAGGGCTAATGCTTGACAGTACAACTAAGTTGCGGCTTAAATAACTTAAATAACAGAATCAACTCTAAGCAAAGACAAGAGAAAAGCTAAAAAAGCTAAAAAAAGCTAAATAATTTCATTATGTTGCAAGTTGCGCACAAATTGTTGCCATCAATTCATAGAGTAATGGGAAATACGCTCCCCAAAAATCTACCTAAACGTTATATACAGTCCCCCCTATAAAGTAGATAACTATAAAGCATATAAATAATTATATATATACTATATATATATAGAAATGCTTATGTACAAGTACTTATATATACAAGAATTGGATAAATGCTTTTGCAACAGTTTTATAAAAAACAAAATTAACATTTATTGTGTGTGTAAACGAATCGAACTTAATCAATGCTTAGGATTTCCCCCTTTTCCCCGGGGGGAAAACTCGCTTAACGAGAGTCTCTGTCTCAGTCTCAGTCTCAATCTGTAGTTTTGTTTAAGTTTTTCTACAAAACATTGTTCTGAATTAATTTGTAACGAATTTAATTAGTTGTACTTGTTGAATTTTATGTTTCTTTAGTTTTAGTCAAATTAGTTTTTACACTTGAGCTTAATTTTAAATTAAACATTAACATAATTTGTACATTTCTATTGGTTTTATTATTATACAATAAAAAATGAGCTAAAATTAAACCAATTCCGATGATATATATATTTGAATGTATGTGTACATTATATAGCAAAAACAAAACATAAAACTCTTCTTCAAATTGAATTAAATATATTGATTGTTTAAATATACGTAAAACAAAAAGCTAAATAAGAAAAAGAAACTTAAAAATGTATGTACTTAAATACGAAAGAAATTGAATAATTAAATGCTTCTTTGTTAAGTAAATTGCTTAAACTGGACCGATCTTTATAGAGTTCTTGTCGGCCCAGGGTTCTTGTGTAGCTGATTTGTGTTTAGTAAATGAGTAAAAATAAAAACTATATAAAAACAAATTATAATAAATGCAATAACAATTATTTAATCAGTATAAAATCCAAATTTTTCATTTCATTATTAGGTCACGTACTCTAAAAAATAAATTTATATTGTTAACTTTGAATGAATATTTCTCAGCCAAATGAAGTGATATTTTGAAACACGTTGCCTTTTTAGACTCTCTACAACTAGCAGCATCGATTCCATGCCAAAATTCAAATTTTTAACTTCGACCCCATTTTGACAAATTTTGCAGTGTTACCCCTTTGCATTTTTGTCAAAAATCGTCCAAATTTTGGATTACGATTTTTTGATGCCAATCGATAGTCCTAGTCCTCCCGAGTCCAAAAAGTCATACCAATCGAAAATCCGACGTCTGAGTCCCAAAATATTCAATATCAAAGTTGCATAATTTTGACTCTTAGAATTTACACTGAGCAAAAAAGCTTTCTTCCAAGCTTTATGTTAAGAAAGCATTGTAATATTCTTAGTAACTAGTAGCGCATAGCAATCAGTCATGCTAAAAGAAACTAAAATAGCTTTATAATGGTTAAAATAGCCACACTGCTGATCTCTCGCTACTGATCATTTTCATACGCCGCCTAAAAGTATGCTACTGATAAGCGTTTAACATTAACATTAACAGCTTAAGCAGGCTCCCACTCTCTGCGCTAATTGCGCTCAGAGATCTCTGCCGCTGTTTGTGTGATTGTTCGCTGACAAACGGTTTGTGTGTTTGTTCGCTGTCAGCTGTGGCTCACACAAGGAGCACTCTCTGTTTATTGTTTACGTTTGCTCCCGCACTCTACTCTCTGTAATTGAATTTAAATTTCAGTCTGTCGCTTGCTGCGGATTCTGATCGCCTGGTGTTTCACCATAAGAAATCTTCGATTTTGGGCTTTCGCGGATTTTTTTTTTCTTGACCGCTGCGATCTGCAGTGCCCAAAATCGTTAGAAATTCTTGCTGAAATACCAGGCCAACAGAAAGATCAGCAGGTCGACATGCAAAAATTATTTTGACTTAACAGTGACTTAACATTAACATTAACTTAACAGTGACTTAACATTAACATTGACTTAACAGTGACTTAACAGTGATTTAACAGTGACTTAACAGTGACCTAACAGTGACTTAACAGTGACTTAACAGTGACTTAACATTAACATTGACTTAACAGTGACTTAACATTAACATTGACTTAACAGTGACTTAACATTAACATTGACTTAACAGAGACTTAACGGTGACTTAACAGTGACTTAACAGTGACTTAACATTAACATTAACATTAACATTGATTTAACATTAACATTGACTTAACATTAACATTGGCTTAACATTAACATTGACTTAACATTAACATTGAAATAAAAATTAATTATCATTAATGTCGCTTCCTGCTGATTCTGTTCGCCTGTTGAATAAGCTAGAAAAATCTTCCCTTTAAGCTGATCGCTGATGTTTTTCGCTAATCTGCACATATTTTAACAGAATTGACAACTGCTCGCTATGCACAACATTATTTTGCTTAAACTGGGCTCTTGTAAATTCTGTTGTATCTTACTGTGGATTTCTTTTCGCTTGAGAATTCAACTGGGACTTTGCATATTCCAGCTGAAATACCAAGCGAACAGAACTTTCAGTAGATCCCAAATCCAAAATTCAAACTAAACAAACTTTTTTAATTGTTTTTTATTACTTAAGCTTAAATTTAATTCAAACGCAATTAATTTTCATTAACATATCACAAACATAAATTTATTTGATTTGGTACGAAACGCTGCTAAGTCTTTAAAATATTACATACAATTTTAAAAATAGTTTTAACTAAGGAAAACATCACAGTTTTAGTTAAACTAACTTTTTATTTATTTTTTTGCATTTTTTTAATTTGTGCTGAAGCTAAAAGAGAAAATAATAAAGCAGAAAATGGAAATGATTAACAAAAGCGAATTCAGCGACATTTTCAGGGCTTGTCCTTTGAACCAAGCTAAAATGTGGCTGAGTTGGCTTTTGTTTGGCTAAGGAACTACTGCTATTACCCCTTTTCCCCCTGGGTCACCTTTCCCCCTTTCCTCCTGGGTGTCTTCCTTCCTCTAACTCTGTCTTACAAAGCGTCCAGTCAGTCTGCTAACAACTACATACTAAACTATATATACTAAGACTATATCTATGTACAACTTCTTCTATTCTTCCTTCTACTCCTTGAACTCCGGCTTAATGCTAAACTCCCCCTTGGGCTGCTGTACCCCCGCTGCTGCTGCCGCAGCCGCTGCACTGAATGCCGCCAAATTGTTGAACACGGTGGGATTTTGTGGCACATTTGGATACATATTCAGATTCTGATAGAACAGCGGATTCTGCAGCTGGAAAAGCGCCATGAGATGAGTGAGCTGGAAGTTTGGCGCATTTGTGGCATCTGCGGCAGCTGCAGCGGCGGCAGCGGCACCAAAGTTGGGCAACATGCCCGGAAAGATAGCGGGAACTAGAGGATTCGCGGGATTTACTGGTGTTGCTGTACTCGCGGAACTTGCGGGATTGCTGTCGTTATCCGAGTCCAGTTTCAGACGCTTCGCCTCCGACTGCTGAGTCGGCAATTGCTGCAGAGAAAACAGAGATTAATAATGAAATCCATGGCAGGGAATAAGTAGTTTCCTGACTTACAATTATCTTTGGTGGACGTCCACGTTTGCGAGCTAGGAACTGTTCCGCGGAGTGGGATGAGAGCGGCGTGGAGGTGGCACTGGTGCTGCTGGTCAGTACAGCAGCGGGTTGGGGTGTTGTCTCCACCGTATCCAGCGAGTTTGTCTCCTCTAGGTCTTCCTGCTTGTTCTTGAACTGCTGATAGGCTTGTTCACCGTCCTGACGATCGTGTTTCCGCTTGTGACTGATCATCTGACTGCTCGAGTGCAAAATGTAGTTGCAGTTCTCCCGAACGCAGTGAATGTGATTGCAGACCGTGGAGAACTTGCAGGAGTCGAAGGGACACGTCTCCGTCTTCAGAATCTTCTTGAAGCCATCCTGCGTCAGCTGATAGTCCTTCAGGTGGTACGTCTTGTGCTTGTCTAAAGGGACGGAGACACCAAAGTGTGTAAGTTACCCAGTAGGACCGCTGAGGTAGTGCTGACTTACCCATATCGGCCTTGTTCTTGAACGTGTGATTGCAGCCCTCGCGACAGCAGTGATAATGCGATATCTTCTTGCCATAGAAGGGGCAATCCTCGATGCGGCAGTTCTCATGGGCACGAAACCTACGAAAGCCTTCGTTCACAATCTCCGAATCCTTGCGGTGGAAATTCGCGTGCATCTGGACATCACTTGTGCTCACATACACCTTCGGGCAGTGCTCGTAGACGCAGTGATAGTGCGTCTGCTTCCAGTTGTAGGCACACCCCTCACCGTAGGCGGGAGCACAGTCGTCGCCGGAGGAGAAGCGGGCAAATCCAAGCTTCAAACTCTCCTTGCGCTTCTTGTGCCACTTGAGGTGCCTTATAATGTCGTCCTTCTTACTCAGTATCTTGCCCTGGCAGGGCTCATCGTAGCAGTGGAAATGCTCTCGCAGTGTCTCCTGGCGACACAGCGAATTCTCGCACTCCAGATACGACGAGACCTTGCGCAGATTCTTCAGATTCTCCTCGTTCTGCAGAAAGGCATCCAAGCTACTGGCCGTGGTCAGACTAACGATTCCCTTGCTCTGCTCACTCGAGGCGGGTGGCGTCAGCAGGGAATTGCTCTGACCCAACGGCGTGCTCAGTGCTGACTCATGATCGATGGAGCTGACCACATTGTAGGATGAATCTGCGGGCTGTTTGACCGGCGTGTACTATAAGAAATAAAAAAAAAATTTTATATATAAAAATTAGTTTGGCTTTTCTTATTATTTTTTAGCTGTCAGACTGCTTGGTGCCAGCAGCTGCAGCCATGGGGATAACTCCAAGCCACGTCCAGCTGTTTGCTTTACTTGGAATCGCGAACTTTTGTTTACACTAAGTGAAGCAAATGGCATTAAAAGTTTTGTCGTTTTTCTTTTCTTTTTTTTTTTAATTTTTATATTTCGCGCAAAGCGCACGAATCTCTTAAGTTTTGAGGCAACTCTCGAATTACAGACAGCGTGGGAGATTTCAGGAAACCAAATGGTTCATTAAACGCTTTTCTGGAGTCCACTCAGCAATTTCTGTTAACTAAGGAAGTTTTTGTGCAAAATATTGCAAATTTCAAGCTCTGATTTTTTCTCAAAGTCTTTGCTATATAAATCCCTAGATTTTGTAGATATTTGGGCACTTACCATGCTGGGAGAGTCGTTGCTGGAGTTAGTGCTCGTGCTCTCCAGCGGCTGCACGCCGGACAGGAGCAGCAGCTTCTCGGTGCTGGCGCTGTTGTCATTTGTGCTGGCCAGACCCGAGGAGCTGCAGCTGTTCAAACTGGACAAGGGTTTCTCATCCTCATCATCGTATTGATAATCCTGCTCATGTTTAACAGTGACTGCCGAAAGATTGCTGCTAGCTGCTGCTGCTGTTGTTACTGCTGCTGCTGCTGTCGCTGCTGCTGCTGCTGCTTGTTCATTTGGCGTTGAAGTCACTGTGGAGGATTGCAAAAAGTTATTTGTGGTAAACTGTTCTGCACTTTTGAGTGGAGAATCGGGAAAATAGGAGGAAGTGGAGCGGGATGTGTTAGGTGTTAGTAAAAGATCGGGAGTTGCTGGTGTTGCTGTTATTGCCGTTGTGGCAGTTGCTGTTAACAATTGCTGCTGCAACATGTACTGCGCCAGCGGATTGAGAGTGCCCAGCAACATTTGTGGCAACTGATAGGGTATGTTGGTGTTAGGTGTTGTTGGTGTTATCAAAGTTGTAGCATTTGGTTCATATTGTTGTTGGGTGGATAAAGCATTCAAATTACTATTGGGACTACAACTACGGCTACTACTACAGTTCGTGTTTTGCGAATATGTGCGTTTTAGCGTTCTTTTCATCTGTGGTTGTTGTTGCTGTTGTTGTTGTTGCAGGCA
The DNA here is from genome assembly GCA_018152125.1 of Drosophila dunni. Classification (NCBI taxonomy): domain Eukaryota; kingdom Metazoa; phylum Arthropoda; class Insecta; order Diptera; family Drosophilidae; genus Drosophila; species Drosophila dunni. Next base: position 15,691,595 of record JAECXC010001917.1, on the reverse strand, counting down.
AGTGCTGCTGCTGATATCCTCTTTCTGTGTGTATTCAAATGTGGACAACTGTTGAGGTTGCTGCTGCTGCAGTTGCTGTTGCTGCTGTTGTTGCTGTTGCTGCTGCAGCAGATTCATCATATAAAGCTGCATCATAAGTTCCATTTGATTGGACATTTTGTAAGCACTTTGGGTATTGTTTAACACAGCACAATTTCAATATATTTTTTAAAGTTTATTCTTTAAAAAAATTGTTTTTGTTTTTCACAGTCTTTCAGAACTAAACACGCTCGCTTTTTATTAGTGTTTTAGTTTTTTCTTTCGTTGTTTTTGTTGGCGCAACACGATCTCAAGTTAACACGTCTCTGGCGATCCTCGAAGTTCGGCTGCGCAGCTCAAACTGTCTCAACTCTTCCGCGACCACCAGCTAATATAGCAAAAAATTGCGCAAAAGGTTTTTCAGCCAGGCTGCAACCCTCTCCCTTTTGCCAACTCGCTCTTAAAAAACCGATCTATTCGCTCTCGCACGCGCTCTCTTAAAAAACGCTGCTGAACCTTAAAAAAGCCGTTCATTTTGGTGGTGACTTCGGGCACAACCCTTAGTTTGCACAGCGCCCCGGGAAATGTGTGGAAAACGACGCAATGTTGTCCAACGTGTTTTCAGTTGAGTTTTCGTTTTCCTTTTTTTTCCGTCCGTTTTTTTGCTACTTTTTTGGTGTCGACCAATAAAATGCCAGCATTCATGTAAATTTTGGCCGAAAAGCGAGTTTTTTAGGTAAAAAATTGTCATTGCGAGAGCCAACGAGTGTTACGGAATTTCCCCTCCAAAGAGAGAGAAGAAAGAGATGGGCTTAAGAAGATGTAAAGGAATCTAACAGATAGAAGAGAATGTTTTTTTTTAGAATTTCAAGAGTTTTTTGAGGGGAAACTGAGAAGGTTTAAAGCTAAAATTACACGATTTTGGATTTAGGGAATTTAAACAAATTTTTGGCAATTACTAAGAGTATAAAATATTAAAAAAAAAAAAAACAATATTATTAGAACAATTTCTTAAAATGTTTACTAAATAAATAATTTACATGTCTACCAATTTTTTTAGACTTCCTTTAAGACTCTTCTCCTCGATTTACATATTTAGTTCAAGGAAATATTTATCTACAATAAAAATAATTAAGTTTTCTAGACTTACAGGAATTTTCCCACACATTCTGGAGCAAATCCAATTTCCCAGCAATGACATTGTCATAATTGCGATCAAATCTATATGCAAATTATTTAGCAGAACTTAAGCCAAAGTTGGAAAAGAGTTTTGGCGAAAAGATGTTCGCGGAAACGCGCGCAAAATTCGCAACAGCTGCGAAATTTGCTTGATAATCGAAAGAAATCTATTCAATTGCAAAAAATAAACTATTTTTTGGCGCACAAAATTCAAATTACAAACGAACAAACGAACAAAAAAAATCTACATTACAATCGTGCAAAAAACACAATTAAAAATTCCGCCAAAAATATTTTCGGACCAAAAAAAATTAGCATATAAAAAAACCAAGTTGCAAAAATGCGAAACAAGAGCAAACCCCTAAAAAAGGTGCTCTAAAAGGTATACACATCTATAGCTACACATATATACGTATATATATATTAATGTGTTCTTGTAACATCCGCTGCACAGGCGCAATGCGAATTTGCATAAATGATTATTGTAAAATTTACATAAATTTGGCACAGAGAAGAACTGTGGATGAGGCACAGCATCAGTGCCTGTAAAGCAGTCAGTGTTATGCTAATGCGACCTGTAACGGTGTCCTTCGCTACGGAGGAGGGTTACTGCGCACGCGCGCCATGTGCAAATTTATGCAAATCAGCCAAAGGAAATGTGAATGGAAAGCAAAGGAAATCCCTTTCCCAACTACAAATCGATTGCCGAAAGGGGCGGAAGTCGAACTGCATCGATTGATTTTGTATTCCATCGGAAAGAGCTAAAGGTAGTCCTGGTTTGTCACTTGGTTGGCGAATTGAGATTGAAGTGGATTTACCAATTGTTGCCATAATTGAGTGACATGGATAGAGTTTGGAAAAAGTTAGGAAACGAGTAAACGAGTAAACCAAGCAATGGAAACACTATTGATTACAAAAAAGGTTCCACGCCAAAACTAAGCAGAGGAAAATCTGCATGAAAATGCGCACAAAAGCCCAAACATAGAATGGAAACAGAACAGAACAGAGGAGAACAGAATGTATCCTATACTATACTTTAACTATGTAGAACTCAGCCATTATATGTCTCCCTCTCTTTCTCTCTGTCTCTGTTTTTACGATTTTACATTAACCAAATGCAAATTTGCATATGAGAATTTTAGATTCAGTTACAAAATGGAAAACTTTTGTACTTTGGCTTTTGTCTGCAAATAGAAGTTATGAAAGAGAGATGGATGGAGTAAAATAAGAGACAGAAATAGTAGTAGAAAGTCAATTGAAGGATAACAATCCATTTGCTCATGAAGCGACAATTATTATTACAGTATTTCAGTGGAACTACAGATATGTCAGTCTAAAGAATGGAGAACAGCGAGAGAAGTGAGTATTTGCATTACACTGGAAGTTTCCCGGTAAGGCAAATTGGCATTGACATGTTTTAATTAGAGTTGAGTTCAGGAATAAGAGGAGTATCCTGGTTTTATGGGAATTTAATTGGCTCTAAGTTGAACAGAGTAAGTTATAACTAAGATCGCCAACTTTCGAAAGTGCAGTGAAGTTGTCTCTATCAACGTGAGAAAATCTAAGAGAGCACTCAGAACTCATCTCCCTAATTACGGCAATTGCCTGTGGCCTCCTCTGTCCCTCTTTTGTCCTATTCACAACTTCACAATTTAAGAATTCCACAATTTATGCTAAAAAGTAAACAAAAAACGTTTGAATTTTGAATCAGAGAGGCGCATCAGTGGGCACTAGACACCCCGAAGTAATTCAAATAGATTAGAAAAGATACGAGTATTTTGGGTATTTTCTTCCTTTTTACAATCCTCGATCCTTTGTTTTGTCTTGGGATGCCTTTGGCCGCAAATTTATTGCCTCTACTAAATCTTAGCTCAACTTTCACCCCCCGAAAACTGAATAGGAAATGGGAAAGACATTTTAATAAATTATTGGCATTTTCTATTCAAGGTATTTGATTTCAGCTCAGCTTCATTGACCCTTGGCGAATGTGAGGAAATATAGCAATTGTCCTTCGCCAGGATAACGAATGCTAATAAGATCTAAAGTGTGCGTAATGGACACGCGATCAGCTCTTATATGAAAGTGTAATCGAGACAAAGGCGTAGAGTCACAGATTATCCTCCCGGATTGGCCAGGACACAAAGGGATGTGCCAGGTAGTCCTTCCTTGACCAATGGTCAGCTCGAATAAAGGACTTCGAGGCACGCGTCGCTCGTGCTGACTGGTCAAGCAGTCAAACAGGTTTGAAGAAAGGTGTTAAGTGGTCAATTTGCGTGGACATCCCTAGGACGCGTGGCAGGACACGCTGGACGCACAGGACACGAAGGAGACAAAGTATTTACAGGACATTCAAGACAAATTGAGATGGTCAGCGAGCTAATGACGCCATTTTTAATGTCTACAAAGTGGTTGAAGGATTGTAAGTTATAACGGTTATTAAGATCCTTGCATATCCTTTGTTGTTTGGAAAATAAAATGAAAAAAGTGAAAAAAAAAACTTGAGAAGCCGAAAAAGATTTCTCATCAGATCTTCGCTGTCCCAAGCGGCAAACAATGAATCGAAAGCTGCAACTTTATTCGCTTTTGCGCATCCTCAGAACAAAAGGGTTGAAGACCGAAGGGTCGCCCAAAAAAGGACGACTTCCTTGCCTAAAACCGGACCGGACTCACGGCCCAACGGCCGCGAAACCAATGAAAGTAATCACCGAGCAGCAAACCGGTTTGGACACTGGCATTAATATTTTGTTGAATGGGCCGCGAAGAAAATGTGAGCAAAAAAAAAAATGGGAAAAGGACGAACCCTTTTCCAGTAACGCGGCATATGGCGAGTCCAATGCGAGATCTGGTCAGAAGCATCAGCAGCAGCAGCATCACGCGAATACGAGTAGTCGGATAACATGTCCTGACAGTTGATGCCATCCTTGTCCCGGGGTAGCACTCGTTGCAGGACAACGCACACACAGCAGGACTCAAAGGGTTCAACTTGCGGTCATGCATTCAAATTATCTTCGCATTTTGTTCTTTGTCCTCGAGGTCAGCCATTTTGAACCCAAACATGTTCTCGAATTAACGGACATTTCTCAAGAAACTCTCAGCCCTAGATCCTAGATTAAGGATCTCCCAATTAGCATACAAAATGGAGTCTGGCTTATCAGTTGGTCACTCGTCACAGCCTCCAGCTGGTCACGTGCTAACTGACCTCCAGACTGACCATCGGCAACCCTTTAGCTACAGTCCCTACGCCCTTAACTGGTTCCTTGATTTAAGGACTCTGACGCGTGTCACTTATCGGGTTGGTCACTCCGCTGGTCAGCGATATCCTTTCACAATTTAGCCATCAAGAAATCGTGCAAACTGACAACACTTCACACATTTGCATCGACTTCCTGTTGTTGATCGCATTTCATCCATTAGCAGCATGAGGTCCTTGGTCCTTACTCCTCACAATGTGTTGACAATAGCTAGCAAAACGAGAATCCTATTAGCAGTCACTGTGGTCATTGATACCCTCGCAGATCTATGCAAAAAGGACACTCAATAAACTCATTGAGGGTCAACAAAGTTGAGAAAACAAAATCGGAATTGAAATTTGCCATAAATGCCAAAAATTTATTGAAATGTCTTCGTTAAACTGTCTTCAAACTGATCATTTCCCTATTTCCCATTTCCTATTCAGTTTTCCGGGGGTTAAAGTTGAGCTAAGATTTAGTAGAGGCAATAAATTTGCGGCCAAAGGCATCCCAAGACAAAACAAAGGATCAAGGATCGTAAAAAGGAAGAAAATACCCAAAATACTCGTATCTTTTAGAATCTATTTGAATTTTCTTCGGGGTGTCTCCTGCCCTCTGGCCACTGATGCGCCTCTCCGATTCAATATTCAAACGGTTTTTGTTTACTTTTTAGCATAAATTGTGGAATTCTTAAATTGTGGAATTGTGAATAGGACAAAGACAGGGACAATGGAGGCCACAGGCAATTGCCGTAATTAGGGAGATGATTCTGAGTGTTCTCTTAGATTTTCTCACGTTGATAGAGACAACATCACTGCACTTTAGATAGTTAGCCGCAATTTACTCTGTTCAACTTAGAACCAATTAAATTCCCAATAACCCATGAAACTCCTTTTATTCCAGGATTCAACTCTAATTAAAACATGTCAATGCCAATTTGCCTTACCGGGAAACTCCCAGTGTAATGCAAATACTCACTTCTCTCGCTTTTGTCCATTCTTTAGACTGTCATATCTGTAGAGAACTACAAGTTCCACTGGAATACTGTAATAATAATTGTCGCTTCATGAGCAAATGGATTGTTATCCTTCAATTGACTTTCTACTACTATTTCTGTCTCTTTCTCTACTCTTTCCGTCTCTCTTTCATAACTTCTATTTGCAGACAAAAGCCAAAGTACAAAAGTTTTCCATATTGTAACTGAATATAAAATTCTCATATGCAAATTTGCATTTGGTTAATGTAAAATCATAGAAACAGAGACAGAGAGAAAGAGAGGGAGACATATAATGGCTGAGTTCTATATAGTTAAAGTATAGAATAGGATACATTCTGTTCTGTTCTGTTTCCATTCTGTGTTTGGGCTTTTGTGCGCATTTTCATGCAGATTTTCCTCTGCTTAGTTTTGGCGTGGAACCTTTTTTGTAATCAATAGTGTTGGCCTTGCTTGGTTTACTCGTTTACTCGTTTCCTAACTTTTTCCAAACTCTATCCATGTCACTCAATTATGGCAACAATTGGTAAATCCACTTCAATCTCAATTCGCCAACCAAGTGACAAACCAGGACTACCTTTAGCTGTTTTCATTGCCAATGCCGAACCAATCCCAAAGATACTTTTAAATCAATCGATGGCTGTAATGTTGGGAGTTCTTCCCTTTGCCAATAGATTTGGTAGTGAGGGTATATCGTTCCCCGTTCGATATCCGTTTGCTGATTTGCATAAATTTCCACACGTCGCGCGTGCGCAGTTTCCCGGTGAGGCCCTGTTCCTCCTACAGGGTCGCAGGTCGATTAGCATAACACTGGCTGTGGGTAGGGCAAATCCTGTGAGTGCTGCTCCCTTTTTAAAGTCGCCTGTGCCAAAATTATGCAAATATTTGTTAAATGCGTTTTGGGCATCAGGTCCTCATAGCGAAAATTAGCATAATTTATTAATGGTTTATTCGATCGGAGGGTTGAAAAAAATAGACGTTATTTTCTCGATAGATTTTTTAGGCAGCTGATTTTTTTGATTTCATTTAATGGAGTTTTGAAAGTACAAAAATAGTTGTGCAAATTGTAAAATTGACGGGTTTTTCGTAAGAATTTTCACGCTTTTCCGCAAAACAAACGTCGGGAACTTGGCCAAATAATTTATCATAAATATTTGCCTTTTCAGCGACTGTCTCTCGAGATTGATTGATGATTTTTATGAGTTGCTCACAAGTTTCCCTCCGCTGAATCATTAGCAGCGACTCAAGTTACTCAAGATCACAGAACGATTTTCTCACAATTTTCTCACGATTTTCTTCAGGATTTTTCGTGTAATTTTCGCCGTCTAAGCTGCGCCGTAAAACTAATGACAATATTAAAATTAATGATTGTTTGCCGTGTTACCAGATACTTTTTTTGCTAGGTAGGAATTCAGTTCGCAAATATTTACCCTTTTTCAGGATAAAATGTTGCTAAAATGTTGGAAAATTCTGCGCAGTGAAAAACTAATGTAAAAGGGTTGCAGTAAGTTTGATTTTGTAGATTTAGCAACCCTTGGCGAATATCCTGGCGGTTCAAAGGTCAGCTGGCAAAGTTCTGTGAACTTTAACGCGAAAAGGAACAAAAATTGAAAAGAAAATATGAAATTATAATCTTATTACATCGTCACAACAAAACGGCGCCCCATCTGTATCCTTGGCATCCTTTTTTTTACAATACACTCTTTTTTTTGGGTTTTGTGTTGATCATCTTCAGCTGCCATTTCGGAGCGAGATCCTTTCGGCAGGAGATACGCCAAGAAACGTCCTCAATTCTTGCTCTCTTACAACGCAATCCTTTCAGCTACGCACACACACACACAGTCGGACACACAGACGTGTCCTTACAAAAAGGATTACGCAGCATGCTTAGACAAATACCTGACAGCGAAACACACACACATACACACATCTAGTTAGGTACATTTGCCCTTCAATTGAGGGTGGATTGATTTCCTCTTTCTTCTCCTTCCTCCTCTTCTTCTGCTCCTTAGTTTTTCTTTTATTTTGGGTTATTTTCGATACGAATTGGAAAAATCTTTGACGCAGTTTTGGCAGTTGCGCAATGAACCGCACGACGCCAACACAATCACAACTAACCGATGCCGTTTAAGGTTTTACAGGATATCATGATCAGAGCACGTTTTACGCCTTAACTACGTACTGTGGATTTCTGCCTGCTTGGGTAAGTATTTGGGCAATTAAGGAAAGCAGGAGATGGCAGTTAAGAAAATACCTTAGAAGAAAATTCTTTAAAACAAAAAAAAAATATTGAAAGGATCACAATATTTGGTATGTAAAACGAGGGGCAAGGGGTTCAGCTTAAAAATTAAATACAGCTCACATAAATCATAAAATTTACTTATGATACTTTCCTAAACTATAAGTCATTTTAAACACACATTTTATTTAATACTATCATTGGTTTGTCAAGATATGCTTTGCCTTGGCATACCCATATTTATTCTCCCGATCTTTAATTTTCTGAAGTATTAAACATAAATAAATTTTCCACTACTGTCGCACTTTTTTCATTTGAATCTCACATTTTATTTAATATTTGTTTTGGTTTGTCTAGATATTCTTTGCCTTGGTAAACCCACATTTATTTCTCCGATAATAAATTTTCTTAAGTATTAAGCACTTTTTTCATTTGAATCTCACATTTTATTTAATGCTAGTTTTTGATTGTTATGTCTTTCTTCATTCCGCCAATCCCAAATTTTCTTAAGTATTAAAATTAAATAAATTTTCCGCTACTCCAAAGCTGCTTAATCAGTTAATAGTTGCCGTAAATGTTTACCAATTAGTTGACTATCCTACAAACATGTTGACCTTGGCGTCTGTCAACACATCCCATTAAGGCTCAATCAATGCGTGTCCTTTGGCCGTGCCAATGTCCTGTTTGCTGGACAGCAGCTGTTGGCCGTTTGCTGTTTGCTAATGACTTTGCACAATTTATGCAAATTGAGTGTCAAAACGGGGCGTTACAGTGGCTGCCAAAAGTCAGACACGTTATACGGCAATTAAATGAATTGTTTTAGTTGTTTGTTCCCCAAAAGTCTGGTGATTAAAATCAAGTGTTTTTTGAACAGCTAGGGAGTAAACTTTGGTGCTTTAAAAAGCGATTTGAAAATTTAAAAAATTATAAGAAAAGATAATTAATGACAAACCAAGTTCTTACAGTTACAATTTCAATTAAAACCATTTTTTATTAATTTTCGCTTTTGTTATTTGAGCAAACTTACGACCTAAGTAAACAGTAAACTGGGTATCTACGTAAACCCCAAGAAATTTCCAAAATGCCAACTTTGATTTATATTTGTTTGGACATTCGAGCATAGAAATTGGCAAAGGAGCCGAAGAAAAGGTATTCGGGAACTACCCCTATTAAAGGGCTTGCGATTTCGCCTCAACGGAAATTGAAGAAAAATAGCGAAAAAGGAACGCAGGATCAGTCGAGCGTAAGGACACTTTTGCCACAGCTTAGTGCAGCCGGCCAAGGTCAGGGTCCATTAGGTTAAATGATATTGATGATCATGAGCATGATGATCAGCTGGCCTCTGAAATGATCTCAAGTCTTTTTCCTTCTTTTCTTTTGCCTGGGAAATTTTTGTGAAATTTTCACACATTTATTGAGCTGTTTATATATTCGACTTGGTTTTCCAACGGCTAATATAGCAATTAATAGGATTATTTATGCAAGGGTCCAAGTATGTTGACAGTCCCTTGGCCAGAGAGGTCAAGTTTCGTTGGCCATTTCGCCAGAGGATTACAGTATATGCAAAAAGAAAACTCCAGCTAAACTTGCAGTAAATTTGTCGAGAAAAATCAGTGGAAAATGTTCACAGTTGGTAATGTGAGACGTGTCCTTGTTTGATTGATGATCGGCTCGACAAGTTTCCGCTTTCCTTTTTTTATTTTTGGCACTTTCTTGGCTCAAACTATCGATCATTTATCAAGGGGTTTTCCTGCGTTTCGCTGTGGAAATCTCCAATTTCAGGCGATGGAAATTTGTGAAAAAAGGATACAATTTTAGAGCAAATCCTTTAACGGAAATCAATGACAAATGCCGTCTTAATGACGTCAGCTGCTGCAGAAATTTGGCACCGCGAGATTTATGTGAAAGTTCCTTGCCTCCCCTCCCCTCCCCACCCTACTCCTTCTTAACCCTTGTCTTGCTGCACCTCAAGTTATCCTTTCGCTAGCTGCTCGTCCTTTTTGCCTGTGCCAAAGGGTTGCACGTATGCAATTTTCATTTTACGGTTATGCAAAAAGTGTTTTACGGTTTTCTGCCTCTCTGAGCAAAAGGGTTCGTGCAATTTTTTTGTGCAATTTCCGTTTTCCATTCGCAGTGCATCAGAATTCATAATCCTTTTTCCTTTTCCAAACTCTGTTGCTATTTTACTGACATTTGATATTGCAAATTGCATAAACAACTACAACAACAACGAGTCTGGGAAATTAATAAATTGTTGATTTGCCTGCGCGTTTCCTGTGCGAAAAAGGGTTGCAGTTTTCCATTTTCCACTTTTTTCCTTTTATCATTTCGTTTTCCTTTCATGCCTTTGAAATTTCTTAAGAGCGCTGAGATTGCCGAGATATTTGCTTGTGAAAATTGCAGTTCAAGATTTTTAAAACTGATTAAAATGCTTTGAATGGAGCAAGAAAATTTTGAAGTGAAAGGAAGTAAGCAAATTGAGGTGAACTATTTTTGAAAAACATGTGAACTGCTTCTAAAAATATTCTCAAAAATACTCTTAAAAAGATGTTTGTTAAAAGTCTGCCAAATAAATTTTGAAGTAATAAAACTTAATTTTAAAACTTTTATTTAATGATAAGAAATATAATATTTTCCATTTAATCTAAAAGACAGCATTTTTACTCTACCTTATTATATCTTCATTGCAAAAAAATTGTTGTTTCATTAATAAATTGCATGAAATTTTGACTCTGTTACTGAATTTAAAACGAGCCCCAACCACTAATAATTCGCAATGTTCAACACACTATAATAACAGTACTACTAAAGATAACGCATACCAAAGTATTATGTCTTAAAAAGAGAGAGAGAGAGAGAGAGAGAGATGGACAGAGAGAGAGAGAGAGAGAGTAAACAAGTTTTGTTACATTTCCAAGAACAACAACAATACAAAAACCGTAATGTTTTCAAACGGTAAACTTAGGAGATAAGAAATATAGAGCGTTAGCTTACCTTTATCTCCAAAGAAGAGCAAAACAAAAGCAACCAATGTAACGGAATCACAATCTAGTTAGAAACTGTACATAATATCACAATACAGATAATACACAACACACAATAAAACTTGTAGAAGATCAGCACAGGTTTGTTTAGAGAGTTTCAGAGTATTGATCAGTGATTATTTTAAATCGCACTTAAAACTCAATTTAAACAGTTTCATTACTTCTGTTTCTTTTGTATATTAATTTAACTTTGCCACTTAAAATGCTGTATATAAATATCACTTATGTATTCCCCAAGCGCACTGTCTATAACTAATCGAATAACCCACAAAATATACACATCAACTTTCTAATCCCTTTTAAATGCATAATTCTGAGCAAAATTCTCAACGCTCCTAAGAAATATTTGCACATTTCCAATCAACTTCACGCAAACATCAATATAAATTGAAATACATGAATATTAAATCAGAATCAATTAAGTAACCCAAAAAAACACACACACACACACTCGCACTGAACATGGCTTTGGCCCAACTCTTGGCACTTGAGGAAAATTAACATTTAACACGGTTAATGCCAAACAACAAAACATCAAAATCAAATCAAGAACGAAGGACGCAGGACTCTGACTCAAGACGAGCATCGAAATCGCAGAATGCCTAGAAAATTTGCATAACATTGGCACAAGTCAAAAATGTGGCACATCCCTTTCCCCTATCCCTTTTCCTTTCCCTCCTCCTCCCTTTCAACCTACCCGAAACTATCCCTAGTCGCCAGGACACCCGCTTGATTGAATATGCTAAAAATATGCAAATTCGCCAAAGGATCTTCGGTTTGCATAATCATTTTTCGGTTACATTTAGCAAACGCTGCAAAAACTCCACACTGGAAATTGGCAAGCCAGTGGAAAAGTCGGAAAATTTATGCATTTCCATTTGGCAGTTGCTCATTATGAACGCTCTGTGCACATTATTACATTTAGAATTTAAAATATTGTTCAATTTTATTTTGTATTTTTAATTTCATGCAGTTGATTGCAATCAGTGTGAGAAATGCAATTTTAAATTATGATTCGAGAAGTTCCTGAGAAACTACAAGAATTTTCACACTGCCAGATATTAAAATTCTTTTTTTGGCTGGCATAGAAAATTTTAGAAATGGCTTAAAATGTGAGCAAGAAAAGGGGTAATATTAAAAGTTCTCAGTTAAAAAATTTATATAGCAAAACAAACCTAAGGTATTAACTATATTATGTATATTTATAACATACCTTTTGTTGTTATAGTTGTAAAAAAATTTGTTGCAATTACACTAAACTACTTCATTAAAGATTTAAGATTGAAGATTATTTTTAAGCTCTTTAAAAAATATTCAAATTTCAATCAAAAATGTGCGTATGAGGGCTAAAGCGATACGATAGCCATCCGCCACTGGTGACTACCTATGGCTGACGCATTGGGTGAAACTTAGTCACAAGGTTTTACTTTTCTTTTGAGGAAAGGATGTTTCCAATAGAGCAATAGGCCTTTGCCAAGCATGCTCGCATCCTGTTAGACTACAAGTAACAGATCCTCCACGCCTGGACTACTAAGGGCCGCCAACTGGCCCATGCACTGCTCTCTCGCAGTGCGTCCGGCTTAACCTAACCAAACCTTTGTGGAAAATAAATTAATTAATATCAGCTGAAATCAAAATGTGCTTAACGCAAGTGAAATAGTATTAAACAATTTTATGGCAGAAGAAATTCTGGTAAACAGCATTTAAATATGCATATCTATTTGAAAACACATCAATGTAATATAATAAAATACAAAAAAATCAAATTTTATTAAAGAAATTAGTCAAAAACGTGTACTCTACTCCATCTTTATTTTTTCATTTTCGCAATTTTCAAAACCTTTTTAAGAGAGCACGCTGTGCTCTTAGCTGTTCGCTCTCTTTCGCAAAACTCAAAAATTTCTACTCTCTTTAAGCTATGAAATTCTGCGGGCGCAGGAACGAAGGTCAGCTAAATTTTTGGTAGACGTAACGCTTTTATGTGTGTGTCCTAAACAATTGAACTCGCTGTCAAGCAACGACGCACAGCATCAGGATCCATTGTCCTTTTGCTACCCCTTTCTACACACACACACACACGCACAATACATGCGTGTATTTACAACCATTGCCAAAATGTAGCATTTATAAAAAAATTTCAAATTTCAAATCACAAATAAAAGCTGACAAAAAAAAGGGTTGATCAAAGGATAAACACGAAGGAGTCCAGCAGTAAAGAGTTTGAGCTGCTGAGGACGCCAGACCAAAGAGATAGAACTCAAATGGAAGCAGCAAGCAGAATTCTGCTAAAACTGACCAACTGACCAGAGGCAACTTCTTAATCAGCTGCACGTGCCACATCAAGAGACAGGAGAGGAGAAACCCGTTCGGAGCGTGCCTACTGCTCAATTGGTCAGTTGGTCAGTTGGGTCATTAAAGGGTTAACTCAACTGGACACGCGTCACAAAACAAAACAAAACACGATAAAAAAAAGCGGAAAATAAATAAAAATTTACATAAACGTAAACACGGAAATTCTCCCGTTTTCCCGCCTGCTTTGTGGTCAAGGGGAAAAACCATAAAGCGATTTGGAAAACGGGTTTTTCGCCGGAAAAACTTACACTAAAAACGCAACAGTTTGAACCCATAATTAAGCAGTTAAGCTTTTCAGTATCAAATGAATTTAATTTTATTAAACTGACATATCAAATTTCCTCAAGATGAAAACTTTCGTTTCCCCTTCCCTGCTAGACTTTTCCGCTTAACCCCATTTCTTCCATTTGTTTGGAAATCCTATACAACCATCGATCATGCATTGCGAAAAGGAAAAATTTGGAAGATGCGGAAAAAATTCCCACAGTGCGAAAATCGCCAGTTGAGGATTACAATCGAGGCAAGCGAAATTTACGAGCGATCAAATAACCGAATAGAAATAAAAACGAACTGAACTGAACCGAAGGAAATTCCATCAGGTATCAAAGGGTGCAAATAAATACAAGAATTGCAGGAGCTCGGAGGTCCTTGATGCTGCTGGCCCGGGGTTCAAATGTGTCACGTCTTATGATGTCACTTTCGTATCGAAGCAGAGACGAGACGCTGCCAACCCCAAGCACACCGATTCCTGCAGCTATATATAGATAGATAGTCATCATCTTTGGTTGCAGAAATCCTTCAGCTCCGATCGGGTTCACAGTAAATTACGCACAGAGGTGAAATGCAAACAAAGGAAAACGTCTGCTCCTTGACGTCCTTTTTGGCAACCCTTCCCTAAGCGTTTCTCCTTCCCCACCCCTTCCATTTTCCTTTTCTTTTTCTTTTATTTTCCCCTTTTTTTATTTTTGTGACGATTTTAATGATTTTTTGCCTCAAAATTGAAGCGATTTTTCATTGACCCAGCTCGGGGTTGGTTCAGAGTTCGTCTTGGGGTTTACTTCACAATTCGGAATTTGTGTTGTGCCAGCTTGAACTGCTGCATTGCAATCCATTCAAGCGTACACCGAATTCGCACAGACTGTGGCTTAACACACACACGCACGCACACGCAGTAAGAAATCGGACCTCTGCCCTTCGCCTGGTTTTCTGGGTCAATGTCGCATTAAGCCTGAATTTATGGCCTCTAAGTGCCAATAGTCATGCAGATTAATGGGCCAAGGACAGCGAGTAATACGAGTTCAAAGCAAAAGATTTGCCTCTTTTTCTAAGGACCTAAAAAGACTCCTCTAAATGGTACCTAGGTCAATCCATTCGAAACTATGCCAAAATATAAATAACCGTCTTTTTAATCAGAAAAATAAAAACCTATCAATAAAAACCCATATTCCTAAATTTAAAAAATATCTTCAATTCATACCTAAAATTAAGAAAATTATTTAAATTTTATTTTATCTTTAAAAGGAAGCCAATTTCTGGATTGCCACTCTAGTGACCAAAGCAGTTCTTAACTCTAAACTTTGTCTAAACCTATGCACATAATTTCCACTAGAAAACACATAATAATCCAATCTTGTAATACCCCCAAAATAATGCCACAATATTACAGATTTTAATTAGAAAATTTGAAATCAGCTATACAAAAAATGGGATAAATTGATATGGAAAACAGCGCGGACATTTCACATAGAACAACAAATAGAAATTATTTTTTTGGTTTTGGTTTTGGTAACCTTAGTTCAAAATAATTTGAAGCTCGATTTGCATGCACAGGACAAAGGAGGGAGGCTGGAGGAAAGGCAGAGGGAGGGAGGTAGAGAGTAGATCAACACGCTGACCCAAAATTATAAAGTTACATAAATGCAACCCTTTCGGCCTCTTCCACTACTATTGCCTCGCCCTGTCCCCGCGGGATGAAGGCAGCGATTGAATTACACATGGACCAAACGGTGGACCCTGGCTATAACGACCCCTGGACAGCAATAGAGGCTCGTCGGCGCGTTGTCAACTCATCTCGGGCTTGTTGGCTGTGACGGCTCTTTGAGGGTTGTGTGTTGTGCATTCAAATTTTGATGGCAACCAAAGGATTTGACCAAACAAATCCTTTCTAATTTTATTCAGACTCTGCAGCAGATTAAATGCCGGACGCTGTGCAGCTTTCAGAGGCAGACAGGCAGAGAAATATAACGAAACGGGTTTTGAATTTCCAACGTTTGCCACATGATGCATGACCATGCCCCTGACCCATCCATCAGGGCGGCGGATGAGCGGAAGCTGCAGCAGCAGCGCATTCAAAAAACTACAAGTCATTTGAAGTTTTAATAGATGTTGCATCCTTTTTTAACCCCTTTCCCCTCACCACTCTCCTCACTTCGCTTTTAATGTTTTTGGTAGACAAAAGGCAAAATAACACAGGGCAAAAAATAAACTGGTTTCCTGGTCCACGGTCCAGAGATCTAGGTCCAGGCCACAACCCCCTAAAATTAAATTTTATTCAAATTTTATGCGCCTTGCGCGAAAAATGTCTCAGCCAAGGATACCATCTTCTCCGTTTTTTACTTAATTTTGAGGACCTTTTGAATGATTTTTGTAAAATTTATCTCTTGCCGCTTAATGATCACTTTGGATCATTGTGTTTTGAGAGTTTTATGAGAAATTTTCGTGGCGATTGTTTGGGAAAATAAAAAGGTTCCCCGATCATCTAGTCATAAATAATATTTGAAATTCAGTAATCGACGGCCAAACGGGTTTTGTAAGCAGTCTATAATCAGTTTCAGAAAAAACTAAAATTTTTAATTTATAAGCAAAACATAAATAATCACAGAGCGCCTACAACAATCGACAACCCTTTGAATCTCGGTAGGAAAACTGCCACGCGTCGGTCATTCAAGCGAGTTCAACCCTTGACAGCACTTCAACTGACCACGGTCCACACTCACACAAACATGCAGCCTTACACACTCACACAAATTGGCATAATTTGTTATACTGTCCGAGTGTCTATCAGTCTCCCTCCCTCTCACCACGCTGGGGTCAAGGAGCACGGCACACGCTTCGCTCTACCGATCCGGCGGTTTCGCATTTCAACATGAAACGACGCGTTGTCGTCGATTCGCTTAACGGAAATTTTCAAGAATGGTTTGCATTTAAAGCTGCCAATATGTACATTGCTGTTATTATTGTTAAATTAGCCTCGCTTTGTTATGCAAATTCTTCGAAAACACTTAGAAAACACTCTGACAATGAAATATATGGAGATAAATAGACTACCAGAAATAATTTATAGGTAATATTTCAAGAAATCGTTGGGTTAGTCAATAAGACTAAATATAAACAAAACAAAATCATTGCCTTTAACCGGGAAAATTTAAATCGGAATTATCCGGAGAGCACTAAAAATATTGGCATTCCCCCAACTGAGTCACAAACAAACTGAGTAACTAATTCCAAATATGATACTGATTAAATGTAATAAGTATATCCTTGTGCAAATTGCTGGAACAGAATGAAACAGTAATTTAAAATTCAAAGATATCCCGCCATTTGCTTGCAAACCGGTTAGCGAAACGGTTATTGGCTTTTAACAGAAAGACTCACACTGTTAACAGAATTTACTCAGCTGCTTAACAGCAACGCTCAATTTGCATAACAGAGCTGTAAAACATTAGAATTTCACATGCCTGTCGAGTTTCGCAACACTGTAAAAACAGAGTCTTTCCATACCGCTAAGTTTTGTCTTTTATTGTATATTTTTGGTGCTTAAACGTTTAAAACGTATAAAATGACATAATGGATTTGGAAACTAACAATAACACAGTGGTACCTGCTGGTGAATTGACACCGTTCGCTGAGAAGCGAAAATCAACACTAGAGAATGTCGACAGCGAAATCAAAAGACTAAAACAAAGTGTTCCACAAACCAACGACAACACAGCCGTTAAAACGGTGAATGTACACGTGCCTCCAGAGGACGCGCTGAAACATGTCACCCAACGACCACCAGCACAGAGCCCGAAGAAACGTTTACAATTTTCCAAAAAGAACGCAGCTTGCTGCAGTAACAGCATCAAATCAAAACAAGACAAGAATGAGACTTTTTTGTACGGCAACTACAAGCACTACTATGGAAAGCGTATTCTGGGCAAGGATTCCCATGACATCCGTCTGGATGTATTCGCTACACAGCCCGAACTGTTTCGAGGCAAGCAGCTGCTGGACATTGGCTGCAATTCTGGCCACTTGTCCATAAGGATTGCGAAACAGTTTGAAGCCAAGAGTCTCATTGGCCTGGACATAGATCGCAGTTTGACGCAGGACGCCCAAATGGCCATTAATAATTTTAAGAAGATGAGCAATGTATCAATGACAGATGCAGCAGGAAAGTTTCCATACAATGTGAAATTTGTCCATGGAAATTATGTGCTTGAGGATGATGTGCTGCTCGAGATTGAGCGTCCACAATACGATGTGATCTTGTGCTTGTCGGTTACCAAGTGGATACACCTAAACTTTTGTGATGCAGGATTAAAACAAGCCTTCCGTCGTATGTTTCTACAGTTGCGACCTGGAGGAAAGCTTATACTAGAACCTCAGTCCTTCGACACCTACAAACGTCGGAAAACACTCTCGGTAATTGGAGAACTAAATCCTGCCAAGTCACTTTATTAATCTTGTTGTATTTGCAGGATAAAATACGTGAAAATTACAACGCCATCAAGTTCAAACCAGAGCAGTTTACGGAGTATTTGCTTAGCCCAGAGGTGGGCTTCTCCAGCATGGAAATCATGGGTCAGCCGGAACACTGCAGAGCGGGCTTTAAACGTCCCATACAGATCTTCAGCAAAATTTAGTTTAAATCAACAGTTTATTATTTCATAATAACAATAATTGATTCAAACATTGAAAACAAATTACTAAGTACGTGGCTTTTTTGTTGGCGTGGCCTGAGGCGAATTTGTTCCCAGCGCCAGAAGCACTGCGGGAAGTTCTTTCATCAACTCGTCAGCTGTCATCTGGAACTCCCTTTCGGCCCACATCCAACGCAATTCGACCAAAGCGCGGCCTAGTTTCTTGCCTGTCAGCCCATGAGTTTTTAGCGTGTTGCCATTGATGGGAAAGATTGGAATCTCCCATTCCTTCAGTTCATTGTAAAGTTCCTTCTTATTGCTATACTTTAGCAGCTCTTCGACAAACTCGCGTTTAACATATGGTTGCAAGCACAGCTTTTGATAGTCTAAAAGACAATTGTACACTTGATCGACCTGCGAAGAATTTAGATTAATTTCTATATAGTCAATATTCAAATGAAATTTAAGTTTACCAGCTCACGGTGCTGTGTGATAAAGAGCGCGAGATCACGATCGTAGGCAGATAACTTTAAACGCTCATGTAGCTTCACTGCATCCTCGGTGGTTTCCAACAAAGCAATCATGTACAGAATGGGATTGTGGTCCTCAAATTCTTTCAAGTCGCGGCACACACGACTGAACTCCTCAACTTTCGGAAGTTTCGGCAGACCACAGTATTCAATACAGCCGCAATTTATAATTTTGTTCATTATATCGAATACATACTTTCCTCTGAGAATCTTTTGTAGCTCGGACCAAATACGCTCTCCGCTAATGCGTTCCAAACCGACTGCATTTGCCTTGATTGCATCCTCAGTCTCCTTTTCGAGCGCCTGTCCTTCACGGGCAATGCGTCCAAAGAAACGGAAATAGCGTAGAATACGTAAATAGTCCTCCTTGATGCGAATATTAGCGTCACCGACAAAAAGAACGCGATAGTTTAGTAAATCTTCGTAGCCGTAGAAGTAGTCGTAGACTGTGCCTTCAAAGTCCATGAACAGGGAGTTTATGGTTAGATCACGACGCAGAGCATCCAATAGCCAGTCGGTAGTGAAAACCACGTCCGCATGTCGTCCATCAGTGCGCACATCAATACGCAATGTGGTGATCTCGAAGTTCTCCTTGTCGTTAATTCGTGCCGTTATTGTGCCATGTTTTTCTCCCTTGGCATTAATCATGCGAATCCCCTCCTTGTTGAACATTTCCTTCATCTGCTCGGGTGTCGCTGTGGTCGCAAAATCTATATCCGATGGCTGTATATTCATAAGTATGTCCCTAACAGCGCCGCCAGCAATGCGAAGCTCATACTCGTATTTATCGAATAGCTCGACTAGTTCCTGCATTTCCTCCGTAAACATGTTCTGAAACTTCTCACTGTTGATCTTGGTAAACGCAGGGAAAGGACGCATCCTCGGAGGATGCCCTAGCTGCTTGATAATGTCTTCCGACAGTCTGCCTTCAATAGATTCCATCATTTTTGGCGGTGAAGATTTGCGGCTCACAGATGACAACTGACAAGTTCGTTGATGGAATGTGTTGGCAACGGATGCAGTAGCACGTGGAGAAATTAAAAACTTACCAATGCAACGAATACTATGCATTTATAAAAATTATTGCTAGAAAAATTATTTATTTAGTTTTTAGAAGGCATACGCAAAAGACCTAACTCGTCCTATGGTATGCTAAGACAGATGTATTAAACAGATAAACAGCTGACACTATATAAATATCGATACTTTCGAACGGAATGTTATCGATGTCGGGCTGTGTTTATGCAATTATTAGCGCGGAAAATTTAAAAGCACTTTGGATGCCATGTTAAAGCAAGCGATTTTAAATTTCCATATGTCAATGGTAACCACTGCAAACCATAACTGTTTAAGTTTATCGTAAATAAATCACATTTTTAGCATTTATACACAATTTATTATTTCTAATCATAATATATAAATTATTACCTATATTTCCAATTTGCGCAAGTTGCATATCCATTATCCAACTTCAACAAGCTGCATTTCCGCTAAACAGTTTTACATATTGGGCATGTACATGTGTGTGTATATATGTGTATGTATATAGTAGTAGTACATATTGTAATATAAATGTTCATATTTTCAACTTTTCTTAGGCTTAGATTAAAACGTTATATACATAATACGCGAACGCGGAAGCTGCCACACATTTAGTCTGAATTACGCATCCAGAACTTAAATTTAGACAATATAATAGTGAGTTTGTCAAATTGATCACAATCAACGATATATATTCAAAATAAACGACAGGAAATTTGTCTAATTTTTACACATAGCTCATAATGATCTATCAATTGAATTCGTATAATATAATTAAAGAAACTTTTAAGTATTGCAGTATATATGTATATTTTTATTATTTTAGTTTTTCATAGTATTGCCTAATCAACAGTATTAAGTCGCATTGTGTAATTCAAGTTACAGAGAAAACAATTACGACTTTCATGTCTTTTTACACAAATATATAGATTTCTGTTCTTTTAAATTTGTTTTATGTAAATGTAAATTACTTAAAGCCTAATTATTTAATTTAGATTTGTTTTTATTTTTTACATTTCTTTTAACACAAAAAATTAGGCATGTAAATTAGATTACAAAATGTGCAAGATGAGAAAAGCGATCCGCAAAGTTCGATAACCAAAAGAAAATCATGTATCGCCGACAATTTAATGAAGCTTTAACTAACACCTAACGCTAAAAGACTATACTCTGTACGCTCTGACAGTTTTGCTTTTTGTTTTTAATTTACTTTGTTTATACTCTAATCGCATTCAATGTGTAAAAAACGTTCCACAAAATTTGAAGATTCTCTTAAAGCCACACACTCAGCTCAATGCACTGCAGTTATTTTGAGCTAAAACTTTAGTTACAATATATATTCTGTCGATCCAACGATTTACACAGACTGACCTTAATTATTTCTATAATGCCTAATTAACTAATACATTATTCTCTTTTATATTTGTATACTATATATAATTAATTGTTTTCATCTTTTTCGTATATTTCTCAAACCTAACAGCCAGTTTATGCAAAAATATTTGTTGTATTATTTTACTCTCTTGACATATTTATTATTATTGTTGTTGTATATTGATTTTGTTATGTATTCTTGAATAACTTCATTATTTCATATTATGCGCGTGTGTGTATGTGTGTATTTGTTTAAGTTTTATTTAATTGTTTTTTGTTTTGTTTATGTTTTCTTCTTGTTGCTTCTGTTATGTTTGTATTTTTAGTTTGCTTTCGTTTCACTGTTGTTGCATTTCAGTAAAATATCGGAGATCGCAGTAGCTTGGGTTTAACATAGTTTAATGGACGAGTCTCAATGCTATTTGCTGGCCTTTTTCATTATGATACATTAGTTTTCATGATGATCATCCTGTTCAAGATTATCAATATCAACCTCATCATAATCAATCTCTTCCAGCTCAATGTTAACATCCTGATCATCATCTTCATTATCATTATCGTCGTCGCCTTCATCATTTTCGTTTTCATTCCCTTCCTGCTCCTCCACAATCTCCCCATCCCCCTCCTCCTCCTCTTCAACCTCCCCCTCCTCGTCACCCTCTTCTTCGCTGGAGGAATACAGCTGAAGCTCCCGTAGCTGCCTTTGCACAAAATGTTAATGTTCCATAAGGGCCGCTGAAATGGCATGAATGAAATGCAAATAAATTTACATATATAAATATTTAGATAAAGTGAAAGTTGTGTCTTACGTGACGGAGTTCGGCCGGTCTTATTCTCATTGGGTGTAAAATTTAGAAAGTCCCATATTAAGATTGTATCATCATGCGAGCTGCTCACAATTTGAAACTCATCGAATTGCAGGCGAAAAACGCGACCAGTGTGCTCCTAAAATGGAATTAATTAATAAATAAATTAACTATTTTTCGGTGTAAACTCACCACGAGCGTATTGAGGCACAATGTATTGGAAGCGGCTCGCGGATCAAGTGCGGCAACCAAATCCCACACTTTAATTTTGCCATCATAGGCGCCACTGACAATTCGCTTAGTGTCAAAGCGGATGCAACGAACCAACTCCTCGTGACCTTCTAGCACGCGAAGGCAGGCGCCACACTCGATGTCCCATAACCTGTAAACAGTTTTGTCACATAAGTAACATGGAAACATGTACGGAAATGAAAATTAAGTACCTTATCGAGTTGTCGGAGCTGCCGCTAACCACCAGACGATCCCTATATTGCAGGCAAGCGATGCCACGTTTGTGGCCATTCAGGGTGCGCACGAATTCACAGCTCGATGTGGACCACACCTTAATAGTGCGATCACCGCTGGCGGATACAATGTACTTCTCATCAAAGTCCACCACATTGACGGCGGCACGATGGCCGACGAGGACGCGACGTAGCGTTATTTCGCTGGGCGAAGTCATGTCCCAGACTGCAATTGATCGATCCTTGGAGCAGGTCACCATCATGCCATTGTTGAAGCGTAAGTGTAGCACCGCCTCGCAATGATGAATCAGTGTGTTGACCATTTCACCAGTATTCACATCCCAAACACGCACCGTGGAATCGCTTGATCCGCTGATAATCACTTTATCGTCATACTGCAGGCAGAGCACCGAACCAGTATGTCCCATTAAAGTCTGAATTTTAAGGAAATGTGAGTGAGTGTCAGCTATGAGGAAGCAGATTGTGGATAGACATACCTTGACGCACTGTAGATCCGTGCGGTCCCATATCTTGATGGTGTTATCCCGCAAACCAGACACAATCTTGCCATCATCGTACTGTAGGCAATAGACACCCTTGGAGTTCTCGGAGCGACAATTGATGCGACGCAGCATATGTCTACCGGTTCGCCAGTTATTCTCAATGGTATCAATGTCCTGTTTTCAAAAAAAGGAAAAGATTATAAAGTGTCTAAAGATACCAATCGGAGATGCCAACTCACATTCATTATCTTGGGAAACAGTTCACGATGGTACGAGTGTGGTCTCTGTAGTTGTCCCGGTCGCGGCTTAAACAGATGCTGCATCCAGTTGCGTCTCTCGGCCAGTCCACGCCACAAGGAATCTGTGCGCACCTTGCGCTCAATGAGCTTCTTCCACAACATTCCCTCGGAGATGACGCGCAGCCATTCCTTGCAGACCAATTCGGCGGACTTGAGTGATTCGGCATCCAAATACGATAATATATTCTCGGCAATGTGATCCAGACCTTTTTCTGTAAAACGAAGAGAAACCAAAATTAGTTAAAGGACTGGAAATCAACGAAAGGTTATTATTGCAAATTTAATAATTAAATGAAATTCCTGCAGTTTAACAACTTGGAGAAGATTGCATGTACTCAAATGAACCCAATGCGAGATACACGCGAGTAAACCTTGATGACTCATGACAACTTTCAGTTTGTTTAGCTTCAGAGAACGTTTTTCGCTTCCTGAAAAGCACTTCAAAGCAGTCAAGTGTGAGTAAGCGATATATACATAAATATATATATTTAAACATAGCTACACTTAAAAAAAAAATCAGCAACTAGTTTAGGCCTATAGTTGATGTTACTCATTGCAGAGCCGGATTGGGATCGTACTCTTTTCGAAGTGTGCATATCTCGTATCACGCTAATGAGCACCAAAGATAGCCCAAATGAAACTTGGCACAACATAGGTGCACCCAGACCCACGCACCACCTCCAGACACAACAAGACACGACAAGACGAGACAAGTCTGTGACGCGCCTAACGGCATTTAAAATCAGCATTTAGCAGCAGAGCGGCGGGAGTGGCGAATTGGAATCGAGCAATCGACAGATGTCACTACGAAATGGATAAAGGAGACACGAGGGGTGGGCGAAGTGTAGGGAGAGAGAGGGAGAGGAAAGCAGATCAGGGGAACATCCAAAGACCGCCCTGCTTACGGCCGCTCGTCGGTCTGCAGTGAAGTGCATAAAGTGCTGCATTTGCCAAACACAATTAAAAATGTGCATAACTCGCTTTCGCAGTCAGCGTGCAAAGTGACTTTGCAACAACAAACGACGTACGACAAACGACAACGTTGATGTAGTTCAAGTTGTTCTTGTTGTTGTTGTTGCTGCTGTCGTCGTCTAACGGTCCATGTCGCCAGCCTATCCTCAGTCGGTTCTCTCTGCTTCTATCTCTCTGTCTGTCCTAAGACACCATGCGTGTGTGTGTGTGTGTTTGTGTGTGTGCCTGGTTAGCTGGCTTTGAAGTGCATTACAATGTAAATGGAGGAAACAACGGTGCTTATTTCTCGCTCTTGTTCCCATTTTATTACAAACTCATCCTGACATTTCTGTAGAGCATATTTCTGACCCTTTCTCCTACTCACTCCCCTTCTCACTTGGTCTTTTCAGCATTGTGTCTTGTTTTGGGATTAAACAACTCACTGAAAGAACCTTTGACTTGCTGCTAAGCATGTAATTATGCACCTCAGGATATCCGGAGTAGTGCATTCAACCTGTAATAGGTTGCCCTAACCGTACTGTTCTAGGATTCAAATGTTTTATACGAATAAAATATTTTTTATGCAGATTACAATTTAAAGTTATTTATAACATGATATTTTTATGTTTCTGTTTTTTAAATAAAAATACAACAATTTATATAGAACGTAATCCACAGAACTTCTACTAGTCGTATTAATTGTTTCTGAATGATTGCTGATAAATATTATATTGATTATATTATTTTTGACTTCTATAATTGAGGTTCTCCTTCATTTATGTTTATTTCGCTCATTGAGAATAAATATGAGGGTTTCGCTGAGGTTTTCGTGTTTTGTTTTTATTTTTGGTTTCTGTTCCGGCAAAGCGCGTTTAATGGGAAGCAATGACCTTTGAGTCAACAACATAAGCAACGCCAACGACTCGAACAACAGAGCTTAGTACAACCTGCACCTACCTGGACAACGTGCACACTCCTCACTCCCAAATTCAGTTGCCCCAAACAGAAAACAGTTGCACAGCAACAGCCAGAGAGTGAGCAGGGAGGACAGGTGAGGGAAGGGGTAGGGCAGTTCATGTATTGGAACTTCCCCGTCGTTTGCTGGGGATTCATGTTTTGTTGCTCAATTTTGTTATTACTTCACTTTACTATTGTTTTTTCACTCTGTTCTAATAAAGGTGGGTCAGACTTCTTATTCAGCTCTTAATGCTTGACTTTGATCGAGTTCAAATCGATTCATGTCAAATATAGCTTTGAAAATCTTATCTTAATTTTTAAACATGTATATTAATTTTTTATTATCCGATATAATTTCTATATTTTTATTAACTTAACACAAGAAACTCAATGTTTTAAAAACGCTAGTCTTTTCTCCTCTAAATTATTTTGTGTTCTTCTACAACTTATTTGTATTTTTATATAGTTTTCCTATTTTATTTTTCATCTAATCATAGTCAAAAATAATGTTGAATCCATTATCCACATCGTCGTCTTCGGACATTTCGTATGACGAGTCCTCTGAAGCATATCGCGACTCAAAGTTGGAAGCAGCAATTAGATGGATCATCTATGCCATCAATTTTGTCTTGGCTGTATGTTTCTAAGTCCGTAACTCCCTAACTCTTAGATGGTTTATCAGCTGCCCGTTTGCAGATTGTAGGTCAATGTGTTATATTTATTGGACTTGTCTTGACCGATACAGTGGGTCTTGTTAACCCAGATAAACTGGGATATAACTTTAGAGGCATAGTATATCTCTTTGTAATAACAGGAGTGGTAACCATTCTTATATCCATTACTGGTGGTGGCTGGTTCAGTGTCCATCAGAGTCTATTAATCAGAATCGTAAGTACAAACGACAAGTAAACCTACTCTTTATTTAATAGTTAGACTTTTTTTTAGCATTTGGGACTCACTGTCATTACAATTCTTTTATACTTGATGGTAATTACCGTTATTGCTATCCGATCAACTGCAGATAATGCAGCTCTATATCTGAGCAGATGCTGGGATGACTACGTTATACGAAACAAAACAATTGATCTAATGGAACTGCAGATTCGGGTAGATAAATGAACTAAACTTTATAACAAACTTTATCACAAATTTTCTTCTAGTTCAAGTGCTGCGGTCAAAACAATATAAGTGATTATATAGAATACGACTATGTTCTCAAAATGTCGTGTTACGAGAATTTTAATCAGCTACTTAAGCCGTTTGAAAGTAACTGTAGGACAGCTTTGAAGGAGTTTTTTATCTACCAAAGGAATATTACCATTCTTATCAGTAGCTTTATAATTATCATGATGGTAAGTTATTAATTATTCGGGGAGTAATTTGCTTATTCCCGTTCCCCTCTCCTCTCCCTTAGGGTATTTACTTGCTGTTGTGCAACTTTTTGTACCATCGTCGACTGATAACAAAATAGTTTTGGAATCGTAATCAAGTTTTATGCTGTCAATCAGTCAGCAAATCAAAGTTTAAAATTTGTATTATTTTTTACACATAATTTTTTTTTTTTAATCGAAGATGAAGAGGGGTTATTTGGAGATACTATTATGGGTTAACCACCTGCAAACCTTGGAATTAGCTGTGAGTAAAGAGTAAAGAAGACTAAATTGAGGGCTAACTAGAATGTTGCAGATCCTTGGCATAACACTGATAATGGCCGGTTGTTACATACCATTTGGTCTTTCCCATATGAAGGTAGAGCTTGTGTGCTATTGCGACTATTCTGTGCGAAATCTGTACATTGCGAGTGGCGCTGTAAAGGTCGTATCGGCTATATTGAGCGCCTTCTGGTATCGCAAACACATGGACGTAATCCATTTGTTTAATATTCTGCTTTTAGCTCTGTGTATACTTCTAACCATCACTATGGCCATCATATTATTCGGCAAGTGTAATACAGATATAGCAAAGGATAAAATCGAGAGTCTCTGGATCAGCACCGCGTACAATAACGATGCCTTTTTCATGGTGCAACAACACGTAGGCTATAGACTCTGATTTGTTTGATTTTGTAATATATAACAAAACTTTTGCAGTTGGAATGCTGCGGCAAAACTGGTGCCTCCGATTACATTGAGGAGGAAATGTTTCCAGTGTGCCATAGGAATTTCGACAAGAATGACAGAAAATTCACCGTAGGTTGCATTAAGGCAGCGCAAGATTTTTATAATTTAAAGGAAGTGGAGACTGTGATAATAGCATCAATTCTAGCAAGTATGGAGGTAATATCCTTATTATACCCACTGTGAAAAATATTAATTTAAAATACTTTTGTACAGCTTAAATGTCTAGCCGTGGCTGGGATACTCTTTAAAAACAGAAAACGGATCGCAGCACTTTCAATACATCATGCAGTAACTTACATAAGATAAATTTCTGTTAAACTCCAATCAAAATCAAATTAATATAATTTTTACACTGGTATTTCTAAATAAACGAATCCAAGAATTTGGCGATTGAGAAATCAAAGACTGAAAGACGTACGAATTGAACTTTCCATTTCGTTTTTTGTTTTTTCAACTTTTACTTTTAGACATTATCCATTATTCATTAAATTAAGAGTTAGGAATGTTTCCTTTGACAGACACATAAACTCTACGTGTTTGATTCACAAGAAAACACTCGGATATGCAAGTTTTTTTGGGTATTCGCTCATCTTTTATGCATTATCGAAGCGGCAGAAATATTTGCAAATCTACGAGTATTTATGTACTTACTTGGCAGCAGTGTTATAAAGTCGCGCTGTAGCATCGGCTTCAGATATGCATTAATCTGTCCATGCTGATAGTGGCACATGCGCGTTAGAAGCTGCTCAACAAAGTCAACCTGCGCCGATTCGCTCCACTGTGCAAAGTACTGAAAGCAAACTTCCCGCTCCGTCTGATATGTGGGCGATGAGTCTTTCTTGCGCACCGGATCGTACAGCATTGTGGTTGTGAACTGTAAGAATTCAGCAGAAGAAAGAAAACAAGATGAGTAAAGAGAATAGAAAAGTGAGTGCGCTGCAGTCGAGATGCTCAACTGTTTTGAGCCTAGTTTCTGAACTAAATTAAATTAAATTAATGAATAAAAGAAATAATGGAATATTTCATATTAAATCCAATTACAGTAGTAATACAAATAAATAAAGGAGGGATGTATTTTTAGAGCATGATTCATATAATTTATTTTGCATGATTTTCGCATGACGTCAACAAATACCGCCGATCGTTCTTATAATTACAAAAATTACGCGTTTTGGTGGGACGTGTTGACAACAAATTTAGGTAATTCCAGCTATTAGAGCCTTTGAGAAAGTGGCACAACAACATTAGCTCTTTGTTCCCTTTGGGAACTGGGCTCTGTACAAATAATTGTAATTATTAAATTATACCAAAAAGTAGTTCGTAATGTTAACATGTACATGTATCACCCTGTCTCTCCCTGCCTTCCAACTCTTTCTCTTTCTACCAATTTTCCATGTGTGGCAATGTCAGAGGGCACCTCGTAAAAGTGCTTGGAAGTAGGCAGCTCTCTTTTTTTAAACTATAATATGAATAATGGCAGGTTATGTGCCACAGCAAAAGATTGTGCAACTCTCTCAGACGACTTGGCGACCAGCAAAAATAAACTTCAGGCTTACAATTAGCCAATTAGTTGAGCTTGGAAGTTTGACTTTTTTTGTTAGTTTTTATTTTTTACTTTGTGTTTTGTTTTCTCGCTTTGGTTGCTACTCTTATGTATTTGGACTCGTGTAGTTTTTGGCATTATTTATCACGAAAATGGTGAAGCTGAGCTAGACACGGGAACGGACAATGAGGCAGACACACATCATTTACACCATGGGGCGGGTATGTGATCTCCAAATTGAATAAATGACAAGAAGCGAGCGGATATAAACGATTAGCAGCTTAGAGCGACTTGTCATTAGTTCTAAATATTTTAAACGCTTCGGATTATTTCTATATTTAGTTGGTTTATGTCTTGAACTATAAACAAATACAGAAAACCCAAATGTGACTCACTTTTCTTTATAATTAAGTTAACTGCATTGTCAGAAGTTTATAAATACATGTGTATGTGTGTGTGTGATAAGTGTTTATATACTGAGCATGTTGTGCTTCTCTATATATGCATGTGCTAATACCTTGACTAAGTTTAAACCTTGTTTCTAAGTGTTTCTAAGTGTCTCTGTATGCGTTAGCAAATGTACACGTTTTTTAGCGCTGATTTTAATTGCAATATCATATTTGTTGTTGTCTGTTAGCGCTGTTTGTTTGCTTTTGCCTTAAATTAAATAAAGTTGGAATCGTTTTGGAGATTTGGTTAATGACTTTTGAGACTATTGGCCTCCAGCTAGAAATATTGGCCAAACGATATACAGTATCTATTTACTATTTACTCTTCTACATTAACTAGGTCAGGTTGTGGAATATTATAAAAAATTATAAATCACTTATTCTGCGATTATTCAACGCTCATTTTATAATTAAATCAAACTACAGGGACCGCAACAATCAAGGGTTAGCGCTATTAACCGGTTGGCAGCCTTGTATATTTTAATTGTTTATGGTTTGTGTTTAAACCTATTTACTGTCTGACTCCGCTGCGAAATCTTTATAATAAATGAAGCAAAAATTTAAAGAAATATAATATTGCTTATGCACAATTCCCGTAATAATTCACCTTGATGGCAGCTTTGGCGCAACAATAACAAAGATGACTCAAATGAAACATAATTGCTGAGCGCGTACATTTGGCCAAAATACAAAATATAAAAAAATTTAAGAAAGAAAAAAATCAAAATCAACTTTTGACCCAGAAAGCAAAACGACACCAAGTAAATAAATGAAATGAAGCGTTTATTGACTACTGGACTGAATGAAATAAGGGGGATATTGACCTTCATTATCACGCTCACGCCTCCATCGTCGCCTCTGCGTCAGCTTCTCACATTTATGTATTTACGCACAATAAACCAAATTTATATATATTTAGTGTGTGTGTGAATAAACAGAAATTTGAGCGAACGGATTGAAATAAATACACAATGTACAACAAATGTTTGTGCATAAACAAACTTGAAAGTAACGAGGCCAATTAACTGTTAATTACAAAACACAAAGTATATGTATAAATAAATAGCATAAAAAAATATATGATAAAGCAACTAGCGAGGGAATGTGAAATGTTTAAGGCTAAACGTGGTTGAAAACCTAACAAATTTTTAATAGAGTGCACGAGTGCAAAATTTATATCAACATACATATGTTTGTATGTATTAACGTAGGTACCGCGTATATATGCATACGAAAATAAAACACACGTAAAGAAATACACATACATGGGCACATATGTGACACCTTGAGGCACTACGTTTCTATGTATGTATGTATTGCTATTGAACATTGCTGCATACTTATATATATGCACACAAACACACTTACACAGAGAAATACATACTATGTATGCATATATATGAAACTCAACTCATTAACTACACCTGAAAAATGATGAACTTACTGCTTGTGCATTGGAGTTAGTCTCGTCCATTATTTTGTCAGTCTCCATTTTCATCATTGTGTTGTTTTTGTGTTTGTTGAATTTGTATTTGCTGTTTGGCTGCTGCTGCTGCTGTTTTGCTCACTCACTCGCACTTATACTAATTTAATGTTTCGCAATAAGTTAAATCAAACAATACGATAATTAACTTAGCACATGTATGATTCCATTAATTGGTAATTAGAGATTATATTAACTTGCAAGAAAAATATAAATTTGGTTTGAGGTTGTCCCTACAACTCTCTTTCTCAGGGTGGTGACTTTAGCGCTTTCTCGTTTTTACCCACTTAAAATTTCATTGCTTTCTCGTTCGCGCTTATATTTATTCACCACGCCGCGCGTTACTGCCTCCAACAAATATGTGTTATTCTCTTTGACAAGTCATTCTTTATACTTTTCTTTTGACTTTAAGTTATTTAATTGGCTTTTACGTTTCTTCACACAATATATATATGATTGCAATTACGCAGTGCAATTGCCCGCAAATGCACGCGTGTTTCTTTGTGTTACACTTCGACGATTAATTTAACTTAAATTTTATGATTTTTTCTCCACAATAAGCGACGGCACGTAAATGTTAGAGCTGAAACTGTGCTTGTTGAAAAATTATGTGTATATCGATAGATCGATGAATTAATTTACTAATTGGTTATATGGGTTGTATGTGAGGATGATAATAAAAATATCGATATCTGTGTATAATATTGTGCGATATATTTACATTACTTAAATTTAACATTCGAAAAGATATTTAATCGGTATCAATGTCCTCAATAATAATAATAATAATTCCTAATGATACTGTCATGATTAGGTTTGCCAGAACTAAAGAAAATATTTGTTTTTAGGTCCGTTCAGTTAAAATTGTGAAATGGACATAAAAAGTCTTTTATAAAGCAAAATACATATGTAGGTCGCTATGTTATTTAACAGCTGTACTTAGCTTAGCATTTACAGACCACAGTCGCACAGAATTATCGATAAGAATACGATAAGTTACTCGAGCACAGCTCTGATTGATTAGTTTTCAAATAATAAGTCTACTATGTTTTAACAACATTTTGCGATGCATTGCAGATGAAGCTCAGTTATAATTACCTCCTCTTGATAATGCACCAATATCGGTTTGGTGTGCAACGGTCACACTGGTTTCGTTTGAACAAGCGATCTAGTTCACTCTTGATCAGTTGTTTTTATGCTGTTATTTAATTTTTATTGATAAACTATTTCGAGCAGAGGGGCACCGCACCAGATAACCTTCGGGCCCAATAAATTCAACGTTGACGCAAGTAAGTGCCTCTCTATAACGTTAAAATTAAAGCCACGGCATTTGCTCACATTCATTCGACCGCAGCGGTCGCCGTTTCCATTTGTAGTATAAAATTCTAAATCATATTTAATATTTTATCTCCGGCTAAAATTCTTGTCAAAATAACTCCAAATTAATTGGTTTCCTACGTTTTCAGTGGTGCGCCTATTCTCAACTCTACTTATGGCCTGCCAACGCAACCAGGACACAGCCAACTTTGTCCAAAATGGCAAAAAGATTGTGGGAGTTGCGCTGAATTACATGTAAATTACATATATAATTAGGCAGCTTGGGAAATGATCAATAATTCCATTTGTTTGCCGAACGCAGGTGTGCTGTCAAAGCCAGGAATGTACCGGTGCCGACAGAGCCTCTTGTGTTTCTCAAGCCCACCTCCTCATATATACGCGAAGGTAGCCCAATCGTCGTAAGTTGCTTTCTCTTTCCAGTGCTGCTAGAACGTGGCAGGAGCAAGGCTGTTAATAATAACTGTTTCTTTATTTGTTTTAGCTACCCAAAGTCTTCACCAAGGTTGCCTATGAAGTTGAGCTCGGAGTAGTTATCGGATCGCGCTGCAAGAATGTATCCAAAGAGCATGCCATGAAGTATGTTGGCGGCTATTGTTTGGCCCTCGATTTGACTGCCCAATGTAATTTGACTGCTGCTCGTGCCACTGGCGGTCCCTGGACATTGGGGAAAGGTTTTGACACGGCAACGCCAGTCTCCTCTTTTATACCAATTGACGCAATCGGTGATCCCCATACTCTGCCATTGTGGCTTAAGGTTAACGGCGAAACGAAGCAAAGTGGATGCACCGCAGATTTAGTTTTTAATGTGCCTGAAATTATTTCATATGTTTCCAAGTATATGACTTTGGAGGAGAATGATCTAATACTTACGGGCACACCGCACGGATCTGATGCATTCAAAGCTGGCGACGTTATCGAATGCGGCTTGGCAGATCTGGCTACCATGAAGTTCAAAGTGTGTAACGAATAATTTCGGCATTGTGACTTATTCCCAAATTGTTTGTTATTAAATATATAAACTATTTCAATTAAATGGACCATTAAATTTGCTGATCTCTGATATATTTTAATGTAATTACATTGTTCATTTATAATTTAATTTTTGTTAGGGCAAGTTGCCATAAATTTCTTCATAGCCGTGCATTGTTCGGTATTCTTCCACTTGGATGCCGGACAATTCTTATAGACTTCACCCATTGTGCAGGACAACAGAACTACCGGAGTATAATCACATTGATCTTTTGCGTGCATCCATTCAAACTGTTGAGTACGTTGCTGAGCTAAACGAGAATCCTATTAGATAAGTTCGTAGAGTATAACTGATTTCATCCTACCTGTGTCCACACAAGTATTCAGACTCTTGACCATAAGCTGGGCCACAACAGGATCGTTTCTGTAGCGCTGTTCAAAACTTTTTTGGACAACTGGCAGATTAATTGTTCCATTTGCTAGTATAAACCCATTTTGCTTAAAAACACACTCCGCAATGCACTGAAAAATAGGAGTTATTGTAATTTATGCACATAATTTGAAATTTTGTATCTTACTGCATGTAGGGCCACTTTATCCGACTTCAAATTACGGGAGTCTCCATTATTGGTAGTTGTTTTATTCTGACTCATCAAGGACTTGCGACATGACTTACTGATTCTATCATCCCTGGGAATATTGCAACAGGAGCTTATCTAAAAAAAAAAAAATTTGTTAGCTTTATATAGCACCGTGTTTAATTTTATTTTTAATTTATTAACTAACTTTTAATTTATCGCAACTAATGGTGTTATCAACGGCTTGTGTTTTAGCTCCCAATGCTGGAAGCACAAGTAGAGAAACCAATAGGATGTAACTTAAATACATGCTGCACCTTTCACCGTATAAATTGATATGGGAGCTAAATGATGGTAACTTACATATTAATATAATTTGACTCTGTTTAATGGTGCATTAAGAAACACATTTAAAATTTAAGAATGGCGGAAGCTGGGCGGGAGAGTCAACATTCTGTTAGAATTAGCAGAGAACTTTTCTGCTCAAGGAAACTAGTTACTTTCTGTTAATAACACTCAATGTGCACTGTTATTGTGTTTGTCGCTGTTACTTATAACATGTAAACAAAATGGAAACGGATTCCTGCACTTTATACAAAGGAAACGCAATATTTCGTAATCAGCCATCGTACAGGGAGTTCAACAAATCTTTTGAGAATGTAGACGATACACTCTACACCTTTCTGAACGAGGTGGATCCCGACATTTTAAAAGAAGAGGAAAAAGCAGTGTCACAAGTCTTCACCTCGTACAGCTGCAGTTTTGCTCAAAAGGATCCACGTACTCAAGAGGTTGTTGGACATTCAGTATGCGATCATACCACCCAGCAGCTGGGGTACACCTTTCCTAATCCCCAGGAACGATACTCCGTGCTCAGTCGTGCCCAACAAGCCGCCTGCCTACGCGTGCTGCTTGCCAGGCAGCGCCAATCCAACGTGGACGAGAGTGACTTCGTCGTTTGGCGTGTCACCAACAACAAACGAAGCGATGAGCAAAAGTTGGTACAAAAGTATATCTTCGACTATGCCAGCATGCACAAGGAACGCCTCTATGCACCAATGAAGCCAATGGTGGTGGTCTATAGCAAATGGTTTAGGAATACCATGAATCATTTGCTGCAATCGCTACCCAATACCAGCTATATAACATACTCGGGCCTGCCACAGTTGCCGCAATGCAAAGCTCTTAATGTGGACAGTGCCAGTATGGAGAACATCGAGTTGCTGTGGCGTGCGGGTCAAGTGCGTCTCTGGCCAGCGGTGTACCTCAAGCGACAGGAGCTAAGCTCATTGCGTGTCCACTTGGAGCGTTATGTCAGTCCAAGTGTTGGATCAGAACCCACTACAAAGCTTATGGCAGCAGAACTGGAGAGTCAGTTGGAACAGGCGGATGAGGATGTCTTTGTTTTGCCTCTGGAATCTATACTAATGCTACTAGCTTCAACAGACTACATTGATCTGCCCACTGAGATGCTGTTAAACATACGAGAAATTCCCGATAGCGATCACAAATCCATAGAATTCCAGCAGCCTTTACCCGCTCACAACTGCGGTTGGCACACAAACAGTAGCCTCTTGACTCAGGCCTATGCTTCATATGCATCAACCCAGTGGCTGCAGCTGAGTCCAGGTACAGCTCCAAAGCATATAAATGAGGAGCCCAGCGAAGTTAATGACGAAGCAACGCAGCGACTCGAATATAAAGTCCATCAGATCGATGAGGAGCTGCCTATTCCTAAAGCACCCAAATCAAATTGTGCCTTGGTTAGTTGGCGTCTACGCCTAGCGGACTCCCAGGATGAGCCTGGCCTGCAGATCTACAGTAGCCTCTCGATGGCGGCCGTACGAGATGAGGTGGCCCAGAAGCCACTGGGCTGTCACCTTATTAAGCTGGAGAACAAACCAGATTGTGGCTGTGAAATTATGACCAAGTATGAGCTGTTCTCCGCCTGGCTGCAGCTGAAACTTCTGCAAACGGATGTAGGGCACTGCACCCGCATTTCCTTGCGTGACTTTGAACCACTGCTAGAGGAGAAGTTAACCCTAGATGCCCTAGAGCAGCAACTGCAGGAATACTATCACACAAGCATGCCACAGCAGCTGTGCCAATTGCACGAGTTCCTTAAACTTCTGCGTGGTGTGGCTCCCGGGGAGTATCTACTACGCTACACCGCTAAGTACAAGGATAAGTTTCTGCTGTGCCGTCCCACCCTGGAACCTACAGCTCAGAGTTTTAAATTGCACGATCTGCTGACTGGACCACCGCCTAGCAATGTCGACTTTCTCACGCAGAGCAGCAGTTACCTGCCTATCTCGTCCACGATTTGTAGCCGCTTCCACGAGGAGCTTCAGCTGCTACCCTGCGCCTTCCCAGCTAAAACAAAGGGCGTTAAACGTTCCAATAAAAAGACACTTGTGGAGAAGAAACCAACTGTGGTGCAGCGAACGCGTCCAAACCAAAAGCCAAAGAAGCGAAAACGCAACAAATCCGCGACGAGACAACGCAAGCGAGCTGCAGCACGGGCACAAAAGGAGGACGACAAGGAACTGGAGAAGATAATGTCTTTGTAAAGATTGTATTTTTGTTAATATTTGTATTAAATGTAGTCAACTATGTTATTAAGACTTGTGGTGTGTTCCTTCTATTGCCTCTATTCGTTGTTATTACCACTATGAGCCAAGGCTCAGTGCGGCCATTTCCGCTTCCGTTATCATCTCAGTTTGTAGCTCATCCTCGTGCACCTTCAAAGGCAAACATCGTGTCCAGAATTCTGTATCGTCTGCTGCAGGTAACTTTTCAGTGGGAAACGTATGCAATGACAGATCATTGAAGACATTGTGGTGCTCGTAGTCATCGTCTAAAGCATTCTCGGTGCAGTGTGTCGCTATGCGAGTGATATGATCATCGGAGTTCTTGCTCTTACTCAACGTTCGATTCAGTGTTAGCATCTCAAAGCTGTTTGAAATGAGCAAAACATTGGGCAGACTTTCGCTCATCCAATTTCGCCACAGCAAGTTGTGCATTAGTGCATATGGACAGTGAGGCAAATAATATAAGGTGGGAACGCTGGCGTCATGTCTTCCCGCGCAATCTTCGGTCATCACCATGCCGTCAAGACGTTGGATTAGCTCTTTTTCTGTATCGCGAAACACTGGGTCGAAGTACAAGGCCTCCTTGATATTGTGTTGCCGCTGGGTGCTAATAATGAAGGCAGCCTGGTGCAGCGCCTGCTGAGTGCGGGTGAAAGGTCCCAGTCCCAGGCAGACAATGCGTTCCAAAGGCCGTTTAAGGGCATCCAGCTGCTGCTGCAGCGTTTCCATCGATAAGATGAAGTAGTCACTTTGACTCATTTCCCCACATAGTCGTTCAAGGCGCCTTTAAGTCACAATACAACGGTAAATTCTCATTCAGCATACGAACAGATAAAGCACCTGCACTTACGATTGAAAACTGTCCACATTGACATCAGGGCAATCGTTTAAATAATCGCTTTCGGATTTGTGACGATTCCGACGGCTCAGGCATTTGCGTGCCATCCACTTCTTGCGTGTAACCTGCTGGAATTCATCGCCAATGCCAGACATGCCATACAATTCGTTTGTAAATAAACTATTTTGATTATATTTTGCTCCTGCTTGCTTCACCCTCTTTCGTGATATCGAGCTATCGATAACAGCAGCAAGCGGCAAAGCATCGAGTACTTTAGTTCGAGTACATCGAGTACTTAATTGACACAGCTGTTTCTGCTCTGCTTCTTATACCATTTAAGATTTGTGTTTTGAATATGAACGATCCAAACAAAGCGATTAGCGTAAATTTGTCCTCCCTGCTGAGTTTAAAGGCTGAGCTACAGCGCAAACAGCATGAAGTCAAATTGGCCAAAGCCACCAAAACGTCAGCTAATGAGTTCAAGCCCAATAAAGTCTCCGGCGAGCGGGATAAGTCAAAAGCAAGCGGAAGCAAAGATCGCAACTACACAGAGATCAGTCGGAGCGAGGATGCAAAGGTGTATGAAACTGAGGACACCGCTCAGTTGGACAAATCGCGTCGTGTGCTGGAAGCAAAGAGCAAGTTTTATGATCGCATGACCCGCAGCGGAGGCAGCCTCAATTCGGACGAAAATTGTCTGGTTATGTTTAATCGGAAGCGGCAGGAACAAGAGATCGAACAGGAACAACAAAAGCCACAATCGTTCACAGAACGTGAACGTCGCATTAGTAGTAGCAGCAGCAGCAGCAGTGATGGCTCAGTGGACGCCGGAAACGACGACGACGAAGTGGAGTACATTGATTGTCTGGGACGTACAAGAAAATGTTTGCGCAACGAGCTCGCGGAGGCAAAGCGACGTGACAAACAGTTGGCAGACAGTATGCCCGAGCGACTGGATCAAACGAAAGCCAATTGGATGATCGACACCAAGGGAAATGCCAACAGCGACGATGATGAACCCAGCTTTGGACCAAACCCAGCAGAAAGTGTATACAGCGAAGCAATCTCCACGATGACCAAGCATGATGAGCAGCGCATGAATTGGGAACGTAAGGAGCAGGAGAATGTAGACAAGCCAGATGTACATTACCAGGATGTGTTCTTCGACGAGGCACGTACTCACGGCGTGGGCTACTATGCCTTCTCCACGGACGAAGAAGAGCGAAAGCAGCAGCAACGCGAACTGGAGCAGTCGAGGAAGTCTACAGAAGCCGAACAAAAGCGACGCGATGAGCTGCGTGCTCAGCGAGATAAACTCGTCGCAGATCGCGTGCTAGCAGCTAAGAATCGAATCCGAGCACGTAATGGATTGCCGCCCATCAGCAAGGAGGAGTACGAACGGGAGCAAAAGGCCAAGGTGGATGAAGCATCTGCTGAACTGGAGAAGACACAACACAAGCAGAGGCAAAAGGATGAGAAGCTGGCAGCAGAAAAGGCTAAGGAGGAGGATGAACGGGAGGAATTACGCAAGGAGCACATACGTGACTGGGACAGGGACAAGAGCGGTGTGCCCAAGAAGCGCGTGGATGAGGAGGAGCCTGTGGCAGAG
Source organism: Drosophila dunni (assembly GCA_018152125.1). Taxonomy (NCBI): domain Eukaryota; kingdom Metazoa; phylum Arthropoda; class Insecta; order Diptera; family Drosophilidae; genus Drosophila; species Drosophila dunni. The sequence goes on along the minus strand of JAECXC010001917.1, from coordinate 15,653,192 downwards.
GAATGGGAATACAAACCCGAAAGATTAATCATGTCCCAAGAGCAGTGGAACGAACAGCAGCGTGCCGTGCGTGCACCTGAATTTGCACCCATGCCAGAAGTCAGCCTGAAAAGAACTAACTTTAGCAGCGCCACATCGTCATCTACGTGGCAGGACAAGGAATTCAAAAGCTTTCACTCAACCAAGCGGGAAAAACAATTCCAACGACGAAACTATACCAACGCCAGCGAGGATGTGGAGCAAGAGGAGTCAGCCACCAGTTCAACGCATATCCAAGGAGCTACCATACCACCACCTGAATGCCTGGATGCTGGTTATAGTGGCCCCTCTATACCCAAACGACCAAAGACACAGGATGAACTGGAGAACTCCATAATGGCGGGACTGAAATTTCTGCGTGAAAACTGCGACAAGGGTGTGCTGGGCAACAAAGGTACCTGGACCGCAAAGGCGGATTATTAATGGACACAAAGACGTGGAGTTTTCCTTTCGTATGTAATTTATTGCTTTTGTGTAAACACAAGAGATTAGAAAAACACGTGTTTGCCTCGACAAGTTAACTATTGTCCGGGTTTAAATAGATATTATTAAATACATACTAGGTATACCTAGAGTAATACGATTCACATTTGGAATTATCATTGCATTCCGGCAAACCGGAAGTTTGCAACATTGTTAAGTTGGCTGCTAGAGATTAAACGTAACGGTTAACAGTTTACATAGTGTTGAAAAGTTTTCATTTTTTCGGCTTCGTTCTATTTTCGACTATGCTAACCTAAATTTCCGTTATTTTGAAACTAAATTACACCTACAATTGAGCTTAACTAAAATTAACATATTAATTACGCGAACTAAAGCAATATAAACTGACTTTTGGAAATTCTCGTGCTCTGGTTTTAACTTATTTGGCTATTAGAGCATATCTCTGTCGACCATATCAATGAGAATTTCGGACATCTTTTGACGGCACAAGTCGTTGGGCGGAAAGTTTAATGTGGGAGCACCTCCCACGTCCTCATTGTGCTCATCATTCCGATTTAAATACATATCGGGGGCATCCTCTGAGGAACAAGTGCTAATGGGTATTATATCCATTGCCAGACCAAGCGCAAAGCGTCCATAAGTTTTCAGCTCCTGAGCAAAACTATAGAAGAAAGTATAAGCTAAACTTTCTGCTTTGGGCTTCTTGGGATAACTTACAGTTCTTGAAGCTTTTCCAGTGTATTGCAGTTATCGGGTAGATCGGTACAGAGTATTTCCAGCCATTTGTACAGCTCCTCCGTGTATACCTTGAGCAGCGTTTCGAATTGTGCATCCCGCATTTGCTTTGTGGTACAACAATACAGAAGATTGGCAATGTCCAGGGCAATGGAACTGTGGCGCACCAGCTGAAAGTCTATCAGTGCCACCTCGAGCACCTGTTGTCGATCCTCTGGGTCGTAACGGTACAGAAAGTTATTGACCCAACAATCGCCATGACAAATGGCCGACAAAGGCGACTCTGCGCTGGCCAACTGCACCATCTGGGCAAAGAACGAGGAACTCTCGGCGAAACTGTTCAAGGCCTGCATATACTTGGAGTCTTCGGGCAGCACATCGGATACCATTTTGATGGCATTCTTGGTTAGACGCTCATAATAGTTCCTATACCAACTGGTATTCGCCGTGCAGAAGATTCCCTCGCTTATCAGACTGCACATTTTGGTGAACTCCAGTGGCTGCTCAAATTTATAGGCCAAACTGAGTGCGTGCAGCTGCGCCACCTGCAGCAGCACCGACTGCGTTTCCTCCATGCTAAGGCCCTTGTGGCGGTCCGACATTTCAAACCCACGCACCCGTAGGTCCTCTGTAGGAAAGAAAATTTGTATATGAAGCTAAGGAAATTTAATATGCTATTATATTTACCCATTATGAGCAGATCATGCCTTGCTGTGTAGCACTTGGGTATGGAGTTGAACACAGGCGCCTCAATTCCGGTTTTGCTCGCCTGAAACTTGATCAGCTCCGGTATAATCGTGGTATAGAACTCCACCTCGTTGCTGGAAAATGTTAAAGGATTTGTATAAAGGAAAGTTAAGATGTCTAAACCGATTTATGCCAAAATTAATAACAGGAACTAACCCAAACTAAGCCCAGCTTGGAAAACGGTTTTATTTTCATGGGCTTAAACAGCTGAGCTGCTCCACCCTAGCAAACTTAATAGTTTTCTTCTAGTAGGGATAGTTTTCTACACACTATATACATATACCCAGTGTTAACTCACCGAAACAGCCGGTCACTCTTGTAGGCCTCTCTTTGGACGACGCTCTCTGGGAGCACCTTGCAGATGACATTTTGATTCCACTTGTGCTCGCTGCCATCCAAATTGTGACGTCGCCCGCTCAAATTGATGCGATACAGTGCCGCCGTATAGTTATCGCCCCGGTCAGAGCCTTGCGCTAGCTAAATTCATAAGAGCCACACAAACACATACATAAGTAAGTATGAGAGGAGCGCACACACACAAAGACAGACCTCAAAAGCCTCGATTTGCACTTCCGGCTCGACGTGCTTGAATATCTCCTGAAAAATGTCCAACGTTAGAATTTGTTTGTCCGCACACGTCGCTGCTGCCCCACTCCCCGTCCCCGTCGTTGTTGTTGCTGTTGTATTTGCTGCTGTTTTCGGCGTTTCTGTAATGCCCATTTTATGCCCGATATTTGTAATTTTAAACTATAAAGGCTGCAACTTGTTTTGCGTTGAATTGTTTTATGAATAAATATAATTGTTAACTTTTGTTTCGCCAAGTTGCACTTTCAGCAGTTAAATAAAGTACAAAAAACACGTCACATTCGCTGTTTTAAGCGTGTTCACATTCATCGATTTTGCGCGAACACATGTTTTGTGCGCATTGCCACTTTGCAGCTCGTCCTAATGACATTGCGAAAACTTTTATCCTTTGCGCTTTTAACGGGGTGGCAGCACTGCCGGTCGCGCTTTACCAACACTGCGTTTGCAAATGGCGGCAAAGTTTGAATTGAATGAAAGTAACGTTTTAGGTTAAATTTGTTCAACTTTTATATTGTTTTAATTTTGTTTTTTAATTGGAGTGTTTTTAATTGAGCGTATAAAGTGATAGCTAGAAAAGAATGAACATTTGATGCTTTTGGTATTTCTTGTGTTTGTTTTCTTTTTCTTTACACTACAAATTACAATCGAAAAATGCCGCAGCGCTGTTAACACATGAGTTGTTAACTGTTATTATCAATTTTGGCTTAGAGCGGCGTTTCAAACGCCGTGTCTACAAACTAACTATTTATTAATGTTTATTGCTAACTGTTAACATTTAATTTAAATGAATTCAGTGCGGATGCTGCTGGTGTTCTAACGTAATCAGTCCCATGTCCTGCCGCTGCTCCAAGGACAACGGCAACGGTCTTTGTGGCCAAGTGCGTCGCTGCAGCAGCATTTGGCCACTGGCCAGCTGCTGGTGCAATGCATTAATGCTGGGGTAAATGTGCTGTTCCACAAACTCCGCCACCGTATGATCATCGTAGACTTCCCACAAAATCTGCTGAGATTCCCGTGCCATGCCGCGTAGCTCCTCAATCAGCAAAGGAGTACGCACCGTCAGCTCGTGCACCCGCAGTGGAGAACTGAAATTGTGCCTCACATTGTAGTCTGAGAGCCAGGCGCTGTGATCCCGCGTCTGCTGCAGATAGGCGCCCACCTCGACCAGTTTGTCGTAAAGGCGCAGGGCGTACTTGAAGACTAGATGCCCTGGGTAGCTGCAGACAGCAAAGAGCTGACTGTGATGTGCATTTGGATGCAGCTCTAACCAAGGATGACCGGAACGTCGACTGTCCGGCTGGAAGACGCAACGCAGCACACGCAACAGTTCATTGTCACGTGGATTGGTGCTAAAGTAACCCTTGGATACGGTGGAAAGGGATGTCATCAGGCTGGGCATGCCCACGGGCAGCAGTTCGCAGAGCACAGCAAAGTGATCGTAGCGCTGCCAACCTGTCAGCGCCAATCCTCTCAAGCCCTTGGCAAAACGGCCTCCCTCCTTGGCAATCACTGCCAGCCAACGTATGTTGTTCTCCAGATGATGCTGCAGTGGTGGCACCAGCAGACTCTCCCCGAAGGCGCCCTTAAACGCCGACGCTGCCCATGCGCTGGGAAAGACCTTGGAATAGGTGTCCCACAGCTGGGGCTGTATAAAGTGGTATATATCGTTGGCATATACCCAAACCATGGGCTCCACATAGCTGCCAATCTGTGAGTTCTGCAATTCACTTAATGTCATCGCACGCAGCTGATCATCCCAGATGACCACATGAAGCTGCGGCCAGCGTCGACGCACAAAGTGCGCCAGACTAATCACATGGGTAAGGAACACTTCGCTGCGCATGCGCTGGCGACAGAGCGCGCATTCGCCCATGCGCTGCACTTCATCGCATCCGATGTGCAAGTGGGTGAACCTAATGGGCAGCTCGGGCGTCGACGATGTTGTGCCATTGGCCGAAGAACGCAGATGGAACTCAATCACCTGGGTGAGCATCTGCTCCAGCAGCGCCATGCTTTGCGGTCGACTGGGACAAATAGACTGCGGACTTTCGGGCAGCTCACGCAGCTGCTCGAATTCCGCTAGCTTCAAGGCGTACTCCAGGTGGCCAAATGTCTGCACCAGCGGCATTATGTTCAGTCCATGCTCTACCGAGGCGGACTCCAGAAAGTCCTGCGTGAGTTTAGTAAAAGAATGAAATTCAAATTAGCAAAAGTTTAACGGCTGAAGTTGTCTATTTATCGATACTAGCACAAAGCAGTGTTGGGCAATGCCCCAAGACTTTAAGCAGCGATCGATGACAAGACTTATCGATAACAAGCTTATTTATTTAAAATTCTTTTTTGCTTACCTTTAGTTCGCTCTCTTTGTAGGCATTGTGCGCGGCCAGCGGCTGCAGTGCACCACTGTATGGAAACATGTCCTCGTACTCGATTAGCAGCCCCGTGGCGCCCAGTGCACGCAGCACAGGCAGCAGCTGTTTAAGAAAACTCAGCTTTGGCGGCGCACCTTTGAGATCCAGATGTACCAGACGCTCCGTTGGTGCACGCGGTCCATCCGGGCCAATGCCCGCCACAGTGGGCACACCCATGCGTTGCAGCTCGTGCTCGTATTGAGTCTGTCGTTCCGCCGAGCTGAGCATGCGATCATCCTCCGCATTGGCATTCAACTCCTCCATGCCGGCGTTGCGTTGACGCTGCTGCTGTTCAAGGATTTTCAGCCGCTCCTGCTCAAAGAGCAGACTCTCGGCGAGCGGCAGTGGCGCCTTCTTGGCCTGCGTGGGTCGCACAAACCGCACGTTGCCCAATAAACGCTGAGCTGGCGGCGGCGATCGTTCCGCGTTATCCTTTTGTCGCTCGGCGCGTAAAACACGATTTGCTTGGGCAATCAGCTTTTGGATGATATGAACGTGCTGATAATTGGCCTCACTGGACTGCGCCGGCGGCTGTGTGAGTGCTGGCTGCGTTTTTGTTGTATCCACCAGTATGGCCCATGTCCAAAGTCCGAGCAGAATCAGGCCAGAGGCCAACAGCAAAAATGAAAGTTTGCGGCGCCAAATAAATATCAGCAAATTTGAGTGCATCTGCATGGCACGACAAAAGGGCAGACAGAAAGAGAGGGAGAAAGAAAGAGAGAAGGAGATGTGTTAGAGCAGCCAAAGAAAAGCAAAGACAAAAGAAAAAGCATTTCTTTGCTTTTATAAATATTTGAGGAACCAACAAGTAGCCCCCGGAGTTGTGCTATTAAATTTGCCACAGCAGCTGCGTTACTCATACGCCACATTGCGGACAGTAGCGGAGGCTCATTGAGGTTAAGAGTTGCCAACGTCGTTGCTTTTGTTGCTGCTTCTGGTTTGTTTTGTGTGCCACGAGTGTGTACAAGTGTGCACATGTGTGTGTGTGTGTTAGAGAGCTAGTGTGTGTGTGTGTGGGACGCAAGTGTTTGTTTTAGCTGCTGCCTTTCAATGCATTCGTTTAAATAGGCAAAAATGCCTGCTAGTTTTAATGAGACATGCTACTAGTACACACAGTCATGCATAAATGTATGTGTACGCTACCACAAGTCCTAGCCCTCGCGATCGTAAAAATTCACATGTTTTTCCATATGAAATTTATTTACTTTTCATTTAAATTCGTACTTTTTTGAGTAGTTTACTTAATTTTCCACTTTGTTTAAACTAAAATTCATTTTTTAATCGAATTTTGTTTTGCTAAAATTTCTATTTTCCTTTTCATTTAAGAAAACAGCAGAATTGTGATTTATTTTTGCTTTGGCAAAACAATTACTTAACTAACTGTATTTATAGCTGCATGAAACGCTGCAAAAAGATGGCATGTTTCTGCACGCCGAAACACGTCTCTGACAGCCAACAAATGTAAGTGTTCAACTGGAAATTGAAATGAAAATGAAAAAGGAAAATGGAACAATATGCAGCTGTCTGACGGAAATTGAATTGAGTTTTTCCATGAGTTTCCCCCAGTTCACATTAAGGCAAATACGAGTTCGTGCAATTGCATTTCAAACACTTTGTGGGCACTAAGACAAACACACACACAGACAAGCACACACAGACAGACACACACACACACACACATGGGGAGACATTGCGACTGCTCGTCCCGCAAGTGTTTGAAAAGTATCATCAAAAACTGAAGACGTTGTGGATTTTATTGTCTCGAGTGCGTCCAAAGCACGCATAAAGTGGTCGCAGAATGTTGGCATACCCATAAACAGCTTTAAAATTAAACTTATAACGGAGTAGTTGTCATATATATACAAATATTTGATTAATTTTACTATGTGCTTAACTAATCAATGGTGATTAGGAATTCCACTTAACTGTGTCAACATTTACTAGGCGGTTTGAGTACACTTTAAACGATTAGTGCGCTGTTGCCAGACTTCAGTGCGTTGTGGATTTTGGGGTTATATTAAATTAAGCGGCGCATTAATTAATTTTTTAAGTGATTGAGTTAACAAAACTAGTTACTTTTGAGAATTGAAGCATTTATACAAGTTTTTCCTAATGAATAGTTTTGGTTTAAAGTCAAGTTTGCACTTTTAAATGCATTAATATGCATCGAAACAACACAAGAAAAATACTAAAAAAATTCGAAGTCCATTAAAAATATTAAACAAGTAATTTATTTAGTCAAATAAAAAGACTTTTTTTATGAGAATTCGTAATTAAACCTAAGCTGATCTACCCTACCAGCTCTGTTATGTTTAAAAATTCATGTTTAGAAGTTCTGTAAAGTATTCCAAACTCTTTCGTTCTCCGAATCCTTTTGAAATATGTAAATTGTCCAAATTGTCCACTTGTTGTGTGGCACATTAGTCGAGCACTTTTGGGGGGCGGGGGGCATGGCGCTGTGCATGTCCATCAGCGATCATCAAGAGCAATCCAATTGAAGTAGACCCAGTGCAAAGTGTGAAGAGCTTACAATTTGGGGATAACAAGCTGCATTTTGCCAACAACGAGCAGAATCCAATTGTTGACCCAGTTGGCTGGTGCTTCAATGCCACATGCTACATGCCACGTAGCTAAGTGTGTGTGTGTGTGTGTGTGACTTATCGTTGGCTTCTGCCAAAAATGCGATTCCAGCAGCAAGAAAAACATTGGTAAGCCTGGCAGTTTCTAGCCACTTTCACCAAAGCCATACACTAATTTTTAAAGTGTACTCTGGGCTCATGCCTCTCCCACTCCCACTCACTCCCACTCCCTTCGCCTTTCCCTCTCTCTCACTCTCTTTGATGCTATGTAAATTTAGCTTGATAAACAAAGCAGGACGAATAACACAAAAGTCAGACCAGCCCGCAGAGTGGAGTGTGAGTGTGTGTGTGTGATGTCAACCTAATGTGGTCTCGGCCGACAGAGGGCGCCACACTGTCTACACTGCCCAGCATGCCCATTCATGTCTATGCTCTGACATTTGCTGCTTTTATGCGGCTTTCATGCTACGAGCTCCTGCTGCGCCAGCAAGGACATCAGCTTCGAAATGGACATGGACATGGACATGGACAATGTGCTAATTGCGCACGCAGTGCAGCTTCAACGATTTGCCGAGCAGTTAATAAAATGAAATTTAATTGCTTCGCCGGCCGCAGCTTCAATTTGCAGTTCGGGTTTACTTTCCTCACGGTCTCTCTCCTCCCCTCTCGACCCATCGCGCTCCCTCGTTGTTGCAATTTATGCAGCGCATTTTCAAAGCTATGAAGACCTCTGCCAGCTATGAGCCGACACGCCCACTCCAAGCTGGTAAACGCCCACGTCGAACAACACAATTTGGCAGCTTGCCAGCGGCACAGCCAAAAATAGTAACGAAAAAAGCAAAATCATTGAGCGTAACGACTACAAAATACCCCAACCAAATCGACATAGTTGAAGTACGTACTGAGCATACCCCACTGGCAAATATTCGCATGGGTAGGCGGAGAAAAAACCTGAAACATTTTGGCAAATCCTTAAAGCCGCTTGGATTGTTGTTGTCCGATTTAAAATGCACTTTAGTGAGCTATTTATGATTTTGTTGCTGCATACTCCGCATGCCAGCGCTTAAAGGTGCAGTAAATTCGATTTGGCGCCCAACGTGGGACAGCTTTTAGCCCAACTTAAGCGGGTTAAAGGCAAATTGAAGTGCAGCAGCATTCCCTAGCGCTTGGCTGGGTTAAGCAGCATTTCCCACACTATCCAAGGGCCTCCTTAAGCCTAGTCCTGCGCTTGAGACTTATAAGCGGCTATTAGGCCATTTAACGGCTTATTAACGTCAATTAGATTCACTCACTTTGGTCTGAAAGAAATATAAACTTGCGTTGAAATATGTCTGCTTTAAGTTTCGTGTGGAAAATGCAAAGCAAAAAGGATAAATTGAGTGGTAGGAGGCTAGGTAAATCAACTGCGAAGCTTCCTGGAGACAGCACAGGCAAAGGGCGAAGGAAAGAGAGTGAAAAGTGGATTTCATGCTTCAAGTAAATCAATAAGACAGCTCGAGCTCTATAGCTAATAAATCTTGAATGCACCATGGAGAGTTGGGTGTAGATTGAGTGGGAAGCATGGAATGCACACAGCTGTAAAGACTTACCTCATGCAAATCTGCAGATTTAACTTTAAGTTTCGCATAGTTGATAACATTTATGCATTGTTTAAGTCATAAATCTTGTTGCATTCAATTTATAACACTTTGGCTTTATCTACAAGCAACACTCGTACCTCTGCGCCCCCCTACCCCAGGAAGCTGCAAAAACTATTGACCTATTTAAAAAGTTTCATGACTCATTGTATATTCAAAATAGAGTTGTATTTACTGCACAATTTTCCCATTACCATTTCCACAGAAATGGGCAACAAAATGTCGGTAAATACTCGTGCTCAACCCTTTCCCTCCACTGGGCCACGCCCCTTACGCCCCCCATAAATTGCAATTGGAAAACTTTTCACATCAACTTGCAAATTATTCGACAATTGCTAGAGCGCAAAATGGCCGACGGAAGTGAAAGCGGCCGCCTTGGGCCCTGCCCACAAAACTGATCAAGTTCGCTAAGTACGAAGTCGCAGTGCTCTAAAAACTACTGTACCAAAATCTGTCACGTTCAGAAAGTTTTCCAAGCTTGAAAATAGAAATCCGCATTGCTTTTTTGCGCATAATAACAACATAGTTTAGTTACCTACTTCATAAGTGCATTAAAACTGGCCAAAACTTTGCACAAACGACAGCGACAGAGACGTAGACAGATTGAGTATGGCAGCGAGTGCAGCTGTGTGAGTGTGGTTGTGAGTGTGAGGGAGACAGAGCATAATTTAGAGCGCAGCACAAATCTCAGCGCCCTTAACTATGCAACACTTAGTTTGTCAGCGCGCACTAAAATGGCAGCTGCACAAATGCTACGTTCAAATCCACAGCAAGGACACATTGACACCCTGTAGCTGACTGATGGCAAGGGGTATGTTGTAAAATGGGGTTAAAATCTATAATTACTTAAGACTTTAACTAGCGCAGGTTATATGTAAAATGGTTATGAAAAGATATTAATAAGATAACTTAACACTTATAACTTTATACAACACATGTCTAAAAGTCAGTGTTCCAGAGAGACAAAGACCGAAAGAAAGCCCGATTTAAGTTATTCACTTAATTAAGTTTAAATAAGGGGTATCTACATAGTCTAGCACACTAAATCTTTACTTTGCCTAAACTCGTTCTGTGTGTGCGCGTCACGACAGATTCAGCCTGCCAGGATGTCGGGCGGCACTTCTGGGGCTGTCTGGTCCGACTGGGCTATGCGGTGCTGTCCACTCCCCTCCCGTTCCGTTCCGTCCTGTCCGTCTGGGACACATAAAACGTCGCACGACGCTCGTGTTTATAATTTGAAATGAGTTTTTCCTGCATTTTAGCGCAGTCGACAGACATTTTTCGACATGTTGTTGCTTGTTGTATTGTTTCAGTGATTTCTAAAAAGCATCCACAAACAGATTATACCCATACCCGTATATAGCTATATATATGTATGTTCTGTTGGAAAACACAACGTGATTCGCTGCTTTTCACTGCGGTCAGCGATTTGTATGGTGACTTGTCCCCGACTCGAACGTGAATTGGGTTATAAATGTTTGTGGCAAACATGGCATTGAATAGTCTCCAACAACTCCTACACTTCCCGATTCAATTCATTCATTTTTGTTTAATCGAATTTGCTTTCTTTTCGCTTTTTTCCCCCTTTTTTGCTGTGGTTTCGTTTCATCGCGTTCAATTACATTGTTATTCGACTGATTAATGACTCTGCAAATACGAGATAATGTTTTGGGTTATAGATATATGTGTGGTCATGTCAAATCTGTTTGACTATATCATCAATATCCCGCCTGTCATCCACTGTGGACGGAACTCAGCATTAGCCGAGTAATTTGTTAAATTATCTGCTTAAATCTGTTGGGATTTCTAGCTTTTTTGGCTAACAAAAAACTTTAATATGTGCTTGATTTAAAAAAAGGATAAAACTTTTAATCTACATGTAAATAAAAGCACTTTCAGCAGCTAAAATAACTGCCTTTGGCCAGCACTCATCAGAGTTCATAAACCATTTGAAATCCCATTTCGTTATTAAGCTCTACTTAAGGACAAACTATAACTTTTTAAAGTCCCATTTCAATTTTATTTATTTTTGCTGACCTGAAAAATCACTTTTGTGGTTTTTAAAACAAAGCAGAACTTTTTGTTGGCCTTAAAAAATAAATAGTTTTATTTATTTAGCTTTTGCCATTTACCAGTTGAACATAATGCATCATTAATTATCTGAATGTTTCGACTTTTTGATTCGATTGTGCAAAGTTTTGTTTATTGTGTGATTGTTGTTTGTTCGACTATTGTTCGAAGCCTTTGTTAATACACTGTAGTTTAAAAAGTGACCACAAAGGGTGTGCTGAAGCGATAAGAAAACCTTTGAACCTTTGAAAATTGTAAGTTTTAACACTATTTATTTAAAGTACAGGGTATATTTAAGTCATGCTTGTTCGACTTAGCTGTGCTTATTTGTTAATTCCAGTAAAAGCCATTAAAACACAGCGTTTTTTGTGACTAGACAGAAGCGAAGACTCGCATACAATGCTGTGCCAGGCCCCTAACCCTTTAGCACTCCCACTGGGTACGTGCCACACTCCCTACGCCCTGTACCAGCAGCATTCACAGTCTGCTTCCCTTCGTGGGATTCGTTTGAACTGCAGCGTTGACAACTCGCCTCTTGGGGATGACGCCAAATGACGAGCGCTGACAACAAAATGTTTACTAATGCAGAGCCGCAAAAGCACACACACACTCAGCCACTCACACACATTTAGATACACACCCACCCACACCCACTGCTTGTCTGTGCCACATGATGCCCTGTAACGAGCTACGGAAGAGCATCTAACGAGTCATCAGTCTGGCCAGACAAATGACAAACTCCTTCATTTCCACTCCTGATGCACTCAGTGCGAGTCCTGTGCCTGATTGATGTTTATGAATTATTAAGTGCCCGACTTGCCGCAGTAGAAAAGCACCAAAGTGCATCCTTGTGTACTGCTCAGTCATGCCGTTTGATGCTGGAAGGTCTCGAGTAGACGAAATAACAACACCCAAAAGGGTAAAAAAAAACATATTTTAAAAGTGACACAACATTAGATTAGGTGCAGTTTTTAGCCTGATTAGACAACGTTAGCTTCAAAATCTGAATAAAGTTATTTATTCTATCTTACAAGAGTTTTCAGCTCTTTTCTTTCAACTTTTTTCAAGCTTCTGTTGATCTGTTGCTATTATATTTTCTATTTATAACTTTTAAATATGCTTAAAAATCCTTTTCCAACTTAATTTATTCATAAAATGTTGTTCCTAAACTTAAACTTGCTGCACTACAAACTAAAAAAATATCAGCTCTACTAAATTTCATTCGAGTTTTGTCAGTTTTTGATCGTAATCAACAAAACTAACTTCTAATCAAAAGCAAGTTCAGAATTCTACTGAAGTTGAAAGTTCGAGTCTCTTGCCACTTCTAGATTGTTTGATTGAGACACCTTTTCAGCTGCTAGCAGCCAACTCGGTGGCTTTGCAATCTTTAACCTTTATCTACAGAAGTTTTTGAAATCTCTCAACTCGTTATGGTTGTTGCTCATATTTAGTTTCCTTTTGGGCCACGTGAAACTTGCACAGGTTTTCCTATTGTTATCAGTGTAGTTGAAAGCAGGTCAAATAACGTGGCTAAAAACTTTCAGTCAATGGTATTGAATCAAGTTTTCGCTTTCAGAGCACGCATCGGGCTAACAACCATCAAGCGTTTTAGCCGGTAATGTCTTCAATTCGCCAGGCATGTAAAAAAAACATCAGCTAAAAATAAAAGTAAAAATTCTGGCTTCTCTACCAGCTGACAAGAGTTAAGCATCTGTGATTAACCTTCTTTTTTTTAGACATTTTATGCTTTCCAGTTTACTGAAGGCTGTGGAAAAGTTTTCAAGTCAGTTTGCTCACGCCTTAAAGGTAATTGAATTTAACTTGAACGTTGAATCAATTTTGCGGTTTTCCTTTTACCCACAGACAGTCAGACTTTCAGCATATTGACTTGCAATTGAGCTGGATTATATTAATTGAGCGTTGAGTTCAAGTTGTACAAGTTTAAGTTGCAGGCACTGTTAACACGAATTGATTATAGTCAGATATTTGCTTGAATAAAACTTGCTTAAGTTTCTCAAAGACTAAAATTATTTCAGTTTCCAAGTATTTTAAAAATAGTCGTCTAATTTACTTAATATTTTAAAACTATTAAAAAAATCTCCCTAGTTTTCCCAGTGTCCCCTAAGTACACAAAAGCGCACTTTAAGCAGATCTCGCAGCTTGTACTAATTGTGCGCGCACACAAATTAATCAACGTCAGATGAACTTGCAGTCAAGACGGAAGGCAACGTGGCGTATGCGCAACATCAGTAACTGACATTTTCTTGTGTTGGCTGTGTTTTGCTGGGCATGTTTTACGCTTGGCTTTTAATCTGTCTTAAAAATTAATTAAGTGCCTCTTTGTTGCCCAAGCCCGTAGATGTTGCAACGTCTGTGGCAGACACAACAACAAAGCAACATGCAGCCACAAAGACACAGCAGGAAACTAGAAAAACAGCTGTCAGCTCATCTCTGTGCCAAAGACAAAGACAAAGAAGGAGACAGAGACAAAGCTGAGCTTTTACAGTTAAAGCACATCAACTGCAGTATTAGCTACTACTTTATTCACTTAGATACAGTGCTGTGCAAGAGCATATAATTTGTGAAATCTTTTTCTCTGAAATATTAATTTTCCGCATTGTCGCTTTGGTTTTACCCATTAGCAACTCGGAGGAAATGCAATTAAAATATTTGCAGTAATTTCATTTGGTCCAACGCAAAATTACCATAAAGGCAGCAGAAATGGCGCTCATGTACAATAGTTGTTGACTAGCAGATACCCTGTGCAGCCAGTTGTTTTTAAAGCAGAGCTGCAAGTGTCACTATTTATATGTAAGTATGTGTATGTTTGTATTTATCTGCATGTGTGCTGTCAAACAGTCTGTCAGCAGTCTGTCTGTCCCGCTCTCTCACACACTGCTGATCGTTGAGAGCAGATGAGCAGCTCTGCGTTAGTGAGAGCCCGCTCTACTTAAATGTGAACGTGCTAATTGAGAGCGCGCTTCGTTCTGATTGGTCGACTGCAAGTGCGCCAAATTATCTTTCTCCTTTCATCTCCCTGCCCCACGTGTTTCTCGAACAACTAGTGTATTCACAAAATAATAACATCCTTGAGCATATGTGTGCAGGGCATCGCAGCGCATCGCATCGCAATTTAAACGAATTAAGTGCAACAAAAAGCGGCATGCAGCAAATGCCAACTCAGAAACTCACTGGCATCCTTAATGTTGATGGTTTATAAAAGCGAATAACTATGCAAAACTCTGCACCAACAACAAAGAAAAGCAGCGACTAATGCAAATTCCCAAGCGTTGCTGGGTTAATACCCTTTTGCATGTTCTAATAGATGAAATTTGAAGCAAAGTTTCGTTTATATCGCAATAAATGTTAAAAAGCTTAACAACTGTGACGTTAACAGCTGACGACACTGCAGCATAAAGAAGGGGTAGGGTAGGGGTAGGGGTAGTGGGGGAAATGGCATTTGAATTGGAACTGCGAATCAGCATACCCAATGAAAACTACATAGAACGGACTAGGCGAGCTGCTCGACTGTGAGCTGCCCAGTTTGCTATAACTTAAACTTTACTTATCAGCAAAAAATTAATAGATATTGGTTACATGACGAAAGTGGAAACACAGAGCAGAGAATCCCCAAGTCTGCTTCAAGAAACGGGCTAAACAGGCTGAATTCTGTGGCACAAAACTAGCGCAGGACTACAGCATTAGGACCAACTGGCTGCAGCTCATTTGGAATGCGAAGAATGCGAATGTGGCGTGTCCTTTGCGTCTCTTCCAAATGAGAAGATTGCAAATTGCAGTTGCTGTCGTTGAAGTTGTTGCCTTAAATGTTATTGTTGCATGTGGCACGTAGCGTGTGGCCGCTACACGTAGCCCTTGTTTACTTTGAAATGTTTTCCTTCGCGCTGTTGCTATGACAGTCACCAGGCAATGGGCGTGGCAACGCCCTACACCGTACCCCCCTATCACTATCTGCATTCGGGCAAATGTAACACACGCCTGCCACAAACGCCGCATCCGCCAAATTCACAGCCCAATGCATTCGAGGCCACATTAAGTGGCAAGTGCAGCAGCCAAGTTGCAAATGACTGCGATGGTGACGGTGGCGGTGACTGCGACTGTGGCAAACGATGACAATCACAATCAGAGTTAATTTGTTTAATACGGGTTAAACAAACTATTTATTCATGCTGATTTATAGCCACGATTTAAATTAACTTGTTTAAACAATGACAATCACAATTTGTTAAGTACTGCATAAAATAACTATTTAAACACTCGGATTAATGGCAGTCAGAAACAATTATTTTTTTAAGCGCTAATTAAACAAATTTAATACACTCGGCCAGAAGATTTATTTAAATATTTCGAGGACTATAAAAAATAGTGGCATGAATCAGAGTAAATTAATAATAAAAATAATAAAACTGTTATTTACCTACAAAAAAGAGACGTTTTTCCAAAAAGTTTAACAGTAAATCAGTTTACTTGACATTAAACAGTTTTTAGTGCATTAATTTACTCTAGTTGGTCGTAAAATTTAAATATAAAATCTATAATGTGTGTTATCTAATTATTTCAGGGCATATTATTGTCTCAGATACTCTTGGAGTCATAAATATTTATTTAGCATCCCAAGTGGCCTGACACCCACCGAACAGGAAGCATGCAACACACAGTCCACAATTTCCGTCGCGTGCTGTGTGTGTGTGTGTGTGTGTGTGTGTGCGTGGTTTCTTTTTTTTGGCTAACGTTGCAGCAATGCTTGGCCAAGTTTTCATACCAGTTAAGCTTTGTCTTCCAATTTCCGTCAGTTCTGTAACTCTTTTTAGTTTCGCTTCTGTTTACATTCTGGCTTTTGCCTTTGCTTGTCGTTGGTCGCTGGTCGTTTTGCTCCCAAAGGAATGCGAGCAGCACAGTGCACTACGTGCCATTGTTTTAAAACTTGAATTCACAATATTTTTGGGCGAAATATGTGTGTGTGAGTAAATAGTGGGTATTGTAAAGCCATACATGTCGACATACGACAGTCTGCGCATATCTAATATACCCTGTACTTAAAAATAACTCAAGAGTTTTGTAAGTTTCCAAGGCAAGAAATTATGGGAGTTAAAGCTAGGCAGATGAAGCTAGTCTAGACTGCACGCAGATCAATTAAAAAAAAAACATGACCCAAAATATATATTAATACAATTTTGATTTTTCTTTCTGTATTTCTTCTACAGGGTCTTCTATAGCCTGCTCGCTCAACCAACTTACTGCTTGTATTTCTTTGCTCTTGCGCTTATGGAAATTTATAAACAAGAATTTGCTGCGTGCTTTTTGGCGCTGCGGTTAATGTTTACGTATGTGTGTGTGTTTGGGTTAATGTTGTTGTAAATGTGCGGCACTACGTATTCCCCGAGTTGCAGTGCTAATGAAATATTTAATTGTCATTTTTGCCGCTGTCAAAAATTTAAGTAAATTAACTTTGTCAGGCGTTTTAATTAAGCGATAGCAACAAAAATAAAAATACCGTTAAAATGTGCTCACATGACACACGACACTTGACGCAGCAGAAGAAGGGGGGACGGTGGAGGCGACACATTGTTTGCGATACGTTGAGCGAAATTTAAATTTAATGATAATTAGCCACCTACCATGTTGGCATGGCAGTGTTGCCACTTTAGCTAATTTATAGCTACAAAATATGCATGTAACTCACATGCGTTAAAACTTAATTTGCATATTGAATTGAATTTGTAATTTAACTTTATTTTCTCACAAAATCTTTTTCTGGTCAAAAGCAATTTTTCGAACTGCCCTCGTCTACTTTGTACATATGAAATTGTAATAAATGTTGCCTACTTTTGTGGGTCAGAGAACAAAGCACATCGCATAAATCAGCTGCCATCTTTGTGTTGAAATGGCAATTGAATTACGAGTAGCAACCTGAAAGTGCAGCGGAAACGGAAGCGGAAATGGGTAGGGCCGCCTTGAAGCAAGCTTCAGCTACATAAATCCTGGCAACGAACCAGACGCAAGCGACACCACAACCCGCACTGAACCAAGAAAATAAAAAACTGCATCCTTGCACTATGACGCACTAAAAATATGTTCACATCAAATAGCAAGCGAAGAGCCTGAAACTGCTCCTGGCAGTGATGTGTGTGCGGCTTTTGGTTGTACACTGTTGCTGCAATTTAACCTTAGCAGTGTTAAGCTCAGCTTTGGGAAGAAATCATGCGCTTATGCTGTTTTGCTCGTTTCAGTTCCTGAGACTATAAGGTGAGTAAAAAGGTGATCATCTTTGGTCTTTGCCTTGTCGAGCGAATTACAAAATCAAGAGTCAAGAATAATCTTACCTCCTTAATGATTTTTTAAGGTTTAGGAACTGGGCACACAACAGTCGAGCAGCACGAGAGCAGCGCTCCTACTTGTGTTATATTGCTCCGACATTGTCGTTGTTTGTTATTCAGAAGCAGTTGTTGCTCATTGCCTTGGGGTCAGTTGTTAATCAATTTGTGAGCTATAAGCTGTTTCAAGCTAACGTGCTCCGCACTTGCATAATTGTCAACTGAACGGCATTCGGATTACCCAAAACACACAAATTATTATTTAATTGCACCAAAGTATGAAAACTGAGCGTACGTGCAGGAACGCAAGGGATTTAAATGATTAATTCATGGCAAGATGCTGTGAATGCAGCAAGGAAACCATTTTGAAATCTAAAGCTGAGCAGCTGATTCGAAAAGCAGCTGAGCTATCGTTTGACGATCGATTAATTAATCGAAAGGCAGACAAGGGAAAACCAGGGCTACCAAACATGCCATTATTTAAACTTCACTTATTGGACTGCAACGTAAGCTTACTCAGCCAAGAATTAACTTTCCGAATGATAAATTCCTTGTGCTATTATTCAGTTAAATGAAAGACGCACATAATGGAGCCATAGTTAAGCCCTTTTAGTGCAATGCTGTTGAAGCGCATTTAATTGAATGCCACACATGATAGACACAGTAAAAGCTGAACGTTGCAAAAAATAACGAGGATTTTCCAACGGAAAAGCAACAGCAGAAAGGCAGAAAGACAGAATAACAGAACTGACCCAGTCAGAAGTCGAGTCAGATTTGCAGTAGGAATTACAGACACAGCAGAAAAAAAATAAAAAATAAATAAGAACCCATGAGAGAAAAGGAAATAAAAAAAGACAAGAATATATTTTGCCCTTGGGAGCTGACAGTCGTCATCGAGTGGTCGCATGTAGAATTGGAAATGCAAAAAGGATTACAGCCAAAACGTTTTGCACAATAAAATGTGTCAAATAAAAATTGTCAAAGGGGAATTGACAGATTGTCTCAAAGCGCTATTATTTATTTCGTAAACATAAGTATAGTATCCACATTTAAGTATCAAATTTCGAGGCATTTAGTCATTAAGCAATTGGCATGCATTAATAATCGTATATTTTGAAAACAATTGTAGCCAGAAGCAATCACGTGTTTCATTTAGACAAACCAATTGAAATTCAATTAGACCAAAAACAAAATAATTAAACTTAACTGTTTTTGCTGTTTGGAGTTTACCACACGTTGTGTTACGTTAATTGAAATTTATAATTAATTAACTGCAACATTAATTAGCTGCATGGCTAGGACTTGAAGCGCGGACGCGTCACCAAACAATTCACGAGAAACGCGAGCTAAAAATGCAATTCAATACTCAACAAAAATATCCCTGGCACACAAACCGTTGCCGCGCACAGTTGCAGTTGCACTGTTTCTGTTTACGCCACGCGGCACTTAATATTTGGCGGCAAGGCAAACGTGAACTTGCGCAGTGGCTTCCACTTCAAAAAGTTCTCTTTTGAATTACAAACGGTTATTTTACTACCGGAAGTTAGCTGCTTGGCACAAAGCTCAAAACGGAGATTTCAGTTTTCTTTTATTAACCAACTGCCACACGACTTAGCGTAAAAAACTACAAATTAACAAAAATTTAAATAAGAAATATATAAATCTTGTTTAGTTAACAAACAACAAATCCGTTTTTATTTAACTTTTGTCGTTTTCGGCAATCTCAAATTAAATTTCAAAAACTGCGAATTCGATAACAATTTGCGTGTTATCGATATTCGATTATCCGATATTTTGTACATCCCTGGCTGTAGTATTAAGCCGAAAACAATTTATACATTTATAATTAAAATCAACAAGGACAAGCAGTCCTTTCATAATATACATATTTTCATCAAAATGCAATAAATTACATAATTTACACATACTCACCCATTTGCACTTTCTCACGTTAAACGCTTTAACAACAATACCGAATGCAATATCGACGCACTCGCAGTTAAATGTACCAACACATACATACAGCTGCATGTACACAAGAAAAATGAGAGAGAGAGGGAGCACACAAAGAATGGGGAAAAAACAAAGTGAGTAAAATGCCGGAGAAACGGTGCTGCCACCCTAAGCGTAGCCGGTTAAAAGCTTCCAATTGTATAAATTTGGAGCTTGTTTGATTTTCATAAAACTATAAACTAGCATATATTATTTTTTAATATATTTACTTCAAACTCCTAGCAAAGTAAACCATAAATTTATGTAAAAAACGTTAAAATTTTGCTGTTTTTACAAGTCTGGCAACCCGTAACACAAGTAATGTGCGTGCGAGCGAGCCGACTATCGTATCTACGCGCAAAGCACTTATCAAAATAATGAGCAGAAAAGTGTTGGTTTGTTCGTTCCTTCCCACCACATTCGCCATTTGAAACGCGACGACGAGAAGACGACGACGACGACGACAGCGCAACTTGTAGCAGTGAAAATATTTATACAAATAATTTGCTGTGTAAAAATCGAATTAATTAATAATTATATAAAGTGAAAATGTAAACATAGTATTTGTCAATGAAATGAAATGCATTTAAAATGTATTTCAACGTAAAAACTCGCTGTGAAAATTTCGTCGTACAGGCAAAAAAGAGCCGATTTGTAGTGGAAGAAGAAGAAGCAGCAGTGAAGGCAGTAAAAGCAATCGTCGACAACGACGACGAATACACGGACAAAGCGCAGTGTGAATGAAAAGTGTGTAAAGAGAAAACTTGCAAAAATTACAGCAACAACAATAAACGAGGCGAAAAGTGTGTTTAGAAAAGAAATTAAAAACACACGCGCATACACATACAAACACACATACTTATGCCAATGCAAATACAAACGCAATTTAAAGAATTGGTGCAAAAAGTCGACAGGCGCGCGGTTTAATAATAAACAGTTATATATCTATATATATAAATATATATATGTTGCGCGAAAACATATGAGTCGCCGCAAATACGAAAAATCAATGAAATTGTAATAAAATTCCGAATTTTGTTCTCTCTCATCCCTGTCTCTACCATTCGTTGTGAGCGCCCTCTCTTGTTGATTTTGTGATAAAATTGCAATCAGCAGCGACCACAACAATAAAAACATTTGCTACCCAAAGCAGCTCAAGTACATAATACAATACATGTGCATAATTTATCTACGAAATAGTTTAATACAAGGTGCGTATGCAGCAGCAACTATAATAACAACAATAACAACATCAACATTTAGTACAACCTTTAATACTACAAATTTACGTATGTTTGTGAGTGGCTGGATGACAATTTGAAATGTGAAATGTAGAACAATGTGCGAGAGAAAGAAAACCCGCGTACAAAGTTTGATGACGTCTTCAACGATACCTTTCTTAAATTTGTTGTCTTCTGTCTAGTGAACAACAGCAACAATGCTATCTCATAGAATCGTATATAGTGTAGTACAATGTGCATACATACTTACTACTGTTTGGGCGACGCCAGCGTCGACGACCGGTATTTTCTAGCCCCTCGTAGAAGAAGCCCAGCATGCTACAATGCTGCTGCCACTTCTGCCGTTGATTAACAACAACAACCATAAAATCAGCCCAGAAGAAAGCAGCAATGGTTATAGTAAAGTGTAGCTGCCAAGCGAATCGTGATGTAGTCAAATTTGAACAGGTCCCAATGACAGTGAAGCAACAACTTCAAGTAACTTTTACCTGTACAATGCGTCAATTAGCCAGACATCAAAACAACAGTGAAACTATTCAAGAAATGAGCGTGATAATAAAAAATATCTTCAAAAAACTATTATTTAAACTATGATTATAAATGAAACTCAGCATGCAATTGATTTAAGTGCAAGTATTCAGTCGTTAACGACAAAAACAAAAAATGAAAAACATTTTTCCTTAGTAATAGCTTTTACCATAGAGATATTACTTATGTAAACATCATTCAGATCGTTGAAGCGACGCTCTTTCGGTTTCCTGTCCTAGTAACTGTTGTACATTTTGCAATGCACCTGTCAATGCGGCATTATCGCCACGCTCTCAGTTTGTGTCAGTGTGCTGTCAATAAAACGTAAAATCTATGATGCTGCTCCACTGTACACGACAGTGTACACGAAATTTGATTTGAATATAAGCATTTGACAGTCAGCGCGGCAGCAACAACAGCAGATTACGCTGTTTTCTGTTCTGTTCCTTGCCTTTTCCAACCTACAATCTGAGCATCACTCACTCACCTGGTGAGTAAATAGGGGAACATACATACAAGCAAACGACGCACTAAAGTCAGTGTCGAAAGTCAGCGCACGCCTTGACTGTCAATCAGAAATGCACATTTATTGCCTATTTTTGGTATTGTATGTGTCCCATGGTAATAATATTTAAAATTATGCTATTATTTATTAAGAGATTTCAAAATATTGCTCTGAGTGCTGCATTAACAGTTGTCACGTGTGCCATTTCTTTTGGTTAGTAGTGTAGCACTTGTGCCGTTTTGTCGACAATGCGCGCGCTCCCTCTCTCTCTTTCTCTCTCACACGCGCTCAAGCCGCAGCCGCACTCAATTACACATACACATACACTTTTTGCAACACACACACATACACAGACGTATACAATCGCACGCATACTCACTCACTTGGCTCTCTTTGCTTATATATTTTTTTTTCTGTTTTCAGTGGTTGTGCAAGAAGAAGCAGCAACAATCAGGCAAAATACCTGAAAAAAAGAAAAATAAACGGTAAAACGAAGAAGTGGCGACAGCGAGCAGCAGCAAGTCAAGGCAGCGCGCTAAAAGTTTATTGTAAAAATCAAAGTAGAAGGCATAAAGTGATTTTTTTTTGTTGCTTTCGAACGAACGAACGTTAAACAACACATAAAAACAATAAAATATCAAAACGGTGGAAGCAATAGAGCGGCGGAGAACGGCTGCGTGAGCAGCCCGAGATCTGAGCGCCAATTATAAAATAACAGAAACAACAACAACAGCAGTAGCAGCAGCAACAGCAGAGCAATAAGAAGAGGAAAGAACAGCAACCAAAAAGCAAAACGAGCGCGCAACAGCCGCAGAGGAAGGAGGAGGCGCAGTGGAGTCGTCGCCGCTCACAAAAGTACATAATATAACAAAAAAAAAGTAAAAAATTTAAATAAAGTGGAAGTGGAAGTTCGAGCTCAAAAGAGTAGAGAGCGTGTGCAACAACAACAGTAACAACTGTAGTTACAGCAACAACGATATCAGAATAAGCGCGAAAAGTGCAACAACAACAAAACATCACAGCCACAACAACAACAACAAAACGACAGAATGTACGGAAAATCGAAGACATCCGCCGTACCGTCAGACGCACAGGCAAGAGAAAAGCTGGCGCTGTACGTATATGAGTATTTATTGCACGTGGGCGCCCAAAAGGCGGCACAGACATTCCTCTCCGAGATCCGATGGGAGAAGAACATAACGTTGGGAGAACCACCGGGATTCCTGCACACGTGGTGGTGTGTCTTCTGGGATCTGTACTGTGCAGCGCCCGAGCGTCGTGATCAGTGCGATCATAGCTCAGAGGCAAAAGCCTTCCACGATTATGGTTTCGTGAGCTCCGGCTATGGAGTTAATGGCATTGGACCTGGAGGACCACACAATGCTGGTGGCCCAGCGCCCAGTCCGCTTGGCCAGATGCCACCTGGTGGTGATGGCGGTCCAATGGGACCCGGTCCGATGGGACCCAACTTTTTCCCGAATTCGACAATGCGGCCGTCGCCGCCAACGCACGCCTCGAGTCCACAGCCGCCGCCGTCACAGATGATGCCAGGCCAACCGCCTTTTATGGGCGGACCAAGGTATCCGGGAGGTCCAAGACCCGGTGTACGTATGCAAGGCATGGGTAATGAATTCAATGGCCCTCCCGGACAGCCCATGATGCCCAACAGCATGGATCCGACACGACCAGGACCTGGGGGCGGCATGGGTCCAATGAATCCACGTATGAATCCGCCACGTGGTCCCGGCATGGGCCCCATGGGCTACGGTGGACCAGGTGGCATGCGTGGACCGGCACCCGGAGGACCTGGCGGGATGCCGCCAATGGGTATGGGCGGAGGAGGCGGACGACCGCCACAATGGCAGCCAAATGCGTCAGCCCCAATGAATGCATACTCGTCGTCATCGCCTGGTAACTATGGACCCGGACCCGGATCGAATGGACCACCTGGACCTGGAACGCCCATCATGCCCTCACCGCAAGATAACACGCAAGGTGGACCAGTTGGTGGTCCTGGCGATAGCATGTACTCACTGATGAAACCAGAATTTCCAATGGGCGGTGGTCCTGATGGCGGCGGAGGAGGAGGTGGTCCCGGTGGCATGGGTCCAATGGGTGGCGGTCCGAATTCAATGGGCCCGGTACTTAATGGTGGAGGAGGCGGACCGGACGGTACCGGTCTTGATGGCATGAAAAACTCACCAGCTAATGGAGGACCGGGAACGCCGCGTGAAGACTCCGGCAGCGGCATGGGCGACTACAATTTAGGTGGTTTTGGCGGCCCGGGTGAAAATGATCAAACTGAATCGGCGGCTATACTCAAGATCAAGGAAAGCATGCACGAAGAGGCCAAACGGTTTGAGAAAGACACAGATCATCCGGACTACTTTATGCCATAACAACATCATCACCATCACCAGCATCAGCAGCAACATCTCAATACGGTGGCAGCTGCCGTAGCAGCTGTAGTGGCCGCTGCCGCATCCAATAGTTGCACTGGAACAAGCAATTCCACAGCTGCATCTATTGCAGCTGCGGCGCTTGGCGCAGCAGCCTCCAATTTGTTGAGCGGCGGCAGCAGCAGCAACAATAACAACAACAACAGTAACAGTAGTAACAACCATAACAGTAACAACACCAACAACAACAACCAACCTGGCAATCCGCCGACTGTGCCCACTGGAGCGCATTTTGCAAAGGAACTAAATTTCTAAATACACGGTAGTGAAAATCCTTGGTACATAAGCATAAAGTAAAGTAATTATTATATGTAATAGTCTAAAAAACAAACAAAACAAAAGCCAATGGCAAATATGTAAAATTGTAAACCTAACAGCAGCAAATAATAAGCGAAGAAAACAAAATAACTTATTCGATAAACATTCAAATTCCAATTTCAAATGCAACCAGAACCGTTTGAAATGGTAGCAAATGCGGTCAGGTGGCAACGCCAGCGGCTTGTGGATGTCAAAGCATGGCAATAAACAAAATCGAAATCCACACATGAAGAATACAAACAAAACAAAATATAAGCAAATATACTTAAATGTAATGTTAAATGCAACAACAACATTAAGTTTAGCAAAGTCTTTTGATTAGTTTAGTTGCAACAAGTCAAAACTGTAGCCTCCATTTACACACACACACACAGTCTGTCTACTAATTTTAGCAATTTAACAATTTTTACTTGCGCTTTGCATTAATGGAATATTTAATAGCTACACCATCTATGTACATTTTCTGTTTGTGTGATTTTGCATATACTTATATGAATATACATATATATAACAACATAATACTTAAGTATATAAATATTATTATTAATATTGTATTGTAGAAACTGTGAGAACGGCAAACAAGAATTTTTTGTTAAGCAAGTCTTAAAGGCGCAACATTTGAGGATGCAAAACCGAATGAAAGAAGAGAGGAGTTGAGATGCGACGAAAGATGAAATATTTATAATATGGTTGATAGGGAGTAGGAGTGAGGAGGATAGTTAGCATTATTAAACATGTATGTATATGTAGTCGGTAGCACACGCAATGCAACACACACACACGCGCGCAAATAAATGCATTTACATATATGAATTGCATACAATGACAGTATTTATTTGTGTGTGTGTGTTTGTTTGTGTCAGTGTTTGAGTTTTATTTTGTGTTTCTTAAAACAAAAGGCAAAAAAAAAAAAAAACATTGTAAACTTCTTTGCACTTTGTCGTCGTCGTCTTCGTCTTGTTGTTGTTTGTAGTTTTAAATTTTCTTGAATTGTGTAAATGTACTTCTATTTTGTACTATATTTTTAAATAACAAACAATTGTTAATTAAGTTCCTTCAACTGACGCCCATTTAATAACAGGTGTCAGGCAAATCGAGCAATATATTTATGATTTATCCAATGTTTTTTTTTGGAGAAGAAAAAAAGCAACGGCAACAACAAATTTCATGCACTTGTTTCGATTTCTGAAAAAATTCCTTTGATGTCGACATTGTGCATTAGGACAGCGAAATAATAAAATAAAAATATATATTATAAAAATACTTATATACAGAAATTGTGGCGCATTCTATGCACATATTTATTGCAAAAAAATAGCTACACATATAGCTCTAAGAATTATAATGAAAAAGAAAAGTATATACTAATTATCTACTACTTAAAGGCAGCAGGCAACAAAATGTAGCGAACCTAACCTAAAAAGAAACAGTTAATTTGCAAATATCACACTGAGCGAAAAAAAGGAAAGTAAAAACTTAAATTAAATAATATTTAATGCTGTACAAAAAAGTTAGTTAATGTTGGCTGTGGCTGCGCAGCTAATGTTAATAATAATATGCATAAAGTATATAGTATATACACACGATATACATATACACACACACGTATATATATAAATAATAGTATATGTCTGTGCTTGTATCTTTTTCTCGACACAGCACATTCACATTAAATAAGAAATAAAACCAAGAATCCGTAGAATTTAGATTTCAATGCTAATTTATAAGCGTAAAATCCATAAAAACTACAACTATAAACTAAATAAAACAAATCAAAATAAAATTCTTATATTAAAAATAAAAAAAAAACACAAATCAATTGATAACATAATTTAATATTAAAATAATAAATTTAATATTATATATAATAAAAGAAATTCTATTTTAAATATTGTATGTATATGTTTAATGTGTCGGAATTTGAAAATATGTAAGCAACAAATTGATGACATGAATTATTATTATTATAATTATAGAATTGATGAGCATGCGAAAGCGAAAAAAACTTAAATAGTATTTAAGTTTAAAATTATAATTATTAATATCTGCAACGCTTTAAGTTTGGAGCGTTTTAATTGCTGGAAACGTAAACATAAATAAATAATTAAATAAATGTATGTAATGTGGCGTTTATTAAACAAACAAAAAAAAACAGCAACAAGATGAAAGATTTCAAACAACCAGCAAAACTTAAAAAATAAATAATAATTTAAAGAAAAATCGAAAATAAAAAAAAATTGCAAAATCCCCAATTGAATATAAATGAAAAGTAACAAAAAAAATTATATATATATATAAATATATATAAAAATTATGTTTAAATAAGTATTTTAGTGTTAATTATACAATTTACAAGTACACAACACGAAACAAAAACAACAACATAATAATAAAATGAAATAAAGTTTTAAAACAATATTTGTAAAAAGTAAACAACAAAAGTGTTTTGTATTTTAAACTAAAATCTTTATTTATTTAAGTTTTAATGGTGGGAATTTCAAAATTAAGGTTTATCCCTCAAACTAGATGAACAGAGTTACAGGGCTACTATTTGAGTTAGTTACTGATATTAGTTTAATTATTAAAATTAAGATATTTGATATTTAGGCAGAGGCAATTAAATAGCGCTTAAATTGGAGCTCATTCTGTTAATAAATCTCATCAGAGATCTCTGATTGTTGCTTGTGTAATTGCACAATTTTGGGCCGAAAGTAGCAGCTGCTGTTCCACTCCCCCTGGCGCCCCATTACTAGCCTCCAAGCTTCCATCCACAGCCAAATCCAAGTCCAAACAACAGACAAAGACAAATATTGGCGTGGCACACGCACAGTTTTGATTGAGGGGAAACGAGTTAATTGAGCGACGGTTTATGGAGGTGAATACAAGGGTTACCGGGGCAACCAGGTACCACACAAAAATCCACATGGGAGCTAATTACATTGTCTGATCCGAACACAGTGCTGATAGCTTCCACGTCGTCGTCACCTGCAGTAAAATCAATAAAATAAAAAACCGCTGCATTTCAATAGTATTATTTATAGAGAATGCAAACTTACGTTTCTTGAGTGCCGTCAATGCAACAAAGTGGCGTCCTGGTTTCACACTTGCCTGGGCTGGGCACGCAACGCAGGTGCTAGTGAAGCTATCAATGCCATAGAGCCAACGTCTACGTTGCCCACATATCGACAAATTGCTGGAGCAGGCAATGGTGCCGGCTCGGCACCAGCACGACGTGTTCCAGTCTTGTTCTCCACCAATCGAGGACTCTACTTGCGTGTGGCACAGCCCCAGGTACTGATCCAGTCACCCAGCCAGTCCAATAGTGGCCAGCACTATGACATTAGCTTCTGTGATCTAGAGCGTTGGGTGAGTTAACAATTTGGTAGCTGCTTAAATTGGACAATAAGTTGATTTCACGCCTAGAGCACCAATCGGGCTAATATAGTTTCACTAGAGGACACATTCAGCTTGTTGCAGGCACAGCAACAACAATCGAATCCACATCCGCAGCCGGTTAGTCAACAGCAGTCACGAGTGTGGTGTCATATTGAAGCATGCCGTCTTTAATTGTTCCTGAATCTTTGTGTACATATTTATACTGTTTGCTCACTTAACTTATAAATAATAATATGCTAGATAACTTAATTGTACTCCAAATCATGCTGTGTTGCTGGTCAGCGATGCCATCAGGAATTCCATTTTATTGAGAAAACTCTTGCCCTCGATCTTGTCGAATCGCACCTGTAAAATAGAAACACATGAGTTCAGAATTCTTCGACTCTTGGGATGGATTAAGGTATTACCTCCTTGAAATTGCCACCTAGATTCTCCCAGAACTTCTCCGGCACCAGCGGACTCGGAAAGAAGTCCGGTCGCGGACTGCGTGCTATGTAAACCTTGACATCGATCTGTGGATCGCAACGTATCTGGACGGCTATCATGCGATCGCTGTTGGGAGAGGCCAGCAAACAGGAGCTGGCATTACCCAGTGGCTCCACCTTGCCAATGCCCAAATGATTGCTATTCGACAGTACCGTCCAGGCCATGCAGCGTGCCAGGCTTACTAGGCAGCTAATCTGATGCGAATTGATTTGGCAGAGTATAAGGTCACGCAGCTCCTGTGGCTCATACGAAAGCCGCATGACGCGTCCATCACGGCAGATGCACTTCAGCGAACGCTCCTTGACGTGTATGACCAACGAGGTGCGTCCGATGGCATCATAGCCATGCGTTACAATGTTTATCTTCACACATGACATGGTCGGACTGTTCATGGCATTCCAGTGGGA
Organism: Drosophila dunni; assembly: GCA_018152125.1. Classification (NCBI taxonomy): domain Eukaryota; kingdom Metazoa; phylum Arthropoda; class Insecta; order Diptera; family Drosophilidae; genus Drosophila; species Drosophila dunni. The sequence continues at coordinate 15,624,281 of JAECXC010001917.1, read as the reverse complement.
TACAATTTGCGGATCCTTGACATCGCGTGCCAGCGTGTCCAGCACGTATTGGGTGCGCTTACGCATAAAGATGTGCTGAGCTTGTGCTATGATTTGTTCGAGTATTGTTTGGGTCTTGGTCATGTCCAGCAGTGCATCACGATCGGCAGCAGTGGGTCCAGCGAGCATGCGTTTCTTGCTGGGCCCCAAAGGAGCACTGGCTGGATGGGGAAACGGATGATGTGAGTTCTTGTAGTGCACCTCGCGCAGCAGTTGATGCAGCGAATGCTCCAGCACATGATCATGATCATTGATCGGAGCCGGCTGGCTGGAGTCAAAGCTAGTTGAGTGGCACAGCGATATAATTAACTGGATGTTGGGCAGCAGTGTGGCGCGTATTTGGTTGCCAATAACGACATGTGGAATCGGAGCTTGCAGCTGAATGGCTTCCCGGGCCAGCTGGGCGAACAGTTCCTTGCAGAAGAGCACATTTTGGGCAAACTCCAGCGTTTTCTGCCAGACACCCACCTGGGCAGTAATATTCGGTCCATGTCCCATAAGATTCACCTATAAATGAACATTTCACAAGTGGAACTTAGATGAATTTAGCTGACCTCACCTGTGCTGTGCATAAATCCTCCTGATCCTTTTGGGTAATGACCTTAATGTATGCCACGCCCTGCAGCTCGGCAGGCACAATAACACGCAGCGCGGAGCTAGCTTTGAGCTGCATGCCATTGTTGCTGCTGCTGCTGGAATTTCCCGAGGCACCAGCGCTACTACCGGAATTCTCGTCGTCCAGTGCATCCTCCGCCTTAGTTACCTCAAAGGTGCCACTCATGCCGAACTTGGAGCCCGCCGTTCGATAACTTAGATCTCCAATGATGGCGCCGTTGGACACTTTCTTAAGCCGCCAGTTCTGACGCAGACGCAGCAGTTCAATATGAAAATCTGACACATTGCGACTGCGCTGCTCGCTGTGAGCATTTCTAATCCGCTCCGCGCCACCTAGGAGTACTTGGGCAGCACTTGAGATGGCCTTTTTGCGGCTGTAGACCTGTACAATGGGTTTAGTGTCATCGCCCTCTTCGAGCAATGGATCCAGAACCAAATAGCGTTTATCTTTCGCAACGGATATGACGTCGGAGAGTACACAGATTTCAGTGTATGCATCCTTCAGTTTATTGCGCACGGCATCCCAGGGCCAGAGGCTCTCCTGGAATGGAGTGGCCTCCTTGCTTTCCTCCTCGGCAGCAGCGGCTGACTTCTCCTCCTTCTTGAGATCGTCGAGAGAAGTTTTGCTGAAATCTATGCGTGCCGCGCACTTTGCAAGACTCTCCGAGAGTGTCGGCGGCCTGAGGGAGCAAACGAGATTTTGAGAAAAGTTCACATACTGTTCGGGCTTTGTTCAGCTGCACTCACGGTTGGTACAGCTCGGTGCCATCGTAAGCAATTTCACGTATCTGGTTCTCGCACGTCGTTTCCACCGATATATTTACCGAGTTGGACATCTTTCTGTGTGCGAAGCTTCAGGAGCCGGGCATTTGCATTTACTGTAGTGTTGTATTGTACTGTTTAGAATCAGTTCAATTGAACCGTTCACAAGAGTGAATAAACGAACTGCATCGCTGATTGTTCGTTCATATAGTTCAGTTCGGTGTAGTTTTGTCGTTGCACAACACTACTACATTACTTTCATATTTTGTTGACTTTTAATTTTAGGATTTCAAACTAGTTCAGACAAAATGCTATTCCTTAAAAATAAATCCAAAACCCTTGATGTGGCCAATTACACGGTAATCATACCCAGCATTTGTGTGGGTAACGCAGCACAACTGGCCTGCGACCTGTTGATTGCCTCCAAGAAGCTCAAACGTATCGGAAGCCTATCCCATCCAGCTTTGATACCGGTATATGGACCTTCGGCCTATCAGCATGAACCGAATGAGTGTGTCTCCTCCTGTGAGCTATACGAATCGACGGAAGACAAGCTGCTGGTCATACAGTTCCGTGCACCGCTGATAGCACGACACACCAAATGCTTCCAGAACAAACTGGTTGAACTGCTGCAGGCAGCCCGCCGTGTGGTGGTTCTTAGTGGCAGTTTTGGATTTGAGCGACGTGTGATCGAGGACTCACCATGGGCTTATCGTGCCAGCGACAATTTCAAGGAGTCGCATGCTGCCCAGCTGGGAAATGCCTCGCTGGTGAAGTGGAAGGAGCACACTGGTGAGAACATCTTTGGAGGCGGCAACGCTCTACAGCTGTATAAGGCATTTGATGAGAGTAAGGTGCCTGTGATGCTGTTGTTCCGTTACCTGCTGGAAGGTGACAACTCCACAGACGCGTCGCTGATTGTCCGTGAGCTGAACGAGCTGTGCGAGGATTTCCTGCAGCTTCGGGATGGAGGCGATGGCAGCTTCAAGCTAACCATACCGAAATCCTGGAACCTGTTATTTGGCAACGACGTAACCGAGTTACTCTTTTAGTTCTAGTTACTTTTATTGGTCACATGATTTGTGTTATTACAATAAAGGCTAATCTTTTGGTGTAGGATAATACAAATTGCTTGCACTGTGTTCCTTGAAGTATTCGCTACCGTGTTCCTCGTACAGTGAACGCGTAGTGAGTGCATCACTGAAGCTTGAATCCCTGGCCTGCAAGCAAGCACCCAGCCAAGCGCTTAGAGTGGGATCATCTGACTCGTAGATGGCGAACGTGGATTGGAACGGACGCATGGCCATTAACTCTTTGTTTAATCTCTGTTTAAGACCCGGGAATCGTGCACAGCTGCCGGTTAGATAGACATGATCCACCAGACGCTGCTGCTCGTCGGCAGGAAAGAGCTTTAGTATGAACTCAATGAGCTCCGCCAGACCCATCTCCGAGCAACCAATCATGCTCGGCTGAAAGAGAATCTCGGGCACACGAATTTCCTCCAGACCAAAGTGAAGTTGATAGTTTTCGGCAGCGATCAGTGCCTGCGCTGCGGCGTTTTGGCTATCATCAATGTTGGCATCATAGTGATTCAGTATCTTTTCGTATTCGAGCATCTGTTCGTTCTCCGCATCCGAGTCGCTGTCATCGTTGTAGCGATTAATTCGCTTGTACACATCCCAGTCGTTGTCGTTCATGCCAAAGCCATCGTCCTCCTCATCGCCACCGTTAACCTTGCGACGCTTCTCACTCCTCGCCAGTGTTGAGATAATCCTCATGCGTTCCTGCGCAGCATGTGTATGCCGTTTGCCTTGCTCCGTGCGCTGCTGTTGTCGCGCCTGCTTACGACGCACCAACTCCTCTCGTTTCTCCCGGAGCTCAGTCAGCCACTGAGCCTGTGGCATGCCCTCCGGCGGCTTGGGCATCTTGTCCAATTTGTCCTGTTGTTTGCTTGGGCGAGGCGGGGCAGTGGCACGATCTTTGACACGTTTTATACGAGCATTCAATGTGCCCATGAGCTTGTCCAGCTCCTCCAGATTAGCAATCTGCTGTTGCTGCAGAGCTCTCTCAAATTTCTGCAGTTTCTGCTGCTCATAGAGCTGACGGAGCTTGCGCAGCAGCTGCAGATGCTCTTCATCCTCTTGGAGCTTCTCACGCTCACGTCGATTCTTGATGTCCAGCAGTCGCAGGGCGAGTTCTCGTCGCTTCTCTTGCTTCTGCTCGGCGGTGAGCAGAGCATTGCTGGCAGTCACCGGGTTATAGGGCAGTTGTATCTTCATTACATGGGAATCGTAGTAATCCAATTGTGCCCATTTCTTTAGTTCCTCCATGTAGTCCACAGCGATGTGACAATGCTCGTGCACTAGCTTCTCTATGCGGCTTGCAATCGCATTTAGATGCACTGGATACTTCATCTGCATCAATCGAAACAGATAATTGTTGATGTGGAAGCCACCGACGTTCAAGCGACGCACGTTCTCCAGCTGCATTCTGCCGTCCAGGACAGGAATTACATGTGTGGTGCTGTAACCAAAGGATATAATGAGGGCATCCGAGACATTCTTGTGATCTTGCTGATGCTGATGCCAGCTATAGAGTGCGTCAATGCCGTAGGAGACAGCCGGCACCCGATAGCATTCAAAGAGAAGTTCACTCATTTGGCGGCGACACAGATTGGGATTGGCCAGTGCTTCGGTGAGCACAATTGGATGTGCGATTCTATCCTTTCCTTCGAATCCCATTTTTGTAAAAATATAGTCAAAAATTTGCTCCTGGTGGTTCCAGTTGGTAATCACGTTGCGTTCAAACGGTGACTTCAGATGGGCACGCACCGCCTCGATATTGGTGATGTCGTTGCCAACTTGGATTTCTCCATTGCCCTTTGTATCTTCAACAGGGGCGCTTGTTCCCGGACCATCAGTCGTCGTTTGGTTCTCTTTTTTACGGTCTTTTCGTGGCTTTGTGAGAACATTGCGAAAGCGTAGCTCTGGTTTCTTGCTGTCATGCCAGCCGACGCGGCACTCGTAGGAACCGTTGTCAATAACCAGTATGCGCTTTTGCGCTGCCATTTTCTTTAATTAATGTCAAATTAAATTATTGTTTACATGAAATTCCGTTCACCCGCTCGTGTGGTTACCAGTGTTGCAAACTTTAATTGCTTTTAGCTGTCCACACTAATTTTTGAACAGTGGCAACCACAGCTGCTGTTGCCAGAAAACTTTAATAGTGTGACAACGCTGGACTATAACTGTTTTTTGCAAATCTACATTGCACATTTCATAAAATTTGTAAAAAAGATAAATAATAATGTTTGTTAAAATCAAGCTAGAGGATCCTGGTCAATCAAAAGTAAACTTTCGATTACAAAATTAATTAATTGATCAATGATCACTGCCTTTCCGTAGACTCCCCTCATATTTAGCATTGAGGATAAGGCCACCATTTTTGATTTGAAAACAAATTTGGAATCATTTGTTAATATTCCTCCGGATGAGCAAGAAATCCAGCGCATGGATCGCATATTGGACAACGATGATGAGCTAGACAAAGTTGTACTCAGAGAAATTGATGGCGAGAAAATCAATGGAGCTGCAATTTCATTATATAGCAACAATAAGTTTTTTTGCTTTTTGCAATTCTACAACAAGAACGAAAGCGACAATCAGAACAACTTTTTCAGCCAGCCATCGGACGCCAAGAGATTGCCCATAGATCAAATGCCAACGTATATTGAGCAATTGGATTCGGATGCTTCGTGGCAATCATCATCTTCCGAATCGGATTCGTCATACCGTAGCAGGAGCAGCAGCGATTCAAGCAGAGATTCCAAACGTTCCAAGCGCAAAATTATCCGAAAACCAGACTCACCAACAAAGAGGTAATCTGTTAAGAACTTTTGAATAGACACGTTTACTTTCGAATTGTTTTAAAATAGACTACACGAATCCTCGGAGGTATTACCACATTCTGAGACAAGAATACCAGCGCCTGCTCCATCACCCGCTCTAACGCCTACGCCTGCTGCAGCCGGTGCTCCACTTCCTACTCCGACCTCTGTTCCAGTTGCCACTCCTGCCGCTAGCCCTACTGTGGATCAAGCAACCAAAAATATTGCACTTGTCGAAGTGGAAGCACCACAGTTATCAAATTCTTCTGCAAAAATAGCCACAATGGATTCAACTCGTAACGTAGTAGCTAAACCAGCAGCTCCTTACGTTGCCATGAAGCCGGATCAGCGCAGATATGCGGTCGTTATACATAAAGACATTGATGAGCAACAACCGGACTTTGGTCGTCTAATTGAACACTTCTATGGACTGTTTGAGTCCTCCCGCAATTGCGGCCGTCTCAATTTTAGCGAATCCCTCTCAATTACGGCACACGATGGCCAGTTGTGGGTGTTGTGTGAGGATAATGAGACCTGTAAGTGGATTGCCGAAGGAGCACGCATTCTTAGCTCTTACAAATGCAGCAGTTTCATCAAATACTTTGGGCTGTTAAAATGTCGTGTGGTGCTGCCACTATTATTGGAAACAAACGTACTGGAAAAACTATTTCAGCTGCTTGAACTGCAGAATTCGGGCGTGCGCACCCAGAAATGGTGCGTTGTTGAGCGAAGCAGGCTAAGTCCAGACTCCGAAGATTATGCTGCACAAGCTGTGACCACATTGTGCGCAAATGAAGTACTTACTCTGTATGTGGATCGTGAAAGTAAGCGTTTAATAGAGCAACACAGTTGTAAGCTTAAGTATTGCTTCTGGAAGTTGACTTTCCAGTTTTAAAACAATCAAAAAGCTTAAACTATTGAAATAATTGAAAATTCAAATTGTTGAAGAACTGAAATGAATAATGAAATTATTTTTGGCATTATTAAAAATGTTTTTAAATTTGCTAAGTTACGATCCACATAAATTTGTCCGCGCATTGGCCTGCACAGATGGACCAATCGATATGCACGCGGTATCGATTGCGTGCAGTTGAAGCTTTTTATCGATATTGTCGATTCGTTAAAATCGGTCGGCCATCCCTAGGCGTTGAGAGCTAATTTTTGCATCAAAATAAAATACACAAATATTAACGCCAAGTCCTGCAAATAAATTGCTGGACTTGAGCAAAACATAATCCAAGAGTATGGATCTAGAACCCATCGATATTGCGCGTCTCGAGGAGGCAGTGGTTGTCTTTTACCGTTCAACATCCCAGGAGCAGGCAATCACACACGAATGGCTGACGAAGGCCGAGGCCAGCCCACAGGCTTGGCAATTTTCCTGGCAGCTAATGCAACTGGGCAAGGTTATACACAAATATGCACATATATATACACACATACATAAATGCATACATTTATGAAGAGATCGTAATGCGCAGTAACCCTAAAAAATATATACATATGTGTACATATATTTTGCAGAGTCAAGAAGTGCAGTTTTTTGGCGCAATTACATTGCACTCGAAGCTGATGAAGCACTGGAATGAAGTTCCGCCCGAAAATCGTGAGGAACTGAAGCAAAAGATTTTAGAAACAATTGTGCAATTCGCAGCTGGACCCAAATTGGTACTCAATCGGCTATGCTTGGCGGTAAGTGCTCTAACAAGTCGTTGAGAAATCTTTTCATAATGATTGCCTTTTAGCTAAGCGCATACATTGTGCATATGCTGGAGGAATGGCCCACTGCCATCGAGGATGTCATACAGACATTTCAGCGGCAACGCATACCAAATGTTAGCACCGATGTGCAGCTTTGGATCATGTTGGAGGTGCTATTGGGCATACCCGAGGAGTCGCAGCTCATACATACATCAGTCAAGCGGGTTACATTGCGTGGTGAGATTGGCAAACGTGTGCCGCTCGTGCTGCAGACAGTGGAGACGTATTTGAAGCAGCAAATGAACACCGAATGGGACACCGAGACCCACGGCAACATGTTGCGTGCAATCAAATGTGTTACCGTCTGGATACGGTAAGTTATCCATAAATTAAAGCTGGAATTGTATTTGAATTTGGTTAATGCTTTTTTCAGCAATATTGGATATTCCATTGAGGAATGCGTGAGCATCTGTGCTGTGTTCTTGGAGCTGGTGAACAAGTGCTATTGGCCCTGCATTCGCTCGGGAGTGGGCTGCATGTCTGCAGACGAGAACGAGCTGGCCGAGACCTGTCTTAAGGCCATGGTTAGCATTATTGTGCAACCAGATTGCCACAATTACCCAAAGACGGCCGCGGTGCTCATCAAGATGTTCTTGGATTCGTTGTGCGATATCACACAGGTGGAATGGAAGCGGGATAATGATAATGAGGACATCATTGTGCACATCTACATGTTGTTTGTGTCGGCGGTGGAGCGACATTCGGGACTGTTTCTTAGCGGAATTACAGCCACAGATCCCGATTTGAATTCCATTTGGAGTCGCATGGTCCATGAGATACTGCAGTGTACGGATAAGCCAGGCATTTATCCTGTTGAGGAATCATGCAGCACCATGTCCTTGGCATTTTGGTATATGCTACAGGGCGATGTCTTTGCCATGCCCATCGAGGAAGAGAAGCTCAAGTGCTGGGAGCACATAAAACCGCTCTATGCACATTTAACCACCGTTCTTGTACGTAAATCCGAGCAGCCGGACGAGAGTTCCATCGACAAATGGAACTCGGATGATCTGGAATGCTTTCGCTGCTATCGTCAAGACATTTCAGATACTTTTGTAAGTTCCACACATATATGAGTAGGTAAAATCAAGGACTTACAGTTATTTTTAGATGTACTGCTATGATGTGCTGCATGATTATATTCTGGAGATATTGGCTGCTATGTTGGATGAGGCCATTGCCGAGCTGCGAACCCATCCTACCCACTGGACTAAGCTGGAGGCCTGCATCTACTCTTTCCAATCGGTGGCCGAGCACTTTGGAGGCGAAGAGAATCGTCAGATACCGAAACTAATGCGTGTGCTCTCCGAGATACCCTATGAGAAGCTCAATGATAAACTGCTTGGCACTGCGCTCGAGACAGTTGGCTCATATTGCTCCTGGCTAATGGATAATCCGTCCTACATACCGCCAGCTATAGATCTGCTTGTGCGCGGTCTCAACTCCACAATGTCAGCTCAGGCAACATTGGGTCTCAAGGAGTTGTGTCGGGACTGCCAATTGCAGCTTAAGCCATATGCAGAACCACTGCTCGATGCTTGTCAAGCAACACTTAGCTCGGGTCGCATGAAGAACTCGGATTCGGTGCGTCTGATGTTTAGCATTGGCAAGCTAATGAGTCTATTACCACCGGAGCAAATACCAAAATATCTGGACATCATAGTCAGTCCGTGTTTCGAGGATTTGCAAACCATTTGCCAAGCTGGCGTTGTAAGTAATTCCCATCAGCTGTAATCCTTTAAATGCTTAAATTGGCTCTTTTTCCAACGGAGCACAGAAGACACCATCGGCACGTATACGCACAATATTTCGGCTCAACATGATCTCGACGCTTTTCTCTTCGCTCAACACCGACCTGGACGACGAGCTCAAGGACATGCGGAATGTGCAGCCCGTGCTGTTGGTTATGCAGAAAACTATGCCCATTTTCAGGCAGATTGCCGAGTTATGGGTGGAGGAGATTGACGTTCTAGAGGTCTGCTCTCATTTCCACAATATACGAATTTGTATTTAATAGTTTAATTTATTCCACAGGCTGCTTGTGGCGCATTAAAGCATGCAATTATGAATTTGAGAAGCAGCTTTCGACCTATGCTGCAGGATTTGTGCTATTTTATTGTGGCCAGCTTCCAGACCCGCTGCTGTGCACCCACCATGGAGATATCCAAAACGGTGAGTGAGACTAGTGACTTCTTTAAAGGATGTCAACTAAAGTTCTTTCTTTTTCCTTGAAGGCCATTGTCATCTTCTACAAGGAGGAGAGCTGCAAGCCCTTGATGCAACAGCTGCTTATGGAGTTTATTATGTACAGCTTTAAGCTGTTTGAGAACACACCGCAGCAGAACTTTTCCAACATATCAGACACCATGGAGATGTTCTTTGCCTGCCTGACGCAGATCATTAAAAAGGTGCCCCAAGTACTGGAGGATAAATCAATTGCCTACGATCGGCTCATCTATTATGCCCAGCATTCAATGACGCTACCAGAGAATGGACCCATTCGAGCTGGCATACACTTTGTCAGCCACTTTGTGCTGCAGTCACGCAACCATCCGCACATGACTGAGGTTATTCTGGCCAACGGAGAGCAGATCATGCACACGGCCATGGTTTGTGTGGGCTATATGACACCGCGTCAACAGGTGGATAAATTTGCCGATCTATTTCTGGCCATTAACAAAAAGTATCCAGCCGAAATGGTCGTTTGGCTAAAGAATGTAATGGCGGTGCCCAATTTTCCCACTGATCAGATCAGTGAGGCGGAGAAGCAACGCTACGTTTCCCTGATCATTAAGTAAGTATTGAATGTGGAAACAGTCCCAATAATTTCATTACAATAACTCTTTGATTCGCAGGGTCAAGGTTAACAAGCGCATGCTGCAACAGCACCTCAATGAGCTGGCCATTAAGACACGGGGACTTGTGCCGCTCCAGGTGCCAGTTAATTAAACCCATGGAATACTTAGCTCAGTGGCCAAATCTAAATATGAATATTGAACGTCCTCTTTTTCGTAAATAGTTGTTAATGAATGTAATTAAGCTGCTCTGTAAATGTTCCTTGCTATTAAGTTTTTTTTTTTATTTTTTATTCTTTTCGATGATAATGTCAAATATTTAATGCTAAGGATCGAACGGGCCGGTGAAATGATGATATCGCTTTACCTGTTTAAGCTTATAGAACGGATAGTTATGGATGTGTTAAAAAAGGCTGTTTCTTGACATGATTTAACTTTTATTCATAATTTTACAAAAATTACACACTTTTCGTTTATGTTTTTTTATATATATATTTATATGCCTTTAATTTATAAATTGTCTCAATTTTCTTTTGGTTTTTTTTTTAGGCTTGTATAACTCAAATTTTGGTTTCAAATATATATATAAATATATTTACATATATATTGAAAACTTTGATTTTTTTCACCGTTTTTTCCTTATTGGAAATTTTTGTTTTAACCTTCACTTAAGTGTTTTATTTAGTTGTTATATCAAATTCTCTTTATTGTTCATCAACTTTCCATACGTGTCTATTATGCCAAAAATATGTAAATACATCTCTATATATAATATATTATATATGTGTCTAAAACTAAATGAAGCCTTTCAATTTCTTGGCCTATACAGCACTTGGTAGTGATGGCAAAAATGTTGACCGATTTTTGCAATACAACTGCTACAAATAGTTGGAAATTACTGTGTACTCCGTGCCAGGAGCCTGGACTTGTTGACCTGTGTGTGTGTATACATATATCGAGTGACTGTTGTGCCTGGCAATACCCCGGACACGGTTCCAATATAGTACTTTTACATCATATATAATTTATATAACGAAATATTGACTACGACCAGCAATAGTCCAAGTCTGTGTGTTTCCCTACCCCGTTTACCAGAGTTTACATATGTATATACGTATTTAGCGATGATCAAGCGATTATATATACTATATAGAACTGAAGTTGAAGCAAGTGGAGTACTCGAGAGACATTTCCCGTTTAAGTAGAGCACAACATTGCAGTCTAAAAGGAACATCTGCTTAAAAAATACTTTGGAAACCACTCGATGTAACTCCCACCCGAAAAAAAATTAAATAAAATTTATTTTGTCCCCTTTAATATATATATATGTAATACCTACAAAAATACACACATACACACTCATATAAATATACATACCAACATTTGTTTGCAACAAATTACAATACACACACATGTATAAGCAGTTAGTAGTATAATTTAGCTGCTAAACGGTAAACTTTTAATTATAATTTATTATGTTTGAGCCCCACCAACTAAATCTTGACTTTAACGGATCCGAATTTCGCTAAGACTTTCAAAATTTAACCCCGATAAGAAGAAAATTCAGAAAATCCTCCAAGAACTATATAGTTTCATAGTTAATAAGATCGGCATATCTGCTGATGCTACCTATTTCACTATCAACACTTCCACTTCCCACTAGGGTAGTCTAGACTGTCGTATACCGTCCTTATGCGCACACCTTGGGTTTAAAACGTATGTTTCGAGTATTACATTTACAACTATAACGAATTTGTATTGTACACATATATAAGTAGTATATATATATAATTAATGTTTGCATATGGTAGGTTTTATAGTATATGCTCAATCAAGGTGGTAGATCTTTCCTATATACGTCTTACAAAATTACTGTACACAATTTGTAACGTATTCACTGAAATGGTAAGAGCATAAATGAGTCCAGATTATTCAGAGATAATGCGGCAACAGCCAATTACTATTTAGATGCATGCAAAGAATAACAACAAACAAGTGTGGAAAGAAAGTAAAAAACTCATGCAAAAAATACGTATACGCAGAGTAGTACCAGAGGAGTGGAAAGCTTAAAAAGCGTTTTGGCGGCAAAACATTTGGCTTGATTTAAGATGAGGAATTTAGCGCTTTATTGGTTGGTTTAATTCTTTATTTATTAGGTAGGTATTACTGTATATATTTGTTGGTTTTTTGTTTGATTTTTTTATATTTTTATAAGCATATATGTATAATTCTATAGAAATCGATATCGTGTGTTTGCCAAGCTCGAAAAGGCTTCGCGGCAATGCAAAACATACAAACAATAATAATATTTAGACGCCAGCCAGATTACTACTATCATCATCATTCTTATCATCAGTAACATTAGCTTCATCAACATCTTGATCATCATTAATAATTTCAGCATCATCCAGCCCCCTTCCTTATCATAATAATCATCGATTAGACATGTATATATATTTTTGTTTTTTGTTTTTTTGCTTATCTGTTTTTTGTTTTCGTTTCACTTGTGAATGTTTAGCGATATATATGCGTGTGTGTGTGTGTTTGTTTACTCTAAAAAGAACCTTTGAGGACCAGCCCAACGAAGGGGCAGGTGTGGGATAGAGGGGGGAACTGACGGGTTAAGGCGGTGGTCGTACTGGGGGAAACCTAAGAGGTTCCATCGGGTGGCGGCGTTGTCAGGTACTCATCGGGTCGCTTGTGCTCGATGAGGGCGCGCACGGTGCCGCTATCCGAGGGTAGATCGGATTTTCGTCGAACCAGCGGCTTCTCCTTGTTCCGTCCACCGCGAATCTGTGAGTAAGCGGAGCGTAATGCAAACGTAAAAGCATTTTGAAATGGTTAGCCTTGCTCTAAACGAACATTTGCGTACACCCACACAGACAGTCTATCGATAACGATTACGATAACGATTACTAATACACAGCTGTGACAGTGCTGCCAATTTGGTGGTAGGATCTTTAAATAAATTAATTGTTTTAAGCATATTTTACAGAATAAATCAAATTTTCCCTGTTTCTAAGTCCTTGTTATACCCTGTATTTCTTATAGTTTGTTGGCAGCACTGCACGCGACACTTAACAGAAGAGTAATTACAAGTTCATAGGTTATTTAACCGGTGTGACTTAAGATTTTGTGCTGGGGGTGTTTTAGTTAGTTGTTGTAGCAATACATTTAGGATTTATGCTCAGCACACGACTACTTAAGTACACACGACATACATACACACACATACATGTAGCAACTAAATGTTTTAATATTTTTTTTTTATATAATTTATTATAAGGAACGATGAGCAATGTCTAAGGTGAATCATTAGCACTACAGTTAAGATATCTGTTTCAATTTCTTATATGTACAAAGTATAAAAGTTTTAGAAATTTCAAATGTTTAGAAAAATTAAATTAATTTTTAAACGTGGCTGCTCAATGAACGATAAACTACTGAGAATCGATAACATATCGAATCACGTTTATCAAATCACGTTAGACAAATGTAACTATAATTTTAGCTAAAACGTTAGTAGACTTATGAGCTATATTTTGTTGGGCAGATATAACTTAGTCGAGAGAATATCGTGTGCTGTGTGTATGTGTGCGAGTGTGAGTGATTATTAAACCAATAAATAAGTACACATATATAAAGATATATATATAGAGATATATATTAAATAGAATACAGAAACATGTATTTATAACTGTGACATGACATGACATGAGTGCGATTATTATTGTTGTTTGTAACAGGCATTCTCATTCGTTCGTTATTTCGTTAATTATATTAGATTAGTATTAAAAGACAGGTGGTTGAAGAAGGATTAGCTCCAAATACACACACGCACACACACTTGTACACAAGAACAAACATACATTACTGTGTTTAGTTAGTAGTTGTGTAGTGTGGTTAGTGTGGCTAAGGCTTGTCTCACCTCTCTGGGCTCCTGCTGATTTGACTGCTGCTTTAAGCCAACTTGCGGCCTTGATTGCTGCTGCTGTTGTTGCTGCTGCAGCTGCTGCTGATCAATCTTATCGTAGGTTAGATCACAATTCTCATTGTATTGATCATACAGTATTTGGCTATCGGACATTTGCAGGCAATCGTTAAAGTGTCGCGTCTTCGTCCACTCCGGATTGGTTTTAGCCAAACTCTCCACCTGCTGCCACAGCTCTTCGCGCTGACACAGCTTCTCCCTTTCCCTGCAAGCACATAAATTTAACTTAGCCAAAGTTTAGTAAAGTTTTTAAAAGACTTTTCTTACATTTGCTTTTCCTGCTTGTAGTTTTTGCTGCACTCATCGAACAATCGCTGATTCATTTCCATGAAGAGCTTAAGTGCATTGTAGATGAGACCATGAATGGTCTTATTCCAGTGTGTCTTCGAATTGCGATTCAGTGCCGGAAACATAATGGGCAATATAACCTGTGAGTTGTCCGTTATCAGCGACATAATATACTCATTGTTCCAATAATAAAGCGCTCGCTCTGCCACCTGAAAGTGTGGCGAAGAGACGCACTTGGATATCTGGCGAAATAGGGGTATCATGACCTTCTGAAATTCAGCTGGCTCAATTACATCAAGCAGCTCTTCCAGTTCATTCAAAAACATCACCTCCTTGGGACTGTGTGTTTTTGGCCAAAATTTCAATAGACTTCTGCAAATCACAAATACAAGTTATTTCTGTTTGGTTTTTTGAAAAACAAATGGAATAATTACTTGATGACTGCCTCGGACAAACTGGGATCCTTTTCAAGGAACTGCACCACACAATAGGTCAATTGCGGATGGTAAACGGAGAGGCTCTTGGCTTTGTGCAATGGCAGCAATACCTTAAGTAAAAATTGTTTGTGCTCCTCCTTCAGGGGCAAAGCGAAGCCATTAATAATGCTGCCCAAAATTTCCAGCAGCTCAGCAATGCCATTATGATGTTCCGTTTCGTAAATGAATCTAAAAGAAAGGGAATTTTAAGTGCTCTATAGTTAAATGGAGGGTAAAATATAGTTACCTATAAAAGACATTGTTGATTTGCTTCCTAATAAATGCCCTCAAGCCCAGGAATTTTCCATAGATGCGATGTAAAACAGTCTTAAGGAAATCACGTTCACGCGGATCCTCCGAATCGAATAAATCCAACAATTGTAATACAAAATGATGATCGATAAAACGTTTTGCAATATTTGGCTGGAAATCGGGTGATTCCAGGAAGCGCAATATAAGCTCATAAACCAATTGCAAATGTGGCCAAGACGATTCCAATGTTGGCTCATCCTCCTCGGGATCGAATTCGGCTCCATTGGGATTCGATGAGGGCGGCAATGTTCGAAACAGATTCACAGCAAACTAAAAGAATGTGTAAACAAGTTATTAACTGAATGGAATTGGTAGGTTTATGCCAACTTACCATATTGATGGCCTCCGGATAGATAATCTCTGTGATGACACCATTCTGATTGGACAGATACTCGACCATCTCGTGGAGAGCGGCACGTTTCACCTCCTTCCATTTCAGATCGCTTAGCGGCTCCGAGAAATCGAACAGTGTGCAACATTGCCTAATCTTCTGCAGCAGCAGCTCCTCTCGCTCCGTGGCTGGCGTTTCTATGAAGAACATGCAATCAAAACCGTTTTAATTCAGTTGTCAACAAAACATTTAAAGAGTTTAAACTTAAAAACGTAAGCTCTACTACAAATACAAAACAACAACGTAAAAGAGTGGACAACAAACAGAGCAGTAAATTATAAGGCAAAATCCAAGGAACTGAAAATAATTGAAGCTACTAAGAAGCTAAAGGAGGAGCATAACCAATAGCAACCTCGCAGTGGCGGCAATGCCAGCGCAGTTGATGCATTCGGTGGCAAATGAAACAGATTCCGATCGCGTGCGCGTCCTGGACTGCCCGTCAGCTGTTGCAGCGTCTGCGGCGACGACAGATTGTTGTGGGCCATATGGGCATCGCCATTCTGGCGTAGCTGCGTTGTGCACGTGCTTGTGGATGCTGATGATGTACATATGGATGTGGTGGATGATGAT
Organism: Drosophila dunni; assembly: GCA_018152125.1. Classification (NCBI taxonomy): domain Eukaryota; kingdom Metazoa; phylum Arthropoda; class Insecta; order Diptera; family Drosophilidae; genus Drosophila; species Drosophila dunni. Next base: position 15,608,395 of record JAECXC010001917.1, on the reverse strand, counting down.
GATGATGACGCCGCCACAGTCGCCGCATTACCGTTGCGCTGCTGGCCAATGCCCAGGGAAATGCTCATGCCACCGACCAGATTCTGTGCCACCGTTGTGCGCAGCTGCAGCTGCTCCTCGCTGCCAACATCGCTGGGGCTGCTGCTTGCCAGATTGATGGTGCCACTGCCGTTGTTGCTGCTGCTGCTGGTGGTGGTGACGCTGGAGCTATTGGTGGCACTGGCGACAGTGTTGTTACTGCCACCAGCGGAGGAGGCAGCTGCAGCTGCTGCAGCAGCATTGCTGCCCACACTTTTAGTGGCATTCAATATGTTCTTAATGGCTGCAGCGGCACTCACAGGTGACTGTTGTTGTTGTTGTTGGTATTTGATGACGGTTTTAATTGGTTTGGATTTGGATTTGCATTGGCATGATTCGATATATTATGAAATGAGTAGAGAGCAGAGAATTTCATTCATTATGTGTACGAACTCTTGTTGTGTCTGTTGTGGGTGTTGCAGTGTGTGAGTGTGTGTGAGAGAGTGTGTGCAAACCTTGCTGCTGCTGGCCGAACTGGCGACTGTGGTGCCAGTTACCAATCCCAATGCCGATCCACTGGTAGCTGCCGAGAAGTGCTGCGCCAATGTGGACACCAGTGAAGTTCCACTGCCACTTGCTCCAGTACCCGCTGCAGCTCCCGATGCCGCTGCCGTTCCTGCACACGCACCCGCTGTTGCGCTGGACGTATTCTTGGCACTGGACATAGCTGCACCCGCTGCATTCGCTGTGCCGGACGATAGCGACAATGAGGAAGTCGAGGACTGCGAGCCAAAGGGCGAAGAGGATGCAATTAGCGCCGCTGCCGCTGAATTTGCACCACCGCCGTAAGTGACAGCCGACAAGGAGCTCGACGCCGATGTGCTGGCTGCCGCCGAAGCTTGCGAGGATGAGGCAGCCTGAGACAGCGACGACAGCGCAGAGGCTGATGAGTTTGAGCTGGTCGAAGAGGATGATGGCGATGATGATGATGCCGCTGCTGCGGCTGCTGTCACATTGGCGGCACTTGCCTCCGGTGGCGACAGTGGCATTTTACGTGCTTGCGATTCAAATTTGGCCTTAAGCTCCTCAACGCTGCTGAATTTGAAACGATTACTAGAATCGCTTTGACCTCCCGACTCTCCACCGCCGCCGTCGTCGTCGTCGTCAGCGAGCTGATCTAAGCCGCTGTGAAATGAGGGCGATTTGGGTATTCGTATGCCAGCACCACCAAGGGCATAGTAACCAGCTCCCGCTCCTGTTGCTGCCGCTGCTGCTGTTCCAACTGTTGCTGTTCCCGCTGCTGTAGCTGTCGTCTGCTGATTGCCGCTTGCAACTGTATTGTTTGCTGTATTGTTGTTGCCAATGGCTGGCTGTTGTTGCTGTTTGTTGGGACCGTTAAGGTTTCCCGTCAACAACATAGCACCGATGACCATTTCATTAGTGCCACACTCAGTTTAATGGCGGCGCAATCGAAAAGCATTGCATGAAATTACACGTTGCACTTTGGCTTAATGTTCTCATTTGCTAATTGCGCTACAAATTCTTCTCTCACTCGTTCTCTCTTTCTAACAACAACAAACAACACAAACAACAAACACGGCTAGGAAATTTTCAACACTATCAAAGTTTAGTTTGTATTTTATTTTTTAATTTAATTTCTTAGTTTCTTAATCAATTGTTTTCTGATTTTTGTCTGCGTTTTAAGCGTAAATTAGGTAAATAGCATCTGTAATGGGAATTGCAATATATAGATATTATGATTTATATATGTATATGCATATGCATGTGAATGAAAATGATAATGGAAATGGACACAAAATGAACAACTCAATAAAAATATTGCTTTGTATTAGGAAGGGCAGGGCCAAATTGCTAGCGAAATTATATAGATTCATATACAGTATACTTGATGTCAGACAGAACTTAACTTTTTCACAATTCTTTTCTAGAAAAACACTTACGAATATATTTATAGTCTATGCAGCGAACTCAACCGGTTTTTTGTTTCTCTTGTAACGGTATTAGTATTGGCACAACCGGCAACTAAGACAAGCATTAACTTGTTAATCCCTTGCGGTTAAATGTTGTTGCTGTGCATAAACTTATTAATTAATAAGATTTTTTAATGCGGAGCTGCCGCAAAAGTCGCACCGACTGCGGTGTAATTTTGCTAAGGGCAGGCAACAGGAAAAATCGATAACATTTGCCTTGCCGTGGGCGAGCACAAGACACCGAAAGAGAGAAAGCGGAAGAGAGCGCGCAGCTGCAAGAGAGCATCCCATATCTAATGACACAGCAGCAACAACAACAGAGGCCAAAAAGGCAACGATTTGAATGCCAATGGCAAAACGTTTAATAATTAGCAAGTAGGTAAGCCATTAAACGAAAAAATGAAAAAAAAAATCAAACAAATGACTGCGATAGACGCGATGAGCAGCAAAGAGAGGGACAGCGGGAGAGAGTCGTACTGTGGGAGAGCGCAAGTGTCAAAAATGAGGAGGCAGGCGTAACTGACGTAAATGCATATGCTTATGTGTATGCGTGAGTGTATGTGTGTGTGTGTGTATGTAGGCTGTGCTTTGTTTTTGTTGTGCTTGTGTTTCGTTGTTGTTTTGTATTTGATGGTAGTGTTGAACAACCCTGCAAAAACAGTCATCACTCACTTGACCTTTGCGAACTTGCTTAATAAATAAATAAAGCAATAAACATAAAACAAAAAGCGAACAACTGTAAGTCAACAGCTGAGCGACTTAAGCAAATAAAATAACAGCAAAATTACCATATCATAATTATCACACATATATACATATGTACACAAACAAGTACTTAACATAATTGTGTAGATACACACATACATACACAGCCGTACGTCATAATATGTACATGTGTATTTGCATGTAGTTATCGTTTACTCACTTTCATTTAGAGGACTGAGCGCCGTCAGTTCACAATTCTTGGACACATTATAACGGGAGCTGCTCTGTCGCTTATCCTTGCGCACAAGAGGTGTGGTGGAGAGGTTCAGACCCTTGGTGATCGGCGTGGGCGGCGGTGCATCTCGCGGTGGTGTGCTATCCTTGTCTGTCCTGTTAGCCTGCAATTGTCAAGCAAAGCCAATGTCAGTCTTAAGGACGCAGTTTCTCCTTCTCTTCAGGGGCAAAAATTGAGAGAGAAGAAGAGAGGAACGCGCGCGAGAGCAAGAGTATAACGAAACAAAAGCAATAACCAAAACAAACGGTAAAAGTTGTCAAATCAACTCAAATCAAATCAGAAAAAAAACACGGGCTTCAAATTCCTTATTGGGCATGGCACATACAACATACAAACATGTCCTCGTTACCTTATTCTGTGCAAATCCTTGTCGCCTAAGTCGTGCTGCCGCCTGTAGCTTGTCGGAGGTGTAGAGGAGTGTTAATCACGAGTTAAGTTATGCCAACACAGAAATGTGCACACTCTCTACACACACTACAAATGTACACGGTATTACATGCTTTGTCAGTTCCTATACGACTTTTATTTCTAATTGGATTTTTATATTTTGTACTTCGTATTTCTGATTCAGAAGGAAAACATTAAGAATCTAATTGGAATCGATCAATTGGCATACGTATGCATGTATGTGCGTACACACATGCAGGAAAGTATTGGCGATGATAAGATTAGATATAGTACATTGGTGCGTTAAGGTTGTTGCCACAAGGAAGTCTCTAAGTGTGAGTGTTTGTGGTGTGCTCTGGTGTGGACTACAACAGTACGAGGCGACGACTAGACTAACGACTAACACACAAATTCATTCTAAAATTGACGTCAATTACTTAACATGCTCTATTGGATCGGTTTTGTTATAATACCTTGAAGGGATGTTGATATCAACATTCCCACAATGATCGTCATTTGGGTGGTGGGGGAAGGGGGGGTTCAGTACTAAGGGTTTAGACAGTTCACAATTCTGCACATTGAATATGAAACATTTATTACTCACCTCGCTATTGTTGGGAGTAACAACAATACCGCTGGTCACAACGATTGGTGATGGTGTTGCTGCCGCTGCTAGCGCTGTTGTTGCTGTTGTACTAAAGTTACTGCTATTCTCTTTGATACCGTTAGTGGCTGTTGTGACTTTGTTATTATTGTTATTTGTGGCCGGTTGTTCGTTTTTGGTGGACGCTTCTGACGCCGCTGCTGCTGCTGATGGCTCTGCTGGTGTTGTTGCCGATGTTGGCACCGCCACTGCTGCTGCTGTCGGGCTTTTTGTTGCTGTTTCTAACGCGTCGTTATCCATAATACGCTTTCAGCTTTATCTGCAGCTTTATACTGTACTGCTTCTACTTCTTTCTTTAACGCTCACAAAACCCAACAACAGCTGCAACCGCACACAACAAATCAGAGTTTTGCAAAATTCTCTCCGTTTTGTTTTTTTCTTTTTCAACTTTGTGTCTTTTTCTCTTTTAATTGATTTGTATCTGACAATTACAGGCACAATTCAAAAACCACCGCTGTGGGAGTGTTGAAAAGAAAATCAACGTTGCAAAAACAAAATTAGAAGAAAAAAAACTAATAATAAAATAATAATAATGACAACAACAACATGCATTAAATTTACCGATCAACCTACACATACACGGACATGAAACACGCAAACACACAAATACACACACGCACACGCACACTTGAGCACTTTTTGCGAATAAAGGTGGTAAAAGAAAGGAGAAGGAAAACCGCTAGAAGTGCGCACTTGGCCTGAAGTTGAAGTTGTCACACATTAATGCCATGCGATGATTTTAAACACATCGAATCCGGTTCCAAACGGTTCTAAACATATCCAAGAGGTTGCACTTGATCAGTCCAAGCATACGGCTTCCGATACCACTACAAATGTACACACGTACACATACACTTTTAAGTTCGCATATATGTATGATGATTTTTTAGGGCTTTTGACAATTGGCTACGGATTAATAGTTTCACTTTTGATTTTGATCGGGTGATGACTCCTACGAGTACTTAAATTTGCTCTCATACCATTTTTCGCTATTTACGATTCAATCGCAGAAAATAAATACAAATTCCAAAACACACAGACGCAATGCGACAGCAAGCAACAAGTTGCGAAGCAATGGCCGTCGATCAGAGTTGCCAGACTCAGAATTCATCTTATTCCCATGCGAACGTCAAGTGTGGTGGGACACAACATATTTGTTAGTAAGTTTGAACGGTGCTTGGGGGTATTGGGGGGATTGCTGGGTCTTTACAGTACACAAATATTGTTAGAGCAATCCGAATATATTTATATATATAAAAGACATGAGCAATATTTGCAAACACTCATTCGCTTTATATGTCACCTTAGAGCGCGCGGAGGGCGACAGCTCTGTTCGCTAACAAGGGGGAATATAGAGAGAATAAAAATAAAATGAATGTGTACTATGCATAATTAATAGTTGCAGCAAACGGCAAGCCAAACAATAATAGATGTATGTATGCAAATAACAAAAAAAAAAAATAAACTTATTGTGAATGTCAAAAGGGGGAAGCTTTTTTTGGGTAGGGCAGGCACTGGTTGAGAGAAGGGGGCCTTCTATTTACCGCCAGAAGCTGCAAGAACTTGTTCAATTTGCCTCTGCTACGATTTAACATCAAATATTTTGCTGATTAGAGATGTTTTCGCCTTCTTTTTTCTTTTTACGTAAAATGCGAATTCTAACACACGCACACACAAATCACTCGCAATCGCACTCGCACTGTTTTCTCGTTAATTCATTCGAGCTCTCGAGGCTACGGCTATTGCTGTGTGAATTATTTGCGCTTCACTTTTGCGCTGTAATTTTCTCCTCTGATTGCGAATTTGACAAGATTTTCGCGAAACTCACGACTTATTTAAATTGTGTACTCTGATTCACCTTTTTTTCAAAAACATTCAACATCAAGAGCTAGTTAAATTACAATTAATTATTTATGTAAAATATTTTGTTCACGCAACGTCGCTGCTGAATAGGAATAGTGCTGCCAGACAGACGAACATCAGCTACCAGGGAAATCAACGATGAGAATGGTTCGATTTAACGAAAGATAGTGTCTTCGATAAATCGCTGGTAGATGTACATTTTATTATTTGAATTATATTTAAACATAAATATCTCAAAACTATTATTTTCCTGTACAAATATATTCTTTAAGTGCAGATATTTAAAATGAAACCAGTTAATGCATTATTTAAAATTTGCGCCATTACAATAATATAAACTGTTATCGATAAGCATTTTGCACAATCAACAATAAAGCTCATAAACTTCATACAACTACTTTGTCTTTAATAAAAATTAAATAATTGCTAAATTTTTTAAATTTTCAACGAAAGTGGCAGTCTACTGAGATTTCAGCAATCATAACATTAGTTATTATCGAATATCATAGCTTAATTTGTATATCGTTAACTGTTTACATCACTAAGTTGTAGGTGGCAACACTGTCATGCAATTTATTTTGTTTATAAGATAAATAAGGTTTAAGAACGTAAACGTTAGAATTGCCATGCAAATCACAATAAAGGTGCTAAAGGGCACAGATTGTACAATCGAGGTAAGATGAGGTCATATTAAGAACTACAATTTAAATCAATGTTTTTCCATATTTTGCTGACCAGGTGTCGCCGACGTCCACCATTCTGGAGGTAAAAGAAAAAATAGATGCCGCTCTTCAAATTCCCGCTACAAATCAGAAGCTTCTTCTGCTCGGTAGACCACTGAACAATGACCAGACAATCGCCTCCTATCCAAATATCAAAGAGGGCACCAAGATTAATCTAGTGGTAATGAAACCTGGACTACGTGATTGCATATACCGTGCCTTTCGCAAATTCTATACGGAAGCCCAATCAGAAAGGTTGACAAACGAATTCATGACCGACTTTGAAGCAAAACTTAAAGAGCAAAGCCTCGATGATTTGGAACGATTTGCCGATAATGCTCTGTAAACATATTGCCGTATAAAACTAAAAAACCCTATGTATATGTACTTGATTTGATTGTTTCCAAACATTATTGTAGTAATAAAACATGACTGAGTTTTAATTAATACATGCCAATTTTTGCGACAGTGTGGCAACCCTATGCCTTTGCGTTGCTTGAACAGCAGGTGTGCGAGTGAGAGAGAGGTGTCAGTGTCAGACAGAAATGCAGGCGTGCAATTTTCTTAAACGAGTTGTTAACTCTACCAAACCAAACGTGCGATCTTTCTCCCGAACACTTGGAGCCATGGTTAAGGTACTTTCACCACACACATTAGCAGCACATAAAAAATGCGCATATTATTTCTGCCCACTATAAATTACATAAGTATTATAAATGTTCGCACTCATATCAACTAAAGCGGAAGAGACAACGCAAAGTGCAAGGCCATCATCAAGGTTACATGCACAGACAAGTATTAAATCAATAAAGTATCGATGTATCTGTTTTTTCTGTACCCCGTTTTAGGTAGGTGATAAAGTGCCGTCTGTGGACCTCTTTGAGGACTCGCCAGCAAACAAAATAAACACCGGTGAGCTGACAAATGGCAAGAAAGTGATATTCTTTGGTGTTCCCGGTGCATTCACACCCGGCTGCTCAAAGGTTAGTGTATTACAGCGTGTTTCACGCTCGACCTTAGACGCTGCCCTACTTGCGATTCAATAATTACTTAATCACTTTCTGTAGACTCATTTGCCAGGTTATATTAGTTCGGCTGATTCGCTGAAATCCGAGCAAGGTGTGGATGAAATCGTTTGTGTCTCGGTTAACGATCCGTTTGTGATGTCCGCTTGGGGCAAGCAGCACGGAGCCGCGGGCAAGGTACGCTTGCTGGCTGATCCGGCAGGCGCCTTTGCATCGGCCTTGGACGTGACCATTGATCTGCCACCACTGGGTGGTGTGCGCTCCAAGCGCTACTCTATGGTCGTACAGAATGGCGAGGTTAAGGAGCTCAACGTGGAGCCCGATGGCACCGGCCTGAGCTGCTCGCTGGCCAACAACATTGGCAAGAAGTAGACGCCGTACTAACAACTTCAAATATTCGCTTGTAGGTAAACAGGAATCAAGTAATCTTTAGTGCCGTGGCCAAATGCCAAAATATCAAAAAATTCAATTATACTTATATTGAAAAAAAAAAAAAAAAAAAAGCTATGTAGAAATACACGAAATTATGCGATTAGAAGAACTATTTATAATGTTTTACTTTAATATCTAGTTGGGGCTCTGATCTGTTTATCTTATCTACTATCTCTCTAGCGGTTATCGGTGTTTGGCGCAATCTTCTGCGAAAGCAATTTGCCGTAGCCACCTCGGCCGGCATCATAATCTGTTCTGTATTCGTCGCGCACTTGGCCGCCGGTTTTGCCGCGTCCATATTGGCGTCCCTCAATGAAACCGGCATCCCAGTCCACGCGAATCAGTCGATCGTCCAGTCGTGTTCCATTTACAAATCTAAAATATAAATATGTACATAATTATCGTGTGATTTCCAATTGCCGATGTGGCGCGTGGAAAGAGCAAAGAACGTACCTCATGGCAGCCTCCGCTTCGGGGCGTGTGTAGTATTCGACGAAACAAAAGCCGCAGGGTGTTTTCTTGTACTTGTCCAGGCCCATGACGATGAGGCGAACGTCACCGCAACGGGAGAACAGCTCGTGTATTTGTTCCTCGGTTGTGTAAAATGATAAATTGCCCACATAAAGTGTGCTTGAGTCGCGCAGAGAGCGTTCCTGCTCCGAACGTGAGCCCTGTAGCCAAAAGAGAGCGAAGCGTATAAGTATGAGTGTAATAATATAAAAACACTTACTTGCCTTAAAATGCTGATCGCGATACGAGCTTAAATCTATGGACGCCGCCATAATTAATTTGTTTAATAAAAATAAAAATCTAAAACACACAAATGCTCTATCTTAAACGTATTACCAGTGTGCCCACACACTACAAAAAATAAATACCACAACCAGGGCTGCAATACATTTTTCTCTTCAATCGGTGTGTACACACTGTTGAGCTAAATAGAAGCAGCGTAGCAAAACAAAATATAATTGGCTGGCCAAAGTGACAAAGCAAACACCGCAAACTGCAAAAAAGTTAAAAAAAAAGTTCTTAAATGCATAATTCACTCAATACCAGAGGCTCAAAAAGGCAGCTGCGATTTCGCGGTGACATTAGCGTCAATACGAATCGCATCGAAGAGCTGCAAAACGAAGATATACCCAAATTAACAAAAAGCAAACAGCCAACTCCACAGGATGACGTTGGCGTTACGGCAACAACTGCAGCCACAGCTGCAGCAGCAGCGGCATCGGCAGCAGCGGCACAGCAACGTCTACAAAATGGTAAGTAACCAACAAATCTTGTATAGATTTAATTAAATCTGTTTAAATTTGCAGCTGGTTCAGAGACGAGCACTTTTTACGACTTCTTCAAAGTGGAAATGACACGCGGCTACATGTTGGAGCACGATGAGGAACGCTACTCGGCACGTCGCCAGAAGATCTATAGCTTTATGCGGATACCACGCGACCTGGAGCGCTTCATGGTCTATGGCATTATGCAGTGCGCCGACTCCTTTCTCTACATACACACCTTTCTACCCGTGCGGTTCCTGCTCGCCGTTTGGTCACTGCTGACACGCACTGTGGCGCGGATTTGTCGCCTGCGGGGCAGCGGTCAGCGTTTACTATCGCCGGCTGAAATATGTGATCTGCTCAAGGGTGCCATTTGGATTACAGTGACGCTAATCATGCTGCTGGTGGACACCAATCGCGTGTACCACATCATCAAATCCCAATCGATAATCAAGCTGTATATATTCTACAATATGCTGGAAGTGGGCGATCGATTACTCTCCGCCTTCGGACAGGATACTATTGATGCTCTCTTCTGGACGGCCACGGAGCCAAAGCATTCGAAACGGGAACACTTTGGGGTACTCACACACATTCTCTTCACGCTCATCTATGTCTTCCTGCACAGTGGACTCATCATGTTCCAGGTAAGCTATATACTATACTGCCAGTGCATGTACTAATAAGTGTTCTGCTTACTCCAGGCCACCTGTCTGAATGTCGCCGTGAACTCCAACAACAAGGGACTGCTCACCATTATGATATCCAATAACTTTGTGGAGCTCAAGGGCTCCGTCTTCAAGAAGTTCGACAAGAACAATCTCTTCCAGCTGACCTGTAGTGATGTTCGGGAACGCTTCCATTTGTCTGTTCTGCTGTTCATTGTAATGATTCAGACCATGAAGGAGTTCGACTGGAGCATCACCCAGTTCTGTGTCATGTTGCCCGACTGCTTTGCGGTGCTCTTCACAGAGATACTCATTGATTGGGTGAAGCATGCGTTTATCACGAGGTTCAACGAGCTGCCCGAGAGCATCTATCGGGAGTACACTACCAGTTTGGCCTATGACATGACCCAGACCCGTCAGAAGCACGCATTTTCGGATCACTCGGATCTTGTGGCAAGGCGCATGGGCTTTATACCATTTCCATTGGCTGTGGTGCTCATCAAAGCCATCTACACGGCTGTATCCTTCCACAATTTGGCGGCGTGGCTGCTCTTCCTGCTGGCCTATCTGTTCGCATTGGGTCTGCGCATCTGTCTCACCATTTGTGCCCTGGGCAAGGCATGCAAGCTGATGAAGGAACACCAAACGGAGAGGAATAGTTCCACGCCCAGTAGCATGACCAATGTGCCTGTGATTGGCGTCACTGCAGCCAATGTGAATCTACTGAACAACAATAACATTAACACCAACACCAGTGCAGCCTTTAAGCCAGCGAATGTCGCCGCTGCTGCACCACCTTTGGATCAGACAATCAATTTTTCACGCATTTCGGTCACGTCTACGCCCAAGAGGTCGCCCAGGGAACAGGAATTGGATGTGACCAACTCCCTTGAGTTGGGCGCCACGGCACTTTTTAACAATAGCGACGTGGATCTGGACGATGTCTGTCTCAATGAGCAGGTGACGAATATGAATCCTGGTGCTGGCATCCAGGAGGTCTACCAGGATGAGGAGTTGGCTCGCAGTGAACCGGATTTCATGCAGCTCAACGATTCGAGCAGCGGTGATATCAGTGCCAAGGCACAACAGGAGCGTTGCAAGACCAAACTGACCAAACGCACCCACAAGCGTTCCGAGTCGGAGCCCTTCATGGGCATGCAGAGCCTGAACGAGAAGTCAACTGTTTCCAGCGTGGCTGGCAATGCAACGTAGCCTGTATGGGTTATTTATATAGTTCATTATAAATCGCTTACGTCCCACGCGGAGTCGGGAAACCTTGCTAGATTAGTGTCTATGTGTGTGTGTGTGCGTATGCTTAAGTAATACGGATTTACGAGTATTGTTTAAATTAGTAATTACGACAATGATTATGTTCGCTGCTGTATTCAAAAAATAATAATTTTCTTATTACGTTTGCAATACGCGTATTTGAATTTAACAGTCGATAGGAAATTATGAGAGCTATCGATAGGATTAACGATGTCCAGCGTTAATCGATCAGCGTGAGAACAGCTGTTTAGTCGCTGTTAGCTAACATAACGGGCAACTGTTAAGCTACTGTTAAAGTAAGTAAAATAAAATGTTGCATACTTTAATGGGCCGATTTTCAAATTGAGAAAAACTTTTGATTTTAAATCGAAAGTTTGGGTTAAATGCTAGTTGCGGAAATTTGTCGAACTTCCGGACCGCCTGCGCAGTATTTTGTGAATTTTGTGTAGGCTGCAATGAATGATTTCCTGTGTCCCACGACATTGAGTCTGCCATAAATGAGTCAGTGCACCCAAATTCGGGTGAAGGGTGGGCATGAGCTGGAAACTTGTCTTCCCGCTTAAGGCAAACAAAGTGGGTCCTTCCTTTGGTCTGTGTGCCTGGATTCATGAATGAAAATGGCTTTATTTGCTGGTTTCGTGTGTTTACACGCGTAGAAAAATCAACAAGCTGCAAATAGCATGCCTTTAATTCGCATCCCTTTGCGGCAGTACACAACCAAACCCCCAATCCCAATCCCTACCAAAACCAGAGTTACCTCCCTGCCAAACAAGCACGCGCGTGTTCACACACAAACAAGCACACACACACACACTCGTACATGCATTTACATTCAGTTTACCGCTACACACGCGCCACAGCCCCTTTTGGGCGTATCAGGTTTTATGAATGAAATTCTACGCTGACCTTGAGCGTAGTTACGTCAGCGCTAGATTAGGGGAAATCCCCTTTTGCCCACTGCGCATGTCCACTTCCCCTTGCAGTCGAGTTCGAATTCTGCTCGATTTCATTCATAAAATGCCTTTCGGAATTCATGAATGACTTTTTGGCCAAAAACTCCATTGGCATCCCCTACTTTTCAAGGACACGCGTCGCTCGCATCCTTATTGATTTTCCCATTTTATTTAAGTTTTTTTTTTTTTCGTGCTCCTTGCCTCTGAAACTTTGTTAGGCACATACTTTTGGACTGGTTAAAGTTACACATACATTTTCCTGCTAAATTGTGGGCGAAGTAAAGGTCGCCAGTTGCTTATGCCATTAAAATGTCGCTTTTTGAGTGTAGTCTTTAATTTAGTACTTTATGAGGAATTGCATAATGGATTGGGCTGGAAATGGGCTTAAAAAGTGGTAAATTATCAATCAATTTGTGCTGATTGATTTTTAATGATAATACAGGACGTATACTTAATTTTTGGTATTAACCCTCGTATATTAACATAGCACACGCTCCTGTTACCATTCTAGTGTTAAATTCCAATTCGATTGCAGTTTTAAATGACAATCAGTAAGCTGTTACAGCAAGTTATCGATATCGATTATGCTAAGCTGCTGATCGTATAGGAAAAGTGTGTACACACTATTACCATAATTGGGTTAAATTCTAATTCGATTACAGTTTTAAAATGTAAAATGCTAATAAGCTGTAATAGCAAGTTATCGATATCGATTATGCTAAGCTGCAGATCGTATAGGAAAAGTGTGTACACACTTTAATTAGAGCTTTTAATTAAAAGAACTGCCTTTTGCTTTGTGTTCAATTCCGCTTTGCATTTCTTATTTTCTACTTTTTCTTCTCTACTAACTTTGATTAGTTGCCATATTTTGCGCTGTCTCCAAAACGCAATTTCCGGCCGGCTGGTGTGCGTTAAAAATAGCCTTGAGTAAGGCAAGCAAAATGGAAAGTGAACGCGCAGTTTTATGAATGAAATGAAGAAACGCAACTAAAGTGAGTTCCCTCTCTCTCTCGCTCTCTCCCTCTCTTTCTAGCACTCACACACTGCTGTGCGCTCTCTTGCCGCCCTTGGGTGAAAACGCCGGGCAGCACAGGACAGGGCCAATGGTTTGCCTTGCTCTTGACTGGCCTTAGCCCATAATTTATTGATTTTCTACATTCTGTGTACACCGTGGACGGCACATGCGCTTTTCGTGCTTGACAGCTGCTTATCTGTATCTTGGTATCTGCATCTGTGTAGCAGTGTGTGTGGCCATATCGGTAGCTGTATCTGTATCTGTAGCACATTGTCGTCACATTTTGAGGGCTTTGGGCTTCGATGAAACTGTTGCGTCACTGACGTCATACTAACCGGCCAGAAACTTTCATTAAATCAAATAAACTGAAATATTTAAGATAAAGTTATATAAGCTAGAGCAACAAGGCCCACGGGGGAACCACTCAACAGCAGAAGACCCTGTAGTTAGGCAGAGTTTGTGGGACTTTGTGGAAACCCTTTGGTTAAACATAATACACCCCACTAGCATGTTAAGTACAGGGCTGCGTAGAAATATAAAATCTATATTAATTTACAACTTAAAGCAAATTTTGATTGCCCCTCGAGAAATCGTTGAACCACTCATATTTCTCCAGATGCGACTGAAATCTCTCGCCAAACACATAGAGCCGCACGGGTATATAGTCCCCGGTGGATTCCTGCCCATCTGCACGCTCAGGTGAGTCATCCGAGCCGGAGAGCAAAACATCGATGATGATGATGGTGTGCAGCAGGTACACAACACCACAGGTGAGCGAACACACCGCCTGGGAGCGCATGTACTCGAAAAACGGATGCACTGCCTTCTCCACGCCCTCGTTCTGTATGGTCATCAGGTACATAATGTGGAAATCATGCTCTGCATTCTCCAGTGTCATCAGTGAAATGACAATGTGCAGCACGAAGCCAAGAAATGATTGAATAAACTCCTTGAGAATGGACACCTCTTTGCCCGTGCAGATGTTGATGCTGGCGAACATGGTCAGCACGGTAAAGACATAGAAGCAAACGGAGAAGAAGTAGTGGTTGATCTGCTTGCCGACGGGCAGAAAGTCCAAAGGTTGTGACAGAAATCCACGTATGTGAAAGTACATCAGCAGAATGCTAATAATTGACTCGATGGTGTAGAATATAAACAGTACCGGTCGCAACATTGTACTCCAAATAAATCCAGTAAGTTTCCCTACGTTGTTGTTGTTGCTGTGTGTTTTGGTTGTTTTTGGTTTTGTAGCCACATCCGACAGATTTTGCACAGAATGTTTGACACGCTTTTGTTGTGTGTAGCAAAGCGTCTGGTCTCCGGTTGAAAGTGCTTCGCTCATCATAAAATGGTAAAAAAAAAGGCAGCAGCAAAACCACTTCACATTTGCCCCGTTGCCAATGTGGTTGCTCTTGGTCTTGGTCCAGCTTCGTCTACGCTACGCTGGAAACAGTAGCAACATTTTGCTGGCAGTTTGATGTTGTTGACGGCCTGTTGACGGCGATTATGTTGATGACGTGCGCAAGGCCCAAGACCGCAACGAATTTACGCGCAATTCTCCTCCAGCTCTCTCGAGTGGCAAGCGGTAAGCATTTGTACTCGTATTTAAATGCAGCACAGCTCACAAAATGTTAGCACAACCATACTTTTAAATAAATTTTAAGCAAAGTCGCTGTTTTGTTTACTTTCTGCGTTTAGTGTTGGTAAACACTGCAATGCCATACTCCCTTTTATTGCTTGCAGTTATCGACTTTTTGTTATCGACTTCAGTTGCGTTCTCTTCCTTTCTCTCACTTTGTACTAACATTTTGGCACTGGCGTAAGTAATGGCCGAAAAAAAACACAGAACCCACACTTACCAGCAAACAACAGTAGCTGCGGGAATATAACAAATCAGTTGCCGACGTTGCTGTTGTTGTTGTTGCCGCAGTGTGTGCAAAGTAAAAGGGTTAATTCATTTGGTTATTTGGCTGAGGAGCCATTCTGACTGCGTCATCCTGCAAAGCGACGTGCCTTGTGGCTTTTGCTACTCTTCTTCTTCTTATTCCCCTCTTGTTGTTGTTGTTTGCGGTGGCGGCAGCAGCGGCGACTGCTGCAATTTTGACAAGCAAACAGCGCTTAAGCAAGTTAAGTGGTTGCGCGCAGCACAAAAGCCGTTTTGCCCAAGTCAAAATTCCAGGGATCAACACTGCCAACGAACCGGGCTGCAACACAGTAGTCAGTAGTCACATCATTCGCAACTGCGTCATCATCATCTCCATCACACAATCATAATCATCTCCATCATTATCATTATCAGCATCTTGGGACTCAAGTGGAACTTAAGCGCGTGTGCTTGCCTAGATTGCTTGGCTGCTGGTCTGCGGTGTCAGTAGTGGTACTCCTGCCTGCCTTAGTATTATTATTTTTGCGGGTTCGTCATCGTTTTTGCTTCTCTTGTGTACACAGTGTGGATAACAAACACTGCGACCCCTACACCCCCTTCCCCTTCTTACCACACCCCAAACAAAAATGGGCGTTTGTATTTGCATGGAATTTGCCTCAATCCCAAAAAAAAATACTCTGCCACAATTAAGAGTGCTAAACTCTTGTGTAATCGCCATAGTCTAACCAAAATGCTCCAGTTACGCCCACCACCAAGGGGCATGGCAGGCCACATGCTATTACAGTTAAATGCAAGTGCATAAATAACAATTACAGTTGCACTAGCAGCAGCAACAACAACTACGAAAACAACAACAATAACGGACGCTCAGGTGTCAATTGGAGGCCGCGTTGTCCGGCGGCCATTTTGCAAATGCGCATTTGCTGCTGATCGCCGCAAACACATATCGACATATAATGCACGTTGATTATTATGTTTACACATGGCCAGCAGTCTCTTGGCTGCCAACCATTTTGGCCAAGAGAGCAGTGCTCTAATAATGAACCTGGGCCAAGAAATCTCAATGCAAATCAACGGCAATTAATAATTCATCGCCCGCTGGGGCTCCAAAACGTAATGTTAAAGCAATTATGAAGAGAGCCACACAAAGAGAGCGGGAGAGTGAGAGAGCGAGGGCTGGAAAGCAGCAGCCAGCAGACAGTTGGAGAGAGCTAACGAAAGAGAGTTGAAAAAGGGGTAACAATAACACAATAAGCAAAACACTCTAAATTTAAATTCAAGCGAGGGTGGCTTATAAAGTTTTCAAGTCAAGCTTTACTACAACAACAGCTTAATTAATTTAATCTATGCTTATTGGCAAACTATGTTTTAATAACATTTGATTAAATTATCGTTTGCTGATGCCCTGGTTTGCAGGCACTCGTAATCGATAACATTTGATTTAATTATCGTCATTCTCAGTACTTTTCGGTCTGTTCTCGCGTATCGGCGCGCATATCTTTGTCCATATTCAATAAAATAAATTTAATATGCAAAACAGCCGGGCAAACTGCTGCAGTGGCCGCCTGTCGTTCAATATCAGCAAATTTGCAATAAAATATATGTCTGGCTCCAGCTCCAGCAACAACAACAACTGCAACTACAACAGCAGCTTGAGCAGCGGTCGCGGCTACTGAAAATTATTTATTCGCACCTTTCGCCGCCGCCATAGACGACGCGCCCCTCCCCCACCACTTCGCCCTGCTTTAGTTTCCAGTTAAAAGCTGCATTTCCATTTGCTTATCAAATCTACTGCATCGGTCGAAAGAAATGCAGGGCAAATATAAATATTAGTGAACTGACACAAACGCTCCAGGCCATAGTCCAGGGAAGGGGAAGGCAGGAGAGCAGTACTGAGCTGAGTTCGATCGAATGAAATTAGGCGCTGGCTGAACAAAAAGTCCCCAAGGCAATATCAGCCTGTCTAAGGCATGAAAAGTGTGAAAACGAATTAGTGCAAGGCAACAACCGAGAAGTCACCAACTGTTGAGTGGAAGGGGGAGTGCGAAGTGCAGTGTGTGGAGTGAGTGGGCAGTAGGGCAGTAAGGTGTACAGAGTGAAAGAGACGGCGAATGCATGGCAGATCGCTGAATTTGTGCTGACAATTTATTAAGCGCTTTGTAATGTTTTCTTTGAACTGCAAAGCGTAGACGGATTTTGTGAGGTTATGTTAAATCGAAACTGAGTTAGTGCGCGCAAAGAAAATTACTATTTATATTTTTTTTAACATTTTTTCTATGTGAAAATCTTGTGAGTGATGATCAAATTGAGCACAATTAATTAATGGTTATTTCAAAGCTCAGGCTACCTGTTGGCTATATATCTCTATATGCCAGTTAGAGCCAAGTGTTGTCAAACAGCTGTTTAAAATTTGTGATCAACAAGCGGAACAACATTGAACACATGTTGCATGCAACATGTTGTGTGCTCCACAAATGCCAGTCAAAGTTGAATTGTCACTTGTACATGGGCGCCCAATAATTATAACAATGGGTGGGCCTCATACACACACACTCGTACACACACACACACATCGTAACCATGGAGCTGTAAATTGTGGCATGTTCACAAATTTGTTAGCATTCCACAACGTTGGCCACTGACAAAACGGCCGCCCAAAACGATGAAGTTGCCATGACAAATATTTGTTGTTGCAACGCGTGTTGCATGCGTCGAGCTGCGGAGCCGAGGCGGCTTTTTTTCCAGTGAGCAGCAGTTGCCACATTGCGTGGCGCATGCGTCGAGCCCCGTCGCATTGACAAATCGCCACATGGCGGGCGGCCAATTAGCAACAAGTCCGCAACTTCAACAGTTTTCCGCGATAGAGATGGAGAAAGCAATGCGACATCTATGATATACCCTGTAATGCCAGAATTGGTAAAGGGTACACAGTAAGAAATCGGGGTAAGTTACGTTTAATATATATTTTATTAGTATTTAGATTAAATTGAAAAAGAAATCTAAATTATTTTATTTAAGTACAAATTTATTATTAGCATATCGAAAATTAAAATAAAGATTAACTAGTCAATAAAAATAAGTTATTTTTTTCTGTGTAGCACAGGCTTTATAGAAAATTTTGTAAAAGGAAATAGGTCATAGGGCTCAAATTTCTGGTAATTAACATAACCACTGGGTACCCTGTTAATCCACTCACACACTACACAAACAGGACATTTTTAAGCAACAAATTTCTGTGTGGCACTAGAATCTGATCATAGGGCAGCTCACAGTCGAATACATAAAAGGTCATACGTAGTGCGTAGTGATTAATGGAGCGGTGAAACTAAAACATTTATTACTTGGACACGGGCGGAAGAAACAGGAACTGCACGTACTGCTCTTGAGAATCCTCTTCCCGTGGCAATTGTGGAAGTTCCGTCTGTGGTACTTCCAGCAGCTCCAAAGTCGTTTGCAAGACAAACTAAAGGAGAAGACTTTAAGTAAACATCGAAATAGTTCCGATACCCTAACTCACATGTTGGCGAAACTCCTCCTTAAGCTCCTCAGCCTCGCCCAGATTGAGCTGAAGCGGAGAAGCAGCGACCTTGATACCGCAGCGCCATTTGCAGAGTTCGTAGAGAAATTTGGTGGTCAAGAGATTACAGTCGAGCAAATGGAGTTGTGAGAGCTGCGGACAAGCCTTGGTAAAGTTGAGAATTTGTGCATCATTCAGATCGGAGCAATGCATGAAGGTTGCCTTGCGCAGTACTGGAAATGTTTCCATGTTGAGCATGTCCTGTTCCCCAAACAGACAGGACTCTATGGTGATACTCTTCATGTGGATGCAGCGATGCAGTTCCAATTTGGGCAACCAATTGGAATAACTCATGTGACAATTGTGCATCCGCATGCTGCGTACATCTAGAGCTCGCTGGCGCAGCACTAGAGATACGGATTCCATGGCCGCCTCGGTGGCTCCGTCATTTTGCAGCAGTTCCAACAGGAGTAACTGAGTCATTTGGAGCACCTCGAAAGCGGTGCTGGCATTGAAGGCTGCCATGGGCAGCGCCAACTCGCACAGTTCCTTGCACTGTGAGATGCCAATGGTGTTGGGTGCACCATGACCCAGCAGCTTCAGGCGCTTCAAGACCTTGCAGTTGCTGAAAATGGCACCTAAGGCCTCCCGGGACACCTCTGCGTATAGCGTCAAGTTTCTCAGCTGTGCGAAGTGCTCAATGAATCCAACTTGAACTGGTGAATGTACTTGCAGATTGCTCAGACGTGTCATTAGCTTGGGCAGCGCGTGCTGTGGCCATTGAGTGGATTTTTTCGTCTCCTTGCCATCCCAAGTGATCTCACATTCTCGCACTCCGGGCAGCTCGGCAATGCCACTGCGATCGAGAATGTTAAGCTGCTCCTGTAGCTGCTCGTTCTTGAAGCTCACACTGGTGAAGTGACGTCTCATCTTGCGCAGAAACAGATGCAGTGAGTCTCCCTGCAGTTGCTGCTGAAATGCATGGAAATCCAAGTGAGTGAAACACTCGCGCCAGGCCGATATTATCGCCTTGGGCAGCAGTTCCC
The DNA here is from genome assembly GCA_018152125.1 of Drosophila dunni. NCBI lineage: Eukaryota > Metazoa > Arthropoda > Insecta > Diptera > Drosophilidae > Drosophila > Drosophila dunni. Next base: position 15,588,666 of record JAECXC010001917.1, on the reverse strand, counting down.
AGTTGCGCCTGATGTCCACCTGCTCGGATAAACGGAATTTCTGAAGCACCGCTTCAACCTCCACGTGCACACGACTCTTCTTCCCCTGCGACTTGGTGTTCTTCTTGGTGTTCTTCTTTCTACCATGCGGAGCAGCCGCTGTGCTCATCTTGGAAATGTTTGTAGGTTTTAGTAGGTTTTAGAGGTAGTGTCTGTGTTTTGGGAGCACACATTTATATTTCATTTATTTGAAGGGCTGAAAGTGTGATGACAAAAAAAGCACTGGGGAAAAGGTGACTAGTAGGACTTGAAGTAGTATAGAATTTGGAGGATTACATAGGAGATTTCTAAGAAGAATACAGAATGCCACGTCTAATATAAAATCGTAGCTTCGTAGTTTTAAATTCTTATTCAAAAATGAAAGTAAATTGACTTCGACCAGAAAATTCCAGAGGACTTGAATTTATTTTAGACTAAATTTATTTTTATATTAATCCAACAATAAGTCTGTGAATAATTCCCCTTTTTAGCCATTCATTAACCATTTAATTGAAGCTAAAAAGTTATGACTAAGTTGCTTTAAATCAATTATTAGCACAACTTTCTGGCCTAGGGATAAGGCTAATAAAAAGTGTTGCTATTCGACTGAGAGTTAAGGATAATGACCCAAATGACTTGGGGCCGTTTCAGCTGGTAATCAAGTGCTGCATTGAAGCTTTACATGAAGTATAAAGAAGGCAGCTGTGTTAAATCAAATCATTGAAGACAGTAGCTCAGTTTTGGCATAGCTCCGACTGCACTTGATTTTTTCATGCCCTGGGGGCCATCAAATTACCAGCTATGTCCGGTGGTCTGAGCCAACTACCAACTGCCAACCTGTTGCCTGTTACTTGCTGTGTTTTTTGTTGCCTGTTGTTGTCTGCTACCTGTTGTTAATAAAGCCGTAAAATTAAACGCCTGTTGGCTGTCCCCGGTTTTGTGCGACCGACCAGTGATAAACGCCCCAAAGATCTTTTCGAATTGTTTATTTGCGTGCAAATAATTACAGCACTCTTTGGCTAAAGATTGGGTGCGTAATCAGCGGCTCATATAACGACCTGATGTTGCGTGTTAGCCAATTTGCCATTTGAGGGGCGTGTCACTCACTGCTGAGGCGTCAATTGCCAGCTCTAATGAGCCGCTAATAAGAAAGCGCGTGGCTTCAAATCTCAGGGAAAATCGATTGAAAAATTGTACAAAATTGTGGTCAGTAGAATTAGATAGGCTAACCTAGAACCCAAAAATAATTTTAGTTGCTATTTAGTTATTATTTATTAAGTTAAATTAACAAAATTTATCTGTAGTAAACCAAGTGAAGTCTTAGAAGTCCTATTTTAACGAGAAGAGGTCTCATCTTAAACGATTTGAACTCTTTATGAAACCTTAAGGAATCGTGATCATATTTCATAAGTTTCGCAATTTAAATCACAGATAAAATCAAGTTTTATAGGACCGTTTTTGAATGCAAAGTATTCAGTTTCCTTTTGACAAATTTTTATGAATTTACCAACTACATATTTAAAATCTCAGAACTCTATTTTATTTGGAGCAGATCAATCTTTGATCTGATTGAATGATAAGTTAAATAATCGTCGATGTTATGCATATCAACAAATCTTGTTTTCTTTCGAGCGAACAGTTAAAGGAATGCCAAATGGGCTGTCGTTTCTTTATTTTTTTTTGTGCTGTTGGGGCGTTTTTGAAAATAATTAAAATATTTACAAAATGCCAGAAAAGGCAAACCCAACAAAGGCAAAAAAACAAAGACAAAAAGTAAGAAAATAAAACTGCAGCACATTCCCAAAACTAGTTTAGACCGAAATGTATACGCCCCAAATGCGGGCTGGCTGATGTCTGGCAATGTATCTGTAACTATAACTGTATTTGTATCTGTATCCGTAGCTGTAGCCGTGTAGCTGAGTAACTATTTTGCCCAGCCGACAAGGCTATAAATGTTTGTTTGAAATGGGCAAAAAAAATAAATAAATGTGTAGCATTTGAACTAAACAAAAAGACAATAAACTTATACAAAACGCGTTTTGTTCAAGTCATGTAAGACATGGATTTTAGTACCATAAATCGAAGTTAATGTTTCAAAGCAGACAAATGCCAAATATTCTTAGATAAATGGCACTAAGTGCTGTAGAATTTATATAAAATAATTTATACAAATTTTATATGATTTTCATATTATTTCTGTTACCATCTGTAGGCCTAACAAATCGTTCATGCCACTTTTGTCGACTGTCTCAACATGTTTGGGTGGTTCCCACCCAATGGCAAAATAGTTGTAATGCAAAGTGTCCAAACTGTCAGGAGTTTATACAATTGCAATTGCAAAAAATATTTATATAAAATAGAGAAAGAAATGTTTAATTAACTTGCGTCAGAGCTGATGAAAAATATTAATAAAACATTTCAATTTTCATGTTTTGGTTTAAGCGCAAAATTCATTTTTTACGGCTGCCATTTAACGTGTCGGGATAAAGTTGGCCCAAAAACTAGTTTCTTTGGCAGCAGCCAGTAGCCAAATGAGGCAGAGTGTTGTCCGTTGAATTGGGCATCGCTTAATTGATGCCACAGCAAAATGTTTTGGAAACAAAGCAGAGATATGACCAGCCGAGTGTCATAAATAAGACCCGAAATCAACTGAGCGGCTCATTAGCAGACGAGCAGCACGAACGAAAGCCAAAAAGCACCGCAACACTAGACTCAATCACCTCTCTCCCTCTCTCTCCCTCTCTATTGCTTGCCCTGTCTATCTTTAGGCATTTGCCGCTCTTTGAGACATGTGCCGGCGGCATATTGGCCTCCTGCCTGGGGGACGCATAAAAACGAATCACAGGCGCCAATTCAGTTCAAAATGAATACATTGCCGCGTCTCATTAGAGGCAACCCAGCAGGGCGGGATCTGTGGCCCGTACCTCCCCTCCCTACCCACCCGAAAAAAAGAAGCCATTTAAATTTGTGTAACGGCTTCAGAAATCGCAGGGGTTCGTAATAGATATTCCATGAATTTTGTATATATTATGCACATATGATTTGAATTCGACTAGCAAAGTCTAAGCGTTAATACCAGCGGCTAATTTTTAGTCTCTCTTTGATATGGCGACATTCTGTTTTTAGCACAATTGGCAATGAATCTTGGTGCAAATGTGAATTCAATATGAAACCACTTAATTAAAAATATATATACTTTATGTACAACTTTTTAACTGATTTGAAATTGTACTTTACGAAGCTAGATTTGTTATGAAAACTTAAGATTTAAAAAGAACTAACTTTCCTTTGGGGTATCCATTATTATGTACTGTTTTTAACTAACCTTTTTGTATAGTTTTCTACCTTCTTTATATAGAAATTGAAGTTACTTTAGTAGTTGGGTATTCAGATAGCCATTTTTAATAAGCCATTTAAAATAAGTTTGTATTATAGTTTATTTAGTAGTTAAGTTTAGTGGGGAAATTCACATACTATTCGAATTTCGAAAGCAAACGAGCTTAAAAATGAGTTTAAAAAACTTTCAAAACACCTTTTACTTTCACGTAATTCGCATTTGGCGTTGAAAGTTCTGGGCGAGGTCGTCACACTTCATGCAGCAGAACCACTCGAATTAGAGTGACCATACTGCCATTTTTATCAAACACGTAGCATCGCCGCCATTTTATTTTGGGTTCGGTAGCGTTACGTGTGTGCGTTATAATGCTCGTTAGTGCTGATTTATGATCTCAATTTGCGGAGTGTAAAACACGTATAATGCGAATGGAAAAAGTTAAGCTGAAATTTGGATACACTCTGATCCAGGATGATGGCCACAAATTGAGCTAAAAATGCGAATTGCATGCATTTTGTTGCTGGCTAATGATCAACCATTTACTTAGCTAGTTTATGTCAATACCGATACCAATAGCACCAGAAACAACAACCAATAACAAGCTATAACAGCTGAAAGCAACAACAACAGCGACGAGAAATGCAAGCGCATCGCTCTGTGATTTTACGACTGCGAATGCCAAAGAGGACAGTCGGAGACGCCAATTGGGAACCGTGTGTGGCATTTATGTCGCCTGTCATGTCAATGGACAGTCTGGACTCTCTTTAAGCCTGCGGACAAAGTTGCGACGACAGCGGGCACTGGCACCTCTACGATCTCCTACTCTCCCTCTGGTCTGCTCGTCATACTAATTGCCATTTACACCTAAAAACCGCAATCAAATTCAAACAAATTTCGTAGCAAGCATTAAGTTTGAATACCAATTAGGCGGTGTGTGCTCGCATACGTAAATACCCTGTAATGGCGGCAAAATACATAAAATACTAAATACTTTTAAAACAAAGTCTGTTTAAAGATTTCATTAAAATCTTTCAAGTCTTTAGAGCAGTTACCATTTTGATGATACACCTAGATTTTACGAGGTCTGTCAAACCTTTGTCAGCGCTGCATCGTTAAACCCGCAGGGAAAGGAAAAGATGATGGAGTTTAGATCTGGCAGATGCTACAAAATACCAGAAAAATACCAAGCTATCAATAAAATCGATTTTAATATGTAAATGATAGACTCTAAGAGCCCAAAGACAAAAGAAAACACTTTGGTCAGCTTTTCATGACAAAAGGCAACAATCTAAAATGAAAAAGTAAAAAAATCTCGACTATGTGTCTCCAAAGTCCAACAATTAATAACAATTTTGCGATAATATCGATCAACGATAGTAAATTTTATCGCTAGATTGTAAAAATCAACGGCACGCTGTGTTATTGGATCAATTATTCAAAGAGACGAGAGCAGACACGTTCAAACTCGGTCCAAGACGACGGCTACGAGTCCAATTCCGAGTCCGAGTTCGACTTCGAGTTGACTAGGCAACTCTAATGAACACATTACATAAAATGTTGGTTTTATGCTCCACTTCGAGTCGGTGGCAAGCATTTTCTATACCCTGTGCACATAAAATTGTCAGAGGGGTATAAAAGAACTTAAAATGGAGTAAAGGAATTAGAAGGAAAATGTAGAGATGTTTTTAAATGAAAGGAAATTTTGGTTTAATAAAAAATTTAACTAAACTTAGACTTATTATTTTATTGAAATTAAAGTATTTTAATTATGATCTTTATACTTTAAATACATTATTCAAAGCCGTACCTAAATCAAGTCTACCACAAACAGTTTTCGAATACTTCGTACTGATTTTAAGTCCTTAATTTCTACGACACTACAAGCCCAGTTAAGTACAGGGTATTTACGAGCAGTTCCATCCATTTCTTGCACATTTCTTACACGTATTACCTCTTGTATTTGGTGCTTAGCATTTTAGAGCATACGCCAATTAGAAGGGCTCCTCAGATGCGGCTGCGTTTTAATGGCAATGGGCCAAGCATCGTCTGGGCTTTGGTTTTATTGTCTAGCTACTGATCTGTATCTGTATCTGTATTTCTGTTTGGTATTACTCATGTTACCACTAGATGGAAGCAAAAAGAAATGTGTGCCTGGGCCTCATCAACCTGGTCATTACTTGATTAAGTTCATTTGCGTCTTTCGGTTCAAGACCGTAACTTGGCATGGAAAACCGATACCAGCCGCTGCCAATGGGTAACTAATACCATAGACAAGGCCGGGCCAAAACGGTTTAGCCCCCTCTTAGTATGCCAAGTTGCTGTTACTCTCTGAACAACAAACACAAACTGGGCTACCAGATATCATAAATCGATGGCTTAGACGCTTGCAGACTTGGCTTACATTTCACCTGTTACCTGTTACCTGTTGTTGAACGGCATAAAATTGCTCATAACTAACATTATAATTGTTTGAAGCTCGAAGCTCGTGACAGACATTGAGTGACTGAGTGGATGTATCGAGTTATCGAGCATACGGGAGTTATTTTGACCATCAAACCTATTCGATAAATGTCAAAGCTTCAAATTTCAACCAAATTGATTTACCTAATCATGGTAGCTGAGCAGAGGCATTAAATAAATGATTTAAGTATGGTTTTTGGTACTTTTTTCTTATTTAAATATGCCCTGAGTCATAGTCAATGATCACAATTTATTATAATTCAATGATTCAGCGTGATCACTGAAATTTAAACTAAACTTTGAGAGTGCAGGAAGTACACTGTCAAATAACTAAAGTGTCTAACAAACGGATCTTCTAATCCAAATAAACTTTTGAGTGATTTTGCCGAGTGATCATGTAATCTTACTCGTTTGGTTTACTAAGTGATCTGGCTATCTGAGTGATCTGTAAATTGTATTGACTGATCTACTGATCTACAGAGAGATCTTGTCAGCTCAATCGACTGTTCAATTTATCTACTGAGTGATCTTGCTGATTTACAGAGTGGCAGCAGAGACATTTTAGTGATCTGCGATGCTTATATAACTCTCTGATCATTGGCTCTCTTTTAGCTACTGTCTTAGACTCTGACTTCCACCCACATAAAGTGAATCTCTCTCTCTCTCTCTGTTTTGGTTTCTATTGATCTCTCGTTTGCTGTATGACAGCTCTTAACTGTTTTGTGAGACAAGACAAGACAAGACACAACACAACACAACAAGTCGCGACATGATGATCATGTTGTGCTTCGACCGTTGCTGCTGTCTAACCTCATCGATCATTCAAAAGCGCCCCCAAAATCGAATCTATTTTCGCTAATATCGCATAATCTTGATTACTCATTTCCGGTGCACATCACACAAACAAATTGTCAAAGGCAATTGCCTGGCAACAACAACAACCAGTCTTTAAGAGAAAACAACGAAGACTTATGTATACCCTTTCCTTCCAGCTGAAAGCCAAAATAAGCTTTGATTTGATGCTGGCTTAAAAGTTTTAGCCACTTTAGTCAATCCGTTAGATACTTTCTAAAACAATGGCATTTCAAGTAATACGCTAAGTACCACAATTGAGCGAAAAGAAATTGCGCAGTCATTACAAGCCGAGCGACGGACTGAAAACCGTTTCTGAAGTACCCAATAATTCACAAAATAAAGCAGTAGACAGAGGGGGAGTATGGTAGAGGGAGATTGGGGGAAAAATGAAGTAAAGTTGAAAATAAAATGATCAATACGAACGACAACGAAGCCAAAAGCAACAACGGACAACACAAGAAATTGAAAAGCCACAAGTCATCTCAGCTGGTGGCTTAAAAGGCGCGTGCTAAGCCATTCATATTCATAAAAGAGCCACAGCCAAAGCTACAGCTCCACAGACAGACTGGGCAAAAATAAGCAGAACGAAAAAAAAATTAAAATAAAATAATAAGAAAGAAAAAAAATTAAGGATTGTCTGAGGCAGCAACAGGGCTCGACTTGAGTCTGTTCAGTTCGACGGTTGGGTAAAGGGTGTGAATGCGAAGCCGCCGCAGATGAGACTGAAAACTGGACTGTGTCGATGTTGATGCCGATGTTGCTGTTGCTGTTGCTGGCTTAGAACCCAGCGACAACTCAGAGACAACAGCAACAACAACAGCAATGGACGTTCAACTATCACCGGTTCCAGTTCCGCAATGTCGCCGGGCGACAGCATCAACTCAACGTGGCCAGAGTAGCACAAGCTAAAAGAAATAAAGATACAAATGCGAACTTTTAATACACTGCAGAAATGGGGAATCTTAAAATAAATGGAGTTTTAAGTTATTGCTGATCAATTTTGACTTGATAAAAACAATTTTTCTATTACTTTAAAAATATTTTATAAAGGATATAAAATTTTTAACTGTCGTTTGGAATATTCCTTTCTTATAAATATGTGTTTATATAAATACTATGTATGTCCACAAATACATAATGATAAAAACATGAAAATCGAATATTATAGCATGATTTTCCGTAGAAATAATTGTACATTTTTGCTAACAATTTTCAGCTTTATTTCTTTTTAATGTACTGTCTAATATGTTGTAAGAAAACATATCAGCAGATACAACCCCAAGTTAACTTTCTGCTTTACAGATTCTGTTAGACTCTGGTATATTTTGCACAAACTTTGCCAGAACATATGAAAGTAAGAAATCTACTCTTCCTAAATTAATATATTGTTATTTTTATGCCCAGTAGAAGTCATCCAAAAGAGGTATATAAGCTCAATAGACAACTTAAATTGAATGTTGCATAAATTGCTTAAGAGCGAGAAAATTTAGAACTTAATATTGTACAACTTACTAGTGTTTTATATCTTTAAACTCCTAAAAAAATAGTTTTAGGAGCACAAAAAAACTGTTGAGGCTACTTTTCTTCATGATTGACTACAGGGTATCTTTTGGTCTAGAGGGGAGCAGTTGAGCATCATATTTTTTATACGCTGCCGAGTTTTTAGGGATGGGCATATCCGATTTTTGTTACAGCTAAAACTTAACGTTGGCTCTTTTGTGTGCCTGTTGTTGTTGTTGTCGCTGATGTTGCTGCTGTTGTTGTTGTTGGTGTTGCTGTTGTTACTGTGGCCGTTGTTGCTGTTGATGTTTTTATCTTGTAGTCAGTCAGTCACTGAGGCAGACACTCCAAACTGTGTGTTTTGGTTTTTGTTGTTTTTTTACCTTTTGCATTGGCTTTGGTTTGTTTCTATGGACGCTGTGTGATTTTACAGTTTGATTGATTGGATTAGGTACTTATGTTATTAATTTACTTCTATTTATAAACAAGCAAATGGACAATGGACATTGTGCTTGTCGTTGTGCTGACTGTAAAGGCTTTTCGAGGCTTTTCAATTTTCATTCAGACAATCGATGGCAATTCATGAATGAAAACCGCGCGCGGCTTTGACAAATTGTGGCCTGAAGATCTTAAGATTAATGCAGCATTTCCGTTACTGATGCCAGAATCAATCCAAACGCCCCCTTTACCCCTACCCCACACTTAACTAGCTCTGTCAACAAACTCTAAAACTGTTTAATTTATGCATGATTAAAGTTCGTTTTTATTTTGTCTCGTCTTAGTCAAGTGTAAACAAATTAATATTTTAACTTATCAAAAATAATTTGGTGGCATCTTGTTCACTCCGCTGTTATCGTAGCCGTTTATCGAGCCTCAAGCAATCAAAACATTTTCAACACTTTTCGATAATTGTAAGTTATTTTGCCCTCAGCCCCGTAGCATTTGCATTTATCGCTTTTTTTTTGTGGTGATTTTAGCGATAGGCATCAAACATCGCAGCATCGACAGATTTTCATTAATTGATGCAACGGTACCAGCCAGCCAGCCAGCAGACCAAAGGCAGACAGACCTCTGACAGACCCTGATAAGCATCGCCAATGAAATCAACAGATTCCAAAATACCAAAATACCCTAAAAAAAAGTTGCCACTCGGCTGGTGGTCCCGACACTCGGCCAAATGTCAAACTCCGCTGGCCGCATCATTAGTAGAGCTGTGCAGTGCGACGACAACGCCCAGAAAAAAAAAGAAAAAAAAAATCGAAACAGGTGTAAATGTAAATAATCTTGGCCAGGTTGACACTCCACACACTTAGACACACTCGTCCGCTAACGCTTACACCACATGGGGCTGCAGCCTCAATATCTTGTAGTTTTTAATTAATTTTTGAAATGCATTCGACACTCGTCTAGCGCATATTTCATAAGCTTATTGTAAGTAATTTCAATTAAAATTTTCATTTTCATTTTCATTTCGTACCAAAATCAAGTCGCCAACAACTTCAGGATGTGATTATTACAACCACCTCAAACCAGACTGCAGCTGATAAAACAAATCGTTGTACTAATAATAATTATCATAACTGTTTTAATTCGTATACATGCTACACTTAAGCCTTTTGCAACACTGGTTTGTGTTTTGAATGTTGCCACATAGTTAGAAAGCCTGTCGGTTGTTGCTTCACCAGCTTCCATTTTATTCTCATTGGTTGATCGGTGGGTGTGCTTGCACTTACTCAACAGTGGGAGCTAAAAATCTGCAGATTATACCAAATGAGAAAGTTTGAAAAATCAAATTGGATTTTAATAAACTTAAATTTAATTTATTTTAAACTAAATTTTATATTTGGGATTCTTCTAGATACTTTTGAATTATATTATAATTTATTTATATTTTGAATTAAGTAACAGATTTTCTCTCTTACAATTTGCTGTTTTCTGTCTTGTATCATGTATTTTTTAGCCTACCCTCGTTTTTTGAGAGCACTTATTGTGTGCGTATCAAAGCGCCTAGGATCCAATGGTCTAGGTTTCTCTCAGCCACAATGGTGTCTTCTCCACAAGACACAGCAACAGCTTTACCACAACTCAGTCTTTATTCTGCAGTCTACAGTCCTCAGTCCTCAGTTTTCGTTCTACAGTCTTCAGTCTACAGTCTTCCGTCTACAGTCTTCAATCTGCTGTTTTGCTGGCGCTTTCGTTGCGCTGACGAAGCGTTGCAAATGCATTTAGCCATTTTCGTAGCCATTTTGGTGACGTGTCTGACAGGGATGTTGTTGTTGCTGTTGCTGTAGCTGTTCCTGTTGTTGCCAGTGGCGTTGTGCCAGCAGCAATCTCATTTTGACTGGGCCATGGGCCGAACCCATTTTCTATTTCCGCTTGGAAATGGAAAAAAAGAAGACAAAAAAAATAAAGAACACTTCTTATCTGTGACTGGAAATCACAGTTTTTGGCAGCAAACATGATCAGGCTAAAAATGAGGATCTGTTGCTGTTAATGATGTTTGATAAGCTACATAGATAAAGTGCTTTGTTCGCTTACGGAGGAGAGAAGAAAAAGAAATATAAATATTACAATTCAAAAGAAGGTATAAAAATATGATTAAATTGTAGAACAAGTTAATTAAAAAATTAGTTGCTTTGCTTAGCGTGGATACTGATGAGGTTTCTTCAAAGAAATTGCCTTTTTAAATATATTTCTAATTATTAAACTTTATATTTTGATCATTTTCTGTACTCATCACATCCAAAGTTGGCTTTCACTTCAAATTGTTTTTGTTTCCCTGAGTTTCTTCTAACTAAATGTAAAAAAATCGGTGAATTTTATCAATCGCTGGATCTTTCGATCCGTTTCACTCTCCACTTGTTCGCTTATGAACCTTTTCTTTTTATTCGTTTTCCTTTAACGAAATTTGTAAATGAGACGCAAAAGAGGAGCATAAAAATTAAAGGAACATTCAAAACGGCACACGGCAGTCGTAAAGTAAATGGTCAGCTCGCAGAGTGGAGATCACTTCACTGGGAGAGGTGAACGGCAGGTAGGAATGGAGTAGGAGAAGGTTACCCCTTAGTAAACCCTGCATCGAATGGAGGAATCGCTGCGAGTTGCGTGTCTTTCATTTGGTGACATTCTCGCCGTTGAGTTGTTGTTATGGCACAGCATTGTTGTTGTTTTTGTTGTTCTTACCGTTGTTGTTGCCGCTTGTCATTTTCAAAATTATATGTCACACTTTTGGCGTTAAAACAGGCACACGACCAGAGTTGGAGTCGCCGTCGAAGTCGAAGTCAGGGCTAAAGACAGCGACGACCCGCCAAGCGACCCGTTTTTTTAGAGTCCTGATTTTTATTGTCATGTTTTGATCTTTTTTTGCTGTCGTTTTGGTATCTCTTTGTTGTTGTTGTTGCTGTGCTTGATGTTGTCTTGGAATGCGCATAAAAATTTTTATGCTGTCAGCGCTCAAATGTTGTGCAAGTTTAGATATATTTTTGATCACATACACTCTATTTCGGTCCTTTAGATACGAAAGTTTTGAGCCAAATGTGGATTAGAAAGGAGAATAAATTCATGTAGAAGAGCTTTTTTCCTTATTTTAAAACAGTTAAGTGACAAAAGAGACTTAAAATAAATACTTAAGACTTAAAGGTCTGTCTTTGAGACTGAATTTAATACTTAAAAAATAAGCTAAGGGTTTCTTACAACGTCTATTAAACACGGACTCAACTCAATCAACGTTCAATTTCCACCTAAAATTTCTATTTCTTATTATAGCTTTTCCAAGTGGTAAAATTCGGCTAAGGGTCAACCAGTTGGCCGTGAGAATTGTTGAGACGAAAGAAACCTCAAATGTTATATTAAATTTAAATTGAATTCAAATTGCGTTTCAATTTGAGCAGCGAAACAAACTCATAAATAATTCCCCCTTTGTGCAGCGAAGCGTTTAAATTGAAAATTTGTCGACAGTTCATCAAAATGTTCGTTCAACTTGCTGTGGCAAGTGTGGGTGGCATGTTGAGAGAGCTCTCTTTAGTTGTCCATCAATTGGTGTTTATGTGAACTCTGTCCCGCATTTTGTGGCAGGCCCAAACAAGTTGGTCAACGACGCTGATCTTTTAGCCCGAAAAGACATTGAAACAAAGGAATTTCCAAAAAAAACTGTGTTAATTGATTTTGGGTTATTTTTTTTTCTTCAACTCTTTTTTTTTTTTTATCCGGGCCAAAAGCATTTATAAACGCTTTGATTTCAGTTTGTTGCTGTTGTCGTCGACTCGTTAAAGTTGTCAATAAGTGCACCATTTTCGGCTGCTTATCGGATAGAAACCGAAAAATATATATAAATATATAACTCAGGCGAAACAATTTAAATGTTAATTTCCGAAATTTGAGAGGGCGGAGTAAAAGATACTACGTTTTGTTTTCCCCCAATGTTGTGATAATTACCTCAAGTTATTTTTGTTTATATTTATTTGTATATATTGTTTTTTTTTTTTTTTGTAGGAGAGAATTCGAGTAGTTTCCTTATCAGTGCGCGGCACATTAAATACCGTTGGAAAAATTTGTAAAGAAATGTTAATTTTTGATGTGTGTGGCCCGCACGACTAACTAATTGGTTTTCCAGCCAAAAGCCTAAATAAATTTTTGACTAAATGGTAGATAAGTGCCCCAAACAGCGGCCCAAAAGGGGCAGGGGTGGGAGTAAGTACAGTCGGGGGTTCGGAGCCGATCGAAGAGCTTTAATAAAGGGCAGGAGAGCAGTATGCTGTGGGCTCTTGGGGTTTTATTTAGGTGCTCGTTTTACAATTATTGTGTGCTTTTAAGGAACAGTATAAATAAAATTAAGTGGAGTGATGCTTAAGTTAAGTCTGACTACGAAAATAAATGTAATTTTTGGGGCTTTTAATACAAGACCAATTAAAAATAGACTTTTAGGCTTGCCATTCAAAATTAACCAAATCATTCTATATCTAAACTAATTTGAAGTTTTGCTAAATTCGGAAATATTTTACACTGCAACAAGTGGCAACAGCAGCAGCAAATGTTGCTCTTACCAAGTCCCAGTCGATATCTAAGCAAGTTATTACAATTCTTGTCAACTGGCAACGAAATTTACAAGGAGCTACAAATAATTGAACAGCAATTTTCCATTTTCGCCACAAATTGCCAAGGACGTGAGTTGTTGAAGCTGCTGCAACCAGCAACAAGTGGGGAGGAAGTAGAAGCAGCAGCTAACAGAAGTAGCAGCAAATCTAAATTGATTTTACACTGTGGCTTTTTTGCCTGCCCGCAGGATACAGCAGTCTACAAATGCTAAAGCAGTTACCCGAAAGTCCCGAGTCGATGCAGATTAGCACTGGGCAACACATGTTGCTGCTGTTGTTGCTGGCTGCTCATCAGCAACGAGGCACGCAAGTTGTTGCTACAAGTTGTACATGGTATCGGGGTTTGTGGCAGGTACGGCTGCTGCCACTTCCACAGACTCCACACACACACACTCACACCTTTTTGGAGCTCAACAAAAATTTGTGTTCAACGGCATGTTGCAATTTTAATTGAACCAGCCATTAATTATTTTCCACACGCCACACAAAAATCCAAAGGGCTGCAAGTCGCCATAGGCTGACCACGTAACCAGAACTAGTGACTAATCAGACAGCCTAACACAACGGTGACATATTTGCTTAGCGAAGGTCAAGAACTGTCTGCTGTCTAGGGTTGCCATCTATTCTGGGAATCTGAGGAAAGAGCTTAGAACTTTTAAACTTACGGCTTAGTATTCAAATACTTTGAGTACTAAAGTAAGCTAGAATTCTATAAGGTATTTAAAATTCTCAAAATATATAATAAATACGAAGCATTTCTTTCCTTTAAGGAAATATATTTTTATCCTCAAAGTTTCTGTAAATTAAACTAAGTTTCTAATTCTGTGTCTCTCTGGACAAAGGTTTAAGTAAAGATTTCAATTCAAATGCAGATTAGGAATGTTTCTACCTTTTAAGCGCAATCTTCTGTGTCCTTTCTCGCTCTCCCTCTCCCTCTCTTTCTTTCTCTTTCTCTTCGTTGGCCTGGTTTTGCATAGAAGGCCAGCAGCTAAGCCAGATGGAAACTGCATTGGCAACACGGTCGGCCCAATGTGGCGGCAATAATTTCAAGATTGATGACCGCGTAGTTCAGTTAACGGCAACGATCGACAGATCCGCTGAATGCGGCGATCAACCGTTGGCAGCCTTTGCATAAATAATAATAGACTTGTAGGCCAATTGTGCTAACATGGCCAGCGTTTGGTTGCCGTAATAATTCATTGGCCCCACGATACGGGGCCATCATTAGGCAGTCAAAACGGCTACTGAATTTGTGATCGAACAGCCAAAAAAAAAAACAACAACCCCACAAAGTATATAAAATATATGTATGTATGTGTAAATATATATATATGTGTGTGTTTGAAAGAAAGAGTGGAAAACAACGACGATCAGCAATCGATGATCGTCGATCGATTGGCAGAGAGGCTGCACCTGTGCGAAATCTTTTGCTCTGCAAATTGGGGCGTACTCGTTGGAGATCTTGATAATCAACATTAATTGTGAATCAATGAATGCACGCCTTGGCCAAAAGGGGGCGGAGAGTTAGAAAGAGAGAGGGAGAGACTGGGAGAGAGAGGCCTACCCCAAGATAATTGGCTCAAATGTGCGCAAAACGCGTTGCCAAGTTTGTTTAAAAGACCATTAATTAGTCCACATAATTGCCATTGAGATGCAAGATTAATTACAAATATCACAGATTGTGGTAGAAAACTCTTTAGATTTTAACTATACACTACCATATATTGTAGTACTATACAAGATACGCTGTGACAACTATTCGAAAGTTAACTAACATTCATTTACAGGTTGATTGCTGGATCCCCACTCCAGATGGCGCTAGACTCAAATAGTTAAATGCCAACGGGCTACACTAATTGATGGCTACAACGGCAGTCTACAATAAAGCAACCTAGAGATGGACACGTCTAGAGCAGAAAGTTTTCTTTAAATATGAAAGTGAGTTAATAAAATATATTTTTATTTTGGATTTTCTTTCAAAAGTTATATAGAAAATATTTAAATACTAATCAAAACGCCCTCAATTTCAATTTACATCAAAACCACAATCCTTTTGTCATTTTATGGCCAAATAAGCACGCATAAACCTGCACAAACATGCACAATTTTGATATTTTCCGTAAAGAACACACATCGTATTGCAAATGGAAGTTTCTGAGTGCAGAAAGCACGATACACGCACAACTCTATTTCTAGATTTTAGATTCTAGACTGCAGACTCCATGACGCTATCAATTTAATGTTTTGGCTTCAATTCAGCGCCACTTCCTGTAATTACTGCAGGAGCGAGAGCGAGTGTGGCAAAAAGGTAGACACTACGAGAAGCCCCATTCCCCGTTTTAGCATTTTCAAATGCATATATCGATGTTGGGCTTCTTTATGGGAAATTATTGCTATTTTTAATGCAAATGCGCTAATTACAAACACTGATAAGCAAGCGACTACCAATGAATTTATCAGGCATACCTAAGTGAGCACTAAGACTGGTCAGTGGACCAGTTGTTCAGAGGTACAGTGGGCGAAAGTGACAAATTTTGTGGCAGTATGGTAGAACATTGGGTGAAATTTACATTTATAAATTAGATATATTTTTTTGTAAATATATGAGTATTTTTTATGGATTTCTTAAAGCTGATTTCAGAATTTAATCTATTTTACATTATTACACATTACTTAATTGGTTAGACCCTTGCTAAATATGTTTTGTTTTATGTTTCTTATTACTTGACTTTTTTCTGTTCCAAAAAAGTCGCTTTTTGTGCCACCGTATGGCGTACGTTGTCTGCTCAGCGGCGCCTTTGGTCGCAAACACCCGCGGCACAATGCCTTGACAAAGTGGCACGCTTCCGCAATGTCGCCAGATCTTATGGCATCTATCTCAAGTCTCCCAACTCTTCCAGCTCTTCCAACTCTGCCGAAGAGCCAAACTAAAATAAAAACCAAAAACGTATTAAATTGATCTAGTTTCTTTATGGCCATGAAATGCTTCTGTGCGACGACAGCGACTATGAAATATGCGTCTATAGATATGCGGCTGGACAACAACATCCAGGTGTGTGTTTGTGTGTGTGTGTGTCCATACAGACCTTAGACAGAGTCCACACTTGGTGGCCATTTGGGTTTTGGAGAGCCGGGCTAATGCATTGGCAGCGCCCATGATGAATTAGTTTTGATTAGGAGCAACCCAATGCAGTGGAGACAGTCTGCTTCATTCTCTGCACTCTGTGCTTTTTCAATGTCAACCTGGGTTGGGCCTCCGTCTCCGCCTGTCTCGGGCTTTGTGCTAACTTTCGCTGATCTCTTGGCCACAATATATCAGAGCTATTCAATTAGTCACATGTCATACGTAGTGCGATATGGAAGCTTATTAATTGCATCGGGCTACCGACAATGCTGGAATTTCAGTAATCAAATAATGTTTTGCCGGCAAAAGAAATGAATTTGTATAGCATAGAAATCAATTTTTAAATTTATTAAAAATAGCTTAATAATAAAGAAAGATACATTTTAAACTTTGCATTAAATTTTAGAGGTATAGAATCTTATTTAAATTATTTACTCTATACAAAAATCATTTGAATAAATTTTATTAAAATTCATGTTGGTAGTTAAAGGTACTATAAATATATTATTATTATTTTAAAGACTATTACTATAAAATTGAATTTAACACCGGCTATAATTAGACTACAGTACAACACGCTTTGTTTTAGCCAAGTTTTTGGGCATACACCAATGTCGTCGTGTAGTTTTGGTGTTTGTTTTTGGCAAAATGAAATTGTGCCTCATGTTGCATGTGGCATGCAAAGTGAACTTGGTTAACTGCCAGCAATTCTATTCATTTACCAAAATAAATCACTAACGGCAACTCATTAGCTGTTAAGCAAAGATATTATGGCAGGGACCAAGTGAGATTGCCTGCATGACATTTCGCGTTGTGGAGAATTTGGATCCGGTTTCTGGGACTTTCTTGGAGTCAATCTATATCTACCTCTCTCACTCTTTCTTGCTGTCTCTCCTGCTGGAGCTCATCAGTGGGTATGACTGTGGTGTCCACGATTGGCGACACCTCGTCGAGTGATAGGAAAAATGCTGGAAAGTCTTTTTCACTTAACGTGTAACAACTTTTAGCAACGATAAGAGTCAATGTACAGTGGGTCATAGACGTATATTGCTGCTACCGTATGCACAGTGCTTATCAAATCGAAATCAATTTTAATATTCATATCTTTGGCATGGCATCTAAACACCTAAACAACTCAAATTGGCGACATTCGCATGCAGTTCATCACCTGTTCACAGTCTATGTACTAGGAAAGAAAGAAGAAAAGAAGAGGATTACCTGCCCCTAGGAGCTGATTCAAATAATTTTGTTTGCGCCTGTCATAAGAGCCAACTAACTGGGTAACTGGCCATTGGTAGCCACAGCTTGCGGCTCAAATTGTACCGCAAGCACACAAATCACAAAACGCTACTTCGACTCCAGTTCCAGCTCTAACTCCAACTACGACTACTCCAGCTTCCAATAGCTCCTCTTACTCCTCGGCATCTTTGTGCTGTCGCTGCCCAGCGATGATTGCTGCGAAGACAAGAATTTCTAGTTTACAAACCAAAACGAACCTTAACTGTGGCAGTCCAGGCCAGCTCTGGGCGGAGGCAGCGGAGTAACAGGGGCCAGGATAGGCTTGACCAGGCCTAGCAAGCGGCTGTGAAAGCATTTTGCATTTAAATACACTTAAAAGTAGGCTATAAGCGCTATGTAACACTAAATGACAAATTTGCATAAAGACATTGGGGGAATTGTTAATTAATAACTATTAATGTATATTTCATATTTATATTTATGTTTTTACTTCTTAAAATAAATAAAGACATAAAAAACAGTTTAAAAAAAATTAATTTGTTAGACTTTTATTTAATTTATATTAATTACTAATTTTTTTTGTCCTCATTAAATGCATAGAGTAATTTAAAAATCAAATAAATAGATTCTTTTGAGCATAAATTAAATTTATAATAAAATAAATAAATTAAGTTATTAAACACAAAAATAGTGTGTACTATACAATTTAAACGATGCTCCTAAACTAAAGATTTTATATTTAATCTGAAATTTTATTTTTATTGTCCTTTAGGTTTACATTTTTGTATTTTAACGTAATTAAAAAAAATGATAGACAAATAATTGTTTTATTATAAAATTCAGTACTTCTGCTACTAGCACCAAACCTTTAAAAGTTGTTCATAAAAAAGTCTTAATTTCTTCGATTCCAACTGCCAAATCAATACTTAACTAAAGTTAAACTCTTGCCTGCTCCTGAGATGTAATCAATTATTGTAGCACCTTTGTTTTGAAGAGTATCCGACATGGTTATATGGCGTTCTGAGTTGGTTTCCTTTCTCCGGCATTTTTACGATAGAATTGCGCTCATAACTTTGGCGAGTTGCGAGTCGCGACGTCACTGCGTCTGTCGGTTGGTCTTTTGGTCTTTTTAGCTGCCTGGCTTAAGGAAAACTGAAGAATTTCTTGGCTCGACATGCGCCTGTCGCTGCCGGGCCTTTCGACTGAGCAGTCGACGTCGACGTTTGAGTTGCAAGCGCGTGTGGCTGCCACCGGCTTCAGCTACAGCTTCGGCTTCGACTTCGACTTCGGTTGGATCGTTTTGAGTTTGGAACATTTCATTAGTTTTGAGTGCCGGCATATATCTTCGATGTGGAGAGCTCTGGTCAACTGGTCATGTGGTCATCTGGTCTTCTGGTCTCTCGACTTGCTTTGGCTATTATTTTCAATTTTATTGCGCTTTTTATTAGCACTGCATTTGGTGCGGTCATGGAGCCTCAGCTTTATAAAGTATGGCATAGATAGTGGCTGATTGAAATGTATGTTGGGTTAATTTATGTGCCCACAGAAGAATGAAAGACACGTCTAAAATTTGCATATTATTATTATTATCATTTAAGTTATTTGGGTATATTTTGAAGTATATATATTGACACAAAATATAAACTTAGGCCTAGTTAGTTTAGGTATAATACTTATTAGAATTTTTTTTGATAGAAAAAACTGATACAGCTACCAAAATTCGACTTCGATTTCGACTGATATACACATAGGCTGAAGAGATATATCCTTCGATCCGATCGATTCGATAAGAACTAAATACGCGCATAAGTTTCTGATTCGTTTCTTTGGAATGCTTAAGATTAACATAGGGGACAGTCTTTGAAATTAGAGATGAAATTGAGAGATCTTATTGTTAGTCTTGAAATGTACTCGTTTCTCTTAAATTTTACTTCAACTTTGTGCACATTTAAAACATGGAAAAAACATCAATTAAACTTTTATTGAATATATATTTTTATGTTTTTTTTTGTCTTTTTTAAGTGTATATGATCCTTCGTCTATACAAAAAACACACACATCAAAACAACTGCAATGAGACATCTATAAAAATCAATTTGCAAGCTGCAACTTATTTTTCTTACATTTTTTTGAGCATTTTTAAAATGATTTTTTTTGTTCGTTTCGATTTTCTATATATACACTGCCCGACAACCGATTAGCACACCCTATGCTCCCGAACTTAGGAGCTTAATATCAGGAAAACGAATAAAACATTAAGGATGAGTTTTTTTTTTTTATTAAAAGAATATTAAATTTCACACGAAAATAAATGGTAGATATGATATTAACTTTATTAATAACATTTCAAATTATTTTAAACAAACTTAACATACAAAATTCACTTTTATTTTTGCGACACTTGATTAGCACAGTCGCTTGAAAAAAAATAAAATAACAAAACAAAATGGGTTCAAACTTCACTCAAATTATTTTTTAAAATTAATTTCAATATTTTAGATCTTATTTGTAAACAAATTAATAATGTGTTGAGCCTCCACGATTATGTATGACTTCGTACATCCGCTTAGGTAAGGAGTCATATAATTTTTTGATATAATTGAGTGAAATAGCCTCCCAGGACCTTTTTTATTCCTTCAATGAGTTCTGCTTCAGTTGAATATTGCTTGCCGGACTCGTACACCTTTCGTGCCAGACATCCCCAAACATTTTCTATAATGTTTAGGTCGGGCGAGTATGGCGGCCAAGTTAGCAATTCTACATTTTGAGCCTCAATCCAGGTCTTTACAACCCTGGCTGTGTGGATAGGTGCGTTGTCCTGCTGGAACTTCCATTTCAAGGGTCCAAAAATATCCCTTATTGCCGGGAATGCCGTATTTAGTACACCTTTGTACGCAATGGCATTCATACGGCTGGTTAGAAACTGCAGTTCTATAGTGCCAAAGTACGTAATAGCTCCCCACACCATGACACCACCCGCACGGCTGTGCAATCGATCTAAAGTATGCTCTTCCTTTCTGAGATCATGAAAGTAGTAGGAATAGCCATCAGGACCCTCCAAATTGAACTTTTTCTCATCCGAAAAGACTACACGCTCCCACTCCTTGGTCCAGGTCATATTCGATCGACTAAAATCGAGCCGTTGCATCTTTCGAAGTTGGTTTAGAGGTGGTTTTTTTTTTTTTAATTTTAGACGCTTAATATGTTTAGCATTCGAAATAACTCTTTGCACAGTCCGAACGCATGCTTTAACACCAGTTTTTTCTTTAATTTTGGTGGCAGAGTCGTGAGAATTAGATGCGTGCCTTAATATGATTCGCTTATCAGCTGCTGTTATCACTGATGAGGGCCGACCTTTCATGTTTTTTCCATAAGTGTCCTCATTGTTTAAATATGAGGTAATAACTTTACGGCTGCGTTGAATATTTTTCGATATTTGAAGAATCGAGTGGCCGCACTCCCTGTAAGCCTTTATTTTGCCTTTTTCAGACTCATTCAACGGTTTTCCATTTCCCATTCTTACTTTATTTTATAGATAATTGATCCCAATAATTAATTAATAAACTTAAGCACCCAAACAAGACAGCTTACACGCAAAAATTTACACGAAAACAAAAATGTGCTAATCGGCTGTCGCGACAAAAATGCATGCTTTTTTGTCGCACTTTACAGAAAATAGCAAAGCAAACTAACGACACACTTCTAGAGCTTACAGTTATTCTTAAAATAAGTGAAAATGATGAAGAATATGAGAAAAAAAGAATGAGCATGAAACATTTTCAGAGTAGGGAGATATTTGCCTCTAAACAGAAAGCTAGCGAGTGTGCTAATCGGTTGTCGGGCAGTGTATTTTTCTGTTAGCTATAAACAATTTGTAGCTAGCTAAGAATGCATCAATAAATACATTTATCCAAATGAATTCATACTGAATTTTTGTATGTATGGAAGAAAAACTGTCCATAAGCAACATTAATAAACAATATGTTATACTACACTTAAATACGTACATCTATATGGAAATATATATAACTTTATATAGTTAGCACTTTTTTTTGTTGAATACACAAGAATTAAATGTTTATTATTAGTTTTATATTGAACCATGCATTGAATAAACAATTTAAATCACAACGTTTTAAATTTCAACTTTAGTTTGAATTGTTTATTTATTTTTTTTTTTTTAACTTTCGAACGTTTTTTGATTTATTGTATTAAAAATGTTTCAGCTTATGTTAAATTTTGTATTCTTTGTTTTCCTGATGGCACATAAGTTTCACACATCTTAAGGTTTTTCAATAATTCAATAATTTTCGAAGGCTTTCAGCGACCTGTTTTTGTTTGACAACAGTTTGTACATTAAGACAACAAACTTTTAAAACTTTTTTTATTTTTTTATCATATATATTTTATTGAATATGCACGCCGAGAAATAGCAATTCCTTATAGAAATATATTTGTATATACTTAGAACTTGTTTAATAAGTTTGAGTTTCCTTTTTGTTTGTTATTGTGCTTATGCGTTTCTAAAGTTTCCTAAGTTTAATTTGTGTCTCATACCAGCGGCTATGCAAAATGTATACCAATTAGTTGAGTATACCTAATTTGCTCCTAATCATAATTAAGTAGCTCAAACCATTCGTTTCATTCGTTATTCAGCTATCGTTGCTTAAGTGGCACTAAAGTTCCATGTAGTTTTCTAACTTTACCATGTAAATATCTGTGTATTTATCTTGATAGTTTTCGATCTTACGGCTAGAAGTAGTTTTTTTGGTAACTGAAAAAGATAAAATTCATGCAGCATAAAAAATAAAAAACTTGTATTTTGTTTTTGTGAATTTTGTTTTGTGTTTTTTGTTTAATTGTTATATATTTTCGAAAATAATAATAAGCTAATTATAAAAATGTTTCAACTTAGAAGTAAAGCAATTTTTAAACTAAAAAACTAGAAAATAGATACATGTATATTTAAATTGTATTTTGTTTTTATATTTTTGATGTACAAAAAACGTAATGAAAATTGTAAATTAGATTTAGATTTCTTTGCCGTTTTGATTTCGAATCATTTAAGGAAGTACAAGGGGCATTTTCAAAACTTAAATCACTTAATCAACTAATTAATTAATTATGTTGCACAATTCATCGATTTGTTTGTAACACACATTCAAATCTAAGCGCTTAACTTAATGAATGGCTGCTTTTAATTACTTAGGCTTACACAAAAATGATATGCTAAAGTTGATTAATTTTTAAATGTAATTCCTTTAATTTTTAATGGGCGTGTTTGCGTGTTAAAACCTAAACACTAAGATGCTAAATAAGTTAATAATAGACTTTAAAATGCTTAACTGCAATAAATTAGTTTGCTTGTGTTAGAATCATTTTCTTTTTCTTTTGTTTTTTAATAAATGAACATTAGCTATGCAAAAGTTGAAAAGTTTATAATTGTTTTTTAAATTTAACACTTGGTTTTGTTTTTTTGTTTAGTTGTAAGAAATTAAAATTAATAATTATTACACATGAGATCACAGTATTAGAGACATAAGTTGAATATTTTTAAATATTATTTTTAATTCTTTTTAGGTTTTTTTACTCTTTTTTTTTTGTGTTTTCTGTTTTTGTTAGACTTTGATCGGTTAGTAACTTTTATTTTTTAGTGCGGCTTCTCAAACTTTAGTTTATAATATATTTATTTATTTTTTTTGCTTGCTTGTTTAATTTTTAGTTTAATGTCTTGCGTAGATTTTGCTGCTAGCACAACCCAAAAATTACGGCTACAACTTGATTACTATTTCGCTAGTTACACTAGACAACAAACACGAAAGTCTTTAAATTTTTAAAAATATTTTTCACTTTTAAATATTTTAAAATTTCAAACCAAATTTTGTAGAATTTTTGTAAACTTTTTAAAAGTTGTTGTGTAACTTAAACTTTGTTGTCTAGTGTAATTTGTGTATTACTTTTTTAAATTCAGCATCACCGATTGATTCCTGACTGTAAGACAGTAAGAGGGGGGACAGTGGTAGGACATTTAAATCTCCTGACTCGACTCCTGACAGAGCAGAAGATCACTCGAGTCCTGGCTGACCAGCACATAGTTGTACTGCATCGGACTGGTCAGTGGCGATTGTGTGCCATAGTCGGAGGTCAGCGTGAGTTCAAAGGGCAGCGGACTGGCAGCAATGTCCAGGTCCAGTTCCAGGCCCAATTCAAATGCTGATTTGTGCAATTGTCGCTGCTCTCTGTGGGAATCAATCGAGGACGTTGAATTCTCTGCGGTCTACATGCTGGTTGCACTGCTTGTCACAATCGCCAAATCGGCGGCATGCAACAAATGATGATGCTGCTGATACTGTTGGTGATGTTGCTGCTGCTGCTGTTGTTGCTGTTGCTGCAACTGTTGTTGCTGTGCTGCGGCGGCAGCAGCTGCTGCGGCGGCTTGTTGCTGCTGCTGTTGTTGCTGCTGATGCTGCTCACGGCTCAGTTTGGACTCCTTCTTAATGCGCTGCTTTAGATGCACTTTGGCATGACGTTTCTTCTCGTCTGAGCGGGCGAATTTGCGGCCGCAGATGTCACAGCTGAAGGGCTTCTCGCCGGTGTGGGTGCGGATGTGGGTGGTCAGGTGATCGCTGCGACTGAAGCTGCGCATGCAGATGCGGCATTGGAATGGCTTCTGCCCTGTATGGATGCGTATGTGGCGGGTCAGCTCATCGGAGCGGGAGAAACGACGATCGCAGTTCTCCACCGGACACGCGTAGGGTCGCTCGTGCACCGGTGTCTTGCTGGGACGATTCGGGTACTTGCGTGGCTTCACCGGCACCAGCTTGAGCGGCACACTGCTCTGCTGATACACCTGCGACAGTATCTCGTGTCCCTTGCTCGTGGACGGGCTGTATTCGGCCAGCTGCACGGCTGCTGCAGCCGCTGCGGCAGCTGCTGCCGATGCACTCGAATACCCTGTACCATTTGAATTGGGTTGCATATCCGGATACGATTCCTGCTTGGGTATAAGCACACCGAGTGCAGCATTGCTTGAACTGGCCGAGGAGGTTGGTCCCGGCAGCACGAGTGTCTGTTGTTGCTGCTGTTGTTGCTGTTGCTGCTGTTGCACCACAGCTGCTGCTGCTGCATAATCGGCGGGTGTGTCCAACCACTGATATTTGGGCGTACTTACGGCGGATAGCTGTGAGCGTACGGCGTATTGCTGCTGCTGTTGCTGCAGTTGATCGTGGCTGCTCTGCAAATCCGCGAGGCTGGCAAAACCGGCTGTCGAGACTGTTGCTCCTGTGTAGCTGGGCGGTGCCTGCTTGAGCAGCAGCGGTGTGCAATCCATGCTCAGGCCCAGGAGCTCGGCATGCTGTGCAGCTGCAGCAACTGCAGCACGTTCATCGTCGTAGGGCGAGGTTGTAGCCGCAGCCTGTTGTTGTTGCTGCTGCTGTTGTTGCTGCTGCTGATGCTGTTGCTGCTGCTGCTGTTGCACAGCATAGTGGGCGGGCAGACTGAACATGGGAGGCTGGAAGAGCGACTTGTCGGGACTGGGTAGTCCCCAGCTATTGCCCAGACTGTTTGACGGCGGCGACATTTGCCCGGGCAACACGCTCAGCTGTGGCGATGCCAGTTGCTGCTGCTGTTGTTGCTGCTGCTGCTGCAGTTGCTGGGCGGCGTTCATGGCGCTGTTGTTGTTGCCTGTTGTGGTAAAAATACCGCGATATGAGATTTTGCCAGGCAGTTGTTGCTGTTGTTGTTGTAGTGCATGTTGTTGATAGTGTTGCTGGTGTTGTTGTTGCTGCTGTTGTTGGTGTTGCTGCTGTTGTTGTTGTTGTTGGTGTTGTTGCTGCTGTTGTTGGTGTTGATGTTGGTGATGACTGTGATGATGGTGATGATGATGGTGATGGTGTGGCATTTGTTGCTGCTGTTGCTGTTGTTGTTGTTGCTGTTGGTGTAGTATTTGGTGTTGTTGTAGTTGGTATTGTTGTTGGTGTTGTGGCGAGCTCATATGCTGCTGTTGCTGCTGCTGGTGACTGTGTTGACAGTGACTGTTGTTGTTGTTGTTGTTGCTGTTGTGATGCAGCTGTTGTTGTTGTTGTGAGTGTGTGTTGCCAGCAGCAGCTGTTGCTGCAGCAGCAGGCGAGGCAACACTTTCAGTATTGCTGCTTTCGCTATTTGTCTGTTTTGTGGCTGTTGCTGTGGCTGTGGTTGTTGCTGTTGTGCATGTTGTTGTTGTTGATGTAGTGTGATGGTGGCTGTTGTTGTTGTTGTTGTTGTGTAGTGGATACATATTACAACTATTATTACTTGATTCTTCCTTGATGATGGACAATGCTGGCGGCGTGCTGCGCTCCTCCTTCAAAGGACTGCACGAGGACAGCACAGGACTCGCAACCGACACCACCTGAGGCTCCAGTGACAGATCCTCCGATTCAATTGAGCCTGCAATCAGAGCGAAAAAAAAAGGAATTCTTTAGTCTATGATTGAAAAAGGCTGAAAAACAAAACTCAATCAAAAATTGCTGTCGTCTTTCATTTGTCCCCGTTTTTGCATTACTCCTCTTACTCCTGCTCCTCCCTCCATGACTTTTTTGCCTGCCTGACGATATCAATCACAGTTCCCTTTAAAGGCCTTTGCCTCTGTCTTTGCAACTAAGTGTTATTGGGTCTGTTGCTGCTGCTGCTGCAGCTGGGCGCGCTTTGATTTCGCGGAAATCGAACTACACGGGAGGTCGCATCATCGCTCATCTCTCGGCGTTGCTGCCGCTTGTGGTGGCAACCACAACTCACATGAATCAATAACAATTCACACACACAAACACATACTCGCGACATTCACGATTTGCGCCAGTTGTAATTAAAGGAGTGCAAAATGTGAGCTTGGAGGTGACACAATGACAATGGAGGCTTCAACTGAGCTTATAGTCCAACAAATTTAGAACTCTATATAATTTTTAGTTGTGCCCAAAACCTTCGTGTCACGTGCTGATCACGCGATCATCTCTAAGCCAGCAAAAGTGTCGGCCAGAAGACTAATTACGCGACTACCGCTGTGGCTTTGCCTGCCCAAGCGCTGGACTCTTTTTTCTGTCAACATCATCATCATGAAGATGCAGATAATGATGATGATGATGATCATGGTGGTGGTCGTTAATGCCAGAGCTGCAGTTCGCAGTTGGCTATTGATTGAGTTGCATTGCGCCTAATGTGCTGCGACATCAATCTGGAGTTGGAGAGGGAGAAGGGCGTGAAAGAGAGACAGACAGTGAGTGAGGGAGAGGGGTAGACTTGTTGGTGCCCAGTGCGCTTGAATTCACAGAATTTGCAGTAGCGTCTCTGCGTCATTTATATGTCTAATATATTATTTGAGGCAATAATTAATGTGTGCATTGGAAGCCAATTTTTGTCGGAAACAAAAGAAATTGGTCACAACTTTTGCCCAGTTGCCACTTGCCAGTGGCCACTTGCTGCTTGCCACTTGGCAGTTGCATGTATAACTCATTCGCTTGGATAAGTTATGCCCAGTGCTGGCTGCCAAGTTTAGCGATTAAAAGCTGCTTTATCATTGTCCCAGTCGCATTTGACTCTAGTCTCGGTCCCCAAATGCAAATTGTTTTAATGTATTTCAGTTTAGTTGTTTCTCTCAGTTTTTTTTTGCTTTTCTTTTGGTTTTCTTGCTATTTGTTATTTATTTATTATTTATTTTATTTGCTTTTCTTTATTTCTGCTCGCTTTTTTGTTGCTGAAAATCTTTTTTTGTTTGCTGCGTGGGCTGCGACGCTTGTCAGGCGACTGCGCCAAATTTATGAGTGACATTTTTTGGCGCGACGCGTCCAATTTTTAGATATTTCAGGCTACTAAATGTATCTACATCTACTTAAAGCTGGAGCATATACATATGAGTGGCTATTTTTTTATGCATTTTCAATTGGTCAATACTGTTTGGCATGGGTAAGGGCAAAGTTGAGTCTCTTTTGTTAAGGGAAGTACTGATTTTTATACATTCTTTTTTAGTTAGCAGTGTAAAAGGTTAGAAGAAAGTATCTTATAGATACAAAGATACATGTTTTCTTAGGAAAAGTCGATTTCTAGGCATTGTCAGTTGGTTAAAAAGGTAGAGGATGGAAATAAAGTATCTTATTGATACATTTTAGGAAAAAGTGTCTTATAGATACATTTTACGAAAAGTATCTTATAGATACATTTTAGGAAAAGTATCTTATACATGAATTGTTAGGAAAATCTGAAAGTTTGCTTTACCAAAAGTATAAAAAAGCTATATGATTTCATCCTAAGCTATATCTTTTGCTTCCCTGGACTTTTCTTACATAAATTTTGTCTAGCTGCCCTACTTACTTTCCCACTCTGGAGTTTCTGCATGAAATCTGAGTGCAATTTAGTTAGAAATTTAGTTTTTTATATGCTTCTACTTAGTTTGATCTGCACAAATATGACGCGAGCAATTAAACTCAATTGTTTTTGATACGAGCTCGGTAAAATCTAGTATACTTTATTTGCTTTGCCTTAATTCAATTAGAAATGTGCTGAACAGAAAGCGAGATCATATATGTGAGAGCAATATATATATATGTATACATATATATACCACATATAGTAAGTATTATATCGTTGATATCGTCTGGCTCTGGACCCGACTATGACTCTGAGCTCTTGCTGTATCTCGAGCCGAGTAAATTGCGCTCGAAACATTGACACTGAACGGAAATGTTTAATACATGTGCCGCGACAACACTTTTGTTGTTATTGTTGCTATTATGTATTATTATTATTGTTGTTTCTTGATTAATTAAGTGCTTGTGTTGTTGCAGTCTTAGAATAATGAGTAAGTGTAGAAAGGGAAAGAGAGAATGACTCTCTCCTCTTGCCATGCAATTGAATTTATTTGCAATTAATTACAAGCCTTAAAAAAGAATTTTTTAACAAGTCTATATAGAGATGTATCGCCAAAAGAATGTCAGCAATTTATTAATAATTGAATTTATTAACAAATAACAATAAAATATGTCAAGCTGCCAAGTGACTCTTAACACTGGGCACAAAAAGAAATCAAAAATTGATTTGAATACACAGAAATTGGTACTTGATTTCTTTATGGAATGTTTGTTTTTGATTTTGAACTTGTTTGCTGTGAATCGCGAGTAGAAAACGCAAAACAAATAAACAGAGAAACGCGGAGATAAGGGGAGACATGGAGAGCCGCTTTCGGTTGGCCCGACTGCGGTTGAGGCTGATTTATGTTGCGACTTAAGCCTGACAACGGATTAGTTGCAGTCTTTGGGGCCTGCAACTTGCAACTTGCAACTTGCAACTGCAGCATGTGGCAGCTGCATCCATTAGCAGTGCTCAGATAAAGAAAACCCAAAACCATAAGTTTCCATATATCGCAGCAAGCCGCGAGACATACTCTTACCTTAAGGTTGTACTAACTGAGTTAGGGGGTTTGTCAGGAGAAGATTTGTAGAGTTAAAGAAGAAGTTTGTAACCTTTGTATATAATATAGGACTGTCTGGTCGGTTTGAGCAGTTTTATGGGGTACACAGACCCAGGGTCTAGACTAATCTGTAAACTTTCTAGAGGATTCAATGAAATATTTTGGGAATAAGGTTTAATCAGTAAAACCGTCCCAATTTTAGTGAAATATCTAACCAAAATTTAGATATCTGTGAACCCAACTTTAGTCTATGAACTGCTAAGTATTCCCCCCAAATATAGTCCTCTTAACTTACCGGTTATTGGCGGTGGTTCAACCACTGTCGATGGCCCAAAGAACGAGGGTATATCGCTGGACGTAGTGACCGGCGTGTTGAGGTCACCGGGTAGGGCCTCGATCAGCTGCTTGGACTCGACGGCAACGCCGTGCTCTGTGGCCTGACCTGGACTTTGTTGGCTAGTGTTCAGCAGGCTAAGATGTGAGGCTGAACTGCGTCCGCTGCTAGCGGCTGCGGCGCTGCCCGATATGGGCTGAGCGGCAATGTTACCAGGGCTGCCGCCTTGTGTGGGCGTGGCTGTTTGATTACGTGCACGCAGCACGGAGTTATTGTTATTGATGTGATTGTTGTTGTTGCTGTGATTGTGACTTGCGGCTGCGGCAGCTGTTGTGTAGTGCAACAAGGTCTGACCGCTGCTGGTGGCAGCAACACTGGAGCTGCTGCTGCCGGCGGTGGCGCCACCGCCAAACTGTGCCGTACTCAAATAACTGGCTGCCGACGGACTGCTGCTCTGCGCCGTGCTCGTCTTGAAGAGGCACGTGTCAAAGCTCAGCACATTGAAGTGGGCCGCTGCGGCCGACTCCGTGAGCAGGAATGCGTGATGCGTTGGCGCCACCAGGGTTTCAAGCCCTTCCATGATCATGGCCGCTGATGGAGTTCCAGGGGCTACGCCGCCTAAAATTGGGGAAGAAAAAGATTAAGGTTGGTTATTTAAGGGGTTTTTTTTAGGTAGTTAAAATATGTATTAAACTTTACTTATGTCAATTTTATTATAAAATAGTTTTAGTTTCGTTTATAATGAAATTAACTAGTTTTAACAGAGACTTTAAACATTTTTTTAGATTCCAGAGAGTATATTTAAGAGAGCAATTTAATTAAAAGGATTTTAAATACATTTTTTTATAACACTTACATATAGCTCTTAAAAAGCCAGCTTAGCCAACTTTTTCCATATTATATTTATTTATATAAACTAAAATATATATGTTATTAAGGCAGCTAGCTGTTATAGATATTTAGCAATTAGTGTAACTAGTTTATGGATGAGATGTATAATTTATACGATCGCCAACAAATGGCAACCAACTACTGTTTAGCCATTTAGAGTAATTTGCACAGCTTCAGTTTAATTGAAGGCATAAATTGAGGAGTTTTTTTAAATTGGATTTCTCACCTGCGTTAAGAAACACCGCAGGAGGTGCCCCCTCCTAGGGGGCTAGGGGGCACTGTCTATAAAAGATCGCTGGCATATAATATATATTTTTATTGATTTGCCATGACAGCTGTTCAATTGCATAAGATCTGATCGGTGTCTGCTTGTGTACAAATTTATGAGCCACAAACAATTTAATTTGCCACAAATTGTGGCATCATTTTGGGACTTTCCAAACAGATGTCACACACAGCCCACGAGCTAAGCAATTAAATTAAAATCGATTAAACACTTAAACCAGAGAGTTGAGACAGCGACTTGTGAGAAGTAGAACAAGTCGCTTTCCCACAGCAAACAAACTGATGTGGTACACCACCTTCAACAAGTGGCAGCAAGTCGTCTGTTTTGTGGCAAGTGGGTCATGAGTTTAGAGCTTGGGTCAAGCGTTGACCTTACGCAATGGTCAGCAGCTAAAAGCTGAGAAATGTTTCTTACGCAAGCGCAATTAAAGACCGCTCATATGCCATAAACTTGGCTTATAATTTGGCAAACGGCTTTGATTTGACTTTAGCCAGCATCGCCAGACTTGTGGCAACACTCGTTGTGGTTGTTGTGGTTGCTGTGGCGTCATCTTTGTGGAGTGCGTCTCTTGCGTGGCGCGGTTCGACTTGACCGCGTTGATTTGCATTACAAGTGCACTCGTGTTGACAGGCAGCTATGCGCCAAAATAACTACCGTGCCCCAAGTTGCCGCTTCCCCTCAGCACTCCCCCCACTACTCCCCGCCCGACTGTTTTGGCACTTTTGCTTTTTTATTTACATTTGATTTCACGCATAATTTCCGTGGCAAAGTGCACTTGAGACGAGACGACAAGCAGCGCATTCGACGCAGCATGAAAATTACACACACACACAGGGTACACACAGATACTCAGATACTTTTTGTATCTACAGCAACGCTAGCTACAATGGGCAGCGCGTGCTGTGCTCAAAAAAAGCAAAAAAAAATCAAGAGAGAGAGAGAGAGAGAAAAAAAAACAGTTTTTGTTGCCTTTTGTTGCTTTCATTCATTCATAAAATTATGCGACGCAGTCAATAATTTTACAGTCGATCAAAGATTTGTATCTGAATCGAAAACGAATACGAGTGCCACATGAATCATTCACATTGGAGCACACAGTTTGTGCACAGCTCCACTGAACTGTACTGAACTGAACTGGTCCGGTCTGCTGCCTCTCAATCTGGGCTTGAATCTTGGCCAGCTTCTTCTTCTGCCTCTGCTGCTGCTTCGTCTTCTGTTGCGCTTAATAACTTGGCTAACAATTGACACTCCCTTAAAAAAAGAAACAACAACAGTGGAACAAAATATAAGCGAAGCTGCGAATGTTTACCGTGGTTGTTGTTGTTGCTGTTCGTGCCGCAGACATTTACATTTTAAGTTGGCCTAGTACAGTGGGCACTGGCTAAGGGCAATGGAGTAAAGAAGTTTTACTTAGTTTGTTATATGTATATGTATATCGATTGGAGAATTAATGTTAACTATAACTAGGTGTATACTAGATGTGTGCAGTACAGTGAAGCTCCTTGATATACTACTTCAAACATATAACATTATACTATAACTTTATATATAAAATACATTAAAGTCTCTGCTAAAACTCGACTTTAAATCAAATTTTTAACACTTCTCTTCCCCAGTTCTGTCCCAATTGTTTACTTTAGCGAGTGCGCACTGTATAAAACCCATATAAAGCTATGTGTATAGTAAATCTTGTGTGTCTGTTGCCCGTTTCTTTCACTCTGCATAATTTTGCATAGCATTTTCGTCTAGTTGTCGTAGTTTTTAGCTACAGTTTTAGCCTTAGTCGCCGCTTTAGCCTTAGAGTGAGTCGAGTTTAGATTTTGCCATGAATGAATATTGGCACACACACACACACACACACAGAGTTTTTCGATGAGGAAGAAAGGCAAAAAATAAAAATAAAAAAAAAAGGAAAAAAATAATAAAAATTGTTATGTTGATATTATTTTAATTAAGTTTTGCCAAACCGGTTGTTGTTGCTCGACTGTGTGTGTGCGTGTGTGTGTGTGTGTGGCTGACTGGTTCCGTAGTTTCATTTGGGATTCTGACTCTTACGAGTGTTAACATTTCGATAGATGGGCGCCAATTTGTTTAGACTGGCAAGTGGTCCAAAACGACGAGCTTTGACTTGACCCACAAGACTGTGAATTCACTGCATCTTCAATCACTCTGCTGTTGTTGTTTTTAGCCACTCTAGGTGTGCGTGTGTGTGTGTGTGGAGACCTCATTGAGGATTACGTTGCGACCTTATCGACTTGGCTACTTAGCGGCTCCAAAAATAAATGCAATTTGTTGTTTTTGGCTATTATTTTATGTACAGAGTTTGTTGTTTTATATTATTTTTATTGCTGGCCATTGTTGTTGTTGTTTCATGGTGTGTCTTATGCAATGCCAGAGCGACAGTGGAACTGACAATCAGATTTGCATAAAGACCTTTGAGATTTGATATCGCCGTAGCCCAATAACCTTGAGCACAAACCTCAACAAAATAATTAACAACAACAGCAGTTATAACAACAACAACACCGAAATACACTTATTGTTGTTGCTGTGTATTAAGAGGGAAAAATAAAAGAAATTGGAGAAACGGCTGAAGAGGCGGCGTCATTAGTCAAAATGCAAAAGACGTTGCAAGTAAAAGTATCTGGCAGGCAACATAGACACAAACATGCAACAACTCGCATGCGACACGGCAACAGCCACAGCAACAGCAACAGCATCAACAACAGCTCAGAGAGTCGAGTGTGGCAGTTGAAGCTGCAAAGAGGAGGAGACAAAGACAAAGTCCATCATTCACGCAGCGGGCAGCGAGTTGGACAACTCAGACCAACAGCCAACAAGTTAAGCAGTGCAACAACAACAGCAGCAACAGCAACAACAACAGCAGGCAACTTGCAACATGGAAAATGTATCTTTTGCCGACGCCGTCTTTGCATGCGTAACACTTTGTCACACTTTTCATGCCAACAGCAACAACTATGCCATGTTGCTGTTGTTGCTGCTGTTGTTGCTCTTGTGTTTTCCTCATGAGAACAATTAATGAAAATAAACAGCCGCAGGCACTACAGCAATAACCCAAACTCAACTATACCCTGTACACGCATGCCTTGGGGTAGCATGTTGTTAAAGCCTAAGAGAGCAGAGCACTTGTTGCGGTCTAAACTGGTGACAAAAGTGGCTAGTAAAGCATGGAAATTATGTAAAATAAAATAAATAAATTTAAAATAAAATTAAATCAATCAATTTAAGTTATCTATAAAATAAGCTGTGGTTTAAAAATTCTTAAATAAACTAAATAAATTCTAAAATTAAATTGCTGGAGACTTAGAACAGTTAACAAAACTCTCTTCCCTTTCTTAAAGAAAGTATCCTTAAAGAAATATTTATAAGCAAGAAAATTGATTTTATTGTATTAGATTGGAAATATATTAAAAAAAAATATTAATTTATTTTTTCTTTGATTTATTTATTTGGACTGTTAGCTTTAATCATTTTTTTTTTTCCTTCCCAAATAATTTTATTATCTAATGATAAAATGAAATATATAAAATATTAACTGTTAAAACTATTTTATAAAATTTTGTATGTGTCTAAACCCTATAAAATTGTATACTTATAGTTTTTCCCATTATTCATTTACTTGATAAACACCTAAACTTAATTTTCATTCAGTCTTTATACTTTTACTTAAACTTTACCTACAAGTTGTGCATACCCACACTCCCCAACTGCCTACAGGGCATGCAGTGTGTTAAAAACAACATGCTAAAGTATTTTTATAAATTTAAAAATCATTTTAGTGGGCACTTAGTTGGGCTTCATCTTCTTTTGTTTGCCTTGGCAGGCGCACTACACGCACCATGGACAGTCCCCCCGAGACGCCCCTGACACCCGCGACAACCCCGCCCCCTTTTCCCACTAGAGTCTCCAGTGGCGATCCGGAACCTCGGGCAGATTCAGTGGCCAGCTCCATTGACTGAGTGTGTCAAAGTGCCATTTTGGGCTGGGATGGAGTGTTAAGCGATGAATCTTTTGACGAACCGTCGGTACTTTGTTTTTGATGTCATAATTATTTGGTTAAATACACATAAAAAGCCGCCAAGAGGAAAACAGAGAAAAGCTGCTGATGAATTGAAAACTGGGAAATTGAAAAATTGTTTTTGAGGAGCCATCAGCATCAGCTGGACATGGGAGACTGCGTGTAAATCATTTTGCTAATTGTTTTTCTTTTTATAAACGCTTTGTTGTTGCTGCCTTTCCTTTTAACATGTTTTGCCCGTGGGGTGGGGGTTAGTTTTCCGTCTCCCCCCTCCCCCTCCCTAACTGTCTGCCGCCTAGATGTGCCATTAAATTGTAAACAAAAATTTTGTGCTCGCGATTTTCTCAAATTAAGCGCAAAGTGCAATGACAATAATTTAATTACAAAACTGCAGAGACGGCATATCGTATAAAGCAGCTGATACGGCAATATATATATATAAAAAGATACATAGTTGCTAGGCTGTCAGGTGTGGCATTATATTTATCTCGTAGTTTTAGTTTTTCCACTTTTTTTTTTTTTAGCGGATTTACTCTTTAATAACGTGAAGAGATTTTTATTATGCGTTAAATGAATTTATGCATCATTCGCTTGGATTACATCCTAATAAAAATGCTGCGTTTTCAGGAAGAGTTCTGTTCAGAAATAGTGTGAACTGATGGATGCTGGCAGCACTCAGCTAATCCAAGCTATGGCAATGTTAACAGAAAAATTACTAAAATTATATAATAGCAACAGTGTTTTTAAATGAAATGTGTACAGAAATAAGTTGACACTTTAAATGATTTTATGTATACAAAAATTATTAAAAGTAAGCTAATTTTATTCTTTTAATTTTTTAAAAATTTTTGCAGCCTCAAATTCTATCACTTACACTTAATACAAATGAAATTTCTTAAATAAATTATATAAATTAAGCTTTTTTGAGTTAGTGACACAACAAACGAATTGTTTTGTTTGCATTTCTAATCGATTATTCAGTTTCCGAGAAGCAATCAAAATTGTATTTAAATTTTCAACTTTATGTTGCAGAAACAGATTAGTTCAGTCTTTAAACAGGCGACTTTTATATACTACAAGATTTAAATTTAATTCGTTGACAAGACCAAATTAAATTTGTTATAACATTTTTTTTTTCGTATAGATTTAGGTTTGAAATTTTCCAAAAAATTATTAGCACAAATTAAAAATGTGACAAGCGTTTGT
Source organism: Drosophila dunni (assembly GCA_018152125.1). NCBI lineage: Eukaryota > Metazoa > Arthropoda > Insecta > Diptera > Drosophilidae > Drosophila > Drosophila dunni. Next base: position 15,552,850 of record JAECXC010001917.1, on the reverse strand, counting down.
TTTATGATTTCCGTAGCCACAGCGGCTAAGAAGCTGTGTATATATGTGTATCTGTATCTATAGCAACATAAGTTGTATCTATTCACTGGACACACATATACACAAGTATATATAAATATATATTTAGTTGGTTGGATTTGATTTGCATAACACTAATTAATCACCTGGATCGCAATGGCACGTGCTGAAGAATTCAACAAAGGTAAATTTCCCTTCTTCTTCTTTTCCGCTTTCTTTAGCTTGGCGCAATCCTTGTAGATTGCTTTTCACCCACTTTTCCACACACTGTTTTCAGCAATTTTCTTTTTGTTTTTCTTGCTTTGATTTGTTTTCAAATATTGATCAAAATTCTAAGTTAACATATTTAAATCCACGTTGAAGCGATTTTTCCTTTGTTTTTCACAGTTTACAGCCGCTTTTCATTCATGAAAGCTGCCAAGAGTTGTTTGGCCAGAGAGAGGGGAACACACTGAGAATTTTCACCAAAAATTTTCGCAAGTTTTATCCTTTCACTGTCAATTGGAATTGAATGGAATTTTCACAGATTTTCTTTAAAACTTTTCACCAAATTTTGTTGTTAAATATATTTTGTATGTGTGTGCGTGTGTGTTTTTGTTAGTTGTTTTTCTTGTTAACGCTGATGGTTGAAGTAGATATTTAATGAAACGTTTTTAGCTGCTTTTTCAGATATTTTTCAAACCGTCGCGTTTGCTTGTTCGAATCCAACTGAGGCACGAGATGCGCCCTCTTTCGGTTTTTATGAATGAAACTCAACAACAGCACACACTGAGATCGAGAGAGAGAGCGCGCACACACACGCACACACAGGCATTGCCCCTACTTGGCACGCGCCCCAAAAGCCAGACGAACGGCAACTTCGAAAATCGAAAGCATAGAGAGCGATGGGAAGCGAGAGAGCACGAGAGCGAGAGCGAGCAAGCAAGCAAGCGAGGGGAACTCGCGCGTCACAGTGCTTACACACACTCACACACACACACGCATACACTTGCCAGTCGAACCAATCGCTTGGCTTGTTGCCTCCCTGCGTTGCAGCCATTTTCGCGGCGCACGCGCAGAGCAGCCAATCAACAGTTTGCGAGGCCCGTCGGTGTGCTTGTGTGTGTGTGTTTTGTTGTCTATGGTGAATTGTGGTGAGTTTCGTTTGCTGGGCGCTCTCTTAGCAGACGCGCTCTCTAGCTGCATGAAGGGGCTTTTGGAGTGTAAAAATAAGACAACAGGTACCCCAGTTGCTCGCTCTCTCGCTGCCTCGCTCTCTGCCCCTCGCTGCCTCATACATTGTGTAGTGTTATGATTTCCCAAAATACGTCATCAACATTCATACGCGGCCCATTAACTTTTCAATCTACGTAAACACAGAACGCGGCCAAAAATTTAAACAAATGATTCACTTGACCATTTATGGCTAGTTTTAGCTGGGAGAAAAGTGTGCGAAAATCCGGCGAGAGCAAGAGAGAAATCCAAACGATTTGTTTACATCTTATCTGCTACGTGTGTATGTGTGTACGTGTATGCCTAAATCCATAATAGGGTGGCTGGGTCAAGGAAAACGCTGGCGGAAGTTGTGAGCTTGCCATTTGTTTTCCTTGCACTTGTGGCAGGGTCAGGGAAACCGGAAGCAGAAAAACGGGCGTGTTTGCCATTTCAATGAATGAAAGTGGCCCAAAGGCAGCAGGAATTGGGGTAAGGGAAGAAGATGAGAAGATGGTAAATGTTATAAGAAAGCGTTTAAATTTTTAAAATTATTTAGCTGCATGTCTAATTAAAATTAATTACAGTTCAACACCAAAACAAGCAAAATTTGTATGCAATTCCAATAAATTTTAAGCAACAAAAAATCAAGACATGTTCCCTCCAAATTAATGCCGCATTTATCATTTTAAATCGTTTAGATTTTTGATTTTTCCATTTTCCATTTACCATTTTATTTATGCATTCCGTTCGTTTGCCAGAACTTGTCAAATTTCCATGCCACATAACGTAACGATTTCCACGCCCCTCGCGGTGTGTTTATTGACAGACATTTGCCAAAATTATATACACACATAAACAATAAAAAAGAGTATAAACATATTTCATTTCACACATTGCACATTGCAAACTGTTATGGGGACAGTAAACTTAAACACAAAATTTTTCATGTGCTAAGGACAAGGTTGCGGCTAAAAGAATGAGAGCAGCAAATGCATTCCGCATTGTTGCACAAAACTGAACTAAACTAAACTAAACTGAACTGAACATAAACAAAGTGCCATATAAACAAAAGAAAATGAACAGAAAAGCGATCAGAAAATAGATGATTAAAATGCAGTGGAGGAAAACTGAAAACTAAACTGAAATTTAAATTATTTACGAGCGTGTGAACCGCAAAGTGCAACTGTTACTCTTCCTGTATGTATGTGTGTGTGTGTAGTTAGGGTGACCATGACCGGCGAGCCGGCCGGCAAAGCTGCCCCGCATCATAACATAACCCAGAAACGGAGCGCATCACATCGTATCGAATCGGTTCGGATCGGATCGGAATCGTATTGGAATCGTATCGGAATCGGATCGGAGCACGCCATGAACTATAAATAAATCGCATAGAAAATTGTTTTCCATTTTGCGCGCAGTTTTGACGTCGGCAGAAAGTTTTTCCTAACAGACGGCGCGGAATTACGTGCCGTTATCTGCCAGATACAACAGGCTACAGCTACAGATACAGATACAAGCACAACTACAGCTACATACCAAAAATAGAACTTTGCCTCATTTGTGAAAGTTTTCGGGCCAAAACAAAGCCAAAAACAACGAGGACTATTTATAAAAGAAAACCGTTTCACATGATGTCTACTATTTGTTTATTTGAGTACGAACCTAAGGTGTCAAGGGGGGGCAAAGGTAGCGAGGGGGGCGTAGTGGGTACGTCAGGGGGTAGGGGGCACTGTACTTGCCACCTGCAGACATCAATGCGTCTAGTGAGCATGAAAAACTTGGCCAAAAATATCGCGTCTATTCACACACATTTTATATGACGTCGCCTTCAACTTGACCATAAAAACAGCAGCAAGTGGAGGAGAGAGAGAGAGAGTTAGATATCTGTTGGCCATGATTGCATTCTGGCCATAACAGTTAAACGGAACAACTGAATAATATAAATATAGTAAGTGGCTCATTTTGGCGTTTTATAGCCAGTCGCAGGCTTCTGGGCCCAGCCCCTCTCACGACACCCACTAGAAATCATGGGCGAATTAGCTTAAGGTAGTTAGAGGGAGTGCTCGACTGTGGAATGCGCTGTAGAAAATAATTAAGTAATATATTTGAGCAACAAATGCTTTTGGATTGCTAAAAAAATAATATATTTTTTATAATTTACTAAATGTTTCCGTTTATAACTGCACTCTCCGTCTCATTTAACAGTTTTTCTTAACTTAAGTGTTTAAAGGGTATAAAAAAGCCTTCAATTACTCGGTGTTTCTTGGCTATTAACTGCTTAGCAATTGGCAACTGGGAAACAGCCAAAGATGGACATGAATGAGTTGATCGCAAATTGAATGGAAACTGAGAACTGGAAAACTGTGAGCTGAAAGCTGCACCTTTTCCTCAATTGGCAGCGCACCCAGCACCCAGAGTAATAAACATTCATAAATTTGCCAACATTCATTTATTCATCTTGTTGTTTGTTGTTTGTCGCATTAACAAACTAATTGAAGTTTGCCATGGCAGAGAGTAGAAAACTACAGTATCAGAACAGAAGTGGCAGCACAGCAAGGGACAGGGGATTAGAATCGGTTTTGGTTAAAGGTTAGTAGAAAGAGTTGAAATGGATTTAGAAAGAGACTAAGCTGATAAATGAAAACAATATAAATGCTGATCAAATATATAGGAACAATAAACTAATCTAAAAATTATAGTTCGTTTAAAGTATCTTCACTTTAATTGTCTTGTTTAAAATTTTAAAATTAAAAAGTTCAATTACTTTGTACCTATATATAAATATTATACCCAATTTCATACTGATTTTAAATTATAATATTTTAATTTAAATTTTTGTGACTTTAATTAATTGTTGTAATGCTAAAAATTAAATTATTTTCATATTAAAAACATTACTGACTTTATTTATTTACAACTCATATGCCACATTCTAAAAAAGCTGATGTAAGCTGCTAAAAATATAATTATCAAATCATATGCGAAATCAGAAAGTGCTAATTACTGTCAAATAAATATAAAATAAATACGACTTTAATTATGCGACACTCAATAAATGAATAACGATAATGTTAATTGCAATTACTGATTGCCATAATGTGCGAATCAATATTTGATAATAAATTGCGCGTGTTTCTATTTGGGTGTGCAGCGGTGTACGCGGTTTGTGTGTATGGATTTCTGCCCATATGCCAATTGTATGCGTCGTGTGGGCTTTCTATGTCGTGTTATCGCTAGTCTAGAACTTTGTTGTTGTTGTTGTTGTTGTTGGTGATGCGTGGGTCAGTGGGGAGACGACGTGCGACTCTTGAATGCTGTTGATGAGGCAGAGGCGTTAGATAGTCGCAAGTCGCAACTTGCATGACACATGGCACGCGCCTCGAAATCAACAACAAACAAAAACGAAAAACTTAAAAAACTGAATGGGAGAGAGAGGAAGGGTGTGAGAGGGAGATGGAGCATGAATCAATGCCAAGTTAATAGGTGCTCCCCTCTCTCTCTTACTCGCTAGTTATTGCGACAAGGTCCGCATTGCCATAAATGGTGGCCAGGCCTCAAAGCGGAGATTGAGACGCTAACGTCGACTGCGACGCCGACTGCGGCTGTCTCTGGTTAGGGCCGTGTGTAGGTTGTAATTAAAAGCGTATTGACTGTTTGCTGCCATTGCAGTGGCAGCTATCTCGCTTGCACAATTTCAAATCTATAAGATACATTTACGAGTAGCTGCTGATGTCGCTGCTGCTGTTGCTTTAGCTGCTTTTTATTATTGGTCGAAACTGCCCTCTTGACAATTGTTTTCCTATTCGTTTTGCTAGCCACCATTGGATGACGGCTTTTCCACTTCGCCCTCCTTTCCCCCCTTCGTTGTGTTAAGCGTTTTATTTGCTAGCTGCCAGCTGCGCATTACGCAAGTCAACTTCATTTTCTATAGCTCAAATTGGAGAGGCTATATATGCCTTATAGTCACATAGCCATAAGCAATCTGGCTATAAACCATTGGACCAGTGGGCGTTGTCATTCAGCGAGTTTTCGAGTCGCTCCATTGAGGTGTGAATAAATTTATGAATACATATGGTAGATACCAAGAGATACATAACTACAGATACATATATAATATATACTTCAGTTTGCATCTCTATTTTGATAATACTTAAATTTCATATATTGTAAATCTTCCAACTTCTGCTCTGCATACTTTTCATTTCTCCTGCATTTCTTCTTCGTCTTCTCCTTGGTTTTTGTTGTTGTTTTTATTTTCGTGTTGCTTGTTCAGATATTTTGTGTAAAATTCATAAATATCACATTATATTATTTAATTTATGAGCATCATAATATGCTTTATGAGCTTGGCATGTTGCCGTAAATTGCTCCAGTCAACAGCGAATATATACAAACACACACACATATATACACATATCTGTATAGTATAGTCGAGAAAAAAAACAACTCGAGACACAAATTAAAAATTTAAACATTCAAATTATTGAAAATTTCCATTGGTCGAAATTGGAGCAATCAAAAAGCGAAGAAATTGTTGTTACTTTATCAAAGGTGTGAATTATGTGCTAATCAAATTATTTTTATTAATTTATAGAGTTGAAGAAATTGTTTAACTTAAATTAATACAAACTAATTAAGTAAACAGCTGAATTAAGATATAAAATTTTGATTTATTGGGAAATTCGTGAATTTTAATACCGAATTATTGACATTTCTTTACAATAAATTATGTCGTCCAACACATTAAATTCTGTTAATAGTTGTTCACCATTATTGCTGGTATTATGTCAAATTTAGTAGCAATTTGGCTTACCCAGCTTCAAAGGCAAACAGTAAATTAAATTTAACGCAAAGAAAAGAACAAAAAAATGTATATAAATAAAGTTAAATATAATAAAAATGAATATGCATGCAATTATTTTAGCGTGACATTAATAAACACAAACAACATACACATCATAAAAAAAAGGCCAATAAAAATTTCATTTTAATATTTGGAATACACATATATTTTTAAGCACTTAGCCGAAGGCCTTTTATAACTGTTAAAAGTCTTTTCAAATTGATATTAAAAAAAATAAACTTTTTCTTAATTCGACTCGAGAAATCATGTCATATATCGGCTAAAAGCCAAGCCAGCATATGGGCTATGCTTAATCCGTTTTATAGCTCTAGTCCATAACTGGACTGGACTCAAATCTGATTAGTTTTTCTCTAAAATTTAATTACTTTTTTTTTATAAATATATTTTTAATGAGTTCGGGTTTCGAAAGTTGAGCCAATCACCTCCCACAATCGTGTGTGGAGTGTAGTAGTCTGTTGTTGACTGCCTGTCTAATTGTTTGGCGAGTGTATAGAAAATAAATAATTATATTTATGAATATGCCAAATTGGGCATAAGCAGCTAGACGATAAACGCGGTGAAAGTGGGTCAACAAATTACTCTAAAAATGGCATGAATCTCTAAATTGACAAGTGTTTTTTTCACTTTATTTTTGTATAGTTTTTATTCAGTCTGTCGGTGAGTGTGTACAAAAGCGAATAATTGTATTTGTGTGTAGTTCTGAGGTCGTGGCAATCTTCTAAATATAAAACGCGTGCCTCACAATACTAAATTTAAACAAAAAACAGACAGAGTTCATAGTTTGCCGACTTTGAAATGCTTTAAAAATGTTTAGAAATTTTTAATAAATTTATAAAACTTAAGAAAGCTTTAGGCTTTCATTTTAAAAAAATGTATAAAACTTAAGAAAGTTTTAGGCTTTCATTTTACTATAAAAAAAAAACTGTTTAAATAGTTATAAAATATTTTTTTAAAGACATGTTTTAGTCATAAAAACTGTTTAAATATTTTAATAATTAAAAATTCAACAAGTTTTGTTAGTTGTGATATTTTAATTAAAGTTATAAAAATTCTAGCTTTGTCTATACTTTACTAGAAAATGTGGAAAATTCCACATGCTCTACCACAAAACAGTACAACAATTTGATGAACATATTTAGACGAAAACATTCATTATAATAATTATTATTATTCTGTTTTTCTGCCGTACGTACTACGTAAATAAGTAGCAGCTGGCTGGGTGTGAACAAAGGGAAAATGAAAAATAGAAAATTCAAAGACAGAATACAACAATTTTCACTCGGCTAATCAGCTGTTCAATTCGGTAGTGAGAACGTGTGCCGTTATAGAACCTGGCTAGTATCTGATGGCGGCATCATGCCTAAATTGGAATTACTTAGTATCGCCATCCCACTCTCTATGCCTCTCTTTCTATCACTCGCGCTCTCTCTGGTGTTTTTTTGTGTAAACAATTGACTTGTTTGGAATTGTAGCTGGGAAATGTTTACATTTTCCGTTGATGACGTGAAAAGCGCCGCGTGCAAATAGCAAAATAATTACAAATAGAATTTTGCACGTCAAGTTCATAAATTCTGAAGGTGTGTGCGGGAGAGTGTGTGTGTGTGCGGGTATATGGGTGAAGGGTGAGCATTTGCTTAATCAGCTCGTCTCGCTTTAGATGCTCACGTAGTTGGACGGGAATAGACTAGAGTCTGATTGTGCGCTCTATTTATAGTGTTTTATTTGTGTTCTATTTGGGCAACCGCTTTGCCTCCTCGGTCAAGGTAATTTCAGGCACTTTTCTTCCACCTCATGACGTGCAAAACATTGCTATGTACCCCTTTCCCTACACCACCCCTACTCCCCCTCTTTGAGATGGCCAAAATAAACAGATGATTCGACGGGATTTGCATTTGTGCACGAGCGATTGTGACAGAATTTTTAGCGGCTAAATGCAGCCCCAAAAAGATTTCAGATTTGAGATTTTCTCTGTGCTCTCTCTCGAATGCCTTGAATTCCATTTTAATGACTTTATTTACGAGCCGCACACAGATATGTCTAGATATTTATATGACAACGACGGCCACAAAAAGTTAATCCCTCTAAATGCCGTTTATAGTTTATAGCACACAATTTTCACAGAGTGTCTGTGTGAGTGTGTGCGAGTGTGTGGAAAACAGTTTATTCATTTGGATACCCTTTGGCGGGGGGAGTATCATAACTTTGTCATTAGAGCACAAGGAGTTTTAAGTGCTGCAAATATTTCAAAGATACTTTTTGCTAGCTAAGGAATTGACTTAAGTACAACAGGTCAGAAAATGTATCTAAAGTTTAGCCTACTTCAACTGCTAGTTTGACATGATTAATTGCGATGATTAGCAACTTTTTGTATGATGATTCAAGCTACCAAGATGCATTAGATTTTTGGCATATCATTGCTGATTATTAGATACATGCCCAAAAGCATTGCAAGTGTGCAGAAACATGGCAAAAATATGTTTATCGCTTATCAAAGTGTCGCGAATCACGTCACAGGTTCAGACACAGATACAGATACGGATACATTTACATTTGCAGATAGAAAAATCAGTTGAAGATAAAGATATCGATAAGCGTCGATAGCGTCACAGTGCTCACCATTACCTAATATACTTACTTATAAAAAACGAGATACTTTTGTATCTATGTATGTCAGATGTCTAAATTTAGTCAGTCTTGCCATATATATGTACATTTCTTCTTTATATATATGTATCTGTTTGATTAGGGGGTGGTGGGAGAGGGGTTGGGGGGGAGGTAGGTGTCTCGGCCTGTTGCTATTCTGGCTAATGAGTGCTTTGAACAGCATTTGAAACATTTTGAGGTAGCGGAATCTATAAGATCCATGACACACTTCCGCTGCGCCAAGTAACATCATTAATTTTCCTCTTCCATATGGCTGGCTAATGCTTTTCTCATTTGACACAAACACACACACACACACACACTCAAGCACAATGGGCCAGTTTCAGCTACAGATACAGATACAGCGACAGATTCAGATTCAGAAACAAAACAAATTTTGTCGTGTTTGCGCCGCGTTGTTGCCATTAATTTTTGGTATTCCAATTCAAAGTATCTAGAGTCTTGATATAGCTTGTAATTTTTATGTTCGCAGCGTTGTTCAACAGCCCCCAAAAACAGATAACCCCCGCCTCCAAATACCCTTTCCTTGGGGCATAACAAAAGTGTCATCAAGTGGGCAAGAACTTTAGATTTGGAAATGAATTTTGTCTAGTCTAAAACTTGTTAAAATATTAACTAAAAGTTTAGTTGAAAGAGATCTACTTTTTAGAGCATTTAGCATTCGTTGAGCTGCATATATTTAAGCCCATTTTATTTGATTTTGTATCTGCATCCATTTCTCCTGATTCTGAAGTGTGTCACGTACGCATCTGATTTCCGATTTTGTTGTTTCTTTTTATTGATTGAGTGTCCCATTTAGTGCCGATATTTTTAGTTCCAACTAACTGAATGCTCATTGAAAAACTCGTGACGTACTCCCCTTCCCATATAAAAAAAAACCAAGGAAAATTGCAAACGAAACATCTTAAATAAGTATTCTAATTTTAGCCGCTCTCTGCTCCAGTCTCAGCTGACGAACTATAGTTAGAACTTGTTTATTTGTTTTTCCTTTTAGCCCACAATGATGTGGGAGTGTGTATTAATCTCTAGAAATCGCTACTACGTCATTGTTTTCTTTTGCCCCTCGTACACTACTCCCTTCCCGCCACTTTGTAGCCCATTGCTGTTGTTTTGGCAATTTTCGGCTGAACTTGGCGTCAGGCGGTTAAATATTTTGTGGAAAAGCATTTTGTTTATAATCAACAGCTAATATTCGTTACGTGAAACATTATAAATAGACGGACACGGTTTAAATTTAGACAGCCGGCCAGTGAGAGTATATAAAATTGGGCATAGCTACAAAGTATCTTAATATTTTTTTTTGCCGAGTATCTATAAGATACGTGACGTTGTTAAGCCAAACAAATTGAGCAAGCAAAAATGTTGTTTTCAATTCTTTTGCATAGTTTTTTATTTACGCTAAAATAAATAGACTAGAATTTTGTAGCATAGACTTTTTTCGACTCGGTATTACCAATGCTTCAACGACTGGCTAATACAAATTCTTGAGCTTATTTTTTTATTTTGTAATTTTTCATGACAAAGTCGCTGGCTGACAGAAAAGTCAGTCCAGGCAACTTTGGGGCGACACATAAATCCCTTCAAATGCCACGACATGTAAATATTTTCAGCAGACGACGACGCGACAATCACAATCACAACAGCAACAACAACAACAACAAAAATAATAATAACAAGAGCAGCAGATAAAGAAGAAGCAGAAGATGTGGAAAAGTGCAATGCTTATAAAATATAATTTCATACTATATGAAAAATGCAAAGTGACAACATAATTCGCCAGTTTATCATAATCAAAATACGCCTACATGCTTTGCTGGATGCATAATGAAAGCGACAGGCGAACACTTTACAGCCACACTCCAACAACAACAACAACAGCAACTACAACTACAACTACAACTACAACAACTTTAACAACAACAACTAAGAACAATGACACAGACGAGTGTCAGGCCAAGTGGCAAAAATAACTTCAAATAGTTTTGGTCTTTCAGTTTTTTGTTTTTCTTCTTTTTTGTACTTTTACTTTTCTCACTTTTCATTCTTGATTATTTTCTTTTCTGGCAAAAACATGAAATTTGTTTTTTGGACCTGCCACAAACTGCATTTCACTCGGAATTTGCCCATTCCAGAAATTTTTTGTTTTTTCGTGCTCATCACACGGCAAATAAATGCTGAACACGCAGCAAAACACTTTTATAATGCCCACAAATTAATCAAGTTAAATGCACACATAATCTAAACTGAAAACTACAACTAAGACATCTTAAGAGTTTTACAAGCTGACAAACTAGAAGTGAAGTTAGAACAAGAAAATTCAGTTTCCTGCTTAATTTTAAAAGGATTTTAAAAGGATTGATTGTGTTTGATTTAGGAAGAAAAACGCATTTATTATAAACTAAACTTATTAGGCTTAAAGTTTATTTTTTAAAAATCAATTTAACTTCGTTTTGTAGTAGAGTTTTTAAGTTAATAAAATATTCATTATATATTACAATTTTATATTTACTTTATACCATATTTAAGTTTTTGTATCTTAAAGTTCCATTAATAAATTTGTCTCTAGCCCATTATACATGTTTGTGTATAGTTTATGAAAGACTCATTGATAGATGGCCATAAAACAATTGTTATAACACTCATTAAACAGCTTAAGGTCTTAAAAATATTATAAAAATTTAATGCGTTATAAAACTGAACAAGTTTTGGCAGAAGAGTTGACTGTGAAAACGCTTTGGAGTGAAATCTCAGCACATTTGCATGGCGAAATTAGTTAAAAATAGTCGAAGACGTGTTGTCGTTGTTGTTGTTGTTACCCGCATACGATGATTAAGCGAGCCATGAATTTATTAACTTGTTTTTTGTGACGGGCCAGAAGTGTTACCATTTTTGGAGCTGGAACCCAGCGAAACCGCAATTAAGCACAAATCACACAGTTTGCCCAAACTTGGCCAAGACTCAAGAACAACAACACCAACAATCAAGGGAGAAACAACAAAAGTCAATGATGATGTGCCCGAAATTTGTGGTGCCTACTTTTGACCAAATTTGGCTGCAAGTTTATCGCTTGAATTTTGGGGTTTTGTGAATTGTATTGTATAATAATATAATACTTGTATAGCTGGTGCCCAAAGCTTTTTGTCTCTTGACCCGTTTTCTTTCGTACACATATAATTATATATGTATATTTATCTCATCTTTAAGCCACACGAACATTCGTTCGCGTCTGTTGCCAAAGCAAATAAAACGCTTTGATTTTTATGAATTTAAGCACTTGACATTTTCGTTAAAAACTCAGTCATAATCATGACATGGGATTAACTTTCAGTGCGAATCAGGTTGTTATTTGAGATCTACAATAAACAGTTGTTAAGTGTCGCATTTGAGCAGTTCATTTCTATATATGGGTTATTTGACTTTTCAAATGTGAAATGCAAACAATCAATAATAATTTTATTGTCTACAGCTACAGTTGAACGTCTCTAAGGAGAGTAAAGTAAAATTGTATATTTTAAACTCCTTTTCCTATTTGCTGACATTAAAATAGATTCATTGTTATATTCTTGGAAAACCCTTGCTATTAAAAAGCTCTTTGTGTAGCGCTTCCTTTGCATGATTGTCCCATGTGACTATTGTGGGTTTATTTTTAGTTGGGTTAGGTTTGACTTGGTCCCTGTTGTGCTATTGTGACGCCGGTATTACGACTATTTTTAGTTACTTAGTGCAAATAATAAACTGCACGAACTGATGAAAATTTATGGGTCGCAACATTTTCATGGCTTTCACTGCGTCAGCGGCGGCGACGTCGACGTCGACGACGGCGGAAAAAAACAATAATGGCAACAAGAAAATAATATAGAAACTTTCCACCTGTTGTCAGAGTCAAGGCCACGTCTGCTTTCGTCACAACTCGCTGTGGCTACACACACACCCATAGCTGCTTGGGGTGGCAACGCAGGCGCGCTGCTAAGTATGCTATACTTTTTGTATTCATTCATAAAAATGACCGGGAAATTTTACGCAAGCAAACAATTTATGGGTTGGGGTAGCTCTATGGGCGCTACGAACCCAGAAACCGGCAATTTTTAGCTCCATCGATTTTTGCACAATGCAACAGCAAAGAGAGAGAGCGAGAACGAGAGAGCAGGAACGAGAGAGAGACGGCAAGCACTGAGGGGCAGTAAAAGAGAACGTTTTGCTCTCTGTTTGCTACTGTAGTTGCTCTCAGCGGCGCTTCTCCTTGACTTTGACTTGCCAGGAACTCTGAGTATGAGTATGTGTGTGTAAGTGTGCGTGTGCAGAATGGAGGCGATTGTAGCTGGTTCCAACTTTAGAAACCGGTGCACATTTATCATCTCGGCAGTCAGTCAAGCAGGCAACCAACCCGATTTGTTCAGGTCTCGCCACGAAGGCGTTCAAAATTAAAAGTCGCTCAACTGCAACAACAACAACATTAAGGCGATTGCATTGCGCAAATGCGAATTGATATTAAAATGAAAAGTTTGCCAAGTAATAAACTGATAAAGAGGCGACGTCTGCGCCGTCTGACGGCGACATATCGCAAAAAGGTAACTTATTAAACAACATGGCGCTGAATGCTTAAAATGCCCATTAACTGGTTGGGCATGTCACTCGAGTAGTTGAGCTTGGCAATAAGGTTTTTAAAGAAGAACTTTTTATAAGCAATACGGTGCTTAACGAAGAACTTTTTAAGTGTTTAAATAATTTCTAATCATTTTTATAATATTAATATAATGATTTTATATTTTTTTGCAATACTTTCCAGTTAGTGACTTAATTATTAAAATTTAAATTTAAATTTTAGTGACAATTTAATATATCTTTTTTTTAATTTAATTTTAATCTAACTTTTAAGTTATTTTAATTTTATTTTTTTACAATAATTAAATAAATAAATATATTTTTAAATACTATTTTAAACATTAAATTGGACTTATCAGATGATACAAAACTACAGAATTTATTATTTTTAAGTTATATAAAAATTAAAGTGTCTAAAATAAATTGTAAGGTCAGGAAAAACTGGAAAAATAATTTTAAAATAGAATGTATAAAGCATATAAATTAACAAAAAAATATATACAAATTAGTGTACCACTTTAAGCACACATTTTGAACTAAAATGATAAAAAAAAAATTAAACAAATTTAAATTATATGTATTGATACTAGTGTGTAAATAAAGTGCAAATAAACTTCGGCTTCAGACCAACTCAAATCAATACCAAAGAAAATACACGCACAAATGCTGTGATCCAGTTGGTTGTTGTTGTTGGCACTGTAACTGCTGTTGTTGTTGCTGTTGTTGTCGCATTGTGGCTGCCTCGTTGCTGCAGATAAATGTAAATTATTATGTCGTAAATTTGTTGACTGCCATGTTGGCCAGGCTCTTCTGACAAGGGGCAACAACAATGCGCCAGCCGTCGATTTGCACCACATAAAAATGAAAAGTCACAAAACAAAACAACAACAGCAACAACAACCCAAGCTGGCTAATAAAATGGCTTGATTGAGTCTGTGGCCCAAAAAAATAAATAAAAAAGTTATATAAAAATATATAAAATAAGTAGAAGAAAAAAAGATAGAACTAAGCTTGGGCGAACCGGATGCGATAGGCGAGCAGCAGCGAGCAACGTGCAACGCGTTGCATGCAACATGTTGTTGATTTATTTGAGCCGGCACACGACCACGTCCAAAACGATGGGCGACAAATGTGACACGCAGCAAAAGTGCAAGTAACTAGATGGGCACTGGTATAAAGGGGGCAGCCAGGGTGCGTGGCAATGCTACGTGGGGTGCAGAATAAGCTAACGAGGCGTCGCAACGTGCTTGTGGCGCGTGCCAAACACACACACACACACACACACACACGCACACACGCCCATGGCTGACAAGAATTTTAGCGAGACGAGAAAGGTTTCGAGCCGCCCTTGAACTTCTGGCCAAAACAGCTGACCGACATTTTGGCGCATTGCAGGTGGGTGGACACACTGTCTGGGCTGCCAGTGTGTGTGTGTGTGTGTGGGCAAGGCAGCAGCGGAAAAAAAACAAACAAACCGCAAACATAACAAACAACCCCCGCAAAAAAAACAAAAGCAAAAAAAAAAACAAAATTTGCGAGCAGACGCGACGACGACGACGACGCGACGTCACAACGTCCCCAACACTTGTCGATGCCAGAATTCTACGCCAGTGAACGTGGAGGAGGAGTGGGTGGCACGAGCAGGGGGCGTTGCCGGTCGCGTGCCGCTTTGTCCTACACACACACACGGATCGGGAGAGCGAGAGACCGATACAGTGGGGTCACTCAACTGAATACGCTCCAAAAACAGTGCGAGAGATCGCGAGATCTCTGTTTGAACTGGAGGCGTCCATTTAGCGCTTGCCACGCGAATCGCTTGCCAAATTGGTTAGCCAAGTGGGTTGCACAGTTAGTGGCGATCACACTTGTCTCTCAGCCAGTCTAGTCGGCTGTGTAGTTGGTGGGTGTGGGAACCGCACTCTCTCGCACTTGAAATGCATACGAAAATTAAGCAAATTGCACATAAATTTTACCAACACACACACACGCACACCCAGACCAACGCCCACCTTAATAAAACGTACCAAAAAACTATATAGTACCGATCCGCCGTCGATCGCCTTTAATTTAATTAGTTGCGCGTGCAACAAGACACACTCACACACACACTCGCACACACATGTCTAGCGAGATCTTCAGGTTGCATGCCTCAGTGGTTAACTGTGGTGCGTCCTCTTGTTATTTATGCCTCGAATTCTTTATGGCTTCCCATATAAATTCTCATTCAGCTTGTCATCATTTTCGGTTGCATTTCTCCTGCTCTCGTTCGCGTTCTCGCTTTGCATTTCGAGCGCGTCGAGGCCATAACTTATGCATCTCACTGTATATTATATGTAGTACTATTTTATAGTGTATTTTTGTCTGCTCGTGCACCTTTAGCACAGCATTATGTGAACATCATTTCTTATGCTACAAAGTTTCTTAATACATTTAATAATTTATAAATATAATTTTGCTAAACTTTGCCAACGAAGGTTAAACAAATTTTATGGGTATTTTAAATGGCATTTTTAAAGGCATTTACCGGATATGCTTAGAATTTCTGGGTTAGAAAATATTTGAAGAATAAGTATGAAGTACATTTTAAATTGTTCGTCTATTTAAAATCATTTAAAAATTATATAAAATTCATAATGGTCTAAGTACATTATAGGCGGCAGTCTTTGTATGTATTACATATTTTATATATTTTTAGATGTAGAAACTTACAAAAATATAGATTGAACTAACTAATATATATACAGTGAAAGATCTTCTCGCGGACAGCTTCCTCTCGCGGACAGCTCCCTTAGCTCTTTATATTCACGCTGAATGAATTTCTAATCGTGGCTCATCTGTTGACCAAATTTCATCCATATCGGACTACTATATCATATAGCTACCATTGGAATAATCGGTTGAAATGTTTAGTATGAACATTTTCGGACATCTGCCTTAAGAGGACAAAAATACAGGAACCGGCCAATGGAGCTTTCACTGTATAAGCCTTCAGGAATATTCTCAATTGTGATATGTAAAATAAATAAACAATTAACAACAAACTTTAGTTTAAAGAAAATTATGAAATCGCACAACAAATTAATCAAATCAAACAACAACTAATCAACTTTAGCAGTAAATCCGTTTTTATTAGATTAAAAACTGATTATTAAGCACAGATTAAAACTTATTTGTCAGTGTCTTAGATATGATTAATCTGCTATCTATTAATGAGCCAGATAGCCTTGTGAGATTGCAGATAGATTTCGTCGCCTTAGCTGAGTTCGCATAAGTGTTAAATAGAATTTCCCTTTGATTTAATGATTGATGGCTTACATTTCAGGCTAGACAGGAAATTGAATTTCAAATTAGTAATTCAAGCAGCCAAGCAGCACTTGACCTGGTCACAAAGCTACTAACTTGGCTGTAACTGACTGTTGTTTTTTTTATTTTTTTTCCTCGCTTTTTTTGTTGCTGCTGTAATGGACGCCCACCCGGCGTATGCGTGTTTTCTGTAATAATTTATTATCACATTCACGGCAGCAATTAATATGAAAAGTAAATGGATAAATAAGAAACAAGGGAAACAAGAGAAACAACAACAACAAATGACAAATTTAAATGAATGAATCGAGAAAAAGGCAAAGCAAACTGACAAGAAATCATCAATGAAAACAGTCAGCTTCTACTTAGCCACAATGTATCTGTGTAGCTATGTATCTTTATATCTATGTGTTGTGGCTGTGTTGGCGTCGCTAAAGGCAATCGGCAGCTTTGACTAGCAAAGCGTTTGGCAATGCAGAAATCGAATTAGCCGCAACATGGCGCACGACACAGTCGCGTATCTTACAGATACTTGGCGTGTGGGCTGCGGTCAGTGCGTAGGTTGTTGTGCCAGCAAACCAAGAGCACCCTGTATCTTTATCTGCGCGCCAGCAGCAGCAGCAGCAGCGGCAGCAACAGCGGCAGCATAATAAAATTCAACAATTTATTGCAGTTGCTGCTTTAATTTGTTGTTGCTCTCAATGTTGTTGTTGCTGTTGTTTTTGTCGCTTTGCCATTTGGCCAGCAACAGCAAACAGCAACAAAATTTTCATTCACAAAACGGCGGCTGTTGTATGCAAATTGACCGCTGGCTTTCAACTCTGTTTTGCAGTCGACTGCGCAGTCAGACGCCGACTGCGACTGCGACTGCGACACACTTGGCAAGCGATGTTTAGTGATTGCAACAGCGACAACAACTGAGACGCCGACATCAATGAATGGAACTGTGGAACTGTTTTGGGCCCTGGCTCAGGGCATGTCCATCGCCTGGGCCTACGTGTCGGCTACGTATTGGCATAAATTAATATTAAAATGCACCCTACACTGCGGGCATATTAACTAGCAGCTGAAAGCGACTTAAAGACTTTATAGAGTGGCCAGTGGGAGTAAAGCCTTAGGCGAGATTTAGCTATATAATAAAGCTATTAAAGCAGACTTAGCTTAAGTTTGCTAGTTAAAGAAAGGCATTTTATATATTCAATAGAATATACAGTTTTAAAATTTCATTAAGCTTACTGAAAAGTAAAATCTTTAGCTTTAAAATGGCTATTTTATTTCTTAGTTTTAAATAATATTTTCCACTTATTTCAGAGCACAAAAACTAGCTCTTAAATGGCTATTTTATTTGTTACTTGTTATAATATTTTCAACTTATTTAAGAGCATTAAACTTTCGACTTTTTGTTGAACACTTTTTGTTGAGTTTTTCAATTTGAATTTGCATTCGCATTTATTTATTTAAAGCATTAAACAAAGACACAGACACAAGTTGTTGTTGCTGCTGTTGCTGGCGACATGCAACAAATGTTAGACATTCAATTTGTTGTTGACACTTCATTAGCAAAACAAGAAAGTGGGTTAAATGTTGCTAAAATTAAGCGATGCACAAAACAAAATCAGAGAACGACAAGCCAAAGATGCAGCTAAAAATTTGAAGTTAACTCAAATCAACTGGGAAACTGTCGAGTTGTTGGCGGAACCCGCGGCTTAACCTAATAAAATCAATGGGTTACGATTTGGTGTTTGGTTACGGGGTTTTTTGTTTAGCCAAGTTAAGTTTTATGAATGAAATAGTAAAAATGAAACAACTGAAAACTGCGCCCACGTCGTGCGCCACATGATGAAATCATGAATGAATGAGTGAGTGAGTGAGTGAGTGAGTGAATGAAGGAATGGCTGGCTGACTGAGTGGTGCCCAAGCCCAGGTGCCAAAAGGGCACGAGACTTGGTACATGAAACGTGGGCAGCAAATGCAAATTGATGGCCATGGCTAAGACCAAGATGCTCATCGTTTTCCATCGTCTCCATTAGCCACGCACACCGGAACCGCATTAGCATGATCATCATCAGTTGATGGCCCAAGACCGGAAAGTGCCAAAGTCCGATTCCAGCTGAATGCTAACAAATTAACTGTCAAATGCTTCGACATCATTTGATGCATTCAATGAAAACATTTCCAAATCTCTGCATCTTCTTCTTTTTGTGTTTCTTTCTTCGCTTTTATAAATGAAATTTATATCTTTTCCGATTTCCCTTCCGCACCGCTTTTGTTCGCTGGGGCGAAAGCTTTAGATCAACCAACAATTTTCTTCTATAGCTTAGTTGGTAGTATCATATTTCAAAGATTGTCAACGGCTGTCATTGTTCCACATACAAAGTGTTCTAATATTTTTCAGCTCGTTAAAGTTTTGTTCACGTTGGAACAGCGGGGCCCTTAAGACTTGCATATTATTTCCGTTTTATAACTGATAAGTTCAGAGAACACTGAAGTGCATTCATCTGAACCCATAAAAACCGCCGAACATTCTGTGGATTGAGTTTCTTAAGTTATTGTTAGAAGTAACGTGTATAATCATGATCGCTCTTGATCACAGCTTAATTTATTGCAGCCAACTTAATAACCTTTGAGTCGAAATTCCTCGAATTATCCAACAAATTGAGCTGTTTTGCAGCTATATAATCATAAAGGTATCAATTTAATTATGGAATGCTTCACCCGCTGAAAACAAAGTTCAAACCAACTCGGGTTCAGCTCGACAATAATAGTTTTGAGAATTGTGCTTTCAAGGCGTTGAGGCAAAAGACAAAATTCTCACACACAGCTGGCGGGTATTACAACTTTATGGCTAGTAAAGCGGTAACAACAGCCATTATAACAACAGCAACAACATCGAACTTAACCACTGAACCACTAACCACAATCATGGCCAGGCTGACGTCATACATGTGCATAAAAAAGCAACGACGATGACATAAATTGCATTTGAATATTGGCCAACAGCAGTAAGCCATAACTGACTCTCTGGCAATGTTTTTCCAGCCACTTGCCTGTCACGACGTTGACGCTGGCAGCGGCTGCGGCAGCGGAGTGGGCGGCGGTGTTGTTGATCGATTTTTGGCATGAAAAGCGACAAAATTGCAGTTGAGCTGCGCATGCGCCTGCGCTCTCCCGCAAGCCCCGAAAAAGATCAAAATAAATATCGAAAAATATCCAAAATGCTTAATGAATGGGGCGCAGCACCAACAACAACAGCAACATCCGCTGTCGACGTCGACTGCAGCGTCAGCGTCAGCGTTCAATGTTTGTTGTTGAGCGTGGGCAGCTTCATTCATAACGAACCGTTTTAGCGGCTGAATGAATTGCAGTTTTGCAGTTTGGGCCAAATAACGGCACAATACGCGGCAGAGGAGCAACAACAACAAGAGAAGGAGCAGAAGCTGCAGGAGCAGCCAAGCGCTGATTGGAGAGAGGCCCAAAAACCACAGCACCACCACAACCACAACTGCAATCACAATCACAGCCAAAACCCAAACTTGCTGGCGATTTACATAAATCAGCTGCAAATTTGTTCCACTGTTCAAATGCAATGTCGCCGTTGTGGTGCGAGCGAGAGGTTCGAGGAAGTCACAGCAGCTTCCAGCAGCAAAGCAGCGAGCGACAAGCGACAAGCCAAAAGAGCAGCGGGTGACAACTTGAAGAGTGGAACGAGGAGAGTGAGAGAGAGAGAGAGGTGAGCAAGGGGCAGGGAGTGGCGACGAAGACGAAGCGATTCGTGTAGCCAAAGTCAACGCGTGTCGGCTTAGAAAATAACAACAACAAAAAAAGCACCGAGTTGTAGCAACTGGCGCAGTTTTATATATATTTTTTGGGCCTATGGGACTGACTGAGTTGGTAATACACTAACTGAAAGAGTGTTTTGGCTTCAACGTGGTGTAAAAAAGTAATGAAATTAAATTATAACTAAAGCTTACAATTATGAATATTAGTTGGAATTTGTAAAGTAAATAAAGTAAAGAAATTAATATTAAATGAGAAATTAATCTGTACATTAAAAAATATATATATTTTTTAATAGGGAATTTTTTAACTCTAAAATGAAAATTAATTAAAGTTTAAACGAAAAATTAAAATTCAGACTTTTAAATGTGCTGTCAATAATTTATAAGAAAGTAGTCAATAAACTTTTAAAGGATCTACAAATATATACCTCTTCTATCTACTTTTAAAACAGACTTTAAACTGGAGAATTCCAGAAAAATTCTTTCTGTTTTAGTGGCTTCTATTTCTAAGTGAATTAAATAACATTTGATACTCTAAAGAGTATTTAAAAGTCGCCTTTTGACTCAACTTCTAGTTCTTGTTATTTATTTTATATTAGTTTCTTTTTTTTTTTTGGGGGCTGTTGCCAAAGTAAGTAGCTTTGTGTACAGTTTTGTTGGCTTTCTTGGCTGCTGTCGTCGTCGTCTTAGTCTCTCACTGAAAGTTGGACTCGGTTTTGGAGTCGTGGTCTCAGTTTAAGTTGAAGTCGTTGTGATTTGATGGCCTGATTGCATTTGTGTTTTTACACACGTGTGTGTCAGTGTGTGTGTGAGTGTGTTTGAGAGGATGTGCATTACAAGCAGGAGGTGCGGGCCACAAACGCTTTTATTAATGGACTTAAGACTATAATAGTTTAGCAACGATTGCGTAATAAATGATCTTTGATTTCGCATAAAACATACGAGGACAATAAATGAAAATTTCTTTTTTTATAATACCTAAATCAACACAGAGAAAAGTTTGAGTTGAGATTTTACTTATCAAAAAGGCTTAAGGAAGTGGGTAGGTAGTCATGGATTAAAGTATGAATGTAAGAAAGCAGTGAAAAGTAGCTACCAACTTTTAACCTGTCTCAAGTATCGATAAAACCGTTAAGTTCTTACTATCGACTAGCAAAAATACTAGCTGTACGTATGAGTAAACAATAGATCATAGAAATGTTCAACTAGAACAAACACTTATCCCATTAGCAAGACTAATTAGCATGCCGTCTACTTACTCACTCACAAATCGTCGCATCTTTCAAAATTGACAGCGGAAAATGCTAGAAGACAGCCTTTTGGCTTTGTGTTAACGATATGATGAACTAGATGAAAAAATGAGGAAAAATAAATGAATAAACTTGGCAAACAGTCGCGTCTGCTGCCTCCAAAAACTCACGCCGATCATCAGGGGATGGTGGGATAAAGGGGCGTATACGTGCATAAATCTTGGAACAAATACAACGCTCCAAATACACTTGAAATTGTAAATCAGATGGTGCAAGATGAGTTTTCTTTTGGGAGGCGGTGAGGGGAGGAGTGGCAGGGGGACTTTTGGCCGTTCCGTGTGAGCCAAATCGCTTCGAACCATGGCGATCTGTGGCTCGCATGAGCTCATTAGAAAATATGCGCGTAATTTGTGAGACATTTTGTGAGAGAGAAGCATGTGGCTATTTTTGAATTGGTTCGTGTGCTCTGTTTGCTTCATTGAAATGTGTCAAGTGGCATTGGGGAATGGTCATGTGGTGGCACAAAGGCATCAAGCAGCCAACGAGAGCCAGAGGGAAACGCACTTGAAACTTTGGCTACCAACATTGACCACCAATCAAATTAAAGCGGCTCTTCTAAAGCGCCTCTAAAAAAGGCAACATCAAATCAAGTGGGTCGAAAGCTGCGCGCGCGTTACGCCCACCAGCACAACTATCCAAACAAAAACAATAACAAAAAACTTCAAATCATGCAGCAACAACAACAACAACAATTTATTGTAATAATAATTATACTGGCAACAACAACAACAACATGAGTTGCTGCAAACAGAACAATAAACAGCATCAAGTTGATGTAAATTATTTGACTACCAAATTTAGTTGGAAATCTTGTGATCTACGTTGTTTGCCCCTGTTTCTATAATACTCTAAACACCTAGAAAAGTCCATGTTTATTGTGATTCTTAGGAGTCATGGGTTGCGTCTTAAAATAAGCAAAAGTTTTGGGTATTTTGTGGCTTCAAACACAGCTTAAGCTTAGTGACTAAACTCAATTCCTTTTATAAATAATTAATAATAATATCAATTTTTATTGTGCATTAATCACTGACTAAATTTAGCACTCTGATAGAGTATTACATTTATATGCGACTAAAAATACTCTGAGGTATAAATAAATATTTATAATTAATGATTTTTGCTAACAAAGTAATCATTAAAATTATTAGCTTGTTTAATAACTTACTATTAAAAACGTTTAATCTTCAACTAGTTAAAAAAAACTTTACTTTGTATTGATATATATTATTATTATATTATATATTATTAATTATTAGGTATTATATATAATAATTCATTAGGTATTATATATTATTAATGCCCCATTCGATAAATAATTATCTTTGTTAACTATTTATGATATTTTTTATAGAGTATTTAGCCTTTTATTCGACATTCTTTGGCTAAAGAAAAAGTCATATTTGTCATATTTTGTAAACCATCTGTGAGGCAAATAGTCGGCCCACGACGGACTCGAGCACGCTCTACAGTGAAGCACTAAAAAAATGGACTCAGCGCTGAGCAGTGACTGACATTTCGCTTCAAATCTCAAACCTCAAAGCTCAAAATGCCAGATGATTTCGTGGCTAAAACTCCAGAGACTGAAGCTGAATCTGAATCTGACTCTCTGGCATGACAGTTCAAATGTGCACGAGACCATTTGTTGATGCCATTTGTTTTTGTTTCAAAGCTAGGTGGAGAAGGGGGGAGTAGGGGGCTTGTTTTTTGCAGTGTATGAATATCCATTGAGCTTGTCAGATGGCCAAGAGCGTGATGAAGTGCAGCGCTCAAAACTGGCGCTCGCATTTGGAGCCCTGAAGTTTGTTTATGCTGCCACACATTTGAAGCGTCCTAAGAGAGCGTTGCAATTGCAAATGTTGTTGTTGTTGTTAATGTTTGCGTACCGGAAACCCGCTGCGACAGCCTATAATTTGCAAATTTAATTTGCAACACACGCCAACATGTGACCCCAAAAAGAGCAAAATGTTATAAATAATATGCAGTTGGCAGTTGGCAGTTGCTGGTTGCAAGTTGCATGTTGCTGGTAGGTGTTGCTCTGGTGGCTTACCTTAAACTAGAAATGCACAACTTATGAATGGAGCTGCGACTTATGAATGAATTTAATTCAGACTGCGACTGCGACTGGGTCTCCGCTTTGGAGCTCATGTCGCTGTCTTGCCCGCAATTTTTTATGCAAATCCCGAAAAAGATTTGCAGCTTTTTAAACAAAATCAAATAGATTTCAATGTTGTTTATTCGCCGCTTGATTTAATAATCATTTTACGGGTTTTCTATTTTATTGTAATGAATTTTTTTTCTAGGTTTTTTGTTAGCAGTAGCTGCGTGGGATTTCTGGCGTCTGCTAATGGCGTGGGCTCATCTTCAGCTTGATGTTTATCTGGAGTAGTCACAAAGCGACTCGACGTTAATCATAGATGAACTCAAGCTATTCATAATTCTCCAATACTTCGATTCATGGGCGCTACTAGATGTGATTCAGGAGCATCATTATGATAATGCGCTGTCAGGTGAGTCAACGCCAAGTCTATAAAGTTTCGCGACTTAACTTAATCAACTGAACTTATTTGTGTTTTTATGTATGCAAAAATCGCAAGTTTTTATTAGTATAATTTATTAATTATATATTTACACCGATCTTCTTGCAAATCTCAAATGTTTTGCACTATACAAACTAATTTATAGAAACATAAATTCAACTTATTCGCATTTTGTAAACTGCATTTGACTGTGTGCCATGTGGACATTACAGTATCTGTGGCTAAACGAGCTTTAGTAGCACCCACACAATCGCACAAGCATAAATACAGGGGCATTACTTTGGGGGCACCTGAGCTATGACTCTATTTTTAGACACATGATGCCAAAGCGTTCACTTTGAAAGTCGTTAAAAAGATATACACAAATTATAACTTAACTTGGCTTAAGTTTAATGCAAACAGCAAACAGCAAAGCCACAAAATACAACAAATAGAATCAAATGGAATAAAAAATTAAGAAAAAAACATACAACTGCCCACGTGTTGCGGTTTTTTTACGATAAATTTGATTTGAATTCGACAGACGCCGGACAATGGACAGCGGACAGTGGACAGAGTCTAGAGTGCGAGACTGGCGCCAGCTTGAATCACCTGCAAACAGGTGACAATGCAAAAAAATTAAATAAAAAAACAACAATTTTATTTTGATATTTACTGTGGTTATAACCATTAGCAAAAAGAATAAGTAAGAAAGGTTAGAGTTGAACGAGCCGACTGTGAAAGAACCCGGTCTTCTTCTAGTGTGATTTAAGTTTGTCAGTTACAGTACATTTTTCTATACATAATTCACATTATAACTACATATAATACACATAAACATACAAAAATTATGGGTTGAAAGCAATTAAATTCAATTCAAATATGTTTACTTAATAGAATGTGTTTAGAAAATTAAATTTTAAACTCAAAGTAATCAATGATCCCACTACAAGTAACAGATCATCCACGTACGGACTACTAAGGACTATCAAATGGCCTATGCACTGCTCTCTTGAAGGGCGTCCGGCTTAACATAACCTAACCTAATCAATGATCCCTCTCATACTATTCCTTTTAAATCATAACAACAGCTCGTAGGGTTCATTGTTAGTTTTGAAAGACACTAATAATATTTCTATATATAAAAGCTTATAAACCAAAATATAAGAAGGCTTAAGAAGTAAAAATTCGAAGGCAATGTAATCCAAGCTCATATTCACAAAATCAACTTGTTTTAGTCCAGCTTTCTTATACTTCCCTTAGAAATATTTCTAGTAAATCGATTACACCTAGAAACCTAGTCCTCACTAGCTCTAATAGGCTGCTTGCACCTCAGAGCTAAGAGTCAAGTCCCAAACTTTTCGCAGCCCCACAAATAATGCAAATAATCAAATTCACGCAAATTTCGGTTGGTCTGCCATTGATGAACTGTGACAAATCAGTGGATTTGACACTACGTGGCAATAATGAAGCAAATGCAACTTTGTTGAGCTTGTTGCAAGCACAATTCATCAGCTGAATTGTGAATTGTGCCACCAACAAAGCAAAGCTGAGAGAGAGCCGGCAGCAAATGCCATTCAACATTTGCCATGTAAATGGCAATTAAGTTGCCGTCATCGCCATCGTTGTCGTCGTCGTCGTCGTCGTCGTCGTCGTCGTCGTCGTCGTCGTCGTCGTCGTCGTCGTCGTCGTCGTCGTCGTCGTCGTCGTCGTCTCGTGAGGTCTTGTGAACTTGTGAACCAGACGATGCCACGGCCAAAGGCATCAGTTGCAAGTCTAGGAGGAAGTCGTCTATGGCCAGTTGCTATTTCCTTTTGCTCATTTCCATTCGCCAGACTCTCTGCCTCTCTCTCTTTCACTCTAGCCTAGCCCTCTCTCCCTTTCTCGCTGTCTCTCTTGCGTTTGGAGTGCAATTAATCGCCACTCAACTGGCGCACTGATTGCAATTAATCTTCATTAAAGGCTGAGCAGACACGCCCAGCAATCAACGCGGGAGGCGGAAGAAGGGTGCAGCACAACAGCCAGAAAGAGAGAGGCAGTGAGAGGGTGAGGGGAGTGGGGCCAAATGTCCTTTTTGGCCCAAGTGTTTGACAAGGCGAGCGAAGCACGCTTAGATCCTTACAAACCAATTTGGTGATCATCGTGAGTTGCTGTTGTTGCTGCCGCTGCTGCTGCTGTGGTGACAACTGCGACGACAGCAACAACATTCAACTGACCGCACAGCAATCACCTTAATTAAACATTAGGCAAGCCTCAGTTGGCTCTGAAGTCGGTAGTCGGTAGTCGTTGCACGCTGTAGTTGTTGTTGTTGCTGCAGTTTGTGGCATGTTGCTGCTGTGCTTAGCTCTGGAGCACTGTGCTGTGCTGTGGTGTGGTCCATGTCAACGATTTCCGTTGCACAAAAGGCCCAAAGGTTGCCCCAGCAGTGATTGTCGCCTTAATTTTCTTGCAGTTTTCTTGACTGTTGCATTCGTGTTTGCTGCCAGTTGTTGCCAGTAGCTGAAAGAGGCATTGTGTGCGATTTTTCATTGGAAACGATCACCCAGCTTGATTTGGCTGATGTGGAAATTTAAGGTACAACAAAAAGAGGTAGGAAAAACGGGTCACGTTATTAATTGATCAACCTTTTGCCACACAGATTTATGAATATTGATTGCAACTTGGAGGTGCAACAAAGTCTGGCCCTGGACTGTCTCTCTGTCTGTCTGTCACCACGGCACTCAGATTGAGTCAGCTTCCTGTCGATTAGGGTCACTCAGCTGTGTGACGATTTCTGTGACTGTTTCTGGGACAATTTCTGTTTCTTTGCCTCACTGCAATTGCTTTTGATCGGTCAGCCGGGGTCATTTCCTGGCTAATTAGCGATTGCCATCACAGATTTGCCACTGCCCCGCCCTGCACTTTACCCCCCGGCGCCGTTGCTGCTGCTCATATTTTATACTCTCTTTTATTTGTAGTTCTGTGTGTTTTTTTTTATTGCTGCTTCATACGACAATTAAGCGCCGTCGCGTATTTATGATATTAATTAATTAAGGCAATTTGTGTGCAGCTTGGAAATGAGCGATCTTTGCAGCTAATGGCAAGTTCTCGTGGTTCTCACTCACTGAGGGGAAATAAAACGCTTGTAAACTTAGTTTAAATACGTTGTTGAACTGGCAAAATGTTTATAAACCTGTCATAAAGTAATGACAATAAAATTGTAAATGGAAAATTAAGGCAGTCACTTTTAAGTAAAGCTGCTGGGAGTGGAAACATATAGAAATAAAGGTTGTAACTGGATAGTTCTGTGTACTTCCCGCAGATTTCAAACAGTTAGTCTTAAGAAAACTCCATTTCAATCTATAATCATATTTTAGAAGCTGACACTTTATTAGTTTTCCATGTAGACTTCTATATTAATAGACCTTATTGACTGGGCATTTCCCTTGGATCTCGACTAGCGATATAAAAGGCACTACTGATGCCAACATTGACACACTTTTGGGTGGTCTTGGCGCAGACTTAATTTTGGCAAAAGAGCAAAGTAGACCCAGCCCGCAAGCGAATAATCGATGGAACGTGTGACGGCAACAACATCGAAATCGACGGCGACGACAACACATGAATTGCAATTGCCAAGTGAGGTGATCACAAGCGGTGGTGAGGGAGAGGTGGTGTGGGGAGTATCAACTAGAGCGGGGACCAACACCTGTTGCCCCATTGCCATGGCGACAAAATAAAAAGGGCATTTTTGGGGCCGCAGTCGTTGCTGTGCTGTGGTTGCCGATGCGCTGCATCATTTGTAAATTCAATTTCAAGTTTTTGGCAGCATTTCAAAAGAGTCGTCGCACTCGGAGGAGACTGCAAATGCGAATGCGAACGCGTGGAACGCTCTAATGTTGGCGGCGCCACAGGCGATGCAACGTCAAAAAATTACAGGCGAACGGCATTAAAGTGCGCAAAATTTATTTAATTTATTGAGCCATTAGATAAAGAGCGAGACAGCCGCACCAAGGAAGAGACCATGAGTGAGAGAGACAGCGGTAGAGATGTAGAGAGCGGAAAAGTGAGAGGGGTGCAGTGGGCACAACGTTGGCTGTCAGCTCATTCATAGATTAATTTCGGCAATTTACAGCCACTGAGATAGTTTTGAGTAACTGCAGCATGGACAGCGATCGCAGGGGACGTGCAGCATGGAGTGGGGCATGCAACATCGCCTGTCGCCAGAGAATTATGCAATTAGATTGGGGCGCCACAAGTTGCCATATTACAAGCGACAGCTACAACTAAATATAATTATGAATACACTCAACGAAGGTTTGAAAATCACAACTATTTAAATATTTGTTTAAAGTAAAATTTACTTGCAATTGTCTGAGGTGTCTTGAAGGGAATTTTGTTTGGAATTTTGGTGGGAAATTTTTATTGGAAATACTATTAAATGTGTTCAACAGTTACGTATTTTTATCTATTTTGTTTAGAGCATTTTTGAAGTCGTCACATTTTTTATCAACCTTAAACCTCCATACCACAATTAATCATTGAATTTGCCGTCGGATTCCGTACAGAATCTAAGCCGACTAAGACGACTCACCTGTTCCATTGCTGCCAAACCAAAGGGCCACGAGGTCCTCGTTTGGCGGC
This sequence comes from Drosophila dunni, assembly GCA_018152125.1. NCBI lineage: Eukaryota > Metazoa > Arthropoda > Insecta > Diptera > Drosophilidae > Drosophila > Drosophila dunni. Next base: position 15,523,977 of record JAECXC010001917.1, on the reverse strand, counting down.
GTGTGATGATAATGATTGCCGTAGATATAAGGATTGGGATAATCGAGTAGCACGCGACGCGAGGCAGGCGAGGATGTCTCAGCTGTTCAGATGGAAAATAAGCCATGTTGAGTGCTAGAGGCAGTTGGAAAGTATGGAATTTGTAGGTAACTCACCCTGGGCTAATTGGGCGGCATATTCCGATGCCTTCTGCAGATTGATGCGCGGACGCGGTTTGGCGAGTGACTGCAGTTGCTGCTGCTGCTGTGGGTTGATGTGTTGCTGCTGTTCCGCTGCGGCTGCTGCTGCCGATGAGTCCAACAGCAATTGCTGCACCTGCAATATGTCCACGTACTCGTCGAGCTCAACTCCAGTCGTGTCCTTGCCAACTGCAGTCGAATGATGATGATAATTTGTTGGTGCTTGAGGGTTGCCAACTGTTGCTGTGCTGCTGCTGTTGTTGTAATAGCCAAAGGCTGGTGCTGCGGCAGCAACACTGGGCAAAGCAATGGGCGGGGGCACAGGGGGTGGGGCAAACTGCAAGGGATTGCGACTGAGCGGTGTTGTTGGTGTGTTGAGTGAATCCTGTGATCCTGTGGGTGTGGTGGGCACAAGACTGAGGCCTGTGGCGGTGTGTGGTGGCAAACTGGAAGGTGCAACAGCTGTTGTTGCTACAGGTGGCACAGGCGCTGCTGCTGGTGGCGAGGGCGTGGCTGTGTTTGTGGCTGTCACCGTTGTGGAATGCTGCTGGCTGCTTATCACTTCATTCTGACGCCTCATTGTCAGCAACATTTTTGAGACTGTTCAACGCGTTGGCAACGTGCAGTAATGAAAACAGCGTAGTAATCAAAGCGGAAACGGAAACGGATACGGATAGGGAAGCAGGAACATAAACAAAATCAAAACCGAAAACGAACAAAAAAGAAAAACTAAAATGCATTGAATAAATTGACTCCATTGGTTTCTGTATTGGACACTTGTTGCACTCTTAAATTCAAATATATTTTTACATTTTCACTTTAATTTATTAATTAGCATTTTTACACTTTCATCTTGGGTTTAATTGATTGATTGAATATGCACTTGAATTCTATGTCATTGAATCAGTCTTTGCGTTGTTTTTACTTTATTTTGATTGACTTGTGCAGAGATCTGTGGAGGAAGAGAATAAGGTAATGGGTTAGTTACATGGCAAGACATTTTAAAATATAGTAAACTTAATTTTAGTTTGAAATAGAAGCCAAGTTAGAGCTAGAAACTGATCACCTCTTCACCTCTTAATTACCTCTTCACTCTCTTGACTTAAGTCTGCGCCTTAAACTTTTCTTTATATTTCAACACTTAGATTACAACTTTAACATCTAAACACAAAACACATATAAAATATTTATACTTTTAGCAAAAATCACACAGAGATCTCTAAAATTTTAAATATTTTCCCAAAAATTTTATATATTTAACATTTACACTTTAATATTTAGCTCAAAATTGATGCATAAAAATTTGTAAATAAATTCTTATAAAAGTTGTCGCACTATTTGTAGAACTGCCGACGGTAATTTCTCATTTCTCTACTTAATAACCGCACATTTAATGTTTTTGGCACCAAAATACTTTGAATTCTTTGATATATATCTTTTCCGATACGCAATTTAGTCAAGTTTATATAAATTTTTTGATTGGTTTTTTGCCATAACAAATTGTAGAGTTTTCTTTTGTTGATGGACGGCGCGCCGCGCGGTGGGCAAAAAAATGTGTGAAATCGAAAGCAGCCGAGACGAGCTGTTGAGCCGTCAATGCGCTACTGGCGCGAGCGGTGAAAATTGAAAATGAAAATGGAAAACTCGACATCGGTGAAAAATCGTATCGGCAAAAACAAAACGGCAAAAAGCAGATGCGGCAAATCGCCTGCGTCGGCGTCAACGTCGTCGGCAAACGAAACGAGAAAATGCCCGAAAAGTGTTTGCTGCCTCGTCATCAACGTGAGACAGTAACAACAACAACAAGAACACTAGGAGCAACAAATTGTATCAATGTTATTGTTGCTTTTGTTTCGTTTTGCTATTTATTTTTTTCCTTGAGTGGCACCTCTCTTTAGGTGGGAGTATCGTGTGCTGAGAGTGGGATACCGGCATTTCCGATTTGTAGCTGGACGCCAAGCTCCTGGCAGAGTGTTGGGAGAGAGTGATAAGGCGAAAAGCAACAGCAGTGAGAGCGCAAGAGGGTGAGAGTTAAATTGTCACAACTAATTAAAAGAGTGTGTGAGAAGTTCCCTCTCTCGGGGAGAGCCCACTACGCTACGTAGTAAGCAAATGCGTATTTATATGCCGTCATATGTTTCTTATCTAAGCAGTATAAGCAGATTGCTTTCACTTTTCTAGCTTTTTGGGCAGAAAACAACGTTTCATAATTGCCCAATTAACAAAAGCGACGTATGACGTATGTACACGGTGCGTATGCAGCATATTAAGTATACGCATAGTGACTACCGTTTGAAGGGCTACACTAAGTGTTGATAAGTGCAACTCCCACGACTTTTAATGCCAGCCAATTATGCCAGAGTAGCTGTTAGTCGTCTATCTGTGCTCCTGTGCAAAACTGCTCCTTAGATCTCCTACTGACTGCCCTAAAATGATTCTGAATGAATTGGTTGTAATGTATTTAATCTCGACATTTAGCGAAAGTCAAAAGCAGTAGATGTTGCCCTTTTGACCTGATGGATTCCACGAAACGCAAACAAAAGTGAGCAAAACAGACAAATATGCAAAATGTGAACGCCCACAGTTGGAGCAACATCACAGCAGCAACAATAACAACTATAGCAACGGCAATTAGAGTTGCAAGCGGAGCAAGAACAACAAGCGTACGCTAAAAGGACTTACAAACCCCGGTGTTTGACATTTAAAGGTCAAAGGTTGAGCATCAATCAGCAAACGCAACGAGAGTGAAATATTAGTACCGTCAAAACAAAAGCAGAAACAGCAACAGCAAAAACCATAAAGAACTGAGACTACTACACACCAGCTCCATTTATATCTACGACATAACGTAATAATCGCCTGAAAGGACAGACAAGTGCCAAAGAGACAACAGCAACGACAGAACATCGCTTCGACATTAGGGACAACAGCAAAAGTAAATTTCGGTACTGGCATTTCACTTGTTGATTCTTTTGCCAGTTTGGCATTTGGCTAGTGAGAGGCGGTGCGTTTGGCAGTGGGTGTGGTAAAATATAGATGTTGATGTTGTTTTTGTTTCATAAATAATATCTATATTTTACTGAGGGCGGGCCACTGAAAATGCTTGAGTTGAGAGCTAATAGATGCGATTATCCGCCCACAAGCTGAAGGGAATTTGGAGCAGAATCCTTGCAGAGCAAGTAATGTTACTGCTTGGAGATACCCTGTAAGTGCTTTACAAAAAAGAGGAACTATACTGGGATACAGAAGAATTTATCTTTTTTGTAAATTTTAGTCTGAAAATTAGTTTTATTTTTCTTGTTTTTTCCATCAAAGATTAATTGTTCTATATTAAATTTAGTTAGTGCCTTTAGTTATTTTACAACAGGCTGGCAACGCTGTTCTTGCACCCCTTGCCACTCTTTTCTTTTAAATCCGAAATCAGCCTGAGAAATCTAACCCAAAAGTAATGTGGTGGTGCTTAAAACTCCTTTTGAGCACATTAATCCAAAATATTTTCCAACTAATTCTGCACAAAATTCTCAGAATTCAATCAATAAATTAATTTATATATCTGTACTATCTGATAGCAGGTTGACTAGGAAACTGTAGCAATATTGATGCTAGAACTTTCCACTTTGGGATTCACAAGGAACAGTGACATTTCCAGGCTCACAGATGTTGTTGTTACTGCTCTTCTTCTACTTGTTGTTGTTGTTGTTGTACAACTTCAATGTACTTTGACCTTTGTGGTTTGCTGGCTGCCTGGCACGTGTGTGGGTTGTGGGTGTATTTGGGTGTTGTGGATGTTGCCATAACAGCAATGGAAGAGGAGGAGCAACAGCAACCGGAGCACAGTAACAGCAGCAACAGTTGTGTGGGGTAAACGTTAGCAACTGTTGCTGTCATTCGCTGAAAGCAAAATGGCGGCAAATGTCAGCAACTCCAGTGAATGAAAATTGGTATGAATGAATCAAAAAGCAGGAAACAATGTAAAAGCGCCAATGACGTCACGAAATTTATTGAAAGCCTCAAATTTCATTCAGAGAAAAACTCCCCAGAGAGAGTAGGGAATGACTGAGAGAGAGAGAGAGAGAGAGAGAGATAGAGAGAGGGGGGAAGAGAGAGCGGGAGCAAGTCAGAGAGAACTTTCACTGACCATTTCAACTTTGATATTTGTAGTCCTGTTAACTGACCATTCATGAGTGCATTCAAGTGTATGCGTTGTTATTCAACTGCCAGCGACAGTTGCAAATTGTTTCACACAAACTCCAACTAACGTGGCCATAACTGCTTGAAAATGTTATTTAATTAGCCACATTCACAGCCTGTTGCTGGTTGAAGTTGCAGTTTGACCTTTGGCAGCAACTGCCACACGCGTTTCATTTGACATTTGGCATTTCTGACGGTGTCTGTGTTGCGTGTGTGGTCGTTTAAGGAGTATCAAATGCTGCCGCGGTTTTTACACATACACACACTCGCAAATATATGAGAGCTTTGTGTAGGTGTAACTGCAACACATAATTGCCAGGCTAATTGATTTGCTGCACAATTGTGTGGCACGTCTGAGAATCTCTGCTTAAATTTAAATGAGCTGAAGTAATTTTAAAATTTAGTTTTACTGGCTTGTATTTTCTATTAATTTGACTGGAATTATCTGATTTCATTCATGTATTTTATTGTTTTTATAGATTCATTTATTAAATAAACTTTTTGTAATAGTGATTTGATTGCTAATTACTTCTACTTTTACTATTAAATTGATGGCCTAGCATAGATTTTAGTAAAGATTCATATTCTCTTGATCTATCTTACCCTTTTCTTTCAGTTTCTATAAATATTTGTTTTAATTTTCCTGTTTTGAATATGACAAAAATTAAATTTTTAATTTTATTATCACGATTATTATATACCACTCAGTTTATTTGGCTTTCAAAAGGTTTTTAAGGTTTTTTCAACTAGTTTTTCTAAGTATGTTCATAAAAGTTGTTCATCAAAAACTATTTTCTATATATTTAATATAGATTTTTCGCTTGTCTTAAAGGATTGATTAACTTTTCTGAAAAAATGTTCTCACCTGATTTCCAAAAATATTGATTTAGAATTATCTTGCATTTTTATTTAATAATTAAGCATTTTACTTGAATAACTAATCCTGCCATTAGCTTAACCATTAGTGTTTCAACACTACTTTAAGCCGCAATTAATTTACTTGCGCTGGCTTGAATTCTTTTGATGATTTTTATGCCATTGAAATATTGAAAACTCACTCCCTTCAGTTTTCACTGTCGAATTCGAGCCAGCAATAAAAATTATCATTAAAATCCCGCATAAATCATAAATAATCCGCCAAATGAAATGGCCATAAACAGTCAAAAGAGCAGAACTAAAGAGGAAGCACAAGTTGGAGCAGAAGAGATGGCAGGAGAAAAAAGAGTTGCAACTGCGGCATGGCTGCCCATTAATAGACTTGTTTAGATGTCAGCTAAGCCCAGGCAATAGACCCATTGAATAGTACCAGGCCGAAGCTACTTACCCGCCATAAAAAGGCAATCAGATGTCGTCGATGCAACGCCGCTGCACGCAAGCCGGCTGGGGCAAAGGGAGGCGGAGAGGGATGCGATCCTCTCTAGTGGAATCAAGATATAGCGCGTAAATAAGAAGTTTTCAGCGGCAAAGACACACAGTGAGCGAGAGAGCAAGCGAGTGTGAGAGAGAGAACGAGAGAGTAAGTGTGGCAGAGAGCGAGAGCGAGAGAGAGTTAGTAAGAACTTGCAACCGATCTGCGACTGCGTTTGTAATTAATTACAAGGCGGGCCAAAACGGCGACGCACGCGCGACTTGGACCTGGTCTTGGCCTCCAAGAGAGATGGCCAAGCGACGATAAGGTAACGTTGACGCTGGCGACGACGACGACGGCGGCGGCAGAGGTAGAGAGGCAGTGGCGGCGACGGTTTGTGCAACGTGCAACTAGTCAAAGGATGCGCGCCGGCTACTGCGATTACGCGACGCGGCAGCAAGCAAAGATAAGCGATAAGAGCGTAGCAGCAGCAGACTCAGCTGCAGACACAGTCGAAGATTATGCAATTTTGATTTGAAACACGCTATTTGGAGGCAACGAGATGCGATTCTGTTGCAGATGTAGCCGATGTTGCTGATGTAGCCGATGTTGCTGATGTGTCGTCAGCGACTTTTTAACGATCTCATGCAGCGGGCGCGTAAATCGAGAGAGCACAACGAGTGTACGCGAAAGAGAGGGAGAGAGCGACAGACAGAGACAGGTGATAGAACTAAGATTTTTAACTATTTAACCGATAATTTCCTTCCGGTTGCGTTTTTGCGTTTCAACTGAGGTTGAAAAACTGTTTCGCTCGCGTTGCCTGCCACAGTTTTGGCCGCTCAGTTGAGGTTAGCGGCTGCGTCGCTGGTGACGCTGGCGACGACAACGCATCGTGGGCCGATCATCGCCTTACTTAGACACTCGTCTGTCGCCCAAGTGTTGCTCTTGTTGTTGTTGTTGTTGTTACTGTTACTGACTGGCTGAGTGTGTGGGCAACTGTACATAGGTGCATGCAACTAGCCGTCTCTTTCCAACACACGGCGACAACAGCCCCCGCAATTTGCCTTTTTTTTTCCAAGTGCTTTTCTCTGCTCAATCGAAAGACTGAGCTTCTATCTTGACACTAACACAGAACGACACACACACACTCTCAAACTAGCAGAAACACACACACAAGGGTTAACACCTTTAAACAGTGGTGTAAGCAGATGTTCTAGCTCTGATACTAATAATAATTTATGGAGTTTCAACTAAAAGCTGTTTTTAAGTTTCATCGGCCTACTAAAATATTATATTTTAAATTTTTAAAAAATTAAAAAATTTTGTTAATTTTGCCCACTGTGCATTAGCAGCATTTTGAGCTGACTTTCAAGTCCAGCTCGTGCCAAGCAGCGAGTGTGTGTGAGTGTTTGCGTGTGGGCTTTCAATTCTAAGTAGGCTTTTTGTCATGGCGTCTGCCAGCCTACACTAACACTCACACACACTAACACACTGACTGAAGTACAGTACAGTATGCACACTTGGGTGCTGATCTCAGCCCTACGCCCATTTGCTGCACGGCTGCAGCCGCTGCACTTGCGTCATTCGCTGCAGGCAAACGCACTGAAAGGCTCGAGCTTACACCGACACACACACAAACACATGCTCGTACGCACTTGTTGCTGTTGCTTGCAAATCCTGAAAAGCTTTTTCGTTTGAAAAAGCTCATGAGCTAAAAATAACACCCGCAGAAAGCTGCACAGCCGTCGGGCAAAAGCTTTCGACAAAAGCTTTTTTTGCAAGCGCTGCTGCGCCCACAAGCAACGGCGTCCGCACCTACACAGCACGCCTGCGCTGCGCAGTTGGCGGCGACGCTGACTGCGCTGCTCATGTGGGTGGCTTCATTGATAAATTTGCTGTGCTGCTGCTGCGCTGCTTCGCTGTGCTGCTGCTGCTGCTGCTGCAGCTGGGCCAAAGATTAACTGCAAATTGAATTGCAAAATGCTGCAGCTGTGCAGCAAGTGAGAGAGACAGCAGAAGAGCGGGAGAAAGAGAGGGAAAGCGACAGGCAGCGGAGAAAAAAGCTGCGCTCCACTTTAAACAACGTCATGGTTGACTATATACCTAGTACAGCACTCTATGTGGGTGTGGATCATGCCCAAGCATTAGATACTCTTGACGTGGCTTTTGTGAATGAAATTCGTTGCCGTCTTTGTCTGGCGCAGACTGCCGCGATAGCAATAGAAAGAGAGAGGGAGCTGGAGATAGAGACACATGATAGAGACAGCTGATGCCGCCCACCAAAAATAAGCAACGCTTTTCTCACACACCAATTGGATTTTAATCATATTCATAAACATATATACACATAAATACAGCTAAGAGAGCACCTACCCTGTCCCCTGGCGGAGACAACTTGACTTCATTCACAAAATGCTTATATATGGAAACTTGTAAATTAGTTCAAGTGCCTGGCTACACTGAGCGAAACAAATGCTCACCGCGCACTCGAGCAAATTAATTATACTTAGCCAGCAATACGCCCACACACAACACGACATCGATTTGCCATTTGCACACAGTGGGGCTTAACTGTAATTGTTCCATTCATAAACGACGCTAAAAAATAAGTGTTAAAACAACTGAGACATCATTAGACCTTATACACATGATTAATGGATTGGTTGGGCATATGTTTAGCTTAGGTTTCTAAGGAAATGAACATAAGAGCAGCAATAAACGATTGAATTTTCAAGTAGTTAAGGCGCAGCCAACTTAACGTAGTGCCTTTTGTATAGAAAGCCATTTAAAGGAATTATAGTGGACCTCAGTTTGCTAAAATCTTAATTTCATTGTGCTAAAAGTATATCTTTTAAGCAGTTGGCTTCCGTTTTTAGCAACATTTAGTGAATTAATGAGAAGTGTTTAAGCTACCGAACGGGTAAACACTAAATACGTGCCTTAATCAGGTATAATAAATTAAAATTTGTCAAGTAAAAACTACTTAATACCCTGTTATTGGAGATTTATATTAAAATTCGAGTTCTTATAAGCCTCAGACTAGTTATACCTCTGAACACAGCGCCCTACAGGGTATAATTGCAGACAAGGAGCTGCTTTCAGGCCACTGCGACTGTGACTACTCATTAAAAGCGACTTCTGGCTTACGAGTGTGAATGCAACTACTGCCATTTGGCTGTCACTCACTCATTTACTCACTTATTCATTCATTTGGCAGACATTTTACAAAGCGCGTTCCATTCATTAGCATTGACTGTAAGTTGTTGTTGTTGTTGTTCCCTCCGATTGTTGTTGCTTCTGATTGTTGGCTGTTGCCTGGACAGCTTTTAACTCCTTTCGACTGTCCAGGCTATATTTAGCTGGCTGTCAACGACTTGTTAACAAACTCTTTATTTTTTAATTGAATCGCATTTAATATTTGTGCTAAAGTACGAACCCTAAAAAACTTAATCTCTCTCTGGTAAAAGCCCCTATGATCAGCGATAATTTATTCTTAAATTTAAACCTTTACTGATCATAAATTTCTATTGATCCGTGTGTGTGTTCGGCTTTGTTTTCATCATCATCAAATATCGTCAGCATCTTGTTTTTCAGTTTTGTTAGAGACTGTAAGATACACATGTGTATCTGATAGATGCACAGCGACACTTTTATTTGGCACTCGCTTTGTGATTTATGATAACGCGCTCCATAAAGATCTATGCACATTTTATATACGATAATCATACAAAGTTTCATTGATTTTATGCAAATTTCTCTTGTCTGTTTGCCAGCAAGTTTCGTTTTGTGCATTGTTTGAAATACCCTGTACAACTCATACAATTTCTGGATATATGATAATTCTCCAAAACCTAGGGAAGTTATAGAACTAATTTAAATGGAAATATTATTCTTTTATACATTTATAGAGTTTTTTCTTTATGTCCCACAAATGATTTTAAATCGTTTATTTATTATTTATATTTTCTACTGTCCTTTTACAGGGTATTTCTTAGTCTACCAGTACACCAAAACACTCTTGTTCGATTTTATTTGTGTTGTATATTTTTGAGGCAAATTTATTGAGCATTTTCTTTATTGTACGACATCAATTTATATTATTTTATTGGCTTTTGATGGCAGCCACACAAGTTGCCTGGATTTGGTTACTCTATTTTTGGTTTTCGTTATATCTTGAAAATCTGTGAATATAGTGTGCATATCTTAAAGAATTGTATGCTTATGCCACTGCTTCAAAATTTATTATTCCTCAATTAATAAAAGTCGTTGGGGATTCGCCTTCCCATTTTTGACATGCTCATAACGCCGAGCCCTTTTCTTGGCCATAAATCTGTTTCATGGTCCAACAACAGAAAATATCCACCCAAAAATAATAAAAGTTTATCAAGTTGAGAACTGCATAATACTTCTATCAATTTTCAGACAAAAATTTGCAATTTCAATTAATGCAACGCCCCGAAGACCAAGAAAACTATGTCAAATAAATCATGGAGTTCCAGCAGACAAAGTTACCTCTTGAGTTCGTTCTCGTCTCATTCGAAATGTCTCAGTTATGTGACTTTAAACTGCTGACTGGCGTCAAGTTGTGCACTTCCTGCGAGTCTTGTAATATACCCTAACCAGTGGAGTGATGCTTGAATTGGATGCAATTTGGTGGAAGGCCAGTTTAAGATGGGTTACTTGGCTTATATGCGATCACATTCGAGAAATATTTGGGATAGTTTTAGAATAGATAAAAAAGTAATCATAATTTTAATAGAGAACCCATTCGGCTACTTCAAACTAAAGCCAATTTATACTAGTTTTCATTGTTAGTGCATTAAACTGTCGTCTTCTTCTATTACTGCTGTTTTTCCACTGCATATTTTCCACGAAAATTTAAATAAATAAATTGAGTTACCACCTCAAGTCTGAATGCTTAATGTCTGTCAAACAAGTTGCATATTTTTGGTGTCACATAATTGTCAGTTGTCAGCTGAAGGAATAAAAAATGCTCAAAAGGGGAGGAGGGGGAGTAGAGGGGAGAAGCAAACATTGTCTGCCAAGGGCCCCATTTGGGAAAATTTCATTATTACCTCAATTGCTGTGGATCTATGCAAATGAATTCCCATCATATTTCTCTATAGTTTATACAGTTTATGGAGTTGTGAGTTCCATACAGCACCCAGTCCGCATGATTGCTCCAACGATTTCTCTATTAACTTTAAGCAGGGTAAATAGGCAATTGACTTGAAATTGGCAATTATTTTTTTTGCCTATTTATTTTATTTTTTTCTATTTGGTTATTTTTGTTTTTTTTTTCGCATGTACCTAAGCCAGAGTTGAAGCCAAGTTAAGCCAAAGCTGGACAGACAGTTCACATGTGAATGGATGTGGACTGTCTCTCATGTGCGATGCTAGTTGTCGTTGTCTATGTTGTTGCAGTTCTTGTTGTTGGAGCTGTCTGCATTTTGCAGTTCCTCCAAACCCAATGCACATTATGAATGAATAATGTATGAATGAAAATTGCATGCACGTGCCTTAAAGCTATAAAATGTTGCACTTTTTTGTTGCCTCTTTTGCCAGTTTATTTTGTTGAAGCCTCAGCGAGGTTGAAGATGCGTTTGGGAAGTTGGTACTCAAGTTACCAGAGCTTAACTGATTGCAATTTCATGGCAAGTTCTAAGCAAGTTCGTCACCTAAGTCACGCATTCATTTGAGTATTACAGATCAAATCAGTTAAGCTCTAGATAATCGGAGAGGAATTGGCATTCCTGCTCAAACAGTTCAATGGAAACTCTTGTGGACTGTGAGTACTAATTGATTTCTCAAAGAGTCTACAAAGATTTGGTATTATTTAAGTATATAATTAGTAAAACTAAATAAGTCGGTAGATAAGAGATTGATTGAGTGACTAATCAATATATCTTTACTTGCTAAATAAATTATTTCAACCTTAGATCAAATAATCTTAAAACCCTATCATTAAAAGATCATTAAAGTCAGCAGATAGTAGAGTTGTTACATCCTTAAACCCCGTGTATTGTAAACTGAAACAATGTGCGGCGCCCACATTACTTTGGTATTATAATGCAAGCCGAGTTCGTCAGTCTTTTGTTTGTCAGCACCTGTGCTGCTGTGATGTGATGTGATGTCTTCATTAGCAGTCGCAGCGCTGCTGTTGATAAGCGTTGTGTGATGATGGAAATCGGTTTTTAATAACCCAGCCACAGGCTTTTAATTAATTGGGTTGAAATGTTGGAAAAATGGATCGATCTTTTGTCAATTTTAAAGATCTACTCAAGCTGCCGCAGTAGCCAAGCAATTTAAATGCAAATTTCGTTGAGATGTGATCTACCTTTTTGTTAGCTGCATGAGTGCTTTGCATCGTTAACTTGGCGGATAAAAAAAGGCAGCCAAGAAGTAGAAATTTAAATTCAATCTAAGCACTCGTCTATTGTTAAATGCAGTTATTAGATTTGACAGTTTACAGTTGCCGACAGCTTTGAAAAGTTGCCGCCATCAGCTACGGCTCTGGCTACGGCTACTAAATTACTTCAAGTTGGGGAATTATCAGCAGCTTGTTTGATTTTCTGGTGCAGTCGCGGCGAAAGATGAAAGGAAATCGACTGCGATTTCAATTAGCATTTTGATGGCACTACAAATGAGCGCATAGAACCAAAATCAACGCCATTGATAGGCAATTGATAGCACTTCATAAAGCAGCGGATCGTTTGTAGTAACGATCAGCGAGGGTAGTAGCTCAACTTCTCAAACTGAGTTTGTTTTTTTGTACAAACTTTTGGGTCGACGCTCGCTGCTCGACTGGCGGCAGGTTGACGTTAGAGGCGGTCACATTATTAAATCATTTGAATTTATGAAACGTCACGCGATTTTCGAAAGACTCGACTCGATGCAACGCGACTTTAAAGACTCGACAGCCAATCAAATGGCATCCAACGGCGCCAGCTGTGACAATCTTGTGGTAATTAAGTTTTTGAGTTTGCCAAAAAAACTGCTAAAAAGCCGCTCGCATTAATCAATTCGATTGCCGACAGGGATGCAGTTTTGTTTCTTGATTTGGCCCCAAACAAATGCTTGGCCAGCAGCAACAACAGCAATTCTTTGAGCCAAGACAACATTCGACAGGCGACAGACGACAACAGGCGACAGACAACACGTTGTCAAGTTGTTTGGCAATAAAATTGTAAGCATTTATCTTGTACTTTGTTGTTGTTGTTCTTTTTGTTGTTCCCTTTGTTGTTGTAGTTTCTATTCGCTGCCTTTGTGTTTTGTCGTCTTTGTGTGTTGTTGTTGTTGCTGTGTTTTTCTCATGCGTAGACCAAAAATGGGATTTACTTTTTTGCATTACAAAAGTATTGAGTTACCAAACGATTTGTCAACGTTTAGGCCGTAGCCAAAGGGGGCGTTACATGGCGGCTAAGGGGGCGGAACGGGTTGGGGCGTTTGAGCCAACTATTTTGTTAGCTCGTAAAGATTTGTTGACACATACGTTGATGTTTTTAGCCTGTTGTTGCTTTTGGCCAGGCAAATCAACGGCCAAGACCACCTGCAAAGCACAACTAAAGTTTGTGTTAAAGACAAAATTATACTTAACTGATTGAAGATCTAATAGAGCTGGCTAAAGTTCCTGTGAATCGTTGGCTTAGTCATTGGATTTGTAAACATTTAGTAATAATATTTCTATTAGTAAATGCATGGGAACTAAGTTGTTCATTAACTTTATGTTCTAAACTAAAATTAACTTTAGTTCTTGAAATGATAAACTTTTAACTAGAGTTTTGATGGACGGAACTTGGAGCATTAAAATTGATTATGGCTTTTTAAGTTTGACTATTCACATGCTACTCTTCCTCGATTTATTTCCAGAGGAAAGCAGCAGTATCAAGTGGATATTACAAATGATATCAAAAGAGCCGCGTGCTCTTATCGCGCTATTTATGTGACTGAGCGATTGACTTTATCGGACACCGTGGACCACTTAAAAACGTAGCTTTAAACCGTCTATGTTTAATTTAATTATGCTAAAATGAATTAATTTTATTTCATTTTCATTCGGTTGCGTTGCGTTGCGTTGCGCATTAAACTGACATCACACGCAAATCCACATAGTTATGGCACTGAACGAATTGAACCTGGAAACTTGTTCCAATTTTTTTGGATTCAAACAGAATTCGTTACACATTTTGGAGCCCATGACGAATTACAAAATGTTAAATTAAATTAATAGAGAAATTAGGCGGACAAGAGCTGGCAAAGAGATAGGTGTTGAGTGTGGAGACCAGAGAGAGCCCAGTTAATTAACCGCATTAGTTTTGGGCTTTAAGTGGTATAGTTTTCCCTGTTAACTCTTTGGCTCGACCAGCTGCAATTAGTCAATTAATGAAAAAGCCATAAATATGCGGCTAACATTTATCGGTATGGCCAAAAGGTCTCAAGTCTCTGGTCCCACTAAAATGGCAACTGCAGCAACGGTCTCTCAATGGGCCATAAATTAATAGTCCATTATTTCTAAATTTTGTCCACTTCAAACTGTCGTCGCCAAGTCACCAGCCAAGTGACCAAATGACCAGATGACCGTTCGCTTCGTTTGCATTTTAATCTCTTTTATGAGGAGGTCCAAAGGGGGAGTAAACCTCAGCACACACAAGACCACAAATTAGTCCAGTGCTCACTTTGTGTTGACTTCGCAGTGCGACCAATAACTTACCAGTCTGTCACCTAATGGAAAACGAAAGCAATAAGAGTTTATTAAATTATGTAAATCATTTTGCTTTCGAATTATGTTTAAACATATATTTAATTCTCTGAGACAGTTGATTTTTGGGTAATTGCTTAAAACTTGTTGGCAAAAAAAGGTTTATAAAGAGTCTATAAAATAAATAACTAAACTTACTTAAAATATTTATTATAAAAGTTAAATAGTTCTATTAAAACATTAACTTTGATGTTCTTTAGAAGAGTGTAGAGTATTTTAAATTTAGTTGGATATTTGGGAATTTTCTTTACTTTTCTTTAATTATTGTTTAATTAGTTTCTCAATTACATAGCTTAAACTTAAGATGCACCTAATGAAACTCCATTACATAATGCAAATAGTTTTGATTATAAATTTGTTTAAACAATATTTTGCTCAGCTTCCCTAGTCAGTTGATAAACACCTTGAAGCTTCAATCCTGTAACAATATATATATTATTATTGTTTGTTAATTTGCTAAATTTATTCATGAGATTAATTCCTTAATTTTTAATACTTCTTTAACCATTTCATTTGATTGCTTTTTAATTAAGCAAACTTAACTTATTTCCTTTTAAATTCGCTGTTTGAAAACTCGCCTGAAAATGCATGGCACATGTGAAAATTTGAAACACACAGCATAGAGTCACTGTTGCCCAACCCTGAGAGCATGTGGCCAAGTGGAATTGGCCAAGTGGCTAAAGCGGCCAACTCGCTGGAGTCTCAAAAGCGCTTTGGGCATTTTGCGAACTCATTTTCCGACTCAATCAAATCAAATAATTTATGTTTTGCAAAATGAACTGGCCAAGTGAGTGGAGGTCATGTAAGTTGCTGTCTTGCCAATGCCAATAGACGTGTGTACATGTGTGTGTGTGTCTGTGCGTGTGTGAGTCTGGGCCCAAAGCACAGTTAAATCTTTTGGCCCGACCATAAAATGTGTTGATTTTTCCATTTGCAAGACGATGGAGCCCTAAAGCGCTGCAATGAGTATAAATAAGAGAGAGAGAGTCGGGGGCTAGCCAGCGAGGGTAGGCCGAACGGTTGTAAATGAGCAGAAAAAAAGCTGTTTGATTTGAAGCCAATGTAATTTTTATTATCAAATATTTACAAGACAATATGCCAAGGGTTATATGTACAATTAAAGTGGGTTTTGGTGCTGTTAGACAAAGTCAAACTCGAATCCATCCTCCTGGTACTCGTAGTCGCTGCCATCGCAGGTGACCTGAACGTATTTGTTGCAACGCTGCCAGTGCAGATACTCATCGGGATGCATATTCGTCCACATGATTTCGCTAAACACCTGCAATGGCCGCGGATTCCTTTCGTAGTGCCGAATATTCGTCAATTTCTGCAACTTGTCCGTGTTGCTGTGATAACCGTTGAGAGCCAGTTGAGTCAGTTGTGGACACTCGGAGATCAGTTCGAGCATTTGATTTTCACGCACAGTCTCCCAGCCATTGAAGCTGATCACCTGCATCTGATGGCAGGGAATGTGCTTGCGGTCCAGGAAGAACACATCGTGGTACCAGTTCTCGCAGACCAGAGCACGCAGCTTGGGCAGCTCCAGCAGCAGACTGTTCTGCCAACGGGCGGGCAGCTGGACCACCTCGTTGTTGAGCGCAATTCTGGTGATGGTGTCGCTCTTGGCCACAATAATCTGCTGGAAGATGGTTTCCTGATCAGCGTGCAGTTGTCTTGAGTCATCGAAGCGAATGGCCAACTTGCGCAGCTTGGGCAACTGCAGCACCTGCGACAACATGCACTCCACAGTGCTCAGGTTGATCTTGAGTACCTCCAGATTGGGCAGCTTGATGTCGTGCAGTCGTACGCTGCTGTCGAAGGAGTCTGTGATGTCGAGTACCCTCAGCTGGTTCATGCCCAGGCAGATCTCCTGCATCCAACGGCTGTCCAGTGGCAATGAGTGATACATGGACTTGAAGACCAATTGCTCTAGTTTCCTGAAGCCTCGCATATAGAGGCCCGAGAGGTTCATGCAGCTGGTGAGGCGCTTCAGATTGGGCAGCATGGCGGTCAGATCACGTACATCCTCGTCCACAATAGACGTGGGACTGCCAGCCAGCACACAGCTTTCCACATTGATGAAGCGTGTGATATTGATATCGCACAGGTGTGTAATGTAATCGTAGAACTCGGCAAAGGCACCGACGCCATCCTCATGCACATGGAGCTCCGTGAAGCGATCGGCCATTTTGTCCATGAAGAAGACATAGTCCTCAATGTCCAGGACTGCCAAGTATTCGGTGTTGGGACCCACAATGCGATTGTGCCAGCGTTTCGACCACATCTTCAGTATCTGAGGCAGAAACTGTGGATAGGCACGTGCCATTCTCACCTGGTCGCTGAGGTAATCGATGCGCTCAAAGATCTGCTCGAAGAAGATCTCATGCAAGTTGTCGATGTAATTCGGTTCCAATTTCTCCGGCAGTTGCACCTTCTGGGCATCCAACGCGTGCTTGTAGAACTTGGTATTTTGCAGCATGATGAATTGTATCTTAAAGATCGATTTGCGATTGAGATAAGAACTGATTTGAGATGTTGCTTGTGCAATTGTTGTCGCTTGACTGTGATGATGATGGACGCAACTTGCAGTTTATATATTAAACAGGTAGCCCAAGAACACCCTACAAAATAGGTAGGTAAAAGAAAATCCCTCGTGTTTACCCTGTAATCCCCGTGACAGCTGTGCCGAAAGTGTTGATACTAAAAGCGCAGGTAACTTGCAATTTACCTGCGTATTCTGTGTAAGCCCTTTCTCCGGAGCCTGCTAGGATCGTGGCTGTAACATAAATTGCATTTACAGTGCCTGCAATTTGTACACGTACAATGTGTGCGGTTCTGTGCTCGCTGCTCTTATCTGTACAGTTATCGCCGTCTAGTTTGCATATTACACGACTCCAGACGTGTAAGTTTCAGAACCGATCTCCTCTCCTACTCTCTCCTCCACTCACTCTTTTCGGGCCGGATGCGTTTGCAAACGTGGTCAAGATTTTTTGGCTTGTTTGTTGGTCGCTTTCCTAGGAAACTGCAGATAGCAACAACAACAGCAACGGAACAACAGTCTCTCTAGACTTTTGTGATTTTTTGTGCTTTTGTCTAGTCGTTTCTGCTACGATCTAATAATCAAAGTTTGTAGTCTCCTGCCAGCTCTTCCTCTTCTTTATGCCAGCAGCTTAGCAAACGATTAGAGCCAGAAATGACAATGTGAATGAGATCGAGAATGGGAACGAGAATGAGAATGGCGTTGCCTGCAGGTTCACACCAGCAACTGTCGCACAATAACCATTGATAACCAAGTATTTCTATGGAGTAGACAGTGTGAGTGGATACCCTGTATGCTTTGGGGTTTAAAAATATGTTTCTTTAGTAATAATCAAGGCAAACTTCGCGTACTTAGCTTGCTTACACGAATAAACTCAATGGTTACTCAGGGACTCGAGCTAAAATTCGAATATCATTTGGTCTAAGATATATAGGTTAGGTTAGGTTAAGACGGACGACCTCGCGGGTACTGTATATAGGCCGTATATGGCCTTAGTATTCCGTGATATATAATCTAAGATATATAATAAATATAAGATCTATGAGATTCTAAAGACTTTAGGTACCAGGGTTTCCAGGTATCTTCACTATATTCTCTCCTACACTCTGCCCTACAGGGTATCTCTTTGTGCAGTATCCTCTAGTGTGTCCAAGCTGTTTAAGTTTTGTCTCCACCTTCCGCTTGTCAATTGTCGATGTGGTGTCTTTGTTGGCCCTAATGGTATTGTTGTCAACTTGTGTGTGTATCGCCTGTCAAAGCATAAAACCGAGACTAGACAATGCTAACTCCCCGATCCGATTGTCTATCCACAGACAACTATAGTGTAAAATATATTTGTTCGTTGTTCATAATTTTCAACAAATTTCATTGAGCAAAGAGCCAAAAGTATTCATTCTTTCTATGATCACTTTTTTGTTGGACTTGTGGAACTTGGGAAAGCTGTTTCACACGACTTGCGATGCAAATGCACTTGTCTTTCGGCCTAAAACTGATCTCGACGGGAACTGGAGGGGTGTGGGGTGATTTCTTTTGGGTCTTGGGTTGATTTGGTTATTTGACTGCCTTATCTCAGATCAGTGTCGATCAAATACGGCAGACGAATTGTGAAACATGACGTACGATATTACGATATCTACGGGTATTTTTCCTCTGCACGAGTGAGACGGGGATAGAGCGAGTGAAGGAGAGAGAGCAATGCAGGGGCAACTTGAGCTCGCTGGCTTGAGACTGTTTTAATAATTTTGACGTAATCACATCACTAAAATCTGCCTTCAGAGACTTTGGCTTTGTCTTTTGAGTCTTGAGACTTGAGTTTGTGTCTTGAGTCTTTCAAGTG
This sequence comes from Drosophila dunni, assembly GCA_018152125.1. Classification (NCBI taxonomy): domain Eukaryota; kingdom Metazoa; phylum Arthropoda; class Insecta; order Diptera; family Drosophilidae; genus Drosophila; species Drosophila dunni. The sequence goes on along the minus strand of JAECXC010001917.1, from coordinate 15,505,125 downwards.
GACAATTTTTTTCCCTGTTTACGAATTGCCCGGCGAACGTTTGTGATTTGTTCATTTAAATGAATTACAATATTTTATCTTTAAACAGAGATCATTGCCATGACACACAAATGAAGCTTTCCAAGAGGTTTTCGGTTTTTTCGCCTCTCTCTCTTTTATTTCTTTCGAGTCGCGGGTCCGACAATTTGATAACTTTCCAGGCAGCTGTCGTTTAATTTTCAGAAATCCCAAATGATCATAAAGGTAGCTTGCGCATATTGGTAATGGCCCTCTTTTGATCCTTGGCAGCTGTGCTACGGTTAAGGCTAAGACGAAGGCTAAGGCTATGGCTATGGCTTTATGGCCACGTTGTCAGGTAAAGTGCGGCTCACACTCGTTGGCCAAATTATTTCACACCTCCAGACATGATGGGCAGGCAGATGAGCACCGTAGCCAGCTGAACGCAGACAAATGAAGTGCACGTTTTTAATTCATTTGTTCTAAAACTTAATCAGCCCAAGTGCGAAACTGTTGCAACAGCAGCAGCAACAGAAGTAGCAACAGCAACGCTCCTCCTGTGGCAAGACAAGAAGTCGTGATTGCGCAACTCATAACTCACAAAAGGAGGCTCCAAGTTAAACTTGACTACTGTTGTTAGCCCCTCAGAGCTAAGCGAAAGGCAAGCGGTGAGTTGGGAGCAGGGCAAGGCGGCACTTTACAACCTACACTGGCAAAAAAGGGAGGTAGGAAGGGGATTTTAAAATTTTAGTTGTTAGAAAATTGGATTGCTAGTATATAAATGAATTGGCTTAGCTTTTTTTTAGTTGTCAGGAAAATGGAAATCCGTTCAAATAAAAATTAAATTTAATGTATTTTAGTTTTTAATATTATAAAATATTTTTTATTATTAATTTATGATTAAACAGTGAACAGCAAACAAAACGATCGTTAGCTTACACGCATACAAATTAAAAATTATTATTTTAAATATTAAATGATAATTTAAATATATAAATAAATATTTTTTAATGACTAAAAAAATAAATTTAAAAATTAACTTAAGGCCATAGTAAGTTTATACATATAACTATTTAATATTGATCTTAATTTTTTTTTTATAAATTATATTAGTTTGAAAATTTATTCTTGTTCTTAATCTCACTGCTAATTTTTCTCAGTGTAGAAATGGGCGAATGCAGGCAACTTTTTGCTTACATTGTTTAATTAAAAACGTTACCGTTGTTGTTGTAGTTGTTGCTGTTGGTGTTGCTGCTGTTGTTACTGCTGTTGCCACGTACTGAAGACGCTGTCCATGACAACAAGATGAGTCGGTGGATGAGACTCGAACTCGGCTCTTGGCTGAGCCTCTCGAGTGCCTCAAAAGGACGACACGTTTTGGCTTCTGTGCAAAGCTGTGTTTGCTAGTTTGCTGCGCGGTAGCAGCCACAAGAGGCAGCAAACAACTGCAACAGCAGCAACAGCAACTGCAACAACAACACACGAGCACACCACTTGCACCACAATTACTGGATGAGGGGCAATACGACTGTTGCTGCTGCTTAATTTTAAAGTCTGCCAGCGATTATATTGCTCCAGAAATGTACGAAAGTGCATTTGTGGCACTAAATTACAACTGGGGTAGCTTGGCTATGCCAACAGTTTGGCTACATGGGGAAATTAAAGAGCATGAGTAGCAGAATTCTAAAACAAATGACTTGGGAAATCAATTTGCTATATAGTTACTTTTGTCCAACTTCAAATATATCATAGAATTAAAAGATTTAAAATTATTTTAAGAGTTTGTACAAAAATATAGTATTTTTTGCTCAGAAAATATTGTTAAAAAAATAAAACTATATCAAAATCAGTAGTATAAATATCGCGTAGTTTAAACGATTTAAGAAAGCTTTAAAGTTATTAATATTTGATGAAATATTTGGCGTTAAATTCCATTTACATTTCATATTCCTTTGCTTCTATTTTAATTAGTTTTTAGTGTCTAGCATTTGTAGGGTATATTCGGGCCTGTGTTCTACTGATTTTGGGCTGATCTGCTCGGCGCGTGTATTTATAATTCGCGAATCATGTTGCATTGTTCGCTGATGCTGCTGGTGATGATGAGGAGCTTCACTTTTATGGCCAGTGGCAATGATGGGGCACATTTGGAGACGTCGCTCTCGACGCCTCGAAATGAAGCCTAAGGGACAGAGCTTTGGAATGGAGATGGTACTGGAATGGTGACTGGGGATGGGACTGGGACTGATGCTCGATCTGAGGCTCTCGGCTCCTGTATGGCTCGCCTTTAACAATGACAATTGTTAGCGCTGCGCCTGATTATTTTGACTTGATAACGAGCTAAACAATAAAAACAAACTGAGCTCTGAGTTCTGAGCCCCAAACTGAACAACATTTCGCCGAGTCATGTTTATCAGGAGAAGACGAAGTACCCGTCGCAGTTGAGGTCTCCGTCTTGGTCTTCGGTCGGCGTCTCAGGACTCGTCTCACTCAAATCAATTTGAATGCCGTGAGTTTTGAATCTGAATCTGAATCTCATTCTGAGTTACAGTCTGAGTTGTTTGTTGCTTATTTGTTGTGATTTCTTAAGTTGTTGCAATTATGTTCAGTCTTGTTTGTTTGTTTATTTATTTAGTTGTTGTTGTAGCTGATGTTTCAACACAAACACAAACAGACAGTTGGTTAGAGCGACAGACAAACCCCCGAACACATTAAATTAACATTTGTGCTGTAAATTATATTTGATTTTGCTACTTTAATGCTTTTTGTACTTAAGACATTTAAAGACCACTCTTTGTGTTGGCCAACTCGGCTGTTACTGTTAGCCTGGTCATAAATTGGCCAAACAATAAGCAACTAACTATCGCTACAAGCCATTTGCTGCCGCTCCTACTCCTCCACTCCTCTGACGCCTCCTCTACCCGCTCATACGTAACGAAAATAACAAAATGTGGAACCGACTACCAGACAGCTACCAAGACGGTTGCTGTTCCAGTTTCCCGCTCAGTTTCGGTTCCAGACTCCATTGTTGGCCCGGCCGATTAGCATAAGAATGCAACCTGCGGCATGCCACATCTGGTAGTAGCTCTGGATAGCTCCCTCAGCCCATAACGAATGTGCCGCACTCATAAAACTGAAACAAAATCAAATGCAACCGAATATACTCGTAAAGCAAAGCACTTGCTATCTCACTCTCCCTGCCCCTTCCCCTCTCTTTCTATTGTTCAAAAAGAGTGTCCATTCTAATAGATTTTATTGCAAATAGTTTTGGTAGCAGCTGAAAAGAATTGATAGCTGCTGCATACCCAAAGCACTTCAGAGATATATATTTTAATGATCTGAACTATTCTCTTCGCTTTAGAGCATATTTGTCTGTTTATCTTTAAGGCTAAGCTAAACTTTTATATCCAAGTTTAATACACTCTTTATTTTTCTTTATCTTGGCTTCAAGCAACTCTTGTACTCTATAGTTTTCTCTGTTTCTATGTTTACCACAACTGCAATTACTTCTACTCAAACCTCAAGTGATCGATCTCCAGTTCTTTACTCCAATCTTAGAGCAATCTCTAGGGACCCCACAGCTTGTTGGTATCATCATCATCGTACACTTGACTTGAACTTTGAATCAATTCATAAATCAACAAATCATTAATTTTTCACTCCTACAAACCATTGCTTGAGTTTCATGCTCGAGTTGTTCGCTCAGTTGTCCCTTATAGACCCCTAGACCCAGTGTACCCATTGAACCTTTGTATTTCTTACCGAAACTCAGTGGGAAATCTTAGCTCCCACAATTAATCAACTGCTTGGTTGAGCAATGATTTGGAACTGACACAAACACACCCAGTTAATTTGTTTATTGATCTATTGTGCAGCATTCCCAAACATGCTAATTAAAATTGCAGTTCACATGGTAAATCACTCGACACGGTTCACCTGTGAACCCCACACACAGGTGGTTAAATCTGCTTTTCTTTGGTCTCGACTATATCCTGTCGGTCTTTTATCATACGCAAATTCAAAGGAAGTTTAGCGGCATGCAAAGTAAGATCTCTTATCGTCCCCTCTTCATAAATATCTGTGCAGAATGCGATAGCACTCACACTATTTATTATACAAATACAAATACATATTGTAGCTGCTGGGCTTATCGTAGCATATGATCAGGCCGCAGATTCCGATCCTCAGCTGGACAGGCACTTGCTTCCAATCCAATCCATGTCGATCGAAGCGATCGACGACGATCGACGATCGCCGATTGATTGATAATAGCACGAAATGCTGTTGTAAACGGGTTAACTGAAAAAAGTAAACAGAAAACTCATTAACGCAATAATTAAGACGACAACAAGGTTTTTAAGATAAACTGCAAAAGCAGCAACATGCCACAGACAAAGATGTGGCACAAGAGGTGTGCTACTACACTGACAGAAATTACAGGGCTAATGGGAAGCTTATGCTACCTAGTAACTTGGTGTGAAGTATTATGAGTTGTATAACTTAATTTAGTTAACAAATCCTTAAAAATCCACTCATTGCTTAAGTCACCTCTTGGCTTTAAACTAATTACCTTTTAGCCAACTTAGGGCATTACCAAAGTCCTTTAGGCTTATCTTTAGCTTAGGATTCACTTTGAAATGATTTTCTGAGTGCATGATCTTGGGATCTCTGCAGACACTGTGACGCTGACGGGCTGCTTAGGCATTTGTCCTGCGCCACGAGACAGTGCCTCACATTTGTGGTGTACCTGCTCTCAGCTCCAGATGTGATAATGATAAAGGGCTGCTACATCAATCGCTGACAGTTGGGCTACCACACTTTTCATTTGCCTGAAATGCCCCTTTCTGTCCCTACCAGCCAGTCAGCTTGTTGTTTGATCCCCTGCCCTGCCCTACCTGAGCCCGAAGTGATTCTCAATCCTCGGAGCGATGCGTAAGTACCACTTCACGCTCTGCGATGCCTGAGTGTGATAAGATATACAGGTTTCGCCTTTGCCAGACCGAGATATTTATTGTGAAATTGATTTTTTATTACACTGTCACATTTGGCCGGTACCAAAGATGGCCAGCAAGGCGATCGCACACATTCCAGCCGTACCCCGCCAACCGTTCTGCCTCCTCCAGTTCTTTGGTTTCAGTTTTAGTCTCAATGTCTGGAAGAGCGTCTTTAGACCACATTCAAGACCAGCAGCAGGCGGGCAATTTTACGCTTCATTTAGCGTGACGTTTAATTGGAAGAGTTGCTATGTTTGGGGAGAGTTGCCAGGTGATCGGGCATATGGGAGATCACAGGTTGCTTGAGATGCAATTGATCGATTGTTGCGGCTGTTTAATTGATTTTTGTTTTGACTCGTTTATGGTTACGAATATGAATGCATGACTGTCAAAAATATGGCTAAGATTCTGCCTGATCATGGCAATTAAAAGAACACGATCATTGATCACAGCGGAGAGTGCGACAGAGCTAGCGAGGAAGAGAGAGCGAGAGTTGGTCTCCATTTCCCCTCCCTATATTTAGGATCACCCCAAGGCACCTCCTGGCGTTATTTAATTATGGCGCTGATAACATTCCGCGTAGATGGTGGCAATTATTCATCGAGGCAGCTATAAGGAGGATCGCTTGGGCAGATCGGTAGCAATCCCTATCCAATCCACCAGCTAGACGCAATAAATAAACCAACATGATAAATGGCGCGACCGTTTTTAAATGTATTTTAAATGCAATTCGAATGTGGCAATGTGGAAGCCCATTGCAGTCAGCCGCAGAGCCGACGGGGCAAACGGCGCCTGTTGCCGCTCATTACGGCGATAATTTATGATGTCCAAGTGTGAAGGACGCCGCCGGACGACAAGCGAAACCTGCCACATCGAACATGCCACAATAACCTGGCTACAAAGTGGCAGAATCAAAGTAAAAGTTGCAACATCCGAAAGGGTATACTTAGAATCAACCACAGTGGCGGCAAACAGTACACAGCCACTACTGTACAACTCTCTTTTTACCGTCGGGCAAATTTCACAAATAGCGTCAAAAATATGCGACATCTTTAACATGCGTCACATATCATTTAAAACAACTTAATTAGATTGCAAATAAGTCAGCACCAAGTAGTGGCATTTGTCGGAAGGGTTACTCCACCCTGGTGGCATCCACTTGGCGCCAGCGTTGACAAATGCCTGGGTGGCAACACGCCTCAACAGGGGGATTTTTAGGGGGAGCAGTAGGAAGAGCGTGACGGAATCCCTGATCATCCCTACAGAATTGCTGCAGTTGTTTATGGCCTGGCACTTATAATATAATTAAAATGATATCACTGATATCAGCTGGGGGAAGTTTTCAAATTTCTGAGCAGAATTCAAGCACTTGGGGGATTTTTTTCAGATAGATGTAGATGTACAAGCGAAGGGGCTAATAGAACTGAGAAGTAGTTAAATCTTATAAGCAGAAAGTAGTAAAATTGTGCTATATAAATAAATATCGAGTTAAAATTAATAATCGATCGAAGTGCGATATGTTTTCTTTCGAAATCGATTGAGGTTCGATAGGTTTTCTTTCGAAATCGATCAAATTTTAAGCTCTGACCTCTTAAGTCCCAATCCAGAAACAAAAGCACTGCTAAATTTGCTTAAAAAGCCAAAATACCAACACTGATCTATCCACTCTAAAATTAGTAATGGATTGCCTCTAAATTGTTTGCTATGCCACGCCAGATGGCGCCAGCCAAATTGGCTTGCTGCTGTTTTCCAAACAGCTTTTTAAATGAGCTTGAAATCAGTGCAATCTTTTTGAAATTTTCATAAAACTTTAACTCATGCTGTTATTTTGCATCAACTTTACATATGTTAGGATCGGTGCATTTATTTAAACCTTTATCGCTTTATAAAATATGCATTATTAGACAAACATTATAAAGAAATTTCGGTGTGTTTTGTGTCTGTCTCTCTGTCTGCCCGTCTTGATGTTTGTTTTGTTGTCACCTGCTGTTTATGTACCGAAATCAGCATCTAATTGTGAGCTGAACAGATTCCGCCTATTTTATCCAGGTCTCTACTCGTGCATACATAAATTAACAGACGCTTTGCTCCAAATAAACTGACATAATTACCGTTGAATTTATGGGACTTGCTCGGGGCCCAAGGGACGGAATTTTTTTCATTTTGGTATTGGACATGTTAAGACAAAGGCAAAGTGTCAAAGCAAGTCATTAGGGCTACAAGTGGAAATGAAGTTCGAAGAGAAATGCAATTAATTAAGCATTTCTATGCCTCTGTGCAGTGTTACGTTTTAGAATACCCTGTAAAGGTAAAGGAGGGTTTGACTATTGTGTGTTGAAGGGGATAAGAAAATTTGTGGAGCTTTTGTGCCTTCAAAGTTCTCATAATTTCTTACCCTAGGGTATCTACTAAGCGTTCATTTCCTACCTACTGCTGCTTATTATATTTTCTAGAAAATATTTCACTTTGTCGCCACATTTTGGGCTTCAGATGCCGACGCGCTGATAACGCAAAATCCGATAAAATCTGATCAAAATATAAATTTTTTCTTAATTTCTCGTTTAAGATTTTTGTTTGTCGGAAACGAATAAAATCAAAAAAAGAAAAACTAAATAAATGGCTCTGCTCTGGCGTATTAGGAAAATCCATTGTATATTATTATCGCAGTTTGAGGCAATTTTCTCTCACCCTCTTGCTCTGCTTTTGCCCCACTGTCTCTTTCTTTCTTTGAGTCTAATTTGCCAATTTGGAGGCACGCCAAGTGGAGATTGATCATAAAAATTGATTTTTTCTTAAGAGCAGAGAGTCGTGACGCCAATTGAATTCAATTGCCGTGAAGAAGGTGTTGCTAGAGAACGCCTAAGCTCTCGAGTTAGAGCCAAGTTAAAGCTAAAGCAAAGGTGATTTGCTTGTCATATAAATATATATTTGATTTCGGTTTTGGGTGCTTGAGATTTATGAGTGCCAGGCAGGCAGGCAGGCAGGCTGTGCAACAAAAGGCCATAGATCAACATTGGCTCTGGAATGTCTCCAGAAATGGGCTTTAAGTCGCGATAATGAGCTTGGAAATGCATAAAATACGGCCAAAAACACTTTATGACTGTGGTGCATAGTTAAACAGATTTCAGTATGTGTTTTTGGTTCTGGCACGCCCCACAGGGGGGAGTACTAGGCCCATCCACCAAAGCACGCCCATTAAATAATTAAAACTTGAACAAAAGACCAGACTGAATGCTACAGTTGTTGTTATGATCATTAAGCTGATGTTTCTGTTTCTATATCTGTTTCTCTGTCTACTTCTATTTCTATTTCCATTTGTGTTTTGGGGTTTTGTTTTCAGTTTGAAGCTGTACCCGCATTGTAGACACGACGTTAACAAGCGTGTTATAGTTTTCTAATGAAGTCATTTCGGTTATTTTCTAATTAGAAGCTGTCGCACGGTTTGCCTTCGCTGTGCCTTGATTCCAATTTGATTTTAAGTTGGAGGTTTGTGGGTTCTCTGCCGATAGCCAGTTCAGGCGATCGTTCAATCGTTCGATAGCTTTCTAATTAATGAACGAACATGTCATCAGTTTTGTGGTACATGAATGTTGCCTTGAGGGGCATTTATATGCATTTATTGCCGGTGCTCTGTGTTAGATTTTGAATTTTTATGGCCTTTTAACAAGAGTCTAGGCCCCAAAGACGTTGCATAAACTGCACTTTTATGCCAGTTAATAACTTTATTAGAGCCGAAAAGACAAAAAAAAAAACACGTCGATAGAAATGTTGGAAAAATGCTCGGTTTGCTTTTATGTTCGTGTATGTTTGTTGAACGAGTTTTTATGGCCACAAATGGAATTTATTACTTGAAATGAGTTTGAACTATATTTTACAGTAGTTTACCAGCTTTATGGCCATGTACCGTAACGCCATCACTATACCCAATTGGAACCCAACCAAAAGCGAACTTGCTCTTGATCCTAGCCCTGTGATTTCCAATCAGACTCCCTGCGAACCGAGGTGGAACCTCTGACTTTGCTGGGAGTAGAGTGAAGGCTAATAAAAAATCGTAACTGACATTTTTCGTTTACGAAAATGTCACAAATTCACAGCGGGACTGTTGCCAATACAAGTGATTTAAATTCAATAAATCATTGAAATGCTCCAGACCAGCATCACAGCATCAATGATACGGAGATCATCTGTGGAGCAGCCAGCAACAAGCATACAAACATATACCGATCCATACAGTTCCATCCGGTATCGAACTGCAATAACCAAATGAAGCCAAAGCAAACAACGTTCATCGATTCCAGGTAAAAGTTGTCTGGGTTCCCTGGCCATATTGCGATTTAATTACAATTGCGACTTGACTTTGGCTCCTCTGCTTTTGGTCTTCATCTCATTTAAATTGGCTATTAGCCGGCCGAGTCCACAATCCGCAACTAGACCACAAACGCAGCGCTGATTTAGCCAAATTTAAATGCGTTTACTCGTTTCTCTAGCTTGATTTGTGGGTGCGCTGAAAATGCGGGTCTGATTTGAATAGGTCCGCTGAATGTATTTTAATTTTATTGTTATTAGAAGCGCTTTTAATGCTGTCTAACCAAGGAAATAATTAGGAATTGATTTGATTTGTTTGGTAGTTTATAATTTAATAAGAATTGAGACTTTTCTTTTATAAAATATAGCTATTTTTTAACTAAGAAACTTATTAATATCCTACCTTATAATTTTCTATGTTCCTTTACTTTATTGCCTCGTTTCCTCCGACTCACCTCCTTTGCAGCCTGTAAATCAATTTGCTTTTTCCATATTTTGCGCTGCTCTTTTGTTCCGGTTAAAAGACTGATGTTGTCCCATCTTTGACCTTCCTGTCGCTAAACTGAACTCTGCCTCTTAATGAGAAAGTTGCCAGTGTGTGTGTGTGTGTCTTGCCACGCCGAAGCGCAACACTTTTGACTTTGACTCTGACTCTTAACATATTTATGGGTTTTTATGTTCGCCGTTGCCGCGTGCCAAGTTTAAACACACGTTGCCAATGTCGTCCCATCTGTGTGCGAGTGTGTGTGTGTGTGTGTGTGTGTGTGTGTGGATACAGCGCTGCCTTGTGGTAGATCCAGGCAATGTGGCAGCCTTTTTGGCATTCATAAATTTGTTACTTCACTTGGCGTGACAATTGCAACACATTCGTGTGTACATTAGTCCAGCCCTCGATCGGCCCTCGTCGGTTGTCGTTCGTCGGGTTTGTGCTGGGATTGGTATTGGGATATGTGGGGAAAATAGACGTTTCATTGTCGCCTCAACTCTTGCCCCTCTGCTCCCCTCTCCACAGTGCCTTTATTTATCGGTGCCGGTGCGCAGCGTGTCCAAATGTATGGCCAGGCGAAGATGGGGATGAGGCTGAGCATACAGTTGAGGATTTGAATGGGGCAGTAAGCGAAGGAAGCGCGTGAAGGGACATGGATGGCAGTGTTGCAAGTTGCCGTTGAGCGCGCGTGTGGCGTCGTCGGTTTTGGCCTGTCCATTATAATGTTGTTGCTCTCATTGTTGGGCTTCGATAAGGCCGGCAATCTGGCATGGTGTCTGATGGCTGTGTGGACCCTTTCATGTTCACAAGATGTAGCTTTTGCTAGTTTTACAAGATGTTTCCTGTCGTCGCAGCCGCATCGAATTGTTGTCAATAAGCGCGAACAGACAAAAGGGGCAAACGGACAAAGACAGTGCAGACATCAGTCGAAGGGACAGTCGGACGGACAAATGTGATCTCTTTGGACTGCCTTCTCCCTCTTTTCCTTCCTCTCGCTCTCCCTTTCTGCTCTGAAGTTATTTCAACAACAACGACATTCTTAATCATTGATTTAGACATTCGGAAATTGATTAGATGCATCTAGGTTTGCCAGGGAAATTCTGTTTTACACTCGGAAAAATAATATTTATTTACTAAACTTCAACTAAAAGGACTACTACTTGTGCTACCGTCCTTTAGGTGTGGGAATGTAATAAAATTTTGAAATTCTTCTTTATAAATTTACATGTTTTGTGCCGAAATATTTCTTGCACTCCAAAAATACTCAAGTAAACTTACTTTTTCCTTTTTTGACTGCTGATAAATGATTATTACATTTAATTTATTTTTTTCGAGTGCACTTAGAGAGTAATATTTATAGAGCACAGCGTGATAAATAACAATTTGCATATTCGAACGTGGCTTTTTGATGAGCGTTGAGGACACTTTTATGGTTGTCTCACTGGCGCTGATTGCGCGTTCCATAAATTCCATAGCAATGGACAGGGCACTTGGTTGGCGAATTTATGCGTCGGTAATTGGTTGATCTCTCTGTCGCTTTGGGTTGTGGTTGGGGCCACCGTTTCCTCTTGGGGACTGGAGGGACGAGCTCACTACATTATCAATAAATTCAAATTGACACTTCACACTCGATATGTCACACGATATTCCGCGTTCGACACGACAAACACGTATCCCGCCCGAAAATAAAAACATAAAAATATAAAAAAATAAAATAAATATAAAGAGAAACTATACAAATACTGAAATGAACACAACCCAACTCAACAACAACGACAACGACAGATATCAGCAGTAAGAACTGGAACTGGAACCAGAGATACCCAGGAGTGTGCAAGTGTGTATGTGTGTGTGTGTGCCTGGACTGCAGGTTGCTGCTGGCCAAGGCAACTAAAATATGATTGCGATTGAACACTGCAGGTTCATGTAATCTCTTAGCCAGAACAAACTTATTAAATGAGTGCCACAGCAAACTGGCCGATAACTGGCCGCCGTCCAAACACAAAAGATAAACGCATATGATCATGTAAGAAATGCATTAAGCGGCAGAGGAGCTCATCATGCTATCTCTTTTCCCCTTTCTCTGCCTTTCTCCGTCTCTCTTACTCTCTTGGCGCCCCTCCCTACGTGTCCAGCGACAGCGTCATTAAAATCGCACAGAGGAGCGCCGACCGCATCGATGCCATCTCATCCTCATCCGTTGGGGTGTACCTGGGAGTCAGGGCATGTGAGTTTCACTGCATTGGAGTGACGTGCAGGGACAATCAGTGCGATTGCTTTGTCAGTTAATAAGAAATAAAAGATTCCCAGGGGCAGGAAATACTCTAACCCAGTATTAGAGCTCAGTAGGGTAGGGTGTACCTAAAAATGAATATAGTTACTTAAACAGCAAATTTTTACTACCAAAGTTTATAACTAAACTAAGAAAAATTCACTTGAGTTCCATTTTAGAACCTTTGGAGTCCTTGGAAAGGCAAAGTAAGCCAGTTAAGGGAGCTTTTTAGGCAAATTGAGTCTCCTCCGCTGTAGAGCATTCTTAGGTCGCATCGATCATACTGCCTTTGAGAACCTCGCCTTGCAATTGCAATTGCAAAAGTCTCATGATAAAGTTCACATTAAGAGTCTCGTTTTACAAAATGTAAACATGTTAAGGGTTAATAAACATAAATAATCTACGCTTATTAACGGCCCAAAAGGAGAGACGGCACTTTGAGGCCAACACACACATTACACCTATGCATACCTGAGGCCGTGTTACCGTGTTATCAGTGCGCGTGCATTTTGCAAAGGTGTTTGCCAGTTTTGATTGGCTCCAAGACAAAATTGGCCAAAGGAACACGCTCGCTGCTCTTCACTGGTAGCGTGGAGACGCCACAGTTCAGCGGCGCTTCCATCAACCTCATGATCATCTCAGTCACCGTCATCATCGTTAACCGCATGAAATATGTGCCAGCTTCTGATAGCGCTGCCAATGCGACTTAATTAGCCAAAGTCCGAGCCAAACTTATCGCCCTTAATTAAGTTGCGGCCAATTTGTCAGACAATTAAAGGAATTTTTTGCGGCAGGTCGCGACACTTAATCCAAAAAAATATAAGCCAGGAAAAAATGAAGAAAAAAGCAGATTAACAGCGAAATAACTGGCGCCTAGACGGTGTAACATAAGCCGCTAAGAACCGGCTACCAATTGGCAACAGGCAACAGTCAAGTGGCCAACAGGCTCGCTGTAAGCCGGCTAACTGGCCAACTGGCCAGCTACTGACTAAGCCAAGTCAAAGCATTTAAACATCACCTTAGGCCTCATTAAAAACAAAATATTATGTAAATTTCATTAAATTACACACAAATCAATGTTGCAAGTGGCTGCCAGGAGAGCAGACGGAGGCGGAGGGCGTGGTGGGGCTACAGGAAATGTGGGAGGGGAACGACCGTCGCCGTCGCCTTGTTGAGCCAATGAGTATTCAAATGGACACTTGTCAAGCCATGCCAGCAACTACTAAATCATATTAAGACTAGACAAGGATTTTTTCTACCAACTTAAATTGGTGTAACATGTACCAGAAGCAGTGGCCTAGAGGGAGGGTAGTGGGGGCTAGGGGTGGGCAGAGGGGAACAGTCCAAACTGCAGCGAAATCTGAGCTACGCATGATGTTCACTTGACACGCAACGTGGCGACGGACTGCAGCGAACCAGGTCCACATCCACAGTCACGTCTATATCCTCAGCCTTAGCTTCAGCATTGGTTCCAGCGAGAGATCTGTTTAATTTTTATTTAATTAAGTTGCGATTTCTGTGACAAGCCAGGCGACGGTTAAATGTAAACATCTACACAAAATCTCTTGCCATTTTAGCCAACTCTTTTCAACAGCTGACAGCTGCTTGATGTGCCTGCCTGTAACACAGCCAAAATAAAACAAAAATTCAGGAAAAAACACTTGAAATCTGAGAAAAATCTTGTAAATTTTAAATCCGCTAAGATCTTGGCTTGTTTTATGGCAAATTTAATTTAAATTGTCGCTAAAACAGGCAAGAAAATGTCCACTGTATTTAGTGGAGACCAAGTTGCATGTGCTGCTGGTTGAATATACCCTGTAAGTGCTTGAATGAGTGGGGCATTTAAACTTAAGGGACTAAGTTTCATGTGCTGCTGGTTGAATATACCCTGTAAGTGCTTGAATGAGTGGGGCACTTAAACTTAAGGGACTAAGTTTCATTTGCTGCTGGTTGAATATACCCTGTAAGTGCTTGAATGAGTGGGGCACTTAAATTTAAGGGACTAAATTTCATTTGCTGCGGGTTGAATATACCCTGTAAGTGCTTGAATGAGTGGGGCACTTATTGGGGTGGCTTAAGCCAAAGTTTCTGCTTAAGGCAGAGTATATCTAAGTCGCGTTGTCTTCATTTGCCCACTAGCTAAGTAAATTTAATAAAATTTATAAATTGAACCATAGCAAATCTAGTTTTCTACTTACGACCACAATAATAATTAGCTTAGTAATAAATTTATATATTTAGTTGGTCTTAATTATGATGACTATTTTAAAGTAAATAGATTGTGGGCACTGTAACAGTTTTTCTCCACTTTTATTTAATTATTTTATAACATTTATTGCACACAGAATTGGCCTAGTAACTGTTAGTTGAATGAGCGATTTCCTGGTCTGAATTTGGTCTTGTGCAACATGTTAATATGATCATCTTTGCTTAGTGGACAGCCGAGTGATCGGTGGAATGGCTGAATGGCTGAAGCTTTAAGCCAACTCTTGTGATTGCTTTGTCATTGCTATTGGCTTTGGCTTAGATCTGATATGAGCCAAAACATGTGTAGGCCTGTCGATATGGCTCCCAATGCGGTTGTTTGTCTTTAGTGGTTTGCCGGTGGTGCCGGTGCGAGTATTGGTGGTGCTGCAGTGGCCATAAAGCCAGCGTCATTTGAGATTAAGTAACTGAATGTAACATGTTTGTTCCGAGTCCCGTCGATCGTTGGCCAATAAACGAACGCTTATCTTAACAAAAAATCTCTAAATTGATCTCGCAAAACCTTTTAGCATATTTTGCGCGATTTGGCAGGCGATCAGGCCAGTTTTAGCCGGCCTAAAACACCGAGAGCTGAGCTGATGTTGTTGTGGGGTTTTTTTGGCCATACCCTTAAGTGAGGGTAGTTGCCCGTGTTCAGTCGGTATGCAACTTTTAAGGGGTATGTTAAGAGGTAAATTAAAGTAGTTTTATTTTATTTAATTTTCTTTTTTCTCTTTTTAACCTTTTGTATATTTCTACTTTTAGTCTACTTGCTGTTTCCTCTGATTATTTTGTTGCTTTTATATGTAAATATACACTTAGTTATGGGTATTTCATGTGCTCTGGCAACATAGTCGTCGTCGTAGTCTTAGTGGAGGACTACTTACTGGTCATACTAGATGGTAACCAAAGTCTGGCGCGAACTGCGCCCCATTAAAAACTGCCAGGCCCGAGTCATAAACTTCTAAGCTATCAAATTACAGAACGATTTGTTAGATGCCGACCGATGGAGACTGAAAAAAGCAGGCAACGTGCGCGATTCTGACTTGGCTCACTAATGGATTGCCGTGGCTCGAACCGGGTCTTTAGTTCTTTTCATTTTGGTCTAGACTTCGACTTGGTTTCGCTGAACTCTAATAGCTCAAAGAGCAGCAAGGACAGAGCAGGAGAGAGACAGAGAGGGAGACAGGAGTCGCAGCATGTCGGCAATGCTGCGATATCTTTGTTATAAATCTGTGAGCCAAGTTCAACATGAGTTTAGGCCGCATGCTGTGTTTGTTGTAGCTCTTTCTGTTGTGGTTGTTGTTGTTGTTGTTGTTGTCGTAAAAACGCTCGTTTGTTGCCTTTTGGCACGCGCAGAGTGCAGCCTGCAGCCCCAAAGGTTAAGCTGGCCAACTTAACCCTCAGCTGCTTTTTTTTGGCCAACTCAAATACGTCCAATGAGTCGACAATCGTTTTGAGTCGAAAGTTTTGCAGGCAAATTGATGGGCTCAATTTTACAACTTTATAACATTTTCGAGTTTGCTTTGGGCCATCTTAATATTTTGTTACTTCTTTTGGCTTTTTCTGCTGTAGTAAATGTGTCATGGGAGCTGCCAATTGGCTGTCAACTTGGCCAACAGCAAATTGCATCATTTGCTGCCACGAACCAGCTTCCAAGTAAGCCATTAACATTAAGTTTACAGCTGCTGCTGCTGCCACATTTTAATTGTTGCAACTGCGACTTTTAGTTGCAGTCAAAGGAAAATCAATTGCTTTTCCGCCCGCTGTGCGACCCGCCTCGTAAATAAATAGACGCAGCATCGGCTTTATGGCTAGGACAAAGGCGTCCGTTTTTAGCACTGACTTTTATAGCCAACTTCTCTCAATCTCAATCTCAGTCGCCGTCCCATTCCCAGTCAGCTCAAATACACAAATCCCACAGATCAGTCAATCAGAGCGTTACGCGTGCAGCTTTCCATCTCATTGCAAGCAGGGGAAATTTGGAAGAGAGCCAGTCAGACAGAGAGAGCGCGCGATCAGGTTTACGCTCTTCCAGCTGCACTTGCATTTCGAAATTCGAAAATGCAGGGGAGCAGCAGCTGAAGAGAGTGAGAGAGAGCGTGTGTGTGCAAGTGGTGAGAGCGCACACGAGCAGATCGTGGTGAGTTTGTGTGGTGAAGATTCATTGGTAGTTCATTTGTTGGAGTTGCAATACGAATGCAATTGGTTTCTGATTAGCCAGTGAAACAATGTTTCATTGTCTGCCGTTTGTTTCCAACTTGATTCGAAGAGTTGAACAAGATCAGCTGGGTTGATCAATGAACTTGAGAAATGTATAAACAATTTTAAATCGATTTTAAAAGAAAATCCGGTATTGAAGTTAATAAAATTCAAATTGGAATATGTGTTTATTTTTCCAATAGTGGATTTATTTATCTTTAGTTCATAACAGGGCTCAAAAAATAAATCAAAATGTATAAAAAATGATTTCCAATTAATGATTATGTTTCCTTCAAATAATACATATAAAATCGCATTTAATATAAATTAAGTCGCCATATTACATACAATCCAATTGTATAAATCAGTTCTTACTAGCTTAATGCACTTCCTATCTGGATGGATTGGCGCCGGCGCCGCTGCCAATTGTCAAACTGGACACACAAATGAAATATGAACTCGTGTAATCAACTCTAATCAGACTGAGAGTTTGCAAAAAAACAAGAGAGATGGGAAAGAGACCGTACAGTATTTTCGCGCCATTAAATTAGCTTAAGAATGCGGA
The DNA here is from genome assembly GCA_018152125.1 of Drosophila dunni. Lineage (NCBI taxonomy): Eukaryota > Metazoa > Arthropoda > Insecta > Diptera > Drosophilidae > Drosophila > Drosophila dunni. Next base: position 15,488,062 of record JAECXC010001917.1, on the reverse strand, counting down.
AAATCAACTGCTGCATAAGTAACAACAACTAGTTTCAAATTCGAATTCAAAATGCAAACTGTGCAACGGCTGCAACTGTTCTTTGCCACAGTGACTGCAACTGCAACTGCACCAACTGCCCTCAGCTACTTAAAGACAATCAGCACGAAGTCCCTGCCCCAATCCACAATAATATCTCATATCCCAGCATTAGAATTTGTCTCTGCTTCGGCGGCCGGCGGCTCTAACAAGCGTTGCATGCCACAGCGGCAACTGCGCACGCGCCACGATCGCTTTCCCAGTGATCAACAGGCGGCATGCAGCAGCAGTTGAGGCATGCCCCAGATGCAGGCAGCGAAAGAGAGCGGAGTCGTCTCTGTGTTTCTGTATTTGTTATGTGCGCTCTGTCGCCGGCGGCTAAATTATGCTCAAAGTGTTAATCAGGAAATTGTTGTTGTTGTTGCATGCAACAGATACCAGCTAGTCAGTGGTCAAGTACAGGAATCCCTGGACCCTTATAATCTGTCTATACCCTAGGCAGACTAAAGAGAGTGTGGTAAGAGCTGTTTTGAAAGTTGGAAATGGCTTGAGTTGAGTTCAACTAAGTCTCATCTAAATAACTTCTATAAAGGCACTTTATTACCTTTTACAGGGTATCTGCTAGTCATTTCATTTACAACTAATCCCGTTCTTTGTAGTTTAGTTGCTGCTTAAACGACTCGTTTGCCGAGCGACTTTCAATTGCCTCCAAGTTGTATGCAGTGAAAGTTGGGGGATTTTATTACCCCAGCGGAGAAATGTTAGAGCAAAGCCTATTAGCAAATTTATGCTTTGACTACTGTTTTACGCCCATGCCGCACATAAATCAGGATCAAATGCAGAACGACACTAACAAGCCAAGAGACAAGCACACACATTTGGCCGACAGTTTTATGGCAATCATAACGAAACCCGCGAGGAAAACAATAGTATCAAAACCAAGTGGGGGGGAATTGGCGGGGAAGTAAGAGGAAGGGAATCAATGATAACGCTGACCGCACCCAAGACAGATCAGGCGACATTTGGGGCCTATACTAAACTAGTTGAATTTCAATTAACAATAAAATTGAACCATAAATCGGACAAAGGCCACACACAGCCCGCAGCAGCAGCAGCCGCGACTCAACGACTCAGCGATTGTTATGATCGGCGTTCGATCGCGGTTTGATCGCTGGTGGTCTCCCCTCCCCCATCCCCTACTTGGCCTCGAAATGAAAATTAAGTCAAGATATCAACAAACAAGGTTCGAAGAAATTGAATTATCAATGGGACAAGGAAAGTAGTCGACTCGAGTCGTATAAACTTTGGAACAATCGTTGGACGCGACACCTTCCGATGAGTCCAAAGCGCCGCACCAGTCGATCCAACGATCCAACATGTGTGTGGCATACTTTAAACTGTCACATAAACTTGAACGCTGATTAGCACAACAAAGTCGGATCCCGGGCACCATGGGAGGATTAAGGCGTAGAGTTACTATAAATCATCGAAAAACAGAAAGCTTCAGACCTATTGTTTACACATTGTGTGTCACCGATATTTGGTGGCATTAACTCATTTGATTTAAGTAGCTTTTTTCCCAGCATTGGCATGGGGCATTATACTCTATTATGACAAGTCGGCGTGTGGGGTCTGATCGAGCAGTAGAAGAGGTACAGTCAAAGTGAGAGTCAACTTTGGGCCGAACTAAACGAATTGTTTGCGATCACACGATAAAACAAGGAAGACTTTTGCCAGTTGCACCTGCAGCTAAACAAAGTTGGTATTAATTTTTAATTGATCAATTATGTTGGTAAGCACAACAACCACAAGCTATGAGGAACTGCAGAGCAGTAGATCTGGGGAGTGGAGCAGTGGAAGGAGTCGAAGTTTAAGGAAAAACATAATGCTTGTTGCTGATCATAATCAAAACGATTTAAATGATTGCCAAAGCCACAGCAGAAGCACAACTAGGAGGAGTAGGAGAAGGCACAGTTTGACTCTCCAGCACCAACTCCAGCTCGAACTCCAGTTCCGACTCCAGCCACGATCTGAACTCGTGTCTGCACCTGTTGCAGCTCTTTAGCTCCAAAGACTGTGTGAAAATGCATTTGTTTGTGAGCTAATGCTGATGATCGCGTTGATCGCACTCTGATCACGATGTAAATCTCACTGTAGGTGAACGCAAATAGGCGGAGTTTTAATTTAATTAAAAGTTATTAGTGCTAACCTTAAAGGCTTTTGCCATTTAATGCATGACAACTATGATCGTCGTCGTGATCGTTAATGATCACTTGAGCTTTACGTTTAGTAGCTGGCAAGTGGCTACACTACTCCCCCCAACAACCTCAACTACCCCTCCTACTCAGTGGCTTGATGATCTGAGCGACATGTGTTAGATCATTGGACAACTCATTTGCCGATCGCTGATCAATTGAAAATGCCAAGCACGTACAGTCGCCGAACACGGCGATCAACACCACAACGTCACTGATCGTTGATCGTTGATCGTAGCTGATTAAATTCATGTTGTGCTGTTGTCGGCTATGCTGGGAAATTGTTTCAATTAATTTAGTGATTAATCCAAGTACGTGAGCGGCAATACAAAAGGCTCTTTCACTCCACAACCGACTGTAGTTAACTGGGTCATAAATGCAGATTATAAGCGAGTGGCCTTGATTATAACGCATTTAGCAAAGGATGCTAAAAATACCACATAAACTTAATTGGTCTGACCAATTGAGACGAAGACGCGGAACGAGTCTAAGACAGAGACTGAGACTGAGACTGTGACCAGGATGACCCAATTTCCTTTGCTGCGCACTGTTGTCCAATAATATCAAATTTAATTTGGTGTTAATGCCGCACAAGTCACAAAAGGCGTTGATTTTGATGACTCCGGTTCAGTGGTGCAATGGTGCAGTGGTTCAATGGTTTAGTGGCTTAGTGTCTTAGTGCTTGGCTTGGCTTGGTGGTCCTCGACGGTGGCAATCGACGGCTCCGATAGTCATACGCGGGACCATAAACGGCATTGAGGAAATTATAAAAGCATAAAGGCAAAGCGCAAAAGGAGTCGCAAGTGCCCCATACTCAAGTCACATGCCCCATGCCGCATGTTTGTTGTCGAGACTCAGAGTCTCAGAGTCTCAGGTGCAGCGACGTTGTCATGCATATGCATTTGATTTATTAACCTTTCGTAGCCATTCGTGTCGACAGCAACAACAACAGCGAAATCACAAAATTAATGCGCATTGAAACGCCAAACATGCAAGCTCCAACGAGGGAGATAGACAGAGAGGATTAGAGAGAGATAGAACGGGAGGCAGGAGACCTCGATCCAACGATCCTTTCATGTGCCTCGACATGTGTTTGATGCCAAAAACAGCGACGTGCTCCGAAATTCAAGCTCTCAAATCTGGAGCTGCCACAAAGTCCGTTCAGTTGTGTTCCATTCCATGCCGTTCCGTTCCATTCTAAGTCAAACACACACGCATGCTGGTGGCCCCACAGCTGGTGCTGCTGCCACAAGGTACAGTTATGTCAGCGACGTTTTTGGAAGGCCTGCCCAAATGCCAGACAATGTGGCACGCAGGCCAGCACCAGTCAGTACCACCGCCTGCTCCACCACCGCCGTCACCGCCGTCTCCTACGCTGTCTGACAGCAAATACGGTAGCCTTTTGTGGAATGGATCGCGAGACGCGAATTTCGAATCGCGGAATCGCTTTCGAACCCAACAGACAACAATAAATTTGCGTGCCAACACTTTTTTTTAGCTTTACAAGCAGAGTGGTGACGGTGCTAAAGGGTATGCCGAATTCTAAATACAGTTGGTGACAAAAGCTGGTAGAAACGTAGGGACAACGGAAAAGTTAGTCAAGTGGAGGAAATGTTTAATTAATTTTATAAAATTAGAAGTAGAGGGAAAGTTCCCTTGTCCCGCCGGAGAGCAGCAGTTTCAGTATTATTTGTCCGCCCAAGAGAGGTATCCGCCTAAAAGAACGGATTTTGTATGAAAATCATGCTCAAACACCTATAAAATTCGTTCGGGAGCTGTCCGCCTAAGGGAGCAGTTCGTCTAAGGGAGCTGTCCGCCTAAGGGTGCTGTCAGCCTAAGGGAAGTAGAAGTTTTTAGGTACCAATTTGGAATTAATCATTTTCTTAAACCTCGTTTAGAGCACCAGTTCTTCGTTGGCTCCTCGTTAACCTTGCTAGAACTGTGACTTGTTCAAATGCTTTAGCATTGTGTAAGCTGTCCGACATTCTAAGTACCCTACAGTGAGCAGGTATTTGTATTTGGCAGTATGTTTATGGTCAAATGTTCGGTGTGTGTGGGAAATTTGTTGAGCTGATCGCCAGTAGCCGGGCCAGCGGTGGTTACACTCTTTGCTGTGGCTCCAATGTGCGCCTTTTTCCGACCAGGTGCAGTTATGATTTATGCGTTGTTCTGCTCGCTTTGCCTCTCACCACGTCCCCAGGTTTGTGGGTTATGGGGGCGCCGCCTTAACGTTTCCAACGGCGTAAATTATATTGGGCTTAGCATAAATCGTCAATTACAGCACATGATTATTATTAGGCATTATGGCCCAGAACGGCTAAAAGGACGGGCCTAAAGCCTGAAGCCTGAGCTTCAAGCCAGAACTTCAAGCTGAGCCACGCCCGCGCCAAGCCCAATCCGGCCAGGGGTCTGCTAAAATGCGCTCTTAAGCGCCAGTTTTATGGCAACGCAGCAGCATCCTCCCAGCCAGGCTTTAAATTATGGCCTAAACCCCGATAGCCGGCGCAGCCACAGCCACAGCCCTACTGGCAGTGGAGGTGGACACGTGACACGCGTGACACGCCAACAACAGTTGCCAGCTGTAGCTAATAGTTTAAGACCAGGTGGCAACGCTGCTGCGCCTACTAACTAAGGATATTGTACCGGAAAAATCTGCTATCAACTATCGCACGTGTTCGTGTCCTGCTGGTGTCATCTCTAGCGTAGTAGAAGACTTTCTCAGAACAGTAGTTGAATTAGAGATCGTGTGGCTGCGATATCTAACTAATTTAATTAATACACCTTTCTTTAGAGGTGAAGGTGAGGCACAAGATATCAAAACAAAAGGTCTCTCATAAGCTGATTTACTATTTATCGTTGGTCAGAGTCCAGCTTATAGATACAAAGATACATAGATACAAGCACATGATCTGCGGCAGCAACAACACAATATAAATCAATCAAAAATGTACAAGTTCATTGACAGCTCGCACAGCTTGCCAGCCCCAAGCCCGCAACAACAACTACAACAACAACAACAACTGTAACAACAACAAGCGAACAGCAAACATGATCCATGATCCTCTCGGAACGAGTCTATGGCCGGTTGGGGCCTGTCAAATCGCCGGACCACATTGTAAGTTATGATTAGCTCAACGCGCTTAAGATTTAAGACCGGAAATGTTGTCGATCTCTAGACTCGGCGTATCTCTCTCTCTCCCTCCCTCACTCTGTCTGTCTCTATCTCTCTGCTTCTCGCTCTGAATGCGCACCAATAATTCAAATTCAAATCTCAATAGTTTTGAGTGATTTGAAATGTGATTTGCGCTTTGTTTTGACTGCAGGCAACATTGCATTTTTATTGGCTTTTCAAGCCCGCATCATCGGAAATCGAAACTGAAAACAGTACAGCTGAAAGAGACAGAAATACTGTTAGTGGCAGAGAGAGTGAGAGAGCGCGGGCACCCACTCGATGACGCCAAAAAGCAACGCATAGTTTTGCATAAATTATGGCAAGTTATTGACATTGTCTGAAATTGGCAAGAGAATGTGAGCAAAGAACTAGCAGAGAACTGGCAGAGAATGATCGACTGGGAGTTACCTAAGATGGTTAACAAAACTTAGTTGAAGCGGTCTTAGCAATACCTTTAGTATCTTGTGACTTTTGAGCTGAGAAGTGGATCAAAGCTTACATAAAAGACTTCAAACATTAAGCCACTACATGCTAGTTTCTTTCCAGGGTATTAATAATTATTCCGCAGCTACTGCAAACTCGAAGCTGCCTGCTTTGGAAACCTTTGTTTGGGATAGACACCCAAGTGTAACCGATATGTTCCTACCTGATCTTAAGTGCACCTTAGCCAAAAAAATAAATGATTTATTTAAAATAACTGACTGCTCACCAACTGCTAATGTTTATATATATAAAGTTGTAGAAGAAATTAATTTTAATGGATCGATTTGTTGGTCATACGATGCTTGCAATTGCCTGCAGACTTTCTTGATCGTTTCTTTGGGGTTTTATTGACTTTTTCTTTTCGATTTTCCCATGGCTGCAATTCGAACTGTAGCAATTGGCAGCATGGCATATTTTGCATATAATTGGCAATAAAACTTCATGTTAATGTGCAATTAATCATATTAGCAATTAACTTTATGCTGTTTGGTTGCTCTGCACGAGATCGTCGCCGATCGTTCGATGATCGTGTCGCAAAACTCGCTTAGATGCCATAGCCAATGCCAATGTCAGTGGAATATGCAGTTATCCCCTCGGCACTGCCTCTGCCACTGATCTTGCCCCTTTTCCCTATTCGATCCCGTTTTCAATTCCCATCTTGCTTCCAGGCTGAGTTGGACCAATTTTCAAAATTTATATCTATGTACGAAACGCTAACAACTTTGCTGTGTATGTCTGTGTTTTGGCCAAATTGAAAAGCACACGGAAGCCAGCAGTGAAGTCGACAGTGAAGACGATTTCAGCAGGAGTAGCAGTAGTGGTAACTGCAACTGCAACTGCATCACGCTGCAGCTCCGAGTTGCAAGCAAAAAGTGCATAAAATTTAAGTATTATGATCGTACATTGCTGGGGTGCTGCTCGCTTTACGATGCCGTAAACTGGCGCAAAACAAACGCATATTAAATGCCAAATAAAGTAGAAGTACACACGGGGTAGGTAAGCTGCAAAATACCCTGTAACTAATGCCTGCTGGTGACGGGAAACAAACAAGCCAGAAGAAGCAATAACTGGTAGTAAGCCGTCAATTAATCAGTGATGCGTAACGCCATTTGGCACTAAGCGGGGCCTCCAAACAATTGACAGTCAATAATCGTTAATTGTTTTCCAGTTTTTCTTTTATTTCCCTTTCTCTTTGATCTACGTTTTTCTATCATTCTATTTGATGTATTGTTAAGTGGCTCCATCAAAAACAAACCCTTTGACGATTGTCCATTGTCTTGTTTTACGGAGATTCGCAGCGTGTGCTCTTTGCGGGTCTTCGAGTGTCTTTTCATTAGAGCTCTTTCTTCTGCCAAACTGCCGAATAAAATAATAGTCTTTGGCTACTGGGCATGCGTCTGTCTTGGCCATAATTAATAACTGTTAACTTACTTAGTGGCCGCACTGTGGCAACTAATGAATACCATTTCCATACAACTTTCATATAATTTCTACACATCTGCCGGAATGCGGCGTGAAGAATCTGACAAGCTTAAAGAACTTGTTAGCCAATTGATTAATGTGGGCTCAGACTGTCCCAAAAGCAGCCAACTGATGTTTGCGACAGCAGCCAACTATTATTTATGCCACGACAAATGCGATTTATTAAACTGAAAAATTTAATTTATGAATTGAATTAAACACTTTTTTGTGTTTTTTTTGATTTAAAAAAAAAAAAGATTTTTAAAGACGTTAATCGGTTATTAAAACATGGATAGTGTTTTAATTATATTTAAATTATTTTATACGTCACTCGCTATGAATTTTCGTTGGCGCTCAAAACTATGCAACACTTTCCGCTCTGCAATTTCCGTTGTCCATTGTCCGTCGTCCATTCTCATTTGAGTTGAGAACAGTTTTTCGACTCAATTGCTGAACATATTTAGAAAAACGCTCAATTACATTTCACTTTCCAAGGGAAGGCCGCACAGCATCGCAACCAGCACATGTGTGTGCCATACACACACACGTCCCCCTCCTTCCTTCCCTTCCCTTTCATGCTCATTCCTCCGCAGCTACGTTTAGTGGGTTATACAATGTGTGTTGTTTATAGTATGAAGAGTTCTGTGTCGCGAGTTCATCCAGTAAAATGCTCACTGAGGGGACAACCACAGCCAGTGGCACTCTCGTTTGCATTCGTTTCATTTAATTGAAGAGATTTATTTGTCGAGCGCTTTCAGTTGCGATCCGACAACAGACCCCATCGAACCAAACCGAACTGAACGTGTACCGTTAGTTTGATCAACAACAAAAGCAAAACCAAAAACAACAGCAATAACAATCGCCATAACAATAAAAGCAGCAACAACAATTATTAATACTAAATACACGCGAGCAAATGAAAACATTTGATAGAATTTTTTGTGCGGTTCCGTTGTTCCGTGCAGTGAGTGTTTGAGCAGAGTCAAGTGTTCAGTTAGTTTTCTTGACGGGCGCGGAAATATTTCTGGCATTTTAAGTGGAGCGCTAAATTTGCCAACAAAAACCAAAACAAAGTGTAAATAAAATAAGTTTTTTATTTTATTTTAACAATCAAGTGAAACGTGACACAAATTGGATACATTTTGGAACATTTTGCAATTTCTACTCAACTCTGAGGTAAGATTTTCTTTATTTATTACACCCTTTATATATAGTAGTTTATTATTGACTTATTTCCCATTGATTTGCTTGGAGTGCGTAATTTTGTGTCTCGTCTGTAATTGCGCAAATTATTTGTTTAGACCACTTTTTGATTGAATGCACAGCAATTTGACTTTTTAACCCATTCGTTTTAGTTTTTTTTGTATTCCTACTCTTCGTTTTTTATGGGGTTATACAAACTACTTATTATATTGTGGTCCCATCCAATTTGTGTGCTGCCTTCGCCGCAGTCAATCGTTCAATTATCAAAACTGTTTTTATGCCTCCCCCTTTCCCCCTGCTACCCCAGCAGCCCCTTTTTTGTGGGCGTGGGGGGTGCCCCAGCTAGCTACCCCAACCACGGCACATGCCACAAATTTTATGCTTTATGACCAAATTGAAAGCACTTTTTTGTGTGTTGTTTTGTTTTCAGAACACAGCACACAAATTACCGCTAGTTATTTGATTTTTCCCATGAAATACTCTCAGTTTTTTCCACCGTTTTCTGTGTTGTTTATCAACACACATATCGGCCGAGGCGTCGACATTATTCCCGCACTACATTTTAGAGATATGAACATGCAATATTTTTCTCGCCACATAAACAAACATTTTTAAATTATCTGTCTGTACAAGTTAACTCGCATGTGTCTGAAATGTCGGGGCAGCTTTATGCCACATTCTGTGCTTCTGTTTAACATACCCTGTAGCGGCAAACTGACTGGGTTGGTTGTGATTAACGACAGCTGTTTAGCTGCAAAAGTTGGTTACTCTTATCAGCTTTAAACAAGCGAACTTACGTGCATAAAGGTTTGAATACTTTTAGACGCTTTTTAGGACTTGATTGTTTAGGGTATAAAAAGTTGATAAAATTCTATACTTTCCCACATCACTCGTGCCATTAAAATAACTACAGGGTAGCTGTTAGTTGCACACCACAAGCTTTCAGTCTTTTGCCTTTGGCAGTCGCTGGTTTGCTCCATTTCAATGTAGATCGTCACAGATCCATTTGTTTAGCTATTTGTTGAGCTGTAACACTTTATTTAGCTACCCGTTGGGTAGATCGCTTACACATATACATATATACTTGTATGTACACTTACTATATACACACCTGAGTTGTTTGTTTAGCTGATAACCTTCGTTAACTCACGTACTCGCGTGCATTTTTGATGTGAAATGCAACCTATTAAACCCAAAATTGCACACTTCGATTGCAATGAAATGAACTTTAATGAGTTTTCAAATATTTGAAATATTTAGAACTGATTTGAACTTGAAATCGTTGCTGGCCAATTCCAATTCCGAAAGTACTCAATTGTTTAGGTGAGAGAAAAATATTGTTTATTTGCCAAATAGTGCAAATCATGTGTCTATTTTTGGCCAGGACAGGAAATATATTATACGATAGAGACGAATGGGCACGAAGGTCAGTTTGGGATGCTTTTGTGGCTCTGACGTGATCAGGAAACTCGTGCTAACCCTTCCAAATAATCAGTGTCTGTGTGTGTGTTTGACTCGTGGAACAGACGCCGCCAACACATGCAACACATGTGCCACAAACGGCAAACAGAATTCGAGGCAAGTCACAGACTAAAGTAGGTACAGCCGTAGAGACCCTGTCCCGCCCCTGGAAGTTGTCCAAGTGCCCACATGTCAGACAGGGCGCGGCAGAGTCGCTGTCCCAGTGAAAAGTCCCTCAGTTCGAATGACAACAATAGCGCACCACCAAATGTTTGACTCGGAACAATATTTTCCCTTGTCTCTGGAACGGGTATGCTCCAAAACGACTGCTGGCGAAAGCAAGCGGATGTGATACCCTGTAATGTTTGATTTCAATTTAAATTGAGCTGTAGAAAAAGTTTAAAAATCTTTTTGAATTTGGTGACTTTTAGAGTATTGAATGGCCCATCATTTAAAAGACTGAGTCTAAGTATTTTATTTAAAAATCAGTTGTAAACAGTTTGCTGCATTACAGGGTACAATTTAGTGCTGCATCTGAACTGCTTACTGTTTGTTTTTAATTTCTTTTAATTTCTGTTGCTTTTGTGGCACAGATGTGGGCTGGAAAGATCAGTTGAGAGCACATTGAGAGCGTCTGTGTCTGTTTTAATTAAGCGAGAGTGTAGTATACAATAGGGGGAGGGAGACAGAGAGAGAGCGCAAGTGTGTAAGAGTGCAAGAGAGGCAGAGAGAGGGAGAGTGAGCGAGAGTGCATCGACACGCATATGTGAAAAATTAAGGTTGTCTGAAAGCGAAAAAGGCGCAAAAGATGCGGGAGAATCGGAATCGAGAAGGCAAAGCGATCGACGACGAATTGTGTGCCCACCCGGCAAAAATACCCAGCACACACACACACACGCACACACAGCATTGAATTTAACGGAAAAAAACAACGAGAGGAAAAAAACATAACAGAAAAGTGGAAGCAGGGCCACTAAATTGAGTCGTTTGAGGCGCAGTCGCAGTCGCAGTCACAGTCACAGTGGAAGTCACAGTGAGTAGGACGCGTTGTTGTTGTTGAGCGTAGGAGCAGCATCTGTATTTGTATCTGTATCTGTATCTGTGTGTGTGTGTCTGTCCTCTGGTAAATGGTGCTACAAAGTCTCGTCTCTGCTGAATTTAGAACAGTTTTCAAACAACACTGCGGAAATTCACAACGTCGGTCTACTCAACGCGCGCTGTTCAAAAGATCGGAGAGTGATCGCAAATATATATCTATCTATATAACTCGCACCCTCAACACAAGCAACTTTTATAGCAGAATTGTGCTGTTCTCCCTGCAGTACAGCGCTCTGTATCACAACATTTCGCTCTCGTTTGTGTATCTGTGCTTTTTGTGCAAAAAATAGAATATTATCGAAAAAGTTGCAGCTATAGACGCTGTGTCTCTGCAAGTACTACTAGGTAAACATACTGAAAGACCCCTGAAAGACCCGTTACACAAACAGTTTGCCTAATTTGCATTTGCTGCGGGTCTTAACTTGGCCAAAACTCCAAGTGTTACTAAGGTCACAAAGGTGCACAAGTGTATATAGTGTATGTGTATCTGTATAAGCGATCTTTCTATATACAAATGCACTTTAAATAATTTTTATTGCCGCATTAAATTCATATTCATATTATTTTGTATATTAAAAAGTGAAAACATTAACAGAAATTCTAAGAAATTTTTAATTTGTTTATTAATATTTTCTATAAGCATTTTCTTTAATCGTTTTTTAATAATCTTTGTTTATTGTTTCTGTTTTATTTGCTTCACTTTTCTATAAAAATTATTTGGTATTTTTAATAATTTAAAATATTCCCAAAATAACTGAAAGTGAGCTCATTTTTAACCGTCAGCTCAACTTGTGTGTGGCACGCGCTTTAAATCTGAAATTTGAGCGGAAATGTGCGCGACATTTTAATTGAAACTCGCCAAAATGTAAATGGCTTTTAATCAGCTGAAATCACAGTTATGTGCTCCGAAATTAATTGGCAAGCAGCGAAATTAATTCAATTCAATTTCAGCTGCATGAAACAATGTAAAATTCGCAATTCACATAAATTCTTCACTCGAATTGTTTATAAACAGCCGAAAAAAGTTCGACAACTTTTACGAGTTTCGTGTGTATTGCCAAAAATGAAAACGCAAAAATCGAAAACAATTTGAACTCAATACTCGTATATATTGGCGTTTTCCGGTACACCAAACGGATGTGCGAATTACACTCTACTGCATAGATACACTTTCTCGCTGCGTATCTTTGGCGCAGTGGCGTGTGGTCTGTAAACAGATAGATACAGATACAGAATAAGATGCAGCACAAAGTTTGTAGATGCAGTCTCTCAGTGCACTTGTTTCTAGGAATTCCTTGGGTTTCTATACAATAAATTGCCATTACGGCACACAATACACTAACTTTTGGAATGCCAACTGTAATCAAAATTTTGATTATTTACCTCAGATATTTGTATACCTCAATTTTCGCTTAAGTTGTAAACTTTATTGATTTATTTGCTTAAGAAAACATTTGCAGTTCTTACTTTTTTACTAACAAAACTTACTATAGCTGTGTTTACCTCCCCTCCAAGCTCACTATAGGGTATCTGCCAGCCAGTATAACTTATCAAATCCCATCTGAAACGGAAACGCGCATAAATCTAATCGTCTGTGTATTTCCAGGTGTTGCAGTCAACCAGTCAAATACTAAATATATATGATCTATGAAAATGTGCCACGCCCACGATAGGACGTCGGGCGTCAGTGCTGGGAGTGACATGTGAGGCAAACATGGCAGCCATAAATCCATCAGCGTGCTGAATAAATCACATGCCACAGGCGACAATAATTAAAGAGCCCATGAGTGCATCATATTTTTTGGAAAGTGTATTTCCGTTACGTTCCATGAGACAAGGTGATCATCTGAATCCGATTCTGTAGCATCCGATTCAGATCAAAAGGCGCCGCAAACACACACCAATACACACACAGAGATACGCACACATGTTGCTGGCGATCAAGTTGAGCAAGCAGCAACTGTTGTTATATCCATCTATAAATTAGAAAAAAAGCAACAAGAAGAAGAAGAAACAACACTCTAGAAGATCAGTGCTCTGCGAGGGAGTGTTTAGCGTACGCTCTCGCTCAGCTAAAGTGGATTTCCGGTGAATAAAGAGCAGCAACAACAAGAGCAGAGGGAGCAACATATGCGACAGAGACACCAAGTTGTTGCCGTTGCAGTTGCAGTTGCACAACCCCAAAAAGAGACACACGGCAACCGGAGACTGAAGACTGGAGACTAGAGACCCGAGTGCCACTTAGGGGCAGAGCCACGTAAATAAATATTTACCAAAGATTAAGTGCAACAGTTGTTGGCAGCAACATGTCGCGCTGCCTGTTGCTGCTGTCGCTGCTCTGCTGTGTCCTGTCGCTGGAAGCAAAACGATTGCCCGCGAGTTCACAGGAGACGAGCATGGACTACGATGGAGTCACTACGAGTGCCTCACAGACCAGCAGCAATGACGACGACACACTGGACACAGACGATGACGATAAGCTGAGTGCTACGGGCACTGGGCCGGGGGGCAGTGCTGGCAACGTTGGCAGTGGCGCTGGCAATGCAAATGGCAAAGAGTTTCCGCCAAAGTTTAAGAATTTCAACAAGATGACGCCTTTATACTCACGTCCCTCGGGTTCCTCCGTCGTGATGAACTGTCAGGCGGTGGGTAACCCTGAGCCAAACATAACCTGGTATCGTAACGGTAAACTGAATTGGACCCGTAAGTATGGCACGTACCGCAAGCCCAGGTTTCAGCTGAGCATGGAGGACCTGGTGCCGGAGGATAACGATCCATACACCTGTAAGCTGTGCAACATTCACGGCTGCATCACCCACGTCATGAAACTGCTGGTCAGCGATCGTGTCAATCACAAGCCCATTATACTCAAGGGCCCTGCGAACCTCACGCTGCTGATCAACGAAAGTGGCCAAATGGAGTGCGAGTATCTCTCGGATCTGACCAGCAAGAAGGCGTGGCTCTTTGTGCCCTGCAACAGCAGCCACGAATGCAGCACAAATCGCACGCTGCTGTCCGAGAGCGGAGATCGTTTGGTCTTCAAAAACGTTACGCGGGCCGATGAGGGCTGGTACAACTGCATCGAGAGCAACAGCTTGGGACAGTCCACTAGTCGGGCATACCTGAGAGTGGTCAGCAGTCGTCAGCAGCTGCTGGATGTCAATCTGGGCAGTGTGGTGCCCATGAAGGCCATTGTGATAACGGTGATTGGTCTGTTTATCGTGCTGTGCATCATCTTTGTGGCCTATGCGTTCCGCAAGATGAAGCACGAGAAGTTGCTCAAGCAGCGCATCGAAACGGTGCATCAGTGGACCAAGAAGGTAATCATCTACAAGCCCTCCAGTGGCGGGGACTCGGGTGGCTCCATGGACACTATGATTATGCCGGTGGTGCGGATTGAGAAGCAACGCACCACCGTGCTCCAAAGCGGCAACGAGCCGGTGCCCTTCAATGAGTACGAATTTCCGCTGGATTCCAACTGGGAGCTTGCCAGGAATCAGCTCATTCTGGGCGCTACACTGGGCGAAGGCGCCTTCGGGCGTGTCGTCATGGCTGAGGTGAACAACGCCATTGTGGCGGTCAAGATGGTCAAGGAGGGACACACGGACGACGACATTGCCAGTCTGGTGCGCGAAATGGAAGTCATGAAGATCATTGGACGACACATAAACATCATCAATTTACTCGGCTGCTGCAGTCAAAGTGGACCACTCTATGTGATCGTGGAATATGCACCACATGGCAACCTCAAGGATTTCCTCTACAAGAATCGACCACTCAGCAAGGAACAGCTGGAGGGCTCCCAGTCAGCACCAGCGACGGGACCACAGCATGTGATCACCGAGAAGGATCTGATCAAGTTTGCCCATCAAATTGCACGTGGCATGGACTATCTTGCCTCACGGCGTTGCATACACCGCGATCTGGCGGCACGTAATGTGCTCGTCAGCGATGACTATGTGCTCAAGATCGCGGACTTTGGACTCGCCCGGGACATACAGAGCACCGAGTACTACCGAAAGAACACCAATGGACGGCTGCCCATCAAGTGGATGGCACCCGAGTCCCTGCAGGAGAAGTTCTACGACTCACAGAGCGACGTCTGGTCCTACGGCATACTGCTCTGGGAGATAATGACATACGGCGGACAACCGTATCCGGCTATTATGTCCGCCGAGGAGTTGTACAGCTACCTGATGTCCGGGCAGCGCATGGAGAAGCCCGCCAAGTGCTCCATGAACATCTACATACTGATGCGACAGTGCTGGCACTTTGATGCCAGTGCTCGACCACCATTCACGGAGATCGTGGAGTACATGGACAAGCTGCTGCAGGCCAAGGAGGAGTATCTGGATGTGGATATTGCCAATCTGGAGACACCGCCCTCAACCAGTGACGAAGAGGAGGATGAGGAGGATGCTTCCGATATGGAGCAATCGCGCTATCACTACTAAGTCAACGATAGCGAGTAGCTACTGTACATACTTAGCCATCGGGCTAACAGCTAACGATAAGTCTGTAAATCGCTTGAAATTGAATGCACCAAAGGCATAAACCAAATATATATTCTTGTCTAGGTCTAAGTCGGCTACGATTATATTAAATATGCATATCACTAGGTATATTTTAAGCTAAGTGTAAACACGTTTAAACGTGCTCAGTTTGTATTTATAATAATGTAAAGTTTAAATATATTAAAGGTCAGCTTTGAGGAACTTTTAAGCAGCTTAACTTATCCAAAAAGCATTGAGATTATGCCAAACATATCATGATTCAATATAAAATATTTATTTAATTAAGTTATTGCATTTATTTTAGCAAACCAAAGTGTCAATGAATCCAAAAATAATTTAAATAATTTTTAGCTGCACTCTTGAATATTTAAAATTCATTTTATTATAAATGTGTAAGAAGTTTTATATAGTTTAGTATACCCTATGTTAGTTACGTATAACGGTTGTATTCGCCTATTGTCTACTTGTATTTCGTATCTGTACTGATTTATGTAGTATTCTATTAAGTTAAGCACAATCTGTAGTTGCTACTAAGTAATACTTGATGTACATAGAGTTTAGCTTTGCATGCTCGAGTGCCTTATGGAACAATAAATGTTGTACTCATAGTCTTAACCCAGCAGCGTTCAAAATCACGTTCACAACTTGATCGAGAGCCAGATCATGACGTCTCAATTTGAAAATCTGTGAAAAAACACAACAACAACAACAACAACTCGATTTGGGCCGCACGAGGCACGCGCGTCACTAAATGAAAAATGATGAATGAAATGTCTTGCGGTCGGTTCGACTCTTTTGGAGGTTTTGTTCGACGGATCGGGTTGGGGTGTGGGTGTGGGTGGAGGTGGGACTCTTGAACCCATGGGTCTTTAGCAGCACTGGTCGGCGGCTCGTTTGTTGACGCGCCGAAATGCCACGAGCATCGCTGTCGACGTCGCCGCTGACGTCTCAGCCTCTTTGAGGCGCTGGCGATGCAATTAGACGATAATGCAACCAAGACAAAGAAATAAAAATATGAAATAAAATCTTTAATAACAAAAATCAAGTTAAATATGTAAGCTTAACGCTTATTTAAAGCCAAGGGGCGTATGTTGGCCAAGTTGTTTAAGTTGCAGCAGCGATTGCAACACGCTGAGATTTGAATTGACTTTTAAAGCCATTTAAATTAAATTCAGCACACGTTGTAGTGACTATTGTCGGGTTTATATACTATATCAGAAGTTATAAAGGTTAATTTAAAGTGTTTTAAGATAGCCGAAACTACTACGAACCTATATAGAAAATATAAAGGTTTCACTCAAATTTTAGCAGTACCTTCTGTAGAAATTTTTCTGCTCTTTAGAACCTCCCTCACCGATCTTTAACCCGCTGAAAACAATACCTCAGACTATACAAAAACTATATAGTCGCTTTCCAATTGTATTTGTAGCTTATTGCTGAGTTTTCGAGTGACCCACTGTGTTACACTACAAATTTTCATAGCTTTCCATTGGCAGATCATTAATTATGCAGCATTAGGCGATCGATGATCGAGGGTATCGCCAACGCAGTTGATGCCCCGATTATTAATCTCAATATCTTTTGTGTAAACTGCATTTTCGATAATTTATCAATTCGGTTTTAAAGGCCTTCAGTGAATTAAAATGAATATCAAATAAAAGTGTGGCATTAAAATTGTTTTGTCTGTTGTTTTAATTAGGGCTTTCAGGGGATTCTGTGGGCGTG
The DNA here is from genome assembly GCA_018152125.1 of Drosophila dunni. NCBI lineage: Eukaryota > Metazoa > Arthropoda > Insecta > Diptera > Drosophilidae > Drosophila > Drosophila dunni. The sequence goes on along the minus strand of JAECXC010001917.1, from coordinate 15,470,672 downwards.
ACAGCGATGCGCCTCTAATGATCGGAAGTTTGACACGTGTCCAAATTGTTGGACGTGGGCGCATCACCGCAGCGACTGACCACAGGGCGTGGGCTGTGCCCCGCCCTTTTTTATTGTATCTGTATCTCTGGCTGTGTCAGCAATTGTTGCGTGAATATGTTAATTGAAAAATTTGTTAATTGAGCTATGAAATAGCATTTCACCAGAGCTAAGTCTCTGGCCAGTGGACATGCAGTCTGAATAAACCTGTGCTCTGATCAATCCATCTAGCGGCTGTCCAAATATGCGGGCACTTAACTAACATAATTCGTAACGATCGTCTATCGATCGTGCCGTCAGGTGCGCAATATCGGAGCTGTCTCAACTGATCAATTAATTTTAGTTTTGATTTTTCTTATTTTGGCCAAAAGTCGTCTATTAATTTGCATGCGCTTTTTGTGTTTTTGTCGATCGAATAGCGCGATCAGACCGTTGCCTGCCTTGCCACAGGTTGCATGCCCCACACGGTACCAGCCTCAATTGCAGTCCCATTTCCAGTCTGGTCCAGTCTCTCTGCTGCTGTTCCATTTGAAACCATTTTAAAAGTCTACAAATTGCCTGTCCAATCCACCGATCTCACTTGCTGTCCGCTGTCTCTCCCTGCCTGCCCTGTCAGTTAGTCCGTCTATCCGTCTGTCAGTCAGTCAGTCAACTGCCAAGCCAAAATCGATTGCACAGCTCCGATTTGACCTCGTCTTGCGGTCTTTGCGGACTTTTTGGAAAGTCTCAACGATATCGCGGCTCGAGTGCTGTTCAAGTCCAGTTTCCATTCCGCATCTGACATAATTGTTTTTGTCTTGATAATTTGATTTGCATAACTATACTTTTTTATATATTTGAATACCGACCAAAGAGATTCTATATCTGGACTTGTGACTTTTCATGGTCGTTAGTGGCTAATGGTTGCAAGTACTTTAAATACTTTAGAGCAGCAGTTCTTAATTTATAATTGGAAAGGCAGCACAAGTAGGGGTAGAAATGTTTAACTAAAAGCTTACTTAATTTAATTAAGCTTATGATGAGTTAGAGTAAGAGAATTAGCTGAGTTTTGCTAGAGAACCAATTGGAAACTAACCAAAATCATTCACCTTTTACCTTTTATTTTCAAAGTTGGTATAAATCCGAACGATTTGTTGATTTCACTAAATAAATAAACAAAATGTTTGATTTGTTAAGAACTGAGTGTGTATTTGGCTTGGAAATGAATCAGTTTACCTGATGCTGGCACCTGTCCGATTCCGTTTCGGATCTAGCAAAGTATAAACAAAGAAATTTGAATTTGAATGCGAATGCGAATTTGAGTTTGAATGTGAATATGAATAGAATCGTGAATGTGTTCACCGGAAGTGTTGATTCACTGGGTTAGTACAGCAAAGCTTTTGTAAGTGATTTGCGATTGAAATTAGTTGTACGGAACTTAACAAATTGCTGGTTCAATCGGGCGTATGAGTAATTGTTAATCTTCAGCTTGTCTGGCTGTCTTTCTTTCTTTCTCTCCCTCTCTCTCTCTCTGCCGCTCTCTGCAATGCAAATTTCACGTTAATAACAAACTTAAGTGGTTATTGTTGCCGTGTTTTTTTCATTCATAAAAAAACAACTGTTTCATAACCGAAACTACAGACCGGCAAACCGGTTACAGTGTTTTATTTTTACTTTTTTTTTTTGAATGATCGAAAAACATTTTTAACGATTTTGTGATCTTTACTACATGATCACTTGACTTGGCTTACAAACTATGCAAATGCGGCAACGTTTTGGCCATGTGGGCGGCAGCTGCGACTGCAAATGAGTTGGAAAGAAAAAAAAAAAACACATAAAGTTGAGACTAGCGAAGCTCTTCGAGATTTTTATGAATGAAACTCGATGGAGGTGACAACGTAGTGCTCCGAGGGACAGACAGGGTGCAGGGGCTGTGTCGCCGAGCGGATGTGCCTAATTAACAATGCTGATTACATTTGATATTTTTGTATATTTTTATTAATTAGAATTATACATATATAAAATTGGGTTTTCTTAATAGACGCTTGCAATTTAAATGAGCGAAAGGCAAAGTTGTTTGCCATGCGACACAGATGATCCAGTTGACATGGCTGTTGATCGTAATCATCGTCGTGATCATCATGATGTTCAGGTTGATTAGCAGCAACAGCTGCAAATCAAAGACAAACGAATTTGCTCACAAGATCGCATCATTCGCAGTCAATTAACTTGTTTTAAATATGTGAACACTTTGCTTATATTTGGCTTAGATTAAAAGAAATTTTATTAAATATCGTGACTCACTTATGAGATTAGATTGATTAGATTTAAATAAAAAAAAAATCAAAATATTTGAATACTTCACGTGGAAACAGCTGACTATAAAACTGCTATAAAAAGTGGTAAAAAGTTGGATTGTTTATTAAAGTAGACTTTCTAATAGAGAATTTTGGTAAACCACTGAAAATTTCTAAATAAATTTAATAAGAAACTTGAATAGCTTAAATTTGTAGTCTAAAAAACAACCTGTAGCCCCAATTTCAGTGTCATTTTCCAGCTGTGCCTTCAACGCAGTTGTAGTTATCGTTGTGGTAATTGTTGTTGTTGTTCTTGGCCTTTTGCCTCGCTGGCTGCTACTGTTAAACGCAAAATTTATGAACAATTCTCAAAAGAAGTCACGCGTTAAATGTACGACACGAACTCACGCGACAATCGACAGGAAGGAGAGGCGAGAGCGAAGGAGGAGTAGGGTGCAAGAGTAGGGACTCGAAGCCGGGATCAGTTGCTCACGAAAGGGGTTTGGGGTTCGGGTAAACGGCAGCGGCAATTGCAGATGATTTCGTTAACGCGTTGGCTGACTTCTGGCCAGCAATCGCATTGGCCTTTTGTGTTGCGTCTTGTAATATATTTTATTAACAATAAAATGTTAAGTGCCACAAGAGGGAGAGAGAGAGGGAAAGAGAGAGGAGCGAGAGGACGAGCTGATGCTGCCTGCTGCGATGCGATGCGATGGCTACTGGGCTACTGTGTGTGCTGCAAGGAGCGAGTGGCAAGTGGCTAGTGGCATGGCCTGTCTGTTGGGCTTATTGTGTGAAAAATAAGATAAACTGCGTGCGCACATATAATCGCGCCATGAATCAAAATCACACCAGTTGGCTATATATAGATATCCGGCTAGCCAAGATTCCAACTAACGAATGCCTAAGCCAGGCTCAGTGCCCCTAATCCCCTCTCTAACCTAGTGCCGTCTGGAGTCCAGTCTGCGTGCCACCTGTGGCCTCTGCAACAGTACAGCTATGCAAATCCCTAGAAGTAAACCAGCTTGCGGCATGCCCAATTCGGTTTAGGCCAACTGCCACCCACAATTGGCCACAAAATAGCGGCCACAATTAACCGTACGATGCAAATCGAACAATGACCATAAAAAGCCAACTCAGCCAGAAGTCACAAGTCCAGAGTTTGTAGAAGTTTTTTTAAACTAATTTCGTTTCATGCGAAATGGAAATTCCTTTTTGCCACACACACACAACACACACTCACACACATGAAAAATTGTGTTGCTGCCGCGGTGACAATGTCAAATTGTGCTGGACCCTGTCAGCATCATCAGTGGCGCATTTATCTTGCACCCGCTATAAGGTCCAACTTTGGTAGCACCAAGAACAGTAGCAGCAGCAGCAGCGACAGCAGGTGAAGTTGCTGCTCCCAGCGAGACCACACAACATTTGCGACATTTTCTGTGGAGCATCATTTATCTATTTCGGATTTATCATTGATTAATCGCCAGCGGCTGTGAGTCCCTGGATGCGTGTGACGCCAGTTGGCTGCCAGTAAATACACTGAGAGAATTACTAGATCAACTTCATAGATGTTTATCGGTAAGCTTAGGTTAAAGCCACCGAGAAATTAGTATAAAATATTTTATATTAATTTCCCTTTTAATTTTTAAAAATCAGTTATTTTTCTTACTAGATACTACCCATACTCCCTGTCCATTTCCACTTAATATGATTTATGTGTGCAGTGCTTAATTGCGCTCAGTGTAAGACAGTGTGTGTGCTCTCTAATCGGCGGCATATTTGCATATTCGCTTTATGCAGCAAATGGTCCAGTCAATGATCGTTAAGCCGACTTGAGAGCGCACTCGCAGTCCAAACTGGGCTGGATTTGGACGGGGGTTGGGTTGGAACTGGGCATGGGGCTGGTCGAAGGCATTTGTGTTTGTCATTGGCTAGCTCAATTAGCGTGCCACAGATCGATGGATGCAGTGGAGTGCACCTGTATGCGCCGTTGTGGCATGCCACAGCCAACAACTGTTGTCGAGGTCAATCTACTCCAGAGCAGCTAGAGCACGTGTGGCTACTGATGCTGCTGCTACTGCTGCTAATTGGATGCATCCGACACGGACTGAGACCTGAGGGCCTTTGATTATGACTGGTGTGCTTGTGACCAATCAGCGAACATTTGGTTATGCCACTGGAATTTGTGGCACCTACGAAAGCGAAACTAAGTCGAAATCGGAGTCAGAACTTAATCCTGTCAAGCTGTTAAATTAATTTCTGTACCGTGTTCGGTTCGTGCATAATTTCTAAAGCAAATAAGCAGTCGCTCGACCGACAAGCTGTCGGCTTAAATGGCCAAAACGTGATGGCCAGTTCAAGGGCCACGAGCTCGTCTCTGTTTTTGGCCACAAACCCAAACATCGATATGACAAACTGCTCCAACTTGTTGCAAGTTGAATGCGAATTGAATTGCGGACTGGAGTTTTGCTAGCAGGCAACTGTTGGTAGCTACCTGGGGCACATGGTCTGGCGTGGCATCCACAGCACCTGTATAAAGTGTAATAATCCATCATCGTAATCAACGTTGCCCGCTGCTTGATAATTGTGTTTGTTGGCTCGGAGCTTTCTGGTTGCGCCACTGGCGATCGACCAAAAGCCAAATAACTGTAACTAATGGAAATTGTAACACTTTGGCAATGTTTTAAATGCTGCATGGGTTGTGGGGTATGGGGAAGGCGGAATTGGGCATGCCCCATGCAAAATGATTTTCTTTAAAGCGTGTTTATGACGCCTCGTCAGGCGTTCAAAATTGATTAGGATTAGGCCAGCGGCAGCCACGACAACAACAACAACGATTAAGTGGACAACGGTCAGTGCTTGACTCAAGTCAGTTATTAGCTCGCAATTGGCCAGACGAAAGTGTCCAATTGGCCACGCATTCAGGCCAAATTATCGGCATTACATTTACACAGGAGGCGACGACTAACGAATAATCGACCAGCCCCGATAAATGCAATCGATCCATCAAGATTGGCTCACATCGGATACGAGGGATTAGTGGAAGAAAACAGACAACCAAGAGAGACAGAGAGACAAAGGGAGTTAGAGTGATAGAGACAGCAGCTGATAGAGAGATAGATTACAGGGTTAGAATCAGTGCCCTAAAAGTTCTAACAATTCAAATGCTTTTCCAAAGACAAGTCTTTTAATTCTTATCCCCAAAATTGCTGGAACTTGTCAAGTTAGTTGTCCTCAATTTAGTTCTCTTGTCGCTCTTCAATTCGAGTAGTGAAGCAACTGCAAACTGAAAAGTTGGAGCATTCTCACGCAACTTGGCAGTGCCATAAGTGAGACATTAGGCGCTGTTTGCAGTCGTTTGACCTTTGACTTTGGCCATATTTGCGCAACGTGGCGAGTGTTGTGTCCATGTTGGCCCAGACAGATAGCCAAGAGTCTTGGCTCCGACTCCGACTCTCCGGCATCATTAAGACAAAAACATTTGGCCAGGCACGACCCAGCAACTGATTAATTGCACCCGGTGCAGAATTTGACTTTTTTGTTGCTCAAATTGCAATTGTGCCGCGCTGTCGAGTAATTACCATGCCATTTGCCAGGGGCCACGCGGAGGTGAGTGGGACAGCTGGACGTGTGGGGAGGGGTCTAGCAGGGGGGCAGGTGGGGCGAGCACTCCGAAGAGACTCTATTTCAAATTGCACTTAATATGGAATTTCAAGTTCAAAATGCATAAACACTTTTCCATCGGAACGAGATATCTGATATTTCACACACACAAAATATGCATTTGATCTGACCGTTTTGGCCGTTTCAGTCGTTTCAGCTAATGGCCAACACCGCTGTTGGCCATTGGTGATGTCATGCCAATCTGATTGACCGAGTGTGCCTGCCTCTGATTTATCCACAACTTGGCTCAATTATTTCTATGTAAACAAATTGCATCAGTCAGCAATAAATATATTTAGTTACAATACGTAAAACGGAATTATTAACACTCTGAATGGGTCATTGGGTATGAAAACACGTACAGTATTTGTTGAATTTAAATTTAAAATATTTTAATATTAAATTAAAATGCCAGTGAAACAGTTTTGAGATGAAGATCAGTGTAGATAACAATTAATAATTTTAATTGAATTACATTGAATTTTATGCCTCTTAGAAATAATTAACAATTTTACAATATATTTAAATTAAATTAGTAAGAACTTATACCTTAAAACAATATAGATTTAATTATAGAAAACTTTCTTAAAGTGCCTTAAAGTAAGTAAAACCTTTAATTTTTTTTAAAAAAGTGTTTATATTTCGATAAGAAACCTTTAAAAATTCTTGACACACTGATTCAGATGCAGATGCCAAGTGGCCTTAACGATTTGCCCACCATTTTTGGGGGAACTTGTGTCAAGATGAGGCAGCAATTTGCATACGATGTCGCCGTGCACTTGGGATCAGTTGCAGTCTCGGAGTCGTCGTCTTGGATTGTCTTTTTGCGTCTGCGATCTCCAAATTATGTCGTTATTTGTGCCATTTTTGGCAATGGCTGCGACGACGACGACGACGACGACGACGACGACGACGACGATCAGGCCAATGATAAATTTGCAGCACTTAGCAGCAGAAGTTGCTTGTTGCATGTTGCCAGTTGCCGTCTGTCAAGAGTATGTCAATTGGCTTGCTAATGGCTGCCAATGCATCAACTTAACTTGGCCAAAACAAGTGCGAGGGGCGGACAGCGCGGGCATGGGTCGCTTTTAAAGTGTTGTAAACGTTTTGGCAAGGCGACGGAGCCTAACGAGCCACAACTCGCACTGGCATTCAACTACTCCGCATTCATCATAAACGATTTGCAAACGGCTCATAAATGCAAGAAATCTTTTACACTTGCCAATCAGAGAGAAAGAAAGAAATGGCACCACTCCTCACTGCCTCTACCCTACCACCTACCACCTCCTTCTTAACTGTTTGGCCGTAAGGTAAGCAAACCCTGCCACTTGAAACTTGCCGCTTGTTCGATTAATTTGGCCAGCCCCAATGCTCGAGGAAAGGAAGCAGCCAAGTGCAACAATTGAATAGATAATAACTCACGCCCCACCTACCCAAAAGACTAAACGGCCAGGGCAGCCAGCACCACCCACCCACCAAATACACACACCACACACACCACTCACACCAGCATTTAGCTGGGCAACTGGCTTGCCACAAGCTCTAACCGTTGACCAGACCAGCGAGAGAAACAACAAGTCAACTGTGGTTCACTGGGAGAGTGGAAGACTTACAGATACCATTTAAAGTGAAGAAGGAGTTCTTATGCCTTTGATAAAATTTTAAATACGAAGACTTCTGTTAAAATATCAATATAGATTTCATGACTACTTAACTAGTTTAATTAAATCAGTTCAATCATCATCAGAATTTTTGACTAAATTGGATCGTTTTTGGTAATTATTGAGATCTATTTTCAAGTTGTCTAGAGTCATAGAATGTATAACTTGCCAAAATACAGTCTCATTTTGGTACAGTCTTGTAGACATGACCCAAAAAAGAATCGATAGGTAGAAAAAGAGAGCTTCACTAAGCAAACATTTTTAGAATGAGGATAGGACTTTTGTATTCAATCAAAGGCTTAAAAAGTAGGAAGTAAATAGTAAAAGTAAGTAAAAAGTAATTATTTTATTTTAAACCAATTATTAACACTTAAGATAAGTATGTACATATCTTACAAAGCAGTTACAAACTTTAAGTAATTAGAAATAAACTTGAAAGTAAGACAGTTCGGAGTAAGACAAGTAGTGCCCCCAAATGTACTTCTTTTTGCTTCACACCCCAATTCGATCATACCCGCTGTACTCAATCGTAATGTTTACAGGGCATAACAAGGCCTGTTACTGTTTGCTGGCGCTGTCATATTCAAATTGCTAATATGATTGGTGTTTACAGATTAGAAAACAAATATTTCACAAATATTACCACTAATAATTTGCTCTTGCTGTTGTTGTTGTTGTTGTTGGTGCAATAGAGACGACGTCGGCGTCATGTTGCAAGCACATCATGATCATGATCATGACGATTAAGATGATGATAATGATGATGATGAGGCTGTAAAAATGCTGCAAGTGCGGCGATAACCTTTTGACTCTGGCCGGGAAACGACTGGGACTGCTGCTCGGATTTGGAGTTGGGGAAACGGAGTCTCAGTTGGATTTGTTTGCCTGGTGCAAAACTGACAAATTGAATGAATAAAAGAGCAACAAGTGGTCGCTCCGCTGGACATTGGGATGGCTAGCAAGAGGAGGAGGAGTTGAAGGGGCTAAGGGGAGGCAAATGGGAGGATAGCCGCATAGTTAAACATTTTGAATGAAAACGCCAAGAGTGAAACGCGGACTGCAACAACTCGGACAACAGTTTGTTGCATTTGTGTTTTGACTGCAGCAAAAGGCGCAAAAACATAAATCGAAACACTTGCTGCGTGTGCACTCCACATCCCTCCGCTCCCACTTCCCCACCTCGCTGCCCTACCCACCCCTTTGGAAAATCGAGCTCACCGCCCACCGCAGCAGCAGCAGGTTCCATTTGCAGCGTCGGTAGGTGTTGCCACAGCACAAGAAATATAAAAAAGAGCGCAGAGGCCACTTTGAAATCAAGTCGAAAATTGCAATTCCAAAAAGTTTGCCCTCGGCTAAAAGTGGAGTGTAGTGCAGTGTAGTGGTGTGTAGTGGAGTGTAGGGGAGTGGAGCGGAGTATGTTGCACGCAGCAATCGCTGGTGACGACTCCACTCCACTCGGTCAGTCATTTGGTGGCATCTATTGGCTCGGGCCAGTACGGGGCAGGCCAGGCCATGCCACATGTGGCACAGTCAGTGCCGATCTCTGCCACTTTTTTCTCTCATTCCTGCTGTTGCTGTTGCCCCAGCCTTTTCTGTGGCTGTTGCATTGTTGCAGTTGTCGTTTAATGCGTGGCCGCCTTGCTGTGGTTGTGGCTGTGATTGTGGCTGTGGCTGTGGCCGAGGCGCTTTATTAATTCACTCGACGGTTGTTTAATGTTTTTGCATCTTTTGTATCGTACATGTGAGATACCCTAACCTTTGGGCATTTCGCTCAAGTGGTCGGTTATGAAACAAGTTAAGTTAGTGCAATGGATAGGCTTAATTTTGGGTTGAAGTTTTTTGACTAAGAATAAATTCTACTTATGGTGCTTATATTACAAATTATTATATCTTCAATCAAATAATTTAATTACCTTGAAAACTGGGCGAAAAAGTCTTGATTCACATAAAAATTTGAACTTTTCATTTAAATATTTTATTTATTTACATTTCTTAAATACTTCAATACACTTTAATAATGTATTACTTTCTCATTTCAGCTCCTTTCGGGATTTCCGTGTTACAACACTTACCCTACCTCCCTGCAGAGTATTTAAGGTACGGCTTTTCTGCAATGCACCTTAAGCATCTGTTTAGTTGGGGATTTTCAGAGCTGTGCGGGTGTCTGGCCCGGCCAACAACAAGGTAAAGAAGCATAAATCGGCCCCAGGTGCTTGGGTGCGCATTTCCCACGGATTAGTGCATAAATAAAGAAGGTCAGAGCCGAGTTGCGGTCACTTTCGGAGCTGTACGTCGCTAGAGTTAACTAGATATTTCAAAAGCTATGGCTTGGGTTAGCCCGCTGGGTCTGTCAAAGACTTCCGATGTTTTGCCTATATGCTGAACCCCATAACATAACCCATAACCCCATAGCCCACAAGCCGTAAACCCGGCCATACGAAAGCACTGCACTTTCTTTGCTCAAATTGCTTTATTAACCATGGCCCAACCGATATAACAACTTCATTTTGCTTGGCTGCCTGAGGGCGCCTAAGGTGGTCCTGACACAGCATTTCCTTTAGCTCATTAACACGTTTCTCGAACCCTTCTGGACGGATCTCGAAACGGTACCGACTCTCTGCTGATGGAACCCACACGCAGCGGTTCTCACGCTGCGAGAAAACAAAAGGATTTCGATACTCGGTTCGCAATTTAAGATTAGCAACAGTTAACAGAGCCAAAGGTATGGCCAGGTCCAAAGGTATTTCCTTGAGGTCTTGCCTCGGATCATAACGATAATGCTTATAATAACAACGGTCAGCAAGGACCACCAAACGGCGCTGATAAGATGCGGCCTCCAGTTCCAGAACTGCGTGCAGAAGATCTGCGCAAGATAGGAGAGGGAGTGGAAAGGAGAGCGGAGGAGGGCAGGAAGGAGCAGGTGGTGGCTCCATCGATAATCGCGCATTAAGCGTGCGTAAGTCACGTCACAGGCCGCAGCCACAAGAGGGAGAATTCAAAGAGGAAAGAGAGGGAGGAGCAGAGAGGGAGACCTTGCCCTGGGTGCGATCGCGATAAGCGCGACTTTTGCCTCGGTACGTGCTAAACCCTTGCCTTGGCCATCATTTTAATTATAGGGTATTCCAAAGCCCCCAACTGCACCACGCCCCTCTAGCTCCGCACCACTTCCCTCCTCGCTCCTCTCTGTTGGGGTCAAGCAACGCAAATTGCGGTGAGGCTGGGTCAATATTTGCTTAAGTCGCAGTCATAAATACTTAATTTGAGCAACGGTTATTTTATGTGCTCTTCTTCTTCACCTTCATTCTGACGAGATCGCCTCCAGGACTGATGACTTGATGAAGTCATCGGCGGATCAATTGTTGGGCAATTACCCGAGGCACTTGCACCACAATTTCAACACAAGAAATTTAGTATTTATTTGAAGGACAGGCTCTGACCAGGTTTTACATAAACGTATCGGAGCCGCGTCCCGAGGTAGGAGCCGAGGCGTCCACCTCGAGGTAATCATGCACCAGCTGGCAAATGTTCTCCGAGGCCTCGTTGAAGTTACCCTCCTCGAGGCCCTCGCCCACATAGTGATAGACGAAGGCGCGTCGCTGATAGAGCTTGTCGAACTTGTTGACCAGACGACACCAGGCGATCCTTATGTTCGTGTTGTTTGAGATGGCAACGCAGGCCCGACTCGCTGGTGCCAGATCGCCCTTGGGCACGTACACCGGCGGCATGTTGCTCACACCGATCTTAAATCCAGTTGGTGACCAGTCGACGAACTTGAACGACTTCGCCCGTTTAATATTCTCCAGCGTCGTGTTAATCTCATGGGGAGCAACGTCGCCGCGGTAGAGCAGGACACAGGCCATGTACTTGCCGTGAGCGGGATTACAGCGAACCATCTGGGTGCTCATCTGAAAGCACTGGCTCGTCAGCTGAGCCGTGCTCATGTCCACGAACTGCGAATTGGTAATAGGCACGAGTGGTGCATAGTTGATCAGAGGATAGTGAATGCGAGGATATGGCACCAGGTTCGTCTGCAGCTCCTGGAAGCTTACGTTCGACTGCCCCGAGAACCGCTGTGTGGCCGTAAAGGAGGAGACCACCTGCCCAATGATGCGATTGAGGTTCGTGTAGGTCGGAGCGGGCACATTCAAGGTATTCGCACAGATGTCGTACAAAGCCTCGTTGTCCACTATGAAGGAAACGTCCGCACAGTCCATCGAGAAGTGGGTGGCCAGAAGCGCATTGTAAGGCTCCACAATGACAGGAGAAATGCTATAGAGGCTCAGTTGATCAACATTGCAGTTCCAGGCTTTGTATACTCACGAGGGGGAAGGATACACTAAGAACTCAATGATCGTCATCTTTTTGCCAAAGTCCTCAACGATCTTCTCCATGATACGTGTTCCCAGACCCGAGCCCGTTCCTCCGCCAATGGCCCGGAACACGAGGAATCCTCGCAAGCTGCGACATCGGTCAGCCACACGACGAATGGCATTCATGGCCCGATCCAGGAGCTCACTGGCCATCAAATTGTAGCCACGTGCAAAGTTACTGCCGCTGTCATCCTTGCCCGTAATCAACGTGTCCGGGTGAAAGAGGTTGCGGTAGGCGCCGGTGCGTATCTCATCTGCGAGCAGTGTTAAGTGGGATTATCAGAGGAATCTGTGGTATTTAGCCTACCTATGACCGTTGGCTCCGTGTCGATCATGACTAGACGCGGCTGAACACATGGATCACGTCCGCTGAACTCGAAGAACGTGAGGAAGGAGTCGTCGCAGGGCTTCGACATGAGGCGTCCATTGGAGAGGATGCCATGCTCGAGGCAGTAAAGCTCCCAGCAAGCATTCGCTATCTGCACACCCGCCTGTCCGATATGGATCTGTATTATCTCTCCCCGGCTGCCCATGTAATGACGGTCTTCCACTCAGTGATTCCAGTGTCTGTCTGCTCCTCTCCTCTCTTCTGGCTCGACTTAATGCCCATCCAAATAAATAACATACAAATTGGAAATCATATACACAAAACGAAATACTTTTCCTCTGATCTTTCAAATAATTTAATTTACATAGATTTCAATGAAAAGCCTAACATAAATGTGTTCAAGCTTCCAGAATCTGCTTTCTTTATAAATATGCAGTACATGATCTGTGTGTATGTATATATAAGTAAATTAGTTATAGTTTAAGTACGCACAATTACACAATACAGTTTTACGTAACATTCATTATTGTCCGCGCGCGGATTAGTCAGTTTTTCAAAGCGTTAAGTACAATTTTCTTAAATCATTATATATATGTATGTATATATTTATATAGGTTGGTAATTTCCGTGCTCGAGTGCATAAAGTTCTTAGTTAGGAGGTGTTCCAATAACTTTATAGACTTTTTAATGGAATGTGTCAAAATAAACTAATGGCTAAAGAAAAGTTCAAAATCGGTAGTCCGATGTTTCTAGCTCTCTTGTAGTAATACTGGAAGAATTTTCAAGCGAGTCCAGGTATTACGGTCTGTCTAAGAACAGTAATTCCTATAATAGGTACAGCTCATAAACCAGAGGTTTTAACCGATTTTTCATATACATATATAACACATTATACAACGACACTGATATCTGCCTTCACCTAAGCTTACAACAGTATTCCCAATACGAGTACGGACAAGCGGACCTAGTTCTAATCAACTAGTATATAAACTAACATATACATCGACATAAAGTCCCACAAGAGTATGTATAGATATAGATTGGTGAGTGTATGTGTGTGTATAATACAAAGCATTTTAAATTTCTAGCTAAATTGGTATAAATAATTTACAAAACTTGTGATTCAAATACTTTTTTGGTTCAATAGGAAGAGTTAAGACCCGAAATAGTGCTTTTAAATAACTTTCAGATGAAGTACAGTAAAGCTCTCCTAGATTGGAATGGTTGTAAGTCTTAGAAATGGTTTTGTTATATTTTTTCTCTTTGCTTGCGTTTAATAATAATGCTTCGCTTAAGGCAAGCTCTACTGTAGTGCCAATAGATTTAAGTCTGGTTAGTTAAGAAATAGTAAAATAAATCTTTTTAGGCTTAGAGTTCATTTTTCGCAAGTTTGGACAGTAAACCGAAATGAGCTTAACTTTTTTGGATGCGAGACTAGAAAAGTTTATACACTTGGAGTTGGGTGACAGGAGAGGGCTACTTTCAGAAGCCCCTCCTGTGTTTTAGGGTGAGTCTCTAAAGCAGCGACTGCTCGAGCAAAATGCGTTCGAATCCTGAAGGAGGTCCATGCGAGAAATTATCCAGAATGATGTCTAAAATGGCACCGTTTCCAACTGCAAAGGAATAGTGGGTATAAAAAAGAGAATGAGGATTGTATCTGGCTAAGAACTTGCCGTAGATGACGGGGAATAGCGCTGCACCGCGAACATTGCGGAACGGCACCTCCAGGTTCTTTCCATTAAAGTAAAAGTTTAGTTCTACGTGGTCAAAGGCCACGCCCACAATGTCGCCCTCGTCGGGGAAGTCGCGTTGCGGTGCAGTGATCAACTCGTTTACCGTAGTCAGCTCGGACGTCGCATCAGTGCCCGTGGTCATCAACAGATCCTCTTGCAGATCTTCAATGGCAATCAGACCAGCCGCAGCAGCTGCACTGTTGTTCAAGATGCCATTGGTAGTGGTTGTCACAGACCCAGGCGACTTGGCGCTGCTCTTTGTGGGCTGTGTGCAGTTGGCCACGACGGGACGGAACTCCTCGTCGTTGTGGCGTGTGGCATTGTCGGAGCAGAGGCACCAGGATTCACGGTCACCACCGCCCCACTTTCGCCCCAGATCCGCTTGTCTTGTGGCCAAACCAATAGACCAGCTGCCGCTCTGTTGAATTTTCACCTCAAAATACGACTTCGATTGGACCAGTGGAGCGGTGGCCAGAACACCTCCGGTTCCCGTTACCCGGAGCTGGTGTGAAAGTAATATAACATCGGAGCCTGCAGCAAAAACGAGAAACCCAAATAAACTTTGCACCCGACTGAATAAAACTCGAGAAAAACTCACCCATATGTGCCGCATCGAGGTGCACCTCGGGTTCCCGCAGACGATGCGCTGCCCCCGATGGTTTTCGTATCTGGCCGCCATTGAGGCATGTGCGTAGGCAACAGAACATACCGCACAGTGTGAAAATAACTTATTGGATTAACAGTTTTGTGTGTCAGCTTGGAGTTTGTGCCAGCTGAAATTTATGTTGCAGTTTATTTTCGTGTTGCTTTTACTTTTTGTTCTTTTCGCTTCGCTTATTAACAGCTGTTTTGTATTCTTTCAGTTTGCAGCCCTGGCATTGTATGATTTTAACACAACGCACACTTAACATAGATGGCGCTTTCTGCACAGGCGAGCTACAGATGGTGCTGAGTATCGGCTGAGGTTAACAGCAGTTCAAACTGTTGGGCAATGTGTGATTTTAACACAGCACACACTTAACATAGATGGCGCTTTCTGCGAAGGCGAGCTACAGATGGTGCTTAGTATCTGCTGAGGTTAACAGCAGTTCACACTATTGGGCATTGCGTGATTTAAACACAGCGCACACTTAACATAGATGGCGCCTTCCTCACATGCGAGCTACAGATGGATCTGAGTATCGGCTGATAGGCCTCATTTATGTAAGTTACCTTCAATGGCCGATAGGTGTCCCATTTTATTTTAAAAATGCTATTGCAAACTTAGTTATCATTTATTTTTTGACAGACATTTGTTTTTGCATTTCTCTACTCACACTTGTCGTAGTAAATCATCAGCTTTCGGTAGAGCTGACTCACCGTGGAGCTCTTGTGGCAAACGGCTCCTCCTCCTCGTGTCTTGTGCTTTGCCCAGCGATTGAGATCCCCGATGCAAATCCAATCGCTGCCGATGACGCGCCATCCGAACAACTTGAATCCGGTTTCCTCGGTCACAGCCCATTTGGACTGGTCATTCCAGGAGTGGATGAACCTTTCCATATCTGGGCACCGGAGGTCCCCCATATTGTAGATCTTCTGGGTGCCGTTGCAAACGTTGAGTAAATAATCCTTTGGGTCGTAGCGCCTGTAGGTTCTCACAAAGAGATTCTCCTTCAGGGCTGGAGCTATAATATCGGCATAAAGCTCCTTAGGGGAATCGGAATTCCTGCCAAAAATCCACATCTTCTTTCCATCCAAGGTGGTCATTTTCACGTCGTTGTCGTTGAATCCATCTTTGAGCACAGTACCGTTCAGAGCACTTCGTAGATTGGGAAACAGATCGACTCCTAAGGGATTACGTTTAAAGTAGAAGTGTGGCTGATAGAGAAGCAGCATTCCGCCCACCTTCTCCACGCTCTCCGCGTCGAGGGTGAGGCAGAACAGACTTTGTGCTTCTATGCCGTTTGGCAGGGCGTGACTGTTACCCGACAGCGTTGGATAGCCAGGAATGGAGTGCACTAACCACATGCCCGTCTTCCCATCTGTGGCTATCACGCCCTTGGCAGCCCCGTCCACATCGAAGGCGGTGCCATTGGGAAACACATCGTTGTAGGCAGCCAGAAGAATCTTATCGTCTTTGTAGAGCGGATCCAGAGTCTGTGTTGGTAGCGCAGTGTCATTTTCCAGAAAGTGATCCGCTATCTTCCAAGCGTCGTAGTCCTCGCTAGTGACATAGAAGTACCGTCGGTGCTTGCCGTCCTGTGTGATGCCAGTCATCAGATACATGTGCCACCTGCCTCATCAAGGTCATAGGTCACAAGATAGGTAAACAGTGAGCTACGTAAGGTGCTTACCAGTCCACATCGTTGCCATTCTGATCCTTACAGGATACCTTTGCGGCCGAGTAGCTCTTTAGGGTGACTACCGCGAGCAGCAGCAGCAAAATCAAGCGCATGTTAAAAATTGTTTTGTTGAAAGCCGAAAACAAACTGTAAACATTGTGGTAAGTTGTTCTAATATATGTATATTTATTGATGATAAGGATTCTGAGAATTCAGAGTCGGCGAGACCAGCTCAGTTCAGAGTTCACCTTCTGGCTCTTTTTGTGTCTCAGACTGAGGCGTGCAGTTTCAGTATCAGGTGTTCCTCAATTGCTTATATACCCAGTTGTTAAACTCTCTATCTATCTATCTATCTATCTATCTATCTATCTATCTATCTGTATCTTTAAGTCTGGATATATTAAACTTTATGTGGTGTATATTAGTGCTTATGAGTGAGTACTGATCTTCTTTAAATATATCTAAAAAAAAAAAACATTCTTCAAGTTGTTTCAAATTATATTCTAAGCTATTCTAGCTCTTTCAGAGAAAGATCAGTTTGTTTAGTTTGAATTTTGGATTTAAGATCTACTGGAAATTCTGTTCGCTTGGTATTGCAACTGGAATATACAAATTCCCAGTTGAATTCTCAGACGAAAAGAAATGCACGGTAAAATACAACAGAATTTACAAGAGCCAAGTAAGCAAAATAATTTTGTGCATAGCGTGTACTATTTATTCAATGTTAATGTTAACATTGTAATGTTAATATTAAATAATTTTTGTATTGCGACCTGCTGATCTTTCTGTTTGCCTGGTATTTCAGAAAGAATTACTAACGATTTTGGGCATTTTAGATTGCAGCGGTCAAGCAAAAAAAAAACCGCGAAAGCCCAAAACCGAAGATTTCTTCATGTGAAACACCAGGCGATCAGAATCAGCAGCAAGCGACAATTAAATTATTGATAATGTTAATTAACAGTGTAATGTTATGTTAATTAACATGATAATGTTAAATAACAGTATTCTGTTATGTTAACTAACAGTATTCTGTTATGTTAAATAACAGTATTCTGTTATGTTAAATAACAGTATTCTGTTATGTTAATTAACAGTATTCTGTTATGTTAAATAACAGTAATCTGTTATGTTAAATAACAGTAATCTGTTAATTAACATTGTTATGTTATGTTAAATAACAGAATTCTGTTATGTAAAATAACAGAATTCTGTTATGTAAAATAACAGTATTATGTTATGTTAATTAACATTGTTATGTTATGTTAATTAACAGTATTATGTTATGTTAAATAACAGTATTATGTTATGTTAATTAACATTGTTATGTTATGTTAAATAACAGTATTATGTTATGTTAAATAACAGTATTATGTTATGTTAATTAACAGTATTATGTTATGTTAATTAACAGTATTCTGTTATGTTAAATAACAGTATTATGTTATGTTAATTAACATTGTAATGTTAATTTTAACATTAAATAATTTTTGCATTGCGACCTGCTGATCTTTCTGTTTGCCTGGTACTTCAGCAAGAATTACTAACGATTTGGGCATTTTAGATCGCAGCTGTCAAGCAAAAAATTCAATTACAGAGAGTAGAGTGCTCCTTGTTAACGCCACAGATGACAGCGAACAAACACACAAACAGCGGCAGAGATCTCTTAGCGCATTTAGCACAGAGAGTGGGAGCCTGCTTAAGCTAGTTAATAGCTTGTTAATTATCTTGTAGCAACGCTACAGACGGACATAGCTATATCGGTTGTTGATGCTGATCAAGATTATATATACTTTATGGAGTCTGCCACGTCTCCTTTTGCCTGTTACGCATATATCGCTTCTTCTATCCAATATCCCACAGAAATCAAATAAATAAATACAACTCATCGGTTTAGACTCAGTTTTATTTAATGCATTTTATTCACATTTACTTTCCAGGTAGACTCATTTATTGGCATTTCTCGTAGTTGGCAACGAGTTTCCTGTAGAGATCGGAGACGCGGGAGCTCTTGTGGCAAACAGTGCCGCCTCCGCGTTGGCTTTGGTGTCGCTGACGGTTGATATCGCCAACACAGATCCAATCACCGCCACCGATGCGCCAGCGGTGCAGTTTGATACCACTCTCCTCGGAGACGGCCCATTTCGAGTGATCACCAGTTGTCTTGAAGCCAATGAAGAAGTCCTGGTTGGCAATCTCCTCCACGTTGTAAACCTTGTTGGCGGCGTCGCAACTGTCGGGTAAATTGCCGGCACCATCGCGCCAAGCCTCCACAAAGAGATTAACACCCAGAGCTGGGGCAACCACGTCGTTGTAGAGCTCTACGTTGGCCGCCGAGCTCTTGCCGAAGAGACGGAACTGCTTGCCGTTCAGGGAACGCACCTCGATGTCCTTCTGGTAAGGCGCCTCCGTGCGCCATTGACGCTTCAGAGCACGATCCAGGCTGGGGAACAGCTCAGCGGATCGCACCAAGGGATTACGCTCGTAGTAGAAGTGCGGCTCGTTGTAGACCAGCAACTCACCTACCTTCTCCACCCCTTCGACATCAAGGGTCACGCAGAGCAGGCTCTGGCCGTACTGCTCCCCGGATGTAGGATAGCTGTACTGAGGCACCGTGGGATACTTGGGCACAGAGTGTACCAGGAACATGCCTGTGGTGCCATCGGTGGCTATCACGCCCTTCGTATGACCACCGGTGTTGACGACCGTACCGTTGGGGAACTCATCGTTGTAGGCAGCGAGCAGTACCTGGGCATCTGCGTAGAGGGGATTCAGTGTCTGAGCCGGCATTGAGTTGGCATCCCCAATGCGACGTCCAGACAACTGCCAGCTGTCGTAGCCAGTGCTGGTCACATAGAAGTACCTCATGCCAGACACGTCCTGACCCGCCTGATTGTTGGAGTAGTGTTTGGGCAGCTTGTACATGTACCACCTGGCAGGGAACAGTAAAATTATTAAAGCTGTTTTCAAACAAGCCTAAAGAGTGCTTACCAGTCCACATCGTGTCCTTGTTCATCCTTGCAGCTCACCTTGTTGGTGGCCAGACAAATCTGCAGCGAGGCAGCAGCTAAGAGCAAAAAGCAAATCAAGCGCATTATGAAACCTGCTCGTTCGACGGTTGAAATGGTACTGAATCAGCTCGGGGAAATCTGGATTCGCTTAGTAGCACACACGGGCATACAGGGTGTTCCCCCTAGCGGTTACATAGCTGGTTTTTCAGCAGAATGCTCCGCAGGTAGCAGTGATCAGACGCAGGTAGAGCAAAGCAGAAGCAGCGGGTATGACGAAAATGCAAGGATACCTAATGCCAAACCCTTCAAAATAAGCGTGAGTCCCTGTACTGTGAGCAGTTTTAGCGGAGCTAGACCCGTAGTTTATCAGCCTGCAGCGCGACCTTTAGCTAAATATAACAAACCTCAAGAGGCGTAGTGCAAAACCATTAAAAAGGGGATGCGATCATAAGAATACACTCGCTAGACGCCACTGAGACTAGCGATAAGCATTTCAAAGATTTGCTGAATTCCATGGAAATTTAAATGAATAAAGATTATAATTGATGCCGTATAGTTTAGTTATGCGGGTAAACAACAAAGTTTCTAATTAAAAATATATTAAAAACAATTAAAAACAAATTAAAATTTAAAGATTGAAAACACATTTTAGTTTACAATTACACAAAACAATTGTTAAAGTTTTTATTCATTATTTGTATTACATATTATTATTTGTTGTTGTTGCTGCTGCTGCTGCTGATGTTGTTGTTGTTGCTACTGCAGTAAACACTGCCCAACACGGCAGGTTCAGTGTGCAATGTTTTTATTGGTTTGAATTGAGAGTGTGAGAGGGAAGGGGATAAGGGAAAGGGAGTAGGATGGGGGCGGGAAATATGATCAAATTGTATAATAATTTCGCAACTGTTAGTTAATATTACGTAGTTAATAATAATAATAATAATAATTGGGTTCTGATATTACGATAATGTTATTTAAATAAATTTATCGCTGGTTGTTTTTGGTATTGTTCCATTTTTCGCTATTTATTCACGATCATTATCATAAACCTCAATTATCAGGCGATCTGCGACTCGTGTCCTGCCAATTAATTTGTGTTGTTTTTTCTCTATTGCTTTTAAAACGTTTTTTTGTCTTTTGTCTTTGGTTTCTTATGCAACAACACATAAAACTCACAATACAATATTTTCGCTAAATATTTATGTATGTTTTTTATTTATTTATTTTTTTTTTTTTAATATATTTTTATGGTTTTTTCGGTTTCAGTTTACTTTTAATATAGTAGTTAATAATTTATTAATATATTGTATGCATTTTGTTTGTATTTTTGTTTACTTTGAAATATATATAAAGAACAAGGCTGATATTAATATATTTTTTTTGTGGTTTTTCATTCCATTTATATAAGTTCATAATAATATTTAGCTAATCATTTCTTAGCCTTCGCTCATTTGTATATTTTTTCTCGTTTGTTTGTTGTTCTTTTCCCATTTTTACAATACTAGCAAAAGTTTGTCAATTCTTCAAATGATGAGTTCTTAAATGTTTCATTTTCATTATTATTTTGTATTATCTTGCAAAAATTTTAAATGAGCCTCAAAATAGACAAATATTTGCCATTTGTTGTAGTTAATAATAAATTATTATTATTATTTGTAATTATTATTTAAATCTTTTTATGATAAAAGTTGCAATTAAAAATTGCACATGCTTTATATGTAGTTCGATTTTTCTTTTTTCATTTTTATTTTTATAATTTGAAAATTGCTGCGGCTATATATATTTGTATATATATATAATTATATATCTGTGTGTCTGCACACACATATAGTTCATTTTTTATATCGGGCACGAGTTTGATATGTTTTCAATTGTTATATTTTTCAAATGTTTCACTTGTTGTTGTCGCTGCTGTCAATCAGCAATCAGCATTAATGTTTTTTATTGATATTTTCAATATTTAATATCAATTTGTTCTACTTAGATGGCTATGCATGTAAATGTAATTGTAATTGTAAATGTATGTGTATGTGTTCATATGTATATGTTCGAGTATATGGTATATGTATATTGGAAATGTTATAAACAAATTTACAGCATCTTCCATAGCAAATTTTGAGAATGCCTTCTCTGTCGTAGTTGATATCGTACTATAATATATTTCATTCTTAAGTTTATAACCATTATATATATATATTCTTGTTGACAATATATATGCGTTTCTTGTTGTATATTATGTTAATTAACTTGTATAGTTGTTGCAAAAATGTTCACTAATTTAAAATTCGTTTCCTTAAGGTTTATGCGCATCATGTTTTTTAAAAATAAATTGGAAAAATAATAAAAAATACGAAAATGTGTAAATAAAACAAATATCGGTTGGAATTTTTGTTTAACGAACAAAATGAATTTATTATGCATAATTAATACCGTCAATTAAAAAAGGCTAAGTAAAAGCTACACATAAACGCAATTACGGAAAGATAGTATAAATAGTGTATATAGTATATGTATATATATTGATATAGGGTATATATGGTATATAATATTATTAATTACTTAAGAATTAGTCGGGTTAAAGAACATTTAAATAAGGCAATGGGAATAAGGTGAAACTACTCAAATGGAATTCAATTAATTTCGAGAAGCGGTCAAAGAATAGAAGACACATACTTAAAAATATAAATAAATCCAATAAAATACAAATACAAATTTCTTTGCCGTTATGTGTGTGTGTTTATATGCCTTTACATATGTATGTAAGTAGTGTTTAATCTATTACTAATTGCCCCTAGACACAGTTAGAACTCATATTCTATTATCATTATCATAATTCTTGTTTCTTGTTTGGTTTTGGTAACTGCTTTTGCCTTTTTACGCTTACATTGTCAAAAAATGTTTAAAAACCACATCAAAACATATCGCTTATCGTTTTATACTATAATTTTATCTTTAGTATATTTCTTGTATAAGTTTTTGTTTTTCTTTATTTTCGCTTACTTTCTTTTATCTGGTAAAACTTTTATCTTGCTGATATGTATCTGTTGTAGTTGTATGTAGTTTATTCAATCGTTTTTGTTTTTTGTTTTTTTGTTTATTTTATATTTTCAAAAATGTATTCATATATTTATATAATGTTCCCATAATTCATATTGTTTAGTTTTAGCTTTAGTTTTAATCATTTACACACTAGTTTCATTATGCTTTAAAGAATTTCCCGAGCGAAAATACTTTCACTTTCAGTTTCTTAACTTTTCTGATGAAATCGTCTTGAAGTATAGTTTAGGATCATGTCTGGAAATAGGCCTAAAGGCAGCTAATGTATCCTTTTGTCATGTAGTTACTAGATGGGGATATGCTGTTCGACGACTCGTTCACACACGCACACACACTTGCTCTCACACACACAGTCACACATACATACGCAGCTAATTAGAACGCGATTACATTGCTTTTCTTTGCATACTTTCAGGCGTTTGCTGCTTAACGTTAAAAATTAATTTCGAAAATATTTGTATTAGGCATAGCTGTCGGTAACTATTCAATTTAGTTAATCATAATGCTTATTTATAGTTGTAAATATTTTTCTTTTTTTTGTTTTAAAGGCGCAATTTTATGATATGCATTAGTTAATAATTGAATTTTTTCTTTTCTGTTTTGCTTATATCTAACTCTTCATAAGTATGTACTGTCTGCGCATGCACGTGTGTGTGTGTGTGTGTGTGTGTGTGTGTGTGAGTGTGTGTTTGTGTATACGTCTGTCTGATCGTTATGATAATGAATTTGCTGATGGTAATGATGTTCGATGAGGTTAATAAGTTTGCAGGCAAGAGGAAAGCAAGAAATGTAATTGGACGGAATATGCTTTGCAATTTGACTAAAAGTCAATTGAAATTAAAACAAATTACTTTTTTAAATTATATAAACAAAATGATTGAAAATCCAATACCAATTCAATTATAATGCCAATTATTGCTATAACATATTTTCTCATACTTTCTTTTCATTTTTCTTTCAAATATGCCTTTGGTATGTCTAGTTTTGTTTGCTTAACTTAATATTAAATATGTTTGTTTGTTTTTTGTTTGCTTGTTCTAACAAATTGTTGGGAGTTGTTAACGTAAATAGGTTTTCTTTTAGTAAGGACAACTTTGGTAAATATAAGTGTTTAATTAAAATAAGTATAATAATTATGCTTAACGCTTAAACAATGCTGAGAGTAAACTGTAACTACTCGAAACCAAGTTAAACTAGGGTATCAAAAAGGGGGTTTTAAACTCAAAAAACTCTGTTAAAATTTTCAAGTTGTTGTTGTTGTAATTAGCTACTTAAACATCTATATGTCTTGCCTTTTGTTGTTGTTCTTTTGTATTGTTTTAATAGTTGTTTTAGCCTTTAACTTTAACATTGCTTTAGCATAAATGTACTTGTAGTTCGTCTCGCTTCGCTACAGTTAATGTAATTAGTATTCAAATTGTTGTTGTAGTTGTTAATGCTGTTGCTGCTGCTACATAAGATGATATGTTACTGATTTTATATATAGTACTAGAACCCATCCTTAGAAATTGTTGTTGTTCTCGTGTCATTCTGTCTAGATCTACGACTTGTATTAAAACCTCTTCCCCCATCACGTTCGTTGGTTTCATTTATATTTGTGTTCTTATATTTGTTTTAGCAAGAAAAATGTGAGTGTTGATTGTTCTAGCATTTTTTGTATTCTTGTGAAAAGTTCGTTAGGAATTCTGTTATGGGGAAAGTCAAGAGATTTTAGTCTTTTGGGCGAGAGCTTTGCAGAATTCATTCAAGAAAGACCATCTCAGTATTTTGGGCGGAAAGTGTGTCGAGAGAGTGTTGTTGTCTGAATTCTATAATTGGAACCGACTTGTTCGATTATGTATTTATATATATATATATTAGAATGAATGTGTTGCGAGTCTTGTTAACAGCGCAACTCGAGCTTAATGCCGAATTAATGTCGAGTTCGAATTCACAATTTATTGATAAGTACGATTTATTTATAACAAATAAATTTCGAAACCAGCTTTCAGTTAAATTTCACTTTGATGATGACGTCGACTAGTTCTCGTTGTTGTTGTTGTTTCTATTGTTGTTATTACAAATTGTTTCTTTCCAGCTTTAAATAACACTTCAAAATTGTATCGAATAGATACAATATACATTAGTTTAATGCAAATATAAATACATACAGATAGATGTATTCCCTTTTGGTTTCTCATGGTTTTTTACTTTTTGTCTTTTTTGTTTTCATTATTATAATTCTAGAAAGAGAGCTATTTAAAGGGCACATTCGGTTAAGCTATAATTATACTTTTTTTGTTTTCTTTTTTTGGTATTCTTTTACTTTTAACTTTTTAAATTTAAATTTACTTTCATGTTTGTTTATGTTATTACCTTAACTTGTTATTATGCGTTTGAAAATATTGTGAAAAATTGTTTCAAATTTCTCAATTCCATTTCTTGAAAACAAATCGAAATCGAAATCGAAATCAAAATCGAAAACTAAAACACAAAACTTGAAAATCAACGGAACAATCATAGTTAAAAATCTTTCAAAAACCTTTAGCAGCTTTTCAACTATGTATATATATATCTGATATATATATGTGTGTATATATATATTGGGGGCATATCAACTGTCTTTAGATTTGGTTCTCTCAATCTCTAATTCTGTTCTATCGTTTTTCTTTGTATATTTTACTACAAGTTTATTCTTTGCTGCCTTTTCTCTTCTCTTCTTTTGGTTTTCCTACAATTTTTTATCGGCCTGTCAAAAATTTCACTAAACTGGGTTAGGCTTGCCATATAAATTATTATATCGTATATATATCTATATACTTGTGGTTGTATTTTTTTTGTTTGTTTTGTTTTTTTTTTTTTGTAATTTTTCAATATTTTTTTTATACTACAACTAAAGTTTTGTTTTATGTGATTTCCTTCTCTTGCATGCATCCGTTACATGCGGAGCTATTTGCTCGCTCTATGCCGTACGCGTCATGGTAGAAGGGGGGGAGGGGGTGACGCGTTCAAACTCGAAATATACGGACCGTGGACCCTGCTGCACCACCGTGTTGCACCACCACTCAGGCAGCAATATGTGTCGCCGCTGGCAGCACATACGAGTAGATGTGGTGGTGTTGCTGCTGCTGTGGCTGTTGCACCGCATGATGTTGATGGTGCTGCGTCAGGTGGTGGTGGTGGTGCTGCTGCTGTGGCTGGTGGTAATGCGGCAGCGGTGTCGTCGGTGCATTTGCGCTGCCGGGTCAGGTCGCTGTCGGCGTCATCAAAAACTGCTGCTGCTGATGGTGTTGATGATGATGATGATGATGATGCGATTGGTGGCTCTGATGATAATGTTGATGGTGCGACTGTGGCTGGTGGTGTGCCTGTTGCTGCTGTTGTTGTTGCTGCTGCTGTTGCTGCTGTTGTTGCTGCTGCATTTCACGCTCTAATTTCTTAGCGAGCAAATCATGCCTTGATTCCATACCCGCTCCTCTGTAAAAAGAAAGTAGTCAGAACAATTGGTTTTAGTGGTTGGCCAATAAAATTTGATTCACTTCAGTTGTATTTTCTCTTTTCTTTTAGCTTTGGCTAGGCGGTGCAATTGTGATTAGTTAGTGGGTTAGTTGTCAAAGCGGTTACACTTCAGTTTAATGCTCCCCACATGCGTGCCCCAAAGGGCTCTGCCCACACACACAAAACCTTTTGGGTATTTTATGGCTGACCCGACATAAGAATCATGTTTTATGTGTAAACAGCATGCAAAAAACTTTCCTACGCCATCAGCCCCAACACAACCAACCCTCCATCCTTTCATCCGTTCATTCCTCCCCCATTCTCCGCATCTCCAACAAAGTCAAGTGCGCAATTTGCGCTCAGCGGCAGCTGCAGAACTTTTTACGACTCCTCCGCAGCCTTGGCATTCAGCTACAACGCCCTTGCCACTCCCCCCACAACTCTCCTGACTTGCTGGCATCAAAATGTAAACGATTTAAATTGATTTCAAACAAGCAATCAAACAGCAAACAGCACATACACTAAAAATTTAGTTGAAAAAGTTTATTATTTAAGTTTTTACAGTCCGTGTTTTAATACCCCAGCGATTTTTCGATTTCTCGATTTGAAATTGATTATTGGGCCATAGGAAGTCTGATTTTGGCATCATAAAAATCAACTTAATCATTGAAATTGTTAAAGGTTTTCCCTTCTGTTATGCCTAAAAGATGCCTAAAATATTTGCCAACAAAGTTTATCTTAAAGAAAAGTCCCTCAAAAGCTTTTAAGTCTATTTACTTGGCCTGATTTCAATCTTGAAGTATTCTAAGCTGTTTAACTTGTTTTACTTGCGGTTTTTTAACAGAATTCTGCCACTTTAAGTACATTTATACAGAATGTTACCGAAGCTTAAAATAAACTAGAGAGAAAATTGCAGTTGAGTTTTTTGTTTCACGTCTAGCAACTATTCCCCCTGAATCTATCTACCTGCCATCCCCTAGGCAGCACTTGCTAGTGGGCGTGGCCTGCTTGATGTTTTGCATTTTTTATACACAATATTATTTTTTAGCTATTTTTCTCATTGCCTTGTTTATTGTTTGTGCCGTGTTTGCTGTTGATCGTTGGTTGCTTCACTTTTTCTCGCACGAAAATTGAAAAACTAAATTTATGTGGTCTTTTCGCATTTAAAATACGTGCAGCAGCAACACCAGCACACACACTCATACACACACACTAGGAGTATAGAAATGTGCTGCTGTTATTATATTTTTTTGGGGCTAAACGCAGGTTGGCACTTAAAACTAGCTGGTAGCTGAGTTGAGGTTGCCATATTAAGTCTGCAGACACAGTAGTGTATGTGTGTGTGTGTGTAGGAGTCATAAAGTCAAGTGCTATAAGACGACCATAAATTGCTGTAGTTGCTGCCGTGAATGTTGCTGCTGCAGAGTCGGTTAAGAGGACGAGCGGAGTGTGTTTGTGTGTGTGTGGGAGTACCCGTGTGTGTGTGTGTGTTTGCCACCCACATTTGTTTGTTATAATTTGTATTTAAATGCCTGCCTGGTTATAATTTTAGCAGTTGCTGTCGGGATGTTGCTGTTGCTGTTGCTGCTGCTGTTGCGGCTGTTCTCATGCAAAGTAAACGAGCCGAGCTAAACAATAACAATTTGCAATTTCATAAATAGTTAATGGGCTGCTCTTTCGTACAAATAAAGTAGATATATAGAGATACAAGCATACATACGTGCATACGGTTTACTTATGATACATGTGCCCAGGATTAAGCTGGAAGGTTTTTGTGTGAATTACGGTTTGAACCCTTTGGGGGTGTGAGCGTTTGGCTGCTCATTTAATATTTATAACGTTTAGAGAGGCATAAAAATGGCTTAACATATTGCTGAGCGATGTGAGTGAGACAGAAATAGAGTGTGACAGCGATAGATTGCGTGTGAAAGAGATAGCAAGCAATACTACTTCTACTTCTACTTTACTTTAAGCGTATGTTTTTTGCTTTTACTTTCTTTTTTTCTGCTTTTTATCGTATACATACGTCTCTAAAGAGATGATTTTGGTGGTGCTGATTTGGATGAAGTTGGTGGTGCTGTAGTGAGTTAACAACAACGCTAGTGGTGCTGGTGGTGCAGCCAGTTGGCGCCTGATGTAACTGCTGTAGCTGATGTTGCTGTAGCTGAAATTGATGTTGCTGCTGTAGCTGCTGCTGTTGCTGATGCTGCTGCTGTTGTTGTTGTTGCTGTTGTTGTGCATTTGGTATTGCAAGTGCTGCTGGTGCTGTGGTGCTCATGGTTGGTGCAGTTACAAGCATATTGGCATTGCTAATATGCCCCAAATGTGGTGGTGGCGGTGGTGGCAACTCCAAGCCACCATTCAATATGAAAAGCTGTTGATGTGCGGCTGCTGCTGTTGGTGGTGGAGGCGGTACAATTGCCTTGCTGCTGCTACTGATTAGCGGCATTGTCATCTCATTCAACATCTTCGTCTTGGCGTACTCAATGCGTATAGAGCCGCGATCGGAGCTAAGCAAATACTTGCCTTGCAACTGTTGCATGGCTTGTGCGGCACTTGTGGCATCATTGAACTCAATGAATGCCACCGGATGTTGCTGTGGCTGACCAATGTTGCTGTTGCAGTTGCCGTTGGCCAATGCAGTATTGCAGCTTGTAGTGTTGGTTGTGGCTGCGGCTGCTGCTGCAGTTGCAGTGAGGAAGTTTGAAGTTGGTGTTGGAGAAGTCAGAGTTGAAGACAAAGTTGAAGGCATAGAAGTTGTGATATTGTGCGTACCTTTTGTGTGCATTCGTAGGCGACAAAAGCCAGGCATACTGTGCATATATATATATATGTTTTTTTTATGTATACATATTGATAGCATATTTTGGAGTAGTATAAGTAGTCGGTTATTCATGTATAATACAATTGGTGATTGGGCAACAAACGAACCAAAGAGAGAACGCAAAAAGTTATTGATTAGTTTTAGTATATCGAGAATAAAATTGTGGTGCATTTTTAGGTGGTAGAGTGGTGAATGGAGAGTGGTGAACAGTGAACAGTGATGGTGAACAGTGAGTGGTAATTGGTGACTGGTGATTGGTGGTGCGCTTTTAATTCGCTCAACAACTCAAACTTGTTACTTATGTGTGTTTTGTGTATTGTTCGATATGTTTTATCGAATGCTATCGATTGTTATTGATCATTTACCTAGAGAACACCTCCTTGAGCTCGTGCTCGGACACAAATTGGCCCAAGTTGGCCACGAATAGCGTGGAACAGGGCGCATTGGCGGCTATCTGTGGATTGGCCGGGTGTGTAGCGTTGTTGGTGGAGCCGGCGGGGCTTGCCAACGCGGGACTGGATAAAAAATGATGATGCGATGCAGCCGCAGCAGCAGCGGCGGCGGCAGCTGCAGCAGCGGCCGCATTACCAGCAGCGCTCTGTGGCGCTGCCGCAGCAGCAGCCGCTGCACCACCGCCGCCGGCAGCGGCAGCAGCGGCCATGTGCGCCATGGCCGCCTGGCTGGGATGTAAAGCTGTAGCAGTTGTCTGATGATGTGGCATTGTTATTTGAGTCTAATCAAAGGAGGAGTAAGTAAAGACCAAGTAAGTACAGGGTATGAGTAGTTGTTGGCTGGTACTCACTTGATGCATAGGCTGCTCCATTACTTTGTCTGTATTTAGTCAGAGATAGGAGCGAACGGGCACCTGCGGATGCAGTGCCGGATGAACGAGTGTTGCATGCTGCAAGGCAGCCGCACCGGGCAGCTCAGCGGCAGCGGCGGCCGAATACGCTAACGGATGATGCCATAGCTCGGGTCCGCCCGGAAAGAACGGACCGCCAAGATCTAAGAGAATTGAGATAAAACAGACGAGAAATCAGTTGAGCGCCAGTTACTGTTATTCTAGCTGTTGTTGTTCTTGTAGTTGTTGTTGATGTTTTTGTTGTTGTTGTTGCTTTTGCTGTTTATTTTTGTTTCATATACTCTTAGTTGTTGTAAATTTGTTACTTGTTGTGAGTGAGGGAACAACAAAAGCTTTTAACAAAAACTTATTTCAATTGTTTCAAGTTCGTTGCCTAAGTCTTTTGTTTTGGAAAGGACATTGAAAGCAAATTTGGATTTTTACTGAATTTAATTGATTTCAACTTAAAAGAAAAGTGGTTTGAAGATTTTAAAATTATATTTGAATTTAAAATTATATTTTCAAGCGCATTTCCAACTCGCAAAGTACGTCAACAATTTGGAAATTCTGTATCTCACTGTGTGTGTGGCTGTGTGTGAGTCTGTGTGTGTGTGTGTGAGTGTGTGTGTACTGGTGTGTGATTCAAACAGAGTGTTACAGTGATCGAAGGTGCGTACATAATATCATTGGAGTTGTTGTTGTTGTTGTAGTTGTTGTTGAGTTGTTGCTGTAACCTATGTAAATATTTATAGCGAAATTTAGTTTCGGGCGTACAATTAATATAGATATAACATTTGATATATACGAGATATATATAATATATATAGAGTAGTGCACTTTGAAGCAAATTTCAACTGTTGAATTGTTGGGTTATTCTCGAGTGTGTGTTCGTTCGTGTGTGTGTGTATTTTGTGTGTGTGTCGAAAGATTTAGGAGGTGCGCTATTACGCCTTCGGAGCGAGTTTCTCTTCGTCTTTATATTTTATTTATATTATTAAACTATTAACTACATACATAAAACCAAAATAAAGTAGCAGCTGCTATTTTTAATTGTTTTTTTTTTTTTTTTTGATATTTTTTTTTTTGATTTTTTACTTACGTCCAGTGAGTGGGTGCATCAATGCAGGATGTGAGGCTGTTGTCGCTGTATTGGGCTGTGGTTTGGGTTTGCTCACTTTCGTGTTACTCTTGGCGAATTCCAAGCGAATTGTTTGGGGCATATCGGGATCGAAGCGTACACCCTGCTGTAAATGATTAGATCAAAATACAGCGGTTTGTATTTTCTATTTTTTCTATTCATTGTTTTTTTACTTTTGCAAAATAATAAAATGTGTTTTTTAATTTATTTAAAATTTTATCGATTTCAAAACTTTTGCAACAAAATGTTCAGATTTTTTCTATTTAGTTTCGATTTCGTTACTTGCAACAATTCGCCAAAAATAATTTTGAATGTCGCATTTGCGTGTGATTGAGACAGAGAAAGTAGGAAAGAGAAAGAAGAACTTTTTCTCTCATTTTGTTTGAATTGGGAACGTAAAAATCAACTTGTATGTCTGAATTTCTGATTTTTATTTGTTTTATTTTCTTTTTTTTCAGCTTTGGTGCTTACAAAACGCTGAGAGATTGAGTGGCTTTCGAGTGGTGCCATTTGATGCCTCGCTTAACTCACAGATGAACGGGTTACAAAGGGAACTAGTTCACTTTGTGTATTGACTGAGTGTGTGTGTGGCTGTGTGTGTTTGGGTGAGTGTGAGGGTGTTTGTGTATGCACAAAAGCAAAAAGATGAACAGCAACTGCATAGGAAGAGCACCTATGAGTATTGAGGGTCGTTGAGGGGCCATACAAGAATTCTTTGTAGTTGTTGTTGTTGTAGTTGGTTTCGGTTGTTGGTGCCAGAAGGGTTAGGGGTGACTAAGGGGGGCTTGAACATGCACCAGCCATAATTATTTGTGGTCTAGAGTTGCCAGGCTTCCGTTTTAAAATAGAGTTCATAGTTGTTGGTGCTTCAATTGCCTCATTGCAGTTGCTATAGATGAGTGTAAAATGTGAGGAGTGTATTTCTGTGTGTCACTGTGTCAGTGTGTGTGTATGAAAGAGAGAGTAGATATCTGAGAGCGAGATGCAATACCAACAAAAATAACAGAGTTTAAGATAGAGAAATCAAGGATAGACTTAAAGATAAATGTGGTGAAGGTTCTTTCAAAATGCAAGCACGTGTGAGAGTACATCTGGTTGTTGTTGTAGTTGTAGTTGTTGTTGTGGATAACATTTTGAGATACGATTGTTGTTGCTTTTGGGGGTATAACTTTTGATAGCGCCCAGTATAAGCCAGGCAATAAGTACAAGTACGAGTACGAGTTTTGTTTTCTGATAGAGTGCTTTACATTCTAAGTGTTGTAAAATTCTTTGATTTTTAAAACGCCGAAAATTTTGCCGTATTTTGAAATTTTGTTTGTTTGGTTTTGGTTTTTTCATTGGAAAGGTTATTGCTAAGAATTGTTGGTGATTTTGTTCATCGATTATATATAGTTAACAATTGAATATAATTATATAAGAGTTTAAGAATCTTTCATTATATTTTACCTGCAAATCTTGTTTAGCTGCCTCGGCACCGGCTCTTGTATGGAATGTCACGAAACCAACGGGCTGTTATTAAAGTTTAGATGTGATTGAGATGTGATAGAAATAACTTTGTGGGGTATTAAATAATAAGCCAACACTTACCGATGCTGTTTTGCCATTTTTGCTAGTTACTTTTAGTAGAGATCCTTCGTAGCCCTGAGAAAATAAGATTTATTTGGTGTCATTTATAAAATTCATATATAATATAAAGTTTCTATAGAAACTAGCTAGTTTTCTAAATTATTTTGAATGAAAACTTTAATTATTTTGCTTGTGTTTGTCTAAATTATTTTAGTTAAACTATTATTTGTCATAATTATATCTAACAACAAACTAAAGCCTATTGAAAACCTCCTTCAAACACACTTTAGCACAAGTTAACATACTAATTAGTTGTCAGCCCAAGAAACCCTCTTCTAAAGTGCTTAAAACTATGCTCTTGATCCTATCCAACTCTCAAGTTCTATTTAAAAGATTTCTATAATTAATAGACACTTTGGCTGATATGCTGATGATAATCCCGAACATATAGTTAGCTCACCTCATAGGCTCTGAATAGCAAATAGAGCTCACGTGGTTTGGCATCCATTGGCAAACCACTGACGAACAATGTGCGCACCTGCAAGAAAGAGAAGAACAGATACAGATAAAGGTTAGAAGGGGATAGATATTGATTTCAAAAATCTGTGTATAGATTTAACCTGGTTTCTCTGCCTGTCTCTCCCTCGTTTTTGGGGTAGGCGGAAAGAGAAACCAATTTCCTATGATTGCGTAATTAAGTTAAAGCTGTCACGTTCTCGGGCCGGATTCAAAACTGAACCCGAAACCTTTAGCCTCAATTTCAATGTGTCAAATATTTAAATTCGCTGCTGTTGTTGCTCCGTTCTAACCCCAAAGGTTCATGGCACACACACACACACTCGCGTACCCCTGTTTATGTGTGTGTGTGTGTAGTGATAATGAAACCAAATGGAATAAGCGACATAAACGCTGAATTCATTAAGGCAACGACGTGACACGCTGCTACAGTGGGTGTCAAAGGGGGTGGGGGACGTGGGGAGTGTTTAGCGGTTGAGTGGGCGGGGCAGAGGGGCGCGAAGGGGTGTTGCTAATGAGCCTTGTCGCTTGTTTTTTGTTCTTTTCTTGTCAGCTTGGTTGTTGTTGTATTTTTAACACCTAGGCAAAGACAGCTGGTGAAAGGACACAATGTGCGAGCTGTGAGCCTGAAAAGCTTATTTTGGCGTCCCTCTGATACCCGTACCACAGCATTTTAACGGGGTATATGCAGTTAGTTGGCAATAAACTTAGTTTGGTATATAACTGCTTTAAAAAGAGTGCCTAAAAGCTTTAAATACCTAAAAGACACACTTTGAGGACGGGTTTATTCAAGTCGAGTTTGCACCTACTTGCCTACTCCCCGCTCCGCAAGACAGATGATAAAAAGTGAGTCTATGTGTGTGTGTGGGTGAGTGAGAATGTGTGTTAAAATTAAAACGTGTTCTATCGTGTAATCTAGCTATTGTTATCGAGTTAGGGGAAAACAGCTGTGTAAAAATATATTAAAATAAAGAGAATGCCAACACACATGTCTTTATAGTCCACGAGTATATGAACGCCTTTAAAACTGTCCAGTTGAAAATTACAAATTAATTAACTCACTCGAGTGCGGGGCAGACCAAGATAATAAAAGAAGCAAGCAAGCAGAATAAATAATAAAAAGAAAGCAATGAAGGAATGGACGAGGAAGAAGAAGAAGTAATGTAAAAGAAGCAAATCCTTTGACGTACTTGATGCTGCCAAAAAGGATCTGCAGGATACGCTCAGTTAAATAGCAATTAAAATTAATTTTTGCGCAGTCTGTGGTTACAACTTGGCTACGTCTCTGGTATTTGGGGTCCACTAATTGGACGGGTAATGAGCTGGGATTCTACACAGCCAAAGCACAACAACAGCAAGAGTAACAACAAAAAAAAACTGGATGAAAATTAAAGAAAATTGAGCCAAGCAAACTAATTAGAAGAGAGGGAGGGAGAGGGAGAGAGAGTGGGAGAGCGAGAGAGCGCACTAGCGGTTCTCTAAATGCAAGTCGAAGACACCCAAAACACTCGACAAACAAGTCCTGTTTGCAAATGGCATTGAAATGCAATTATTTTATGTTGTGTTACCCTGTAAGCGTGTGTTCACGTGTGTGTGTGCACGTATGTGCATGCGCATGAGATTTGTGAGTTGTACCTCAATTTGATAGCCTGTCTCGGTGCACAAATATGCCAAGAGCAAACAACAGACAGCAGACAGGAGACAGGAGACGGCAGACAGGAAATAGAACAGCTGGAGGTGGCCCTGCACAGTGGGACAAAGTGTCGAAAAATATGAAATGTAAGTGCAAACTAAATTTAACAAATAATAAATGAGTCAAAAGCAATTGATTAATAATTAGTATGGTTTATGAAAGTAATTTTAACAGCTTTCAAAAACTTAAACACTTTTTAAACACACTTATATTAATTTGCCTTTAAGCTTACTGTTTTGTTTACAATCTTAATCATTTTTATATGAACTGAGTCATTTTGGCTAGATAACAAACTATATGGAGTTCACTGTACTGTGTGCTGGCAACCACAAAAGTCAGTTAGCCAGGCCAAATCAGGCATAGACGTAGCTAAGGGAGTTACTAACCTCTTGACTTGTTTTGTTTGTCTTGTGTGTTGTGGCCACTGCGGAAATACATTCAACATTTTGGCAAGTAAACCTTCGCATCGCTTTGCTTCCCTTGTTCCCCACTTTCCCTACTTTTCGCCCTTGCTGTGTGGGTGGCATACATTTCTCTTTGTTTGTGTGTGTGTTGGTTTGTGTGTGTTTTGCGGGTTTTGGCCAACTTTGGTTGCCAAATTCCATTTAAATACAGCAAAATCTCATAGAGTTGCAGTGTGGCGTCTGTTCTTGTTGTTGATCAACCTTGCAACTTGGCTGACTCTTTGCTTGGCAATGATTTCGTTACTGCAACTACCACCCTCTTCCCCTCTTCCCCTCTTAGCCAACGTGTGTGTTGGCTTTGTGGTTTCTAAGCTCCCATTATTGCCAAGAAGTTGCTGTAACTTTGATTTGCCGCCCTTTTACCGCAATGTGCTTGTTTCCCATTTGTTTATAATTATAGATATATGAAGTCCCAATGATAACTGCAATAAATTTGTGTTTTATCGAATTTCGTATGCAAATATTACGCATACGCACTGGGAGCATCTACTTTGCGAGGCTACATGCTCTGGTCGTTGGCCTTGTGTTGTCTTTTGGCCAATTGTAAATCACTCTCTAGTCAAGTGTTGACTTTTAATAATTAAACGTGACACACACACAGACAAACACTCACGCTCCCATAACTGTTATGATTATCGCCAGTTAAGTCTATATACTATACACACACAGTGGGCGTATTCCTCTCGTCGAACAGGCGTCTGAGGTGAGTCTCTCGGAATTTGCTAAAAGGCGTTAAATTGTAAGCGCTTGTAAATTGTCAAACAACTGACAGAGCGACAGACAAATAGAGGGGCAAACAAAGTGAGTCGCAGTGGAGTGTTAGACTTTGTGATACCCTGTAACTCCGGAGTAGTAATACTCTTACATATTCATATTTTAAAGTACATGTTACCCATTGAATTTTAGTCATACGTAGAGGGTATTAAATACACGCTGCAAAAGACCGTCACAAATCGCACTGAACAGCGATTGCAAATATTTAAATAATTGCGTTTGTGTATGTTGTTGTTGTTCCCGTTGTTGTTGTTGTTGTTTTTACTGCACCGCCAACATCAGCAACTTCAACATTGAAACAACTTTTGCTATTGACTTTTATCGCCTGACGGCGGCATTT
Source organism: Drosophila dunni (assembly GCA_018152125.1). Lineage (NCBI taxonomy): Eukaryota > Metazoa > Arthropoda > Insecta > Diptera > Drosophilidae > Drosophila > Drosophila dunni. The sequence continues at coordinate 15,434,580 of JAECXC010001917.1, read as the reverse complement.
ACTCAAAGTGTTTGCACAAATTTTTTCTATAAATTGTTGGCAATTAAAAGTATTTAACATGCATTTGTGGGCCTCACAAAAAGTAAGATTAATAGTGCTGATAAAGACGTAAATAAAAGCTGAAGTTAAAGTCAAAACAATGCGAAAAATGCAACAATAAAACTTGTTAAAAGACGTAATAATATTTTAAAAGACTTTACACGATTTCTATTTTAAATAATTGTAAATTCAGTTCTTTGACATTTCTGGAAACTGGTCAGATAATTAGCATAGATTTAGCTAATCTTTTGGCTGTCAATGCGTTTAAGCCACAACTTAGCCGGGCTTACAGTGTTGCAAATTCAGCTAACTGGCGCTTAAGACACGATTGCCACACCCACATCTGCACCGCCTATGCCGCCCTCAAGCTAGTGCCAATTAAGTCGAGAGCGTCGAGTCAACTAAATGCCGTTGGCTGCCAAGTTGACTGCAGTGAGTTTTTTGTTGTTGTTTTTATTGTTATTGTTGTTATTGTTGTTGTTAGCTTGTTTATTTAGTTTTTGAATTGCTTTTGCAAGCTTTGCTTCCCACTCTTTGCATTCTCTTTCTCTGTTTTCTTTTGTTCTTTGTATCAGGCAAATCTTTAAGTAAAACAAAAAGTAAAAGAAAGTGAGGCAGCAACTGCCGCAGGTTGCCTGCCCTCTCTTCCACTCTCTCTCTCCCTCTCCCTCTCTCTCTCTCCCTCTCTCTCTCTATCTCCCTCTCCCTCCCTCTTTCCCTGTTCGGCATAACCAGCAGCTCAAGTTGCAGCTTTGTTGCGACAATTGTTTATTGCTACACTCTGCCCCAAAGGCTCACATTGCGGGTGGCATATTAACTAGTTACAGTTGTCGCCAAAAGTATACGCATAGTTGACAACTTGTTAAACATAGTTTTAAACCTAATCTGAGCTATAAGCTAGCCAAGTCAGATATCACCTCAAATTGTTGTGGCTTCGAGTTGTACAAGAAATTGCAACCAAAGCAAAGTCGACATTATTGATAGAGTTGAATACTTTTAGAAGTCAGTGTGGCAAGCATCGAGTGTCTAAAAGCGGCATTCAAGACTTGTGTGTGTTTGTGTGTGGCATGCCACGTGGAGTTGCAACTAAATGAGTAAAGCAAATGAATGCTGCATGTTGCAATTGTTACAGCTGCTGCTTCTACTCTTCTTGCTGCTGTTGATGTTGTTGCTGCTGTTTGTGTTGCTGTTGTTGTTGTTGCTTGGCGTTTTTGCCGCATTTTGCATACAAAATGATGTTGGCCATTGTGGCAAACAGGACTCGGGATGCATTGCCGCAATAGACAATTGCAGTTGTGCTTTGGCAGCAGCAACAACTGCAGCAAAAACAACAATAGCAATCACAATGTTGGCCAACTTCTTCTTTTTGGCTTAAATGAAACGTTTTGTTTGCATTTTTCGCCTTTCGTTGCTGCTGCTTTCTTTTGGCTCTTTCACTTTGCTGTCCGTTTGGCATTTGGCTCACGCGCCCAGCAGCAGCAGCCACGCCCCCCATCTGACCATCTGCGCCTCTTGGCTGCCCACATTGTGGCGGGCTACGCTCAATTAAACCTCTTTGGCCTCCGCGGTGCATTGCTGGCATTGCTTTAATCTCTCTCTGTCCCTCCCCCCTTTCTATCTTCCCTCTCTCTTGCTCTTGGCTCAGTGCTATCCTTGTTGTTGCTGCTGTGCTGCTGTTGTTGTTATTGTGTGCTTTTCATTTTTTATATTTGTAGTTTGTGTTTCTTTTTTTTTAGAATTTGCCGCTATTGTTCGCGTGTTTTGCTTTGCTCCTTTGCCTGATCCTGGCTGCTTGTTTGCGTTGTTATCTGTGTTGCTGCCATGTCAGAAGGAGCAACAACAACAAGCACGACAGCAGCAACACAGCAGCAATTGCACAGGTAATTAGCGCTTTTCTTGTCGCCTGCTCTCATTTGATTAAAGACTTAGCCACGCCCACTTGGCTAAGCACTTTACCAAATCGCTTAATAAGCCGCCCTCCGGCGACAGCAACAACAACAGCAATGGACACGGCAGCAATGGTAACAACAGCAACAACAGCAATCAGCTGCTGTAGATTCAACAAAATGGTAAAACTAATATTTTAATTGCTAAGCAAACAACTGGCAGGTATCACACACACACAGATATACACACATACACCCACACACACACGCACACACACCCATTGATTCAAAAGATACGACGAAAACTTTGCCTCGTTATGCTTATTTTACAAATTAGCCAAAATTTCGAGATGGGGAGAGCACGAGAGAGACAGAGAGGGGCAGATAAAGAGGGAAGGAAAGAGAACCTGTGCAAAATAAATGAAAAATAGCTGCGAGACATTGCCACGCCCCTTGGCCGTTCAGACAAATACGAAACGAAACGAAAAACCGGGAAATTTTCATGGCTGCAACTTTTGATTGCAAATTATTTGCACAACACACACACACACACACAGCCAGTGCCAAAAGTTTGCTGCCAGCAGCGAAGGCAGCTTGTTGGTTGTTGTTGCTCTTTTGTTATTGTTGTTTTGCTCTGGACAAACAAAAATTATGTAACGAGATAAGGCCAAAATTGTGCTATAGATGTATGTGTGTGTGTGTGTAGGTGGGTGGGCGTGGCCATGCAAAATATGAAACTGTCATTTTAAAAATGCAACAACAACAAGAACAAAATCAACGACGACAGCAACAAATTTTCTAATTTTAATAATTAAAACTCATTAACACTTTTGCCTAGTCAAGTGTGAGAGGGAGAGAGAAAGAGGGTAACTGAGAGGTAGGAGAGTCAAGTGTAAGAAAGAGAGAGCTACATGGTAAGGAAGAGTTAGAAGAAGGGGACATCCCAGCTGGACGAAGACTAAATAACAAATGAGCGATGACTCTTGACGGCACATACTTTTGGGGCGAACTGTTCACAGTTTCGCAGCAAATGAATTGAGAGACGACTGTTTGAGCTCTGATTAATTATTAAGAAACACAGAAGGGAATGGGCGAAGAAAGGTTAAAGGGTTGAGCCATTTGGCACTTTGGAGCATTGTTTTGTAATTTATGGCATTTGCAAATTGCGAATGCAACACACAAATTTATTATTCACTTCATTATGATGAGGGAGGTTGAAGCCAAAGGCACACGTCGCATGTTGCAAGTTGCACTTAACTGGGGCAAGGCTGCATGCAAAAGCAGGCACATTGCATATGCAACATTTGTCAGCAAACGTGTCATGCCTGACGTGCAACGACAAACAAAAAGCAGCAGCAACAAAAAAATTAAAAGAACAACACAACAAGCAAATAAAAAAAACAACAAAAAAATATTATTAACAATTCAACGTTTAGGCCAAGGCAAAGAAAGCACACACATCCGGGCTAAAAAGAATGGCAAAAAACTCAAATAACAGAAACAATATACAAAACTGAGCCTTGGACTGGAAAACGTGTCCAAATGTGGACAATGAAAAGGGTTTGCAGGCAGTGCCACTGCCATTGTCCTCAGCGACAGGACATTTGACAGGCAACATTATTAAAACACAACCTGCACACAGTTGAGGTAGATAGATTGCTCCTACTCCTGCAAGTGTTAAGCCTAATGAGCTTCCAACTGGCTTAAAAGCCAGAAAGCAACAGAAACTAATTAGATTATGCCAAGCTTTTCGAAGCTTTAAAGCGTCTAAATGTACTTTATTAAACAGTTCTGAATTTATTGAACTTATGAAAAATACCCTCACAGTTTATAAAAGAAATTGTTTAACAGATATAAAGTTCATACAGACATTACATACACTGCGCGTGAGTGTGTCTGTGAGTGTATTAGCAATCGCCTTACACACACCCCCACACACACACTCACACGCAGAACAGTTCACCTGAATTTATTCCCCTCATTTCCCCTCCGATTTGACGTCTTCCTCAACGTCGCCCCATTGCACCTCTTCCTCCTCGCTGGTTGCTCCGTCCATGCTATCGAAAAACTCCGATAATGGATTCGAATCTTCGTCCGTGCGCAGTAATAGCTCCAGTTGCTTGTGCGTGAATCTAAGAATCGGTTGGAAGCCAAAATTCTGCTGGCAACCCCAATTCAATAAATCGAGCTGTGTATCAGAGTCCTCAACGGGTTCTGATGCTATTTTTGCACGCTGTAGACTGTCGCTATCCCGCATCATATACAACAGACCCCAGCAGCCAACTATGCCCATCAGAAAGTAATCCATGATTTGAAAACATTTTTGGCTGGCCTCTGCCGATATGAGACATAGATTTGTGCCAGGTATCAAGAGACTCAGCTGATTACGCACTGAACAGCACAGAGATAACGGTGATATCATCTTATACAATAAGATTCACACTAGAATTTACTGAATTATAAATTTTGATACTTTTGTAGAATTGACACTAAGCGCTAAGCTCTCCCTGTTACCAGATTACCCACAATCAAGGCAGCTTACACAAGCGTTTTCACGCTTTTCATACTTATTTCTGTGGCGCCAATTAAGTTGCAGTGCTTGGTGGGTGTTTCTGAGGGTTTTAGAGGGCGTGTCTGCTCGGGGGCGGCAGTTCGTTAGGCAAACATGACACTTTTCTGGTTGCAGCAAAATATTGCCAGGCAACCAAAGCAAATAAAACATATATGTGATGTGTAGTTTGCATAAATTTTGGAACCACTGTGCGCACCGTGTCGGTAAATGCAAAACTGCGTCAGCGTCAGCTAATTAGGATTGAAGTTGCCACAGAGCTCGCTGTGTGGCACCACGCAGCAGTAGCAGCAGCACCGCCATAACAGCCAGCAAAAAGTCAGCAAGTTAATTTATTATGCCAAACGTACGAGTTCTCCAAGGGGAAAAGGAGAAAGGGAAAGGGTAGAGAAAGGGAGACAGTGGGATGTGTGTTACTGTAGTAACAAGCAGAAGGAAAGCGCTGTGGCTGCTTAGGTAAATGTGCTTAACTACAAATGGCAGCAGTTGCATGCAACTCATTGCATGTTCCCTCTATTGATTATAAGCACAACAACTGTGACAAGTTGTATACATAATTTGTATGCATATATATGACTCTATTTCGTGCAAGTCTCAAAGCGAACATCTCAATAAACTTTCTGACATATTTTTGTTTTCAATTTGCGCCAGAGAAATTTATTTTCGAAGCAACTGAATCCGAAAAAAAAGAGGACACAGTAAAAATCAAAACGAATCAGCGCATTTTTGGGTCAATCAGTGAAAGAAACGGAGTGACTGAAAAGAAAGATATAAAGGAAGTGAGAGAGAGGGAGAGTGGAGGACACAATATGGAGCGAAACTCACATACATTGAACATGAATTACGTGCCAAGGATATGCTTGTTATGCTACCCACTAAGGCTACAACAAAGGGGTATATAGAATATAAAAATATATAAAATAATATAAAATAAATTGGTAGAAAAATAGTTTACAATAACAGCCATTGTGTAATAGATTGCAGAACATTTTCTTTATAAAATTATAACAAGAATTTCTGTTATTGAGCTCATAAGGTATCTATCACTTCTATCATATTGTCAGCTGTCAGCTTAGACACTCCTCATTCTAAGGCTTGGGTCTCTTTCGCTCTGGTGTCACTCTCTAACGAGCGCTGTTCCAGGACTCTCTGCTGGTTCTGCTCCGATTGACCAAACAACAGGGAGTGCATATTAAATTCGTGGGGCTTTATATGCAGACCAAAGAAATGCTTTCTCCCTAATCTCGTTAGCACCGACTACCAGCGACACGCCCCTCTTGTCAAGCAGCGTCGACTCTTAAATAAATGATGTTGGCGCAGCGGCTTTTGGTATGCGATTCGCTTTCAATCGGCCAAAACACTTGACGGTTAAGTGAAAACTGCGCCGAGATACTTGACGGCAGCTCCCTGTCCCCCTCTTTCCTCTTCTCTCACTCTCTCTCTCATTTTCTCTCTCAATTCAATGCGATGCGGAAGTTTAATGATTTGCTGCATTATCCATAGCATACTTATTGGGGCGCTAAAGAAAACATTTCCAAAGTTTGTGTATTTATTGTAATTTGATTTTTGTGTTGTGTGTTTTGTTGTTTTCACAACAAATTGCCGAATGCGTTTTGTGTTGATTGTTTATAATTAGTTTGGCATTAACAGCAACAACAATGGATACAACGACATGCATGACAATTGTCACAAACATTTGCCCTTATTTAATATTTATAAACTGCTCGCTGAGGACAGTAATGTTGCCTGTTTCATTACTCCTGTCCAGCCAAAACAATTCACAATTGACATTTCACAATTTCACATTCACCACAAAACATTTGTGAATAATTGAAAACTGACCAATTATCGTTGAGCTTGTCAGTGGACAAATAAACAGCAAACAGCAACAATTTTGTGCAGTATCTCAACTTTTGGAATAAACTAACAAATGAGTGCCGTATTAAAATATTTACGCACTGTAATAATGATCTGTCAGGAATGCATGAACTGTTGTCATGTTAACCAACTGGGAGCCACATCATATAATTTTGGAATCCTCATGCAATTTTAATAGCCCAAAACTTCTTTTGGAGCAGAGTATCCAGTAGAAAACAAGTGACAGAGAGTTCAATTATTGTATTACTGGTCACACTGGTCACAAGTGTGTGGCCGTAGCATAAAGCAACATATACTATAATTGGTTTATAACACAATATTTGCTTAATCAACAGAAATGTCCAACAAAGCCGATTTGTCTTGCATTTAACTTGAGGCTGATTTCTTATTCAACTGCAGAGAATAGATAAATGTGCATTATGTATCTCAATAAATGTGCATTATGTATCTCAATAGCTGAAAATATGTATTGCATCTTTAGTTCTTATGTCAGCTCATTGTCAACGCTTTTAATTTGATTGTGTTTAAATATTTAAACAATTATAATTGTCTGCTGTGGCTGCCACAAGATGTTTGCTAATGGCAGTCACCACTCTCCCTCTCTTCTCTCCTCTTCTTCATAACTATGTCCCTGCTGTGTGTCTCCATTGATTATTCGGGCATTTTAAGTGCTTTGGTATTTTGTGTTTAATCTGCACATTTGTTGCATAATTTATGTGGCTGCCGCATTGTTGCAGACTAACTCATCTCTGCTTCTCTGTCTATCCAACTTGCTGTCTCTGTCTCTTCGTCCTTCTGTCTATCTGTTTGATTTGAATTCAAAATGAAACTGCTGTCAACTGGTTTCGAGTTGAGGGATTGCAACCGTTGGGAGACTTGTAATATCGGAATTTATGCGATTTATTTTTATAGCCAGAGATCAAAGCGAATTGGCCACTGCAGTTGCAGTTGCAGTTGCACTTGCTGGTATTATTTGTAGCTCCTCTTCTATTTCTTCATCTTTTTGTATTTTTTATAAGTATTTTTTAGCGCGCTTTTGTTTTATTGGCGCGTGTTGACTGCCGTTTTGTTTGTTTGTTTGCAGTAGCTTCGTTGAGTGTTGGTAAACAGAATTTATTTGTCAATAAAGCCGTCACTTCATTACGGCTATTGTCCTTGCTCCTGTCGACGATAACTCACTGTCCACTTACCCCTGTTCCTGCGCTTGTCCTTCCCCCTACCCATACCACTTGACCCCTCCGACTGTCTATCAAGTCTGCCGCTTGTCCAGGCAAACCGTTTAACAATGGCGCGCAAATTTTCGCGTCCCGAAATAAAGTTGCATTATTGCTTTTCGGTGAGGACATAGTGTGGACCAAAACCTGGAGCTGCTGCTGCAGGAAGAAGGGCGAGACTGAACCAACAGCCAATGCCAATACCTGTTCGCTGTCTGTTTGGTCTGACATTAATGAATTTGCTGCTGTCAATATGGCCAACTACCAATGCAAACGTTGGCTGGGTGTGTGGCCAAAAGGGAGTCCTTCTGCCAATATCCCAGTGCCCTGTTAGTGCAGTTGCTGCAGCATAAAAACAACAAACGGGCGGTACAACTGCCCTGCCCCCAACCCCAAATGGCTGCTTTCATGTATCCACACAGGATGACTGAATGGCTCTGACTCCGAGTCCGACTGCGACGATGACGATGACATCTCTCCAAATGTTCGCATTACAATTTTCATTTTTGATGTCTATTGACAGAGCAGAATATGCGCCAGGCTACAGTGGAGCAAAGTGGCATACAGTGGGACAGAGAAGACAGACAGAGAAGGAGCCAAGGGGAATACCCGTGATGTACAAATGTTTCATTGCTGTCGTCGCAGTTGTTGGATAACTTTTATTAGGCTATGGGGAATTTGCCAGTTATTTTGTAACGCATTTCAAGCGATTGTTTATAGATTGTTTCTGCAGCTACAAAGAATACTTCAAAGTACTTGGAGGCTACTGAAAAAGCTTTAAGGGAATTGAAGTCGAGAAGGACTTTAAAAATGGAGTCAGTTGGTAACTCAGAGGAAACACTTTTATTTACTTGTGTTACTCCAAAAACTATTGATTACTAGTGTATTTCCATATTCGTTAAGTGTAAAAAATTTAGCATTTTTCTCTACTTTTTAGTAGTTGTTGTCGCTGTCAAACAACACCTTTGGCAGTTTTTTGTTGGCTCGTCTGTCGATTAATTTGTGTTTGGCCCTTTTGCATTTTATGCTGTTTGATTTGCCTCGTGCCTCGTGCCATGTTTGCAGCACATTTAACGTGAGCGAAAATTTGTCAACTCAGGTCAAAAAAGGAATGAAAAGGACGAAAAAGGAAGCGAAAGGGAAGGGAGAAGAGCTGCATTTCTGGATGTGGAAGCCAGACTCAATTACGCGCTTGTTTGTACCGATATTTGTGCAATGAAACTCAATTGTATTAACACCCAATTCAGCAGGAGCAAAGAGGAAAATCACAAAAAAAATGATATTGTTGGCTTTAAGTGAAAATTGTCGCAAACAGCTATATTAAATTTAATTTTTTCCACAGCTTTTTATGTTGTTGGCAAAACTCTTGAAACGCATTTGTTAATTACATTTGCATTAAACAAAATTGCATTCCAAATGAAAGCCAAATATTTGTAGTTTACTTTGCAAAGATTTTCATTTAATTCGATTGTTAAACTATTGGCGAAAGTAAAGAAAAACATAAAACAACAGAGTGTTTTGTATTTATTGTTGAACAAGTAATTAATATTAATTAGTTTTCAATAACATCAAATGAAATACGAACATTTTATACCCTCTATTTCCAGTAGAAAAGTATTCTGCACCGACATGGACTTATATCAGATATAGAAAAATTTTTTCTTCTGCTGATTTTTATGGGAGGAAGAATCCTGCTCCTTTAGACTACTATACAGGGTATCTCTTAGTCACTTAACTATACCAAAAACTATTTTTATTTATTTTCCTTAGCGCCTTTCAGTATTTGCTTCAATTTCAATTTATGATTAACATCAAGCATTTAAAATTTTTTGATTGGAGTGTGAGCAGAACTCAGATAAAATGCTAATTAAAATTGTTAAGGACTCTCTGCTAAAAGTCCAAGAGGGCAACAGAGATTGTGGGCGTAACTGAAATGCCAACAGCTCACAATGACGGCATATTTCAATTTGCAAATCAAATTGTGGAAATTGTGAGTTGTGAATCAAAAATAGAAGCCAAAGTCCTGACTCGCCCAACATTACAGTTTTCCGTTTGCTGTCGAGCACCTCATTCTATTTACACTCAGTGCAAAGTTTTGTAAGGTTGTAGGTTGGCAGAGGTTTAGTGGGCGTGTCAACGTTGCCAACTCTGTGCAATTAAAGTAACGCTAACTGGTCTCTAAAACTTTCCAAAAATGTTTTTTCAACCCCTTCCCAGAAAACGCCGCCTGTTTCCATGCCAAATACTTTTCATCAAATTAAGCAATCAGTTAGGCACTAGCGACACTTTTCCCCTAAAAAAGACCAACTTAAAAAGCTGCTTAAGAGTTGAAATGGGAAATTTATCAAAGGTTAGTTGAAATTACTTAAATAAATATTAAGTAAAATTATTTAAGGGTTCTAATAAAGCTGGGAAAGAACCAGTACTAAAGTTTAAAATATTTTTACTATTAAATATTTAAAAACACTTAAGTTTTCTTCTAAAAATATTATTAAATTTGAAATTTTAGTTAAATCTCTTAAAACTTTTAAGCAGTATTTGCTCGTTTTTAACTCTTTCAAAGTCTAGTTTATTTAACTATTTATTAAATTAAATTCTTTTTGCAATCTTTGGAAAGTTGTTTAAATTTTCAAGCCTTGCTCTTTAAGCAGCTTGTTGGCTGGTCAACTTGCAAGCCAAGTTCTGTTTTGGCCAGCATTCATTAGTCTGCTGCTAACACAATGCATAAATATTAATATGGCAGTTATACAAAGCTGTTGTTCTTGTTGGTTTTTTGCAGCTTTGTAGCTATTTTCAAAATCTTATACTCACACACACACACACACACACACACTCACACACTTTGCATATATATTTTTTTCACAACAGCGTTTGCATTTCATTAGCCAAAGTGGCATTGTTTCTATGCGTGTGTGTGTGTATCAGTGTGTTGTGCATTGTGTGGGTGTGCTTGTTGTGTGTGTGTGTAGCCTCGTGTAAAAATAGAGCACATTTAGCAAGGAAGCCAACAACAAGAAGAACCATTGAAAAAGCAAAACGCAGAAAATGCAAAGTATCCAAATAGACTGAAGGACACTCTAAGCGCTGTGTCCAAGTGTGTCTCTCTGTCCGTCTGGCTGTCCACAGCAGGACACAGGAGTGTAGTAAGCAAAAGTGAAGGCGTAAAGATACCCTGCAAGCAGTTAAACTAGCGATAAACTTGTTACTTTCAATGACAAGCGATTTTTAATGACGAGCGACCCTTTACGCTGCCGTTACAGGGTAGAAAATATGCTAAGCGGTTGCTGCTGAATCTATCTTGCTCTCTACAGCTCGTTTGCTCTGCAAGCATAGAGTGGGAAGGCAGCGAGTGTAACAGAGATGTGTGTAGAGTGTGTGTGTGTGTGTGTGTGGGCTCAAGTGTTTATGTCCACGTGTGTGTGTGTGTGTGTGTGTGTATTGTCACACGCTGTCAAACCCGCTTTAGCCCCAAGTCAGTCGAACTCATTGACAGTGAGCAGGCAGATTGTCAGCTTCTCTCGGCCTTTCATGCGCTCAAGCTGCTCCTCCACTCCCCCCTCACCCCTTTGGACCTCCTTCCTTCGTAACACACTGCACACAATATACAATACTCTCGGCCATTCTTATTTTTAGCCATGCGGCTAATTGTGAGTGACACGGCCAGAATTAAGCCACCACACTTAACTGTATCTATGCAGAAATGCTGTGACTGCGTTAGTGTGTGTGTGTGAGTGTGACTGCGCATCGATGGCAACTCAAGTGAGTGTGAAAATCGCTGGTAATTATCATTAGATATGAGCATCAACGGGGTCAACTAGAACCCCCTCTTTGGCATAGAAACTGGTCTATTAATAGCTGGAGAAGCCTTGGAAAATGTTGAGCGTTTAAAGTCGTTTAAAGTCATTTCGACACTTTTCTATTTTCCCATTTCCAGCTGGCTAGCTGCCAAGCGGCAGCTAATAAACTTGCAACACCAACAGCCAACAGTGTGGCGGAAAGTTTTGCCTAATTTGTGGCACTATTGCGTGGCCGCAACTGAAACTGCGAAAGAGAATGGAAAAAATTCGAAAGCAAAGTGCGAAAACTTGCGCTACAAAAATGTCGAAAATAAAAATGGAAAATGGAAAACGAAAACGAAAGAAATGGAAAAGATTTCAGGCAGCAAAGAAAATGAGTGGAAACCAAGTGAAAATTGCTACAATGGAAGCTAACGAATTGACAGCACGTCAAAAGAAAACTGTGAATGGAGTTATGTCGAAAGCAGCAGAGTTGTGAGTTTTCTTAAATAATATATTTGCAGACAGTTTCAAACAGGATCAAAATTAAGTCAATTGGTTGGGAGAAAAGTAAAGAAAATTAGACAGAAATTAAGACAGCAATTTAATAAGCTTTTAATCGAATTAAATTGTTCTTTTCTTGATTAAGTTATGACAATTAGTAGTTTGGTTACTTTTAATTGACTACTTGTCAGTTATTGATATATCTTTGAAGTTCATAGTGTGCCTTAAACAGTTTACAACTCAGTAACTTGTGTGTTTCTACAACTCTTTGAAATTCTTGCCTTAAATTTGCATAAGTAAAGCTCTCCATAAACACTTGTCAACCTCTATCAGTTACTTAGACTTAGACCTCACTGTTTTTCGCACATATTTGTGCAGATTTACAGGCTTAATCTGAAAACAATTCCCAGCTGCAAAAAACTGAAAATCCTTTCTGAAAAAAGGCGCAACTACTTTAAACTACTCGCCGTTTAGAGACTAAGACAGAGGCAGGCAGAGAGACAGCAAAAGATATATATATGCAGGGTGACAAGATAAGATAAAGACATTTTTCATATGTCTGATTGTCGCTTTGGTGGCTCCGCTCTAGTCCGCTGCTCTGCTCACAATCCTACCCTCAAGGATAACTCACTGTGATTTCCTTTCCGCTTGCAGTGAAGATTTGTTTGTTGGTTTTGTCGCATTTTATCGTTTGCCTTCCTTTTTTATGTGCAGTCATTTTTTTTATCGCCCAACGTGCTTCGGTTTCTCACCACTCCACCACCCCCTCCCAGAACCTATCGTCCCTTGTTTAGCACTCAAAATGCCTTCACGTTTATCTTGAAGCGACATTTTGTAACAATTTTTATTGTTTTCTGGCATCGTCTTTCGACGTTGGCTTTGAGCGGGCTTTTTGGCTTTATCCAGCAGCAAGGACACAACTCAAAGACAGAACTCAGCTTTACAAACTTCTCTTCTCTCTCTTCCCTTTCCCCCTCCTCTGTTATCTCTTTCTCAGCCCTTCACTCGAGAGAGGCCCAAGTCTTTATTGGTAATAAGCTGCAAGCGAGTTTTCTGTTCGATTTATTTGCGATTTGTGCCTGCAAAATGAACTCGAAATTAAATCAGCCACGTCAAATGGTGAGTGCAACAACAGCTGCTTGCCACATAATGCTGCAACTAACAAAGTCATGAAATCATTTTGTGCTCATCAAAAAAGCAAATGCGACCCATATTTCTCACCGAACGCTGCAGGCTCGAACTTAGTAGGTTGACAGGCACGTGCCGGCCTCAAAACCGAGCACTTACACACACACACACAGGCACACTCACAGATTAGTTGAAGTTTTCTGGCTTGCCAAACAATCTTGAAAATTGTGTGTAGCCTTTTGCCAACGTCAACAGCATTTTAAACTGCCTGCATTGCTGCATGCCACTTGCCCCATTGGCCCTTTCCCCCTTTGCCCCCGTCTCTCTTCTCTGCTTTCTTTTTGCAACGCCTTTGGCCAATTGTTGACTTGATTTTTGTGCAATTTCTGGCTTATTGCACAAATTTTTGGCAGGCCTCGGTTTCTCGCAGTCACGTTGCTGCCACAATTGCTCTGCCCGCCTCACTGCCTGCTTTTACTTCGCCTCATCAATATTATGAGCTTTTAGGGGGCTCCCCCTCCACTGACTCCGCTTCACGGCTATGAAATTAAGTTGCAGTAAATCTTTACTCTAAATCGTGTTGAACATTGTTAAACGAGGCATGCAACATATAACCAAAGCCAAATGACTGACAATCAAATAGCGGCAACAATATCTGTGGGAAGAGCGCAGGCTTAAGCCTCAGCCAGTCAGTCAGTGCGTCAGTCAGTCAGTTGCATGTCAAAAGTGTCGGGACATTGAAGTGGATTTCGCTCTGATGCGACTGACAGGCAGCAAAATACAAACACAGCAACAGCAGCAACAAACATGGAGCCCCAAGGCAACATTTTTTGTTACGGCGACGCCTTGAAGTATGCAACAAAAGCGCAAAGAGGAAATTGACTGTGGGAATATGGAAAATACAAGTGATATGCAAATAGATACCCTGCAGTGATTAAGAACTGTATACTTATGAATGTGATAACTAAGACATATCAATACATTTCAGTATTAAAGGCAGTTGTGGTAGATTTTACTGGCAGTAAGCTTCTGAAAGTAATCACAACTCCTGATACGGTTTGGTCTTTGAGTTAAAGTATTCCCTATAGCTCTGTTCTTGGTTTTGTATACCCGTATTATGCTCTGAATCCTTTTTTTTGATGTCTCTCCATAACATTTATCACACTTTGCTTTTGTGTTTTTGAGTTGTGTCCTTTGCTGCGTTTTTATTCATTGCTTGCCGACTGGGTTTGTGGCGGAAGGATATCAGCGACACGCCAGGCGAACGAATGATGCCACAAAAAGAAACATCATCAGTGGCATCAACAGTAGCGACAACAGCAGCTTCAACTTGCTGCAGTTACTTGTATTATTGGCTTTTGTCTAAAAAATTCTGCAGCATCAGCTGTCGACGTGGGAAGAGTAAAGAAAAAACTTCAAAGTTGGTTAAAAGAAATAACACGAAGAACAAGAACAAGAACAGAGACAACGTAAGCTGCGTGTTAACTTTTGCTGTCAAACTTTTTTGTTGTTTGGTGAAAAACGTGTCGAAAATATTTTCAACTCGTTCAGTTACCGTAGAGCATTGCATATTAGGTCATAATGCTCTTGGCTAAGAAACTAAATTCAAGGCAAAGTAGGAAATATGAGTAGAGCAGGGAAACGCAAAGTCAAATCATCATTTCCTTACTTACACTCGGCAAATCAATCAATGGCATCCACTCAAAAGGTAGTCAATGGCAACACGTTCTCCCTTTGACACGTCTGACTAAATTCTTCTTGACCAATAGGCCGCATCAAATGTGTGCTGCCAATAATCATGATTGCCCTTTTTCCTATCCAACTGGCGATTGATGTTGCTGCTCATGAATCATAATACGAATTTTGCTCTGTGTCAGCAATTGAGTAACACAAGTGTACTAAATTGAAAAGCGTAGGCGACAGCGTATACGTTTTACACGCATTACACAATTCGCGCTACAAGAGGCACTTGAAATGCTTGTTAATAAAGGATGGGATATTTCAAAGCTACTGTAACGCTTTGAAGTATCCAAATGTTGAGTATTGATTAGGTATTTCAATTTAATTTACTGTTTTTGACTGTTTTAATTTGAAACGAGCTTAAAAGTTTACAGAAAAGCGGTTAAAATGTAGTTGCTCAAAGAGTATCTAAAATATATCATAATATCCTGCTTAGAACTTTATTTTCCTTGGTCTAGAGTATTAATTTCTTATTCTCATAATATGCAAACTTTGGCAACTTAACTTTGATTGCAGCTTTTACACTTTTAGCTGTTATAAACTTTACAGCTCACTCTGCAGATCAAACTGGCATTACGCATACGCACCGTTGGCCCAGCTGGCATCATCATCATATCGTGTATCTCAAGCGAAGTCACTGCATGGCATTTTTCCAATCAACGCCAATCAAATCAATGCCGTCTAATGGCATTAACCCATCAACTTCAGTGTCTCCCCTCACCCTTCACCCTTCGCCCCCCATACGCTTAGTCTATCTCTGCTTCTCTCTACATCATATGCAGCTGCAGTTGATGTTTGATTTTTTATCCTGCTTTCCCTTAGTAGTGCTTTGATTTGATCAGGAAATGTTTTGCGTTTCCATTTTTTTTTTCCATTCTGCAGTTGCTGCCTGCCGTGTAATTTTGTAACTATTCTGTGGCACAGAAAGATAGACGAAAGAGTTGCAAGAAAAAGGGGTAGACCAGGTGAAAGAGGTAAATTCAAATTGTATTTGTCTGCAGCGTCGGCCAACGACATTTGAAGGCTGTCACAGTCACTGCAATATTCAAAGGTTTGCCATATGGAAATTGGCGGTTACCACTCGGAGAACTAGCAGAAGAGGGGGAACAGGGAGAACTAGTGAAAGAGACAGGCGTTGGAAAAAATGTATGCTCGCCAGGAGGCGTGGCTGGGTTGTGCTTTGAGCTGCAACTCTGCTTCGTTTGGGCCAGGTAAATAAACTTGAAATTGCCCGTGTTTTCGTTCAATTTTCTTTGTATTTTCTGCCAACTGGCGTCAACTTTAAGGCACGCGCTGCTGCTGTCGAGTTCAAGGGACAATCTTTAAGGGCAGCGACAACAACAGCAACAAGAGTAGTAACAACAAAAAGTACGTGTTCTAAGGGCCAATCACGTGCGCCTCATTGAGCTCATTATGTGAGCAGCTCGGGCTAAAGGCTTGAAATTCAAACCGAGGGCGCTGCTATTGTCATTAGCTTTGGCTAAACATGGACATGTTTTTATACACCAGCAAACACACAGTTACACACAGACAGCCACGCACACACACACACCCTGGCACACACACATAAAACTAGTGCGATGCGTCACGTTGGTAACAAAAAGTTTGCTTAACCCACAAAACTCGTCGAATTGCTTATGCAACATTAAAGCTGCCTACCCCCTATTCCACCCCTCTGCTCTCCACTACTCCCAGAACGCCTATGTTATTGATGAAATGTTGTCAAGCTATTTTGATTGGACCAACCGTAAAACTATAATGGCGCCATCCAAGTTGCAGCGGGACTGAGCTGCCAGGCGCCAAAGAACACATCAAATTTTAAGCATTTTTAGCAGGACATAGGGGGATAGAGAGAGGGGATAAAGAAGCAGAAAAGAAAACGTTGGAAATTCAGCAGACACGAAAATTTAATAGCCCAAACAGTACCAAAGTTGATGGCCCAAAAAGCCGTCAGGAAACGCGGCTGAAAACTGAACTATTGAAGGTGGCTATAACAAAACTGACTGCGAAGGTCTTAGACAAGGTTTTAATAGTGGTGTTGGAGGTGGGGCTAATGGGGAGGGGGTGCTGAGGGCGGTGGGGAATTCATTGAGGTCGATGCTTGGGGCAAGCTGTCAACACTTGGCCGCAACATGTCGTGCATGTGAACATGTTTGGCCTATAAGACGCGGCCAGAACGTGCACTGGCAGAAATTATAAAGGAAATCATTTTTAGAAATTGAATTTGTACTGATTAAATCGAATTCCTCTTTTAAAAAAGTAAAGAATATTACAGTCTGAAGTATTTAGTCTACACCAGTATAAGGTGCACACATGTGACATGAGTTTATCGTTAAAATTTAGAGGGAAAATTGGAGGATAGCCTGCTTAAAAATTATATAATTTACTCCACATTCTTGTTTCGTGCACTCTCCATGAAGGTCACTGAACCCCGTGAAACTTTTGGCCCAGACAAACCGCCGAAAAGCATCAAAAGTCTCGACAGTATTGTGGCTTTATACCACGACTTGTTAGCTGTCTTTTTTAGCGCAAAAACAGATTCTCGGTTTTTAGCCAAAATGCCGCGCAATTTTTAGCATCAAATTGCAATTAATCAGTGAATGTAGCCCAAGCCCAAATCTCTGGCGATTCGCACCCTACACTTCCCCCCCTTTGGCCACTGTCCGTGGCCATATGTGCGACATTTGCACTTGTCGACAATTTGTCGCCACAATTGGGTAAGGGAAGCTCTGCATCATTTGGTAAACGGAGGGAATGGGCAGCCGAAGACGGCGATAAATGTTCTCTCATTAATAATAATTTGCGTTAATTTATTGCCTGACATTTCTGCAAGTTGTTTTCCTTCTTTGCCGTTGATTTTCCCTCGCTGCCAAATTCAATTTTTATGCTTAGACTTACAGATGGCCTCAAATAATGGAATTGATGTGCCTTCAGTTTGAATTTTGTGTGTTTGTACATACCTAAAATGAAATAAAGAGCAGATTGTATAATTTAGCAATGATTTATGCTGATGGGATTGAAGCTTAAGATTACGTTATAAATATCACAAAAATATTAACAGCTCATTAAACAATCAAAAGGACAATGAAATGACCAGATGGAAATGACAAAGTCTTTAAATTTAAGACTATTTCCAGGCATTAAATTCCAAAGAAACTAAATGAAATAGAAGTTATGGATCTGAGCAAAAGTGTTGAGCCATCATAATAACAAATTTAAGACATACTCCGAGTATATATTTTACAGCCCAAGGAGCTAACACTTAAATAATATACTTTTGAGGCTGCATAAGTCTTTCGAGCTCTTTGCAAATGCATTGAAATGTGTCCAATGGGATCTAAAGCTGCCATAAATAAGCTCCGCACCAGCTTAAACACACACGCGGAAAATGTGTCCAACTCGGAGAAAAATAAAAGAAGAAAAAGAAACTTGTTTGAGGTGCATGGGGAGCAGGATAACAGCCAAGCTCAAGGACCGTGTACAACCCGAGAACTATGGATAAGGACTTTCAAGTTAGAATAACTTGTTGTTCGAGTTGTTGTTGTTGTTGTTGCTGTTGTTGTGCTGCACGCACGTTCGCTCTGGACACATGTAGAAACCAACTTAAAAAGCTGGGCAATAACAAAAGTCTGTCCTGTGGTCCTGTAGTCCTGTACTGTCGTCCTGCAGTGTGCCGCTCATTGTGTCCTTCTCTGCTTAACTCTCTGTTCAACATATTCTGTGTTTTATGCAATGCGACGTATAAAACTTTGTATTAAGTTTAAGACTCATTGTTGACGATGGGCTGCTACCGCGTGAACTGCGGGGAGAGATGGGTATAAGCGGCTGCAAGGGTTGACTTGAGCAAGAAGGGTCAAAAGTTATTAAATTGGCTTAAGTAAGAGGTATGTTTGAGTCGAGTTTGTTATGTCAGACGGAGAGCGAGAGGAGATGACTCCACTGACCAGCTCCATACGCTGCACCACAATGAGCTTACCCCACACACTCACACACCCCTCACCCTGCAAGTGTCTGAACACATTTGGAATGGTTCGTTGGAGCGCGTGACATGTATATGAGAAATTATACCGTTGAATGCCCCAGCGGCGGGGCAGCAACAGTGGCAACTCTGCCAGAAGCAGCAGGATGCAAGCGGCACTCTGTTTTCATGCTCGACTACTCGTCAGCCCCCGCCTGCTTATTGCCCAGGACATAGCGGTGGTTTTCCTTTCATACCCTGTGGTTAGGGTATATAAATGTCGTACATATTTCGTATACAACTTTTTGTGTGAACAAACAAGTCTTAGAGTTGGCCAAAGTTAAATGTTAGACACTGTCAGCTTTAAACTCTGCAGGCAGACAGATGCAAACAGTATTAAAATTACTTTATTAAGATAAAGAGCTGGGTCTTGCGTTGTCGAGCATTCTCAATTAACGCTTTTTATTTGTTGCGTTCTTTATTCGCTTTTCTCGTCACATTTTTCTTCGTGCCAACGCCGTTTGCACCTTGTGGCCATCAGCAGGTGGCAAGAACACCCAGCAGGACTCGGACTCGATCACGGACACGGAATTGGACTCAGACTCAGACTGGCACTGGAACTGGAACTTGTGCTCGTATCGGGAATAATTTATTATGCTTGACTGCAGCAGGTTGTGTGTGTGTGTGGGTGTGTGTGTTCACACCCACCTTGCTTGCAACATGCCACACGACTCCGATGCATAATTCTTACTTTTCGCGTGGCCACAACGCATTTCGCACATATTTTTTATTTTGAGCATCTTAATTCAGTTGGTGTCCATGTGTCCATGTAATGAAATTATTTGTCAGTATCATGATTCCACACACTGGCTTTAACTCTTGACCTATGACCTCTGACAGAGCTTAAAGTTTCAACAGCTGCCACATGTCACAAATCTCAGAGCAATATTTTTGACAGCTTAACGATAAATGCCACACTATATACAAATACATATATATCGATATTTATGTGGGTTATTGCTTTTTTGACGGCTGAATAAATGTTTAATGTTTTGTTCATGTATTTTTTCTACTTTTTTCGGGTTCAGTTGCATCAATTTGCAAATATTTGCCCACACTTTGGTATGCGCCACGTTCGCCAGTCGAACAGGCAATTCCTCTCGAATCAAATAAATAGTTCTCACCCAAAATAATCCCCCCCTTTTGCCCCCTTAATGCCCTTTCATCCCTTTTGACCCCCTTTTCCCTAGGCCACTGCGTGTTTGCATTGAATCAACGCACTAAGCCGCGCTAGCTCTCCCTCTCGCTCCCTCTTAGTCGCTCCATCTCGCTCGCTCAGCACTTTATGCATTAAAATATTAATAACAATTTCGTGATGCATATTTTCACTGATGCACGCCAAAAAATCAACAAATGCAAATCAAAAGTTACCTAGCAACAAATTTTCAAAGGGTTTGATCATTTTCCACATGAAATTTTTATTAGTTACAAAATACTGGGAATATTTTTGATAGCCGTCGTGTTGGCTCCTCAATGTTTTACAGGGTATTGCATGTATTTTTGAAAACAACCTTTGTTTTAGAAGCAAATCTTATTATATCAGCGCTAAAACTGCCAATTTTGCACTAAAATTTAAGGACCTTAAATATTTATGTTGAAATAAAATAAGAGCAAAGCCCTAAATTTATTATTTAACAGCTTACATAAAAAACTCTTTGTTTTAAATGGCACAAATTTAGTTTTTGGCTTAGAATTTTATAAATTTTCTCGTCTAACACATAATTAAATTAATTTACTTTTATTGGCATGTTATAATGATTTATTAGGAGCATATTAGAATCATAGTGAGTATCGTGTGTGTACTGCATTTAACTGCAACAATTTGCAATAATTTTGGTCATGCGATAAAAGCTTTTTTTTTGGTAATTTTCAGCTGTCATTTTCCAAATGCATTAATTAGTCCCAAATGGGCGGGTCGAAGGGGGTACTGGGGGCCTTTAGTAAATGACAACTGGAAATGCCACGCCCCAATTGGACACGCGTGACGCACAGCTAATCACTGTGAAATGGAACGATCAGTGGAGCGCAACGTGACATAATTCAAAAGCAATGGGGGAGGAGTGGGGTGGGGTAGGGTATAAGAGGTGGCTTAATTGACTCGCCCCACCTATCTGATGAATTTCCATTAATTGACAATTGCCAAGCCTATGTTGAGTATTAGGAAAATGCACTTAAATGTTGCACAATTAGCCAGAACAATATTAGCTTGCCACATTTATGTTGCATTTCCAATTCCACTGTCAGTTTTGTTTAAAAATTAATTTTAATATAATTATGTCAATTTTAATATGATTAGCATAATTAAATACAATTCGTTTAATTAATAAACTGCAGCACGAACGTTGAAATAGCGTTGAAGTTTGCAACAAATTTAACGCACAAATTGTGGCAACATTTTCACGTTTTCCCATTTTCCCATTTTCTCACTCACGACATTTTTCCTCCTAATTAAGCCAGTCGCTTCCTGTTTATCCAGTGCGTTCCTCCCATCAAAGGCTCTAGCAGCACCTCAACCAAACTCGAAGTAATTAAAAATGCAGCCAGATAGCAGACAGGAGCAGGAGTAGGACCTGAAGGAAGGCAGTTGAAAGACGAGCTTCTACTTCTTCCAGCAGAGTCAATATCGTCCAGCATTCACTTCATTATGCGTTGTAATAAAAGCAGCGCATAAAAGTGCGCTACAAAGTAAAAAAGCAAAAGGTAACAACTTGCCCCTGGAACAGGGCTGGGAGCCTCGATAATGCGGAAGAAGCAGCCCCATTGACAAAACATTGGCAAACATGCTCTCGTGTGTGACTTGCTGCCATTCATTAAACTTGCCACACGGACACAGGCTGACAAACATGCAACGACGAGTGGAATGGGAATGGAACTTCAAGAGTCCAAGTTGAAGTTGAAGCGCAACACTGAGCGCAAACAGCAAGACAATACAGGTAATAGAATAAGTAAAGTTTATAAATATGATATATAATAAACATTTACATGGTGGATATCATATATTGAAGTCTTTTCTTATAATTTAATTTGTGTATTCCTGTTAATTGAAGTTTAATCCATTTAAATGACACATTTTCGCTCAGTGTACATTAGTCTAGTGAATGTTTAAGGCAAGTTTGTTGCCCAGAAAAATTGTTGTTTACCTGTCTCTAAGAGTCTGTATGATAACAGTTGATAGGTTTTGGTCGCAGGCTGATAAAGCATCTCAAAACATGCAACACAGGAAACAGATAATAGAGTGAGACACAAAAAAAGGGACTGGGAATCCGGCAATTCACTGTGGCATTAAAAATTCCATTACAAAACGCAAAATGAGACGAAACGGACAAATCAAAATTAAATTGCGGACGCAATGCAGCAACAGAAACAACAACAACAACAGTTGTAGCAGCAATAAGCAACAATGCTAATTACAATTGTAATTGGAACTACAAGCAGACACACACACACTCACACACACGTACTCACACACTCTTGTAACACACACTCAGTTACAAAACAGATGAAAATCGCGGCAAAGAAATTTCGCTTTGAGTGGATTTTCGGGGAATGGAAGTATTTTTGGCCCTTTCGTTCTGGCCACGTGAAATATGTGCTAATTAGTTTGCGCACAAGCGGCAATGATTGTGGTTAACGGTCTGAGATATGGGCTACAGCCAATGACAAAGGTAATGTGTGGACAAGGGGCGTGGTCAGTGCCTACAGCGAGGGTCAAATGTGCTCGACCAAAAGGCAAAGCCAACAAATGACTAAGATAACTGCTTCAACTGTATTAGGCCACTCGAAACAATGGCGGTGGAGGGTTTAAGTGCCAGGAAACCTACTGTGGATTGGTAGTTAAAAATGCTCTGTAATTTGAGGGACTACGGCAGCTCGGTAAATTAGTAGCCGTGACATAATCTCAGTGGTTTTTTAAAGTTTTTAATTTATAAAACTACTGAGTATGTTTGGGTACTATGCCAACACTTTCAACCAACCTTTTTCTCAAAAGTACTTGGTATCTTCTAGTCGATTATTGTTATCTTCACTTTATTGTACTCTTGACTTCCGTTCAATTGTATTTTGAGGCTTGTAAGGAATTTTTTCTCTATGATTTTCGTTACTCATTCAGTTTGTCATCGTCATTGTCAACGTTGATGGCTGCCACGCCCACTATTTGCCTTGTAGCCCATTTCGGTTTGCTGTTGTTCCTCAGTGTTTATGTGTATGGCAATTTCCGAGTTGTTTTTAATTTTTTTTTGGCATGAATTAATAACACGATGAGCCGAGAGACATTGTGAATGCATTTACAACGTCTGCTATGAGAGGTGTGTGTGTGTGTGTGAGTGTGTGTGTGAGTGCTGTGTGTATTTTGTTGTGCTGTGCACGTGAGATAAGCAACATTTTTGCTGGGACATTGAAAAACTGCATGACATGCGAAAATGTTCAGTTTCAACTCATTGCAACAGCTGAGCAAATAGGCTGGGAAAAACGATAGTCCCATGAAAAGAGGCACTGAAATTGCAGTGGTAGTGGTAAGGGGTTGGAAAGGGGGGTGGAAGACCCCTTAAAGGGTATGCCAGCAGGTTACTCGACAATTGTGTGCACTTTGTTGTCATCGATAGCGTTCAGCAGACGATCAACGTTGCACCTATTCAAATATTACGCATACGCATCGTGTTACCGCTGTGGTTGGCCTATTTGGCATTACGCATGCCGTTCACGTTGTCAAATCATTTAATGATGTCTGTGCAGCAGCCCTGTGGCACAAGGACACGTGTCCTGCAGCCTAAACCATCGCCATTTAAACACCAAGCGACTCCTTTCTATTCACCTGCATCCACAGTTCGATGAAAGTGGAAACGGATTTGTATGTGTCACGTGCTTGATTTAGAACGAGCTTCATTTCAGTCAACCTTTTCAATGGCCACCCCGCAATTATCCATGTCGCCCGCACTCCCACTCCCTCACTTTCTGCTCCTGTCTCTTATTTTGTTAGCAAATTGATGTTGACAGGCAACAGCAATAACCAATAGACAACAACAACAACGGCAAACATTTTGAATTGATTTTTAACCTTCCCTTTTGTCCTTTTTGCTGTCACTGTCGCTGTCGTGACTGCATTAGCGTTAGTCACTAAATTAGTTTATGGTTTAAATGAACTTTCAACTGACATTTTCCAAATGATCGGATCAAATATTTTTTGTACACCTGACGTACTTGCTAATTTAAAAATGTTAAAGTATGTAACTTTTATATAAAAGGAGTGCTTTCATGACAGTCCTCAGCGAGTTTTTAAGCCACGCTAATAGTTCTCACTGTATTTTAACCAACAGTTCATATTCAAAGCCATAAAACCACACAGAGTACACCCCCACAGAGAGCGATTTTTACTGATAATATGATTCCCATTACATTTATGTGGGCTTAAGTGTTTCGATTATTTGGGATTATCCCTTTCAATGCAATTTACGCGCTTAAACAGAATATAAGTCCAGCTTATGCTACGTGTATCGACTGCGGTGCAACCGCAATTATGATGCACCTCAATGGCACCACAACTCAGTGCAGACTTAACAAAAACTATAATAAAATTAACAATTTGTAACAGTTTTGTTTGCGTTCGTTTAATGAGAATTTGCAGCAATTAATTAAATTAGCGAAAAAACTGCAGCACAACAACAAAAAGGGAATTGCATTTAAATACGCCTAAAAATATGCAACGAAATGAAAACATTTTTATAATTAAACCGCAGTTTTTTTTGCACGCCGTAAAAGGGCCGCTCTGGTGGGCGTGGCATGTTTTGGCACTGACCATTTGTCAGCCAGCAAAAGAGGAATATGAATTAAAGGAAAACTAGTCGTTTTAGTTGTTTTTTCAGAGCCGTTTAGACGGCGGCTTCAATTAAGATGCCGCATAATAGCTCATCGAGGGGGTCAGGTGAGCTAAGCTGAAGTAATTAACTGCTTGCCAGTCCAAAAAACAAAAAAAGTGCAAGCCAAACAAACAGCAACTGTTCATTAACATAATGTGCGGTTTCTGGCCGGCCACGCCCACTTGCAGTTGACCGACCGTACTTTCACAATTCGCATAGAAAATTGCACTTAAGGACCACAAAACTGCAGAGCATGCTGTGTTGCAGCTTTTTCTGTGACTTTGCCAGTAACTCATGGTCATCGCACTGACCTGCTGAACTGCCTTCCCTCCAAGGGTCGTTATCCATGTCACATCTGGCAAGTATTCTCTTGTCCCTTGTCTCTTTGCAGTTCTCTTTTGCATACAATTTGGTCACATTCGCATTGAACTCGCTGCCTTGCACATATCCTTTTGCAGCCACGTATTTAACTTTGATTTATGAAAAGTTTTTTCCTCTCTTGCTCCCCCTCTCCCTTTATTACTCCTCTACCCATTCGATGGCGTTTTAATACAGCTCATCGTGGTTACTGCGACCTTTGCACTTAAGACCAGCACACGACATTTTATAAGAGGCAACAACTTTGAGTGGCAGCTACAGGAATTGCGTGGCTTAAATAACGGTTATGGTGTCCTTAAATAAATTGCAATAATTAAATAAATGCACTTGACGCATGTTGTGCCAACAAAATGGTAGTTGTAATTGCTCAGCTGAAATAAAACACACACACGCACACACACACAATTAAAGTAGTTTGTTGCAGCAACTTGACAATGATAGAGCACAGGTGATTGAGTGTGGCAAGTGAAACTGTCTGCTGCTCTCGTGTGCTGCAACCTGAGCTCGACAACTGATGCAGCTTAAGACAGAGCAGAACTATCTCATAACTAAGACTAGAACATAATATTAAAGACCAATTAAATATAAATAAATTACGGTATGTTTAATGTATTTAAATTGAATTGGTAAGTAGTCTAAACCAATTAAATTATTTGTAAAAGTATCTTGAACCCACCCCCGTCTGGCTATTTCCACTTGCCTCTAATTAGGCTACAGAACAAAAAGAAGTGGTGTATAAATATCAAGTAGAACTGGCGAAATAACCCTACGTCCAAAAAAAAAGGGAATTGCAATATTTCTAAGCCATTATCCAGGCAGCCACTTGGCATTTGGAAGGACATTTATGCTGTCGTCTAAATTGAAGCGTTTATGTAGCTTGGCCAGCATCAAGTAGCAGTTGGCTTAAACGCAGCTACATAAATATGACAACTCATAGTTGAAGAGGGCTAAAATGAAGACGAAGAAGAAGTTGCTAAGAAGCAGCAGACAGTCGACAGCTAAGCAGATGTCCTTGATTGGGTGGGGTAAAGACAAGTTGTAAGCAAGTAAAATGAGCAAGAGAAAGAAGGAGAAGCAGAGATAGAGAGGGAAGAAGGAATGAAACGGGACTCAAGTGGCAGCCGCTTATGAAAAGTCATGATGTATTTGTGGCCATTAATGTGGCAAAATAGCTGACATACATATACACACGCAAACACACTCGCACACACTCGCACACACTCGCACACTCAAATGTCAGCAGTGTGCGAGTGCGTTAAGAAATGAATATTTATGTTGGCAGTTTGCTCCTTCGCTGACAAGTGGCGTATACGTAATATTTTCATTGCGATTATTAGTTGTGAACTGTTCTGTGCTGCCCCAAGCGGGGCTGCAACCCTTTTCAATGTCTGCCCAGCTGCACAAAATCATTAATCAATTTGAGAATTCACAAAATAATCGCATCATAGTTCGGATGCGTCGACAATTTGAATAAATGCCACATTAGCACAGGCAACGCTTTGAGTTATGGCGAAAACGTTTTAACGACGTTAATTAACACTGAAATGAGAGTTGAAACAAGTGCAGGGTCTGGGTCTAAAAATACATACAGCCAGATGATAATCACATAACACAGTCATGTAATCAAGTTGAGCATTTACCTGTCATAACACCGATACCGAAACCACCAACGGTGGCAATGTCAGGATGTTGCAACACGGCCCTGCAACAAACTTTAACCCCGTTGCTAAAGTGCCACTCATGAATACACATAAATACACAGTTTTGCCTCCCAGCACTCCTCCTAAACCTTTGCCAACAAAACAGTTAACATTTTTCTGCTAACTGCACACACACATGTGTGTGTGTGTGTGTGTGTGTGTGTTGAATTTTTATGGTCTGCTGACAAATTACGCGAACTTTCCATTAGTGGCAAATGCCATGCAGACAGTGCGACAGACACCGAGACCTTTCCCATGAGTTGCATTTAAATGTGGCAAATATTTATTTATTTTTTTTAAACTGACTTTCCATACCGTGTATTAATTGAAAAGGGGTATGAAGAAGACTACTCTTATTAAAAGCAACTCAATTAAAACTAACTCAAGGGCATCCTGTAGTTGTGCAACATTTAATTGCTTTCCAAGTTGGCCACAAAAAGTTGCCGTCAAGCATATGTAATTAGAAATGGCCAAGTTAATAGAATGATGCCACAGAAATGATGAAGTTAGCAACTTCAAGAGTGGCGACACATGCCTACGACCAAGATTAATATTACAAAGCTCATTAAAAGTGTCAGTTTTAATATATGTTTGGGGATGGGTGGAGGAGAGGGCGGAGAAGGGGTCTGTTTAGGCCAGGTAGGCTGCTAAAGAATCGTGGGACGCTAAATAATATGTCAACGCTGAAGTTCAAGGAACTGTAGGCAAATTGAAAGAGGCGGAGGGAGGCTGAAAGATATATAGATATAGAAAAGGAGGCGAGGCAACGAAAGGGAGTGAGAGGCAATGAAGGGGATAGAGGGAGTGAGGGAGGGAGAGAGAGGGAGGGAGTCAGCTCTACTGCTTTGTTTTATGTTGCTTGTTTATAAAAGATGTTGGCGACAAGGGGGCAGCAATATAAGGACTTTGCTCATGCATCATTTGAGGCAGTCTAATAAATTTATTACGTCCCCAGCCAGGACAACCAAACATGCAACATGGCGTGTCTGGATGGGTGGCGGGGGCAGTGGCTTGGGGATTTTGGTTGGGGGGGACTGGAAGTGGTAGGAGTTTGCTGCCTGCCACACGCTAATGATGTAACCACATTTGCTAGCAAATTATCTGCACATCAAAAGGTTGCAGAAGTTTGCCATCAAAGTTGTAGGAAGTATCTAGCCAAGATGCGGGAATGGGCAGCTGCTCTGATTTTAATGAGCATTAGCATGCGGCTTGTGGCAGCAACACACACACACACACACACACGAACCCACACACTCTGAAGAAAAGGAAAACTTTTGCAAGTTAGAAAGAGAGAGAGAGAGAGACGGAGTGAGTGGGATAGAGAGCGAACTACACTTGGAGGTGTTGACAAATTACCTGCCCCCAAAAAGTTTAGCTTGACTTTAAGTCAGACACCGCAGCTGCCACCGCCATTTAGAGACTCTCATTTGCCAAATGGTTTTCTGATTTCAGCTGGCAACTCTGCTCGCCGTCTTATCTAAAAAAGCTATAGTTATAGTGCTTTGCTATGACTGTGCAGTCGGCATTCAGCCAGATGCGATGAAATTGCCACGATAAACTTGATGAAAGTGTCTGAGAGACAAACCAAAAGAGAAAGAGAACGGCAGCGAGAGCGAGAGAGAGGCGACACAGATTTATCAAAACTGGGCAATCTGCCTGAACTCTCGTCTCTCGAGTCTCAAATCTCGAGTCTCGAGTCTCGACTGACGGCAAAGAGTAATTTGTTAAGCGAGTGACAGGCAGACAACAATGGACTGCACAAGAGCAAGATCGTTATACTAGAAATTAAATATTTAATTATAACGCACAAATAGCAACAAGTTGAATGCATTAGCGAGGGCAGACACAGAAGTAATAACTATTAAAATAGAACAACGGGGATTATGCAAATGTAAATCACCTTTGAAAGCCAATTTATGGCACTATTTCTTAGACTGTTAAACTGCTTCGATTTAGCGAATTATTTGTAGTCCTTTGTTTGAGTTCAAAAGAATTTTGTTGGACTACTTTTGGCTTTAAATTGAGTTGCATATATTTATTATAGACTTCCCTCCCAACTGTGCCGTCTGAGAGGAAATTTCTGGTAGCTGTATTTAATCACATTACTACATGCGGAATTTTAAGTGGCCCTTGGCTTGTGTTGCCAAGAATCGAGTAAGTATTTTAATGCCAATTATTTTGTATCTCATGATGAATTCGGAAAGATACCAATGATGCTGCAGAAGACGATGATGATGCGATGATGCTGATAATGATGTGTCAAGAGCTGGTGCCATTTATAGTTATAGGTTTCTTGGGCCGAAGGACTGAAGGGCAGTCAACTGGTGACGTTTATTGTGGCTTTAATACGAAACAGTTATTAGATTTATTGAACTCAAATATTGCAAATTTAATACGAGTGTCTGCTGGTGACTTTGTCTTTAATCAAACAATGGATTCCTTTCATTTGCCACATGCACAATTTGCATTTTGTTTGTGGTAGTTTCATGTTATTTAATATGTGCATTTTATTTCATTTGCATTCAAATGATTTCAACTCAGTGCTCAATTGAAATTTGTTTATGGCCATATAACCATAACGAACACTATTCTGTTGAATTTCTAATTCATTTGGGCAAATTTAAGTGACGGTTAAATTTCAATTACAATTGCCAGAAAATCAAACAATGAGCAGTGTTCCATTGTCTCTCTCTCGAGAGAGAGAGATCTCTCAACCGCGATGATCCCAAAGAGCACCTTGGGAACTGGCACACATGGCAATCAGAGGCGTCAGTCATTTCCCAGCAGAATGCTGACACTGCGAATATAAAATAATATTGTGTACATTTCATTTCAATTCTTTGCGGGAATTTCCCTTTATTTTCGTTTTGGGTGAAAGCTGCTGACCATTTTGTATGTAATTGAGGGAAAATTCGAGTCGGAAGCGGGAGCTTAACATTTCCACGGTTTTGGAAAGAAAACGATTTTTAAACACATCAATTTAAATAGCTTAATTAAAGTGATTTTAGTCGATTAATTGCTGTGATAAGCTCAATTGAGGCTGTTTAACAATGCATAAGTTTGCACTTTTCTATTTAATATTATTTTTATCAATGTCAAATGCAATGAATATGTCAAAGTCATCACTAACATGCAATATCAATCGCTAGCCTTGTCAACAAACGTGATCAATTCTCCATCTCCCCGTTCATTGGGTGTTTTAGGGTCTGTCACATATAAATTACTTTTAAATAGCTGAGTATTAAATACTAATAATTAAATAATTTTATTTTTAGCCAAAACTTTCCCACTTTTATTTATTGTGAGTCTCCTCTGCTAACAATACCGATTTTGAAAGTGTTTTGGCAGCCAAGAAGTCGAACCAAAGTTTATGACTTTCCAGTTTAAAGGGCATATTGGCCATAAGCGAAACACGTCAATACTTTATGAGCACATTAAATGTTAAAGCTTAGATTACCATGGAGCGGTGAGGGTTTGGACGCTGGGCGGTGGGCGGGGCAGTCACGATGACAATTGCCGCATTGGTAACTTGAGATGGGAAAGGCTTTAACTGTGGTTAAGTCCGAGTTGCATAAGTCGCGAGTACAGTGGAGTGATTTACTCATATCTGTGTGTAGATCTAGAGGCCCTGACTGAATATTAGGTAATTTGAGAGCTCACGGGTGCTCTAAACCACATTCAAATGGGCGGCGCTTTATGTTCTCGTTCTCATTATGATTATGACGAGTGTTATTATGATTATTTTTTATATACAACTTTTTAGCATTTTTCTTGGTCTCATGTGTATGTTGTGAGCAACAGAATGCCATTAACTTCCGGCTCTTGTATGCCATTGTTGTTAATTGTTGTTGTTGTTGTCGCTCTGTTTGCAATGCTTCTTGCCACTAATTTGTCAAACATTAAAAACAGTCGTAAATATAACAATCAACTTTAGACATTTTGACATTTGGTGCTGCTGTTTTTTTCGTGTGCCATGAACCATGAAGGTTACACAGACCCACACCAGACCCTGTATACTGTACACTATGTACACACACAATACGTGCTGTATATAAGGCGCACACATCAGACTTGTATTGTGTGGGAGTGCGCAACAATGACTATAGTTTAAGGGTACAAAGTCACAGCCATCAAGAATCGGTTGACAATTTAATAGAGGTAGAAATGAGACTCATTACGACAACTTGCTGCACATATAGCACACAAACCTTGAATTGCAATATTTGAAATGGATTCGACAACATCTGGCATTAATAAGAGTGTTGGAAAACAATGGGCTACCTAAAAAATTATATATCAACCTCAATTTGTGGAATAAATAAAATAATTCATATAGAAGATTAATATAAGTACTGTTCAGCCAGTTCCTTTTTAAGATACTTTTTTAACTTTAATTACAATTAATTCTATTTACTTGCTGTTATTCGTACAGTAATGAGCACAACAACAGCAAACTGTGTGAACTGCTGGAATACCGAGTTCCAGTGGAAGTCATGACAATTGTCAACTGAGTCGACAATGACTACGTAGACAAGGCAAATTAGCATTAGCATGAGTAATTAACTTAAATACAATAGAACAATTTAGTTTTCCAAATTGCACACGAAGCAGTCGCGCTGTTTCTCTCTCTCTCCCACTCTCCCTCTCTGTCTATCTTCTACCCCAATGCCCTTCGCTGCTTGCTCGCACAATTGATAATTTTGCATGCAAGTAAAGAGAGCAAAGTGGGGAACAGGGCAATGTTCTACGGAGCAGGGGCATCACCGACATGTCACCATTTTGGACTATAATTACGCGTATGCACGTCAACTGAATGCGATACAGAATTGACCGCTTCAATGCATATCGAAGCCATCATTTCATACTCCTGTACTCCGCTCCGATGTTGGCGATAATTCCAAATGGAACACAGTTTTTCTATTAAAACTAACATGCGATGGAATTTTGTTTGCTTGTTTTGATTTGAATGACTAAAATACTTGCTTGACTTGACTAAAATTCTGCACTTTGCTTACCTGAAATGAAAGAGAAACAAAAATTTAGAATTAGTAAAGCACATTTAATTTAAAATAAGTTAAATAGCTTAGCAGCTAAGCAACATTTGTCTGAATTTATTATATTTTTCTTGCTATTTGGCAACTTGCATTGAACTGCGTTTATTTCAATTAGAATTTGGGGAAAATTTCCACATGATTTATGGCTTGAAGCAACTGCTATTTATGGCCCAGACAAATGCTGAATCAGCAGCTTTTTGTATGCCATTCTAGCAAATGCTTTAACCCATGCTGTCCAACACAATTATGGCATAAAATTGCTGCTAGCCAATCGCATTCCAATAGCTGAATTTTCCTACATTTTCCTACATTTTGCCATTCAAAGTTCTTTTGCTTTTAATGCAACACAATGCTCAATGGTTTCCTATGCATGCCACAATTTGAAATTAAACAACGATTTTCTTTTTTGCTCGACTTTCTCCCTTTTCTTTTTGCTGTGAGTCATTGGAGTTGGAGTCTTGGAGTCTGGATTCTTGGGTGCGCCTTTTGTGGCTTAAATAGGCGGAAAAGAAAATTATGTTTACGCAAAGTGGGCAAGAAAGGCAGGAAAGGCAGGCAGGCAAAGGGACAGGAAGAGTGTGCAGTTTCTATAGGAAACGCCTAGGCGCATTGTTTGGACGCCAGTGCCGCACAGTGGGGTGAATCAGCAGTTCTTCAGTTCTTATGTTCCCCGACGGAATCCGATTAAAGCCCAAAGCGTTCTCTCAACTCCTCAGCCTTGCCCCCACTTGCTGCTTTGGCAACTTACATGCAACTCAAATTAAATGAATTGCTCAACGCGTACAACCCTCGTCCCTCCGCAGGCGCTATAAAAATCCCCAGTCCCCAGTCCCCAGCCGTAACTCCTGCTCCACTCCCCCACTGCAAACCCTTTGG
Source organism: Drosophila dunni (assembly GCA_018152125.1). Classification (NCBI taxonomy): domain Eukaryota; kingdom Metazoa; phylum Arthropoda; class Insecta; order Diptera; family Drosophilidae; genus Drosophila; species Drosophila dunni. The sequence goes on along the minus strand of JAECXC010001917.1, from coordinate 15,401,968 downwards.
CGCACCATTAAAATCATGCTTCAATGGTTTTTGACCATTTTTTTTGTTGTTTGTTGCTCGGAAGTTTTTGTGTTTTGTGTAGTAGGAGCATTAACCAACTGCCAAGTGGACCAGCAAAAAAGTTGCAACCTCTCTCGCTCTCGCTCTCTCTCTCTTACTGCTCTCACTCTCGCCACTGCCCATGGTAGGTACTTAGCTAGGTAAATGAACTATAAAACACTTTTCAGTATAATTTACATGCGTTTTAATAAACAGAACTACAGCACAGCATCCACTTGAATCATTGATCGACCGTACAACTGATTCTTAAGTGGAAACCTTGTTCAAAAGTGCTGTGAATACAAATTTAAGCAGCTAACTGTATTTATTGCTTAAATTTAACAAAAAAGCTGCTTATTTATTGCTTTAAGCTTTCCAGGGAGGAGTGTGAAGTCAAGAAACTTTACAAGAAATCTCATATAAAAGGTTTAAAGCGCACCTAGGGAAGTGTAGCTTTAAGCCCTCGTGCTCTATAAAGTTTACAAAAGTTGTGAAATTCTTGACTTTTATTCACAATTTCACCATTCCAAACATTAAATTGCAGCTCCATCTTCGATTTCTTTGTAGCTTTAAAGCTTTCTGCTCAGTTCGGATTTTTTTTAAAAGTTTCACTGAATAAATGAACTTTAAATGGATTCGCATTGAAGCTGTTGCTCATAACGAGGACTCTGCTTGCATAAAACATCAAACGTTGTGCCAAAATGTAAAGTTCCATCCCCTGCCCCCGCACTCCCCCTCTCTCCACCACTTTCCCGCTACTACAGCAGCACTTCCCCAAGCGAGCGAGAAATCGGAGGCTAAACAAATAAAAGCAGCAAGAGGTAGCTAAAAAAATATATATATCCATATATGGACGGCGAAATAAAAGCGTAGCGCAACTGAAACTGCGTTCATATCGAGACACGCCCACTGTTGACGCCCTCCATGTGCCGCCTAGAGTTATGCTCCGATATTTTTGGCATGAGTTTTGAGTTGGAGCTGCAGCTGCGATTTGTTTGTGTTGTTGTTGCTGTTGTTGTTGTTGTTGGTTTGGCTTTGGGGGCAAAATAAAATCGCATAAACAAAAGGCGCCCTAAAGTTGATTTCCGGTTTCCGCTCAAATGGCGGCCGCCTGCGCGTTCGTGTGAGAATTGTGTGCAGCCTGCAGCCTAACTACAGGTGTGTATGTGTGTGTGTGTGTGTGTGTGCACATTTTTCATATTTTATGATTGACTTCAACTAGCACGAGAGCGAGAGTGAGTGTGTGGGTGTAAAAAACAAGAAGTGAACACTCGTTACTCGTGATAAAGTGCGGGAATTTGTTATACATTCTGCTGCAGTGTCTGTAGTCAGTAGTTTACTGAGATTCAGTTTGTTGTGCAATGGCCAACCTGGGTATTGAAGCCGGTTGAATTCCGCATAGCAGATCCCCAGGACTGCTGGCTTCAACTTCTAATGATCCAACTGAGGCGCAGCAAATCAAATTTGCGACGCATTTGGCAAATAAAAAGTATAAATGCCAAGGCAAACATGGGAAACTAGCACGAATTGTCTATGTAAACATAAAAACAAAGTAGGAGACACGCACACACACGAGTAGACATGCACACACACGCACAAGGCATCTAATTGTGATGGACAGCAACACTTTGGGGGCATCGAGCCCAACTAATGAATGCCACCAAAGTGCGAACAGTTGGAGCAGAAGATTCAATGGAGGCGTCTCCATGGAGCAGAGCTCAGCAAATGGCCAAACAATGGCCACAAATCTGCGTCACAGCGCACGAAGGAGGGAGAGACGGGCAGATGCAGAGGAAGAGGCAGAAAGTATGGCATGTGGCAGTGTCATTTGTCTTGGGCGTCTTGTGTGGCATGCGTCGCGTGTAGCCAGCGCATTATGAGGCAACATGTTCAACACATTAGCAGAGGCCTGATTGAGGCTTTGTGTAGGGTATAAAACACGATTCCTGCCTCTTTTTTTGTACCTCACACTGCTCCCTCGCTCTCTCTCTCTCTCTCTCTCTCCTCTCTCTCTCTCTCTCTCTCTCTCTCTCTCTCTCTCTTCGCCTTCAATCACATCTGCTCTGGACTCAACATTTACAATTTAAGTGAAAACAAATAAAAACAAATTTAAGCTCAGCCTGTAAATTAAATTTCAAATGAGGGGGAGTGGGGAGGGGTCAGAGGGTACAAAACAGCCATACATTTCCAATTGATATCCACCCTTTACCCTCCACATTTGCCTCTGCTGCCCTGCGGCCCAGTCAACTATAAATATTTAATTACACTTAACCTTTTTCTGACCGCAAAACTTTTTTTGAACAAGAAAACCAAATAAAAAACGTTGACAAAGAGCAAAAACTTGAATGAAACTTCAATTATTCCACGTAAAAAATACGCAAGCAACAAAAATATTTGACAATGGGCGTGGCCTGCCACAAACTGAACACAAAGCAAAAAAACGGAAAAAAATCAAAAAAGAAAACTGCGAAAATTTCCCTTCCTGGCAAATTTCTCGCCTGGTCACGATCTCCTGTTTACATGGGACACACGGAACTTGGTTTGTTTATTAGGCAACGGCTAAAAGCAACGTGTCTTTTCAGTTGGCCAACAACGTTTACCTTTTTCCTTTTTTTCCTGTTCTTTTTTTTTTGTTGGCCAACAAGCCCCGCTGCCTTGGCCAACAGTTGTTTGTTTGGTGATTTGTTTGACTTGCGTGTCGATGATGACACAACACAAAAAAAAAGTACAAAAAGTTAAGAAAAACCAAAAAAACAGAAATGTGAAAAGGACTACAATAAAGGCGGTAGCAAATCGCTAACTGAAACTTGGCGTTCATAAAGTTGGCATGGCAGTAATGTAAGTGGTAGGCTCAGTCGAGCATGCCTGATTAGCAGATGGATTATAAGTAGAATGAAATAAAAGCTACATGAAACTTGGAAATGGATTTCATAGTTTACTGCATCAGCTATGCATGCACTTTAAAGTTTTGAGCTGCTACAGTCCCTAGACATTTTACAGGGTATGGCCAAGCAAGTGTCAAGAAGTGCTTAAAATAATCATAAAAATGGCAGCAGGCGGCAGACGTCGCATTGCATACAAACAGGCGCGTCGAGACGCCTTCGAAAGGAAGGCAGGAAGAGTGGAAGGTGGGGAAGTAAACGGTAAAGGAATCAACAACTGACCCAAGCGGAAATTGTTGCAAGTGTCAGCAGCAATTTCTGTATTTTGTTGCTCACTTTTTGCTGCTGCTGCTCCTGCTCCTGTTGTTGCTGTTATGCGTAGCATGCTCTTTTTTCGAGCTCTATTTATTGTATTTTATTTCGTATTCGTATGCGTGTGACAATATCCTGCAGGGTGAGTGTAGAAATGGCTGCGAGGAGGTGCGTGGAGGGCGGCGAAGAGGTAGGTGGAGTGTCACCAATGTGAGGGGTGCATATTGTCAGTTAATGGCAATTTCGGCACGTAGTTCACACGGAACACAGACAGAAGGCCAGCGTGCTGATTTGGACACATGTGTATACACAGGCACTGGCACAGGATACAGGATACAGGAAGCAGGAAGCGTGCGCTTATGGAAATACAATTGATGGCGCTTAAATTGAATTGGCGATAAGCAAAAAAAAGTGTAAATGTGCCAAGAGTTTTGGAGGGGAGCGCCAAGGCTTTCAATTGAATATCGTCTTTACTTTTATTAAAATATAAATAGCTACTCTAAATTTAAATTTATAGAAGTAACAGTCGTTTGGTAAGCAGTGTTAGAAAGGGGAGTACTGAGAAGAGTTGTGCGTATGAATGAACTAGAAAACTTAAGAAAATATTCTAGTTTAATATAACAAAGATTTTCTGTTGAAATTTGGTATAATTTTCCCATTCTACTTACTATAAAAAAATATAAAAAATATATTTCACTTGTCTATTTTGCATATAGAATATGTTTAAATGAGTTTCAGAGATTTTTATACTAGCATACGAAATTTTTTATGCTACATAAAGAGAAACTTTTGCATAACTGATAAATATATATAGACACTTAGGCATGAATAAAATCCCAAAAGTTGTTAAAGAAATATTTATCAGTTTATGAACACATTTGCGTTTAATACTTTTGTAAGACGCTGCGTATGCGTAATGTAGAATACAAATCTTTAGCTGTAAAATAATATTTATTTCAAGTACAGAACTTTTACTTCCCACTATAGTTGCGTTATTGCCAATTCTAATTACAAGTCGATCGCATGCAGTCGATTCGCTGGCAGCTCGTAAACAAAATTCCAAGCAAAAATGAAAGGAAGAATGAAAAACGAAGCTATTATAAACGCAGCTAATGAGCTATAAAAAAGTGAATAGGACTGTGTGTTAGTCTGCTGAAAAAAGGGACTTAATGAGCCGAATTGAAGCGCAACAGCCTCTGGGTCGGAGCTGCTGCTGCTGTTCCTGCTGCTGATGATGATGATGATTTGACGAGCAGAGCGAGGAATAAAAAAATATCAGAGAGACTGGGATAATAGTAAAAGGTGCTAAATTGTGCTCCAGGGCTGCAGAAATTTGCTAAAACCGGGTCAAGGGAAATTAATGATGCAGCCCTGCAGCTGCATCAATTTCTTGTACAACTTTCACCTCAGACGTGATTGTGAAAATTTGCTGTGTTCTCTCGTTCTGTCTCTACCTCTGAACTGAACTCTGAACTATGCCCTTTGGTAATTAAGAGTTATGGCTTTTTTTTTTTCAGCGGCAAAATGGGAAGCGAGGTGAAGGTGTTGCTGCCGTAGGCGGAGCAAACAGAACTTATTAATTTCTGCATTATTTAAGCGTGTAATTTATGTGCACAGTTTGCATTTTTAATTGCATTACACGGCGTGCGGTTAATGCATGTTAAATGCACGCAATTGAGGGACACACAGGAGGAAGGACGTGGGACAAAGGGACACGTGTAGGATACGGAACAAGTGAGACAACTGCAATATGGTCATATTATTACAATATGGCATTTGTTTAATTAATTGAACTTTAATCATCGACAGCTGCAATGCAAATAACTGAATCACTTTCATCTCATTTCGAAATTGCATTCTCATCAAAAGGGTCAACCAACGATTCATCCAGCCATTGAGTGCTCAGTTTAAAGCTTATGTCGATAAGCCACTGACCCTACCAGAGACCGCATCACTTTAACTTTCCCAACTTGGCCCAATTAACTTTTGTTTTAATGCAAATTGTATTCGATAGCATCTTCGAGTTGTGGCGGAACCTTTTAATAATTTCATTTAACGCTAAATTGTCTTGAGCAAAATTGAATTAGGCGTCGGCAAAGGTGCAGACAATGGGAAAAATGGTTAAGGAACAATGCTGTGTGGACTGGCGATGGCAACGTGACACGAATTCGCAGCTTATCATTCCTTAAACTACCTAAAACACTAAATATCCCACTTGAAACCTAATTTAATTTGCAGTGTCACGTTGTCATCTCTAGCCCTTGGAAAACACACCTTTCATTTGGGCCAGCTCATAGCCATTTTGCCGCTTATCGCTTGCCACAATCGAGCAAATTCTTGTGGCCAAGTTAATGGCGCTCAACGTTTCTTAAGCACTTCCGGTTCCTCTGCACAAACGAGGGGGGTTTGGGTAGTGATTGGATACTTAGCGACATACTTGACTCACACTAAGCTCTCTCGCTCTCCTCTCTCCACTCTCTTTCTAACTACTGATCGAAGTGGCTAAAAGTGTTTTAAAAGCAATGTCACAAAACTCTTTGGCATTTGAAGCAGCACAAAATGAACGAGGGAAAAAAAACAAAATACTCAAAGTTGACATTTCACTTAGCGTTAAGAAGAGAGCGGGTTGGGACACACACACACATGTGGGTGTAACTGTGTGAGTGTGTGCCTGCGTGTGTTTGTAATCCCCCTTGGGGGCCACACAAAAGTTGTTTAGTTATTCATTGCGCCAAAAGTTGTATGCTTTTCCGTTGCCTTAGCTGTCCTTGTATTTTCCACTCTCTCCTCTTTCCCCTCTCCTTCTCCTTTTCATTCTCTTGCGCTTCTCACTCGTTGCTTGTTTATTTATAGTTATAGCGTGCGGCAAGACGACAAATAAATTTTTGGACAGCAATTTTATGCAACGTGCTGGTCACAAAAAAAGGCGAAGGAGCCAAATGTTGATTTGAATTTGCCACACGATGAGGCAGAAGCAAGAAAATGGCAGCTAAAGCCACTGCCACTAAGCTCCAAGAGCAGTTCCAAGCAATTCCAGTCGCAATGCATTTATTTATAAACACTGTCTCCACACGGAAAACTCATTTCGAAGGAGCAACAGCAACAGAGTTGCCAGCAGCAATCTCAATTGTGACAACGGCAACAGTTGCTGTGGGAAGCAGCATTGCCAGCTTTAGTTCGGCTGCTCAACTGACAGGAAGCAGAGACGCCACCTAGCGGTCAGTTTGGTCAGAAGTCAACTTTATGCCTGAGCCACTATTTTATTTGCATGCAAGAACATGCCAAATGGAAAACTGAAACTAACTAGGAAATGACAAAGAAAAATGCAACTGACAACAGCAAGAGTATGGAAACTAATATTAGAAGAGGACAGAGAGAGAGAGAGAGAGAAAGGGAGAGCAGGAGAGCGAGCAAGCGAGTCGGGCATTTTGACAGCACGCCATTTTGGCACATGGCAATTTCCGTCGAGAGCACATGACAAAAATTGCAAAGTTTACACAGAAAGGGGTTTTTGATGGTAAAGGGGGGCGGATAGAGGGGCGTGGCAAGCAGACAGATTGCGGCGTGGGCCATAGGTAAGGCAAATTCTTTTTTTTGGCCAAAACTCCGAGCAAAAAGTTAAAAGTTTAATTGTGCGCAACGCTTAAAATGCAGCGACGGACAGCCCGAAATGGCCAGAAGGGTTGAGGGGGGAGCACTGTGAGCTTAACATCTGTGACAAGTTTTATTAAGTTTATTTTATATTTTCGCATTTGTGCGCAGTGTGGGGAGGGGGTGACACCCTAGGGGAGCAGGGGGCTAACAACGTGCTGCCACAAACTTGTCGGCTTGCATTTTCCGAGTAGGGAAAAGGGCGAGGATATGCTTTGTTGCAGCTTTGATAAAATCAAATGTGTATGCTGTAAATAGCAGAGTGCCTGGGTGTGTGTGTGTGTGTGTGTGTCACACTCTTTTATATGGCAGGTTGCACACACTTGACTGCTCAATGGCCTTTGCAAACTAAAGCCCGGAAAACTCACCGACTCGGACGCTGGTCACTTAAAGCTGTTGCATGCCCCTTCAAAGCGCTTAAACAGCAGGAAGCAAATGCAAACTGCACATGCACGCAAGTGACAAGTGGCATACTCCAAGTAGCAGGCAGTAGCAGAAAAAGGAGCAGGCACAGGAGCAGGAGCAGCAGTTGCCTCCGCAGCGAGCGAGTAATTTATACTCGAGGGCAGCTCCGTAGTATTAAATATTTAACAGCCATCAGTCGCTGTCATACTTTTTTAATTGACTTATCAATAATTTATGCAGATCAACTGCCACATACAAACACACACATACACATACACACATGTGGCAGCAGATAGACTGACAGTAAAGCAGTGAGAAAGAGAAGGAGGAAAGAGAGAGAGGGAGGGCAGGAGTTGTAGCGAAAAAGAGTGCTTATTTCATGGAGAGGCTTAAGCTTATTCATAAATACAAGTAAAGCACATTGTAGAGATGCAGATAATGGTAGGGGACTGAGAAAAACTGGAAGAGAGAGAGGTAGGAAGGAGAGACAGAGTATGAGAGAAGTAGATAAGGCAGAGAACAGTGACACTGAGTGGTTGATTTAAGCTACTGAATGATTTCATTGCTACTGTAAGCTGCAAAATGGCTTAAAACAAGCTATATCGACTAGCAGATACGCTAGCTAAAAAATTTAAAGCTTAAAGTATACCAATTTTGACTTGAACACTTTTTAAATTTTGTTTAGAAATAATCCATATGTATAAACATATCAATGTTTGAAATGGGCTGCTCTTTGGGGCTGTTAGTGCTCAGAGATTTAACTTGTATTTATTTTTTTTTTAACATAACTTTCCTTACTATAGTAGGAATTAGTAGTGCATAAATTAAAGCAATCAATTTTTCTTTAATATACTATTTTGCTATATTTTTTTTTAACTTTTTCATACCCTGCGCCATTTTTGCGACCATTTTGTTATTTACTTTGATTAATTTAAGTGACAGTTGGATGAGTAATGCCGCATCCTTGCTGCAAATATTATTCATTTTCATACGCTCATCTTTATCTTTCGCTCCACTTCTGGCGATTTCGACTGCAGACCCAAAAAAACTGGAGGCACGTGATTGATGCATTTTTAATGTGCATTTTGGGGCACAAGTTAAATGCAATTTACCACAGCAGCAACTGGGGATGAGTGCAAATTGAGAGGGGATATATATCCATATACACATGCATATATATTTATATGTGAAAGTAACTTGCAGACAGGGAAAGTGGGACAAAGTTTGGCGCTTTGAAAAATGCATTTGTGCGCTAGTCCCTGATTCTTTGAGTTGAGCCTTTAAATAAATGTGGCTGCAAATCCCGTGCGGGCATCATAAATATTTGAGAAACATAATCAGGGCAAAGGTTGAGGCCAAAACAAAACGGAACAAGTGGATGAAGTAGAGGAAGCAGAAAGAGAAGAAGACCAAGAAAAAGAAAAGTATTATGCATCAAGGATAAAATCAAATTTAACGCATCGCTTGCATTTGTGTAAAGGGAAGCAGAAGAGTGGAGAAGAACTGAATGCACTGAATGCTTTGAGTTTAGTATGAGTTCACTTCTCTTAACCTGCTTAAAGAAAGGCCACGTAGCACTTGACACAAGCAGAGACACATACACATGCACTCTGTGAAGAACGGAAGGGCAAGGGAGTGGGGGAGTGGGGGTGTGGCGGGGGTAGGTGCTCGGCACGTGCCATTGGATTACGCGTCGTTGCTCCACAGGAAGCAGCATGAAATATGTGTAGCATAAGACAAGGCGCATAATCAAAAGTAAGCAAAAGCGAAGGCTGCAGCCCGTCTCCTTATACCCCTCCTCCTACCCCCTCTACACTCCTATGTTCGACTCGATAGGGGGGCTTGCTGCTGCTGCGATTCCTTTTTATATTCGCAAAAATAAAATATATATTTAAAAGCGCTGCACAAACAAAGGGAAAGCCACAAAAAACTCACGCCCGAGCTGCCAGTTGATGTAGCGAACGCAGCAGCAGCACACACATTCACACACACACTCACACACATCATAAACGTGGAGAGTGGCAAGTGGCAAGTGGCATGTAGCATGAGGCAAGTGGCATTGGGATTCGCACTGCAATGGCTGCTTGACTGCTGTTCTTCTCAGTGTCCGTAAATAAACTTACACTTGACATATCGGCCATGAATCTGTTTGCTTTGATTTTATTATCCAGCCAGTGCGCTATTTTCACCCACTGTGGTGACTATTATTATATAAATTTAATGAGCTGGCTGAGGTATAATGTTGAGTTAACTTTTTAGGCACTTCTGTTAAAAGTAATACAGAAACTTTTCTATTTGTCGGTTAGAACAAGTTTTGAAATAAATATTTTAGTAATTTATCCAGCAACTTTTGAAATTTTGAGTACAGCAACATTTCGAGCGGAACTTTAACTCCTGTTCTTAAGTTATTAGAATCATTTAACTGAACTTAATGTCAGTTAAAGCCTTAAACCATCAGCTTGGCTTAAACAAAGCTCAAAGAAATATTTTCTAGTTATAGAATTAAATTACAACTTTAAAGTTAAGCCACCGTTTCCCTCAAGAACCCTCTTACCAACCCCACAAATACAGTAACTCTAGTAAGATTAACTTTGTTTTTTAGTAAACTGAAATATGCTTTGCCTCCTATTCCCTTTTCCCTTTTGCATTATAGTTCTTGATCGTTTTCCGGATTAGTTCCGCAAACGTATGCAGTAAATCGATTATGATTTGCTTGGAAAACGCGTCGCTTTTCTCGCTTTTCCTTTACTTTTTTCTGTGCTGCCAAAGGGAATTTTGCTTTTGGCTTAATCCCCAAGCTGTCTGTTTTGGCCGAGTGCAAAGTTGCAGCCAGAATAACAGCGGCAACAACTATGAAAGCAAACTGTGACTGTGACTGTGACTCACCTCTTCTTCATTGCTGGCGGTGTTCACAGAGTCCATGCTCTGGGATAGTCCCAATGGGGCGAGTGCCATCTGATTTTCCATTATGCTGGTGGCGTCTCTGCTGCTGCCGTTTGTAGTTGTTGCTGGAGTTGGTGTTGTTGTTGTCGTGTTGTTGTTGCTATCGCTGGTAACGACTGTTGTTGCTCCGCCTGTGGCTGTTGCTGTGGCTGTGGCACTGACACTGCCAGCCGGTGAGGGAGTTGTCGGCGCTGAAATTGATGCGGATTCGTGGGACTGCGACTCGTGCGTGGAGCTGCTGCCCGGGGAGTTGCTGTTGGTTGTGTTGCTGTTGCTGCTGTTGTTGCTGGTACTGTTGATGGTTGCGGCTGTTGGTGCTGCTGTGGCAACGCTCAGGGCAGTGGTAACTGCTGCCGCTGCTGTTGGTGTGCTAGCAACTGTTGTTGTTGCTGCCGTGCTACTGTTGCTGCTACTGCTGCTAACAATCTGCTGATGTTGCTGCTGCTGCTGCTTATTGCTGCTCAGCACAATGTGTTGCTGTTGTGGAGCGTACGCTGTGTGGGCGTGGCGCAGCTGATAGCCACCGTAGTGGGCAGGTGTCTGCTGCTGCAGCACCGCCACGTGCTGCTGCTGTTGCTGATGTGCAGCTGCAGCTGCGACTGCCGAATGCTGTAGATGCTGATTGAGCAATGCAGCGGCTGCTGCCGCTTGATTGAATTGAACCAAACGCTGTTGTTGCTGCTGTTGATGTTGTTGTTGTTGCTGTTGCTGCTGCTGCTGTTGTTGTTGATGATGATGATGTTGCTGTTGTGTGTGGGCTACTTGTTGTTGTGAAGCAGCAACTGCGTAGGCAACTTGTTGTTGCTGCTGAACTGCTTGCTGCTGCTGCTGTTGTTGCTGATGATGGGCGGCAACGGCAGCCGCAAACTGTGTGGGATGGGCAAAGCTCAACTGATGACCTTTGAGTGCTGCTGCTGCGGCTGCGGCGGCTGCTGCTGCTGCTGCTGCCGGCGAGCTAGCGTATTGCAGATGGGCAGCTGGTGCGGCAACTGCTGCTGCTGCTGCTGCTGGCACGGGCAGCACCGAAACGGCGGCGGCGCACTGGCGTTTAGGCGACGGCGACAACACCTGTGGGGCACTCGCTGGCGTTTGCGGCAGCGTCGGCCTGCGTTTAATCGCAATCGACGAAATGGTGATGGCTTTTTCAAACACTGTCCGCTGGTGTTGTTGGTGTTGTTGTAGTTGTAGTTGCTGCTGTTGTTGTTGCTGCTGCTGTATATGTTGTTGTAGTGAGAGTGTGTTGCTCGTACTCAAATTGGGCACTATGGATGCTAGTTGCTGTTGTTGTTGCTGTTGCTGTGTTGTCGGCGTCAACGTCGCTGTCGTCGTCACTGCGGGCAGCAGTTGCAGTTGCGGTTCGGCGATGTGGAGCAGATGGTGATGGCTGCCCAACAGGTTCGGGTTCTGATAGTTGGCTATGTTGGCGACTCAATTAACCTGCAAACAAAATGGGGTAAAAAGCAAATTAAAAATCTGTATTAAAAACCGTATTTAACAATTCAAATAATTGGCTACTTTAAAATATATATTTGCATTGCTTTTGTTGGTAAATGTTGAATGTTTTTTATGTAAATAACATTTCAATACTGTCATAAAATACTTGTAAATGTATTTAACATAATGCAAATGTTTACGGAAAAAAGTCGAAAGGGAAACGCCTGAAAACACTGCATAATTCAAGAGCAAATACACGATGACAACTCAATAGAAAAAAAAGCGAACAGTGAAAGAAATTCGAGTATTTCAATGCTTTCAGGCATCCAATGAACTCAGCAATTGGAGAATTGTCGTGAAACTTTGACACTTTTATGTCTAGCAACTTGAATTGGAGTCGAAGATTTTGCAAGTCAATTAAAGGAGTAGTCGAATTTCAATTCATTATTGTTTTAAGCAAACTAAGAGCAGTCTGAAGTTACTGTGGATTAAATAAATGTTCTATAAAGTTCGATTGAGTCTTGTAAACTGTGATTAGTAAATTTTAAAAATCCACACAAAAGTCCTCCATAAAGTGAACTAAACTTAACTGCTATTTTAGTACACGAAAAAACAATAATTGTATCATATAAAGTGAACAAAAGAACAAAGTTGTTCTAAAAGATAGCAGATAAAAAGCCAAACAAGATGCAAATTGCGTAGTTCAGTCAGAGAATAGACAATTTCTTGCTGTGTATTTGTATTTAGCTTGTTTTATTTTCGCTTTTTTGCTCTCGGTTATCAGAACGAGGAATCGATGGTCGCAGCTGCTGGAAACTCGAATGCGCAGGGAAGAAAAGAATCTGAATACAGTTGAATACAGCCGCAAGGCAAACAAACCAGCAAATAAACAAATGAACCAAAAATACACATTGATAGAAAATCGAATACAGTAATCACACACACACACACAGAGATACACTCATACAGAACATATGAGTGTAGTTGAAACAACTTGAAAATTGAGCTGACAACAAACCGAAATTGTATTACAAACGTTTGCCACAAAAATATGCACATAACTAAAGCCCAGATCCCTCAGAGAGATATCATAAGAACGAGAGTATCGAGTACAATATATGCACATATTTGAGTACAATACAAGTGCTCATACTCATACTCAAACAAGGCCATGAATGCGGATTATAATGGCGCCAGCGAGAGGACGACACACGGTGTCGTCGTCGTTGTCGGTGTTGTATCTTTATATGTTGCTGTATCTGTAACTGTATCTCCTTTTACAAATGTAACTGTAACTGTGTTTGTATCTACTCTACGGCATTGTCATGTATCTTAGATGGAAGCTATCGCCACACTTTACATATGACAAATTATGCAGACAATAAACGAAGCCAGTGCTAGGGGGCACGCCCCTCACTTGCACCTACTGCCCCTACCTTATGCCCCACACATCTAACAGCAACAGCTTGGCAATATTTAAGAACATGCCACACCAAATTTGTGGCAGGGTGCGACTAGAGGCAACGCTTGAGTTAATTGCACACAACGCCTGCTAATAATAATTCAAATTTAATATCGATCAGACATTTGATGGTTTCGGGTTTTTGTGGCTCTTTCATGGAGTTCGATGAGTTCGGGAGTTTGTCAGCTGTTACTAATCCCAAATGATTTATAATTAATAGAAATACAAAAAGCACCACAGAATATGTTCAATATTCAAATGTGCTTTGGATTTATGGCCAAAATGCGGCCAATTTTATATTAATTGGCCAACGCTGCGTATACACAATGTGTGTGCCATGTAAATGTATACGTAGATGGCATCGATTTTTCGGGCTAAACAATTAACTATGGCGATTGTATTGGGTTATTGTGCGTCGGCTTAAGTCCCGCCAAGGGATGACTCGTGGGAGTTGGTCTGTGGGGAGGTTTTTGCCAAGTTCAATTTCTATTTCGAATGTTGTTAAATAGAAAGAGGTCTAAGTACTTTTGGTATGGTATTTGAAAGGGTCAAACTTCGTAGCAGTCTTTCGTATTTAAACCTTCAGTTATGATAAGTTTTAATTAAGTTGAAACTCTTTGCCATTTAATCTATTTAAAAGCTATCTTTTTGACGACTGCATCTACACAAATCTATCTTTATATACTCAGACTTGTCAATCAGCTGACAAAACTAGTATTGCTTTTATCAAACACAAATTATCTTTCCTCACCAAAAACGACTTGTAATTTATGGCATTCGGTGAGTAATTAATGGAGCTAAAAAAACATTAAGAATTCTGCTCATTATTATTTATAATTCCAACACTTTGAACACTTAATTTGCAGTACAGTGGAAGTTTCTAAAATTCTTGTAGCTACTTTAAATTTCATAACACTTTTCCATTGCCAATTTTATTATATGAATATGTGCGAATGCCGTGAAATTTGCACAGCAGTGAAAAAACAACAACAACCAGAACTATGACAACATTTGCTTATACAACAAAAGCAACAACAACAACAACAACAATTGCGTTACAAATTCCAACAAAAGCGCTGAAAGCAACAACAAAAATAATAATAACGCTGCTGTTGTCGTTGTTGTCTGTCATGGAAATTATTCATTAAAAATTTCTAAAGTATAGCCCAACAACAACAACAACATGAACTAGTCATAAATATTGCTAATGAATTTCCCGCACGCTTTGCTGAGCTCAGAACAACAGAATCTCCTCTCTGAAATCGACTGCCATTTTGCATTGTTGTTTTTTCTATTTTTTCTGTGTTTTTTTCTAAACAAAACATTTGAACGGAAGTTGGGCGCGATTTTTGTTGATGCTAGCATAAAACAAGTATAATTAAATGTAATTTTATTAATGACAAATGCGATTTATTGTTGCTACAACACAAGCCCCAAAGCCACGCCTCAAAAGGTTTAAATACAAAAATAGAAATTGGAGCAAATGTTAAACTCACGAAACCAATTTTCAATTGCCCATTTGCGTTGTGAACTTTGGTATTGGCCTTAAAAGAGTAAAAGCCTCAAATGCCCATTTCCATGTACAGTTTTTATACTTTTTTTTTTGTGTTTTCAGAGCCAATTGGTGCTGGCTGTGTCCATAATTACCACACGATTTGGGAAATTGGGTCTGTGGCACGCCTTAAGCTCTGTTTCAGTTCTCAGTTCATGCAAATCAAGCAACTGGCGACCTAAGCAGCTAGACAGATAGATAGATAGATTGAGCTGTATTGTAATAGATACACTCTTGTCTACAGCTGGGGAACACACGCTCTAATCCATGCACGCCCACGTATCGTCATCATCATCGTCATCATGAGCTTAATGATGATAATTGTAAACAAGTTTCTCAGCTGCCATAAAAATAAAGATGATTTTGGTTCGCAGATTACGGATCACTTGTCAGCAGTTTTTTTAAGCTATTTTTTTCAGTCAATCGTCAATTGTAATGGCAACAACAACGAGGAGTACAACAACCACAATTAGCATTGCTAATGGCAGCAGATAAACGCAATTGTCGTAAGTAACCACCCACGTGATCGTATGCCCCTTTTATCCCTGACCTCTGTCACTGCTCAAAGTCACAAGAATCCCAGCCAGTTTTTTATCCATGTCCAAATTCTGGCCTGTGGTTGCCTAGGAGATGCCACCGCCCAGTGGCTCCATACTCAAAGTGGTTTTGGCCATAAATGTGGCTCTTCACTGTCGACTGTCGAGTCGGTTGTGGACTGAGCTTGTTATTGTTATTATTGTTATTGTTATTGTTGCTGCGCGTTTGTATTATAATTAATATTTAATAAGCCAGACCATCTTTTTTTCACACCGAGTTTGTTGCGAGCAGATGCTCAGACTGAAGTCAGATACCCTGTTAATCAATGGAAGAGTGGGGTATACAGCACTCATTAAACTTGTTTAGGATTACACCCAGTAAAGAGGGTAGCAAAAGCTACTTAAATAAATATTTTTGGGTCTCCGATTTGCCCCTCAAAATCGAAACTCTTGCGGCGTCTTAAAGCAGCGACTTTATGCCCATAGTTTAGTTTGTTTCAATGTTGCTGTTTGGAAATGTTTTGGCTGCTGTTTTCTTAACCCAATAGCAGTCAGCTCAATTCAGTTTTCTCTGCAAACCAACTCACCTCGCTCTTTGGGAAACTAAGACTCAGTTTTGGTTACCATGCTTATGTGCGCATATTTAATATGCGATGCTCAAGAAACATTTTTTACAACTTGGCCATGCTCCAATTCTCTGGCTCGGGCTGTGGCTGTAGCTTGGCTCTGGGTCTACATTTGTGCGAGTGCCAAGCCATTTCCAAGTGGCATCTACAGCAGCAGCAACACGAGCACTGCCACGAGCACGAGCACTCCAAGTAACTCGTATCTAAAAGATAGTTTTCGTTTTGCGTTTTCGTTTGCGTTTCAGTGCAAAAGTTCTGGCAACGTGACTATTTGCCGCGTTCTAACCCCCTTTGAGTACCTCGGGTTTGCCGTTAAGTTTGAACGTTTTTTTCATGTTTTTTGCTTTTTATTTTTTGAAAATTACAAAATCCATTAAGTTGCTTGCACGCAACTTAAACATAAATCCATCATACGCCATGTAGCACACACACAGCGCACACTCACACACACACACACACTCGTATCATTCAGCGAGGGTAGCAAGCCACGCCCAGTCGCCTTACCCCGCCCTGCCGCTGCCTTTATTATCCACGGCATATTCAATGCACAAACATTCAGACACTCGACTAGGTAAGTAGGTTGAGCCCCAGTCTGCCTCTCTCTCTCTCCCAGTGTCTCTCTCTCTCTCTCTCTTGGTGCTTTCTTCATTTTCCTGGTCTTTGGCGTCGCACAGGGCTTTCTATTTAATTTCCCAGCTAGCTACAAAAATTCTGGTCTCAATCAGCCATTGACTTTGACTCTTTCTTTCTCCTTCGTTTGCGAATCGCGAATGGACGTACTTCACAATATGTTTATTTTCGCCAGTTCTTTTTTCATTAGATACTTTCAACTACTACATCCAGCATGCAATCAATAAATGACAGTTCACTTTGTGTTCAATATTTGCCATTGTGATTGTTCTTGTTCCTCTGCCGCTGTTACTCTCCTACTCCTAGTGTCAATCGAATTTAATGCACTTCCGTTTACCTAATGCACTTCCCCATAGCAATTGAAGCTTATTCCTGGAAAATTTAGTCCATTGTGTGTAAACCGAACAATTTTGTATGTAAACAGTGGAAAGAAAAGCGGTAAATGAGGAGAAGAAAGAACTTAAGATAAAACGGTAGATAAAAAAATATTTAGAGTCACTTGTTAACCACAGAAAAATAAAGAATGTTTGAAGAATTAAGTACATAATTTCTATAGAAAATAATAATCCCTACAAGTTATAAAAAATTCATTCACTAATGAAGCAAGTCACATTATAAATTAGTGTAATTAGTAAACTAATCAAAAGAATTAGTAACAGTTACAGCTTGCCAAGCGAATCCGTAGTTATATTAATTAATCTAAGCCAGTCTGCTGAATTAATTAACTTATTAAAAATCAGTTAATGAATGCAAGTACTAAAAGCACACAAGATAATCACTTTTAATGAATTAGTTTAATTATAATTAAACTAAAACTATAATGCATTACTAAGCAATTCTTTAATCCATAAATCCGCAGCGTTTGAGTAATTATTTTATGATTTAATTATAAATTAATTAAACCAGATTTCTTGAGTCCGTACTTCCGTTAAACATTTGCACCCAACTGTATCCTGTATCTTTTCATCAGTAATGCGAACTTTTCCCTTAAACATTGAGCTATGAAATTTGAAAACATCCAAAGCGGCTAATTACATGAAACGCGCTATTTTATCTCTAACTCTATCAGCTGCTTATCTGATAAACAAAAAAAACTGATAGTTATATTTGCTTATAACCGTTGCCATGTCGAGAGTGCGCACCATAAATCATGCATTCAAGATACATGGATACAGATACAGATAGACTGTTATAGATACATCTACAGATAGCTGAAATGGAAGTGCTCACTCACGGCAATTTGTGCCATTAATGTAATAGACATCTAACCAAAACGTTCGAGAGGAAAACAGCAAAAAAAAGATGTGAAAATGTAAAACTCATGCGAAGATTGAATGAAAGATTCGAATGGAGTTTGAGTTCTCTCTGTGTGCGAAACTAGTTCAAAAGTTCAAACGAACTGTGAGTTGGAGTCTTAAGCTGGAGTTGTGGCACGATGTGTTTGCCCAGAGAAAGGGGACCTGGATACAGTGTTGAGTAATGCTTCAAAGTGTTGTAAATTATTTATACACAGGGTATTTTCAGTTGACAGCTTATTGAGTAAATATAGTCTAATAAACATTAGCAAAACATTTTTAATAACTTTAGTTTATGAACACAGGAAGTCAAAGTAAACCTCTTTAAATTTTTACAGGGTATTCCAGCGTCGCCTTTGCTGCTTTCTGCCCTTCCTACTTGCTTTCAGTTGGCCATAAATAGCAATAGCAATCATAACAAGCTGCGACCCATCGAATTTTGATTGAGTTCACTGGATAGCGGAACAGTGGAGCAACTGTTGGGTGGCAAAAGAGGCGTGGCACTTGAGGGAGTCACAACCAAAGCGATACTTCAGTCGTGTCAATAGCTAGCTTGTGGTCTGTTTATATATATAGATTTTGTTATATTTCGCCGCATTTGGCAAGCTTTCCCAGGGCCTCAACTCAGATTGAGTATTCGGTACTCAGATTTGTACTAGACCGCAAGTGTATGCCACGTTTTATATACATATATATAGGTATAAATATATTGCTGAAATGTGGTTGATTTTGCCATTGATTTTGCTATTTATGTCATGTGCACATAGAACAATAACATTCAAGACGAGCACACAGCAAATTGACAAATCATCAACGTCAACGTCAAATGAAAACAATTCAAATATTGTAACTGTCAGTCGCACTCTCCCGCTCTCGCGCTCTCTCTCTCTCCCCGTCTCTCCCCCTCTCTTTCCAACTGAACTATGCTGCATTATATTTAGAAGTAGCTGAGCATACATAGTATAGGACAATATGTCACCTTCTGACGGGATAACTATGAGCCATTAAATTCAGTACGCTCCATTAGCATTCGCAATTAATTTTCATCTCTGGCAAATTTGTACAAATTTTAGAACTCAAAGCGACGCGACGCACTGGGAATTATCAAAATTATGCAAGTGTAGAGCCTATAACAAACATTTTAAATATGTTGCTATACCCTAGACAATTTAAGCTAAAGAGTAGATAGATTAATGCTTACTAAAATAAATGGATTAAAAATGTTTGACAACTTTTATTGTTTGAGCTAGTTTATAGTCTTAAAATATAACTTACTTCCTTTTATAGTAATAGCATATCATTTAGTCTAGCAAACCCGCCCTGAGAATGTGTTTTTTTAAACATTTTTTCATTTCTCAGCTACTTTTTTGTTATTGTTGCAACCGAGATTAATTAACGTTAATTTTGCATAATTAAAGCGGCAGCCAACAGAGAGAAAGGCCAAAAGCAAAACGACTTGGGAAAGTTGGACCACGAGACTAGCGCAGAGTAGTAGAAACAGAGAGAAGGAGAGAAAGAGAGACCGAAATGAGATGCGAAAGTAACTGGCTGGGTTAACGCTTTAGGTGATCATGGGTCAGGTTCAGTGTCAAGGGTCAGGTCACTCATTTTCAATTAAATCTCTTGTAATGCCGCATGGAAATGTTTTATTTCTCGTAGCTCGTAGCTCGTAACTCGTAACTCGTTCTTTTATTCTAATTTTCTATCAACATGGAAAAGCTTTTTGGCAACAACTCAGTCACAATTGAGCTTGGCGTATTAGCCCAGTTACTTGTTACTTGTTGGCTTAATCCCCAGTTGGCCAGTAAATCTCACACTCACTTCTTAGTTATTTAACAGAGAGAGAGAAAGGGAGAGAGGGAGGGAATCCAATTAAAATTGCAAAGCCCAAAACCTCATTGACAGCACATGAATGGACAAGATGAGAAGTATCCCAATGTCAGAGAGTCAACGAAAACTGTCAGCTCGCTTCTCAATTATTTGCATAAACAGAAGGACCCAAGAACAACAACAACAACAACAACAAGAGACACACAACAACAACAGCAATCCATCTGCCAGTTGAGCACTTTGTGGTTGGCTCTGTCCAATCTCTTTTATTTAATTTTATTACATGAATTTCTCCAGAGATTTGCTAAAGGATTGAATAAATTCTTTAAGCTAGAAATGAACTCAAATTTCGTAGAGATTTTTTCATGAATTGCAAATGTTTTAATGGAAATATATTGATAAAAGTTGTGAAGTCTTTTTAGAAATATCTTAAAGAATTTTATGTTTTATTGAATTACTTTAACTATACAAATATTTGCTATATCTACTACTTTTATTTGTTTTCATTTCCACTAAACACAAATTTCACCAGCTGCTGATAACCACAAATATGCAAAAGACTGAAGTAAAATTGTGAAAGATGTTTGTTAATTTTGTTGGCCACAAGAAGGCCCAAAGCACTTTTAAGGGAATGGGAAGTTGAGCTGCCAATTTAAGACTTAAGGTTAAATTACTGTCAAAGTTGAGCACAAATTGTGGTTAATAAAGCTCAAGTCAATTGAAGATTTCACACACAAGTGTTTCTCAAATGAAATGAGCAATTGTTAAAAGGCAACTCGACTCGAGTCATCTCAAGTTAACTCAGCTCAATTCAAGTCAAAGTCAACTCAATTCGAGTAGGAGTATCTAGCACGACTGTAATGATGATGATCGTGTTGTGGAGGCTGAGGAAATTGCCTCGAATTAAGCGAAAAGTGCGTGTGCTGTGTGCTGTGTGTGTGTCCGACAGTTGCTCTTGTTTTTTCTTCTACACTCCACTCCACTCCACGTTCCACTCGAGATTGACCCCCTCCGGTCATTCATTCTGGATGATGTCATTAATTAATGTGAATGAGTTCAGTATGATGTCAATTAGCTGCGGAAAGCGCACTTGACGGCGCTGCACTACACTACGACGGAAAAAAAAGTGCCTCTGTAAAGTCGTAGTCTCTGTTGTTGTTGTACCGATTTAAGACACGTCACACACACACACACCAATACACACACAACTCGCAGTTACTCTCACGCAATAATCATATTTTTAGTGGCATTTACAATTGAGCTGCTTGCCGACTGGGAATCTCTGCTGCTCTGGAACATCTGTCCCGTTTTGTCTGTCCTACTGGGCTACTCACTTAGTTGGGCCCTCAAAACTTGGTAGCTTTATCTTAATATCTCCCTCCACAAACTTCTGCTCAAAGTGCTTAACAATAGTTGAGACTGAGACTCGTTTGCTGCCTTCCTCGTTCTCAATCTCATTTTGGGCTGGGATTTGGTTTTGGTCTCGAATGCCGTCGCCCAAAACAGCTGGAGTGCAGACCCTAAAAGTGGAGACTAAAGCAGAAGCGGATAGTTTCGATGGGTTGGCTAGCAGATACCACGTAAGTTACACTCTCTTTTCAAAACTAAGATAACATTTTGATAGTGAGTGAAGTACGTAATGTATATTGTATCTCAGTTCATTCATATTAAGCTTTTAAGATTACTTGATTGCTAACGTACTTCATCTGAATTTTATGATACCCCTTTATTGCTGTTTATGTTCATGGGGTATACAAACTAAGCGTAGTCATTAAAACTGGCTGACTGTCACGCCCACGCACGCCCCACACAACACAATACACAACAGCTGACACAACAACAACAACAACAACAATAAGAAGAACAATGAAGCAAACTAAAAGAAAGAAAATTATTATAATAAGTAAATGCAATAAAATGAAAATCCAACTGGGAAATTTGGTTTGATTTATTGCTGTTGTTGTTGTTCGTGTTGTTGTTGTTACTGTGCTTTACTTAAGCACTGAAACAGTGGGAAAAAGTAAAGGAAAATCGAAAAGAAAAGCAGCATTATGCAGATAACGATTTCGGCTGGGACCAGAGACAAAAGTTTTGATGCGTTAAAGGGATTTGTTGTTGGCCCACAGCCCACAGCAGGTGGAAACTTGCTACCAGGCTAATCCAGTCCCCCAAGATTTGCTCGCTTAACTTTCATTACTTACATAGCGCGATATACAACTCGATTGTTAGAAGTGCTTTTGAATTCACATACCTGTAACGAAAAGAAGTAAAAGACAATGAATAAAACGCTTTTAAATTGTTTTGGCAATTTATAAATCTTAAACTTGAAAGATACTTTCAGAGATACTAAGAAACAAACACAGATACAGATTTATCAGCGAAATTAGAAGGTTTGAAAACGGTTCTTAGCCTGGGAAACATTTGGAAAGTCCAAGCGGTTGACCAAAGGAGACCAAAGAGACCCCGGAAAATGGGAGGAGTCTTAGAGATATCGTAGATGCTGATTGTTCATGGATTGCTTGCTGGCCACTTTTGTTATTGTTTCAAATGGACGTTGCCCCGATTTATTTCTTTCCTCTTTTTTGTTTCTTCTAGATTTGTAGGGCAATTGTTGCTGTGCACTTTGTTGATGGATGATTGTTGTGGCGAAAGGCGAAATCTGCTTAACAACAACAGTTTACCAAACGAAAAAAAAACTAACATTTTCTATGGTCAGCATGAGGTTTCGTAGAGTCAGAGGCAAAAAAGCCTTTCACCGCAGCCAGTCGGCATCTCACGTATACAAAAGTGTATATCCATAACCATTCACACACAAAAAGATAGATAGATATAGATTGCCCCTCCCTATACACTATCTATTAACCCTCTGGCTAACATCGGATTCAATTTGGACTTTGCCAGACCCTCCAGATTTATCAGATGGTGTTGAGATAGCAGTGAGTGTGTCTTGGCAAGAGTTGTGTTGCTTTATTATATGGTTTTACCTTTAATAATATGATAACTACCTATTCGTGTGTAATTTAATTAGCTGTTTTAACTATCTCCGAGAGTTTATGCGTTTTTCGTAGCTATTAGCGGAGTTGGAAACGCTAAGTAGGAAATTTATATGGTATAAAATTGTAAATTATATATGAGAGCTAAAAATACTAAATATAATAAAGGACCTTTAATACAAAATTAAGTAAAACTTATTTTAAGGGTCTATAAAGTGGTAAGCTTGTCTGTTGCGAATTTATTTATTCATCCTTTATTATAATAATAATAATAATTTATTATAATATAATTGGCTTGCTTAACCATATATCAATCCTTTAGTTAATATTGCATTCATGTTAAAACAAATCTGTGAGTAGAATACTTTTGATGTAGTTTGGGTTTAATTTTAAACCGAAGTAGCCTATTCATTAGGCCCTGTAATCAAAGATGTTTTGTTTGTGTAGTACAATTCTTTACCCTAATGTTATAAATAATTTTTTTAGTTTATTTCTTAGGTCAGCTGGTCATAATCATGTTGTTAATCACTCTCTCACTCTGGCTCCCCATCTCTCACTCACCTTCTGTCTCTTCCCCCTTCTCCTCTCTCTATCTGCCTCCCCTCCCTCCCTTCACCTCCCCAACTAACTACTGTGCCTAATTTAAGGTGCTGTAAGCGTTTATAATGCACCCCATAAAATACACTAACACAGCTGCTGCCTGCTCACTTATTTGGTTAGTTGAGTCGTCGTCTGTGCTAATGATGTGCAAATACTTCACGACGAGTCACAGACCATAGAGCAGAGAAACAATATAGATATATATAAAAAGATAGCACACATACTAACCACTGAAATGTATGTATATAAAGAAGTTAAAGCACTGACAATTGAGTCTGTGTTGGTGAGTGGGCAAATGCAGCGTAATGTAACATGAAGGAATCCTCAATTAGCTTATGGTTAGCACAACACACACACACACACACACTCTGGCACACATGCACTACCAAAAGACAACCCTTTTGTGCCCACCTACAAGACAACCCTTTTTCATTTTCGGGCTCCTTTTGTTGCCATGTTTCGTGTTCCTTATTCCTTGTTCCTTGTTTCATGTTCCCTGTTTTTACATGTTTTATTTTCTTCCTTCTTTATTTACACATGCCATTTGATGGGCTGCCTAAAGACGTGAGTGTGTGTGTTTGTGTGTTTAGGGGTTGGGGCTTAAGGGTAGGGCTAATATTCTGTGGAGTGCGGGGTTGCAGGTAGTTGTTGCAAGTCTCAGATTACATGCTGGCTCACTCAAGCCTTCATCATCCCACCCCTGACGCTTTTAGCTGGGCGCGACAAAGTGACGCGTCAGTCTTCGTCTTCTTCTTTCCAGCCGTCGCTACTCTATTTGCAAACTGGTTGAGCCACCGAAGCCGTCGACATGTGTGTGACGAAAAGGGTGCGTTACCAATTACAAAAACAATGGCCAAGTCGGCACGGAAGTGGTTTTGATTTAATGCCAAGATTCCAGCGACGCCTTCGTCAGTCCTTCCCACTTCCTCTTCCCCTTCCCCTTCCCCTGCTCCTACTCATGACGAAAGATAAACAGCTGCTTTCATGCTGCACAGGTGACGACAGGTAGAACAACAACATTTTCGGCAAATTGTTGTCGGCACGCTTGGAACCTCGAGTGTAGGCGAGTGTAAACAGCTGGCAAAAGCCACAAATATTTCAAACAAAAATCATGCATATTACTGAGAAAAGAAGAGAGAAACGACGAGAAAGAGAGAGAGAGTAAGAGAGTAAATAAAAAACCTTTGAGTTTCCTACTTTAATTTCAAACGTTTAAAATATTTAAAGTCACTACAGCAAACAGTTTGACAACGACTCTCAGCTGTATCAATCCATCGACAGTACGCCCTAAAAGTAATGCTACCTCTGCATTAAAAGCCAATCATATCCGTCAAGCAATTGCTGTTGCTGGTGTGTGTTTCCCTGGGCTTGATTTAATTTGTAATTGCAGTTAAAATGAAATTTGAAGCTATCCACAAAATTCGAAACAGTAAATAAAATCAAGAAGGAGCAGAGAGTGGGAGGTGGGCGTGGCAAATAGGTGGAACTGAGTGAAGTGGGTGAGAGCGGAGTTCGGGGATTTGAGCTTACCTAATGCTCGCCCTGGGTGCGTTTGTGGCTTATTGGCAATCAAAATGACGATGGCGACTCTAGACGAAGCCTACACTGCACAAAACAAGTAGTAAAACATCTAAACTAATTAAGGAATGCTCAAAAGGGGAACTCTGAATTTATTTTATGATTTCTAAAACTAAAACTAAACTTGTCATTTGATGAAATTGTTTTTCTCGCAGTGTACAGCCACAGCCTTTGCCCTGGCTTGCTCTAAGGTACAATGGAGTGTTATTTGTGTGTGTAAATGAATGCGTGTGCGTGTGTGTGTGTGTGTGTGTGTGTGGGTTGGTAGGTAAGCTTATCTGTGCTGCTCTCGCACTGGCATTAGCTGATTAGCATAATTGGCTTTCTGTTAAATTTAGCGTTTAATTAATATATGAATTTGGCTAACAGCAGGCAGGAAACAGGCAGCAGGCAGAACCACAATTAGCTGGGACATTTCATGTATAATGATATCATGTCTATGCGATTTATACCACACGTACATAGCTATATGTACAGCAGACTTTCTATATGTTTGGGCGATGGCATTTATGTATGAATTAGTGGATAGCTTTAAGCGACATGTGCTCCAGTTTCCACTTCCTGCTGGCTCATCTCACAGCCACTTGAACAAAGCCTTGCCATAAGTAATTGACTTCTAGCCCGGCACACGCACTCACACACACACAAACCACACACGGACACCCGCACAACAAACACTTAAAGACTGGCCCCTTGCTCCAAATCCCCTGCCTTGTGTGGGCTTCCCTCCAAAAAATCTAAGAAATTGCGCTCCAGCAACGAATTCCCAAAGCAAACCCCAAAAGCAACCCTCGCACCCTGCACTTAACATGTTCATCAATTGCTCGACGAGACTTTCGCCGACATAGACAAAGTGTCGGACTAACAACCACTTGGGCTAAAGTGGGAAGGAGATAGCTAGAGCGAGAGAGAAGAGACATGAGAATCTGGCCAACATAAAACAATGCAACTAAAATTCGCAGAAGGAGAGGGAGGAGCAGGTGGAGGAGGAGGAGGGGCAGAAGTGGAAGAAAAGTCAAGTATAAGCCATGAAATTGTTTGCCACACAAAAAATTGCAGCTGTGTTTGGGAATTGGAACACGCCAACAACAACAACAACAAGTATGGCAACAACTATCACAGCAAGTGTAGCACAGTCTGTAGGCGTGCCCACGCCCATGCCAGAAAAGGCCATAGACAATTTGTTAGACGCCCACACTGAAGGTCTCTCTCACTCCCTCGCTCTTTACCTATTTCCAAGCATGCCCTTACTCTCTGTCTCTCTCTCTCTCTCTCTCTCTCTCTGTCTCTCTCTGCTTTGTAGGTAAAACCCATCAACAGTTGCATCAAAAGTCGTATCAACAAATGTGCTGCCAAACAAATGATTAAAAGCTTTTTGATTAATCGTTGGCAGCTTGAATATATAAAATCTAAGCATATATATAAAATTGAAACAAATCATACTAACAAATTCTATGAAATTGTATCTAAAATATAACCACAGTATTTTAGATACAATTTAAATCTTTTGAGCCGAAATTCTTAAAGGAAACAAAAGTATCAACAAAAATCTAAAATTAAGGCAAAGGGTTCTATGATTGCCCTAAAATTAAATCATACTCCTAATCTAAACAATTTTTACTATACACAACTTATTCAGTTTGCTAATATTTATATATTTTTTCCAACTTTTTATAGAATTCTTTGTGCGAAAAAAAACAGCGAGTTCAACGGAAGTTGTGTGAACTTCTGCGCCGCTCGTAGACTGAATGTGACTCTTGGGCTTTAAGCCTTATGAGTGACATCGTCGTTAAACTAGTTAAACAAGTTTCTGCTCAGCACCCGAGGGCTTAAGAATCAACGCGAAGACACCGAGTTGAAGAATTCTTTTTTCAAAAAAACTTAATCTTTTTTTTTCTTACTTTAACTTTAACATCTTTGTTTTCTACTATCTTTTTGGAGGGGGCCACACAGTGTGACCAGTTTTATCATTAAGTCGCAGTTTGATCAATTTGTTAGATTTATGCAAAGCTGCTTAATTACCCCCCCTACCGACCCCCGCAGTTGTCATTGCCCCGCACTGCACTCCACTGGGAGTTGGCGGTGATTAGACAATGAAGAAATGGAAAGTGTTGGTGGAGAGATCTCTCGGTGAGTGCTGGCTAATGAACTGTGGAATCAAGTGTCCAAGTCTAAGCGCGACTTTGAGGCAATTTAGAGCTGCCCCACCACTTGGTGCACTCCACTCCTCTCCAGAGTGTTAGCAGATATCAGAGAACGAGCTGTGACTCTTTTACTGCCACTTTGTTGTTAAAAAAGTTATGGCTAATGGGAGTGTCAGGGGTAAAGAGAGGGAGGAAGTGAGAGGAAGTGAGCGGGGGCTGGGGAATTTCAGGGCTGGCAACAGTTGCGCAAATTTACACAAAAGACGTCAACAGGTGCGAGCTCATTTCAATTCCCAGCAATAGCGCAAAATCTATTTATTTAGTTACACATTTTGCTATTGTTTTTAATACCCTGTAAAGAGCAAGTCACTGCAAGTGGGGTGTGCTGGAAAGTCTATAAACTAGCTCTACTCAACATATGTAAGTCTAAGCCAACTAAGTGTTGTTTCTTCACACTAAGTAGCTTTACTGCTTACAGGGTATCTTCTAGTCGTCAGTGCACACTTCTAGCTGTTTTTCTCAGTTAATTGTGTCGACTGTGACGTCGTTTTACTTTCAACTTGAACGTGTTTCAATTGCTCAACCGATTTGCAACTGTTTGCATTTCGCACACCACCCTCAAGGCAATGTCAGCACCACTGGACCACTGCACCACTTGGAACTTCAAAGTGTATCCCATACCCACTTCAGTGTTAAATAAAATATGCAAGCCAGCTGTTGATGGCCAAGAAGCGAGTGTTGCAAGCTCCGTTTAGACCCCAAAAAGACGTCAACCTAAGCAGAAATATGCCAAACGCTTAAACGCTTAACTTCATCAGCTCCAGCTCCATTACCAGTTCCATCAGCAACTCTGTCTGCTGCTGCTTCCATCTCCTCTTCCTCCTCTTCTTCTTTCTCTGCGTCTCCAGTTTTTGGCCCCAGGGCAATGTCTTCAGATGTTGCTGGTAGGCAAACAAATGCTTTGCCGGCAACGCTGTCACTCACTTTGTAATAATCTTCAACTAACAGTCGAACAGCAACAGCAACAACAACAACAACTATAAAAAACACAACTACACACACACTTAAAACTATATACATGTCTCTCTGTGTGTGTGTGTGTGTGTTATAAACTCATGTTGCTGATGATGAGTTGGAATGAGTTGGCATGATGACATGGCTGGAAGTCAATGGCAAACTGAATGCATATCGGTACTGCCTAGAGATGAGCGCGTGACACGAGCAAGTCACGAAAACTATCATCTAGAGGTGGGTAGTATTTAACACTAGTTTTAAATGCAACTATAGAAATTAATTTCATTTCATTCAAACTCAAGTCTTTTAGAATCTGCAAGCTTCTTGAATGGAAATCTCTAAGATATATAATTACACTTCTAGGCAAACCTATATATATTTAAAACTAAAGGAAATAAGCACGCAGTCTACTTCTAAAATTCAATAAAATTCCAAAATTATGATTTCTTTATTGAAATTGTAATGAAAGTCTCCACGCTCGTAATAACAATACTCAATGATGATGAGTCGAAATATGTGGAATTCGATGATGTGTGTAAACAAATCGAAGGCAAGTGGAGATGTGCACGATATAAATAGTTTTTATTGTACGCCGAGAGAGAGTTTGCTAAGTGAGTAGAAAAGGGCATGAAAAGAGTGTTTAAAACAAAAGACTCACTTCAAT
This sequence comes from Drosophila dunni, assembly GCA_018152125.1. Classification (NCBI taxonomy): domain Eukaryota; kingdom Metazoa; phylum Arthropoda; class Insecta; order Diptera; family Drosophilidae; genus Drosophila; species Drosophila dunni. The sequence continues at coordinate 15,373,378 of JAECXC010001917.1, read as the reverse complement.
TCACACCCATAAAACTAGTGATGAGACGTGAAGAGTAAAAAAAAAAACTTAAGTTTACTATAATAAATTGAAATAAATCAGCTGCTAATAGAAGTAAATTATGTCAGAGCACGAAATTTAAATTTAAAATGCAGTCACTGAGTAATTGGAAGCATGTACTCACATATTTCAAGTGATAATGCAAAAAATAAAAATATTAAACTGAATAATTAGAAGTACAAAAAGTGACTCATAAAAATGATGCAATTAAAATATAAATAGTTTTAACTAGTTTTCATTTAATTAATTATAAAGTGCCTGAGTTGTGATTCAGCGTGGCGTATATACCCAATGATTGCCATCTCTAAAGGCAGCTTAGTGCGCCTGATTGACTGACTGACGGACTGATTGACAGACACGTCGAACTGCTGTTCACATCTTTGCGCTGTTTGCGTTGATTTTGCCATTGTCTTTGACTGAACTGAACTGAACTGAACTGAACCGAACCGAGTTGCAGCTCAGCAACATGCAACACAAACGTGCAGCGTGTAACGTGCAACATGCCACATGCGACATGAAGTCGCTTTCAGTTTACGTATGCTAAAGCCGCAACTCTTCAGTCGCCCCTCGCTCTTCGCCCCCTGTCACTACATGGCTGACGCTGTTTGCCATTGTAATGACGTTTGCGTCATGCGCTTCACGTAAGTATCTTTTGGCAGTCGAAAGTATCTATATCTATATCCGTAACAACAACTGTAACTGTAACTGAAACTGTAGCTTCAAGCGTTGTCTGTATTTGGTGTTGTATCTGTATCTGTATTTGTATCTGTATCTGTATCTGTGCTGTGCACTTGTAGAGCTCCTCGTCTCACATTTCGCATTTAGCCGTAAATATTGTGTAATTTTCTTGTTGTTTCTTGTCTCGTTGTTCGGCTGAGAATTGGGCAATATTCATATGGCCAATTTGAAGCCAAAGGGAGCCAACATTTCCCTCACAATTAGTCAAAGTTTTTTGTGTTGATAAACTGTCTTTTGGCTGCCAATGAATGTAGCTTAAAGATACATTTGCATAGCTTATTAATTTATTTGTGTTTATTGGGGTTAAGCCGTTTGATAAATTGGCCCAAAATGTATACAAAAAACAATTTATTTAATTGCTGTAGTTTATGCAACTGCATGAGCTTCAAATGTGACAGGAAACTGACCAAAAGCGAGTGACTTGAAAAGTGCTAAAAAGAATCTCTAAATTTGGTAATTTATGGCCCCCAGCATGAAGTTGGTACATAACTTAGATACGTATGTGTGTGTGTGTGTGTATAATATGTGTGTTGCATGTTCATTTGTGGCTTGCGTGCTGCACACACACCGCACAAACACCCCACCATTCGTTTGTGTAATTTACTGCCCAACCCCCATAAAATATAATAGAAAACGAACAGCGAAACGCTAGTTGCAACCCTCGCTTAGACCCTCTCTTAGACCAAGTCAACAGCGCTGTGTTGGCCTCTAACGAGCCTCGAGACCAGAGCCTGCTGGCCTTTAAGCGACAGCTGATGGCGTTTCCTGCCTTCTTTTATCCACTTGGCCCACAGTTTGTTTTATGGCCACCAAAGGGCACTGAACCGCACCTTAAAAAAGGCGCAAAAGTAAACTCTGTCGGCGGTTTGATTAAAACTACACACACACACACACACCACTCACTCACTGAGAAATGGTCACACACAGATACACATGGGAGCAGCTTGGTTCGCTTTTAATAGTTTTTAGCTTGACCTCGTCATCATTCCCAGTTCTCCATTCTCAGTTCTCCGCTCTACGTTCTTAGTTCCTTCTACTTCTCTCTCTCTCTCTTTCTCCTTCTCGTTGTTGCTGCTGTCCAGCTGTTGTCTCTGGCACTGTGTTTTTGTCATGTTTCTGTGTTTTTTTTTTTTTTGTGTCGGAAGTGAAAATTATTCAGCACTCATTGCCGACATTGCCATTGCCTTTGCCCTGGTGACTGCTTCTGGTCCCTTTGGCTGCATTTCGTTTTCATTATCCACGATCCCTTGGCAAGTCATTGACACACCTGTGCAGCCGCTAAAACCATTAAACGTGGCTCACCTGAGGGGGGGCAAAAAGTGGTCAGCGGGGAAGCTTAGCAACAACAACTGAACTAGTTCCTGCAGAACGTTTTCAAGTCATGTACATAACTTTAGTTACACTGACAGAAATGTTATGATTTTGTATAAATTTTAATGAATTTTTAAACTTATTTAAACTACACTCTCTTCTGCTCACTTTCATTTAAAAGATAATTGTTATTTAATTATTTTTGTACTTTTAGTGTATTTATCTGTAATTTCATAGTCTCCTTTTGTTCACATATTATTCAGTTACTCAATAAATTTAACTAAAATATAAACTTAATTTCCATAGACTCAAGTCTTTTGGAAAGTTTTCTACTTTAATTAAATTTATTTCCACAGTGATCGAAAACTCGGAGTGCAAAGTTGGCCAAGTTCAATCTCTGCTGCCCAGTCTACTCCCATCCCTCCCCACTCCCTTTCCCTATCCCTCTCCCTATCCCACTCCCTTACAATCACTTTTCGAACCTTAATATCGTCACAGTTCTGTCGCTTTGGAACTATTTAAACAACAACAACAAAATTGTAATTTCCAGTGAAAAGTTCAAATAACATTTCCGAAAACCATTTAGATGTTGTGATAATTGTTACAACAGCCCGCACGCTGCGCTCTCCCCTCTCTCCCGCCTGCTTGCCCTTTGAACTGCCTTCTCCTCCTGCTTGGTATCTGCTCCTGGTTTGCGGCGACTCGAATCTGGTCTCAAATGACCCACATGCTATCATTTGCCACGCATTCCTGGCCAACTAATGATCATTGACTCTTTCACACAAATTATGATGGTTACTCGTCCCGTCTCTTTCTATCTCTATCTGTATCTTTCACACGCCTCCTCGGCCCCTCGCCCCTCCCTTTTATACGCTTCTAATTCTCAGACTGATCGTGGCAACAACGGCGCACAAATTCAATTAGATTTTATTGATGATTGATTTTTGTTTATGTGCTGTGTGAGTGTGTGTGTGTGAGTGTTTATGGGTTGTGTAAGTGTGCGTGTGTCTGAAAGTGAGTGTGGTGTGACAACAACAACAACATTCTCTATTTGTAGCGCTGTAATTGTCTTTAATTCAATTAGAATTGAGAACTCAAAAGAGAACTTCAATTGTCTTTGACCAACAGCAGTAGAAACGGGTAGCCTGGACCAGCAGACACCCAGTAGTAAGCTACAACATGTATCTCATAGTCATTATGTAAACCTCCCTACAGTTTCAAACCTATACAGGGTATCGCGAGCACTTACGGCAAGTTACAATTTATGATTTGCTTAGCCAAGTGGGGGAGTAGTAGGGGCAGGAGTGGGGGTACTCCTTATACGTATATGCATATCAATGCTCGCATTTAGATACAGATACAATTGCAAGCTACAGTTACAGCTACAGCTACAGCTACAGCTGGCAGATACATACGTAAGTAACTGTATCTCATATTTATTGGTAATATTTCCGCTTTTTAGTTATGTATGCACAATCAACAGCAAACAAACAAAAATACACTCGCACACACACACACACACACACGTAGGCACACTCAGGGTAGTTATTGATACAGATACAAATAGTTGTTTATCTCTGTCTAACACGCATACAAGTATCTCTCTCTGTCTTTCGTTTTGCTGTCATCATAAAACAAATAAAATATGAAATATTCATACGACTGCCGGCTCATGTTATCTGTCTGCCCCAAAGCCCCGCCCCCGCCCCCTGGGCCTGTCTGAAAAAAAGATATTTTATCGATATTGTAAGCAAACCTCGTTAGCACACAGAGTGGGAAACAAGCGGAGAAAGGGGAAGTGTGGGGCAGATAACAGACCTTTTAGGGGCAAGTAGGGAGACAACATTTGGCTGCCCAGTTGCAGCTTTGACACCGCCTCCCCCCACCCCCTTTGGCCCAACAGCTGCTTGCCTCATTCATAACTCGGAGCATCGATCAAAAGCTGCAGGTCTACAGCACTCGCATCTCTAAAAGTATTAGTAACTGTATCTGTATCTCAGACAGTGTCTGTAGCTGTATCTATAGCTATATGTGTGGTTTTTTGTCTCTGGCTAAATTGCTGGCGTTGCTCACTTTGGCATTCCACAGAGCGTTGAGCCAAGGGGCGTGTGGTGGGCACTCTCTGATCCCCCTCCGGCCCCCTGCTCCACTGCTCTGCCGCCCCTTGAGAGCTCGAGCTGTGACTTTGCCCAAAGTTCCGCTGCTTCTCGTTACTATGCTTCAAGCTCATTGTTTTACTTGCTCTCCACACATGCGAGTGTGTGTGTGTGTGTGTTTGAGAGGCAGTGTGTGTGTGTGTGTGTGTGTGTGTTTTTGTAGTCGCTGTGCATAAAGCAGCAGTCTTATATAAAGCCAAACACAAACAGCGACTGGGTACAGTTCATTTTAATTGACATCGATAATTAAAAACTATTTTCTGTTTAAGTTTTTTGCTGTCGTTTTTTGTTTCGCTTTGTATTCAACTTTTTGCATGCTCTCACTCTCTCTCTCTCTTCGTCTCCATCTCTGCTTTAGACATAAAATATACCCTATAGATACTTTAAGCTATGTATAAAAAGCTAGCTCTTGACTAGTAAAGTCTTTATAGTTACTCCACAGCTGTTGCCTGCCGTTTACAGGGTATCCTCTGGTACTACTCTTAACCCACTCACTCCCCTGCAGTTTTTATAGGGCGAGCAAAGTATGCGACTCTTGACTACGTCACAAACGGAACTCACTGACTTTACGACATCGCGTAGTCGCCACTCGAAGATAGCAGCTCAAGTGTCGGTTGGGAACGACTCTATAAACCCAGCAGGGGGTAGCGTAATTAGCTACCGATTAATAAACTCAACTACGATAACTTTATCGAACTGTTAACGGGCAACGGTATCTTTAAAGTGTTGACTCTCACTCTGATTTCATTTCAACGCAATCACCGAATGTTATTCTTAAGTCTTCGTAAATAGCTTTTATTTATAAGTTTTATTGATAAATATTTTTAATGACTCTGCTGTCTGTTTACTCCAGGTAGCAGCACAAAGTGACTTAAGATAAGCATACGCAAAGTCTTTTCTACATACCCCTTTTCGTTCTCTTTCTTTTTCTCTCTCTGCCTCTCTTTCGCTGTGTGTTTCTTATCACGCGCTTTTAATTGAATTGTTCGCATTGCACATGTTGTTGAGTTTATCTATCATTCGCCATGACCCAAACACCAAAATTGAACATTGTTTTATATTTGTTTCTCTTCTATTTTCTTCTATTTTTTACAACTCAACAAAGTCGTTCCGCTTAGAAATTCCAGACAATTCCAGACACGATATCTCTGCGCTTATCAGTGGAGAGCGTTGCTTGCAATACTCTGTGTCAATTACGCCACAAATTTACATTATTTTGTGCAATAGTTTTGAATGTTTGAAAAATTACATACTTTTTGTGTATAAATGGATTAAGTAGGTAAAATTTAAAACTTCATCACAATTAGTTATATTTTTAAAGAAGATTTTAAAGATTTTATCCCAAGTAATCTATACAAGTTTTCAACTTTAGACACTCAAAATCTTAAAAAATTTGAAATATGTAAAAGATTTGAAGACAATAATTCAGTATCATAAAAATTAATTTTAGTTATGATATATTTTCGGTTTCGATTGGTAATTTTATTTAAAAACCTTTCGCATTAAAGATCTTAAAATAAATAAGAAATGGCACTCCAGAATTGTTTTTAGCCCATTTATGAAATAAAATACACAACAACCTCAAGAATTTGTAGCTGTTTTATATCAGTTTTTAATCAGAAATTTATAAGCCACTCTAAACTTTTAAGCCCCAAGCTTTACTTATTATAGATCGTCTAACTCCAGGCTGCCTCAAAACTACACTGACTCATAGCAATTGTAATACTTTAAAGCATTTTTAAACTGATTGTAACATAATTATATGCCAGTTCTAGGAAACAACACTAGACTTGACTTGACTTTAAGTTTGTTTTTTTCCTGTACAATTTTTTATCGTCACGAAGTCGTCATAAAACCTTATATAACGAAAGCTTTGTGCTGTGAGAATAGTTGTGTACTGTTGATAAGTTCTTTTGATTTCTTCCCGTCTCCCCCTCTCTCTCTCCCTCTCTGTCTTTGCAGCTCTCGCAGTGGGTCAAGTACAAGCTATTTAGATAAAAGCAGTGAAAAAGGGGTGAATTTAAATACAATTATTTACCATTTTTATAGTTTCGTTGAGGGATTCGGTACTTCGTGACGATTGCTTTTCCCCAAAAATATTTGCACAATTTTCTCACTTTTTTAATCAAACTTTTTAATCGGTTTAAAAATTTCCTTTTTAGTTGGATTTATTTATTTATTTTATTTTTGAAATTGTTATGGTTTTGCTTTGCTTTTTGCCTGTCACTTTTTGAACTGGTTTTTATTGTTGTTGCTTGGTGTGGCGTATTACTTTTCAGCTGCACTGTAATTGAAATGCTCGTTGTTATTGTTGTTGTTTCAAAATTGTTTTTTGCAGCGCCCACTTTTTAATATTTTTGGTTTTCAATGGATTTGGGATTATTTGGGTTATTTCTGCATAGATTTTGTTGGTATCACACTGAAAACACACACACACACACATGTACACGGATTAGATTATTAAGGTGTGTACATATTTTTATTAATAACTGTGCTTAATACTCGCTTGCTGGGTGGTGCCATCAATAATTCGATTGAGATGTGGGCGCTGATCTCGCATTAGCACATGGAGAGATTTAATGCAGCGACACTTAAGATTGGGATTGGGTTTGGAGCGGAACCGAGGCTTGCATACTTGGCTATAAACAAATAAACCAGTTGGTAGTACTAGTTGTGGTCAAAAAACACACACAAAAGACACAGACTGATTTATGCTGCGCTCTGCAAGAAGCCGAAACCGGTTGCCATCTCCGTGTGTCTCTCTCTCCCTCTCTCTCTCTCTCTTACCCTGTCTGCTGCTGTCTCTGTTGCTCTTTGATACAATTTGCCAGCAATGCGAGCAATTTGCGGGTGTGGGAATCCGGGAAACCGGGAAACTGGGAAAGCCTTAACTAACAGCACTTGGTTTTTTAGACTCTCCGAAGTTTTTTGGACCCATATGGCGTTTTAGTTGGCCAAGTCAACGGCTTTCACACGCCTAAAAGAGGGAAAAGGGCTGACTGAGGGGCCGGTGGGTACCCAAGGGGACTGGGGGCAGGGGTCAGCCGCAGAAAAGTTCAAAGTAAGTGGCAGTCGGCAGTGCGCAACGCTTCAGCGGAAATAATCGTAAAGTAAGGTAAGTCAGAGACCCAAAGAACAAACTCAGAAACAGAAACAGAGACAGAGACAGAGTCGGAGTCGGAGTCGGAGACAGGGCCAAGTTAACTAAAGTCCATGGAACCAGTCCAAAAGGCAAAAGTTTAGCGCAAAACAGAAACGGGAATAAACATGCACATGAAAATGGAAATGGAAATGGAGATGGCAATGGAAATGGAAATGCTGATGGAAATGGATGGATGGCTAAAACAACCAGCAACAACCGGCAACTTGGCAGTTGAACTTGGCTAAAATAAATAAAGCCATACAACAAGAAGCAACAACCACTTCCACATTGTGCACAATTCCTGTGTCACAAAAACTTTGCCATATTCTGTGGCTCCCCCTTCTTCTACCAAGGCGCCAGAAAAAAGTTGGCCAAAATGAAAATGAAATAGTTTTGCGGGAAAACCAAACGAAACGCATCCATAATTCAATTTGTAGCTAATTGCGAGCACTTTTAATGAAGCCCCACACACGTAGGATGGAGGACTAAATGCCACTGCGAGGGGAGCTCAAACAGTAGCTGAAACGCTGCCAATTTATAAGCCCGATTTGCCGTTTTGACACGCAATTAAAAGCGCTCAGCACCAACTAAATACAATTTATATTTCTGCTAGACTTGTGCTGCTTTGAGCCAAGTTAAGCTGCTTGTTTTGGCCCTTAAACTTCACGGCACTGAAATTTCAATTTGCGACTGCAGCTGCAGTCGTCGTAATGTTTGCGGTTCACGTGTAAGATTTGTGGCATAACTTAACAGATTGGCGGTGCCACCAAAAGACAAGAACAAGAAGAGGAGCAAGAGGTAGCAGCACCGCATTCAAGTGCAACGTGCGGGAATTTATAGGAATTACTTGAGGAGAACTCCGTCTTCAGATACGTGAGGTACGGCAAAAAGTATCTGCACTTTAGTTAATCAACTGGCGAGTAGGTTACAGAGACCAAGAAAGGTTTCTAACTGTAATGGAAGCCAGAGGTTCTTCAGACACAAAGTAGAGTTTTTGAAAAACCCGATTTTGAAACACTTTAAAATAAGTTAAGAAATTTCTTCTTATATAAGAAGATTTGCAGAGTTCCCTCTTCAGAAAGAAGCACCTCTTCAGGGAATTCCACAAAGAGTTTTCGACCATTCTTTTTGCTGTTCTACAACTTCATTTGTTCCGTAAATTATTCTTATTGGTTTCTCGTCCGTTTGTTTGACCATTCGTTTAACGTTATTTGCATAAATAAATATTTATTTAGTATTATTATTTTTTTATTTCGCAGCGCTTGCAATTAATTTTTGACCCGTTTTACGGGTTCGCAGGTTTTTATTTTTTTTTTATTGAATACTGCTTTCCATTTAACCCAATTTCTAGGTCTTGAGTTTAGTTTCTTTTGTTGTTGAACTTTAGTCGTGACTCATTAAGTATCTGATAGATACCATAAAGTAGCTAGCACTGAAAGCACTTTTCACAGTACCCAACGATCAGTAATTTTATATGTTTATATTTATATTTATATTTACTGTATGTGCGGAGCCGTTATTGTTGTTGCACACCTTAATTAAATATTTTTTCATTTTTATTTTTCTTTTCTTTTTTAACAATTTATTTTGCTTTGTTCGCTGCAATTAAAATGTTGAGATACAAATCGAGTTGAATATCTTTTGCGCTTATTACACGAACTAATTGGAAACGGTTTCCGCTTTACAATTTCAGTTGTTTTCAGTTGTTGCAATCGCTATAGTTATAACTAAAGCTATAGCTATTACTATAGTTATAATTGTTTTTGTTGTTTATTTTGATATTGTTTGATTTATTAGAAATTGTTGAACAGCAAGTCCAGACTGCCAAAACTTTAAATCTGTCTGTGTGCTTATGTGTGTGTGAGTGTGTTTTGATTTTGCCTCGAGTTTGAACTAACAATGCTTGTTATAGTTGATATTGTTGCTGTGTTGCCTTCAGTAATAGTTATTAGCTGTGTCTTTTAGTTGATTTCTGTTTGAAACTTGCGCACGACGAGCAGCTTACTGCGTTTCTGACATTAGACTGAATACTGAATGGCCCGAGCCAAAAAACTCTGGCGGTCTGAACTTAACTCCGGCCACGACGTCGTGTTCAAGCACTTCGGCTCTCTTCGCTTTCGTTCGCTCATTCGCTCACTCACGCTGTTTATGTCTGTTAAGCGTTAACAGCTCTGTTGTGCTCTTGCTGTTATCGGCTCGCTGGCGTTTGGCGGCACAAGCAACGACTGGTTGCTAGCGAACAGCCGTCGCGTGTTGACGCTCTTGTGCCATTCGCTCTTTGGCTTCGTGCACTCAGCGAAGCGTAGCGGTAAATGCTTCGTGCACAACAGCAACGCCACATCGGCTTCTCGTCGTTTCGCCGTATTGTAATATCGGCATACAGGCAGCATCGGCACACCGGGATCCCGACATCGGCTTGTTCAGCCTTTTCATCACATTTGTTTTGGTTTCGCAGTTCGCATGCCACAGCCAGTGAGAGACAGAGAGAGCGAGTGCGTAAGAGCGCGACCATTGTGGATGGTAAGAGAGCGCACGTTAACTGCGCTCTTGTGGATTGCATCTAACTAAGAGTACAGCTGCTAGACCACTTTGCGGTACATTTCCACTCACAGTGCACACAGCACGCGCTGCGGTACATTTCAAACGACAGCAGAAACTGGAACAATTGGAGAACTTCAGGTTGAAAGCGAATTGTGCTGCTTCAGTGTCTGCTTGGAGTGTCCTGTCCTGTGTGAATCCCATTGCAAAATGGGCACACTGACAATAAATCACGCGCTCCTCAAACTGGTCCAAGTACCAGCAGAGACTGACTTGTGGCAAGAAGCTAAAAACAGTTGCTACACGAAATGTTAACAAATCATTTGCCATTTTTAGCTATTCACTTGACTTGGCACAGTTTGGATTATGTAACTAAAGCTAACCTCTTAACACACCGCAAACCCCTCATGCCCCTCTGAAGAGGCAGACAGGAATGCCGGCAAATGTGTCAAACTCGATTCGAAACTGAAACTCTCCACGCAGAGGCTGCAAGTGTCGCTAGACAGGCTCTGACAAGAGTGCAAGTAACAGTTACAGTACCAGTAACAACACTAACAACACTAAACAACACTTGAAACTTCAGTCACTTGGCTTACATGTGAGTTCGAGTGCTCAGAGACTCGATGCGAAGTCTGTGAATTCCACACAAAAAACTAAAAGTTGAGCTTAGTTAAGGATACCCTTTAAGCTGGAGTCGAAAGGAGTTTTTGTAACTAGAAGTTAGTGACATGGAGTTAACTAATTTTCTCTGCTATAAGCCTACTTTACTACTACTGCTTGGACTTTTTTTAGAGCGTATCTTTTAGTCGCTCATTTTTGAGGTTTTTTTTTAGGTTTTTCGCAACTTGCTGTACTGGACTGCAGCACTGTGGCTTGTGGGCTGAGTTGCAGCTCAGTTACGTTCATTAGTTGGCCAAAAGGAAGTGGCGCACTTAACACTCGACTGCTGACAAAGTCCTGCAAGGGGGGAGAGAGGGAGTGGGAGATGGGCAATCAACTGAGAATGTTTTTTCGCAGTTAGGCAATTTTCAATTTCCGGAACTATTTGAAGTTCGTAACGTTTGTGTGGTTATGTGCAGATAATTTGTCATAAAAATTGATCAAACAAGCGAATAAATGATGAGCAAATGCAATTTGCATGTCATGAGTGATGACATGCCCCATCCAGCCCTACATCCTGCCCACCCCCACATTTATCCTTGGACTGACAACAAACGTGCGTGAGAGGGCTAAAAGGGGGTAGAGTAGGGGTGGTGGGGGGTACAGGGGGCTGCTTAGAGGTAGCACAATGACAGCCAGTCACGATTTGCCATTTACAATATTTATTTATTCATAACTTTGAACAGTTTTCTTACATTTTGTTTGGCGCATAATAAGCAAACCGTTTAGTAGCAAAAGGGGGAAAGGGGGAGCGTAGGGGGTAGGAAAGGGGGAGGGGGTACTGCTTTTGTTACCAACTGACGAGTTACCCCAAATATTTGGCATTTCTTTGGCTCAAACAGAAAAAACTGAGCAGGAAAATTGCTTTTCTTCTGCTGCCTTTGTTTTGGCCTTGTTGTTGCTGTTGTTTGTTTCATGTTGTTTCATGTCAGCCCGCAATTACTATGGAAATTTTGGCAAAAATAAAAAACTATGACTATATTACGGAGGTGGGGGTGGGGATGGGAGTGAGAGAGAGGGGAAAGGGCCCGGAACTCGATTGCATTGTAGGTCGCCACGTGTCGTTTGCCCCGTTGACGTGATTTGCAGTCATAACTTGGCTAACTTTATTGGCTCACATTTGCATGGCCTAATCAAAGTCATAGCGATAGACAGAGACAGCCATCGCGAAAGGGCTAACAGGGGAGAGGGAGAAAGACGCATTGTTTATAAGTCAAAAACAAACCCGAAACAATTATGGAAAACTAAACATGTAAAAGGGGCGGGGTAAAGAGAGGGGGGCATGGTCAGGTGCCGGGTAAGCAGGCACGCTTCAAGCATTACCATCCACAATAGCATCCACTTCAGGTAGCAACTGCTTTTGGCCCAATGACACAAGACATGTGTTAACGTTTTGGCAGCAGCTGCTCAGTTTAAGCCAACTTCGTGCTGGCCCTGTTCTCTGTCCTTCCCCTTGGCCAACTGTTCAACTGCTCATAATGAAATATGCAAGTGAACGGCACAGAGTCAGGTGTGTTTTTCACATTTTTACCTTTTCGTTTTAAGGGTTGTTTTTGTTTGTTACCTTCTTGTATTTTGGACAAGGTGAATGCACTGGGTAAAAAACCAGTCTAAAGCAATTCAAGCAATTGCAATTGCACTCGTAAATGCCACTAAACAATGACAATGCCACACGCCTCTCTAAGCCATGTCCGAGTTGCCACTCGCACTCGGCACTCCGCAGTCTAGACCCACTACCGTTCAGGCCCAAAAGCCAAGAGCCAACTCAAATTCCGACCAGTCAGGCCAGTCATTGCAGCACTTACTCGCCATGAGCTTGCCACTTGCCACTTGCCACTCTCCAGTTGCCAGTTGCCAGTTGCTAGATGTGAGTTACCAACTTTATCTGCTGTCCCAAAGTTACTGGGTACAGTGGTTCAAGTTAAGACACAGCATAGCAAGACTTCTCTTAGTCTCTTAGTTTATATAAAAGCATTCAGTTTACCTAATTTTACTATGTTTATTTTTAGCACACTTTCATAGACTGTGTACCACTGTGCCTGGCTGCACATATCGCAGACAATGACCATATAAACAATCATAGAAATGCATAATGCATGGAAGATTAAGAAATTATTAGCTAACAACAATTGTCGAAACAAGCGAGACACGTGGGGAGAGCGAGAGAGAGAGAGTAAGAGGGAGAGTGGGAGGCAGAGAGATGAAGAGTTATGAGTTCTGCTTGGCGAATTCTTATTTCAAATTTCCACCGCTTCCTCCACCTCTCCCACCTTTCGCCTCTGTCTGTTGTCGAACGACGTTCAATGCACTTTGACCGTTTGTCTGGATCGGATGAGGAAGAAGTTAAAGCAGAAGAAGATAATGCAGAAGAAGAAGAAGATTCTGGGAATTGCGAGTCTAAAATATGGTCAAATCGAATGAATAATGCAGCAGTTGCATCAACGATAATGCAATAAACAATAAGAGAGGGTTTGCCAGAGGCAGCGGGACAGAGGGGCAGCGGGACAGTGGGGGTTGGCCAGCTGGTCAGGGTGGGGGCGTGGCAGATTGACTGGCGATGCGACGGCTATGCTTGAATGCGTGCGCAGCGGCGAATGCTTCCGTTTCCGTTCTTAATAGCTTTATTGTGATTTACTCAACGATGGCAACGACAACAACTGGGAGCAAAAGCAATCAACGGAATTACAACAGCGTTAAAAGTGCATTGATAAAAAGGGCAACAACAACAACAACAGCAATAATAACAATAACAACGCATAACAACATTAAAATTACGTTTAACACAATTGAGGCAAACGAAAAATGCAATAAGAATTTTAAACGCGGCTTAAAACTTTAATTGATCGACAAAAAATTCAAAATACACAACATTACTTTAAGTTAAAATTCGTTACAGTAAATTAAGTCTGGCTTAACAGCGCGCTGTTAAGTTAACAGCTTGCTTCGCTTTCAATTAGATTCTTAGTGAACGTGGAGCTATGCTGGAATTATTATACATAGGGGACTTTTATTAAGTCTGGCTTAACAGCGCTCTGTTAAGTTAACAGCTTGCTTCGCTTGTGAAAACTTAACAGTTTCAAGCGGAATGTGAGTTAACATGGAGCTAAGCTGGAGTCATTGTAGGAGACTTTAAGCTGTGTTTAAAATGGTAATAAGTATTTTCGTTCCATTTTTCATTTTTAAAAAATTTTTAGAGTAAGTTTATCTATTTTTGGATAGCTATTTCTTCTAAGCTTCCAATCTTTATCAGACAATCAAGTAGTTTGCTTGGTTTTCAAAGCAACTTTTAAATTTCCTTTATGAAAATACAAATTTACTTTCCAGCTCAACGCCGTCTCAATTACAAACTCATTTTGTATTTAAACAAATCGTAAACATTCGTTTTTCCTTTACTCTTCAAGCAGTTGAATTTAATTACGCAGTTGGCGACGTTTATAAAAATTCAACTAAAATCGAATTTAAAAGGAAAATTGTGGTGAAAATTTATAAATGTTAAAAAAATTACTTACGTTAATGAGTCAGAAAAGTGTCGCGAGCAAAGAAACGACAACGGTTGACGACAACAACCTTTTGGTATTGTGCGGCTTTTAATGAACTTTTGCCTGCTGTCGCAGCGCAGCACCCCACTGTACCCTCACCACTGTACCTCTCCTCTACATACCCCTCTCTCAGCCCACTGCTTTCCCTGATGTCAGTTGCTGTCTCTTTGCGCATTTTGTGCGCGCTTTGGCTTTATACTTTTGACACGCACACACAGACAAAAGGCTACACATACAGCGATACTTATACACACACACACATTTGTATGGACAGGTATGTGTAATTATTTGTCACACCTGAGTTGGCGGGCGGCTCAGACAACAAGCGGTTGGAAAAAAAGGCGTCTCACTTGGCTGAACCACCGAAGCACCAGAGGCAGCGGCGCAACGAACCAACCACTTTTCTAAACATTCAGTCCCATATCTATATAGTTTGCTAAGCGAACAGTATGCCACATAATGCGAGAGTACATTATATACACAATTACTATATAATTTTACAGAGAACTCTAGAAGGGGAAGAAGAGGGGAGAGCGGTGAGCAGAGAGAGACAAACAGCGAAGAGCGAGAACTGACAACTGTCAGTCAGAGCAGACATTCGCTTCATATTTACCTTTTTCTTCCTGTTCGTTCTCTTTTTTTCGAATGACGTAAGCGCGGAAGGTGGCAGGACTTTGACCATCGATATGGACTATCTTTTAACGGTTAACGGCTTTGGGGTTGTGCGTAGAAGCGTGGAACGAGCCAAAATGGACGCTGTCTTTTAACGTACTGCGTTTGATTGACACACTCATTCACCTTAGGGATTTCCTCCTACCACAAACTGTCTCTTACTGTCCCTACCTCTTCCTATTTACTTTTAAAATAAGCTCCTAGTTAAATTGGGTCCTAGTCCTATCATTAAGTAGGCGCGTCAAACTGGGTTGTTAACCTATTTCTAGGAGCAGATCGGAACTTAGTAGACATAAAGTTGTTTGCCTGGAGGCGATTTACTTTGGTTTAACTCGCTGTAAAGCACTGTATTCTTTTCAGAACTAAAGTTAATATAATCTATTACTACTACTACTTCTCCTACTACTACTACAACTACTTCTCCTACTACCGCTACTACTACTTCTCCTACTACTACTACTACTACTACTACTACTACTACTACTACTACTAATACTACTTCTCCTACTACTACTTCTCCTACTACTACTACTACTACTACTACTACTACTACTACTACTACTACTACTACTACTACTACTACTACTACTACTACTACTACCACTACTACTACTACTACTACTACTACTACTACTACTACTTCTCCTACTACTTCTACTACTACTACTACTACTGCTACTACTGCTACTACTGCTACTACTACTACTACTACTACTACTACTACTACTACTACTACTACTACATATACTACTACTAGTATTAATACTTCTACTACTACTACGAACTTCAGTCTTGTAACAGAGGTCGTTTCTTTAAACGAAGTTTTATTTAAAACGATCCTTTAATGATCTTTAAAATCACTCCTACTACAGCTGCTGTTTCCTTAAAAACCCTTTTTAGATACATTTCAGAAGTCTCCTACTCCATTTCAAGCACTTCTTACTCCTCTCACATCCCCCTAAGTTCCATTTCATCTCACAATCCACACAGTGTGACTTTAAGCCAATCACTTGATATGGCTGACAGTGTTAGCCAGTTAATACGCTGTTTTGCCAGCACACGGAATTAAGTCTGAACCATGCGGCTGTCCCCCCATGTCCCTCCCTGCCTTACCCCTCACACACACTACTCGATGCAGCTGATTTGGAGTATAAATCATTCCATGTGTGTTTGGTTGAAACAACGCACTTTTGGGCACCACTCGCTGATTCATGGTGCCGTTCTGTGGCCAGAAACTGGATCAGCGCCAGGGGGCAACTGTGAGCGTTGGAGTTGGGAGTTGGATTGCAGCACAGTTGAGTGGTCAGTGCATGAAACGTGCAACAATTTGTGGCAAGAGCGCCACAGGGGCACAACTGCTACAATGTGTTGGCCTCTGACCAGCTGCAGTTGAGGAGGCTTTGGCTTTGGCTGTGATTCTGGTTTTGGTTTGGACCCAGCTCGAAGCTGCGTCTAATCCCGCCATCAAGTTAAGCAGTTGCTTCTTAGCCTTTCGGGGCAAGAGCCGTTGAGCCATTGACAGGCCTCTAAGCCCACACACTTAATGGCTAAAAGCTAAATGTGCTCCGAGTATTCACTTAATGGTTAATTGTCAGCAATTGAAATAATGCCGCTTGTCAAGTGCATCATTTATTCACTTATTCACTTATTCATTCAGTCAGTCACTCTCGCTGTCTGTCTTGGAGCTGGTCATTTGGTCATTTCAATTGCGGTTTTCCAACCCAATCTGATAACCACTTCTCCATCTCCTCCTCTGTTCGCCTGCCACTTGTTTATGTAATTTATGATTTCCTCAACATTTGCATACGAGATTAAAATATCAAAACTGCAAACCGCTGCGCTTAATTACATCGCCATTCAATGCAAATTAATTTGTATTTGTTTTGGCTTTTACTTAAAAATGATTAAATTAATTGAACACTCGATTTAGCCTCCCAGTTATGATTACAGCCAACAAACATATGCGGTTTGTTTAGCTAAACTTTTAACACGTCAAAGTTATGATATCACTCGGAAATCTTTATAATACCCAGACTAAGACAACCGTTTATTAATTAATTACCTATGGGAAACTTAAATCATATGATTGAAAGTTTAGTTAGTGAGCAGAAAAATTTATATATTTTTTAAAAATTTATTTCAAAACTTTATTGAAGAAAAAAGGTCTAAAACTAAAAGTTATCTCTAGATGCCCTAATTTTAAACCCAATTAAATGTTCTATTCCTACTTATGACTTACCTTGCCAGTAGTTGAAGTATTTCTGCGCCTTCTTCTGCTCTGTCAAAGTCTGCAACAGATAAAAAAGGAGAGAAATTGTGAGTAAAAATTGTATGAGATAAATATTAAGCTTTAGTCTTAGAGCTAAATCCTTGATTGAATGGAGCACAACTTGGCACTTGATTGCAATGCCTTCAAATTGATGCATTTCCAACGGCAGCAGCTGCAGCGAGTCTCAATTCTCCATTTTAGAGACTCGACCTCTTTTTGGGCACTGTGTAGTACCCAGAGATGGCCCCAGGTCTGAGCTGAGCTGAATTTCCTTCACTTAGTTTTATTTCAATGCAATTGCAGAATGCGCTGCTTGCAATTCAATTGAATTCAATTCAATTTATCTTTGATTTTCACTGCATTCGAATATACGATTCCACTGCTGCCCCAGAACCCATTTGATTAATTTTGTATGTATTTAGGAGTTGCACTGGGAACAATACTTTCAACTGGTTTATTTAGCCGAGTTTCTTTTGCTGCTTTCTTAAACCTCGATTTAGTTTTTGTCGGTTTTAGTGCTTCTTGCTGGACAGTTGCCTGGACCTGGTAAATTACTTTGGCAATTAGCGGCAATGGCACCACATTTGACCCACCGGCACCAAATCAATTTGCGTTTCGTGCCAGAGGCACTGGAGTGAACCACAAAGCTCATTTCAAGAGCTTGTTGCTGGACACACTGAGCGAAATCCCAAAACTAAAACCTCAACCTCAACCTCCAGCTCAAACTCAGGTTCAGCTAACAATGCCTTGACTTGTTTTGGGGCGCCTCCCTTTGCTGCATTGTTGTAAATTCTGTTTTGGCACTCCTAAATTCCTTTGCTGCCAACTGCATTTATGCAAAGGCCCAAACGCCTCGCTTTCCCGGCCCAAACAACAGGCAACAGTAACTAATTTTATTACAACGCCACAGCAAGGGCCCCCAACTGAACCAGACTCCCCGGATTGACTACCTTAGCACCAGTAGCCCTCTCTGAACCCGTGTTCCTCACCCTAAAAAACAATGTCATTTTTACACTTGGTCATTTTGCTTTTTGTCACATTTGCTGGGTGCTTTGCATACCCTGTGGTCATAAAATACCTAGGAAAACTTTAACACCTCTAAACTAGTGACAAGAGTGTCACTTGGACAGCTTTCAAATTTATTTAGTCTAAGCTTTTTGCAGGGTATCTACTAGTCGTTGCCTCGCTTCCACTTCTTTTCGCTGCTCTGTGGAAATTTACCATATGTTGTTAAATCTTTAATGAAATCCGCCATAGTGCCATACACAGAGTTGCATTTTAAAGCATGACCACCACTGGGAGTGCCTCTTCGCCCCCTCCCACTGGCATCCCCCCCAATCCACGCCCTAAGCCCCGCAGCAATTGTTTGTGTTGTTGGCATTGTTGGCAGTGTTGCTTTTGTTGAAGTGCAGGCTCAATTTTCTAAGCCAATTTTGTCGCACATCGTTGGCAATGTACAAAATGTAAACGACAACAAAAAATACCAACAAAACCAGCAACGAACAAGCAGCAAACAAAACAACTAAACTAACAACTAAGCAACATATGAAAATTGGTGCTCTGTAGTCCCCGGATTGTGCTGAATCTCGTAGCAGATCCAAAGTTATCGTTGCCAATTGATTCTTATGGCAGCGGAGTAGCAAAACAACATACACATAATATCAAAAACTGTTTAAAAACGGTTTCGATAAACAGGAAATGAAATCAGTGTGTGTTAAAGTGGAATAGTAAAAGTTTAAGTGGAATTGTTAGATGGAAATGAAGTAAGGCATTTTTTGACTTCATATATATATTAAAATTTAAGTGTTTAATTTAATCAAAATTAAATTGTTTTTGACTAGAAAAATTCTAAAAAATTATAAGTCTTGGAATAAAAATTACAAAAGATTTTTTAAGTCATAGAAATTGACTGTTTTTAAAACTGATTGCACTCATTTTTCATTGGCTCATTTTCTTAATAGACTTAATAGACATATCTCTAGTTTACATGTACATAAATTTAGCTCCATTTTATTAAATTATATTACACGATAAAAGATTTTTTATGATGCTCCAAATGGTTTGAAAAATTAGTCAAGTTTTTAAGCTCTCTTAGAATTCCATTTATTTTAAGTTTATTTTAATAGAAAATAAATTTTTTAATTTAAGCATAAAACACCGCATTTCAAAGCCCCAAAATACAGGGTTGGCCATTTAAAGTGCAAGCATCTGGGAACCCCACATTCAAAAAGTAGTTAGAACAAACCTTTTTGGACCTAAATAAATGAATTTCAAAAAAAAACAATTCAAAATTCCACTTTTTACTTTGCTACTGCAAAAACCAATCCTTCCACTTTAAGTGGCCCACCCTGTAGTTAGCACTTTTTAAAGACCAACACACTTTTAAGACACTCATTTACTAAAGTATTAACGACTTCATCAACTGCTGTGTATTCAAAGAATGTTACCAACTTGTTCTGTATTCAAAGTACACTTTCATTATTGCAAATCTCTCACACTTTTTCTTTGCTTTCTTTTCGAATTTGTAAGAGAGCAAACTCAGTAGCTGCTAAGCAATTGAATCCTTTTGGCCATTTGAAGCTCGTTTCTCAAGTGATTTTTGCTCCACTTGAGGCGCAAAGCTTCGCTTCAATCATACGTGGCACCCAGCTGAAGATGGGCTTTGGAGTAGAGGCCAGAGAAGGGGGAGTGGAGGCAGTTATAGTTGTGTAGCAGGAAAAGTGGAAAATTCCCATAATTTGCAGCAATATTTCGTGTGCATAGTCACAATAAACTTGGAACTGGAGTGCTGGACAGCATTGGAGCTTTGAGCCAACATCATCGACAGGCTGTCAATTAAAATGGAAATGTTTAAGTTTTGGTAAGCAATAAAAAGGCTTCCTTTTGGAATCTAGGCAGCCAGGCAGTCAGGCATGGAGCCAAAACCACTTCAACTGATGCTCTAGCCTTAGGGTGATTCCTGCCACTGCTCCTGCTTCTGTCCCAACTGCTGCTCCTGCTGCATTTTCATGTCGATTTTTATCACATTTGAACTTTGACCCAATTTGTTTGGCTACCCAATTCCGGGAGCTCTATATCTATCCCTTTTCCTCCCCAACTCGCTCTCTTTTGCTCTGTTGGCTGCCTGTCTGTCAGCGGCTTTCTGATGCCAGGATTGCCTAGGCAACATTGCACAGTGTGTCAAGCATGCATTAAAACTTGTTGTAACCCATTAAATTTTAATATTAATTAGCTTGCATATTAAAATCACAAAAGAGCTGTCTAATATGAAGCTACAAAGTACGAAGGGCATTTAATTAATTAAGTTCGATAGTTTTTAAAGAAGTTTTATTAGACGAACTGAGTAAATAACTATTAATTAAAATAATATTTATTTTTTTTAAGCACTCTCAAGTTTAATATTTTACACCAGCTCAGTTTTAAAATTTAGTTACTAGTTTGAACTGAAGTTTCTAATCAAAACTTTTGTAGCCTAATTTATTCTAGCTTTATGTGGCTTAGTTACAGTTGAGCTTGGATATGGAAATTTTAAGGAATAACATAAACTTTAAATAGCTGTATGTTTAGCATACGTTTGGTTACTTTACTGAAGCACTCGTGCCACTGTGCCTTGCCGCTTCAGTAGTTTGCTAGGCACTCCAAGTCGAACTCCACGCTGATTGCACGTGGCACACAGACGAACAGACGGACAGAGGGAAGGACAGACAGACAAACAGACAGACATGTGTGTGTGTGCTACAAATTGAAGTCTTCAGCCAGAAGTCACGAAATCTAGAGTAGTAGTCTAGTATTGTCTCTGAAAACGCGAAACGTGGCCTTTGCATGTGTATTATTTGTACACACACAACACACACACACACACACTTGCACACTTGTATAAGTTATATATCGTATTTTGTATTCTGTATTTTGTATCTTCGCATTTCGTTTTCCCTTTGCCTGTTGAAAGGAAATTGCAGCAGCTTCTGTTCTGCTCTGTTCTGTTCTAGTGCTCAGTTTGTGCCTATCCTTATACAATATCAGCCAGAACTTTTCTTTTCTTTACTCCGCTTTTCTTCGTACTGCTGCCAGTCGTCTGGCTAATAGCTGCCAGCTTGTTTAAGCCTTCTGAGCCCCCTCCACGCCCCTTTACGCCCTTTCCATGCGCCTTACATAAAATTCTCATCACATTGTGAGAGCGACAGAGACTTTTGCCTGGTTAGTTGCCTCTGTACACTCGATTTATATGCATATATGTGCAGCTCTATAGCATGTCTGCTTCTGCATGTGTGCACACACACACACAAACACACTCACACACACACACCTACAGCACTCTATAACTAAAGAAGTCTACGTGCCGTTTTTGTGCGCTGCAATTTCGACAAACGTTGCCTGGCAGCGAAGCTGAGTCTTTTAGGCCCGGCTAAAGCACTTTAAGCCACACACACACAGACACACGCACACACTCACACACACTCGCACACACTCAAAATGGAAGCTTTCCATTTGCAGTGTTTTAAATACGAAAAATGCCGCAACCTGTGCTGCCGTTTGTGCCACCTCTCTGGCAGTCATTTTTCAGTTTCGATACCCTGTAAAAAGGTAACTTAGGGGGAAGATGACTTAAAGATGCTAAGCTTTATTGCAAGAAAGTAATTTGATCTTTAAAAGTCTATCAAAACCTTTTTACCTATGATTAAAATAATTTTTAGTCATATTACAGGGCATACTCTAGTCATGCACTCCCTGTTCAAGCTTTAGTTTTACTATTTTTCGTTTACTTTTATGAAAATGTCTGCCCGCTGGACGCATCTCAAGGATTTTCACTGTGTAATGAACTGCAGTAAGTTCACTCCTTTAAAAGCTGTGAGCAAGGGAGAGCGGGAGAGTGAGGAAGAGTGGGGAGGAGCAGTCTGAGCATTCTTAAAAAACTAATTTTATATACAGGTGTGCTTTCCACCTACCCTACCCACTTCCCTCTCTCCACTGGCCATTTGCCACTCAGTGCACTCGATTTGTATTGAATAAATGCAAAAGGCGTGTTAATTGACAGACCATGAAGACCAGAAAAGAAGCAAAATGTATTATTGCACTTTTCTCCAGCTAGTAACAACGAGAGCACAACAACAGCAACAACAACAACAACAACTGTGTCCAGCTGTAAATGGACGTACTAGAAATAAACTAAACAAAGGAATAAAACTCAACTCGGCACTCACATTGCGTTCCGCTGCCCTGTTTTTATACCCTCAGTGAAGTGGTCTATATGCACTGACACGAAGTGCTTGGCAGCTGGTAATAATAGACGGGGTTTAGTCTACAAATTAGCAGCAGTTCAACTCGTATTAAGTAAAATAGAATAGAAATTATTTTTATAATACCAAAAGATATATTTTAATATAAGTTTTTAATGAGGGAAGTTTAATTATGGCCAAGAAAAAGTCTAAAAATTAGTAAAATTTTTAGAAGTAAAATATTTTAGCTTAAACCTTGAATCAAGTAAAGTAAAGTATGTACAGTGAAAGCTCTACTCGCGGACAGCTCCTTCAGACGGACAGCTCTCTAAGCCGAAGATTTTCATACAAAATCCATTCTCTTAGGGACATCTTCTTTGGGCGGACAAAATACAGGAACCCTGGCTGTCCTGTCAAGGAAGCTTTCACTGTATATAACTCCCCAAAGAAATTTACTGCTACAGACAGTAAAAACTCTATTGAGAAATTTCCTTATATTTTTTTTACAATTTTCATAAGTTGGTCCTGGAAATGCAATCATGTAAATAATAATATTGAACTTATACAGCACTTAAATGTATTATTAAAACTCTTATACATAAGGACCCATTAACATTTTCTAATAATAATTTTCTAATAATTCCATCAATAATCACTATAGTTCATAACTATACATTTACTCAGAAAAGCAGCTTTTGTTTTTATTTTAGAAATAGTGTAAAGGCAGTTCGTTAAAGTTTTGTTAATTTTGCGTTCGCATTTTAATTTTATTAAACTCGACAAGTTCTTAAAGTTTCTAACTGTTGAAAAACGGGAGAAAACTTTTTGCAAGTACCGTAAGCGCGTTATGATGAGCTTCAAAAAGAGTAGAAGAATGAAAGGGGAATAGGTAACGGGGGAAAGGGGGAAAAGGCATTAAACGAGGTGAGGCAGAGGATTGAAGCAATTATGTTAATTTGTAGTTGGTCTCTGCTTTGTTTTTATAACTTTTATTATTATTATTATAATATTTTCGTGTAGCATTATTAATAGTCGAGAGTTGTGGCACCTATAAATCTGACAGCCAGCGGCGCATGGTTTATGACGCTTCGCTGCGCTCCTCGCTCTCCTCACTCTCCTCTCTCCACTTCTCTCTTACTCTGCATTTTTCTCGCTTTTTCTCTAGCTCTAGCGTTGGCAGCAAGTGGAAGTTGCGTGTGGCACTCAATCGCCCATATTTATCTATAATAAAGGCAATTTGAAGCCGCCTCTACCCGCCAGAGGTAGCCCCTCAATCCCAGTCGGTGCCTGGTAGTAAAAATCGATTAAACAAATCGAGTAAAGTGTTGCCAAACACAGCAAACAGTAGGAGTAGGGTAGGGTACTGTAGGCGACTGTAGGGAAGACGGCAGTTACCTTCACTCATATACTATGTACCAGAGACCTGCAACGAGTATACAAATTTCGAGTATACTCGAACGCTTACCCGTGATCGTTTTGTTCGAACAAATTTGATACCCGATCGTTTGTGTGCGTTCCGCGGGCATGCTTATACTCGTTTTACTCGAGTATATACTCGAGTATTTTGCCGTTATACAGCATGTTGTAAGCAAGTCAAACAGAAACTTATAATATTTTGCATGAAATATTCTCAGCGGTGGTACAAGACTAAATGATTTGACGGCTTTAAAGAATGTAACTTAAATACATTGACATTTAAGGTTTAATTTTGTTCCTTTATTTCGAATAAAATATTTCTCTTTTCTTATATTCAATTAAAAGTATTTCTTTAAAAAAAAACTATAAGCGAAATGCGTGGTATGCCAAACATATTATTACTTGCTCGCACTAATACACACAAACAAAGACAACTCTCGGGCTTGTTGCGCGTGCCATCAGTGTTGCTCTCCAAATTGTTTTCCGCCAGATCTAGCTTTTACTTATGTGTACATGGGAAAATCAATGCGCATACATTACAATTATTTCATTTTTCATGTAACACATTATGGTTTTTAAATTTATTAATAATAAAAGAAGAAGAAAAATATATGTTTAAACATTTTTCTTATTAATTGTCATTGGAATTTAGCCATTTCGCCTTTTTTTCCGCTAGAACTAGCATATTTTCATCTTAATATATGACAACACTGCGAACGTCACGCAACGCAAGCGAACCAACGAACTTGCTTGTTACTCGAACGTTTGTACTGAAAAATCGATCAGGGCAGGTTGCGTTCGTATACTCGTTCGAATACTCGTTTGACAACTCGAACGATCAGCAAACGATCTATGGGGCTGATCGTTCTGATCGCAACCAAATTGTTTGATATCAAACGATCAGGTTCGAATCATTCAGAAAACGGGCAACTGATCGTTGTGATTCGAACATTTTTCGGACAGCCCGTTGAATTACTCGTTACCCGATCGTTTGATGAAAAGTTCGAACGTACTCGAGTATACTCGTTGCAGGTCTCTGCTATGTACATGCTATAGTAGCCAGTTATCCTGGGGCCTGTCTATAATTATATGATACGACTACGAGTATGGAAACGACTACGAATGAAAGTATTCGTACAAGTACTCGTACTCGTACTCGTACTCGCACTTGTAGTCGTTATCGTACTTACGCTCCGCGTGTTTGTGTGGGCCCCGCGATGCGCGTTGCCAAGCGACGCGTCGCGTCAATAAGCCACGTATACGCCGCGTTGTACCAGCCACACAAAATGTCGCTCGTTTCGTTCCGTTCGCTTCTCCCTCAATCTTTCTTGCTTGTATCTTATTTCTTTTACATTCTTACTGCGTACATGTATTTCTCTTACTTCGTTTTTTATATTTCACTTCCTTCCACGGAAATGCAAATGTTATTTACCTAATTTGTTTCGCTTTTTTTTCGCTCAGCTTCTGAATGTTTTATGAAATTTGTCGAAAAATTTACTTTTTCTCGTTTGTGTTGTGTTGTTGTAGTTGTTTTTGTTGTTGTTGGGTTTTCACTTAGTCAAATCGTGCAGCTAGATGCGCATCCTTGCGCAATCTTTGGGCCAGTTGATGGCAAAATTTCTGCGTATAATTTTTGATTTTGTATATCTTTTGGCCCAAGGACATTGTTGCCATAGTCATCGTTACACTGCTCTCACTCACTCGCTCTCTATCTATCGCTAGCGTCGTATTACGTCACCATCTTGTTGTTGGTATTTTAAATAGCGGTATTTAACTGGTATTTTTTCGCTGTGTTAACTTGGCTTTTGGTAGTTTGTCTGTTTTATAGTTTACATAACACTAGCCACACTGCTGCCATTTGCCACTGCGTTCAATTGCCAACTGTCGTGGTAGGACAACGCGTGTTTGTTGTTTTGGCCACGTTTACGAAGGACAACGGCAGCGCGTATCCTAGCAATGTTGAGGAATTTTTTTTGCGTGTCCTAGCTAAAGACTGCTTCGTGCTAGCAACGAGCTAGCCCTCGTGGCAGTCGCAGCCAGTCGCTTGTTTTGGCCAGGCTAACAAAAAATCGTTAGCGCTCGTTGTCATGCCAACCGCACAACAAAACGCCATGAACATGACACTCCGCCCACAAGTTGCTTTAAAATAATTACTCTACTAATAGATTTAATTATATTAATGGTCACAATGAACACAATTGACTTGATTATGATGACTGAATGGCCAGAAAGGGAGATCAAAACGAGAGAGAGAGGAAGGGAGAGCCCGCACGCATATCGATCTAATTGAAGGTCCTTTGCTTTACCGACTATGCAAATTCCCTCGACTGAGGGTTGAAACTTGGGGTCGAAACTGTGCCGAAACCTGTTAATCGAGCTAATTGCATAAATTTCAATGGACAAACAGACAAAGTCAGTCCAAACAGAAACAGTTCGCTGTGACCTGTATCCCTGTGTCCCTATCTCTCCTCCTCTGTCCGTTGCAGGACCTTCAACTTCAAGTTGAGTGCAAATCAAATTCAGTTTAAGCGTTTTTCCAATCGAATTGAATTTTCATTAGGCAACTACAATCGACGTAACGCCATGGGAATTTCCATAAAACCATTGGAAGCGATTGGAGCGATTAGACCTCTTCCGTTGTTGCTCAACCCGTTTGCCATTTTCCGGCACTTAAAGGATCTCTCAGGCGAAACTTGTCGCTGACAAAACTTTGATTGACATCTGAGCCAGTTACCAGTTGCCAGGATCTGTTCGCGACAGCTCTTCCTCCTCCCCCGTCTGTCTCCAACTCCACTCCGAGCTCTAACTTTTCTCTTCTTACCTCACGGAATCCGGCATAACTTTAAATTGACAAAAGCGTATAACGGAAGTTGCTGACAGGGGAGTTTAAGTGGGAGGAGAGTGGAGGGGGTGTGTGTCTGCGCATGTCCTTGCGCTATAAATTATTTGTCGTATTTAGAATTCTAACAATAAGAGCAAATTTTCGGAATTGAATTCGACAGACCAACATCAATGCAAACTTGAACTGTCCATTGAAAAGCCAAAACATGCATTTTTAATACCCTCTAAATGAATGCTGAGTAGGAGAGTGGAGTGGGTATACTCAAACTGTTTTTGTTTAGCATTTTTGTTTAAAATTGTAGAAAACTTGCTTAATTCTTTCATAGCTTTAAGAAGCAAACAGACCAATATTTGAACTTTTTATAACTTCATTACACTTTACTAAACTACAGGGTATTTCTTAGTCTGTCTACCACTCAAACCCTAAGTATTCTGTCAGGTTTAAGCATAACATTATTGTTTGCCAGTCTCTGGCAGACAAACTTATGAAAAAGAATTTATGGCCAAGGAAAAAACGACATAATAAATCAAATGAAAAGCTTGCCAAAGTCCAGTCTTTCAATGAATTCAAGTTGTCCTTCTGTGCGGTCCCTCTACACCACAGTCCCTCTTACTGTCCCTCTGTGTGTCCTTTGTCCAACTTGCTAACTGTTCGACCGTCTGTCCGACCGTCTGTTCGACTGTCTGTCACTCATCAATTTTGAAAATTATTAAAAATTTAAATGGAATACCGAAATGCACTCAACAAGAGGAATATATGTTATTCATATACGAGTTATAAAAACTTGTTGTTGTTGCTGTGTGTCGTTCGAGTGTGTGTGTGTGTGTGTGTGTGTGAGTGTGTGCGTTGTTGTTATTTGTGTCAGGCTTGTCAAACATTTTGCATGTCCTGTGCAAGTTGCCAATGCGTATAAATATTTTATTTTAATTGTTCACCAAATGCGCTGGCAAAATCTGTTCACAAGGATATGCACATGGTCACACACACACTCACAAAGCAGTGTCCTCAAATGTCAGGATGCTGGAATATTTTACAAGCTCACATAATTTAAATCCAGCACATTTCGTAAGCCTGTCCAGGGAAGTTTCTTTTTTAGTAATATCCTGACATTTTATTGACATATCGAAGCGGAAGGAAGAGGGATAATGCAGAAGGCTGAATCTTGGGATTGGGCATTGCAAGTGAATCAGAGTTACACAAGTGTCCCACGTAATATCCATTTAATGACTCTTCTTTTATTGACTCAATGGCACAATAGGTATTAAGGTGCCCAGCACTAAGGACTCTTCATTAGGGTGGAAAAAATGAAAGAAAAAAAATCCATAATTATAATGCACCTTACATAACGCTTCATTAAGATAATGATAATGAATACGTGACCGCACAGACAGATACAGCTACAGATACATATACACGCTTCTTCTGTGGGCAAAGCGAAAGAGAGAGCGCAAGAGAGGGAGAGTCGCATGTCCTGCGAGGTAATGGCACGCATGAGAATATATGTGTATCCTTGTAACCGGCCTGCTGGCCAACTCTCTGCTCTGGGCCCACAAATGGCCAGCGGACAAGTAGAATTAACCACTTACCGCCCCAAAAGGCAGGCGCTGGCAACAAACGACGACGACGGCGTCGCCTGCGTGACAGCAACGCCCCCTTCTGCCCTTCTTCCTTCCTGCCGCCCTCCTTTCCTTCCCGTCTACCTGCCCCCGCTACGCCCCCGCACGGCATGCCGAACAAAATGCGGTCGATAATTTACATAAAAATAAAACGAAAGGTAAGCAATTTGCCTCTTTCACGTGGAACTTTTTATACCCTTATTGATTATGAACCAATGACATTGAATTACATTGAATAATACGGGAATTTCTTGCTGTTTAAGGAGTTGTTTAAATTTTTAGCATTTAAATTTACCTTAAATTATAAAAGTAACTTAATCTTAACTTTAAAGATATTTAATCTAAAACTTCTGGACTTTCAGTATATTTAATCCAATTAAAGTGCAGTAATTAATAAGTTTTCTGATTAAGTGTGAAGTTATTTTAATCATAACTAACAAAAGTATTTTATAATTGTTTAAGCCAAAGCTTTTATGCGAGCTTACAGTGCCTAAAAGCTTTTCCGTCTCCACTTTTAAACCAATTTTCCCTTTTCCGCACCTCACGATTAATCCCCGGCACAGTTTTAAGCCCGTGTCATTGGTTTATACGTAATTAAATGTGTGTCTGGCAATGGA
This sequence comes from Drosophila dunni, assembly GCA_018152125.1. Classification (NCBI taxonomy): domain Eukaryota; kingdom Metazoa; phylum Arthropoda; class Insecta; order Diptera; family Drosophilidae; genus Drosophila; species Drosophila dunni. Next base: position 15,344,607 of record JAECXC010001917.1, on the reverse strand, counting down.
AATACAATATATCTTCGATCCGAATGTTAAGCTATTGCTTTTGTGGCATTACTGGCTCTACTACTCTTGGCCAGGCCATAACGAAGCGATGTAATAACAACAACAGGAAAAACAAGCGTTGAAATAGTCATAAAGAACCATAATAATAATTATATAACATCAGCCTCAAGTCGGTGGGGCAGATGCGTGCTCTGTGGTCATAGTGTGGGCCAAAAGTGGTGCAAAGTGATGCAATGTGGTGCAGAGTAGGTGCGGGGGAGGAGCACAAACTGGCGGAGTCGAATGGAGCAAAGCGAGCGATGAATTACGTCAAAAGTAAATTTAACTCCGGCATTAAAAATACAAACAATGGAGCCTCAACTTTAACCTTTCAGTCAATGAACCCAAGGGCAAAGATGGTGAAAGAGAGATAGCGCTACAGTCATCAATAAAAATATATTGCCAGTAATTTCTAGCTGCGATGGGTGTGAGTTACTTAGGGCTGCTTTCATGTACGGCTTGTTGGGTGGTGTTTAACTTGTCCCGAAAACATAATTAATTCACTTGCATGATAATCAAAAAATCATTTGATTAATGCCCGCTCCAACTTGGGTATAGTGCAAACAAGCGTTGTCCTATCTAACAGCATATTAACAAGGGTTGAGTGCCGAAGTTGGCTTAGAGTTTTTGGGTTCGTATTTGGTTGGGATTTGTGGCTAGGTTTACAGTTAAAGTTGTTGGAATGTGGCCCAAAAGAAACCCAATTGCAAATGAGTTTTATGTTAAGAGCTAATTTGGGTTAACGCCGTAAAATGTGACGCAGTAAAATCTACACACACCCACAAACATGCAGACTTTCTCTCCCCTCTTCCCAACACACACACACACAGACACTCATACATGTAGTTAAGTAAGAAAAGCTGCTGTTTGCGACAGCTTTTTAACATGCGCCTCGAAGTATGCTACAAAAAGTTGCACAATATGCGCATAAGCCACAGTGCACTGTGGTGAATTTCTACAATTTTGTGGAATTTATCAAGAGTTTTAGAATGTACATATACAGACATAAACTAATTATAATTAAGAACTTATATAATAAATAATACTACAATTATTATATAAAAATATTGTCTCTATTTTCTAATCTCAACCAAAGATTTGTCGGAAATCAAATATTTTTGAATGAAACATTTATTTCACTTATAAATAAAAACATCGATGTCGTACAGCTTTTTATCACTTACATATAACATATAAATTCTATTATTAATTACCACAAAATATAAAAATTATCTTACATCGAAAGAAGGCTCAAAATTACCATAGTGCAGCGCGTGCATTATTAGCGCGTGTGCATGTGTGTGTGTTTATGTGCATATGTATGGGGATTTCCTTGTAAGAACTGTAGCACACTTTTGTGCGCTATGTTTTCTGCCACAGCCGCAGTTTATTGTTATTTATTTTTTGTGGCGCTGCTTTTATGTTGAAATTAGTCAAAATGTCAACTTGACACACATATTTATGTAGTTCTTTCTTTTTTTATTTTGCGCTGCTACAGTCTCAACTATGCAGTCTCCAGTCAGGAGTAGAAGAGAACAAGAAAATCAAAGCGAAAAGGAAAGAGAAAAAAGTCTGGCCACTTAATGCTACGCTAATCTCATTAAAATCACATGCAATGCGCCAACTTCTGTAAAACCAACACACAATGAAAACTCAAAATGAAATTCTCTTATAGAGCCATTGGATTTAAAGTCGGAACTGCGGATACAGCTTCCGGTAGAGAATGCGCATTTCAGTAATTCAATGGACAATCAAATCAATCAGTGATTGAGACAGTGATGCGATTGTATTTAACTCTAAGTTCAGAGAGCAGCGTATGAATAAAGCCGGACTTTTGGGTACTTAAAGCGATTCAATGGCTGTTTATCAATCTATACTCAAGACAAATAAATAATTTTAATCAATGTAGATTTTTCTTAAGTTAGCATTTATGTATGACTGTAATGCTTCAACTAAACTTAAATTAAATTAAAATATCAGCTTGAAGTTGTACTGTTTTCACCACTTTTAAAAACAATTAAAGATGCATTTTGATTCCATTCGAGTATAAATAGTTTATAGAATAATAAATGCAACTAAAAGTATGACTAATTCCCTAAATTATTAGACTGCTCACTTAAGGCAGCCCAGTTGCCTGCCGATCAATACAAATACCTGTATTTATATTTACTCATTAGCCCGAATCCGTATTTTGCTTTTGTTATTAACTTAAAGCCCAATTGTGCTCACCTTGACGCAGTTACATTTCCCCCTCCTCCCCTCTTTCCACTCAGTCCCCGCTCTCCCTCCTCTGCTTGCTTCGTTTGCTGCCACAACTGTCTGGCAAATATTGACAAAACATTTGCGCGACTTTTCGTTGCTGTGTTTGCTTTCTCACTCGCTCCTGTGCGACCCTTCCGACACTCCCGCTCACTCCCCTCTACTCCCCTCTAACTGTAGGACTGCAACGCTCCATTTGCTTATCTTAAATTACAAATCAGTCAATATCAAATTGAATGCAAACAGGCACCGAAACACACAAAAAGAGAAAAGAGAAAAAAGAAGGAAAATGACAAGATTGCAACACGGGGGAGCAATAGAAAAGTGCACAGGACTTTGCTGTGGAATTTCGAATGCGAATTGAGATGGGAATATTGTAAGAGCGTAAAGCTGAGCTGAGGGAAATTCAGTTGGTGAAAACACCTTGGCTGTTCAATTCCAGTTCCCCAATTGCAGCTACGGTTAAGGCATTTAGATGTCTGATAAAAACTATAAAAGGATATAAGCAGTGAAATCAAAGACGACACTTTTGAGTGTCCTTTTGCCAGTCAAACACACTTTAACGATATTATTATAATATCTCGCACGCATCAGCTTCACTTTTATTACATTTTTAAAGTGCACTATAAATTTTTTATGGCCCGACTTCAAAAGGGTAATGCTTAAAGTTGATTAACTAACTGATGGCTTACATTGCAGGACGTTGAAGAGATTTCAGCTGCCTGTTGCTGAGTTTTCCTTACATTTTGTGTTGGGGATTTTCTTTCGTTGCTTTTTTTGACAAATTCAATTAGCATTAGCTTCGTGCCACTCACCGTCCTCACTCTCTATGCCTCTCTCTCTGTCGCTCACAAGCTGTCGACCCCAAGGCAATAATTTAAATGCCTTGCGATTTGAGCTGCTCGACTGACATATGAAAAATATATGCCCATCCAGCGGATAAGCATAAGAAAGCAAACCTTGTTGGCATACGAAATGTGTTTCGTAATAAAAGTAAAACGCAGCGTGTCTAAACACGTTCCTCTCTCGCTTCCTCTCTCTCTCTCTCTCTCTCTCTCGCTCTGTATTGCTGTCTGTGCGCTTCATTACATTAGATGACATGGCGAATGGCGACAGACCCCAAATGCCTAACAGGCCTAAACTTCTGTGTGTGTGTTTGGGCGTTGGCCACGCCCACTCACCGACCTGTGTGACAATGACGTAGTATAACATTTCATTTTTCCGTTCGAGTGAGGGAAGTGGGAAGTGGCAAGAGCATGACTAACTGCCAGCGGCGACAGCGCACGCAGCGAGAACGCACTTTCCGCCCGAGTCACCCCCATAAACTACACACCCAAACACACACCAGCACACTCCATCACACACACACACACACACTCATTTTTAATTCATGAAATGTTTGCTGCCAACAAAAAATTACACTTAATGTCAACTTGGCAGCGAGCAAGGTAAATTTTTCAGTCGCTTTTCTTTGCTGTCGCATGCAAAGACAGTGGGACAGCAAGACAAACAGACGGACGGACAGACAGACTGACAGACGGACTGACAGACACCTACCCCAAAATAATTGTCACTTACTGATGGCAAAGCCGCGTTGCTCATACGCAGCGTATATCTTTTTATATACCGCACATGAGGTGGTCTAACTAATATACATATATGTACATGTGAGTGTATATATGCCGAAGGACCGCAGCATTAAATATTTATGAAATGACATCTATTCAAACTACATATGCAAGCAAATTGATTGACTGACGGACAAACTGACAGTACGTCAACTGATTGACACTCCTATGCTCTTCCTGACGTCCAGTCAGTCGGTGCCTTCCTTGACAATCGACATGTGGACGCCCAAGCTGTTCAGTTTCCCAAACTTGGAAACAATTTTTAATTGTCGCATTTAAGTTAATTTTTAATACATAACCCCGCCTTGTTATTAACCAAAAAGGTTTTGAAAACTTTGCATGTGAACAGATGTTTGGGGAGTAGGAGGAGAAAACAGAGCATGAGATTTGAGAGTGGGAATGATAATCATGCAATGGACAGCTGTAAGGCTTCACAAGGCCAAAGAAGAAAGCTGAAGAGGGGCAGCAGTTTGTGGAGAAAAGGGTTTAGAGGGGGAGTTACTGGCCCGAGAATAAATAAAGTATTCAGGTATCAGTTATTTCTCGACTTGCCCCCAAATATAAAATTTATATGTGAATGCGGACAGTGTACTATTTAAAACACACATGGGCTTCAATTTCATTTAAATATTTAATTTCTCTTCATCATGTTATATGCAATCTAAAGTTTTACGACTCTAAAGAGCCACTATAACTAAATAGAGTAGTATTACAAATACACATTTTAGTGCTAAAACTAGCACTATATAATTAAAATTTGTTTACAATAAATTCTTAAGCTATAAATTTTTAGTACGCACTAAAAGATACTCTAGTTTTAAAAAGTTTGCCATGAGTTTTATTATCGATAGTTTCATATTTTCTTTGGCTTAAAAATCTGCATAGTCGTATCTTTTAGTTTCAAGTGGCAGCACTTCAATTAAAGCTGTGAAACACTAAAACAGGTTTCAGCGCACTTTCTGATGACATCATAGAAGAAAAGCGTGCGGAATTCCGCCGTAATTTCACTACAAACGCTGCTGAGGAAAAGGAAAATCCAAAAGCAACAAAAAATGTGTGTGCGCTACTTTGAAAGTGGGCAACAAAAACAATTTGCATGAAAATGTGAGTACGTGGGAAACTAGCGGCACCTCCTCCCTAGTCCCCCTCCCTTCTACCTAAGTGGCTTGGAAAAGTTGCTTGCGTTGGCCAAAGTGCATTTTTTGCAGTCATTAGAAGACACCTGAAAATATGCAACATAAAAACATGACGGGGCCAAAAGTGGTCTGGCCAAAACGAGAGTAAGAGCCCAAAGGGCCCAAAGACAAGCGGGCAGGGGGTTAAAGACGGTGGAGGAGGAAACTTTGCTGGAAAGTCAACGCAGCTGCTTCTCCCACTAGTGCTGCTGCTGCTGCTGTCGGGCAATTTAGTTGCGTTTCGTCTAAAAGTAGATTATGCCACAGCCCGTGGCATGGTAGAAGGCATTGGTAACAACGAAATGTTGTAAATTTTTGATGCTGCTGCAAATTGAAGCAGCTGCTGTTGCTGCAATTTGGCTTTAAAGCGTGGCTTACAGAGTATCTGCTAATAGCTGAAAGTAAGAGCAATTTGTCAGCATTATGCTAAAATATTTAATGGCTCACACTTTTCCCCTCTCTCTCTCTCTCTTACTCCTTCTCTTGCTCTACTCCCCCGCTTTGTAGTTGCTGCAGTCACCTGTGAAATTTTGCCACTTTTCTTTGTTGTTGCCTGTTTTTGAAATTAGGTCGTCTTTGTGTAAGCGTGTGTTTGTGTGTTGTTGCTGTGGGCGTGGCGGGGGCTCGTCAAATGCCAAACGCAGTAATTGAAAATTAAATGTAATTTTATGGCCAAAGTTAAACATTGGCAACACACACACACGTCGCAGCCTTTGGCTCTGACTCGCACTCTAACTATGTTGAGGATCCCGTCCCCGCCGCTCCTCGTGTGAACTCACACAGTTGTTACGGATTTTCACTGGCGATAATCATAAAAATGAAAATTTTAATAGCGCCAACGTCGCGAGTTTTCTTTGCTTTTTCCTGCATTTCCCTCCCCTCCAACTGCCAACCCGCTATGACAACACTCCTGAGCTGTAAGTGTGTGCGTGTGTGTGTGTGCGTTACCTTTTCTAGCTGTAACACACGCAACAAATACTCCAACACACGCACAAAAAGGCATACTCCTACGGCGACACGCACACACATACATGCTGCTTTTATTGATTTTATTTCCCCCATTTTTCTTGCATACTTTTAGGCCGCCCACAAAATTGCCTGAGTTCATTCTACATGCTCATTACGATTAGAAATCCTGGCGATACGAATTTAACAACGGCGTTTAATGGTTCCAATAATAATCCCAAATTGTTCACATGAATCCCTTAGTCTATAATCTTTAGTTACTTAATTTAAAACTTGACCAAGTCGTTATTTATTTAATAATAGTTTTGAAATGGGGAAATGTGCCTTAAAAATTAATAAGCTTTATAATTTTTGGTGTGAATTAATTTCAAGTAACGAATTAGCTAAGAGAGCAAAGGTTTATGTGTTGAGCTTTAATTTACTTAAATTTAAATGTTTTAAATATTGTTAACCTCCCAATTTAATATATTACTATAGCCTACTATAGCTTACCTTGACTTTATCGCAGATTTCTTCTTTCGTTGAGTGTTATTTAATCCAAGTTTAAAAACGTTTTGTGTGGTTATGTGACGGTTTTTGGTCCACGATTTGAATTCTTTATAAAGTAAACAACTTTGGAGTTACGAGTAGAATCCTAAATTGCTTTCTACTGATATGTTTGATATGTTTGCCGATGTTAGCTCACTTTGTTGATATGTTTAGTGATATTTGGTTAATAATTGAAGTGTTTGTATATTTGTTATATATTTATTTATATTTTATATGTATGTAAAATTGCTAACAAAAGTTGCCTTCAACTTATAATTTATGTTGTATAATTGGTTACAATTGAATAGTTATTCAGTTATAGTTATGTATATTTATTAATTGATAATAACGCTACGTTGACCCTTTGCAAGGGTACTGATATGTATGCGATAATTAGCACGATTTATTACTTAGACTACAGCATTAATACTAATTTGTTTTGGCTTTGGTTATTAATTAATTAAGCGCTTCATAAAAGTTTATAAGTTTGCTTTTAGGCCTTCTACATGATATGCGTTGCTTCAGTTGAAGTTCTAAAGTTTTATTCAATTAAGTTTTTGTTGTTTTCGTTTTAGTTTGTTCGTAATTTACATTCTAGCTTTTCATGTTTTGTTCTTGAATTAGATTGGGTTCCACTCAAGTTCCACAAATGGTTCTCTTTTCTGTGCGCGCTCTGTCGCTCTCTTTTCGAGCCTTCGCAGTAATGTTCCACACTTTGCCCTCACTTTCTCCTCTCTCTGCCTCTCTCTTACACACTCACACACACACACGCGCGCGCTCAGTGGCTTTCAGGCGGCAACGGCAGCGGCGACGGCGATGGCGGCGATTTTTCGTTGAGATTCCTTTTGTGCCTTAGTTTTTGCAATTCCGCTTTGTGCTTACATTCGCTTCATACAACGTAATTTACCGAAAAACCCGAAAATACATAACAACAAACGCACTTTAAAGTCTACTTTCAGGCGCTGCGTTTATTTCGCTTGCTTTTCTCAAGTGCTTTCTGCACTTTTCTCTGCTCCTTTTCGCTTTTTCTGCGCTTTTTGAACAATTTGCAATCCTTTTGCTGCTGCTTTTGTTTTTCTCCTGGCCGCTGCCGTTGGCCGCCCGCCCACAAATTATACAATCGTGGCAAATAGTAATTTGCGGCTTTCGCTGCGTAACTATTGTTTAGTGTTGTTTCGATTATTTGTTAAGAATTTATAAATTTTTATTGAATTTTTCACTCGCGCTGCTATTGGTATTTTTTTCTCTCAGGGATAAGAATTTTCGTTGCTACGATTTATTGCACAATTAAAAGAAGCCAGTCGATTCTGTGTTGTCGCTTTTCACTGCTGTTCGCTCCGTGTGGCAGAGTCAAAGTGTTGTCGTTTACTCACGAGCTGCTGGACGTTGCCAGCGATGCCAGGCCATGAATTTTTCATGAATCCTTATTAGAGATTTTTCGCCCCCGTCTCGTTGAGATTGCCTGCTGCGCGCACAGCAGCCAAAAATGAGAGAGAACCCAGTACGACGTTACAATATATGCTTTTGATCTCTGAGTTGCATGCTTTGGGGTTGACTGTTTCCCCATCCCTCCTCCCACGCCTTTCCTTTGCTCAAGTGTAGCTTTGAGAGCAGACCGAAATGGAGGCATTGATATGGAAGCTTCACTTTAGAGATATATTACTTCAAACATTGCTTTTGCATATTACTTTAGCTTATGTGCGGGGTGGCTGCTTCTTTGTGGCAGTGAGGGGGCTTGTCCTAGAGGTGGGGTGTCTGCGTGCGTGGGGGTTGCTTCTACTGTTTATTTTACGCTCTTTCGTTTGTCTTTCCACGCTGCTTCGCATCACGGTTTGACATTTGCCATTGCTCTGATTTGCACTCTCTCAAGCTCTCTTTCATGTCTTCCTACTTCGTTTGCTTAGCGCAGGCGCTTTAGTACAGAAACTGTCAACAGATGGCGCAAGTGGTGCGGTTTGGTTGCTGTCTCGGCTAGCGCTGCATTTACTGGCGGCAGCAGAGAGCAAACGGTTAAAGCGACGTCACAAACCAATTTCTTAAATATTAAATAATGAGATTTATTTTTTATTTATTAGTATAATAATTCTCCAATCATGTTTTTATTTATTTCATGAATTTTCACATTTCAAAATAAAAGTGTTTAAATAAAGGTTGAGATAAAAGTTAGCGTCTGGAAGTGGTTTACCTTTATATTATTATAAAATGTTTTTTATTTAGTTGACAAGTCAGTTAAAGAATTATATATAAAAGTAAATTATAATTAAAGACAAATCAAATATTTAAAACCCGCCAAATGTAGCTTACTAAAATAAATACTCTGTCTCCTATTTTTGTTATTTGACACAGTTAAAAGCATCATCTTAATAAGTATAATCATATGATATACGATTGGTCTGCTGCCTTTGTGCCTTTGGAATCTTCCATTAGCCCTCAGCTTCCGTTTGCCTTCGGAGTACGCCCCCCTCCGCCACCCCTCAGCCTAGCATACCCTACTCTTGTGCTTTAATTGTGGCTCCTCTGACATCTGTTGGCCTCCCACTTTGGGTTGCTGGTTGTTGTTACTGCTGCTTGGTCCTAGCACAAACATTTTTCGGTAAAATGAAAATCAATAAAAAGCTCAATGACGTCAGTCGCGTGTATACGCATACACACACACACACACACACAAACACACTCATACGCTGTTTATGCTTAAGATGAATTTAGTGGCCCGCTGGCAAAGTGAGCTGCGTACGAGTCGCAAAAGGACACCCGCAGGATCCGTCGGCTGTCAGGACATGAGAATCTCAATGCTCACTGCTCGGCCTGCCCCGAAGATGTTGCACGTGAGCCGGCCAAAAAGTTTCATCAGCAAATGTTAAAGTCTACCCACACACACACACACATATACACAAGTTGGAGTGGTGGGGGTAGGGACTGTAGATTTTCTGGTGCTAACGCCGCATGACAATTTTCGCTAAATCACATGATAGCTGGGTGATAAGCAGGCAGATAAAACCGACAACGACAGCAACAACAACAGCAATAACAACAGCTAAGTAATTTTGAATATGCAGTGAGTAACGAATACTTACTCACTGCTTCTATTTATCATCTGTTTTGCTCTGCTTCTCTGCTCATGTTTTCTGCTATTTTCGGACAATCCCAAAAAGTATGCTGCAATATTTTTATGTGCACGTGCTGAGATTATTTTTGCTGTCGCATTTTTATGCCACCAAAAAAAGAAATATAAAAAGAAAACAGAAAATGATCCAATTTTAGAATAAATCTCGTTTTCCATTGATAAATGGAACCAACTGAATGAAATAAATAACTTTCTTTTGGAATTTATTTTGCAGGTTTGTGCTTTAAATGCTTAAATCGTGAAGTGAAGCCAACCCAACCTTTAAAGCCAAAACATAATTGTATAACGAACCTCTTTGAAATACTTTTACAATTTGTTGGCGAAATGCTGCAGAAAGCGATTTTGAAAACAATTTGCAGTAAAACCGCAAAAACATAAGCAATAACATGCATGGGAACAGGAACAGGAACCAGCAAACAGTCAATGCGGCAAAATAACAACAACAACGACAACAACATGAGTAATAATAATAATAAGCAACAACAACAACAACACGGCATAATATACACTTGAATTTTATGAATATGCAACATCAACTTTGATGTTAATGTTTGGCAACATGCGACAGGAGACTGAGAGAGAGAGAGAGTGACATGGGAGAGAGTGGACAGCACACGACTGAGAGTAAAGTTAGAGAAAGAGAGCTAGGGATGAGGAGAAAGAGTAAGCAAGTCACTCACACATACACACACGTTTATTAACGCATTTAGTTTGTAGTAGGTGTTAAAATTGCACATGAAATATGAAAAGGCAGTCTTAATGGCCAACAGCACTAAGGGAACTCCCCACGTTCCCATTCTCTCTACCAAAACCCCCCACTACCCCACTGGCATGGTTAATAACTCCCTTGGTCTATTCACCACAGAGAGAGAGAGAGAGCGCGAAATATAGGGTAAAAGAGAGCGGGAGAGCGGGAAGAAACAGCAGGAGCGCTGACGACAATCGCAGCAAATGTTTCTTCTCTCTTCTGCCCAACACTCTCTTCGCTATTGCGTGCTCGCTCGCTCTTTCATTCACAGAGAGCGTCGCTCGCACTCGTGGGTGGCCCGTTTTCCCGTTTGCCTCGACATTTGAAAGCTCAGACGTCTGTTGGCTTCAGTTTCAGTTTCAGTTTTAGTCGTTGTCGTGTCGTGATGTCGTTGCCGTCGTCGTCGTTGTTGTAGTCGCAGCAGCAGCAGCAACAGCAGGCAACAGCAGCAGCAGCAGCAGCAGCAGCAATCGTTGCGCGCATTGTACAACAACAAAACAGCAACCACAACAGCAGCAACAACAACAACAACAGCAGCAACAGCAACAACAACATCAATAATAATACTAATACTAACAATAGCTGAAAAACAAACAAAAGAAAAACAAAAAGGAAATTTAAACGTAGCAAATTGCGCATATGGAATGTACATAAAGGCGCACAGCCTTATAGATATACACACACATACACAGACACACACTCACGCACACGCACACTTATACATACCCACGGGCAACATAAAACATGTGTATATATGAAACACACACTCACACAGAGGAACAGACACACACAAACACACATGTATAAGTGCAAACTAATTGTGATTTAAGCTAATAAAATAACAACAACAACCCAAAACAAGCAACAACAACAACAACAACAACAATAGTGTGTACTCAAAGTAAGCCAAAATTCATTTTTCATTGCGCTTTTCCATACATACACACACAAATATATTTTTTTTGCTACGTTTCGTGTTTTTCTGTACACACAACACCACGCAAGCCCCAACCAACAGCCCCCACTTCCCTCCCGCCCCACCACCTCCAACAAAATAAAGAAAAATTCATAAAAAAAAAAGAAAAAAGAAAAAAAGAAAACCAAACCCAACCCAAAGGCAGCGAACTCTCCATAACATTGTCGTCGTTTTTTGTGGCCGTGATCTCGTCGTGCCTCGTCTCAGAGCCGTTTAAAAATGCAGGATAAACGCATTAAATATGCCAACCAAAAACAAAAACTAAATTAATAAATACACATACACACACACATTCCAGTAAATGCAGTTAAGTAAAGTTTAAACGGTTTGGAATTGAGTTAAAATAATTAACAACATTAGTGCCGAAGTAAATTAAACCAGTAAAACAATTATGTGAGAGTGTGTGTTCGAGTGTGTGTATAAATATGTGTATGTGCGTGTGCGTGTGCGTGTGAGTGTGCGTGAGTAGTCACTCACTTATACATTTGCTGTGATAAGTTCACCACACACTCGCAACAACAACAACGACAGCAGAAGCTCCCAAGAGCATAGACCCAAAAAAACAATGCGCAACTCTCGCAAAACAAACGCAAATGTTAACTATTAACTGCCAAAGCGCACAAAAGAAAGTTGGCATCTCTCTGCCCCACACACACACACACTCACACACACACACGCACATAGAGGCCGAACTGACGTCTAATGGCAAATTGCTTTGTAAGCTACAACAAGTTGCAGCTAGACACAATGGACACACAGTGCGTATGAGCAATGCCGAACAATGCGAGTGCATCGAGAGTTGTCGTCTTTCACCGCAGCTAGTGGTAGCTGCCCGTTTTATTGTCCTGCTAAAGTACTATCACTTCCACAACAAAATATATCAAATTACCCAGTATTCTGAGCAGCAATTCCCAGTATTTACAAACATAATTACTTTAGAGCTCTCGGTTTGCGTCTCAGACGGCAAACGCAGCTTGAAGTTCGCCAGCCACGAAGCGAAACGTTTGTGTATAAAGTGCAAGCAATAAAAATATATATAAATAAATAAATTATATTAAATAACAAGTTTACAACAATTTACCAACTATTTAAGTGGAAAATTTCCAGTGCTTTGTAAATACGAAATAAAATTAATTATATCTTTGTTAACTAACCTGCAGCTTTGCTTTTCTAACTAAATAAAATGTGCATTGTGTAAGAAAGCTCTTCAACGTATTAAATTGAAGTAACTTAAACAAAATAAAACTTAATTTTCTATTGCAAAACAAAAATACAAATTGAAACAACGAATGAAAAAACAACGCCGTTTACATATATCAAAATTACACGATGAATATATGTAAGTATGATAAGTAAAAAAACATTAATTTTAATGACACTTACTGAAAGTCTAAGAAGGAAACTTAGTAGGTCAAAATGAGGATTTATTTAAATTAGTTCAGTATTTATTAAATCAGCTGTTTTGTAGTCTAAAATACTGTTGTATTTATCTGCGATAAGCCTTTGTTTATAATTTTTGATTATTTATAGCAATGCAAGATATCTACAAATGAAATATTTACATAGTTTTAACAGCTTTGAATTGTGCACTTGTCTTTGAAAGAATGCAACTAAATGGGATACCATCTTATAGAACCGAAAGCCAAAGCACAAAGATAAAAACAAAAGCAGCAACAATACAACAATGCGAACAATGGCCAAGAGATTGCCACAAAAACAAGCAAAGCAATCGGCAACTGGCTCGAATGTCATTGCTGTGGCAGTTGTTGCTGTTGTTGCTGCTGTTTACTGGCCAATAATGAGGCACTGTGCTGCTGAAATAAAGCGGGGACAGTGCTACATTAATAGGTGGCAAATTTAATTAAAAGGTAAACTTGTTAAGCAAAAGGAACAGGCAACAACAACAACAACAGTATGACGACGACAGTAGCAACAGGCAGCCATTGAATCGATTTTACTGCTAGTTTACTGCGCTGTCAACTCAAAATGGCAAACGTCACGGGGCAAAACAACATCAGCAATGACTACAGTGAAAACTTGGTAACATACTGAACTGTGTATACCCTGCAAAAAGTTCTAAGTGATAAGCCAGAAGGAAGTAAAGTTACTTAAGTACTTAAAATTTAAAGTGACTCTTATTTCACTTCTAAATTAACAGAAAAAATAAAATATTTAAAAGGATTAAAATCATAGTTTATATGGATACAAAAAGAAATGAGCCAAGTCTCTGCTTGATTGGCAACTTACAGGGTATAATGGGTCAGCAATTGAGAGCTGCGACTGTCGGTTGCCCTGACAAATGACAATGATGACGACACGCGATGGGAACCTTTGTCAAAAGGACACAACGACGACGGCCATGGACGTCATAAATGTTTGACAATGCACACGCGGCGTATGAGTAATAGAAAATCTCATCCCCGCAGCCCAACAAGCTGGCAACATCCATGTGGCTGCTCTGCTTTGTGCCTGTCTCTGTGTGTGTGTGTGAGTGAAAGAGGGAGCATGTATCAGTGTGTGGGCGAAGCTTGTTAAAATTATTGAGGCGCTACACAACGCCCACGACATCTTTATTGTTGCTGTTGTTGTGGTAGTTGTTGTAGCGATTGCTCTTGTCTATGTTGTTGCTGCTGTTGTTGCTGTTGTTGTTGCTGTTGCTGCTGTTGGGTTCAATGGGTGCATAAAATTGCTTTTTGTGTTCCCATGTCATCGTTCGCTTTCTGACATTATACACAACATTTACAATACCAGCTGACAATTTTAGTTCATTTCTTTTTCTGCTTTCACTCTGCTGTCCCTGCCAACATTAAGAGCGTTTCCCCATCACCCTGCTTGTAGTCAATTCTTGGCAATCGACATGCCCAGCATATATTATTCTTTTTTGCAGTGCATTGTTCTCGCATTTGTTTTCAGTTAATTGCATGGAAATTGTGCACACAATTGCAAAAGTTGCACAAAAACCCAGAAATGCTGCATTTGCCACAGTTTTCTATTATTTGTTTCAACATTCATACACTGTGCTGCGTGCCTTGTGCGCAGCGCTATCACTAAACAGCAATAAATAACTTGAATTCAGTAAGCAAATGTTGCCAGGGGCGAGTACGAAAAGTGTTGCCTACTTTTTGGGGTCAGTAAATGAAAAATTATAATTATATGCACGCAAAGAGCAGCAACAAAAACAGCTCGGAGTTCAACAGAACTTGGTGCGGCAGACTAACGACACTAACAACAACAAGAGCATAAAAAATGGCCAAGTCATTGGCTCTTTTATAGTTTTGGCTTTGGCTTTTTGCAGCCACAACAGCAACTTGGCCACGTTTTCTTTTAAGCTGTGTGTGCCAAGAAAGTACACACACACACACTGTCTACAAATGAGTGCATTGCACCCGTTGTCGTTGCAATGACGCCCTGAAATGTATCTGTATAAATTTGCGATCGCATCGGGCGATGACGCCTTGTGACGTCACCAGCCAAATACAAAATTAGCACTTTGCGTTGACAGTTGGCTACAACTGAGGCTGATTAATGACCCCAGCTAAAGCTTCAGACAAAAAAACGCAGTAAGCAGCTTGGTAACTAAACAACTTTTAAGTAACTGAGAATCAATGTTATGTGCACTTTGACATTCAGTGTGCATTGTCTTAAAATAAAGTTAAGTACACGACTTGAAAATACCCTTTGCAGTAATTTAAAATGAAGAAAACTGTGAAAGAATTGCTCTAATGAAGGCTTAGTTTTCATTTCTACTCATTTATCATACATAATTGGTTTTATGCCGTAGTAATAGGTTGGGTTATAAACTGGTTTAGGTTTTGCAAACACTTAACTTAACTTTTAAATATCAACAACTTTAAAGTTAACTCGGATTTTGAGTGCACTCATCTCATGGCTTGAAGGTCTGTAAGTAATGCAAGTTAAGCAGATTTAAAGCCTTCTATGCAACAGTGAGCAATAATTTATTTCCTTTTCTAAAGTAGAGCAGACCATAAACTTAGTTTCCAAACAATAAGCAGCTTTCTACAGGTTCCTTCCTTAAGATACCCCATTATTAAACAATAATCACAGGTACACGTATTGAAGCAAGTTGTTTTCTGGTTTACTGTTAAATATCTGAAAATGCTCTCAACTCGCAAACTTGTTAAATGGCATGAGCCAGAATGTGAGCTAATGGAAATGAAAATCAAAACGAAAATCAAAATGAAACTGTAATTGAAATGGGCTTTATTTATGTATTTCAGTAAACGAACGAAAAGCTTTTGCTTTTTGACCTTTTGTTTTCTGGTTGCTCTCGTTTCTCATTACTCTGCTGCTTCTGCTTCTTCTTCCTGTTATCTGTTCCAGCTGAATAAAATGAAAGAATAATTCAATACATTTGAACAACAATTCCTCAAACTCCCACTGCTTTCGTCTGACTTCTGAGTTGCTAATTGAAAGTGACGAGTGAAACAATTGAACTTTAACATTTATCAGACAGTAACGTGTGGACTTTCTATGTTATATGCGGCGTATACGTTATGTGCAATAACCTTGGTTAATAAAATAAGTAAGGGCCTGGCTTACAGCTGACCTCTTGGCCCATAGCTGCTGCCACTGCTACTGCTACTGCGTGTATGCATCCTGCACTTTTCGTTATTATTATAATTTATCCTTGTCCCTTTTTGAGTTTGCTTGGCGGTCGCTTTGGGGTTTATGCTTATGTTTTCCGTTTCTTCGTTTTCATTTGCATTTTTTTTTAATATTTTGTTTGCTTTGAGTTGGGTTTTGCTCTACTTTAGTGAGGGGAAAAACTCACACACACACACACTCTCTAAAACCGAATACAGGGAAATTCTCAGCTGAGTTTTCTTCCCTTGAGTTGTCGCTCTCAGTCTTACCAGCTCTCTCTCTCTCTCTCTCTCTGGTGCGCGTAGTGTGGTGAATAGTTAAAGCAACTCTCAGTTGCTACTGCAACACAACTCTCGCTCCTCTGCTCTCTCTTCTCTCCCACGCCTGACCTCTCTCTCTGTCTCTCTTCCCCACAGCCACTCCATGCATTGTTAACCCCGTGCATATTAAAGTTTTCGAGTTTCCAGTTTGAGTTCCTCTTTAGCAACGAATTTTCAATTGGTTTGACAAATCTGCAGGAAATATTCTATTTTGGTCTTGAGTCGGTAACATGCAACATCCTTTTGGCCATTAAGCGACAGATCCTGCGCTTCGTTCTGGGCACATAAAGTAGTCACTTAAGCCCCACATAGCTCCCAGTGCAGCCATCAATTTTGCATGGATATATGCATATATATGTCACTGTTGTTGTTATTGCCCTAGTTGCTCCCATTGTTGCTGCTGCTTCTGGTGTTGCTGCTGCTGTTGCTGATGTTGTATCTGCTGCATTTGCTGCATTATCAATTCATGAGCCAAGGCAGCAGAGCTGCCAACGACACGAGCTCAAAGCAGGCCATAAACACCCTGGATTTTATCTCGAGACATCTTTGGGGGACCCAAGAACTAACAATGTCTCCTCTGCCCCTCTTTCCACTCTCTTCACAGAATTGCTGTTGTATTAAGCAAAAGAATAAGAAGCGTAAATATTTATGATTTTATTTTTACTTCTGTCTGAGACTGGTCTTAAGCAAAGGCTCAACTCTGAGTTGAACTACTAAAATTTCTATAAGTATTTTTAGACCCCGTACTCTAGAAAATAGTAGAGGCTGTCATCGGTGGCGCTAACAAGGAGCACTCTCTGTTTACTGTTTTCGTATGCTGCCTCTACTCTACTCTCTACTCTACTATTCTCTGTAATTGAATTTAAATTACAGTCTGTCGCATGCTGCTGATTCTGATCGCCTGGTGTTTCACATAAAGAAATATTCGATTTTGGACTTTCGTCAATCTTTTTTGTTTGACAGATGCGATCTAAAATGCCCAAATCGTTAGTAATTCTTGCTGAAATACCAGGCAAACAGAAAGATCAGCAGGTCGCAATGCAAAAATTATTTAATGTTAAAATTAACATTACAATGTTAATTAACATAACATAACACTGTTAATTAACATAACATTACAATGTTAATTAACATAACATAAAACTGTTAATTAACATAACATTACAATGTTAATTAACATAACAGAATACTGTTATTTAACATAACAGAATACTGTTATTTAACAGAACAGAATACTGTTATTTAACATAACAGAATACTGTTATTTAACATAACATAATACTGTTATTTAACATAACAGAATACTGTTATTTAACATAACATAACAATGTTAATTAACATAACAGAATACTGTTATTTAACATAACAGAATACTGTTATTTAACATAACAGAATACTGTTAATTAACATAACATAGTACTGTTAATTAACATAACATAATACTGTTAATTAACATAACATAATGCTGTTAATTAACATAACATAATACTGTTATTTAACATTATCATGTTAATTAACATAACATTACACTGTTAATTAACATTATCAATAATTTAATTGTCGCTTGCTGCTGATTCTGATCGCCTGGTGTTTCACACAAAGAAATCTTCGATTTTGGCCTTTCGCAGATTTTTTTGATTGACCGCTGCGATCTAAAATGCCCAAAATCTTTAGTAGTTCTTGTTGAAATACCAGGCAAACAGAAAGATCAGCAGGTCGCAATGCAAAAATTATTTAATTTTAAAATTACAATGTTAACATTAACATTGAATAAATAATACACGCTATGCACAAAATTATTTTGCTTAAACTGGGCCTTGTAAATTCTGTTGTTTCTTACTGTGGATTTCTTTTCGCCTGAGAATTCAACTGGGAATTTGCATATTCCAGCTGTAATACCAAGCGAGCAGAACTTTCAGTAGATTTCAAATTCAAACTAAACAAATTGCTGAAATAGCTAAAGACGTCCTAGAAATAATTGTAGATATAAATGTCAAAACCTCTTAATTTGAAGTCTTTAAAGGATTGCCTCCTTATATCTTTGGCTGCATAAATACGAGCCTCTTTAAGAAACTGAAATATTTTGGGCAATGCAGTTCAGGTCGACAAGTTTATATTGATGTCTTGAGCTGCTCAAAGTTGCATCTTGCTCCGGAACTCTGGGGACACACACATAAATTGCCTAATGGCTTTTCGTTTCAACGCCGAAGCGGCTTTATGCCTGCCTCACTATGGAATAAGTTAATTCTGAAGTGCAAAAGCCGCATTTCAATCTGCATATGGGGAAAGCATACACACGTGTGTACATCGGGGTGTGTGTGCGTGTGCATCGGAAATAAGGCGCATGAAAGCCTCTTGCTGCAGTTTCCCTATCCTGCAGCTACATTTGCCTCCTTCTGCTTTTGTCTCTCTCTCCCTTTCTCACTGTTTCCATCTCTGTTTCTTTGCACTCTGCGTGAAGTGCTTGCTTCCGCTTGCATTTTACATTGCAGCGCCCTACAATGCACGAGTTTGTCAACATTAATAGCAGGCCCAGCTCATTCCCTTCATCACACTCTGGCTGCACTCGTGTGGATGTGTGTATGTCTTATGTGTATTTATGTAATGACCTCGTGTATATTTTCGCATTCTATACGTGCGTCACCGGGTCAACCACAACCAACAAACAGCTCGCTGGCCCTCCTTTCCCCCTCTTAGCCCAGCTCCTCTCCACCTGTTCCCCCTTTTATCCCACAGGGCTCGCATTATGCTGCTTCCTTCTGTGGCTTGTTGCTGTTGCTGTTCTTGTTTGCCTCAGCACGTTGATGACCATAAATACATTTACACATGTTTGCATTCTTGTAGACTCCCCCCACACCCCTCTGTTCTGCTCCTTCGTCCATTTGCATAGTCTCGTTAAAATTCTCATTTCCGTTTTGGGGGCACAAAGTTGTTTATATAAATTTTCAAATTTACCATTTGAGTTTTAATTAAACTGCAAATGCATAAAGTGTTGCCTACTTTTCGGCTGCAATTATATTATGCATTTAAGTCTAAAACAGTGCATATTTCATGTAATTAACGAGTTATTTAATTAAGTTGTTTTCAATTTAGCTAATCGAAGTAATTATTTATTTAATTTTCTCTTTCTCTCTTTCTTTTTGCAGTGCTGACTTGTGAAATTCTTATACAAAACTAGCGTATGCTTCAAATCGCTTGACAAACATGGCTTCAAAACGGATCGGGCATCAACAACAAAAACTACAGAACCAAACAACAACAACAACAAAAGCCAGACAGCGTTTTAGAGCGCTGCAAAAATGAAACAGAAACAGAATCGAGGCGAAGTTCAAAGATTTACAATAATTTTGCTTTAAATATGAAAGCGACATAAAAAGAAACAACAATAAACGGAAGGTGAACGACCTTCTTAAGGTCAAAGTGCAACACACACATACACATACACCCACACTATTACACCACATACACACACACAGAGACACGCACACACACACAAACCAAGTGGAAACTGCGAACTGATCCATTAAAAGTTTCAACGAATTTCCAAAAGTCTAAAGAGATCAACCAAGAAACCGAAATTTAATAAAGTTCTTTAATACCAAACAAAATACAAAATACAAATAAAAGTAAAATTTAGAAATTTGCTCTGTGATTTTCTATCAGAATGGTTTAATAATCCAAATAATATTAATAATAATACAATTAATATAAATACATAACTAACAAATTATTATATTTATAAATATTGCCTAATTGCATTCAAAAGTAAATTATTAAAAATACAGAAGCTTTAAATTTCTCATACAAAAAATCCAAAATAAACAAATAAATTCTTATAACTAAATAAATTAAATAAAATTATAAACTTAGAGGAGAGAAAATCGAATTAGTGCCGGAAAAAGTTAATAAATTACAAATGTGCAAAGCAAGCGAAACATAAACCGCATTCAGTTCCAGTTCCAGTTCGAGTTCCAGTACCAGTTCCAGTTCCAATTACAGTTGTTTCGGTTAAGCTGAGCTTCACTCACCATGGACGAGATGCCCGATTTATCGCACCTCACGCCGCACGAGCGCATGCAAATCGAGAATGTGCTCATGCGGCAGAAACAGGAGGAGGAGCAGCAGAACGAGATAATGCGGTGGGTTTCATATACATTTCATATACAAAATCTTTTACTAAAAAAGTATTAGTTAGTATCGAACTTACTACACTGATAACTTAATTGAATTATCTGTTTATTTGCTCTCTTCCCCTCACTTTCACCGCTGCAGTCGCAAGCAGGACGAAGTTGTCACCCTGGAGATGCAAATCAGACAGCGCTCGGAGCAGCAGAAGAAGGCCGGCGTTGAACTGGATGCCACCTGTCACATATGCCTTAAGACCAAGTTTGCCGATGGCGTTGGCCACATTTGCCATTATTGCAACATACGCTGCTGCGCTCGTTGTGGTGGCAAAGTTACTCTGCGTAGCAACAAGGTAAGTAAGACATTCAGTGTCCCCTACTCCCCTCCTAATAAGGTACACTAGGTGTGTGTGTGTGTGCAACTGAGCTGACAGTGTGACAGGCTGACACATTTTCCAGTTGGCAATTTTCAAGTGCCATTAGACGCGCCTGTCACTCGACAAAACGCGTGAAGCCGGCAAAATGGCAGAGCACCAGAACACCACCAAAACTCAAGTGAATTTCTGCTCATTTTCCAGTCATTGATAAATTGGATGACACTCTGTCGCCAGCTTTTCTGGCGTCACACTCACGCTGTCTTCCTATTCGTTATCGTTGTCGTTGTCGTGTTCGATGTCGCATTCGCCTTGTTTCAAGCAGCGCCATCACTCATACGCCCCGTTGGACAGTTTTGGCTTCAAAAAGACACAAAAAGATGTCCCCACTGCGTGCAATACGCATAAATAATTGACATTTGTTGGCTGTCTCCGCAAACTCCAGCTATATTTTAATAGCTACCAATATTTATTGGCCATTTAATTCTTGAGACAATAGCACAGTTCAAGTGCTTGCTGAGCATAAAGAATAGTTTTTAAATGGGTTACAGCTGAGCGTTTAAGCCAGTTTGAAGCAAGAGCTTAAAGGAGTTTTCTCTTGGTTTTAGATATAAAGTGGGTTAACAATACTATACAATTTGTAGTAGGGGGTGTTCAGTAAGGCAATTTTATTTACAGCATTTAAGGAAGTTTAAGGAATTTATGCATAAAAAGGTTGTCCTTAAATTGCTCAGCTTAGGATAATTGACTTAAGATTCAAAGTTACAGTTTTCCCAGAAGAATATTTTGGTTTATTCATACTTTTTTAAAGCATTTCTTATACATTAGTGTAGGTAAAGAGTTTCTGCTCTGTAGACTGACCCCCAAATGCATTACAACCCGATATACCTTCAAGTACAATTCTGGCTGCGCTCATCTTGGCAAAGCGGGCAAAGCAGATGAAAGGAATGCTCCATTCAGTGTAGAATTTGCCATTTGGCACACCATTTCACATTTCACATTTCACATAGCATTGCATTTCAATTACACTCTTTTTTATTTCACTTTTTTTCGTTTTTGGGTTTTTTCAATTTTTATTTTACTCAGTGAGCCGTGACAGGACTTGGCTTTTGCCTGGGCTTATCATTTGCTGGCCACGTTGCCAAACGTTTCGTTGAAGCGCTGCCAAGATGTCACACAAACACATGCACTTGCACACACACACACATAGACACACAGATAGATTCACAGTGGTGTAGGTAGAAATACGAATGGGAGGGAAAACTTTAACAAATTTTTGTTGTTCTGGGTAACAAGTAAAAGTAACGCGTAATGGAATTTCAATTTGGCATTCTGTTTCCGGAATGAGAGGCACGAAATATGAACGACATGTGGAGCCAGCGATATGAATCCAGAGTGTTCCTTGAGTCATACACCAAGTCCAGTTCCTCCTCATTCAATTCCCTTCTTTGTGATGCTGTAAAGAACTGGAAACTGCAGAAGCCAGCAAAATATTCGTAAGGTCCCCGCTCAACGTATGTGGTCAGGTGAAGGTTGACACTGCCCCACAAATCACAGAGCTTGTACATGTAGTAGAGCAAACTATGGTCTTGCCTATCGACTAGAATACTGCTGGTGTCCATCTCAGAACACTCCCTCATACCTGACCCACAATTTTTGTAATTACTATAAGCTCTTGACAGCGGAAGCAATGTTTATAAGCTTTTTCGATATATTTCTTATTACAGGTCATTTGGGTGTGCATACTGTGTCGCAAGAAGCAGGAACTGCTGTCTAAAACGGGCCAATGGATCAACAAAACAGCGGTGCAACAAGATGGTTTCATCCGACGCATCGAACCCGATGGCAGCAGCGTAAGTTGCAGAAATTCTGAAATATAAGACTGTAGTACTAAGTAAACTGCTTTATGGTTCTAGGACATCTCACAGCAGGCCATTGTGGATCCGCATGACACCACGGATAAGCGGCCTAAGCTGGAGCGCACTCGCAGTGCTGCCGAGAAGGAAAATCTGCCCATGCAGCGAGCGGGGAGCATGCTGCGTCGCCAGTACTCGCAGCAGGAGCAACCCACGAACCGCAGACTCTCCATCTCGGACAGCGGCATGGATGCCATGAGTCCTGGCCAGCAGCAGCAGCAACAACAGCAGCAGCGACAACGCATGCAGCCCATGAATCCACAGCAGGCACAGCAGTACCAACAGCAGCAGCAGCAACAGGGATATGGGCAACAAGCTCATCCGCAGAGATCAGGCGCCTATCCAGAGGACGATCCACGCTATTATCAGGTGAGCAGACTAAATAATATATAACATATAAGTATATAATTTGTTTATAATAAATATTAATACATTTTTACAGGGCGAATTGGATGGACTGATGCGACAACATCCACATCTGGCGCATCCCAGCCAGGTGCAACCGCAGCACCAACAACAACAACAACAGCAACAGCACCACATGCCTCAGCAACACCAGCAGCAGCAGCAACAGCAACAACAATACGCTGCACGCCAACAACAGCATCAACAACATCAGCAGAATCATCAGCAACATCCACAGCATCAGCAGCAACAACGTCAGCAACAGCAGCAGCAGCAACAACAGGCACAACGACTGCCACAGCAACAAGCGTATCAGGGACAAGCGACACATGCACAGATCCATCAACCACCCTCATCGATGGGTAGTCAGGGCCAAATGGGCGGTGGTTATCAAAAGCCACCGCCACTGACACGTAATCTGACCATTAGCGGTGGCCATGCCATGGATGCCACATCCTACAATCAGCAACAGCAGCAGCAGCAGCAACGTCGTGCCTTGGCGGGAGCTCAGTATGCGTCGCAGCAGCAGCGATCCTTCAGCAGCTCCGAGGAGGAGTTCCAGAGTCAAATGATGGCAGCGCAGGCGCAGGCGCAACTTGGTGGCGTCTCCACCATCAGTGCTGGCTCCGATTACGATGGTGAGTTGATTCGTTTTCTCCAATTCTCGCACAGTCTCTCTCGCTCTCTATCTCGTTGTCTCTCTTTGTCTCTCTCTCTAAGTGTTGATCGCATATGCGTTCTATTTGCTGTGACACAAACTTCCTCTATCTCTCTCTCTCTCTACCTCTCTTTAACTCTATCTCTATCTATCTCTCTCTTTGTGTGTACTCCTTTGCTATCCATTTATTGCTCTAAGTGTCCAGCAAAAAAGGCGATTTCAAATTCTTTTCTATTTTGATACAACTCTTAATTGTTTCTGTCTCGCTCTGTCTCTCTTTCTCACACATTCTCTCAAAACTCTCTTTCTCTTTTGACTCGCTCGCTCAAAAACAAAATAAATTCCAATTCAAAAACCAAAAAATTATAATAGTAAACTTTCCAAAAAGAAACACACTGCTGTCTTTCATTGGTGCGTTGTCTTTTCCTTCAGATCTTTTTGGCTTTCCACTAACAAAATTTATAAATGTTTTTTAAACTTTCTGGCATTCCAATTATTTTTTATATATATTTGATTTGGTATATTTATTTCCACTCTTTTTGCTGTTCATATAAACTAAGCAATCACTCTTAGCAAAGAAAAAAAGTGTTTCGAAAAACGATTAGGCAGCAATTGTCGAAGGAAGGTGACTTTTAACCAATTATTTGTAATAATTTGTAGCCAAATCGTTTTTCGGAACACACTAGTATTTATATATGTATATAAAGCCAACTCTTAAACTAAGTTAGTTGTAATTTAAGTCAGTTACCAAGTAGAAACACACGTATGGTAGAGTAAGTTTTGTGTAAGTTTGCAGATACTTTCCGTAGGATCGAAAGGTAATTTACGTAGCGAAAATAGCTACATTCGCTGACCTCCTTTGCAGGCGTAATCTGCCAGCAGTTGGCCAAAAATAAAAGGAAGTCTTAAATTTGCACATAATTTTTCACTGTGAAAATTGTTTGGCAAAGTGCATGGAAAAAGTTTTCAAATGCTTTAGTGAGCCACAAAGGAAAACGCAAGTTGCATGCACCGCATTTGCAAAAATAGAAAGGAAAACCTCAGACCACACACACACACACACATATATATATATATATAGAGAGAGATATATACGTATTCTGTATGCAAGGGAAACATTTCGAGGCGCTTATCTTGAGGCCACTTGACTTTCAACAACAGCCGTGGCAGCAACCGCAATGGCAACATAACCGAAATAAAATAAAAATAAATTGTTGGCTGCAGCAGAGGAAGCAGTATCATGTCGGGGGTGGTGTAAGAGTACCAGGAGGGGACTGTAACGGGTCAGGAGCTAGCGGTCAGCAGGCAAAAGAACCGCGACAAGTGCGCACTTTTTGAACGTTGCATACTTTTAGGCTGGCAGTTAAATGCAATCAGCATAAATTATATGCAGCAGCGGGCAGCAAGTAGCAGAAGAACGAAGGTAGTTAAAAGGGGCAGCACAACAAGCAGTAGGCACAAGGAGCAGCAGGGAGTGGGGCAAGTGGGGAGGCCACAGCTGACCCGAAAACACATTTTCCAAGCAACGGCAACGACAACGGCAATAGGCAGAGGCTTTTTCCTTTTTGGCAGCAAGACCGCAAGATATCAAACATTTTGGTGGCTACTTGAGCAACTGGAGGAGGTGGTAGGGGGCATGGCTTCCTGCTGCTGCTACTGCTACTGCTTGCAGCATGTTTTGCTGAGCGACAACGACGACAACGGCGACACTGTCAAGTGCGTTTGCCTGGCAAATTTATTATCCTAATTAGAAAGTTTCTTGTCGGCACTTGGTTGCAAGCCTCAATAAGAGGCAGCACTACGGACACACTCCCTTCCCGTCCCTTTGCCTATTTCTTGCCACAGCATTTTGGCTTGACTGCGCCTATTACAAGGCGCATGCAACATGGCGACTGGTGATTTAAATTCTTTTCTTTTTATTGCAGCACATTAGCGTGCAGAAAGTTTCTGGCAAGCATGTTGCACTTGCCACAGCCCCCGTGGACTTGCCACTCCCCCTCCCCGCCGCCCCCTACACCTCTTTATACTCGCTCTGTCTCTGTTTCATATAATAATTATCGATTTCAACTTTGGCCCCCAAAAAGAGGCAAGTGCGAGTTGCATTTAGTTGTTGCTGTTGCTGTTCTTGCCACGGCCAGCTGCAAGAAACTGTGGCATCAAAATTAGTCGCAAAGTTTTCGGTCTACCCGACAACGTCGATAAGCAGGCTGCAAGTTTGGCCAAACTCTGGCGGCACTACCTCAGCTGATAGCACCCACTCCCTGCTCCTTTCCCCCTCAACACCCACCGTGGAAACTGCCTATCTCCCACTCCTCTTGCTGCCTCTGAACTTGTTGTAATATGACTTGCACACAGCCGGTGCACCTGCACTGACGTGCACCTTCGGCATTCACCATATGAAGCCACGCGTCTTCGAACTCACCACAGCACACTAGCGCAATTCACCACGCAACACAGCAGTTCACAGTAGACGCTTCAAAGTCAGCGCCAGACGTCATGCGTTGGAACTTTCCCATAGTCACAACACTGGAAGGTTCCCACACAAAAACACAACTGGAATGCAACACGCATGCGCCTGCATTTCCTCTTACTCTACGCTCTCTGCCTCCCTCTCTCTCGCTCCCCTCTGCCTCTCTCTCCCACTCTGTCTTGGCGTGAGAGTGTAGCATGGCTTTAGTAGCAGCTGATGATATTGCAGAGCGCGCGTAATGTCAAATTTATTTGATTTAAGCCTCAAATTGTATATCTCATTTGGAGTTACTTGAACTTCCGCTTTTGGCATGGAACAAAAGGATTTTTTTTAAGGGTTGTCAGCCCATTTGGCACACATTAGTTCCAGCTGCAGATTAATAGATCAACTGCTATGTTGTTGAGTTAGGTTCGTCAAAGTTTCAACCACCAACTGAATGAACTTTTGAAGTTAAAAGCATTGGGAGTCTCATAAACTTTTCCATCAGATTTTAAGACTGAATCTGTTAAATTTTAATAATGCCATTAAGTCTTTGATAAGTTTTCAAGTTCTTCTCTGTATTTGGCGTAAGATCAGTCAATGTATGTAATAAATAATTTAGTATAATAAATTTATAGTAATTTATTCAGTTAACAGCAAAGAAGCCTCATTTCTTTACCTTTTATATTAGCGAGTAAGCAATTCTTCAAATAATATTTGACGCCAGTTTTGAATGAAATATACTAGATTCATTCTGCCGTTCTGCAATGACGCCATTCGAATGCATTCGTGGTATTCCTACGCACAGATCAGATTACTCCGTGTTTCGCATTTCGCATTACGCATTACGCTTCGTTTCTGCTTCTTTCCCTTTTGCTTACACTTTATTGCAGCGACGTCATTTCATTCAGTGCATTTCGCATCGTGCAGCGTCATGCTCTTTACTACGAATTCGCTAACAACAACAACAGCAACAACAAGAACTAATGCACTTGCAATCCAGTTAGACAGAACAGTTAGTCAAGCATCCAACACGCGCGCGCCTACGCTTACTCGTTGGGTGGAGGGAACGACGTGGAAGGAGGGGAAGAGGTGCTGGGGTGGGGGAGCTGTTGAGGTTTATGTTTGTGTGCTGAGGCTGCCACCCTACTGGAAAGCAAAGACAAACACGTTGATTTTGCCACTTGCCTTGGAGGTGGAAACAGCAGCAGCAAAAATACAAACACACACGCAAACACACAATCACACATACTCTCACACACACACATGCACGGACTGTGTCCCAGTGCAGCAAACCCCTAGCCAAGGCTCAACCCGC
Organism: Drosophila dunni; assembly: GCA_018152125.1. Taxonomy (NCBI): domain Eukaryota; kingdom Metazoa; phylum Arthropoda; class Insecta; order Diptera; family Drosophilidae; genus Drosophila; species Drosophila dunni. The sequence goes on along the minus strand of JAECXC010001917.1, from coordinate 15,316,995 downwards.
TGACCCCAACATAAGGCAGCAGCTGTCAATGTTATCGCAGTCAGCGTTGTGTTTCTGTCTCTGCCGCAGTCACAGTCGCCGTCAACGTCGCCGTCGCTGCTGTCGTCGGCTGCGGCTTCGCAGTCGGCTTTGGCCACGCTTAACTTTATTTTTAGTTGTGCACTGGAAGCGTCATGGGAAAGTGCTTTTACAGCAATAACAACAGTGGGCGAACTTGTAACATTGTTATTGGAAATGTGTTGTAGGCTACCAGCAGCAGTAGCAGCAGCAACAACAACAACAATGAAAACAACAAACACTTAGGGTAGGCGCCAAAGGAAAGCGAAAACGTAAAGCAAAATTCCATTGAGGTTTTTTATGAAATCGAAACGAAATTAGTTTTCGATGAACTTTAAAGGCGACCAAACAGTCGTTGCGGTGCGGTTTGCACATTGTCTCCTCGCACGTGTCGCAAAAAACTAACAAAAAAACACACACAAAATAAAACAACAAATAAATATTATTGTTATAAATAAATCTATAAAGAAAGTTGTGGAAATAAATTGTGCAGCCAAAGTGACAGTGAAAAGACGCGGAAAACCATTGTGAGAAATCGAAAGTGAAAAAAAAATCAGAAAGAAGGAAAAAATCGAGAGTGTGGCTGAAATTTAAGGCTAAGGTTGAAGCAGCTGAAACAACAACCTTGAAGTGAAATTGTGCAAAAGAAATGAATGAAAAGTACGAGCCACAAAAAGTACAAAACAATGTTGGGAATATGTATGTGTGTGCGGAAACAAATCGCATCCAGTCGCGGCGGTTAAATAACTCGTAATTGCTATTGAATATTAAATAAGTGAATCCTTCTCCTGCTCCGCTGAAGGACAAACAATAAAATGTCATTAAATATGCCTGCAGAAGGTTAAAACTGTGCGTGTTTGCCCAAAAAAAAAGCCAACCACTAAAACACACATCAATAACAGTTATTAAAAGCTAAAATAAACAGTTATTGTTGAGTAATAATTGTTTAGTTTCAATCAATTGCAAAAAAAAAGCTTAAAAAAAGGTAACAGCTGTCTTCGGTTTTTTGCGGCAGGCGCTGCCAACTTATTTTTATGTAGTTCACACCAAGCCAAGTGCAAATCGGGCAACAAATTTAATCGAATTGTAACATAAATCAAATTTTTGGCCAGCTCAAAACTGCGCAAATTGTGGCGCCCATTGGACGCTTTTACATACTTGCCGCCCACACCCACACACACACACACTCGCACACACAGAGGCTCGTGTGAAAAGCCTGGCAGGGTAATTTTCTTGCGTGGGTAAAAACCGCTGAAGAAATATTATTCCGAGCACATATAAGCAAATCTGGAAATGAATGCTTCAAAATAAAACTCCTTACACTTACTCTGCCCACTAGCTGCTGTCAAGAGTGACGCACCACGCTAGTAACGACAGGCTATCTAAAAGATATTCCTTATATATGGACTTGTATATAAATTCTACCAATTTCCTTTTAGAAAACTACTGTTTGTTTGAGTGTATGTGCGTGTGTTAACCCCCACAATTTGTGCTCAAAATTCAGACAAATCAAACAAGCAAAAAGTGATAATCCAAAGTAAAGTGATTTTATCAGTAACCTCAAATCAACTCTACAGTAATTGAAACAAAATTCAACATAATTCAATAAACTTTAAGCTAAATAACTAAAATAATCAACCATAAGGTGAGTGGGTGTTTGATTTAGTGCTTGAACAGCAGCAAATAGCAGCTAGTAAACTAGCAATCCACACCAAAAAAAAAAAATAAATTACAGAAACAAGCAGAGAGCAATTACAACACATACTTACAACGTACAACACGAATGCTTAGATTGCTAAAAACAAAAATCCCCAAACAACAACAAGGAGAAATGCAAAATGCAAATAGATTAGCACACAACACAATCAAAAGGAAAAATACAGAACGAGTACAAAGTTAAATCGCTTTCAAAGTAGCAGCAACAAAAAAACTGCAGGCATTTGCCAAAAACAGCCTAAAACTGCCAGAAAACAAAAAAGAAAAGAAACAACACGAAATTGATGCCAAAAAACCGCTTAGACATACACTGTACGGCATAAGTGAGGGGTAGAAACAATTTCGGTTTGCCGAAAGCCTTTTAAGCCATTGCCGAGTGAATTTGCAAAGAGGAAATTGTTTTATTCTGTTAACATTTAAGATTTTAGTGTATTGCTTAAGTCTTATTCAAGTACAGTGTCTATATAAATAATTGACAGCTATTTCACAGCCCTTTAAACTGTATTTTTAGTCCTCTCCTTTCGTGCACTTTATGTCCAATAATTTTCCGCTTGAATTCATCATTTAAAAATACTCTTTCTGTAGCATACTTTTCAGCGATCCCATAGCCTCTATGACCGCTAATCATGAACAAGCGCATGTCATGTATCTAATATACAATAACTCTACACAATGGCAAAAAGGGGAATATCGGGGGGAGTGGGGGGTAGGGTTTGGATAGGAAACAAATCAAAAGCAGCTTCGGTAACTGCATTTAGCCCCCACATAGCGCATCATTTGCCATCATCTGCTGCCCTCGACTAAGCTAACAAAAAAGAGTCTGCCTGTTTTAATGGGTGTGTGTGTGTGTGTGTATTGTTGTGTGCCTTGTTGGACTGTTGTTGTGCGTATTTGCATTTCGCTTAGCGCAAAAAGGTTGCCTACAAAAAGTTTTTAATTCATGAATAAAGCGAAATCAATAGACAAATAAGCAAATGACAAAATGGCCAAATGTCAATCGCACCGCGTAACACGTCGCATATGTCGACCAGGCTATAAATAAGTAAATAAATAAACACGCACACACACGTGGGGTGGGCATGAATGTGTGTGTGTGTGTGTTTGTGGCTTGCGGCCTATTTTAAAATGTGGACAAATGCAGTCGTGGGAACGAGACAAATTTAATTAAAATGTTGACCAACATATTTGTCGGTGAGCATGTGTGTGTGAAGTGTGCGAGTGTGGGTGTGCGTAGGCGTAGGCGTGCATGTGCAACTGTGTGTATAAGTAACATTAATGCGAACATTGAGGCTGGACAGCCAAAAGGGACAACAACAACAATGAGAGTAACGCATTGTGGTGCGTATGTCTGCGTGTTGTTGTTTGTTTGTTTGTGCTATTTATGCGCCTGCGTCCTTCTCTGCATAAGTATGTGCGTACGTGTTGTGTGTGTGTGTGTGTGTGTCGCTTGCTGGTTTAAAAATAGAACAAGCTGTTCTCGCCTGCTGTGCTTTTGCCAGCCGCAATGCCCAAACACCTCACCAACAACGCCCCAAATTCTGGCACTCCCCACCTCTACCTTCCCCTCCTCCAACCCGCTCGCACTTCCTCGTCTCCTTTGACCCTAGAGCTCGTTCTGCTGCCAACTGTCAGGCAAACTGGCTAGAATTTATGGACAAAAATATAAAACAGGAAGCAAGTGTGGCACTCACACACACACACACACACGCACACACAATCACACACAGACACAAACAAACACAAACTGAGGCAAAGTTTGTTTGATTTTAGCATTTTTTGTTTTTTGTTGTGCGTTGATTGTGCATAGCTTGGCACACACACACACACACGGCCACAGCTACACACAAGCATGCTCACGTATAACAAAGGGCAGGCTAAAACGACTAAACGACCGACAGTCCGTGTTTTTGTACACTTTATTGATTTTTGCCTTCTTTTGCGCCTTTCTTTGCCTGCTTCGTCTTGGCCATCTCTTCGCTCTCTCTCTCTCTCGCTCTCTCTCCCTGTCTCTCTCTGTGTTTGCTCCCCTCTTACTCGGCTGCCTCTACCACCTGCTGCAATTGTGCGTGCGTTACAGCATTTGGCTCAAAACCAACACTGTGCTACAAAACCAAGCCTAATTTGTGGTTAGACAATTTAATAATTTAGTTTAAACTTTCGGAGCTCAATAGTCAACTTTAACTTCTACTTTTCTAAGAAAACTTTAGCTACTTTTTAGGCAAGTAAAATAAACTAACAATTATATAACTTTATAAACAGGAATTCAAGCTGGAAGTTAAGTCTTTCCCAAGAAAAAAGTGTTTTAGGTTTGATACAATTTTCAATCAAAATTTCAAGTTACAGCTAAATACCCAAATTTTCTAAAAAATATATTTCCAGACTCCACTGTAGTGCCTACTTATATACCTTACTAGTGCCAAAAGCAGCCAAGTTAAAAGAAGTCTACTGTAGACCTGTGTAATTTACTTTAGTTTTTGCTTTGTTTTGTTTTTCCAAGTTCTTTTGTTTACACTAAAATGTGGTTGTTAGTGTTGTTGTCGTTGCTGTTTTTATGTAATTTTTTACATACCATCTATATATATATTTATATATATTTTTGTTGCTGTTGTTGTCGTTGTCGTTACGGGCACAATAAACGTTTTATATCGTGACCAAAGTCAAAAGAAAGTGTGCCAGGGGTATGGCTCACAATAGTAGGACAACTATACAAATGTATAACAACACCAGCCATGTGTGTGTGTGTGTGCGTGTGTGTTTGTGTGCGATTGTGTGTCAAGTTTACAAGTTTAAAAAAAATGAGCGCAATGCGTTGCCAAAGACATTCACATTGCTTGTAGAACAAACAAATTAAATTGTAGAAACAATTTGGTAACAGCAAAAAGTCTACAAACTTAAGGCTTAATTACAGCACAAACTAGTTAGTGGCTAATTATAGATTAATAGACATAATGCTTAAGTAATTATAGACATCACCTTAAAGTTAAGCTAGGCTTTAAGCTACTCAAGTCTCTTGAGCCTACGTATACGTAATAAAATTCACCACACCTTATTGTTTATATTATACTATATTTATTGTATATTTGTTCACTCTCTCTTTTCTCGAACCAAAATCAAAACTATTAAATTGCCCACTCAAAATGCCCGCCACAAAATATTTTGCAATTTTCCAAAAAAAATTGAATAAACATTTTAAAATTAACTGTTTAAAAATTTCAAATAAATACAACAACAACTACAGCAGGTAATTTTGGCGGCCAAACAAATCTCTCGCCCGGCGATCTACAGATTCATGCAAATGTAAGCAAAATGATATACAAAAAAATCAACTGATAAAAAAAAACAACTACAAAAAAAGTAAAAAATAATTTTATATTTTTACTGCGTGTGTCCTTTTTAAATGTTGTCCTTACCTTATGATTTGAACGAACAGAAAAATACGCCACTTAAATGGAATGTACAATTTATTAATGTCGTCTCTTTAATCCTTACTTAAATTTCCTTTGTTTTGAGCACTTACTGCCAGTGTGTCTACACTCAATAGATTTTTAATCCTTGTTCCTTGCATTATTTCCTTTCGATGTTTGTTTGTGTGTGGGTGTGTGTACAGCTTTGTGTGTGTGTGTGTGTGCTCCCTGGGTGGAGGGGGAGTTCTTTGTTATGATGTGTTTTCTGTTCTGCTTTAATATTCCCATTCACACCACAATACGTTTTTTGGCTACCTCACTCTTCCCTCCTCACACACAAATTCGCTCGCTGCGCTGTGTTCTCCCCCCTCTTACGTTAATTATCTTTAATTCTTTTACCTAATTTTATTTCTTATACTTGTAAATGTAAATTTTAAATGACAAAATGATAAACAACAAATGAACTACGTGATGAATTTGCATGGATATCGTAACGCTGTTTTCCTCTTACTTCAACACACACAACGAAACGTTTCTTACACACCTTCACCAATACTACAACCACACACACACACAGACACACCAACTTCCCCTCGCCTAGGCGAGCAAGTAGTCAACTCTCAGGACCAACTCCTTTAAATATATTTTCATATTGTAGCCTTCGATTATATATAATTCTTCTTAAACTTGAATCTTTTAGCCACCACAGATAAGTATTTCTGTATTTCGATACATTTGTTTACAACTCCAAAGTCCTTTCCACGCCCCAGGCACTATGATTCATGCCTTTGTCTGGCATGTTTAACCATAAGTATTCCCAGCACCTGTGATTGATTCCCTGTTTGAAAGCTTGTTAGGTCTCAGACCTTAGTTTAACTATGCCAAGCTCCAAATGTCGTCACACAATGCTCTGTAATCTTGGCACTCTCCACAGCTCTCTCAATCGTAGGTCTACTTACTATAATAAATATTTAACCATAGCTTACAAACATATACAAAACATACATCTAAAACACAAGTGAGCTCTTATTTTCAGCAACTACTTAAGAAGAAGATTGGCAAACTGTTCAAAAACTCTCAATAAGTCATATAAGTCAGATAAAATACTACTTCTTGGGTATATGCTGAAAGTAGTCCTCCCACATCTAAGTCTAATATTCATACGTATTTATTTAAATTAAATATTATTCATTTTGCTATCAAAAACAAAAAAATACTTAAGCGCACCTCTTAACATTTTCGCCGAAAGTATCCTTTAAAGGACAACAAACTAATGTCAGTCAAGCAGCAGCCACCAGACAGCGAGTGCAAAAAGTATGCATACGAGCAATTGAGAAAGTGTTGCCCCCTTTTCAAAACGAGTAACTAGTGTCCAAGTCCCCACTTCTATTACCTTCAACCCGCCCCAAAAAAAATCTTAAAACTTCCCCTAATCGATTAGCGAAGCGTTTATGCCAAAACCATTACTAGAACATCCTACATCTACAGGCGGCCGTCTACAAGTACGTACGGATCCTTGGCGCCAGCAGCGCAGTCTCAATGAACGTGATCTGCTAACCGTTGGTGGTTCGTACGGTTCGACTGACTTCCGTCTGCTGGGACACACAAATCAACGGCTTTACGCCTCGGCGGACCAACGGGATCGCTACGAGCTGCAGCTGCAGCACCGCGAACGCCTGGAGCAATACCCACTGACAAGGACGGCTCGATTGGATGTACAGCAGCGCAATACGCTGAATCGGAGCAATCACGAGCGACAATTTGTAGCGGGTTCAGGTCCAGGTCCTGGTTCAGCTGGTGGTGCTGGTGTTGGTGCTGGCGCCTTCCGTCGTGCACCGCCCTTGGCCGCGGCCAGCGGCTGCGGAGGCAGCAGCAGCAGCAGCACCAGCAGCAGCTACTATCCACAGAGTCATAGCCAGAGTCTAAGTCAGAGTCAGGGTCAGGGTCAGGGCCAGAGCAAGCCGCAGATTGTTATCGGTGCGGGCACAGGCATTGCCTATGATCGTGGCGCCATGTCAGCTAGCACAGCTGATGGCACCAGGAGCAGCCTGAGCCGAGAGCGCGGCCTGCTCGGCACTGGCAGTGGCGCTGGCGGTGGTGGCAGCAGCTCCTTGAGCTCCACGGAGGCCGCATACTGGGATGAGCCGACTGGCAGCACATACTCCTCGTCGGCAGCGCAGGATTCACGTCGTTTCACCGAGCGTAGAATAAAGAAGACCGTGCGTTTCGATGCTCATGATGATGAATCGTTGCTAGTGCCACAAGTGGGTGGCACCACCGGCGGCTCTTTGCCACCAGTGACCACCATACTGCCCTCGACGGCTGTGGATGTGGGCACGGCAACGTTGCTGACCAGCGCCAAGCTGGCACAGCCACACGACGGCGACTGGTCGCGCTGGGATGCCGAGCGTCAGGGCAGCCAGGACTCGGCTACCAAGGACTCGGGCATCGATACGAGCAGCACATTCACCAGCAGCGAGGACTCCAATCGTGGCGATGGCCCCAAGGTACACAATGCACCAGCATCCAGTGTGTAACGGCATCCAAAACTGGCTCCGAAATGTATCCCCAAAAAAGTCATTGTGTGATTTGATCTATATCCCGATTGCATTGTGTCTGTGTAGAGTCTGAGTGTGTTCCAGGACTACCCCGTTAACCCGTTATCTGTCTGTCTGTCTGTATAACTGTACAGCAACTAGCAGTAAATTCGCTCTGTCTCTTTTACTCTCTCTGTTTCTCTCTCTTATAAATATTTCTTTGCCTATCTTTCTCTCTTACTCTCTGTTTGTTGTTCTTGTCCAACCCTTTCATAAACTTAACTATGCTTAAAATATATCTAAATATCGCCCAACTAGTGCTCTTTGCGATATCGAATCAAAGTTCAAGAACCCAAACATTTTACAGATCGAAAACTTAACAAATTCGTTGTACATCGCATGTTTACAGATAACCCCTAGATCTTGCATGAAGCTAACCCTTCCATAGTGCACCAGCTTAGTCCCAGTACCCCATCCAGTTCCAGATCTCTGTATAAGCTAACCTACTAACGCTACTAACCCAATGAAACCCACAAATCGCACGTCTTTTACCGCATGATTTATAAATGTTGTCAAATATTGTAACGTTTTCCAACACTAAAAGCATTTCCGAATTTCGATATGGACTTTCAATTTTGATTGTTATTATTTTCAACTGAAACGTGTGTGTTCTCAAAGTAGGTCAAGTACTAAAACTCAAGGAATATGTGAATGATAACTATTCTATCTACAGTTTCTATTGGTAGAAACTATTTCTAGTTAAGATATAAGTGAACTCTTGAAATGTAAACTAATTGTACAAAATGTGTTTTCTACTATGATTTTCAATTGTTGTTTTTAACTGTTTATTAAAATTTACTTGGCATAAGAAAACTAGTTTAAGACTAACTAACCTTAAGACTGTTGTATGGTTCAGATCTAAAACTATAAACCATTTTACTTCCTGCATACGATCTCATCGACATTCAAACAAATTCTATGCAAAATTGACATCCACGATCTCTCACCCGACACCCTCAACAACAATATCCATCTAACCACAACCACAACCACTTCAAAATCAACCACCAAACCAAACCAAACCACCTGTAAACCACCTGTAAAACCACCTATAAATCAAATCCACCTAAACACAACCACCGTTACGTGTACATACCCATACATGTATCTATAGAATCCGGTGAATTGGCAAACATCCGCGGATAATACTCGCATGATTGGTCACATGATATTACGTAAATACTATGATGGGGAAGATATATTAGGCTTAAAGGTGAACGGCGGTCAGCCAATTGGCATTCATGGAGGACCATGTGGCGCCATTGTGGAGAAGGTGAAACGCGGTTCGGTGGCTGATCTCGAGGGCTGCATACGACCAGGTAAAGAAGCACACCTCCTCACTAGTTCATCATGATCAGAAATCATTCTTTCTTTCTCTGTCTTTGTCTCTTTCTCTCACCACACACTCATCACACACACACACATACAAACAAACACTCACACACGATCGTTGGCACGCTGCAGGCGACGAGATCATCGAGTGGAATGGACACAGTCTGCACAACAAAAGTTCTGATGAAGTCTACGACATTATAGACGACAGTCGACTGGATGCCCAAGTGGAGTTAATCGTTTGTCGTTCGCTGTTGCTGCCCACGGGCAACGCCAGCAGCAGCGTCGACAGCGGCGGCAGCAGCAGCAACGTCAGCCCCAGCAGCGCCTGCTCCGGTTCCGGCAGTAGTGTCACCCGCCGCTCCTCCGCCAACTTTCCCCACAGCGCGCTCGCCAGCAGCATGGCTGGCAGTGCGGTGGTCAGCAGCGGTGGGCGGTATCTTCAGCGCAAAGGTGAGGGAGGGGAAGGCTTTTTGTATGTTATGAACGTGTGTGTGTGTGTGTGTGTGTATGTGTGTAAAAGCGTAATTACGTTAACTAATAAAGCTATGGCTTTGATCAGTACTCACTGCTTTCATTTCATAAAGAACTGCAACTAACTACTAACGGTGTATGTCTAAGTTAATTAGGTCAACTAAATATACTTACACATGGCTAGGACTGCTTTTTAATATGGGAAGTGATGGATAGTTCATTTCCTGACTAAAATTATGTTAATCGAAAAATTCAAATTGTTTTCTACTACGTATAAGCATACTTGAAAACTCTGTTAAATTCATATCATATCATAATTATCTGGACTCGCCAACAACACTTACGGCTTATTGATTGTTATATAGAGGTTTCATCTTATTCGAAGATTGTTGTTTGTTCTAGTAGAGTACAAAAATGGATTTAGCAAATAACAAATAACTATTTACTAGAGTATTGCAGAACTGTTTAAAACACAAATTGAGGACTGCAACAAAATTACAATTACAGTGGAATCCGGTTATAACGACACTCAAGGGACCGACGATTTTACGTCGTTATACCCGGTAGACGCTTTAACCGAAACGAGCAAAGGAAAAAAGCTTGTGTGGGGATCAAACAAGTCATCGAATTTTCGTCGCAATGACCGGACGGACGCTTTAAGCGGAGTCGTTATAACCGGATTCCACTGTATTATAATTTTTTTCAAGCCAATAAAAATACATACACATGTGAAAATATTTTGAATAATAGTTAAACATTATTCAAAATATTTCTAAATAAATTCTTCATTATTTAAAATATTTGGCAATAGAGAACTATTTCTTCAGATCTTCACATCAGAAGTGATGATAACAGTTAGTTAGAAATAGCAGAAGAACACAACAAATATAATATACATATTCTCTCATTGGACATGTTAATATTATTAAATAGTATTTATATACTAGACATATAAATACCAACAGCAGACATAGACTTAAGTAACTACAAATACACTAAAAGTATTCATGATTAAGCACACCACAATATTCCTCAAATTCCTTTTGACTAAAATCAACTGTATTTATTCACCCGCAAATCTCTTCCTCCCCTTGCTCTCTTGCCCACGTGCAGCCCCTGCAGTTGAAGCCCTCGAACTACATCGGGAGAAGCCAAGCGTGTTGATCACATCGCCGGGCTCACCGGATCTACATATCAGTGGCTCGGGTAACGGACTGCGGCATCGTGGCGCTGCCACATCGGGCGCCACACAGCAGCGTCTGGGAGCGAACCACAGCGGTCACAGCAGTCACAGCGGTCACAGCAGCAGCGGCAGCGGTAGCGGCAGCAGCAGCAACAGCAGTGCCACATTACAAGCAGCAGCTGCTGTCGCCGCGGGCGGCCTGCACGGCACAACGACGGCGGGCCATCACCATCATTGCCATCCGGCAGCTCCATCACCGCCATCGCACACGCATCCGCATGGATATTCGCATCCGCATCCGCATCCACACACGCATCCGCACAGTCACTCGCACGTGCCGCACCATGGCATGGGCATAACGACACAGCCGATACCCATCGAGGGCAGGCTGCAGTTAAAACTGGGCTACGATCAGAATACCCTGCAATTAATAGTCACACTGGTATGCGCCACGGGCCTGTCGCTACGCCAAAGCGGCGCCGGGCGCAATCCCTATGCAAAAGTGAGTAAACCTCAAGCAACTACTAATCGCAAGGTAACTAACCTATCGACACAACGTTTACAGGTGTTCCTTCTGCCCGATCGCAGTCACAAGTCCAAGAGACGAACGAAAACTGTTGGCACTACCTGTGAACCGCGCTGGGGTCAGACCTTTCTGTACTCGGGACTGCGTCGCTGTGATCTCAATGGTCGACTGCTGGAGGTGCGTCTCTGAACCTATCCTCTCAACTTCAAGACTTTGCATAATTTGTGCTTACTTTGTGCAGGTGACGCTCTGGGACTATGTGCGCTATGGGGCCAACGACTTTATCGGCGAGGTGGTCATTGATCTGGCCCATCACATACTAGACGATGAGGCCGAATGGTATCAGCTACAGCCGCATCAGGACACCTCCCATCTCGTATGTCTTCTCGGGGAACTCAAACCGTTATCGTTTCACTTCCGTTTATCATTTGGGGTTTCTTTTCCATTTGTGTTTCATTTTATGCGTTTTATGTTTTCATTTCGTTGCGTTTCGTTCTTAACTAAGTGTTGGTGTTGGTAAACGTGTAAAGAAAAGAGAAAAGAAGAATTTAAGTAGCAATGAAGCAAAGTCTGAGGTTTGTTTGTTGAGCGAAAAACTTAACACGAAACTGAATTAATTTAACTGCTGAAAAATATAATAAATTCCAGTTTTAGTTAGTTTACTTATGATTTTGTGCTTTACGGTATTTTAGACGTAATGTTTCCCCCCGCAGCCGTCCAAAATTGAACAAAATTATTAACTGAGCATTGTCATATCTTTTTTGTTTTTGTCGTGCACCCACAATAATAACCACCAAACATCAAACACCTAAAAAACCACAACAATAACAAACACACAAAAATAAACTAACAACAAAAACACATGCTCGCTTGCTCCGTTCCGTTCCGTTCTGTTCCACCACAAAAAAAAAAAAACACATCCACCCAAAATGAATGACAACAACAACGATGAACAGTTACGTGACGAGGGCAGCGATGTAGACGGCCTGATACTGACACCGACAGATCATTTATCACCGCCGAGCACATTGTCGCGTCTGAGCGATTCGGACACAACATCCGAATGCGACATCGATGGAATGACACCGGGGGCCAGCATATCATCCATGGGCAGCTCCACCAGTCCGCCGCTGCTTGAGGTAACAACAACAACTACAACAAACAACTACCAACAACAACAACAACAACAACTACACATAAATTGAGAGTGCCTCAAGAACAACCAATTTTATTAAAATATACTCTCTATGTACATACTTCTTTAATATATACTTACTTACGACACACACGTATACACAAACACGAAGAAAGATCTGACAGCAACAAGAGGACACATGAAGACTCACACACAACACACAAACCAACACACAGAGATACAGCAAGACAAACGCAAATTGCCACTTTCCTCGGCACTTCAACAATTTCACACATTCACATAATCCGAAAACACACACACACCAACACACCTGTATTCCGTTCTTAACAGAAGTGTGTCTTTTTTATTTACATTTGCGGAGTTAGCTGAGAGCATCTCTATAAAATCTATTTGTTTAAAGTTAAAAAATTAAAGCATACTTTTAGGATGGCGCATAAATCAACTATATTAAATGAATTACTCAGCAATTATAGCTAAATAGAACTAGTCGAATTCAACTTTAAATATTTTTCAAATGCCATAAAGAAGATTTAACACTTTTTTAGAAGAGAAATTAATCAGTAACTTATTTTTAAAAAGCTTTTTACTTTTCAATAATTAGACAGAACAGCTTTGATTTAGTAAAGAAAAATTCAGAACTTTGCCAACATGAAAAAAACAAATTAAAAATTTAATTTTTATTCAAAAAAAAAAAGCAAGAGTAAGATTTTTTAATCTTTTCTTAAGATAACGATCTCAAGCAGCTCCGCAAATGTATTAAATTTATGGCTGTTGATGAACAATTGTTACTTTCCCTGTTTTTATTGTCAAATTTTTGTTTCTCTGGTTTCTCTTATTGTGCGTGTGCATTTTATCCTTTGAAATCTGTGTGTCTCACCACTTACAATCGAGAGCATCCTTAGGCAGCAATTGCTGTTTCAAACTTCATATGCACAAATCACGCATACGTCCCGTTATCAAATGAACTGCTCGCATTCATAACATACACTCAAAGACTTCATTGCTGTTCCTGTCAGTTACTTTGCATGCAGGAGAAATCCAAAATTCGAATTTCGTACAAGTCACATCGGTCCATATGAAAAACACCATACAGTGTACATATTTTATGCACCTCATTTGCCACCACAATTGTATAAAGTAATTATGGTTTACTGATTCATTTTGATTTAATCAATTTTATTGAACTAATCGGTGTCGTTGTTTCGTTGTGCGTGTGTTAAATTTTTCACTCTCTAACTCTGAACTCTCAAAACTATCTACGCTCTACTAAAACTCGTTACTAAAACTATGGAAACGAAAACAGATAAAACAAACTAACTAACTACTAATCCTACAACAACAGCGCGATGCATTTTATAATGCTGTCGTCTCTATCTTCTCTCTGTTTTTCTTAAGCATTCATCAGTTTCAGCTATTAATAATAATCTTTGCATTTAAGATCAAAGTAATCATAATTTAAGTCTTATAAGCAACATGACTTAGGTTAAGTTTCAGTGTATACTTTTAAAACTTGAGAACACATACTTTTTTTTAAGAAAAAGGACAGGCAATAAACTGCCTGTATATTAAATTAAATACCTATTGAAATCTCAATCCAAATGATGAACATAAAACTATATAAACTGCACTGTCGTCCTCTATGTTCTATATAATCTGCGTATAACTCAAAACCTATCTAAGCTTTAAGCTAGCTTTTGCATGACTATTGCCTTGGCCCACCCACGCTTGTTTCTGTAGCTTTAAGTGTGTAGATTTGTTGTCAATTTGCATTTTAATTTCTTTTATGATTTGAGTCTATACTATAACCATAAAACAGCCAAAGAAACACACCAAATTAAACTGTAGTTAATCTCATATATATGTACATGTATTTAATTATATATATGCGGTTATTCTGACACTCACACAAATGCAATGTAAGGGTTAACATGAGATCATGTTAATACACAATTTAATTTATTTTCTCTCATTTTGATCATATATGTACATTTCTTTTGTCTTCTCCTCTTGCTCTCTCTTTCTCTTTCCTTCTTAATATTAACACATATATATGTAAATATATATACTTCCCCACCCCAACCACTTGTCATTGATTATGTGCTGGATAAATCCGAAATAATTCCTATATATATACCCAACTCCCACAAACCCCCGAATTAAATCAAATGAAACTCACATAATTCAGCTCGATCTAAACGAGCGTCGCTCCAGACGTGATATGTCACCCCAGGGCCGTAAAAGGGTGGCCGGAATGGTGGCCCGAGACTATCGCACTGTATCTGGCATTGGACAAAGTTATCACAATCAGGTTTGCACCTATGATAAATTAACGTAACACTCCAAAATCAGAACAGAAACAGCACAACAAGTAGGTAAACACAAATCAAACAGAAGCTCAGAAGACACTAAAAACAGTGAGGAAAAGATTTTAAATACTCTAACTGAACTTGAAGATTATATTCCAAAATGATCTGGGGATAGCTATTAACAAATCATCTTCAATTTTCTTTAGAAATTCACATCTGTTTACATATTTCTAGATAAGAAGCTGATGTAGAATCGCTCTGTAAAGTCCTCTTCCTTCATCAGAATCTCATTCAAATACCTTGCATTCTCTTTATAATTTATCTTGCTATTAGCTCTAATCACGTTTTTCCCAGTTAACTTAGCTAGGCCCACTGCCAAACTAAACTGCACTTTCAATTCAATTTACAACGTTTGATAATCTCTTTTAATCCAACTCAACTAATTAACTACTAAAACTTGTACTAACTAAGACGAGTAGCAACGCTTCCATCAGCTAATGAAACATGATCTTGAGATGTTTTCTCAACTGATTGGAGCGTGGCTATCATGTTATTAACTTGATTTTGTTACGAAATTGTATTAAACTCTTGCTAAGTATGCCTTGACTTGTAATTAAAACTTAAACTTACTCATTATTATCCGTGTTCCAGTAGAAGTTGCAGTTATAGTTAACCAAACTAAACTAAACTAAACACACACTCTAATTAAGTTGAATGAAACTCAGAACCACTCCACTCTCACAAATATGCCTTAGAACGTAAGCTCTACGGAACTTCCTCTGGATCCGGCTTTCAAAATGCCAGAGCAAACTACAAATTTTCCTCATTCCTTTTGCCACGCCCACTAAATTATACATCATTCTCTTCGCCCCTCAGGCATCTGCCACGGGCTATTATAGGCGAGGGGGAGGTAATGGTGTTGGCGCTTCCATTGGACCCGGAGGCATGAGCCTGAGCCAACGCAGCCATTCGGCAGCCCCAAGTGACAATTACCACAGTGGTTCGGGAAGTGGGGCAGGACATTCGGGTCCTGGCTACGGCTATAGAAGCAGCAGTCCACGTCGAGGTTCTCTCTCGCCGCCCGACGATCGCTACATTGACTATCCAGTGCTTCCAATTCACGGCTCACCCAATACCGCTGCCTACGGCGGAGGTGCTGCAGCAGCGGCGGCGGCACAAGCGACACAACAGCATCGTTTTCAATCCCGATCAGCGACTGCCACGCCCACGGGGTCGCCCAAAAAGCGTCAACTGCCACAGGTAACTTGGAGTTATAAATAAATGTAATTACTACTAATGGTTGGAGATTTGTCATTTTAATTAGCTCAATCAAAACTTATTTAGAAAGCTTTTTGCTCATTGTATCCTTCCCCCAAACTTCCCTTAATTTGTTTTACCAACTTTACTCACAGGTGCCACAAACTTCGCGCAGCGCCATGTTGCGCGATCGACTGGGTCAAGACTTTGACGAGCGTCTGGCTTCGGGCGGTCGATTTGGTCGACATCGGACACGGCAGCCGCATCATCAGGCCACATATCGTAGCACCGGAATGGGTGGCTGGGAACGACACTATACGGGTTTGTCGGACAGTGATCTACAGTCGATGGACACGAGAATGAGGCCACGGCATTCGCTGTCGCCGGACAAGGATTTCATGGGCGAATTCGGGGACTCGGATATGGAGTCGGTGGTCAGTGTGACGTCCAGCGCCTTCTCAACGCAATCGGAAAGACCGCGTACCTCGCGCGGACTCAGGTGAGTGTAGGTCGAGGATACGGACCCGGCGCCTCGTGCTGCACCCGCGTCCGCTTCGTACTAGTTCAAAGCCAAAGCCAAAGCCAAAGCCATGCCAAAAAAAACAATGCTGTTCGAAATTCTGCTGAAATTACATACATACGTTCTGGGCTACACAACATAGAATTGGATACACATCTCTCTTTTTTTACTTTAACTTCCGAGTAGTAGCTACAAATTCCAAAATTTACCCGTTGAATTAGGCTCTGAAATCAACAAGAGCGCGCTTACTCCCCCCACCCCTTCTTTCTCTCTCTCTTCTCTCTCGCTGTCGATTTCGCTCTTGCTCTATCCTTATAAATATGCCGATACTTAGCACACACATACACCAACACTCAGTCAAACACACACACACACATCCACACAATGCGTATACGAAAGCAAAGGCAATCCGAAATAAAACAAAAAAAACATAAAGTTTCTTTTCTGCATTTACTTTTTGCGTTTTATCGAAACCAACGAAACAATAACAATTAAATATCAAACGATAAAAATCGACGCGCGCTCTCTCTTTTGTGTTCACTGCTTCTCTTGCGTGCTCTTCACCACACACAAACACACACACCACACACACTCTCTCTCTATTTATCTATCTCGCCACATGTGAAACGAACTTACCACACCAACAAAATACCAACAACAACAAATACATTCGCCGACCCCGGACGCAAACCATCGCTTGCATTTGCCAACGATCGTTCGTTAATTTCACACACCCAATACCAAAACCACTACATTAAATACCCCACACCCGATACCACAACCTCGACATTAAAAACTCACCACATACCATTGCGTTAACTGCCGCATGTTATCCCTGCATGTGCAACTACATTCTGAACCACACCACTTGACACCACACTTGCCCCCTAACCATCGCCGCCACCTCCTACACCGATGGCAATGCAAAATAATTGTTAGCTTTCCAAGAAACTGGCGCAATCTTTTTGGTGGCGCACCCAGCAGTTTGCTGGGCGGTGCTGTGGGCGGTCCTGTCACAGGCCTAAAGGTCTATCCCATGGAGCACCACCGTGCTAACACCATCGAGGTGGATGACTGCGATTATCTGTCCACTAATGGCACACAGCAGCTGCTGCTGCTCGAGCAACTGGAACAGTTGCAACAGTTGGCGGCTCAAGCGGCCGCTGATTCACCACCAAATACAGCGCTAGTGGGTCCAAGTGGTGCTGCAGCAACCACAACACTGCCAATACCTACACAGCATGTGCTGGTAACAGATACAAATAGCGGTGAACTGGTCGAGCACTTCTTTGTGGAGCCAGCTCTTATCGCGGAGGAGAGCCAGAGGCCGCTCTCACTTGACCCACTGATACATGAACCACATTTACACCCGCATTGCGTCTACTATTCGCCATCGTCTCATTTGCCCAACACAACATTCATGCCGGCGTTGCCAGACATTTATCAGCAACAACGACGCCACCACTATCAACAACAACTACACAACGGACGCCAGCTCGCCCCCACCACCGCAACCACTCATGCGAACGCCCACAATCTGAATCACGCCTATGCGATGCCGCTGCCGCTGCCCAGCTTTGAGCAATTTAAGCGCATTACCACGCCCGTCATGAATCTCTTTCGCAGCTCCACAAACCACAGCCACAACCAACACCACAACAGCCACCACCACCACAACACCAGCCAGCCCGCCCACGATCACGCCCATGCGCACACGGTGTCCTCATCGCCCAGCTCCTACGTGGGCTATGTGCGTGATCAGCTGGACAAGAGCTGCAGCCACTGTCAGAACGGCAGCCAACCGGTGGTGATATCCACCAACACAGCCCTGGCCACACCTGGACTCGCCATCGGAGCCTGTGGCGATCCCTGCTGTCTTGCCGATGCCCATCCACATCCACAGCATCAACCTATTTCCGCCATACCCGCCTATCCCTACAGCGCCGAGCAGCTGCTGCGACGTCCCTCGTTATCCATGTACCAGCCGAGCAGCTCGGAGCCCTCGTTGCCCACCTTGGATCCGGCCATGTGCGGTGAATGTGTGGATCAGCATTTCCTGGGCGGGCTAACGGGGCCGCAGCTGAATCTGGGGGTGGTGCCCACCTATCATGTCCACACGCCGACACCGACAGCCCATCGTCGCAACCAAGCACAACTGGTGGGACCACCCTCGCTGCCCACCCAATCCGTGCTGCGACTCTCGCGTCAACTGAGCGAGGATGCCCTAGTATCGGCCGTACCCATAGCTGAATCCTCGGCACGGGCTCAGCCCACGTCCATACTGAAGAAGCCAAAGTTGGAGCGACGTCGCCTGTTTCACGAGGGGCAATCACGGTCCCTAGACTACGATGATCTGCACACCAAGAGTTGGGGTCGACGACGCATACGCTATGAGGATGAGGTTATGCCCTACGAGATGGCCCTGGCCTATCCCAGTGACACGCCCGAGGGGCAGTTACCCAGCTCGCGACGCTATGGCTCCGAGACGAACATTCGACAGTCGTACATGGGCGCCAATGTGGATGCAGTGAATCCACTGAGTCATTCGCATTTTCTGGTCACCGACGACAAGATCGTGACCATCACCTACGACTCGGACGTGGGCTGGACCCGACGCGGCGTTGCCCCCTCCCTTTTCCGAGGTCCTCATCGACGGGGTCTTGATGCACGCAATCACATGTCCCTTGACCTACAGCGCACCAGTCAGCAGAAGCTTTGTGGTCCTCCCGCTCCGTATATGAAGCGACGGAGGAATTTACCTCATCCGCCAAGTGCGCAAAATGCTCACAACTTTTCCCCCATGGAAGTAGGCATGGGCATGGGTGTGGGAGGGGTAGGAGGAGGAGTAGGAAGCGGTGTTGGGGGCGGGGCACTGAACAGTATACACAACAACAATAACAACCAGAACCACAACAATCACAACTACTACAGTAACAGTAACAACAACAACACCACCAACCACAACAATAGCCAAGCAGCGTGTAGTGTTAGCAATAGTCACAACAACAACAGCCAACAACAACAACAACAACTACAACATCAAGAACTACAACAACAACAATCAGTTAGGCAAAAAGGGAAAGAAGGCATCGCCATCAACGGATTGATGGCATCGGCATCGGAACAACTGACGAAATCTAGTAGTGGGAGCGGTGGTGCAACATCTGCTGCCGCTGCTGGTAATATCGTCGTCGATGGTAATAATGCTAATAATGCTTCTTCTTCCTCTTTTGCAAATCCCCCACAACAACATCATGGTGTCGCATCACCCAATAAACGTGCCCCATCATCAACACACAACACTTCAACAACAACAACAACAAACGACGCCAACAACTTGACCCTTGACGCTACATCACAACAACAACAACAACCACCACCAAATACATGCACAAATCTCATTACAAATACAACAACAACAACAAACACATCGTCGAATGCAACGAATGCTGCGGCAACAACAACGACTACAACAACAACAACGGCAACGACTGCTACAACAACTGCCACAAACACAACAACAAACAAAACGAATGAACCAAACGCAACAACAACAACAACAACGAACGATGCTAATGCGGATGCGGATGCTCCGCTTGATGTTATCGATTGGGATGCTATCGATGCCATGCTCGACGACGATTTCAGCGAGTACGACAAGGACAAGAACGGCACCAACGAACCAGGCGGTGCCAAGTCAACTGACGGAGGTGCCGAAGCCGAGGAGAAAGCTGGTAAGTTATCAAAAAATCGTTGAGTTTATTTAATTGTATATAACTAAGTATTAGTAGGTCAACTGATTTAAGACCTGTTCTACTTTTGGTTATTTTGTGGTTATTCGAGGATAACCTATAGAAATTCTACAGTTTTTCATACTTTTCACTGATTACCTACCGATCATACATACCAAAGCCATATACAGAAATCTGATTTATATAAAAATTATTCAGGGTTTTCAAGATCATAGCTTGAACAGATTTTATACGTTTTTTACTCATCCACGATTTTTTGATCGATTAATCCTAGGGAAGTTACACATTAAAATTTATACAATTACGTCTAACGTATACGTAAAATGCGAGTTAAGTTGATATCAACTTAAATAAAACGAAAAGATCTTGAGCAAATCCTATGATCCTTGAATACATAGTTATCATAACCTACAAATTTCCCTTTGAGTAATTCACCTCTATCAATTTCCAAGATGGCAGCCTTTCAGACACCACAACCGATCGAAAAAAGTGCGGCAACGTGGATCAGGAACGATCGCCCAAAGGCGGCAGTGGAATGGGCAAGAAATCGAACTCAACGTCACAGCTCTCGGCAACAGGTATGAACATTTTGTTAGCATTCTTTTGTATGCCGTTCGTTTCTAAAAGTTCTCGTTCAGTTGCCTTGTTGACCATCATGAAATATGAGATACTCTATATATAATATAAAACATCAGATATTGAAAGCATTCAAAGCTCTACATTCTAGTGATTCAATTTATACGCTAGTCGAACTTCTTTTGTTTCTTACATACTGACACACTTTCTCACACACTCACACACACACTCATTTGTATCGTAATGCTAAAGTCTTTTGCGTTTTCTAACACTAAAACATTTAATCATTTATGCTAACCTTACTAACAAAACTATGATTTGGTATCATGAAAAAAAAAACAAAAACAAAAACAAAAAAACGAAAAAAAATACTATTAAAATGCCATACTCAAAAGGTCGTAAAAGACGTATGGGCTTTGGAAAGAAGGGTAAGAACTCGTTCACGGTGCATCGCAGCGAAGAGGTGCTGCCTGGTGATATCACGAGGGAGCTACGCTCGGGCGGAGGAGCGGGCGGTGGCCTCTCCCGTGGCTCGTCCTCGGAGGCGGACCCAGTTGAACAGTTTTTCGGCGATGGCGCTGGTGGGGAAAGGTGCGCACAAGTCCAACTTACTCTGTCTCTATCTCTATGCCAATTTCTCTCTCTCTCGCTCTATCTCTCACTCTCTCTGTCTATCTCTTACTCTATCTATCAATTTATCAATAACTATTTCACACTCTGTGAAACAATTATGTCTATTCAACTTAATGCTATGCTATAATATAAATTCATTTTGAGTTTTTATGAGTTGACTTTTGATTTTGAGTTCTCAATTTGATTTTTCCTTTGGTTGCCTTTTCCAAAGAAAACAAAGCAAATGCTTATAATGATAATCAAATGATTATGATGATGATGATGATGATGATAAACATTAGTTAGACAACAAGAAATACACCGAACAATAACAGGACTTTTAGTTTTAAGAGCTTTTCAATTTGCAAAAAACACATGCGCGCGCGCTCTCTTTCTCGCTCTCTCGCGCTTTACTTTTTACATTCTCTCTCTCTTTTCCTAACTCTCTCTCTTCTTGTTCTCCCAGACTCACTGTTTAAGTTTGACGAGCTTTGACGCAATTACTTTTGCCAAAAGCTCGCTCTGGCGCCGAAGCTTAAGCCAAACAAATTCCCTCTCTTGATTTTACTTGATTTTGAGTTTACCCACAAGCGCTACCTATCTATCAATCAATCAATCAAACAACCACCCTACCACCCAACCAACCAAATAACCAAGTAAACAACCAAACCAACCAATAAACAATCCAAAGTCGATACGTATTTTTAGGCTTATAAAAAGGAATTCTTTTTGGCCCAAAATAAATAAAATAAATGGGCGTCACATACACCGCGAAAGCTTTGCCTGTACCGCAGTTGCTTGTGAAAGGGAAAGGGGAAATTGAAAGCTTTTTCTGACTGGGGCAAATGCCGGACAACGCAAAGCTTTCGGCTTGTGTGTGTGTGGCCGCATACTGTTGACGCTCACTGTTGTGACGTGCGAGTGCATCCAAACAACCACAATAACAAGTAACAAATAACAACAACAAATTCAATCCGTAATGCATTTTATACTTTCGTAGCGACATTTGTTTATAACAATTAACCCCAAACCAAATGCCACTCGTTTCTTTAATATTACTATTGTTAATGCCATTTAATTATGAACTTAATACTACTACTTATATTGATTTCCATCCAATTTAAAACCAAACTTAAATAATTAAAAACATAATTACACAATATTATAATCTAGAACATTGTTCGATTTGCATGCATTGAGTTAATACCTACTTATAACAACATCAATTTGCAATATACTTGTGCCAGACATACTAAAACTACAACTACAACTTCTACTTAGTTACAGCCTTTAAGCAAAGCTAAGCTTTAAAAACAATACACAAAAGTAAATAAAGAAATACATTTTATACCATAAAAAACATTATTTGCAGTTATGCGGTAAGACTTGCCTTGGTTTAATCCCCTGTATTTTTTTTTTTAAGGAATTTTACAACACACACATGCAAGCATTATGCCACACTAGTCAAGCCAAGCGAAGCGATCGATAACGATCACATCGACCACTTGATCCTTGTGAACTTTTGCATGCCAGCGATTCGAAACGCGGTCTCTGTCTCTCTCTCGCTCTTACTCTCTGTCTCGCTCTCTCTCCCACTCTCACTCTCTGTCCACAAATGAACAAATAAACTAATGTTTATCATCTATTTACTACAAGTTTTCTGTTTTTTGCGATACAATTTGATATTATCATATATGTATATACAGGGAGCTCTGTCAAAGAAAGCCAAAATAAATCAAACACTAAACAACCAACAAACAATTCAGTAACAATTAACAACTCATACACAACAAACAAATAAACAGGCTCACAACATTCATCTCTCAGAAATTGGCAACAATCAAATTGAAGTTAGCTGAAAATTTGACCGAGAAATATTCGATTAGTACACACACTCAATGGAAAGTACAACTGGTAACAAGACTGTATTTATCAGCCAACTGAAACAGGTCTGTTTTCTCATGCACCTACCAAAATTCTTAACAGCCGCTTAGCCAACTTTGTACATGCTTACAATGTGCGGCGTTGCCACCTTTCTGTACATATGACAGCACTGAAAGAAATGCTTAGCCAATTGAAACACACTTTTGATGATGAGAAAACGGGTCTTCCATGTACTCAGTGAATATAACAAGTTTAATTAACTTAATGTACTTATAATTATTCTTATAATTTGATATTATTTGGAATTACTATAAATACGTATTCTCTAAACTAATAATCACATTTTTGGTTTGAAATTCTTCAGTATAATTTGTTTTTATACTTGGGTTCGTTTCACTATCTGTGCCTATAATTTCTGTATCAGTTGAGGGTTTTATTCCCAGAGCCCCAAGCGTCGAGAAAGCGGATCAATCCAAAGCCAGCGTCGCATACTTCGCTCCACTCAGTCTTCGCTCAGCAGAAATATCGTGAAAAATATCACAAATTATCACAATCGAAACAATCGAGAAACATATTTGGTTGCCGCTGTTTTATAATTAATTTCTTTTGAGTTTTGAATATCTCTCGCCTTGTGTATATTATTCGTATTGTACTATGTATATGTATATCATATTCTCGACAGACCAATATCAGGCACAGTATTCAGGCAGCTCGAGCGCAAGTGCTTCCTCCACTAGTCACCATCATATCACACTACCTCCACCACATCCATATTATCAACGGCAGTCGCGCGGCTCCGCTGGCAGCATCCAGCGTTCTGTGGAGGTGCCGCCGGTGCCAGCGGTAACCCGTTACAGTGCGGGCAGCATACATTCAATCTCTAGCTCCGAGGGTTCATCGTAAGTTTCTGGATAAAAATACTACCAAAAAAACCAAAAAAAAACAAAATCAAATTAAATAAAACCAAAAAAAAGTCTACAAACCAAAAATATCACATAAACTAATTTACTAAGACATGCGAACTCTCTTTGCCTCTGAATATCTCTCTGTCTGCCTTACACGTACTCTCTCTCTCTCTCTCTGTCTTTCTCTTTCCAACTCTTTCCAAGTACCGACTCCATAACTGGCTATCTATAACGCTCTATCTTCTATCTCTCTTCTCTGCGCTCCTGCCTTAAACACTACTCTAACTCTATCTCTCTCTCTCTCTCTCTCTGTCTCTCTTTCCACACGTTTATTAACTCTTTGTGTCCTTCTTTGCCGGCATCTCTTTCTTGTTTATCTACGTATCTGTGTGCGCCTTGATATCGTTGAGCCAGTCTGCATTTTCGTATAACTATATTAATTATTATAAATTTATATTTTTTGATGTTCTTTGCGTTCTATTCAAGTTTCCACTTAACTTCTTTGTGTCTCTCTTTCTGTATTATTCGAATTGTACAAAACCAATTATGATTTAGTTACAAACTTTTCTGTTATTTGTATGATTTCTATAAATACATGTGTGTATATATATCAAGTCTTTCCAGCTATATTTGATGTGTATATAACTAAGAAAAAAAACAGAACTTAAGCTAAATTATTGACCTTTAGGCACCTAAAAACTTCAAACTACGGCACCTTGGATGTACCACTAATCCGAAACTATCCGACATTGGGATGTACATACATACAAATATATTCCCATAAACTAGCTCGTTCAATTATCGGCAACTTTACCGATTTCTATTGGCTTTAAAATTGATTCGAAGCTGTGAAAACTAAAATAAAACTAAAACGAACTTTCACACACAAACACACACACACACACTTGCATGCTGTCCAATTCTGCTGTGCACCACTCTGTCAATACATGCTCAACCACCACCGAAACCAACACTAACCATACCCATCCACAGAAGCAGTCGTTAAACCAAAACCACAACAAACAAGCCACAAAAACTACTAACAACAATTTAACTGTCTTTCTACAACTCCCTGTGTATAATAGCCTGGTTCCAATCTAACGAATCATTCTAATCCACTGAATGACTTCCTCACTGGGGCCAGACTATCAGAATTCTTTCTTTCTCAATCAAATCTACAACTATATTGTTTTACTCTTTTTTTTTTGTAACATTCTCTTAATTCTGTGTAACAATAAACATTTATCTTGACTCGAAACTTTACTAAAGTACTGTCAAATTTCAACCACAACCAACCAACACAATAAACTGTAGATTTTCGCCTTCACTGCGCAATGATGGAGCCCTTAATGAGTTTGTGGATGGCCTAGGACCGGGTCAGTTGGTGGGTCGTCAGGTGCTCGGTGCTCCCTCGCTGGGGGACATACAGTTATCGCTGTGCCATCAGAAGGGATTTCTCGAGGTGGAGGTTATACGTGCCAGGGGCCTAACGGTTTGTCCAACTAACAAGTCTATATACTAAGTGGTATAATGAAATTATTTATCTGATTCTAATGCAGCAAAAGCCCTCGTCTAAAATGCTGCCCGCGCCATATGTGAAGGTTTATCTGGTGTCGGGTAAGAGGTGCATTGACAAGATGAAGACATCGACAGCTAGACGAACTTTGGATCCGCTTTATCAACAGCAATTGGTATTCAAGCAACCGTACAACGGTTGTGTACTTCAGGTAGGAGCTTGGTATTCACTCTTATAGACTCGATTAATCGATTAATGTGTCGATTTTGCAGGTGACCGTTTGGGGCGATTATGGCCGCATCGAAAAGAAAGTGTTTATGGGCGTGGCACAGATAATGCTTGACGATCTAAATCTATCGAATATCGTCATCGGCTGGTACAAGCTCTTTGGCACCACCTCACTGGTCAGTTGTCCCACTAATATAGGTTTAGGCTCTAGGCGCTCATCAATAGCCTCACTCGACTCACTCAAACTCTAAAAACTTAACCAAATCAAAACTTTCAAAACTCAAAAAAAATACCAAAAAAATACCAAAAAAAAAAAATACGTACAAAATATACTAAAAGAGATCGACATGCAAATTGATCAAAATAAAAGTCAAACAACAACAGCAAAAACACATGCACATTTATACTACGTATAACTACTTGTACTTGCATACATTTATGTAGCAAACATTTTGTTTGGTATTCAGTAATATAATTATGTATCGTACTTACAATAAAATATCAAAAAATACTTAGTAAAATAGCAAGATCTGGGTAGCTTAGACAGTCACTAAACTCATCTGTACAAACACAATTACAAGTAAATAACAAAAGCATTCAAGATAAATCAAACAACATTCTTTGCATTTCATTTTAATTTAGTCAAAATCAGAGCATAAGCTAAAATATACCAAAGAGCACACACAGTTAGACATAAATACACCTGTAAATGAATCCGCTTGGTATAACCATAAAGACACATACATTTAAATACATACTACTACACATACTACCTTAATCTGAGGAAGCAACCACAAAATTTGCATTATGTAATGTTAATAAAAAGAAAATTTAAATTTAAATTAAAAATTTATAAAAAAATACACAAGAAATACTGCTGAAAAATATTATTAAAATACCTATCGCAATTCACCTTAAATCACCGTTACCGTTACCGTTACGTTTTTGGCATAGCATACAACTTCAACGTAGTTTTTAATAGACTCGTACAATACTCATATAGGTATGTTTCTCTATCCCCAACTACCTGAACAAACTACCAAAAACAAATACCACATAATTCTCTAGTCTTTTGCATGCGTAGTCTCGTAATTTTGAACACTCTTTCATTTTAAACACATGGTACTAATGCGACTTGCTTATTTTGACCTTTTCCAACACTAATAAGCCATTTAAATTCCAATAAATTTAATCAAACTTGAGACACATTGAAAATGGCAAATATCGGCTAGCTGAATATACCTGTACTAGATTATAATCATCATTATAATCGCCAATCACTATAGGTTAGAGTCAATCATAAATTAGTTCAACAATTGATATATCTATATATCTGTTTTCAAACATGGGTTTAGGGTCGTCCGATTGTTTGGGCCGGTGAATCAATAATGGAGGAGCAGGGTGAATAACACTTTCCAACAACAGTGAAAACACTTTAAAACGCACCAAGCACAAAATAAACAATAATTACTAACTCGCCCTCAAAATGCAAATATTAAAACAAAACGAACTGAATTGTAAGTGCACAAATCTACAATTTATCTTATACTTAAACTTCTATTCGATTATAACGCCATTTAAGCAGCTTTCTGTATATCCCGCTAGTTAATGCCATTTTGCCATTTTGATAACTAATCGAAAATACAACAATACCAATTCCATAAACACAGAATAAAAACAAAACACACAAACACACCTACACACACACTCTACTAACAACTTATTTGCCCGTTAGCTATTTAATCGAACTTATCGATAAACTGTCGCTAAACTTGAACTATCGACATTTTACAGTAACCCTTGCAAAGAGCTGCCAGCCAGGCAGCCAAATAGCAAAGGACCAAGGTCAGCCTGCAGGATATATGCAACTGGGAGCTGCCGGGACTATGGATATTGGATAAGACCGATTCTAAATCGGCACGTTGCTGGCCTAATCTTTGTCCAATAAATAAATATATAAATAATACGTTTTTTTTTTTGTATTCTACGACCGGGAGATTTCCATAAAAGTATAAGAATCTAGCTAATTTTGTAAGTCATGAGAACAAATGCATTTAAAACCAAACCGAGTAAACAAGCAGAGGCAGAAATGATTAATTGAATTCAAGATAGCAAACAGTATATATATAGATATATATATATTTACACATAGATATATACGTACATGTGTATGTCGAGAAGAAAATGGATAAACATTTGGAGAAATGAAACTTGTAAATTGATGCATATTTGAATGAATTTTTATTACACACCTAAGATCACTATTATTTTCGTAATACGATTATTATGATTATTATAATTATTATTAACTATTATTGATAAACCAAAAAAAAAGAACAAAAAGATAAGAAAAACAAACTACAACCAATATATAAGATTTAAAAGTGCTAATGTCGAGAAGATAGAGAAAACTTAATGCTAAGAAATGTTGAACAAAATTAAGGAAGTAGATTCGAAAGGGATTATAAAGATGCAAAGTTGTTTAATATAGCTAAATTTAAATCAATAAATTAAAGTTATGGATTTTCAAGAGGCAACATGTTTACGAGTATATATACATATATATATACTATATACAATATATGTATACACATACATATACATATATATACATATTTAAAATTTAAGCAAGCAAAGAACCACTAACACTTAAATAAGCCTAACTTACGATATACTTAAAATTAAACTTAAAGTTAATCATAAAGTAACTAAAAATGAGATATATGATGAGATATGTACTATTAATCCTCGAAATATTTATCAAGCGGGACAGATTGAACTAATTTAATTTAGTAAACCACACACAACACACCCAAACACACACACACAGCAAATCAGACATTCATTGGAACAGGAGAAACTGTACATAGAACCATTTAAAGACGCCTACACATACACATAACCATAGAAAGTTAAAATTTGTTAAACTTAGCAATTATACAAATACATATATATAAATATATATTTTTTGTTTCGCTTTTTAAGTCTGCACATCGGCAAAAACTTGACAGTGACCCCAAAATGTTCAAGTTTTTGCGGTATCGTGCAAAAGTTTAGATTAGAGATGGGCACGTGCCGATATATTTTCGCAGGGACATGATTTTTGAAAGACGCACACATGACTTTTGCTATCGATATACATATATTTTCAATATCGATACATTTATTTTGATAACGTGTTGAGTCGAGCACATCGTGTCATGAAAATATCTCCGTGCCCATCCTTGTTATCCAAAAAGCATTAGATGCACAACACGCTCTCGCTTCTACAAACATATGAACTAATTACAGAAAAACACACACACACCAATACACTCTCTTACACACTTCATATTCGTATATCTTCTGCATAAATCAGATAACTCGATAAACGCATCAAGTACCTTCAAGTTAATAGTGTGAGCTGTAAAAATGTTACCTGCTTGCTAATGAAATGAACACAAAAAACAAAAAAAATACAAAGACATGCAACTTCCTAGGCTTATAGACTATTTATTTGCAGAGTTTGAACAAAAAATAAAACAAAACTTAATACTTACTCTCGTATATAGAAATGTATTCAAATGTATTTGGCGCACTGATCGCGTTCCTTTTCAACCGCAACATTTTGTAATGCATTCCCCAAATGGTTCACTTTAAGTAAACATATCATATGCCTGCGAGAGATCTACAGATAAGTAAATACTTAGATGGGAGCAGTTAATTTTATATTATATATAATTACATGCATTGTTCCTACACGGATCTTATACTTAATCGATACATTGTTCTCCTTCACTGCTAAGTATATTAATTTAATCCTGTCCGTCCATTCATCAGCTTTTTGCATACATTCAGATAGAAATATGGATGAGGATATCCACCCAAGTTTCCTAAATAAAACACAATATATACGTAACGAATGCCAAAACAAAAGAAAAACAAAAAAATAAAAGAGAAATAAAACTTTAGAGGAACTGGAAAATGCATGCAAAATGTTGCCACACGAAGGAACAAGTGAAAGATTCAGATTAAGACGCGCTTTAAGAACTTCAATACTATCAGCGAGGTTTCCAGCAATTAATTATACGACACATATAGACGATATATAGAGACACACACACTTACACACATACAAACACAATACGGATATGGATACGAGGCACACATATACATACAATACTAATTATAATAATCAGACTTTGAAACCCTGCTATCTTAACATTTCTCATACAAACAAAACTTTTCTAAAATAAAATCTATATTTTTTCATTTCAATTGCTCTTCTATGAAACATTTAAATGCTTATATTAATCAGCAACAATAAAGATACAAGTAATGCAATTAAAATAGAAATGCTGGCAGTAGCCGACATTGAAACGCTCTTACCAAAAGTCCAATGTGATAAGTATTAAATAATTGAATTAACATAGCACTTTACTATCCGTTCAATGCAAGTTGTAACTCATAAAATCATATTTATTTATTAAATTTATTTATAGTCCCTACTACCAAAGTTTCTGAAAATGAGACGCATTTCTGGTTAAGAGCCTTTCCATTGCATTATGCATTTCATAGTCGTACATCTCTCTAATTAGAATTCAAATCACACTCACACACAAAAAGATACACACATATAGAAATGTTAAAGAAACACAAGATATATTACGAAAAGTTATTTAAAAAGAGACAAAAGAACAAAACCAAAACAAAAATGTTATTTACTAAGTTCAAACTGACAAAAACAATTTAAATACACAACAGCAGCAACAACAACAACAAAAGGATATATCATTTATTGCAAATGTTGAACAAAAAGTAAAACCAAAAAAATAAAAATTAAAAAAAAAAACAAAAAAGCAAACGGCTGCGTGAAAAACGCTTCGAATATATTGTATTTTAATATCTCGACAGAAATCGAAGGTCGAGAAACGACAATAAACTGTGAAAATGAATATGTTAAATAAAAAAAACAAAACAAAAAAAATTCAAAAGAGAAAATTATGTAATTATATTATTAAACAAAAAAAAGAAAAGAAATTTGCAGAGGAACGGCATTAAAAAAATTGCAGAACACAGACCTTAAAATTGTGTAAACTACAAATTTAATAAAAACCAACATTTAAATAACAACATAAAAGAAAAATATTCATTAAAATTGTTTTCTAATAAAACAAAGCCTAGAGTTTTTTATTCAAAGTCGGGGATCTTATTAGATTTTCAGATAAGATAAGGGGTGAATCACTGTTGGAAAGGAAGCGCTTAACTCTCCCCATATGGATTCCACTATATAATAAAATGGATCTCACCACTATCGTGCCTCCTTCAGTCTCCAAGATCCTTATAAAATATTTCTTTACTTATCTTTGATGTTTATTCCATACCCCATTGAAGTTAAACTCAATTACTTTTTGGGGTTTCACATAAAGCGGTGGTATTTCTTTATTTACCATTGATAAACCATTAATCATATATGGTATGTATAAATAATTCAAACATTTAAGATTTGACATTTGCTTATTAATGTGTGGTAATAAATATACTCGTATTTAAGTAGACTTATAGATGCATGTTATCGTATCGTCATATCGGGATCATTGGCGGCACTCTTCTCCTACTATTCATTTACAATATACTCGTCGCTTGGTTAGTTAGACTTATATGGGATATGACCGTGTTAAGACAATTACATTCACATATATGCATAAATGACATATTATTGGGGGCATACTTAGTATTCATATTAGATATCGTTTTATCTTAAATTGAATCGAAATTATGTTACAAAAGTGTGACTTAATTAGCTTGTCTAACGCTTTAAGTTAAGCTTTAGTGCGTTTCTTAAAGGAACCAATGTTAAATATTATTAAATTAATCATGTATTTTGTATGGCCTAACTTCATCTAGAATCATATAATGCATAGAATTTGTGAAATGATGTGCGGATTAAATTGGGCGTAGGTGCTATGGGTATTGGAGCTGCTTCTTTCATAATACTAATCAGTCTTCATAACAAAAATCAAAATAATTAGCTTTAAAATGTAGACTGTGCGAGTGATTTAGTATAGGAATTACAATTAATTTCAAGTTTTTTTAATGTTTATAAATTGTAGATTGCGTGCTTTGTTTTTATCTAAGTTTTCATTCTAAAAGCGAGCTGAATATCTTAAGTTTTCTTAGGGAGATATGTATGGGAAGTGTTTTTGTAGAGTCCGTGAGTTGTCTGTAAGTATATGTATTCCAGATGATATATACGATATATATATATATTAATATTAGCTAATTTCATACAGTGTTCAGTTAGTTTGTCATTTATCATACATTTGATATTTTCATATTGTCGCTTTGTTACATTACATTTTACATTAATCTTAAACATTTTAGAGACCAGATCATAAAAATAGTACATGTGCTGAAGCTTAGTTAATTAATCGACTAGCTGAAGCGTTGCTAATGCTTTCCATATAGTACTCTATACGGATATATACGTAAATACTATATATTGGGGTTATCTGTACTTCATATTCACTTTACAATTCTATGAAAAAACCATATAATTGCTGCTTAAATTCGTATGCATCATATTTTGTTTTTTGACTCGAACAAATTGTCTGTGATTACTCGATTAGAAGTTAGTACATAAAGTTATGGATTAGTTTTTTAAATTTAAATATTATGCATAGTTTTAGTACATTTATATATATATATAGATATTGTAATTTATCATATACTTTTAAATGATATGATAAACGCGATAACCAATATCGTTTATTATCTTACACATTGTGTATAAATATATATAGTTGTATATATAGTATGCATAGATTTGTAGATCGTATAGTTATTTAAATATATATAGATTGCCTTATTAACTAAAACTTGTGCTACATGCTTAGATGTTTATATGCTAGTTTCTTCTTTAGATCGGCAAATAATACTATTACTCCGGCTTTGGTTACGAATCAGCTTTGATTACAAAGAAAGTCGAGGCTTTAAATTGAAATGATAAATCTTTAGAAAATTTGAGTAATCGCAGCTGATGCCAACTGAATTGTGCTGTGAATATGGAAGATTTAAGATTTGAGGCTTCTATACACTTAGGAATAAAGTTATAGACATAGACCAGTTCTATGCAGACACATTTATACCCCTTAATATGTATGACTAAATTAAATATATAAAGATGTGACTGTTCTGTCCATGATTCAGTGAGTTTAGTGCAGCTGTGCCGTCACATATAGCCCACAATCCTGATCCGAGGCCATGGAATAGTTGGCTGAATCCCGATCCTCGGGTATGGTCGGATGCGTCTCGTGTGACAGCTTGCTAAAGGCATGATGGGCAGCTCCGTAGCCCAGGTGTCCATATGGCGATTCGGCTGCTTTACTCACATGTGGCAGGCGACGCAGAAAGTGGGGATTGGAATAGCGCACACCATTGGGCAGTGTGGTGTGTGGTGCATGTGTTGCAGCCGTCGATCCGAGAGCAACTGCAGCATTCGCATAGTGCATGCTGGGCGTCTTGAAGCTGGAAACCTGTGACGGTGGCGGTGGTGCAACCATGGAGCTGGTCATGGCCGAGGTGGAGGCATAGCCACCATTGTTACCGCTGGCGAGCTGCTGGCTGTGGCAGCCCACCGGCAGTGGCATGGTGCTACAGTGGGCCGTATAGTCGAATTTCTGCTCCGGTGCACTGCGTTGCATGGGCAACGTGGCACTGTTAATGACACTGGCATTGGCATTGGCATTGGCTGCGGGGTCGGCGTTGAAGCTGGACATGCGCATGTTTGTGCAACGGCCATAGGGCTCCTCCTGTATGGGCGGTTGCGGTGGGCGTGGCGGGGCTTTGCAGTTAACCCGCGGCCGGATGACAACTTCCAGTTCACGCTCTTCACCCGAATGCACACCGCTCGATGACTCAGACGGTGCACGCTCCGGTGGTGATGTGGTGTTGGTGCTCTCCGTGATCGAATTGGTGTCACTGCGTGGCGTTAGCGCCTCATTTGGCACACCAGAGTCGGCGCGACGTAGACAGCGGGGAGTGGAGCTGGAGGCGATCTGATGGATAACAAGGATAATAGAGCAGAACAGACACAGCGTGAGCGAGACAGAGAAAGATGGAGCATAGAGTGGATAGGGGAAACATGTGTATGTATGCGTGTGGAAGAGAGAAGTGGGCAGTGGAAATGTGAGGTGGAAAATGTCGTTTAATGTCGGCTTCAGTACGGCGCCTGCAAGTGAAAATGAAATTATATCGTATCAGGCGTATGTCCTGTTATTCCTGTCACTCCACTCGACCATCCATCAGACATGCGTGTGCATGTACGTACATGTGTGCGTACTCGTCCCTGGCATTGGGCTTGCCACTGATTTATGCTGTCTCATAACAGCAAACATAAATCTCATGGCTGGCCGCACTGCAGCCGCGGGCGTGACACGACACGCCCCCTTACCCAACCCAGCACACCCCTCACGGGTCACCAAGGCATCAATCTAACCAACGTTATAATCCAAAACACCACAAAATCCAAATCGCAAATACCCTAACATTAGTTTAGTCCAATTTCAAATGCCAATTGATGGCATTTAAGCAGTTGGCAACGCGAGTTGCCAGACCTATAAATAAGCTTCGATTTATGGCTAGGTAACCCGCTGGCAACGCTTGATTGATTAATGCGTCTGGTGATAGATTTCAAAACGTGTGAAGAACTACAATTACCTGATCAAGTGACATGAGAAAAGTAGAGTATTTGCTGTCAATGGGAAACGCAATTTCAGACAAATGCCTCCAGAAACAGCACCAAGGAAAAGATGGAAATTTAATTCGTTTAGCAATTTATGTGCTAGTTGATTGGACTAGAAGTTGGCTTAATAAATTTTAAATTAGACAAATTAATTTTTGATTTGCAGCTTATTATTTTAGACAGTGATTTTGGCTGCTTAATGACAGACAATATTAATTAGAAACTATTCAAAATGCGTGTAACCCTAATATGCGATAATTAGCACAACCCAAGAGTAGGTATGGCTGTGTGTGTGAGTGTGTGTGTCCTAAAGGCATCCATGCTTATTATACAAATTTACACTGCACAGATTCAAAACGCAATTGCAAAATTCCAGCTGCTCTACTTCTCCTACTGTTTCCTACCACTTCTCCTACCCCAACTACTCTGTGCCAACATTTTAACCTTTTCACCCACTTCCACCCTCTTGAGCCCTTCAGCTACTTACATGTGCCTCGTTGGTGTGCACGGCGACCGTCACAGGAGCCAATGGACTGACTAGATGATGCTGAAGCGGATGTCCATGTGTATGCGAGTGTGTGTAGGGATGCTGTTGCTGCAGTGGATGCGGCACTGCCTGTTGTTGCTGCTGCTGCTGTTGTTGTTGTTGTTGTTGTGGCGACTTGTGATGTTCGGGTGAAATTTGCATGATCTCGGGCATGGCCTGGGGAGCGCGTCCATAGCTGCCATGCGGTTGTTGTGGCACCAGGGGCGGCTGTGGCATGGGTGCACCTTTCATTGGCAATGGCGGTGGTGGCGGCGGTGGTGTTGCCTGCTGCGGTGGCTCCAGATCGCGTGTGGAGGCATACGTGATGCTATCATCGCGTACACAGGCCAACAATTTACCCTCCTCAGAGATATTATCATCACTAATGCCACCCAAACCACTCAGATTTGCATAGTCATGAGCATGTTGCTGATGTTGTGAATGTTGTTGTTGTTGCTGGTGGTTCGCTGGTGGCGGTGGTGGCAGTTCATCATATTCAGTTAAATGCAGCAGTCCGTTAATGCTGCCATTGCCAACTGTAATCGTGGTCTTCATGCTGCCCATGGTGATGCCAACAACGGCTCCAGCGGTTGCTGCTCTTAATGTCGCGTACTCGCCGTCGTCAATTTCCCCCGTAGAACTGGCAAAACATAGCGAGGTTCCACGGCCCGTATGGCTATTTACAGGGGAATAGGGAAAATTTAAAAAAAAAAAAAAAATATATTAAATAAAATTGTTGGTCCGATTGGCTGTTGTGTACTGATACCCACATGAGTTGACTTGACCTTGTGTTGCTCCGTTGGTTAGTTTGTTAGTTAAAGTCACTAGTTAAACAACCAACAACGACAACAACAACAATATATACGAACAACAACACAAAATGTGCAATTAGTTATTGTTAAAGTTTTCGATTTAGTTGAAAATTTCGATACACATTCAATTAGTTAGAGTTAGTAATTAAACTAAGTCTAAATATTCACGTCTAGTATTAATCGAAAACAAACAAATAAAAATTACTCATAAAAAGAAAATAAATTGAACGAAAAACGAAAAAACATTTCTATTTAAAATCTGTTTAATTATTTTCAATAAAACAGGCGACAAGCGGAACAAAAATAGTTTCCTTTCTTTAATTACTTTCAACATTTTTATTTTCTCTTTTTTTTTTTAGAATTTTTTGTGAGTGTGTTAATTGGTACTAACGGTTATTTTCGTTACCAAAACCAAACTAAGGTACAAAAAAAGGTACAACAAAAACTGATGACAAACTGATGAATAAACGGTGCTTTGGCGATGGTGTTGGTGTTGGATAACACGGTGTAAAAGTTAATGAGCGTACAGTGTTGGGCAATAATTAATGAAAATGTGCGGACCGGAAACTCAAAAGAAAAATGATAAACTCGAACGAGACGTGCAATGAAACAACACAACATAGAAAACTGATTACTGTTAACTCTAGATGAACTCCAGAAATCATAATTATTTTTGTTTAAAAAAAATGTAAGATGAATTGCTTAATTATTGGAGTAAACGTGAGAAGAAGTTATTAACTTGGTAAACTTTGGCTTAGTGAAGTTTTCATTTAAATCAGAAATTTACTCAATGGAAGTATAAATTAGTTCTGTACTAATTGTGGAGGAGTTGTACTGTATAATTAATTTAATAAATTTTAAAAAAATCTTTAAAATTACTTCACTTTTTTACTTGTTCTCATATTACAGAAGGACGGGAATTTTAAACTTATTTACCAAGTTTTGGAGCACAAAAATCGACAACAGTCGAAAAAGTTTACAGACTTTAAGCAATTCATCCAACTATCAGGTTTTAACTGACCCTAACTGTGTTTCTGTAAGTAGTTTTCAGTGGGTGATTCTTTGGGTGGTAGTGCGTGAGAAACGAAATGAAACTAAACTAAGTACGTGTAATTATGCAGGTTGCAGATAGTTTTTGTAAGTATTTGAACGGACAACGGTCGCTGCCTTGCTGCCATTTGGGCAAATTAACTTTTGAATAGTTTCTTATTTTTTTTATTTTGTTTTGTAACTAAAAAACGATTTTTTACCGCTTGCCATCAGTTTGTTCTTGGTCACCAATTAGTAGGACATCATCAGACGTACTCGTAACTTCGTTGAAGGTGACCTTCAGCTTTGGCGAACTGGGCGTTAGCTTTGGCCAATAGATATCCTCCTGTGCCACCATACCCATGCCACCCAATTCGGTGCTGGTGGCCGTGCTCATCATATCCGGTTTAGAGTTGTCAGTGCCATTGACCGTAGTGCTGGTAGAGTTGCCACCGCTGCTCGAATTACTACCCGTGCGCTGACCACTGGACATCAACAATGGCTGGGCACTGGCCTTGTTCAACAAACCACCATAGGTATGATCCAGTGGTGGCAACTTGAAGTGCCAACGTCGCTTGATGCTCAAACACAGCCAGACGACAATCCACAGCAACAGATGCGTGACACCAACGAGAGCTGATGAGTCGAGTAGGCAAGAAAGAGAAAGAAAGAGAGACAGAGAGAAAAGGGAAAGGATGATTAAACGATTCGCGGAAACATAAGACATGTTAATTGAGTCAAAGCCAAGTCCGCAAGTCTCGATTGAACCTCTTGGCCATTTGATACGCAGCCAATGTCAATTAAGAACAAAGGCGCTAATTGGCTTATGAAACGACGACTGTGGACAAGGTTTAAGGTGTTATGACATGGCTTAAGGGCCAAATACCCCCTCACTGCTCCAAGGGGAAGACTTAAACCTGTCTAACTCACTCGTAAAGCCTGTTGCGTCCTTAAGCCTATTGTTTGCCTTAATCAGTTAAGACTTTGTTACGAAATTAACCGAAAGATTTGGCTGCTTTAGCTCTGTAAATTGTCTTTCATTGGCAATTCTGAAGCCTTAGATTTAAATTGTTTATATAAATAATAAATTGTAGAACATATTTTGCAAAAAAAGCTAAAAGCTTATTCAAAATTCA
This sequence comes from Drosophila dunni, assembly GCA_018152125.1. Taxonomy (NCBI): domain Eukaryota; kingdom Metazoa; phylum Arthropoda; class Insecta; order Diptera; family Drosophilidae; genus Drosophila; species Drosophila dunni. Next base: position 15,278,769 of record JAECXC010001917.1, on the reverse strand, counting down.
TTCTTACCTGCCAAAAAGGTGGGGCAATGTAGGTTGTTCTTGTAGGTGGCACTCAGATCGTTCAGCAGCGGTGCCTTGACCACCGCCAGCGCCAGCACAAAGCACAAGGAAGCACAGTGAGCAAAGTAAATCCAACTTTGACTGGCCTTCAGCGTGATAATAGAACGATCCCTCATGCGTGTGGCCAATCTGCCGTGTCCATACAAATACATGACCATGGAGGAGGCCAACACCAGTGCGGTGGCCAGCAAGTAGAGTGCCAACGACACAGTGGCATTCAGTATGAGTCCTGGCTGATGAACTGGCATAATCTCGGCATAGATTTGCAGTTTGTAAAGATTCGAGACACCCACATAGCCGAGCACAATGTCCAGAGCAGCAACGATCATCTGCAGACTAAACACACAGGCAAAGGACTTGGAAGTGTTCCAAAATACGGCCGGATAACGTACGGACCAAACGAGTAGAGCGCACAAGAGATTCACAAATTCAGCACTCGGTGGTTGAGCAAAAATGGTCACATCAATGGGTTTGTCGATGCCAAAGAAAAGTTGCAACATGCCAGCAAATCCATCGAGACGCACAAATTCCGGATTGTTGTTGTTGCTGTTGCTGCTACTGGCTGAACTTCCGGTGGCTGGTGTGACTGCCGGAAGTGCTTGAAAATCAGCATCATCCAAATCAATATCGAGGTCTTCACTCTCATGGTCCCCCTGCTGCTGCTGCTGCTGCTGTTCATGACTCGATTTGGCAATAAATTCACTGGAGCTCAGTAAATACTCGGGTTCGATTTCAACACCAGATTTGGGCGCTGAACGCTTGTGTATGCGACGCTTCTGTGTCTTTGGCTTAATGGCAATAATCTTGGAGTTACTAGACACTGGCGTCGAGGGTATTATAATTTCAGGCAACATCTCAGTGCGTACACGATGTATGCTGCTGTCCCGTGTTGTTGTCTCCTCCTGATTGTTATAGTTCTCTAATATTGCCTGCTCATGTGAAGCAACGTGATGGCGACGCGGTTGTTGTTGTTGCTGCTGCTGTTGTTGTTGTTGCTGCTGTTGTCGCTGCTTGTGGTGGTGTTTGCTGTGATGCTTGCGATTGCTTTTGTGATGATGATGTGTGAGCTGTTTGCCGCCAGTTGGACTTGCTGTTGTGGTAGTGGCAGTTGTTGCTGCTGCTGTGGTTGTTGCCTCGGTTGTCGTTGTTGTTGTTGTCGTAGTTGTTGTTTGTGTTGTGCTGCTGCTGCTTGTGGCAATTGTTGTTGTTGTCTTGCTTGCAGCCTTGTCCAGTGTGCCCAGTTTTTGCCAATTTTCTGCACCCAATTTAGAAATTACTGTTGTTGCTTTGCCCACAAACTCATTGCTGGCCTTAAAGTCGGGCATTATAATAGTGCCCTCATGCTTGCCAGCAGCATCATCACCAGCATCATTATTATCATCATCATTATTGGCATCATCAATGTCATCGATTGCTGCCTCTTCGAGTTCCTGTCTCTCTAACTCATCCCGCTCTTCCTCCTCTTCATTGTCGTTGTCGTCGTCATCAATATCTCGATTAATTAAATCGGGCACTTCAAAGTATCTTGTCTTGCCCATGGCACCCGCAGTAGTACTAGTTGTTGTTGTTGTTGCTCCTGCTGCCGTCTTTGTTGTTGTAACCGTCGTCTTGGCCGCCTTTCTGCCATTAGTGCCATCCTTATCACGTGTCAGTTGGAACAAATTATTATTGATGCCGTTGTTGTTAGTGCCTCGTATTGCTGTGAACATCGTATCGTTGTAGTTGTAGTTGTAGTCATCCTCATCATGCTCCAAACTGTTTGAGGTTACGTTTCGCGGATGCTGTGGTTGCCGTTCCTGCTTCTGATAGGGCGGTGTTGTGCCCACCACCGACATGGCCATCAAATTGCGTCTATTGATAACAACAAAGTCCAATTCTGTGGCCCAAACTTGCTCTGCAATAGACAAGTTAACAGATATTGAACGATTGAAATAGACAAAGACTGTGTGTGTGTGTGTGTGTGTATAGAAAAGTGGAGGATAGGGAGTAGTAGAGAAAGAGATATGTGCGTATAATTAGACGTTGCTTCGTCTTGTCTTCGTGGTATGCCTGAGTTGCTGGCAACAAATCAAATTGCTTTGAACTGCTCAATAATATTGATGCACACGATAAGGGATTACATGTAAAACGACTTTGTTCCGTACAAATCACTCAAGCACACCACACACACACACACGCTCAACTACACATACACATTGCCCTAAATAAATATGAGCACAGGTAATGAGCATTTATAGGCATAGAAAGACCGAAACAGCTTGAAATTCCAATATGCTTTTAGCTATCGTTAATTAAATGGGGTATTAACTTCAGTTGCCTGCCTTGGTATACCCTGTAGATGTGAAAAGAGGTGTATAACATGAGCTAGACATCTATTGTAATGTAGTTAAACCTTGTTTAAACTTTCTTATAGCCCACTTACAGGGTATTTGTTAATCAATCATAATTAATTAATATTTACACTAATAAGACTGACTATACTCAATCTTCTCCAATCATTCTAACTCAAACTGTTTGTCTGCCTAGAGTTTATTTACTTACATACATCATATTAAAGTAATTAAATGATTCCTTGTTCCTTACAGGGTATTTACCCAATCAAAACACTCTAACTTACACCGTGCCACTGCTTAAAGGTACGTTTCCAACTCCGCCCAGTTGATTCTCTGTGCTTTACGACGCCATTTTGCTGGCCACAAAAAGTGTTGCCTACATTTCGGCTGCTACGAGATGAATGCTAAGCACTTGCCTAATACCAGTTGGCTAATACTACGTGCAAAAGCCCCGTTGGGCTAATTAAGCGCACATTTACAGCATATGTTGTGGATTTTATGTTTCATTAAACGATTCTCGCCAAAAGACCACTCTCACAATGGGCGCTCGGTCAGTGGTCAGTGATAAAACCTTTGGCTTTAGCTGCTCATCTTTATGGATGTTATGCTCTACGAAAATATTTCTCCTCAGCTTAAGCGCAAATTTGTTTCAGTGTATTTCTGGATCAAGAGTCAAATGAATATTAATTTAACGCTCAACCGATGGCAATGCAAATGAACATGGATTAATGAAACGTGTTGCCAAGCAATAAAAACAAATGATTGTATATTCATTTCGATTATTTAAATTGCAACTGATTAATATCGAGTTGATAAATGCAGGAAGTTTATCCTTCATTAAATGCCTCTGCAAAAATTATTCTTAAACTTCTGATAAGGCTGAGAGTAATGGCTAAAATCAAAATAAATTGCAATAATTCTATAGTCGGTTTAAATTGATCTTTTGCCTATAAAACGATCTATTATCGATTTAATTTGTGCTTTTTTTTAAATACTTCCGAAAGTTACATAAACTGTCTATAAACTAATAATGCTTTATTAATTCTATTAATTAAAAGCTGTCAAATATTGCCTGTTCCATTGTTGGTTTAGGCTGATTAATGCCAGAGCTTTGCTAAATTATAATGCTTAGCTAATTAGTTTATTCTATGGATTTGGGCACTAACTCTGTTCACTTTCAATGGCCCAGTAAATAACTTGAGTTGCGGGCGACACGAACATTTGCCAAGTTAACACTTTCATAAAATTATTTATTAGGCGAGAGTTGCTTTAAGAGCACAAAAGCACAAAGAACTGCCGAATAAATGCCCAGCGGGTGGCAAAAAGGAAGTAGAGCTCGGAAATAAAAGATGAAAATTGTCGAACAAATATTAAAGACAATGGATGCGAACTGATGTGGTGCTGCTGGAGGAGTTGAGAAGATTGGGCCTTCAGTTTTGGGGATTGCTTGGGGATTACAACAATGGCTGCCATAATAATATGTCGTTGTTGGCAAACGGCAAGTGGCTCGTAAAACCGACAACACCGAAAATCTGCAGATTAACCCAACGGGCAAAGTCGTCTTCATACCACTGTGCCCCGCTCAGACACCCGTATACTCTCGCTCGTCTTGTCTCATCGTTTTCTCGATTATGGCAATGACAATAACACCAAGAAACACTGCGCAGGATGAAGGCAAAGTAATGAAAATGCGAAAATCCTAAGGCAAAGCAACGTCCCAACTTCCAATCGCCCCAGCTTCCTTTACTGCCCTCTGTTCTGTCTCCGTAATAGTTGCCCTGTCGCTGATAAGCTCGGCGCATCGTTCGCCTGTTACTCCCCTTCTTCTTAGTTGGCTCTCAGACTCGCGTACTCGTTAAGTCTTTAGCATGAATAATGATAAGTTTCATGCCTTGGCCAGGCCATGTTCTGGCCACAACATCTTGGTTCACTTCCGGCCCACGTCCAGCTAGCTTCCTGCTCCCTCTTCCCCGCCCACTCGCCCACTTGCTCTGTAATTTGAGTGCGCCTGTTTAGCAGCCTTTTATGCGCTCAATATGGCGCATAAGAGACCCTCATGCTATCGCAATTTTCATTTGTTTTCGTAACGTCTGCATTAATTATTTATGAGCCCAACACGGCGTATAAGTGATTTTAACCATAAAATTGTCGCTTGTGCTGATTTTTACTCATCTTTTAATTAAATACTCAATGGGTTGTCTGTCTCAGTCTGCTGAGACGGTGGGTAATAACTGCATTCAATACTTTTTACAGGAAGGGTGTAAAAATATACGTATTTCCACAACGCAAGTACAACGTTTAAACATATCTGAAGTATACAATTTATAAATACTTAATAACTGTTCCACTTTTGTTTCAAATTGAATATTAACTGGCTGTTAATAATTTATTACACAGGCAACATTACGTATGCGTAATATTTTCCCTTTGAATATTTAATAAATAACCATATTTAAATACGAACTTTAATTTTCTGCTTGAAGGTATTTTGCACTTCTGCAACTTCACTTTTATTAAAGCTTAAATGAAATGCGTTTTTAAGCCATTTTTTCTGCAGATGCTTTCATAACGAAAACGTTTTTTTAAAACTCGCCACAAGCCATTCGAATGCGGTCATAATTTAATTAAATAATGAAATGTAATGCCTTTGCTGGCTCTGATAAGTAGCCCTTCAGTCCTCGCTCCACTGCTGCAGTGCAATCTTTAGACCGACTTTCCTTTTAATATCATTTTTATGCGACTTTTGTGGCAACTTTTGCCAAAGTATTTTTTTTTACGACTTAACGCTGCGCTGCCTAATTGCCTGGCATTTCTTAATCCAATTTTATTTTATGCTAATGCAAAAGTTAAAAATAAATTATAATAAAAAATTTGAAGCATTCATTCTATATACTTTTATATATATTTGTCAATCGCACGATAAAGTTTTGTAATTACGGCGAGCATATTATAATAAGCAACTAACAATGCGGGATTGCCAACTTCAGCTTGGCTGACTGCTGCAGCTTAGAGGTAGCTTTAAGAGTGTCAAGACGCAAGTTGACAAATTGCAGCAGGGAGTGATGGGAAGTGGGCAGGAAGGGGCGTGAAGCACGAGTTGGAGCTGCAATGCAGTCGAGCGTTAAAATGGCCAAAGCCGTCGCGACAAGGCATTGCACTTAGCTGGACCAATCTACTGCTTACTGCCCCAGAGAGTACATTTCATGCCACAGCCAGATGCAAGTTGTGCTAAGACTTTGGCTTTACAGCATTGCACATTTTATTTGTGCCAATGATTTTCTAAATTTCAGCCAACAAGTTGCGCGAAAACAATTTACCCTGAACATGGATTTAAAGCCAAAGACCGCAAACAATTCTGCCAACGACAGGCGCGCAAATCACAAAAGGAATGACGAGCCACAGAGTGGACAGCTAACTTTATAGCCACGAGTGGCCACGAAACCCCACAAAAAACAAAAATGAATAACAAAAGCGAATAAAACGAAAACAAAAGAAATCGAAATTAATTGAAATATCACATGGAATGCCGAGTTGCATTGGGGGTCACCATGGATTTAACTGAACCTCTGCTCGTCGTGGTTTTTATGAGGCCAATGCGAACGCCTGCCACATTTTTAATTTACTCCCTCAACTCGATGCCGCTTCGCTGACGGCTTTGTCCTCTCCGCTCTATATATTTTCCTTTTTCCTGCTTTATTTTCCTTCATTCCTTTTCTTTTTTTTTTTTCTGCAATCTCTGTGCCATTTGCTGTGTTGACCGGTTCAATAAACCCGCCATACGGTACGTCCCGCCACAAAATCTGTCAGCAATGTGCAACTGGGATTGGCATACAACTCACAGTCCATCTGCAACTCTGACTCCGTCTCTGACCACGACTCGCTTTAAATGTGGTTAATTTTGATTCACTTGCCACACAGCGCTGATATCCTCTTATTCCCTTGTCATTGAGCTTACATGGAATGCAGCTCATTTCGCCAGCAGTGACAGCAAATATTGGCAGGTCACATGCAGTAAGTAGTATAAAACCCCATCATAAATTGCCACAAAAAGAAGCTTCCTTTTCTTGTGCATTTATTCATTTGTTATTGTACTCAACGGTGAATTTTAAATTATTTATTGCAGGTAGAGTTGTTTCCTGAATACTTTTGTTGACTGAAACAGACTTTTTCATTATTCATTTGGCATTACAAATCTTTAAAGGTAATCTACTTTTGTGCCGCTAATTAGCTCCGAACCTAGTCCTAAATCTATTTTATACATTACTATTCATTTACATTTTAATTTCGTTAACTAATGATAGGTCATTCAGCATATGCTGGGTCTGTTTTTTGAGGCATTGTTGGCGCACTTTTCAGGCTTTCAACTTGCAAACTAAATAACTTTTTGCCTGCTCGTTTTGTAATTCTTTGTTTTAATCATTTACTGTGGCATTAGTTTACTGTGCTACGAGTAGCATCAACCGAGCACAGTGGCCCAACTGTACACAAAAGCACACACACACACACACATACACTCCCAGATGTGGGCAAACAGAGGCCTGTGTCCTGTTGTTCTTGCTGCTGTTCATTGAGCCAACATTTGCACAGTTTTGGCTCGGTTCGTTGGTTGCCTGGTTATATGCGCCCCGCTCCGCGCGCTGTTAATAACATGGCTTATTGCTGCCCTTAATGGGCGTGCCGTAGTCGTGGTAGTCGTCGTCGCCGTTGCCGTGTGTCAACCTGTGTGTGCGCGTGTTTACTCCTGTGGTTGTTAGCCAGACTGTGTGTGCGGCCATATTGGCCATGTTTGGGTTTGTTTTTGTTTGCCGTTGGTAGCAACATCAAGAGCAAGCAACTCATGCATATGTTTTTTGCCAAGAGATTTCCCCAGCGATTGCAATTGCTTTGAAGACACTCAATGCTTCAAGCATTCTACAAGTTAACTAACTCCCCTAAGTTCACTTTGCAAAAACGTTGCTTCATATTAAACGCCTTTAACATTTTGGCCAAACAGTTTTACGTGACAGTGATATGTGTAAATGACACCCGAAATGACTCTCAATCACATCACATTTCTGTTGACTATTGTCTGGCCACCAATTACGCTCTCAGCCAACTGAAAGCAATGAAATTTCATTATTTCCCCAGCCTCGAAATAATTGGATTAAAATGCACAATGGCCACAAATAGCAAATTGATTGCAGTACCAATCGAATTATAAGCCATTCAGTTTGGCTGTGGCACTTAATAGTTGCACACTACGTTCGTTGACTGACAATCGACCACGTGGCGTATGGGCAACAACAACAAAGTGTCTTGCGGAAGCGGAAAATTTAAATGCAATAAAATCGAGAAGAACGGAAACAACGAAAAAGAAAATCAGCGCTTCCAAAATGTCAGCGAGCATAAAAATAAAATGGAGTTGCGGTCGCTTCCGGTACTCGTATATTTTATGTAGCATGCTTTTCTGCAGTCGTTGCTGTTGACTGTCGGCAACTTAACATTGTCAGTGTTTCAGTGCACACACACATACGCAAACACTCCACTTAATTACACTCACCTTTGGGCAACAAGCCATTCTCAATGATGCGCGCCTCGAGCAGCAGTCGCGGCAAGAGTAAACATAGCGCTATAAGGATGTGCACGAAGGCTGCAGTCGGTCCGCCATGTGTCCACAATGCTCGCAAAGTGCCACCACGTGCCTCCTCCTCAAGGCCATCGTGCGGTGCCAGAGTGCAGCGTCGCTCCTTGGCTCCCGTTGCCAATTTGATGCCATCGTTTGCCAAGTTGCCAACCTGTCAAGCATAGAAATGTGAGATTACAATAACTTGCCACATATGAAAGAGCAAGTTCAAAGAAGTGATTGCACCCAAACTGCAGCACTGTGAAAAGGTCAATAGCATTCAGATGGTATTGTACTTGTAAAACTTTTATAGTTAATGTTCTGCAAAGTCGGCTGATACTTAAACTTAGTCTCTATTGTACTTATCAAACTGGCACGACTGTGTTATTTAAATAGGTAAATCAACATAATATTTACAGCCACAATTTTCACAATAAATTTCATCATTTAACTTAACTCTAAGCCACTTTCGCTTATTTCACTTTATTTCAATCCCTGTACTATATTTATGAATTATGCATAAATCTGGCCAAATATAAATCAAATTAAAGCCTTTTAGGGCCACACCGACAAAAAGGCTGTAAAAAAAAGCTAAAGTTAAAATCCCCGAGCATGACAATTGTCTCATTGTGGCACGCTTTCATTTAGAATGCGAAATCCCGTCAAAGCGTATGTGCAATTATTAATAAAATAAAATGCAGAAAACAATAAACAAAAAAATACGTTTTATAAAAAATAAATAGTCTGAAAATAAAATATGAATTCAACTGCAGCGTTTACTACAAAGCAAATGTATTGCGGGTGATTTGGGTTTGCATTTTTCATATTTGATGGTGATGCGAATATCGCGTATACGACGCGTTCGCGCATAAAAAATGCACGTGACAAATGGCAAAATGAAATATTTATTTATGCAGCGTGTAGATTCCATGTATATATATTCTATATTTATACGTGCGAGTGTGTGTGTGTGTGTGTGTGTGGGGGGTGTTGGAAAAGTGAACATAAAAATCACGTGCACCATATAAATAAATGTGCGCTGTTGGGCTTTTAAATTAAAAACAAGCAGACTTCATGGAATCCCTGAGACAAATAGAGATTGAAACTCGAATATGCAAGTGTTGTGCTTTCAAATTTGATAGGCTGCGGCATACCCTGTAAAGCTAGTTTACACTCAAGTTAAGGCAAACTTGGTTTATTGATCAAGCAAGACTTTACTTAGTTGCCTGTTTTACAGGGTATGTGTACACGTATCCACTCTACTACTCCCGCTTTTAGTTTCATTTCGTTACGTTTGCTGTGAAGCTACAACAATGATTGCAATTTGCAAAAAGCGTAACGCATTTGGAGTGCATGCTCACACACGCACCGACATGCATCTGAGTAGTGTTGTAGGTGCAAGCGAGATGGCAAATATACACACCCATTTAGCCAGCGAGATAATACATTTAAACGTGCCGACATTTCGCGGTTGTCAGCCCTCTAGCGAATGAACTAAAGTGTAGCTGCTGTGGCCAGCGAAAAGAAGGGAAATTGGGAGGAAGCGTGGGAGGAAAAAATAGTAAGCGGAATACTGGGAACAACAGGAGCAGCAAACAGTGGCAGCATCTAGAGCAGTTGGAGCTCTCGAGCATGTGCAGCCACCGCCAGAGGCACTTCACCGCTTTTATGTACACCACACACATACACACACACACATACAGACACACGAAGGTCTGTTAGATCTGCCAAAATCAGCGACCCACTTGATTATTACGATGTGCATGTGGTGTGCGGTTGTTGTGGCTTTTAGTTTAATTCCAACAGCAAAATAGTAAAAAATGAAGTTTATCTCTCTGGTAAAGTTCTCTTACGAGCCAAGTGCTCATTGGGAGCTAAAAGTTTTCACTGACTTCCTTTTGCGTCAAATTTTGCAATTAGCTTAATTCACATCAAGAGTTTATGAACGCGATAAAAGTCTTTATGCGATTAACACGCTTAAAGTTTGAACTAAGAATTAAGCAAAAGAATCTACAATAATATTTAACATTTATTGTTTAAAAGGCGCATTATAATCATAAAATTTGCATTGAGTTATTGATTATATTGTCACAATTTAAATAAATTAGGGAGTTGATATAAATATGCTCCCATTTATTGATGTATATATTTTAAAATTAGTTCAAAATCTAAATTACAAAAAATGTTTAATTGAAATAAACGGATTTCTTGTCAAAATTATTAAGTTTTAGTTTACTAACTGAACATTTTCCTTATAAAGTTCAATGTCGCTGACAATTAACAAATCACGGCGTAGGTTCAAAGGGGCAGAGGGACAGGTGAACAGGAACAGACGACTAAGCTATGAACGATTGGCATAAGCTGTTGATTTTGCTGCTGTTCTTCATTGTATTTGATAAAATGGGTTGGTATATAACTAATTTATTTAAAAGTTAAGTTTTGACTACCTATAATTTGACAGACTCCATTGAAACGCATGCCAAGATAGTGGGTGGATATCCCATAAGCATTGAAATAGTGCCCTTTCAGGTCTCAATTCGTGTGCGCTTTTTTGAGGAAGTGGAATTCGGTACGGGTCACTTATGCGGTGGCACGGTGATATCACAGCGTGTAATTTGCACGGCAGCACATTGCTTTGCCGAGTAGGTTACAGACCTTAAATCTAAGCACACAAAAACTAATACTTTATCTACTTCTTAGCAACGCCACGTATCCACCAGAGTATAGAGATCCAGAGAATTTCATTGTAGTTGCCGGCAGCAGTCGTATTCATACACTAAATCGCTTTAGTGAGGTGTATCTGGTGCAGCAGATTATTGGACATGAGCGGTATCATCCGTATACACTCGAGAACGACATAGCCTTAGTGCTGCTCAATAGTTTTATACCCTACAATCATAAAGTCATACGCACACTGTCCCCAGCTTCACTGGCAACTCCTGCGGGCACCTTCTGCTACATCAGTGGCTGGGGAAATGCTAATCGTGAGTTGCAACAGGCAATTGTACCGATTCAGGATCAACGTTTGTGCTCCTTCATCTATGTGAACTTGCCAAGATCACAGATTTGTGCGGGATACTTAAGAGGCGGCGTTGATGCCTGCAAGGGAGATTCGGGTGGTCCCTTGGTCTGTGCGGGTCAATTAACGGGTATTATCTCCTGGGGCATCGACTGTGGCAAAGTCTTTTTCCCAGGGGTCTATACAAACATATCACACTTTATCAAATGGATTAAGCAGGCCAACTCCTCACTGGACTACAAAAGGTATTTGGATATGCGTTCTTTAAATGGAGCCATGACCAAATCGCTACCAACTCTGGAATTATATGTTGTCCATAGTGCTTTACTACTTATCTATCTATCTATCTGTGCGGATTAGCAAATAATTCATAAAGAGTCTTCAAGATATTTGTAGTAAATTCTTCTTTAGATGGCATGAAAAATTCCAACGAATTCCTACAAATTTATGTGTAGTCAAAGCAGTCAATTGCACTTAACCACAACTATAGAAAATGTATCAATTTTAACACTTGTATACTGAAGCACCAAGTCAAGTGCCATTTGGCTAGTTCTTGATTATGCTGCCACAGCTGTGAGTCTGACTTTGAAGCCATATCAAAGCATAACAGAAATTCAACTGGGCAAAGTATAAACTCAAAAACTACACAAAAACTATGAACGGTCAAAATAATTGCCAATAAAGAAGTCAGAAGGAGAGAGTGAGGGAGAGGAGAGCAGCAGACTGTCTGCTTTGCTGCCATTGCACTGATAGCCACGCGTCAATGGCCAATGTTGGACAACGTTATGTGAATCGACTTGAATCGAGTTTCAGTGCAAACCAGACGAGAAGAGTCAGTCAATGAATTGGCCTTTATTAAGTGGTCGCCATATGATGAACAACTGCCGCTACTCCCACATTTCTCCCTACTCCCCCTTTTGGTCTGCTGTGCAGTGACTGATAGGCGACTTTTGGTTGCCATCTGGCCAACTCATTGTGGCTCTGTGTTCGCCATTTTGTGAGTCAAACTTGTTGCCCAACGTTTTGTCATGCTCAATAAGTTTAGCACTTTTAGTATTTGATTTTTTTGTTTTTCGTTAGTTTTGGCTAAAAACAAGCCAATTATTTGTGATAGCCCACAGGCAAAAAGCGTGTCCAGACAAGCACACAAAACCCCCAAGTGACAGAAAAGGACACTTCCGTATGTGGAAGTCCCTGCAGTTGCCAACGGCTACTTTAAGTGGCTTTTACACTGACTGTCCAGTGAGTGCAAATGGGAGTTCATTAACAGCATAGCAAACGACTGGCAGATGCTACGTAATCAATTTTGGTTTAGATTTATAAAGAAAAATTCTTGGAATTTTTAAAAGTAAGTTTAATTTTTGTCCTCGGAGTTGGTTTAAAAATATATCGTTTAAAAACACCGATTATTTTACTGTGTGCATTGCTCACATGTAAGTATCTTGTTGGTTACAGGGTATTGGAAGCCGTTTGCAAGTTATTGTGTTTTTCTATCGAGTTTTTGCCAGGGCCAGCGTCTGCCTTGCACTTCAAATGGACAATAAATAAAATGCTACATACACAGCAGTGGCAAAACGAGGAAGATAGAAACAAAGAGAGATAGACTAAGAGAGAACTGGTGTATGGAAAAGCCATAATTGCATTTATTATGCTGATAAAAGCAGGGACACGAAGGCAACGAGCAGTGTTCACACTCACAGACATACAGACAGCGCTTGCATGTGTGTGAAAGGATAACCAACGCAATTGTCTGTTAATGTGTGCGTGTGTGTGTGTGTGTGAGTGTTTGGCAGCCATTTTGTGGCGCAACTGCAGTCTGCTGCTGATAGAGTAGTAGCTGCTGTCCAACGAGCAGCACAGCGACAAGCGTATGGCAGTGTTTGTTTTTTGCAAATAAATTTAATAACGAAAATAATGCCACTAAAAATAGTTTATACACAAACAAAGAATGAATATGGCAAGACATCACAACAGCAGCCAGAGAATGCAACAACAGCAACAAACAAAATTAAATTATCGAGCACGTCTGTTCCACAGCCAGAGTGAACGAACGAACGAACAAACCACACAGTTAATTTCATATGATTCCCAAATTGAGTTAAGTCCTCAGTCAAATGTGGTCGATTGCACTTACCTTAAACACAGCCGAGGTGAAGAATACCGGCAGCAGTATGAACACAACGCCAGAGAGTACAATCTGTAGATTTAGTTCAGCAACGGGCTCAATTTTCCAGGGTATAAGCGAGCAGCCTGTAATGAAGTAAGCATAAAGTTAAATACAAACTACCGATTCTAATTAATAGAAAGGCATATTGAGTGCTGTAAGTAAGAGCTTAAATAAATTACTGATAAGTCTTGCATAACTGGCATAACGAAGCTGCTAAAGATTTAATTGGAATTTTGATGGCTGTTAAGTCTTACTAGGAGAACATAATACATTTATATTCAATTTAATTGCCATATATTCCCTGAGAGACAGCAAAAGTATTGAAAAATCTCAAATTCATATTTCAACTTACCAAGGAACCTGTAAGCGCCATGCATGGCCAAATAGCCTTGGAAGAGTGTGAGTAACACTCCATACCATATCGACCAGAGGGAATTAAGATGCAGATAGCTGCTCGAATCGTGACCAGGATTCTGTAGATTGTTATACCGGCTCTGATGTCGTTTCGACTTGATATACTTGGCCTGCAGCTGCTGCTGCTGTTGGCTAAGACTGTTACTGGCTGTGGTTGCATTTGTTAGCACCGAGTTGCAGATGGAAGAGTTCAGACTACCACCGCCAGCACCACCGCCTCCACCTCCACCACCAACTCCGCCATTGCCATTCTTGCCACCCATTTGAAATGAAGTTTATTTATCTTGTTGGCTCTGTTTGTCGTTTATCACGCTTTTGTTGTCTTCGCACCCACTTCCTACTTCCGACTGGCAACAAATGTTGACAGTAAATTTCACAGCTATTTCTATTGATTTTGTATTGATTTTGCGCCTTGATTTTCTATTTGCTTAAGTGATGTTCATTCCAGTTCTTGTTGTTGATATTATGATTCTTGTTTGTTTTGTTATTGTTATTAGCGATAGTATTTGCTCGCTGATATGCCTCATTATAGCGTTCAGCGTTCGTTGATTGCTGACGCATGTTTCAACCACAATATATAGTTTTTTCTATATAGTGTAGATTGGTTGTCCTTTTATGCGATATGTTTTGTTATGGCTGCAACGAGAAATGAAAATAAAATATTGTTAAATTACAGAAATGTAAAGAATTTTCAATATGAACGCTGAAAAGTATGCTACACATTTATACAAAAAATTTCAATATGAACACTGAAAAGTATGCTATACATTTATACATAGAAATAGGCCTGAAATATTATTATATTTTACTAAATGAATATAGTTAGTTATTTGCTTTTATTTGGGCGCCCACCAATCGGAGTTTTAACTGCAATATTTACGTATAAAACACAGATAACAAAAAACCAGTAATTAAAATTGAAGCATAAAGTGAAACTTGAATAAAATGAAAATTCAAATGATGGTTATAAATCAATTGATAGCTGGCGTTGCTGCCTGGCGTTGCCTCGTGTAGCAGGATACCAATTTGTTTCAGTTGCATAATTAAGCTGCCAAACAAGGAAAATGCATCCCTGCGGTGTTAAACGCATACACAAAATTTACTATGTGCCTGAAATGTCTGCTGTTCCAGTTGCCTTTGTCTACTTGCCGTGTTTTATGCGTCGCGCCTTTGAGCCGCATGCAACATGCATAATTACAGTCCGCAGACGGATAACGCTAATGGCAGCGTCAGGTACAACTTTCTATATATATACATATGTATATGTGTATGCAACATGGAGTGCGTGTTCTGGCCAGGATTTGCTGCAAGGCAACGGGAACGCCAACCGCAAAGCCGTTTACATTTATGAGTCTGCCACTAACGCCTGTTATTTTTTCTCCTTTACAAAATGTTGCGTTTTGTTCGACAAACATCAGCCCCAATTCCCAATGAGAGTTGCGGCAGCTTTCATTTGTTGCTTGCCACGTACAAAAATTACAACAATTTGTTGTTACACGTGTAATTAAAAATTTAAAAAACGAACAACATTTTACAGTACAAATTTGCATTGTGTTATAATCCATTAAGTTCGCTTAATTGATAATAACTGGATTTGGATTTGGCAAGCGAAGGACACGGGAGCTGTGCAATTTTAAACACGATTTGCTTGAGTGGACACTGGTTTGATATTGATTGATAGGCACTGTGCACTAAGTGTAGATCTGTGATTTCTATTCAATCACGTTATTTAAAAAGTTTTCATTAGTAGGCTTCGAATTTTCTTTCCATCGAAAAAGTCTATGCGACCTCTAACCCAACACATTTCACTCATTAGTAAGCTGCCTATAGTTCCGAGTACTTCAAAACTAGAATCTATACACAATCCATACACATACAAAAACTGGTAAGAGTTTCGTGAAAATTCGATTATTTTATAAAAAAAATTGTAAAATTTTCATCTTTTAGTTCTCTACTGGATACAAAAAAACACTGAAAAATCAAACGATGACAATTAGATTTAAGCTTAAAGTGTGATGCCCCCCATAAGCTAATCTAAATTAATCAAAACCAAACTAAACTAATCTATATATTTTATAATGTTTGAAATAAAATCTAAAGAAAATTAAATATTATATAAAAAAATAAGCTCTAAATTAAAATCCCCAACAAAGCCTGCAAAGATTTCGTTTCTTTACACTTTCAAGACTTCATTTTCAGCATAACATACAAAAGTTGTATAATTTAATGTAGTCAACCTGAAGGTAAATATCAACAAGCCAAGAAGATGCAACAGCTTATTTGCTTTGTAAAATAACACACGAGAGAGCCCAAAACCGACCGTCTCATCACTAGTTGGGATAAGCAGTGAAAAGGAAGCAAACATTGTAGTATTCAAGTCTCAGATGTACTGGTAGGTAATTGTAGGGTCTTCACTCGGAGTCCACTGGCCTGGCATCCCTGTTTCTCGAGCCATATTCCCTGTGCTGCGATTCCAAGGACTTCCTTTTACATGTTGATATTAATTTTATGTTAATTACAATCTTAACATGTTTGTTTGTCTTCCTTTCGCTCGCTTTGTGTCTTCGCTTAAGCCCGAACATGCCGTTTGGCCATGTGGCATTCATCCCAATTCCTCTACCCCTCGACTTCCCCATTCTGTGACATTCTCTGAGGGGTGTTGCCAGGCTGGCTGTCTTGCTTGTCTTGACATGCTCAGCATCAGATTAGCTTGCCACAAAAGTCATAAATGCAGATGCTAACATTTCTCTCTCTACGCCCCTCATCACATTTATCCCCCTTGGGGCATTTGCTTTGTTTTTAAGTCAGAGACAGTTTGCCAGAGATCTCCTTCTTATTTTCTACTTCCTTTTTGCCCCACCTTGGGGCAATTTGTCGCGTTCGCACGACTTTTACGCAAATGAAACAGCCACTTTATGACTGCTCCTGTGTTGGTGTGCATGCGTGTCTGCAGGAGGGTGTGTGTGTGTGTGCGTGTGTGTCATTCGCATGCGTCTCCTGCGTATCCTTTGCGACTTAAGGCGTGAAATTAAAATGCGCTTTTCATACCTTGAAATGTAGTTGCAAGAGGGTATATGCAATTTAAAAAAAGTATAGTAAACTTTGCTAGTATTCAATCTTATCCTTCTCAGAAATCCTTATCAGAAATCTCCTGTTAAGCCATAGAATATGTACATTTTCATGACTTCTGCTTATGTTTCTTTCTACCTTTCGATAAATTCTTCGTCTCTATTTTAAAGCTGTTTCTCTTACCCATTTTACTCCTTAGAAAGTCACTCCTTCTCGTCGCTGTCCTTAAACTTTAGTTGCTTGCCATTTTCATTATCTGTTCAACAGCAGTTCTCGACTTTAACTTTAAAAGCAACTACTCCCCCATTGCAGCAGAAGCCGCAGCAGTAGTTGCAGCTGCAACCACGCCCCCTTTTAACCGCACTACTTTGGGCACAAAGCACTCAACAGCAGCACGCTTATGGCTCGTTGCCACTTCACATGCCACCAGACACCAAAATATGCTAAATGGCACTTGAGCTGTTTTTTGAGGGCATACCCAGACCTTTATGCACCGCACTCCCTACTCCACACTCCACACTCCACTCTCCTAACTCAATTCCCCGTTCTCTGCACCCACATGCATGCCATTTTCCACACCTTCCGACTGCTACTCCGACTGCTACCCCCGTTTTACCTTTGGCATTTCGCCTCAGACTCAAGTGTCTAAAAGTCCACTCATGCTAATTTTTAAGGGCATTCAGTTATTTTTTCTTTATTCCAACTGTGTATAGCTTTCACTTCAATTGCACCTCGTTCCAGTGTCAACATCACCCTTTTTTAAAAGTTAAATGAAGCAGACGAAGAACAAAGCAAACAGACAAATGCACAGAAAATATGGTTGCTTTTCCATTTTCTTGTTTGGTCACAGGGTGTTGCATGCAACCAGCAGGCCAGCAAACTGACAGGCCGCAACCAGACCAACAAGCCAACCAACCACCGCACCTGTCAATTTTCATTTTATAAATTCATATTTATATTTATTTATTTATTTATTGAGGCTATTTCACAAAGAAGAGCCATTTCACTCGTTGCCTCATGCAGCATTTCCCTCATTTGCATAACTCGACATTCCGCATTTTGTTGCACGTATTTCTATGGGAATGCAGCTGCAACTGATTCTCATACTGCTCTCTCTCTGTCTCTCTCCTTTTTTCTCTTTGGGCACAAAATCAGACACAAAACAAACCCCTTAAAATGGCAAAGTTTGTTTTGTTGAAGCAACACCCACCGGGTCACCGCTGCACCACTACAGGCGCACCACCAAGTCAAGCCAAGACGAGTTGCTGTTAAATCTATTTTGCAAAGGAATGAGCCAAAAAGGAAGTTAACGTAGAGTTAGGGACTAGGAAATATCCGTTAATATATTAGGCATATTTATGTTTATATTTTTTGCATACTTTTAGGCTTAAGTTCGCTGCTATTCTATTTTTTAAATACTTCTCAGATCTACCCCAATTACAGCCTCAACTACCTTTTAAACTTAACGACTAACGGGTATACGCCAAGCACATGCAATTTTTGTGCACTGCTGCAGTAGCCTGAAAATTGGCAGTGTGCAAGTGTGTTTGTCTGTGTGTGTGTGGCACGTGGCATGTTTTGAATTGGATTTACACATGTGCCGAGCTAATACGTGTCTCGTACGACGACAACGACGACGTTTTTCAATTTCAGCTTGGTCCCAGCAGCCGCAGACGTGCCACGACGCCCAAAAAATAACAAACAATGTTGAAAAAATGGAAAAATAGCAAAACTTATAAATAAAATCGGTAGTTAAAGTTTTTGGGGCACACTTTAAGTGGGTCAGTTCAATGATTTATAGTAATGCCAACTAAATAATAACCATAAAATATAAAACTAATTTTGTATAAACGCGAATTCAATTTATGCACGCAATTATTTTCTAGTTAATAAATTTACGTAAGAATTATACGAAAATTATAAAGCTTATAAATGGCGAGAGTACATAAATAATCATGGGGTTGCAAATCAAAACAGTTGCATTCATTTACCAACACTGATAGCGCCAACAACCAACAGCCACCAGCCGGTTGCCACATGCCACCACCAAAACAAAAAAAAATACGGAAAAACATTTGGTGGCACGCACCAAGCGCAATGCGTTGAAATGCCGGCAATTCTGTAGCGCTTAAATTGCGTTAGAGTCAAATCTAGAGAGAGGGAAAGTAAGCGTCGAAGAGAGAGAAACCACCCCCAACATTGACCTTTTTGGGGTTGCTCTAGGGCACTGAGAAAAAAGTCTGCGTTTCCCATTATAAATACTCCTTTTTCTGCTGCTGGAATTTAAAGAACCCAAGCACCGAAAAGTATGCTATAGTTTTCTTGTAGTTGCAGCTTTGACTGAAAGAATTTATCGTTCGACTTATTCACACTGCTCAAACACGTTTAGTTAACGTACCACATTCTTTTTTCTAGTGTATGTAAATTTGCCGCACACATAGGAATTCTGGCAGTGTTGATGTTGTTTTTCTATACGCCTGCATACCGAGCTAAGCTCGTAAAAACGCTGGGAATTTATCGCTTTTGAGTAGATTTTGAAGAGAGGCGAAACTTGGGGAACCACCGCCCCACTGAACGGTGGGGGTTGTTATTGTTATTGTTGTTGTTTGTTCTACGTGGTTGTTGTGCAATTGTCGTCAGTTGTTATTGTTGTTGTTGTTGCGTGTAGTTGTTGCATGAATGAGTTTTGCAGCTTGGAAGCACAAAACTTTTTGCCGCTCAAGAAAATCGATGAACATGCCACCTTTGGCTGCCCTTTGACTCAGCCACCCTTGGCATCCACAAACACGTACAGGTGGCCAGACACACACACATCGACACACAGTTTAATATATACATATATATTTCAACGGCTGAGGACATACCACATTAAGCGGCATTTTGTCAAGACCAAATTGTGTTGACTACTTTTCCGGGACGGGAAATGCTTCCTCTACCCGAGTAAAACGATTTTCCTTTTGGTTATCTTTTCAAAGCAGCAAAAACTGCGCACTTGACAAAACACTTTCAAATGCAACTGACACATGAGGTTTCGATCGGTGGACCATTAAAAATGCTTTCCTCCTCTATTTATCTCTTCAAGCATTTTTTCTCGCTTTTACACTTGTTTATATTGGCGTTGTTGTTTTTAAATTATTTTTTTAAATTGATTTTTTCTGTTGGCTTTATTTTGTTTTTTCTTGTTGCTGTTTGATTATTGTGAGTCATTTGGTGTTCGCCCGCTTCCATCACTTTCAGCAGTCACAGCTCAAATTGGTTTTTTAATTAAACGAAACGAACTCGAGCTCCTATTGCCCACACGAACCTATCGTCCCGCATTTCCTTTGCTCTCTCTCTCTCTCTTTCGCTCACACTGTTTTCTCACTTTTCCTCTCGCTTTCTCTCATTGTAGCCTGCAGCTGAATGTTGAAAATTGCATTGGCAATGACTAGTGGATGAGCGAAAAATGCCCAGGATTTTCTTTCCTGTTCATTTGTATGCCAGCAGCAATGTTTCCAGCCAAACCACATGGACAACAACAAGTCAGCATGTTGTGAAAAATTGCATGCAAGGCAGTAAAAATGAAAAGCCAAGCAAATAAAGCAGATATATCTATATATAAATGTATACTATATATATGAGGACAAGCGTGGTTATCAATAGAATGCAGGAGTAGATAAACTGAGTTAATTGAAGTTACTCTTCATTGTATATTATTGCATAATCTCTGAACTGTTTAGACAGCTTTGATGGGCCAACAATGAAACAGTAGGTTAACTGTAATATCATTGAAATGTCAGCACTCAAAGGCCATACACACACTGCCCTAAAGAATAGAGTAAGTGGATATTGTTGGCAGGAAAAGAAAGAAACGAATAAATCAGGTCATGCAACAGATTCAACACCCTTTTCGGATGTGCTACAAAACTCTTGAAACTAACCTCGTTTGGCTTCAAAAGCTTGTGGGAATATGCAAATGTAATAGCACTTTAAGCACATTTAAGAATGTTATTCAAAACTATTCATTTGGCACAATGCATAATGCACATACTTCCACAACATTTCAGACTTAATTGTTTATGTGATTGCAAAATTGGATTGCAATTAAAATCAACGGCATGGTGTTTACACTCCAATCGCCAACGCCATTGCCATCGCCATCGCCATTGCTCATCATCATTACAATCATCATTATTATGGAATTGTGGGTCAAACGCGGTCCAATGGGGCGTATGTGCAATGTGGGCAAATGCTGTTGACTCATAAACGTTGGTCCATTAAGTCCAAGGACTTTGAGCCCTGTCAACATTTTAATTGATTTTCTATTGTGCCTCAGAACGATGAGAGAGTCAACGGGAGATTTGCAACAGTTTGTGGTTTCCATTGAAGTTGCAACCAGATGTTTAAATCTGCAACAACTACTTGCCACAAAGTCCTCAATAAGCCCTGAATTATTTAGAACATGTCTGCACATTTAACACGGCAACAACCAAATAACAAATAACAGGCATTACGACCAAATTTAAATTCAAATATGTGCAGGGAAAATTGAAATATTTTCAAATATGCACAACAAGTTTCAAAATGAACAAGGGGAAGCAATGCGATTGAAATGCAATATAGTAAATTGCATGACAATGTCAATTATGAAGCACTTTGTGGCTTAAAAAGGTAACAAAGATGAGAGAGACTCTGCATCAGTCAAACGTAAAATATTAAAGTCAAAAGCTAAGCTTAGACCGCAAAGTTAAATGACAGACAAACTACCAAGAGAGCTAGATAGAAGGATAGAGAGAAAGACGGCAGAACACAAAGAAAAGTGTGGCTATTAAAAATTGCACATGCCAGAAATTGAGACGAGACAAAAGTAGACAACAGTTTTCAATTTCACTTAATGTCGGGAAAACTTTGTGCGCACCGCAAAAAGAAAAAAATAAAAAAAAAGGAGGAAAAACTGAAGCAAAAATCATAAAATGAAATGCGAGCAGAAAGCCAACAAACAATAAAGCAACTGTAGCAATGACAGCAAAGACAACAGCAGCCGTCGACTCATAAATCCTTTTTGCCACACACACTAAGAAAAATAGTACAAAGAACCTACTCACCTACTCTAGAGGTAAATAAAGAAATGAGGAAAGCTTTAAGACTCGGCTTAATTATGTGCCACTCTAATAAACTAAGCTTTAAACAGTTCTATTTGCAGAAGAGTTTATATTTATTTAAACTCCAGGATTTATCGACTATCGGAACATACTAGGTCAGTTCTCTCAGTGTGCTAGCAACGTCCAAGCTGCTGCCGTTCGCAGTTGACGTGAGCAAACAGCAAAGATTATGATGATGATGAGGATAATGATGTTGAGGTTGATGTTGATGTTGTTGCCTATTGTTGTTGCTTGGGTCAGAGAGAAAATTGAACAACTTGCAGCTGATGCTGAGCAAATAGTAGTTGGATAAAGGAGTTGCAAGTGAGAGCGCACACATTTAGCAGATGTTGCACTCGTCCAGTTAGCAAATCAAATGGCAAAAGGAAACTCGGGTTACATGCCTTACCACATGAATGCCGATAGTTGTCAAAGATTATGACACGAGCATTCTAAGGAAGTGAAAGGACATCACATGGAGTGGGGTTACAGGGGGGGGGGCAGAATGTGGCTGGCAGTGTCATAAACTTTCGAGCAATGAACACATTTGCGCATATTTGCATAAAACTCAATGGATGAACGCTGGAAACCAGGCCAAATGGCAGAGAAACTTTACGATGGAGCCAAACTATGAAAAATAACCCCGAGTCGAATTATTGATGCACTGCAATTTGACGGGGTTAGTGGAAAAGTAAGAAAATAAGTTGAAGAAAAAGGTAGAAACTTTATTTTTAAATGATTATTTTTACATAAACTAAAGCAATTAAATCTTGTTCTTTTCCAACTCTTATATGTCTTCCAAAACCTATCTATCACAGCAGTTGGCCCCCTAAAAGAGCAACTAAAAGCGTGAAAACTTTCTGCATCGATAGATAAAAATGCATGCATAAAAGAAATCTCATAAAATTTTTGTTGCTGCACAACATACTTATTCCATTCGCTATCTACGTCGTTCTATCAATCGCCTGGCCGCCCCTTTTCTATAGCTGGTCCTCCTTAACTTTATCATACTCAATCTTTATACACTTACATGCAGAAGCTCCATCAACGGCATCTCCATCGTTTATCTACTTTAGAATTCGCTTTCTGCCTTTTTTCCAAGCACATTTTATTGGCAATGCCTGGGTAGAGTTGGTTGACGGTTTGGTTCGTTGACTGGCTGCTTGAGTAAGCCAAACACACACACACAACTACTACTACTATAAGCCACGATTATTAAAAATTGAAAATACTTTCGCATACAGAAAAGTCGCAGCATAGGAAAAAGTTTTTGATTGCAGTTTATGCATATGAATGAAGTTGTTTGGCTTTTAACTTGGCCAACAAGCGCAAGAACACGGCCAGAAATGGCAAAAAAAAAAAAAAAAAAAAAAGATCTGGTATCCTCCAAGACAAGGTAAAGAAAACTATTGACAATTTGCATTAAAAACTGGCACAAACCAAGAAGCCATTTTACACGGTTTCCCACTTTTACCGAGCTCCGTCCGTAATTAAGTTGTCGAATAGAAGATGGAGGATTGACTGAAGCTTCTACCGTGTTGCATTCAAAGGAGTCAGTCGAGAAGGTAAAACTTTAGCTTGGCTAAATTGTGGATAAAAATGCATTATTCATTTGGTAGCTGTTGCTTGTACCCAATTCCTGTTCCAGTCCCTTTACTTTGCTGGCCACTTTCCTCTCTCTCTTTCTCTCTATATTTGCCCTTTTCTCTCTTACGCTTTCTCCCTTTATCTGGCTGCCAATTCAACCATTAGGCAGCGCGTCAAGCGTAAAATGCTAAACTGAAATTTTGTGTTCAACAAATGTTGACAGTGACACAGCCAAGTTGTGGAACCACCCTGCTCCACATCGCACCACATCAGCACCACACAGAGACCCATCAGCCCAGGCAGCTCCATTAGACGACTCTCGACTGGTCGCGTTGACAGCTGGCGCTGTGAGAGATGCGCGCAACGACAAAGTGACGCAAAGTTTAATTGAAATTCTAGCAGAGCACAACACCAAAGCCCAACTAAAACGACAACAACAAAAAAATATTTGAAAAAAAAAAAAAAAAGTTATATATATAAAAAAAATGGGAGAAAAACAAAAGGAAAGCGTAAAAAAGAAACGGCAAAGTCTTGAAATTAGTTTTACATAAATTTTCTTAGCAACTGCAGAAACTTTGCCCCATTCATTGCCACAAAAATATTGTTCGCATAATTACTTCTCATTAGGTTTCAAACTTTTCCATATTTTTTCAAATCGAATATAAATTAAAAAGGGGCAGATGGAGACAGACGTCGTGAGCTAGAGAGCTATCTGCTTAGGGGTTTAAATAGCGATTCGAACAGAGCGAAATAATGAAAAATAAACACAGAATACAGTTTGAAGATTTACTACAAAATAAAGCTCAAATTATTTTAATCTTTTAAATACACAACTGCTTTATGTAGTGTGTTTAATTAAAGTACTTTCAGCACTAACTAATTTACTTTCCCAACATTTTCTTTTACTCCAATAAATGTAGTCTCTTCTATACATTTCGGAAATAAGAAAATAAATCACTTTCGTGTGTAACTTCCACTTATTTCGCTTCAAGTTGCTCAATCAAATTATGCAGCTTATGGAGTACTCCAAATGAAGAAATTCAGAAAGGTTAAAACAAATCCACTTGATTCACTTGAGGTTGAATATGGTAAGACTGCTCTCCACTTCACTCTACTACAACCTTATGCTCTCCAGTTCTCTTTGTCAGAGTTCTCGCTTCGTTGGCCGCCGCCACTTGAGGCGACGTTTTGAGAAAATTTCGTGGCCTTATGAAAATTATATGAGGCTAAAGCTTAAACTCAACAAACATCTTTCAAAGTGCGAAAGTTAAGTGCCGCTAACGTTAGTATGAAGTGAATGAGTCATGAACCATGCGGCATGTGGCATATGCCATTTGGCATGCGGCATTCGGTATGCCCCCGCATGCTGCACATAATTTGCCTTTAACCATAACAAATACGAAGAAAAGAAAACCCAAAAAAAGAAAACGAATTTTGTTCATTGAATGTCGTGGCAAGTTTTTTGTTTGAAGTTGAAAGTTCAGTCAAAACAGCATGACATAAATAAATACCCTTTAACGGAGTGGTATAGGCATGCTGTGAGCCTAAATAAATGCCCCATTTAACGCAAGTGGTGTACAGGGTATAAGGCAGTGCTTAAGCGAAAAGTGCTCAAACTGCAACAGTTTAGGGCAGACAAATTTTACCTTCTTATCGACGGTCCTTTGTGATAAGTAAATTTATAACAGAAAAACACCCACACACACACCACAAGCAGCCAAGTAATAAGAAGAAGAAAAAAAGACGCAGTTTATGGAGGAAGCAGAAACTGAATGGCATAAAAGGGGGGACGAGGGAAGTGCCTTCTTTTTGGTAACATGAAACTTTTTTAGAGAATCACAGCTGGCAGTTGAATATAACACTTATCGCCAGAACGCACGGTCCACAGCTGGGGCGAAAGGGGCGTGTGGGCGGTTAGCGGGTAGGTTAAGAGCCTTGGCAACATAGATATGCGATCTGAGCTTTTTATTGGCTTTTGGGACCCACACACACAGTAGAAAATCTTGTCGTTTGTAGTTTACTTTAAAACTTAATCCCTTCTTATTGAAAGGCAAAGCAAAGGATACTGTCCTGCGATAAATCTATAGGCTGCACCAGTGTGTGTGTGTGTGTGAACGGGTGTGCGTTTGTGTGTAACTAAGGCACGTGCTGTCTAAAAGTAGCTCCATTTTGTTGTTAGGCAACGGGTTGAACGCTGTTTAAGTTCCGGTCCGACGCATTGAACAATTTATGACTTGATTACAATGCATATATACCCTGTATACACTGTAGCCCCTGCCGTTCTCACATTGCCAGTTATGGTTAAACCCCGAGGGGAGCTCGTTCCATTTGCATGGCCATAAAACGAACCTCTCTCGCTGCCATCTTCAACTGTTTGGCAAATTGCAAATAATGTAATAACATTCACTAGATAGACTGTAGACTGTAGACCGTAGACTGCGGACTGCGGCCTGTAATTGGGTGCGGGGGCCGCGGGGCAACAAAATAACAAAACAAACAACAAAAACCAGCAATAAATGCGGCTACAACAGCGACAACAATTCAATTTAACGCTTCATTGAAGTCAACGCCGCTCGGATTTCATTTTTTTTTGTTCGTTTTCGCTCTTTTATTTAATATTAAATTTAATTTTTGTTCTTGTTTATCAGTGAGTGGATTTAATTTGATAACAAATTTTATTAAATTTTATTACCGACTGAATAAAATGAAATCTAGCCGAACATGCGGCGTATACTTAATGCAAACAAGCTTCAAAAGAGGCTTATAGAGATGAGAGCCAAACAAAATAAGTTGATTGATGCTCAACTGACAGACTGACTGGCGAATTGACCAACAGCTGCCACAACTTGCAACTTTAATTAAGTAATAACTTTTTGACGTGGCCAACACAGCAAGGAAAGCCCTTAAAATGGCCGCTTAACGGAATGAAGGAATGAAAAATGGCTCGGCAAATCAAAATGAAAATGTCACATGCGAAAATTACAATTCAATTGCCTTCAACGTGTGGCACGTGGGGCAAGAACTCCTAAAAAGCTGGACAGTCTGCCTACGGCTACAGAATCTGCGACTCATGTCATAAATCTAACAAAAAGGCATTACTCATACATCACACACACACACACACACACACATATAGGCGCAATCTAATAAGCAGCGCCTACCTAGCTGCCACGCCTACTATGCATTAGCTGCAAAAATTTGTTGGCGAAAAATATATGTATATAAGAAAAGTTGTCGGCAAGCTTTGCCAGTGACATTTGAATTTCTGCGCAAAAATTTTCTTTTTACCCAACTCAATTGTTGTTCTTGGTGTTGTTGTTGCTGCTGGTTAGCCGAAAATGACGTGACATGCATAAATAATTGAGTTTTGTAGTAGTCGCAGCAGCAACAAACAAACAAAAGCAACGACAAGCGGAAATGAAATATGGCGAATGGCAAAATGGCGACACGACAGCCGCCATATTGAGTTCAGCATATACTCGCACACACACACACACATTTAAACATGTATAAAATATTTATTCGCTGCCATATGGAACGGCAGCAGAGCAACAGAGCAGCAAAGCAACCAAGCAATCGAGCAGCATAATGGAAATCGCAAGACGAAATACAAATAAAATAGAAAGAGCAAAAAGGTTAAATCTAAAAGTTAATCTACAAATTCGTTTATATCGATCAGACAAATCCACTGAAAATCGGGAAAGAGAAAAAAAAAATGGCAGCACTTAGCATATTGAGGCATAAATACTCTTTAATACCGTTTTGGAAATTTATAACAGCTTTTCAGTCGGGCACATTCCGTCTCCATGTTCAACATTTCATAGAGTATTCAACAAAAATCTCAACTGTCAGCAGCAGATGGAAATGAGCGTAAGAAGGGTAAAAATCATTGTAGTGATTTATGATTGGCAATTAATCAGACAAATGGAAAATAGAAAATGGAAAATGCCAAGCAAACAGTTTAGGCAAATGAAAGTCAAACAATCAGCAACAACAACAACGATAACAACAAATGCTACTATTAAATTTAATGGCAGGTATAGCATGAGGAAGCAGGGATATTTTGGAGTAGGGTTAAAATAAACAGTTCACTGCTCGCACTCACTGTACTTCCCAGTGCACGAAATCTACATGTGAATTTATAAAAATAAGTTCATCAATTATTTGTTGGCTATATTGAACTGTATTTTTAATACTTGTCTTCTTTTCTGACTAAAGATACCCTTTAGTTTTAAGTTAAGACATAAAGAGTAACGAATAAAATATTTTTACTTGCTGTTTGTTCGTTTAAAGCTATTATACCTCACTGTCTAGTTTTTAATGGGTGTAGCAGAACAACACAAACAGTCGACTTAATGTTTATTTATTATTTCCATTTATTTATTTAGGCTTGCGAACTCGAGAAAAATTACCTCTTGCAATTAATTTATTTAGCACATGTACCAAATTACCGCCCACATTATTAAAGTCGGCAATGTTTCAGTGTCTTCCTCTATGGAAGCTTTGGTTACTGCTGGGTCTGAGTTTCATTTAATTTGTGTTTATATTAGCTTAAAAAAAAACAAGTTTATGTTTTAATCAAGGTAAGGGTATACCTATTACAATAACATTATTAACTAAAACTTCTTTAAGGATTATAATTAACTCAAACTTTAAACCAAATTAAAATTTCTGCAACATTTTTCTACTTTAGCCTAAATTTATTTTTTGTTATGGACTCAGAGCAATCGATGCCATTTATACCAAGAGTTTAAAGCAGAGTACTGAGTATCTTTTATTACGTCCCTCTGGCCAGCAGTAATCCCTGGCTCAATTTATTGTAAAGTTTAATATTTTTGTATATCGTTTTCAGTTCACTCTATAGTTTGGCTTAATTTTGTTTTGCCTTGCATTCCTCGCCGTCTTTATTTTGTCCCACTTTTATGGCATATTTATAGAGTGCGCTGGAAATGTGTACAAACATTTTTCGGGGCTAATAATTTATAGGCCACTTTTTATGCTCGCTGAACACGAGGAAAAACTTTGCAATGCTCAATTTGTGCAAGCGTTTTGTATTATTAATGGTTGGCATTGTTGTAACTGGTAGCTGGTAACTGGTAGCTGGTTTTGGCTATGCAAGGATTTTCATTCAACACAAATAAATGGAATTTGTGAAAATGCATTTCCATTGTGTGACCAAAAGCATTTTCTTTTCTATCCATATACCATATACATAAAATGGCAGTGTGAAGATTTTGGCTGCCTTTTGCTGCATGCTGACACATGCCACATGAAACCGGAAACGAGCAACAAAATAACCACAACAATAACAACAACAACTACTACATGAAATATACAGAAAGACGTCAACCATTTTGTGGGCATTTTGCGCACTCAACTGTACCAATTTCTGTCTGTACCCCTCCCCCAACCCACTCAACCCACCAAAGCTGTCCCACTGTCAAGCATCCCACTGTTTGGCTTGTTTTTGCTGCGTATTTTATGACTTGTTGTCGTCGCCTGTTGCCCCAAACATTGTAACGCCCTTTGAGCCCTTGTCCCTGTCTATGCCTAGCTGAGCATTACAAAACTTTAGGTTGTAAATTGAAATTGAGGAAACCAACTTTAACCGGAAAACTCAAGAAATACTTTGACCAAATATCTGCATTCACTCTTCAAATTAAAGTTTTTCATTTGCGTCCATCGGCTTGCATTTTATTTGCTTATCTTGGAAATCATTTATAGATTAGTCGGGGCTGACTAAAATAAGTACTTTTAATCAAGAAAACTCTCACTGGCGTGTAAGTAAAGAAGGGATAAAAAGTTTAAGCAATTTGAAACCTGTATTAAATTGATTTTAAGGGCAAGTTTAAATAAAAATTTCTTTAGTTTTACAAATAAATAGACCAATAACATTCTGGTTTTGCACAAAAACTATTTTTATAGAAATGATTGAGGTTATTTGAGCAACAATTTCATTTGCAACATTTTCACTTAGTTTTGCCACATTCTCGACTGCATTTCTCTTCAACTTTTTGCGACTGTCTTTGTGTTAACTGCCACACACACTCGCACACACTTGCACAGGTAGTAAACTTGAAGAAAATGCAATAGCACTTCAGTTGTTTCTTTGGATAAAAACTGAAAGGATCTGCACATGGGTAGAGAGTGTGTGTGTTCGCCAAGTGTTGAGGCATTTCACTTGTTTCTTTTCACTTTATGGAACATTTTTACCTTTTCGCCTAGTTTTTAACAACAGGAACCAGTAGGAGAATAAAAAGAAGTAGAAGTAGTAGTAGTGGTAGTAGAAAAACCAGGAGTTTTTCTTGTGCTCCGTTTGGTTCGCCGCTTTGTTTACGGCCAAAATACAAAAACAATTGCAAATTTTTACACATGAACGCATTTTCAGTCAAGCTCTTCCATATATTTATTGTAGTTGTTTTTCTTTTTGTTGCTGTTGTCATAGTTGTTTTTGTTGCTGACATCATGTATTCAACTTGAAGTTTAAGCTTCCATCCAGCTGCTGCCGTTGTGACTCAGCCGCTTCCGGAACTCGGACTTGGACTGCATATTTAATCCTTAGCTGCAGGTCCTTTAGCACAAAACTGCTCGCTTACTTTTTCATGTTGTGCTCACCCCTCAGCTCCCCCTATTCCCTTCTTCCTTTCTTCCCCTTTGGTCCCAACTAACTCTCTTAGCTCAGCTTTCCGAAAGTGAATTATTGCTAGCATCTGGAGGCAACTATTGCTGTTGCAGCATTTCAATTGGCCAAATCATTCGACTCATTGGCTCCTGCAAGCTCTACTGTCCCTTCCCCCAATTCCCCTCCTGCTCCTCCTGCCACCCTGGTTCATGACTCGCTTTTGTTTGCTTTTAGCATTAGTAATACAAATTGCAGAGCGAAAGTTCAAC
This sequence comes from Drosophila dunni, assembly GCA_018152125.1. Classification (NCBI taxonomy): domain Eukaryota; kingdom Metazoa; phylum Arthropoda; class Insecta; order Diptera; family Drosophilidae; genus Drosophila; species Drosophila dunni. The sequence continues at coordinate 15,248,507 of JAECXC010001917.1, read as the reverse complement.
AAACTGCATTTAAAATGGGCCACACCAACTAAAACAAAAACAAGCACACAAAAAAACACTAGCACACACTAATGCACACACACATACACAAAGCGAGTCACTAACAAAATCGGATTTAAAAATGGCGCTGCCAGCCATTTTGTTGCCTTTTCAGACTTTGCACATTTTATGCTCTTTTTATTGTCACTTCTGCGGTTGTGATTCGTTTTAAAAGCTTCTTTGCTTCTAAATAAAACATCAACATATCGTCCTTATAAAAATATATTATACTACTGGAAAAGTACTATAGCTAGGACTACTACATAGCTAATTGAATTTAAATACAGAAATATTTAATTTTTTATTTTAATCAAAACTTCAGTGATTTCAATTAAAATCACAACTCAAAAAAAGGTCATTCTGCATAAAAATTAATTTAAATTTAATATGTACGAAAAAAAGCTGACACATTCGCTGTGCCATTTCCTTAAATACCGACAACCGTTTCATACTCAATTAAAATGTTTCAACTTGTCGTTTAATTGAATTTCACTGGCAATTAGCAGTTGCCAATTTTTCCTTTTAAAAACATTAAATAATCATGAAAGTCAAAGCTTACCATTCACATAGATGCATTCAACAGTCCACTGCAAATAAACGAAGAAAAAGCGAAATTATTAAATGGCGAATGAATTTATTGCAAATCAAAGAGGGGCTCAATCCCGCACATGGAAGTGTAATCAAACAACTATAAGGTTAAAGACCCAAACGATGCTTCCAATTAAAATGATCAACATCAGCCACGCCCACACACAGTCTCCGCCTGCCAATAAATGGCGGAGCACAGCAGCCCACATATAATGTTTTGTCCATTTTGTTTATTGACTTTATCGAGTGTCAAAAATGGCATCATAATAAGAGCAGTAAATACAACACAATAGAAAAGACAATGAAGACTAACTGGCTAACAACTAGAGTATACCCTGTTAATGTGTAATCAACTATAAGAATTTATAGTTAATTAAATCTTGATTGAAATAATAAAGTCATAAGGAAAACACTTTATGAAAAAGACAGTATTCGATTTGGCTTAAGTCTCTAGTGCGTCCTTAGCTACCGATTTACTGCTGCTAGCTACATAGCACATAACACCACACGCTGCTCGCTTGACAAGTACAGGGTATTGTAATAATGACCAGGCTAATGCCTGCGAAAATGTTGAACCCAGAGGACACTTCCGTTTGCCATTAGGAAGCCAATGCTTACAATTTATGACCCCAGCCGCTACAGAGCGCTAAATCAAAAACTTTATGAAATCGACATAAAAAGCAGCTACCCAACTGCCCCTCCCCCCCGTCCGCCCGTCAGCCCCACAGTGTCCTCAAAACGCTTCCCCTAATAGAACATTGTATACTTGTGTACGTATTATTGACGATGCTGCCAAATGAACCGCCACAAAAAAAAGGCGTGGCTTGAGCAACTTTTTGGGGGGACAAGGGAGGGTCAGAGTTCATGTTTTGCTACTGGGGTCCGCTGTTGGCATCAGCTTAAACTGCTGACAGCTGAAAAATGCTGTTCAATTCGTTTCCCCATTTCAATTTTTCGCTTCCTTCTATTTTTCATTTTCTATTTAAAATTATATAAAATGGCGGTTGACATTTGACATGCCGGAAAACTGAAGTTGAGCAGAGGCCCAAAAAGTGAAAGCAAGTGAGTGAAATGGCAGTTATTGAACTTGGTACATTTCTTACTTTCAATCAAATTAACAGAGGGTTCACTTTTTTCAGGAGACTTCAATCGATTTAAAGACAAATAGACCTAAAAGAGCAATGTAAAGGATTTGCTTTTGATTTTAGAAAAGTTTTTAGTTTAAAATAATATATCAAAGACCTTTTTTCAGTACAATAATACAATATTTTAATAAAAATTAGTTTTGTTTCATGCTTTTCAAAAGCAAATCTCTTCAATCACCTATACCTATATATTTAATTCATGATTACATTACTTGCCTTTCCTATATTACTTTATAAAATATAGCTTACATAAACTTTTATCATATATTTTACTGCATGAGCTAAGATTAAACACAATGATTATACAACGATAAGGAAAAAAGTCAATGACTTGGCAACAAACTTCAGAGTAAAGTTGTCATAACAATCCCAGTGACAACAGCAACAACAGAAGCATTATAATACCAAATAGAAAAGAAAAGAAAAAAGAAAATAAAAAAGAAAAGAAAAGCCAAGAAGAAATTAAAACACATGCTTCGCAGTCAGCTCTAGAGACTTTGTGGGTATCTTTTGAAACATACGCTGTGTTTGCGAATCACAAACTCGTGCAGTGCAAATAATAAATTTAGACTTCAAAAAATTAGCCATGCAAAATGTAGAACTTCTGTTTTCTGCTGCTTTTGAAAGAATAAACAGGCCGTGGGCGAAAATGTTCTCAAGTTTTTGCCCACGAATTTTGCCAGTAATCTAATTAATTTGAAGCATGAATGCATAAACTTTCTCAACTAATCTTCAAAGTCTATTAATTTTGTTGGGATGGGAGAGGTGGAGTGTAGTTGGGGAGAGTGGGAGATCAGTAGAATCTATTAGGCTGTAAACTTCTTTCGCTGCGGACACGCACACATTGATTAATTTTAAGACAATAATCATAAAGGCGTGTTGCCCACCTGACCACAAATTTGTTGCGCCTCCGCCAGCGGCATGGGCTACTCTCTCACCTTACCTCCCCAACCCACCCCACTTGCCTCGATATTCAAAAAGGACGCACGTGCTTGAAGTTGAGTTTTGTGTAGCATACTTTGCAGCGTCTACATCTCAGTAAACCCAAGCACGTTGGAGTCCTTTTGGCTGCCTGCACAAAGTTTGGTTAGTTAATTCGCCGTCTTCGAGCGCTCATTGCAACTTTAAGCAAAGCCAAAGGCATAGAAACTTAATCAAAGTTATTGCTGTTGTTTTTCTTCGTGTTGTTCTTGTTGTTGCTGTTGTTGTTGTTCGTGTGCTTGACTCAAAGTTTAGTACGTTGTCCTGGTCTGAAGCTAGGCACGCAAGCAATTGGGCCAACAGCGGGCTGTTAACTCGTTCAGGATGTGCCAAAAGGAGCTGTGGCCAAGATCCCTACCTGGGAAATAAACTTGCTCAAGCTGCCTTGCGTGTTTGGCTGTTATTTATAATATGCTCTTGCCCTCCACAGTTTCCAATCCTTCAACTTGACCATACAAGGCACATAAAATTCAACATTTCAAGTTCTTGCATCTCTCTCACACCCTTTAACCTAATTCTCTCGTTCCCTCGTTCTGTCCCTCTCTTTTCGACTTTGTGGCTCGCTGCGGTGTTTAACTTTTAATTGGATTTTAGTTGATTTTGTTTTAAAACTGCATTGTTTGTGTTCCTTCTATTTCATCTCGTCGTCGTTGTTATTTTTGCTGCTGTTCCTCTTCTACTGACTATGCGCATAATTTTAACAAATTATTTCCACCGACTGACCGCCATTCATTTACATTTTTCACAATTCAAATTAGCATTTAAGTGTTGCTATCATAATTATTGTAATTATGACTACTTGAACTGTTTTAAATCCCACTCAATTTTGGTTTTCATGCACACTTTTGGCTTATTTAATTAACGTGGCCAAACATTTCTGGATTTTGATATTATAGCGTCAATCAGTGCACACAAACATTTAAATTGTGCCAAATTCACTTTTAAACAGTAATCAAAAGTGTTCAATCATTCACTTATTTTAGTAAAAATGTTAATTTAAATTGTTTATAAAATTCTATTTATGAGTTCTTTGTCCGTGCTTTGAATTGATTAATAAGTTGTTGTTATTTTAATTATTTGACTTTCAATTGATGTTAATAATTCAATTAACATTTAATAATTTAAGTGCCTAATACTCGAAAAAAACTGTTCATAAATTATTAATTCTCGCTGCTCTTCCACTCTTTAAATTGCTATGATAGAATAAAACCGCATAAATAATTAAAGTAGGTTTAAGTTACATTTTTTACAGTTTGAATTAAACTTTCTTAAAGTTTACCATAGAAAGTCTAAATATGTAATTAGAAATTGATTATTCAAAAAAATTACCAACCTAAAATTCTTTTTCAATTCATTTAACCTCTTTGTTTGAATTAAATGATTATTGATCGCGTTGATTACATTGAAAACAAATTCCGAAACACACCGCACCTCACATTCCGATGCATAATTTTTGAATTAGGGTCACTGCACTCGAAGATTAAAAGAATAAAATGGTTTGTGCTGATTCGTTAGCTGAGACTTGAAAATAAATTCTTTGGCTAGGGGAGAGCTTCAAATTTCCTCAACAAACAAATTCCAGACACCACAAGAAACACCCACACAAATCTGGGGTATGCTAGACCCAAGTAGTCGCTGGAGTTCCTTCATTTCCGCAACGCATTCCTCGCAAGCATCAATGTAAATACATTCAAAGCTATCAACAATTTATCACGGCAACTGAACGAAATCTCATTTGCAAAAGAGGGAAAACTTTTTGGGTAGAAAATTCTCAAATAGGAAAGAGGGGCAGGAGTGGGGGAATGGCCATACAGTGATTGTCAAACTGTGCAGCACCCGCAGGCTCAGCAACAAACAAAGCAACAATACAACAAACACCCACACACACGCACACCCAAGAAAGGATGAAGAATGGCGAAAGAATTGAGGAGAAAGAGGAAAAACGGACGGAAGCAGCGACAAACGAAATTTATGTTTTATGCCAACAAAAGAAAAGAAAAAATCGGCTAAAATGAAAAACGCAGTAGTCGAAAATGAGGGAAAGGGTTTACTGAAAAGTTTTGGGGGAAATGAAAATAAATAAGGAAATCATGTTTCAAGACAATAAAATTGTACCAGGAGCTAAGGAAAAAAGGAGTTTCAATTCAGACTCAATTTATATATCAAAATCACAACAAAAATATATGAAATTCACACCAATCATAGCCCAGTTGATCTCCTTTTGATTGCCATAGAAAGTGGTATGGGGTTAACCAGGTGTGTAGGGGCGGAAAATGTCACTGAGGCATTCCTTTGTCTTTGTTTGCGTTCTCATGCAAAAATATTATCAGCGGCCAATTGCAAAAACAAGAGTAAAAACCCACAAACGTGTATCAACAACAACAACAAAAGCAATAAAATAACCAAAGGAGTCAAGGAGCAAACGTTGCTGTTGGAAACTCACGGAACTCGTCCTGCAACCATAACAAAATTGTTGCAAAAACATTAGCATAAAATATGCACAGACATTTGCCAAGCCAGGCAAAGACTTTTTGCCACGACTGTGTCTGCGCTGGAGTGTCTGTGTGTGTGTGTGTGGAGGGTGTGTTCGTGTGTGCGGTGAGTGTTTTCTGAATAACGCTGTGAGTGCAGTTTTAAATTGAAAATTGTTTGTCGCCTGCTCAAAGCATGTTTATGCGTAAACACAATGCAAGAACTCGAGAGGAATTTTTAAATATTTTACATTATTTAGCACAGATTCCAGGAATTTAAGCTCCGGGAAAAGTATAACATAAGTTAAAAAACAAAAACATTTAAGGGAGAACTAAAAAGAAACATATTTTAAGGAAATCAATGATTTAACTCAGCTATACCTGTACTAAATCAAGCTTACGCTTATCACAATCAGTCACCACATAAACGTAGCTTTTTTGCCAACTTTTCATTAGTTTTAAACGCAAATTTTTCAGCCACATACGTATGCTTTGTTGGCAGCGACAGTTTGTCCTTTACAGTCACATTTCCTTCACGCTTTTTTACTTTCATTGCCATACCCTGTATTTGCAGATAGAACAAAGCAAGTGGCATAAGAAATTTAAGCGCAAATAGTGAAACAAAGAACAGAGTATTTCACAGTCTTGTAGATAGTTTGTAACTCATTTTCATTCTTTTCTCTATGCAATTTTTGGCTCATTGCAGGCAAATGATAAATTTTCTACTTGAGTCTTCTTTGTTGTCTGGAGCCTGACATTAAGTTCACTTGACGCCGCTGCTGCTGTTGCACGGGATTGACTGTTTCTCCGAGCTGTGTGTGCAGCAGCAGTTAGCCCAGCGCCCTGAGGGGGCATGGCATATGCAAAAGGCATACGAAGAATGCAAACTTGAAGCGAGGATTTTGTTTTCAAAGTTAACGAGCCAACGGCAATGGCGAATTTTGCAGTCAGTTTATAATTTATGGGCACTTAAACTTGGGCTTAAGGATCGCAGACGTGGAGACAAAAGGAACATCACGAAAATTTGTCCAAATATGTTGCAGGGATTTCAATGTTGCAAGAGGTATGTCCTCAGTTCTGGCCAGGACGAACCGTAGTCAACGTAAATTAATGGACGTGCAAAGCTTTTCCAACTAAAACAAATGATTTCAACTCTTTCCTGCCATTTCTTTGTTTTTTTGTTGCGGTGCCAAAATCTGTTGGCTGCCATCACGTGCCGACAAAAGGCTTCCACATGATGCGTCATTAGAGAGAGGAGCAGGAAACAGAGGAAGAAGCGGGAAGTAAGTAAGAAAGTTGCAACCCGTTTTGTGCCTATTCTATTAGTTGGCAATTTTCACGCCTCATTCGTGACGTGGGAAATGAACCTTTTAACTGACCCCAGCAAAGGGTCCTGTGACCCATGTCCTGTATCCCAGTATTTCAGTATTCCTCTATCAAGGTGACCCAGACACATACATATACATATACACCTTTTGCACCTTTTAGCCACACACCTTCCCCCTCCCCACACTGACCGTAGCCCACGCACCCTTGCAACCCTCACTGAAAAAAAAAAAAAACACATGTGCCACACTTGCCTGGCACACCCCCAAAAACGCACTCAAACATCAATAAATTAAAGGTACAAATGTAATTTCGTATCCTGAAGGAAACAGCCAAACGAGAAAAAAATAACAGAAAGAAAAATGGCAATAGGAAAATAAATGCGTTCTTCGTATCAAGTCGAATTCCCGGACTCCCTTTAACGACTGCTTGTAAATAGATTAGGGTGTTGCCATGCCGACGCCCCCTTTTTGCCAAAAAAATGTTAACTCTGGGCCTTGAGTCGTCCCACTGCCCTTTACCAGCCCCTTTTCACTGACCCATTCCCCCAGCTCCAACGTCTGCTACTCCTCCTTCGCTTTGCCTCTTCCAGTTACTAGCCATATTTCAGCCATTTTATGACACGCTTTGGTCACATGGCTCAGTGGACTGTCAAAAGCAGTTTTAATGCAACAATAAAGAATCCGACTTACTGCATACCCTGCAGATATTATTCTGCATAGCTGCAAAATGAATTAATTAAGTATCAACTCCGAATAATCGATTTCTAGCTGAACAATGGATTGGAAATTTAGTAAATAAGCTTATGTCCTTATCAATCCCTTAAGCTCTACACTTTTCTTAGCCCATGTTACAAACGATCTGCTTAGTCACACATACCCTCTGCACTTTGTTAGTCATTAAAAGAGTGTTCAAGCAATGCAATGAACAAGTAAAACCTTTGCTACATCTGTTGTTTGTTACCTTAACACCTCATCGTCATTATGGGAGGGGGCACAGTAGGTGGGTCTCCTGGAAGGGATATCCACTCAACTCTACAGATGTTCAGCTCCAGTGTTGTCAAATTGCACAAAGCGCACATTAAGAGGCAAACGAATGAGTGAAAGCCGTCGACAGGTGAACAGGTGAACGAAGGCAACAGTCGAACAAGAGGCAAACATTGATGAGCTGATCCACGAGTCCTACAAAACTGGCAAACTGAACAATGTGTCGGATGAGAATAAAAACCTCTTTTCATTTCACGCACTCAAGTCCCCAAGCAGAAGTACTCAACTTAATGCTGAGTGCGTATCAGGGTTGTCATCCCTATATGAATACTCCATCAAGAAGGGTGTATTATCGGTGTGGGGGATTGGGTTGGGGATTGAGCGGTGGTAGTATTGGGGCATTTAAGCACTCGCTGGCGCACTGAAATTAATGGGTCGGAAAGTGTTGAGATTAATCATGGTCGCATAAAAACTCCCCTCACTTGGCCTCCTTTTATCGGTGTACGGTACTGTACTGTGCGGAAGTCCAGCCATGTCCTGTGCCTGTCCAGCTGCTCATTAAGATCTGGAGCAGGCAAAGCCAAGATATTTCAGCCAAAAGCAATCTGGGCCATTTAATCAGCAAACTTAAAGCATAAGCAAATGAGCCGTGTAGAAAGCTAAACCTAAATGAGAATACGTCAACGTGGATGGAAGATGAGGAGCAGCAGAGCCGAGGAGTAAAGTAGAGCAGAAAAAAAGCAGAGACATAGCGGAGAAACATAGGGAAGCAACCTGCATTCAAAAGAGCACAAAAGCCACTAAAAAGGGGAGAGAAAAGGCGAGAAAGTGAGTAATCCGGACACGAAAAGCGGCGACTTAAAAACACCTGCTAAATGAGACTTTAATCTAAAGTCGAAACACGAAACAACCAAGAGATCCAAGTAGATAAGCCAAGCCGACTGTTAAATGCTCTGCCTTAAACTTTAATAAGGAAAAATTCCACTTTACAAGAGGTACAAGTTTACAGTGTGTGCCGGCATTATTCTGCTTAATCTATGCAAAGCCCTTTTCTGATTTACGAATTTGGGAGTTGGCTGTGTTGCCTCTGATCAATACGCTCGGCTACAAACAAAACTTCATTGCTCAAGCTAGACATGAAAAGTGCATATGATTTATGAGCTTAAACAAACCTTACAGTGACAGACTCCATGACAAAGTGAAATGCCCCGGGGATGGTGTCAGAGGGGCACAGAGGAAGAGAAGAGAAGAGACAGAAAGGCAGACAGTCAGACAGTAAGACAGACAGATAAACAGACCAACGGAACCCGGCATAGAAACATAAATTACGCTCAAATCTAAGGCAAACATGAAAATATTCTGAAAAACTTTCGTATGCAGGGGGAAAATGAGGGAAAATAGGGAACGGTGAACGAAGCACCGAGAGTTGGAGCAAACAAAGAGCTGAAAAATGTTTTAGGCAACTTCCAAGCGGCCACTCAGCAGGGGGTCCAGCTGGTGTGAGACGGGGAACAAACTTTGCCAGGTAGCTTTTTGACGTCATCAACCACACAACTGTCATGATATGAGAGCTATTTAGTTGAGACTAAGTGACACACATAGATACGAAAACGGGCAACAAACAGAACAACAACAGATACAGACACAGTAAAAGATACAGTCACAAAATAGATACAGTTGGAAAACCTTAAATCTTTAATTCGAACCACTTACCAAAAAGACTTAGTATCTAAATTGACATTAAGCTTGTTTTGCAGGATAAGTCAACAAAATATTACTTGCGATTATGGCTGAGCAAATAGAAATGTAATTAAAATATATACAAGTTTAATCCAATAGAAGGAATTACTGCTACACATATTGCAGGAATCTTTAAATACTTTAGTTATTTTAAATTTCTCTACTTTAACAAGTTTTTCTTTTATTCTCTTTTTTCTCAGTGTACTTAGGCTTACAGTTTGCATTCACAACAAATGGACTGACACACAATGCGGCCAAATGATTGTTAATGATGAGCTGTGAATGGTTTGATATGTGGCCCTAAAAATAAGGTGACTTCTTGACAAGTTCATTGAGTTGAGAGGAGCCGCATTACAATTTGTAATTGGGTTGCGGACAGTCCAAAAAGATATTGGACCATTTTTGACCATTTGAGTCATTTTTCAATTTCTGGCTCGTTTGTCACTTGAGCCAAGTGCCGAATGATAAATATACCCAAAGCCCCCGAAACTAGAAACCCAAAAACCCAGAGAGTAGCAGCAGCAACAACAACAACAACAACACAAATGTCTGCTATCTTTTCTCATTTGCACTCGAGGCTAAAATTGAAGACTGAACTCATCTGAACTGGCTTTAAGTGTCTGACAAGTCAGTCCTTCACATCCTTGTACCAGATCCACAATGCTGTTGTGTTTTATGGCCAAGACACTTGATGTGATATTTCCTCTATTGATAAGACAGCCATGGATGGCAAAAGAACCCACTGCGCGTTTATCACATCCATTTAAAGTGGCCTACCTTTCTCAATCTCCAACTTTTTTCTTTATCAATCTCAATCGAAGTCTCTTCCTCTAGCTTAGTCTCTGTGCCAGTCTCTGTCTCTGTTCTTGCCTCTTATGCTGCAACACTCTTCCAGCTAGAGTCGCACTCTATAACTAAACACGTACCTCTCACCGTCTGTCAAACGTAATGGAAGTACAAAAAAAAAAAGACAGCAAAACTTTAGGAAGAGAATGTTCGACTGCAAAGTCACTGGCATTCCATTTATTGGCAAAATGACATACCAGTAACCCCCGCAATCTTCCCCTTTTCCTTCAGTTTGCTTTGTCCTTCTGCGTTCTCCTTCGTCCTTTCCGGCAACACACTCACACACACACACACGTTTGACAACTGTCTGCGTCTCTGCAAAGTGCTGGCAATTTCCATCTGCGAAAAGCGTTATGAAATTGTCATCAGTTTTGCAATCCACCAAAGGTATTTCAATTCTGCTCAAGTGCTTTGCATTAGAGCTTTGACAGGTAGCTCAACCTTTTCGTAATGCCGTCGAATCGAAAAAAATTCCAGACTTGAGACTTCGCCGCATGCCAATAATTCAGTTTGGCGTTTGGAAATCTAAATATATTGCAGTAATTTTATAAGAGACAGTTTTGTGAAATAAAGTTGTTTTTATATTAATGAAAGGTTTTTTATTTGTTACTATTTGTATCTAGAAATACTAGTCTTTTTATTTAATTTTATCTTATGCTATCAGTCAAAGCGTGAACTATTTAAATAAAAGTAGATCAATTAAGTGACTGTTTACTTCCATTGCCCAATTCGTTGTATAGTTTGATTCATTTCTTATCAAACTATGTCAGAGTATTTAGATATGAACTTTAGCCGAATGTTAGCTGAAAATCGTGTCTGTTATTCTTATCGATTTTCGGTTTCGGTTTTCGTTTCGTTTCATTTGCTTTGCTTCGATTTTTCCCCGCTCTCTCTCTTTCTCTCTCTCTCTCTCTTGCTCTCTTGCTCTCCCTCTCCAACTATCTCTGTGTGCACATTCAAAAAAGTTTTTATCTAGCTCTGTTAGCAGTACGAGTCTGTCAAACAATGCGACGGCGTTGGAATAACACTGCCAACTGCAGGGAATCTTTCGGAGAGGGGAACGTTTGGGGAACCATTGAAGTGAGCGGTAGGCGGTGTGGCTAGAGGAACAGCTTTTGGGGAAAATGCAGTAACGTTGGCAGCATTGACAGCAACTTGGATGGCAGTTCAAGCTGAAGTGGCCAAGTACACAGTTGTAATTTTTCGCAAATCTGCACGAGATGAGAGGATGCTGCCACGCCCACAAAATACAGCCATGATGGCCCTCGAGGCACAGTTCTGCTGCTATAAAGTTTAGTTTTTGGAGTTGATTCATTTTAATGAAGGAAATTCTGTTTGCCAAAGTGTTCCGGAAAACTTCATCAGTCGAGAGTTGACCCAGAGAGAAAGAGACCGAACTTGGCACGCAAAGCAAGACAGACAGAGAGAGCGAGAGAGATGAAATAAATTGCCAAAATAAATAAGGTATATTAAGAAGCATTTCAAATTTGGCTCGCTTTATCAAAAATGCATTTTGAGTCTGTGGGTTCTTAGGGAAAATTATTAAAATGTACTTAAAGTTTTGAAAGAAAATCCGAAGCAACAGAAAAATTAACATAAAACTTTACTAATTTTATTATTTCCACTTTCAATAAACGAGCCACAATTTATTAAAACCACATTCACATTAAATAAGTGTAAATTTCGTATAACTATAATTAAATATGGGCACATACTCGATTGAGAAGTCGTCCCTAATTGTTGTCATAAAAATTCAAAATGTGAGCAAGTAAAATAAATGAGGTTACACCTTGAAATTATTGTGATCAAGTCAGGGTCAGGTAGACAAAAGATGCACACAATGCAATTAACACATGAGACAAACACACAAGAATCAGAGAGGCGAAGAGTCACAGTCACAGCGAAACTGTTACTGTTACTGCGAACAGTAGCAGGTAGCGTAGGAATTTATGACAATTATTTTGACATGTCATTAAAATTACTGTTGACGATGACAAGCAGAAGACTCGATCCTTTTTAGATAGACATCTTAAGACTCTGCACAGAACAGCCATAAAACAGGATATTATGCATTGAAGCATTTTAGATGAACAGCCCAAGAAGTTAGCAACAAAGGCCATTATGGCAAAAAGGATCAAAACGACGACGACTTACCTGCACGCAAAAGGGAAACAGTGAGAACAGCAGGTGTGCACAACAAATCAGTTAAAGCAAATGCACACACACGACTGACCGAAAATAATACAAAACAAAAAGAAGGAAGAAACCAGACGACTGACTGACTATCACGACTGTCCAAGATTTGCACCTGCCGCAAATCAAAGAAGACACGCAAGAGAAACAGAGACAAAGAGCAAGAAGGAGAGACAGAGAGAGAGAGGGAGCGAAGCGAGAGTAAAGCTGTCGGAGCAGGTAACTTGAGGTAACTGAAGGTAATACGATCTCCACCGCGACATCTGTTCGCGCTCTGCTCAAGCAAACTTCGAGTGGGGATCAGTAGAGAAAGGTGTGCAGCAGTACGGGAGGTTAAAACTGCGCTGTCTTGTAGCCGGTTTCATTGTGACGAGGGTAACCCAAATTTTGGCATACATATATATCCATATACCGTTGCCATATAATTTTCGGCATTAGCTTTGCTCAAATTAATGGGCAGTCGTGGAGCCCGCAGCGTTCGGAACGGCAACGGCAACGACAACGGCAGATGTTAGATTTGTGCTCGTATTTTGAGTTGCAGTTAAACTGGTTTCAGTTCTGCCAGCAACACTGTGCAACAAAGTATTTTCTACACTAACTAAAGCTTAAGAATGGACGAGAGGAGTAAATCAGGTATTTAATCCGATAAGATACATTTTAATCTTTTTAAATTTGCTGTCCACACACTTCACTTTTCTTAAGTTTCTTTATAAGATCTTTGCAATAACGTCTCCTTATAAATTTACAGTTTTTGACTAGCAAACTCTTCAATAAATACTCAACTAAAGTGCTCAAAGAGTTAGCTTAAATTATATAGAAATTAAAAGCAATTCCCACAAAATAAATTTATATATTTCAAGACAGCTTTAAGCACTCGTTCTTATCCCCACAGTGTGTACTTTTAGTCACTCCCAAAACTAAAATTCTTGAACCAGCTGAGCTTATAGCCTAGCTGACAATTTAATAAATATTTATAGCAAACCCAATGACAGGCGATGGTCGGATAAAGCTCAAAATAGTGGACAGACTATCATTAATTATCTATCCCGAAATGTTAGCATCAACTGAGCATGAAACAAACATCGCGTTGTACAGTGTAATAAACGCAGAACAAAAAGGGGATGACAAATTAATGGGAATGCAATTGATGTTCCAAGTATTTGAGTTGCCATAATAAATTAATTAATAAATGTTTCGTTTAAAAACCGCAATTAAAATGAATTACCAAAAATATTTGATATTAACGCAACATGTTAACCAATTAAAAGTTTTTCGAAACCGCAAAGCAAATGAAACCAAGTTTAAAGTTAGCAGAGAGCAGGAGAAAGGAGAAAGGGGACGGTAGACAGAAGGCAGTGAAATGAAAAGCTTAATCGATTTCTGATTTCTTATTGATGACATGCGCTGAATACGCGACCCGGAAAGAGGAGCCGCAACATCATTTCAGCTGACAGGATAACATTAAAATAAGGCTATGTTAATTATGAGCCACATGGCACCACGTGTCCACGTCCATAAGTTATGGCCATGTTTATTTCAAACCATGATCTGTATAAAAATATTTGTGTACGGAACCACAACTCGTGTTTCTGTGCGCGTCACGTGTCACGATGAAGTCAAATTATTAAATCAATAAGTCGACAGCAAGAAAAACGGTGTGTGTACACCATTTTGTTGCAGCGTCATACCACCGTTAGATGGCAGCCATATTGAATTGTTGACTAATTTTGTGGGTCGCTTGAAATTGGTTTGCGTGCCGCAACGCCTTGAACTTGATGTTTGGACAGGGCCATTGTTTTGACCATTTGAGGGTTGTACACACTGAATAGTCCAGAGTTGGCCCAGTTAATTGAGGCGTCATTACAACGTGGCTAACGTCGATAATGAGCAGCATTGCAATGTGGACGTCGACTTAACCCATCGACCCAAATCCACAAGCACATGTAAGTAAGTCGCAGTGAGAATTGAGCAGTTCCAGTGCGTATATCAAACCAAAGCCGCTTAAAATGAGCGGCATAGAAGGAAAGTAAAACCAACACGCACACACACACACACACAGTCTGGCACACACAGCTTGTTAAATTAACAAGTGAGCAAGTTTCTGTGGGTTCTGAGAAATTGTGCATCTGCTGGAGACTTGTTAGATTTTAAATACCCTAGAATATTTAATTATGCTTTATAATTAGGTATTTATATTACTTAAGATTTCTAGTAAAACCTGTTTGAAGAGTTTCCAATCAATTTTCTATTATTATATACAACTTCAAGCTCGAACAGGATGTTTTAAGTTGACGTTGATCTTAAGACTTTGAACTATTTACTTACCATTAAAAGTCTGGCAATCCAAAATTGCTTTCAATTTGAATACTGGTTATGTGGTTCCCTAAAAAAATATGAGCAGTAACTGCAACTTCTTCAACGCTACTTCCATCTTATTCCTGTCTTTATCTCTGTGTCTTTCACTTTGCCTTTTCTCACAGTAATTAAGTTTCAATTTGCACGACTTGTGCTCGTTTTTTGGCACCTTTTTAGTGCCTGGGCATTCTCAAGTTGGCAACAGCCAACACATGTCATATTTCCGCATAGAATAAAGTTGTCGTACTGCGACTTATATGAAAAAGCATGAGCAAAACACACACGAGATACGAGCCATAATGAAAACTTTCACGTTTGTAAGGCAATAAAATGAAATCCCTCAAATAAATTATGCGCCATTTAATAAAGCCTCCCCGAAAACGGTGGTCGAGCAGAACAATTTCCGTCCAACTTTTACGCAAATTATGCTCATCAAAATAAGCACAAGAAGCAGCTCGATAGGCTCTGAAGAGGATGCGGAAGAGGATGAGCCAGAGCTGGAGAATGTGGATGTGGATGTGGATGAGAATGCCATTGACTGACATGTCGCAAGTGGCATCGTTGATGAGAGCGTTCCCGACAAACACGAAAAATGCGAAATAAAAGTCTCGCAAAAGTCACGCAACTCACATTTAAAGACGTTTGCAAATTAAGGCATGGCCATGGGGACTGGGAGTCCTCAGCAGCATCCTTTGGGAGGCAAAGCAGGAAGGGAATGGGAGTGAAGTGCGTTGGCAGTAAGCCGGCAGTGTGGCGGCTGAGAACAACAAGCTCAACTGTTTTCGCATGTGTGGCATGTAGCATGTGGCAAGCGGCAAGTGCGGTTGCCTGTCATCGGCTTGGCTCGTTGCCTTTTTCGATAGCTTAATGCTCTCTCCTCACCTCCCTCTCTTACACACTCTCCTGCTCTGTCTATACAAGCAATTTGCATAAAAAGCGCGAAAAATGCGTTCAAAATATAAAAGCTGAAATGGCAAATGAAGCTTTAAGTAGCATCGAGGTAAGTAAAAAGAGCGCAGTTAACCATTTGGCAAATGTTTCACGTGCTCAAAGCTAACAAAGATTAACGAACGGCAACAGAAATACCAGCAGCAGCATCGCTGCCTGGCAACCCTGACAACAACCC
Organism: Drosophila dunni; assembly: GCA_018152125.1. Taxonomy (NCBI): domain Eukaryota; kingdom Metazoa; phylum Arthropoda; class Insecta; order Diptera; family Drosophilidae; genus Drosophila; species Drosophila dunni. The sequence continues at coordinate 15,232,711 of JAECXC010001917.1, read as the reverse complement.
CAATGCCAAACAAGATGTGTACTCGTACATAAATGATATAATGAGTGTGCAGCAAGCGAAAGCCGCAGCAAAGGTTGCAATAAAATCAGCATGTTAAAAGACCGAAATGCAAGTTGTAGTTGTAATGCTTTTTTAGCATGACAACTGACGGATTCCTTTTGCAGTTTTTAATATATTTTAACGAACTGTGCAAGCAGAAAAAAAACTGCAGCGGAAAAGAAAAGGGAATTTAATACACTGATTGGAGCATAAAAAATAAGAGCAAGCTGGAGTAGAAGCCTTAATTCACTTTACATTAGGGAAATAGTTAAATAATTAAATTACAAATTTCAGATAGTGAAAATTAGTTTTTAAGTAAATAAATAAGACAAAAGTAAATAAGCTAATGATTTTTCTATGCCACACAAAATATATACGACACTCAATCTAATGTACAAAAAAAAACAAAGGAAGATTTAATAAATTAAAAAATGTAATAGAATTAAATAGCGCTTTGAAATGTGTGTCTTCAAACTTAATTTTCAGTTTACAATGTATCCTAAATCCACTGTAATTAAATTAGATAGCATACTAAAATGTTGAGTTCAAATTAAAACACAAAAACTCCAACCTAATCAGCTCCAATTTGAATGGACAGTTTGCCATGAGCAGCACAAATCTTTTTCTCCATAATTTAGCTGAAAACTGTGCTATAAATTTTATTAGAATACATTAGTTCTATTTAGCAAACGTCACTCAACTGCAGCTAAACATGAAATACTTTTTCGACTGCAAATGTGTGTGTACTAATATATCAAAACGAAATCCAGCAGCAACTACAACAACAACAACAACAACATCTGTGGCAAAAGGCGAAATGAGGACAACAACAATAATTAGAACTAAAGTCGCAACTTTTGCAGAAGCCGCAGAAATTTAATAAGTTTTAATACAAAAGTTGGTGTTGGTTCATTATGAAACTGCTGCAGCATTTAGTATCTGCAGACTCTTTGCATATGTATCTGTATCTCGTGTTGCTGTTGCTCTGCATTTGGGTGTCTATGTGTGTGCGTGTGTAAAGCTACTCACTACTCGAGCTCGGATGTTTAAAAGTCTGTGGTTCTTACTTTTGCAAGTGCAGTTGAAATTATTTTACAACTTATTTTTTGCTTTTAATACCCTGTTGAGGGCGCAGCGCAGTTAGTGTTACTAAAGAGTTTTTCAACTTTTAGGCTATTTTAGAGACTTATTAACTGTTTTATTTTATATTTAAGTTACTGCAGCTACTGACTTTTTTTTATAACTACAGGGTATCACTAAGCCGAGCTTAGCTTGCTGATATTGCGCATTCTGAGTAATTTCTTTTCTTTTTTTGGCCAACATCGCATTTCATGCAAATGAAGTTAACTTGTTCTGCGACTGTGTGTGTGTGTGTGTCTGTATAAATATATATGCAAATGAGCCTGTTTATGCATGTGTATGCGTGCTGGGTCATGTAAATGTTTAAACTTTTCCGGCTGCAGCTGCGTACACACACACACACACACACACACAGAGAACATTTTTCGATTTTCCCTGTTTTTCGCTGACACCTGATTTATGGCTAATAAATAAAATTTTAATTTCCCAACAATTAACATGCCAATTTTCGTAGCTGTCGGCTTTAAGCCATAATATTTCCACACAGACACAAAAGGACAAAACTGTAACACACACACACCCACACACACACGTACAGCGATAATGGGTATCAAGCAAATGCGATTATCATTTTATACCATTTAAGCCTCAGACACAAAAGCAAAAACACAAAACAATGGGAAACTGTAAATGCTGCCAGCACATGACCAAAGCCTAAAACCCAGCACGCTCTCCGGCCCAGTGGTGCCAACCCTTGCCCCTACTGGGGCTAGAACAGTTATAGAGGGGGGCAGGGGGTGAAAGAGGAGGAAAAAAAACATATACAGTGTTAGGCGGCAAAAATCTGCAAACAAGTGTGCAACAAAGCGCACAATTGTAATTTAACTGCAGTCAGAGTCTAGTTGGTAGCAACAACTAAAACAACAACAACAGCAAAAAACTGTAATAAAAAAAAAACGACAATTGCAACAGCAACTACAACAATAAGTGGCACAACAAATGTGCGCGCCTCAAGTGTTGTAAGCGGCTTTTGTTGCCAATTGTTTGGCAAATGCACAAGACCGACGAGAAAGGGGCGAAGGGAGTGGAGTGAAGTGGGGAACGGGGTAGTGGTGGCAGCAAAATTGGTAGGCAAATGAAATGTGCACACACACTCTGCACACACACTCTACTCAAACACTCTAGACACACACACACACATGCATAATCCACTTTGCGCGAAGCAACAGACACAGCAGCTGCATCAAAATCGGAAGTTACACATACGCCCCGTCGTGACGTCGTATTGTGTCTGTGCCTGTCACTTCCTCTCTCTCTCTCTCACTCTCCACCGCTCTAGCAGTCGGCATACCCTGTAATTAAAGCATACAGTGCTGTAAATACATAGCTAAACAAATATCTTAGTTGTAAAACTTGCAGTTTACTTTATAACCGTTTTTTAAGCTGGCAGCACCGAACTGACAAGTTGGCATGCCAAATCGAATGCTTTCAAAAGCGTACAGCCATGGTCACATAATTGGCACAAAAAAATTTTAATTTTTAAATTATTTTTTTTCCAACGGCTAGTCAAATTTTTTTCAAATTTGTGTATGCACTATTTTTCTTTCAGTCATTATCTTCAAAAATAACTGTTAATTGTTCCGTTTGTTCTCTTGGTTTTCTTTTAATCTGTATTTTTGTAGCATAGTTAAGATTTTTAGCTGGACATAGAATTGGCACAAAATTTGTAAAATGACATTTTTCTTGAAAAAAAATCTGGTTTTGTCGAATATTTTTGTATATTTCGATTATATAATACTAATTTTATATAAATAATTAAAATATGGGTAGCGGAAAGACTTGCACCACAGAGGAAAGGCGATTGATTTACCGGTTGAGTCAATCAGACAAAAAGCCAGGAGAAATAGCTCGGCTTATGGATTCTTTGAGGATGATGGTCTATAATGCACTTGCATTAATAAAAACAAGTCCAATATACCTAAATGGAACCTAAACCAGGAAGCCAAAGCCTAGAAAGACTGACCCCTTCATTGATAAGGCCATAGCACGCAAGAGCATGGGTGATCCTTTTAGGTCTGCCCGTGAGATTATGGTGGAAATTAATGACGAATATCACTTAAACGTATCCCGAAAACTTGTATCGAGACACCTGAATGAAAATTTACTATTTGGGAGCATGAGCAGAAAGACCCCGCTCTTGCCAAAATGGAATTAAAAAAAAAAAATGAGCCTCGCAAAGGCCCACAATGCGAAAGATGTCCAATTCTGGAAAAATGTGCTCTGGAGTGGCGAAACGAAGATTAAAAGAATGGGTCCTGATGGGAAAACATATGTTCGTCATCCAAAAAGTCAGGTGCCCAATCCTAGGTACACTACGAAGACCATTACACATGGAGGAGGTCGAATCATATGTTGAGGTGCTTTTTCTTGGCACGGTGTGGTCCCGCTCGTTCGAATTAATGGCGAAATGAACAAATTCCAGTATGTGGACATTTTTAAAAACAATATGGAACCATATGCCTTTGAGAACATGCCTGTGAAGTGGACGATCATACAGGGCAATGACCCCAAACACTCTTCAAAGATCGTTAAAGAGTGGTTTGAGAAGGAAAAGCAGCAGGTTATGGAATGGCCACCTTAAAGTCCAGACCTTAACCCCATCGAAACTCTGTGGAATGAAGTTATAATTTATATTACGATAAAAAATTCAAAAAAATTGGATGAATTGTGGTCTGGACTCAAGGAAACGTGGTATTCAATATCCAAGGTCAAGTGCCAGAAGCTAGTGGAGATTAGGAGCAGAATATGTCAAGCTGTCATCGAAAATTATGGTTACAGTACTAAATAATATATTTAAGAGCCGTTTTTAGTTAGTTAGTTTGATTAATTATAGTTAGTTTTAGAAAAACAATAATTATTTTAAAAGTGTGCCAATTATGTGACCAGGAAATTTTTGATTTTTTTTTTTAATTTTTAAGTTTTTTTAAGTTGTTGTTATTAAAATTAAAATTTTTTATTTTTTTTTTCATTAGTTAACTAAGTGGGCTTGAAAATGTCACCGAATATATTTTCCTTATAACTATTTTTTAATAAAAAATTTACATTTAAAAATATAAATTTTTTTTGTGCCAATTATGTGACCATAGCTGTACAAAAAATGCGTCTTGCTCCCTTCGTTCAAGTAAACTATGTTATTGAAGCAAAATAGTAAAATAATCCCTAAAGTATAGCAACTGAAAGCTTGTAGAAGTACTAGGATAAGCGCATAAAAGGATTAGATCACAAATACTACAAAACAGATAAAACTTGTTAAGGGAAAGATACAAAAAATGAAGGGAAAGATACTTGGCAAACAGCAGCAAAATAAATATGCAGAAAGTAAGATTAAATTGCAAACAACTTTTTGAATTCCCACTAGAAAATAAGTAAATATTAAATTACTCGGTAAATAATTTATGTTTAAACTAATTTAAATACTTTTCTACCGATGAAACTGAAGAATATTCGGCTAGTCTATCAGAAAAGTTTCATAAGCTTACTGATTTATAGGCCAAATGTCCTATATTTTTCATAAAATATCTTACAGGATATCTGTGTGTTCCATGATTTTCCATTATGGATATTTAAACTTCCGCTTCTGGTTTTCGCGCGACGATTTGGTTGACAAATGTCACAGCGACGGCGTTAGTCCCCCCCACGCAGCCACACCCCCTCTTACATGCACACATGCATCTTCCCATTTTCCCTCTACACTTCTCCTGTCAGCTGCCAACAACATGTAAAACAGCATAAAACACTCGTCGCTCCAACGCAGTAGAGCACGACTACGTGGCGTATACATCATGTTGTTGTTCGTGAAAAACTTGACACTTAATTGTCTCTTTCTCTCTCGCTCCCTCTCTTAGTCTCTCCCTCTCTTCCGCTCTCTATTTATCCATCTGTCTCACTATACAAAGTTGTTGTTGTTGTTGTTGTTATCTATGGAATGTGGCGTCTGGCGACTGTTTCTGTTGTCAATTGTTGCACATTTGGTTCGTGCTGAAAACTCTGCAACTCTAAAACTCTCTGGGCCAATGCCCGTTGTTTTATGAGGCGAGAAGTGCAGACTGAATTGAAGAGTGAAGACTACATTTCAGTTGTCATTCAGTCTGTCTGTCTGCCAGTTAGTCATTCCTGCCATTCAGGCAATAATAATACTAAGTAACAATAATGCGTTTCACAGCGGAAACAATGAGCAGAAGAAAAAGCTTTTCCACCAGGTGCAATAGGATGAGAATGGAGTGAGAATTGGAGAGTGAAAGAAGTAGAGTAAGGAGAGTAGATGTGGAAAAAGTAACGAACTGAACTGAGATAGAGAAGGACAAATAGAAATAATGGAAAATTTAATCAATTAAAGAATTTACTAACATTAAGTATCAGAGAAGATTAAGAAGCATAAACATGATAAAGTTAGTTTAAATTTACTTTAAGCTTTATAGAAGCTAAATAATAGAGTATAGCTTTAACGAACTTTTTATGCCTTAATAACTACTAATGCTTAAAACACCGAGTATTTAATGCACGGCAAACAAAACTTAAAAACACATTACAATTCGAAAGCAATTAAATTTCACTTAAGCCATTAATTGGGCATTTGCCTGAGAGGATTAACTGTGAAAGTCATTCAAATGAAAGCGTTACATAAACTTAAGCTACCCCATTTGCTGAAGGGTATATAAAATGAAGTTATTTACTGTGTTGTTCACTGAGAAAAGTGTGCGCTTTAGGCGTCATTTAGTTTTAACTTAATCAACGTGCAGTCTGGGCTTAAATTGAAACCAAAAGTGGAGAATGACAGTGCCCCTTTTTGGTATAAATGTGTGTCGTCTAATCACATTTTAATAGTCCTGCTAAAGGACATCAGGCCGTAGATCAAATGGCAGCAACAACTAAATATCCCCATTAATGGATGCCACTCTCGCCCCTTTGTCACTCCTCCCTCGGCCTGTGGAAACTTTTCTGCAATGTCGCACGGCCCAAAGACATAAAACATAAGAAGTTGCCCTCAGCCGCCCAAACCCCCTGCAAAAAAGTTGCACAATATAATGGCAAAAACAGCCAAAAAGGGGGCGCGCCAATAAAAAATAGGAGTGGTGAGGGGGTAGGTCTGACTGAAAGGACTCCATGGAGCTCAGCTGGCGCTTGGGGGCAACATCACAGAGTGAAATGTTGAGAAATCCTGAGAAACAAAATAAAACATAAAATAAAATGCCGAAAATTAACGACAAATTGCGCATCATTAAAAACAAAATGCGGGGAAAACAAGAATTTGAGAAGAGACACCAGAATAAAGAGAGAGAAGGGTGGGAGGAGGGAAGGAGGGTGGAAAGGAGGAAAGCAAAAGCCAATAATGAAGACAAGGCAGTAACAAGAGAAGTCGCTACAATGGAGCACCTGGGTGCAGTCATTTATTTGATTACAAACCAAAGGAACGCGACAATGGAGCCACCAAAAACACCCAAGCACCACCCGCACAACAAACAAGCGGAGCAGGCAGCTCGTAATTCCTTGAGGTGAACCGTGAATGGAACCAAAAATATTTGCTATAAATTTTTGGGCCAAAAACGACGACGAACACAAAATGAACGCGAGTTGATTTAATAATAATGACAAAAAAATATTGAAAAGGTTTTTTTTTTCCTTTGGAAAAAGTAACGCATGTCTTAATTGTCACACACACACACATAGAGGCACACCTACGCACACACAGCTCCACAGGAAACGTTGGTTGGCCACAAAACCACCCACAGCGTAGAGAACCCGAGACTCGAAATGACTCACTTTGTGGCTGGGAGCTGCCAACTCGTGCTTGCTGCTGTCGTAGGTGCTCTCAGGTAACTTCCTCATCACTTGCCACGCCCCTAAGCCCAATGCCAGACAGAGTGACAAGCCGTCAAGTTGCACGTGAGCTTCACTTTGGCTGCGCTTCCTTTTTTTAACAGTGTATCTCTCTCTTTCTCTCCCTACTTCTCCCCCTCTCTACACTCTTAATGTAATTTCTCGTGTTTCTCGTTAAACTTTAATGCGAACATGTTCTTTACTCATTTAATATCGGTTCTTGTTGTCGTTTCGCCTTCATCTTTACATTATTATGCATCTTTATAATTGGCAACTGAAATTTTGAGCATTATAACCTTCAAATAAGTAGCAAACGAAAAGTAAATGACCTTTTTAATGGCATCTATTAATATTTTAACTTGAAACAAGACACATTTTAGTTGCGGCTATTAAGTATAATTACGCTTTAAAGTCAAATAGAAATTTTGAGCAGTTAACCAGGCTTTGTGTTGAGGTTATGTTTTGCGAATATTTAAGGCGCAGCCAAGTTAATAAGCTAACAAAACAGTCTGGCAACTCTCGGTGCTGCAAATGTAGTCTAGGTAACTTCACTAATAGTTGTATTACTGTTATTTTCATTAGTCAAGCTAAAAGCAGCCATTCCTGTCTCACTCCCTCTCTCTCTCGTTCTATCTTCTACGCTCCCTGCTTTCTTGTTTCTTAAATAATCATTTCGGAAATCATAATTTCTCAGCAGATACACCACATCTGTTAATTTCCATTTGCTGAACATTTTAATCAGGCAAATTTTCCCTTGGACGCCCAACAATCTTTCCAATCTTTGCCTTTCTCTTCAGCTACCTATCTCTTTTTCCCTCTCTCTCTCTCTCTCTGTCGCTCTTTTTGAATTTTTCTGTGAAACTGCGGTTTGCTTTTAATCAAAACAAAATGCGAAGGATGCCCACAAAAAAAGAGGAGGAGAAAAATGAAGAAAGAAAAGAGGACAAAAAAACCAAATGGAAAACAAAACACAAACCAAACCAAAGCACACAAAAAAAGTGGCAGCCACTAACGGTACATGGTACAACAGCCTCTAGCTTCTTTTAGAACAACTCCCCACACCGCTCTCCGCCCTATTTTAAACTAACACTCCCACTCCCATTCCCACTCCCCTTCTGTTAGTGTTTGCTTTGTTTTTAGCCGTTTTGTTGTTATTGTTGTTATCCATTATTTAAAGCATAATGTCACAATAAACGTGAAAGGTGCAAAATGTTGCCCCAAAGGCAGCTGCAACAATGGCAACAACAGTAACAACCAAAACAACTAAAACAACAACAACACAACTTAATAACACTTTTACAGTTGACGCCACTCGAGGCAGTCACCCAGCACTTCCTTTGCCCCCCCTCTTGCTACCCTGCCACTGCTCCTCCACCTCCTCCTTCTTGGCTGCATAAATTTTGTCGCATGCCGTTAACAACACTATCCGAAATCCCCCGCCTCCTTTTGCTCCACTCCCCACTGTCCACGTGGCAGGAAGAACAACGTCAATAACCGGCGGCAACTTGGACACAAGTTGGTCTCGATCCTGTTATGCTTGACTTGCCACGCCCACCTCAAGCCATTTTGGCTACCGCCTCAAAATTTCTTCTTTTTTTTCCCCCGAGTAGTCAAAATTACTTGCAATGATTTTAGTTGCGTCTGTTCGTTTTCAGCTAATTAGGGAAATGGACAGCAAAATGTACACTGAGAGAAAGTCACGAACTATTTGTATAAAACTATGCTACTTTTAGTTGAACTTTATATTGTTAAACAGCGATTGAAACGCACTCCCAGCTAACAATTCAAATTTTTGAAACCACCCAAAACTAATCTCGAGTCAAGTTTCATCTTGGAACTAAAGAGACACAGAGACACATCAAGGCAGTGACCGACAACATCCGTTGCTAAATTTGAACTCTCTTGAATTTGGCTGTAGTGCTGACTACACGCCACACCATTACTTATAGAACTCTGCTTATTTATATAGATTTTCCGATCTAAGCGCACATGTGTCGTGTGTCTGTTTTTGGGCAAATGTCAAATGCACTTGGCGCCGATTGTTAGCTCAGAGTCTCCTAAAGACAAAGAGACAGCATCGAAGTGCAGCACTGCACTTGTCGCTCCCACTCTCCGTATCTCTCTCTCTCTTTTGCTCTCTCGGAATTGTCTAATTATAGAGAAGCTGTTCGGTGCGTGCAGCTCTGAGGCGGAAGTTTGTTTAGGATACGCGAGTATTTGCCAATGTGCGCTGCATATTTTGAATGCAGCACAGACAGCTGCATGCAGCAGTGCTGGGCCCGGCACACCCCTTCCCTTTGCCCCCGTCACATCGTTAGTTGTCGCGTCTAGACACGTTCCCGCCCAAAACTGCACATATTTGCCACTCGCGCGCCGCAATATTCAAATGAATCTCTGCCTTGTGGCATGCCACGCACAAGTTGCAATTGATGCTGCATTAATAGACTATGAACTTACCCGCTGTCGTTATGTTAAACGCATACAATCCAATTTGTCTAGCGGACAAAGTTTTTGCTGTTTACAGATTTAAGTTTTATTAACACTTTTTTTTTAGTCCAGATTAAGTCCAAGATAATCGCTGTAAAAGACAGAATAGAAATTTTGTTAAGAATATGTTTACATTTTAATCAAGTTTCTTTTCTTTTTTAGATACCAATAATATAGGAATCTTTAAATTCTAATTCTTGAAAGTTTTGAGTTTTTGAGGGATATAAATACCTAAAAAATGATCTATTTAATAGTAATATTGAACTTAAGCTGTAGTTCAAAATAATTTGAAAATAAATATTATTTTTCAATAAAATTCTGTTTACTTAAAGTTTCAATTATAATTTTACATTTAAGACAAGTAGAAATGTCAATTAGTTATGAAATATTAAAATATTTGCGACTTATAAAGCGGTTTACAGGGTATTAAGGCAGTGCAGCAACCTTTTGCCAGCACTTAAATCGCTTGACATTCAGTTTGGCCATAAAATACACACAACGCATACAATTACAATTGCAGGAGGACTCCTGAGTCGCGTCTAGACCGGCGACGGTCGAGGTAACTTTTCCTATGTGGTATGCGGCATGCGGCATGCGGCATGGAAACAAAACGAGACACAGAGAACTTTACCCACGCAATAAAAAGCCGCACAGAAATCAAAAATCAACGGCGTAAAGTTGCATGCCAACCCCACAAGGACCAAAAGCAGCCCACCCATAGACCAACCCAGCAACCCACCACCCAACCACCCAGTCGGACCGATTCATAGACATTCGGGGTGGCTACGAGAGTCTCTGGATGGCTTTTGGGCTATTTGCCTTCGCTGCGCCTGAGCAAGCGGCAAGTGGCAAGTGGGCGGCCAGGAGGCGATTGGCGGTGGGGTTGGGGCAGGAAAGTAGCGTCTCTTGGCTTGTGTCTCGTCTGGCGATGCAGACGCTGCAGACAGTTTTCTAATGGGATAAACTATGTGCACACATACATACATTCGGCATTGTGTGTGTGTGTGTGTTTGTGTGTACTCACTCGTAAGATGGCGCGTATATCCCGTTACACGATACACACACACAAACAGCTGCTTAGCTTGACAAATTCAAACATGTCGCGAAAAGATGCAAAATAAAAAAAAATAAATAAAATACTGCATACTTTAGTTTACCGTTATATTTATTGGCGGCAATAGGAAATAAATAAATATTTCAGCCAGAAAAAAAAAACACGCACACAACAAGCAATAAACACCGCATAGTGCCACATAAAGTAAACACTCGATTTATTGAACAAGTGTACACTGAACAAGCTGTGTCCTTTTAGCAAAACTGCTTGCTTAAAACTTGGGTTTTTAAATATTATTCATAATAATTTTCTAATCCACTTGCAAATTCTTGTACATTATGTTCAGACTCTACTGTATTTGCATTTAGTCTAACAGAATTTGGAAAGAGACACACGCAAAGCGACGGCGCCAACCTGTACCAGCGGGGGAGGGGGAGACTAGTGGGGTTAATGGTGAAATTGCTGTTGTTGTTGTTTGCTTTGTTTTGCCGGCGAAAATGCAGAAATGGAAGAAAATACCAAAAACAAAATTGCGTATTTACGTTACATTCACTTACCGGCAAATTTTGCCGCATACAACACGGCAACAAATTTGTTTGTATTTGCCAGACGTTAACCGTTAGTAGACACTCACACACACGAACACATACACAATCCACCTGCCGCCAAAGCAGTTGTCTGATTTGTTAATCTTAGCCCTGCACTTGACACTTATGCATATTTAAGCATTTGTTTTGCCTGTGTGTATCATTATAGGTAATTCAGTAAGTAATACACACATCTACAAACATTTACACAGTCGGGGCAATCTAAACACACACGCACAGCGCAGCATACGATGCACAAACGATTAGCCGCGAAACGTCCGAACGTGTCAACATTGAACCAACATATGAATTTTCTGCAATGGTCCTAGCTGTTAACATATTATGTTACTGCAACCGGTTAAAATCTGTAACACTCAACTGAACTGTTAACTTCATGTTGTACAGCTCTGATACTGAGCTGGTCACACATCACAGAACAGCTGTTCGATTATATCGTTACGATTACCATTACTTGATGACATATCGACCCACCACCACAATGACGAGTAACTAGCGCAATAACAAATAAGTTGCAACGGAGATTTAACGACTTAATCTTCCGATCGTTCAGTTAAGTCGGCAAGCAAGTGCAAAATCCTAAATTCAATTGAAAACTGTGTAAAACACGTTGGACGGTATGGTGGAGGTGATGCAGGTGCGGAAACGCAACGCTTGCGTCATTGTGCTGGGCGACATTGGACGTAGTCCACGTATGCAATACCATGCGCAAAGCCTTCTTGAGGACAACTATAATGTGGACATCATTGGCTACATGGAGACACGCCCCCTGGATGCATTAACTGTGGCACAGCCCAAGTGTAAAATACACGAACTGCCCCCAGTGCCAGTCACAAACCTCACACCCAAACTTAAGCTACTTTTCAAAGCCATTTGGCAAACCTTAAGCCTTCTAATCGCACTAATCTCCATACGACGTCCCAATTTTCTGCTTGTTCAAAATCCACCCGGCATTCCCACTCTAGTCGTTTGCTACATATACTGCGCCCTAACCCGTACCAAATTAGCCATCGATTGGCACAACTACACGTACTCGGTGCTGGCCCTGGGCATGGCCGGTGGCGAGCAGAGCCGTCTCAGCCGACTGACCAAGCGACTGGAGCGGTACTTTGGCGCCAAGGCACACACACATTTTTGTGTCACAAAAGCCATGAAGGAGGATCTGCAGCGCAACTGGAATATTGGGTAAGTTGTGGTAATATTTTTCTTGCTCCCAGCTATTTTCCAACTTTCATACTTCATGATTTTCCCTCAGGCCAGTGACAGTGCTCTACGATCGACCCCCAAGCCAGTTCCACCCAATTGAATTGGCCCAGAAGCATGAGCTCTTTATGAAGCTATCCAAGGATTATGCACAATTCATGCCACATTGCTATGCGGATCTCAAACAATCCGGTGTATTGGAGTCCACGGCGCTTACACAAAAGTTGGCCAACGGCACAGTGCTCTATAAGCCACAACGGCAAGCCGTGTTGGTGTCGAGCACCAGTTGGACACCGGATGAGGACTTTGGCATACTATTAGAGGCCCTGGAGTCATACGAAAGCGTTGCTGTGGCACAGCCACTGGTGTACCCATCGCTGCTATGCATTATCACGGGTAAGGGGCCACAGAAGGGACACTATGTGGACCAAATAGCCAAGTGTCAGTGGCAAAAGGTGTCGGTTGTGACACCTTGGCTGGAGGCCGAGGATTATCCCAGCGTATTGGCTAGCGCTGATCTCGGTGTATGCCTGCACTGGAGCACCAGTGGCTTGGATCTGCCCATGAAGGTGGTAGACATGTTTGGCAGCGGTCTACCCGTCTGTGCCTACAACTTCAAATGGTAAAAGTTGTAGTCCAATCAGCTCGCAAGCATATAATTAATAAACATTATTTTACAGCCTGGATGAATTGGTTAAGCATGGAGAGAACGGGTTTGTCTTCAACGATCATAAAGAACTAGCCGAACAACTGCGCATCTGGTTCGAGAACTTCCCAAACAATCCGAGCATAATAGAGACCCGAGCACGCTTCAGTCGAAGTCTACAAGAATTCCAAGAGCTGCGATGGCGTGAAAACTGGAAACAACGTGCTGCTCCCGTTCTGGAAGCATTCCTTTAGGCATTTATCGAATATATGTTTAGATTGCATTTTATTTTCGACATAGAACTCTGCTGAACACTACTGTAAAGGCACATGAACAAATGCTCTTACTTACAAACATTCTATACATATATATAAACCAAATTTGTGCCGCTTAATAGATTAATAATAAATGTTTGTTTTATAGTACTCTATTATCTGTTATCAGTGTTCAGTTAGAATTGATATATTGCTTGTCTGTTACTCAGTGCATGCTTATTGGATGCGCTTAGAGTGACCTTTTGCACTTAGGACACTCTTTAAATTTTTTAAGTTTATAAGTTTGCAGACAGATCTTGTGCAGAGCATGCTCACACCTAAGATATTCCATGTCTTCTTCTTCTCTCATGGGCTCACAGCAGATGGCGCAGTCATCTCCCGGCAAATCGATGCGCATTACATACATTTCGCAGTAGGGACATTGACGACATACCCTACGATAGTCTTCGTAACATGGCAATTCGTGCAAGGCATGTCCACAGTGCATGAGTCGCATCGTCTCGCTGCTCATCCCTTCAAGACAAATGATGCACTTGTCACCGGGGCGGCTGAATTTCGAAATAAAATGTTATATGTTAACTAGACAAAAACGCACTATTATTTACCTATCGGGATGTCCCTTTTTCTTGTGTTCATTCCCTTTATGGTCTTTGTCATTTCGGTTATCTGGTTGCCGACGCCTATGGTTCCTTTGTGGCGGTTGCGGCGTGGGCATTGAGAAATAAACTGCAGCAGCTGCAGCTACAACTACGCAACCAATTCCTACTAATAGGTGCAAGTACATTTTAACAGCCACTACATACACTTGTTATAAAATATAAAATATATTCGGTCACAACCAAATTGTTCAGTATCAAAGATTACTTCCGTTTGCTGATCTTTGTTAAGAATCCCCAGTAAATGGAAATCTGCTTTTTAGTTTGCCATTCACAAAAAGTGTGACCATATCACAAAAAATCCATCGCCGAAAAATCGTACAATGTTATAAAAATGTTAAAAGTGAAATTCATTTTTTCTTGTTTGCGAAGTACTAGTTTCAAATATTGGTCAATAAATTATGCTTTCTGCTAGCACACATGAAGTCACTATACAACTAAGATTTTTAATTAAAAGTAGCTTACAAAAAAAAAATGTATATACTGTGCTAATAAAATTAGGTATAATAGAGTGCCATTGCTTCGGTCACACTTACACCAACACCTCTGATTCGAAAACTTCCTCATAAATTCAAACAATATAGACACGAGTTCGATTCAGTCAGAATCTACAAGAATTCCAAGATGGCGGCAAAATTGAGCCAACGCTCTGCTCGCGTTATGGATGCATACCTTTAGGCATTGAACGAATATTTGTTTAGATTGCATTTTATTTTCAGCATAGATTACTGTAAAGGCACTTGAACCAAATTGTGCTCTATCTTTTAATAATAAATATGTATTTGTTTTATAGCACTCCAATATCTGTAATCAATAATTATCAGTGTTCAGTACAATTGATATATTGCTTGTCTGTTACTCAGTGCTTGCTCATTCTGGCTGCGCTTATAGTGCCTTTTTGCACTTGGGACACTCTCTAAACTGGTTCAGTTTGTAAATATGCAGACAGATCTTGTGCAGAGCATGCTCACACCTAAGATATTCCATGTCTTCTTCTTTTCTCATGGGCTCACAGCAGAAGGCGCAGTCATCTCCCGGCAAATCGATGCGCATTACATACATTTCGCAGTAGGGACATTGACGACATACCCTACGATAGTCTTCGTAACATGGCAATTCGTGCAAGGCATGTCCACAGTGCATGAGTCGCATCGTCTCGCTGCTCATCCCTTCAAGACAAATGATGCACTTGTCACCGGGGCGGCTGAATTTCGAAATAAAATGTTATATGTTAACTAGACAAAAACGCACTGATATTTACCTATCGGGATGTCCCTTTTTCTTGTGTTCACTCCCTTTATGGTATTTGTCATTTCGGTTATCATCTGGTCGCCGACACCTTTGGTACTGTTGCGGCGAGGACATTGAGAAATAAACTGCAGCAGCTGCAGATGCAAGAACGCAGCCAATTCCCAATAACAGCGACCAGAACATTTTGACAATTTTTGTATACACTAGTTATGAAATATATTTCTCGGACACAACTAAACTGACTGGCGCGCTCTGTTCTACTGCTTACTTCATTTTGCTGTTCTTTACTAAAAATCCCCAGAAAATAAGTATCTGCGTTTGAGTTTGCCATTCACAATCAGTGTGACCATAGCTTAGAAACCTAATAATACAAGTACAAATTTAAAAAAAAAAATAATTTATTTTCTTATTTGCGAAAGAACATGTGCAGTTAATTAGACTTTCCTCTAGAGTACATAAAAACGAAAAACATCTAAGTTTTGTATATAGCGTTTTACACCAAAGTCTGGAATTTGAACATAAGTTGATTCGGTCACACTTAAACGTTTTTAATTTCGATGCTTTTTCTCTGCTCACAATAATTTTTAATCATAATTGCGGCTGAGCTGCACTTCGTAGTTACTATTAATGGTTTGAAAACAAAGCACGAAGGCATCTGAAACGTTTCTTCAATGGTGTGATACTGATAAGAACACATAAAAGTCAAGCAGCCTCCGTCGTCGTCGTTGTCGTCACTACCCCCTCAGACCAACAAACCAAGTCCAACGATTTTTCTGGTGAAATAAAAGTTAATTGTTGATTGATAAGACCGTGCAGAATAAAAATGGCGGAACGCGAGCGTAGCATACATGAAATGCTTAAAGATACCCCCTCAATGAACGACAGTTGCGGTGCCGTGCACACCGGCACCGAGGGTGGTGTAAGCTTGGGTGGCATGGGCATTGGTATAGGTATTAGCGGCAGCAGCAGCAGTCATAGCATCGCAACTGGCATTCCACTTAACACGTCCAGCAATTTGCCATTGCGAAATCATTCAGGTGAGTAAACAAAACAACATCATCAACTTATGTTGATTGAACATACTCTGCAGCACCCACTACGCCCATGTCGCCGACCACATCACAAACGAGCAACGGTTTTCTAACATCAGCAGACGGTAGCAGCAGCCTTATTCGGACAAGTGCTTCCAAAATCGATAGCATCAAAAACTGGAGCATATCAACGTACAAGTGCACACGTCAAATAATGCTCGAAAAATTGGGAAAATCACAGCGAACTGTCGATTCGGAGTTGGAAGCGCAGGTGGAACAATTGCGGGAGACTCAACGCAAATATTTGTCTATATTGCGTTTGACACGTGCATTTAGCTCACATTTTCAGCATGTGGTTGTATCACAGCAATCCCTGGCAGATGCCTTTGCCGATTTGGCACAAAAGAATCCCGAACTGCAGAAGGAATTCATTTGCAATTCGGAAACGCAACGTAATTTGACCAAAAATGGTGAGCTTCTCTTGAATGCACTAAACTTTTTCATCTCGTCGGTGAATACGCTGTGCAACAAGACCATCGATGATACACTGCTCACGATACGACAATATGAGACGGCCAGGTAAGTTATAATAATAACATTCAAATATGTTTACATAATTCATTCGTTTACTGTTTATAGAATCGAATTTGATGCCTATCGAATGGACTTAGAAAACACCAAGCCGGAATTAGCTCAAGCCGCATCTGCTTTAGAGGAAACTCAGCGTAGTTATGCACACCACAAGGATCTCTACGAGAAACTGCGCGGCGATGTCGCTGTCAAAATGCAATTTCTGGACGAGAATCGAGTATGTTCAATTATTGAAAGTATTGATATTTTCACTAATTTGTTCTTATAAATTAAATAGATTAAAGTGATGCACAAGCAATTGATTTTGCTGCATAACGCCATTGCTGCCTATTTCTCGGGCAATGCCATGGCATTGGAGAGTACATTGAAACAGTTCAACATTAAGGTACGTTTTGAACTATAATTTGTGGAAAATACCTTAATTAATGTGTGTTTTTAATTACAGCTTAAATCACCGAATAATGGGAATGGTTCATGGCTGGAACAGTAGTAGAGCCTACTGCATTACATGACACATGCATGGAAAAGTATTAATCCCTGTAGCACATAAATCCATTTTTTCACCTACATGCCGGCATTTATGCATATATAAATATATATATTCCAGAATAAGCTGAAGGAGCACGCTCTTTAAACAAACGCATGACTCGTAACAATATCTAAAGCTTAAATTTAGGTCGGAATACTAATTTCTAAGCATAAAGTGGCCATGAACACAGTTAAATATTATTTGTTTGTATTAGGTGCATGTACTAATGTTTCCACTAAGCTCGTATTTTACTACAGTTCCTTGTGTTTCCAAATTAACTTCGAAATTAATTGTAATGGACAAAGCTTAACCAAATTCTTAATTACTTACTAGCCGAGGGCAATATATATATAGAAATATATATTTTATAATTTAAGCTACTCCATTTCGACCGCTATATATTCCTTTTGTATATTTCCGCACCATGATAAGCAGAAAAGAGTACACAAAACAAAATATATAATTTAAATTAATTGTTTACTAGTCAACGTATTATTTACATTAAAGGGAAAATTATACAAATAAAAAACTTATTTAATTACACAAAATTAAACCAAACAATAGCAACTGTGCCATGTTTAGTTTTTCTCCAGTTTTAAATCGCTCAGCTTTTCGTTTAACGCCGCTGACTCATCCTCCTCCGCTTTAAACATGTCCTAATACAAAAAACGAGATCGTTTTTCATTCGATTGGATTATATGATTTGGGGGCTTTTTACTTACAGGATCATAAATGACTTTGATGACCAGCGAACAGCTGGGACAGGTGGCCACCTCCTCGCCCTCCATTAGTTCATCCTGCCGGTGATTAAAAGGGGTTGCCCATATTTGCTTTGTTTCCGTTTTATGTGTTGCTTACCTTGGATACTTGAAATCGATCGCCGCAAGGACAGGGATAGTAATACATTTCCTCCTCCTCGTCGTACTCGAAATCCTCAATTTCGACCTCATCGTGGTATATACTCATTGTGTTCCTTAACTGATTACTTCTCGATTACTGTGCATTATGCGTGTTGAATATTTATTATTTAATTGGAATTGACGCCAATTCACGGCGCACGTTGTAACCGCAGAGCTGCCAACTTGTCCAAATGGACAGCTGATTCACGCGAATTTTTCCTCTCTTTCCAACGACGCGTTGTAAACAAAACAAACGTTTAGAAGTCAGTTTAGTTTATCTGTTTGTAATATGGCCAACAAAAAGTTTACTGATGTGAACCTCTACGATTTGCTTGGGGTTTCCATCGAAGCCGAGCAGGCCGAGATACGGAAAGCTTACCGAAAGCGAGCGCTAGACTGTCATCCTGACAAGAATCCCGACAATCCTCAGGCAGCGGAACGTTTTCATGAACTCTCGAAGGCTCTGGAAATACTCACTGATGCCACAGCACGCGCCGCCTACGACAAAGTACTTAAAGCTAAAAAGGCGGCAGAGTTGCGCACCAAACAATTGGACAGCAAGCGACAAAAGCTGAAGGAGGAACTGGAGCAGCGAGAACGTGCGGCATTGAAAAAACAGGCGGCGGGGCAACCATACAGCACAGTGCGTAAAAGTGATGAGGAAGTGCTGCAGGAACAGATCGATCGCCTGAGACGTGAGGGATCCAAATTGCTGGAAGAGGAGCAAATCGCCATGCGGGAGCAGCTGAAGCGTAGCTACAACGAACAGCAGAAGCAACAACGGCAAGCACCAGTCTTTGATTCCACACAGCATCGCATTAAGATTAAATGGAAGGTGGACAAAAACGATACCGGCAACGGGGGCTACACTGAGGAGCAGCTGATGCACTACCTCAAGAAGTACGGTGATGTGGTGGCACTTGTAATGAACACCAAAATACGCGGTCGTGCAATGGTTGAGCTAAAGACACGTGAAGCCTGCGACATGGTGTTGGCATATGAGAAAGGCAATCCCTCAAATCCATTGCAATTTCAGTGGGTCACTCCGCCGGCACAAGAGAAAGACGCAAACACAAACACCACAACAGCGGGCAACACAACATCACGAGATTATGAAGATTTAGTCATGCGTAAGCTTCGTCAAGCGCAGGAGCGGAAACGTTTAATTGAACAAATGATGAAAGAGGACGGAGATGAGTAAATAACATCAAACAAGTTTGAATTCAGCATTATTTGTAGCATAGTAATAAAAGCAAGTTGGCAGCACCTCTGACAGCTGATTGTGTATAAAAATACTGCTCTTAGTATATAATTAAATGCGCGGCGTATTAGTTGGAGCTGCAATATGTGACAGATATCAAAATTTAATAATTAAATGTTGGTAAATTTTTAAAGTTCTAAAATTAAATCTGACTATATTGCACTGTAAGTAAAAATTATGAAACTTATCGTAATAAAACCAAGTGTCTACTTTAATATTGATATCAACAAACAAACAGATATGCAATTTCGGTATATCCCACAAATTAAAAGTGCAGGGTATTTATTTGTCATTCAGGCAGCTGTTTTCAGATTTGTTGATTGAATGTGTGCGAAAATGCCACGAGAAAAGTAATAAATAAGGCTTTAATTTATTAAAAGCTGCTCAATAATTCCAATTTAGTATTGATGCGAGATGGAGAAACGACAGCGAGAGCTGGAATCGCTGGTAACCACACAGAAGGAGCAATTGTCCCGCTATGAAAAGCGACTCAAAGGTATGAAAAGTATATTAATTAAATGCACTTAATTAATTAGTATGTTTACTGCAGACGTGGTCACAGCGTATAAGGGGCTGCTGAAGGAGAAGGAGGCATTGGAGACCAGTTTGGCAGCCCATGCCGAGGCCACAGGCGGAGCAAGTGAGACGGGCACAGCCACAAGCGATGGACAGCTCAATGCCGAGACAGTAGACGGTGCCGCAGCTGCGGGCAGTGGTGATGCTGTCCCTGGCGATGACAAGGGGCAACTGCAGACGCAAATAATTACGCTGATGAACTCGCTGGCCACACTCTCGGCCGAAAAGTCACGCATGGAGGCATCCTTCCAGGCCGACAAGAAACAGCTGCGAGCCCAGATAGCCCTAAAGGAGCAGAACATACAGGAGCTGCATATTAAAGCCAAGGAACAGGCGGCACGGGCTAAGAACGATGTGGACGAGGTGAAGGCCAAGTGGATCATTGAGCGTCAGGAGCGGGAAAAAGAGACCAACAATCAAATGATTATGCTCCGAGAGCTACAAAAACTTTACGCAGATGAACGTCACCTAAAGGAGAACATTGAGATGCAGCTAAACAATTTCAAGACTCAGTTCGCCAGCAACGAGGCTGAGAACAGTCGCCTACGGGATCTGCAGTTGCAGCTGAAGGAGGCACGCACGCAGTTGAAACAATTTCAGGCGAAGTCAGAGCAATCCTTGGCAGCTGCTTCTGCTGCAGACAGCAATGCCTTACTGCAGCAAGTGCGCCAGGAGATGCAGCAGCTGAAGGAACAGCATGCAGTGGCAATAAAGCAGGAGCAACGACGTGTGCTGCGGGCGGAGGAGCAGAGCCGGCGACAGGCAGCTCTGCACGAAGATCGTGTGGCCAATTTGGAGGCACGCCTGGCCGAACTCAGTAGCTCGGTGGGTAACTACGATCGACTGCGTCAGCAGGATCAGGACAGCATACATGTGCTGAAGCAACAGCTCCAAGAGCTGGAGCAGGTTCACTGTCGGAAGGCATCTCAGCCTAGACTGCTAAACGACGACGATGTGGATATGGCTGCTCTAGTGGATGAGATAGTGCGTCTAAAAAAGCTACTGATCAGTGCCAATGCACGTTCCCCGAATCCCATAGATCTCAGCCATGTGCTGGGCAGCAACTCCTCGACTGCATCCACCGACAGCCATGTCCAGTGTGAGCAGCAGCTCCAGAATCTGCAACAGAAGCTGGACATGAGCAAGCAGCAGCGCACGCAGTTGGAACAGAAGCTGCAGTTGCAGCAGACACACATACAAACGCTCCAGGACAAGGTTCAGGTGCTCAATCGGAACATTGATGAAGCTGAGCTGGAGCTGAAGCAGCAGGGCGACAAGATGCGTCTAGCCCTCAAAAATGAGCGCTCCAAATGGCAGGAGGCGCGTGCAGAGCTGGAAAATGAGACGCGCTGCAAGCTCAATGAGTTGGAACAGCTGCTTCAGAAGCAGCGACAGCGGTCGCTGCAGTTGCTCGATGAGAAGGAGCAGGAGATAAAGACACTGCAAACATCCTTCGAAGTATTTCACAAGCCAAACCCATCTCCCCTGGAGGCCAATGAAGCATTCACCTACTCCTCAGACGCCGATAGCGTTGAGGTCGAAGGTGAGCGCGAGGCCAAGCTGCGGGTGAAGCCAAAAAAGCTATCCCTGGGCGACAACTGCCACATGCTCCACTATGCCAACGAGCTGGCTCGCAAGGACATTGAGATTACAGCGCTACGCAAGTCTAAATACACAGCGGAGTCCACGCTGCGCAAGGCCATACAGGACAAGGTGACGGCCCAGCAGGAGATGCACGAGAAGATCGAGTGTCTAGAGGAGCAGGTGGACAGGTAAGTCATACATTCAACGGAGTACATTTCATTAATCCTTTCGTACTTCACTCCTTGACAGGCTTGAACGCTGTAAGACACGAGAAGGTGCCAATCTGGAGTACCTGAAGAACGTCATCATTAGCTTCATTGTAACCCGTGATGCGGAGGGTAAACGTCACATGCTCAACGCCATCAGTGCCGTGCTGCAGTTCACGAGCTCAGAGATGACCACAATTAACGCCGCATTCCACAAAAAGTAGACACCTCCATGTTCAATTCTTGTTCCAGTTATATTATTAGAATTACATGTCCCACAAATCCAAATAGATATAGAATTTTACCCAAATCCAGCTACTGGATACTTTTCTAGGTGGGCCGCCAGCACGGCGGGAAACATGGCTAGGAACTTGAAGCGAGCGCCCATTTGCTTGGGATCCGTTAGCATCTCGTAGCCGGAGCGTATGATCGCTTGATTTTCGGGCAGCGCATGGGCCGCAAGCTGTTCCATGCGCACCGTGCCTTGCATGCGCTCTAAGAAGTCACCTTGTGGCACTGGACCGTAGCATTGGATGTGACCACTTGACTCAGCGACGTGCTTGAGGTGACGGAAGTCCACGTCGGCCGTCAGATCAGCTGTGCCCGGGTCCAGCAGCGGCTCATGAAGCGCATGCTGCTTGAAGGCACGAAACGTGTCCGTCTTCTCACCCATGTGTCCATAGTCCATGATGAGTCCAATACCTCCGTTCTGTTCCAAGCGCTTCGCCAGCAAGTCCACATGTCTTTCCGCCTCCAGAGAGTACTCCAAGCAGCTGCGCGTCTCTTGGGGCAAGGGCTTGAACAGCTTTGAGATGGGGGTCTGCGCCTTGGACATCACGTAGCGGAATGCGGAATCTTTTGATGCGGATTCCACATCAACGAGCACCTCATGCCAAAGGCCATCGATTAGTTGCAGCTTATGTACGGGGAGAGCATCGAAGAACTCGTGGGCAAGCACCAGCGAGAAACCCGGAGGCACATCCTCCAGCTGGCGATGCCAATAGGCCTTAACGCCACTGGCTGTGGTGCCCTGTTGATAATGTGGCAGTTGAGAGTTATCAGGCAGCTTTTCGTGTTTATAGCAGAAACGCTGGGCTTGTGCCAAGCTCAGATACGGACTGATCTCGACCATGTGCATGGTGAACTCGGCGCCCAGCTTAAACTTGGTGAGCACCTTAAGCACGTCGCGTGCTAGTGTGCCCCGTCCCGGTCCCAGCTCGACCAGCTGAAAGGGCGTAGGACTGCCCATTTTGCGCCATTCGTTCAGCAACCAGACGCCCACAAGCTGTCAAAGATTAGAGGGCATCAGTCACTAGTTAACTTAAGTGGAATCACTGCTCACCTCTCCGAATATTTGTGAAATCTCTGGTGATGTGATAAAGTCACCCTCGCGTCCAAACACATCGCGATTCATATAGTAACCACCCTGTGGATTCGTTAGCACCTCGCGCATGTAATCCGCTACTGTAATCGGTCCACTGGTCAGAATTCTCGCTCTCAGCTGTTTGCTGAGTGTTGTCGGCTCATGGCCAGTAACTGGTGGCTGCTGTTTCGCCACCGTCTTAGGTTCCAGCACCTGACTCTTTGCACCTGCCACTGCACTTGCATTCGGTCTACGCACAGATTTGTAACTGTAACTGCGTCGGCTTCCAATTCGCAGCACTTCGCGTAACATTTTCGTTCAGCTCTTGCTGGGGCTGCCAACCTGTGCCAAAAATGAAATGCACTACGTGTGAGTGTGTGCTCCAACACATGCACATTTCGCTATAACTGTACTTACTTCTTCAAACAGAAGTGCCGTTACAATTGCTGTTTAATGCAAATTTGTGTATTTTATTATAATTGTTCAGCCTTTAGTTTTACAATTCATTTGTGTCAATCAAAATTCATTTAATTAGAACAGCTTGATGTCGGCAACAATCTTCTCGTTATCGTATATCTCCTTGGCATAGCACAGATTGGGGAAATCGAAGGCGGCGCCATAACGGTTCTTGCATCCAGAGGTGGCCTTATCTCCAGGAGTGTACACAGGCTGTCCAATCACATTGGTAGTGGCAAAGTTGCAGGTCAGCACAAAGTGGTTATAGTAATCACGAGAGAAACGCACAGCGGCACAACCCAAATGAGTGTTCTTTTCGGCAACGGCAATAGTGAACTTGGCTACATTCTTGTTGGCCAATTCCTCGGGGAAGCTAGCCAGTATTTCAGGAGAGGCATTGGCACGCTCTCCAAACCACTTCTCAATCTGCTCCTTAATGATCTCCGCATCAGTGTACTCCGACTCGGCACCACTGTAACTAAAGATGGCATTGTTCTGGCCAGCATAAGCGAAGCGTTCAGTACTGCGGCACTTGTCTGGCAAGGACTGGCATGTCTTAACGTTCAAGAGGGCCAAGTATGTGAGCTCCTCACACCAGGTCATCTTGGCCATGCGTGCTGCCTTGGGCAGTCCTTCAATATTGCCTCCAGCTACAGTGTTGCGCAGATCGTTGAATAGGGTGAGGATCAGTTTTTCATGGGGCTGAATGTTAACCTCTCGGACATCCTTGGGACATTCTACGCTGAAGTTCTGTAAAGGAGTGTGAAAGGATTAAGTGGATGTGGAATGGGCAAACTACTGACTCCCTTGTTGTTGCAGGCAAGGTGCTTGTCCAGATGTCAGTAGTCAATGGAGACAACGAGGCCAACCAAGGCAGCGCTGAACAGGAGGAAAGATGTAACTTTAGAGAACATGTTGCATCTCAAACGTTCGCTTTCGACTGAGGAACAACCACAGAAGCCACTCCATTTATAGTCCACGGCGCCCAGGAATGAGGAAAGTGGAGAGAACAAAGCACATGTGTTTGGAGGGATAAGAAAACAGACATTCTAGAGAACTAAGCTGTCTCAACGTTTAGCTAAAGTTGTAGATAAACAATTAACGCAATCAATGAGCTATGACTGAATGAAACTCCCAAGCCTATAAATACGAAGTCTTCCACTGGTCAATTCATCAGTTGAGTTCGAACTTTTGTGAAATCAACAACATCCTTCACAATGAAAGTAATCATTCTATTGGCTGTCTTGGTAGGCGTTACCGTCGGCATTGACTACTGTGCCCTACCCACCTGTCTGGACAAGCACATTGCCTGCAACAACAAGGGAGTAAGTAGTTTGCCCATTCCACATCCACTTAATCCTTTCACACTCCTTTACAGAACTTCAGCGAAGAATGTCCCAAGGATGTCCGAGAGGTAAACATTCAGCCCCATGAAAAACTGATCCTCACCCTATTCAACGATCTGCGCAACACTGTAGCTGGAGGCAATATTGAAGGACTGCCCAAGGCAGCACGCATGGCCAAGATGACCTGGTGTGAGGAGCTCACATACTTGGCCCTCTTGAACGTTAAGACATGCCAGTCCTTGCCAGACAAGTGCCGCAGTACTGAACGCTTCGCTTATGCTGGCCAGAACAATGCCATCTTTAGTTACAGTGGTGCCGAGTCGGAGTACACTGATGCGGAGATCATTAAGGAGCAGATTGAGAAGTGGTTTGGAGAGCGTGCCAATGCCTCTCCTGAAATACTGGCTAGCTTCCCCGAGGAATTGGCCAACAAGAATGTAGCCAAGTTCACTATTGCCGTTGCCGAAAAGAACACTCATTTGGGTTGTGCCGCTGTGCGTTTCTCTCGTGATTACTATAACCACTTTGTGCTGACCTGCAACTTTGCCACTACCAATGTGATTGGACAGCCTGTGTACACTCCTGGCGATAAGGCCACCTCTGGATGCAAGAACCGTTATGGCGCCGCCTTCGATTTCCCCAATCTGTGCTATGCCAAGGAGATATACGATAACGAGAAGATTGTTGCCGACATCAGGGTGTTCTAAAGAGCTGTACAATATACGGATTTTAGACAATAGACAAAATTGAACGATGATGACACTTACGGAATGTAATACGAAGACTTGAGACATAATAAAATGCAAGAAAAGATTCCAAAAACATGTTATTTTTTTGAGAGGATTTCATGATTATTTGATTTCTAATAGTTGATTTAGTACAGTGCTAATTAAGGTGATTATGATTTATTCATAGCACTGTTTTTAGTCTGCTGTTTATAGTTTAACGTATTTGGGTAAAAGTTGTACTAAAATTGGTACATTGTGACTCATTGGTACATTTTTTTGTAATGGTATTCTGTCTTGTATTGTTGGATTACTCGCCACCGATTTTAAGCTGTTTTGGTGATCTTAAACGAAGATTATCACTTATACTGCAAATGTTTGATATTTCCCCATATAAAAACAATAGTTTTTAAGTTATTAGCTTATTCAAAACCACATTTATTTATTTGCTTGACACTACCGCAGCATGGACGGTAGAAGCCAGCGTTTTACCAAACAAGTGTTTTTTTGTATTTTAATAAAGATTTCGCCAGAATGTTTAGGCGGTGGGGGCAGCGGCGGCGGCAGCAGCAGCGCTGACAGTGGCGGCAGCCTCCTCCCTGAGGCGATCCTTCTTGAGGGGACCCATGAAGGCCAGCTTGTCGGCTGGGGTCTGGAAGCGACCATGACCCATCTTGGATGAGGTGTCGATGAACTTGAGCTTGATCTGTTCCAAAGCGGAGCGCTTGGTGTGACGCAGCAGAGACTTGCGCAGGGTGATGATGCGCTTCTTGGAGCCAATGCAGCAGCCCTTGATCATGACGAAGTCATTGTTGACCTCACCATAGTGGGGGAAGCCACCCATAGGGGTGATGCTCTTGTCGGTCAGATCGTACTCAGTGGAGGCGTTGTTCTTGATGACCTGCAAATGGGACAAACAGAATTTAGATTAGACATGGTTGTGGCCATTGGTATTAGCTTTGTTGGGACTAAAGCTGCGTTATCAGTCCTATCATTATAAATATCACGGTTAATCAAGCTTTTTATTTAGTTCGATGTCGTTTTATAATATGGTTTTATCATCATTAAACGCAAAAAGTTGAATAAAAAATTGAGTAAGGAAGGGGCGATTTCTTACCTTGCCTTCGTGGGTGTGGATGCCAGCACCGATGCGGTAGATCTTCTTGTTGATCTCGGTACGGTGATGGTAACCCTTCTGACCAGCACGTGCCACGGTAGTGGACACACGGGACGGATGCCAGGCACCAATACAGGCAACCTTGCGCAGACCCTTGTGCGTCTTGCGGGGCAGCTTCTTGGTGTGCCAACGCGAGGTGACACCCTTGAATCCCTTACCCTTGGTCACGCCAACGCAATCGATCATCTCATCCTGGCCGAACACATTGCTGACCTGGATGGGCTTCTCGAGATGGGCACGCACCCACTTGATCTTATCGTCGATGGAGCCACCGTTCAGCTGGATCTCCATGATGTGCGCCTTCTTTTGGCGTTGCTTGATCAAACGGATCTAAACCAAGCAAAAGAAAATATATTAGTAACAAAATCCTATGTGTAGTTGTTAGGACTGTGCGTGATATGGTTTAACCGCGCGATCATTGCCTGAGCGGCTTCGCACCGTTACTGGAATATATCAAACATCGCCACCCGAAGGGCAATATAATCTACGACGTTGCATCCATAAACTGCACATTGAATGATGCAGCACGAATGCTTTTTAGGCCAGGCGCACCGACCACACCGAAGCACAGTCGGCGCAACAAGACCAAGGACGTCGCGCATAAATTGGATTGGCGGAAATGATTCTTACCTGCGAGTGGGCAATCACACGGATGACCTTGCAGTAACGCAGCATCTTGCGGAAATCATTCTCGATGCTCTTCTTGCCAAGATCATCGGTCCACTTCTTGCTGGCCTTGGTGAAAGCCTTCTTCTTGCTCTTGCACCTGAAGGGTTTGATTGAAGGGAGGAGGTTTGTGAGCTTTTACGCATTTAATTAATACATGGGCCAGTCAGCCGATCAATCGATTGCGATCCCTTAAAGTCTGTGCGGGGCGAGAGATATAAAACGGGAAGCGCACCTCATCGCAATTAAAGCGAGCGGAGATGGCATCTTCCATGACGTGATCACTCATCAATTGGCTTTCAATTTGCCAATGCAGCTCACACGACTTGCATAGATTTTAAAAGCTCTCTCAGCGAACTGATCCAAGAACTTTATAGTTTTCGATTGTGGTTTAGTAAATGTGAAAATGTTTTCAAGTAAATTCACACACGTGTGGCACATAAAAACTGCACAAATGTTGCAACTGTGATCAGAAGGAAGGCAGCAGAGATGGTATAAAGGCTTTTCAACAGGGTTTTATTGCTCATTCAGATACCATCTTATCATCATCCAGCAGAAGACAACAAATGTTCATTTGCGACCACGTGCGTGACTCCATTGAAATCATAAACAAAATGGCGGCTGTGTTTAGATACATACCAGTTCTTATAGAAGCGACGACGGCACTCCTCGGACAAATGCTGGGCCCAGACATTAACCAGAGCACGCAGACCGAAGGGAGTCTCGATATAACCGACGGCACCAACAACAATCATGGGTGGTGTCTCCAAGACGGTCACAGCCTCGACGACCTCCTTCTTGTTGATCTCTGCGAGGAAGTAAGAAAAATATTGAGGTTAAGCACGTGTTTTTTCACAAAACTAAATATATTTGATTTTAATGGAAATCAGTCCGCCCTAGTTAAATAATAATCACGGTTGATCATAAGTGTTCTAACCATAAAATTTTAACTTTTTCTCATCATGAAAATGGATATTAATATATTGTGAATAACTGAAATGATTTTACTTACTTGAGCCAGGACGGTCAGCCTCACGCACAATGTGGGTCATACCGGCCTTGTAGCCGATGAAGCAAGTTAAATGCACAGGCTTGCTGGCATCATCCTTGGGGAAAGCCTTAACCTTACCACGGTGGCGGCATGAGCGCTTCTTGGGGTAGAAGGCCATGGAGCCATGACGAGGCGCTGAGAACTTACGATGGGACTGTAAACAAAACGAAAAGATTGTTCTTAATAACTTGAAAATTTGCTTCTATTATTCTGTTGTACACTTGGATTTTCATTAAGGTTAGGTTGAATGCACTTTTTAGCTTCAACTGCGTTACACGTGTTGGCAAAGAAAATTAACAAACACAAAAACAAAGTTAATTATTTTCCGTTTATAGTGCAGTGCACTAATGCAATTTAAATATATTCAACATAACTTTTATTTTTTAAACTGTGTAAAATTAATATCTCAAGTTTTCTTCACTGATTCGCGGAGATAAACTTACCATGTCGTCTGTTCACTTCAGACGTTGAAACAAAAAGAAAGGAAACGAATGCACAAGCCACGAAGTTGGCTGCCCTAGCGGCAAATAGGGCTGCCAGCTTGGTTTTATAGTGATAAGTTGGCTGTGATTATCGGGTGCCGGCCAGATACAATCCACAAAACTGCCAACTTGGTTCACACAGTTAACTAGTTGTCCAACACTAAAGAAAACCTATTGGCGCCGGCTATTTGTTGCATCTTTAGCATTTGGTTATAAAAAGTGAATTAAAATGCGAGCATCTACCGATCCTGATCACACAGTTCTGCTAAAGGACTCTATTAGTTGCTATGAAATATGCTCAAACGACTTTGCGTACAATCTGGTCTGTGTGGCCCAAAAAAATCATCTCTCGCTGATTCTGATCAGTCTGCCGGCAAGTAAACAATTTATTTTTGTGGTTTATTAAATTGTAAAAGCTGTTATAGGAGGAAAGCGAAGAGTTTATGTGGAACCATGTACAAGACCTGGAGATTACAGAAAAGGATGTCCGCTGCAATGCGATTGCATTTTCACCAGATACTTCCCTAAACTGCACACCAAACAAAGTCACAATTTGCGCCGCAATCGGACAACGTGATATTAAATTGTTTAACACGGATCTGAATCAGTATAGCAGCGTGCAGACTCTGCAGGGCCACAGTGATTATGTGAACGACATTGCCTGGGTCTGCGAGGGTGAGCTCATTGCCTCCGTCAGTGATGACTTCACCTGCAGGTTCTGGAACACAACGCCCGACTTGCGAAATGTCATTACTTTCTGTCTATCTTCGGCGGGTATGTCTGTTAAGTGCCATCCCGAAGATCCCAACAAAGTGCTCGTAGCAGAAAAGCGTGGTATGATTTCTGAGTTTTTACTTTTAAACCATTACTTATTTTCTTGTTTCTAGGAATTGTACATTTGTATAATGTGCGCAGCAAGCAAACGGTTGTCTCTGTGGAGTCACCCAAATTCCCACTCATGTCCGCCGATTGGGCCCACAGCAATAGGCTGTTTGTTACGGCTTTAGCCGGTGGAGATATAGTAACCTGGGATCTAAGCCGACCGTTGACTCCAGTGGATGTGAAACAGGTGCACGAGGATGGTGGACGTGTTGTGCGTTTTTCTCCTGGCAGCACCGAGATTGCCATGGCCAGCATTGGACGTCCCGATCTCACGTTGAAGGTCTTTGTGGCAAAATCAACGGTGCCGCTGATTGAATCGTCGCTTAAAACATTTGGCGGCTTAGCTTGGCATCACCGATTGCCGTACATTAGCGCGGTATCTGATAGAAAATTATATTTCTGGAAAGTGCAAATTAAATAAGCTTTTTTAAAAATCTACAATTACAATAAATTAAATAAATCTGTTTTAATAATTCAAGCAAAACAAAAGCTAGCTAGTCTCACGCCTAATTGTTTGCATCGTGTGTACCTAGGTTTAGTACAAAAGGGCTAAAACAACTCGCACTTGCTGGTATTTAAAATGCCGTTTTACGTTTGGTATTTTTTAACTGTGTGTGTAATGGTTACACTGGCACAAACATTTTCATTTGTTGCTAAAAAAGTAAACACAAACCGAAAATATTGCAATTTACTGCGTATTTAAAACAATAAAATATGTCGAACGCAGAGACGCAAGTATCTAGTTTACCAATGCCACCAGAGCGTTACATTAGCAACTACTCAGAAGAGAACTTAAGAAGAAATCGAGCACCCCGTCCACCACCGCCGCCATCACAACATGAAATCTATAGCATGTTTGGAATACAGTACAACAACGACGAGATGATACGCTCGCTGGAGTCGCAGAACATAAAGCGCCTGATACCAATACACTTTGATCGCCGGAAGGAGCTAAAGAAACTAAATCACTCACTACTTGTCAATTTTCTAGATCTTATTGACTTTTTGATACTTAATCCCGATAGTCCCCGGCGCACAGAAAAGGTGTGTAGTTCATTTAATTTAAGCAAATGGAGCTAATTTGTGTTTTCTAACTTTAGATTGATGACCTGAGTTTGTTATTTGTGAATATGCATCATTTACTCAACGAGTTCCGACCACATCAGGCACGAGAGACCCTGCGTGTCATGATGGAAATGCAAAAGAGACAACGAGTGGAGACATCCACACGCTTCCAGAAGCACTTAGAGCGTGTACGCGAAATTGTCAACAGTGCATTCTCAGCACTGCCCATACTCTTTGACGATGAGGATGGTGCGGCCAAGATCAAAATGGAAGTGGATCCCTTGGAGTCGAATGCGGCCGCTAAAAATGATCCCAGCTTTCAGCATGATCGCATGATGTGCAAACTAGTTGATGCCATTGATTAAAGACTAGGAATTACTTCTAATATAATTAAGTGCAGCACGCGAAAATTGTGTAAAACAAATCTAATTATATAATTTATAATAAATTTATAACGTTTTATAACAAACACTTTTATAAGATACTACTATAATTGATGACAAAAGCAGATTACCAAGATGAGCCTCCCAAACTAATCTTTACAGTCACTTTGATAAGCTTTTGTTAACTTTTTAATATTTTGTGAGTGATAAAAGCCTGCACATTAACAAGAGAACACCATTTAAATGTCGTTGCTTAAAGGAAACCCGTTTCTGTTTCTAATTGTTATAATACAACTGACTACTGTTTTCTGGATATAAATCATTAACACGAATGAATTTTTAACATGTTTTATAAGCACTTAGTGAAAACTATTATTAAAAAAACTATTTTTATTTAATGTTATTTTTAATTAATTATTTAACTCTTTTAACACGTGAGTTTCTAGAGAACAGTTTATAGAAAATTCTTTAATGAAAACGATTTGTCATGCCGTGTGAACTATGATAACAGCAGACAATGTAAACAATTAAATTTCACCATGGAGATGACGTAGAAAACTACATGGAACTGGGATTATGGTAGTTTATTGCCCCATTACATATATATATATTATACGATTGTAGTAGTGTAAATCATTTAATTAGTGTACTAACAAATCAGCGCACACGTCGTGCTCCCAACGTGTTAATACTTTGGTTATCTAAGATCATCATGATAGCTACCTTTACCCAACTAAAAGTCTGCTGTTTGGTGAGAAATCACAGCAGAATATAGAGGAAACAGCCGAGGGAAGCATTGGATTTTTATCTTTATGGACTTCTATGCTATCTCAGTGAATCTTCACTTTTTTCTGTTCATCCATAGATATAAACCCTGTAGCATTTATAAGAGCCTTACACTCGCACCCTGAAGCTCAAACCGCGAACACTTTCAAACCGCTTTCAATACCCAACCGAGCTAAGAAATTGAAATAAATTAATATATAATATAAAAGTCAACTATAAAGTGTATTGCGCGGTGTTTTTAATTGAAAAAGCATCAATATTTTAATTAAAATAAATTAGCTGAGAAATATGACCGTCAAAGTTATGGAAACTGCGGATCGCGAAAAATCTGAAGGTAAAAACTACCGCTAGATTGTGAAGAAAATAAATATAAAATTTTGAAAAGTGTAGAGAAAAAAATTTCAGAGACTGTTATAACCTAAAAGGCTGCTTGTCTAAACTATGAATTAAATTAAAAATAAAAAATAAATTAATAGAGTTAAAAATTGGTAATGCTTCTTGGTGGAGTTTTGAAAAACGCCTTTCTTAGTAACGCACTTTAAATCCAGATGACTGACAACTGTGCTTGAATTACTGTTGTTGCAGATACAGATGGAAATTCTAATAGCACAGCTGATAACACTCCAGATGATGAACCAGCTGACTTTGACAAAGCCATTGTAGCCGCGGGCTTTGGACGCTTCAATGTGCTACTCTGCTTCATAGCCATGTTAGCAGTTTGTGCCAATATGTTTGAATCGACCACAATGTCCTACATACTGCCCGTAGCTGAATGTGATCTGCATTTGACACTGGAGGACAAGGGAGTGCTCAATGCTTGTGCCTATGCTGGCATGATCATATCGGCTATTCCATGGGGATATCTGGGCGATACGAAGGGACGTCGAAAGGTGCTTGTCACTGGCTACTTCTTGACGTTCATCTGTGTGTTTGGCAGCTCGCTGAGTCAGAACTTTATCATGCTGGTCATCTTTAAATTCCTTGGTGGACTCATGTAAGTAACTGGAACTCGATTTTGGTTGGCAGAAAAGTGTGAACTTTTGCTTCCACAGGGTTAATGGACCAGCAGCTGTGCTCTTCACATATTTGACGGAAATGCATGGTCCCAAGTACCGATCCCACGTGCTTATGGTCGTCGGTATGATCACATCTGCCTCGACCTTGTTTTTGCCCATGCTGGCTTGGGGCATCTTTCCCAGGGACTGGGACTTTGTGCTCTTCGGCTTACTCGACAGTACGTTAAGAGTTCTTAATTTGTAAGAGATCGGGTATAATTTTTGTGCACTTTTAGTACACAGATGGCAAGTGTTTCTGTTTGTTTGTGCGCTGCCCAGTTTGATCAGTGGATCTGTGTTGTACTTTATGCCCGAGAGTCCCAGATTCCTGATGGGTCAGGGTCGTAACGAGGAGGCCCTGCAGATGCTACAGAAGATTTACAGCATCAACACGGGAAAGCCAAAGGACACATATCCAGTGAGTAACTTTTGATAAATTATTTGAAAAAACTTTTAATTGTTTTTTTTTTTTTGGTGCAGATCAAATCGCTTGTGCTGGAAGTGCCTTCCCGCACTGCACAGCAGGACGAAACCATCTACACCATAGAGGAGAAAACGAAGCCAGTCAAGCAGGAATCACGTAGTCTTTTGGAGAGTCTTCGTGCTGGCATGATTCAGATGAAGCCCATGTTCTTCAAGCCACTTTTGGGACTCTCACTACACTGTTATACAATCCAGTTCTGCATATTTCTGGGCATGAACACGATACGTCTGTGGCTGCCCCAGTTGTTTGCCTCCATGGCTGAGTTTGAGATGGAATTCGCAGGTGAAGATGTCACAGCTTCCATGTGCACGATCCTCGAGTATAGTGTGAATAAAACTGCGGAGACTCTGGCGAATCATGCGAACGCCTGTGCTGAGGTAAGTGATAAGATAAGATCAGTTTAGTTATAGATTAAGCTGCTTTCTAGATACCAGACTGACTTGCACTTTTTACACCCATTTTTTTCGTAGCCCAAAACAGTTTCCATGAGCATGTATATAAATAATATTGTCGTCTCGTTTTGTGGACTTGTTGGCTACTTTTTTGCCGGTGCAATACTCAAATTAATTGGCGCTAAGCGTTTGCTAAGTAAGTAATTAAGTAATTAAGTGACTTGTCTGATTTACTTATGATTTCCATGAATAATTTCTGCTGCAGCTTATGGTCTGTTGGTTTCTGGAACTCTTGGATTTGCGCTCTATTGGTCTATTAATAGTCTGAGCACAATTATTATTTCCTCGGCTTTTGTTACTATAGCGGGCATAACGGTTTCCTCTCTACTGGGAGCTGTTGTTGCACTATTTCCCACACAATTGCGGTAAGACTTAATAGTTGGCATTGTAAGCGATTCGGTTTATTTATAAAATTCTCTTTACAGTTCGCTGGTTGTGGCCATTGCCATGATGTTTGGTCGTTTGGGTGCACTTTCCGGTAACTTACTGTTTCCGGTATTCATACAAATCGGTTGTATGCCGCCCTTCATAATGGTCGCCTCAGTCATGTTGAGTATGTCCAAGTCTCTAAATTAATTTATGCATTTTTTATTAATTAATTTATTTTTTTATAGTGGCTTCTGTGCTTTCGTACTTTGTTCCGAATCCCAAAAAGGCTGCGTTCACATAACCAACTCAGATCTAATCTCATCTTTTAGATAATTTGTTAAGTAATGACTGTTAGTCGTGTTTATTCTACTGCTAATTAAGTTGTAAAAAATATTTGTTCAAAACATTAGTTTATGGCTTAGTTTAGCTCAATTGGTAGCAGATAAAATGCGCACACCCAAGATAAAGTATGACAAATTGTTGTCAATTTAATTAGTTATTTAAGCTTCTTATTTTATAAGTAAATTGTGTATTAATATTTGATTTGCTTTGGGCAGTTAATACCCAAAGTGTGTTTTTTATTAGTGTAAAGCTGTTTACAAATCAGCGCATAAATAAGTTAGTGTTAAATTTTCACCTTTTTCAAGTCAATTAACTTGATCTACTTGTAGTTCAATTATTCATGTACTGTTAACTGAAGCTGACGTGTCAATTCAAGTACCTGGAATGCACGGTAAAGGGTTATTTCTTGTATCCGAACTTTGTGCTGAGTGAAAATCAATAAAAACAAGAGAAAAAGGGTTATCTTTGGCTCGCCGAAGATTAAATACCCTTGCAGTATGGTAGCTATATGATATTGAAGTCCGATTTGAATGAAATTTGGTCAATAGCGTGAATATGGTTAAAATCGGTCAATAGACAACAAAAATGTTCATACATTTGCATGCATTTCGACCGATTGTTCCTATGGCAGCTATATGATATAGTGGTCCGATCTGTATGATTTTTACAAATGATCTGCGTGCAGAGAGAATACACATCTGTACCAAGTTTCATTAAGATAGCTTTAAAACTGAGAGACTAGACGGACATGGCTATATCGACTCGGCTGTTGATGCTGATCCAGAATATATATATTTTATGTGATCGGAAACGCCTCCTTCAATGCGTTACAAACTTCGTCCACTATCGGTGGAAATATCGACCACTATCGGTCACTATCGACCTGCATGTTCTTGGGACTTACCGATTGGTAAGGTGTCCTCTTCGCAGTCATGACCTCTTTCACTTGTTGGTAAATCCAGATGTGACATGGTAGTGGTTCATTCAAAGAGAACTGAATTAAAAGTTTTCCTTGAAATTCGAAAACTCGAATTGTCGTACGGAAAAGTGAAAAATAGCAGGCTACATATTAATTTCAAAATTCAATTTTGTTGTTCTCAATAAAGATATATGTGGTTTATCAAATTGTGGTTTCATCAAAATATAATTAAATGGGCGATGCAGCTGGGTCGGTGAATCAGGCGGCTGACTTTGAGACAGCAATTGCTGAATGCGGTTTCGGTCTGTTCAATGTCTTCATAATGGTCTGTTCAATGCCTTGTCTATCGGCCATGGTCTTCTCCGCTTCGGCCATGTCCTATATTATGCCCACAGCGGAGTGTGAGTTGAAGTTGTCGCTGCTGGACAAGGGAATGATGAATGCAGTTACGTATGCTGGTATGGAAATTGAAAATTGCAATTGCCATGGACAATAACTAATTGTGCTCAGTGTCTAGGTATGATCATTTCGGCCATACCGTGGGGCTTTGTGGCAGATACAATGGGTCGTCGGTTGGTCTTAATTAGCGGCGGTTGGATCGATGGAATTTGTGTGTTATGCGCTGCGATGAGTCAAAACTCAGCACAGTTGATGGCATTCAAGTTCTTTGATGGATTTGTGTGGGTATCATACCCGTCCGGCCACATGCACTGTTAAACCAAATGCTTTTTGCTCCCACTGTAGCGTTTGTGGCCCCTTTGCGGTGGTCGTCAGCAATTTGGCCGAGTTCCATGGCACCAAACACAGACCCTTTGTGATGCTCTTCATTGGACTGAGCGTATCCCTGGGCGCACTCACAATTACCTTGATGGCCTACTGTCTGCTGCCAATTCACATTTACTTCAATGTTGGCCAATTGCATTGTCGGTGACACTTTCTTCTTTGCTTCTATTTATTACTTTTCACTTTCTTTTTTGTTCTCTTTCAGTTCACACCTGGCAAATCTTTTTGGCACTAACTGCAATACCGAGTCTTACCAGTGGTCTGCTGCACATCTTCCTGCCCGAAAGTCCCAAGTTCCTTATGTCCCAGGGCAACTACAGTAAAGCACTCAGCTCCTTGCAGCGCATTTATGCGATGAACAAGCGCAAGAGTCGCGACTCTTATCCAGTAAATTGAAATGTATACAAAGAACCGCACACTTTTCTTATATTCATTATGTATTGCAGATCACCATGCTGACGGATATTGCCCCGGAACGCTCCTCTTTACTAGCTCCAGGTGAGACCAATCTATTAGTGGACCGTTTTCGTCGCACCAAGCGCAGGTTCGCCGAGGGACTGAAGCAGCTGAAGCCAATGTTCTCCAGTCCTTATCTGGGAGTTTCCGCCAGAGTCTACTGCCTGCACTTTTGTCAGATAATGTGGTAAGATTAGCCAGCTCAATCGATTTGTAAACTGTAGTTTGATTTGTTTTTCTTTACAGCGTTAACTCGGTGCGTCTTTGGCTGCCCCAGATCTTTGCCACAATGCAGACCTTCGAGGTGAATGGTATAAAAGATCGGAGCATGTGCGCTGTCTTGGATCACAATACGAATCGACGCGGCGATAGTTTAGCCATCAAGGAGGAATGCGACATAGTAGGTAGGAGATCTATTGGCCAACACTTCAAGCTCTAAAATAATGAATCTGTAACGTATAGCATCATCGACCGGAGACATATACGAATAACATAATCGTTGCCTGTGTCGGTCTCGTTGGGTTTCTGCTCTTCTTTCCCATTCTGCGCATCAAATGGGTGCTGAGTCACATTCTGAGTGAGTTTATCTGGGTTTCATTTAGCTTTAACTTGGTATTATTCTTCCACACAGAGGTCAGTCTATTTGTATGCACTTTTCTGGTGGCTGGCCTATATTTTTCCAATTCTATGGTATCGACGCTGGCAATTACCTCAGTTTATTTAACAATCATGGGAGTCTGTGCTTCGACCATAATTGGCATGTGTGTTGTGGTGTTTCCCACTCTAATGCGGTGAGTCCTAACTCAGTCAAGTCTATATATTTATGTATATGTTATCTTTTATAGAACTATGGTCTTGTTGCTGATTATGACATTTGGACGATTGGGTTCGGTTGCTGGCAACATTTTGCTGCCATTTTTCATACAGATCAACTGCTGGGCGCCTTTTCTATGGCTTACCTCACTAATGGCCAGTAAGTGCACGTATGTGCATCAGAAATTCATAGATTTCCACTATATGTATACACGTTTTTTTTTTAGTTTCATTTGTTATCTCATTGTTCTTAAAAGTGGATTTCCAGCAGCCACTCAATTAACATGTTGGCGGTAAACAAAGTGACCATGGAGATTACGTCTATCCAAATAAAGATGTTCTATAGATTCTCTAGCTCATTGTGTTTCTATTTAAACTCAATTTGTTGTGTGATCAAGTTAAATCAACGCACTAAAATAAACCAAATTTGTGGCAGCTTTGTGTAGATTAAAATTTAGATAAATATTTAATATTATTACTATAAACATTAAAGCCTGATTGTTTAATGAGGATTATAGAAGTCGTTCAAGGGCTTCGTTTATTTACACTAAAATTGAAATTAAGTGGTCTAAACATATTTATAAAAAACTATAGTCCTTGCTGTAAACTGTTTACTGTCTGCCCAAATAATTGCTGGAATAAATCAGCAATTTAGAACGCAGCATAATCGCCTAAAAGATCATTAAGCATAATGCCCGTTATAACTGGGATAAATAACAGCAATTAATACAAAGTATTCAGTGTTCAATAAATGCCTAAGACTAGCCATTAAAGAGCCTCGTTAAAGTAGATATTTAAATGAATTTATGGTTTTCCATCAGTCAGCTGCAGTAATAGAAAAAGTTATAAATTATAGCAAAAGTTTAGTGCAAACTCAGTGTCCAAGCCAGACAAGTAATATGTGTATTAATCAAGAGAACGCTGGCTGAGCTGTAGTTAATTCAAGCTAATTACATTTTAATCATGCCAAAGCAAATGTTGATTAATTTCCTTTTACTTTTACTTTCCTTTTTGTTTTATTTTTTTTTTGGCTTGGCTTGGCTTGCTGGGCAACCACACAATGGAAAGCTAATACTCAAACCATAAGTCCCAAAAGCCAAAAACAAAAACGCAATACCAAAATTTAGTAGTTGGCTTCTTTTGTGTGCTGTATGCAGCTGCGGTATGTTAATTATTCTTTTGTGGTCATCAATTAATTAGCAGTTGCAGAAATGAATTCAATGTTTGCTTCATTGGCTTCCAAAGTGATTTTTCACGTCAAATAATCAGAGAATGTGTGTGCGTATGTGTGTGGGTGTGTATAAGGACAAAGTGAAAGTTTTTGGTACATAAATCAAACAAAGTGGCTAAGAAGCTTGTCAGCAAAATCTATCCTTTTCTTGGGAGCTTGTTGACTAGTTCTAAGCATGCGACAAGTCAATACACGTATCTTTTTACACTTATACGTATGCGTGGGGGTGTTTGTGAGTGTGTGTGTGTGTGTGTGTTTGTGTTTGTAGCATCGCAACAGGAAGTAACGCCTTCAGCGTCGGTTCTCGTTACGTCACGTCACTCGCAACCCATTTCTCATGCTGTCAAAACAAAGTCAAGCCGTAATTGACACATGTTGACTTCTGGAAGCTCTCAAGTGTTATGTGTGTGCCCAGATACCAAATCTAAATTAATAGTTTGCCGTTTGCCCTATGCTACATCGAAAAGTAGCAAAAGTCCACTTAATTACACATTCATATCGTATTAATTGAAAGCTTTCCATGTTCTAGAAGATTCCATTAAATAAATAAACAAGTTTTGTTAGTAAATTTACTGACCACTATCGAAACAACATTTAACAACTTGTTTTGAATTGGATAAATTAGTTATCATAATTTCAACAAATTTACAGCTAATGATGATAAATCAACTAATGTTTGTGCTTTTTGAGGTTTCAATTTCACAACAGATGGTTTTGAAGGCATTTCAGATCACTTTTATGGCAGTGGGGGAGTGAGGGAGGGACGAAAGAGGCAAATGAACAGTGCATCATTTAGTGCGTTACATAAAATCCGAAATACAACAAATTCGCATAAATTTCACATAATAAACGTGTGAAAATCGTGTTGAATATAAAACAAGTGAGAGACCCCAAATAATATGTTTGGGAAAGTGGGGCGTGGGTGGTGGGGGGCGTGGCTTGGCATCTAATGTATGCCATAAACTAAGCGCAGCAAACCTATAAAAAATCAACAAAACAAGAATGCACAAATGCGTAGGAATTCGCTTGGTGTTTTTTTGGAATAGTTACAAGTTGGAATCAGTATAAAGGAGGCGTGTGCTTGTGTGTGTGAGTTGTACTTGTCGTTGGGGAGTGTTCAAATATGCCTAAATGGGCAGTCATAATCTGAAATGTGCAAATATGTAAGAATACACAAAGTCAGACTGACAGATAGACACACGCACACACAAATACAAACAGAAACACACACAGGCATTCGCAGTCTTAAGCTAACACAAATACAATGGAAACAAGTGATGAAGCCCTAGGCGAAATTGGGCGACTATTAAATACCCTGTGCTTAGTGCTCTAACTTAAACAGCCACACGAGCTGCTGCTACCCTGTAAAATAATAACTTGAATTTTATTACCACATCATAACGAAAAATGCTCATGTTTATATATTTTAAATACGTTGTAAATTATATGTAATTTGTGGCTACTTTTCAGTTTATACAAAACTTTATGTCTACATTCTATATACCCTTGGTTAGCTTTAATAATCGCCAACACATACACTTACACGTAAGTTATCTGCGTGTGTATGCACGTCCCACACATTTACAGTTTTGTACTGCCCAATGGCCTTGTCCATGTCCTCTATAATGATTTACAGGTCATTCGTCATATCAACACGCTGTGTAGAATTTTATTTGCCGCAAACACAGTGAAAGCAGCCGTAGCCGTAGCCGTAGCCGCAGCCGCAGCCTAAACAAAACCCGAAGGCAATAAGTGCAAAACAGCAATAACAATGCTTCCAGCAAATTAAAGAGCAAAACGCACACACTCACACAGTTACCCACACACACACATACACTCTCACACCGTTTTGTTCCATCACTTTCGCTTTGTTTCTACGCTCGTTTTCTGGTCAGTCTATTGTGTTGCTATAAATGTTGCAGCAACACAGCCAGAGCTTAGCAACATGTTGCCAGCTGCTAGACGCTGACTTCTCTCAACAGGTTGTGTGTATATGTTGCTAAGCAATAGGAGCATCTTTGCAGGACACTTTGTAGTCACAATGTAAAGCTCACAGTCGTCGGCAGCACTCGCAGCAGTAAAGTTCACGCGTAACGGTTAAACGCGAGCTCAACTAACTGTAATAATTTCGGCAGCTGTTATTGTTATTGCTGTTTTAGTATCTCTCATTGTGTTGGGTGCCGTTGATGTAGCAACAAAAGTAAAATTAAATCACAAGACTTGAGCTATCAAGTCATAAAGAAAATTCAATTAAATTCATCAAAATTTCTAATATTACAAAATCTGTGCTCCAAACCAAACTGTGTATTGTGTGTGTGTGTCTGTTTAATAGTTCTACAAATATTAAAATAAATTACAAAAAAATATGTAAATTAATTAATTAACTGAATGTATACTTTATGTGATAAAAAATATATACAAAACGTGCATATTGCCTAGCAAATATATATATACATAATTACTGAATAATATATTTTTATTCCGATTAATCATTAAATGTGAATTTCATGCGTGTTCTGTCGTGATCAATTTTATCGGTGCATTGCGTGCAATTTGTTGGCCAATTTAACGCCCACATCGTGTCCATGCAATTAACTACCATTTAAATACTCGGAAATACGCCTTAATCTAGTAGCCTGGTTAAAATCCTTAAACGGCGGACAGCATAACGTACCACCACGTACAGTGCGTAATTAAGGACCGCATTTTGTGATGTGCATAACAGAAAATTGTTGCACCACCACGGACATTATGAGCACCGCTGGCTGCATGGCCAGCCGCAAAGAATCCTATGGAATTACTGTGAAATAAGTCGACGTCAACCGCACGTGTTCATTACGACGCCCCAAGAGCAACGCCACGCCACGCCACGCCACGCCACGCCCACAGTTTTGGGAACATAACAGAAGATGTCGGAAATTGTGGACACGGAATTATTGGTGAACTGCACAATTCTCGCAGTGCGTCGCTTTGAGCTGAACAGCATTGTAAATGCGAGTCTATTGAATAGTCTTAATCGCACCGAGGTGGTCAGTTTGCTGTCGAGCATCATCGACAATCGTGACAATCTCGAGAGCATCAACGAGGCAAAGTAAGTAAACAAAGATGATGACCAGTTTCCTGGAAATTTCTTAGAAATTCTTCCTTTCCATCGTCTTTAGCAGTTTGACAAAAGTTTATCTTGGCATCTTTAATTTGCGTTGGATTTTTCAGAAATAAAATTTGCAGTTTTAGTACGTGGAAAGTGAGCAGTCGATAAGATGACAAAGTGAAAAGTTAGTCAAATTATAAGCCAGAGTTAAGCTTCATTTCCTCAAATGTCACTCAACAGCATGAAGGGGAAATAGCAGGATTAACTTGGATGACAAGCGCAGCTAAACTCGTCGAAAATTGCAAGTTCTTCAAATGAAAAGCCAAAAGAGAATATTAATTACTTATAGTTGAGAAGACACACAAATTGGGCGAGTAAAACTGAGTAACTGAGAGAAATGCAAAAATATTTCCGTGATTTTGCTTACCCAAATTAAGTTTTAAAATTAATTTGAATCGTTTAATTTAATCTAAATGTAGCCAATAAATTAAAATAAATTGTTTATAGTTAATTAAGCAATTATTTTTTTAAACTGTTTTAACATCGTTTAATTTGTGTATTATTACACGGCCACAGCTATGAGATTCTAGTGCATATTGTGGCTTATTTCGATTGGACGATTAACCGTTACTTAATATCCATTATTTATGATAATTATTTTGTGGTCAAAGTGACATCAAAAACAAGTCTATGGGGAACGCAAACGCAGTAATTAATGTGTGGGTTTAAACCCTTTTTACTGCATAATTGATTTTCATTTTCATTATGCTA
This sequence comes from Drosophila dunni, assembly GCA_018152125.1. NCBI lineage: Eukaryota > Metazoa > Arthropoda > Insecta > Diptera > Drosophilidae > Drosophila > Drosophila dunni. Next base: position 15,189,713 of record JAECXC010001917.1, on the reverse strand, counting down.
AACCAAGCTTGTGGAAACTAATTTCTTTTAATGAGAAACTCTTTCATTATTCATTTGGATTATTTAGAAGTGAATAATGAATTTCTTGGTCTTGTCAGAATCGAATTTAAAACTGTGGTTTGTACTGTAGGCCAGCATCTAGGATTTGCATTTCTGCCTTGCCTAGAAATCGTAGGCGTGTACTTATGTGGAAGAGTAAAAGAATTGCAGACAAAACACAATTGATTTAGATTCTGGCATTCTGACAGTAATTTTATGCTATTTGTCAAAAACTGAAGCTCATAAAATGCTTTAAAAAAAGAATATTGAACATTTTTTAGCGTTTTTCGCTAGTTAATTGAGTTGCCTTTAAAGTCAAAGAACACATAAATGCAATTTAGATGTGCAAATAGCACACGCGACTAAAAACAAATTAAGTTTCACTATTCTACTGCAGTTCGAGCGTAATTCAATACTTCAATAAAGAGTTTGCTTCGCTTTGTGAAACTTTTTCGATTATGCTGTATAGCGTGGAAAAAACTAAATTAACCACCAACCAGAAGAAGTCGACTAACTAGTATGCTCTACAACTACTCTTACCTATTGTGAACGAACAACATCAAAAACTTTATTATTTCTATGGACAAACTATTTTTGAAACCACTGATTGATATTGCTTTACCCTTTAGCCAACTGCGCAAGATTACAGGGTATTGAGGCAATATTAGAGGTGTCGACAACAAAGGCACGCAACTAAAAGTAAATATAAGCCGCAAGCTTTATGGAATACGAAATAGGGAAATTTGCAAATTGCTTTTTCAGTTCTTGCCGAATAATGAAATACAGAGCGAAATTGTATGTGACAAATCCCAAGCAGAAGTTTGACAAATAAAACAGTTAACGGCAACATCAGCGATGACAGCAACTACACACATACGCTAACAAATGTCAAGGGAAAAACTTTGGCCAAAAAATCTTTGGGTTTTATTTTGCCAGCTTTGTAAGTGTGCGTGTGTGTGTGGTGGTGTATTTATGTTTGTTTGTTTCTGTGTGTGTACTTCGTGGGTGTAAAGTAAATTGGCGTTCTTTATATGGACTGTGGTCGGCTTAGGGTTCAGGTGAATGCTTATGCTTCATGCATATGTATGAGCCTACCACTTGAACATGTGCGAGTTAAGCTCATTATGAGGCCTATGGCTTTTGGCCAACAGGCAACGGCCAACGGCTTGTGGCCTACATGCATTGGCTAGCGGCTTAGACGCAATCAGCGCAAATACCTTAAACATCGAATCGCTATGGGCCATTTGGAAGGCACAAGACACTCGACAGCAGCTCTATCGACATGTCGGCCATCGTAAGCATTCACTGCGCTTTTATGCGTCTGAAGTAACTTTTTGAGAGGCGTTTCGGTTAAATGGCATGTTTGTGTCACAGTGCGTATACTTACATGTCTGCTGATAGTATTTTAGTACACGCACATTACACTAAACAACGAAGAAAAAAAGGCAGACTGCTTACTGGCTATGTATAGGTACATATATTTATAATATTTCATTTTAAATATTTACTGAACTAATTTGTGTGGCTGCATATAAAAATTGCATACTTTTAGGCGCCAACTTAAAACTGCTCAATTTATCTAAGTTGTTCAGGGTTTTGTACATTTTAACTTACAGGTATTTAATTTAAAGCCGAAAACTAGTTTCTTATAAAAACATTGCCATGTCGCGCAGTGTAAAATCTTGCAAAAAGGACAACGTTTTGGTTTTAAAGCAGAAAAAATAGTCAGTGGCATTTTTATGTTTATGACATTTCATACGCTTATTGATTCTGATGCGCATCAAATGACAAGGGAAAAAGAAGAACATTCCTTCGGCCATTGCCTCACTCCCCATTTCACCCCTCCCCCCACCAGTGGGACTCCCTTTGGCATTTTTATAGCACGGCCTGAAAAGCAATCACAATTTCTATGTGCGCATAAAAATAATTTAAAGTACTTGAAGCAGAACGAAACGAAAGCAAAAGTGAAAAGCTAAACGAAATTGTTTTGGCTCAGTCTTTGGCTAAGACAGTGACAAAGCATTGAAGCAAAGAAAACAAATACTACATACATATAAAGGGTTAATCTTTTGTGCGTGTGAGTCTGAGTCAGTGTGTGTGTAAGTGCGTGCATGTCAGCGGGTAATAATTGAAATGCTGGTGTCCAGTTCCTAGCCCACAAAGTGTGCGTTTTGTATTTGCATGTTGCCAATGTTTCAATTAACTTTTTGTGTAGTACACACTGGGCAGCAAGTGGCCATAAAACAAATCCCCTGTGGAGTAGGTGTGCCAATTATTGTTTGCAAGGACACTGCAGACAAACAACTGCAGCCTGCAACATGATAAACAATCAATAAAATTTGTGCATCCTTTGCTGTAACCAAATTCCAGCTGCATAAAAAAAATCAGAAAATCAATGAATTTACAACACGTATAATTTTGAGCGATATAAGACCATTTCAGTGTTGTAAAAGCTTCAATTTTGAGTGGGTATAAATGGACTCAAGTGCTCCGGTTATGAAATCCACGCTAGAATTGTTTCGTTTCCGTTGCATTGTTCAGTTTGGCTTTTGTATAGAAATGGATTACGGTTATAGCAATAATAGAACGAGGGGAGAGATATTCAGAGATAGAGTTAGGGAGAGCGAGAGACCGGAATAAACAATGAACTGTGACAATCTGCGCTCATAAATCTAAATTGAAATGGGGCACATTCGTGTTGCAAGTGGAGGAAACGTGCCTCAAATATGTAAGAACCAGAACACAATCTCATATAAAGGGTCATTGTTTTTGGGATCTGTCTGTCCATGATAATGAGCCTGATGATGCGACTGAGTGGCCATGATTTTGACAACGGAACCTCGTCCAAAGCCATTAGTCAAGCATCGATGGGCATTAAGGGATTTAGAAGTACGCAAAAAAAGGCAAGAAATAAAGGATTTTGGTTAAATGGATTGCAATCGATTTCTCCATTCAGCCCAAAAAAACCTCATTATTTTTATTAAGATTTTTTGAAGTACTAAGACGCCCACTTTTGAAATTTGTAAATCGATTTTTCCAGCAGCCTAAACTTCATTAGTTTTATTGACTTTATGTAAGTACATATAGGTATATAGAAGTATTCCAATCACATGCTGAATTGCCTTAGTCACTTACCTCAGCTGCATGCTGATTAAATTTTTAGTAAACTAATGAACTTCTCCTAAACGTGACTGGCAACTTTCATAACTTGTTTCAGCTGAGAGGAAAGTTTGAAGTAACTTTCTAAGATCATCATAAGTTGGTGACTTTACTCATGAAAAAAAAAAAACTACAACTTTTCAGTTCGTCTAGCATCTCTCTTACCAAATTTTAACCCAATTGCTTGCCACAGCTCACCTGTAACTGGAACTGCAACTGAAACTGCGACAAGTGCAGCCGCAAACCTCGCAATTTCGGTCCGCAACACGCAAATGTTCAGCGTTCATGAATAATAAGCGATGCCAAGCGAACAGTCACGCACGGCTGTCGAAAGTTCATTTTAAATGCAACACAAAATTGCCAGCAAATTTTCGTTTACTTTGCAATATACTTCTCACAGGAGTAGTCTTTAAAGAGGAAACCCTTTTAGATCCTGAACTCTGACCAAAGTGACCTTTATGGTAATAAGTAGCATATTATTTAATAGTTTAAGTTGTGACACAAATTACGGCAATTTGTTGCAGGTTGAAAGCCCATTCATATGTGTATAACTTTAGCACACATCGTTGAGGGGCAAATTATCGCCGGGTGAACTATGATTGATGTTAATTTCCTAATTGTTTGCAATTTGCTGGCCGTCTCCTACTACGGTGTGTTTAATGCTGAAAAGTAGGCAACATTATTTTAAGTGCGCACTAATTGCGTTTGTGTGTATGTGTGTGAGTGTGCGTGTGGAAAATTAATATTTAATGTTCTCTTTCCATTACCAAATCGATGTAATCAGACTACTATACTAATAAAACCTTTGTTTTATATATAATTGGTTATTTAGCTTGATGTGTTACTGATTGAAAGCTTAAGCACTGAGTATTAGTGTGCCGAGTTTAGTTGAGACTTTGTCCAGGCTTTTTCCGATAAAATACATTTCAAAGCGTGACCTGATTTAGTTTTTTCATCAGAAGAATTCCCGGAAGAAACAATTTTTTTAAAATAAAGTTATAACTTTTTCATCACTAACTAAGCGGATTTATAATTAGTTTTTAACTGAAGTTCTAACTAAAAACTAACCAGTAAAACTTCTGGTGTTGGCCTTGCAATCGCTGTGCTCTTGTGCCAAAATTCGGTATAAAAATGCAAAACAAAAAAATTGAAATAATAATTATAACAACAATAAACGACGGTGTCATTAGGAAGTCACAGGTCAAGGGCAGGCACAAAGGAAACACGACGTGTCGGGCCAACGGAAATAATTAGTGGACTTTTTTTTGGCCGGGCCAAGAATTTCCGGCCGTCCACTTAAATAAGATTGTTATTATTATTACTGTTATTATTTATGTTGCTGTTGCCAAAAACGGATTCACAAAAACTGCAGAGTTAATTAGACTATTACAAAACAGTCCGCCTTAAATAACATTAATTAGACAAAGATTAATACGAGCTCGGTCTTCAAGATAACGACTAAATTGTGAGTCACTATGTTGGCCCTTTTTTGTAAACGGTTCTCAGAAGGGCACACATAAATTTCCCAAGTAATTTATTGCTCAGATGTTGAGTTTTAACACCAGTCTAAAGAAAATAGCAATTATCATAATTGAAAGCAACCAAATAAGTGTTTGTGTGTGAGTCAATTTGTGTGCGCTAGAAAGTAGGCAACACTAATTGCATGCGCTTTCATGTGCAGACAAAAACAAAGAGCTTCCGTTTCCTTATCCCAGCGAGAGTTTGCTGCTGACAACTAACAAGTAAACGAATTGTGTGCTTGACTTTTAAATACCCTGAAATATTATCTAAACAGTTTCATTGTAAATATGCAAATATGTTGAAATATTCGAGCTTAGTACACGTTGTGATACCCCTTTCCGTTTTTACAGCGCAGTCTGCGGTTTGTGTCGCTTGGCTGCAGCCACAGAATGCAATTATGCATAAATGAGTGGCATCTTTAATAAATTTACAATTTAAAACTGCACTCATGAACATATTCACAGACCTGATTACGTATTCATATAAAACAATTAAAAATTATCAGGTCCCTGGTTTGAAAATATTTTCCACATTTTCCACAAAATTGTGCAATTCGTTTCTAAAGTCCTTTAAACAATGATTCAAGTACAGCGTAATTAGCCCAGTTTGCGGCCTTTGTTTATGGCACAAAGTTTGGCTAAAAGCAAAAATACACACACACACACGGTCAATTTGTGTAACGAGCACAAATATTTACCATTCGTACCGTTATCCTTGGCAAAATCGTAAACGTATCGGCGTTACTTGTTAATTGTCCTCCATTGTTACAACAAAACCAATAATTTGATCACGAATGCTGCGAGATAATCAAATCGATTTTGTTGTTTCTGGGCGCCTCACTAATTGAGTTAATTACGAGTTTGTGCGTATAGCCAAACATATAATCAAATGTGAAATTAATAGTTTGAAACTTAAGTAATTAAATAAGAGAAAGACAGAACTTGCAGCTGCAAAACTCAAGTATACGATTTAATTTAAACTTTACTGATTTACTTCAATTTATTTGTTCAATTTCTACACAAAGTAACAATTTCAAATACTTTTATCCCTGCTCAAAATCACAGATAAAAATACATATCAATTAGGCCACAGTGTCCTTTGGTGTCCATTGAGTAGAGGCTTATAAAGTAGAGTACATTTTATGCCCATTGTTATCCAGTGGCATAGATTTGGGTAAGGGCTTAAAAGGCTATTAAAGGATCAACTACAACAATTGAATAGGTTTCTTTTGAAATATTTGCTCATTGATTAAATGTGGTTACTCAAGCTAAGCAAATAATATTAAATCTTGCTGAGCATTACCTGCCAAGGCTTATCAATAACCAAATAAATCAATTAAATCATAAATTCCTATGGTAAATTTTAAGTAGAATTATTTACTCTTCAGTTGAAAATTTAAGTTAATACAGCAGAGAATGTAAATGCATGATAAATTTGGCATAATGAGCAAATCATTGGTTAAGAAAATCATTGTACCGTAGACAATTCAGTTGCTTTAATTGCGTATACGCAACGTTGAACGCAGGCAGACAAAGCAAACATCGAATTTCTGAGAGTTGAAGCACTTGAATGTTGCGGCATTGATTTCATTAATAAGTTAAGAGTTCAACTCAACACTAATTAGAATGCCAAACACAGGCTGTCAGCTGGAAAGCACTTGGGCTTTCTAGTAATTAAGGAAATGCGTATGCAATGCCAGTTTGTCTCACTCTTTTTCTGATCGAAACAGTGGCTGCTTCATAGGGTACTCCAGCTACTATAACTACTTCACCAAATGATACTCGTATAGCGTGTTGGCTAACTGATTGCCAGGAAGTTTCCCAGTAACGGATGCAGCTCAAATGAAATCACTTAAAATTGGCAGATTCAATTTGTTGCATTGTTATGATTTTCGTGTTTTGAAAGCATCCGCTTTCAATTTGAGCTTATGCTAAGCTTCATTGATTTTCTATTGTTAGCTGGAAAGTTTGCCTATTAGCTACTCGAATTTAGTCGAATGGAATTGTGTATGCCAAAGGAAGCCGCTAAAGAAAGCTTCTAGTTTACTTTACTGTATACAATTCCATAGGTTTGTGCTCATTCCTTTAAGTCATACAAATTGCTTACAAATTGTTAAACTCTTTAGTTATTAGAGAGTAAAATATTTAACTGTGTGATGCTCAAATTAAATGTATGCCAAAAGAGTGAAACAAACTTTTTAAACGGATATTGGATAACTATTGTTCAGTGGGGGCAGGCATGTGTATGTGTCTGATATGAATTTATATTGAAGTCAGTGTAGCGTAAATTGATTTGTGTTTTGGAAAATATGCAGAACGGCGTACACGTATGCGCATATATAAAAGTATTCAAAGGATTTGAGCTGCACATATTGAACTATTGCATTTGTAGTTGTTTCTCATTTTTTGTATTTTTTCTGTAAACATTTCCATTTGACTAGGGACTTTCTCACCGAGTGCTTGTTTCCATCACCAACTCGTCCATATGAGCTACCTTGGGAACAGAAAACGATTTGGGCCATTGTCTTTGGCCTGATGATGTTCGTAGCGATTGCTGGCAATGGAATTGTACTCTGGATTGTTACAGGTAAGAGTGAATTTATGGCAGTGCAGTTTGTAGCTTAAATCGCGTATACGCCTCCTATGCCAAATCGATTGTTTGGAACGCATTAAGCCGTCAAGGACAAGATGACGCAGATAGCAACTAATATCCGGCGCTTTTGTCTTTCCCATCCCATCTCACGTTTCGACCATTTGCTCGATATTTGATTCTTGAACTCTTGTTTGCCTGCAGGACATCGGAGCATGCGAACGGTTACAAATTATTTCCTGCTCAACCTAAGCATCGCTGACCTGCTGATGTCCTCGCTGAATTGTGTCTTCAACTTTATATTCATGGTGAATTCGGATTGGCCATTTGGCTCAATTTATTGCACCATCAATAATTTCGTAGCGAACGTAACGGTTTCAACTTCGGTCTTCACATTGGTTGCCATCTCCTTCGACAGGTTAGTCCATTTGACCACATATGCTTTTATCCTGGTGTCTGTTTGTGTTTTCTTCCCACTAATCCGTGTGCTTATGCTTTCAGATATATAGCTATTGTGCATCCGCTGAAGCGTCGCACGTCACGGCGCAAGGTGAGATTCATTCTGGTGCTGATCTGGGCACTGAGCTGTGTCCTCTCAGCGCCTTGTTTGCTCTACTCCAGCATCATGACGAAGCAGTAAGTAAATTGCTTGAATTATATATAAGTACACTCGTAAAAAACAGCTTGAAAGGGTTACAAAAAATACAGAAAATAAAAAAAAAAATTTTTATTGAATTTTTTGTATAATTTTTTTTTAAACGCGTATGTCTTTTGACACTAAATCCTTGACTTTAAACTTTTTTTATCAGTGTATAACCATGTGCTCTTTGTTTCTTGTGGCACTCGCATATTTTGCTGTTGTTTTTGTTTTGCAACGTGTCCTTAGCTGGCAACCAAGTAATAAACATAAAGAACTTTGTAAGCCTTGCCACAAGCAACTTGTGCTTGCCACACAACAGACAAGACCCTTGCCGCATGCCACATGCCACCTGGAGTGCAGTTGCCCTGCTGTGCCTGTATCTGTATCGATTGTCCCAGTGTGCACAGTCTCCACACACATCTAAGTCATTTCGTAAATGTTTGCTACTTTTTCGGCAATTTTTTTTGGTCATTTTCTTTTTGTTTTTCAAGGCGTCGATCTGAGCACCTAAATCGTAACAAGCTTCACTTTCATTAGAAATTTACGCAAATGAACCAAACTGCGCAGTCACTTAATAGAATTGAAGCATTTTTTATTAAGACTCGCTGCCAGGCAGTCACAAAAGGCACTCAACATGAAACGTTGCCATGGGTAATAGACTACAAAAGTCTCTTCATATTCACGCATATATATGCATATACATATACTTAAGTATAAATATATGTACATATATTTAGAGCATCAACGGTGAGAAGGTTAGACGAACAGATGCCCTGGGTCCAGTTCATATCTTAAGTAAACACCTTCGACAGCAGCAAAATGTTTGCAAAGTTTCACAAAAGTTTTCTTCTATAAATCGCAGTGTAATCTCACTTAAGACAGAGCTGGCTATCATAATGAAGCATTATTAAATATTTGTTGAAGAACTTAATTACGAATTCCAGTCTTCAGCTGTGATAAAACCGACAACAATGATTTTTCTGCACAAATATGCATGACTGACAAGCACGACAACAATCAATAAATTTGACATCATTTCTGAGTGTTCATATTAGAATTTTCTCTACATAACTTCTAGGAATTCAAGCTATTGACAGCTCTAAAATCCCATTGTTTCTACGCAAAGTCAGAGAAAACGAGAAAATTAATCAATGTCGAGTTTTCAACTTTCTTTTTAAATATTTTGCAAACACCCACAATACTTTGAGATGAATTTAAATAATTTGAATTTCATTTGAAAGGCATTGTTAAGCATACACTCCATAATTTAACCAATTTCTGTCGACCAAAACCACGCAACATTTGAAGTTCAAATCAATAAAGCTGTCAACTGAACTGAAGGTGACAGGTAACCACAAATATTTCAATGGTGCTTGGTCCAAGTATTACCTGTCTGCCAGTTTGCATTGTTAATGGACTCTTCACCAATTTGTCGGAAGTGTGACAGACGTGGGCGGACATCGCTTTTGAGTGCGCATAAAATTTGTCATAATTTTGCAAATTAGGTTTTCAATTTGCCTTCGAGCAGGCATAAATAAATTGTACATTGTAAAGGCGAGAAATCCCTTTTTATCACCTGCACAACTTTCTTGTGAAACTTTTTGCCTTAATTTTTCGGTAATTAAATGTTGATGAAAGTGTTAAAGACTCCGGCAGCGACTATAACACCTTTTTTTCACAAAGTTTTTGTTTATCATTAAATTGCATGCAATTAACGCCTGCTGATATAATAAGCAATGATTTATAATTATTATTACAGCTATTACAATGGAAAATCTCGCACAGTTTGCTTTATGATGTGGCCCGATGGACGTTATCCGACATCCATGACGGATTATGTGTGAGTAATTGAATTGAATTGTATTGATTGATGGATGGAATCGATTAGCTAACCTTTTGCCATTAACTGTTTAGCTACAATTTAACCATATTGGTATTAACCTACGGCATACCCATGATTATAATGCTCATTTGTTATACGCTAATGGGCCGAGTTCTGTGGGGAAGTCGTTCAATAGGCGAGAATACGGATCGTCAAATGGAATCAATGAAATCGAAACGCAAAGTCGTTCGCATGTTTATAGCGATTGTATCAATTTTTGCCATCTGTTGGCTGCCCTATCATCTATTCTTCATCTATGCCTATCACAACAATCAGGTGGCATCCACAAAGTACGTGCAACACATGTATCTGGGCTTCTATTGGCTGGCCATGTCCAATGCCATGGTCAATCCGATTATCTATTACTGGATGAACAAGAGGTAAGACAAGAAATGATTAAGAATTTACAGCAGCAACTTTTGAACTCGACTTTCGTCTGTGGAATGCTAAACATGGGGTCCAAAAGGTCCTTTGAAGAATGAAGTTGAATTCAAAACAATTTTTATACGCTTAGAGCTTATAACAGCCGCTGTGCCACATTTAAAGCTGTACCTCAAACGATGAAAGCATCTCCAGTTATAAAACTTGTTGCCTACTTTGTGGGGTCTAACACGCCGTGTCCCCACAAAATCTACGCTTATTGCTGGATTGATATATAACACACTCTCATCGTATTCAACAGATTTCGCATGTACTTTCAACGCATCATCTGCTGTGGTTGCATTGGCTTTACACGGTATCGTTTCGACTCCCCCAAGAGCAGAATGGCCAATAAGAATAGTTCAAATCGAAACACTAGAGGTTGGTATCAAACTATGCTTTTACCTGTAGTGTATTCAAATATGTGATTCCCAATTCGTTGGCATTTTTTTTTTTGCGCAGCGGAAACAAAGAGTCAGTGGAAGCGTAGCACAATGGAAACACAAATTCAACAGGCACCGACAACATCGTCGCGTGATAGACAACCGATGGTACAGGGATTGAATCACACGGCAGTTGAGTGCATCATTGAACGACCCACGGATGGGAATAGCTCGCCCATTTGTCTGTCCTTTCAGAATAGTGTGGGTGAGCGACAGCGTGTCAAAATTAAATACATCTCCTGCGATGAGGACAATAATCCCATCGAGCATGAGCATCAAACAAATAATCATGCTTGCAATCAGAATCGCAACTACAGTCACGGACAGGTTCACGGTCACGGTTTAAGTAACAGTGTAGCGGCAATGAAGCAATTGTGATGGAATGACACTTGAGTTCTTCAACGGTTTCGTTTCATTGAGAGTCAATCAATAGCAGAAATGTTTTTATTGTAAATACGATTAAACGAATTTGTGGTTGTTAAAATATATTACATAAAAAAACAAGAAAAAAACAATAAGTACAATATAAATATGAAAAACTGTTTCTATGTTTACCTCCTCAATGTTTTCAAGAGTTATTCAGTAAAATACCAAACACGTCCTTTAACACATCCGTACGTTGGTTTTGTACTTATGTACAAATTGTAATAATATCATCGAAGAGCTATAAGTTTTAACTGTTGTATAAATAGTTTAAGCAACTGAGTATTTATATTCATTGTACAAACTAACAAGAAAGAAAAGTACAGTCGAGCACGCCCGACCGTATAATACTCTCTGCATTTTTTCCCGGTTAAATTATTTAAATCGGTATCAAGATATTACAATGTATTGTACTTGCATTAAAACACGTTGAAACAAAAACAATCTAAGCAAAATCACACATACATCTGTTTGTTTGTGTGCGAATACACACACGTTTGACATTATATGTGTTTATACATGTACATATGTATATGTGTATTCGGCCAGCGACTGCCGGCCGCGCTGTCGCCACACAAGCAGCGAAAACGTTTCTGTCTCGCTTGCACTCATTAGTGGTATTGCGTTCAATTATCAATATTGTAACGCTTATAGTTTTCTTGTTTATAGTCCGATTTCAATGCGACTTTTTAGGATAGTTTGATATAGTTAGCCTCCACTCGAATTGTACAATTACAATGCTGTACTATATGAACAAATGCCTGTAGGCGTAAGGAGGTAATTTTATTTATTGTGGGAAAAGGGGGCGTGGCAGTCCAAAATTTTAAATGCCAATGCATTTGCGCTGCCGCTAGGAACCTCCACACCAGAATTGGTGATCCTAGGTGCCATGGTTACTGAGATATTCGCCGAAAACACCGTTTTTTTCCGAGGTGCGTCTAGTTTTTTGTTCATTGTGGGCGAATGGGGCGTGGCATCGAAAAAAAAAAAGATTCTTGTATTGACTGACTAAATATGTGATCGATTGACACCAAGCTCGAACTTGTAGCTCTTACCATCTCTGAAATCTGTTTGTTCATACGGACAGACGGACAGACAGACGGACAGACGGACAGACGGACAGACGGACATGGCTATATCGACTCGGCTTGTGATGCTGATCAAGAATATATATACTTTATGGGGTCTGCCACGCCTCCTTCTGCCTGTTACATACTTTTGCACAAACCCAATATACTCTTGCAGAGAGTATAAAAATATAATATGATTTTATTTAAACTCGTTTAATTATTCCTTTTGTTACTACTGTAATTACTGTTGACAGGCCAAAAGGACATAAATTGTGCAATAAATTGCAAAATGCAGCAATTTGGCAGATAAATATGCATATTTCTGTTAACAGACAATGACACATTTAAATATAAACACACACACGAACACACACAGTGTGGGTGTATGTTGTAAATAAACTTTCAAAACTTTTCAATAGAAATGTATTTATAATTGCTGATTGCAAATGGTTCGAGGCTGTTAATGCTGGTAAGTTTGTTTGATCTAAATTCATGTTTATCATTAAATAATTTTAATTTCCCTAATTCGCTTCGATAATTTCCAAAAATATTAACTCACTCGATTAGCTAATAAAATAACCTAAAGCAGTTTAAACAGTTTTTTTGGTATTATTAAATTTTGAAGCATAGAATCGAACTCTATTTAAAATACATAAAAGCCCGTGGCTATGCACGAATAGGTCCATTGAATTCCACTGAAATCAGAATATACGTTGAAAGCCAAACCAAATGTTGATCAGTATTCAAGGAATGCAAATGAGTTCGTTGCCAAAGTGAATACTTTGCCCTTTCGAGTGCACTGCAAGTGGACACGAATTCCGCATTAAGAAATGTATGGAAAATACACACAGAAAAGAACGTTGAATGCTGAAAACTTATACACTTAAGGTTCAATCGGAAAGGTCAAAACAAGAATCTGAATAAATGCTTTCAAATTTGTCACAAACATTTCGCTTAAAAGCAAAAGCTTTTTCCTAATAGTTGCTAACGAGATGATTAAATTGAGAGTAGCTCGCTTGATTTCTATAGAAAAGTTATATGTTTTTACGCATCGGTATCGATTAAATTTTCTTTCAAATCAGCTTAACGACTGAGTGCGTAAAAATGTGTTATTATACTCGACATTGTTTAAATTGTTTGCCAATTAAATTGGCAACAAGTTGTATCCATACTGTTAATGACTCACATTCGAATCAAATTTAATCACAGAGAAATTTTAAAGGCCAAAGAATTTTCCATTCAATCGCTGTAAAAGTTATAAACTTTTGCAAAACATTTGCACTGACTTTTCAGTAATTTTCCAGTCTCAACAATATTAATGCGCACAATTTGCTTGTTGCGTTAACTTGGCGATAAACCCTATTTACTGTTTACTGTTTGCTCCTTGCCTTCTGCTTTTGTAATGTTTTTTTTTTTAACTTTCTTTTTTTTTTGTACTGTTTAGCCTACAACACATTTAGCGTAATAGGATTTTATGGGTTTTCACACAGAGCACAATGAGAGCAACGGGAGTAGGGGAAGGTCTGTCGGTTCCATTGAAATGTCATTTCGTGGAATTGGAATGTAAGCATAAAATAACAATTTGCATAATAAGATGATATTCGTTTAGCGGTTTCTATTGCGATTTCAATGTATCAGGTTCTTTAACATCGGGTCATTGCCATGACATTGCAAAGTGCTCAAAATACAGTACAAATAAAAGAAACTCTTGTGTGTGTTTTGCTATCATCCTATGATATGATACGTTGCCACCAGCAACAGACGCCATATTTCTGTGTAGATTTGGGAAAGGGGCCATATGTCTGCCACTAACCTAGTGCCAACCACATTTGATGGCAATCAAATCCCAAATGTATGCACAACATATGTATGTGTGTGTGCGTGTGCGCTGTATGCAAAAAGGGTTGGCTTGCTAATTGGTAGGTTTACGTATCTTACACATAGTATAGATTGCCTCTTAACAGTATGTTATGGTTAACTGGTTCGATTGGCATTCAAAACAGTCAATTACTTAAGGAGCAGTTGCAGTAATTATATAATCAATAGTAATTCATATTTGACTTCGAGAAGCACTAACTGAAATAAAACTTATTTATGCAGAATTTTAATGCCAAATATTTTTATAAACTCACTTATGCTGGTTTCCGTTTAAGCTTTAGGTTAAAGCTTTTAATGCTGCCAAAATGTTGTTGCTTTATAACTTTGCCAATTCAAGCAATTTTCTTGATATCAATTTGAATATGTATGTTAAAATTCCATATTGATTCTGTATTTAAATGTATACGCATTTTATTTGACGCATTTCTTCGAACCTTGAGAGCTTCAAGTCATCGCCAGGAATTTACAGGCAAGTTAAATCTCAGCGCATAAAAGTAGGCAACGTTTTGTGTATTTCTTCTTTGCTAGCTTTTATGCCTAGAGATATTTAAAAAAGAGCAAAGAGGGTCTAATGGTTTTGCGTGGCGTACTTAAAAGCTATAAATAGCTAGAGACTTCATTAAAAAGCAAAAGAGTGGGAAAAACCTTGTTTTAACAAAATTTTCTGCAGTTGCTTAGTAAATATGACATGAACATACCAAATTTATCATTTTGGCCCCTATAATGCATACCAGAAATATGAATTTATAGACACTGGTTTGTGCTTACTTGCTTACTTTGCTTAAATTCAGTAATTTGATTCACACTTTAGTTTAGTTCTTAAAGCTTCATTTTACAAAATGAGTTTACTTTCTAGACATATGTTAATGTTGCACATGTGTTTGCCTGGCTTCTGTAATTGGCGGCAATTTGACACCAAAAAGCAACAGTTTGATAAAGGTCAAAGCTGTAATAGAATATTCAAATGTAATTCTATAAATATTCAGCTGAAATCATTTTCCTCATTCGTAGCAAACGTCATGTCACTGTCAGATGCAAAAGTTAACCCAAAATATATATACTAACGCGTATATATGTGTATGATTTGTTTTAGCTGGAATTGTGTATACCAAATTAGCATGCGCGAATTTGATTGCTGATATTTTAGCAACTACTTCTATATTTTTGGTTTACGGATTTGCACAGGAAATGAATGTATTTATAAATATACACACACACAGCAGACTGAAATTGAAGTGGAAATAGAGAGAGCTACGCCCAAATCGACAGCTTTGACAGACAGAGTAGGGTAATTGGAACGCCCAAAAATTCTAATTGGAATTCAGATATGTCGAGCGAATTGACAGCCAATGAACAATGATACGAATAAATTTATAGCTCCATTCAAACAAATGGCTTCCTCTGTGCGTATTTCTGTATATTTTTCCCACGAAATGATAGTTATATATAAGCTTTTTTCACAGCTAAAAACTGAAACTTAATTTATATGTTAATGTCTTTTGAAAATATTTTCTATGATTTTATTTTGATACATCTTAGGAGTCTAGCTAAATTCCATCAGTACTTTCAATTCTATAATTCAGTAGAGGATTTTTCCTTACCACAATATAAATACATATTTCGTATAAACACATAAATTTCCATTAAAAAATGATTGGAGTAATTGTTAATAAAGCCTCTTTTGGCATACTTGCTGGACTGGCCAGTGCCGCGTTTGTCGGTTATTGCATTTATTTCGATAACAAGCGTCGTAGTCATCCGGATTTCAAAAAAAATCTCTCAGAGCGTCGACGTCGCAATCGAAAACTGGATGGAAACGATGGCATACCAAATTTAACAGACCAGAAATCAATAGAACAATATTTTGTACAAGAAATCAGCAAGGGTGAACAATTGATAACCGAAGGTAATTTTGAACGCGGCGCTGAACATTTGATGAACGCAATTGTCGTGTGCAACAAGCCAGGCAAATTGCTCAGTGTCCTACAAACGCAATTGCCAATGGAGGTGTTTTTAATGCTGGTTAACAAATTGAACAATTATAACAAGAATGCCCAGAGAACACCATGTATGACGGATGGCTGCTCGCCAGCAATGATTGTCGATGATGGCAGTGTCGAATGAGCAAAACACTCGGCTATTTTAGCCAAATTTACTTTTGTTGTTAAAAGATTCAAGTTAAAACAGATTAATGTCTACATGTGCATACAAAAAACTCTTCAACTTGTTTCTCTTTTACAAATACTAGATACTCGTACCTGCCCAGGGAATTGCACTTAACAAGCGTCATTTTCAGCTCGAAACTTTGTGTGTTTTTGGCCGACAGGCAAAGCTAAAAAGCTGAAAACTTTTAGCGATAATTACACTTGTTTTTGTTGTTCTTGATAAACGTGTTAAATTCCGTATCAATGTACTTGTTCAACTTGGTGTCTTGTGCCGTCACAGACTTTTGCATTTCTTGCCAAAGTAGCAGCGAAGTTTTGTAATTAATGACTTTAATTATTATGTCTGACATTTCATTTTTAACTTTCTGTTTTTTTTCTATGAATACCAACTGTTTTGCGTTCCTAATTAATTTTCCTAAAAAAGAAAATTTATGTTTTTGTTTAAAAGCTTAAAATTTAAGCCAATTTTCCAGAATTTAACTCAGTTTAAATTGTATCTACTTAGTATTCCACTAGATCAGCATGTTGGGGTTTACTTTGCTCACTGAACTTTGATTTGTTGTTTACGCAGATCTTCAGTTTATAGTTCAGTAGCTTTCCTTTTGGATTTTAGAGTTCATAAGCTTTGATTTGACACTAAACTGTAGTTTACAGCCGTTGTAAGCTTTTGGCCACCTTTTGATGATTTTGCACAAATTCAAAGTGGTTGAGTTGGAACGACATTTGCATTGTCTGCACACGGTCTTGGCCTTGTTTCTGTTTTCGATTTGCTTGGGTTGACTGCTCCTACATGCACAGTGACACAGTGGATTCAAATACCAATTCCGGTTGCTCAACTCTGCACGTCTGGCACAGGCAGGCAGTCAAATAAACTTGTCTCTTGGGTATGGGAGGCGTTCAACCAGCTCGTGTTGGTTTCTTGCCATTGTTTGTTTGCATAAATTGGCACCCGCATAAGACATTTGTCAATGGATTAGTCTATGGAGTTGACCTTTACAAACGAGGCCCAGAAACCCCAAGTTGAATATAAACTGTTTTTATGCTAAGTTTTGGCCAATGGCCAATGACCATGTGACTTTCGTTTTGCAGCTGTCAAGTTGAACATTAAAACAAAACAAAACCAACAACCCGCTTCGTTTATTAACCCCGAGTTTCAATCCAGTTTGTGGTACTTTGACAAGGGCCAACTTGGCTGGGAATGTTAGGGTAAGGTCGTTAATCTGTTGAAAGTTGCGGCTAAGAATTCTTTGATTTTTGGTGACCTTTTCTATGCGGCTGCACAAACTCATGTAATCTAATCGGTTGTTTGCACCAACTCGGCGCTAATTTGCACGAATTATCACGCTTTTGACTGCAAGGGGCTATCAAATGCTTAAATTCTATATCAAAGACTTTGGCTGGAATTTCATTAACATGAAAATAAAATGCACGTCAGTGTGTAGTTATATAATGCGCCCTTTGTCCTGCAATTACCAGACAGTAAACGACATTGGGCGGCTGACGTTACGAGGGTGGTGCACTTTGGTGAGGCGTCAGTCTCGGCGCCGTCTTGTTGTCAGACTAATTTCCAAATTGAGCTACGGGCGAAAACAAGGTTCCATTAGAACTTCGTATACTGCAATCTCTTCTCAAAAAGAAGAAGAAAAAAATATCTAATTTGATGAAAAAAAATAGAAAAAAATTTGATATCCTTACTGTGCTGACAGCCGTAACTTTGGCTTGACATTACAGCAGCTGCTCGGTAGCATTCATATTAAATACATATATTAATTAGACAGCTGACATTCTATTCCCTTTTGACCAAGCAATCTAACTTTGTTAGCCACAATGAGATCATTATTAGGGAATGTACTTTGCCATCTGATTGTGAATAAAATGAGTACTTTATCTAGACGCATGCCAACAACTTAATTTAACCTACATTTAAAGCTTTATCAGAGACTTGCCACACAGGCTTTGAAACAGAAAACACCTGGCCTTGTCTCGGTTAGGAAACTTGATTTCTAACATATACCGATTGTATAACCACCTATTTTCATTAAGTTTCCAAAAGGGATTCCACTCCCGAACTCATTAAATGTAAATGCGAAACAAGTTAAAGCTTTTACTAGATTTTCTAGAAGAGCCAAGGGTACAACAGCGTCGTTACTCCCCCAAAACCCACTTTTTTGTGTTACATTCAAATATTTATTCAGAGCAAACACTATGTAAACATATTTGTTGCACTTACAGTAAATTAATTTTAAACTCTTGCGAAAAACCCAAAAAAAAAGGGCAAAATCCTGTGAACATATGTATTTTCAAACTACCAGAGCGAGGCTCATGTCTAGTTGAATAAACAGAAATTGCAATAAACAATTACAATGGGCGCAGTACAAGACCAGCCAGTAAGTCTGGAATCAACAGTCGACCAAAAGATACCCGTCATGAAAAATATAGCATACTTATATGGGCATGCGATGCTTATTAGTCATAAGTAGCTTAATTTTATTAAGTAGGATGATTGACAACAGATAACTGGAAGCGTTTTATATTGTGAACGTGTCAAAGTTTTATCTCTCTATTGCAACGACTAAGATATACCCTTACTCTGCAAATTACGGGTGCACAGAAAAAAAAAAACCAAATTGAAAAGAACAGTAAAAATAGTTTGCTCTTTTGGTACTTACCCTGACTCTTGGCTGCTGTTGTTATTTCTGGGCCTTGCCAGCGAAGGCTGTAACAAAACTATGGCAACATTTTACCGTGCACCGACATTTATTTCCCACACTGCGTACGTAGTATCTTCTTCCTTGTGTCCCTCTGCGTGTGGTTGTATGTGTGATGGTTTGTGCGTATGCCAAGTTTTATTTCATCATTTCTTTTTTTTTGCAGGTTTTCGCACGTTCCGCAATTTGTTCCCTCAGCTGTTTTGAATTACATTTTTATGTTTGTTCATCCTGCAGTGAGAAGTCAGATGAAACTTTACAGAAAACACGTATTTTTGCAGTTGTCAGTCGTCTTTTTTTTTGTGGTCCTATGTACGCAGTATGGAAATGAAGTGTAATAACCTGAAAACGTAGACGTTGTGCTGTAAAATGGTCAGATCTAATATAGGTAACTATAGTTGGGGAGGCAAAACAATCATTTTAAGGAATTTAATTAAATTTCGATGGTAAAAATGAGTTGAGCAATGAGAATAAGGCGCAGGAAACACATAACGAAGATCTTTTTGATGCCTGACTTGCTTAAACGTAACAGTAACTTATGTCCACCATTTAATGGCTAACTGAAGACTTTGAAGACTCGACTTTGGATAATGATAAGCTTTTCGTTTAACAATTCTTTAAATAGCTTTAAACAGCTTAAGTGCTTCAATTGAAACGAAAGTTGCTAGTAATTGCTGAGATTTCCATGCTGACACAATGCCTGGCATTGCCACTTGCTCCTAATAAAAAACGGATTAGAAGAAATCTAGTCTTATGATTCAAATTTATAGCTAAGCGCTGCAGTAAGTGGGAAAGTACATATAAATATATTTAATACCACCTCAGAAATGCAACAAAGAAGAACAACAACACTGCAACAGCTGCATTCTCGGAAAAGTCTGCAGAGTTTATGAAAAGGAAATGCGCTTGTCGACTTATTTTCTGTAGCTTGTTTGCCTCTGTATAGTATAGGTCTGTGAGTGTATATGTGTGTTTATATGTATATGATTGCATTGTGTGCGTGTCCTTATTTGCTTCAGCCCTCTGTTACTCTCGTTCTTTCTCCCTGTTCCTATGCCCTCGCTTACTGCACCGCTCAGCTGTTTGCACACTTTCTCTGCATAACAACTGAGAGTCCAGTGGCGACGGCAAAAATTGTTCGCATATTGAGAACGTTCTCAAAAGGATCTGCGTCACAGAGCCCAGCCAGCATTTTCAAATTACGCCAAAGTTTTCATAGGTTTGACGACAGCTGCAAGTAAGCATTTTGTAGTCGATTTTCGTGTCTGTGACTGGCATATCAATTTTCAGCCAACTCGAGCATTCCAATCCATAAATATATGTACATAGTGCTAGAACTTAAGCCATGCTTTTCAGCGCAAAGAAAAATGAATTACGGCCTCCAAAAAGTATGCAACGAAATTTCTGCTCGTAATGTTTAAAATAAAGCATGAACTCGTACCTCTGCAGAAGTCATTCTTAAGGCAAACAAACAGCGAATCGGAATTTGTTTTCATTGTAACTCGAATAGCAGTAAATACACAGCCAAGGGCAAGTAGCCCCTGCCCCCCGCGCCACCCCAGACACCATAGAAAGTGGGCTAACAAGGAGTGCTAGCGGGGTGCTAAAGATTAATGGCATGTGAGCTATCTCCAAGCGCATTCCAGTGGTTTTTATTTCACTTTGTCTGCTTCTGCTGCTGACAAGATGTTGGCACTGAATAGAAGACGAATTGAAT
This sequence comes from Drosophila dunni, assembly GCA_018152125.1. Classification (NCBI taxonomy): domain Eukaryota; kingdom Metazoa; phylum Arthropoda; class Insecta; order Diptera; family Drosophilidae; genus Drosophila; species Drosophila dunni. The sequence continues at coordinate 15,169,059 of JAECXC010001917.1, read as the reverse complement.
TGGATGTTTTCTACCTACGGTCAAAGGCACAGTCAATCGAGCTGCAGCTCTTGGCCAACGGCAAGGAAAAAACCAATAGCAAAAATTTATGCAAACATGCTGTTATTGATAGGAACCTGCTGAAAAAAATTAAATTTATTTCTTACGACACGGAAACGATGATACATGTAGGCATAGATATATAAATAAAAGAAAATTGTATTTGTTCAAATATTCCTTGATACGTGCTTAGCTTAAAAAAATATCTTTATATTTATATGTTCATCAGTTCGGCTTAAGTCATAATATAAATTGAAAATGTGTTTTAAAACAAAATGAGATTTTTATCAGATGTTTCACCAGTCAATACTAATAAATAGCAAACGTATCTGAATTGGAAAATCACAACAATCTATGTGTGAAAATGTTTCATCAAATCATAACAAATGTGTTTGTTTTCCAATTTGCATGTTTAAAAAGATTCAAGGACAGCGCTGAAATTATGTCTCTCAGTCTATTATATACATAAATAGGTCTGTGGTACATCCGTCCTTGACTTACAGTTCATTGAATCTAAACAACAAATGAAAGCGATGGCAGTGCACAGTCATGAACAAAAATTCGATTTCTTCTGGCAAACAACAATACAATGATGGCGAAAGTTCTGGGCTGTTTCATGCATAAATTTAAAATGTAAATAAATATGAAGACAACAAAAATAAAAAATTGTAAATATCATAATAAACAAGATAATAAACAATAATGTAACTGGATAGGCGTCTAAAGTCAGTCAACAACATCCGTCTCTGATTCCAAGTCATAAATATTTATGAACACTTTTAACGTCTGCTACAAAACATAATGGAAATTTCCATTCCTTTCCATTATTTATTTTTTGGTGCCATATTTTTACAGACGCCCGTCAGTCTATTGGTTATTAAAATTAATTAGTTGTAACAGCGCATTTTAATTAATCCAATTGAATTGAGTGCCTGTTGCTAAAGCTACTTATGTAAAATCAGAGCCTTACATAAATTATGTTTGAAATTCGACTTGGCATGGATTTAAATGCTATTTTTAGGATGGCATTTTAGACTTGTTAACTAGAATGTTAAATTGTTAGTGATTAATAATTTATGGCATTACGCAAATTTAATTAAAAATCATATTCATTGTCTGTGAGCTTTAATTTAAGTGACGCCAACACAATGTTGAATTAAAAACAACTAATTCAAAACAAATAATTTTATAATTAATTATGGTTTTAATACCTAAATTGCTGACTACTTTTCCTGTTTGTGTCAGCTTTAAAGTAAACTAAATGACGTTTAATTTTAATTTGGTTTTGTACTTAATTGTACCATTGTGTGAGAAAAATCGATGGTAAAAATACGAATAACATATTATTTCTAAATAGCACACCAACTAATCCCATGCCAACACATGGGAATTACTCTATGCAAAGTTTATTTTTATCATTAATTTAACAGACCGGAAATCAATGAAACATCGAGAATAACAACGGTTTGAGGCAAAACAGGAAATCATCGTGTTTTTCTCAAAGCCCCTGGCTGTTCGCTTTTCATTTGCTGCTAGTTTGAAGAGTTTTAATTAAGGGGTTGCAGAATGACTGCAGCACATTTCAGAGTCATGACTGGCGTATTTATTATTTACATGTCAGTCTGGGCAGTCATGCAGACTGAAGTAGGCGGGTAAGAATATTATTATCCACTGTTTTTCATTCCACATATGAGTGAGGGTCAGTAAAAGCACTGACCAAAATAAGTGTTAAAGAAAGGAATATTAAAAGAACCTCACATTCGATATAAGAATGAAAATGTTTCCCACGTGGCGTATACGTATTATTGCCGTACAAAGTGAACACAAAAACAATTCAGTTACATTTGCGGTTTTGTTTTTACACTCGCTGTGTGGCCAGCTAAATTTATGGAGCGCATTTAATGTTGATTTAATATTTATTACAACAACTGCCACAATGAAATGTCAACATTTTTAATGCCTGTCGGCCCAAAAAATTTATTTAGCTGTGAAATTAAGCTAACTTGTTTAGTTAATTTTGGTGTTTTCTTCATTTCGTTTCATTTTTACAACTTTACTGGGATTTAGCTGCAAGAGAGAGAGAGAGAGAGAGAGAGAGAGAGAGAAAGAATTTTTATTTGCAGCTTAGAAGTTTTTATGAGCCAAACCCATCAGTGGCTGATGTTGTTGTTAGAAAGTTGGCCATAAACTTCAACGCACATTAATTGAAAGGACATTGGATTATGTGTGAGAGATTCGCTCTCTCGTTTTATGTTCCCACTATTCGGAGAATGCATTTTCCACGCAATCAGCCATCCCCTACGTCTCATTCCTGTTGCATCCCATACACATAAAAGATGCTGCCAAGGAAATGATTGAGTTTCCGTTGACAAAAGCGATAAGACTACAGAAATTTCAAACAAGCAACTGTTGCCGAGTATCTCACACACAGAACCATTTGTACATATTTATTTTAAAAAGTTCACAGAGTCAGTTTTATTGAGTTAAATTCAGTTCGAATTTAATACCGTTGAAATATATATTTAAAATTTTATAAATAACTTGAACGATATCAATATAATCAATATATATGTTCTGAACCCGTTTGGCTATTTGCTCTTGTTTAAATCGAAGCCTGTGACTGTCAGCGAACTCAAATAACTGGCAATATTGCTACAAGTATCTGTCGAATTACCGAGTATTTGGCAAATATTTCTATCAAAAAATTGATTGCGTGTGCTTGGCCTCGTGTGCTGACAGTGGAACTTATTTGCACGAAAACGAACACGAATTTGAAATTGAAAACCAAATGCAATATACAAGATTCCTTTGAACGCTCTCAAGTGCTTTGAAAGTCTGAAATGTTATTCACATATTTGCGCGTCAACTATGTAAATGTCAATGTTTCGCATTTTATACCAGATTTAAATCAGTGAAGTTCCTTAGAGACTATTTGTGGTACCATTTATACCCAAACGAAGCTAACCAACTGGCCACAAGTGGTCAAAACCCAACAACATTTGCACATTATGTACATTTTATCTCGAAAGTTTGTTTAAATTTGCTGCAGGATATTCTCACATAGCTCAACTACAGCGCCTGGGCGAGAAACTTTGGGTATTGGGCCAAAAGTTTGTTAATGCCAAGCATAAAGTAGCTGGCCAACAGCTACAGCAAGATAATTTAAATGTTTACCCCGTGTAAACGTGCTATCAAAGCTCACCATGTCATTACCAATGCTCTTTTAGCGCCAGTGCCCAGCTGTGCTAACTTTCTCGTAGCCACTTGGCAATTAGGCCATGCACTATGGGGAAAATGACCACAATATCTGGCATTTATTATTGTGAGTTAACCAGAAGACATTTTTCACTGCGGTTTTTTTTATTATGTTGGTATAGACCATTTAAAGCTATTTTGGAAAAATGGGCGTGTCAACGCCCCTTTTGACCAAATAATCTAAAAATGTATATTTTACGTGCATTTGTAGATATAAGCTTTCCAAATTCAGTCACCTATACATGCTTACAGTGCAGATATGATTTTTGCCACACCCCTTGCGCCCTCAAAATTTGGATAAAAGACAATTTTTTAGTTAATTTTCCTTATTTTCATCATTTTGCAGCTCAAAGTAATGAAAATATATATATATATATATATATATATTTATATATATACATATATATATATATATTCTCTTCATAATTTGCCTTGAGTGCACAATAATCTTATGATGAAACTGGAAAGTTCCGCTTTTTGCAGTTTTTGAGCCCTTTCGCCTATTACTTTATTGTAAAGCAAAGTTGTTATACTGTTTATCCATTTAATCCAAATATAATGCAAATTGTTGCAAAATTGGTGGCTCTTTACTTTTAAAATCCTCATTATTGTACGCATGCAGCTCAAAGTATCTATGAATTGCCTTTTCTCGTCCGTGCCGTCCCCTCTCGCTATTTCGCACAGCAAAGAAATCGACGTTGGAAAAATTGAGGTTGCCTAATTAAAATGCGAATTGCGCCAAAAGAGGGAAAAAGAGGAAATTAAGACAAATACCAGTTAACTCAGAATTGAACACACTATAACAAGCACTTGAACAAACACCTAAACAATTCTAAACTCTTATACATAATCCTTCCCAAAGTTGAAATTTGTTGCTAAAAATCCAGATTTAGATGCTCTTATAAAACAACAAAATATTAATATACACACGCACAATTTGAAAATTTTTTGATAATAAACAAACAGTGCAAACCTGCCAAATTAGTGTTCATAACTTGATTTTCTTCTAATTGTGTTCCAATCACAAAATATTGACCACGAAACTCAATGCAATAATTTACAAAACTTAGTAGCGCGCGCTTTCAATTGCAACAGCTGACTTTACAGCTGTTATTCTCACATGGGACTGTTAATTTTAACATTTTAAGTTTGAGGCATAACACTCTGATGTTTTCTTAATGCGTTAACACCAATTTTATGCAAATTTGATAACTTTTAAAAAACGTCTAAATGCCAGATAAAGTGGTCATTTTCCCCATAGTGCCATGATGACGCTACCAAGATATTATTTAAAAAGTATTTAAGTGTATGTAGGCAGGTAAAAGACCCAACTGTCACAGCTGCACACCAGATACACAAATAGCTACCTATATGTACCTACTAAGTATACTCGTATACCTACGTAGTACCTATAAGTGTGCTAAACTCTATGCAAATTTATGCTGCAAACGTGACAGGAACTCGGTTTGCGTGTGTGAATTGAGTTGGTTGCTCGACAAATGGGATTAAGTCACGTTTCTTGAAATTATGTGTGGCCAGCTGACAAAGCTGTTGAACAAGCAACTTGACTTGCTAATAATAAAATAATCTAGTGTTTATTAAGTGACTTTCTACAGCCCATTAGTTGTTGTTCAAAAAGTGATTTATGGAAAATGTTCCGAGCTCAAAAGCTTTTCAATGCTAATGTGCTGAAATGAGTTCATTATGTATAGCAAAAAAGATTTCACTTTACGGAAAAGTTATCCACTTTTTGCTCTAACATTTTAAAATTTAATTTTAAATTCAATTTCTATGATTGGCAGAAGAAACCATATTGCACTTAAGGCTGTCACCACACATACCATATTTTACTTTTAATATGAATTTTAATAAATGCACAAAGTTTATAACTTCACCTCAAATTACCATGCCGGATGGCTGAACCCACAAAAGAACCTCACCTTTTTCAATAAAGGGTGTAACCTTGAAAATATTAAAAGAAGGCAAAAAGTAAAGGGAAATTGAAAATTATATGTGTACAATGTACAGAGAAAATCAGTAGTAGAAACGGTTGGTTTCGGCAGCTGAAGCCACAAAGTAGCAGACCAACAGAGAGTGCTCACAAAAGTGGCTATAAAATCGCTTGTAAAGTCGACATAATTTAATTTGTGTCGCTCTCTCTCTCCTCACTACGTCTGCAAAACATATAGTATTCGGGTTATTACTCCCTTGAACATAAATTAAGCATTTTAAATGCTTCACATACAAAAAAGAAAAACGGACAATTTTCCTCAGCTTGAGCTCAAACCTCATGGCTTACGGCACATTTTACCCACTTGGGTGACGAAATAAAAGGGGCAAAAGGTTTTTTGTTTGACACGCAATTTGTGAGCTCCCCTTAAATTTTTGCCAACATTTTGTCGGTAATTTAAATGCCTCGTCTGTGCAGTCGTAAACTTTATTTGACAAATTGCGAGCTTAGTTGGATGCCGAAGTTCCATCACAGTCATCAGAATCAAACAAGAACAGGCGCTGACTATAAGCCGCATCAAGAGAACGCGCTCACATAGCTCAGCTCGACTTGGAAATACCCGTCTAGAATTCCTATTACATAAAGCTACATTACCGAGTGCAATCGAAGACTTTTTTAATACAGTTCTTAAAATTAATTATTTTTATCCACTGTTGCTATCAATTTCTATCTAATTAAGCAGTTAATTATCTATTTGGCAACCTAATATGCCCCTTTGAGTCCCTGGAGTTTGGGTATAATCAGACATTAATGCAAGCAGACACGTTTTGACATGTCTGATGAAGGCCTTTCCTTTTATTTCTATGCCATACATCCACATACAAATAAGCGGCTTAATTGCAGGCCCTTTGATGCCTGACTCGTAAAAGAAACGATATGAATCGGACTCATGTCGTTCATCAAATGAGTTTCCCTCAACCAAAGAAAAATCCTTACATATCTGTTCTCAGATTGCCACAAACATTTGGCTAGCAAAAGACCAAGAGAATGGTAGAACATTTGTCCCAGTGTCAATTGAAATGCTGTGAATTTGTGTAATAGACTCTAATTGATTACCGACAGGCGTTTAAGATGTGTGGCATGAAGGTGCAAGAAGAACTGCAAACCAGGCACTTCAATTGATTGTGGCAGCATGCAAGAAACAAATGGCAAAGAACGCTTTAAAACCGAGTTCGATTTGATGGACTAGAAAGTACCCTGGATAATCATGAAAAGGTAAAAGAGGTAAATAAATTGTTAGCATTGAAAAAGCTCAAATAAACCTAATAAGAAAATAATATCTAAGTTGGGTACTGTTATTTATTTATTTAAAAAAATTTATTTTATAAAATTGTAAACCTCGTTTAAGTATTCAAATTTATTTTTAAATCGTTTTTTTCTAGCTTTTCTTAAACTATTAGAATATTGTAATTTTATTAGGCTGTTTTTCATTTACAACAAGTGATCACTTCTCACATTTTGGAGTCCCTTAACTACCCTTTAAAATATTCCCATACGGTACAGGGTATGCGAATATATAAGAGGCCACAAGCAAGACCCTGACAACCGCAATTGAAACGTGCCAAGATTTTTGCGGACTGATAAAAATTTGTCACGCACTTTGAATGTGACCCTCGGGAGCTGTCTTATAAATTGATTATAAAATAGGAAAAAAATAAGAAATGAATTCGATGTGACTTAAAAAATTAAATGAATCGTGCGCACAAATCTTAGGCAAACAAAATTAATAATTCTTAAGCATAAATAAATTATTAGCATTTAGTATTTACTTATTTACGCAGTAGTATCGTTATCTACATTTAATTGGCAAGGATAACTCGGCCTTCATACTTTTGTAATTAATTGATCCGACACAGAATCTCCAATAAGAATTTTTGGTTAATTGCTGGTGCTTTTTGTACACATGATTTTAACTGGAAATGGAAATATTACAGGCATAATTATACACTTTGAAGGATTGAAAGGGAATGCACAGTGAAAGCATTTTACTTTCTGCCATTTTAGCGAAAAAATTTCCACCTTTTAAAGTGAATGAAAATGAAATGAAGTGAAAACAGACGAGTCGAGAAAAATCCACAGGAAATGTAAGAGAAGTCTTAAAGTATTATGTTGCCGGAGGCGTTGTTGATTTTCTCACTTGGTACACAAGTTGATTAAAGAAGTTAACTTTTAAGCTAATGCTCTAAAGAGAAACGCAAACAAAAAGTAATAGAAGAACATTAGATACACTCTTAAATACCGTCATTAAAAGCAAGTTAAGAGTGTCATTATTTAGTTAGCTGGGCTTACACAGTAATGACTTTGAAGGCAGCTCAAAGGAAGGATATTGAAATGGTTATAAATCTACGCAATATAATAAAAGTATCCATTTAGTCTACCTTCTAAAGTTTACAAAGTTGAGGGCTCAGACAGCGGCTGACTGAGACTCTTCAAATACTAAGCTATATATTTTTACACAAAATAAAGAAGAGCAAAACTGTCGGTTGTCTAATTAGTAAAGTCAAGAAGCTAAAAATAACAAAGGAGACCTGTTACTTTTTTGTCAAATTGCTGGCTTAAAAACTAAAAGGATATTGTTGTTGTTGTTGAATAAGAGACAGGCTTTTAATTTTAATTAGACAACTGAAGGAAATGCCACAATGTGCTCAGGAAAAACGATACTCCAAGCCCAAGAAACACAGTAACATACAGAGCATGTTATTCAACAAGAAATAAAATAAATGTTAAGGAAATGCATTACTTTTACACAATAAAATCTTGTTGTTTTTAAATAAAATATAAAATTAATTTAAAAAGAATCAGAAATTTCTGAAACAGTTTACTTGCTTATGATTAAATTTAATAAACATTAAAGTCATAGAATTTAAACTTTCTTTGCCATTAACTCCAAAGTCAAATATAAAACTCTACGACTGTACAAACTATAAAAAGAGCGCCAACTGCTAAACTGTACCATAAATTTACTGCAAAGTTTTTGCCACTGTAGTCGGGGCATCAGCCCTGAAACGTGGCAAGTAACTCGTGGCAACCAGCTCAACAGAAGTGAAAACAAATTTGTTTCGGTCTTAGAAGAATCGCTGGTACGCTTAACATCGACCTTTAGTGTCTAGATGGAGCGAAACACTTGCCGAACCATAGTCAGATCAATAACTGAAGCGAAGATAAACTGATGACACGGCCAAATGGGCCAAAAAGGTTTTTTTGTTTGTTGTTCTCTGCCTCGATTCCCTGGTGAAAGTTCTTCACATCAATGGTAAATATTTATTGACACAGTGGGTAATGTTGTGGCAGAACATAAACGAAAGATAAATGACCATGGAGCCGTACTTTTCAACTGTGGGGGATTGTGCTTCAGTTGGTCAACTAAGTTTTGTGTCAAGTATGTAACGGTCACAAGAGTTGGTAACAAAGCCGCAGGGCCATGTCAGTGGTCGGTATCAAGCGAGTCAGCAACTAATTAAGAACATAGCCGGAAAATACTTAAAAAAAAAATAAAATAAAAGTGGAAAATACTTTGAAAGCCAAAAGAAGACTTAATTTTGAGTGAAATCAGTTCAGCAATCCTGTCAAAGCCTTGCCGAAAGCATGACAACTAAAGCACATAGAAGGCATAGGAGTGTTTAGACGGTAGATACCCAGCTAAATGTTATTACACTAGAAATTTGTGTTAAAGAATGTCTTCAATCACCTTTTGACACACTACACCCCATTTGCCAAAAAGGAAGTGAGCATTACATAAAAATAAAAACAAAGTTCATATTTCATGGCATTCAAATTATATTTAGCGCGCTGAAAAAAGTCAAATATATACACGAAAACAACGGTAGAATGGCTTCGTTATCTTTACTTTTTTATTTCAGTACAAAACGCTGATAAGAAGAAGAAGCAGAAAAGAAGACCAACAACAGCGTATGATAAAAATCTGCGATTGACGTCAAAAGCAACATTTAAATGTAAATTATAAGCATGTTTAGCCCGCTTTGATGTATTTTTAGATCCTATTAGCGTTGACTCAAAATCTTGTTTGCGAAATAGAGCCGCGTCTTTTTAAGCCAAGTTACACAAATATTTTGCAGGGGAAAATTAATACGCAATGAAAAAAAATGAATGAAATGCCAAAGGTTTCGCCTAGATGAGAATTGTCATGCAAGGGCAATTAGATTAATATTTTATGCGTAATTTAAATATTGAGATTTGCATTATAAACACTTAATGTGTATATAGACGGCGTTTAGAAGATAAAACTCTCTCTTAAGCCTACATTCCATTCTTACCTTTAACCTTTACCTTTAAGTCTTAGAAAAGCCTGCAGCAAATAAACTTTAGCATTAGCTCAAGTCAGAAATAATCAACAATGTGATGAATAAAAGCCTTCTTAAAATAAAGTAAGAGAGTATATATATAATCAGGGTCTCGCTTAAAGCCTTTTAGATTCAAGCTTTAAGCAGACAGCTTCTAGTATTATTAAAATACATGTCAAAAACTTCAAAGATTCCCACAACCGATTTTAAGAACTGTATAAGTGAAAAGTTAATAGCTTTTCAGTGAAAAGACTTGAGTGAAAAAAAAAAAAATCACTAGAATTGTATTAAATTAAAGTGCTACCTTTTGTCATTAAACGTTTAACAAATATAAAAATAATTGCCTTATCGTCTAGTTACAGTTTCGCTTGGTAGCATTTGCATAAATAGTAAAACGAATCTGAAGGACCATAAAATTAACATAAGACGACGGAAACCGTTACGAATATATATGTGCAGTTTGTTGAAATTTTATGGCAATGACTCTGGTACACGGCAGCAGGGAAGTATGATTAAATTAAGAAGAAAGGTGGAGTCAAATCAGCTATTGAAACTAGAAGACAGCGAGTACGTGTTGAGTTAGAGCTTCTAATTGAGATTCCATAGGAGCTTTCAGCATTTGCACAGTTAGTTAAACAAGAATGAGCTGAATGTTGTAAATGCGCCAAAAGGAAACACAGGCGAAAATATGGCGAAAAAGAGGAGCTATATAATTTCTATTTGTTTAATGCTCCACGTCTATTTGACAGCTAAGCAAGAACCCAGTCACGCCTTCATTTCTACCCATCACCATCATTCGTTTATGGTCTGCACGTCGCCATTGCAAATAGAATAGAAAAATTCTTCACATTTCGTTTACCAGTCCCATTCCTAATCCTCTATCCGACCTTTTTTTTTTTGGGGGCGCTGACGCATGTTTGCAATTGCGCAGCAATCCAAACATTCCGTCCTAAATCAAAGCTCGCAAATGTACTCTGGGCAGGTTGGCAGGATAAATGCGAGACGGCCACAATAGGCGGAAGGGAAAGCTTAATTTCTGTAAATTAACTGATTTCCAACGAGACTAAAATAAATCAGTAGAAGGAAACTCTTGTACCGAAGTCAAGTGTTAATCTAAAGCATAAAAAAAGTATTTATTCAGCTCCATTTTCTTTCGTTTTCATGTCAAATTTATTCGGTTGAGGGACAGCGTTGCGTATACGTCACATGCACAGTAAATCATACTCTGGCATGATAAATTGTCCTCGTGAGAGTTCTGATTGTCTTTCCGGCAATGCATCCTTTGGCTTGCCACATGTGTGAAGTAGCTTGCCACTGAAGCAAATGATGATGGGCCAAGATTTAAAACCATAAAGTGCCACCAGAAGTGAAAAGACGTTTTAAAATATATACTCTTTAAATTTCTGTCATTTACTCAAAATTGAAATTCAATTTTAAAGCCAGAAGTTTACGCACTCAAAGCATGACCAACTACTCATAAATAAATAATGCGTTCCGAGACCACTTCTAAAATCAAATTGACTGGAAAAAGGTGAACAAAGGTACCAAAGTGGCTGTGCAAATGTTTGGACACTGGTCAGACTTGTTTATTTATTTGATTTGTGTAATATTTTATGCCTCCCTTCCGTCCTTCCTTCGCCTCAGACTAATGCTTGTGCTAACCAACGGCACGTGCTCATTATGTTTTTGCCCACCTGGTCATGTCCTGTGTGCTCCAAATTTCCTTAGCAGCCAGACAAGTTCGATTGTTCTTTAAGCATTGTTTATTTTATACATAATGTAAATGCATTGCCTTTGTTTCTATTAAATATGAATATAAATTTGTACATTCCATTATTATAGCATTAAATATACATATAAATTAAATCTTGCTGCTTTTTGTAATTCCTTGACGTATTTGAACTTGCCATTGACATTGCAATTTGTCATAGGTCGATTGCCTGTGTTTTATTCTCTGCCAAGTTCACATCTGATCAACTATTCTCTGACGTAAATGGAATGGTTGATTTAGCTTGGTTTAAGCTAAGAGGATTGGACATTGTGGTAATAAAATGTGCAGCAAATTTCATTTAAATCAATTTATAGAGTAGACTTATGGCAAAAATAAAATAAATGGCCCAGTTTGTCTAGCAATAAATCAAACTACTTTTATACCAATTGGAATTATCTTCATAGTCTTGTCTTTAACTTAGTTAAGTTTGGTAATTTATAATAAAATAAATATATTTGTTAGATTATGTGTTCACTCGACTCATACAGAGTATTTGCTAGTCCATAACAAACCGAAAGCTTCCCCAACTGTCTTTCAATGTACGTTGCATGGTCACGTCATACAATTACACATGCATGCAACTGATATTCGTACGTTCCGCACAAATTTAAAGAGTGTAAACAGTTTTTACTTGCTGTTGCCCCCAATAAAGTTTAACCCGAAGATGGTTGAGCTTTCCGTCGAGTGCAGACTTCAAGTTCTTATTTCAAGCCATTTAATGAGAATGCAGTTGGTGAAATGGGAAGCGGGATGGTCAGAGACTTTTACCGTCGGTAAGCCAAACATGAAAAGGGACAAAAGCAAAATTAATGCGTAATGCGAGGCCATTGTGAGTCTGTATCTGGATACAAATCTGAAGTAAAAGGACAGTGCAGTGGGCGACAGTTGCAGTCAAGCGCGTTAAATGTTTAACAAGCGCAAAATGTGCACAAACAAAATTGTTCCACCCAAAAAAAAAGGGAGATAAGAAATTATTTCAACGTTTGCTTTGGCCTTTTACTTAACTTTTCTTTGTTGCTCTTTTATTTTTGTTGTTGTTGTTTGTTTGCTCAGACTCGAACTGTAGACGTTAGACAGTGTAGAAATATTTAATTAAAATTTAAAACATCTGTGGGCTTGAATGTGAACGCAGATTAACTCAGACAAAGCCAACGCACGACTGAGATTGACAACTTGATATAATTTTGGTTAACGCCAGCACCGCAAGCGACATGTGGCTGCGATTTTTGATGGAACATTAAAAGCATAACTTTCAAATGGCACTGTGACAGCTGTCAACAGCGCACACAGTCTATGGGTAATCTCCAGCCATTAAATAGAGCAATGCGCTGGGAGCAAGGAACGCGTTACGCATACGACTTGTGGTACGCATACATTGTGTGCGTATTGACATGGACCAATGTTGGTAGTAGTACAATGTAGCCAATGGCCAATGGGTCGCTAGCTGATTGCACTCAATACGCAAATCAAATAACTTTGTCCACAAACTAATCTATCTAGCTGATTCAAAGGCATGACTCACAGACAGTTCCAAGCACTTTGGCCAAGTTGCATTAGTTTGGCTGCAGACTGGTGGGTTAACAACATCTGGAAAATTGATATGCATGAATGCCTTAAAGCGAATACGTTTCAATTTGCTTGAATAATATGATTGGGGCTTCACAACTAGCTACGTTTTGTGATGCAAATGGAGGTTAATACCAATCAGTTTTATGTTTTAAATCAGCAAAGTGCTTCACAGCTATGCGCATAAATCAGTTACTATTATACGAAATTTCATCGAATAAAACGAGACGAATCCCATACATCATTGAAGATTATGAGCTTGAAGTCGAGGCAATTACCGACACACTTTGGTTGAATAAAAATAATATATTGCAACCACCCGCGGGGAATATAACACATTCGAATGGGACGCCCATGGTTGTGATAGGTATATATTTATAAAAGAATATTTTGAATGAATTGGTGACCTTTGGTCGACCGCTTTTGGAAATGAGGCAGCAGTACAATGTCCTAATAAGCTATATATACTTGTCTGGATATTCATTAAGTTGGAAGTAACCAAAATCATGCAACTAAAGGCGTCTAGGAATGTCAACCAGGTCATTAGCCAAAAGCATCGACCACACACATGAAAAGGGTCGACAGTCAATCCACAATCTCAGCCCAAGCAATACTTAATTAAATTTCACCCAAAAAAAACAACAAAAAATCGAGTTTATTTCATTTTCACTTGCTTTCACTCTACGTCCCATTGAACGCCTGTCAAATTAATGTTTAGCACAAGTTTGCCGACTATAAGGAAACTAATTTTCATGAGAAATATATATGACAGATGCAGGTTTAAAATGTTTTTAGGACAACTTTAAGCTGACAAAATGTCTAGTCAAATTGAGTTGTGGAAGTTTTATAGTCCAAGGCTAGTCACTCAAAACGATAAGAGCAACACTACATTTATCTGGCCACGTAGTTGTTCTCAATGGTATTTGAGTTAAAAGATTATTTTCATATTTATCTGGAACGCCCCTTTTAAGCCACGAGTTGCAACCTACTCGATTGAAATGAATATATTTTGAAATCAGTCACATTTCAGTTGAGCTACGATTAGGTGCAGTCTAAAAATGTTGCGCTATTTAATAGTTTGCTTGCTGTTGGCACCTCTAATATTTGGTGATGGTGAGTGGAACTAAAAATCGTTTAAGAGCCATCATTATAATGCCTTTAACATAAACTTTAGACGATTGTGTAGACGATTGGATGCAATGCGTGAGCAGTAACAGCTCCTTAAACTGTGCAGAAGACGAGAATCCTGGATGGATTAAATTGAGCAAGGCATGTGACGGTGCCAAAGACTGTGACGATGGCAGTGATGAGTTCCTGTCACGTTGTAAGCTGCATCCCTCTGATATGTTTGATCATTACTTCTATTGTGCCAGCGGTGGAGTCATTGCAATGAAAGATGAGTGCAATAATAAAACCGATTGTTCCGACGGATCGGATGAGCTTGAGTGTGACAACGAACCAATAGAAGATACAAAGCAAGCCCAACGCAGCAGCTGCAGGTACTCAAACTAAGCATAAAACTTAATTTTAACTTACTAACTAAAGATTTCTACAGTGACTCTCAATTTGAGTGCTTAACCGGGGAATGCATTGAGTTGAGTAAATTATGTGATCACCGCATCGACTGCAGCAATGGCAGGGATGAATCTCTGCCGCAATGCATTAAGCAATGCGAGACCAATGAGTTACAGTGTGGTTATGGAACCTGCATAAGTGCGAATAAGATTTGTGATAATCATATCGATTGTCTGGATGGAGCTGATGAGCTGCCCAACGTGTGTAGCGATGTCGATAATCATATACCCATTCACTATGGCAACTGTAGCGCTCCCAAAATTCGATTTCTATTATTTGCCGATGATACCAAATATCATTTAGATGCCAAGGGAGACAAATACTTTTTGCCCAACGAACCAGTCCATTTCAGATGCGCACTCTTTACTAGATTCGAGGGAAAGCATTGGAACGTGTGCCAACTAAATGGCACTTGGCACCACGAGCTACCGAAATGTATAACGCATAGAAAGAAAATGTCACATGAAAAGGGTCGATAGTCAATCCACAATCTCAGCTCAAACAATACTTAATTAAATTTCACCAAAAAAAACAACAAAAAAAACGAGTTTATTTCATTTTCACTTGCTTTCACTCTACGTCCCATTGAACGCCTGTCAAATTAATGTTTAGCACAAGTTTGCCGACTATAAGGAAACTAATTTTCTTGGCTATTATTTTGTGGGCATTACCAGCCATTTACTATACATATGTGCCAGCTGTGTGACGTGAATCCTTTTGGGATTCTCCAACAGCAAGGACCTCCAGCTTAGCTCTTTTCCAACTTGCCGACAAACTTGTTGCACTACTTCAGTTTGTTGGCAAGAAATTGTGGCTCAAACTTTAAGTCTGAATAATTTTGAGTAATTATTTTACAGACTTTAAGTTTTGTGGGCGCTAATATCTGTTTCATATGCAACTTGATATACTTTGAGTATACTGCTCTGTGGCTGAAGACATTTCTAATCTAGGAAACAAGAGATGGCACTGTCAGCTGGCTTAGCACACAGATTATTATATAGAAATTTGTGTGAACAGATGCAATTACGTGTACTTATCGCCGTTATCTAAAGAGATTTGACATGTACTTGAGCATTAGAGTTGGAATTTAGAAGTGAAATCTTGGAAAAGCTGGGAGTATTATCTTAGCCATGAAGTCACTCAATTTACCTACAATTTCAATTCCAACACCGTTGCCTAGTTGCCTGAAGTCAGGGAGCCTGGGAGCCTTGGAGCCCAGCGACGACACTTACGACCACGCCAATTGGGGAAATGGGAAATTACGCCGGCAGCGAAGTTTTTCATTTATGTAACTACCGTGTGGCAACAATAAGACAGGAGAAAATCAAATACACACAAGTCCTTTTAAGCCGCACGACAGGCAACAAATTCATTTGTCAGACAGTCGGCCCAAGTTCCCACTCTCAATCTCTCACCTGTCCTTAGGTGGATCTCATGGCCTTGACTACAGCTGATTAAGCTCATTTATCAAAAATGACTTACACGCCATCCAAGAGGTCTTTGGCTCATCCATTGCGACTTAAAGCAGCCAACAATTGTACAACAAATTTATATTGTCTCATTCCAGTTGGCCATAGCAATATAGAGAAATTCAACAGCTGCGTTCTGTATCTTTTTTTGCGACATTTTATTGGGTCGCAATCTGTACACTTCAAGAGTCCAATATTTGTATTGATGTTTACAAACCGAACTCAGTATGGCAAACGATTTACTTGTTATAGCAGAAATACCATGCCAAAAACAACAACTTCACAGTCCAAAACAACAAGAAGACTAAGAATTTTTGGTAATCGAAAAGTTTTGCGCGCATCAATTTGGAAAGGCAAACATATAATCGTTAAAGTTTTAATTGCGTTGTCCCAATATTGAAATTGTTTTACTCAACCGAATTTGAATCTAAATTTAGTTGTCAAGGACAGGACAAAGGCACAACAACTTTAACTTAAACTTTCACTAAGAAACCAATGTAAATTACTTTAAATTATGCATGATTTTATGTCGAGAAACAGAAGTTGAACTAAAGAGAGTTAGGTTTGGAAATAAATAATAAATTTAGTAGAAAATTATGAAAGTGATCTACTTGAATTAAACTTACTTTAATACTCTTTGAAAATAAGACCACTTCATTCAACGGTTTTACAACTATTTTCCCATTATACAAAGTCTCTAGTGCTGGGTACTTGAGTAGTACATGAATAACTTTAAGAGCAACTAACTTATCTGATTGTAAGTATATTTTTACCCACTTTTGTGTGGCGAAACGCTGACGAAAAGCACGCAAAACTTTTCCGACAGTTTACCTCAAAGTCATAAGAAATTTACTTTCACATTTTTCAACTAGTTGCCAACTTTGAACATACCAAACGAACTGGGACATAATGCCCGACTGCCTCAATAGGAGAATACACATTTTTTGTTAGCTTTATTGTTAAATATGGCAAGTGTCCTTGGCTGTTGATTTTATTTGGCTTTATGGCATCACATTAGTTGACTTGTAGGGCTACACACAAAAAAAAAATGTGTGGCGCTGACGGGACAAACAAACTGTGAATGATTCAATTGACGCATTTGTTGTACAAATTGTCGCTGATTATTTGCAATCAGTCAAGAAATCGATGTATGTACCTTTGTGTGTCTCTTAAAGAAGTCAATGAATTCTCTTAAGATTACTTAAATGTCTGTCGACTTGTTCAATTTTCAATCAAACATGGGAAAACATGTCTGTCTGTTCAATTAATTGGGTTGCCTAATTGAAAGCATTAAAAACGATTTCATTGACCTCTTGGCTCGTCTCAAAAGGACAAATTGCACGGCAGGTCATTGCAGTCGAAATATTAATCAAAATTCAATAAAATTCAAAGATGACAAGTAGACATATCTAGCGTATAAATAAAATGGGAAATATATGTGATATATGCAAGTTTAAAATGTTTTTAGGAAAACTTTAAGCTGACAAAATGTCTAGTCAAATTGAGTTGTGGAAGTTTTTTAGCCCAAGGCTAGTCACTCAAAACGATAAGAGCAACACTACATTTATCTGGCCACGTATGGTATTTGAGTTAAAAGATTATTTTCATATTTATCTGCAACGCCCCTTTTAAGCCACGAGTTGCAACCTACTCGATTGAAATGAATATATTTTGAAATCAGTCACATTTCAGTTGAGCTACGATTAGGTGCAGTCTAAAAATGTTGCGCTATTTAATAGTTTGCTTGCTGTTGGCACCTCTAATATTTGGTGATGGTGAGTGGCACTAAAAATCGTTTAAGAGCCATCATTATAATGCCTTTAACATAAACTTTAGACGATTGTGTAGACGATTGGATGCAATGCGTGAGCAGTAACAGCTCCTTAAACTGTGCAGAAGACGAGAATCCTGGTTGGATTAAATTGAGCAAGGCATGTGACGGTGCCAAAGACTGTGACGATGGCAGTGATGAGTTCCTGTCACGTTGTAAGCTGCATCCCTCTGATATGTTTGATCATTACTTCTATTGTGCCAGCGGTGGAGTCATTGCAATGAAAGGTGAGTGCAATAATATAACCGATTGTTCCGACGGATCGGATGAGCTTGAGTGTGACAACGAACCAATAGAAGATACAAAGCAAGCTCAACGCAGCAGCTGCAGGTACTCAAACTAAGTATAAAACTTGACTTTAACGTATGACTAACTAAAGATTTCTACAGTGACTCCCAATTTGAGTGCTTAACCGGGGAATGCATTGAGTTGAGTAAATTATGTGATCACCGCATCGACTGCAGCAATGGCAGGGATGAATCTCTGCCGCAATGCATTAAGCAATGCGAGACCAATGAGTTACAGTGTGGTTATGGAACCTGCATAAGTGCGAATAAGATTTGTGATAATCATATCGATTGTCTGGATGGAGCTGATGAGCTGCCCAACGTGTGTAGCGATGTCGATAATCATATACCCATTCACTATGGCAACTGTAGCGCTCCCAAAATTCGATTTCTATTACTTGCCGATGATACCAAATATCATTTAGATGCCAAGGGAGACAAATACTTTTTGCCCAACGAACCAGTCCATTTCAGATGCCCACTCTTTACTAGATTCGAGGGAAAGGCATGGAACGTGTGCCAACTAAATGGCACTTGGCACCACGAGCTACCGAAATGTATAACGCATAAAAAGAAAATGGCAAAAGTTTGCAAAACTTATGCTGTGGGTGAAAACAACCAATTGTTGAGTAGGTGGCAAATTATTAAGTAAATTTTTAAATAAATAAACACACTATGAAAAATAAAAATTAAACTTATTTGGTTGTCTAAAAATCTTAACTAAACTTTAATTTTTTTAATAATATTATTACGGCTAATATTTTTTCGATTAAATTTGTGTGTTTTTCTATAATTTTCGGATAATTTTAGGGCTACCTTCGAATCACTTTAACTTGTTCCAGAACATGTGCACGGACTCCCAAAGTCGGTTTGACTTTTTTCTTACACTTTGTTTTGGAAATTTAGAGTTTGTCAATTGATTTTTTTCTACCACCTTTTCTCCTCTCAAAGCTTTTCATGTGTAAATATTGGTAAACTCGCCACTCAATTACCAATTTATTTTGAAGTTATGTGGTTAAATATTTTCAAGGCCGTTAAGTCTCAGTGTCACTTGCTGTTGGCTTAACACAATTCTCTATTTCGCAACCCATTTAGGGTGTGGCATTACACAAAACAAAGCATTTGCTGACGCATGTTGATTCCAGTTATTCTGCCTCACTCGGACTGACTGAAGTTTTGTTTCGTTTCGTTTCGTTTCGTTTGCCGTTTCCGTTTCCGCTTTGCTGGGATTATGCGGCTACTTTATGGGGACAAGTTTTGTTTGCTCGTTTCTTTTTGCGTTTTCTATTTCGAGTTCTTCTTTTTATCAACTCATTTCTGGCTGAATACACAAAGGCGAACACTGTGTATATACATATAAAAATAGAGCCTGCAGCTACAATATATTTAATAAAAGTTGCCAACATTTATTTTGGCAAATGTCCATTTCGGTTAACCTTTTCTACATTATTCTTTAGGTTTTTGGTTCACTTCACTGCCCACTTGAAACGTCACTTCAAATAAAAACATCTATTTACGCCTGAAGTTATGATAATTTCATAAATTCCGTTGGCATTTGTGTAACAAGAAGTTTCTTTAAGACATGAAAAGACTTCAAATCCTTTAAGATCGAATAAAATATTATTTAGTTCCCATACAATTTTAGAGCACACTTTCTAATTATGTAGAAAACAATTGTAGTTAACTTTTGCTAGTTTGCAAATGAAATAGATACAGTTGGTAAGTAGAAAGATCATAAACATAAAGAATGCAGCCATAACAGTGGCCGACAAGACATACTCCTCAGAAACCATATCAGGTAGTCGCCGCTGGTGTATTAGAGTGACCGTATAAAGTATAAGGGGTATCATATACAGAAACCCCCATAAGTTGGTAAGCACCCGTAAGTTTGGCATGGCCACGGCAAAGATACAAATGTAAAGGAATACGTATACAACAATAAATACAATTGTTATATACAGCATGGCATAGTAGCCAGGTAATGCCACAATTGGCAGGAATGATCCCAGTGCATACAAAATAATATTGATTACTGTCACAGCGGTCAGAATACAAGCGGCATACAATGCGGGCAAAGTGTTCCACTTATAGCTGACGGCACAAATCGTCACGCTCTCCACAGCGACTAGACCCAGTGTCCAGTTGATCGGGAATTTGTTATACAACTCCGTGAACACCAGTAGCAAAAGGCAAACGAGTGTTATGAATATCCACATAAAGTTCGGCAGAGCTAATGAATCGATCAGCAAAACTTGTACACATTTCACCGCCGCCAATTGCAGTACTCCGAGTGTTAGGAAGAGCGTTGCAACAATATATATTTTCTGCAATCGAAATTGATTGTTTGGTGATGGGTGAGTCACTACATCCTGTCGGGACGCCACATTATCCCTTGATTTCGAATTCGCCACGGCTCCTGACGCCACATTATCCCTTGACTTGGAACTTGCCATGGCTCTTTGGTGCGTTAAGACTGAAAATTTTTATATTTCTGACATAAATCGCCAAACTAACAAATTTTTTCAAACTAAAAATAAATTTTGCACTCTCTGTTTGCTTTGGGTAAGCTAATTG
This sequence comes from Drosophila dunni, assembly GCA_018152125.1. Classification (NCBI taxonomy): domain Eukaryota; kingdom Metazoa; phylum Arthropoda; class Insecta; order Diptera; family Drosophilidae; genus Drosophila; species Drosophila dunni. The sequence goes on along the minus strand of JAECXC010001917.1, from coordinate 15,148,380 downwards.
ACACTTTACAGCCATTGGCAGCTGTTGACATTTACACGCTAATCACTGTCACGTCGATGTTCTGTCTCACACCTGATATTTGCCAGATTTACATAAGTCCCCAGCCCCTCCCGCCTCCAACTTGAACTTGGCTTTGGGCCTACTGGGCTAAGAGTGTTGGCCTGAATTTTAATTGGCTTTTAGCGCTTACGCAAACACATGTTGAAAGTGTCAACAGACACCGCAAAATGTCAAAAAGCTAAGAAATTGTTTTACACCTGACTTCCGAAATTAAATAAACATGAGCAAACAACTGGCAAAATGTCACAAAGAGAGACAGTGAAACTTTGGACAGTTCAATGGATATTCAATAGCATCGAAATGGGGGGCTATTCAAAAGAAGAGCAGCACTTTTTCCCAGCAAATTCAAAATGAAATAAACCATCAGACAGAACACAAATAAAAACTCATTCAATTTTAAAAGTGGATAAGTCAAGCAAACGTCATTTAACTTTTAATCAAAGTAATTGCAATCGAAATCGAATCGATGTCTGAAGAGAATCACAGTGCTTTAAATTTTACTTGATTTTAAAGTCTCAAATTTACTAGTATTTTTTATCAAATATTACGCATACGCACCGCTTGCTCGAAACTGTTAAAATTTTGGAAAGCTTTGAAGATTTATAAGTATTGCTTACAATCTAAGCTATTACAAGCAATATTCCATCGAATTTGTTGCTGTCTCCTCAAGATTATAAGCATAATCAGCTTTTCATTCAAAAGCTCAATAAGTGTCCATCAATCATAGCGCAGGCGACGCGACACAAAGGCAATAAAACGGCTCTAAGAGATTTACACAAATACATCAGGAGAATGATAATTTACACAAGCCAAAGCCCCCAGCTTAGAGTTCCCAAAAAACTGCCAAAATGTGTTGAAATGAATCGAACACATAAATTCGAAGGAAAATCTTTTAATAAACATAAAAAGAAATTCATTTTCTTTTCAATTAATTTGTGAAAATTAATAAAGGTAAATACTTGTGTATTTAGCTCTTTGGACTTTGCCAATTAAGTTTCGTATACATTTGTAATTAATATGCCATTGTTTTCATTATTTACATGTAATTAATCAGTTCCTAGTAACGTTACCTTGCCAACCACTCGTTGCCCTTTCAAATCCTGGACAACATTTTCTAAAGAAGCCGCAAAACAATGCCGAACAGTCAAACAAAAACTTTTATTAAACTTTCGGCTCTTTAATATTTGTTCATACCAAAATTAAAGCCAAGAAAACCTTTGAATTTAGTTCAAATTCTGTGGAATAAAATTTCCGCTTTACAATGAAAAATGTGGCAAATTTATGTTTTCTACGAAATTGCATGTAAAATTCCTGCAGCCAATAAAATGGCACACAATGAAGTTATTGTAAAGCTGCCAATATAATTCAACTAACTTTTGCTTGCACAATAAACTCATGTATAATTTCGATACTTGATTTTAACGACAACTGTCGACAGCGGCTATAAATGATTTAACTTTGTCGAGACTCTTGACACACTTTGATTAATTGACACTGAAATGAGGTGATAAATTATAAATATGGATGTCAAAATAGCTGCCTATTTTGGTTAAGTGCGTGTATATGTCACATTAAATTTGGAAGTAGCTACAGCTCCCATGTGAGAATTAACAGCTGTGGTTTCATACCCAAATTGAACTCGATTCTTTAAAAAAGGGAAAGTTCTGTAATGTTTTTTTATCCCTCCGTCAAGTCGCGTAAGTCGAGAAATGCGACTTTCAATTCGGAAAATAAATCAGTGAGCTAATAAATTTTTAGAAGCAGCATAAAAAGCGTACAAATACCCGTACTCGTATACGCATTTGTACTCCTACTTGTATTTTGAGCCATAAATGCTAACGAACCATTAAGAAACCGAAAGTGAACAGCCCGTGAGTGGTGTGGAGTAAGCTGAATGCCTCGCATGTAATCGGAGGAGTTTTGCCAGCTTCCTAGGACCCCTAACACTTGAATTTGCCACTTCCTGTCTTTTCCATTTCAATGCTGGCGTGCCATGCGGCGTATACGTGTTATTCCCCTCCGGTTGAGTGTGTGTGTGTGCTTTTTTCTCCGGTCTGTTTAAATTGCGCATCGTCGTGTTCGTTTTAATATATTGAATTTTATTATTAAAGAGCCATTTTTAGCACCTGTTTTCCTGCTTTTTGTTCTGCTTACACCTCCAAAGTTATTAATTGCCTTTTATTCGACAGTCTCGTATGTAATTCCATTATACATCAAAGCACAAGCTGTTCAATTAATACCAACAGCAGCAGATAAATATTGAAGGGCTTAAATTAATTACAAGCACAATAATTGCCATTGTTAAAATTATTTGCTCAATGAAAAACTGAACACCGTTGGCCAACTATCCGCACTATTTGCACACTTTAAAGAGTTGACTTTATATCGATCGAGTAGCGTAGAGTTGCTGATAAATAAAAAACTTTTTTTAACGCCTTTCATCGAAGTAGTTATTTCTGTATTTCAATGTCAACAACTAAAAGCCGACCAGCAAAGCAGCTTAAATGTGCAACAACTCTAAAGTCAATGGAAAACTTTAAGCAACAGCTGTTGACAAAGAGGGACAAAGGAGAGGGACATGCAGATTTTCAGCAAAGTGTTTACAAACGAGTCCTTGCTCCTACGCCCACTGACAAATTGATGCAGAATCGTTGTGCAAATTCATAGGAAACTTAAGCAGGTGTAAATATTTGTTGGCTTAATTCTATTTAGACTTATGAGGCAAATAATAGAAAAATAAATATATATTTTATGAATATCCTTATTGAATTCAACAAAATAGTTTCTAAATTCTCAGTTGAAGCTAAAGATAACAAGCTAAATATTAATATAAAATATACAAATAGATTTTAAAATAGAAACCACAAATCTAGTGCAATTCTTAGTAAACACTTGTGTAGATTTAGCTGAAACTTGTGCCTTTTGTTGTGTGATTGCTAAAGTTGGAAATTTTTGTGCGTTTCTTAATTGTGTTTAAGAATTTTCTTGTCAAAGGTTTTACGCAGTTTACTGCATGCCCAAGGAGCGAACACAACTTGTCGTCTGCAATGCGTAAAAGGACTCCTGTCGAGGTCCTTGCCAGGGTGTTGCGGGTTATGCAGGTCAATGTAAAACAATAAAAATTCGAAACCACAGTCCACAGACCTTCGTAAACAATACAAAAATGAGTTAACAACAACAAGAATAAGATCTCAACTCATTTTCATTTCTATTCTGAGGCTGCTTCAGACTCTGCTTTTGACTCGTCAGACTCGTTGTTGTTTTCACTTTATTTTTGTACATTTTGCAGAATAATATGCTCAGCAGTGCTTAAAAAATTCTACAGTTGCTGCTGATTGTTGACAACATGTCAAAGAAAACAATGAAACAGACGTACAGATTTTTACAACCGCTTTTCGCATTCCTTTTCTACTTTCACTCCACTTTACTTCCGTTCTCGCATATTTTCTGTCCAGTCTAGAGAATTAAATTATAGGGCATATAATAGAAAGTACAGTTGGCCTCGGGGATAGAAAGTTTTAATACGCTTGTAGAATGATTTGTGCTTTGCTCGTTACTAGTGCTACAATCTTAATCAAAATTCTTACAGGGTAACAAAAAAACCCATAATCCGCTTTATGGATTAAAGAACATAAAAACTATCATGAAATAACCGTTTCCTGTGCTTTATTTCCAGTAATTTGTATAGAAACTTTAGGGAAAGTCATATGTCATGTTAAAGTTATTGTACCCTTTTAGAGAGTAGAAAAGATTTGTTCTTTTTGATTTTCTAAGGACACGACTGTCGAAAACTGCAATTTCTTGCACTGCAGACACAATTGCATTTATAAAGTGAACTTGAAAATGCACATAACTTTTTATTGATGTGAACAATTGTTTGAGCTGGCAACAAAGTGCCATTCAACTATCATTTTATACACACAAGTTAAAGTAATTCAATTACTGTAATAACACTCAACTCAACTCAACTCAACTCATCTCAATTCAAACTGACAGTGCCAACAAAAGTTGATCAACATGTTAATAAATTACCACAACTATTTAGTTGTCTATTACACTGATTACTTGTTGGTTTGTTGAACTTAATTGCTTTTACTTTTCATAGCCACTGAAAGCCATACAATTTACCGTACAACAAACAAATATTGATTTAGCTTGGTTTAAAATTCGCTACATTTTTGGTTGTTTCCCCCCAAGCTTTAAGCGTGTTGATTCTATATAATTCGCCCTTAGTTTGTATTTTTTCGTGGAACATACACTAAATACAGTCCGTGTAGTTGGGCTAAAAGTTGTGTAGCTCTGTCAGCTGGCAGGCAAATTAAGGGAGTATATAAACATCACAGTACTGTCGACGTTATCCTGGCATTACGCATTGACGGAGTTTCTTATCTCATTATGAATTTATGCCTGGGCCGTGTTAACATGCCACCGAACTGGCTAAATTTATTACTACCTTGCGGCAGATTTATGTGAGAGTCAAATACCAACAACAACAACAACAATAAAAGTGCAAACAAGAACAACAATAGCGCCTGTTATAAAATATGCGAATAAAAATCTGCTTAAATATACTCAACCGCCAGTTATTAACAGAGCAATCGCTTCTGGCCATAAGCTTTTGCCACTTGTGCATTTTAATTTATTTACCAGTTTGCTAAGAGTGCCGCATTCTCGATGGGCGTGGCCAGAGGCGACAGCTTGTATACACTTAGTTGCTGCACATGTACGTAGTTTTTTTAACATTTAAGCTTTTGTTTATATGTTGCTTGTTCATTAATCCTCAATCAGAATGCAGAGATAGCAACGCGATTTGTGATTGAAAAGTGCTTACAGTTAAGGAGATAAAAGGGAAATTTCTCAATGAATTAATTAAGCATTAAATTTGAGCTTAGTTGTCAGTCAAGAACAGACAAACAAGTAAAATATCTTAAGGCCTCTAAGATAATTAAATGGAATAAAAATATCTTTACGTCTCTAAGATAATTAATTGGAATTTTAATATATAATATAGGTTTTTGTATAACAAACTATTACTTAATTTTCCTTAAGAGTCATGTGAATATTTTAAAAATATTTTAAAATATAAAATGTTGACCAATGCATCGTGTAATCTGTAAGCTTTTTAAAATCTGTTAATTTATCTTGTTATTAAATATTTTTATTATAATTTAAACCACAAATTTCTTATACTTTCTTGACTTCTCATTCCAAACTTATTTTATCCCAACTTTGCTTCTAGTTTCATATTTTATTTCAATTATTTGCAAATGTATTTATATCATTGTCTTTATAGATTTCTTTTTTTAATTATTTGCGTTTTTATTGTTTGTTGTTAACAAAATTAACAAGTTTTAGCTCAAACAGCAGCTTGAAGACTTGGCCATAATGCAACGCATACACAATGGCTCTTCGCTGCCCAAATATGTGAGTGGCAAGTGGTCCTGGGACGATAAAACAGATAGTCTACACTTTGAGCCACATCAGGACTTGGAAAGGGTCAGAGAGCTCTATGTCGAGTCAAATGGGTACAAGTTTCGGCGAACACTGAATCAGATAGAGGAAGCCGTCTTTCGACAGGACTACGTACGCTCCGAATCCGCATTCGATACGGACACAGTGTCAATCAACGATATACGAGATCTTGTTTTATTCCTAATGCCCAAGGAGTTTCTGACCATGTACTTTCTGGAATTTATGCATAAACCCGTTGTGCATCGATTGCTACACTCGCTCATCATCTACTTTGATTACTTTCTGCGCCTGGTGGAGTTTGTGCTCATTCGACGGGACGAACTGTCTGGAAAGATGGCTCAAATTCAGAGCCAGCAGTCGATTGAAATGAAAAAGGTTTTCTCTAAACATTTAAGCCAGTATCGTATACTGGTGGCCAGAAACTACAGTGTAATTCTCAAGGGCGACGGAGACATGGCTAAATTTTACCACCTAAAGCCATTAACCAATACTTCTGCCCACATCAAGGACAGAATACTTCACGAACAGTTTCTGGCTGTCATCATACAGATCGTTTGGATTGCCATGCACCGCAGGGCCTACGATGTGATTGACATGGAAATGAATCGATTATTTCGCTCCGAGCACTTTGTAACCCATCGGCCAGGGTATATGAAGTTTACACCCGCGGAGAAGAGTTTACTTTATGGGCGTAAGAATAAGATTTGTAACTATCGGCTGCAGGTGTCGCCGTTGATACTGGAACTGGAGCATGTGGCGGAGGAGGATTGGCCCATACTGTGGATTGGAGAGCGAAAGTATCGTGGCAACAATATTGGGTTAGCCAAGTTGGAGCTGGAGTATATTGTTCCAGATACTCAGCTGCATTTGATAGACGTCGCCCATGGCATACTTGGCCATCCGAAGCGTTTCTACGATACTACACTCGAGCTCAACTGGCCGGCATTGCGTCACGAGAACTACTCCCTAGAAAATGATCCGTATCACATAAAGCGACAGCCAACTCTAGAAATCCCAAATCTTGACAAGCTAAAGGCAAATAAAGTCTATCAGAATTTTCCACATATCTTCAAGATTTTCAACATCTACGAGCAATGCAAACCACTGCATCTTCACAAGTGGCTACAACGGGAACAACGAATTTCGGCCTTTGCAAAGGGCAAGACAAAGCTCAATATTTATGTGCGCTGTGAGCAGGAACTCGAGAGACCATCGACGGTGCTCCCAGTCAGTCTTATACGCCGAAAATACTTCCGTATCGTGTCCAGGTTGCGTAAGGAAATGGGTGCCCCACAGGAGGATGCTCTCATGTCAGCACCATCCGCAAGTATAAAACCAAGGTTTCAAGCTACTGGTGGCGATTACTTCTTTAGTGAGTAAATGCTAGGGTATCTAGGTAGTCAGTTTACTCGGTAAAGAATTCAATCGCCAGTTGTAGAGATAAATGTACAGATTTCGGTAATAAATTAAAGGATTGAAAATCTAGTCAGTCGGGTTTCTTTACTTATGTAAGGAAATGGGTAAGATATCTTCAACTTATCCCACCTTAGCACCCATTGTGAACTCTGACACCTAAACTAGAAAGTATGTACTTTGTTTAACTGTTAAATTCAGTACATAAAACCTATCCAACACACACATAACACATCACACACAAATCCCATAATTTTCCGCTATGATACGCATCTACGCCGATACCTACGTACCGAAGTATCACAGTGGAAAATGGTCCTGGGACAATAAGACAGATAGCCTACACTTTGAGCCACACCACGATCTGGAGGACGCCAAGGAGCGTTACATCGAGACAAATGGCTACAAGTTTCTACGCTCTATTAATCAGGAAGAGGAGATGATCTTCCGGCAACAGTTTATACGCTCCGAAGCCACATTCGATACGGACACGGTGGTGATCAACGATGTGCGAGATTTGGTCTTGTTCCTTATGCCCAAGGAGTTTCTGACCATGAAGTTTCTAGAATTTATGCATAAACCGGCTGTGCATAGATTGCTTCACGCGCTGATCATCTACTTTGAGTACTTTCTGCGTCTGGTGGAGTTTGTGCTCATTCGACGGGATGAACTGGCCGGAAATATGGCACAGATTCAGAGCGAGCAGACGAATGAAATGAAACGAATTTTCTCGGTTTATTTAAGCCAGTATCGCATGCTGGTGGCCAGAAACTACAGTGTGATCCTTAAAGGCGAAGGAGACATGGCTCAGTTTTACCACATGAAGGAGATTGTCAATATATCGGCGACGATCAAGGATAAATACTTTCACGAACAGTTTCTAGCCGTTGCCATACAGATCGTATGGATTACTGTTCATAGACGTGCCTACAATGTTATCGAAATGGAAATGAATCGATTGTTTCGTTCCGAACACTTTGTCTTTAATCGTCCCCAATATCTGAAGTTTTCGCCAGCGGAACGAAGTCTGCTCTATGGTCGAAATAACAAGATTGTTAACTATCGCAGTCAGGTGTCTCCGTTAATACACGAACTGGAGCATATTGCTGACGAGGATCTGCCCATACTGTGGATAGGCGAGCGAAAATATCGTGGCACCGATACTCGTATTGTTCAGATGGAACTGGAATATATAGTGCCAGGTCCACAGCTATTTATGATTGATGTAGCCCACGGAGTGCTGGGACATCCAAAGATACTATACGACACCATGTTGAACCTAGACTGGCCAGCGGTGCGCTATGCCAACTATTCAGTGGACCATGATCCCTACCATATTGTGCGACAGCCCCATCTGAAGATACCCAATATTGATGAAATGAAATTACGTCGCATGTCCAAGCGATACGATCAGTTCTTCAAGGTCTATCGCATCTACGAGCCTGTAAGCCGGCAGATGCTGAACCGTTGGTGTCGTCGGGATAAGGTTATTAACTTTTACCGCACTGGCGGTGTACTGGATGACATATTTGTGCGCTGCAACAATGATCTGGCCAAATCGGCTTACGGTCCCTCAGTGGCCCAGATTATACAAAAATACTTCAAGCTTGTTTCTCGGCTACGCAAGAAGACCAAAGATGTTTATAATGAAGATCTGTTTTCTACCAAGAGTGTTGGACCAATAACTACAGCACCGGTGCGCAAGAAGTTCTCAATACAAGGTACTGGTGAGGATCATTATTTCGAAGAATAGTCGCTTTAATTGGCAGAAACTTTCAATTGAAAGACAAACTTAACCTCAAATAAAACCGAACATAGAAAAAATTCAATTCAAATTGCATTTTCACTTACTGTAAATATTTCCCGCAATCACAAACTGCTAGCGGAGACTGTGCTGCGTCTGCTACCAGCTGATAAGGCGTTATAAACTGTTATATTGTTGTGTGCTCTGTTAAGTCTCTGGCAGTGTCAATAACAATGTCCACGGAGCTAGAACCGCGCACGTCTCCGCCGTACAATCATTTTACGCAAATCGGTGATCCCGTGCTGCGACAATGTGCGGAGGTTGTGCCTGAGGATCGCATCGACAGCGATGAAATCAATGGAATTGTGGAGCAGATGGTGAATGTGCTACGTCACTACGGCTGTGTGGGTGTAGCAGCGCCTCAAATAGGTGTCTCACTGCGCATAATTGTCATGGAGTTCAGCGCGGATAAACGGGATAAGTTTCCAGCAGAGATTTACGAACAACGTAAAATGTCCACGCTGCCGCTAGCCGTGTGTTTTAACACTATCATTTCCCGTCCATTTCTTAAATTGAGCAACTTTATTACAGGTGTTTATCAATCCAAAGCTGGAGATAATTGGTGACATAAAGCACACACACTCCGAGGGTTGCATGAGCGTACGCGGGTTTTCTGCACAAGTGCCGCGCTTTGATCGTGTGCGCGTCTCTGGCATTGGAAAACTTGGAACGCCGTCAGTGCTGGAACTTGAAGGCTGGAACGCGCGCATAGCACAACATGAAGTCGACCATTTAAACGGCATCGTGTGCATCGATCACATGGACGTATCCAGCTTTACCTGCAACACCTGGCAGCAAATAAATGCCGCAGGGGGACGCGCAGTTATACCATTTGATAAATAAAATAACTGTTAAAGTCGCAACAGAAATTACCGCGGGCCGAAAAAAGTGTGAACTGAATTTGAATCGGTTTTAGTTCACTTGTGAACGAATTCTGCACGAACTATCGAAAGCATTTGTATCGTATAAATATCGATACATTTACACGCCGGTTGTTTATCAAAACAATGCAGTGTTGGTAAATGCACAAACAAATTTTATAAATAAAAAGAAATGCATACAATTTTAAGCGCTTTGTGATGTTTAATGGCCTTTAATCACACAAACACTGATTAAAGAAACTAAATATATTTAATTCAAGTAAGATAACTTGTTTGTGAGCTAACGCCAGCCACTAACTGTTAACTGTTTCAGCCACAATGTTGCTGCCACTGCAAAGATTATGCCGGTCACACACACGTTACCTAAGCACCAACCTGCCCCGTCCTCAATCGTTCAGGAAATGGTACCAGCAGCTGTGGACAACCGAGCGCACGAATCTGCCGCCCTACAAACACTTCACACAAATAGGTGATCCCGTGCTGCGGGACAAGGCAGCGGAGGTGCCAGCGGATTATGTGAAGAGCAAGGAGATTGATGCAATTATTAATCAAATGGTGAATGTGCTACGCAAATACGACTGCGTGGGCATTGCAGCGCCACAAATTGGTGTCTCACTGCGCATCATAGCCATGGAATTTAATCCCAACATGAAAAAGGATCTACCATCAGCCACATACAAAGCACGTCAAATGTCTGAGCTGCCATTGACCGTAAGTAATCATCAAGACAATGACTACACGCCCACTTAACACTAGCTATGGCCCCACAGGTGTTCATAAATCCGCAGCTGAGTGTGACCGACTACACGAAGCACAAGTATCCCGAGGGATGCATGAGTGTGCGTGGCTACTCGGCGGAAGTAGAGCGCTATGGTGGCGTCAAACTGACGGGACTGAATCGAGAGGGAATTGCCACGGAGCTAGAACTGAGCGGCTGGAATGCCAGAATTGCACAGCATGAGATGGACCACTTAGCTGGCAAGCTGTACACCGATCAAATGGATGCCTCCACGTTCATCTGCACCTGTTGGGAGACTGTAAACACGAAGTCGGGACGTGTGGAAATACCGTTTTACAAATAATTTTACGCAATTTTGTTAAACTTTGTTAAATTCAAGGCTAAGAATTTGTTTTATAGTATGGAACTGTTGTTGTGCCTGTAGTGATCTTCCTGTTATGGTTCGAGTTGGCAACTGCTTCGCGTTCACTTCTCTACAGTCATGTACATGCGCAAATGATGATTGGCCGTGCCCAGCGCCGTCTTGGCCTTGAAGTACTCCGGACTATCCCACAGATCCCGCTTGTCCATCATGTACGTGAACAGTTCATTGTACTCGCGCTGCAGTAACTTGTGCGTGGCTGTCACCTTGTTACGCAGCTCCTCAATGGCCCGATGCAGGGCTATCCTGGCTGCCTCTGTTGCTGCATTCGCTAGTTCCGCATCTTTGTCATCCAGCTCGACACTTGTGTTGGCGCCCTCGTGCTGCAGCGTGCGCAAGTGCATCCTCTGATTCTGCCAATCGTCCCACTGCAGCTGCAGGCACTTACCCAAATAATTGAGCACTGCGGTGCGCAGGATGAACTGCCTGATCCCAGGATGCGCAATGTCGCGCACTCGCATTCGGAACATGTTCATACAGTTGCTCAACTCTTTACCTGAATTGTTGTCTATGTGGGTATCTTAATGTTTATGTGTGTGTATGTGTGTGTATTGCTTCAACAAAAACTAGTTTCTAATTTTTGGAATCTCATTCAAACGGAAAACTAAAAATCATTGTGGATTTTTTTAAAAATATTTCAAAAGCAGTTAACAATCAGTTTATTTAACTTGAGCTGAATTTTGCTACTCTGCGTATACGCAATATGCATCTTATTTCCGGTGAGCAGCTCCATTTTACCCTCTGAACAAACGGGCAAACCCTTTCTAAATGGCTCATTAGATTAAGTAGAACAATTTAAGAAATCAAGACCCCAAATCTCCACCAAAATAAACTGGTAACTTAAGATTAAAGTAAGTTCACAAATACGTTTAAAAATAGTCCAATTAAATATAAATGTATTTAAGACAAAAAGTGGATAATAAACGCAAAAATTTAGAAATATTACAACTAAAATTTACACAACAATTTAGAATGGAATTTTCGGAAAGAGCTGTCCTAGAAGAGCCCCTCGATCTGGCCAGTTTCGGTGTTCAGATCGATGTCGTAGATGGCAGGACGTGTGGCGAGTCCAGGCATTTTGGTAATGTCACCGCACATGGCCACCACAAAGCCGGCGCCGGCGGAGACATAGACCTGCTCCACATTCAGAGTGAAACCCTTAGGAGCGCCCTTGATACTAGCGTCGCCAGTGACGGAACCGGATGTCTTGGACATGCAGACAGGCAGCTTGCCAAAGCCCTGAAAGGAAAAGGGATTAGTATGAGCTGGGTAAGAACACACCTCAGGTGGACTTACCGCATCAGTTAGCCGCTTCACCTGCGCCAGAGCCTCCTGGGAGAGCTCCACCTTGCCAGCACCGTACATGGTCTGAGCAATCTTGTTCATCTTGTCCACCAGCGGCAACTCCAGGTCGTAGAGCAGCTTGAATTTGTTCGGCAGCTTGCAAGCAGCGATGACGGCATCGGCAAGTGGCACAGCTCCAGCGCCACCATCGGACCAGTGGGTGGACACGACAGCTGCAAAGGCACCGGCCTTCAGAGCGGCATCCTTGAGCAGCTGATGCTCGGCAGCGGTGTCCGCCACGTGGGCATTGATGGACACAATGACGGGCATGCCGAAGGAGAGTCCGTTCGAGATGTGCTGCAGCAAATTGGGCAGACCCTGCTCCAGCAGCTCCAGATTCTCCTCCGTGTACTGCTTGTTGAGTGGTGCTCCAGGTGTGACAGCTGCGCCACCGCCATGCATCTTAATGGCACGCACGGTGGTGACCAGTACCATGGCATCGGGATTACGTCCAGAGTTGCGGCACTTGATGTTGCAGAACTTCTCCATGCCAATGTCCGAGCCGAAACCCGCCTCGGTGCAGACGTAACCCTCGCTGCCCACCAGTTTGAGGCCAATCTCGTCGGCTATGATCGAATTACAGCCGTGGGCAATGTTGGCGAAGGGTCCGGCATGCACTAGCACCGGAGTACCCTCGAGGGACTGCATCAGATTCGGCTCCAGTGCATCCTTAAGCAGCACGGCCAAGGCACCAGTCATGCCCAGATCATCGGCCGTCACTGGCTGGCCAGATTTATCGAATGCCACCACCATCTCGGCCAGACGCTTCTTCATGTCCGCCAAGCAGCCGGACAAGGCGAGTACGGCCATAATCTCGCTGGCCACGGCTATGGAGAAGCGTGTCTTGCGCGTCAGGCCCTTCTCCGTGGGCGACTGTCCAATAGTAATCTCACGGAGATACCTATCGTTGATGTCCACCACGCGCTCCCACATGATCGTCTCCGGATCAATGTCGAGCCGTGCAAAACGGCCGTACTCCGCTTCGGTAAGCTCGTCGGGATTGGTCTTTTGTATGCCCAGACGCTGGAGACGTCTCAGCTGAATGGGACTGAACTTCCGCTGGCCCTTGATCTTGGGCACCAGGCGATTGTAGAGCGCCGTGTCCGTCTGCGTGGACTCGTGGAAGATGCGGGTGTCCAGCTGAGCGGCGAGCAGATTATTGGCCGCCGCAATGGCGTGAATGTCACCGGTGAGATGCAGATTAAACTCCTCCATGGGTATGACCTGGGCGTAGCCACCGCCGGCAGCGCCGCCCTTGATGCCAAACGTGGGTCCCTGCGAGGGTTGACGCAGTGCAGCGACCACATTCCTCTGCCTGTGCGCTCCCAGCGCCTGCACCAGACCCATGAGTGTCGTCGTCTTGCCCTCACCCAACGGCGTGGGCGTGATGCCAGCTACCACCACATACTTGCCAATGGGACGCGTGCGTAGACGCTGCAGTACCTCCAACGAGATCTTGGCCTTGTTGCTGCCATAGAGTGAGACCTCATTCACCTCCAGACCGATCTCCTCGGCCAGGTGACCAATGTGCTTGGGTCGCTGGGCACGTGCAATGACAATGTCGCTAGGCACAGGTCTAGCCGGACGCAGCGGCAGCGCTTGCAGGGACCAACTCTGGCGATTGGCACGCGCTGCAGCCCTGCTAGCAGAGACTACGGTATTCTTCATCAGCATGGCCACCGTCATGGGACCCACACCGCCGGGCACTGGTGTCAGGTGTCCTGCCACGAGCTTTGCCTCCTCGTAGTCCACGTCGCCCACCAATCGAGTGCCGCTCTTCTTGCTAGCGTCTGCAATGAAATCCCAGCACAGTGGTTCAATAATCTGTCAACCATTTGCAGCCGAAGCCAAGTGAAAACTAATCTTCGGAAAAACAACAAAACAAGCAGCTGAGTTTCCCATTAGGCTTATCAGCCGCGGGGTAGAGGGTCAAACTGTGTGATAAGACAATGCGCGGAAAACAACTGGCAGGAGGGCTGCAGTCGAGCGTAGCGACTTCAAGAGACCCTGTATTTTCTGTGCTAAGAAATTAGCTTAAAAGGTATGAGGTATTATTAAATATCTTCAAGAATTATAAGTCTTCTTTTCCTAGATGTCTTTTTAGACCCAGTTTTCTAAGACTGTTATATAATATTGTTGATCAAGCGTGCCTAAAGTAGGTCGGGATACTTTAGATGGTACTATAAACATAATGTATGAGTTAGGTTCAGATAGCATCAGTAACTTGTAAGTTATGGCGTTTGAAAAATATTTTGCATTTTGGATTCGGAGGCATAAGACTTCAAACCTTCTCTTGATCTAGATGTTCCATATACAAAATTTCATTGATCTAGCTCTTCAAGTCCCGGAGATAAAGGTATCATATGGGCAGACACACATTTCAGTAACTTGGACTGCTACTGCTGATCAGGAAGATATATGCTTTATAGTTTCGGACGCGCCTCTTTCCCCCACTTCTCATTTATATTACAGAACTAATTATTTTTAGCCGCTGTACTCTAAAAAAGAGTAGAGGGGTCTATTAAGTTTGTTATAAACTAAGTCAACTAATGATTCAGTAAATCGAATCCAAAACCAACGAAATTCTGTAGAAATATTTGAGTTATGTAAAAAAAAACTTTAACCTAAACTCAATAATTTTTAAAATATGTTTAAATAATTCCACTTGAATCAAGAAAACATTCTACAGATACTACCCACATACATAGTGATTAACCTAACCCCCTGTATCTAAACATTTTTTAACAGTGTACGACAAACAGCTGAGCTGATAACACACCCACCTGGCTTGCAGTTGATGCCACAATCGATGACAACAGCGCCGGGCTTAATCCACGATCCCTTCACCATCTCCGGCACGCCGATGCCCACGAGCAGAATGTCCGCATTCCGTGTGATCTGCGCGATGTTGCGTGTCTTGGAGTGGCAAACCGTGACGGTGGCATTGTGCCACTTGAGCAGCTCTGCCGCAGGAGTGCCCACAATTTTGCTGCGACCCAGCACCACAGCATTAGCGCCCGCAATCTCCACGCCCGTGCGACGTATCAACTCGATGCAGCCCCAGGGCGTGCAGGGCAGGAAACCAGTCAGATCACCCGTGGCCAGACGACCCTCGTTCAGCGTATGCAAACCATCCACATCCTTGTTGGGTGAGACTGCATCCGCAATGCGATGAGCATCGATTTTGGTGTCACAGTCCAGCGGCATCTGGACAATGATGCCGTGCACGGCGGGATCAGCGTTGAGTTCGCGCACCTGATGCGAAAGAAAGTTTCATAACACTTGAATTTTCACTCCAAACTGTTGCATAAGCAGTGCTGGCAATTTAGCACTTTTAGAGCTAAACTTGAGGCAACAGAATGTCACATATATATTTCTATATACTATATGTTCTGATTGGATTTTGATTAATTGCATGTTGTAGCTTTTTTCGACAGCTCTTGAGACTCACCTTATCGAGCAGCTCCAGTTCAGTTATGGAGCTCGGCAACTGCACGTGAAGCGCATTAATGCCAATCTCCGTAGCCGCCTTGATCTTCATGCGTATATAGACATTGGAATCCTCCCGTCCACCCACCTGCACAATACGCAAACCGGGCACAAACTGTGGCCCCAAAGCCTTTACCTCCTCCACCAGCTCATCGCGTATGTCTCTATTCAACGGAGAGTCGATTAATTAATTTATTCCCTTTAGTTGGCTAATTTGCGTCACTCACTTGGCCACCAAAGTGCCGGAAATGATTTTAGCCTCTCCGGTCATCTTACTGAACGAATCGCAGCAGCGCTCACTGTAAAAACGCACAAAGTATCTGAGTAAACGCACAATGTATCTAAGTATCTAAGCCAATACGAACGGCTCTCGCTGGCGTTAGCAATGCAACTGAGTCGCTTGTGGTACCACCGACCCTATCTATACCCATTTGACATAGGTAGCTGCTCTATCGCCTCGCTAATCTTCCCAAAACCCACCGACCAACCAACCGATCGTCCGACACGATCCCCTTATCAGCTCGGCACTCACAGAGCTCATTTCACATTATCTGGGCTTGTTTTGGTCTTCGGGTTTCGGGTTACTCAAGGGTCACAGCTCCTCTGGGCACAAACAACACGATCTCGCCTCCCCTCTCCACGCTGGGGAGCTCTGTGACCGCAACTCGTCACGATCAGAAATCTAATACACCTTTCTACAACACATAATCAATGAACTTGATCGCAATTCGTTTACTTTAACTTTTAGTTAGTTTAATTTGCCTACAAACTAACTGCTGGTTTCATAATCAATCTTCTAATCGCACTTATCTTGGCTAGCTCGTTAAAATGCTGGGTATAAACTAAAAAATTGTTTTATTTTCTCAAAACACTCAGCTAGTGACTTTGATTAACATATTTATAGCAATAATTCAATTTATTAACTCATAAATCAAAGTTTTTATTTAAATTCCTTTAACATACGTTGGAAAAAGGAGCTTAAAATTTAAAATATCTCAAAGGCAAATTTAAGATACAATTTTTCCCTGTAATCTAAAAATTTCTCGATCTTCTGATAGAAATTGTTAACATATTTAAAAAAACAGAAAATATTATATTTAATTAATTTCACAGTCAAACTTTTTTTAAGTGACTGTAAGACAAAAATCATAGATTTAATTATACCAAAGATAAAAAATGAACTACCTTAAACGTATCTTGAAGATACTATCTTTCAATTCCAAGGGACACAAATCAAACAAATTTAAAAAACTTAAGGAATCACTGGTGAAATGCTACAAAAAGGTAGTACCTTCTTTTAGTACACCTTGAACCACTGTGCGCTCTACCTGCCGCTAAAATTGATTTCATAATCTATCAAAAAATTTACCTGATTTCACGGCAACTAAAAAAAAACGAAAGAAAACAAACAAATACAGCTGGGAACACAAACAAAAACAACAAACAACAAAAATTAGAAAGAAAGAGGAGAAATAAACGTGGCTTATCAGTAGGTGCCAATTGGTGATAATAATAGATAACATGCAATAATAATTACCATAGTAATTAGAGCCAGAGCAACGGTCAGTTTGGAACTACGAACGAGTTGATTGAATTGCAATTTTATTCCTGACCAAAAAAGTGCATAAATTAAGTAAAACTTCAATTAATTTTAATGGCAGCTCGCAGTTTGGCGGATCGACTGCGACTATTGCGAGCGATTTCCGAGGCATCGGGCAGGATAACGTGACGATGGAGCTGTCGCCAGTGGGATTGCACAAAGGATTCGAGCAGATCGGAATCGTGAGTGAGGTCATAGCCACAGTACTTAAGTGGCACTGGATTGGCCACGCCTTCGATGACATTGCCGTTGATGTGACGCTTGACAATGGTGTCCTCCAGCGAGTGGAAGGTGATGGCCACCAGACGACCCTCAGCACGCAGATACTCTCGCGCCAGCAGCATGCCATAGTTGATCTCATTGAGTTCATTGTTTACAAAGATGCGCAGGGCCTGAAAGGTTTTGGTGGCCGCATGTGTCGGTCGCTGCAGCCTGTCCAGACGCCGATCGTTGCCCTCGCCAAGCACAGCGGCCACCAGATCGGCCAGCTGTCGTGTGGTCTCAATACGCTGCAGTGCTCCACGTGCCTCTACAATGGCGCGTGCGATCTTCTTGGCTGCCTTCTCCTCGCCATAGACACGAAAGATGCGCGCCAAATCGGCTTCCTCGGCGCGGGCGAGCACATCGGCAGCACTGACGCCACCGCTGCGTCCACAGTCCATGCGCATGTCCAGCGGACCATTGTGTGAGATGGAAAAGCCACGTGACGCCTCATCGAACTGCATGGAACTGCAGCCAAAGTCAAACAACATGCCATCGAGGCTGTGCCGTGGCACCTTCGCATCCTGCAGCAGTTGTGGCAGCTCCGAGAATTTACCCAGCAGCGGCACCAATCGCCCTGCATACTCCGGCTCCTGACTTAAGCGCTGGGCCAGCTCATGGGCCAAGGGATCGCGATCCAGCGCATAGACAGTCGCCTCCGGGCAACTGTCGAGCAGTCGACGTGTGTGTCCACCAGCTCCAAAGGTCATGTCGATATACTTGCCACCAGCCACCGGCTGCAGATAGTCAATAGCCGTCTGGCAGAGCACGGGCACATGTCCAGGTGTTGAAGCTGTTGAGGCAGGTGGGACAGCTGCGATGCAGTGCCTCAGCTGCTGTGTTGGTATTGCTCTTAATCTAGTCAGGAACTTGCTCGTCATCATGGTTATTACTTTGGCTTGTCGTTCAGATACTGCAGAAACTCCGAGCTAAGCACCTGGCTGCACTGGGCAGCTGTTAGTCCAGTGGCTGTGGATTCGTGCCGACGTGGATACTTCTTGGCGTACACGTTGTTTGACAGACGCTCCAAGGCGTCGATTTGCTTTACCAGATCCGCGCTAGCGTCGTTACTGAGACTACTCTCGCTGCCCGTCAATTTGGTTACTCTCTTGCGGATTTGTTCGCCCAGATCCCTGGGATGAACAGAGGGAAATGGATTTATAGCACTTTGTTTTGGGATTTTTGTTGTTGTTGTTATGTTCGTTGCAGCGCTAAGAAACGTCGATCCTAAAGAGGAATACTCTGAAGAAGCTTATTAGAAAACTACCTTTAAAATCGATCCTAGAGTGAAACTAACAACGGAAATCTGAAGAAATGGTAGAACATAAAGCTTATTATAAAAGTCAAGTCAATAATTAAATATTTAAATAAAGTCGGATGTACCTAAAACCTGATCTAATTTCAGTACCTTTTCCAGGTGCTTAATTAAACCAGTTATAATTACAGCTAGCAACATGAAACAACTTAAATCAATTGATCAATTTTCCATTTCTTTGTAAAGCTGTTGACTATCCGTTCAATTTCTTTGAAAAATAATCATTTTTGCCCACTGTTTTCGATATTAAAAAACATAAATAATAAAAGTGATTAATTTAAAACGCTCCGTTACTGTACCATTGCTACAGTGATATAATGTACCAACGGTACACTAATGTACTAGTATTGGTACAAGTGTACCGAATGTGGAGATCAGTTCCACTTCTTTCAGCAAAATTCATTTTGGCTGACTTCTGCACTCACTTGTCTGCTGCAACGTCGCCGCCCAGTAGAAAGCACTCTGGAATTAACTGATAGGCGTATTTTGAAGACATTTTTGGAAACTTGGCTTATAAAACACAATGTAAACGCTGCAAGAACCGGCAACTGAATGACGTTCTAAGCCAAGTCCAGTGCAAAACACTTGCGTTCCACAATGTGTTGTGGAACCTATTCTCAGAGAGCACACACCCAGGCGCAGCTGTGCAAATGCAATGCCAACAATTTCATATCAACAAAGTTAAGCTAAGACAAAACACACACTGGAGAAATATTTAAACATTCTATTAAACAATGTGGATTAGTACAACTGCAAATGTTAGATAATAGCAAACGAAAATCGACGCTGCCGCTGAACGAACATTGTGTATTGAGTTGATTGCACTGCTTACCTGCCGATTTTCGTCTTTTCTGCTGGCCACTTTTCAAGTACTTTCAGAAATCTTTGGTATTGCGCAGACATGCTTAATTATAAACAATTTGTGTGCAGGAATTAATGGTTTTTAGCGCCAAAACAAAAACATTGCACGAGCCTCACAGCTGTCCAGTAAGTCGAGTGTTGTTACTCAAAAAACTATAATACAACACTGCACAACACAATACAGTGCTGTAAAGCGTCGGAACAATCGAATGTATTCATAACATTGCCATTTGGCGGTTCAATTTGAAATATATTTACTTAGAAAATATATAGTTGACAAAAAAATAGTAAATTACAATAAATCTGAACAAGAAAAGTTCGTAGCTTTGCTACTATTTAAATATTAAGTTGCTTTCAGCCGGCAATACATAAGTTAGTTGATGATACCAAAAATGTGTGTGTACATATACATATACATACATTTTAGCTAACCCTTTTATTTTTATTGTAAAATATGTTTATATTAACTATTTCAACAAACTAAAAACTATTCGTCAGTAATACAGGGTATGTAGGATCACTACCAAAAATCACAACCAATCAGAGGGAAACCGGAATAAAACAGTGAGAGAGCCACAGAGAAAACTAGAGTGAGACAGAGAGCGCAACAGTGCAGGCAAAAAACGTACACATAAAAAACATAAACAAGCATTTTTTCAATGCGTGTGCGAGAACGGGTGAGAAACAGTGAGAGCTGACACACACACACACACATACAGCCACGAGTACACCCAACCACTTACGCTCACAGCTGCTTGCCGTTTGCTATGCCATGAAAAAAGTCGAGTGATTTTTTTTTCAGTCGAGTTTTTGCCATCGAGCCGAACGGTTCTTCTTCTTCTCGGCCGTCTTGTTCGTTGTGATTTGTTGTTCGCGTACTACGCACGGCATGTAAACAACGCGGGGCGAAACGAAATTCATAATAAGATTGAATAAAATCGTGCTGTCAAGAACGCGTCCTTTCTCCCCTTTTGTCGACGATTACTAAAACGAATAGAGGCGCCAAAGTTAAGTCGCGCCAAATTTTCGTAAAAAAGGGGACAGCACAAGTGCAAAATCGCACACAAACGTTCACGCGTGTGTTGGTGTGTGTATATTTTTGGCGTGCGCGGCCATTTTTTTCCTTACCACTCAAGTCTCTATTTGCATGTGTGTGTGTTTGTGTGAGCTAAGTGTACTCGAAATTTATAACAGGCAAAATTGTAAAGAAGAGTAAAAAGACAAAAATTTAAATTAATAGAAGTTAACTCACTACTTCTGAGTGTTTAAATGTGCGTAAAACGCTCAATGTAAACAAGCGTAAATATACATATGCATATAACCGTAAACCTGCCATCCACGCACAACTCACAAAAGTGAAAACAGAAAGCAAAACGGGGAAAAAAAGTTGTACAAGGAGAACAGGAGGTTAAACGACGATTAAACCCCCACCCACCCCATAGGTCACACTGAGCACGTGCTTTCGCTTTTACGACCGAAATATCAACAAAGTCGCGCACAAAACCAAAAACCAAAAATAAAAGAAAAACGCAAAACAATAACATCTAGCGCCATTTCCAATTGGTAAGTACTTTAAAATGTGTGTTTTGTATTTACTTTTTTGGGCAAATAGTTTTT
Organism: Drosophila dunni; assembly: GCA_018152125.1. Lineage (NCBI taxonomy): Eukaryota > Metazoa > Arthropoda > Insecta > Diptera > Drosophilidae > Drosophila > Drosophila dunni. The sequence goes on along the minus strand of JAECXC010001917.1, from coordinate 15,127,103 downwards.
AAACACGTACAGTGGTCGAATATTAGAAACAAGTAAATGTAAGTTATTTTATTGTGTAGGGATAATATTTATAATAATTTACTTGGTGCTTCAGAAATATTTTGATAGGGTTCAGTTCTGCTTAGAATGCAACATGATTTCATAGTTTTTAAATTTATTAAATCTTTGCTCAAACAGCTTAATTTGGTGTGCATGTTTGTTTGGTGTCAATACAACACTTTTTCTAACACCCTGTCCCACTGTGCAACGATTGCCAATATTTGCCCACCCGCCCCCTTCCATTGTTTGAGTTCTTTATGTGCCATTCATTCGGTGGCGGTTTGTGTGCCGTTTCGTCTTTTTTATCTTCACTGTTTTTGCTCTCGCGCTCAGCGTATTATCTTTTTTTTTTTTTGCACATGTCGCCCCCGCGCGCAGCATACTTTTTCGTTTATTTGCTTTACACTGCTAGCTTTGTATTTCTTGGTTCTTTTTTTGCAGTTTTTCTTCAGTTTGGCTCTTCCATTTGTTTATGTTGCGTACTCACTCGCTCTCCGTTTCTCTCTCATGGTTTTTTTTTCTGTTTCTTCTCAGCTGCGGTCGCTGCTTGCGCTCAATTAATTTTCGTTGATTCGTTTTTTGTACATGATTTGTGTACGTGTGAGTGTGTGTGTGTTTGCCTTAGCTTCTTAGTATGAGTGCGATGAATTTTTTGTGTATACCAACTTTTTTTTATGCTGCTGAGCAGAAACGTTAACGTTGACGTCGGCGTCGGCGTGCTTTTTGGGGCCGGCCGAGTGATTTTGTCTTTAGTTGTTGTTACATGTGTTTGAAAGTACACATACACATGTATACGAACCTACACATGTATTCACATACAACGTACACAATTATGTAGCAGGCAAATACAAAACAGATGTAATAAATATTTGATTGTAAATAAATACAGAATTAATCATCATATACTACAGTTTGCTTAACGCTTTACCATTCCAAATGTTTTGACATAAGCAACTTCGTTCCTGCTTATTCCCCCCTCCTACGTCAGCAATTTACTACATACACTCAACAAGCGGATAGAGTATCCTGTGTCTCTTCGCTTCTTTACACTCGCTGCCTTTAACAACGGCCTACTATTCAACTGACCGACCAACGTCAGCAGCAGCAGCAATAACAACAACACTAACCGGTTCTTTTGACCAACCAGAAATAAAGAAAAGAAAAAAAAATGTTTTCAAAAAAAAAAACTGAACCAAAAAACAAAAAAAAAAAAAGAATTTGCTTCTGACGTCAACTGCGCAGCAACAACAAAAAACAGCTACGCAATGCGTTTACATGTGTATGTGTGTCATTCTCCTTTTCGGCTCTTCCTCTCTCAACTCAACTCTCTCTTCGTCTTTCCCACTCTCTTTTTCTCTCGCTGCTATTTAATAACTCAATTTGTTTTATTCCATTGCAAAGCGGCGCGCGCCAATTCTGATTGTTTTTCTTTATTGATTTTCGTATTGTTTTTTTTCTTCCATTCTCAAAACGAAGAAAAGAGAAGAAAATATAACAGAAATAAAAGAAAATAAAAGAACCAAAATACGGCAGCCACCTGTGACAGGTTTTTGTTTACCGATTCTCACTCATTTCCATTGTTTGTGGGTCATCGTTGCATTTTGTGGCTCTCAAAGGATTAACTCGATGCAACCGTGTGTATCTTTTTGAATTTGTATCTATGAATTAGCATTTGAGTAAAGTCACTGACTTTTACAGCACTGGATTGGCATTAGCAAACAGTAGATTGATTGCTCTATTTACAGGTATTTTATTTAATTTGTGTTATCACAAATGTTTTAAGACTATTAACAAATTGTTAGATTTTCTTTGTTTTTGGATAAGATATTTATTTTATTTAAATAAATGGGTTTATAAATTATTCAATCAACACATTTATGATTGTAGTTAGCATGAGACCCAGAAACTTATTTATTGTGTAGTTATTAAATGGTTATAATAAGTCTCCAAGACCTCATTATATCTTTACTTAAATAAGCGCTGGAGTATCCCTTAACACTTTATTAGATATTTTCTTACATTGATTTAAACAGTGTACAGTGTATCAAATAAATATTCATACATCGATCAAGTTTAAACAGTGTAAATCTTTCTTTTTACCTCTGTGACATTGGCCTTAAAAAATAATTTACTAAACTATACATTCTTTGCCCCAGTCTCCCTAGTTGTCTTAAACAAATGCTCAAAAATATAACATAATTTCTTATTATAAAAAAATACTTAAAAAATTGTCAAATTTATCATCAGCATAAACAATTCGTTTAGCAACTCTGTCAGTTTTTTGCTAACTAAACTCTAATAAAGTACTTAGATTGGATTATTGGACAATATGTTTATCCTCTAAAACTCAAAAAACACCTTTTTAACTCCCCATCTCATTCATTGACTTGTAAAACTGTTCCGCTAAAATTACCTTCCTCCGAGTTGATACCTGAAAAAACGTCTGTTGGATCTATTTATCAACTGACAGCATCTCTTTATCCGCCAGATACTTTAATCATCGTTATTGGTTCATCTTTTGACAGATTAATGAGCGTCCCAATTTCTAGTTGTTTTATTCTAAACATTTCGAGGTGATTGACACGCCCGCTGGCGCCCCTGACTCTTCGCGGAGACCCCTCAGTGCCCCTGCCGCTCTCCACCATTCGCAACTTTTTCTTATGCTAAATGAATGGAAGCAGGAAAAAAAAATTGGCAAAGAAGAAATTATTATTATTTAAATTTAAATGTTGTGTTGTCACCATCAACTTTTTGCTTGGCTCAAGCGCCTTTTTTGTTTATCTTGTATTTTTTTGGCATTGTTTTTTATAAAGTGCATTTCTTTGGTTTTTGTGAGTTGAGTTTTGCTTAATGCGCAGAGCACGAATAGATTTTTGTTTTATTTGTTGCACGTTTAATTCATAAACAATTAATTAATTCATGCACATTTATGTTAAAGTGCTGAAATTTATGTACAAAAGAAGTAACAAAAAAATAAACACAAGCAAAAAGTCAAGTAGAAGAAAAACGAACAGAAAAGAAAATCGAAAGCCAAATGGAAAAAGTAGTTTAACAGTTCTGTCGACTGGACAGAAATTTGCGCCCATAAGCGACGGAAGCCTAAATAACAAATTACAAATATTTCTGTACATTTCAGCACAAAAAGGCAAAAAAATTCAAAGAAAAAAAAAAACGTTGTGTAAGTAAGAAGTTGCGGGGCCAAGTGTCAATTTCATTTTGGCCACGATCGTTGCCCGATTCGGTCCCGTTGCCCGTTGACGCTGACGCTATCATCATCTGAGCGTTGACAGCATTATAGCTGGTGCAAGGCCCCAATCTGGACGCACGGACCATTACCTATCGACCGCTGAACCTTGGCGGGCAGCCGCTTATGGCCGAGCTGCCGACAACGCCAAACGGCGCTGCCATTGGCGCTGGTGGCGATTATCTGCATCGCTCCATCGATCAGTTGCGCAATCTTAGCCATTTGACGCAGGCCCAGTTGGTACACGACTACAAGCCCTTTAACATCAGCGAGTTTCGCCAAAACGTTGAGCGTTTAGATTACTCACTCAAAAATGGTCTAGTGCAGCACCAGCAGATACTGGTGGAGCAGCAACAACAGCAGCAGCAGCAACAACAACAGCAGCAACAGCTACAACAAGCACACCATCACGATGCCGAGCAACAGCAGCAACAGCAACAACTGCATCACCAGACGCAGCTAAAGGTCAGCTACAGTGCGCCCAGTTCACCGCCAACTCCCACGCAGCTCAGCGAGCAGCAGGAACAGAAGGTAAACTAAACTAAACTGTGTACTCTCTTGATTTAGTCTCACTAACTTGTCTTGCTCTTTGCAGTATGATGCCAGTCGTTCGCCAACGCGTCAACAGACTGGCAATGGCAGCAACGGCTCCTCGCCGGAGGATCAGCGTCAGGGCGAGCAGACAAAGCCCTACAAGTGCGGCTCGTGCAGTAAATCCTTTGCCAACTCATCATATCTGTCGCAGCACACACGCATCCATCTGGGCATCAAGCCGTACCGCTGTGAGATCTGTCAGCGCAAGTTCACGCAGCTCTCGCACCTGCAGCAGCACATACGCACCCACACGGGAGACAAGCCGTACAAGTGTCGTCACACTGGCTGTCCCAAGGCCTTCTCGCAGCTCTCCAATCTGCAGTCGCATTCGCGTTGCCATCAGACGGACAAACCCTTTAAGTGCAACTCGTGCTACAAGTGCTTCGGTGATGAGGTGACGCTGCTGGAGCACATACCCAAGCACAAGGATTCCAAGCATCTGAAGACGCACATTTGCCAACTCTGCGGCAAGTCCTACACGCAGGAGACCTATCTGCAGAAGCATCTGCAGAAACACGCCGAGAAGGCGGAGAAACAACAGCAGCGCCACACGGCGCCAGTGACTAATCTGCAGCAGCATGTGCCTGCTGGTGGCATTGGTCTCAATCTGCAGCGTCAGGCCATGAGTGATGCCAATGCCGTGTATTGGGCTAAAATGGGTGCGGATAGCGCTGCTGCCACGCTGGCCGAGGCCATACAACAGCAGCTGCCTCAGGCCAATGGCAGCACCTATGCCAACTTTGCGACACTCCAGCAGCAGCACCAACAACAGGAGCTAATGCAGCAGCATCATCAGCGGCTGGCCAACGGTGGTGGAGACACGCCGGGACACTCGCACAGTCCGCATGAGGATGCTGGTGAGGATTTGGTGTTGCGTCAAACAACGCCACAACATCATCTGCAACAGCAGCAGCAGCAACAACAACAGCAGCAGCAGCAACAACAGCAGCAACATCAGCATCAACACTCACACTCACCCGGTCCTGGTTCATCGGCGTTCACACCACTCAGCGCCAGTGTCATACCACCGCCATCGCATCTACAACAGCATCGTGCGCCGCCTTCCGCCACCGCCGCCTACCTGTATCAGCAGAATGCAGCTGCTGCCGCTGCTGCTGCCTTTCCCACGCAGCTAATCTCGCTGCATCAGATACGCAACTATGCACATCAGCCAGGAGCTGGTCTCATACCCAGCGATCACATTGCTTTGGGCCTCAGCGCCGTGGCCAAGGAGAAGGCCCAATAGTATCGGGCGATTGGCCACAAGCGTGCAGCCAAAGGATCAACAGCTACGATGACAACAATAAGATTAAGTTAGCCATAAGTTAGAGGCTGAACTGGTCTAGCTCTTTGTACCTGATTACTCTGCTCGCATGTGGCACTAAAGACGGACTAGACTTTGCTGCTACATCGGGATATCAGCTCAGAGTAGAGGAATCAGGCACTGAGAACTTTAGACAGCCTCCGTGTTTGGAGGACATTTCACTTTTCCAGACGCAACTCAGGTTTTTTCAATTAGCTTTTCATACAATTTTCTAACTTTTAAGCAATATTTACAAAGGATAAAGAGACAAACACAACGGAGAACCAAAAACTCTAAACAACTGGAAATAAGGGGAAAACCCCTTTCGAGTTGCTTACAGTTTTTGTAGACTTAAGGACCACTTTAAGGACTCGTACAACTACCTATAATATAGAGTATGATAGGTGCCGTACAAAGTACTGCGATAAATACTGTACATAGGATTACAAACATGAAATTATTATTAATAATACTATGTACTATATGCTGTAAAAGTCAACGTATCAACATAGTTCATACAAGCCACACTTTGTATCTAAAACTATGGATCTATCATAATGTTAAGAGACATCTTTTATATATTTATGCAAAACACTTGTAAAAAGTTAAATTGTAAAATAAAAATAAACAAATTGAGCAACATATTTATTAACTTAAAGTGTGTATTTAAATTGTGTTGGAATTTTCCACAGGACTTGAGTTCTTATCAGCGTTACAGGATCAAAAGATGCAGCGGTGTAGAAAAATGCACGTTAATCCGCTTAAGTTGGCCAGAAGGAAAACCTTGATGCGCTCAAGGCGACACAAGAGATTTATGTACCTTGAGAACCAAATTGAATGACTCCCTGTACTCTGGAGAACACCGAGAATTTAATGGAGAACAGCAGCTGTTGTGTTAGGGAAGATTAATGATGGATTTGCCTGTTGTTGTGTCTCATTGGAGCACAGAAATCAAGTTAAAATTAGAAATTACAAATCAAAATACATATTTATGTGGCACTTTCCAAACGACTGTGAGTAATCGCGAGTTATGATGGGCAAAGAGGGAGTATATAAATTTGTGGACTTAAAGATTGTTTTACCTTATTAGCCCAGGTTTTAGCTTACAGTACAGGGTAATTGCTAGTCATGCTAATCCATCATTAAATTTAAATTTAGATTCTCTTTATGTCTGTCTACTCTCCTAAGTACTCTAGTACTCTACAAAATCACGACTTTCCACTTGTAAACTCAAGTGTCTACTTCAAAAAACGAGCACATCGAATGCTGCTTAAAAATAGCTTAGAAACAGTTATGACAGGGTATTAGACCACCTACTACCAACAACACTAAGTGCTGACGAATCCATAAATTTTATTAAACTTTCTTCAGTTTGATTAAAGTATAGGAATTTTTGACTTGATCAAATACAACTATTCAGGCGTCACTTTTATGTATCTTTACTCTATGTATCTCTGCAAAATGACAGAATTAATTTAATGGCAGATTATTAAACAAAAGAGTCGTAAAAAATGAATAGTAATTTCCTCTCCAAAAAACAAATGAAGAGAGTGAAACAAAGCGAAAGACGCGAAAACCAGTTCTAAGTTCTTAACAGGTGTTTTGGCCCAGACACTCGAGCGTTTGAATATCATTATTAATAAAAAATATATAAAAAATACAATAAAACCAGCGAAACAAAAGATTTAACGATATTTGCTTTTTATTGTAGTCTTTTGGGACATCAAAAGTACAATAAGTTCTATTTATGAGCTCGTAAAATTCGCTAAATGCCGAAAAATGAATGAAAATTGACAGAAAATAATGAAGAAGCGCCCACAAGGAGTCAATTTGAGGCAATTGAAAAGGGTTCGACGATGGTCCTGTCAACAGCCAAAATACAATGGAAATAAAAGGATATTTGTGCCGCATTTCGGCACGAGTGATCCGATGCGATCCCAACCGATCCTTTTTGCAACAAGGGCATGCCAACTCAAAGGATTGCTGGCAATAAAAACCAACAAATCATCGCTAAACCCGTCAAAGATCGAGCACAATGACAAAATTGGCAAACACACCGCAGAGACAAAGAGAGGAGAAAGGGAGAAATCTCCAACAATTCCCGGCAAACAATGCGATAATCGATCATTTGGCAGTTTTTCTTATCGCAGACAAAAAGGGAAAATTTTGGCAACCCTCTTGAGGAGAGTACGAAAGGCGCTACGCAATGTTTGCCAATAATTTAATTGATAAATGATTTGATTCGCGATCGCAATCGCATCGATCATAAATGCAACGAAGCAGCGCCGAACTGATCCTTCAACTGGTTAGGACTACTCTGCCTAGTCATTGATTAGCATATCAATATACGTTATTATAAATGCACTAATGATCATGGGATTGTTTGGCTCTCTCTCCTCAACTCATCTCAGCTATCTGATCTGTCTGTTTTTCTGGGGTGGTTCTTACTTCTGGGTTGTCATGTCATGTCATTTGGGTGCTGAAATCATCACGACTCCTTCGGGCTGCTCCTTCATTTCTTACTATCTTTCTCGCCGTGTGTGCATCATCAGCCTTTGTTATGTTAACTATGAGAAAGGAAAAAACTATCCTGTCTAAGGACTCGCTGCTTTTTTTCACTGTCACTTTTCCCTTGTGCCACTGACTTGATCGATATGATAATTAGAATGCAATGTCTGAGGTCGCGCAGGACTCTGTGTTTTTTTCTTCTTTTTATTGAAAAGGAAAGTGAGTTGATAAAAAATGTGAGGCATCTGCCAAGGAATGGAAATACACTGGAAAAAAATGAAGGACTTGTAGAGATTTTAATCGTTTATATCTAGGGGACTAGTATGTTGTTTAAAAATTTAAAATGATAAATATTATGTTGATTATTAAATGCCTAGAATCCTTAGAAAAATCGGGAACTAAAAGAAAATGTTAATAACTAAAAAAGGAATTTAAACTAAAAAATGTTTAAGACATATAAAGGGAGCTTTTCAAATACCAAAAAATTCTTCCTTAAACGATTGAAAAATTGCTTTAAAAAAGATCATACTGTAGAAAGTTATTATTTTAATTTTAGAGAAAAACCTTTAAACCTTAAAACCCTTTCAAAAAGTTCAGTAATTTAAAGAAAACTTTTCCCAAGAACTAATAGTAAGAGAAGTACGTTTTTAAGGTCACCAAGTTATCATCTAAATTTGTAATATATTCCAAGTAATTTTTTTGTGCAGTGTATGCCCAAGTACTGAATCATTATGCAAATGAAAAATGCATAATGATTTGAATATTGTGTGTGTGATTTGAATGGCCAAAAAGATAATTTGATGCTGCAGAAAGGCGTCGTCAATGGCATCAATAGATTTATGGTTTCTAAACTCGAGACATAATCAAAACACACACGCACACACACATGCAGGCTGCTTACCCCTAAATGTTTTAGGGGTTGTGCAACCCTCGAACCCCGAGCCTCGAACCTCGAGACTTGAGTTTAGCATAAGAAAAGGTCCCAACTCTGAATCGTTTGGTCGTGTGAAGCCGATTGTACGCACTATTCGCAACTGGCATTGTGCAATTCTTTTGGATAAACTATTTATGAAATTATTACACAATACCCAACAGACAATATATGTGTAGGGTATATATCGAGTGGGGTGCTCCGATTAGCTGGGTTTGTGGGTTGAGGCATTTCTTGTGTATGTTTTTCCCATAACTTCTTGTTGTCGGTGTGCGCCTTTTTGTCAATTTTTGCATATTGGTTGAACTCTATTTGTATCATCGCCATTCAGTTCATTGTTCGATTCTAATAAGGTGCGATATTGTGAAATTTGATGCCATTTTCCTTTATTATTATTATTTCTTGTCTTGTTTTCTTTTCTTTTCTCCTCTCGCTATTCTATGTTTTTTGCACCCTTTTTGTATTTTTGGCGATCTTTTGTGTGCACCTTATACAATAGTCTTAATTGTTGAGGTTTTTTGTAGTAGCTGATTATCAATTCGAACTCGGAATGATATGTTTTGGATTCCCCCTTCAATATATTGTTAGATTGCTGAATTTGTGTATATTTAATTATAGGTTTATTGCGAATTCGCTTTAATTGACAGTATTATTGCGAGTGCTGACGTTATCTCCAAAATCTGACGTATTTAAGCTGAGTTTATGGCTATTATTGGATTGTTTTAAGTCACTTGAAGTGGTGTGAACTGAACTTATATGTTTTCTAAATATTTTTTTGAGTCGTGCATCTCAAGATTTGACACTAACAGCTGCTTGAGTAGGAGTCACACATTTGTTGCGTGCGTGCACCAAGTGGTTTTTAAATCTCTTTACTATAAAATGTTTTTTTTGTAATTGGATAAATATTCTCATTTCCGGGTTTTCCCTCATTTTTCTTTAATATTTTTAATTTAAACGCACTACAAGTGCTCGGAAGTGTTATTAAAATCACCCTCAGCGGAAAACCTGAAGATAAACAGATCTACCAGCTGCTATAGTCAATCGGGTACCACTTGTAATAAAATTAAATTTGAAAAAGTCTTACTGAGCTTTAGAAATAATCTGTTAAAATAATCTATTGATATCGATAGAATACAAAATGCAAGATGCAAAAGATTCATTGACCAAAATGAATAGAATTAACGGAATCTGCACAATTTTGGACAAACTTGTAAATGAAGAAAAATTGAGTGGGTTCAGTCTAAAAAGCCAACTTGCGTAAAGAAAGAAATCCAGTGAAATAAATTAAATATAAATATTTAAATTAAACTAAAGTATTTTATTTTAAACTGTGGCGATCTGGTGTATATATTACAACATAATCTATAAATACTTAAAGTCTGCACGGCACTCTAAAATGCTTAAAAGTTGAAAATTCAATAAATTTTTTCATACGATGCCAACTTTTAAGTAAATTAAATTTGAAAACCATTTAAATATTTATAATTATTATTCAATGATTTCATATTTTCATACTCTCTATTATTTTTTAATATTTTTAACATTTTTCTTTTTTGTTCTTTATACTTTTCTTTTAAATTCTTTAAATCAACAAAGTTTTAAAAACATAACTCTATATATTTGTATAAAATCGTTCTTTTTGAACAGTTCCCATTAAAAGTGGAATATTTTAAATTTGTATAGATTCAAACGAATTTTCCCACCTTTATTACATTTTATTTTGTTATACTTTTTAATGTTACACTTTAAATGAAAAATGTTTACAAAACTTTTTTAAGATTAAATTTTTTTATCCTCTATTTGAATGCCTTTCCAAACATCCCAAAAATAAACTGAAAGTAGCCACACGTGTTGGACTAATTTCCCGTGGCACTGCGTCATTTTTGATCCTGTTTAAGTGCAAAGCAAATGACGCACTAACAAAATTTTAATTAACATTTTCACGCTAAAAAATAATCAAGTAAAAAGCAGCGTAGAAAAAAAACCGTTTCAAAATGGTTTGAAAAAAAAAAGAAATAAAAAAAAAACTTACAGTAACGAATTAACAATGCACAAACTCGATCCTTTTTGAAAGCAAAAATAAAAAAAACTTTCAAAAATTGGTAAGAAAAAAAAAGTTGTCACACAGCATTTTAACATACGTTACTGAGTGTACTAAAGGCGTTTCGTGTAGAGGAGAAAAAAAATGGGAGAAAAAAATGAACCCAATTATAAACGACTTTTTGCTGTAGTCAAGCATAAAAAATGCTGAATTACAAAAAAAAAAATGGGCTAAAAAATGTTGAGTGAATGTGCCGCGTATGCAGCAAGGATGCGCTCGCATCCTCATGATTTTTTTTCTTTAGGTCGATGCATAAAAAACATGATAAAATAAAAAATAACTACCCAGAGCGTATGCAAGCGGCGAGCTCATTTGAATATTTGGCGCTGGAAATTTTCTCACGTTTTTTTTTTGCTTTCTTGTGCATAGATCTTAGGACTACCCACAGGCCTGGGTGACGATCAAGGATAATGGTGGCAGCGACTCACAAGGAAGACAGTAAGTAAAAAAAATCCGGATTTTTTTGCCTCATTTCCATGCGGACGCGCTGTGCTTAAGAAGCTGCTGCTGTTCACCAGAAAAAGGGTGAACGCTGACAAAAGGCAGCAAGGATAACGTATAAAGGATAAAGGACTCTTAATTTATGCACAACACGTTCGCGGATCGGTCGCGGCACCGCAGCGCAAAAAGGGTTGGCAATCCTGATCCTCGCACAGGATATCTGTGCATCCCGCTCGCACACTCGCTCTTCCGCTCGGCTCGGTCCTTCCACATTTGCATATTTGATCAATGCCTTTGTCTCATGGGTGCGCCAGGGTCAGCATCATTTTTCATTTAAAAAAACTGTGCTTTCAAATAGAAAAAGTAGAAAAATACGCAAATTATTCAAATAAAATGAAATCCTTGTGCGTAGCTAAAAGCCAACGTGTCCTGTGTGTCCTGATGTTTCAACTGATGAGCTCATAGGTCAAACAATCATTTTAAATTGTAGTGTAAGTTAAATTAATAAAGATTTAATTTTTAGTGTTTTGATATTCTGAATTTTATAGTATTTAAAATTTAATAGATATTTTTGGGAGTGGACTTCTTTTGGCTTTCCTGAAGATAGATCACTCTCTGTCATCTGCTTCGACAGGGTCATTTACCCACTGTCTTCCTGTCTTCCTAGGTAGACAATCTATGCAAATTAATGCAAAAGGAGTCAGCCGCAGGCGTCAAGAATGTAGCTACCCTAAGGACAGTAAGAAGAAAGGAACTAGGAACTAGGACCTAGGACCTTCTTTTGCCAATGTCCTGAACTGCTATTTGTTTAGCTATTCTGTGTCGCTTTTGTGCGCATTGTAAATGTTTTAAATCAATATTTGTTCATTAGTCATGTTCAATAATTCTAATTATTATAATTTATTTTCACAGTGAACAAAAACTGAATGCCAAATAGCTGAACAGCTGCAATTGTGCAAATGTCCTTTAAAACATAAAGAAAATGATAGCAGAAAAGTAAAAAGATAGACAAGTTTAAAGAGTTTTTAAAAATATATTTCAAAACTTTATGAAGCTCATAAGATTTACTTTTTAATTAAAAGTATCTTTGATAACTTTGGCTACATAAATATTCTTTTTTTTCTGACTAAAATATCACTCAATTTACTATAATAAATTTCATTAAATTTGAAAATATATTTGACTACCATTTCTGTTTAATATAACGACACTCTCCTCTTAAACTTTCAATCTTTGTTTTATTTAATCCTTTTTTTTTGTGTCTTAAAATATTATTCAATTTACTATAATAAATTCCATTAAATTTAAAATTAAATTCCATTAAATTTATTAAGACACTCCCCCTCCCTTCACAACTTTCAATCTTCTTTTTATTTAATTATTTTTTTATTTTGTGGTTTTAAAATATAACTAAATTTACTTAAATAAATTCCATTAAATTTAAAAATATATTATGCCAAATTAAACCTAGAAGTACTATGCCTTTCTATTTAATATTACGACACTCTCCTCCTAAACTTTCAGTCTTTGTTTTATTTAATCCTTTTTTTTTTTGTGTCTTAAAACATTACTAAATTTACTATAATAAATTCCATTAAATTTAAAAATATTGTATTTCAACTCCATTTCCATTTAATATTATGGACACTCTTCTTCCAAACTTTCAATCTCTGCTACTCCGCTGCTTAATGATAACAATTTATTGTTAATATTTTAGAAATGCGGTTTTTTAACGGATCGCCAGCGATTTCGAATAATTAGCATGCGCCTCTGTTCAACGGGCAAAATCAATCAAATAATGTGACATCGCAAGATAACAATATAAAAATCCATCAAACTCGATAAAATTAATTAGCAAAGCGAAAATAAATTATGCAGAAATTATACAGTTGCCAAAAAAGCCAAAAAACACAAAAATCCAAAAACAAATATGAACAAAAAAAAAAAAAAATTGGCAAATAATCCAATCATTTAATATGTATGCAGAAAGATGCGAATTTTCAAATCAAAATCAGAAATTGTTGCTGCGGCGAGATAAAAATTAATTAATATACTTAATTACAGAGCCAACTGGCTGAAGCGACTGAACTGGCTAAAGATGGAGCTGACTGACCTCTCAACAAACTGGTTAACTTGTGCCAAAATTAATTTCCGATGAGGAGGGAGTATTGGTAGGTAGGGAGGGCTAAGGGGGGCTAATTTTAGACGGGGGTAGACTAAGCAAGGAGGCACTTTTAATAGGTTTGAAATAAGCACATTGAAAGCAATGAGTTGCCTGCTGAATACCCTGTAATAATTTAATAAAATATACAAAGAAATTATCTAATTATAAACGACTCTCTTTGAAGTCTAGCATACCCCTTGTTACCACTTCAAAGCTGCCTAGGGTATAGAAATATACACAATATGATTGATTAAACGCCAGCAGTTGGACAGTGTATGCAGTAATTAAATATTTTGGTAGAGTGAGTAATATTTGGTAAGTGAAGATTCGGTTTCTAGTCAAACCGGTCTCTAAAACAAAATTTAACGACTGAATTTATGAAATTTGTGGAGCCAGAGAAATACTAAAAAATGTTGTAAATAATAAAATTAAAAATAATTTAAGTACAAGCTCTTAGCTTTGCCTGAAATTTCAATAAACAAACTTATATACCAGAAATTCCTTAAAGCTTTACAAACCCCTTTAAATTTACCAAAAATATATAGACATTTAATCATGTTGACTGCCTGTCCCGAGGAGCTGCCCAATCCGCACAAGAACTGCCTGCGGGAGATGCTCAACACACTGATCTGCAACGATCAGGACGTGAAGCGTCTCAACACCGAACTGCGAAACATGCAAGTGGAGCTTAAGACGGAGCTGAGTAAAGTGGAGAAAGCAGCGGAGCCTTGCGAGGCTGTCAAAAAGTCCAAGAAGTTGCTCTGTGATGTGGATGAGGATCTAACCGATTTCACCAAGCAAATCATTAACCTAGACGAAGTGAAGCATTTCTATACCAAACGCTGTGAGGAGATACGCCAACGTCGCGATAGCATCATTGTCTACGGCAGACAGTGCATGCAGGCCTACAACGAGGAGAAGTGCAAGTTCAAGTCGTTTCACGAGAACACCATTGATTACATCAAGCGTACGGCTACTTTGTCCCAGGATCAGGCGGTGGTGCAGCGCTGTGAGCGTGACATTTGCGAGATGCACAAAAGATTCGTCAAGGAGGTGGCCAACTTGAAGCAATGCGAGTCACAGTTGCAGCCCTTCTTCAAACTGCTCAAGGACTCCGATCCGAGTGTTCACTGTGAATGCTGTTGCTTCAAGGACTACGACTGGCTGCCACAGGGTAAAAATCTGGATGTGGTCGATGCCATGGCCACTGAGCTCAAGGAGAAAATGGGTAAAGTACTGGTCGGTGCCTTGGCTCAGCTGCACACACACATGCCGCAGGATATGCACGGATTTATCGCCGGTTATCTGATGAATGTCGAGCGCAACGAGCAGGAAGTTAAGGAGAAGTTGGATATATTTCAGGATCAGGATGAGGGCGAGGATAAGGAGGTGCCGGATCCCACATTCCACTGCGACACCGATTGCCCCAAGTCCGAGTGATTATTAAATTCTTTTGCTACGCGTTCTAAATGTCACTTAAATTATGACTAAATAGTTAAAACAGACATTAAATATTATGGATAATTAATGTATTAAGTACAAGTACACGTTTTGGTGGCTAGTTTACATGGTAATAAGCATACGAAACTTAAGTGTAGTAGTTAATTATGTTTAAGCATTTTGCTTCACAAAGGAAATCACATACAGAGTTTTATTAATATTTGGATTGTTGGATCTTGGGATTGGTTTAAGATGCAACAATTGGAACCAACTTTCTAAGCTTAAAATCGTGCATTCGAATGCTACGAATATGTTTATTATTTATAACAATATGTGCTTAAATGTTGTTAAAACTAGCGCAGACTTTCATTGTTTGAGTTTATTCCTTTTTCTTGCGGCGATTGCCACGACGTGAGCTTGTTTCCGGCTCCTTGTCGCTGACGCCTGTGATGGAGGCGCCCGATAGCTCCGTGTTGGCCATTTTCTGTTGTGTGTCCAGAAAGAACATGACATCGCGCAGCTGCTCCTGCAGCTCAGTGACTTCCTTGTCGTGATTGTGCTTGAACTCGTTGTACTGCTGCTCCAGTTTCTTGTACTTCACATGCCAGGAGCTTTGATTGTTCTGCAAAGCCTTCGACAACTCACGCTCCTCGGTCAGCTGCTTCTGCATCTCCTTGAGCCTGCAAAGATTTAGAGTTTTAGATAAGAATTCCTAGGGGTTTTGGTTAAATCACTGTGCTTACTTGGCTGTATGATTTGCCAGCTTGCGCTCCAGATTCTGCTTCTCCTTTTGCATGCTCTGCTGCTGCTGTTGTAGCTCGGTCATCTCTGACTTGGTTTCATTGGCAGTGGACTTGAAGTTCTGCCACTCCTGCTCCAGGCGTTCCATGCGCTCCTCGTAGTACTTGCGCTGTGTGTCCAGCTGAGAGGTGAGCAAATATGTAAATTCCATTTGCATCGAATCGATCTTCTCCTCCCGCTCATCCTTCTCCGTTTGCGAGGCCACCAGCTTGCCATCGGATTTGTTTTGGAACAGACGATGCACAAAGTTATCACCGGCATAATCCCACACGCTGGAGGTGCCCAGTTGCATGGCAAAGGTGTGATTGGTGGCACGATAATGAGCTGCTGCATGACCGCCCTGATAGCGACCGCAGCCCACGTGGCCACAGATCAAGCAGATCCACAGCGAATCGGTGCCCTCACACTCCATGCACACAGAGTCCTCTACAAGCTCGGGAGTCTGCACATGACGGCAGACTGGGCAGGTGGAGTCACCCCACTTCATTAGGCAGCTGGCGTGAAAGGCGTGATTACACAGTATGGTCAAGACACCATCGACGCTCTCATCCATGCGCTCCAGGCACACGGGGCAAGTGGGCAGCTCCGTGTGTCCCAAAGGTGGCAGACCATGTTCCCCACGTTCCACCTCCGACACCCACACAGCGTGGCACAGTGAATCAGGCTCTAGGGAGTTATAGGCTATGCCATTGTAGGATTTATAGAACTCCAGTGCAGCTTCATTCGAGCGGAATCTGTGGGGAATTAGATTAGGTTAGTAAATCTGAAGATTCTCTGAAGTTGCTGCACTTACTCTAGCAGCACCATGAACTGATTGGGACTGCCATCGCGCACAATACGCACATGCCTGATCTCGGCGTGACAGGGTGCAATAAAGTTGAGCAAGTCATGGCAGTTCAGAGTCGCAGGCACCGCCAGCAGACAAAGTTGATTTGAAGGCGCCTCCTTTATGGCCTTGCGTTCACTGCAACAAAAAGCTTTAATGTATTTCTTAACACTCAAAGCTTTACTCACTTCTTCTTGTAGAGGTGTATAATGCCCTTGGTCACCTCGACTATGGGATTACCCGAGAAGTAACCGATTTCCTTGGGAAAATTCGAGGCTGTTCCCACCTGTGACTCATCGCCGCTGCGCGGTGTCGTCTCACGGGAACTGCCCGCTGTGGGGCTATTCGTATGCTGCTGCAGTGCAGCGGACCAGTTCATTTTATTGGTGTCTTTGTCGGTTCCCCCGCTAAGTTCGCTGTTCCAACGTTGATTCGTGTAGGTTTCAATGACAATGTCACGCGCCTGGCGGAGTCCGCGATCTCGTTCACGTTCCTTCTGCACACGCGGATTGGTTGGATGCTCCGAGGAAACGGCGCCTTCGGACTCTGCGTTAATATACAACAAAAATTACGTATGTTTGTGAAATGTACACAGTTTATTTTCGTTTTCTTTGTTTTGGATTTTGTGCGTCGTTGGGTTTTTGACAATTTACCTGCACTGGCTTCCAAATCGATTTCGATTTTGATGACACACAAAGAAATGTTTTCTAGCATTACACAGGCATAATTTAAATCAAGATGATGTACCAAAAATCATAGTATTTGTATGGTTTTCAATAAAATATTACACTTTTCTCTTTACTGAATGCACAACAAAAACCAAACACAAATATACATGTTCAATTAGCACTAAATAAAGTCAAATTTAAAAAATACCAACTCTTATCGATATGCTACCGATGGTGCAATTCGTGCATTAACCAACACTGCCAGCGATAAACTTAACGTACCCGTTTTTAAATCCATTTGATTTTGAATGTTGCTTTCCAAGAACGGGAATATTTAAAAAAAGTTAAGTTATTTAGAAGGAATGAGTTATTATGCTTGCTTAGATTTCATTTTTCATATACACTTGCTTATGAGAGTAATTAGTGTGCTGCAAGATTTGTATTATGTAAAACAAATGAAACTAGTTTTTGGCTTATGGCTGCTCCTCTCTCTTTCTGCCGCATGGGCACTTAAATTTCCCCACCGCTCTACCACTTCTTAGCATTAAGCTATGCTGTAGTTTCGTTTCAGCTCGTTCGGCTTCGGCTCGACACAACTTCGGCTTCAGTTAGTCCAAAGCACAGCGCGTAAATTGCATAGTAGCTGCTAGTTAGTACGTAAGCGTCGCTCTGGTCGGTAGGACGTTTCGTCGGTCGTTGTTTGAAGCAATAAACACGTTAAAAATTCGTCATCGAGTCCAGCTCCAACGCGCGCGTAAAAAACAAAACAAACCAAAGTGAGTGCAATAGCAGGCAGCAACAATGTTGTTGTTGTAAATGTAATTATATTGCTGTTGTTGTTGTTGTTGTTGTTGTAGTGGGTCTATGTGTGTATGGGTGTTAGTTTTTTTGTTGTAGTTATGGTTGCCACAACCACGCGCAATGGGCATAATAAACATAACAAATTAATTGCAACAAACATGTAATTGCAATTACCAAGATTGAACCACAAAATATACGATTATTGTACATGAAATGTTTGCGGCAATTGCCCAGAAATGATGTGTATTGATTTTTGCCATTATATATTAATGCCCAAAAAAAAAGGCAACGGCAAAAAAAATCCAAAAAGTGTAACTGAAATGTGTCCGTGCCTTGGTCCGTTATTCGCACATGTAATACACATACACACACACATACACGGAGTCACACGCATACCAGCATAGGCATGCTAACAAGCAGGCGCCAACACGCACACACACACACTCGCACACACATAGACGGCAGACATCGTCCTCTTTGGCTGTAACTGACAGCTGCCAAGTGCCAGAGCTTGTCGTCAACAAGTCTATCAAAAGTACGTTTGTCATTTCTGTTGCAGTCCACGTCAGCCCCGCCCCACCTCCTGACTCACCCCACACTCTCACCCGTTTACAGCCAGCTAAATTATGTGTGTGTCAGTGTGTGTGTGTGTGTGTCTGTTTGTGTGTGTGCCTCTTTGTGTCTGCCAATATTTAGTTTGTTTCAAAGTAGCTAGTTTTTACTACCACTTACATATATGTATACCGTTATGCTGCTGCCTCGCCCACCTAACGGCGTCTAGCGCCCAGTCCGCTATTCGCTCTCCACTAAGTGCTCTGCTCTTTCCCTTCCCCTTTTCTCCCACTTTCCCACCCCCCTCTCATTTGCATTTCTGTGCTCTGCTGCGAATACACTTCACTCAACGCGAAAATCCACTTTATAAGTTCATAACAAAAGCAATAAGAAATAAAGGAAAATCTTCTTTCTAGCTGTGGAATATCTTATCCATTACCTTCTTAACCTAACGATTACATCATATAGAAATCAATGAAGAAAAGAGTTGAAATTGGTTTCTCAATTCTTTTACTTTTACTTCGACCATTTTTCTAGCATTTTCTTTTACTTTTCCTCAAGTTAATTTGAATTCCGCTGATTCACAGCCGCCATTAGACGTCCATTAGAAGTGTAGTAAGTACAATTTCTTAGGACCTGAAAATGGGAAATCATTTTCTTTGCCTTCGTTGTAAAAAGTCGTCTACAATTTGGTAGAATTCATCATGACGCTGAAAATAATTAAGTGATGGCAACTTCGTTCGCCATTCGAAGCTTTGGGAGTAGGGGAAAAAAAACAAGCATTTAATATAAGCAATTTCATTTCGAACTGTCACGTAATCGAATTTGGCATTTCGTCTGAAGATAAATCCAATTTAGAGCAGTCAACATTAATTATAATTCGTCACAAGAGGCAGAAAAAAAATTTGAAGATCATTGAAGACTGTTTCAAAATATAAAAACTTGGAAAGATATAACTTTTTACATAGAAAAAAATCCTCTTGTGCTTTTTATTTTTTATAGATAATTATTTTTAAAAGTTGTATTCTTCCGAATTTAAAAATCGCACTCAGATATGGAGAAAGTGCTTTCTATATAACCCAATTCACACATTATAAAAATATCAAGTATACGACAACCTTTAGTTGTATAAAAATATAGGTTCAATATAAAATAATTAATAAATTAACAATATTATTTTATATAACGAATTTAATTGCAAGCTTGTAAAAACTTTATGACAAAACTTATGTATTTAAAAGCTATATAAAGTCATAATATAATATTAAATAATTTAAATATATTTTGTTGAAAATTCTCATGTATTTTTCGAACTCCAAATTAAGTTAAAAGGTGATTAATTTTGTTTTGCTTTACATGTCGATGATAGTATATTTTTTTAGTTAGTTTCATGTTTAGATAAACAAATATTTAATAATTTTGCAACATTACTAGAACACTAGAGCAGCCAAAAGCTCAACTTTACAAATTATTTAATTTATTTTTTAACTGCTGTGCTCTATATTGTAAATTTCATATTGTTTTGGAATGTGCAATTATTTGTGTCTGCTTGGAGAAACACTACGAATTCCCCACTGCATACCTATATTTGTATTTTTCCGGATTTATAGTTATTTATGAGAGGGAGAGAGGGAGCGAGTGAGAGTGTGGATGGAATTGCTGGAATATATCGTATGCGAGGTTATGTTTTTGAAACTTCTACAAATGCCTCATAAAATACCCGGCTGACTTCTGCAGGGCAACGCTGCTATTGCTTTATTCAAATTGAGTTGTTGCTTATTCATGCATTTTGTTGCATTGCTGCATGCTCTCTATTGTTAGACACAAAACACACAGACACAGGCAAACAAACACATGTGCATATGCACACACACCATATGTGTATATGTGTGTGTGCTGTTGTAGTTACAGTCATTCATTCATGAAGGTCTGGCAAATGTTGTTGTTCCATGCATAACACGAGGCTTGACTTGGCCCACAGTCGGTCTGACATTTCCATGGTGTCTGTCAGAGCTCAAGTATCTGTTACGTTTAAATGCCGGTACAAACACACACCCAAGCACACACACAGCATAACACACCCGTATACTTTACCCAAGTGTGCACTTTCACTTTTTATGCCGTTGCGAATAAACAAAAAACTGGCAAAACGACAATCGTGATCAGGTTTAAGTTTTAAAGCCTCAGTTTACAGCTAGGGATGATCAAATGTTGTTTAAAGAGTTTTTTATGATTTAATTTCTGCAGTTAAAGGTGGGCTTAAATTAAAGTCTTGGTCTTAAGCTTTTAAAACTATTAAAATTATACTTTAATCAATTTATTTAGCTACTAATACCATTAGTTTAGTCTATTCTTAGTTCACAAAAGTAAGCCTAACTATTCTATGCCTATCGTAAACACGACACGTTTCCAGCTCTAGTGGCTCTTGAAGCTTCGAGTCCCATATTCAGTATGTTACTGGGTTCTAAATCATGCATTCAATGCCCATGATTGCCTTAGAGTGTGATGCTTGAAAGAGTGAGAGTGAGAGAGAGAGGGGAAGGTAAAGAGAGGCAGACTGCGGTTGAACCAATCATGCGCTTCGTTTTTTTAGTCCTTGTGCGGTTGGCAATCAACATTTGGACAAGTAACACAACTAAAGAGTAAACTGCGGCGATGTTGCATGCTACAACAATTGTTGCAGCGAAACACACACAGGGGGCGTGGGGTAGGGGAGGCGTGGCGTGGCTGGCGCTGCTGCGGGTTAAATTGTAATTGCAAAATGTTGGTGACGTGAAAGGTTTTGTCGTTGAGGGCAGATGTAAATGCATTTTTGATTACCAGCTGCCTGTTGGCGACAAAAACATTTCAATCAGTAATCATACGCCCGATGGTTCAATCAAAGGACCAGCATATTACGCATACGCCGCGTGGCACAGTAAACAATACACTACACTTCCAGCTGATATTAGATTACTTGGGGAGTAAACAGCACAAATATCGAACGAGGAAATTCTATATCTTCTAGCTCTAGTTACTGCTTAATTTGTCTCAACTCATATTTGTATTAAATTCGAGACAACAGACACAAATGATTGATTAGCGTGCACGAAATCCGAAGCGAACATGCGCTCCGTGTGTTGAGTTGTTAGATTTTGGTTTACAACTTTAGATGAGCAATACATCAATGTCAGAATTTGGCAAAGAAATGTGAAGAAAATGCTGTAAACTGTCCTTGAGTCGCATATAATGTTATAAATATAAATTTATTTATAAATGTTAAACATCAAGTACAAAATCAATAATGTGATGTAGCGAAAAAAGTTTCTTTATTTTATAAAATAGAAAAAAAGGTTTCTTTATTTTATAAAATAGGAAAAAAAGGTTTCTTTATTTTATAAAATGTAAATAAACGTAGAGAGGTCTGTTGTAGCACAGATAAATGCAGATGACTTCCAGGGACAACACATTGGAAACTTCTCAAGGACTTTTCTCAAGCAACTACTGCTATCTAGGTGAATCAATTCTAATTCCAAAGTTCTTGCGTTTCAATTTAGCTGTAATTTTATTTTTATTTCCCCTGCTCCTGCAACGTGCAAATAGTTGCACCTAAATGTTGCCAACAACATGCCTGGCATTTGTTAACCTTTTTTTTCTTTATTTTCTATTTTTTATTCTATTTTTTGTTGCACTACTTTTGCTTGCAGGTGCAGTGTGAAATGTGTCGACTGCACAACGTACACAACATTCAACGTGTAAATGATATAAAAAATGGCAGCACAACAAGTGGAAAGGGTTTTGCGCTGGGGTAGAGCACTGCCAACTTGATGGGCCTGCCACCTTGCTGTGACAGGCAGCAGCGGTAACAGCAACAACAATAAAACGGGGTGACAAGTGCAAAAGTCTAACCTGCAGCACTGCAGCTTGCACTGCCATCGCACAACAGCTGGCAAGTGGGTGTGTGTGGGGGTGTTGGAGTGTGGGTGTGTGTGTGTGCTCATACCCAGCACTTGGGCTACAGTGTGGGGCATGCACACATGTCTTGTGGTTGTCAACTACAATGTAGATAGCGCCTGTCATTAGTTAATGTAGAGCGAAGTCTGTCAGTTTTTCAGAGAGTAGTGAGTATTTTGCATACACTTGGGGCATGTAATGTGCGATTGTTTGAGTAGTATAAGAAAGATTTGCTCTATATTTATCTATACTGTATTTTTTATATATTTTATAGTCTACAGGGAATCTGAAACCTTTAGAAATTCTTAAAAAATAGAATGGCTAAAACACCACTTGCCACTTTCCAAGATTTTTAACTCTCAACTTTCTCATGCTGTGAATATTTAATGGAGTGTTGCTTTGAATGGAGGAATACCTTTTAGAACACATGAAAACTGTTTTAATTTAACGTTCATTATTTAGTTATTTTGTTTAAGCTTTAAACTATTAAAATAAACAATTTTATACATCATTAAAGCTCTTAGAAATAATGTACAATACCTATAGATTCATTATATATTAGATAAGGATTAACCCATTTGATAGCAACACATTTTTAGGGTGTTTAAAGCATAAACAAATTCTAATTTTATAGTGTTCTCACTAGTATACAAATTAAACTTATTTAAAATAAAACTTGTTTATACCGTGTAAATTTTCCTCCCAACATATTCCCAATATAGGCCTACTTAGCAGCTGCAAATAATCCATTTTTATAGAAACCCTCACAGGGTATTTGAGTAATGAGCAGCTGTCTACAAGTGCATACACTTTGCATAGTTATGCGTGTGTCCGTGCGTGTAAGCCGAACTATGTGCTTGTGTGTGTGTACTCGGTGCGTGTGTGCACTTGTGTGTACTTGAAATGCACGCAAAGTTTTGTTGTGCATTTGCCACGCTTCTATTTAAGGACCAACTCATGTGGTTTGCCCTCACCACGCCTATGTTTGGCCATGAGTGTGGTAATAGCTGAGCCTGTGAGTATTAAGGTGTGTATTTGTGTTGTGTCATTCCCGCACTGCGAGGGCAACGCACCCACCTGCTGCTGGTATGGAAATTTTTTTACAACACGTTGCGTATACGTCATGTGAGCGCTGTTAGACAAACAAGCTTTGTTTTTAAATACCCGTACGCTGTTGACGCTAGGCAGGCAGCATACTTCAGTCTATTATGTCTCTATCTCACTCTGCATCGCACCATCCCACTCTACCACTCATTCACTTAGTCTTTCTCGCTCGCTTGTTTGGTATTTGCATTGCGCTTTTTCAGCATTTTCATTCTATATGCACAAACAACAAACAAATCAACTTATTTGCCAGCATTTTTTGGTTTGCAGCTCATTCTCAGTTTTTGCTCCATTTAAAGGGTGGTCTGCCGTTCACGTTATTTTTGTTGTTGAAGCTTGTTTGCTTTGTGCTGAACTGATTGAGTGCAATTTGCACACATCGTGAGACCTCACTCTGGTCAAGCGGCCAGTCAGCCAGCCCGTCAGTTCAAAGGTTGTTTCGCCCCCGTAAAGTGGCACAAGGATTACGGATTAATCAGATTCGGAATGCAAAAGCCATGCATGAAATTCACTTAAAGGGCAGGAAGGGGGAATTCAATTTCATAGATAAGCAAATAACAGTTATGTGAAAATTGATTGTGAATTCCTGGCAGGAATATTAAATTCCACAACCAGTCCCTTGGCATTCGAAAATGACGGCAATCTTACATTACACAGAAGGGCAAACTGTGCATAATTGATATTAGGGTTTGTCTAGGTTACTTTTCTTTTTTTGGGTTTTGTTTTATGGGTTACTTTCAGGCACTTCAAGTCAATTAAAAAGTTAAATTAAAATTATCAGCAATGTATGCTCATCATCAGTTTTCATTTGCATCCTCTATCCCATACTCAGCTGCCTGCCATAATCAAGCTCTTGACGCGAACTTGCAAAAAAAATATTTGAAAGCCTTCAAATTTGCGGTAATTAATTGCAAAGAATTTCCACAGCCCTTTTTATAAAATTACTTGCAAAAATTCAAGAAAAAGTAGTAAATTTTCTACTACGTTTTTAAAAAGTAGCAAAAAAGTATTTAAAATAGTAGTAGTAATTATAAAATGTAGTAGATTTTTCTGTAGTTATGAAATATGTTAATTTATTTAAGCAAATACCAGTAAAATAATACTAGTTGTTGCAAATCGCAGTAAGTGGTTAAAAAAATAAAAGCTTGTGGATTTTTAATGTAATTGTAACCCACAAACCAATGTAAACACTCGTTTACCAAAGCATTTACTACTTCATCATACGATGGAAGCATTTGCAAGCTACGTAACTGTGTAAATATTTATATCCCGTTGCTCCCAAAGTATCATATGTGACTTCTGCTCAAAGGGAAACCTTTTTGGTTTACTTTCGGTTTGAACAACATGCGATACTTTTGTGGAAACGGATTTCCAAAATTCACTAAAGACTCTTTTAGCATATTAAATTGCGTTTTACTAGAAGAGCTTTATTTCCCCAGTTTAAACTAAGTTGCAATAAAATGACGCACGAATATTACTCATACGCACCGTAGATAATACGCACATTATGAGCTCAACAGCTGAGACTTGAAGTTCCTGTCAATAGTAACAAAATGAACCTCATGCTGCCATTTTTATTTGCTCTTTGCTTAGTGGCTGCAGTAAGATGTGTCGATGGATATCTGTCAAGAGGAAAGCAAACATTTCATTTCATCATCAACGCCATTCGCAAGCATTCAACCAGTCATGCAGTTATCCATTTTGCCATTGAGCCGGTCTCAAGTGGTAACTTTATCCATTCATGTCCAGCCGCATAAAGATATATATAGTGTAAGAGGAGCAGGAGCTGGAGCAGGATGAGAGCTTTGCAAATCAAATCTTTAAAGTTGTCCAAGCTTCGTGCTTATCGATGTCGCTTCAGGCCATTCCCTCCGTCCCTTTGTCCCCCCTCTTTTAGTTTTTCTTTTTTCTGATTTCCCTTGTTTTCCAGCATTACACCCGAACACCCACAAAGCGCTCTTCCGCTGAGCGTTTTAGTTACAAAGTTGTGCAATAAAGTTTAACGCATTTTTTGCTTCATGCACTTTGCTTCATCATCAATTTTTATTGAAATTGACACTATCTGGACGGCAGAGTGGATGGGAGTGAACAGCATAGAGAAGAAAAGAGACAAAAGAGACGGGAGAGAGGAGAGAGTGGAGAAAGAGGCGAGCGTAAGCACGCGAAATAAATCACTGTAGCATTTTGTCAGGGACACTTTTAATGAGCTGAGCAAGTCGAGCAGACAGAAAATCCACTTTGCTCATTCCCTGGAGGGCGAGGGGCTTATAAACTTGCTAATTGGATTAGATTTTGCGATATGAAGTAAAATTCATTAAGAATCTTTAATTTTTTTACTTTTTATAAGCGAAGCTCTTTTCCAAGTGTGTGTGCGTTGGTGTTGGTGTTGGTGTGTTTGTACGTATAAATGATATTAAAAATTTATCGCCAACTTTATTTTTTTTCTTTTCCTCCTTGGCGCATTGCTTGCCAGCTGTTTCATTACAACATTCGCCACTAATAAGCAGCGAAAGTTCACAGAGAAACATAAAACAAAGGCAACATGAACAGTTAATAAAAGAAATGACAAAAAAAAAAGAAACAACAAAAGAGCAAAAATGTGAAATATACACGCAATAGCAATAGAAGCAGTAACAGCAACAAATGGCGAACAGTAAACAGCTGCGACACAGTCCGTTGGTGTGAGTGGCTTTCAGCATACTTCGTCTGCATGTGTGCTAGAGTGTGTGTGTGTGTGAGTGTGCTTGTGTGAACGAAAAGATGACTGAAAAGATGTTCAACTGGTTTTGTGTGAAGCAATAAAAGACAACAACAACATAAATAGCGACAACAAGCGACCAGTGTTGCCAACTACATAGGGCAATAAAAGGCTAATTCAGCGCTTCTTACAAGACCGCAGAGCTAGTCAATGTTCCAATCCAACTAGAAATTGAGCTATGGGAATTTTAAGTTTTCAAGTAGTGATGGGCAATTTGCAAGCTAATAAAAACGCTAAACACGCACAAAGAATTTTTAATACAAATTTTATTTTAACTTAAATGACATTAACTCCTTAATTACTAACTCACGACAAGACATTTATTCTTAAGATATGCATACCTTTCCCCCTGTCAATACATGAAAAACTATAACATTAGCTTGAAACAAGCTAAGTTGTCAGCACTGCCAGCGACTATGCGAAGCGAGGCGAAGTGAAAACAAAAGTAAACGGCGCGCAACAAAAGAGCTTAAAGAGCGAGACAACAACAACAGAGCAATAACTGTAAATAGTAAAGCAGCTCAATCACAAAAACAAAAAAAAAACATAAATTGAGTCAGTTAGTCAACTCAATATTGAGTCAATACACGCTGATTGCGTTTGCAAAGGGAATAAGAGCGCGAGAAGAGAGAGGGAAAGGGAGAGCAAGAGTGAGAGTGAGGGGAAGGAAGAGAGCAGGTAGCTGGAGTATTAATGAAATCGAAAGTGAATATGCATTTAATGCATTTACATATTGGTTTGCTGTAAATATTGCATAAATGCAACTGTGTTAATTTGATTGAATGCATTCCTACACTGCCAGAAAACTGTGTGTGTGTTTGTCTGTATCGTTTGTGTATTAATTAATTTTAAATGTGGCTGAGCTGCGAAATGCTCAGAGTATTTGCTCATGACATCAGTATTTAATACATAATAAATGAACATTTTTATTTCTTTGGGCTCAAGTATCTCTTTTAGCCAAAGTTCATTATTTATGCAGCATCCGTAAAGTTGGAAGCGAATTTCCGTTAGGCAATTTTATGTCTTAGCCATCAGAATTAAGAACACAAACTCATCTTATCCGTTTTTACGACTGATTTTTAGTACTCGCTCGTAATGCCTCTCATTATTGTGGCCCTGTTTAATGACTGTGCCATGGTTCACTTTCACTTGCCAAAAACAAATCTCAAGTAAAAGTAAAAGACCAAAATTTATGCTCTTTCACAATTCGCCTTTTGGTCTCTTAATGGACGAGCCCTTAGGTACTACAATAAGCGAGTACTTGGGGGACCAATTAGTGGGTTAAGGCACCCAAAAAACTAATTGAAAGCTCAAATGGATAACTAAAATTAAAAGCTGCCCAATTAACCAACGACCAAGTACCATAATTAACTGCAGTGCCATGTAAACGCGTAAAGATTGGATGACAAGTGACCGGTTTTAAGTACTTAATCGTGCTTAAATCGAGGACTGATTAAAGCTTGTTCGGAACCGGCTTAAATCGAGCAGAAAATACCTTATGGAAGTACAAAAACTATTAGGAAATATTTTAAGCAACCAACTTAGCACTCAATATTCCATTTAGGTCTAGAAAATTATTAGTTAAACAGTTTTTTAATTTTTTATCTATTAAATAACCTACTAGTTTTAGTTCAGTCAAGTCCCAATTAAAATCCAGATTTTTAGTCATACATTTTATTTATTTCTCCGTGCTTAGACCATGATTAGAAGCTTAAGTTTAAACTTCCTCATAAGCTCATTAAAGCTTAATTATTTTTGACTGAAACTTCCACAAAATAAACGAAATAATTGTAGTTATTATGACTGAGTAAACTTTATTCGTTAATTTGAACACTTAAACTTTTCTCACTCTTCCCCAGTGCAGTGCAGTTCATGTTGGTGGAAAATGCATAATGGAAACGCGTGTAACAATCATGTAAAATTGCGTTAAGAGCAAATTGAATGGAAATGGAGTGCACAACAGCGAGGAACAGAGAGCATCAAATTGGTATTAGAGGTTAACAAGTAATTCCAGGGCGTGGCGAGGTGGCAACCGTTTTCTAACAACTCAAATTTGTGGGCGTATGGGCGTGTCAAAGTTTTGAAGGAAGCTAAAAGCGAGGTTTGCAAACGTCAGACTACACACACTTCTACACACGCCCACACACATACGAACTGGCACACACATAAAAGTCAATTAATGTACACTTACAACAACAGTTACAAGAATCGCTTGTGAACGTGTCGACAAGGAGCAGAGAAGGGCTCAAGGTGCGGGACAAGCAGTTCAGTATAATCAGCGGAAACAGCAGGCAGCAGAAATTTCATCAAATTACACGCAACGTAAGTTGAAACGGGAGGAGCCAAGGGAGGAGCCAAGGGAGGAGCCAAGGGAGGAGCAGGAGCAGAGGAGTCTGCAGGTGAAGCGGTGTGTGTGTGTGAGTGTGGGCCAATATCAAAACCGATGCTCACTGCCGGCCACAAAATGACTTTCGTTAACAAGCTGAGCAAAAGCTTCCGCTGGCTGCGCTGCTCAACACTGTGCGCCATTTTGTTTTATATGTTTTTCATTGGCCTCATATTGCACAGCACCAGCCACAAGCTGCAGCAGCACCAGCAACAACAGCAGCAACAACAGCAGCAGCAGCGTGAGCTGAACACAGTTGACCAAGCCCCAGTTCTGGCCAAGTCTACGCCCAATATACGCGACCAGGAACTGGAGCAGCCACAGCAACAACCACAGCAAAAGCAACAGCAGCAGCAGCAAAAGCTTAAGCAGAACAATTTGGAACAATTGAGAAAGAAGGAGGAGCAGCAAAAAGTGCAAGCGATGGCTGCTAATGAGGTGGGAGTAGGAGGAGGAGGCGTCGCACACAGAGGCGGAGATGGAAGAAAAGACGGTGGGGTTGCCAGCAAATCCAAGTCACAGCCACAACCCGAAACAGTTATAATAACGGCCAGCAATGTGAACGAGAAGCAAATACTTGCAAAAGCTTTCAAACGGTAAGTTGCGGCTGAGTTATGGTCACCCTAACTTCCGCCTGGCTGTACGGTTGATAATTTGGCGCTAGTTTGGCGCCAGCAACATTCTTGTTTGTTCTTGTTGCCGCTGGCCATTGTTCACGCTCGACAAAAGCCGTGCAAAACCAAGAGAGCGAAAGAGATAGACAGAGTTGGGATAGAGACAGTGAGTGAGAGATAGTTAAAGGCATGGAAGCCCACACAGTGCGTACCATAATTGTGTGTACGACAAATTGTGAAATTTATGAGCAGCATTGAATTGTGTTGTGCTCGTACACAGCACCGCAGTTAGCCACCGCATTTGATCGATGTTCCTAAAGGTGCTTTGGGGACCTCACGAAACCAATTTGTTATTTGGAATGATTTTGATTTAGCTTCCAGGGGCCCGACGGCTAATCGGATTATCAGGCCCTGGACCAGGCCAACGTTTCAAGGCAATCACCATCATAATTATTGATTAAAACCAGAAACGTGATGACAGCAGCAGAATTACTTCTAGTTAGCATTTCTTTGGTTTGCGGCTAAAAACATTTTAAGGGCCCAGCCTACAAAATATTGGCCAGAAATCCATTTTAGTTGCCTCTGCTTGACATAAATCATGTATTTGCGATTTGATTATGCGGCATTCAGTTTATTGCACTGCGAATTATGAGATTTATGAAGCTCCATATTTATTATGAACATAAAAGTTATGGAAAAGCAGCGCTGGTTTAACGACTATCCAAATAAACAAGTAACTGATGAAATTTGACTCTTTAACAAAAGTTAAATCAAGTTTTTTAGGGCACTGAATTTGTGCTGAAATTTCATGGGGGTATCAAGAAGATAAGTCTATATATACTCTTGATTTTAGAACACTCTTTAAACCCGATTACATAAAGTCAAGTCTGTTCCACTCCAGATTTAAAGCAGCCAAGAACTTAAGCACTTTAATAATGATAAGCCAGTATAAATTTCGTACAAAATGTTCTTAGGTTAGATTAAATGCATAAAACTGTTTTAAATTGAATTTGATAAATGTGTCTGACAGGAGCACACACTCGAACACACACACACACACTCCCACTCCCAGCTCAACAGATTCCAAATATTTTGCATTGCCTGCTAAAATGCCAATAAAGCTCTGACTTTTATGCAGCTTGACCTTTAGTCAATTTATTAATACGTTTAGCCAAAAATAAGCTGAATATTTAACCCAATCTGCATTGACAGTTAAATAATTGAGCAGCTTTGTCTTTATTCCTGACAACTACTTTGACAGCCCACATGGCGTATGAGTAATCAGCTCAAAGGCAAGCTCATGTTATGCTAATCTACATGTTGTTTTAAATTGCTTTTATTTGTCATAGTTATGTATATCAATTAAAATTAATTTCTTGCTAAATAAAAGCTTAAAGTTGCACAAATTTCATAGGGTTTTTATATTGTCCATTATTAATTCCACATACGCAAAATAACAAAATTCCAAACAACAGCAACAAATTCCCTCAACAACTGGGTGTTTTGGTGTTTTGTGCTCGCCGAAGGCCTCTGCACATTTGTGTGTTATGTATTTTATATTTAATCCTCAATCAAATATTAACACAACCAAAAACACACACACACACACACCCACACAAGCTGCTGCTGAGATATGGCTTTAAACTCATTTAATTTTCATGCTTCCATTTTGTCTGATATCGTATTGAACTACCATTAATTCTGATTAGATAAATAGCATGTAAATAACTGTGTTTACCTGTCGACGATTTGTTTTGCTTTCATAACAGCAATTTTCTATTTTAATATTTATTGAATTGAAATCAGCAAACATTCAAAAAATACCCAGGAAACAACTATTTTTTCAAATGGGGTAGTCAGAAGTTATAACCAACTTTAAACAGTTATGGAAGGCATAACTTCAATTGCAGGGTATTTTAAAGCACTTACTTTTTGACTTGACTTTTTCTCTTGCCACTCACAACTCTAGAAGGCAAAAGTTTTTGGACAAAAACTGCAGAAAAAAAAAAACATATTTCACAAATTTCATTACAGTTGAGATTCCTCAGCAAAAATTGCCAAAGTTTCTTTTCGATTTTCATTCTGATTTTGATCGCTGTCTGCGACGAAGTTAGTCGTAAATTCCCAAATTACTTTTGCCTGGACTTACACATGTTCTAGAATTTATTTGTTGGCAAAATTTAAAGCATTTCTATGCTCGATTTCACAGCGAAAGTGAAATAAGTTTCTGGCTTTTACATATTGACCAGCACTCGATATGACCCCAAAAACACTTAACAACTAATTACACAATTGAAGAGGCAACAAACCATAGAGTTAAGTTAAGTGCCAACTATTAAGATGAATGCTTAACTAGGTGTATTCAAGCAAGTAAACACAGGGTGCTACTTGTGAGAGCGTTTAGAATTAGCTGGAATGCGTTGGATTAAAATTATAATTTTTCATAGCTTAAATGAAGCATAAAAAAAGGTATCATAAAATTCATTTAAACCTAAAAATGTAGTGTTATGTCTAACTAATTTATTTTATTTAAAATGGGCTAAAAGTTCTATGATTTAAATACTTAATCCCACACATACTTAGCTGCACACATTAATTATGCATATGATTTATTTTTATTGCTCTTTCAAACCCCTACCTCAACTTTCATAGACTTGATGAATGCGTAGTCAGTTTTGTGCACAATTCGCATTAACTTAAGAACTTAATGTCAAACTAAATGGTTCAACTGTTAGTTGCCCTCGGGGTGCATAAAACTTACTAAGGGTATTCCGTATTCCCAGCACAATGGACTTGACTCAATGTGCAAAATGTCTAGGTGTTGCTCGGAACAGTTGTATAATGTGAGAGGCAGCAGCAGTGGGCGTGCCCCCAAGATGTCAGCTAGAGAAGATTGCTCCAAACAGGTGTCAGCTATCAAAACAGTCACAGGTAAGAGAGAGAGAGAGGTGAAACTTGAAATAGGAGCAGCTGTGGGAGGAATAAACCAACAAAATAATCAACAAATGGCAGCGAGGGGAATTTCTCCAAGTGTATGTTTGTGTGTACACTGTACAGTGGTTTTATTAGCATACAGTTTAGGCATTAAAACTTGCATAAATAAACCGACAACTAAACCGATTTCAAGTTAGTTTCCGTCCGCCAAGTTTTGTTTGTTTTCCTCTCCTTTTTTTTGTACGTAAAGTCCTCTTTCATTTGCGGTTTCAGTGTCGCAGCTGGAGTTGGAGCTGGAGTTTCGTTGACCCCAAGAGTTCACCCAGCACTCACATAAAAAAATACTAAAAAAAGTACATAACAACAAATAAACCAAAGGAAAAAAAAGTTTCACTTTTTTGTGCTCCTTTTGCATCTTCTACGCACAGAGTTTGGCTGAAAACTTTTCATTTGTCGTCTGCGTTTTGCACATTTTTGCATTTTTTTCTTGCCGCATTTGTTTGTAAGAGGAAGCGGTAGGTGAGGGGTAGGGATGGGGTAGGGATGGGGTAAAGAGTGTGCTCTGTCGTGGGTTGGGTTGCTGGGAAAAAGTGCATTTTGCATAAGCCTTGTGGTTTTCCCTTTGCCAATTGCTAGTTGTGGACTTTTGTTTTTTTTATGAGACAGCAAAGAAGATTTTTTGAAATGAAATCCATGCTGGGTCTCGTCTCAGACGTACGACAGTGTGAAACTTGGGCATGCAAATAGTCTATAATATCCTTTTAGCTATGCAATAAAATCAAATGCAAGGCAGACACTCAGACTCCCTCTCGCTACCCATAACAAAGTCAAAGTGTATCAGCATGACTTTCCGATTGAAATGGAAATTTGAAATAATCGAATCACTGACTTAAGATTCCAGAGCTTAGTGCAAATAAGTCGACAGATTGATTGAAAAGTTAAGTACTTTAAATTTAGACTTAAAGAATATTTTGTGTAAAGAAAAAAACTCGTTTCGGGAAATCCTATAAAAATAATAAAAGATTATTTTGCGTAATGAAAACAAATTTTTAACTCTTTAAATCTCTAATAAAAATTGAAACCTTTTATACAACATAACTTTATAATAAACTCCTTTATTCTATTTCAAAAGCAGCTAGGAAAACGTTTTCCCTTTGTTTCACTGCCCATAGAAACATTAAAGTTTCAGTTTTGTAAACTCCCAATGAATTAAAAGGAAGTAATAATGATATAATGAGAAAACATTTTGCTCCAACTTTGCCCCCCAACTTTCAAACACTTTTGAAAATATCGAACAAAGAGAATTCGTTGCAAATTTTTAATGAGTACCTTTTGGTGGGCAAGTAAAAGTTGCATATTGACCTCTGGTACTTAACAAAGTCATACATAAATTTATATATACATTTTGTTGGATGAACTACGCGGTGTTGGGTCTATTGTCTATGCTGAGCATATTAATTAATCAGCTGCCCTGCACACGTATCAAAAGTCAGCTTCCAACTAATGATATAGTTTCCGTAGTTTCCTTAGCTTCCTTTAGCTTTTAGCAGTTTCCATAGTGTCTAGTTGGGAAGTTGTTTAGTCTTATTCGCAACTTTTCCATTCTACAAAACTTGCCGAGTGCGAATGAAGTTTGCGGTGGTGTGTGTGTGTGTGTGTGAAAGTTTCGCGTTAGTTTGTGGCATGCAACTGTGCATAGTTTTTTTTCGCTTTGCTTCCAGCGGAAACGGAAGTGTGGCACTTTTGTGCGCCGTGCTAAATCAATGTTAGAACTGAAACCATAACGGTGGCATAAGGGTTAAAGTTGCGGCAGGAGTACCACCATTAACAGCAGCAACAGTGGCCTAATTGGAATGCCCCCAACAGCACATTAATGGGCTGCGTGCGATGATAACAGAGTACTGCGTTCTGCGTTCTGCGTTCCTGTTGAATTGTCAACGCACAATTAAAATTTATAACAATAGTCAACGTTTCGCTGTTGCCATGGCAATTCCAGATACAATTTAATTGCCCCCAGAACGGGTGAGACTCGACTCCCACAGGATACGAATGCGATGCGAATACGGGTTCTTTTCCACATTATTAAAATTACATTTAAATGCAAAAGCCACAAATGATGGCTATTAATTTCATCTCACGCAATTATCACGACATTTTTCGGTCAGTTTAATTGCCGTTTAATGCGTAGATGACAACTTGAATCGTAAATCAGTTTTATTTCATAATAAACGAGTAATTGTCTGCCTAAATCAGCAGCCGAGTTAAATTCCAGACTCGTTTAAGTAGCAAATATTAGATAACTCATCATCATTAAGTGCTACGCTTAAATGTACTCCACATTCTGGTCTTTGATTCGCCTATTTGCATATCAGCACTAAGTTTATAAATTCCTGGCGATATTTGCACAAAAGTTTGCTATTTTCAAGTGAAATGGATTATTTTTAGACCCCGTACTCTAAAAAAGTGTAGAGGGGTCTATTAGGTTTGTCATAAGCGAAACGTGCGTAACAGGCAGAAGGAAGCGTTTCCGACGAATTGAGAAAAACGACATAATTTTGAAACGACTACAGCTATCAGGACCAAATTCACATGATAACTATTCTCACCAAATTTGATCCGGATCTGACAACTATAACCTATGGCTCCTATAGGACAAATCGGAAAAAAATAGGAAATTTGTATGAAGACATGTTGATTTAGTTGAGCTACATACATTACCACCAAGTTTGATCTGGATTGGACGACTATAGCCTTTCTCATAGGACAAATCGGTTAAAAATTGGTCATATGTATGGAAAATTTCGCGTTCAAAAGACTACGGGGTCTTTTACGGTCGGCTCGCTCGACTTTTGCCTTTCTTACTTGTCTATAATAAAGTTAGAGCACATATTGAAGCTGCTAAACTTGTGCCTCGATATATTGGGACTCTAATAAGCTCCAGCCGAGAAAATTATCTTTTTAGAAATTTAATTTGAGCAAAGTATGTTAATCACTTGCACAAGAAAAACTTGCATAAATTAAAATCTTTGTGGAAGTTTGTGGATTTCTAGCACAAGTTTTGAGTTCAGATTTGCGGTTTTAATTAAAGCAAAGTTAATGAAGAATTTTTTACTTAAATTAGCTAAAAAATCAACTGATTAATTCCACTAACAAAGCTTTTCCTTCTCCTCCTCAGTGCTGATCGGAATCACGATGGTCGGCTCACCATACAGGAGTTGGGCCAGTATATAAACCGACGCATTGTGGATCATATAGACATAGCCATACTCAACAATGCACGTGAATTTCGACGCGTGGATATAGCACCTGCCGATGGTCTGATTACCTGGGATGAATATCATCGTTTCTTCCTGCGTGAACACGGCATGACCGAGGCAGATATCGATGAGCACGATGAGATTAGACACACGTCCTTGAATCGCAAGGCACGGGAGGATATGATGCGGGACAAGGCTCGTTGGTCGGAGGCGGCCAGAACGGATCTCTTCACACTAACCATCGATGAGTATTTAAGCTTCAGGCATCCGGAGTCGAGTGTATCCAATTTGCTGGAGCTTGTGGATGATTTGTTGCGACAGTTTGATCAGGATGGCGACGATCAGTTGACGCTGGAGGAGTTCTCCGATCTGAATGTGGATGATGATGAGGATCTGCTGCGCAAGTCCTTGATCTCCAAGACACTGGTGGAGCGTCGCGAGGAGTTTAAGCGTATTATCGATAAGAATCACGATGGCAAAGCCGATCGTAGTGAACTGTTGGACTATGTGAATCCGAAGACACCACGTTATGCGCTGCAGGAGGCAGCCACTTTGTTCAGCTTGTGCGATGAGAACAAGGACGAGCTGCTGACGCTCAAGGAGGTGAGATTTCTTGCCTCATTTATAGTTAAAATTTTTTAATTAATTTTATTTCCTTTTATCCACAGATGACTGACAACGCTGAGATATTTCTGCAGTCCAAAATGATCGACACGGCCAACAGTTTTCACACGGAGTTTTAAGGGAATTTTCCAACGTTTTTTTCACACACTTTACAACACTTCTTCTGCAAACCGTCCCCTTCCAGTTTAATTCCAACACTAACCCGGCTCACGTCTGTTTAGAAACAATAAACATAAAAAAAACTATATAATCTTTGTGCATTTATAGTGATATTAATTTGTAAGTTGTTGCACCTAATATTTAATAATTAGCGTACAATACACATAAACTTTAATACTATTAGAATCCATATAATAATAATAATATAATTAGGATATTATTTTGTTAGAACTTTATACTACGTAAGCAGTAAGAGCAAGAGGCAATTTATTTGATGTGTGATCTTAATTAACAATTTTACTTAAATAATGCAAAGCAATTTGACACCGAATACTCCAAAATTATACAAAACAATATACGTAATTTTATGCAAAAATTTTGTTTTTCTGGGCTTACAGAGGTAAGAAGTAATCGCTGATTATCAGGCTGTAGAAAGGGGCTTCCCATCGTGGAAAACGCTCGAATGTCCTTGAGCTAATCGGTAATCTCAATTGGGATTCAAATCACATTATATTTAATTGGCCGTGGTGCTATAAATTGGAAGCAATTCGAAGCTTTTCCTGGAATCTGCTGTGATTTTGGAATTTTGCCGCAATAACAATCGTTAACGAATCCTTTTAATATTCATAAGGACATTGCATGTGCTTTTACGAAAATTAGCTGTAATTTGGTCGTGTTCGTGATTTATGCGCACAAAAGGCAGAAATTCCCCGCAAGGATAATGGGCACTGATTTTTTTGCTGTGCCTGTATCCTCGAGGACACTTCACTCTCTTTGTCTCTCTCTCTGGGGTAGCTGCGAGTCGAGCACCCTTGAAGCATTGCTAAGCACTTGTTTTTCTTATATGACATCTATTAGATGCCGGGGCTACCCATGTTAAGAAATTAATTTGGCAACGTCTTTAAGCCTCTTATGCCGTTTCACTCCCTTCCGTTTCGTTCCCTTCTGTTCCGCTCAGCAGACAAATCGACGTCATTAAACATAATCCCATGTTCAATTTGTTGCTTTTCGTGTTGTTTGTTGTTGCTGTGCAGAAAGATAAATAAGAGGAGACAAA
Source organism: Drosophila dunni (assembly GCA_018152125.1). Lineage (NCBI taxonomy): Eukaryota > Metazoa > Arthropoda > Insecta > Diptera > Drosophilidae > Drosophila > Drosophila dunni. Next base: position 15,089,864 of record JAECXC010001917.1, on the reverse strand, counting down.
TGATAAATAAGTGGTACTTGAGCATGGCCAACGAAATGGCTGTGTAACCTGTCCCAGAGATGGCAACGTTGTTTGGCTAAAAGCCTGTCAAAGCCTGATGAATATCCTTGAGAATTTAACAGGCAATTGACTTACTGATTGGTGTTAATACTTCTTTAATCTATCCATCGGATAGACGACCCCCCAAATGAAAAATAATAAAACGATTTCGAAACTTAAATTGCGAATTAAATTGAGTCTGCAAGCAATAAACAGAGAGTGCGTGTCGGTTGCTGCTTTAAGTCGAGTGTGTACTAAAGTTGGCCAAGCAGTGGGGCTAACCTGGAGGGGAATGGGTAGAGAGGGGAGAGGGCTACTTAGTAGCACACGCAATGGGAAGATGAGCAAGTAATTGAATCTAATTATTCGGAAGCAGGGACAATGAGCACGTAAAACGCAACGAATAACTTGGCCAGGATATGGCCAGGATGTGGGCAGGACATGGCCAGGACATGTGCCGACAATCAGATGTTGGTTTGTTTGTTGTGCGTGTGTTTGTCTAAAGATGTGTATAAGTTGTGTGTTAAGCTCAGCGGAAACGGAAACCGAAACATGAAAAGAAAGTGGAGTGCGCGCGACTTGGAGCTACCCTAGAAAGCTGAAACCCTGTAGATGTAATAGTTATTAACTCCTACTGCCTTTCAACCCCTCTGAATACCCTGTAATGCCTGCTACAGACATGTGACAATAATTAGTTTTGTTTGCTCTCATAAATTCATTTTATTTGCCAATTATTTCAGAGGTCACACATTTTCAGTTAATTATCGTGCACTATTTCTTTAGCAAGGTGGAGTAGAAGCCGACAGGTGCTGCGGCATAGCTGCTTACAGGTGTGCTGTAGACAGAAGCAACGGGAGCAGCTGCATATGTCGAGTAGCGCAGCGGAGATACAGCCGAGTAGGTGGTAACTGGAGATACGGCTGGGTAGGCGGCGTAGGCAGAGTAGGCGGAGACGGCGGGCACGGCGGAATACGTGGTGACCGGTGATGTCAATAAGCCAGCCTGAGCAACGGCAAAGCAGAGTGTCAAAGAGATGAGGAATTTCATATTGGTTTCGTTGGTTTCGTTGGTTTCGTTGGTTTCGTTGGCTGCTGTGATGTTTGCTAACTGATGCCAATTGCCATGGCCTGGCCCGTTTTATAGCCAGTCCAATGGTTTCATAGCCGTGAACTTGTTTGCGGCTTAAGCGCACGAACACAGAGAGACCATCGAATTAGAACACAATGACAATTTTCAATTTTTGCTTTGTAATGCTCCAGCGGAAACTCAATCGAATTGCGGATGCGAATGTGAATGTTAATGTGAATGAGAGTGTGATTGTGAATGGGAATGCGAATGGGAGAATACTGTCAACAGTAATGTTAATTGTATTTTCTAACTGACAGCATGTCAAACAGTTCAACAGTTGAGCAGTTGAGCAGTTGTTCATTACTCGATTTAATTAGGTTTTAAGCAGTTGCCAATTAGCATTTAGATAAACTTTATGCAAACTTTAAGCGCTTCACGGAGCTTTGAATAGCCTTATGTAATGAAGGTTCCAATAATAAGTTCAAGAGCAGATTTAAAGCCAAAGAATAGGAGTTTGTAATGATAACTATTTTTAGGTGTTAGCTTAAAGCCTTCATTATTTATAGACTTGGAGTTTGCGGTATGGAATTCAGTAACTATTTTAAGACATTTTAGACATTTATATTTAATTTCATGGTTTTAAAAATGCTTAAATTTCCTACAGTTTTAATACACAACTAAAATGGCTTTACCATCATGTGTTGAAACCCCACTGATTTCACAATAAATTATAAACTTTTGTATTACATAATTTAATTAGCAAATTGTGCTTTTCTTTTTGATTTTGCTTTGGCTAATTAACATAAAATGTGATTACTTCCAGAGCTGAGCTCACGTACCCAACGAAATTCTAAAGAATCTGCCATGAGCCGCACAAAAGAGCAGGAGGGAGAAGGCAAGAGAGAGAGAGGGAGAGCGGGAGATAGTTAGAGACAGAGGGCAGCTCTTTTCAAGTTTAGTCTTGTAACTGTCATTATTTCATATTTCTATAACAATTTCTGTTTATTTCTCTGGGGTTTTCGTAAACTGTTGTTGCCAACATAAAACAAATGGCATCAGGCCAACTTAACGAGCCGCAAAAAGGAGCAAAACAGTGTGGAGCAGGACCTGCACATGGAGTGCTGTATAAATTGAGTCCCTGTCTGGTTTACTCCAACATTTTTGTCATACAAATGTTTTGTATTATTAGAAAACAGGCCGAGGGGAGTGCTACGTCTATGGAGAAGGACAAGCAGCAACTGAGTCCTGCTTATATAGCAAATGTTCTACACGTAAGTTACATTAGTCAAACTCGAGTTTTCCTATGCTGCTTTTTTCTGCCTTTTTTCTATTTTGCAGAGCAAGGCAAATGCTACTGACTCAGACTGAGGGAGACTCCAAGTCCGTGGCAGTAAGTTAGAAAATTATTGAAGAACTCTGTCCATATAACCACCAAAAACCAGAGAGATCCAAAGAAGCAGCATAAATATGCTAGACACATAGACAATTGCTATCTGTGACTGTTCGTGTGTGTGGAGTCGAGTGTGTGTTTGTGTGTGTGCTGAAGTGTGTGTTAGTGTGTGCACCATAAATGCTTCATCCTCAACTCATACATATTAAAATCTCAGAAAATAAACTTCAACAGTTCACAAAATGAAAACAAAACAACTAAAAGTGAAGCAGTGGAAGGTATGAAAGCAGTGAATACCCTGTAAATTATGTGAAGTACAACAATATTTATAATTTTTGGAAATAAATAAAATAATATGATATATTAAATATTTAAATTATTTAATTAATTATTTTCTGATATACTTATAAACTGTTAACATTTTTCTCGGCCATTTCGCAACAGGTGCCAGAGTAAACTTAACTAAATTATAGGGTATGCAAACACTTAAAAAATGAAAATATACTTGCCAACAAATAGAAATACACTAATTCACACAAACACACACTGGCACACACACTGGCACACACACTGACACACTTATATATGTATGAATAGATAGATGTATAGAGAAGATGCTCATGCATTTTAAAATCCAGCCATTAGAGAGCTCTGTTATTTGGTATGCGGAATATGATTTGAGCACGTTTTCGGCGCCTGACATTGCATTTAACATTTTGCATGCATAGCTGAGAACACAGCAGGATCAAGAAGAAGGGGGTCTATACAGCACAGAGACAGAGGCAGAGTGGTAGTGAATGAGAAAAACAGAGGAGGAGCGGGAGCTAAGGTCACAACCAGAAAAACACCAAAACAACACACACACACACTCAAAAGTAAACCAGCAAAAGTTAAGTTAAGGACATTACGGAGTCAAGCGATAAGGACACGCCTGAAAGCAATTAAATGTTGAAATTTGAATTTGAATTTAAATTTATTTAAAATAAATCACTTGCAATTCTTTTGCTTATGCAACAAAGTAAGCCCCATAAAGGATTTTAGCTAAATTGGCTAACAAACACAACAGGCAAGCAGACCAAATGGACAAAAGGACTACCACATAAGATAGCCAAGCAACAATTCGTACAATGGCTAAGAGTGAAGTGTTTGTGGTTGGCATTTGGTTAGCTTGAAAATTGCTTCAAATCATTTATAATTCACACATGTCCAAACATAATTGAGCAACGAATTCCACATAAGTTTTAGATACGATAATCAAGTTTTAATACAAAGTGATTAAGCTCGAAGTAAGCAAGTTATAGCCTTAAACTGAGTACTTTAAACTAGCCAGATTTATTGAAATTCCTGTTTATTTATTAAATGAACAATTTGCTTACTACGTTTTGTAATTCTTACAACTGAATTAGTTGTAAATTGTTTCGTTTAAATATTATTGTTTAATTGATAATCCATTGATTGCTGAAAATTGATTACATATTCTGTTTTTCACTGCGCCAAAAACTCTATGCAAATTCAATAGAAAAAGATTACAAAACAATTCACAAAAAACTTGTTGTAATCGAGAGATTTTAAATAAATAATTCGCACATTTCGCTGTTCATTTTTTCGCACAAATCCCCCAAAGTTTATGATTTTTATTATATATTCATTTTTTTGTTCATTCCTTTTATTGTCTTTTTATCAAGTTTATTCCCATTGTGTGGAAAGCTGCACAAAAATGACAATAAAAGGTAATTTGGTAGTAACAACTTGAAGGCACACACTTAACTAACTTTGTGTGTGTTTGCAGGTGTGTAGGTGTATGGAAGGACGTATATGTCCGTCCTGGTTGTGGGTTCCCGATTTGAGCTACAGGGGGCGCTGCTTAAACGTGTGTATGTGTGCATGTGTGTGAAAACTCATTCACACACATGCAAAAGTAAAAAGCAATTTTCGTAACATTTGCATGCCTTAAACTAACACATACAAGCGTATACCGTTACACACACCCACACACACACACAACTGTCAGGTGGTGTGTGAGGCAGCCACGAAAGTATCAACACAGCAGCAACAGAAACAGCAGCAGCAACAAGGACATGCGGCCTACCTTTCCATGTGGAGTAGCAAAAACTACGATTATGTATGTGTGTGTGTAAGTGTGTGTGGTGGGGGGAAGGGATGAGTAAGTTGAATGGAGTACGTGTTGTGCTGAAAATGCAATTTGCCTTCTGTGCGAAAAGTACGTAAAATTTATGCAAATTTCCTTGAACTGCCCCCCTGACCCCATGTTAATGTTGTTGTTGGCCATGGCGACTATGCTACAAGCGGAAACAGGAAATGCGCCATTGTGTGTGTGTGTGTGTGTGAGTGAGTGTGTCTGTATTGAGAACGCGCTAAAATGAAAATCTAGTGAAATATGCGATAGATCGTTGAATGTAAGAAAAAATACGCAAGTGTTATAAAAATCGAGTATACGCAGTGAGCAAAATGAGATGCAAAATATGTTAAAAAACTAAACAAAATAAATCAATTAAATATATTTTAAATAAGCACTTCAAACATTAGTTAATTATTTATTTAAATAATATTTTATTATATTTAATTACCTTTTCAATTATAGCTACTTTTTCTTTAACAATTTACAGGGTATGTTAACATGCACGGGTGCGAATGCAAAAACTAATGCGACAACACCAAAAAAAAAAATGTTACAACAGTGGCAAAAACAACCACAGGAACAAGAGCAACGCGATTGTATATATATTTTTGCCATCGATAGTTTTTGGCATTGTGTATACGCCGCGTTTGCTGTGCGCTGTTTGTTGTGCCATTGTGTGGTGTGTGTGTGTGTGTTTCTGTGGTGTCCCTTGCGACGAATTTTATAGAGAAAAAAAAATATTGCGTATACGTAGCTGGGCCACTGGGCAAAGAAATGTGTGCACGGAAAATGAAATGCCGCTGGTTAGTCCTAAAAGTACATTGGCTATGCGGGTGTGTTAGTGTGTGTGTGGATAAAATTGTTTATACTGCACTGCACGTGCCTTTGACAAGCCGACATTGCCTCCACATGAGTGTGTTAGTGCGTGTGTGTGTGTGTGCTTTGGGTGCGTCTGCGTTTTGGCTTATGGGCAAAAAGAAGTTGAAGCGTATTAAGCAAACAACGCCACAGGCAACACCAGCACCGTCCTTTGAGAGCTTACATACGCGCACATGCAACACACGCTTGCCCCCAAAAGTGGCAAACAGTGTAGGCCAGACAGTAACTGTATGTGTGTGTGTGTCGTGCTTGTGTGTTGATAACGAGCTGCGAGATAAACGACAGCATTTAATGCGTTCAAATCTTTTTTAACACCACATCAAGCCATTTTTCAATCCTGATCTAAGCATAAAGATTAAGTTGTCTTTAAGTCGCCCGAAGCCAACGGGGATTGCAGCGCCTTCGCTTTGGCGCCTTGCCACCAATCGCTGCACAATGTCGACTCTGCTGGCAACAAGGAGCTGTCAACGTTGCTTAAGGACATCCTTATATCCATATTATATAGCACTTTGTTAGATTGCAAAGAGAACAAAAAAAGCGACGGCACTTCAAACCGCAAACTCATATAAATTTTGAATGAATTTTTATGAAGTGATAAATAATCAAATTGTAGGTCACTCAGCCGAGCAAGTATTTAAGAAGGTACGAGGAAAATAGACTAAAGTAGACAACCAAATGGCTAAAAAGTTTTTAAAGCAGTAATCAAAAATCTTCGTAACAGAAACTGGCTATGGAAATATGATATATAACTTTGGAAACAACTTTTGGTTTGGTAAGATATCATTTCAATTTCCTGGAGTTCCTCGGAACTCCACTGAATATTTGATAATGTAAAAAAGCAGCATTTTCATGACTATCAAGATATTTTATTTCGCTTACATTTTTTTAGTTACCTCGAGCATTTTCCAAATATCGATTTCGCTTTCTTCACAGCAAACTGGCATTGTGTGCCCTAAATTCTACCTGCCATTCGTAGAGGAAACGGCGTAAAAGTAAAGGAACAAAAAGGAAAAAAATAGGAGAGAAGTGCACCATAAACTGCGAATGGAAGGACTTTGTGAATGGCAGAAAAGTTAAATTTGTTGGCGAAAGAAAATTAGTTGAGTTTGTGTTCAGGTCAAAACAATTATTTGAAAATTTAAATGAATCTGAATCTGAATCTCTCGCTCTCGTAGTCATTCAAGGACAGAGAGAAAAGTTTCATTCATATTATTTACCTTTATGAATGCCCAGGGAACAAATACTGTCTTTTTGCTTAAATGCCTCGGGAGTCTTTTGGATGACAGCATTTTTAATCAGAGTTACTATACGTACTACACATCTACCTATGTGTACCTGTCAGCACAGAGAGAGAAACAGACTGACAACAAATTCATTAAAAGTGATTAATATTTGTTTGTTCTGACTGCCAGACACATTCGTGGCACATTCATTAAATGGGTCCCGAATGCGTTCAGTTTGCTCATAAATCTCATTTCCAACTTTATCTCATTACAGAATATGATTAATTCTGTTGTTAACTGGTTAATTCGTCTAGGCATGAGTTGCAGCCCCGTTTTTGCTGCTGACATTTCCCATTTATGCTAATAAAAGGCCTGGCCATAAAAAGATCTCACTTATAATAACTGGCGCCAGGAATTTATAGCTTCCATATATCAGGCATATACAAAAGGAGCTCTTAACCAACGAGAGCTCAGTCCCTATTTAGTCGGAAAAAATCTGAATGGAAAGCCAAATGTTTGTTCAAATTACTTGACGAGTCATAAAATGTTTTACACAATGCGGCTTAATTCTTTGGCCAAATAGATTTGAAGAGCAAGGTGTCGTAGGCGAACTGGAAATACCCTTTCATTGGACAAAAAAATACTAAATAAATTGTTTCCAGGAGGAACATATTTTAGAGGCAAAACATATATCCACTTATGCCCTTTTAAACTTAAATGTTTGCCAACGCCTCCGCACTACTGAAATACCCTTTGTAAGCTGGTTCTTTTAGCTAAACCTATAAAAAAAAGGTAAAGCCTTGGATTTTGTAAGGCTTTCATCATTTCTGTCCCTTGTTGTTGCATTCAGTCGTGAACTTTATACATGCTTTATGGCTAAGCTGTTGTGCTGTTGTTGTTGTGTTGTTGTGTGTGTTACAACTTGCTTCCGCTTCCGAGAATTTAAGAAGGTGCCTTAAACACATCTATGTAAATAAATCTCCGATTTAAGCAGTTTCTTTGTTCATGTGCAACAGTGTAAATTTAAATTTAAACAATTTTGATTTCAAATACTTAAAATCCCTAACAACAAAGGAAAGTTCCAAAATTAATTAGCTGAAAAACTGTTGCATACATGTAGGCGCTCGTGTGGCTTCTTGGTTTGAACCAGGCATAACTTTTGTCCTTGTTGTGGTATTAACTAAAATAATTGGGCTAATTTAAGTGAATTCCAACAGCATGCTCTTGTATTCCTAGCACTAAATACACATTAATCTCACCACAACAATCAAAGCTTTTACCAAAAATACTTACAGCATGTAGGGAATGATGTAAGATTCACAATACCACAGGGAATCGCCTTGAATAAGTCAGCATAACTGAGGAAATATTGCACCTGTAAAAGCCAACAATAACACACTCACTTATGCCAGAACACACAGAGTGTGTGTGAGTGTGTGGATGAGTGTGTGGGTGGCAGGAGTTTATCAAATACAAACTGAGCTAGATGAGGACAAATATTTGTTGCCTGCTGTTTGATTCCCACCTAAGCGTACTTAAACTGTTTATTTAGCAGTCACTCTGGTTCTCTCGCACTTTCCCAAGCTTCTCCGAGCAGTGGAAATATCGATTCTCCTTTGTTCTCGACATTCGTAAGCGTTTAAAGATAATCACAGTCTCTGATTTTTGTGCAATTGTTTCCTGCTTTAAAAACTGTTTAAAAATTTAGAACTTAAATGCATTAAACTTAAATTTAACTCAAAAAATGCTATAATATGCAAAGCTAAAGTAAAAATGGTTAGTTGCTGTTAATGTTTGAGTTCTTTATCAACTGCAAGTTGTTGGCCAAGCAATTAGCCATCCCACAGCTCATTGACTTTCAGCTGCTGGCTTTCAATCACAGTCTAATTGGCTTACAACTCATACTCCCAGCCAAAGTAATAATATTCCACGTTTCCATTTGCCGCACCTCGCAATCACCAACCGACGAACCGACCAGTTGACCACCTGCCCAACTGACCACCTTATCACCTTTGGCGACCTACTTTCTGGAATCATTGAATTACGTTCGCTTGGACTGTGTGTACTCCAGGCTGAGGACTCTGGACTGTGGACATGGCAGGACGCACAACTGGCTACCGGGACGACAAAGGTTAAGGCCCAGAATCAGGCTCTGGTTGAGGATTATTTGTAGGCTTGGGTTTGAGTTTTGGACTCAGCACAGTTCACATCAAAGGACCTCTGCTCTGCAGCTGCTTTACATAAATATTTATGCGAATTAATTTGTCGGCACGCATGTGATGAGCAGCTGGTAAAAAGGGACAGGAGGAGAACGGGTGTTCACGGGTTTTGCGTTGTGCACTGTGCGATCAATCAGACATGAAACAATATTTACAGTTTGAAAACGAACTACGAATTAACTCGATTGGTTTAACTTGTGGTTGACGTCCCACTGTGCCGACCAGCAACCAGCATGGACAGAGACAGGGCCAGGGGAATAAAGACTGCAGGTATGCTCCTCTGGCGTCTGCTGCTGACAGCTATAAGCCAACATAAACAAACATGCTTTTCCACACACTCAAGTGCACACACGCACACACACCCAGTGAAAGGACGTCAACAAAGTCTTGGCTTATAAACAACAGTCGATAACGAAGAATAACTTGGGAATTGTAGCAAAAAGAATCATGTTTTATAGTCAAGCGGACACAGAAATACTCTAGAAATAAACTAGTTTTTAATAGCAGCTCTTAAAAGACACATCATTTTAATGGCCCTATATAAAAATGGTTTAAGTTGCAGTAAAATCAAAACAAATTAATATCCAATAAACATTTTACTTAAACAAAAATATATAACTAACAATTATTGTAAATTAAGTTAGTCAAAAATGTGCGTTAAAAATAACTAAATTTATAAAACAACAGAAATTTGCATACAAATTTGAACACAACTCTGTTCGTTGGTAAATTTTATAAAAAAGCCTTAAAAAATAAATGAATTAAGTGTACTTAAAATATTTCGCAAATTGAATTATATTTTATAATGAAATAAAATCGCTGCATGTAAAAATGCGTATGAAGTGGGCAATTGAATGCGAATGATTGCGAACGCGTACACTTGATGGCCGTAATGACAATGGTAGAATTGGCCAAATTGAGTCAACCGATTATTGTCAATGAGTCGAGATATTGATTTCAGCTGCATAATAAAGTTGTTATCCCAACGCCAAGGGAAATATGAACAATCGTTTACATATAGGAGTAGGTAACCCTTATGGCAACTGTGCGATAACATCAAACGATTCAGAAGGCGAACAAGAGTTCAACGGTGCGTATGATTGATATATACAGTATAGAGTTACAACATATTTATTATTTCTTTTGATTGTTTAACTTGTATTAGCAAAGCCAACAATAGCAAACAGAGTTCATTCAACAACAGTTCAAAAGGGGCAATAAAAACAATAGAAACATTTAAAGAGAATAATAACCATATGTTAGTCTAAGTAAGGGGTGTGTGTGCGTGTGTTTGTGTGTGTTGTGTTGTGTTGTTTGTGTTAGTTTCATGACTTGCCTGAATAAATAGAAATAGTGTTTTGTGCTCTCAGCAAACTTTGTTGTTTAGATGAGCTCGAAGACGATTAAGTCAAAGGATTTTCCGCTTTCCACTTTTCACTTGCCACTCTTCACATGCTGCTTGTCACTTGTCTCCTGTCACAGCTCACTGGCTTATTTTGATTGCTCTGCTTCTTCTTCCCCTGCTTTTTTTATCCATTTGGCCAAAATTGTTGTTGCTTGTATGCCTGGGTTATAATCGCCTTACGTCGCATGCCAACTATTAAGTCAGAAACTATGAGTACCAAAATAATATGGAGACTAAATTTATAGCCAGCAAATTCTGATGGGCTCTAAGAACCCCAAGGTATTGTTATAGAATTTGGGACTTAACTTTTAGTTAAATTGTATACAATTTTATATACAATATATTTATTTATTGGTTTTATCATTTAATTACATTTTATATAACTTCTTCCATGCACATTAAACTTATCTCAATGCTAATTAATTTTATAAAATTTAAATTTATTTCAATTCTGCATAATAATCAAATAATTTACTATTACCAAGCTTTGCCTACCTGAATTTATTGCAATAAAATTCGTTGAATGTAATAAATCTTTAAATAGAATTCTAAATGGGGCTTAATACTGAAAATATATGTGTACTTTGTGTCAAGTTCATGACTCTAGGCAATGGGATTCCCCCATCGAATGCAGTTATTTATGACCGTTTCAATTGGCTGCTCTGCAACAATTTTGATTGATTGTTCTGCTAGGAAATGTTTGCCAAATTGCTGACTGTTAGGCAAAGACGTCTAAATACACTAGTAAATATGGTGTGTATTATATGAAACCATTATTGAATTTCCACGTTATGATGGCAGCCCTGTGTAATGGGAGTAAGCGCACCGAACTGGGCATAAAAAATGCACAAAAGAATGAGAAGACAAGCGAAATTGTGTGTATGTATTGTGTGAACAGAAAGAAGAAGAGGGGAATGCTCTTGTGCAATCGCTTTAACAAGCAGCAATTCACAATTTGCCTCAGTGTCACGAACGTGGACTCGCTGGGAATGATGTAAAGTAACGAAGCATCCACACAAATAGAGCAAACTGCAACCAGGTAACATACAGCATGTATGTGTGTGTGTTTGGGGTGTGTGGGTGTATGTGGGTGTGTGTGTTGATTGCACAAAGCATTGCAAGCCCGTCAAGTCCTTGGTGGCGTGTTGAGCAGAAGAATGAAACAAGAAGCTGACTGAATGTAAGGCTAGCAGAGCCAAGGAGCAGCCAGCACCCAAGGGAACAAGGCACACCTGATCGCCCAACGTTTAAGCACAGTGGTTGAAGAGCTAACAACTAGCGGACAAAAGAGAGCTGAACTTAATCCAATAATAGTAGGCTGTTAAGGCTGTAAAGCCACTTGCTGCTACGAGGCAATTGTATCCCAAAAAAAATTTTGAAGTCTATTTAATTTTCTTTATTTTTAAATGCTCTCAGGAAACAGCAACTTAAAGCTCACCAATATTTATTTAAATTCCTTAAGAGTCTTGCACTATTCACCTCTAAAAACCCACCGCATTTTGCATCTTCTCTTCAATTTAACTATGCGTAATAAACTTATTATTTCCTTGGGAAATATTTGCAAGATTCTTTTCATTGCATTCTGTGCTCAACATGGCTTCAATCTGTATTTGAAATTAGCTTCATTGAAGCCAACAAGTTGACAAGAATTTTCCCCGACAATGTTCTGCTTGCTTTCATTGTGATTTTTCCTCTTTTCTTATCTGCATTCCATTCACTTTTCCCTCTTGGTCTTCATCAATTTAAAATTGAAAAGTTTTTCCGTTGTTGTGCGTCTACTGCTTCCAGCTGCTGCCTGTTCCTGTTGCTGTGAGAAAGTGGACACGTGGACCACGTGCGTCTCTAGAACTTACCACTAACGGTTAATGGCTGCACATGTCAGTTTCCCCATGGTATCGTTACGACACATTCTGTTGCCAGAGCAACATGCAAAGCTGCAGTTTTTGATGCGTAAATACGCACACACCCAGCACACACACCAGCACACACACCAACACACCACCAGCATGGATCAAATTGTTGTGTGTGTTTGTAGGGGTAAGTGAAGGCAGCTTGGATGAGGAATAGGTATCAAGTCAGCTTGTCGGATTAGGTTTAGTATTGCCATACTAATGAACTGTCAATTGCAAAACTCTTAAACCTAAAGGGAACAATTGTTTCAATGTTGTGAAACCAATCGATACCCTTTAATTCAGAACGTTATAAGTTTTATTATGAGTAAAGGAATTTCCTTCATTTTAGCTGTTTTTGTTGTGTGTTTTTTTTAATTTTGATATCAATTATAAGAGTATTTATTTGAGACAATTTTATAGTTTAGATATTTTATTTTTAAAACAATTAAATTTGTGTTTAAATGGCATGGAAAAATGTCAATATCTATTAATCAGAATATTTTTAATTAAAAAAAAATAATGTTCTCTTAAAATCTGTGGAAATTACATATTTGAATTCAAACAGAAAAACATCAAAAATATATGAAATAAATATAAATTTGCATTTGTATTTTTAATCCAATAATAATTTAATTTAAAAACATAATTGATGTTAGATAAGCTCTGAATAGCAATTAATAAAATAGTACTCACATCTTAATAAACCTAGTTTTTAAGTGTTTTAAGAAATATTTTTACTGAATTAGTAACTTTTTTTCTAGTATTTTTATAAATATTTTATGTCTGGCAATTAATATATTATTTAAGCATGTAGCAAATATTTACAGACAAGTTTGTTAAATGTATGTACTTTAAATTGAAATAATTCTACCTCATTTAAATTTAATAAAATATTTTATTGCTAATAAAAAAATATACAAAATTCAATAAGAAAATTGCCTAACCAACTGAATGACATTGTCGATATACCCGCATAAAATTGATCACAATTTAAACGACGTAATAAGCAGCAACAGTTGTGGCTGCGACATTCTCATTTCTAAGGTTGTCGCCGGCAGACCAACTGCGGGGGCGAACTGAGGGCAACTCTGTTTAGCTGAGCGTAGTGCAGTGCTCAAAATGCAACGAGCCGTGTGTTAAGTGCTTCCCGCTGCCATTGCCACTCACACACACAGACAGACTGGCACACACACACAGTGTAAGAGAGACTGGCACACGCGCTCAGCTTTTGTATTGACGCAGTCGACGGCATGTTGAGAACACGTCAAAGGCCCAAAAGCCTCAGCTGTTAGCGCTGCCTCCACCTCTGTCGCTGTCATCGCCTCCACCGCGTCTACTCTGCCCAAGTACCAACTAAGCTGCACTCGCAATCGCAGTCAACAATTGAACGTTGGCGCGAGCACATCGAGTGTTTCTGCTGCAAAGACCAAAACTAATAACTAATAAATCGAAGCAAAAAAAACTTTAAATCAATTTAGTTGTTTAGCAAAATCAAATTTGTTTGAATTTATTAAAGAATGTCTTTGCATGCGGCAAATGTGATTTGGTTTCGTCATGGTCTGCGGCTGCATGACAATCCCGCGCTGCTGGCTGCCCTGTCGGACAAAGATCACGGCGTTGCTTTGATACCCATATTCATATTTGATGGCGAGAGTGCTGGTAAGTCAATTAATTAACTAATTAAACTGTAACTAATCGTTGAATTGGACCACGATCTGTACGCTTATCGGAGCTGCCAAATACGAGCTAATAGCGTAGTTCAGCAAATTTATTTGGTTTGAATGTTTCGCTTTACGCTAACACTGCAATTTGCATGGCTCGAGGGGGGCAGAGGGGGCACCGTATAACAGGAGGGGGGACTGTGTGTACTGCATGTACTCGTACTCATTTACTCGTGCATTTACTCGTTCTCAGTCTTGGGTACAATCAACTCTGGTAATTGCAATGCGTTCTAATCTAATGTGAGAGCGGTAGTGAGTGAGAGGGAGAGACAAACGCCGCAAACTATAGAATCGCGTGGAATTTGCTACTCAGAGAGACTCCGCTTGATAAGATATACTCGTATGTAGCTGTGTATATTTGTGTGGACTTAGCGAAGCAAATGCACTTCTGTTTGTGTGAACTATAGCCGGCAAAAAAAAAAAGAGAAAGAGAAATTTAATATGCCCTTTTAATACTCACTGAATTTAAAATTTTCCTCATGTCACATTTAATTACAGTTAATTTGCGTAGATAAGTTCATGGTTAATCAAATAAAATTTCTATTAAATTTCAAGTTCAATAAAGAAACAAATTCTGGAAAATATATTTAAAACCCTTTAACTAGCTTAAATTAAACATCGCAAACTTAGTTCATTATTTAATAACATTTTTTTTATTTTTTTGACTAATTCAAAATGAAAGTATATTAAACTAAATTTAAAATTTTATTCTACAAACTGAAATTAATTCAAAACATTAAGTAAAGGCAAAATAATATTTTAAAACTGTGAAATTTTTAATTTGTTGAAATATATAAATTTTATTTAAATATAAAATTCAACATTACACATACGCACGGTTGACACTATTTCTATTATTTTCTGCCTAGGCACCAAAAGTGTTGGCTACAATCGCATGCGCTTCCTGTTGGACTCTTTGGAGGACATAGACCAGCAGCTGCAGGCGGAGACGCAGGGGCGTGGTCGCCTGCTCATATGCGAGGGTCAACCGGTGGAAATCTTCCGTCGCCTGCACGAACATGTGCGCCTACAAAAGATTTGCGTGGAGCAGGATTGTGAGCCCATTTGGAATGATCGCGATGAGGCCGCCAGAAACTTGTGCAAAGAGCTGGGCATCGAGTACGTGGAGAAAGTGTCTCACACGCTCTGGGATCCACGCACGGTGATTGATACGAACGGAGGCATTGCACCGCTGACCTATCAATTGTTCCTGGTGAGTTGTTGTTGGCTTAAGATGGACAGTTTCCCAACTCAACTCCGAAACTCCTTTAGCACACCGTGCAAGTTATTGGCTTACCGCCGCGACCAGTGCAGGATCCGCACTTTGATGACGTGAGTTTTGTCCAATTGGCGCCGGAGTTGCGCAGGTCACTCGGTTGTTTTGAGCAGACACCGTCGCCGGAGAACTTTAATATCTACAACGACAACATGGGGTATCTGGCCAAGATCAATTGGGTTGGAGGAGAGACCCAAGCACTGGAGCTGCTCAACGAACGCCTCAAGGTGGAGCAACATGCCTTCGAGCAGGGCTACTATCTGCCCAATCAGGCCATGCCCAATATATTGGATACGCCCAAATCGATGAGCGCCCATCTGCGTTTTGGCTGCCTATCGGTGCGTAGATTCTACTGGAGTGTCCATGATCTCTTCAAGAATGTTCAGCTGCGTGCCTGTGTGAAGGGCATTCAAATGGCCGGTGGCGCACACATAACCGGACAATTAATCTGGCGTGAGTACTTCTACACGATGTCGGTGAATAATCCGCAATATGATCAAATGGATGGCAATGAGATTTGCTTGAGCATTCCATGGGCCAAGCCCGATGAGGATCAGCTGCAACGCTGGCGTTTAGGCCAAACTGGCTTTCCGTTCATCGATGGGGCCATGAGGCAGCTGCTAGCCGAGGGTTGGCTGCATCATACACTGCGCAACACGGTGGCCACCTTCCTAACCCGTGGCGGTCTTTGGCACAGCTGGGAGTTTGGTGTGCAGCACTTTCTCAAGTATCTGCTAGACGCCGATTGGTCTGTCTGTGCGGGTAATTGGATGTGGGTCTCCAGTTCAGCATTTGAGAGCTTACTGGATTCCTCGCTTGTCACCTGTCCGGTGGCTCTGGCCAAGAGGCTGGACCCCAATGGCGTCTATATCAAACAATATGTGCCTGAGCTGAGGAATGTGCCCAAGGAATTTGTGTAAGTTGGGATTGTTTTAGGTTAGAGCATGATAAGCTTTCATATCATGGACTGAACTAAGCACTGATTCACTAACGAACTGACTTATCAAGGTTGGGACTTAATAGACTGAGGTAACGACCTGAAATTTGTTGTACAGAAAGCTTAATTTATAGGAATAGTGTAAACTAAGGAGATTACTTTAATAATTCTCTCTACTTCTTTGCTTACTACTTCAGTCATGAACCCTGGCGCATGTCAGCCGAACAACAGGAGCGCTACGAATGCCTGATCGGCGTGCATTATCCAAAGCGTGTGATTGATTTCTCAGCAGCTTCCAAGCGGAACATGCTGGCCATGAAGTCGCTGAGGAACTCGTTGATAGCACAGCCACCGCATTGTCGACCCTCCAACGAGGAGGAGGTGCGACAGTTTTTTTGGCTAGCCGACTAAACTGATTATGTACTTATAAATACATATAACTAATCCAGTATCGAAATAAAGTAAACCGTTGTGCAACTATAATTAATAATGCTTTATTTTCATCGTTTTTAATTTGTAATTTTTTAATTAAAATATTTGCTACAATACAATTTGTATTCTTTAAATGTTTTCAACAGCTTATATAACCCATACATACATATTTAATATTATTAGCTTATATTAAATCTGATTTATATGTATAATTATTATTATCATTTGCTTTTATTACATTTTCAAATTAACGTCATTAATTAAAGTGATTTCTTTTTATGGTTTTTTTTTATAGTTGAGAAAAATTGAACGCGAATTAAGTTGAAAGTTTTCAATTTAATTATATAATTAATTAGTTTATTCATTCTTAATTTGAAAATTTCCTTATTCCTTTATTTTTTTTCCTTCAATATTTCTCTAGTTCGTATTCGTTTTCTTCCTCGACTGGTGTATATTTTATTTTAATGCCTAAAATTGTATTTCGAATCTAATTTGGTTTGTAGAATGTGTGCAATAAATTACGTTATACCAAGGCCAATATTATCGGAATAATTATGGGCTCGTTAGTGGGACCTATAAAGATTTATTGTTGAAACTTGAGTCCCTCGACAGTAGCTACAAATTAGTAGAGAGAACCAAAAGATTGAACCACGACAAGGCCGAAGTTTACAGAGTCCCCGCAAAGAATCAGTGGGGAGAATATATATAGAAAGGAATATTCCTAGATTCTTTGCAGAGAGGGCGCAGAATTTATAAATTTCGAGCTATAAATAAAATTGAACAAACATTGAGAGCGCATTAGTGAAGAAAAACTGTGTGTAATATGTATATAATTTTGTAAATTTACTATATACTAATGTTGTGTATGGTTTTTACGGTACAATAGCTGAATGAATAATTCAACCAACCAATGAAATTGAACGGGAACTCACAGCAAATAACAATATACTCTTTTTACAACTATTTGAATATAATCTCATAACGCATTCGTAACAAATTTTTTAAAAGATTTTCCGCTTTTCAATTAGTGTTTTCGATTTTTCGTTCGTTATCACCGTGTTATGTACATACACACATCTACACTATGTTCGTGCAAGGTCTATAAATATATATATGCAAATATATATACATATATATTTCTGTGTGCTGGGTAGGTCTGTGTGTCAGTTGGCTTACAACGAAAAACTCAAAACCCCTCTCCCATTTTACCTATAAAAATAAAAGCGTTTGCCCCATTAAATATGCAATACTTTTGCAGTATTATTTCAATTTTTATCTTGTTTCCAGCGCATTTTTATCCTGTTTCCATGAAGTCTACATACATGTATGTAAAGTTCATGCTTTAAGCTTATGAGGTTCAATTAAATTCACTTATTTGTGTTTATTTATTATTATATAGTTACTATACTCGTATAGTTGATTCCTTTCCTTGCTTTCTATGTCATTTCATTAGTGAAATATTAAGTAATTGGTTTGTGTGTGTGTTAAAAGTCATTTGTAGGTTTACTTTAAAATGGACGTATTATAGATAGATAAAGTTTATACTTTGAGCAGAAAATAGCGGCAAGTGTTTAAAGCATTCGGAGTAGGTACTAGAAGAGGTGTTCCAAGATCTATATATTTTGGTGTACAGATGTGTTCTAATCAAATTTAGACAATTCTTTTTATTCTGGCAGTATTTATTCTGTATGATATCGTCGAAAAACAAAGGTGTAGTGTTTTAGCTGGAACTATGGATTTGGTACTCTGTGGTGTCGTATGGGAAATAAAGTAACAACCCCTTTAGTCTTACAATTCTAAATAATTCATGAATTCACCTCAACTTTGAATGCTAAGCGAATGCAAGACACACTTACAAACGCTTTCAAATGTGAATATTTTCAGAAATCGGATTATTCCATTGCACAATTTAAATATGCAAATGTGTATACATTTCTATACATATGACAATTTTGTTTTATTTTTTTGCTTGGCTTCGATGCACTTTTTATTCATTTTATTTCTCATCTTTATTCTTTTTTGTTAGTTATGCAACATTTCGTTGCATTGTGTTGCAGTTAAACTTTTTACATTGGCTGTCATTAAGTTGATTTCATTTACAGTTGCAACTTAAACAAATTACATCAATAGTATTAAATTTGAGGCAACAACTTTTAAATATTAATGCTAATGGGTGTGATATTTCTATTTTTTTTTCACATAAAAGGGCCTTTATGGATTCCGTGTGTGCTTCTGCATGTGTTTTTGTGTGTTGATTACCTGATTACATTTTACATACAAAATAAAACTTAACTAACGGGCACTGTTGTCTCCTGGTGTTGGTGTTGTTGTTGCTTCTGGTGTTGTGTTAGTTTTGCGAGCTACACTAAATCTAAGCTTTGCTGTTGTTGTTATACACTTGGTGTTTTTTTGTTGTTGTTGTCATTTGTTTCCATTTCCATTTTGTGTGTTCTGTGTTTGTTTTTAGTTACATTTTGTTGTATTAAATTTATTTATGCTTCTTTTTATATCATTCAGTTGCATTTTGTATTTCTTCTGTGTTCTTGTTTTTACATTTACATATTTTTAAAGAATTTTCTACTAAATTTAATCACCATCGGCACGCATACCCCGCACCTCGCCGACCAGACGCGCCTTATCAAGCTCTTCCTTGACCTGATCCTCAATAGCACGTATATCCTCCATTGTTAGACCGTACCAGCGATCAGTTGAACAGAAAACTTGGCTGTAATAAAACATTGTTAACTATTTGAATAACTTCATGAATTTCTAGTTAGTCTTACCGATGGAAGTTTGTGAACAGACGTCGCTCGGACTTTTGTATAAAATTCTCTACTCTTGTTTGCAATCCGAACCATTTGAACTCGCACGTGACCAGCTTGTAGCAAGTCATAACGGGTTCAACACGCTTTCTCCAATCACCAACCAGAGGCCCACGACCAGTTTTCTTAGACTGATAGCTGTAAAGTAGTTAAATAGTTAATAAACGGCTTAATCTTTTACTATTACTTTAACTTACGTAGTTGGATCCTCTTCGGGCTTGTAGTCTGCGGGTAGTACCGGATCGTTAGCAATGTCTATGTGGACAACTTCACGCACTTTCAGCTTATCAGGCGTCAGTTCATGCACCTGTAATTAAATGGATCGAAGACAGAATCGCCGTTTTAGAATCCAATTTTAGGATGTGACAGATGTTTAAGCAGCACAATTAAAACAACACATTGAAGCTAAATAACTAAACTAAAATGATTTTAGCAGATTTTTGGTCAACCTAAAAGCGAGAAACAATACGTAATCAATCACTCACGTTATCCATATCACCAATATCTTGGTCAAAATGTAGCGAATCTACTAAGACTAAAAATTTTTCATTCATATAGCCAGGATTCTAACATTAAACAGCCAAATAAAAGTTTTATGATCAAAATACCCGAAATAAACGCACCCAAACAAGGTTTTAATTTTAAATTCCGTATTCAAAAAACGAAATGAGCGATTTGACAAATAATTTCATAATTTTTTGTATAATTCACGTAAATTTTGTAGTTGAAATGGAAGAAATAGAAAAAACAACAAAAACACAAATTAGTTAATTACTGTATTTAAATGGTACTTACATTTTCTGAATCTCCTGCATCTCCCACGTGCAACGTGTCGATGATTATTTTGAATGCATCTTTCATGAATTTCGGGTTCTAGAAGAGTGCACAGCAAATCCATTTAATTAAACAATGTTTTAAAATATACTTATGACTGCCTTAAATCGTTTATCTGTCAACATTTATCTCAGGTCAAACTTTGCTAAAGTTTGTCCAAAGAAGGTGTGAATACTAATGAATTTTGTTTAAAGTTTTGTTTGATAACTTTCGGAAGCAAAGTTACGGCATCTCGTTTTTTACTTAACAAACTATATTCGGAAACTTTTGGTAAATTTTGCTACTGCATTCATTAACAGTATAAATATTTATACTTTGATAAAAAGCCGACAGTGCAAAGCACAAAAGAAGAATTCCCTTAAATGCTCTCAATATCGAGTGAAAGGAAATCAATTTGCTGTAAGCGGATTGCGAGTCATTTTAACCCTTTTGAACAGTTAACACTCTTCGGCTTTAACGGACAATAACAAGAGATGTTGACGTTCCTTTTTCAGCTGTGTCCCTGTATGCAAATGTACGTCTATATATTTACCGTAATAATCGTTCGACAATAAGGATAAGCATTCCATGCCTCCTCATGTATCTCCAATGAGCCCTTGGGCGCCAATAGTCTTATGTACGATGGAACTTTTGATTGCAGATGGTAGATCTTATATGTATACTGACCGGAATTGTATTTGCCGCCTGTACAGACGAAATAATCAAAAAAAATAGAAGGAAAAATAAATAAACATGACAACAGCATATAAAAAGTGGAAAGTGTCGTTTGCTTTCAAATAGCTGCTTACCCAACAATGGAAAATTTGCGAAGGGTTCATTTTTTAATACCTCAATCCCCTCGCCACCGCCTGTGTTCTCCTTTGACGCCTCTGCCACCGAAAATAATTGTGCTACTTGGTACTGTAGAGTGGGAGAACGGAAAAAAGGATATTAAAATCATTAAACGAAACGAAATTGTGAGTTCAGTCGCTTACCTCTTCTACGGTTAATGGCAAAGTCACGCGGCTGCAAGAGAAGAAAAGAGACAGGGAGAGTGTGGATGAGAGAATGTTTGTTAAACAAATATGAAAGGTATTTTTAATTAATTAATTTTAATATGTGCTTCAATTTTTAATTAAATGTAGGTTGCGTCCGCTTAAAAAGTTTCGTCGGTCTGTAAAACTCATTTTCAAACACGCCCTAAAAGTATGCAACACTTTAAAGCAACAAATAAAATACGAGTCAGCTGTGGGCGCGTTGAGCAGAGATGGCTGAGCTTGGTAGAAAAATGCTTTGGCTTGGGGTAAACATAATTGCGACGACCTTGAAACTTACTCGCACTGGCTCCACTTTGCTGCGGTCTGTGTGGTTTAACCCAAATTGAAAAAGTGTACAAATGTACGATATGAAATAACCGCAGTATCTGTGAACCCTAACAAACTTTGTATACCCTACGGAAGGTAACTATAGATAACCATATATAATTTGTATTATAAATTCCAAAGAGGAACTTAGAGTAGAATAAATTTTGACTTTTTAAGCATTAACTACATTACATTACATAAAGTCATTTTAAGTAGTTAGAAATATATTTATATAATTACTAGACTTTGTATGTCTAACTTTAACAAATGGGAAACGATCTGCATAACCTTAGTTCATAACTTTATGGAACTATTAAGACTACTATTTTATTATAATTTTTCACTTAACTTTAGGTTGAGGGCATTCAAATGGCTAGTTAGTCAATTAATGCAGACAATAACTAAAATTCTTTTCTGAGCTGCAACAAAGAAGCTTAGAAAATGTGCTAAGCTTCTGTGTTAAGATAGCAACATTTAAGCTAGGAAATTAAATAAGAAATGGGCTAGAGACTGGAAGCTATTAGACGTGACGTCAGCTTTTCGCAGCAGCCAAAGACCTGGCCAAGGTGCTAAACTTGGCCCATAAAACAAAGGTAGTTAAGTTTCTCATTTAGCCACGTTTTATGAGCTGTTGCCGTGGCGTTGACACTTTTTCCGTAGTTGTTGTTGTTGTCATTATCAAGCCGACTACACCAACAATACGAGAATTAAGAACAATGAGATTTTTCAGCCTGCTGGCAGAGGCTCTGCCGTCTGAGGCTGTGGCACCTCTGACTTAGTCGGTGCCGTCGCTTTAGAGGCGACTTTCAGTAGCAATTAACCTTTTGTCATTGTTGACACGTTTAATGACGTGTTGCTAATTGCCTGCCTACTGCCACACGGAACTTTGTGGGCGTGGCCCTGTCTTATTGGACTCAGGAACTCACGAACGGATTCATGGACTCATTTAACCTCCGCCTCTGACATTGCTTCAAGCCCCCTACAAACCAACAAAAAAAGAGGAAGAAAAAAAATAAAAGTTGACTCGGCAAACTGCAACTTAATAAAGGTTAAAGTTCAGGCATCTCGGTACCCCTGGAAATTCCATCAAGTTGCCCATTCCGCTTAGACAGAGAGTGGGCGTGGCAACACTGGGCAAATTTATTCACAAACTGTGTGCCGAGTAAATTGACTTATTTACACTTAATTTGGTGTGCAAAACGTTTAATCCTCGAGCTCTTGGATGGTTAGAAGGAGATTAGAAGATTAAACACGTCAGCTGGGTCCGATTATCAAGGGCCTTAATTTGCTTGCACTGTTGATTCAAATTAAATTGCCAGATATTCCCGTTCTTTAAGTAAACCAGCAATTAAAGAATTGAATAATTAAAGCAAAGAGGCATTTCATTCAGTATTTTAAAGAATTTAGACAAAATTTTATTTTAAACTTGTTTTTGGCTTTGAATTCTATTTGCTTGCATAGTACAATAAATTGAAAGAAACTTTCAAAGAAATTTGTTCGCTTCAATTCAAATAACAAAGTTTTGGATAAAATAAATTGCTCATAAAGTATGTTCTCTTTCTCTTTATCTCTCTCTCTGTTTTACACATGAAATAACAAACAACAAACAAATACAGCACAAGAGATAAATGACTGCGGCAAATAAGATAAGTAAATAAGTTTGAATTTTTTTTGGAGCAGGGTTGAAAGTAACTGGGTCAAAATCAAATGGCGACACATCAAACGAACTGAGTCTGGTAAATGGTATAGAAAACCATCAAAACATTATGTGGAGCAAGTATCTAAAGTTGCAAATAAAAGACAAGTGGGAGGCACTTTTGAATATTGCCACGTTGTGGTTCAGCTGTCACGAGAAAAACACTGAGGAAAACTGGGGGGAGGTGGGACAAAGAGTAACGAAAAATAATATGAAACAAACAAATTGAAGCACTCTTAATGAGAAGAGACCCCATCAAGAGTCCAAACAATCTTTTACCCGGGACACAAGGGCAATCCATTGAGTAGAGAGCGGTCCGAGCTCACACCCAAACCACATACCCAAACACACACAAAAGAGAGGAACTGGCTTTGTCTTTGTTGTCATAATTGAAAATGGAAAGTGAATATGCGGTTGAGTGTGTGTGTGTGTGTGTGATTGTGTGAGTGTTTGTCTCTGTTGACCAGATGAAACCAAGGCTCTTCCCTCGCGGTGGGGCTGTTTGTGGGCGTTACTACCACTTGTAGAGATTGGCTTAACTGTATTTACGTAAGGTCATAATAAAGTTAAAACAGGCTGATTCCCTGCATACCCTGTAGGTTCCAACAGTTGCTCTACTTATATCGAAACTAATTAGTCTGGCTTGTTTTATGGCTACATTGTTCTATAATTGTTAGTTGATAAAATAATCTAAACAGTTTATTGCGTCATTTATAATCAATCAACTAAATGAACTAAATTGATTAGAAACAACTTTTCCACTGAAATTGAAGCATTATAATAAATTTTAGCTGGAATATTCAAACAACTAACGATAGTAAAGTGGGAAATTATTATAAATAGTTAAATATCAACATTTTGGTTCTAATTAATTTAATATTTAAAAGTTTCTGCTTAAACTCAAGTAATCGATAGCTTTGTAGATAAAATTTAATGACTTTTCATACTTTTTTGTTAGATTATTTAACTCATTATTGCCTGCTATTCGACGCGAATAACTTTTACTGTAGGCGAGTATTTTGTAACGGTATCGTTAGTTGGCTAGTATTCTTATCTTATCAGGCAACGGTACAAACATATTTTTACATATGTACGCCGACTGTTAGCGTGCGCAGGTAATTAACTAATAGGAAAATACACGAGTTGCGGTTGTGGCAATTGTGGCTTGTATAGAAATGGAACCCTGAATAGTTTACTTATGACCAGATACTCTGCGATACGACTATTCCAGCAAAACGTAGCCAATTATTAAAGTTTAACGATCACGCCAACTAGTAATACTAGCGACAAAGTATTAGCAACAATTTGGTTGGGTCGAATCAATGCATTTTCCTATCTGATCAGCGGCTGTACAAAGGTCTTTATAAAGCTGGAAGCCCAGTGTTTGATAATGCCGCAATGACACTAGCTGAAAGTACAATAATTACCTCAACGTATACGCAAACAGCTTTAAGCGAGTCCTTTGTATGTTAGTGCCGGTTAATTACTTCCTAAAACAAGTTTTATGCTTGATTAGTCTAGCGATCAGCATTGACCTCAAACAATTAAATAGTTTGCATATTTGTCTATGAAAAATCATGACTAACTTACAGATGGCTCATCAAATATATTTTATTTGATTCAAAGCAGAAAATGAGTATGAATATTGAGCGAATAATATTAATTGTTTTATTAACAATCAATTCATTTTATGTTTCTTGATTTGACATTCAGAAATATTAAATTTAAGTCCCCATTGCCTGTTTAAAAGTACAGGGTTGAGTAACGCCAAATGTTTCCATGTTTTGCCATAAAGATAATTGTTTTGCTATGCAGTAATTATTTATACAAAATATAATTTCAAACTTGAGGCACAAAAACATATGATTTTGGAATGCGAGTGTATAACTTGTATATATCGAATACTACAGATTAAATCGCATTGGTCTATTTGCAACTTGTACTTGTTGTTGTTGTATTGCCGGTGTGGAAATTATAAAAATTTCAACGCCATTGTTAAATGAAGCGCAAATGCTCCCACTGTGGAACACATAAACATTTCATTGCCCATCGGCAATGGCACAAAACAAATATCGGGAAAAAACAATAACAACAATTACAACCACAACAAGTTGAATATATTATTGTTTAATTTAAGCGACAGTTCCTCCACTCACGCTGTGCTTTAATTAATTTCTGATGTGTGTTTTAAGTTTGTTTGGTTCGCATTCAACATTTCATGCCGTTGACAGTTTTTCATACACATTGCGATAGCAAATACAACAATAAAAAGAAAATAATACACTATATCGTTTACTCTGCAATCAACAACCACAAATATCCGCATCAGAGCCCTTAGCAGCTCCCCCTCGTTGTGACCACAGCATTTCATTAACGAGGGCTATTTATTGTTGAACGGGTTTTGCGGTTTTCTAAATTTAGTTTCTGTACTTTCTATCAATTACATATTTTTCTGAATGGCTATTTAGTAAACCGATTTTATTTACCTATTTTAAATTTTATTAGTTTAAATTAAGCTTTACGTTTTCCAACTCTCATTCATAGTTTGGTTATATGGCAACGCTTTACTATAATTTATTAAAAGTTGGCAATCTGATTGATTTATGGCAGCTGTAAGGCAAACAAAAACTCCATAGCATTTAAATCACTAGAGAAATTAACACAAAGATTTCAGTAGCAAACATAACTCAAGTGGAAAATGCCTAAAAACAGTTTGAAAGCACTAAAATTTAGTGTTTACAAAACTAATTTGAATTGCAAATTGTAATTAACAACTAGCTGTGAAAGCTGAGTTTTAGGCAGAACAGGCCAAGAAACTTTATTGGAATGACACAAATTTTACTCTTAAAACACAAATATCAGATTAACCAGGAATCTAACGCTTCAAGATTAAAGATTGATGGTTTACTTGATTGGATTTTAAATACTATAAATAATAATGTAAAATAATGTATTATTGTTTGTTGTATTATTCAGTTCATTATACTTTAGTTAGTTAATATAGGAAAACATCGCTCTGAATTCCCTTATCTTTATTTACCCTCTCAGTATTTCTGCACTATTCAACTCAGTCAACAGTCTGATGTTATGTCAAAGTCAAATCAATTAAAATATTAAATGCTTTATTTTTGGCAATTTCCGCTCATAAATGAGATACGTTAAGGCATAGGGAGCAGATGTGGCCGACAGATTCGGCTACAAACGTGAGTAACCTGCCAATGACAAAGTGATTTCATACCTGTCGGACAGCATGCGTCAACAAGCAGATGCAACGCCTGATTACAGGGTATACACAGCTATATTTGCTTATCAAATTAAATATGGATTGTTGGCTTTTAAGCTACTGATTTCAAGACGTTAATCGGATAATGCAGCAAATTAATTGAAGCATTAAAATCGCATAATTAATGCCTGAAATAGCCTTTGGCAAACTTATTGGCTGTCGTATATCAGGTCAGTTGGCAGCCGCAGAGGTGTGAACGAGACAGCGTCAGACAGAAACACACACACACATATACAGACATATACACACAGACACATACATGCACACACAGGTGGTGGCCTTATCAATATTGCCAACTTGTTTGATTAAAACGCTGCTGCTGATAACGCAGCTGGAAAACCGGCGCGCAATGTTGCATAAAAAACAGTGTAGCAGAAAAGTGACAGGAGAGTGAGAATGAGACAGACACAAAGAGAAAAGCAAAAACCAGAGAGAGAACGAGAGAGAGGACAGCTGTCTGACAGATGAGTCACGCCAAAAAAAACGTAAAAAAAAAACATTGTAAACTTCAGACTCTCCTTTAGCCACAGTGGAAACAACAAAAGCAAAATATTGGTAACGTGGCAGAGCTGCTTTTTTACGTTTTTGGCGACGCATACAAATTTATATTTACTTTTGGTTAAGCGGAAGCTTTTTTTGGTTTGTGATAACGTAAAAACTTTGAATATATTAGAGATAAATTTTTGTTTTTGTTGCCATTCGTTACGTCATCTGTGAAGTCATGTAAACAACAACAAATACAAACGAACACAAAATGCGCCTTGTGGTACTACCGATAAGGTTATAAGACATGTTTTAGCCTCGACCGTGACGATAATATTGTTATAAAGTAGAAAGTTAATAATTTAAAGCAATTGCAAAGCAGTTGGCAACGCGGCTCAAGTAACTGTAACAAATACAACGACGATAGAGAGTGCCTGCCTGCGTGTGTGTGCGCTTGTGTGTCTGTGTGAGAACGAGAGAGCAGCTGCGAACGGGAGCGTCGCATCTGAGGACAAGTGAGCGTAAAATCGATTTGTCACAATCAGCGGCTTGTACACGTTTTGCACCTCAGTCGGAAACAAATGGAGAATTGTTTAATAAACCATTAAATACTTACAATTCCTTGATCTGCATTTTATGTCCGAATGTATTGCTACGTTGATTTTAACTGTTTTATTGGGCGGCACACACAACAGCGTAACGATTTGGATGCGGGACACCGAGCCAGAAGGAGTGTGAAAGAGAGAGGGGAAATTTTGATTTAGATTTCTTTGAATTTTAATGTGTTGCACTTGAATGCAACCATCACACACGCGATCGCGGGGGAGGATGAACTTTATTGCGTAGATTTCTCAATGACAGTGGGAATAATAGTTTTCAAATGGTTTTCCCACATAACTTGAACGAATTACTTTTTTATGTACAATTGTATCGGCGGTCTTTGACTGCCCACTTTTTTAGCAGTTTTTTTTTTTGTTGCATGTCGGCAAAAAGCACGAGTCATACACACACTCACACGCACACCCGCTCTCAAATCCAATCTCGCTATGACACACACACACACAAATACTTATTACGCCAACTATAATTTGAACACGTACAACTTCTATTGCTAATTGTAGTTGCCTGCCGTTTTGTTTACTCGCGGAAACGCTTTGCGTATTCAGTTTCAGCAGTAATAGTAATTGATTTTTGTACACGACGACCAGACGAAGTGTGACCAACTTATGGAAACAACAAATTACCACACATCAGTATTGTGGCAACCCTATGCTTATATTCTCTCAATACAACCTATCGATATTTGTCATATCGTATTATCGATGCATCGCTCGTAATTATCGTTTTGTTGCACGTGTAAAACGCAAAACAATTGTAAATGGTCGCATTTCTTTAAAAAACAAAACTGACAAAACAAAATGGGTAAATTAAATGTTACGGTACTGCGTTACCTCACAAAGGAGGATTTCCGGGTGCTGACAGCCATCGAAATGGGAATGAAGAACCACGAGCTGGTGCCTGGTCCACTAGCGGCTGCCATCGCCAACCTAAAAACTGGCGGAGTCCACAAACTGCTAAAGGAGCTTTGCAAGCACAAACTCTTGGCCTACGAGCGTGGCAAGAAGTGTAAGTATTTTGAGTATGATACTTTTGATTTCAACAACTGACACTTCTGCTTACTTCTTTCAGATGATGGCTATCGTTTAACTAACACTGGCTACGATTACCTTGCCCTCAAGTCCCTTACACTGCGTGGCTCCGTTAACTCATTTGGCAATCAGATTGGCATTGGGAAAGAGTCCAACATCTATGTGGTTGCCGACGAGGAAGGCACGCCCATTTGTCTCAAGCTACATCGTCTGGGACGTACCTGTTTCCGCAACGTCAAATCCAAGCGAGACTACCATGGACGTCGGCACAAGGCTTCCTGGCTGTATCTGTCCCGTATCTCGGCGACACGTGAGTTTGCCTATATGTCAGCACTGTACGATCGAGGATTTCCCGTGCCCAAGCCCATAGATTTCAATCGCCACTGCGTGCTTATGGACTTGGTTAACGGTTGGCCAATGTAAGTAATCAAAGAACACAGTTTGAAAATCATATTAATATTCCTGCTCTATAGGACTCAAGTGCACGAGCTGTTGGATGTGCCACAAGTCTATGACGATCTTATGAATCTCATTGTACGCCTGGGAAACTCCGGCGTTATTCACGGCGATTTCAATGAGTTCAATTTGATGCTCACCGATGAGGGTAAACCCATATTGATCGATTTTCCCCAAATGATGTCCACTTCCCATGAGAACGCCCAGTTGTAAGCGAGATTGTCAGTTTCTTTAAATCAACTTGTTCATCATATGATTTTTAACAGCTTCTTTGATCGTGATGTAAACTGTGTGCGTGAAATGTTCCGGCGTAAGTTTGGGTACGAGAGCGAAGAATACCCCAAGTTCAGTGATATTGTGCGTGAGGATGATTTAGACGCTGAGGTGCACTGTACTGGCTATGGATTCACAAAGGATATGGAACAAGAGCTGCTCCAGGAATACGGCATGGTTGTGCTGAACGAGGATGAGGATGAAGAGGACGACAATCAGGCTGTCGATGATGAGCCTCCACCTTTAGTGCCTGCTGCAGCTGCGGAGATTGACGAATGTCGCAAGCAATTGGAGAACGAGGTTACCTACAGTGAGACGAAGGTAACACAGAAGTCAGATGATGCCATTAGAAGATACATTGAATCATGCACACAATACTTGGGCAATCTGACCGTTGGCCCCGAAGTCTCCGATCAAGTATTGGAGACAACTCCAAAAATCATTGACTCCGACCCAACTCCAGTCAAAGTTGCAGCCAAAAACATTGTCGAAGCTGTTCCCACTCCCACAGAAGCTCCTCAAGAGGCTGATGATGCACACTCCATGAGTTCCAATGACTTGGAAACAGACGATTTGCCAGAACTAGCCGGCCTTGATCCCAATTCGCGCGCGTATCGCCTCATGCAGGTGAAGAAACTGCTTGACGATGCCCGTAGTCAACGTTCGTACTCCACCAATGCAAGTACAATAGCTCCATCGGTAGTTACAGATCGGATACGCCGCAATATGGACGTGAAGGAAAAGCGTGAGCAACGCAAGCGTTGTGTTGCCAAGGGAGAGGCAAGTGCCGTGCACCGTCATCGTAAGGAGAACAAGGACGTGGTGAAGGAATACGCCGGCTGGGATTTTTAATTCAACTACTCTACTTGGAGGAACTCCAATGTAAATATATTAACTTTGTAATCTATATACTTTCTTAATTATAATATATCAACTTTAATATTTAAAGCTCTAAAGTGTCTGTAAGCTTTCCAAGTTATTCTTTTCTATGGGCACGTCAGCTCACAGTTTCCTTACCAAAGCAATCAAATAATTCGTATAATGAACCCTCCAGGTTTTACTGGTTTATACTTGCTATTTGCCTAAAGATTCAAATTTATTTTGTTTACTCCCGACTAGTAAATAATATTAACTAATTATTTTATGATGTTAGTTATCTCTAAGTTTAGCCACCTCGAAGTTCACTTATTGCGGTATGTGAATACGTAAAGAGTTTACATTATTAGCACTATGTCATCGTGTAATCTACGCGTTCAGGGTCTAGGCTATTCCATGAGTTCCATACTTTGTACAAAGAACAGTAAAGCATCTCTTAGAAGCTCTAGCTACAATAAGCCGTAGTCTCCGGCAACATTGTGTATATTATGGCATATACGGAGATGGACATGCACGTTCACGCCGCCACAGATTAATTTAGGCATGGCGATGACTAGGCGTTATTCTATATAAAAAGATGCACGTTAAATCTAAATAAACGACGTAAGTTTTATATTGTTTTGGATGAGTTTGCTTATCTCTTATATAAAAGACGTGCGAGTTGTGATACGGCACACTTGTGTCTGAGAATTGTAGGTGTTAACTTGAAAGCGAGTCCTAAAATGACTAAACAAATTGTAAATGAGTTCCATGTAGCACCCGTGTGGTTGACTCGCGATTTTGTGGAAGAAAAGCTGCGCATATATCTTAAGGATGCGCAGCTGAAGCTGAAGGAACTGCAGGTGCGACCGGCTACCGCAAATGGCGAAAACTATGCCAGTGTTATGACCCGCATTAATGTGGAGTACACGGACACCAAGCAGAAGGATCACAAGGCCACATTTCTAGTGAAAACCACGTTCGCCGACAAGGATCCCGCGTTCCATCTGCTGGAGCCCTACGGCATCTATGTGCGTGAAATGGACATGTATGAGTGCGTGTTACCCAAGTTGGCGGAGATTATCAAAAACGAGCTGGGTGACCCTAGGAAGCTTTTTGCAGAGACAATGAATGTTGATCGCGATCGCGAATCGATTATTTTCGAAGACATGTCTTTGGAGAACTACTTCGTAGCCGATCGGATTCAGCAATTGGATCGGGAACACGCTCTGCTGGTGCTGGAAAAGCTAGCCACTTTCCATGCTGTCGCAGCTGTGCTCAACCAAAGGGAACCCGGCATCTTTGCCAAGAAATACGATCGGTGCTTCTTTAATCGACACACTCGCGGATACGAACCACTCATGATGAATATGTTGAGTGCTCTGGTGCGCTCCTTGGAAGATGAAAAGGATCTCTATGAACGCTATGGCGGAAAGCTCAAGGGAGTCATAGGCAACTTTATGGAATATTGTGAAAGAGCAATGGACATACAGAAGGATGATTTTGTTACCTTGTGTCACGGTGATCTGTGGACCACTAACATGATGTTCAAGAATAATAGCAGTGGAAAACCCGACAATGTCATCTTCATTGACTTCCAGTTCAGTGTTTGGAACTCACCGGCTACTGATTTGCATTACTTCTTCAGCACTTCACTGCAGGATGATCTCTGCCAGAACGAATTGGTGCAGTTCTATCACCAAAAACTTGTTGAGGCTTTAACTAAGTTAAAATTTAAGGGTTCCATTCCAAGTCTGTTTGAGTTTCGTCGCCAGTTTCTGCTGAAATCTTTTTATGGTAAGTGTCTGAACACCTTTAATTATTTACTCTATATTAATTTCTTTTTTATTCTTTTTAGCAATTTTTCCGTCCTTTACTTTCCTACCTGCCATGGTGCACTCCGGAGACGATGAGTTTTCCATTGAAAGGGCAATGTCCAGTGCGGAAGCTGATGCAGCTGTGCGTGTAAAGATTTTCCAAACGAAACTTATGCGGCAGAAAGTAAGGAGAGCTTTGCCAAGATTCGACAAAATGGGTTTATTAGACCCTATGTAAATATGTAGTTTAATTAATACAAATTATTGCCATGTTTTAGGGCTTGTTAAATAAAATAATGTATTTTGCTAAACTAAACTTGAACTTAAACTTCGGATAAGCAAAGTGATTGTTTCTGAGTAATGTGTTGTTTAATCAAAACCTAGTTTATTAAATATAGAAACAAGTATTTGATTGGTGTCTATATATAAGTATGTTGGAAATGGTGCACTATAAAACTAAGTTCTAATCTCAGTCCTGGACTTAAAAGAGCGTTTAGTTCTGTAACTCTTCAAACTACCCTAAAATTAACCCAAGCTCATCACAATTTACTATATAAAAACGTTTGTGAACTTTCGTATCAAGCAACTTGTAGCTTTATATAGACATCTGGGCACTAAACACTTGTATGTCAAACACAATGATATAAGCTACTAAAAGAGGAGGCAAGCTGTTTGTGTAACGCTTGTTTATATATAAATATATATGTAGCTGTATGTCACGTGTGCTCTTTATAAATCAAGTACAAATTTACATGCACAATTTTTTATCTGCTTGACAACCAATTAACCACTCGACTTATTTGCATAATAAAACTAAACCGAGAGAATATATTTGCCTCTGTCGTAGTCTAGTCTCACTTATAAGTATTTCCCACTTTATAATCTAGATAATACTCAGATTTTTGCACGCTTTTCATCAGATGGATAATGAGGGGTCTTCCCTATAGCCTAGGTTAGTTTAAATATAACTGCTTTACTTTCATGATGTATATTATTTGATTAGACAATCCCAAGACAGATTTATATAAATAAATCTTTTTATGGCAGACTGGGAATGACGTAAAGAATCGTATTTAAAAGTCTCCTTATTCTAATAAGTATCTATATAGTATTTCTCCAGACTTTATACAAGATTATAAACAAAGTAAAAGTTTCAGGGTCATATGAATTGAATAAAGTAAAAGTTTATTAGGGCTATGACAGATGTATTTATAAGTTTGTTGGAATTAGAGCAAAACTAAGTACTCAAATTACTCCAGGACATCGAGGAGACCACACTTGTCGTAGACAGGAAGCCAATGGATGAGATTTTCCCTCAGTTTCTTGTTGTTATAAGCGACTTTCTTGAAATTCCGACTCCGTTCGTTGTTCAACATAAGAGCATTGAAATCGGCGTCTGCAGTCTGATCGTTAAGCATTATAGCCTGACAGGTGAGTGATGCAGCCACGGCTGTAAAATTAATCCCGTTTAGAAACATTTTTAGCTCACAATTTAACTTGTGTACTCACCCATAAATTTCCCCTTTTCCATTTGCATCCAAAACTGTCGCAGAGTGGGAATATGTCCACTAAAGTTCAGTGCTCGCAGGGTATCTACCAGCACACCATGATAATACTGGATCAGCTCGTCTTGATAATCTATGCGCACCTGTTTCTGCAGCGAGGTGCACAGGAAGTAGTATATATCAACGGCTGGAGAGGCCCAAGCGGAGAATTGAAAGTCAATGAGCAACATGTCCAACGGATCGCATTCTGTTTTGGGTTTCAACATTATGTTATTGACCCAGAGATCACCATGGGTTAAGGTATTGAATTCACCCGGTTGAGGAACGTAGACACGTTCCGTGTACTCCATAATTTTTTTCTGAAGACGTTTAATCTTTTCCGCATAGACGTTTCCCAACTCCGGACACTCCGCAGCAAACTCAGCGGCAACGCCCACGAAGTTTTCAAACATCGGTGAGAATCCCCGTGTATAACGATTGAAAATTCCATGATCAAGTTTGGTAAGTAGTCCAGGTTGGCGTTCATTGAGCACTGCAGCGGCAGCTTGCATCTTGGCCAGCTTCCGTAACGTCAATTTAGTGCACTCCAGATCAAAGCCAATTAGGCGATCGCCTATCGCGTAATTTGACACGGCGAGATCCTCAAAGATGATCGCGGAATGCTCGTAGTCCACGTGCAGAGTCTTTGCGAAGATTTTCTCGGACTGATCAGTGGCATCCAATAGCTCACTCAGTTTAGGGAGTATCTTGTCGTACATGATCATCTCAGTGGTGCTTGCCTGGTAGCCCAGAAAAATGTTTGAAATAAATGGATCATTCTCATACGTTGTCTTCACAATGAAGAATTCCGTCTTCGGGCTTTTAGCACCGCCCAAAACGTATTCCACCCTGATCCTGGTCATAATACTAGCATAGTTTTCACCCTTGGCCGTTGCGGGCTTAATGATCAGATCAGTAATGTTGAGATTCTCGTCATTCTTGTACTGACGTAGGATATTTTCCACGTAGGACACTGTCAGCCACTGTGGCGCAGGATGAAAATCGTCGTTGTTCTTGATCTCTCCCATGACTTTTTGATTCTATGTCAACGAGTCAAACATCTTTCGCTTTTATACAAAATCAGATGCGACAATCCTGACACTGATAATCTACGTAACAGTACAGAGTCTCGTTATGGCAGCCATAAAAATCGTGTGTAGATTTAGACAATTCTCGTAGCTTGATTTCATCACGGAGAGCAGTAAGAGAAATACATTTAAATAAAAGTAAAGCCGACTTTAAAAGACCTCGTACTCAATACTAGACGCATTTATTTAATAGGAGCTTCGAAACATATTTGTTTTGCCTCAACCCTCAACCTTAACCCCCAACATGCCGTGAAGAAAGTTGTTACCAGTTTTTCTCTGATTCTTTCTATGGAAACTATAGAATAGTTGTCCAATTTGGACCATATTTGGTATAGGTTTGTAGAATTATAACATAAATATAATTAGCTTTTTTTTGTTGAGATGTGATTTAATTTTTCTTCAATAATACCCCCATAAGTATTGAAAAAGTAAAATATTATTTAAAAGTTTGTTACTTTTTAACCCACTCTCGCACACAAACATATAATATGTAAAATTTTCTGTTCATTTTCATGACAAGTAACTATACAATCCTTATATATTTTGCCTAGTCATCTGAGAACAAAAACCTCATCTTTGTTTAACTAAATGATATAGCTGATTTTACTTCTAGAAAACGCAAGCTGTTTGTGTAACGGTATATATAATATAGTATCATATACATATAGTAAATCACGTGTGCCCTATATAAATCATGTACAAATTTACATGTACACTTCCTTTATCTACTTGACGACTAATAAACCCCTCGACTTATTTGCTTAATAAAACCGAGAGACAATATTTGCTTCTGTCTTAATCTAGTCTCACTTATTAGCATTTCCCACCTTATCAACTAGATAACAATCAGATTTTTGCACACTTTTGGCCTAGGTTAGGTTATATATAACGGCGTCTCTTCGTGTGCGAACACGGTAAATTATACTGAATTAAACTGTCCCAAGACGGATTTTCATGAAACAATGAAATAATTTCTGTGGCTTTAGGATTATTATAGATTTATTAAAACGATAAGCTTAAAACTAACAATGTTTGATCTTGAATTCAACAACATTGATTAACTTCTAGTAAACCCTTTTGGTCGAACATCGGCATAAGGGCCTTCAGATTCTGCTGAACTATGGGATTGTCATAGAGACGATTCTTAAAACGAGTTCCACGTTCATCATCGTTCATCAGGGCATTAAAGCAGGCATCTGTGGCATCCTCATTGATCATCACGGGCTGCACAACCACCGCCGAGTGCAGAGCTATAAAAGATTCAGTTATCAACTAAGTTAACTGATTAAATCCTAAGTTAGCTTACCAAAGAAACGCTTTTGTTCGGCCTGCAGCTGAAATTCATGCAGACTGGGTATGGCATGAAGTTTGTAGTCCAGTTTTTTGAGAGTAGCTGTGAAAATGCTGTGGTAGAAATCAAAAAGTTCACCCTGTTCCCCTCGACGCAGTGGCTCCCTCAGCGAAGTGTTGAAAAAGTGATGCAAATCAATTGTAGGTGATCCCCAAAAGGAATATTGAAAGTCAATTAGAAGTATGTCCACGGGTTTTCCCGTAGCCTCGTCATATTTGACCATCACATTGTTGGTCCAAACATCGCCATGGGCCAGCACATTAACTGACTCACGCAGTGGCTCAAAGCACACACGACCTATGTCCATGTAGTGTGGAGCCAACTCGAACAGCTTCTTGGCATACGGAGCACACTCCGGCTCCTGGCTCATCCAGCGCGCAGCGGCCAATAGACCACCTACAAAGTAACCCTTATAAGCGTTTGTATAGCGATTGAAGAATCCCCGATCGTATTTCTCCAGATTTCCCGAATTGCGTTCATTGAAAACCGCTGAAGTTGCGTGCATTTTGGCCAATTTGCGGAGTATCAGGTGAGCGTGTTCCTTATCCAAACGCTTGACTCGATCAGCCATGACATAGCCGGCCACCGACAGATCTTCAAAAACAATAGCCGAACGCTCGCGATCCACAAAGATCGCGGTGGGGAATAGTGGTTCGAAGTCATCGGTTTCCTCAAGGATTTCCGTAAGTTTGGGTAGCACCTCTTCATAGAGTGTCATTTCCCTATTGAATATATCGTAAGGTTCCATCAGTTCCTTGGTCAACTCATCGTCATCAATGGCTGTTTTTATAATCAGATTCTGCGTAAGCTTCTCTTCCGGCTTCTTCGATAGCTTAAAAACTACTCGAACTCTGGTCAAAACACCGCCGTAGTTCTCTCCTGGTCCTAGAGCTGGATTCACCTCCAACTGCACAATCTGCAGTTGGGAATCTTTGTAGTAACTTTTCAGCGCGTGTTCGATATAATCGTGTGTCAGCCATTCTGGTGCCGCTGCCATATTGTCTTGCTTGATCCGAGATATACACGTTTCTGATGCAGTCCCCGTAAACTTGGCCACTTTTATACATTGCGGGAAGATTCATTTAGATGCACAGGAAGAAATAATGTACTTAAATGAAATCAAAAAAATAACATAAGTTATTATTATAAATTAAATTCTTTATGATACTTACCTGGTATTTCATTTAATTTAATAATTTTTCCTAACAGTTATAGAATTCATTACATGATAATTGAAATTATTCTACTGCTGAAACCGCTAGGGATTCATTTTTGACTGGAATCCCAAATTTTTTCAGCGTGCATTTCAGTCTGGTATAATTCTCTTTTATATTCTGTGTATTTTAGCTACAATCTTGCCTCGTTTCATGATATTTGCTCTGAAGCTTAACGAGACCTACGTCTGAGCTAAGAATAACGGGTATCATCCAAAAGTCTGAGAAGTGCGCATGTAAAAGTTAAAAGTGTCAAAAAAGGCGAGAATTTCCCAGATTTTCTAACGTGTCTAAATTTGAATTTTAAAATAGTTTTTATGGTCTTGGGTAATTTTGAAGTCGTCGCTTAATTTTGGTGTTGAGTGTAACACTAGCAAGCACAGCCGATGCACAGTTTTCACGCTGTTATGAATGAAGCTGATTCTACATTTATAAAACTGTCATAAAACTCAAATTTATTTGGTTTTAAGTATATTTGCTAATTAAGTTCCAGACGCTGTTAAATTTATTGATATAAGACCCCGGGCTTAGAACGTGGACAGGAGTCAAATAGACATTAGTAGCTAGATCTATTAAAAGTTTAAAAGAAGTCAATGCGTCACGCAGTTCTATGATTCCTTAAAATAGATATCATGACCAATAACTCGGAAACCATTTAAGCCATAGGGACTATAATTTGGTATATCCTGACCTAATTTTATCGGTATAATCTTAAAGGGTTAAACTTTCGTGAATCAGTTATTATTATAAAGATAATTATTTTGATATACATATAGTTAAGAAAATCCCCGACCAGTTCCCACTACTTTCTGTTCTTCAACTCAATGAAATTCTACGATTCTTAATGAATTCTTATTGCTGTTCATAAATTGTTCTCTTGAGACAATCTTCAACTTATGAACATGCGTACGTGCTTGAAATTGTTGGTTTTGGTGCATTTACAGGTGTTTTACGCACTTGGTAAACATTTGTAGGGCAACCACCTTTTCACGTATCAATAAGAGTCAACAAAACCATATTTTCTGAACTTATGAATGGAAGAAATTTAAAAGAGAAAAGAAGCCAAAGAAAGTGTTACTAAGTCATAAAGTAATGATTACAATTACATCTTCATTTTAAGTGGTTTGTAGGTTGGTGTAAAATTTAAACAAAAGTCTGACGACAACTACTAAAAAAGATATATGTATATGCATTTAGTATGTAGATATCTTACGGTTTTATTAAGGCAGTAGCAACAGTCGGAGACGCTATCCCTCAGAGCTGAGCTGTAATAAAAATTATAATCTTTAGACGCGTTCTCCTATATGTTTACAACTGTGGAAACAGCTAATCTGTAGTTCAGTGGACTTGGGTAGGCATAAATTTCACTTATGGAAAGAACACGTCATATTTAAATTTTGGATACTTATAAATAGTCTGGCACCGAATATTTAATTCATTTGAGAGCAAACTGTCTTAAGAAAAACTTTATAAAAATGTCTGTTACGGATCTGATCAGTGCTTTTGAGGCAATTCCCAAACTAATCACAACAGTTCCCGACGACTTAAGTCCCATTTGCTTGGGCGCACCTGAGTGGCTGACAAAAAAATATATACACGATGCTCTGTGCAAGTTCTACGATGATCCGAAACTAACAATAACCGCCTTGAATGCCCGACCGGCATTGGGAAAGGGTGAGAATTACGGCGGAGTTTTGACACGCCTCAAGGCGGAGTTTATACGGAGCAATGGCAAATCACAGACAGGCCATTACATTATAAAAACCTCGTTTGAAAGCGATGAGTTTGCACGTAAAACCATGGAACCCTGGAACATATTCAACCGGGAAATGTCAATCTACGAGCATGTTCTACCGAAACTTAAGGCGATGCTGCTGGAAATTGACGACAAGGAACAAATCTTTGCCGAAACAATGGCAGTTGATGCGGCACGATCGGCGCTGATCTTCGAGGATCTCAATGTGCGTGGCTTCGTAATGCCCGAACGTCTAAAAGGTTTGGATCTAAAACAGGCCCGTCTGGTGCTACGAAAATTGGCCAAGATGCATGCCACTAGTGCAGTGCTCAATGAGCGAGAGTGTGGAACTCTGGAGAGCTACGATCGTGGCTGGTTCAATCGTCATACCGACAACTATGCACCCTGCTTTCTGGGTATGATTCAGGCAGCCATCGAACGTGTCTCTCAATGGCCGGGATATGAGAACTATGCTGAAAAACTAAAGGCCCTGCTGCCTGTCTATATGGAGCTGGGAAAGCGGGTTTTTGACATTAGTCCAGGTGTAAATGTATTGGCCCATGGCGATCTCTGGACCAACAATGTGTTGGTGAAGTACGATCAGAGCACAGGCGAACCGGAGGACGTGATCATAATTGATTTTCAGTATGCAGTTTGGGGATCACCGGCCATTGATCTGTTCTACTTTCTCAATTCATCGCTGCAGTTGGAATTCCATTTGCATCACCAGGAAGAGCTTATACACCACTATTTTGAAATATTCTCTGGGACGCTTAGGAAACTACAGTATAAGGCCCTCATTCCCAGCCTCCATAACTTTCACTTGGATATCAAAAAGAAGTCCTTCTATGGTGGGTTGTCATTGAAAATATATATTGATTTATTTAGTAATATTTTGTTAACTTGCAGCTATGCACACCAGCATAAATTTCTTTGCCATTCAGCGAAGTGTTGAAACTGACGATGCGGATTTTAATGCTTTGATGGAGACAAATCAACGAGCCATTAACTTCAAAAATGGCTGCTACAATAATCCAGTTACTCAACAACTTTTAAAAGAACTGTTACCTGTTTATAATAACCAGGGCTTACTCGATGCAGATCAGTGCCAAAATTATGTATAATTGGGTCACGATAGTTGAAATTTGTAGTGTAATGAAAAGTTCAAACTGTTATTTAAAAAGTAAATTGCTTAAAAATTATAACAAAAGATCTATGAATTCAATATCAGTTCGTTTAGTTTGAATTTTGGATTTGAGATCTACTGAAAGTTCTGTTCGCTTGGTATTACAGCTGGAATATGCAAATTCCCATCTGAATTCTTAGGCGAAAAGAAATCCACAGTAAAATACAACAGAATTTGGAAGAGCCCAGTTTAAGCAAAATGTGCATAACGAGCAGATGTTAATTTTGTTAATGATAAACATTTTTTGCATTGCGACCTGCTAATCTTTCTGTTTGCCTGGTATTTCAGCAAGAATTACTAACGATTTTGGGCACTGCAGTTCGCAGCGGTGAAGAAAAAAAAATCCACGAAAGCCCAAAATCTAAGATTTCTTTGTATGAAACACCAGGCGATCAGAATCGGCAGAAAGCGACAATTAAATTATTGTTAATGTTAATTATAATATTATGTTAATGTTAATTAACAGTGTAATGTTATGTTAAATGACAGTGTAATGTTATGTTAAATAACAGTGTAAAGTTATGTTAAATAACAGTGTAATGTTATGCTAAATAACAGTGTAATGTTATGTTAAATAACAGTGTAATTTTATGTTAAATAACAGTGTAATGTTATGTTAAATAACAGTGTAATGTTATGTTAAATAACAGAGAAATGTTATGTTAAATAACAGTGTAATGTTATGTTAAATAACAGTGTAATGTTATGTTAAATAACAGTGTAATGTTATGTTAAATAACAGTGTAATGTTATGTTAAATAACAGTGTAATGTTATGTTAAATAACAGAGAAATGTTATGTTAAATAACAGTGTAATGTTATGTTAAATAACAGTGTAATGTTATGTTAATTAACAGTGTAATGTTATGTTAATTAACAGTGTAATGTTATGTTAAATAACAGAGCAATGTTATGTTAAATAACAGAGCAATGTTATGTTAAATAACAGTGTAATGTTATGTTAAATAACAGTGTAATGTTATGTTAAATAACAGAGCAATGTTATGTTAAATAACAGAGTAACGTTATGTTAAATAACAGTGTAATGTTATGTTAATTAAAAGTGTAATGTTATGTTAATTAACAGTGTAATGTTATGTTAAATAACAGTGTAATGTTATGTTAAATAACAGTGTAATGTTATGTTAATTAACATTGTAATGTTAATATTAACATTAAATAGTTTTTGCATTGCGACCTGCTGATCATTCTGTTTGCCTGGTATTTCAGCAAGAATTACTAACGATTTTGGGCACTGCAGATCGCAGCGGTCAAGCAAAAAAAAATCTGGGAAAGCCCAAAATCGAAGATTTCTTTGTGTGAAACACCAGGCGATCAGAATCAGCAGCAAGCGACAGACTGTAATTTAAATTCAATTACAGAGAGTAGATTGTGGGAGTAAACAGAGAATGCTCCTTTTGTGCGCCACAGATGACAGCGAACAAACACACAAACCGTTCGTGGGCTCAGCGGCAGAGATCTCTGAGCGCAATTAGCGCAAAGAGTGGGAGCCTGCTTAAGCTACTTAATAACTTGTTAATTATTTTGCAGCAACGCTGCAGACGGACATCGCTATATCGACTCCGCTGTTGATGCTGATCAAGAATATATA
Source organism: Drosophila dunni (assembly GCA_018152125.1). Taxonomy (NCBI): domain Eukaryota; kingdom Metazoa; phylum Arthropoda; class Insecta; order Diptera; family Drosophilidae; genus Drosophila; species Drosophila dunni. The sequence continues at coordinate 15,048,002 of JAECXC010001917.1, read as the reverse complement.
CATACCTTATGGGGTCGGCTACGCCTCCTTCTGTCTGTTACGCACATTTCGCTTCTGACAAACTTAATAGACCACTCTACTCTTTTGTAGAGTACGGGGTCTAAAAATATTTAGTATGCAAATAGTATTCATAGTAAATCATAAGTTTTTGGCGGCAATAAAGCTCTAAAGACCCTTGTGAATGGAAAGCTTTAAAAGCCCGCTACAGTAAAGACTCTTATAAATACGAAGAGCTACGAGAAACAAGTTCTCACTTCGTTTAAACACGTGTTATAGTAAACCATACCAAAAATGTCGTATCGCATACGATACGTCTATAATGAACTTTTACCAGTAATTTTAACGGCATTACCATAACACTGGATACAAGAAAAAGATACTCAGTTTATTTGAATATTGAAATCATTTATTCAACAAAAGGTTTGTCGTTGAGTAGAATGAAAATTCCAATTTCTCCCTAATAGTAATTGTAAATCTTTGGTTCAAAATTATTCTACTAAACACATTAATGCAGTTGATTTTTTTGAGTAGATTATGTAGATAGGTAAAACTGAATAAAGAAGCTACAAAAAGAAAGCCGGTAGACTTTGAATTACCGCTCGTGAACGAACTGTTATCTAGTCATGATAATGACACTGACGATCAATCAAGTTGACTTAACATGTTTTATCTATTACGGCACCATCTATAGTCTGTTTGTTTTTCGAAATGTGTTATAAAAGTATTTTTAGAACTTTTTAAATTTACAATACGTCATAAAATTATTCGAATTACTTGCTATAGATATAATTCCATTGATCAAGCGGTATAAAATAATTTTTTCAGTGTGCTTGGTGCTTTTTTGAAATAATTTGTGACTAGACCAAATACTCACTCTATGTGTAAACAAAGCGTTATCGATTTCTCCCAACTGGTAACGCTCTCTTCCCGGTCGTTATCTTGCTCTCTTGACTGGGCTTTCGTTGGGTTCTCGGCAGTTATTCTGTCTCTTACCAGCTGGCAAAACTAGGTCGTTCTCCACACACCTTATATGGAAGTGCATAATTGTTTATAATTTGTTGCTGTAGTAAACACAAATAACCCCAGACGCCTTAGTGTTGGTGTTAAACGCCGTATGTGTGAATGAAGAACCCGCTCTCTTGCTCTCGTACTCTCGTGTTTTCTCTCTTTTTGTGTTCTTTCTCTCTGTGTACAACTGGTAGCGTTTATTACTCATTCTCTGCTCTCTTTCTTCTTTCTGCTGATTGTGGTGCTTGATATGAAGCTTTTAAACGTAAAACATATGAATAAAACACACAATTTTCTATGAATTCCTTTTAGTTAATTCACAAACATCACACGTTGAATAAATAAACAATTTCTACTACTACATTTAAAAATGTCTTCTCCGGATGAACTGGAAGCCCTCGAATGGCTGGATAACGAATATTTTACAAAAATATTAATGGAATACGATGATGAGCGGGAAGTAATAGTGAATAATCTGCAAGTATCTCCGGCAAGTTGTCAAGGCGATCACTATGCGAGTATTATGTTCCGCGTCTCTCTAAACTACACCACTCAGAAGGGAACCTTCTCCAAGTCTTTTATTCTGAAGACAATGCCCGAGAACGGTGGTCAGAAGAAAGAAATGTTAAAAGATTCACATCTATTTCAAACTGAGACGTACATGTATTCAATGGTATTACCACAATTTGAGGCGATACTGCAAAAAGTTGGCGATAACACAAAGCTGTATATGCCCGTTATCTATGGCAGCATATATCCACGGAAGGTACTGGTATTCGATGATTTAGTACCGCAGGGCTATCAAGTAATCCGAGAGAGACCGCCGACAATCGCAGAACTCCACGAAGTGCTGAAAAAACTAGCCAAATGGCATGCAGTTAGCCAGAAAATGCTTAAAGAAAAGCCAGAATTATTTGATAATTTAAAATATAATCTCGCCACACTGCCGAACATGCTGAAAAAGAGTTTCCTAACCAATGGATTGCCGAACTTCATATACATGCTCGACGAGGTGGAAACTCTGCAGCAGTACAAAAAGTTCTTTGAACCCATGAGAGCGAATTTGATTCAGAAATGGGCAGAGTCTTTGGGAGAGTACCATCTGAATCCCCGGGAGAGTGGGTCTTATGTGCTGTGCCATGGAGACTTTCACATAAGGAACTTGATGTTCAAGGAGAACGACTGCATGTTTATTGACTTCCAGTTGTCCCATGTTGGACCTTTGGTCAATGACTTTCTCTATGCCATGTACATGGTTTTTGGACCCGAAGAACGTGGAAAACTCTGCAATGAAATGATATCTTACTACTTGAAAATATTTGCAGAGACTTTGCAAAAGATTGGCTGCTCAACAAAGGCTCCCAGCATCGAGGAATTCCAGCAACAGCTGATAGATAACAAATACAACGGTGAGTCTAATATTTAAAATGGTAAAAAATTCAATTTTTAATTTATATACTTTTTTCAGAGTTTATGCTGCTAACTACCTTTCTGCCTATGCAGATTGCGGCGCGAAAGAGTGCAATTGATCCTTTCCGGCGTCGCACTAGCATGTACAAGGATGAGGATTATCAGCAGGAAGTAAAATATTTACTAGAACGCATGATGCAGCTGGGATATTTCAACGAGTAATCAACAAAGAACATTTAATAAATGTAAATAACTAAAAGTACTCAATTCGAGTAAATAATAAAATAAATAAATAATTCAAACGACAAAACGAAACCCGAATTGAAACGCACACGAAGACATTTTCCAAAAAAATATAGTTCGTTGATTTTCATTTGGCTTCAGAAAGCTCTCTAAGCAGTTCAAATTTGTAAGCTTTGAAAGCTCACGACACTACAGAACTTGTATAAATACTGAGAGCCGAAAAACCCGTTCTCAGTTTGTTTATAAGTGCGCTGCGATAAACATTACGAAAATGTCAAAAGATAATAATGAGAACTATAATGCCGACGAGTTGGAAGCTCCCATTTGGTTAAATGATGAATTCTTCAAAGAGGTTCTAGTTAAGCATGTCAATGACCCAAGTGTGAAAGTGATTGACTTTAAAATATCTCCAGCGACTATGAAAGGGGATCATTATGCCAGTATCATGTTTCGGGCAGAAATTGACTATTCAACACAAAAGGGAAAGTTTTCCAAGTCATTGATCATCAAAACTATGCCCGAACAGGAAGGCCACAAAAAAGATCTTTTAAGTGAGGGAAGTTTCTTCACAACCGAGATTTCCATGTACACGGAAGTGCTGCCCAAACTGGAAGCGATACTACGCGATGCAGGCGATGAGACGACACTCTGTGCACAGTGCTTATATCACACCTTGGAACCGCATAAAGTCTTGGTATTTGAAGATCTGGTACCACAAGATTACATTGTCATACGTGACCGACAGCCCAACCTGGAGGAGATCAAAGCAGCGCTCAGAAAACTTGGCAAATGGCATGCAGTTAGCTACAAACTGTTGAAGGAGGATCCCAAATTGTTTGATAACTTTAAATACGATTTGACGACGATCCCCATGTACATGAAACAGGAGTTTATGACAACGAATATACCAGATCTGATTGAATCACTAAGGAACAATGAAAAGCTAAAGGGATACTGCAAATACTTTGAGCCTTTGAAGGATATTCTGGTCAGCCGTTGGGTAGATATAATCCGAGAGTATCGGGAAAACCGACAAGATGATGCCTACTATGTCCTGTGCCATGGCGACTTTCATTTAAAGAACATGATGTTTAGGAATAACGAGTGTATGCTGTTGGATTTCCAAATCTCCTATGTGGGATCCATGACAAATGACATATTGTATGCAATATACATGTTCTTTGGTCCCGAGGAGCGACGAGAGAACTACGATGAACTGATCTATTACTACTTCACGATCTTCTCAAAGACTTTAATCACAATTGGCTACAAAGGCAGCATGCCCAGCTTGATTGAGTTCCGCAAACAATTGTTCGACAGAAGATACAATGGTAAGTTAATCTAAGAAAATTTAAATTAATTTTTGTGCTAATATCAATGAGTTATTCTTACTTTCTTAGAACTCTTTCTGCTCTCCATGTGCCTGGCTGGCTTTAACTACATGAGAAAGGGTGAGGATCCCGGCGTTATAATGATGGACCCTGAAAAACGCTCAGAAATGTTCAACGACAAGGCGTTCCACGAGGAGTTGGAGTATCTGCTGCCTCGTATGCTGCATCTCGGATACTTTGAGCAGCTGAAATAGCAATATTTGAATAGACTATATCGAATTATATTATTATCACAGTATACATGACCTAATTAAGTTAAACCATACAAATTAAATAATTTTAGAGTGATTAATTAACATACCTCTGTTTTTATTGCGTGTTAGACAATGTCACATGCCCACTACAAAAATTCTTATGCAAAAAAATTCACACGGTCAGCCCTAGCCATGATAACGAACGAAACTGCAGCGTTTGAAATACTGATAACAATTGCAGCAAGGCAAACTGATAACATCTACAAAAAACACACAGCGCTGCAAATGTAATTCTGTAACATGGGAATTAGTCTTAAAAACAAGAGAGAACTTGATTCAAGTGTTGGTGAGTATATAAAGTGTATTTAAGTATTTTTTAGAACGTTCCAAAGGGAATGACTTTAGCAAAGTACCTTTGGAAAGGTAAGAACAGAAATACAGGTTTCTTGTGCGCATCGCGAAACTATCTGTGTTCGAAAATCAGTAAAGCTTTCAAAGCCAAGCACGAAATACTTTTCGAAAAGCTCATGCAAAGCTTCGAAAACTAAAATAAATACCGATTGCACGTCGATTCGCAATCAGTTAAGTTTTTGAATTCAGCACAAGTAACAGCAGCACACGATGGCACCAAATACTGACAACTTTAATGCCGACGAACTAAACGCTCCGGACTGGATGTGTTCAAAGTTCTTTAAAGAGATACTAACTGAGCACTTGAATGATAAGACAGTTAATGTGATCAATGTTGAGATATCGCCAGCGACAGCCAAAGGAGATCATTATGCGAGTGTTATGTTCCGGGCAAAGGTTGAGTATTCAACACAGAAGGGAAAGTTCTTCAAGTCGCTGATCGTCAAGACAATGCCCGAAGTTGACAGCCAAAAAAGTGAATTTATAGGTGATTCCAAAATCTTCCCTACGGAAATTGCTATGTACACGGAAGTGCTACCCAAATTCGAGCAGATACTCCGCGATGCTGGTGAGGAGACAACCCTATGTGCCAAGTGCTTGTATCACTCGCTAAAGCCGCGTCAGGTGATGATCTTCGAAGATCTGGTCGAGCTGAAGTACGATGTGATACGCAAGAGAGCAGTTACTCTGGAGGAAATCAAAGCAGCCCTGGAAAAACTGGCCAAGTGGCATGCAGTTAGCTTCAAGTTGCTGAAGGAGAAAACAGAGCTGTTTGATGAACTTAAGTACGATGTGTCAACAATGCCCAACTTCCTGGAGCAGGATTTTATGAAAACTAGCATGCCAGACTTCTTGGATAGTTTGGAAAGTTCAGAAACTTTAAAGCAATACAAGAAGTACTTTGTGCCAATAAAAGACATTATCACTAAACGCTGGGTAGAAATAATTCGTGAATACCGCGATAAACCCAGAGACGATTCGTTCTACGTCCTGTGCCACGGAGATTTCCATATGAAGAACGTTATGTACAAAGGCAACGATTGCATGTTGCTCGACTTCCAAATGTCCAGCGTGGGATGCATGACGAATGATGTCCTGTATGCCATGTATATGTTCCTGGGCCCCGAGGAGCGTAGGAACAACTATGACGAGCTAATCTACTACTACTTTACAACGTTTTCGAAAACACTGTCGATTATTGGCTACCAGGGAAAGATGCCCACTTTGGTCGAATACCGGAGACAATTGTTCAGAAACAGATATTCTGGTAAGTTTGAGTATAAAACCAATTATCATTCAAATTAATCTAATTCTCTTTCTTTGTGTATACAGAACTATTTTTGATGACCTCATTCCTGCCGTTCTTCAACTATATGCGCAGAGGAGAGGATCCTGCGGATATAATTGAAAACTCTAATAAGCGACGACAATTATTCTTCGAAAAGGAATATCAGGAGGAACTGGAGTATCTGCTACCACATATGCTGCACTTGGGCTACTTTGATGACTAAACTAAAAACTTAATTTTATATAAATTAATAGCAATGTTTATAAGTCTAGTAGGCTGAATTTATGTAATTTTAACATATACAAATTAAGAGCATTGACTAGTCTTTGTTGATTAAAAATACAATAAAGCTTATTATGTAACTGGCATTAGAAATTGAAGAGTGTATAATGAAGTCTGTGCAAGTTAACGTAATTGATATTAGCTGTGCGACTACCGGTTTGCACTATGTATTATTTATATATACCCTATGCAGAGTGTATGATTAGTCAGCTAAAAGTTTGTTCTAAAGAAAGGCACTGTACTGGCATTGGGTGTGTTTAAGTCGTGTGCGATCTAGCCGTGTGTCGTGTGTTATTTTAATTATTCTATTGGCAAAACTTATCAATCTTATAAGACACACAATTCAGCTTGTTTCAGGCTGTGTTATGATGAGATTGCAATAATTGTTGCTCAAACAGCTGTTATCTCGCTCTCTTACTAATCAAGCTCTAAGCATGACAATCAACAAACTTTAATTATAAGCAAATATTTGAACAATTTAACAATTCGCTTGTTTAAAAGTTACTCTCCCGAGAGAAATTGCTGCTAAGAATTATAGCGTTGCCAGATCATCATAATTTGTAATAGTGATAAAAATGGTGATATGTTATCAGCACGGCAAATCAACAAATTTAAGCTAACAAAATGACGGGAAAAAAAATTACTAATCTCTCAGGCATCAAGTAGTTTACGTTACGTCCAATCAATTATGATGTACATAGATATAAAGATACTAACGAGGCAAACACGTTGATGCTTTGCATACTTTGTAAGTGTACGATGCTGGGCAGTTGAGCAGGTACACCTAAAAAAAATGTCAAACTTAAAATATTGAAATAAAAATTAAAAACAATTGCGAAATAGATTGTGAAATATTTTTAACGTTATCACAAATAAATTGGTTTTTTCTAGTACTGTATAAAATTAATATAATTTGGTAGGAGATCGAAGTAAATTCACACTGGCAATCATGACAATCAGAATTGTTACAGTGATAACGCGGACACCCGCGGACAATGATATAAAGATAAACGAGACAAGCAATTAAGATACGTCTTGGAAGATTTATGTACATGTATGTATGTATGTAAATATGTATATAAACCATCGCCTTTAGCATTTTTGGTAAGTTATCTTCTTGAACCGAAACGCGTTGGACAAAGTTGCTATGCCGCCAAACAGTGAATCTTTTAATCTGGATGAGTTGGAAGCACCTAGTTGGCTGGATGCTCAGTTTATTAAAGAAGTTTTGTGCCAGCATGAAAATGCGGAGGATGTGAAGGTGAACTCGCTTAAGATCACACCCGCCAGTGGAAAAGGGGATCACTATGCTAGTATAATGTTCAGAGCGGTTGTAGAGTATGAGACCGGAAAGGGAAATGCCAAAAAGTCGCTTATTATCAAGACAATGCCCGAGCAAGAGGGACACAAGAAGGAGTTGCTAGAGGAATCCCATGTCTTCGAGACTGAAATAAAAATGTATGCGGAAATGTTGCCCAGATTTGAGGATATACTGCGAAAGGCCGGAGATGAGACATCACTGTATGTACCCTGCATCTATCACAGCTTAAAGCCACGTAAGGTCATGATCTTTGAGGATCTGCTGCCCCAGGGCTACGTTGTGAACCGCAGTATTCCAAGTATAGAGGAAGTTCACTGTGCCTACAGTAAACTAGCCAAATGGCATGCCGTGAGCTACAAACTGAACAAAGAGGAGCCTTTGTTGATGGAGCCGTTCAAACACAGTTTGATGGAGCTTCCGGGAATCGATAATGATCCCATGTTTTCCACGGGCATCACCTTTTTTTTAAAGATGTTGGACTCTGTACCAGACCTAAAGGTCTACAAGCCATACTTTGAAAAGATACGTTCCATTTATGTAAGTCGGTGTGTAAATTCCTATAGGGAGTATCGGACAAACCGGCAGGAGGACGCCTACTATGTACTATGTCACGGTGATTTTCACCTCAGAAACTTGATGTTCAAGCACAACAAATCCAGCGGAGCTTTGGAGGACTGTATGCTTCTCGACTTCCAGCTTTGTAATTTGGGACCCATGCCTATTGATCTTATCTACTCCATCTATAATTTATTGTCTTCCGAGCAACGGCAAAACCAACGGGACGAGATAATTTATTTCTACTTTTCCACCTTTATCGACACATTGAAGAAAATCAACTATGACGGCGAAATGCCCTCGATCTCCAAATTCAGACAACAGTTTTTCCGACACAAATATTTAGGTAAGTTTAAAATTTAAATGGTAATACTGAAATGTATATAACACATATATTATATTACAGAATTCTTTTTACTTACCACCTTTATGCCGTTGCTGCTTGGACTTCAGACTGGAAAATACGAACTCTCAGAAATGATTGAAGATAAAAATCTGAGATTAACCTTTTACTATGAGGATTGTTACATAGACGAAGTGAGAAATAATCTTAAACGTTATTTACATTTGGGATACTTTGAAGATTTGGAATAAAAGACAATAAATATTTTAAATTTAGTTAAATAAAAGCAATTTTACTTGTGAGGGATTATTTATTTCGCTTCATGGCGCGCAGTAGAGTTACCGTATTACGCTATTATAAGCCACAAAAAAAAAAAAATACCAAAAATACTTAAAAAAGCTGAGGTGTTATCGATAACCCAACCGCGAACAGCTGTTGTCGATAGCAGAGTAAATAAACATTTCCCGCATTGGCCAACGATGGATATTAAATTTGGATACTTGTAAATAACTACTTTAATGAAAATGACTCAGGAACTTAGCGACTTACTTTGTCGTGTTTGCCTGAAGCAGGATGAGCTGTTGGTCGACGTCTACGAGCATGTGGAGGAGCAACAAACGGATTTGTGCACGCTGCTTGAACGCTGTGGCGACATTAAAGTAAGTGATTAAAATGCATTGCCTGTTGCTGTTAATGTAAAGTTTACTGTAGGTGGACAGATTAGATAAATATCCCAAGTACTTATGCCAAGAATGTACAAAAGAGCTGCTAATCGCTGCAAAGTTTCGTGCCAAGTGTGCGACAACAGAGCAAACTCTGCGACAGAGAATTCCGCTTGCCGTCGAGTTAGACGAAGAGACGCAACAAACCTTAAGCGAACAGCCCGCTGTCCAGGAGGAAGTTGACCTGGCTGAGTCTGAGGGCAACTCAATAGACACGGAGGACATAATTGAATATGATCCTAGCGAATATGTTGAACTATACGAGGAGTGCGAGACGGAAGTGCCTGTACCAAAACCAGTGCTGACAGTAAACAAAACGCTTGGGGAGACGCAAGCAGTTGCTTTCTACAACTGCGACGACTGTGGTGCGGTATTCCAACAAGCAGCAACGCTGCAGCGACACATTGCCAAAGCACACTCCACTGCCGAGACCTACAACTGTCCACATTGTGAGCATAGTTTCACACAGAGCATAAGCCTGCAGAGACACAGCTGCAGCGAGTCTGACGTGCAGTTGTTGGAGGCACGTGCCACACAGGCACGTCATCGGTGTGTCTACTGTGGCAAGTTGCTGCAATCTGCTGCTAGCCTGGCAATGCACATACGTCTGCACAACGGTGAGCGTCCTTTTGCCTGTGATGCTTGTCCAAAGACTTTTAAGACTAACGGTGGACTGGTTACCCACCAGAAGAGACATCTTAAACTAATGGAATTCGAGTGTAAGTTTTGTGGCAAGCGTTTCGTGGAGTCGAGCAATTTACGCCGTCACATTACTGCCCTACACACCTCCGATCGCCCGCACACCTGTACTATCTGCCAGCGGAGCTTCTCTAGAGTTTATCTTCTAGAGCTGCACAAGCGCACCCACACCAATGAACGTCCCTATGCCTGCAGTCACTGTGATCGCAGATTCTCGCAGCTAAGTGTGCTGACCACTCATGAGCGTATTCACACAGGAGAGCGGCGACATCGCTGTGATCTCTGCCACAAAACCTTTAGCCGAATGATACAGTTAAGAAAGCATCAGCTCAAGACCTGCCATGCAGTGGACACTGAGGTGCACATACGCGCTGACGAGGCAGTTTCCTAGTACATAATCAAACCTACAAGAATAAATTCGGCATATCTCAAAGGGTATGATTTCAAAGAAAATGTCAGAGTCACGGGGTCGTTCCAACACCTTTGATAGGTGATAACTCGTCCCTCCGACAAGCTTAACTCAGCCAACAAACTAAATCATTCGAATAGGTTCGAATTCTAGTTTTAGGTAATAAAAAGTCAATGAGGTTGAAATACTTTTGTTGTTTTTATTGCATGCACATGAAGGATTAGTTATGTTTTTTGTTGAATTTTTTGTTTTCCTTTTAATTAGCCTACAAGTTACAACAGATTATGGTAATTACATAAATGCTTGTTAAGTGCCATACTTTTGGCTACGTTAATAAGTTATGTATATTAATATAATGCGAACTTTTCATATACATATACATATATATTTATTTCCTTTGTTTGATTTCATTACTCTGAAAAAATTACAATTAACATGCAGTTTTAATTTATTATAATTAGGGCACAAAATTTATATTTTGATTTGAGAATTATTCATTATTTTGTACATTGATAAATATATATATTGTAAATATATAATGTTTGTAATTTGATTTGCATGCATCTTGTTAGATTATATGTTTATATATATTGGTATCTATATATATGTATATGAAACTAAAGCTTAAATATTTATTTAATTATTCATTTGTCTTAAAACTGCACAAAGTAATTAGTACTTTTCTGAGTTCCATTAGTCGAAATGGAAATGGAAATTCAGAAAAGTCTTTGGAATCTCGCAGAAGTTTGCGATCTACAAATTTCTGGGAAATTACGATTCGGGAATTCAAAATATTTCGTATTATTAATTAAATTTGTTCAGTTAGTTGAGTTTTAAAAGTGCTGGCAAATTCGTTTCCAATAATGGCGCAATTATCTTTGGGTTTTTTAATCCTTTTTTTGAAAAGAACATTTCATCCTTTATGGCGAGCGGCGGGTCAAACTAAGCTCAATCCTCGTTTATCAGGGTCGGTATCGTAATCGGTATCGGGGGAAATCGGGGAAGAACTAGTCTACAAGAGCGTCGCCTCTGCCAAGAATTGAAGCAATAAAATAGTTATTACCAAACGAGAATCGTTGGAAATTAAGTCACAAAATGGCAAGTGTGGGTGAACAGGGTTCGGGTGAGCAAAACGAGGTGAGAAACAGGTGCTGCCTCAGTAATTAAGTCCGGACTACACCGCTGCGCTCTGCTCGGATCGACGGAAATACTTACGCGCCTGCACATTGAGATCATCGAGCAGCAGCTCATTGGATGATCGAGAACGCTTGGGAAAGATTAGAGCATTGCGCAGCGGTGTCACATGCGCCACATTCGAGCGCGGCTTGGGTGGCGGAGCGGGTGGTGCACGCTTCTGCTTGTGCGAGACGCGTTTCAGTTGCCGCACAAACGACTGACTCAATGTCGAGCCACGATTAAAGTCTTCATTCAACTGCGGCTGTGCCGCATATTTCTGCAACTGATTAGCAGTTGTCGGTGGTTCTGCTGCCTGCAGCTGCTGGTCCGAGTTGGTGCGTTTGGAGTTGCTCTTGAGACGCTCGAAGAGATTGCTTAGTGTGCTGGAGCGTTGCTGCAGCGGTGGTGCAGGTGCCGGATACTTCTGCAGCGGATAGCTGTGCTTCGGTGTGCGGCCAGCGCCAACTGTTGTGGGAGTTGTGGAGGCCGTCTGAGCGCGGCTGGCAAAGACGTCGTCGTCCAGTTCGCTTAGACTGACCAGCATGTGTTCGTCGTCAAACAAGTCGTCGGTGTTGGTTATGGTGCGACTGGTGTCCAGTTCTAGATCCTCTTCCTCACCATCGTCATCGTAACGCGCAAATATCTCGTCAAAGGCGGCATTCACAATGCATGCCTCATCCTGCAGCTCCTCCTCGCTGCCCGGCTGCTGCTGCTTGGGTTGTAGACGACGCTGCGAGACAAGCGAGCCAAAGAGATTCTTGCGATAGTCCTCGGCTGCAATGCCGCCAAAGAGCGGCTGTAGCTGATCCGAGGAATATGCCGCAGTTGGAGCAGCCGGTGCCGCTGGCAAGCTGGCCAATTGGTTGGCCAGGCTCTGAGTGCTGCAGCTGTTTGTTAGCTTGCCAGGTGCATGATGTGCGGTTAGTATGCAATGCGGTGCCTTTGGCTTTGACTTTGCCAGTGATTTTGACTGTGACTGTGGCTGAGACTGTGGCTGTGGCTGTGACTGCAACTGTAGCTGTAATTGTAATTGCAACTGTGCCTGCAGCTTTTGCTTTTGACGTTGCATGTGCTGCACACGCTGTCGCAATTCCTGCGACTTGCGTTTCACTTGGCTGTATTTGCTTTGGCTGTTGTTGCTGTTGTTGTTGTTGTTACTCGTGCGCAGCTCATACTTACTCTGCTCACGGTCTCGTTCCTGCTCGGCCTCGGCGAGACGTCTCTGCAGCGCCAAGGTTTCAAAAGTATGCACAACACTACCCACATGTGTGTTAATCTCCGGTATTCCCAGGTCGCCGCTGAACATGTCACGCTGATGTCGCTGCTGGGTTGACAGCAACTCGCCACCTCCACCGACACCGCCAACACCAACACCACCACTCACATGGGCGTGGCAATGGCGAATGGGTGGCACAGGGCAAAGGCGGACGTTGTGCTGCACGGCACCACACGGAAATTGCTCAATGAATTCGGTGGCTTCCTGTTGCCACAACAGATTGCCAAGCTCATCATGGCCGCTGGCGCTGGCAACTGTTGTCGACTGTACATGTGTGTACATGTGAGTGTGTGTTTGTGTGCGTGTGGAAAGGATTGTTGTTTTTGTTGTGTACGAGTTGTTGGCAGATATTTCAAGCAAATCGTTAATGAAATAAATAAATAAAATCTGATTAGCCAAGGGTCTGTCAAAAAGTATGTTAAACGACTGTTTGGTGAGCTGAGGGGTTAGTTTTTTTTCTAAGGGTCGGGAGCGGAGGGGCTTTTGGACTTGGGTCAGTGGTGGTTATGGGCTCGATACTTAAGACTAAACGTAGCTTAAATACATAATAATACTGTTAATATATATATACTCTTATCGTTTCTATATACACGTGACCACATTGAACAATTGAGTAATTAACTGTCATAGTTAGAAATAGTTTATAGCTGATCCTATGGTATTTTATGTATTATATTATATACGCTCTTAACTCATTTGCAAGCTCTGCAAATTGGAAATTCAACTACGTGCTAAATTAGTTTATAAACTATTTAAATTTCTAATTTATTAAGCTAAATTCAATTTACGTTTAATGTTATTCAATATAATATGGTATATGGCTTTTTATCTGTGAAATATTTGAATAAAACAACAACACAAACAGCTGCCGACAGCAAAGCATCGGTGTGTGTATGTGTGTGTGTTTGTGTGACTGAATGTGTGTGTGTTTGTATGAGTATTTGTATCGCATGTGTCTGTATTTCTGTCTATTCTCGTAGCGCACAAAAGTATGCTTTGATTTTTATGCTCGCTTTATTGCGTATACGCAATGTTTGACAATGCCAAAATGGAAATGAAAATTAAATTTAAAAGTGGCTTGCTGTGTATGTGTGTGTGTGTTTGTTTGTGGGAACATTGACATATTAAGTTGTTGTGCGATTGTTGCTTGCAACGGCAATTAGTGTGTGTGATTGGGTGTGCGTGTGTCAGTGGGTGTGTGTGCAATTCAATAATAATTATTATCGAATGGTAAGCTATCACTGGAGCTAGAATAGTGCTGTTGTTGCGGTGGTTGGGGCAGCAATTGATTATTGCCGTTGCGTTTCATGTGCTGCTGTTGCTGCTTGTTATTGTTACTGCTGCTGCACTTTTGCTGCTGCTGTTGCTGCTTTTGCATAGCTTTGAAGTCATCTTGTGACTTGCTGTTCTTTGAGCTGTGCTTGCTCTTGTGACCCTTGCTGTGTTTTGTGTGTTTCAAACTGTGATGTTGGTGGTGTGCTTGTTGGTGTGTTTGTTGTTGTTGTTGCTGCTGTTGATGTGGGTGGCTGTTGTGTTGCTGTTGTTGCTGATGCTGCTGTTGCTGTTGATAGTGGTGCTCAATTTGTGCTATATTACTGCTGCTGTGATAGTGTGGATGCTGTTGTTGCTGCTGTGAAGTATCGCTGGCGGTGCCACTGCTGCCATAACTATAAATCTGTGACTTTGACTGGCTGCGATGCGAATGTGGATGCGCATGCAGATTTGCCACGCTATAATGATTGGGATCCAGACTGTCAAAGGTCTGCAGATAATGCGGATTGATCTGAGTGCAGTACTCGCCGCCAACATCGGACTGTTGCTGCTGCTGTTGCTTTAGTTGCTTGCGATCGAGCGTGTTGTTGCTGCGCACAGCATGGAATTGCTGCTGCTGCTGTTGCTGTTGATGGTCGAGCGAATTAAAGTGTGTCATGTTGTAGCTGAGATGTTGGTAATGCGAATCGGAGTTATGTTGCTGTTGTTTGGCACCGTTTTTCATGGGCAATGGCGGTGGTTGCTGCTGTTGTTGTTGCTGCTGCACATTTGGTGATCTTCTGTTGGCTGTATTGCTGTTGTTCCCGCTGCTGTTGCCATTGGATTTGAAACTATTGCTGCCGCTGTGCAACGTTAGACTGTTGCTGCTGTGATTGCTGCCACTATCATTTTTCGTTTTGATCGCTATGAATGTGTTGGGCAAGGGGGGCAACGGTGGTGTGCCTGTTGGTGTTGTTATGGTGGTTGCTGATGACGAGCATGTTGTTGCTGCTGTTGCTGACGGTGTTGTTGTTGCTGTGGTGCTCGCCACATTCAGCTCCCGCTACGCGATGTGATGGCCGCCAAATGTGCGCAGCACTGGCACGCTCTGATTGTGGTTTGGTGGTGTTGTTAGTGGTGGTGGTGGTGTGGGTAGTTGGTGTTGTAGTTGTTGTTATTGGTTATTTGTTGGTGGTGAATTATACATATTAGCAATAGGTGTTGGACGTGTGTGCGTGTGTTTAATTTGTTGTTGGGCGCATTTGTGGTGTTGGTGGTGGTGGTTGTTGTTGTTGTCGGAAAATGAAATTTCAGAGCGTAAAAAGAGACGAAAAAAGGAAAAGAGTAGACACTTATCATATAAGTCGTGTATGAAATATATATATTGATTGCTTATTTGTAACTTGTCTGTGTGTTAGTATCTGTGTGTGTTAGTGTATCTGTGTGTGTCTTCTGCTTTGGAAGTGGTGCGTCAGTATAGTTTATTTTTATTTTTAGTTTCTTTTAGCGTGAGGCGCGAGTCGTGACTTGTCTCTGGGGGGCGTGTCATTGGATTAATAATTATATAGTATAATTTTCTAGCTAGTTGGTTAATTGATTGCTTTTTTACAGTTACAAGTGCTCAAAAAAGTTTGAAAATCATTTAAAAAAAGTGTTAAAAAAACATGTACAGAAATAAGTGATAAAATAAAATTTAGTTAATTGCTTGCGACTACTTATATGATTACGCACACACAAACGCACATATAAAGCACAGAAAAACGTACACAAGCGCATACACATACAAATTTACATATATTTATATATACTAGAGATTTGTGGAGCAGAAAAATTAAACCGAAAGTCCCGTAGACATTATCCAAATGAGATAAATTCCAAGCGAGGCCAAGCGAAATTTCATGCATCGATGCGGATGCCACAGTCAGTGCCACAGTTGCCGCTGCTGTTGGTGCGACTGCTGCAGCAACTGTAGCAGACGTGGCAGCAGCAAGTAGCGTGTAAAACTTATTTAATTCGGCAACGGGCCGAGTTGCAGTCAGCGCGTTGCAAATGAAGTAGCGCTCGAAAAGAAAACAATTAAAAATGCAGCAGTCAATGAACGACTAGCACATACCCTGCAAACAATCACACACTTAAACCGAATTCAATTACAAACATTTACATGCAGTTACGTGCACCAATAAATATCAAATGCATTTGTTTAAAGTTTGTGGGTGGCCCAAAGTGGTTTATGTAAAAAACTGGTAGACAAATAAAGGCAGAATGAGTTAGCCAAACTGGGAGTTGAAAGGGAAGGGGGCAAGTCATACACAAGTATTTTAAAGTCCCCACTTGGAGGATAGTGCAAGCTAAGTATACCCTTAGGCATAACTACATGCAGGATATTTACGCGAAAAAAGAAAAGGAACTTCATCGCCACCAAGAAAGCTAATTAGCCGAGACAATTTGGAAAAAGTGAGCATAAGTTTTAATAAGAAGGCTAGCAGTGGCACGCTAATGCGCTGCAAAACGCGTGGGCGTGACAGGTGGGGGCGGGGTGGGTTGTCGTATATTTGCAAAACTTGCACATTTAAGTAGTTCTTTTTCTGCGTTAAATAAAGGGTGTTTTAATGTGCATAAGAGGGTGTCTGTCTGTTACCCCGTCCGTTGAGTAAGATGCTGGCACTATAAATTTTACGCTTAAATTTAAAAAGTTCTGGCACGGCCTTTGTGGCAGGCACTTTGTTTTTGCAACTGCAACTGCCACATGCCACATGCCGCTTTCTGCACAGTCAATAACAAATGCACACACATGTCTGGGGGCTGGGTGCGTGGGGAGGGGAGTGGTCTGGGTGCGTCAAAAGAAACTTTCATTCGTTCACTCAATGCACACTCAAAGGCACTACATGTGCCACTTGGGGCAACTTCTCTCGCGGCACATAAAAGTTGACAAGCGTTGACATAATTTTACACGCAATGACAAGTTGAAGGAGCTGCAGGATGTGTCTTCTTCGGCTTCTCCAACGTCTTCATCGTATTCTTCATGTATATAGCACTACTCTTGAGTGCGCGTAAGTAAGTGCAACGTGTGCCTGCCCCCTGGCAGCTTAAGGCGCTGCCAAAGTGCTTGCTACATTTTCTGCATCATTTACTAAATATGCGCACATTGATGGAAATTTAATAGACTTGCCACATAATTGCGGCGCTTGACTACTAATGATGGATTGCTGATCTTCTTGCAAGTCCAATGTAGCAAGTGGCCAGACTAATGGAAGAGAGAGCGAGAGAGAAAGAGGGAGCGAGAGCAGAGTTTAAGCTCGTAGGTGGAACATTAGACTATCATTGGCTGACGGGGAAGCCAAGCTGCGGGAAGACATCATCAACAGCCGGAAGTGACTGTCGCTTAGCGTGGCAAGCAGCAGAAGGCAGGCAGCACAGCGTTACGGAAGTTCAACTCAGTGCCACAAAAATTTGAAAAACTTTGTAAACAAAACTTTTGAGATGTGCACTTTGCTGTTGCTGCGAGGGAGAGAGAGAGAGAGAGAGAGAGAGAGAGCGGAGCGGAGCGCAAAAAAGCATCAGGCGACGATGCGCAGGACGTTCCACAACAACTACAGTTAAGTTAAGAAAGGCTACTGTCTGGCGAGCAAACTGCAAAAGACCGCGTACTTAAGCAGGCAGTTTACATTTGAGTACTAAGGATATATCACTGATTTAACAGCAAACACTGATTTTCAGAGAACTGACATCTCTGATCATTTCCTTTGAAGAAAAAGAGATCTCTGATCTTGATCAAAGAATATATCTAGTTATGAGTTTACAAAAGAAGGGGAATGGTCGAAAACGTAGCAGAAATCCATAACAAACTTGATTTATGTGACGAACCCTAAACCAAATCTTTTGACATCTTTCGACCCTTTTTTCTGCATAAAAATCCAAAAACCCTTTACACTTTTCCAGTACTCGGTCTTTAAATGAAATAAGAAGATTTGTATATACCTACAAACACACATAGCATACAGCTGGTTGTGTACTGAAGTATTCTGCGAACAGAGCGTTGTCTGTCTGTTGTCAGCAGCTGCGAAAAGTTTGTTGTTGCACTACTTGGGTTAAACTTGGCAGTACAGTAGCTTAGCAGCATTATAGTGTGGAAGAGAGGGGCTCAGCGAGAGAGGGGGTAGGTAGGTGGGGAAGGTGTAGAGTCATGCAACAACAATGCCTTCATCAATTGTCCAGCGGATGTTTGGCTCAGCAGTCGTCGTCGCCGTCGTCCGCTTCGCTCGAGTCCTGACAGCACTTCCGCCGTGCTCTGGTCTTACTTCCTGTGCCGCCCACTGCCCTAACCAACACGCTGATCAAAGCTAACTGCACTTTAAAAATGGCAGTCAAGTCGAATCTGCCACAAAAAAAGGCAGCAGCAAAGTGAAAGAGAAGAAAAACTGCTTTGTAAATATTATACCGAACTACAGAATTCACGTCAGTCCCAAGTCCCAAACTCTCGACTTGCAGAGTGCTTCCAAAAAGGGTGTTGTATTTTGCATTTCATTTGAAGAAATGCAGTAAGTTTTCCTCGCATTTTCTGCCGCTCTCCCCGACCGTTGTGTACAATTGTAATAACTATCTCAGCGAGTGTTTGAAATGCGTTTACGGAAAACTTTTACTTTAGCTGCCAGTGCAAGAATGTTTATACTTTTGCATTGCTGTGTGCACGACTTTTGCCCTCGCCTCGTAAGGCGGTGCGTTGCGAAGAGGTTGTGGTGGTGGGGCACGTACTTCAGTTAGTTGTAAATAAAATGTAAATTGTTGTTATTTGTGCAAATGGAAAACTGTTTGCAAGTAATATTTACTTGCAGCGCACAAAAGTATGCAACATATTTCTCGTTTTTGTAATGTCTTTTCAGCAAACATAATATTGTTCATACGCCACATTAGCCGGCGGCATATCAGTCGTGCGTTTCGCCCGCAGCATACAAATCGCAATAAATTACAAAGTCAACTCCACAAAAATCCGAAAGTCGAAAGCCTTTTCAGCAATGTGGGGGTCAAAAGGTAATCATGGACAAGTACACCGGCAGGTACACGGGCCAGAGGGCGATATCATATGCTCGTGCTTAAATTAAATGATTAACAATGTTATTTACGGCACGCGCTGCAGGCCAAATGAGCCACACACCTGTACAGACAACACAATATTCACAGCTGGGCAGCTCGACGGTCAGGTGTGATGGGCGGGGCAATAGTACGCACGCCTGTACAAGTTTTTTTTTATATATGTGGTACAAATAATGCGGTCAATGTGCGGCCAACAGCCCGTCGTAGTTGCTGGCTGGCGGTTCAAGGACAAGTGGAAGCGGAAGTGGAAGTAGAGTTTGCGGTAGTGTTTTTATTCTTCTTGTTGTTGTTGTTGTCGGAGCCGCTTTCAGCATGTAAACTGCCGTGTCCAGAGCGAACGGTCAATTGCTTTGCTCAAACAGACGACAGGCTGCGGTGCTTGTTTTGTTTGCTGATTGCGCAAATATTTGTGCAGGCATTAAACGCAGAATTGATGGGCAACACGAAGGGGGGTCAGACTGGCGTCGAACGGTCACTGGTCTCCGTTCTCCATTCTCTGGCCGCAATATAAATTTAAATATTAACGCCGACTTAACGGCAATGAGTCGCCCGGTTTTTGTTTCAACCTTTGCTGACTTCTTGACCGTCGACGTCGCCGTCGACGCAGTCGCTGACGTTGACGCAACCGCGAAGCGTTTGCCTTAATGCTAACAGCCTCGTTACGTTTTATTGCACGCACAGTCGAAGGATAAGTGCGTCAGGAATTCTGTATAGTCATTACCACTCGCATACACACACACAGCCGAACACACACTTATACAGCTCCTCCACAAAAAAAGGTGCCCGAATTGTGATTATGAACACAAATTTACGCTTAAATTGTGGGGCATTTGTTGGGATCATTTTTATTAAAAAGCGCAAACTCATTAAATTTTATTACAAGTTAAATTTTTCAATAAGGCTAAAACCCCGAAAAGCGTTCCAACTTTAAGGCCAATTAGCTGGGTTGGCCCAGATAAGAATTACACGGACAGAGCTTATAATGTTGGCGAAATTTACCTTCAAATACAACCAGCTAATTGAATAACCAAGCCAAATATTTATCAAGGTGTCGGTAATTGTTTCTTATTGATTTGGGTTAATTTGATAGGGGTATAGAATATATGTTGGTAGAAGAAGCAAGTGCTTTCTTTGAACGATTATTACATGTCTATTAGATATTTAGGCTCGATTATTCGGGGTGTAAAAGAAGTTCTGTCTGTAATGGTGAGTGAGTTGGCTGACATAGTTAAGAATTATAAAAATCTGTTTAGGCTATTTAAAAACCCAGTTATATTCCAATTCCTCAACTGCTCTATTATCTAATTTCAGTTGTTTCTACTACTATATCTTTAAACCTGTTGGTTATTCAGCTGCCTTTCTTTTTAGTATGCAGTTTTCCTTCTTGGTTTTAACTTTTCAGCACTAAAATGCAAATTTGTGTTGTGCTCCGTTTAAATAGATTAAAAAATAAAAAACACCTGCAGATGGTGATACTCGCTGCACAAATATACGAAAATAAATTACATTTATGGTCCTCCCTTTTGTCGAAAACTTTAGCAAGCACATTTACCCCCACAGGCACACAAGTAAACACTCATACACAGACAAGTAGTCTCTTACACTAGCAGCAGGGCACATACTTAAGCCCCTTCTTATGAAGCATGCCATTTATGACATCCGTGCACCGAAAAGAAGTAAAAGAAATGTCAGAAAAAAAGAACTAAGAGTAGACAGAAGTGTTGAACTAGTGAATACCCTTTCAATTACTTGAAAATAGTTGAATATCTTTTCTGAATTTTATATTAAGTTCTAGCTTTAATCAATAGATAATTTTGTGCACTTATTTAATGTATGGAAAAGTCGTTAACTCTTTGCAAGACTGACAAGAATATGTAGTAACATAAATTGAAGATAAATTTATATTTTAAGCTGCATATTACAGCCATTAGTTCTAATATTCTATGAAAGTGACAACAGCGAAACCAATGGGGATTAAAATGGTAATCGAATTTACTAGACGTTTTTATTAATAGGGGAAAAGATAAGTAACAAAGCGCTGTGTCAGATCCCAGTCCATTAAATGGCTACAGGGTATTAACAGCTAAAGAAGCGAAAAATAGAAAAAGAGAATGGTATAAAAACCATATTAAATGCCTTACTTTCAGCGCTATTGTTTTTGGCTTGTCTGCGCTGAGCGTCTGGGGCAGGACTACCACTACTACTACTACCCACAGCTACTGGGACGGGTACTGGCGTGGGACGGGGAACGGGGAACGGTGAACGGCTTCGTTTGTCATCTTTTAATGGTGCAATTAGAGCACACAAAATGCGTTTGCTGAAAGCTGAGCTGTGGTTGCTACTGCTGCTACCGCTGTCGCTGGCATCATAAAGGATTTTTAATAATAGCGCCAAATTACAATAGGCAGTCGTACACACACTCTCACACACACACACACACACACACACACAAACATTGAGCTTCTCATGTGCGTTATCTGTGTGTACACACAAATTGCGTATACGCCGTGGCACTTTGAAACAAAAGCCACAACAATGTACGGCTAGGACTTAGCTTGGAATAGTGGGAGTATACTTTTTGCAGCCACTGTCTTTGCTGCTTGCTGCTTCTGATTCTGCTTTCAACTTGTTGTTTGTTGTAATTTGATGCGCCATTGTTTGCCGCATGCGTTTTTCATTGTCTCCGACGACAATTTAGTGTCAGCTGAGATTTTTGGCTGTTGTTCTTATTGTTGCTTGTTTAGTTCTCTTTGCTTGTTTGTGTTTGTTGGGTTTTTCTGGTTTTCTGTGAGCTTCTGGTTTTTGCGTTTAATTTTCGCTTATAGCCATTGCTGTGCAATTTTGTTTGTAATTTATGCGCTTATTGTTTCTTCATTTTGCAAGTTATCATGACTTTAGCATGGGGGCAGCGACGAACTGCCACAAGAGGCACTTGCAGCTGCAGCTACAGCTACAAACTGAATTTATCTGCTAAAGTTGTAACGCCCTTCAAGCCAAAAGTTTTTTTTAATAGCTGCAAGTTTTTCTTATGCCCGTACTAATTCAGTTAAAATAGTCAAAAGATTTCCTTCGTTTTGCCGGCAAACTGAATTGCGAGAAAAATACGAGGAAATCCAAAATTGATTAAAGACAAAGCGTGGAAAGCCGGAAAAGCATTGAAAGTCGACTCGCCAGCTCAATGAACTCAATGCGGAAATGCGAATGCAATAAATTATTGCGTTGCCGAATGAAGCAACACAAGGTTGAAATGGGCTACCAGAGGACGATCAGAGGGAGTGTGGTAGGGGGCTCTGAAAAGCATAAATCTTTTCGGAAATTTATGGTGCGTTGAACTTAAAATGAAATACAATAAAATGTTGTATATGCAGCTGCAATGCAAGCAAGATGCCGCATCGAAGAAGGATACATACAAAATAGACAGAGGCCGAGTAAATGGCAGAGGAAGAGTATAAAACAGAGAGGGAGAGAGGGAGAGAGAAAAGACGGTGGTAGCAAGAACAAAGGACAAACAGGAGTAACAATAATAAAATTTATTAACGTTCAACAATTTTGCATTTCCTGCCCAGCGGCCAAGCAAAAGACGTAAGAAAGTATCCCACAAAAAATGTAATAAAATTAATGTCGAGCCATTATATTTTATATGCTTGCATATGAATATCTATGTGTGTGTGTGAGTGTAAGTGTGTGTGCCGAAAGGCGTTCAATATGAATAATGTCCATAAGCAAGTAATGACATCGGAAATTATACAAAACTCGATATGAAATCACATTTTTAGCACTTTGCACTAATTTGATATATGGACAAGCTCAAGTCGATAATACCCAAGTAATTCCACCTTTATTTGCAGTTATTACTTTAGCTTTAGTGCATACTTACTTTTGTTTTATTATCCTGAAACACATAAATCAAAAATGCAGAAATGTGTTGAACTCTTGGTTGAATTTTGAGGAGTTTTCTTTCAAACAAGAGTAATTTTTTAAATTTTATCTTATCTGATTTTAAGTTCTGCAATTTAACATTACTTTTTGGATTTAGAATAAATTAGTTAAATTAACAACCATGAATATTTCATTGGAAAAGTAAACATTTTAATGGTTTGTACAGTTTAATAAAACTATCATGCTATAAATATTCTGTTCAAAAAAATTATTATATAATTATTATATCCAACTCAAGAGTTCGAACACTTCACTGCATTATATTTAATTTTTAAAGTCTGTCCAATTTGTTTATAGTTTTTTTCGAAGAAGATACAAACAGCGTAGTAATGCTGCCACAGCTCATATGGAACACAGCTTAAGGAAACACTTCAGAACACATTCGAGTTATGCAGTCATGCTTGGAGACGAGCGAAAGATGCGACAAATACATTCAGATTCAGATATTCCCCCAATTCAAGTTCAAGCGATCATATCACAATGGTGCAAAGTTAACAAAATTTGTGAGTGCTTCAAGCATATTTTTTGTGCATTAAGAAAGTTAAGGGGAACGAGTATGCAATGGGGCAGGGAGGCAGGGGCAACGGAGAGAGAGAGAGTGAAAGAGAGATTGAGAGAGGCAGGTGCAGTTTTTTGTGGCATTGTGGAAATTATAATTAAACTAAGTTGAAACTCATAATTGGTGCACTTAAAACTAAAGTCGAATTAACTTTTCTTTTTTTTTTTCGTGTACTCGCGAAAAGTTTAAAATAGCGGGAAACACGAAATGAGGCAATAAAATAAAATATAAATTCTTATAATGTGCTGCAGGTGAAATTGTTAAATTAAATTGCTGCTAGTTGCTGCTCTATGTTAGAACTTAAATTATATTTAAAAAGTGCTCGAACTGTGCTCTCGCGGCTTTCACATACACGTATTATAAAACCACAAAAAAAAAAAGAGTTTAAAAAATTAAAACGTATAAAAAAGTAGAAATGCAAACTTTGGCATATGCAAATTACTTTTGGGGTGCACATTAGAAACGCTAAGGGTGTCAAATTTCACGGGTAGTTACAATGTCTGAAAGGCTACGATGCAGTTAATAAAAAACACTGTGTGTGTGAGTGTGTTACTGTGTTGTGTTGGTGCAACAGGAGGTGGGGCTTTGTACTTTTGTTCTAGTGGTTGTAGGCCATGTGAAAGTGTCTGTTGTTTTTGTTGCAAGTCTCTGTGGAGCGTATTAATTCATTAACGAAACTTAAATGGCATGTGAAATTATTAATTGCTGGCTTAATTAATTTATAATGAGTTTTGGCAGCAGCTGTGTGCCAAAGCAGATCACGGCATTAAGCATACGCCATGTGGTGCAATTGAAATGCGTGTAATGAATGATCGTGACTAAAGTAAAACCGAAAACGTGCTAATTAGTGTAGCAGAGTGTGTGTGTTTGTACATACAGTACAATAGTAGTGCGCTCTATGTATATAAGTATGCGTGTGAGTGTGTGCTTGATTTGTGGTGGCGTATCTGTGTTTTATTGCCTACTTTTTGGGGGGAGGGCGAGTGTTTACAAGTGTGTGTGTGTGTGTGTTGGTGTATGGCTGTGTGCGTGTGTGTGTGTTTGTGTGAATTCAAGTGTTTGAAGAGTTTACTTTTTTTTTGTAGGATCTCATTTTGCGCGTTCGCTGGTTATCACAGAACATTCAGTTAAAAATTACAATATGCATTGGATGATGCGTACACTAGATGACTAAGTCGTAAATATATATATGTAAGTATATTGATTTCGTATAGGTTAATAGGCAATACGTATATGGTATACAAGTACAAGTATATAAGTATTAAAATGATTCATATGTATTTCGATCAAAGTAAATAAAATCCAATAAAACGTTCGTATAGTAATTATAATAGTAATTATATATATATTGTACATACTCCGGGTTGCACCACAAAAACAAATCATTATCATAATCAGGTTAGCTTGAAATTAGCTTCGTACAAGTACAATTATTATATAGTTATGCTTATTAATTGTTCATTTTTTCTGTGTGTTTTTTGGTTTTGGTTTTTTTGTTTTTTTTTTCGTTTTGTATATTAAACTTTTATGCGCAATTCACGATCATCAGCAGAACGAACGAACGAACGAAGGAACGAGGGAACGAACGCAGAAACAAAGAAATTGGCAGCAATTTCCTGCGTTTCTTACGCATTTAAAACATATATTTATGCATATATATATTTGGTGTTTATATATACTGGTAGTTCTAGAAATATATATATTTATAAATATATGTTGTTAGATATAAATGTCAATTCAATGTACATATCAAAGTAAAAATTCAATCAATTCAGTTCATTCGCTTATTATTACATCACCAAAGTTCATCAAAAGTAAAGAAAATAATCATATACATAAAAATATATTCATTATTATGTAGATATATGTATATATATAATTCATATGTTGGTGTGTATATTTATATATGTAGTTAATTAAGGTCAATTCATCAATCCATATCAATTAAACAATTTACATATATGCGTATATATAGAGAGTTAGAGAGAGAGAGGCAAGAGACAAGAGAGGAAATACATGGGAGGGCGCTCACCAAGTCCACATAAAGCAAAACTTTCAACTGAAAAGAGGAATTTGAAATCAAATCTATTGCTGACATTTGTGAATTAAATTATAAAGAGTTTATAAAAGATAATGCAAATCTCTTTCTTTGTTGTAGTGAGTAATTAATCCTTGTTTCTGCTCTACACTATAAAGTTGTTTTAAATTGGGAAAGGGACAACATCGCGTTTAAAAATCATACAAATTAATTATAGGATATTGCCAAAGTGTTACTGTATTAGTGTATGTGATTGAGTGTGTGTTAATTTGGGTTACAGTTAGCCAACGATTTCTGAAAATGACTTCCTGCAGTTCTTGGCTTGTTTTCCATTTTGTAACATAAAAAGAATGCAAAATTTACTCTACGGGAACAGAGCCTTTAAAATTCATATAAATTAAGGCATTGCTCACGCCATGAATAAATCAGAACTGAAGAAAAAATGATTATATTGTTTCATCCATACAAAGAGAAAATTATCCAAACATTTGCACAAGGCACACACATCGGCAAAAGTGGGATACGAATGCGAATGCGAATGGGAATACAACGGATAAAATCGATAAATATTAATAATAATAATAATTCGCAATGCAATATTAATGGAAAATCAAATGAAAAGTATTGAAATACACACACGCACACTTGTTATTGTATACGCTCTTTTTTCTCACTGTATTTTTTCTTCTTTTGTTTTATTTTTTTTTATTTTTATTATTTGTTATAAATTTGTTTTAACTTATTCACACCGTTTATTGCGATACTCAGTGTAATGCTTTTTTTCTCCATCTTTTTCAATTATAAATTAGTTTTCTCTGCATTATCAATAATAATCATATAAATATTTGTGTAACTTATTTATTTGTTTTCATGGTTTTCCTCTCATTGGTTTGTTAAACTGCTTGGCAACCATACATAAATTATGTCTGGTTCGCTACATAAAATATAAATGGTTTTAAATTGCAACTAACTAAGTTAATTAATACTCTAGGCTTTTGGGATGCACTTAGGATCTGTTATAGAAATAAATTTATGCACTGCAGTATCTACTGTAATAAAATGAAGATTTTCTGTAAATCTTTGCTGAAATTCGGGGTTCAAATTCCCTATCGAGTTTAAATCTTAATGAACATCCTTTAGATGTATCAATTGATTAAAGATTTAAAATCGATAGGTTGTTAAGGTGAAATAACTGCTAAATTGACTATGACTCGTTCTACGAGCTGGTATACATTTGATGTGCTCTTTCTAAATTGGTTATAGTTATAGTTAATTGGTTGTTGGTTTGATTTTCTGCAATTTCATAACAAAAATAAAAAACATGGATAAAATTAATAAGTTTTATTTAAAATAAAATTGAGTTGCTGTAGGCGATTCAGTTGCAAATAAATAAAAGGCATATTAATAATTTTATTTCATACACTTAAAAATATAAATTAAATACAAAGTGCACACATTTACATTGCATTTTACTTGAGATTCAAAACGTCATCAACACCATAGTCATTTGCGTCATTATCATCATTATCATCATTATCATGTGTATCATTTATCATTACCATTTATCGACCCAGATTGCCCGCCGGGCTTTGTAATTTCAATTTTAATTGGGGTCTGCAAACACGCCGTCTCATATATCTTTACTTTAAACTAAAAGGTATAAATGTTGGCTCAATCATTAAATTAAAACATTGTTCAAATATATATACGTCTAGATATTGGAGTCTTCGATATACTTAAAATAAACACACATAAATCAAAACAATTAACCAAACAAAGTGTACGTCAACCGAAACAAAACTTTCAAACTTATGCAAAATTGGAAATAGTTTTGTTGCATTTCATACAATTACATAATCATAACATGTTATCGGTTGCTTACGTTGAACGCCATTTTGTGAAGATAGACAGATAGTAAAAAATGGAGGAGTGTGTTGGAAAACTGTATGTAAAACGAACAAACGTGCTAGGAACAAATAACAGGGTATCTCAGTTGATGTATTTGTAGTTTTCTTGTAGGTGTTCCAGTTTAAATCGTTTGTATGTCTTTTGCGTTACTTTTTAATTAAAACATCAACTGAGAGCCATTATGATATTTGACCTCCATTTGTAAGCTAGTGTATTTAACACAAAAAAATCAATTTCATTTGCTTGCAAATGTTCAGAGTTGAAAATAAAATATTCATCAGTTTAAATAATATTTTTCTGGTATTGCGAAAACGAAACCAATTTTAATGGCAGACAGAAAAATCAAATTATAATAATTGCGCTTTATATGTATGACATACAAATGAAAATATATATATATATTTAAACACGTTTGTTGTTGCTTGTTATTGTTCATTGCTATTGTGGTAGTTGTTGTTGTTGTTGCTGTTTTCTTTGTTTGCACTGCGTTTGATTTGTTTGCACTTCTCTTTTGTGGTTAAAACTGCGGGCTGAGGCGCATGGAAATGGACTTCAATTTATACTTTTGGATGGAATTTAATGCAATATCTGTACTCGGCTTTAATAGCTTGTAATTAAGAATTATAATTAATGCACTGTTACCGAGATGACAGCGCATGAATGTAGTTTTAAAACACAGTGCATCAGGCAATTAATCGTCAAATTTAATGTGTCAAAATTTGGAACCGAGCGAGCGAGAGAGAGAGAGAGAGAGACGAAGAAAACTTAAAGTTTTCTCAACTTGAGAACCATTCAAAAGTTTTTCTTTTTAGTGCGATTAACTGTTTACTAATGTGTGTGAGTGCCAAGTGGTTGTGTGAGTCGTGGGCATGCATGTGTAGCAGTATGTGTGTGTGTGTGGGTGAGGAGTGCGCAAGTGTGCTGGCCATAATATGCATGAAATACCTGCTGCTGTGGCTGCTGTTGAAGCTGTCGAGTTATTGCTGCAACATGCAACATGCAACACCGACGAGCAATAAGTTAAAATTGAGTTTCCAAAACTTTTAAACTCTTACAATTAATTGGATTATGCGATTAGCAAATTATAGCCACAACAAAATGCAGCTCAAGTAGTTGCATCTTTTGGTTGCGCCTCCTCCTCCTCACCCAGTGCAAATCATGCGCTGCATTTTTCTAGCATTCTCTAGGAAACCGACTCTGAAGTGTCGAAAGTTGGGCATAAATTTCCAAATGAAATGTAGGATGTGGCAAGTGGCAAGTGGCGAGCTGCGCGGGGAACTGCCCTGCAACTTGGCATTGTTTGCAGCAAATTGTGTAATGATGCAATAAAATGCTTTTGTTGATTTTTGCGTTTAACAAATTGGCCAAGAAGTGAAAAAGAGACTTGCCTTTTGAGTTGCGGCTGGGCGTGGCACAAACTTGAAGTTTTCTGATTTATGCACTCGGATAAAGTTTGTGGTGCGTGTCTGAGTTTTCTGACGTGGCATTTATTTATGAGACTTGTTGGTTTTTTCAACGAAAACAAACAAACAAACATGGCAAACAACAACGAATCGTGGACGAAAACAAATTTGTAAGTTATGCTGTTATTCTGTTATTCTCCCAGGATTAATAACAATTCATTGCTGGGGTTAATTGAATGCACAAAATCCGATGCGCTTGCCCAAACAGACAAATTACAATCACAAAAACAAAAAAATTACATATTAAAATAATGAAGTCACACACACACGGGCATTGGCGTACACACACACAGACATACACGGCATGCTGCATGAGCCAAGAAAAAACAACTGTAAAATATTTTAAATAAACAAATATAAATATTTAAATAGTGTGTAAACAAGTTGTAAAAGCAGGCGAAGGCAACACACGATGTGGCTGCCTCACATTCAGGATGTTGTATATAATACTTGGGAGGCAATAATAAAATCTGAAAGGGGAAATCCTTGGGCAGCACATACAGAATATTAAGTGAGCACTAGGCATGAAAATCAGAGAATGTTCGAGTGGTGTGTGTGTGTGTGTCTGTGGGAGTGGGGGGTCTGAGTTCATAAACATAAACAAAATGCAACAAATTCGGACACAACATTTGTGGCAGCAACAACACTTTCCTTTGGGGGAAACTTTAAATAAATGTGGCAAATATTTATGCAGATGAAAAAAGAAAAAAAAAACACAAGAAAATATATGTGTTACAGTTACAGTTACATTTAGCATTTCATGTTGTTTTTTACACACTTGTTTTATGTATTCAGTATTTGCTTAAGTCGCCGAGCTCGTAAAACATGCCTCAACGCGGAGACAGCAAAAACCAAAAGTGACAAATGGAAACTAAAGAAACAAATAAAAGTTGTTGCTAGTTAAAACAAACGACAAACATGTTGCATGTTGTACAAAACTGATAGTGTAATAGACGCTGTTAAAAACGCGCGCGACACGCGCTAAAATCGCGTGCAAAGCAAGCAAAAATTGTTTCAAATTTGAATTGACAGAATTTGGAATTGAACGAGGGCAGAAGGGCAAAAAGGGTTAAGTTGTCGTGTTCAATTGTTTTTGTTTCGGTTGCTTATTAGACATATAATGAATGAATGCTATGGTAGAAAATGTGTGTCAAATGAAAACTAAACAAACAGAAAATAGAAATTGAAACAGAAACAAATCGATTTAAAAAGAATGCACACAATGCCATACAATATTAGAATACGATAAGCAAGTTAAAGTTATTCATTTGATGTTGGGGTTTACTGTACTGTGGGTAGAACTGGTTGGTTACTTGCTTTGATTTTAGATGTTTTACATGGTTTTTTTTTTTACTATTTTGGCAATCGAAAATGTGTGTGATTGTGTTTTTTTTTTGAATTTCTGGAATCTCGACAAATAACTAAATGAATATGAAAATATAATTATAAATATAAGTTTAAGTATAAGAATGAGTAACATTAACATAAACTAAAATTAACATTAGCACATTAAATAATATAAGAATATATATTTGTATATATATATAGAGAGAGAGAGAGATAGAGACGAATGCATCAAGATATCCTAATTAAGAATACTAAGTATCGTAAGAGTACTTAAGTCAATTGTGTTTGCAGCTGAGGCTGCGCTTTTTGGTTGCCTGATAAATGGTTGTTATTGTTAATTATGTTGCAATAAGATTACTTAAAACAGATGTAAACACGAAACATAAGCTTAGTCATAGAAAAGGGGGGAAAAATATATGGAATATCGCCTGCAGTTTTATAAGAAATATTATAGACAATAAATTCAATTCTGTTAAGTCGCGGCACAGTATTAGCAGATGTGTGTACTAGTTTTGTGTATATATGTGTGTGTGTGTGTGGTTGAAGTGTGTGTAGTCTGAGTATGAGTTGAGTCTCTTAAGTCTTTTAGTTTGCTGTCGTTGTCATGCCTCAACAAAAAACTTCTTTCATTTCCCCTTAAAACGTATCAAAAGCAAATCTCAAGCAATATAAATCACATATATAAGTTTTTGTCTGATAAAGGATTAATTGGTTTTGTATGAATGTGTGACAGCAGCAAGCGACTGTTGCATTGTTGATAATGTTGAACCCAAGAATGTCATCAAAGGAATTTTAATTTGACTTTCATTAATTTATGTGCCACATCGTGTTGAAACGTTGCAGCTACAAACTGCCGATAAGTTGATGGTCAGCCATAAAGCGAATCATGAATAATTCTTATTGTTGTCGTGGTTGTTGTCACTACTGTTGTTGTTGTTGCTGTTGTTGTAGTGGTTGCTGTTGCAGTTGCGGAATGTTGATAGGCATGCCTGCCCCATATGCATTATGCAGCAATTGCTGTTGTCAACCGTTGCAATGGTGTGTGTCATCTTCTTTCATCCCAACGACAACAACAAGATTGGTTGCTACACGAAGGCAGCAGCTGCCAACCAGTAAATTAAGCAGAAAAGTGTGTTGGCCCGGCCAACAATAACAGCAACATGCGGCTGCAACAGTGTGCAACAAATGACGGCAAAAAAACCAAACAGTTGGCATCAAATGATAGACTATAAGATGCACCACGAGTTTCACCGTTTCTTTGCTACCAGCATACCCCTGGTTGACTTTTACAGGGTATGTAAAGGAAAACCTCGTGTACAAATACAAACTGGGGTCTGCGGTTGTTTGGCTTGCCGTAGCGCTGTGGAGTGAGTCAATGAGGGGGGATTGGCAGTGTTATTCGCTGCAGTTGGAAATAACTCAGCCGCAAATGAGATAAATTGCGCGCACACAGATAATTGCATGGACGGAGGGAGGAATAGAAAATGAAAGGGGGGAATCGGCGGGCAAATGAAAATCGTAATGGGAAGGGCAAGGGAAAGGGGATGAAGTGTATGGCAATCATTTTTACGGATTGCAAGTGGAGGGTATAAAAATATTTATATGCAGTCGCGCGGCAAAAGCATTTTGGGGTTTATGATTGAAAATATTGCGCATACGCCGCATATGATGGC
The DNA here is from genome assembly GCA_018152125.1 of Drosophila dunni. NCBI lineage: Eukaryota > Metazoa > Arthropoda > Insecta > Diptera > Drosophilidae > Drosophila > Drosophila dunni. Next base: position 15,016,005 of record JAECXC010001917.1, on the reverse strand, counting down.
AATAAATGATGATGGGAAATTAATGAGTCAGTCGCCAGTTGCTTGTCGCTTGTCACTGTTTGCATTTCATTTGTTTATTACAATTAGTTGTAGTTGTAGTTGTATTTACAGTTGTACTTAAATTTAAACACACACAGTTTGTTGAAGTCATACAGTGCGCATGTTAAGTATACGCCATGGCGCCCTTTAGCTCTGCCACAAAATATCCTTTACGCATTTGCGACATTAATAAATAAATGGAATATGTCGCTCTTATTGTTGTCGGCGCCTGTTGTATTTTGTTTTTGTTTTTAATATAATTCTCCCATTCTCCCATTTTTCCATTATTTGCTTTCAGCTTAATTACAGATTTTCATATTTTATGCGCTTTGTCATTGCATTCGTCGCGGTTTGTTGTAAATTTACTAGTCGCAGTTTAATTTCCTCTCTGTCAACTGGAAGCTCAAATTGTCCCTTCCATTTACTTTTTTTCGCATCTGTTCTTTATTGTTATTATAATTTTCAATTAAACTTAATTGCTTTGCATTTTAATATTTGCGACTTGCTTCTATTTGGCATGTGTGTTAGTGCGAAATATTCCACAATTATTTGATTTTAACATGTACATATAATATTCTGTAACTTTGAGTGGGATTTAACATTAACTAAACAGACAATACTCGTATCTTAATAATTTTACTATATTTAATATAATTGTTTTTTTCAAAGAGTTCTTTCAACGATTAGCTGGAAAATTCGATATTTATAATTTCGCGAATTGTTTCATTTTACAAATTTAATAGTAATTTGAGTATCTTACATATATACGAGTATGGGGATTACTTCTGTAGTCTCTTATGAGTTTAAATATTATTTAATTTGTTTATCTGTGTGTGTTTTTGTTTTCCTTTTTTTTTTGCTATTAACTTGGCTAATTTAATTTAACATTACAATCGATGCTAATTGCATGGAATTATTGTCAGTAGTTTACGATAATGTAGTATACCTAACTATACATACGAGTATTATTCATTATGCTGTTTCAGAAACAATACATATACATAAGCAGGAGTCCTTACAACAGCATTCAGCTAAAGTTTACAGCGTATTTTAAATGGTTTCTTTGTTTAAGTTTAGTTTCTTTATTAATAGATCGAATTTTGACAAGTCTGTAGTTATTATTCAGACTGGGGATTAAATGCAGTCCTCAGAAATGCATTGGTTAGGGGGCGGTAGTCGTTTGATCAATTCCAAAATTCTTCAGCCTTGTGAAAAATGCAGAGTCTGTTGAGTTTGGCGTTGCCGCAGATCTGTGTGACAATGGCATCAATTTTGTGCGCCGAAATACAGAGCAATCCTTAGATAAGCTCATGCGCTGCATGATAAAACCAATTTGCCAAACACCGAATATACATAGAGCAGAGAGTCTAGCTGCGAATTGAAAGCATTGTCAAACATTTGTACACCTGAGAATGGGTAAATTGGAATGTGGAGTTGGTGGGTAAGGGGTATAGTGATTGGGTGGGGAAGGCGTTAATCCAATCAGCTGCGTTAACAATTTGTAATTGTAATTTGGACAAACGAAAATCCAAAATACACAGCGAGAGACACGACAAATGGATAGACAAAAGGCAAGCGAAATATTTTGCAATTCGCTGTGAACAGCTGAGGTAAATTAGGAGGAGGAAAAGAGGAGTGAAATAGGAGTGAGTAGGGGTATGTTATACGTGGAGATCGATAGTAATTTAATCGTTTGCTAACACTCATATTCTAGTATGAAGGACTCGTGTTCACTGACAAAAGCAGGACCAACGGATGCGGAAGTTGCAGCTGTTGCTGAAGCGGATGTGGATGCTGTTGCTGGCGTTGCAGTTGCAAGTTGCTGTTGCAATGCAGCAGCAGATCGACCCAAATTGACTTGTGACAACATTGCGGTGGCCGATAATTTGCCATTGTAGGTAAGAATATTGTTGGCAGTGCTAATGCTGTTGCTGTGGCTATTGCTGCTGCCGCTGCTGCAACTGTTGCTGTTGCCGTAATAGTTGAGTGCCGAGATTAAGGGCGCACCCGTTGCCGTTGTGGAATGCTGCTGACTACGTTGTCGTTTGCCCATAAATTCAGCCGTTGGCGTTGTTGCACTTGTTATCGCCGTTGAATTCCGCAGCGCAATGAAGGTGTCAAAATTGTCGGTTGTCGAGGAAGCGTTCGAGGTGCTCGAGTTGCGACGCACACTCAAATGCTGCAACTGCTGCTGCTGTTGTTGCTGCTGCTGTTTGGAGACATGCGACTGTGTAGCGGTGGGTAAATGCAGCTTCTGCTGCTGCTGTGACATGGACGAATTCGACGATGATGAGTTGGACAACGAGGATGAGTTGACGGAGTGCGCGGGCGGATGCTGCTGCTGATTTGCGTAGTATTTTCGTAAATTTTCCAGCATGTAGCGATTATTTGCACTCGTATTTGTGTTTGAGGTTGCATTTCCCGTTGTTGGGGCTGCGGCCGCCGTCGGCGTTGTAGCAACTGCCGCTGCAGCTGTTGCAGTTGCCGCTAATGCTGCCGTTGACATTGGCTCAGGTTTAGTTTGCTGCAAGTGCAACAACTGCTTGCTGCTGGTAGCATAAAGCCCATCAGTGCCGGACATGCCACCATCGTTCACAGGCAAAATTGTGGCAGCTGCAGCTGCTGTTGCTGCTGGTGTTGTTGCTGTTGCTCCTGGTGCCGCTGTTCTCAGCGCATTACCGCTGGCCATAAAATAGCGTTTGCTGCTGATGTTGCCACTGCTACTGGCTGCCTGATAGCTACGCGCATAGTGCGCCTCCATAAGGTCGGCACGTCGCTGTTTTGTGGCATAAACCATCTCGGTCTCACCGCCAAAGCCATAATACTCGCCTCGAGCATACAACTGCTCCAACTCAGCATCATTGTGTCGCATCTCCACGCGCTCAAAGTCGCTGCGGCTTCGACTGCGACTGCGACTTCGACTGCGACTTTGAGTGCGATTGCGCTGAAAGTGCGCCAAGTAGCTCTCGCCACCCAGAGGCGCCTCCGACAGCGACTTATCGATGCTGTTGTGGGGTCGTTGCTGCTGCTGCTGCCCGTCAACTGCAATCGCCTGTCGCTGTAAATGCTGATTGAGAGATTGATAGAATGTGCTCTCGGCAAGATTCTCATTATACGTTGCCCTTGTTGGATTGAGACCCAGTTCCCTTTCTCTTTCCAATCCGATTTCCATTTCCCTCTCCCTCTTCTCCTGGTGCTGCCAATCAGCCGCGTCCTCTTCACATTCATTCATATTGATGCGAATGCGTATATCGCGGGGCATATAATCCGGCTCGTTAGTGGCCAGCCTGGCTGACTCTTCATCAACTCCGGCCATGTCATTCTCATCATCTCTCTCGTCATCGTCGTCCTCGTCATCGTCGTAAAAGAAACGCGCTGATTTGGCGCTTTCGGCCAGCAGCAGGTCCTCGCTCTCCTCCAAATCCAGCGCATAGTTGGTCAAATTGTCAAAGTAGTATTCACACATTTTATCTGGATGCTCGTACCGCAGTTTCAGCACAGACTCACGCTCCACTTGCTGCTGTTGCTCTTTCCGCTGACGTTCTCGTTCCTGTTCCCGCTCTCTGTCTCGCTCCCTCTCCCGCTCTAGTTCCAACTCGTGCTCCTGCTGGTCGCCGAATTTGTGCTCGGACTGCGCTGCCTTCGCTGTTGGTCCACTAAAGACTGAGGCATAATCCGAGCTACTCAGCGAATCTGACTGATGTCGCGCTGCAATTGGCAGTGTGCCCAGATTCTCATAATTACTGTTCACTGCCTGCGACTGACTTCGCTTGTGTCGTCTGCCCGTTCTCGACTCCTGCTCCGGATTAGCACTCCGTGCGGCCAGAGCTCTGCGTTGAGCACCACTGATGCGACCCACTGAATGCGCCGACTGTTTGCTACTGCCCAGCTGCTGTTCAAAGTTCTGCTCCAGATAGTGCTCCAAGTAGTGTAGATTCTTGCTAAGATCTATTTCCGATTTGTAGCTCTTGTAGATGGTCGCCTGTTTGCCAGCGGCATTGGCAGCTGCACAGCGGGACTCGTAGTTGGAGATGTGGGCACGGTCACTGATGAAGCGGAAACTCTCGTCTTTGGCCAGTGTGTGGAAGCCACTGAACTCACTGCCTCCGCCGCTGCTGGTATCGCTCTGTGTGGCCTTAAAGTTGCGACACTTGTCCCGTATTTTCTGTATACCCTGTCGAGTCTTCGCCTGCAGACGCTCAAAGTAGTTGGACTTGGGCGTAGTGGACACGAGACGAGGTCTGTAGGCGGTGTGCTGAATGTCATAACCACCGCTGCCTGCTGCACGCATGCTCTGTATGCTTTGCGTCCTGTTGGGATACCGATAGCTCAGCTTCAGCTTGGGCAGTGTTGGTGGTTCCTCCGGTTTGTGTAGTTTGCGCAGCGACAACTGCTTGAAGATGGCCTTGGTGCGCTTTGGCCTACAGCTGTTGCTGCCAGGATCCTCTGTGAAGTCTTGGCGCTCAAAGTGACGCACAGGCACACCGTGTAGATAGTGTGCACTTGTGGGAGTCGCCTGGCGACTACTCGACGTCTCAAACAAACGACGCAGGCCTTTGTTGCCGCTGCGTTGAGGACGCGTTGCAGCGCGTATTGCGGTTGTGGCGCTGTTGGCGCTGCGAAGTCGTGGGTTCACGCCGAGTGTAAGAATTTCATCGTCGTGAAAAATTGAAAAGGGATTCGTAATAACCGTCGAATTGTCGACAGGTGTTGACGGTCTCAGATTGCTTACGGATCTAGTCTTAAGGCTACTACTAGCATTACTTATGGCTAAATGCTGCTTACTGTCTAATACAACTACAACTTTGGCTTCATTGTGTTGGTGTTGGTGTTCATGTGGGTGTTGCTGTCTCTGCCTATCAATGTTCTCTGCTCCTTTACACAACTCTTCTTGGTTGTGTCTTATCAAATCTGTCTCAGACCTAGAGAGTCGTTTGCGTCGTCGCAAATGTCGTAACTCCTTCAGAGAATTGCTCTGTTTACGAAATCTATAGAACGGATTATTGATGCTCAGCCTTTGCAACAGCAACTGTGACTCCTCCGTACTTAGTTTATTGTCTAAATCCAACGGTTGCTGAGCATTAACCCCCTCCAGTTGCTGCTGCTGCTGCAGCTCCCCCTCTTCGTCCTCCTCGCTGGTCACATTCAGCTGCAACAATTGTTTGCCCGTAATTGGCTTCAGTTCACAGTTCATATTATTCTCTAGCTGCCTATGGCTGCTGCTACTATTTCTGCTACTATTTTTGCTACTACTATTTAGAGTACTTGTTAGACTTAGGCTATTGCAGCTGCCGCCACCACCCGTTGTCGCGGCCAACATGTTGTTGTCGCTAGTGCTGCTGCTGCTACTGCTGTTGCTACTGTTGCTGCTAGTGTTGTTGTTGCTACTGCTATTAGCCCTGGCTGGATCTGTAATTCTGTCCGCTGGCGTATCTATTGTGTTGTTATTACTGCTATTGGTCAGTGTGGTTGTTGTTAGGCTTGAATTGTTGTTGTTATTGTTGTTGCTATTATCATGTTCATGTTCATGCTCATGTTGTTGTTGTTCTTGTTGTTGTTGTTGCTGTTGTAGCTCGTTGCTTTCGCTATCAACTGCCTGCTAGACCCTAGTGGGCGGTTGTAATATCATTGCAGCCATGCGTACCTTCATTGCCTCCGGCGAGCCATGTCCTGGATATTGCTGTTGCGGATGTTGTGAAGCGGCATGCAATGCCGCTGCTGCCGCTGCCTGCTGCTGATGATGCTGCTGCTGCTGATGGAGCTGCTGTTGTTGTTGCTGCTGCTGCTGTTGTTGGTGATGATGGAAGCCGGCGGGCGTTGTGTAAATTGAATCACCTTGGGGGCCACTTGTGCTATCCGAGCGTGATTTCAAATCAGCCTTTTCGCTGTGGGCCAAAAATACATAGAAATTGTTATCGGCATATTCACTGATAAGAGTTGGTGACAATTGTAAGAGTTTGTCTGTGACTATGTGGGAGTGTGAGTGTGTGGGGTGCACGCGGAGGGAGGTTTACTTAATTTGGCAGCCATTGATTGGCAAATTTGATGCCAGTCTCATATCTAAATATTCATCTATTTTGACTGCCTAAAGGCAATTGTTTGCCCCTTGGTTGGGAATATTAAATAACTACGACGGTTCCATCCGAATTGAAGCATTCATTTTGTACTGCGAAACGTTTTGATGGATCCAACAATTTTATGAATTTCAAATGCCTCAGATTTTGCGTTCGTCTGTCTGTTCTATAGTTTTTGGAGGGCAAAGTTTGGTGCTGACGGTCGATTGGTCGCATAAATAATGCATTGATGGTGGCAATGCGGCCACCGCGTTGCCAAATATACTTAAAGCGGAAATTCAAAATCCATTTCCGCTATGGAACCCACACACACATATTGGGGCAGTATGAAGACTTGCCATAATAGTGGATACCAAAAACTATGCTTTTCAATTGCATTTTTGCTCATGTGCGTGAGTGTGTCAGTGTGTGTGAGAGTGTAGGGGTGTGTGTGTGTGGTCTCTTGTAGCATAAACGAAATATGGTAATTTTTAATGGGGATATGCGAGAGCGAGAGCCGTGTGATGCGGCAAGCCAAATAACCGCCACGGCCTCATAACTCATGTCAGCCAAAAAGGAAAAAAATAAAATAAAAAGAAGGCGGCAATGAGCGATTGTTAAGGGGCGTGCCGCAAGCGGGTGTCTGTCTATACAAGAGCGTTTGTGTGGGTGAGTGTGTTGTGGTTGCTTGATGCTGTGTGCGCAGCAAAACACTGAAATATTTTTGCAAACAAAAGTCGACTTTGCAATATTGAATATATGAAAAACGTAAAATATTTCATGCTCGAAACGCACACACACACACAGACAAGTACTCTGTGGCCGCATTATTCATTGCTGTGTGTGTGTGAGTGTGGCCAGTCGGGACGCATAAATTGGAACGCCAGCGCCACCTGTTGGCTACTCTTTGCATTGCAGAGCGAGAGCGCCTTTCATAAAAATGTATCATAACTGGCTATTTGTTGTGTCAGTTTGCGCATATGTGTGTGTGTGTGTGTGTGTGTGTGTGACTGGATGCCTGTGTGTGTGTGTGTGAGTGGGTGTGTGTGTGAGTATGCGTTCTTGTTACGCTTCAACTTACCTGTCTTTATCCGATGATTTATAACCCGTGGAACCTGTAAAACGAGTAAAAATAATGCATGAGTAGGATCACTTGTACGTCTGCTTGGTTATATGAACAAATATACAAATCTACATATACATATATATAAATATTTTATTCCTCATGAAGACAATTTCTGAATATTACTCTAAATAAGTAAGATTAAGCTAGTCAAGAGTCAGACTGTGAAAATGTAGTGGTAATTTAATAAATTAGCTTATATAGGAATACATCTCATCATAAACTTTTTGTTAACTATTTAATTTAAAATATTAAATATAAGTTGTCTAGGCATTTGCTATATATCTGTTGATTAAGTTAAAAGTTAACCTTAACTTTAAAAAAAATAATAAAGATATTCTAAGCTTTGTTTCTATCTGTTTGCCTTTTCAAAACAAAGGGCTTACTTTTCTAAGTAATAATGTTAAGATAATACTTTTCAGATGAGACGCAAGTTATCAACCGCACGGAATATAAAGAATAATTGATGCAGTTATATTCCCAATTTATAGATTGATAGACAGACAAAGATGGAAAGCCAAAGAAACAGCCAAAAACATTGAGAAATACATCAGCAGATTCCGACACATTTGTAAAACACTTTTTACACTTTTCACACTTTTATCTACATTTGACAAATGAGCCGTAAACCAATTGATGGCAAAAGGTGTAAAGTTGCCCAAACAAAAAGAAAAAGAGTCGATTTTGGGCATGAGGAGGTAATTTTGATGGATGTGGACTAGATGAAATTGTTGTCCGCTTCGAGGAGGTAGTTTTCCCATTTGAAGATCTGTCAAATGGCATTTGATATCTTGGCAACTGGCGGCAGCTGCGTCTCAAATTTCAACAATTTTCCAGCGAAAATTGACAATTTGATTGACATCTGATAAATTGCACGCGCCGTAGGAGCAAACTACGAATGGGATGCCAAGGATTGAACCCAATTTGCAGGCCAGTTGTAGATTTAAAGAACAAAATCAAATCCCTGAACTCAATTTCTTCGTGTGTTTCAAGGAAATTGCAAAAAAGTTTTACAACAAATGTCCTTGAAAAAGTTAACCAAAGTAAACAAAAAAAAAAAATATTCTAAAGTTTTATCCTTCTTTTAGACAAATTGTTTTCTTTCTCTGGCTCTCCCTTCTCCCTTCACTTTTTATGTTGTTGTTTGTAAATTGTTTTACCAAATGTGCATTTTAATTGCGCGTTGAGCAAAAGTTTGCTGCCGCTTTCTGGCTGGATTTTGATTTCTAATTAGCCCCCTTTGCAGCACTGACTCTCCTTCCCACCAAATTTAACGACTTTAAGCAGACGCATTAAAACGCCGCTCAAAAGCAGCAAAGAAAAGAAAAGAGTTTGGCGCTTTGAAATGAGAGCCGTGTCCTTACTGGACCTTAACCCTTTTGTTTGGCCAACTGACCGCAGGCATGTTGGCGGCGCAAAATGCGCTAATGAATATTTTATGAGATTTATTTGAGTTTGAGTTGGAAACGGAAACAAAGAAAAATATACAGAAAAAAAGAAGAGAAAAAAATTAAATAAAGGCAGAGCATTTTTCTCTGCTCGTATTTTCCATGTTTCCTCTGTGTGTGTGAGTGTTTGTGCTGCAAGTTTTTGTGTTTTTGCAATTAGTGTGACAGCAACGTGGCATGCGGCATGAGGCATGAGTCAGTAGCTGCTCAAAGTTCGTCGCCATCTGACAGAATAATGAAGAAATGCTTTAATTGTTGCGGCTTTGAGGCGTTTGTAATTAATATTCGCTGCTGTTTGAGTTCCTAATTGTTGTTCTGTTTTTTTTTTTTGTGCCATTAGTTGCTTGTTATTTTTCCTACTGCTGTTTTAGGGGGCTTTGTTGTAAAGAATATTTAATATTTTTAGCACGACTATTGGAAATATTACAAAAGAGTATAGCTATAGACAAGGGATAATCGACAGAATGGCAAATGTCTACGCTATGCCTCAAAGGACTTTTTATAATTATAAAAAATGAACTTTTTCAACACTTACCTTTGAAGCAGCACTTCTTGCTCTTTACGGCATAGATGCATAAGCATATTAGTATCAAAATAGCCGCCATGCAGCCACCTGCCACGCCCAGAAGGTAGCTCATCTCCAAAGGTTCTGTGCATGGTGTGTGTGTGTGGACAGCAGTGGAATCGAATTGTTAATTGTTATTGTTGTCGTTGTTGTTATCGGGAAGCATAAAAGGAATTTAATATTTTATATATGGTTTGATTTTAATTGCAGTAATTTATATATGCGTTACATATGGCACAGTTTTTAATGAGTTTTTTTTGCAGTTTTCTCTTTTTTTTTGTTTATCATTTGCATGCACGGGGCAAATATAAAATTTTAATTAATGAGAGTGGCAAGTAAGAAATGATTGAACAAGAGTACACTGGCAAATACCCTGTAAAACATGGTGAATATGATATTCAAAGTGTTTTGCAGCGAGAACTTAGGTGTAAATGGTAGGAAAATAAAGAAAACACTATGCACCTGCAAACGTACCCTCCACAATCAAATGAATGGCATGGCGATCGGTGCCTCGTTCGTTCTCCACAACGAGATAATAGGGACGCGAGTCATGCTCATCGGTACGGAGTATTTGCAGTGTGGACAGGTAACAATCCTCGCGAGTATCCTGCAGCATATCCTCGACATGGAAGCGATCTAAAACGAGCAGTATAAAGTGTTGAAGAGTAGCGACAGATATATGAATAAGTATTTTATGACCATTTCCGCTTAAGTGACACGTATTTTAATTGCATATAATGCGACAAATTATAGCACTAAAATTACCAACAATTTGTCGATGCATAAATTATAACTACAACAAAAAATAACAATAAATGTGAAAAACACACACACACATGTAGTCGGGCAAATGAAGAGTGTTAAAGATTTCGTGATACAACAGGGCGTATGCGCAATAAGTACCAAGATTTTTCAATACGCCCGCTTGATTCCTGTCAGTGGCAAGTACGCAGGATTACACGCACGGAGAGATGGAGACAGACGAATAGCTCGACTGATGGACAGAGTGACAGACGAACAGACAGACGGAATATCGGACGCACATGCAGACAAGCTGAAAATGAAGAGTAATGCGCGAGATTTGTTGGTAGCAACAACAACAACAGGAACTGCAACTGCTACTGCTACTGCAACTGATGCTGCAGCTTGAGGTGGCGCCACAATGCAGTTTTAACTGAAAAACGAGCTGCATATATGCTTGTGCTGCTGCTGGCTGTCTGTTGAATCCCGGATTACCGCCTGGACTGACAAGCGTGGGAAATCTGCTTGAGTATCGTCCACGTTTCTCGTGCTTGCTGCCAATGCTAATGCTAGACTAGGACAACATGATGCCTGGCATTTGTCTGATTTTGGCCATGTAATTTGTCTTGATTTGTGCGTCATGTAGCGCACGTCGCACCCTCCGTATGTCCTGTCTTGTTCTGCCCTATCCTGTCCTGGCCACACGTACCACGTATGCTCAACGTTTGTTCAATGTCAAATTTGCGGAAAAGGTTTGTTAATGAGCACTCAAGCGTGCTGCAAAGCCAACATTACACGAACACAACCACACACATTCGAGTCCAGCTGTTTTGGACTGTCTGCGCGTGACGTGCAATGCGTTAGATGGTGCCACTGCCAGTGGCAGTGCGAGTGGTAGTGCCACAGCCAGTGCCGCCACAGAGTTAATTGAGTTGCGGCTTATTGAAAAAGAAAAACTACAACTAAGCATCTAATTGCATTTTCATTAGCTGCCCAATGAAGCGCATCAAGTATACGCACCTATGCTAGAGCCGGCCTCCAAACGCAATGAACCCCATTCCCAGGCAACGCGTTGAGGCCTCGGATCCGCACAAACGACCATCGTCAGGCTGGCCGACTCGCCGCGTTTCACAGAGACCGTGTGCATGGATGGATGCAGACGAAGCACCTGCGGAGCACCTGTTAAGTAAAACAAAGAAAATCATGTTAATCAGCTTTATGAAGTTAAAACAATGTTTCAATTAACCTTAAACAGGTTTATGTGTAACAGAAGCCACTTATTAATATAAAATTAAGCTCACACAACGTATGGCCAAATATTTGTCGTTGACATGATCACAATGCCCAGTAAATTGCTCAAATAATAACAGGAAAATTGTTTCAGCTTAAATTAAATATATGCTCTTATTAAAAGTGCGTATCAAATTAAATTTTTACTGAAAAATTGCATTAAATATTTATTTCAATTAAGCAACGCACTTTTTATTCTGTTTGCGAATTAAAAAAATTGTTTTAATACTTGAAAGCAATTTAAATAAATATGTGTTCAATAAACTCATGTTAATACATCAAAAATGTTTACGTTATGCCAATAATTATTCATGTACATCCGATCAAAAATGTGATACGTGTTTTAGAAATTCTTACAATATTGATTATGGTTACACAATAATGTTTATGGCAACTATTAACCGCAATAATTTAGAACAATTCCCATAGCATCCCTTTATTAGTATCAAATACATAAATTTGCATTGTTAAACTGCCAAAATGTGTACTTTATTTTGTTAAAACAATTCCCCAGCTGTGCAGTTTGAGCCATGTTTAATCATATTTGTTTGGTCATTTATCTGCTGGAACGCTTTTAGCTGCAACTGACATGCTAATCGCATAGCAAAATGTACGAAAATGTGGCAGTTGCCATAGTGGCAGACTAACAGATACCCTATAAAAGGTTTATGGGGGTAATAATGAGCACAGCTAAGTCAATTTCTAAACTAGGTAGTGCACCAAATTCCAAAACATATATGTTAACTGTGTTTCTTTATGTACAGGGTATTTATTTAGGGAATTTTGTTGTTATTGCTACAAATTGCCTGTGGGCTGTGCGAGTGTATTAAATTCGTGAGCATCGCTCTTGTGCACATAATGAGCTACTTTTGTTGCCACTGCAGTTGTTGCTGCTGTTGTTAGTTAACTAACGAACTAGTTAGTTACTTCAAACATATTCGACACACTCTCACACACTTACACACACAAACCAACACATACACTAATACATGGCATGTACTTTTTTTGTGCCAATTTTGTCGCTCGTTCTCTTGCCGTGTCTCTCTATCTCTCCTTTTTCCTCTTTCTGCTTCGCGTTTTTTCATCCTGGTTGGCTCTGCTAAATTGCTCGTGTCCTTGGTTGGTCATAAATTATGTACGTGCTGCGGTATTCAGCACTAAATTTAAATATATATATTTTTTCTTTTCATTTTTTTTTGCTCGACTTTTTTGTTGTTGGTTTTTCACTGCCCCAAGCAGTGTTCATGGCAGTTGTTCTCTTACTTTTTTCCCTATCTTCTCTTACATAATTTTTTTTATATTTATTTTTGTGGTCTGGTCATAAGTTCATTTTGATTTTGTGTTACATTTTGGTTTAGTCTGTTGGCAGCGCCAGTTGCCGCTTTGCTGCATTTGAAACGCGACCAACAGCGCCTGCAGCTGCCAAATGGGAATAGCGGGGAAATGGCGGGAACGCGTGGAGATGTGGTGTAAAATCGCAGACGCTTAAAATGTTTTCGACGCGTTTTCCGGTTGCAGTTTTTAATGGAGTTTTGTGTTATTTTAAGTGAGCATTAGGTTCAGCTCAGTTCGGTTTAGCACAAGTTGCAAATTGCAAAAATTCCAGACCGAGTAAACTCTGTCCACACGGAATACACGTTAAAGTTGTTATTACTCGTGCAACGGCGTTGTTTACTTTCAAGTACCCATCACCTTTAAAGTGTTGTTGTCTCTTTGGTTGTTGTCACTTGTTGTGGTCATCAGCCTCGGCCAACAGTTGCTAACATTGTATGTTGACTTGCTTGGCATGTCATAACTCACTTCTCACAGCATTTCATATTTTAAAACCAATGTTCTTTGCTTTTACAATTTTTATTTCGTGTATATACCCTGTACTGGCAAATAGGTCAACTGTCACATTTTTGTATTCAAATTTATCAATGTTTTGTTAATCCTACGCTCAGCAGATATTTTTATAAAATTGTTGCTGTTTTTTAGTATAAACAAATTTTGATACCCGAGGCCTTAGCAAACAGCATTTGTCACCCAAACAAAATATCACAATCAATACTTTATTACATGGTAGCTGCCAGTCCATCAGTGTAGCTTTTTGCTCCTTTTTTACTGTTGTTTGCTTTTTGGCTTTGGAAACAGTTGCGGCTGTTGTCATATTTTGTGGTGTTGTGGCTTTGGCGGTGATTACCCCGCAGCAACATGTACATAAAACATAACCAAATATCGCACTTACCCACAACTTGTAGGGACACTGGATCGGAAATTGATATGCGTTCCTGTCCATTGATATAGCTGGTGGCACGGCACTCGTACTCTCCCTGATACTCATAGGTGACATTATCGATGACCAAACGCGCCTCGTTCCCACGCTCCACATACTTTGAGCCATGTGAAATTCTGCAAAAAAAAAGTGAGTAGAGATAAAGGAATTTCAATCATAAATAGATAGTGGTGTGGGTTGTATGAAACTAAACCCATCATGCTTCCCCAATATGATCAATAGAAGTGATTGTAAACAGTTGCATAATTCAAGCAAAAGTGTAGCATACTTTAGAGAGTTCTCTGTGCGCTTTTCTTTATGGTTGCGTCAGCTTTTCGATTCGACAAAAAATGCAGCAGCCACATTGCAACTTTGGGTGTTAAGTTGAAGGGTATATGAGGGGGGAGGGAGGTTGTTTGGGAGGGCACTTCTACTTCTTCAACTATGAGCGTGCAGCAGCAATATTGAAAATTGCGTGTGTGGGTGGAGATATTTTTTGTTGCTTGTTGCAGGCAAAAAATATTTGATACATTTTTTAATATGAGAAATGCCTTTTATGTTGCGAAATGCTTTTCAGCTCGACTCCTCACAGGCAGCAGGGTGAGTGTGTGCGTGTGTGTGTGTGTTTGCTGTTTCTGCACCCAAACAAATTCCTTTGATATTTGTACATAGTGGTGCTGGAGCTATGTTCGATACTTTTTGCATTCACTGTCGCCAGCTTAAAGCGCCAATTAAAGAGAACTTTCAAACAGGAAAAGACGCAATTAGAAGCAATAAATTAAAAAGCCATTTAAATGCAAATCCCAAACGGTTCGTTCTCCCACCGCAAATGAAGTCGCAAAACTTCGACAGTCAACAAAAAAAAAAATAAATGGCTCACAAAGCGCTTTTCAACTTGCCACATGCAACGTGAAGGGGAAGAGATGAGTTTGTGTAAATGACGCCAAATATTTGCCCCAACATACTAGAACCGAAATCACGTAAATCAAAGTGACATTCCGTTTCCTTTGCCAGCTGCCCAGTAAACTGAATAGCCAGGCCAAAGGGTATATTATCTGCAGACATTTTCTTCTTGTGCTTTAACAGGGTATTAAGCTCTTCTTTACTGTAAAGTGTCATTGTTTCTCTTATTTTTTTGCAGCACATTCATTTGAAAACCATGTGGCAAGCGGCAAGTGCCGGGCAGTACTCAGTGGTTGCATTTGCATGTGTGGATCAGCAGGACATTGTTAGTTGGTGGTCTAAGCTGCTTTGGCATGCAAGCCTCCGCAGCATAGGTAGGCTGTCAACGACACATACCATTGATTTATTACACTCACACACACACACTCGACACACACACAAACCCACACAGTCTGTGGCTTGATTTTCCTTGGCACGCGCCATTAAATGTGTGAGACGGCAGTATCGTGGGTGAGAAGCACGCATGTAAATTAGTTTTCAACAATTGACATTTAATTTCTGATCAACACGCGCGGGCACGCTTCATTAAGTCAACACGCCACCGTGTTGCATGTGGCATTTGTTATTAGAATTTGACGCGCAAGTGAATCAATCTGCTCAAGGAGCCATGCCACGCATTCATATGGGCCAAGTGCAAACAAAATGACATCACAAATCACGTACTCACAACGCTCGCTGATCTGCCCCCCCAACCAACCAAACATTGTAGAATGCAACATTTTCTAGGTGGCATGGGGTAAAATTGGTCTTGTGGTTTGTGGCACGTGCATGATGAGTGCTTCGATTTTTCCAACTGTCTACGGATGCCTGTTGAATGGACAAACAAAAGGAATGAACGGACGGATGAACGTATCCCTGTTTTGCATACTAAATTAGAGAAAGTTGCAACAAGAAGTTCAAGTTGCAGTCTATACTCTATTTGGCGTATTCCGCTGCTAAATGCGACTCACTCGTCTTTCCATTTTATGCACAACAATTTCCGCTATGCAGCTAATTAAAATGACGCAAACATCAAGAGTAATAGTTAGTGGGAGTTGGCATGGGCGTGGTCTTAGTAGCAGTTGTCTTTGCCTAGCTGCTGCTGCATGTGGAAGCTGCGCAACAGGAAGTGCAGTCATATACTGGAAATGTACTGCCAGCAATAAAGAGGAAAAGATAAAGAACGTCGGGGAAAGAGAGAAAAGAAGAGAAAGAACGCGACCAACTATATTACAAGCTTATAAACTAAGCAAAAACTCATTACAGTTAAAGTTTGCTTAAGCAATCAGCATCTGGGACTTCTTGCAATGTGTTAGTTCCTCTACGAGTGCCAAACAGCATTGCTATTTGCGCAACTAGAATATTACGATGGCATATATCGATGGGGAAGCAAGTGCAAATATCGCGTATACGCAACGAGGCTTCCACTTTTAATGAAACGAAAACAACTTGTATTAAATTCGGAGTCTAAAATGTAAAAATTTACCACCAAAGCGGCAAGAATTCAGCACCTAAAAGTATGCAATTTAAAGAACGTCTAAAAGCATGCAGCAGAAATTCAACGTAGACACAGTTTTGTACTTACCTCTGAACCCATTTGTAGGACGGCATGGGATTGCCATCGGCGACGCACTCAAAAGCAGCCGGACTGAACAGTGGTGCCGTGGTGAGACGGTCTGGTCCGGCCGACAGAATTTTAGGTGGATCTATGTCAAAATAAATAAAGCATAGTGTGGAGAGAGAGAGGGAACGTCAATACAAAATTAAGGCAAAGTTAGCCAAGCAAATGCAGAAACAATAACAGCATCGCTGGCAAAGATAAACAAAACGGGGCACTCACATTTCACGTCCAGCTGCACTGACAGCTGCTCAGAGGTACCAACCGAGTTCTGTGCCTGGCAGGTATACATCCCTGCGTCCCGTCGTCCAACAGGACGTAACTGCAGCGTTTCCTAGAGAGTGAAGGAGACAGAAAGGGCAGATGGCAATTTAATACAATTACAAATTTCTGCTACACTTAAGATAAATACGCAGAGCAACGTCGCAATTTTGGTGCAGAAATAGTAGGGTATGGTTGGGAGGGGTAAAAAGTGGGATGGAGACCAGGTTGTCGCCTGGATGAGCTTACTTACCTGCAAGCTGGCTATCTCAGAGCGTCCGGCACGTCGCCAAACGATGCTGGCCGGTGGATTGGCATCGGCCACGCAGCGCAGCACAAGCGCATCCTTATCCTCTTCCAAGTCGATTTCCGGTGAGCCAATTAGACGAATGGTTGGAGCGTCTGCAAAGCACAAGATGAACAAGTTGACTAAGCAAAACAAGCACAAGAAACATGAAACAAGAAACAAGTCAACAAGCCACCAAGTCCATGCCCAAGCTAAAACTAAAGCCGAAACTCAAGCCAGAGCCCAAGACCAGGCCAAAGCGAAAGCCAAAGCTAAAGCTAAAGCAGTTGTCCCAAGTATAACCCTCTGCTTCGTCTCTGTTGCAAAACTCTTGAATTGCTTAACAAAACAGGAAATTGCAGCAAATTGTAGCTAATTGAATTGTTACAGCTGTTTGCCATGTCTGTTTAGTTTTTGACTTTAAGCCAAATGAAATGAGTGCAATCAACTTCCCTTCCTTGGCAAAAGGATCTGGGATCAGACCAAAGGCAATTCTGGGCTACTTTTACCACCAGCAAAGGGTGTTATAATTTCTTCTGAAACCAACTATATACAAAGTTATACAACACTCTACACAACAAGCTGTGGTAATTGATTATAACTATAGTTGGGAGTGGATTACATAAATTTATAATGATTTTATAAATTACAGCCACCATTTATTTATTTACTTAAATATTTGTATTTGTTGTCTAATCACGAACTCACTTTCCCAATTGACCAACTTGCTCGAAAGAGTATTTACACTACGCTCAGCTAAAGTGGCTACTTTGAGCAGTTATAATCCGTGTTTTATATTACTGAAAAGTACTTACATTTGACATCCATGCGGGCCTCGACCGGTATGGATTTCGCCTCATAGTTATCGTGGAAGGCAATGCAGCGCAACGTATCGCCGTGTCGTTCTCTCATTGCAGACACCTGCACAACAGAGGTGGCTGACCAGGTGCGTGTATTATCCGGTTCGGTGGCATTTACTTGCGGGTGAATGGGCGAGATTTCCTGGTCGCCTGTAGTTGAGACAGCGATAGACAGTTGCAGAGGGAGACAGAGAGAGTAGGCACAAATCGTTGAAATTAATTAACACGAGAATGTCAGAAGGTGGATGGTGGATAGCAAGAGCAATCAAAGGATAACAACTGCAGCATGAAAGCACTTACCCAAATACCATCTGAGCGTTGCAGGCGGATTACCATAATGTGAGGCGCATTTGACTGTCGCTACGGCGCCAGCGTCGACGGTGATGTTGTGTCCTGGCGGCAATGGTGCACCCTCATACTCCAGACGTGGACGTTGTGGCGCCACTGCAAGTGGCAAGCAATGTAAAACCCACACACAAACACACACAGAGATTAGTTATACGGTTTTTGTGGCTCGCAATAAATGTCAGCAGTGCGGCAAAAAGGAAATTTAATTAAATCCCTGACAAAAGCAACTGGTAACGGTTTATTTGACTTGCATTAGTTGTCCAAACTTGATATCGATTAAAAGTCTGCATTTATAAATCAAAGCTACTAGTTGCTTTTGTTACCGAAGAAATTAATCATACGCAACGTTGGCAAATTTTCTATGCATACGAAATTGATTTCATTGTCTATATATTTTTTTTGTGTTTAGGAAAATGGATTTCACATAGCTAAAACTAACACTTACCACGTACAACCAATCGCACCGGTTGACTGGTCAGCGCATCCTGTGCGGTAAATTCACTGGCCGTCACTTGGCACTCCCACAGGCCATCATCGAAGTCCAGTGTCGCCGAGCGTATCCACAAGGAGCAATCGCTGCCGATTTGTGCCGGCGGTGGCGGATGTAGATCTCGATGTAAGGCGCCAGTGTTGCTGCCCGGACGTGCGGCCCATTCGTATTTCTTTGGATAGATACCCACAGGCTGTGAACAGACAGAGAGAGAGGGGAGAGGGAGTGTTGCATTAGCACAGCTGTTGAAACAAAAGCACAATGATGAGAACGATGATGATGCTGCCAAACGGTGATGGTGATAATGACGATAAGGATGAGCAGGGCGGATTTGGCAAACGACATGTTTAGCATGTTTAACTTTTCGATGTAGTCAGGCGTTTAATTTCGTCTACGATTTGCCGCACGCACACACCCGCCTCACACACACACACACACACACAGAGGCAGACAGATACACAGACAGACCGATTTGCAGACAGCAGTTTGACTATTCTATTGAATGGACACTGACCATCCATGTTGATACCCTCCCTGTTTCTCCTGCTGAACGGGTCTGTTGCCATTTTCAACTACGTGTCGTTTAACTTCACTTACAGCACTCTCGCTGGACTGTTCGGAATGTTGTTATTGCGGATGTTACTGCTCTTTCTAAATTGGCATTAGTTTGTTTGCTAATTGGAAATTAAATTACAATTAGTGATCTTTGAGCGTGGCCGTCGTTGCCCTTTAAGTATTTATATGCCGATTCCAGTCTGCCAGCATATCTATGGCTCCTAACACTGTTACTTAATTGCCATTTGCCTCACCTTTACCATGTCCTGCCTAGCCATGCCCCTTGGCGCCAGCATTCAGTACTTATTTAACCCTAAAGTTGTTCTTTAATCGATTAAATTAATTGTATCATTGCATTCGTTTACACAAAGGTCACCTGTCATGGTGTCTCGACTAAACTTAAGGTGCAGTGAAACTTGCGAAAACAAATTCATGTCATTTATATGAATACTAGATAAAGGGATGTAATTGGTATGTTCGATACTGTAAAGTAATTGATTGCCTTTTAATGGGAATCTGTAAATTATTTACTGGAAATAAAGTAGACATTTCTATGATATAGTTACTAAAATGTAAAGTTTATGTGAACCAAATATATTATCGATTTTTTAATTTTAAATGTAACTTTGTTTCGGTTTTCACTGTTGCTTACTTGTTACAAAATCTAACCAAAAAACGTAAAATATGTGACAGATTCAGAGGTGACCAACCCAAAAATGGTCTACGGCATTTACCGCAATCTATTCTTATTTACAGATTGTAGCAACTTTTTTGTGTATGCAAATTGTATCGCATCGAAGTTAAATTCCGTATTAGCTACGGGCGAAATATTTTAAATATTATTTCATTTTATTTTCGACATTTCTGTGTGTGATATCTTTGGCCAACCATCGTCTGGTCAGCTGGTAGGTGCCCTGATCCCAGGGTTAAGCAACTGTCATATTATATATTTAAACATGTCTGTGTGTGAGTGTGTTTGATTGTGTGTGCCTGTCCGTCTGTGCAAGGCATAATCGGAAAATACAAAGAGGTCATGCTGAATACGTGCAACTGTCAGAATAACAATTTCAAAAGCCAACAAATATTTTGTTGTTGTCTCTCTGTCGTGTGTGTTTGAGTCTGTGTGTATGCATGTGTGTGCTTGGGACGCAATCGAACGCATCCCAATCGTTTGCACTCGACGTAATATTTTTTATATTGTGTCAAAGCAATAACACAAGTGTAGGATTTGATCATATAAGCTAGTGACAAAATCAGACAACGAATTCCTTTACAATGTTTGTTTGTAGCTAGAAATACTATGAATTTCTTTCGAGAGGACAGGCAATTCTTCGACAATCTTTATAAAAGTTTTCAAACTAATTGAAATTGTTAAAATTTATGGCTCTCAACATGATCTTTGAACTAGTTTTGAGCATACGACTCCAATTTATGCCTTGCATACCCATTTATGGTCTCTGACAGGACGAAAAAGAGCCATCTAAGACTGACATTAAATGCAAGCAGCTCCTTCGCTTTGGGGTGGGCAGAAAGAAAACACATGAAAATTGTCTACTTATGATAAATATACAGAAAAATATATGGAAAACTATACAAACGGCATACTGAAATAGGGAAGTTAGTTTAAAAAGCAAACATAAACAACAACAATTGGCATAAATATGCAAATAAAAATTTAAATGGAAGGCAAACAACAAGAGCAGCAGCGCTGTGCATGCTGGGGCGTGCACGAGGGTTGACACAAGAGTTTTAATAAAAATTTAATACAAAAATATATTTCGAGTAGGAATTTTTAAAGGTTTTAGGAAGTTTTGAAGCTGCCCTCGTTTAAGAGTTACTCATGCAGATGAAAAGGGACACTCGATGCATGCAAATGTTCTTCTTGGCCAAGGAAACGTATGTGTTTTGTGTTCTAAATAGCATCTCCTTAGTCCTGGAGACACAGAGCATGTAAACATTTAAGTATATCGAGACGAGATGCTCAGCAATGCAATGCAATTCACAGCAATACGATGCGATGCGATGCGCAGCATATGAAAAAGGACATTTTGAGATTTGCTTTGTGATTTTTGTCATGCAAGGACCCCACTTGGCGTGCATATGATTTTGCATAACAAGCGCATAAGGAACTCCACACAAAAAAATCACAAAACGAGTGCAGTATGCAAAAGGGGACTATGGGCCAGATAAAAGTTATGCCACAAAGGCATACAAATGTCATGAATAACAAGCACTGAAATCATATGCTAACCAAAGACGAAGTGTCCATCTCATAAACATTCCATCGATGCCTTCGATTCGCCTGCACAAGAAAGACAATTTTCACAACACATGCAAATTAACCCAAGGAGAATCCATGAAAATAATCAAACAACTGAAATTTGTTTGAAGTTATGTTGAGGCAGTCAACTAAACAGACTGAAGAACAAAGGAAGTTAATTGTGTTTTTCCCTCGTCCTCTGGCGATATCAGTTCTCCCTCTTCCTCTATTTCTCTGAGTCTGTCTCCTTCCTGTTGCAATCAGAATTAAATGGATTTCAGAGTTTGTACATGCAAATAGCAGTATATGTGCCTTTTCGACATGCTACATAAAAGTTTGCTATACTCTCAGTACATGCGACATAATGCAAAATTCTGGTCAAATTTCGGTGCTCGCACCTGTGTCCATATAGTGTAATGTTATATTCATGTAAATTCTACAGATACACCGAAAGAAATTGCATGTAAAGAAATATATTCTGCTTAAACTTTTCATTTAAGAGCCAATCTTACTGATGAAATCTTAGTTTAATCCTTTATCTTCAAGTAGAGTTTTTTATGTGATTCTTAAGGGCATGTTAAGCCTTAAGTTATTTAATCAACTTATTCTGTCAGTGTACCCTGCCTAAGGGCTTTTGCCTCGAGTGTCTCCGTCACGCACTTTCGATTAAAACTTTCCCCAAACACACGGCCTAATCAAAGAAGAGGCCTTGCGGCAGGAAAACACTGTCCAGTGGCATATCAAAAAGGCCGTGAGCCAAAGTCAAAGGTCACAGCGTTGTTTTCATTTCAGCTCAACTAGCATTATTGGCTCGCAACGGCTCGTAGAGCGTAAATTACTTTTAGCTAGCAGTGTGAGCGAGCACAGACACACACACAAACACTCAGACACTCTCGCATGTGTTTGGTAGGCAGTCAAAACAGCACTTAATTGAACCACAGGACGCGACTAGCATCAGAAATGACTTTCAGTTCTTTGAGAAGTATTCGAAGTGTGTGAAAGTCGAATTGGGAAAGTTATAGACTGTAAAAACATATACAATCCGTATGTCAGAGTATGTGAGCAACACACGTTGTTGAATAAGGCATGTGAAATGAATAGATGAACATCGATTGTATGATTACCTTGTTATCCTTTTGCCAGGAGCACGAGCCACGCTTATCGATTACTTTGCATGTGAGCAAAGCATCCTCATGTGGATTCACCTCAGTGTATGTGGGTTGTTCCGAAAATCGCTGAAAGCACTCGATTCCTGCAACAAGAAAAAAGAGAACATAATGAGTGCAACACAATCATAAAAAATGGACGCGCTGCTTCCTTTTGTTAGTACAGAGTATTTGTTTCCTTCCTTCTGCTCCACTTCACCCTTCACTTATCACTGCTCATCTGAGTAACAATTTCAACAACATTGTTAATCAGCATTGCGTTGACATTGCTGCACAGCATCATAAACAAACTGAGTTCCATTTACCCCCATTACTTTTTTTCCTCCTCTGTACGCGCATGTAAGTATGCTATATTTTTTAATATCACGAATCCTGCGTCCTGCATTTGTCACGCACGCGGGCAATTATCAACGGCAGTCGCCAGGACAACGCCAGGAGAGTGCGCCAACCATTTGCTTATCTTTGCACTTGCCACTCCCTATGTGTGGGCCCTTCATTATCATTTCGATGTGTTCCTTTTTATAGAGTACCTTCTTACAGAGGGTATTATAGTTTTTGTTCAAGAAATGTAACGCAAAACAAATATAATTGAGATTTCTACTATAGTATTTGGTCTTCTGGCATATTTACAATCAATTAATAATTGTCTATGCCATAAATAAAACCAATTTTATTTGGGCTTTAAAGGGTATTGCGTTTTCATCAGGTTCAGCCAACCTCCTTAACTGGTTGGCACTCCGCGTTGGCACAGAATTTATGTTAATTGCTGGCATGTTGAATATTTTCTTCGCTCTTGCACTCAATTACACCAATTAAAGGTGGAAATTACACGCGCTGCTTGCGCTCGATAAAACTGCGCGTCTGACACACAGAAAGATAAAGGGAATAAAGAGAGAGAGAGAGAGAAAAGGTAGAGAGCGCTCTACCGCTTTAATAAACTGGCAACTGAGAAGCGTGTCTGACGAAGGAACTTGTACTAAGACTGCAACTAAAAGTGACTTTTTGCTGGCTAGGTTAGCAACTTGGAAGCATGTATCATGAGAGAATCAAAGTTTTTAGTGCTTTTTATGCAGGTTTTACATAATGTCTTCTGCATACTCATTTCCCTACAATTTTCTCCAGGGTTGCCAAAAGCACTTGTTTTATTGTATGTGTGGTCTGATTTGCTTGGCCAAGTTACCTGGCTTGCCAACTTCCGTTTATACATGGCCAATAAACAAGTATAAACAAACATTCTCATGCGTCATTCTGTGTATGTATGAATGTGTGTTGTTGTGTGTGTGGGAGTGTGTGCGTGTGTTGAATAAGCTTGCATCATTTCGTGTGCTGACAACACGTGACCGCCGTTAGCTGCCGCGTTGCCAACATTTTTGACATGCTTACAAATACAGCCACACGCGCACACCCACTCTCACACACACTCACACTCACACACATACACTCACGCAATGATTTATTACGCGTGATTGGCGTGATTGCCACTTTGATGCTTTATTTCATCTTCCCGTTGTTGTAACCGTTTTTGTACCCATTTTCTGCGCCACCGCCACCGCCCCTGCCCCGCCCCAGCTGCTGCTGCTGCCCCTACCACATCCTGCCCTTAACCTCGCCCACTTTCCATTCTTTGCCTCTTTATCCTGTTGCTGTTATTGCAGCCGTTCGCTCTGTTTGCCTTTTATCGCTTTTCGTGTATAAATTGGCTTTGTATTTCAATTACGATGCGGCATGAATCGAGCCTCATGCTGCAATGACCCACTCCCACTCCCACTCCCCCTTCCCTTCATGCCCTTCATTGTCCATTGATGCAGCATGACGAATCCATTGCATTTTGTGTCCTGCTTTCACGCTGGTTTACAGGCGGTTCAATTTGGTGTTCCAACCAAACAATGTCCCGCTGACATGTTGTTGCCAATGCAGTTGGCATTTGATTTATGCCACTTGCAGCTTGCGGCTTGCAACTTGCAACTGCTACATTTTATGCTACTTACAAAGGAATTTTGCTACAAAAAAGCGGTTGGAAAAGTCTTGTAATTTAATACATACTAAATTAATTTAGTTGCAATGGTTGATCGTGTTTTTATGTTACTCAATTCTTTCTCAGGTTCAATATTTTTCGACGCAGAGCGCATTAAATTTGAATTGAATGTCAGTGAAATATTAAATGTGAATTTACTGTCTTTGGAAAAAGAAAATATAATAAAATAAATGTAAATGCAAAGCAAACTTTCAATAGCGGAAATAATTTGTTCATTCGAAACATTTCAATTTTTGGAGACTTAAGAAATTATATTCTTTTGGAAGATAAACAAATTTCCGCCTTGACTGAATTTCTTTTTGATTAGAGTTCTGAAATTTCATGTTGTTTTCTCAGTCCCCCTCACTCTCTCTCCTTCTCCCTATCTCTCTCTCTAGTTGCAACATAATTGAAAGACATTGTAATGTAAAGATTTGCTGGGTAAAAACCGCAGACAAATAAATAAGCAGAGTGCTAACAACAAAGACGGGCGAAATGCCTATTTGCAGAGGGTAAATAAAAATATTAAAAATAAATAAAGTCCCCAACAAAATGCAAACTCGCTAAAAAACGAAACAAAAACGAAAATTGTTGGGCAAAGTAAAAGAGCGTTTACAGTTGCGGCAGCTACCCCAAATAAAAAAAAACAAACACACCGAGGGGAAGGTGGGTGAGAGGAGTGGAGAGAGTAGGAGACAGGAGAGGCAGTCACAGTTACAGTCACAGTCACAGTCACAGTTACTTCTACTCCAGCTGCGATTGCAGTTTTAGCTGCCCGCCCCTTCTGCCACTTCTGGTGCTGTAGATTCAAGTGCGTGCCGCTGAGTGCTGCTTACAGCTTTCTGTTGCTGTTGTTGTTGTTTTAGTTGTTGTTCTTGTTGCTGCATGCCACGCTCAAGTGGCGTTTGTGCTTTGTAGAGTGTGCTCGTCCCGTGCGCTTAGTCGCTGCGACCCGTTTCGAGTACGCGACGTGCCTGCGCACAGCCAACAAGGATAACAATTACTCTAGTAGCATGTCTGTCATTTGTTTTTTATATTCTTTTATTTTTTTGTTGGTTTTCTATTTTTATTTCCCTTGCTTCTTATTTATTTTCAATGGCTTAGAGCTTAAATACTTTGCTTTTCCAATTTTAAATACATTTCAGCGCTGTTCTCCAACTGGGATTGCCAGCTGGTCTCCCACAGGAGCTTTCCTGATGTCCTGATTCTCCAACAGCATGTCAGAGACAGACTTCGTCTAGTGCCTCGACCGGCTGTTTACTTCGGATGATGCATTGCAGCATCATAATTTCACGTAGATGTCCGTGGCATGCAACAACAGTTGGCAGCACGACAAATGGCATTGCATCAAGGGTTCTCTGGGCAACGGGAAAAGCGGGTCAATTGGTTCTGTCTCTGGTCAGCTATAAAATAGCTGGCCAAAAGTGTTTGTCGAAGTAAAACACGTTACTCATACGCAGCGTGTGCGCTTCTTTCCACAACAGACAATTTACGGCAATTCCCAAAGCGAATTCTCACTCCTCCACGCTCCCACGCTTTATACTTCGACACTTGCCACTCGCCCCTCGTGGCTAGGCACAACTGCTAGAGACTACCTTTTGAGATCGAATTTGAGTTTGAGTTTGAGTTGAGCTTCTTTGTCGGCAATCAATGAAAGCAATTTGTGAATCTCTTGTGCAATTCTGCGAAATACAAACGAGCAGCTCACATAGCTGCAAATCCGCAGGCGAAACTCACATACACACACACACACACTTCCAAAGGACACATGAGAGGTTCAAGAGGTATTGCCAGATAAGGAAAAAAATAGACAAAAATTGTATGCAAATCAAATATGGACGATGATTTGTAAATTTTCAAATTTATAACTTCGCAATAGAAAAGCAGATAACAACAAACACAACAACATCAAGAGCTGGAGCTGAAGCTGGAGCAGCTGCTTTGCCTCAAACGGAGTCTCCTCCACCAGCTTGCCACATACGCTGAGTAGGTGCTAAGCAAACATGCAAGCCATGGGGATTATAACAGGGAATTCTCGTTTGCTCTACACAAAAAAGGCGAGCCAGACACGCCCAAACAACAAAAGAAACACCAAAAGCAACAACAACAGCAGCTGCCAAAAAAAAAAGGAAAGCAAAACGAAACATCAGCAAAGCAAACGCGCAAAACGTTTAGATTGCTGAGCCTGACATCGCTTTGGGGACCTCGTGTGTGCGTGTGTGTGTGTGTGTGCGTGTGTGTTAAGCTAAAATGGGTTCCTGGCGTTATCCTTGGTAGCAGCCTTCAGCCAGTTATCCAGCCACCTACTTAAGCATAATGATATATTTAGCTTACCAAGTGATTGTTATTTGATATTCAACAGATTTTTTCGCTTTGCTCCGCCTCGACTTCGACTTTGCCTCCTACTCTGACTTTGGCTTTGCATCTGCCAAATTGAAGACCCAACCCAACTCGATTGCAAGGCTAAATCGATGTGTGTTGTTATTATTTCATAAGCTCAGCTTCTCACGCTTGCTTTGGCTGCCATTGTGTACACATTAAGTTGTTTCGTTCGTCGGGACTCAATGTTTGCCTCAATAGTGCGTATACGTAATGTGCCTTAAGCAGATTTATTAACGCTACCAATTCGAGTGTCACTAGATTCAACTTGCTTGTTTGTATTATGTCATTCAAGTTACACTGATAAAAACCAAAGTTTATCTATAACACTTATTTTTCTATAATTTAAAAGAATTCAAACTTTCCTCGGAAAACAAAACTCATGAGTTTAGATATTTTTATCAGTGCATATTGTATCAAGTTAGGCACGAGGCCACGTGTCGCATGAAAACTTGAAAAGCGATTTGTAAATTGACACAAAGACACGATGACCCTCCTCGACCTCAGAGCTACTGCGACACAAGTATTATTGTCGTCGGTCGTTAGAATCTGTATCTATGTATCTACATACATATGTATATCGTATCTCTTTTATTTTGTCATATTTTCATAGCTCATTGACTGAACGCGTGAAATGGTCTGTAACGTTCTCAGTTTTCCACACCACGTTTCACATCCCACGCCTCGTTTGGCACTCGAAAATTTATGCATTTATTTGTAGAGCAGAGCGAACACACGGTTCGCTGATTTATTGTATTGTACTCTCGTATTGTAATATTTCTGCCTGAGTGTTGTACTTGGCGTGAGTGAGTGTGTGTGTGGGTGTGTGTGATTCCATATATGAATCTGAAGTAGCCACTTTGGATTATTTCTCTTAGCACTTCTGACGCTGGTTTCTATGTAATTTCTGTTATGTATTAAATATATATTTTCAACCTTTAGTGGCACTTGAAGTCGACCAAAACATTTTATTTACTACCGATTAGCAAATGCAGTCAAAAGTTGAAGTGGCAGCTTTCAGCACGCTGCCAGCAATTGGCCCAGAAATGCCAACAGCATGGGATATGAAAATGAAATATGGACGCATATTTAATCAGTGAAAATGCGACAACGAAATGAAATTGGATGGCGACAGCTTCGTGGCTGGAAAGCCAGTGTCAAAAGCACGCAAAGCACAGCAAATAGCTAAAACACACATACACACACACACACACACACACACACACTCCTGCACAGCATGTCGGCATTAATATGCAAAGGGGCTTTAGCTGCTGCCACGTTGCGAAGCGAGGCTCACCTGGCGTATGCGTAACAATTAAAAAGGCCAACAACATGAAGCATAGCAAACATGCCAACAACCGTGGACAGAGAGTGGAGAGAAAGGGGCTGGGGGGAATCTTTGTGACAGATAAGCGTAATAACAATTAATTAAAACATATCAGATTTGTGTATTAGGCTTGGGTCCCATAAACGACACCGACGTCTGATATCTGATGCAGCAATTAAACTTGTGTCGCAAGTTGAGATTGCGGCTATTAAAGAAGACCTTAAAGAGAACAAGGGTTAAATTAGAGAGTGGAAGAGAGTGGGAGTTGAGCAGGGGCTGCAACAATCAGCACTGCTATTCACCAAACTTATTCATGCAGCACTAAACAATGAAAGGCAATTCGAGGGCTTCACTTTTGCCTACAAGTTTGTTTGCCTGCTGTAACGTCTATTAATTAAACTGATTAAATTGCACTTTATTATATGAGAAATCGTGCGTCAAACACAGAAGTCTTGTCCCTTTCATACTTGTCTCAAATTAATGCACTTAGCAAAAGTTTCGTTGGTGATAAACATAATAATATCGTAAGGCAAATATTTCCTCATCTAATCCAAATCGAATTATGTCATTAGGTTCGTGTCAAGAGGCCAAAGTTCCAGAGGATTTCTCCAGTTTTGCTTTCCTTTCAAGTTTGACTTTTCATTTTGGTATTTATTTGGGCGTACTTGATTGATTGGATATGAGCGTGCTTCATGTGCGTGTGTGTGGGAGTGCGTCTGCTTACGTAATTGGGGAATTATTGGGCTGTCGAGCTAGTCAAAATGTTTTGTCATTTATGTTGTATGGCTACATGTTAAAAGTTCAAGTAATCAGAGTAGGTTGTCTTCTAATTGCAAAGGATTTGATTTTAGCAAATTATTTAATCAGTTTACAAAACTAAATTCCTTTGTACTTAGAAGAGTAATAATCATTTGCTACTAGTAGTTTGAGACGACTGTTGGACAACGAACAAATAAATGTACGTGGTATATGTGAGTCATGCAATTAATTTACAACTACTCCCATACTCGTAATGGTTCATCACCTATTCGCCATTCTGCAGCTGACACCATCTTTTGTAGCTATTCAACACTTGAGCACGTTAGCCAGTGTTACCCGTACCAGCACCACCTCACCTCGAGCGCTATTCACTTTTGTCGTGCGTCTTTTACAGGCACTTAATGTGTCGCATCAACCCTTTACCACCGTCACCACCACCACCATCCTCACCAGCCGACAGCTTGCAACACTTTGCGGCAGCTGACTTTATTGTTGTACGGGCTGCCTAAAAACAATGCAGTTGCAGGCGTCGCACATACAGACAACAGCAACAGAAAGGGAATAACGAGCAAGACACGTGGACAGCATGGACAGACATTGCGACTTTCAGACAGAGAGACAGTGAGACTGTGAGACAGTGAGAGAGACAAGCAAATTTCAGCACGGAAGCGGAAGTCATTGTTGTCGCACAATGGCGAACGCGTCGCAATTATAATAATTTTGATTGCACACACCCTCGCACAGACCCTCGCCTCTCCTGAGCACACTGCAGCAGCAGCTTGTTATTGTTGGCAGTGGTTGCATGAATTATGCAGCTTCCTTGCCCCTCGGGGAAACGGCAGCTAGCGAACCAAACACTCCAGTTTACGCTCCACACAAATGCCTGTCGGCAAGATTGCAATTTTTATTTCTTTTTAGTGGATTTTTATTTTAATTACGAGCACTCGACGCATCTCTCATGTGCCCCACACCGCAGCGAACTAGAGAAACTGAGAGAATGGGAGACTAGAGTGCAGAATATGAGCAATGAGAGTGATTCGCTTTGTCGACACAAGTAATTAGCAGCGCTAGAATTTCAGAATAGAAATAAAAGAGTGGAGAAACGATTTCTGATTTTAAAACCAATTTCTTTTATGCTTTTATTAAAATAAACATTTAAACTTTATGTGTCATGTGCATAAATTGTTTATGGCCAAGATTATCAAAAGTATTAAACTAGAACATAAACGAAATTTATTAGTTAGCTATATCTTCACACATTTCAACATATTGTGTACTATAAATTATTAATATTTAATTAGATGTGCCACTAAAATTTCAATTTATTCACTTAAAAAAATATTTGAAATTTCAATTTAAATTCTTGAAAGCTCATTTCAATATGAAGCTGCTCATGGACTTTGTACCCATTCCGATTGGTTACAAGGCAATTGAGGTAGAAATGAATATCCTGTGAATATTTGTTAAGTGAATGGGAGTGGGTATCCTGTGGCAACCGACAACGGTCTTGCCAGACTTTGCACTAAGTGCTTGAAAATAATTTGCTTGAAAGAGACGCTTTGATTTGGCTAAGTAAACTGTGAAAATTGTGAAAACTGTGAAACTGTAAAACTCGAAAAGCCGCAAATGAAAAAATAGAAGAAGACAACAAAAAGACGAGCACTTGTCTCAGCTGTTTATTGTGTGTTTGTGTGTGTGTGTGGGGGTATCAGTGCTATCATTTGCTTTTAATTTGACTCCAGGGCGTAATTAAAGAAAAATGTAAAGCCTTTGATTGTAAGCCAGTGGCTTTTCCCCAGGCTGGGGCACAAAAAAAGGGGGGAAGAGAAAAGACATTTAACAAGCAACTGAAAATGCAAATCAGAGAAATGCAAACTAAAAGCAAAGGAGCAAATGAAAAATCTAAAATAGACACAGCTAGATAGAGAGAGAGGGAGAAAGAAAGAGAGAAATCAAGTAATGTGGTAATTGCTTCAAGAAACCAGCACAAACAGAGACTTTGAATGAAGCACTGTGCAGCGGGCATCGCCTTTAAGGACATAAATTCCATTTAACCTGACGCTGCAGGCTCTGAAAGATTGTTCAGTCGGTTGTTCTGTCGTTCAGTCGGTTGGTTGGTCGATCTGTCTCCCAGTCTGTCTGTCGCCATGTCTGAATACTGGCAGGCGCTGAAAGTCAGTGGACTAACACATAAATTTGCCTTTGTTTCAGTTGCATAACACATCCTGTTACACACACACGCACACACAGAGCCACTGCCACACATGCTACATACACCGACAGAGGATACTGACACCAGTCACCAATACGTAGAAGCATGTGCAACTTTTGCTGCTGACTCAGCCCTGTAGATGGTCTACAAAAAAATATAAAAAAGGAAGGAAGAAACGGTGAATTCCTAACTGATCGACTAAGCAATACCGCGTGTAGTTAAGTATTTAAATAAAATTTAAATAAGAGAAACAACAGCCAAATTCGAGTGTATGTATAGAGCATAATAAATCACTAAATTTATTGCTCAAATCTTGATTTATTGTAAGTTATTGTACACATTTCAGTGCACAACATACCCACTTTGGTGTTTATATTAGAAAAAGGTATGAAAATAGTGCCAAAACGCTTGGAAGTTTGAAGCAGTAGACAAAGTTATGCAAAGTCAGCAGCGGACATTGACATGCAAGTGTGTGAGTTTGTGTGTGTGTGTGTGTTTGTGTGTGTAAAAAGTGTGATTCAATTTGCAGTTTTGACATAACAGCCAGTCACACACACACAGTCATAGAGCAGAGCAAACTAACCAAGACACACATACACACAAACGTAGACTGAGAGTAAAGTCAAATTGCCATATTTCATCTATGACTTTTATGACTTTTTCTTTTATTTTGAATACTCTTCTTCCCTCTCGATGCTGTTTTTGCGCCAGTGCAGCGAATTTATATGCATGCAGAACTTTATGAACTTTTAGACATTTCATTTACACGTATCGCCTTTTGGCTGCTATCCTTTGAGGTGTGCTCGCAAGTGTGTGTATGTGTGGGTGTATGCAGGTGGGAGTACACTGATAAAAATTTATAAAAAGTGCGGAAAAAACTCCTATGACCATTTGAAGACCAAGAAAGCAGAAATTTTATTAAAATTCTATGCGCGTATTTTGCCCAACAAGATTATGAATTCATTTGGTTAATACTTATGATTCACAGTTTTATTTAATATATAAGAATACTTTTTGAATCATTTTTGGTCAGTGTAGAGTAATGCATTCAGTTGGATATATTGGCTTCAATGTCCGCTACGCATTGCGTGAAATATTTTCTTGCCATTTGGCAGTCGGTGTTGTGGTGCATATAGAATTCTTTGGGGCATCTCTGCATCGAATGGATGCGCACACAGATGGTCATGTCCAAGGCAAAGGAGGCACAGTCATTCGCGTTGAACTCAATTTCCGGCAGCTGTACCGCAAAGAGCTTGGCATGCTGCGCGCCTGCAAGTAGTCAATACTTTCTCAGTTTTTCACAATTTTCTACCTCTCTCTTTGTCTCTGTATCTTTCTCTCTTTCGCTCTATTTAAACTCACGAAATGCACGGCATTTGACAAAGGCATCGACCATAAAGCGCACGGATACTTCCTGTGGTTCTGGCATTATATCGTCCAAGTTGCGCTTTACAATGGCCATGTCCAGTTGAAAGGGTGGATCAATTTCTATATAGCCAGAAGCGATATAACTACACTCCTCAACGCACTATGAATTAAACTATTTAGCATAATTAAGCAGAGTTATCAGCCAGCTTACCATATTGATAGCGTACTGCTCTGAAGAGTTAAATTTGCGATTTTTGGGCAAATCCAGTTGCTCACGACATGCCGCAATTTCCGGGTCAAGACTGGGACGCGTTAAGCGACAGCAACTGGCGGCCAGACTCTGTTAAGCAGTTGAAGTCTCTGTTAAGTATTCAAAGTCTAGCTTAACACTTGTTTCATCTTACCGTGGCTTTGCCTCTCATCTTTGTGCAGTTGAGTTTGCCATCGACAAACAAAGCGGACAAGAGCTAAGGATTTATCTGAATACTACTTGTAAAAAATCCTTTAATTAGCAAATATACTCACGAGTGAGAGGAACAGGGCAAAACGCGTTTGCTTCATGTTCTGGTAGATTGCCGCAACTAACTGAATGATTTTTGAAGATTAATTCAATTAATCGAACATGACAGCAAATGAGGCACAGATTTCATGGCTGCTGCTCGCACTTTTCATTATTCATTTGACTTTAGAGCCAATTAAAATAAATTATATTATCAGAGTAGCCAATTAGCGTGTGTGACATTTACATTGAACTGCCTAATGGACAGACAGACTGACAGACAGGCAGCCCGAGTTAACATTTTAATTGGCAGCTGAACACAAATAAATTCAACTATTCACAAATAGACGCACAGTAATTTATAAGTGCTTCGATCAAACAAACAGAGTTTGTCTCAAGAGGAAGAGAAGAGAGGAAGTAAAAGAAATTCAGGACAGTCGATGAGGTTTGCCTAATAAATAATGTCGGCACGCAAACATCACGTATACGCCTGGTTCGAACGGCCACCCTAACCAAGGTCAGAGTCACCAGTCAATGCCAAACTCGGAGTCGGAGTCACAGTCAGAGTCAGAGTTCACCCATTGAGCAGTCAAGTGGCCAAGTTAATAAATTGTTTGGCGTTGTTAACTAAATTTTGATTACCAACAACAGCAGGAGCCGCTCCATCAAAGGTATGGATATGGACTCCCTTTCGGGCAGGCAGCAACAACACTTTTTCTTGATTTATTGATATGCTAATTGAGTGTTTGCACGTTGCCCTTTTTTAATAGCGATTTTGACTTCTGTTTTTCCCCATTCCCTCTGCTGTGTGTGTGTGTGTGTGGGTGTCGAGTCGAAATTATGAGCCATGGCACGCAATTTGCATGGCAAGTGTTGTTCAAATTAATTGTAAATGGTTGTAATTTGCTCTGTGCCGTTGCCGTTGCCGTTGCCGCTGCCGTTGCCTTTGCCAATGTTCGCTTTTCGCGTTTACAGTTTAATTGCAGCTTACACGAGACGCCCCGTTTTAACTGGGCAGCGGCCTTGAGATCAGCCTTGGGTGGGAACCTTTGGTCCTGCTGCTTTAATTAATTTATGGCCATATCTGGTGCGACTGACGCGTCTGTTCGGTAAACGCCCGTCATTTTGGACTTCGAGCGTGTTTAACGTGACGTATGAGTGATTTATGCTGATATAGTGTGCAAACACGTTAAGCGTTGTCCTTTCACAACAGTTAAACAGCCAATTGTCATTGGACGCTGCTTTCTACCTAATATTTGGTAATTAATCAAATACTTTTGCTTTGCTTACAGTTAAAATAGTAAGTATAGACTTGGTAATTGTGCCATGGCACGATAACATTAAGATATGCACATGTTATGCTCAGTGAACGTAAATGGCAGACAAGATCTAAATTGAATGATGTATAACTTTTATAATTATCGAATTGGTTGACAATCTTGTTCGAATTTAATAATTTATTAGTACAGCTTTTGAATATTCAGTTCATCTACTCAAAGCTGATATCTTAATCGATAAATTTTCTAAATTAATGTGAATTATGTTGGCATTTTATTGATTTCCCAAAAGTAGTTAATTGCATGGCTGGTAAGGCCTGAAAATGCTTTGACGTTATAATAAAACCTTCTTAAGTACAGTTATAGACAGATATATATAGCTACAGATATACCATTAAATGTGTTGACCTCATCGCTGAATTAGATTGTAATGAACCACGTGCAGACTTGACAGCACACACAACCACACACACACACATATATAGTACACACAAATAAATCTGTTGTTGTTGTTGGTTTATTGTTGCTTCTTGGGATTTGCCTGCATAATTACTTAAATACAAGTGGGAATTATTCAGCTTGATTTGGATTTTTTATGCCTCGTTGCCTGGTTGTTTTCTTCCTGTTTGTGCTTTCTTTACCAACGCCTCGTGTAGTTGTTGTTATGCAGGCGTGGCCAGGCTCAATTTTAATGAAATTATTCGTTATTACGTATCCTCGGCCCAAGAGCTTATACATATCCTGCCGCTACTGGGGCTTCAGCCAGACTCCGTTAGTTTTGCACGCAATTTAATTATATTTCCTACTTCATGCCATGTAAACATGTATGTGTCGCAAGTTACAGTATGTGTGTGTGAGTGTGTGTGTGTTGGTCTGTACTGCCTGCCAAAATTAGTAGGAAATTGTTAATGCGATAACGCAGTTGTGTTGTGGTAGGAGTGTGCGAAGCTTTTCTTAGTTGCTTGGCAGCAATCACTAAAAGAAAGTAAGTAGATAGCAATAATCAGCTACGAAATACCCTGTATTTTACTTGTCATATATCCCCTTGTATGATGCACATACCTCTGCAAACATTATTCAGATTACAGGGTATAAATTGGTTACATATCGTTGCAAAGAAGTTTTACTGCGCCCAACTGATTTAAGAGTGCTGTAAGCCTTCGAAACGAGTACACGAATTAAGCAGAGAATTCATTAAGCTTTAAAGAGATTGGGTGAGAGCAACAGCAGCAACTACTATAAAAATTGCAAAAAAAAAAAGAAACAAGAGGGAAAGACTGTGGTTGCACTTGAAGAAATTCATTTGCCGCATGCCACATTAATCGTGCCTTGGCCAGCTGATGCCTTGCTTCCTTTAGTGGCAACGCCCAGAGCTCAGTAGCAAGTGGGAAAATTCATTGAAGAAGCATTTGCGGTAAACGTTGGGGCATATGCAACATGGGTGTTTGAGGCAGAGCACACAAAGCGTGTGGCAGCAACTAAATTAAAGATGCAACTCACGCTGCTGCGTTAAGTATACGCCGAGAGTACACTAAGAACGCTGAGCTGTCGCCTTTTACCACACATAAATCAGTTTTAAATGCGTATAAATAAATTGAGCTGGCTGCTGTCTCACGTGGGAGACGCCACTGCTACCAGTGGAGCTGTCGTAAAGGCCGTAAAGAGTTCACTCTCAGTGGCAAAGCAATTTGTGCTACTCGAATTGCCGTCAAGGTCGCAGCAGTTAGTGGTGGCATACTATAGCTAGGTAATTTAATTTATTTGGAAATATCTTCAAATTTTGATTTGAAATTGAAAACTCACCTCTTCCATAAACTGTCTAAAATGAACTGAAATTGATATCTTCCCAACGCTTATGCTGTAGCTTAACACATTTTCTCACATGAGTTTCGTTATTGAAATAGGACCTACTATCGTTTTCATCTACTTATGTTATCCCTACTCTAATTGATGTGTATGAGAATGTATGTGTGCGTTTCACTACACGCTTAATGCACAAACTATCCTAGCAGTATAATCCGTTGTCTTCGTTTTGACAATTTATGCCATAGCGCCAGAGGCGCACCTTCGGGAACGCTCGCATATCCTTGGGCATCCGCCAGGGCCAAGCGGGACTGAGACGATGTAGGGAAAGAGAAAGCTAGCAGCATGTGTCGTCATGTTTGTTTTGTGTTTGTTTTCATAGCTGGAGCGAGAACGCGTGTGGCCTTGTTATTTATTCAAGCACCGGGGACCAAAAACGGTTTAGTCTTCTCAGAAAAGCCACCCGCCCTTTCTGCCATTCATAGTCGCTGCCCTTCACACTGCCTTTGCTTCTCCTCCCTCATTTCAACTACTATAAATACTTGACTGCGTTTAATCAAAGGATTTTCACATTAAATTTACTTAATTTACTTAGCTTTTATTTGATTTTTCTTGCTGCTTTGCACATTTTATCCCCCCAAAAGCCCCTTACCAAGCCAGCCAGTATTATGTTATTGGAGTTTCCGAGTCTTTGTGCCCAAATTAATTTTTAATTACGCGCCTTTTCACAGGAAACCTGCACGTGTATATCGTTAGCCTTTGCTCTAATTGGCAAAAGCTAGGGATGTGTTCGTGTGCTTGTGTGTGTGTGTGACATTTAATAACATTTATGGCGGATCGTGTTATTAATTTTTATCTATATTCACAGCCAAAACATCTACATTCAATTTAGGAGACAGAGCCATCCCAAAATATAAATGTGTTGCATACTTCTCGGCGCCACATAAAATACAAATATTATTTAAAAGCCACACAAAAGTTTTACTTTCGTTTTAGCCCAAAAAATAAAAAAACGTGATGCCGGAAATTGTTGAGCTAGGCAGACTACACACACGTACAAGCTCATGCATGTATATTTGGTGTGCATTTTTGACTTTCTTTGTGGTTATATATGTGTGTTCACTTTTTCAGTTGCCGCTGAACCACAACGATAAGCTTGACACAGAAAGACACACCACATAACATTATGCAGTACATACAAACACATCAACACAGACCTCTAAAAATAGTGGATAAAGCAGAAGTTATAGTAAAATACTCCATACTCTGTCTTTAATTGAATATTAGTTCTAAAAGTCTAGATGAATTATTGTTCTCCAAAACAATGACTTATTAAATGTACTCAAAGAAAACCCAAGTATATGAATTTAAATGACAAAATTAGTCAATGATTCAAAGCGCTCGCTGTTAGGGCATAAAAAAGCAACAACGGAAACAACTGAATATAAAACTTTTAGCATTTGCTGTGGTTGCATATCGTTATGTTTTGCTATGCCCCAAAAACAGACGTCGAGCGAGGCACACCAAAATTGGGGCAGCTGTGAGCGAGGCAAATTTAAGCTTAGTAACGCTTCGTGATCTGTGAAATTACAAAAATTTAGAGCAAAAAATTCACAATATTCGGAGTAATTAATTTCAGATGCAAACGCTAAAAACTTGCATCAATTGACAGAGGAAAGCAAATATTTAGTTCAATTAAATTTCCCTGTTCCTCTGCTGACATTGTTATTTCATTAGCCATGACTGACGTTTAATCAACATTTTATTGAATTAAACAAATTGGGTTCTAAATTGAAACTGGACAACTGCAGTGACGTTTTAGGACAAACGCTGCCACATTTCAGCATTTCAGGTGGCATGCAACGAGTCTGTCACGAGTTTGTTTACTTGGCACTGCCTCATGTTTGCCACCAGCTGAAATTCTAGCATATTCGACTATTTGGATAGCATTTGCTGCTGCAACAACTGTTGACAAGCCAGTTGCAGTTTCTAACTAACTGTGCAAATTGAAACTTAAAAGTGTCAACCAATTGGCCAAGTTTCCAGCTCACAAGTTTGTTAATTTTTTATTGGGGCCATCTGAACTTAGTTTGATTCCCTGTAGGTTGCGTGGTAAGCTGATAGTGTTTAAAAATTATTTTAACAACACGTCTAAAGTATATTTAATTAAATTATCTAATCTACATACACTTGGATTGCATGTTTATTTACAATTCCAAAATATTTACTAATATGCATAGCTTGTTGACCAGCAAAGGTTTAATTTTCAGGCCCTGTCAATAATTTGTTCAAGCACTGCGACATCCTGTCAATCATCTTTACAAACTTGACAAAAAAAACTGTAAATATATATTATATTCACCTGTCAGCTGGACTTCGTGTCACATAATCAAATACATTTGGAGTATGAATGTCAGAAGGTGAGCAGAATAATAACATTTTCCGTTATTTCAAAAAATAATAAACAAATAATAAATTATTATTTATTTTGATACCTCTTGCACTTTCCATTAAGCCATGTCTTAAAAAAACAGTGCATACAAATGTGCAGAATATGCAAATTGGCTGTTTTTATTTTTTTAACAGGCGACTAATGAATTCTTGATTAAATGACACTTGTTACGCAAGGCAAAAAGTCATTGGCAGTCAGTGGGAGTGCTGCATGTTGCATGCTACACACTGTATGCTGTAACTGCATGCTGCGCTTTCCGCTTTAGCCCCTAAAGTACCAGTGAGCAGTTGACGTTGACAGGCGTGGCGGCAAGTGAAATGTAATCAATATTCAAAAGCAAGTACCGTGTGTTGTGAGTTGCCTCGCGGGGTTGCTTGTAACAACGACTCGTTTGACTGTCAATCGAAAGTGCAGCTGAAGATGCAAAAGAGATGTCAATTTAACTAAATTGACAGCAAAACAATTTCGTGAGATAAATGCAAAATGCCACGAAATGTTGCATTGCTCATTGCGTGTGGCAGCAGCAGCTGCTTACAACGCCTGGCTCTTGGCTTGAAATTACATGCCACTGATAATAATGCAAGGTAAAATGTAAAAGTTGGCTTCATTTCAACAATGTTGGCTTGCAACTCAATTCAGCCTGACCCCTTTCAACGCCCTACTCTCCTCCCCCGTTTGCCACAACATGTGTCGCAGTAGCACGAAAAAAAAGGAGGATGACAGCAGGCTAAAAAGGGCAGCAGCAATATAAAATTTTACGAGTCGTTTACACAAATAGCAACACTGTTGCCAATAAACACAGGGAGTGAGGCAGAACAACAGAAAGAGGAACAGAGCGAAAGAAAGCGGAGAAATATGGGGGTAGAAGCACCAGGATGCGGATAGTGTGCGAAAGAGCTGCCCCTATCAAAGGTCGTGGCAACAACACTAAACTGCGTCTGATTTTTTTGTTCGTTTCGTTTGCAATTTTTATATTGTTGCAAAATGTTTTCGTTTCAACGCTCTTATATTTATTTTGTGCTCACACAAAAAAGTTGTTTGTAGCCCTTTTACCCACACTATGAACGGTCTCCCTCCCCAACCTCGACCCACCAACAGCCGCTGCCATTGTTGGTCTGTAGGAGAAGCTGTCGCCTTTATTGAGTACTATGCCTTGTACTGGGATGGTGTGTGTGTGTGTGTGTGTTTTTCTGTATTTTTCATGCTGTTCATGTTGTGTTTGCAAAAAATAATGGATTTTTATGCACATTTTATTTGGCTGGCAACGGCTGTGAATCCAAAAATGATTGGGAAAAATCAGAAAAATGCAAGCAAAATTGGAGGAAAAACAATGGATTTCCATGGTATGAGTGTCTCTATGTGTGTATGCCAGCATTATTGGCAGCAGACCCGTAGAGAACAGTTTCATGTTGATTGCAAAGTTTGGTACAATTTAAAATTACGCATACGCAGTGTAGTCGCTGAAACAGAAGCAAAGTCAGATAAACTCATTCGACGAGTGCCTAAGTGGGTCACTTCACATTTGAAAGGATGCCGTTGAAGCAAAAGGAGACACGACGAAGCCAGGTCTAAACAAATATTTACAATTTACACAGCTTGCAAATGAAAATGGCAAATAGAAATTGCAACTGCATTTGTCTGGCTTCAGAAGAGGCAAACAACATAGGGCACAACAAGTGAGCGATTGTTCCATATTTACACCTCTGCTAGCAAGTTGAAAGCACAACTCAATACACAGAACTGGAAATGGGGTTGGCAGAGAATTGTCTTGAATCAAATGCTGATATATAAATTTGATTTATAATACTTTTAGCAAAAGTCTCTTCGAAAAACTTGTGAACGGGTGTTTGCAATGGCAAGACATAAAATAATATTTTATGGCTGCTGGTCTTATAGAGAGTTTGATACGAACATCAGGAGCATAAAATCGGGAGTAGGTGCAGCAGTAGCAGCGAGGGCGTGAATAGAGGCAGCTTTCTAACAAGTACAAACTACAAATGGCCGCAGAGAACATAAAAGTCAGCCCATAAACACACATACACACCACGCGCACACCAGCAGCAGGGCATTTAAGGATATGTGTAGTATACTTTTCGGCATACAACGAGGTGGTTATGTGCGTCTTTCATCTAGTTTACCACCTGTCTAACCACATTTCAAGCTTCTCCCTGGGTTCCTATCAACCCACACAGTCTGTTTAAAACTTGCTCAGGGCTGCAGCAAAAACTACTCAACTTCTTCACTGAATTTTCATTTGCGCATCTTTCCTTTTGGCTTTTCTGGCGGTGCTTATTGTTGTTGCTTTTGCTGGTGTTGCCTTTGGCTCGTTTAGCACAATTTTTATATGCATTTTTGTGTCACATTTAGTTGTTGTCGTTATTTTTATGATTTTTATTCTCCCGACATTTTTAGTGTACGGACTTGTGTCTTAGTATCTCACACTCTATGTGTGTGTGTGTGAGTGTATGTCACTTTGTCACATAGTTTTTATGTTTTATTTAGCAGGACTCAACTTGGCAGTTGGCATTGGATGACGTGTTCTGCCTTTAGCTCTGCATTTTATGTGCTCTTTCTGCAAGCGTCTTTAACTTCATCCTTTTCGACTTTGTGGCTGTTATCCTTGTTCATATTTTATGAGTTTTCATTTGCCGCACAAATGGAGCTCTCATTGGCTGCTTGTTAGCTTGCGATATCCCGTTTCGATCCCGCCCTATTCTTTCTCCTCCTGGCCGAACATCGTTTAATTACTAATCGCTTGGCAAAGCCATTGTCAATTTTTAAACGCTCGCTCGCTTCGGCTTTAACGGCTTTTATAAGTCTGGCACACCCACAAGCGCACAATGGCACCACCCAATCCATCGCCCACTTGCGATCATTGTTCATCATTGTTTTCCAACTGTTTTGTTATTTTATGAGCCCGTTGTTAGTTCAGCTTTGCTGCGTCTTGTCATAAAATTATTTATGTGTTTCTTGCGTAAAATGTTTTAAATGACAGAGAGGGGAAAATTTATTTAGCTAATTAAATGTTCATTTCAATTGATTGCCTTGGCTTGAATTGTGGCACGGATTGTCAAGGAGCAGCTACAAAACGGAAACAAGACTTAACTTGGCCAAAAGGTAACTTGGTAACACGAGTCACGGCAAGACATGGCAACGACAATAAGAAGGAGGACTTTAGGGCAGTCGTGCACTTGAAAACACAACTTGGCACAAGTTGCTGCTGTTCGTAGAACGAAGGAAAGGACATGATGTTGTGCTGTATTTAAAAGGATTATGCACTCGTGTTCTACTTGGGGCTACAGCAAATGCATTGTAAGCAGCCGCGTTGTAAGCTCTGATAAATTGCCCCTCAACTCGAAAACAATTGAACACAAACACACACACACACACCCCAAAAGGCACATATGTAGCTCAAGTCTGGTTGCTAAGACACTTAAGTACACACACACACAGAAACACTCTCTCACCCACACGACCAGCGTACAGCTGCCTTTAGTGGAAAACAATTGAAGTAG
The DNA here is from genome assembly GCA_018152125.1 of Drosophila dunni. Taxonomy (NCBI): domain Eukaryota; kingdom Metazoa; phylum Arthropoda; class Insecta; order Diptera; family Drosophilidae; genus Drosophila; species Drosophila dunni. The sequence continues at coordinate 14,974,101 of JAECXC010001917.1, read as the reverse complement.
GAAAAAGTTTTATTGAAAAACATTTTAAATGTGTTTTCAGTTGCTATTTGTGTTTCTGTATCTGCTGCAAGCGCGACATCTTGTTGCAACTAAACCCGTTGTTGTTGCAACACTTGAAATTGCTCTGACCATCCCCATAAGTCCAGAAAGTTACCACATTATTCATCCGTCTCCTTCCCCTTCTGCCATACCGTTCAGTCCCACAATATATATATTATATATTAAGATATATGTTTATTTTATTTCCATTTTAAATTGCGTTTTGCTATTGCAACAAGCTGCACAAGTGCTTGTTGCTAGTTGAGTTTACATATCATTTTATATCAATTCATTTGATTTGATTTTGCATTTTGCATTTTTTGTGCTGACCTTTGCCCTCTGGTCAGCAAATTCCACAGCACAGTCCCTGGCAATGGCAATTTAATAATATTAATTTTTGCATTTACTGCAAAAACTTTTGATTTATGTTTTCAGATTTATACGAAAATATAATTATTATTTTGTGCCTCAGAGTCTGAGCTCTGAGGCTGAACTTAGGCCATAAATTAATATAATTTGTATCAGATTTGCATTGTGGCCAACAAATGTTGTGCCCCCAATCAAACACTTATCAACATGCGTTGCGGGCGCAGTATGTTTCATGGGGTACTGTAGTTTGCCCGACCTATGCATACCCCTTAGTTTAATGTGTCTTTTAGTAGAGAAACTGTAAAAAACAACTGTATTTGTATGACCTATTTGAGTAGAACTAATTTACTTTTGATCTCTGATTCCAAACTTCTCTCTCTAGGCATAAGCCATGCTGAGTCTCCTCTCATATGCACACATCTTGGCAAAGTTTTTAGTTGATACCACACTATCTGTGTCTGTACTGCGGCTGATGGTACTGGTTACACTTTTGTATGCAATTTGGTTTTTCTTTTGCCAACACACAGGGGTTTTTCCCGGACATTCCTGATGTCCTCTGGGCATGGCATTTTGGTCAACTGTGTGTGGCTTTGGAGTGGCTGCCAAGAATCGGAAAAGCCAAACGAAGTTCCTTTTGAGTTTGTTGCTGCTTTTTGGTTGTTGTGTCGAGAGAGTGTCACATTTGTTGCTTCAGCATTTATTGTTTTGATTTCAGTTTGTTGTCTTGTCTCTCTTTTTGGGGTTTTACTCGGTCTGTGTGTGTGTGTGTCCTTTTAATGCTGAATTGAAATCATAACAATGCTAAAGAAGAGTCCCTTAAGTGCTCAACTCTACTCGCTTTGCCAACTCAGCTTTTGCAGAAAATTGCAGGAAACAATACAAAAGAACCGGTCCAGCCAGGCGTTAGCCAAAAAGATGCCACTCTCAACACGAGGTCGAGGCAATTGCAATCACCCAAGTGTTGAGTATTTTTGTTAAAATTCGGCTTTTAAATTGAGTCAGTTAAGAATTCTTTAGAATGTGCTTTATCTTCATCACAAAGGTTAGATTTAATACGTACTCCCTGTCTTTATTAAAAGAGAGTGAATCCTGATATTTGGTATAAAGCTTTGGAACAACACCTATGTCTTAGTGAACTTCCAATTGAACTTAAAGCACTTTAAAATCTAATCAGAGTCTTGCCTTTATGCTGTCCCTTTACAAAAATTCAGTGACTAAAGGCAACAACAACAACAACATCGACAACAACTGAGATCCGGCCTGAAGATATAGCACACTTTACGGTTAGCATTTGGGGAACAGGATACTGGCATTCACCTGCAGCAACTACCATGTGAGTAATTGTAAAGGGGGCGTGGCCGGCAGACATTGAGGTGAGCTAAGAGCCGAGTGAAACGGACCGTATGCAAAATAGACTAAATAAACTCGCAGCAGGCCAACAACAAGGTGTACATTGAAATCCTTTTTAAATAGCTTCAACGCAAATGAGTTTATGCACATCACACATACGCAGTGTGGGCAGCCACAGGAACACACAGATAGTTGGTCAGCAGAAGTCCATTTGCCTGAGCGATAAATAAGCAACAACTCGACTCTAGCTAAAGGACATACACTCACAGACTGAGGACAGTGAGACAGTGAGATAGACTGTGAGTCAGTTCCAAAGTCATGGGAGTCAATGAATGAAGTGAAATTACTTAATGGCACCAAATTGTACTTTGCTTAATTACTTGGCCACTGACAAAGCACCCCTCAAATAACTACTACACACACATATATATATCCATGCATACCACATGTCATTTATATAGTCTGTGCGTGGAAGAGTCGAGTGAAAGGAAGTGGAAAAAGGAATCGTGGGTGCCGTAAAAACAACGTTACGTATACGCTGCTCTTAGCGCTCGTAAACATAACTGTATGTGCGTGTTAGTGTGTGTATGTGTGCTACCTTCTTTATGGCTTGTTTCTTTTGAGCTTTGCGTTTTTCGTCTCTGTGTGTGTGTGTGTGCCTTTGCTTCCGTTCCATTTTACTTCTCTGCCGTCTTGTTAAAGCCGTTTGCCTGTTTAGCTGTTTGCCTGTACGCCTCACTTGCCCTGGCTTGGCTTGGTTTGGCTTTGGGCTTTTTTCGGCTTTGGTTTTTTGGGTTTTGTGGGGTTTTCTGGGCTTTACTCGCTGTTGAACCCCGTCCGCCTTTTCGCTCATTCCCTTACCGCGCTTAAATAAAGTCCCCACCTCTGCTTTTCATTTACATCGCGTATACGCAATATATGACATTTTAAATTGTTTATGACTTTTGAAATGGGCGCCAACGGGCAGCACGCACGATAAATACAACAATAGCAACGCTTTGAAATGTCTTTCACTCCCCCACTTCACAGCTCCATCAACACACTTTTCTTCCACTGCGACTCTGGCCACTTGTCCCGCTGACTATTGTCTAAATTGCAGCCACATTCCCCACTTGGCTAATAGAATATAACCCGTTGCGTTGGTTGTTTTTGGGTTTCTGGGTGTGTGCGTGTGTGTGGTTCTTAGTTAATTGTTGAGAGAATTGATGTTTGGCTGATTGATGCGCTTGGGCCTTGATTTGCTTGGGGCTTTGGAGGCCAAAAAACTTTTAGAGCTCTGAAATTTTTGGGTGTTCTTCATTTGGTCAGCTCTTCAACGCCCTCTGTTCAAACTCACATACGCTAAGACTTCGCGCAAATATTGGTTGTAGGGTGCTCTTTGCTTCCACTTGAATGCTCATACGCAGTGTTGGCCCAGCTTTAGGTGTTGTTTACACGTGCTTTGTTATACGCAATGTGCATAGACCAATGAGTGGGCCACTGTTCATTGTTGTTGTGCGTCGTTTTGTGTAAAATCAAAAATATTTTAATAATCATGCAGTGCATTAACTTTTGGCAGCCATTGTGTGGGCTGCACATGTAATTGCATAATAACAACATTGTTGTTATCCGTCTGCTGCAGAGTATGTGTGTGTTAGACAAACAATTGACACACACAGCTGTGCTATATGTGTGTTGATGGTAAATTATTTAGGCCTGTTGCTGTTGTTGTTTCTGTCCATTGTGCCATTTTATTAGTATTCGAAATTTAGGTTAATTAAAAACTTATTTGGGACCTTGTGCTCAAATCGCCTGTACAAGCAACAACATCTGGGCAGTGAATGTGCATGTTATATAATATATGCCTAATAGCACACACACAGCTACACCCGCTGCACTCCAGCCCCTCACAATACGTCAAGAGTTCGGTCATTTATTTTGTACGTCTGTGTGAGTAAATGAGTGTGTGTGTGAGTGTGTGGGTGCTTGTGTGGAAAATGTTGCAATTGCAATCGATTTTGCATTTGCCCAATACTTCGCATATTGAAATAGCTATCAAGCCAGCAGCAGAAAAACATATATGAGTGGCTGTGGGTGTGTGTGTAAGAGTGTGTTTGTGTATTATTGGCCCTTATCGATAGTAATTAATATGAATTCATTGCAAATGTGTTGCATACTTAAGGGCTGCCAAAGGAAAATGCGATCAATTTGCAATGACGGCAGCCGGAGACCACTTGGAATAGTTTGTCATGCGAGGTCGGTAACAGAAGTGGTCAAAGCAACAAAAAAAAAAGAATATGTAACGATAGAGTCTCCAACTTTAAGCAGAAATTCTTGTTACATCTATCAATATTTAAACTGAGCTTAAGCATCCATAAAATATTAAACATTACTTTACTTAAACATACTTCTATAACTATCCTCGCTGCTGGTATAAACGGTATCGCTTTCGCTCCACTGCTTTTGCATATATCCAATGGACATCTATATCTCATGTAGAAAGCATTGACAAATGCAAATGCGCTTGCACTACGATAATATTTTCCAGCAAATATCACAAATCGGCAATGGGAAAATAAACGGCTAACAAATATTTATAGCATACGAAGCGAAACAAGGAGCTGCTGCAATATTTATTACAAGTTGCATGCAGCAAAAGAATAACAACAACAACAGCAACCAGAGCACACACACAATGGCTGCAAAGTAGCTGAAAGGCCAATAGCTTGAGTCAGTGGCAAGACACGGAGCCAGTAAAGGGTGAGAAGCGACTCGAGGGAAGGCAAAAATGAAAAAAACGACAAGAAAATAATAGAACAACAGCAGTTGGCAGTCTATTGCTATTCAAGAAAACGATGGCTTGGCAAGCATGGAACAAGGACGACAGCTCGATAGTCCGGCAACTCGGCAACCCGTCCAAAGTAAAGGCATTCGCAGTGGAAATCATTTAAATAAAAGTCAATGTCATGCCATGTAGAAAAGACAGCGAATAAATAGTCACGACTGGGGGTAGAAGGGAAAAGCAGAATGGAGCGTGGAGTGCCATTGTAAGAGCTAACGTCTGCCTAAGAAATATGGGGCGTATGTGTAATATGCTTGACAGCGAGAATTGTATGAGAAAAGAGAAGAAAAAAACCATGAAGAAATGTAGCGAAAACTTGATGCGCCTTCTAAATGCCACAAGCGCTAAGCTTGCCACAATAGAAACGCCAACAACAACAACAACTAAAAGCAAATCTCAGCAGCTTGAACACATTTAATTTGGCATCAAAATGAGCTACGCTGACAGATGGCAGGATTGCTAGCTGAATGGCAGGTAGGCTTCTCCTTGGGCTTGGTCCTTAATGTATTTTCGTTTTATGGGCTCATTAAATTGCGCTTTATTGCCGTTAAAATAAAATATTATGTGATAAAAATGCCGAAACGGCGCCAAAGTCCTGTAAAGTCCTTAGTCAACAGACCCGTTCGAGTGGCAAGAATTACATTTTAAATGCGCTAATAAAAACGAGCACTACGTCATTCAGAGTCCCTTAATAGTCCCAAACTTAAATGCAGGTGGCATGTGCAACTGCAACTGCCCCAATTTGCTGTATTCTAATTTTGCATGCAGACATTCAAATGGAGCCAAACTACCAAAGATTGATGTGTTAGATAATAAACTAAAAGTCTTAAAAAAAATAAAAAATTCCGTTGTTCTTTAAATTCAAAAGTATAGTTTGAGCTACGTAAACATTAAAATTTTTCACAATACGTTCAAGTATAAAATTAGTTGAAGAATGAAGAGTGGAGTATAGCAATTAGAGCGTTTTTTCTTTGGTACTTTAAGCGGCTTCCCTCGTTCACTCGTCTGGAAAATTGTACACTTCAAGTCTGCTAAAGTTATTTGAATTTATTTAGCTCTCTTTTTCCACTATTTTACTTTGTTGTTCTTAATTATTGCACTTTTGCAGGGGCACCAATTTGTGTCTGCCGTGGGGCTTTATATATATTTATACATAAAATCTTTTCTTTTTTTGGGCTTGTCACATTTGAATAAAATGAATGAATAGAAAACGGGGTAGGGCAGGGGATTTAGGGAAGTAGGAGGCAAAGGGGATTTAGGTGTAGCAAGTGCTGTAACAAGGGTCGCCGTTTGGATCCTTTGGCGATGTCGGCGCTGCACTTTGCCAGCAGAAAATGTCAGCCCAACTAATCGGATTAGTGTGTCAGTAGTTTTTACAGACTTCACATGCCACATGTGTGTATCCCCCTGTACAAGAGTGTGCATGTGTGTGAGTGTGTGACGGATGGTTATACGCCGGTTGAGTACGCCGTTCGTTAGCCCAAGTGACCTCCATTTGAGACTCGGTGTTCGAGTCTGGGATTCAGTGGGCAGCGGCACGTTTTAGTGTAATTAAAAAGATATGCATGCATGTAGTATATACGACAGACACACACACACATGGTTTGTCTACGTGTGTATGTTTCCAGACAAGCGTTTATCTTTCTATCCCTCTCTGTGTCACTTGAATGTAGCACAGACAACTTACGTATTCGAGACACCTTTTTGCTGTGCGCAAAATCTGTGCCACTTGCCTTAAATTTGAATATCAATTGAAAATTTAAGAGACTTTATAGGTGAAGCCAGCAAAGTAATCCCCTTACTCAAACCACTCTGCCTGCAGGACATGCGATGTCAGCGTGACACGAACACATCCTGTGGCTTGTCATTTCAAAGTGAAAGAGCATAATTTTGACATATGCGATTACAACGGGAAGGACAACAAATGCGACAACAAAATGCACAAACAGTACTAGAAAAACATGTAGAATACGCATCAGGAGTCACGAACTAAACCGTATAATATTCTGAAACAAAGGCAGTAGCGAGTTAAAACTAGCAGATATCCTGGAAATATGTTCGGTAGTATAGCGCGTTCCAGCTCTAAGTTTGTTTGTACTACCCCATGTGCCGGTCTTTATGATTGCAGGGTATGCGGAATGAAACAATAAAGCAACAAGCAATAAAACTAGAAACCGCGTCAAGCCAAAGTAGCTCCAAAAGCACATCAATCAACGCCGGGGATTGGAAAGAAGCGCAAAACAAGAGGAAGGCGCAAAGAGAGAATGGGAAGCAAGAGGAAGAGAAACTAAAGGATATGGCAAAAGCAAGGCAACGCCACGTCACGTTGCAGGGATAAACGTATTGTGTGAAAGAAAGTATTCTGTGTGTTTAGCTGTTCCCATCCAACGGTTATAGTTATAGTACTTGTTACAGTTGTTTTTGCTTTTGTTTTTGTTTCTGTTTTTGGATTTGCAGTTGTAGTTGTTTGTAGTTATTTCATGCCGCTCTGACGACCACAAAATACCTACAAGTCACGAACGGACTAAGAGATACTAGCTGGAGGTTAGGATGGCTACAGTCAGTCAGTTATAGCAACGAGTGTATGGCAACTACATGAGCATAAATATAAAATATCTAAGCGACACTTATATATGTGTGTGTGTGTGTCACAACAAGATTAAAAGTGCTGGCGGTGGTAAAAACAGAACATCAAAAAAAGTAGTCATCTAACTTTGGCTGTGTGAGTGGGTGTGTGTGTGTGTGTTGTGTTGTTAGAGTGTGTGTAGATATGCCGTTGTTTTGTCAGTCACAAAAACCACGAAGATCGTCAACCCACAAAGTTTGCCCGAAACAATTAAAGGTGGCAATTTTGTTTAGTCAGTTTAGCTGACCCTTTTAAGTATGCTACAGAATTTACAAAGTAGTCAAATATGAGTTATGAAGAGGGAGAGACACGACTTGTAGTTATCCTACATAGTCAAAAGAACTAAGGGATTTCATAAAAATACTGTATTTACTGCTTTAGTTTAAATTATTTACATTATAATAATTTTTAAACTAAAATTACATTTTTTGCTTACTCTGCCTATTGTCTTTTTATATTAAGTTTTACCTTTGGTAAAGCCGAGTATACTTTGCCTGACAACTCAATAAATAAGTCTAAAAGCTTATTTATGCGAATGTATTGTAAATCTGCATGTGTGAGTGTATGATACATCGCTGATTAGGTGGGGAAAAAGGTGCTACAAAGCTGTCAAAATCTCAATGACTGCCACAAAGAGGCGCCACTAACTATGCGCCAATAGTTGGAAGACCCAAAGGAGCAGGAAGTCGAATGAATCTGAACAAGAAGAACAATAGGTGGAAACAGGCAACAACAGACAGAGATGTGTGTGTAAGCACAGTATAAATAAGTAAGCATATATGCAGGCACATAATATACATCTTTCTCTCACTCTCACACTCACTCTTGCTCTCTGTTGGGTGAGTTTGACTGAGTGTGTGTATTATTTTATGGCTCATGGTAATTACAGGTGTCGCTATAATAAATTACCTTTGAATTTACTGTTTGTCGTTGTCATTGTTGTTGCTGCTGTTGTTGTTGTTGTTATCGCTGTCGTTGTCATCGTCGTTGTAGTTTTGTGTTCGTTGTTCTTGTCAGTAGTGTAGCACCGAGTGTGAATGAGATAGAGAGTGGCGAAAGACAAAAGGGGGGAAGAAGAGAGATAGTCCGACTCGATGCCCGGCGGCAGCTGCTCCGGCTGCTGCTGGCAGCTCGCATGTTCTGCCATTGATAAGCTTTATTAAAAAGGATAATGAGCCTGTGGCTGTAAGCGACTATATATATGTACATCTGTATATGTGTAAAGTGTGTGTGTATGTGAGTGTAATGCGGTTTTGTGTGTCTGCTTTGTACATGTGTCCATTATAAGTTTCGTTGTTGTTTACGAGTTGTCGGCGCTTATTGTTCAAGCTGTTGTTGTTGTCGTTGTTATTGTTGTTGCCGCTTCTACTGCTGTAGTTGTTAATAGTTATGAGTTAATGGTTCTTTGTTTGCTTTCATGTTTGTTTGCTGTTTTCCCTTGTTTTTCCGTTTTTTTCTTGCTTTTTGGCTACCATTATTATTATTTTTGGATTATTGTGATTACTTTTGTTCTGGCATATAATCAAATTAACTCTATGCGTTGTTGCAGCCATACAACAACTATGATTATTTGATTTTTTTTAACGTTTTGGTTTTTTACACTTGACCATAATGCTAACCTGCCATGATGAGGGTTTTACTCCCACTTTGGGGCATTGTAGCAGTTGGTCGCCTTCTTTCAGCAGTTTGTCGACAACTTTTTTGCCAAATGACTTTTTGATGTTGTTGATTAAGTTTTGATTAGCTACTGCCCTGTCGATTCGTATGGACGCATCGATATACAACACAAAACACAAAACAGGGTCGAAAAAAACTACATAAATCGTTATAGAAACAGCTGCTACTGATAAACATACCCTTCTCAGCTAACGCCTCTGTAACCAACTGTTTCTACCTTATTGTTTGTTAGTTGGACACGATTTCCCTGGGGAGGCAGAAACCTTGCAACGCGAAACGATTTATCAACTTTGCTGAAATGCACAAATTATAATCGCTGAGCTGAAAGTTTAAAGGCAGCTGCATTTTTTGAGCTTGTGGAGTTAAGCTAAGCTAGACTACAATAATCTGTAAATATTATTGTACTTTAATTTAAATATTTTATTAAATTATTATAGAGATAATTATAGTCTCTTTTTCCCACTAAAAATGCTTCATTGCAGCTCTACAATTTAACTCAGAGTCTGCAAATAACTTTCGCCTTTTCATAAATTTTATAGCATTCATTTTTGGCAGGAAAAAGCTAATTGCACAGCTCTGCGCTCAGCAGTTGGCAGCTATGCTTTAAGCTCGACTGCATTTTGCCAATTTGATGTGCCATATAAATTGCTAGCAGCAACGGGAAGCACATAAAAATAATTCGTTATGCGAGTCGTTGCTTTCTTTTTCTTTCTGTTCCTTGGAGAGCAGAGAGCTTTTGTATTTGCTTTTGACTTGGCAACACAGATACACACACACTAGATACAGTGTGAGATGGTCAAACAAATGCTTAAATTTATCGACTTTTATTTGCAATTTAAATAAATTCGCTAACAGTTAGCGCGCTGATTGAAACACTGTGTTGAAAACCAATTGCAACGTGTCAAATATTGAGTAGTCTTTATACGTTACGTATACGCCACGTTGTCGCCTTCATTTCTTGGCAAGCGACAACTTAGCGAACTCGCTGCACTGCTTTCTGGTTTTGTTTTGCATTTGAAGTCGTTGTCCTTGCCACCTAACGAAATGCAGCAAGAATATCAAGCACACCATGTGCAGTACTTTCGCCGACTCTTTCTCTAACACTCTCTCTCACTCTCTTTTTATGTTTTTCTTGTTCTTGTGTGTGCCGCATGCTTTTGCTCGTCTGCCACTCGAAGCTAAGCAGGAAACGGAAATTACTTTGCAAACACTTTGCGCCACCTTTAGCCAGTAAGTCGCGTGGCAAGCGTGGCGAATACGTAACGGCAATGCTGAAGAGTCAAGTGAAGTCAGGTTAAGGTTTTCTTGCTACTCTTCATTTTTTTTTCGTAATTTTCTTACGCTATACTGGCCATTTAGTTGCCGGCCGCCGTCCTTTATGGTCATAATGTGAAATATGAATTGCGGTTACTTGAAATCTCCGCAGCAAGCGGCCAAAACCATACCACTGGCTAACTCAGCTAACCCCAGCAAGGGTTTGCCCTCTTGCCTGTTGGCTATTTCAAAACACACGCACACACACACTCACACACACACAGGGCACATAACAAAAAGGTAACAACTAAAGCATCAACTGCATTTAACTTTGTTGTTATTTTGCCGTGTGTTTGCCTCGTTGTAGCACTTTGCCATTTTATGGCTAAATCCACTTTGGCTGCGAGCAAGAAATGATGTGTGTTAGTAAGTGTATTTCTGTGTGTGTATCGTAGTGTGTGTATCATAGTGTGTGTGTGTTTTTGTAATTTCTGCTGCCTGCCTCTGCCTAAGTCCATTGCCTGCGTCGCCTTATTGAATGTTGTTGTAAGTTAAATCATGGCCCAAAATGGCTGCTGGCTCTTGGCTTATACTCCACTCTTGGTTCCATTTTGGCTGCTGCTGTTTTAGTCCTGTTTTGTCCTGTGATTCATATGTGCAAGTCTCTATGTTGGCTTGGGTTAAAATTACCTTTAAATTGAAAATTATTGTATGTACGCGCACTGAACTTGCAACACCATCGCACCACTCCGCACCTCAAAGCACTAAAAACATAAATTTCTGTGGTTGCTGCTCAAATTGCGGTAACTGCGATCCACTGCCAGCCAGCCATCCAGCCAGTCAGCCTGCAAAAAAGTGGGTGGCATATGGCCCTGATGGTCGCTTGTTGGCGGTGTCAGCGGTGCTGTTGGCGGTGGCATCGCGGTTGCTTATGGCTTGAAATGCTGTCGAGCTTTGAATTACTTTTTCAATTTGAGGCTCTCGAGACCGCAGCAGCGTGGCAGGTAAATGAATTAATGTGCGGCAAGTGGCGTGCGAGTGCTAAGCAACTTCAGCAGGGTTCAATTTGTATTCATAAACGCCACGCATTTATTATATGTTTTTTATTAATTTCTTTTCGTGGCTTTTAGTCTATATTTTGCTTTGTTATATAAAACATATTTGTCGTGCAAAGCAAAGGTTGGCGCCTGGCGTATACGTAATTTCTATAAATTCAGTGTGTCATTTTCTGCTGCTCAATCTATACAATTCACTTAATTCAATAAGTTCTTAAATCACTTTGCTTTAATTTAAGTAACAGTTACAAACACCTAAATGTACAATTTAAGTTACATTCTGCAGATTCTTTTACAATCCGCTTTTGCAACTGTCAATATGAGAAGTTACTCACTTCCTCTATATCTTTTACTCACTCTTGCCAACTCTGTCTGTCTCTCTCTTTTCGTGTATCACTTTCCGACTGTGTTTCACTTTCCTTAATAAACAATTGTTTGTGCTATGTCAATTTTGAATGGGCTTTCAAAATGATTAAATTTCATTTCATAAATATTTTACAGCTCGACAGCAGACTGAACTGCAATGATATCAATTTCAGTTCGATTTCTATTGTCCTGTTGTGACAACAGGTTAAGTGTGTATGTGTGTGTGTGTGTGTCTGACTGTAACCAATTTTAAAGCTTATGCCACGCCCACTGACAAGTCGTACGCTCTTTGGCAATAACTCTTGTTCTCTTGTCACTGTCGTTTGGTCGCTTGTGCAAATGTGTCTCACAGAGACCTTCGCCTCGGGAGGTTCTTGAGTTCAACAATTTTGAACTTGTCTATGCTCCTTTCCCCTCTTCAAATAGTGCATGAGCTGGTATGTGTTTGGGTGTGTGTGTGTGCTCTAGTTACTATTTGGCACGCGTTTGTCGTTGCTGCAAATTGTCGTGGCCCGGCCCAAACTGTCGGCATTGTGGCTTGTTTGTTTGCCTGGCGGGCTCGTAAATAAATCATTTGATAACTTGACGCTGCCTTTGGAATCGACAACAACACACATACAATCAAACACACACACACATTGAAGGGGAGCCAATATATCGACTCGACGCGCTGTGGTTTTGTGTGCTCGCCATTGGTCAAGGACTAAAGGACTCACCTAAGCGGCGAAACTTCAGGAGCTGCCGCTGTCCACTGTTACAAGATTTTGTGATTTATATGCCTTTGCTTTGACGTGACCCATCGCCTGGCGCTTATCGATTTTGGCCAGGCTAACGTAAACGAGATACTGCTCGGCTTGTAGCCATTTTGTTGCTTTTGGCTTTATCTGCGCCATTCAACCGCAACGCAAACTTTTGCCCAAGCAAAATGGCGTCGTTAATTTTTACTGTCTGCTCTCACCGCTGCAAACCAAAGCCGAAAAACCAAAACCAAAGCAACTCAACAAACCCAAACAGCCAAACCATACAACCAAACAACAGCCAAATAGCTAGGAAAAGTTATAGCCATCTGCAGTTTCAATTATCTAGTTTTGAACCAGGGACAAACACTTTTAAGTGGCTAACCGATCTTGCTGTAGCTACAAAACTCTTGGCCCAACTATTTTCATCCAAGTTCAAATTGTTGGAATTCCCGAAATTGATTTCCTTTGTCATATCAGTCGAGAAAATCCCCACTGTTGTCAGCCTGACACTTCTCCCAGCATTCGACTATGCAAATCAGCTCATTTAGGGAGCAGATGATAAGTAAAGTCCTTTCAATTACAAAAACCAAAAAGAGAAAATACAAAATACAAAAAAAAAAAAACTGTGGCGAAAAGTTTTCTTTGCGCGTGACTTAGGGACTGAATTTAAAGCCCAATAAGGACCCATAAAATTTTCGAAAGTTTCAATCAATTGTGACGAAGCAAACATCAAAAACAACAATATCCCAACACGATATTTTACTTAGTTTTTTCTACCCATTCCCCACTCCCCGCTCGCCCCCAGCAAATAGCTGCTCCTTTTGACCTAAATAAATATATAAATATATAGGTATACTTAGGAGCTAAGCGCTATGTGTGCTGTCATAACTGGTTCGCGATGAGATTCTCTTTAAGGATTTGCGGCTAAATTCAATTTGTGCTTGCCACATGTGAGTGTGTATGAGGGTGTTGTGCACGTGTGCGTGTGTGTGTGTTAAAGTAATCTGCTATTAATAGCATTTTCAGCAGTGCAGTACAGATGGTAGTTCTGTAAGTTGTCCAACATATACCAGATTGTCTATGGCTCTTAAGAATCAACTTAAATGCTTCACATGACAGTCTCTTCAATGACATAACCCTTCAAAATCTGCTCAGCTCAGGACTAAAACGAAAATCACCAGATGAAAACTACTAGAAAGAAACCATATACAAACAACTAACGAACTTCAAAACCGAAGCTGAGATACTCTAAGGAAATAAGTTTGTTAGACAAGTGACAGCTAACTAATTTTAAGTCAGCTGTTTACGCTAAAGGTGTTTATATTTAATTGCTTTAAATACAACAATATGTATTCAAGCGATAATTACCATTTAACTAAACTTTAGCAGATTTTTAACTCATTAAGAATAGATCAATAAATGCGCCTAATGTCTCACTTTGTAGGCCGATCAAACATATGTAAACCATCATCATCTGGAGCTATAAATAACTCTGCCAATGAGCTAGACATAATACCCTGTTTTAAGGGTATAATAAAGATTATTTATAATCATGGTCGGCAGGGCAGAGCGCAACCGAGCGAGAACTAGACTCGACTCAACGCTCCGTTCCAAATTTATAAGCCTGTGCAGAGTATAAACCACCCGATATTTCGTACTCTCGACCAACACCCTGTCATTGAGTGTTGGCCAAAGGGGTGTAGGGGAGGCGGGGTGAAAGGAGACGTATCGCTAACTTAACCGTGCGCTTAAAGCGGCTCAGATGATGCTGCCTCACATGTATGGGGATTAGATATTTCAAAAGTTTCTGACCCAAAAGGATTTGTGCAGTGCGAGATAGAGTGGGAAAGAGAGAGAACAGTAAGATATAGAGCTACATAGAGGCAGATAGAGAGAACGTATATTGGTGCACATGGCAAACAAACGACTATGGTTTTAGTTTGCTTGACTTTGTTGCCACTTGGTAACAATAGCAACATACCAAGAGGTGAAGGAGAGGCCAAAGAGCTGAGAGTAAAATCAGCCTATTTGCCTGAATAGCCATTATCTTCATCTTCATCATCATCAACATCATCAACAACATCGATGGGGCATTTGGGTGGCATTGTGGCTGCCACACGACAGTTTAGGGTCTAACCCCTTTTTTGCGTTTTTGATCTTGCAGCCCACACACTCCCCCCTTCCTACCCTTCAGCCATTCTGCTTGCCAAAAAAGTTTCGTGGCGCCACAAATGCCTGAAGGCGGCACCTCTCGCTCTGAGTTGTCATAGTATAATTTTTGGCAAAGAGATGTATTCAATTTGCTCACGGCTCATAATACTTTTGCTAAGCGGCTTGAAGTTGTCGGTTTGCCTCATTTAAGTAGCCACAAATTGAGGCAACAAATCTTTGGCTCGTATTTGTTGCAACTAATTTGATCAAGTGGCGTAACGATAAAGGACGAAAACTTGACTCAATTTCCAGAGTGTCTTTAATTACGTTCTGGCATATAAATTGCCAAAACTTTGCTGACAATTCCCCCAAAGATTTATATATGTGGCAAGTGCAACTTGGGGCTGCAACAATTGTCTGGCAATTAAATTTATTATTTGCAAATGCCAGCAGCCAGGTTCCAAGCGGAGCTCCAAAGGATAATAACACGAAAAATGTCCAAAAAGCAGCTCAACGTCAACAAAGGACAATAAGACAGGTAAGTAAATGCATGTGTGTGTGACTGCCTGAGTCTTAGTGTGTGTGTGTGTGTGTTTGTAGCCTTGTAGCTGTGGGTCTTGATTCAGTGAGTCCATAAAAATTCAAACAATATGGCAAAGCTCATCAGGCGCATCAGCAGGTCTTAGCCATGCCCCAAAGCTGCCTGACAAATCCGTTTCAATATGATGGAGCAACAACGAAATGGGGGCAGGAGGCAGGACCAGAGGCAGCGACGCAGTCACAACCAGAGGGGGCACAAAGGAATGCAGTCAAATTCACAATTTAAAATGCATGCATAATGAATGTGTTTGCAGCCAAAGACTTTCAGCATGCCACAACACAAGGACATGCCCCGCAGCAGCAGCAGCAGCAGCAGAAACAACAACAACTGACGCTTGCGGCAAGTACAAAAAATGAGGAGAAAACTAAAAGAAAGAGCTGAAAAGAGGACAGAAAACCATCAACAAGGCCACTCAGCTCTGTTCAGCTCAACTCAACTCAACTCAACAAAATCCTTAATCTGTGTGAATGCTGCTTTAAGAAGAGCCACAGCAGCAAAATCCAAAAACCGAACTGAACCGAACTCAACTCAACTGAACTCAACCCAAATAGGTTTTAGTCCTTGTTGTGCTTTGCTTTGCATTAGAAAAAGCACTACACTGTTAATTCAGTTGATTTGCCTAAGCCATTTTAACCCACTTTTTTTTAATTCAAGCCCATATGTATAGAAATAACTGTAAATTAAATATATTTTACCAAAACTTTAAATCTGTTTACAAGCCAGAAGTTAAAAGATTTCTCCAACTAAAGTTTCTAATCCAAATATTTTCGTGTTCAGTTGTTTTTTTAGATGTGAATCTTTTTTTTTAACAGTGTACTCACAACATGCCCCCATCTAGCCACGGTGAGTGTGTATGTGTGTGTTGTGTTGCACATATTTGCTGTAGTTTGTTTGCATGCTTGCTGTTTTTCCTGGTACAACATGGGGCAACACAAAATGGGGCAACAACACGCTTTCGGGACGCTGCATGCTTCAGTTTCTATACGTAGCACTGTATCTATCTCTCTTTTAGGAATTTTGCATAATTTCGTTAGCAAAAAGTATTCTTTTGTCTGTGCGGTAATGCGAAATACAATACACATACGACCCGTTGTGCAGCTCTTGACTTTACCCACACACAGACATATACCAACAAAATATATACCGCACACACACACATTTATTTCATAACCCCAAACCTTCGATTCGTCTCTCAAATTTCGTGCTCAAATTTCCGTTTTCTAATTTCTAATTTAATTAGGCGCACGGCACATGACGCTGCTCGTAAGGCCCAACGCAATCAGATGCTGTGTGTGACTCACACACACACACATATTCCCAAACATACACACACATAGCCAAACAATGTGTCCCTGTTGATTCTGGCATACATAAACACACTCCCTCATCTAGCTGGTATTTACATATGAGCAACATTTTCATTACGTGCTGCAAGTTAACACCGCACCACAGCATCACGACACGACCTTCCGCGACCTGCCTCACCCCGCTAGTGACGCCTCTCCGATTTCCTCATTTTCCAACCCAATATTGTAGCTGCCACGGAAACGTACGTTATGGGAGTGTGCACGAAATTTCCACGGCGACAATTTCTCACATTTTTTATATTTCCCGTTTGGCTGCCTTTTTATTGCTGGAATTTCGCTTAATTGTTGCACACGTGGTAGCACCAAAAGAGCCACTCAACCTGTGTGTGTGTGTGGGCTCCGTGTGTGTTGCAATATTGATTGGTCGCGCAACGCATTGATTAAGTTTTTCGGTTTATAATTATTTTAGTGTAATTAAAAGTTGCCCTTGGCAACTTGGTTATGGCTGTGTCTCTGGTGTCGAATCCTGCCCCAAAATGCAACCCCTACTACATGCCCTTCATCCCATTTCACTGCCCTATGGTTCTGCTGTTGAGTCAACTTTGTGCACCGTATATCAGGTCAAATATTAAAGAGTCACAGCGAGCAATTCCCAAAGTTTGCTGACGTTGAAAAAGTTTCATTTTCATTAACACAAACCCTTTAAGACACGAGAGGAGAGCTCTGTGAATAGCAATGGTTTGGGACACACACACACACTGTGGGGCAGTTGCATATTCATATATGCGGGTATTAGCTTGGAATGCGGTCAGCTATTCAATGGGTTCACACTTGATAAATGTTACGACAGAACGACCAACAGACGGACGCCATAAAAGCCCATTAAACACATTTCAAATTGAAAAGTCATGCTTTAGGGTCACTTTTCTCCCTTACTCTATCTCTGTCGCTCTTGATTTTTCTATCTCACTCCCTGATTCTATTTGCATACTCGCACACAGTTTACATAATGTTTTACATAAATTTTTCGTTGAATACTTCAAGTTTGGCCAACCATTAGTCCCTTTTGCGTGTTTGCCCCGTCCATCTGTCGCTCTGGCTGTCTCTCTGTCCGTCTGCTGTCTGTCAGTATGTCTGTCTGTCTGTCAGCAGCCATTAGCCAAAAGCTTTTATCAACTGCAACTCCCTTCGCTGCCAGGGAGCCAAAGTAGCTCAAATGAAAAAGTTTTCACTTCGATTACTCGAAAATGATTACGGGCAGAAGATTTAATCCGTGTACTGACAGTTAAATAAAAAACTGTGGCAGCTTTGACTGAAGTAAAACAGCAATAATTAAATACATATGCAGTAAAACACATTTTACATTCACAAGTTACACATATTCGCTGATAAGACGCACCTAATTAAGAGTCCAGTGAAAGGAGTTACATTAGTACTCATTATAACGATAATGTTCAATATTTTCCTAGAGGTGTAAGACAGCTTTAAAAGGGTAATTATGGTAAAGAAAAGTTGATTTTGATTACCTTAAGTTAATAAATAAAAATTATAAAATTTATTCTAAAGCTTTCTACCCCGTAGCATGTCAAACGACTGTCTCAATAATCCCTTCTTTCGTTAATTAAATATGAACTATATTGTCAGACTTAAAGCCTTCAGTTCTTTAACTTTAAAATAAACTCTCCAAATCCTTTTGCACTTTGTTACTACTTTAAAGAGAGCTCTTAGTGCACTCAAAGTATTTGCAAGTTATCCACACACATCATAAATTTGCTACCGTACAACAAATTTATACTATTTGGAACTCGTTTCAATACACACACAAGCACACATACATCAGCACTTACGCACACAGACACATGTTCGAGAAATGGGCCTTAATAATGTCTTGACCATTATCCTGCATATAAAGTTGTTCATTTGCTTGTGTGTATTTGTTTTTGTTTTTTTTTGTCCTTTCCTCTCTTGTTGGCTTTGATTTTCCCCGAGTCTTCGTCATTTTGTATGCTGTGTGGGTTTTTGGCGCTTTTCCAGTGCCTCGATCTTGGCTTTTGGCTCCACACATCGATTGTTGTCCTCATTGTTGTAGTTTCTGTTGTATGTGTTGTTGTAGTTGTTATTGCCATTGTGTTGCATACATAATAAATTTTATGAAACGTAAATTTTTATCGAAACCAATTTTTGGCAATGCCATAAAACGACACGAAACAAAACTTTCGCCTCGCACTCAATGAGTTTGGCTTTTATAATAAAAATCGAATGTTTTATTTATGTCCTCCTACGATTTGTAAAGATTCCCAAATGGCTTTTCTCACTCTCTCAACAATGTGTGACTAGAGGCTAGTTATGGAACTTGACTATTTACTTGATTTCCATTACGTAAACTTACTACAACTACTCAAATGCTCAAAGTGTGTTAACTTTAAGCAAATATAAGAATAAATGCCATTTTCTTTTTATTAAAAAACTTGATTTCACTTCACTGCACAAATGAATTCAAAATGTATAAATTTTATTGAAAAAAGTAATTACGAAGAACTTTAAGATTTATAGCAAATCCATTTCTTATTTTTTCTATGATTTATTTATATTCCAATTGAATTTTACTTTTGTGTCAATACAAATACGAAACTTTCTTCACAATACTTGTAAACTGTTGTGTTTGAGTTGGTTTTTTCGCAGCTTTCGGTATTAGCAATTCAAATGATAATAGATAAATCATTTTCAATCATTTTTATAAAAAACTATTGAAGCATTCCAAAGAAATGCCATCAAATGAAACGGAACGGAATCGAATGCCAGAAAATGGAATAACAACAAATATGCCAAATACATAAACAAAACATAAATGGGAAATACGCACAAAATGCAAAGCACACACACACACACACATGTACAGATACTCGGCCAACAAATAGAAACAATGTCAACATTTTTTGTAAATTAAACAAGCAAAAAATAATATTGCAAATAAAACGTACGAAACTGAAACTGAAAACCGTGCGACCCACTTGTATACATTTAAATATATGTACAAATATATATAGTATATAGATATATATTTATATATATTTGTTGTTTGTAGTTATTGTAGATTCGTAGCGCTCATTTAACTGTTTGCTTTTGTGCGCTACAAATTCAAAAAAGCCGAGACGACAGATCAGGGGTAAAGAGCGTGAAGTGGGGATTTGGCATTTGCTGTCATTTGACAGGAAATACGAAAATGTTTTCAAATCATTGAAGCAAAACAATGTTGACAAAATCGTATGCTTTAATAGGTGTGTCTTCCACATGACATATTACGTATACGCACTACATACTATCGATTAAACGTGTTAAGCGGAATGAACTTGGGATCAATTGCTTGTTTTAGTCGTAAATAAAATAAAATTTAAATTAAATGAATATAATATGCTTTTCCCCCATAGGCTTTAATTTGCGAATGCCAATACATAATTGCATCAATCACATACAAACTGAAATCATTAACCGCAATAGATTATGCTGAGCTCAGCTCAGCTTGTCAAGGCTGAAGAGCAACGGGAAAGTCGATGATATTAATTTGAAGCACGGTTTTATGACACGTGTCTTTCTACGCAATTCCGTGTCATTAAAAATTCATCTGCTTTTTATAAATGCATTAAAATTTAATACAAAATTGCAGCTACGTAACGTGGAGGTTTTTTTTAATTTTTCCTGCTAATTAGAATCATTTATGCAACTCAGTTGAGCGGAAGGGCTGGCCCAAGTGCACCTCCAGAGTTGCCTCTATTCACGGCTCATCCATTAAAAGCACGGGCAGACAACTTGATTGAACTTTAGGCAAAGACTGTGTCAAGATTAATGCTAATGTGACAACTTAATCGAAAGCCATTTATAAGTCATGTCAAGTGGTGGAGGCTACTTCTCCCACCGCCATATCTATATTAGACTCTTAACGTTATGACGACAACGTCGACGACAGTAGACGTCAATGATGACGACGTCTAAAAGTAGGCAACGACAACGTGAACGCTCTAGTAGCATGACAACGACAAATCCATAAAATACACAGAAAAAAAGAGCAGCAACGTTAAATATTTGCATTAATTTTGGTGCTGCGATAAGTCAGACAAGGAGAAAGTCCCAGTGAAAGTAGAAAAGTGGGGGGAAAGTGGAGAAGGAAACAGGAACATTCGCCTTGGTACTTACCCGGCAAACTTGATGTCAAGCTGATAAGCAGCAATAGTTGCGTTATCAGCTGTTTGATGCTGCCACAGCTCCGGTTGCTGCCACATCTCCACCTTCTGACGCTGTAGCTGCTACTGCTGCTGCTGTTGCTCCTGTTTGTGCTGCTCATTTTGTCGTTTATCGAGCGTTGTTGTTTGCTGCTTTTCTTCTACTTTCCCTGGCTCTTATCGTGCAATGCGTTACTTTGTCAACGACTCACTTTTCTTCTCCTTCTATCGCTCTATCTTCGGAATGTTAAGTGCCACGCACTTGACTTTTATTGCGCGGCACAATGTTTACCGTTAGAGGACAACTAGTTTTGCCACGTTTAGTTGCCACGTTTTGCCCGTTAGATTTGCCAAATTTTATGCGAATTTTGTTAGCGTTGCTTTACATGTGTTTTTATTTATTGTATTGTGTTTTCTTTTGTTGTCTAAACGTAATAAAATATAAATAACACGCACGTTTCTTGCACCAAAGTACATCACAAAATAAGAAATGGCGAATCAATTAAACGAATTGCAAATGGAAATTTTAAAGTAATTTTTCTGTATTTTCCTACGAGTTATGTTTTGATTAGTTTGTATTTCTCTGACACTTTTTCACTTTGGTTTGTCAATGTCAAAGTTTTGATCAAATATTGCCAATTATCGTTTGCATGAAATCAATATGCTGGTATTAATTTTTTGGGTTATTGTTACACGTTGAATTCGCTTTTGTCCTTTGTTGTCCTTTTGGTGGAAACTATAATTTCACTTTACTCTGCTCGTTGCACGCTTCGTTTCATTTGCTTTCGTTTTGGTTCGTTTCGATTTGAGTTTGTGCTGCATCTATTGTTGTTGTTGTTGTTGTTTTTAATCAAAAATTTACACAGTCACCGCATCGGGAGTCGGTGGTAAACAAATTGTTGCAGCTTCTGTTGCTGTTGTTGTTGTTTTTGCAGGGTATTGTTGTATTTGCAGCCAGCGAAATGAAAGCACAATGCAAAATTTTCAATCAAAACTTTTTACTCTCTTTCCCCTGCAAGTTTTTCAGTTTCCTATATTTTCTTTTTTTTTGCTTTTTAGCGCTCGTTAGCTACGACTATCCTGTGCTGCTTCTTTTCCTCCGTTTTTCTTTATTTTTTTTTTGATTTGCACTTTTCTTTTTTCAATTTTTAATGCAATTTCCACGCTTAACTGCACTTTTTGCCGTTTTTCTTCATGCTTTTCGTTTTCTTTTTTGGTTTCTGTTGCTGCTGATTCTGTTTCTTTCTTTGTGTTGCCGTTTTATATCGCATTTATTTGCACGGACACAACAAACACACACAGACACCGACACATACACAAACACTAGCAGAATGTGCACACAATTTGCAATGTCTCTACTTCTCTCTTTCGCACACACTTCTAGCTGGTCTCTCTTTTCAACTGCCTGTATCTGTGTGTTGTTTTGTTTCCTGTTGCTCGCACAAATTCAAATTACTTTTGTCGTTATTGTTTGAATTGTTATTGTTGTCGGCTTTTATCACTGTTGTTGCTTTTATTGTTGTTGCTGGAACATGTCATGTAGATTTCTTCAATTCAGTGTTGGCAGCTTGCTGTCTGTTGTCTGCTTGCGACGACAACAACATGACGATGTTGCAGCTTCACTTTGCTCTTAGGCCACGCCTTGGGCATTCTTCCATGTTTCACATGCCACAACTTGTCTGCAACAAAGTAAGAAAACAACCAAAAAGGTTCATTGGATTACTGATGAAATTAATAAAAATGAAATAAACAAAATAAGTTCATATAAATTTAATAATAGTTGCAACTTGCCTTACACACTAAATTAAATGAGAGAAGTTTTTCCCTTCTTTTCATTTCTTTTTTTGATTTAATAATCACATATGTATGAACAAGCTAACGTTTGTTTGAGGGCAGAATGGTGGGGACTTGGCTGTTGTAGGGGCAACTTATTAAAAATGTTCTTTGAAGAAACTCTCACATTTGCATAATTTATTAGACTCTGCTTATGCATTTTCTTTGACGCTTATAAATTTTCAACTTTTTCGTTTGATATTTCAATGTTTTCTTGGCGCTCTGAATGTTTCCTGTGCCTCTTACCCAACTCTAAACTCGGCTGTACTTTTACTCTTTAATCATGCCACACGCAGCTGACACACACATGTTACTGTGTGTGTAGGCCGCAATACATCTCTAACTCTGGCGGAAAATGCGTCAATCAGCTCAAAGTCTCGACTGATGGGTGTCTAGGCCTTTTTCACCATCTATTCTTATGGCTGTTGTTGTTTCTGCAGTCGCTGGAAAAGCTAAAGTGCATAAGAGCATCAAGCATTATGCTTTATTTTCCGCTTGACACCTTTGGGCGACGTTGCGCATTTCCTTTTTGTGCAACCAGCATGTATGCAACACCTACACACACACTTACACAACACACTGACGCACACAGCGTTGCCACGCCCAGTTGACGCCTTGTTCTATACTAGCTTTTTGTGTATGCATTCGCATAAAGAGTTTTCTCTTTTAACCGGCCGAGAGGCTGGCAGACGAATGGGCTTAACTTTGCTGCAAGGCTGGTGGGGCACTGCCAGTGGCAGCTCGCTTGTGGCGTCTACAAGAGTCGCAGCTTCTTATCAGCATATAGGTACACATATACATGTATGTATATGTAGAAGGTAGTCGACGTCAACGTGTGGCACACAGACGTCATGTCGTCAGCTCTGAATTGAAATTTATTATTCTGCTTTGTCGTGCGTGTGTGCGAGGCACTTTTGTGCCACACATGCTATACCAGCAGTAGCATTACCTACCCCCATCCCACTGCATCGCCCATTACCCGCAGCAGTAACAGAGCAACCCTTTTATGAGTGGGTATTTAATATTTTAATACAGTACTCCCCCGCATGACGCACCTTGACTACACTTGTGCTTTGGCTCTGTTAATTGCTTTCCAGTCGGACGAGTGGCAAGGGCAACCTTTGATGCTGTTGTGATCGCACTTAAGGATATTGTTTACACATCTCAATTATCCTTTGACTGCTGCACAGTCGCGCATGCCACTTTTCAGCTGCCTCCTTCTTAATATCTGCGCAAATTTGCGCTTTTTTCTGCTTTTGTTTTCTACTCAAAGCAAACTTCCAACGCCATTGAAGTCTGACACTGTAGTACAGTCATAACAGGCCTTAAAGACCTCTCAAATTACGCAACTCAACATTGACAAATAACTCAATGATTACAGAACTGGAAATTACCAAAGAGAAATATACAAGGATATGGGTTGGATATGTTTTAAAGACTTTACTATGCTAAAGCGTGCTCTGCACTTAATGTTATTTCTTAATTTAAAAAACTCGGAACTGAAACTAAGAAACTACAATACAAGATGAAGATTTGGCCAGTTTTTTATGCGATTATTTAGCCCTAATGCGTGTGCAAATACGTATACTTTAGATTCATGCAGCTTCCTCCTGGCCACACTCATTTCAGATAGCCATCATCGAGCTGTAGGCAATTTGTGGCATAAAACCTTAAGTGGAAGTTACGTTGGGTTTATTTTCTTCCTTTTTTCTCTCGAGCTGAACGAGAGAGACAAGAAATGGAAAAAAAAGAAAGTTGTTGCCACTTATTTTTGTGTTTTTTCTTGCAGCTTCTTCTGCTGACATTTGCCATTTTACCGCTTAGCATCGCAAAGAGTAAGAAAGGATATGGGAGGGAAAGATGGGATTGGGACTGGGACTGGGCGAGAAATTATGCAAAGATTGTGTGCAGAGCTTGAGACAGTAGACCTCCGCTCCAAAGAAGGGCAGTCAAGTTTGCCTCGACAGAGGTCAGTGCTGGCGCAAAACTTTTCTGTCGAGTGACATGTAAATTTTGCCACAAGGCAGTGCGCCATTTTGTTTTTTTGCTGCCGCACGAAAGAGTTGCTTGCAACAAAAAATCTACGAAAAGGCATAAGGCAAGAAACTGGGAGAGTGGGAAAACACTGTCGACGTCGACGTCGACATGATGATAATTTGGCATACTCGACGACCATCAGCGCGTTGCCCAGGAGCCACATTTTCTTTTCATGAAAATCAGTTAAATGAGTTTGTTTACATGTCTTGGCTGCGGTGTGGAACGGCAAATGGCAAACTGAAAACGAAAAACCGGAAAACGGAAAACAAAAACACACGCTTTAAATGTATGCAAAGTGTGGCAAGGAGTGTGGCATATTGTCTGGACGCTGTGGCGGCTCGTTTTTCTGCGGAAATAAATGTAAGAAAAATCCCCACACAATTTACGTTTGCAGCCTAAAAGTATGCAGCATGTAATTTGCGTTTTGTTTGCCGTTGCCATCGTTGTTGTTGATTTTGTTGTTGCTGCCGTTTGCTTTATGTAATTTGCATGTAAACATGTGCTTATTTTCATGCCTCCTGGCAACCACACATACACACGCCCGCACACACACACACACACACACGAGCAGACATACCTAGAGAGCACGCGAATTTACGCCAAACATCAAATGATTTTGTTTAACATATTTTGTTATTAAGTGTGGAAATGTGCATATTTTGTTCAAGCCGCCTTTTCCTCATACGTTTGTGTGTGTATGTGTGCACCCTTTTTTTAGCCAGTTGCTAGTTCGTGCCTGCAGTAAATTTCCGTTTGCCATCATTCAGTCAGCGCTTGGCTTCGGGAAGCCAGACATACTTCAGTTGAACTTTTGTGTAGCATGAACTTCTTAAATTATTATTGGCCAAGTCTGTAAGCAAACTGCATGAATCACACCTTTCCCTTGGCTTGGCCAGCAAACGAACTATGAACTTTACATAGACTTAATTTTTTTTGGCGGTCTATGCGAATTATGTGCTGCAAAAAGTTCACATACATTGCTAAGGTTTACATCGAATTGACGTTGACAATTGACAGTTGGTCGAAACTTTTGCCAATTACCGCTGTCATGTGCCACACCCCAAAATGACTGCCCCTTTTTTTCTTACCACCTACTCTTCTTTCTTTTACTCTTACTCCTCTTTTAGCTGCAATGCACGTCAGCTATGCGTTTGCTTCCAATTTGTTTGCCCAGACGAAACTAAACACACGCACAACTCTTTGACTTGGCTATTACAATTTCAGTTGCCCGTTTGGCCGTGTTGCATATAAAGCGGCATCAACTCGGTCTTTGCCAGTCAGCCAGAACGTGGCCGCACTTACCAATGCTCAACTGCACTGTGTACTGGTCTTTGAGGCAACCCAATCAACGATATGTTGCACCTTCCCCCAAGACGCCCCCCCCCTTTCTAAACTCAATATCTTTAGCTTTTATTGTTGTAAGTCGAAGACATGGCTGCCACATCTCAGCCCCTGCTGTTTAAATGTTTGCTTTACTTTACTCCTTGGCTATTGGCTTATAGCTAGTAATGGTAAATGTATTTAAGCCATTGTTGTTACTATAGCTGTTATTGTTACTGCTGCCGTTACTGGTGGTGCTGCTGCTGCTGCTTGAGGGAGGAGCTTAGTAAATACAAAGTGTTAAATGCTTGGGGCTTAGTTCTGCATTCTATAGCTAAGCTTATATAACATATTTATATGTATATGTTCTTGTATAGGAATATGCATGTGGCTGCATATTAAAGCTCAACAAAGGCGTTCTATTCATTTCTTATTTAAAACTACCCTTTAGATACAAGTGTATCTACATGCAGTCAGATAGACAGTTAGATAGATAGATAGATGGTTAGATCGATGCAGCGTTTGATAGCTTGAGTGTGCACAGTGTGTTTATTTATTGAACTGTGAATAAATATTTTTTTGCCGGGCAACAACTTGAAGTACCTACGACTCAGACTCAAATACAGACACGGACTCTAAGCGATTTGATGGTTTCCCTTTACTCTCTCTGTCTGTCTCTGCTCTACCTCAATAGGGCATAAACAGTTGTTCCTCACCAGCCCATAGACGAATCGATGAGGCACTTGAGGCATCTCTGTGTTGACTTTGCAGTTTGCACTTACGAGTGTGTACTGTAATTATGTGTTGGTATGTGTGTGTATAGACGTGCTCGTGTGTGTGTGTGATAGCTGTAACCTAATTCTAAGCATGGCTTAAATGGACTTACAGTCTATTGACTCACTGAGTTTTATTTTCGTGTGTGGCAAGCTTAACATGCCGCTTACCAATTGAATGTATTCTTGCCCCATAAAAATTGGACTACGTTCTCATACCTTTTGCACTGCCCTCGAAGCGTCGCTGCGTGACGCAGCTGCCTCTCATTACAAGCAAGTGCTGTTGCTCCCTCTTTTCACTTTTCTCAATTATTTTTCTCTCTGCTCAAGCAGTCATTCACTCAGAAACAGTGAATGCGAAGCGTTGGAGAGAGGGCAGAGGGGAGATGGGAGAAAGTGAGGCTGGCTGGATCTGAAAAAGGCTCTTCAGCTTTATCGCTGTAATCAATTGTCTGCATTTGAATAGTTGACAACCGATTTATGGACCATTGACTGAGCAGCACCCCCAACAAAAACAACTGCAAAAACAACAGCAATAAGAAGATAAAGCCAGAGAAGGAGAAGAAGATGAAGGAGACGAAGACGAAGAAGAGCGAGAAAACTGATGCCAGAGCCAACTGTGCCTCGCTTCAAGCTCATTTCTTTTGTACTTGCGGTCGTCGCTTTACTCTCATCTCTGACCATTTGTTGTTGTCCCTCTGTGTGTGTGTGTGTGTGTATTTCAGTATCCTTTTCGGAAATCAAGTGGAATGACCCACAAGATTCCGTTCCTTTCTCTGTGTAACTTCTGTTTTTCTATGTTTTACGTAATTTCACGAAGAAACCGGAAATGGCTAGGAAATTGAGCCAACAATAACAGCAGCATCAGCAGCAACAACAACTAGAACAACAACAGCAACAACAACTACAGATTTTGCTATTGCTATTGCCAACAACAACAATAAGAATAATAACGAAAATGTCATACCAAGCGGCAATTCGTCCATCGTTGACTGTCCTTCGTCCTGCGTCCTGAGTTTTGAGTTCTCTGCTCACAGTTCTTCTGCCAGCCTTTCTGTCTGTCAGTTCATCTGTCTGAGTGTGGGTGCGACGGTCAGTCAGTGGCCCAGATAATGTACTGCCAAGTGTTTTTGACCTTTTCTCATTTCATGTTTTCGTTCTTTTTTCATGTTTTCTTCTTGTTGCTGTCCTTTTTACGTTGTCCATTTCATATTTGGTTTGGTCTGTCATAAAGTCTGTCATAAAGGACGTGGCAAACGCATCCGTTTCTGGCTTTGCTCCAAGGCTAACCGCCCCCGTCCACATCTGTCGACTGACCGCTGACCCACTGTCCACTCACCCACTGTCGACTGACCCACTGTCATAAGCAGCTGCTGTCGTCGCTCTTGTTTTAATGTGCATCACTTGAAATTATTTAATGCCCACTGCAAATGAAACCAGCGAAAGAGTTCAAGTTCAGCTCAGCTTTTTCATCTAGGCGCAGCCATGGCACAGTGTGACAAATAGTGAATAATAAAAATGATTTTCTATTAGGAATGGTATAGCAAACTATGACAGTTATAAG
Source organism: Drosophila dunni (assembly GCA_018152125.1). Taxonomy (NCBI): domain Eukaryota; kingdom Metazoa; phylum Arthropoda; class Insecta; order Diptera; family Drosophilidae; genus Drosophila; species Drosophila dunni. The sequence goes on along the minus strand of JAECXC010001917.1, from coordinate 14,946,001 downwards.
ACTGCCCTCCAGTAGGCTACGCCAGACTACAGGAAACCTAATTCTTACAAATAAATAATACATTTTGTTGTATTATTGGAACACATTAAAGAGCAGGGATTTATCTACTACATTCCTGCTAAACAGACCCACTGTGCAAAGCTTGAAAAGCCTGTCGAGCTTAACGGGAGCATTCAAATTATCTTAAATAGCAAAGGTGCAGCTTTATTACAGCTCAGCCTGCGCCTTAAGCCTAGTTGCAGCTACAGCTGTGTTTCTGTGTGGCAGCTGGCAACTTGCAACTGACTCCATGCTGCATGGTGCTCAGTATTGCATCAATTCAGCTTGTCGGATGCGGAAAGATACACACACACGCCTTCTGGGCATTCACTTGGCAGGCTCTTGGCACGGCTTTGCATTTGGGTTAATGTAGTATTTGTGTTTTGTACCGAGTACCAACAGGATCAGCATCAGCGCCAGATTGATGTCAACCCTCTACACACACAAATACACACATAGGGCTGAGCTGAGCTGAGCAGTCCTAAGTTCGTTGTAGTTTTCACCATCGGATTGCCGTAAGGGGCACATTTTGTCAACGGTTGCAAGACACGTTTGCCACAGTGAGAAAAATATGTCAACGTCTTCTGCTTAGATTGGCATTGCCATAAAACATCCCCCGCTATCACACACATACTTCTACATAGCGAAAAAATTTGCTAGACTGTGATTCCGCTGTTTCGTGCCTTATGGCTCATTCCTCATGCCGCATGCCACATGCCGCATGCCTCATGTATTGCCGTACGTGAAGTCACTTCTAGCAATGAATTGCACTTTATTGTTGGCATTTTGTCATGAGAGTTGCCAGGATATGGCACGTCTTTGCCTTTAAATAGTTAAGTAGCCAACCACCGCAGTTTTGCAACCACAGATGAATTTCCACTGAAACGTGTGGCCATTTGCCGCTGCCCTCTCATCCATTGGACGAGATGCTTGCCACATATTTCCGGTCAGTGCAAATAGCCGCAGCCTGCAACCTCAAGCTAAACCGCAAACTGCAATTTGTACGGTATACCCTGTAGTAGGAGTGGATGAAGCAGACTAGCAAAAAAATATTTAATCACACTTCGTATACGCTGCATAAACTAACTAGCAAAGGGTATATTAGTGCAAAGAGTTTTCTTCTCTTCTTGTTTTTTAAATACAGCGTATTTTCAAGTCTATCACTTTTTCTCCAACGTTTTCTCTTTTCGCGCACAACGCACAAAAAAATTCAATCAAAATTGTTGCCATTTAGTTTGACATTTCATTTTGATGGTTGCCAAAATGATGATGAAGTGAACTGCATTGCCATATCAGGGCGTGGCAATCGACTGCTGTCCTTCACCTCACCCCCATTCCCGAACCGCCGCTCTGCCGACCACCAAGACATGGTCAACATTTTCAGTTAGCTGCTCGCTTTTTATGGAGTGCCAAAGTGGCAAAAGAATTTTTCTAGCTGCATTTTTTTGGCCAATAAAGAAAAACGAAGAGAACGAAGAGAAGATAATATTGAAGTGACCGAAAACTATGTGTCGTGGTAGTTCGCTGCTGGTTTTTCCACTACTGCTTCGCTGCTGATTCATTTTAGTATCGAGGAAAATTGATTTTGTATTTCCCGCAGCTGACTAGCGCGACTGTGATAAGAATTTGCGTTTTCCTTGCGCACTGCTGCACTTAATCAAAAACTTTTCATAATTTGCCAATAAAATTGAAAATGAAATTGCATTGACATTTGTTATTGATGGCAGATGAAGGGAGAACGCAATAACTTATGTAAATTTATTTATTTATTAATTGAAAGCGAATATAATTGGTTGGGAGCTCTTAGTGCTTGGGAATCTAATAAATGTCGCTAGAGGTAAATTCACTCCCTCTTCGTTTATAGGAAAATTCCTTGAATTTAGCAGTAAAATAAAAGTAAAGCTCTGCCATGTGGCTGACCTCTTCTTACTTCTTTAATACTCTTTAATATTTACATTTTGCTTTGAAATCGAAATACATGTATTTAAAGTAAATTCATTGGTTTCTAAGGAGTCAGCGACAAAATGTGTATTAAATTCCATATAATAAAGTGATTCAAGCATAAAACAGACTTCTTTGTAAACGCAGACATACCCACACTCACACACATACGCATTACGTATGTATGTAATGTTTAAGGAATTGTCTGTGTGAAATTTTTTCACACGTTCGCATTTGGTTTGCTTTGCACTACGCTTGAAAGCACATGAGAATTCATAAAACTCAGTGTCTGCCTACGAGTTTATGAGTGAGGGTGGAAAAAAGACACACACACACACACAGAGATGTAGGGAGATAGCGAAGAAGAAGGAGATGGAGCAGCTATAAGGAGCTATCAAGAAATCACAACAAATTTACAAGTGCCACACAAATGTTTGACAAAAAGTTTCTGAAAAGCTTTTCACTGATTTTGCAACGTCTCAACGATTTCTTTGCCACACAAAAAGAGGAGTGGGTGTGAGTGTGTGAGTATGGGGGAGGGGCTGGGTAGGGGTGTTGTTGGCCATAGACATTTATGGCCCAAGATGCTATCGGGTTGACATAAGTTAAGCTGCTTTGCTTTGCTGTTTTCGCTTTAAAAACAACAAAAACAACGACAAAAGCCACCAAATTTTAGTTCACACAACAGTGCGTATGAAGTAAATTCATGTGCTGCTTGTAGGTGTGCGTGTGAGTATGGGTGTGTGTGTGTTTCTGACAGTGAAAAGGGTGCTTAGCGTATTCGAAATCTGGCAACAACGCGCATTTACAGACTTTCGAACAAACGAAAACCGCACAAAAACTTCACATATTCAAAACTTTTGAATTGTGGGCCACGAGGAGCAAAGCGGAGACTTTTGCCACTGCGACTTGTTTAGACTTGTCTGCTATTTAGTGTTGACACGCAAGGCAATTTGGCAAATGCAAACAGTACGACCAAATATTACGCATACGACGCGTATGCGGTTCGCTTTCTTGGATATTAAATAAACTGGCGCCATTTCAGTTTCGCGCGTCGCCTAAACCGCAGCCACCATCCCCTCGTCACCCCGTAACGGTTATTGCTTATTACATGACATGGGGTGGGCCCAACAGCTAGCTCGCTTTTAAGTAGTTTGCACACAAACACACACACATGCAGTTGACTTTGAAAATCACAAGAGAAAATCTACTCGTGTGTGTGTGAAAGCGTGAATATGCGTGTAACTTACAACACAAAGGGAATTTAAATAAATAGCATAAACATTTTGCATAGCTGAAGTGCTTTAAGGAAAAAAAAAGACGGAGAGCGTGTGCAAAAGAGAGTGAGAAAAGTTGCCACTTCGCTCAGCTCATGTGGATAATCAACTCAACCTCGTCCTCTCGTGTTCTCACTCTTTGAAGAGCGGAGACTTAATCCCTGAGCAGAGCTCAGTAGCTGATGAAGTGCGTGAAATTGATAAATGAAGTACGAATGCCAGTGCAACAGTGAGTGTGGCATGTGCCAAGTGGCATGCAGAGCGTATGCGTAATGTGTGTAAGTGAAAGTCAGAGCCCAAAATCGCAATCAGAACTCTGTTCATTAGTAATTGTGAGACACAGCGAGATAGAAACAGGAAGAGTGGAATGAAGAGAACGTGTGAAACTACTTGAGTGTCTCGCTGAAATCCCCGATATGAGCTGATAAACCTCACGAACATTGGCTGCTCGTTGTGCGGTCGCATAAATTAGGACGACGATTCCCTGCTGCGAGTGGAAAAATTGTTGGGGAAGAGAAAAAAAGGCTAAACGCGTAAGCGCTTAACATTTAAATGCTAAATAGCTAAATAGCTGGTAAAAGGATAACGCATATCCTTATTGCCACCTAACGGCACGTTTGACTAGCTACCATGCTGGGCGTGGCCTGGCCCCTTGTGCCGTGACTGAAGGGCAATCCTCCTCTGCCCCCCATTCATACCGAAAGCAGAAATTAAAGTGTTACCAAAATAATAACAACAAATTGCCTTCCGCACAACAGCAGCGACAAAAAACAAAGCTCGTTTGCGAAAATGTTGCGACTCTCGCAACGGGTTACAACAAGGACATTTCGCTGTCTCTCTGTGGGTGGCCTGGCTATGAGTGTGCGTTTTACTGTGCCTGTGTTTGTGTGGCACGAGGTCACGCGTTGCGTTGCCTGCCACCAGACCAAACGACATTTATTCAAATTGCATAGCCATTTGACATTATATCAGCTTAACACGCGATAGTCCCGTCCTGCAAAAGCCCCAAATACCAGAAATATACGATATTGAATAGGAAATTGTATATAACCGCCGATTTGAAGGTATTTCACAACCAAAAGACATTCACAGCAAACAGCAACAGACTCATAAAACATTTCGTTTCTTTCTTTTCGGATTTAATTTCTATTTTGTTACGCAAATTAATGGGAATGGAAGCAATATTCTAGAAATAACTCAGAATTAAGAAGGTTTGTAAATATTATTTTAATAATGGATTAGTTAAGGTTGTGATACAGTGTTGTCTTTGATGATTTAAATTCAATCTATCTTTCATTCTTCATAATCATAATACCTTGTATTAAAATACAATATTTGCAAATCTTTCCCATCGCCTACAAAAACTATGCAACTTAAACCAGCTTACTTAATTATAAAACTGCCCTCGGACCAATTTATTTTTAAATATTTGAAGAGATTTCTCAACTTTGGCACGTAGAAAATAGTTATTTTCTTCTTTTTTTATTTTTTGACGACTTTAAGTAGTTTTTTCTGCTCTTTTTTAGTCATCGCGAGGAGCTGTGTAAAGAGGAAATGAAGGAAAAGCGTGGTATTCCTCGCATTTCATTTTTATTTTGTATTTTGCGAATTTCAACTTGACTCTTTAGTTGTGTTGCAAGTGTTGTAAGAGTGTTGAAATGATTGTAGTGCTCGTGGTACATGCCAACCGACGCCCATTAAGATCACTTTGTTTCGCATTTTTCTCAGGCGCCGAAAATAAATTAAAGAGTAAAAATGTTTCCTTTCTTTTTACGGCCTTTGTTGCCGCACAGCGTTTTCTATGCTGCAGCAATTCTTTTCTTCTTAGTTGTATTTTTTTCGCATTCCCATTCTCATTCTCGTTCTCGTTTTTTATTTTTGAGGTACGTTTCTCATTTCAACGCTGTACGAGTCCTTGCGTTGTCCTTGTTGTCGCCGATTCCGTTTCACACGAAGCGTTGCGACGCTTACAATGTCTGAGGACAAAATCTGCAATCTACAAACGCTGCTGCAGCTGGACTCAGACTCAAGCTAGAGAAAAATGCCGCTGAAACGTGCGCAACGGTTTTTTCGGATATCCGTTGTGCCACGGACGGTGTTGGGTGCTTCACTGGGTGGTTGCTAGCTCTTGCCTTTAATCATGCCTCAAATGCAGGCCGTGCTCCGGAAGGTGAAGCTACACCAGTTCCCAAAGCAAACGGGAGTTACGAAAGAAGCAGAACGTAGAAGGAAAAGGAAAGGCGAGAGAGGCAGAGAGAGGAGAACAAAAAACGTAACGGGAGGTGCGTTACTTAAATGTAACCTAAATGCCCGGTAAGCGGATATGTCGCGTTAAATTGCAAATGGCTGACACTAAGTGGTGCCGTGTTGCAGCTGACTGTGACGCATATTTATCAGTAAATCGTTCCACATTTGCCATGACAGATACGTTATAATTACACAGAAATATGATTTAACTCATTGTGCCCATTAAAAACAAAAATCAAATGGGTATACGCAATGAGAAAAGTTTAACGCTGAGAAGTCGAAAATTGGAAATAAGATAAACCTTTAGTTTGCTACCATCAAAGGCCCTACAATTTTGTCGAATACTATTTTAATCGCTTTTCTGTACAATATATGCAAGTAATTTATTTTTCCTTTAAGCTTACAGGGTATCAATAAAGTAAATAAACACTTTTCAATAGCAGTGCAATAAATTTACTCGATTGTCTTAGCCGAAACAGAGCCAAGGAGTTAATTGCATGTTATCGTAGTGCAGATGTTGCAGCTGTTGCAAATGCCTCTACTCAGAATAAGTTTCATGCAACGAGTTGATGAGAATTTATTGCACACATGCACAGCCACAATGCTATTTGTTAAGTGCATGTGTGTGAGAGCCATGTACAACAATTAGTTGAGCCGCAGCAAAGCTAACATCAATATATAATGCCTGACAAATGCAAACCGATGCACATACAACATGACAACTAAATAAACACATGAGCACCAACTCATACACAGATAGTAAGCGGGTCGTCTCGTTGTTAATGTAGTTGTTGATACTGCGCTCATTGTTGTTGTCGGTGTGTCGAGATGTGAATTTGGTTGCTGTGACATTTGCTTAACCTACCGCTGCGACTGGCTGACAAACACGGCGAATGCGTAATGCTTAATATTGCATAGCCACGGTATGCATGCCAAAAAGCACATTAACTGCACACACACACACACACATACACAAATTTACAGACTCACCCACACTCAAATGCACACCACTGCAATGCACTCGCAATGTTGTATAGACAAGCGGCTTTTGCAATTGTGACTTGGCGCTGCTGGCGTGAAATTGTCATGCGCCATCTAGCGTTAGAAAATTGAATTATGAATAATTGCGTTTTGTTGGTTCTCCCTCTGCGTGTGTGTGTGCGTGTCTGTATGTGCACCTGCATGAGAGTGTGCAAAATGTTGTTGCCTACTTTTGTGCGCTGCCTTCCGGCGTCAGTTGCCATTCGCCGCATTTTCCAGAAGTGCAAATGTGTGTGTGTGTGTGTACGTGTGCGGCCACTTTAACTATTTCATATGCAGAACAAACAATCTCCCCGTGTGTATGTAAAGCCAGCAGTTGTATGTGCGTATGGGTTTATTTACCTTGGCTTTAATATTGCAGAAACCCACACAGCACGTGCATCGTGTTGCGGTTAACGATTGCATCTCATAGCATTTGCATTGCCTAACTGAGTGTATGTGTGAGCGTGTATACGTGTGTGTGCGTGTTTCGGTGTGTATTTACTTATGCAGTCAAACCAATTTGCCTTTTTGGCACATTAAGAGCCAACTGAACACTGAGCTGACAGAGTCATCATAAATGATATCCATACAATTAAATACTTGCGACAGCTCTTGGCTCTTCAGCCTCCACGCATCCGATGATGCCTTGGAGTCTGAATTTTGGTGTGCCCTTAACAATATCCCTGCCATTGGCCCCTAATCTACTTAGCGAGCCATTCAGAGGATGTCACAATGCCAGAGCTGGATAGGAAGAAGCACAATGAACCTTTGCCATCACTGGCTTGAGGCGTTCGAGTCGACCCATTGTGTGGCATGAACTCGTAGTCATTTGGTCATTTGCTCGACGAGCGACAAAATGAAGCGACAATACTGAAAGAAAATCTAATTTAGCGCAAGTAAAAGCAGCCATGGTCATCATCATGGCCTCTGCCAGCCCATTGACTAAGCCATCATCTGACAGCACAGCTTTCGGAGGGCAGCTACCTGCCTGCAACTAACGCTAGCTTCTTACTGCCTGCTGCCTGCTACCGGCTGCCTGCCACATGAAGCAGCACGTGGCGTTTGACAGTAATTTGGTGGAGAAAAAAATATATATATTTGCCGCTTAATTTTTATAAACTTGCCAGGCAATTTTGAGACCTTCTTGTGCCTCGCACAGAGTTAAGTACACAAGCGATTCGCTTTTCCATTTAAATTCTTCAATTATTTTCGTTTAGTTAGAGATGAGAGTGTGACACGATGTCGCGCTTCTGATAAATAAAAAGGTTTCCATAAGTTAAATATAATTTAATTTCACTCTAATGAACGTATTCATAATGAAATTCGCTTGTCAAAAATAGAAGCTAAATCGAGATGGAAGCGTGAACTACAAATAAACAATACTTAGCACAATCTTCAATCTTTAAAGTTAGCCAATTTATTCTCAATAGAGTAAATACTCTATATTTAGCTTATATTTAATACTATAAAGAAATTCAGGATTTCGAAATTTTCTTCAAAAAAAATTGATCGAAGTCTGTCATTCTTTTCACTGTCTAGTATATATACTATATATAAAATAAGTTCCCGTTATAAAATCATGTTGGTAAAACCATTTTAAATTAGAAAATCACAGCATTTCCATCTTCTTCCAGAACCTACATAGTTTTATAGCTGCCCTCACATTCTCTCATCTCTAATTTCAGTCTGTGCGTTCTACAGCATTTGCCATATGTGCTACGTTATTATTAAATCGCATACTCATTGGTGTAGTTGTTGTTGTTGTTGTTGTTACAGTATCTGCTGCTGGTGGTGTTACTCCTGCTGTTATTGTCGTTGTTGTTGCTACTTGCCTGGGTGTTAAACATTGTTATAAACGCGCGTCAACATACAGCAGCTGCTTGTGCTTGTCATCATAATGGAGCATGAGAATGGCATTGCCAAGGGAAGGCAGCTGAAAATGGAGAAGGGTAAGGGATAGGAAGAACGGAAATGGGATTGCGAATAGGAATGGGTGTGGGAATGGTAATGGGAGGGGGTGTGCGAATGGGATTGCGTATCCTTATGGCTGCCTTGACATTTAAGTCGTGTCCTTGTCGTCGTGTCCCTGCGCTGCGTTTGCTTTGCTTTACTTTATTTCGCCGCTGTTGATGAGCGTAAAAAAGCAATTGTTGCGCCTAATAGACATTCATGGCCAGCAGCCATGCCCATCTACCTACCCGTTCCCCCGCGGGAACTGCTATGACAAAATGCTACATATTTTATTAAGTATTTTTTCGCAGGCATTCAATAAATTCAGTGGGGCATATGATTACGCATACACATGTGGCAGCGCTCACATGCCACGTCATGTTGTCTCCTTTTCCTTTCTAATCAATTGTTATGCGGCGTCTCGGCTTATGCAACAAGCCATCCCCCTCTACCCTCTGTCACCTCCATCACCTACCTTCTATACCTATTCTGTCTCCTCGTCCTACGCATCTCGCATTCATCTTCATCTTCATCGTCATTGTCGACGACGATTGATGCGGGCATAAAAAGCAGCTCATTATGCTTGAGTGCCATATAATTATGGTTTTTCTATGGAAATATTTTGCGTCACAGTACGCAGCTCGTCGCACACCCTACTCTCTTTATAATGGGACTTAAATGGTACTTAGCATTGCAATCTGCCCTTACAGCCACCAGCCAGCGAAAGACATTTTTAATTTGTAAACAGGCTTAGATTGGTATCTATGGAGTATCAACAATCCCATAACGAGCGAATACTCGTGCATTAATTCGTTTCCATTAAACAAGAGCTAATGAAATGGGGTGGGTAGGAGAATCCTTGAGCTAAGGATACCAAAGTGTAAAAATATAATTGGAAATACGATTTGAAGCACAAATTGGAAAAATCACAATATACTTTCATAACTAAATACGATCAGTTACGCAACGTAACAACTGGTTAAAGTCCTAGCCAGTAATCGGAGCTTTCAAGGTCATTATACTGCTAAATTTAGCTCACATTGTATATAAAAGCAACGAAAATAGCATAAAACGGAAAAAAGAGAGCTTAAGCAGTTGGATTTAGCCCAAGTGACAACCTGCTCTCCTCTAATTAATTAACCGAAAAGCAAAAATCCAAAAAAGCATTCAAGCAAAATATATGCGCTGTAAGCACGCAAGCAGCAAAACTGAAACTGACGTTGAAGCTAATGTTGGAACTGGAACTGAGCTGGAGCTGGAGCTGATGCTGGAGGTGACGTTGACAGTGACCAAGAGCGACTGTTGCAGCAATGAACTTTGACACAAAGTGTCAACTGTAGCGAGTTCTGATGCTGTTGCTGTTGCTGCTGCTACCGTTCCTGCTGGAAGCTGACAGTGTCACTAAAAATGTCTTACAAGAAAATCTACTTAACGAATTTTTGAGACAACAGCAGCCAACAGCAAATCAGAGCCCAGAACTGATGGCTGGCAGGGGAAGAGGAGCCGCTGGTAGCTACAATTAGGCAGTCGACAGGCAGAGGGAGTCACCTGCCACGCAGTAGCGTCATCAGCAGCAGCAGCAACAGCAACAGCAGCGACTATTGTCAGTTGCTGCAACAATAATGGGCATCTTAGCGTATGGTTGCGCTGCAAAAGACTGTGCCATGAAATTGTTGCAGAGGATTCGAGTGGGTGGAGTGGGAGGTGGGGGTATTTTTATAAACTGTCAAAAAGTTTGTTGCGTCGCAATGATGTGACAGTTGCTGCCTGTTGCGATAAGCAGAAAGTTACAAAAGATTCGCCAACTTGCTGGCAGTCTTAAAGTATCTAAGACTGTGCTGATTTCTGCTTTAAAGCAGTGACTTTTTCGACATTTGCCTAATTGAAATTTTCGTTGGGTGTCAAACGGAAGCAGCTGCTGTTTGTTATTTGCCGTTTGTCGCGCGAACGCTTCCGGCTGTCAACTCTCACTTGCTGCTTGATTTTCGTAGGCGGGAGTTCGGGGCATATGCACGAGCGCCTAAAAGTACGCAGCATTGATATAGATTACGTGCAACCGCAGTGTTCGCTTCAACCACGTGCGTGCCACAATCAAAGGGAAAGGGAAAAGTGGGAGTATGCGTGCGAAAAACTTTTGCAGACGCAGAGCACACTTACAGCAAAAAGAAAAACAAAAAAATTAAAGAGGAACAAAAAAACAGCAAAGAAATATAAAGCATAACACTTGACATTGACAAATTAGTTCCAGAAGACAACAGTGTACTGTCGTGTCTTGTTGTACAGTCTTCACCGCAGCAACCGAAGCCACAGCCAGGCAGGCAAGCAAGCAAGAGAATGGGAGTTGACTAAACCAACTTAAAGGGAGACAATGAGAGCACAACGGAGAAAGAGAGCGGTGTGGAAAGAGCTGTGTAGGTTAAAAATAATAAAATACCTACTGACATGATAGACACGAAGGACTTTTCTTTTTATTTAACGTAGATTGGAAAAGTTTCGACAGTCCAGTGGAGCAGCAGCAACAGCAGTGGTGGCACCACAGCTTGACTTTGCCGCACTTGCACTTAAGTAACTGGCAACAAAAGCAGCTGTGATTTACCCAACAAAGGACTACATTCTATTCCCCCTATCTCTGCCTTTCTCTCCTTTCCCCTGCCACCCACATTCTCCCTATCTAACTAACTGTCGCTAAACATATCCCTATCTGTATCCCTGAACGTGTTCTTTCCTTTAACCTGAATGCGAACATGTGTAGCTAATGTTACATTTTATATAATCCACAGTCAAATAAGTTTGTGTGCGTGCAAGTGTGTGTGTGTGGGTGTGTGTGTAAGTGTATAGGTGTGTGTATTTAGGTCATGGCTTTGCTCCGCGATGCGTAGGACACAAATTTCGAAAAATTTATTGCATAGTTTCAGGCGCAAAAGTAGTTAAAGTAAATCTGAGCATTCAGAGCAGCGGAAACTCTCCTCCTTCTCTTGCCTCACTCAGCACCACCCCGCTGTCAACTTTTGCCTAATGAGTTATGCAACGGATCTGTAGGGAGAGTGGCGCACCCATGATGGAAAACAATTATAAACACACCAAAAAGTATGCAAGTAATTTTTTTTTTGTGTTTTTTCCTTTACTCTCAGTACATTACTTACGGCAACTAAGCAAAACTTTGTACGCGCCTGACAAACTTTATGCTTTTCAATTTATTTGCAAGTTGTGACCCGCAGCGAGGGCTGGAAAACGCACCAATAGACTCCACCAACCAACTGCTGGACAATGCTGGCATTATGGTCAAAACCCGCAGTGGAGTGAAGGGTGGGGGGAAGTAACATTATTGCGTCTCAAATTATGCAACAAATAAATCAACGAGATCAACGAGAAATAAGTGCCTGAATCTTAATACCCGTCAATCAGGACTTACAAGTTGGACTCCCTGCAGCGAAATATGAAAGCGGCAAAGAAATATTTGAAATAATATGAAAAAAAATGTATATTGAAATCGGCAGTGGACTAACAAATACTCTTATATCGAGATTGATTTTAGGTCAATAAGTTTACAAATTAAGTATATTTATTAAGTATATAGATAAAGTTTATCTTCTATTTTATAGCTTCTTTTGTTTACTTTAATAAAGCCCATCAGTATTTTGATTGTTAGCAAAAATTGGCAGATAACTGCCCGTATTCAAGCATATCACATACTCTACCTAACTGTCTTAAAGTAAGAGTGCAGTAACAGACTCTTGATTATTATTTACGAGTACTTTTTGTTCAGTTTTCAGTTTGACATTCGCTAAGTTTGTTAAGCAACAAAAGCCGTAAGCGTATTAGAAATATCTTTCTTTTTTTCCATTTTGGGGGAAAGAACGCAGAACACTCAGTTAGGAATTGTTTTTAAATTCATCACAAAAAATATTTGAGTTGCTTTCTCAACAACTTTACAATTTTTTCTTTCAGCTCATCCCCAGGTCAGACAAATAAGACAAAAAGGAGGATAATTGTATTTTTTGGGAGGCATTCTTTTGAGGCAAATACAAAGTACTTGCCACATTCGCATTCAAGTTAAAGTTAGAGTTGAAGTTTATTAAAACATAGCTTGGGAAAACGTTGAAGCAAAATGCAATGTTTTTCCGTTTTTCCTTTGGCTTTTGTGTTCTCTCTACTAATTTATCAGCGTCTCTCGATGATGCTGGCTCCGTTGGCCCACTTCTGTTGGCCATCTCTTCATCGCACATCGCTGGCCACCTAAGTGAGGCACTTCATTTGCATTTAAAATGTTTTCGCCTGCTCAGTTTCAGCCTCAACTTTGGCCATTCATTTGGCACATTTCTCTTTGTTTGCCAATTGAGCGATGGTGGTGAACGTGGTGAGCCATCTGAGTGGGTCAAGTGGGTCGCCCCATGTTTATTTGTTTTTGCAGCTCACTCAAGTTTAATTCTCCTACCATTTTCATCTATTCTCCGCATTTCTGACGACTATGCGGTTTGTGTTGTTTCATTTCGATTACAATTCCAATGATTATGAGTCCGCAACGTAACGTAACTCAAGTGTAATTTGGCCAAAATTAAACGTTTTCCTAATGAATAATCATTGGGCATTTAACGCACACCTTTACCTGGGCCCCAGGACCGATCCTTTAATACACGCTTCTTATTTATGTATCCTGTGCGCCCCTCTAAGTATGCAATAAAATTGTATTTAAGATACATAATGAAATGGCCGCTTTTAAATTATTGTTCCATACACAAAAAAAAACAGAGGCATTAAGATAAAATAAAAAGGACGGACCTTTTAATTTATGACGGACACCAGTGGAGGCGTGACCCTCCCCCACTAAATGTAGGCACTAAATTCAGTCAGTCTGTCAGTCCGTCTGTCCGTTCTTAATGCACACGCAGAAAGCATTGCAAATTAAACGCTAATTGTCTCAAACTGCCTTTGAAGATGATGAATTACAGGCATACAAAGCGAAATCTTGTACCTAAATGCAAACGCAAACGTAGCAAAAGCATATTAAAAATTAATTTAAATTTTTAATTCATACTCCAATGTCTACAAACGGAAGTTGTGATGTGTAAGCTTTTCCACTGTCGAGCCTACGGGTATAGGAATACCGGGGAATTGTTTTTGAAAATAACTAAACTGGCATTAAAAAGGTACTGACTGAAAATTACAGTTTAAATTTTAAATAACTTAATTCTAAGCTAAGCTTATGAAAGTCTTATGTGTTTTTGTATGGTAATAATAAAACCATGAAACCTTTAAAACCTTTCTAAAAATATTATTTTTCATTTGAATAATATATAAATGAGGCATGAACATAAATATATTTATAAATTCATATTGAAAACAGAAATAAATACATCTCGAATATTTTACTTCAGTGAATGAAAATCCTGACAACCCTGCGTATAATTGTTTTTTAGGAAAATTTGCGATTCCACAAAAAATATATCTATAAAATCTATTCGGGAATCTCCAACTACTGTTTGTGTACGTTTAGGTTTCACCACAATTTTACCAATATCTATGTACCTTGAGTCCACGCCGAGTTCAGTCGACCCTGCGATGGACTGAAACACTTTGTATTGCCGCATGAAAACTTTGACACTTCCTGAAATTAATTACTTTAAAGTTGGCCGACCACGTTTTTCAGTATCCTGCACACTCATCCCCACCCCCTAACAGTGCCGCCACCCCACGCTATTCCAAATAAAATAATAAATTATTATTTCTTCTGAGCGAGCCAATGAAGTGTGCCAAATTTAATGGTGCCCATGGAGCACATAGTTGGCTAAGTAGTGCGCCACTTCAAAGTAATTGCAAAATATACATATAATTGGATATGGAAGTGCCGTTGGAGTCCAAGAAGTAGAGTAGTAGAAGTAGGCGAGCTGGAAAGCAGTGGGGTGTTCAAGCTCAACACAGCAAATAAATTAAAATAAATTACTTTAATCTTTCAGCATAATTTCATTTAAATAATAATAGATGCGACGCTCCGTTGACAGCACTTTAAGGCTGAATTTTAAATAAAATTATTATTTTTGTGTAGCTATTTTCCTCATGTACAGTTTATCAGACCGCGTCTCTTATATAATTTGTAACTGTTTCTGCGAAATATTTAAGCCTACGTTTTCTATAACTCAACAAATTGTCTATCCCAGAGATGGAGCTTTCTGCCATTTTGCTGCCACACAAACTGTTCTGCTTGGCAAACAATTTATGTGACAGAAACATTCGCAATTTTGTCGCTGATGCTTTTAGCCATTAGTTAGCTTTGCTGTGCTACAATTCGTATACTCTGTAAACGATTAATGCTGAAGCTGGGAGTAGCACACTACCAAACATTTTCTGAAGCTTTAAATATATTAAAAGTAACTCAATTGTAAACTACATACATTCCCACTTGAATCGGGGGATTATTATAAATTTTTTGTATACATAAATACTACAGCTTGAATTCTCCTGGGAACTTAGTAAAAGGTATTTTGTGTTCGTTTATAAAAAACTTGGCTTCTTCTTACTTGTTGTAGTTTTATTGGCACAGTTTTGAAAGCAGGTGCAGTGCCTGAATTTACGTTAGAGTGAACAACTTGTTGTCAGAGTCAATGACTTTCAGAGTCAGTTAGAAACAACTTCATAGAACTAGATCAGCATCAACAGTACTCCATCATAGTAACATATCATTAGGAACATTCGACATACCTGCAAATACAAAGAAAGAAAAGAACATATGGTTAGATATTTGAGTAAAGATAAGGTAAATATCTATCAGATTATCCCCAGAGAGTGTGTACACACTTCGACAGTTTTTATGTAGATCCCAAGCTTCAAAATTAGAATTGATTGCCAGTCTTCAAGGACACAATGAATGTGCCTCTATCTGACGCAAGCAGGAAAAAGGCATGAAAATCAGCTTAGCACCAATAATACCTACACATACACGAAATATGTCAACACCTTTTTATGAACATGTTAGAGTGTGGGTGTGTGTGTGCTTGGCTTGTAGTGTGAGTAAGTTTGAGTGGAGCAGGTGCCACGCCTACAATTCTTCCACTCCACTAAAATTGTTTATGTATATACATTTACAAATTTACATATGTGTGTGATTTGTTGAGTTTTTTTTTGGCTTTTGTTTCTGCCTTGCTTTAAGTCAATAGCGTATTTTGTTTCCATACCCTGTGTTAATAAAGAATATTTGAGCTGGTATCAAGTAAGACAACATGCACTTTGTAGCTTTGATTTGCTAGTAGTCTACTCTATTTCTTTAAACTACAAGTGTTTAATAAGTTTTCAAAGTTTTATGTGTTAATGCAGGTAATACATTTGTTGTATGTAAAAGATAAAAATTGTTTATATTTATTTTTTTATGTTTATAGCTAAAAATTGACACAAACTTTTACTTTCGTAAAGAGTATTAACTTGTCGCCTAGTCATCTCCAAATAAATCGTATTTATGTTCTTTTTAGAGGCTTTCAGGTAGGCCAAAAACCAACCAAACGCACCAAACGTAAAACCAACAACGCAGCCAGTGGAAAAATCTATATTCATAAGCAAAATACACACTCATATACGCACGAAATTATGAGTCCATGCGCTCCAATTTCCCCAAAATAAAGCAATATTTTTGATACAAAGACACACACTCACACACACACACGCTGAAAGTGGCACGCACGAAACCCGTAACAAGTCGTCTGTGTAAACGTTGAGCTGACTGGCAACGGCTGGCGAACCCTTTTATCGAAGGATCTGAGCAGGGAGAAGTATCAGCGCTGAAGGGAAAACGTCAAGAGAAATGTAGGGAAGGAGAAGATGGTAGAGTTTTTGGGAAAGGTACAGGCAGAGGTAGCAAATTGTGCGCCTAAAAGCAGGCAGCACAAAAAGGTTGCCATTTTCGATAAGATGGCAATGGCTTGTTGTTGCCCCAAGGGCAAACACCCACACACGCAGACACGCAGACAAACGCACACACGCACTTTCAGTCAGGTGTGTGACATGCAAAAATCTAGCGACTGTCATAATTTGACACACAACACACGCACACTCGCACACACACACCCACACACTGGTTCAGTCAAATCAGGATTTTGATTCAGATTTAGCTGCAGATTCGATCGCTTGTTCAATGCGTCAAGCATTCAAGCAGAGTGCCTTCGTCCAACTTGCCTCCTTTCAACCCGTTGCCAAAGTCAATGCCAAACGCCTTGTCACAGGCCAAACTCCCTTCACCTGCACCTGCACCTGCCCCTACAGCTATCCTCATTCCTCACTCTTACTGTCTTTTCAGCAAAGCTTTTTAAAAGATGTTGGCGCACTTTATGGCTGTTCAGTTGCTTCGTCTTTTATCCGTTTTTCTTTCTTCCATTTTTTGTGACGCTGACGATTTGCGTTATTTTCAGGTTCATTTAGCGTTTAATGCTTGCAAAGAAATTTTAATTTTATGGCCAGGTGCCAAGGCGGCCCAAAAGCCGAGGACAAAAGGCCAAAGACTTAACTAGAGCCCTAAACGAAAACAAAAAACAAATTTCACAATGGATTAAACACGCTTCAGTGGATGAAGACAAAGAGTTTGTCTTGTGGCTCAAGTATGCCGTGAATACCCTGTAACTTTACAACAATTGATATGAGTTTAAGGCAGTCAAAGGCTAAAATACACACACACCCACACACACAGTCAAAGCAGTCAAATTGCATGCTCAATCAATTTACGAGCAAACATTTAAGCCTGCTAGGGGGGAGAAGAAGTAATCAAAGAGAGAAGGGAGTGAGGGGGCTGCTGGGGATGCTGAGCTGCTGGTGGGGGTGTCATGTGTGTGGCTTCGGCTTGTGGTAAAGTTTTCGCGTTAAGTTGACAAATTATTTTGGTAAATATTTGCGTGATTTCGATAATAATGTTGCTACGCTTCGCTTCGTGCACCAGCGATAAGTTCAGTTTACCATTTGATTGTGGTGGTTCGTAGGCTGTGGTTACTGTGGTTTCCCTCGCGTGCCTGCACATGTCTGTGTTTGTATTATGTCTATCTCAGCTTGAACAACATTGCCTTATAATCGAGCCAAGCTGCCTGCGAGCGTAGCAATTAATTAGCTGGCAGTTAAAAGCGCACATATCGAATATTAATTACCGTACGCTACTCCCCCAGTTTCCCTTTGTCCCCCCTGTCCACCTCAGCAACCCCAACTTGACTTCACGTAGTTAAGCACCGTTGACAATAGTGGCCAAAACAAACACTCGTCATACAAAAACACTTGGGGGCAAACGCTTAAGAACCTTAAACCCACTCGATAGTCCGCACATTCAGTCCACTTTGTGGTGTAATTAACACCTGTTAGCCACCAAAAGTGCGTGTGTATACATGTATAAATATATATACACGTTAGCAGCTCAATTAGGTTGGCTTCATTTGCCGTGGAGTCCACTTTTGTATGACAGTTCAGCGTTCAATTGGCTGAATGGCGACTTTCCAGAGAAAAGAAACTTTAGATGTTTTTGGCTGCAAGTAGCCATGACCGTGACACATGCTGCACAATGCTGGGGCATTGTCTGTGCACTACCCGTAGCAGGGCTAAAAAACAACAACAACAGCACGACAACAGTTCCCAACCAGTCGAAACACTTTCTAATGAACTTTTCGACAAACGGCAACAATTCTCAAGCGAAAATCTAAAAACAAATACATAAATACACAGACAAAGCAGGTGAATTACGTGGCCATAGACCATAAACTCAACCACAAAAAAAGGTGACACCGCAAGAGGAACAGAGACAGAAACTGCCGGGCATAATAGACAGAGAGAAGAAGAGTCTGTTAGGTAAAAAAAGAACAATGGCGAAAACTGTTAGCCAGCCATGACGATTATGGCGCTAAATTTAATGCAAACTCGTCGAGCTTAAAAACTAAACTCTAATTGTTTGTTGCCCAAAGCTAGGGCACAACTTCCCCCAGGGATTCTGCTTAATTTCGTTATAAATATCCAGTGGAGCACATATAAAGGATTTGATACACTTTCAAAAACTATTTTATTTGTTTTTAATTTGTCCAGCATTTTTCAACCAAGTGAAGTCTATAAATCATGATATTGTTGTCATGTGTTTTAATATTTGTGCGGAAAAATGTGAAATCTTTATAAATAAACAGTTCTTTAAGGATTTATAAACATTTAATGAATTTATTTGAAATATATTTTTTTATATTTTTAATTTCTGCATGAATAATTAATAATTTAAAACATTTTCCATCTTGTATTTGCCTCAAAGCTTTCAAAACTTTAATAACTTTAATTTATTGCGGAATATTCACACACATATACACAACCAAAAGATAATTTTAGAGCGAATTAGTAAAAGTTATAGTAGTAAATAGTTTATGAAAAGTTTACCTGCACTTTCATGAGGGTTATAATTAAAATTGTTGAAATTATGCATGAAATAAATATAGAAAATCCCTTTAGCTGCGCTGGTGTTTGAATGGTTTGCAAAACAACGAGACTGGCAAAACGCCACTCGCAATGCAACGGCAATGAAACCAATACCAATCAGGCAGCATCATTTTCTCATTATGGCCACAAAATACAAAAGAAGCAGCAGAAGTGAAAGAGGAGAAAAAGGAATGAACAAGAAAAGAGGGCAAAAAACCAACAAGGCAATCATACGACCTGCCAGAGGCAACTGCTCAATTGATAGCAATGCAGAGGGTGGCAGGAAGGTGGTGTTTGGGTGTAGTGATGGGCGGGGAGCCGTAGAAGCAAGCAAAAGGTCAGTTGTCAGTTGGCAACGCACTCGTGAGGCACAGCAAAGCGAACACATCATCGATATTCATGCGTTGCCAGCGAAGCAGGCACAAAGTCGACAGGAGGAGGCAGAAGGCAGGTGGCAAGTGGCAGACAGGCAATTATTGGCTCGCGCTGCTGCTGCTGTTGTTGCAACATGGTCTGCCACTCGTCCTGGCCATGCAGCAAGCCCCAAAGGGGCATTAATTATTTATAGACTCCACTCCACTCGACTCTACTCGCCTCAACTCGATTCGACTTGACAATGTTGACTTATGAATATAAACATTTGTTGCTGTTTTCTGTTCTCTGTTTGTTTGTTTGTTTGTTCTTCTCTGTTTGTTTGTTTTCTTATGCAATTGTTAACGGTTTATTAGCCAGCTAATTACGAGCTCTTCTTCTTCCTGTGCTGTAACTAACAACAAGGACACACAGCACGCGATGAGTCAGAGCGGTCATTCTGGCCGCTACCTGCATTGTTACACCTGTTTTTATGATGTTGCATGCATTAAATAGACATTAGGTTGCGCGCGCCTGTCTGTGGCATGCAACATTGCGTCGCGACAGCGAGAGGGACTGCTCGCCAACAATTGCTCTGATATCAGCTCAGACTTATCGCACACTCTACAGTTTTTGTTGCTGTTGTTCCTCTTGCCACTCATTTCCGCTGCACGTGTGTGCGCAGAGAGGCATGAAATCAAAGCAACAAATGCTGCGCCGCTGACTTCCAGCAGTGTGGCATGTTGCACAGACTAGCTGAGGCAAGCATTATGGAACCTGTTGGCATTTTAAAACTACACCCGCACAGACACAAACACACACACACACTCGCAAGCACAATGTGTGTATCAGTTTACTGCTGAGGCAGCTTAAAGTCACATCGCGTCTCCTACGATTCCCATGGGCCAAACAATTAAAAGCATTCAGCAAATAACAAACGAAACTAATAAACCACATGGCCAACAACTTTGCTGACTACTCCGTTCCCTGCCCGTCCTCGCTCCCTCCCGCCACTCTTCCTCTGCCGCATCAAGTCGTCTTACAGCTCACCGCTGTGCTCTTTTTGTTTGGCTTATGATGCTGCAGGAAATGACTCAAAGTTGGAAATCAAAACTGACCAAAAAAAAAAGTATGAAATGAATGTATTTCAGTTGTTTGTACAAACAAACAACGGGGGAGTGCTGTGCAAAGGGAACTCTTTGTAATTTCGCACTTCATTTAGCGTTAAATTAACAACAACGCGAAGCAAAAAATACTCAATAATTCTCAAAGAATTTCGAGTCGAGCGTTTGGCATTTTAGTTCATAAAGCACGAAATAAACATAAAACTTAAGAAGACTGTTAACAGCGAAGTCAAGAGCATAGAGAGAGAGGGGGGGGGGAAGAGAGAGGGAGAGCGGTTGTGCAAGAGAAGACGAGGTTTGCTTTAAGGCACGAATATCCATTTAATCAGAGCTAAGCGTATATGCAACCAGAGCGTCTGCGTGCTGAAGCATAAATAAAACTGAGCACGCGGCTGCAGCAGCAACAGCAACAACAAAAACGAATCTAGAAACAACAACAGCAATGCGGTGATGCGCTTCACTGCTGCAGAACGAGGCAAACAACCAGTTCTTTGTGACAGCAAAAAAAAAAGAAAAAACTAAAAGAGAAGCTTTGCCGCTGCGACACTCGGCTATGTTGCATGCAACAAGCTCATAAATGCGCAGTCGCAAACACCAAACAAACAACATACTAAATGTGAAGGCCAAAGAGTCAACGGCGCTCTATGGCAGCTGTGTGGCAGTTGCAACAACAACAATAACAACGACGACTACGACAGCGGCAACAACAACGACGCTGTTCGCGGGGTCAGTTGATGCTAACGATGCGACAGCAGCGCATTTAATGCACAGATTTCTTGGCTATCCACATCGAAATTGAATTGAATAAAGAGTTGCCCATTGTAGCAGCATACCCCAGCGCCTCCTTCCTACCCCCTACCGACCCCAACGCCTCCTTGACTCCGGTTAGCGGCAGCTTAAAATGTTGCTATTGCTGCTGGCCAGGCAGCCTTTCATAATCGCAAATTGATGCGCCAGCAACGTCTTCGTCTTCCTCTGCATCTTGCTCGCCTCTCTTCACTCTGCCTTCCTCTCCTGCCTCCTCTCTCTTTCTCGCTCTGTGCAGTGGAGCGTGGGAGCGCTCTTTGAGCAGCGTCGCATGTGGCAACCAGCAACTGGTTCGTTTGTGAAGATGACAGAGGCAGTAAGCGGCGAAGAGGCAATTTTTAGTTATTGGCTAATGCCAGAGCCATGCGTTTTGGACAGCTGTGCGCATTCGCCTGAATTGATAACCGCGAAATGACAAAGCCAATACCATAAAATTCATTACATTCAATTTTATATACCCTGCACTGTATGAGTAAGAGTTATTTGGTTACGACACAGCTAGTCTACGCGTGGCAGGAAGCTCAGGATTTTTAAATGTGAATTAATTACAGAAAATGTTAAAAAGTACTGAAATACTCTGTGAAAATCCTTTGAGACTTGTTACATAAATTTACAGACTTTTGCAAAAATTAAAAATATGTTTTCAGACCTTTAATCACATTTGAAAGCAGAAGTGTACAGCTTCAGGTATTTCTAGTAACTTCATAATTTGAATATTGAAAGTAATAAAATGGCATAAATGTTTAAAATCTATTAGATTATCTGATGTCAAATTGTTATATGTTTTAAAAATTTATCTTCTTTCTACTTTCCTTTCCCTCTTCTTTACAGGGTACGCTTTAGTCGCCTACAATTGCACCGTACGCATTTCAGCTGTTTATTGATGAGTTTTTCGCTTTCGTTTCATTACATTGTTCCCTCTCTACCTCTCTCACTCTCTCTCTCTCTCTCTCTCTCTCTCTCTCTACTCCCACTATTCATTCGCTTATGCTCTTTCTTTCTCTCCCGTAGCTTTTTGTATTTGTTGATATTTCCCCGAATTGATTTCTTGTTAATTTAATATTTGCAGTTCGTTTGCTTTTCATAGGCCAAATAACAGCAGCAACAACAACTCGTCTTTTGTTTTCCCCTGAGCCAAGGTCCGGTCCAGGTTCTTAACAGCAGTTCTGTTCACTTGCCCCGTCTCACCTTCATAGCTTTCTATCCCCTCTACCCTCTCCACTTTCCTCTCTTCTCCATCTCCTGCCCAACACCAACTGGCGCCAGTCTGTTGTCTTTTGTCGGGCCTTTGTTGTTGTTGCTGCTTTTTTGTTTTTATGAGGTCGAGTCATTTTAGTGTTGGCCTTTCCCTTTGGTGCCATTGTTTTAGTTAAGTTGACCATTTGTATACAATTGTGCTACGCTTTGTGTCCTGCCGCAGCACGCTTATCTCCAAAAAATATGCCCAGAACGCGCACTTCTGACTCTGATTTCAGCACCACGCCCCCTTGCCCCTTGTCACTGGCCCCTCCTACCCACTCCCTTGAGCTGCCTGTGCATTTGTGGGCTCATTTATTTTCATTTGCTTTGTCATAACAATTTTTCGTTGTTTTTTTTCTCCTCTACAGATATACATATAATTTTTTTTTTGTTTTTGTGACGCATCCGCAATATTTGTAGCGTTATATTCGAATTTGTTTTTGATTTTCTTGCTGCTTTTTTCATGCTACTTAATGCAATTGCCACAAACAATTTGATTTGCTCATAAAATGGCAAATTTGCCAAGTAAAAGGAGACAAAGATGAAATAAAATTAACATAATTGCCACAGATTTGTGATCCCAGCCGAGAAGCGGTTTAGTTTTTGCCAAATGCCATAAGAATGACAAATCTCCTGCACAGTGGTTCAAAGCTATTTTTATGCTCTACTATAGCAACAATTTAAGTAAAATTTTCATACATTTTTACAAGTTTTTATTATTAAATACTAATGCAAAACAACTTTGGTATGCATGGCATTTTTTAATAAATTTGACTGTCCACTTTAAACTTCAAAGTAAATTGAAATAGCCATAAAACTGTACACATCGTATAAATACTTTATGCTGAGCACTTCTATGTTTTATGGTACAACCTATTTAAAGTCCACCAACAATTTATATGATTCATTTTTTATTAATTTATCAGTTTTTTTGTTCAAAAGTTTTGTTAACTCATATTTAGCAGCAATTTGTATGCGCAGACCCCTCCTAAACTGTGGTCAATGTATTGTTAAGCGGCTTTTACCTGGCCAGCCCAACAACAACAACAACAGCAGTGACAACACCTTCGTGTTGAGTTATTTGCGTGGCATTCATCGACTGTCGCTGCTCGTTAGCACCTTTTGCGAGGTAGAAAGAGAAAATATTTTGTTTGGGTCGAGTATTCAAAGAGATTACTGTAGTGCTTGTTGTTGTTGCTGCTGCTGATTCCAATGGCCAGAAAATTGGTAAGAATCTCATTTTGATTATTACCCGGGCATGGAAAGGCAATCGTAAGTGTTGCAGGGGCACGAAGAATGACATGTAACAACATTAATCACATTAAATAACGGAGAAGTCGTAATGACAATTGAAAAATTTGCAGATCTGCAAAGTAAATATCAAAAGAATACATTTTCTCGCTATGATTGGCTAGAAAATACCCTGTAGTAACTAAAGAAAGAGTTAAAACTATCAAAATTGTTAAGTTTTCGTTTGTTTAAAATCAGGTTTTCAACTTTGTTCACAATTTTGTTATTTTTTCAATAATACACATATCTGCGTAACTTAATACTTACAGGGTATAGCAATTTGAAGAGGCAACTGCCAAGAAGAAGAGGTAAACAAAGGAAAGCCAACGAGCGGCACGAAGTTTTGTGTCAGTCTCATTACAACGTTGCACGTTCCACGTTGCACGAGCAATGCATTTTCCAAAACAACAACTTCAAGAACTACTGCAAATATAACTAATTAGATTTCAGACAGCGTGGCTGGCTGGTTACTGGCTGATCTCAACAACTCGCGACTTGCAACCAGATCGTGCACAGCTCTCGTTGCTGCTCCCACACATGCAACGTGCACAGCAGCAACATCAGCAAAGATGAGTTGCTTACAACAAAGCATCAAAATGCAAAATAAAAAGGTAGTAGGAAAGAAAATTTGCAGAAAACGTAGTAGACTCGACGATTACCGGCAAAACTGTGTCAATGTCTGTGAACTGGAACTGGAGCGTAGCACGTTGCAAGTTGCAAGTTGGCAATTGCAGCGGATGCAGTCTGCAAACTTCATGTATTGCTGTCCCTCTTAGCTGTGCCTTCATTTTGCTGCGATTATTGTTTTTGGCCCGCTTCTTCGTAAATAGCCAGGCCAATTACCAGCTCATGCTGAAGATGCTGCAAATACTGCAGTGAAGGGCCATGAAAATCGTGGCCTGCCTCATCACGTCGAGGGGCCAAAACTTCAATCGCCAGCTGAAAGCTCTTTTTGTATTATTCATGCCACTGATTTGCAGGTGGGCGTAAGTTACTAAATTGCTTAAACGAATGGGTGTGTCTGTATGTGTGTACCTGCACACCTGTGCAGAAGGTAACCTAAGGAATCTGCAGTTGTTGGTCAGCTTGGTATTTTTACAACGGAGTGTTAATTGTTGCATTTTAAACAAATTACCTAAAATAGCTCAAGGCAGCAAATTCTGTAAATAGTTTTATATAAACAGAAGTCAACATAAATATTTTGAGGTCTAAATGTATTGCTTAAAAAGCGTAAATATTAATATAGAAAAAAAAGAAGCATCTAAATAAATCATTGCCATTATTTATTTATTTTTAATCGTTGTTTATCATAACAACTAGAACGTTTCAACAAATAAACGGAAAGAGATAAAGTTACGGAAATCTAACTCAAATAATAC
Organism: Drosophila dunni; assembly: GCA_018152125.1. Classification (NCBI taxonomy): domain Eukaryota; kingdom Metazoa; phylum Arthropoda; class Insecta; order Diptera; family Drosophilidae; genus Drosophila; species Drosophila dunni. The sequence goes on along the minus strand of JAECXC010001917.1, from coordinate 14,920,924 downwards.
AGTATAAAATTTAAAATTCAATAAAATTAATTGCCATAGCTACACTTTTGTTAAAATGTTATTCACTTTTAAATTTCGCATGTCAGTTAACTTCAAACTTAGATTTAAAATTGACAAGGTTAACATCTAAAATTAATTTAAGGCTCTGATTGAATTGCACAATAATTGTTAATTTACAACACATTAGCTCTTCATAAAATAGTTTTAATAAGTCAAACACTTTTCTCTGTAATCACAAAACTTTTTAACGCAATTCGTAAATATTCAGGAAATAGATTATTAGATTTTATGCCCATTTACGTATTGTTTTTTCCTCTATTAAACACAAAAAAATCAATGTTAATTTGTTTACCGATTGACTTGCAATTATTGTTTGAATTGGCAATTAGTTGTATTTTTTATTTATAAATTTAAATATGTTAAGCAGTTTTTTAAAAAGAGTTTTAAACTATAATTGACTTTTAATTGCATTATGAATATTTATTAAATATTAGTTTGAATATTTGACAAATTTGACTGCAAACTATTTGTAAAATAATTTGATTTCTATTAACCTTGTATTTGATTACTTTTTTTTTGCCAAATCGGAAGCGTAACTCGGAACGGGTCTCATCAGAAATTTTAATTGCAACAAAGAGATAAAAAGACGGAGAGAAAGTGTTTGTCATTGCAACAGATCGTTTGGTTAATGGTTAAAGACGACACCGAAACCGACACCGACACCGATTGTTGCCTTCAATCAAAGGCAAAGATACAAGTTTGGAGGCACAACCTTCGGCTTGTGGGCAAACGCATTAAAACCCAATCAGACTGAAGGGATAGAGGCGTGTGTTGTTGTTGCTGTTGCTGTTGTTGTTGTGTGTGTGTGATGTGGCATGATATCTGAGCCATCAGCTAATGAGACTTTGACTGCGCTTGGCCAACTCCCCGGCACGACTGATGGCTCTTTAGTTTTCGATTTGGCTGCCACACAAATAACAAAAGACACAGAAACAACGAGAGAAAAGTAAACTCTTCTTCCCTCTTAGCCAAAAGCACCGACGAACTGTCAACGCATGTCAAATGAAAGATACATTTGACAGATAGACGGAGAGACAGACAGGCAGACAGACAGACGCTCAATTAAAGCCTCTAAATGGGCTTAGAGCCTGGTCAAAATGAATGGGCCAACGCGCATCACTTTTGGACCCAAAAGAAATCAATTAGTGCAAATTAGTGAGGCGGCAGGTTGAGGCGGCAAACTGACTGCAAGCTACAAATATACCCAGCATTCTTTGGGCTGCTGGAAAGTTGTATAATTTTACAACAGTGAAATTAAAAGCAACTCAATTTGATTTATGTTGTTTATACATTCACTTTGATGACGCGGTATCAGCTAGTCGATCACAGTGGCTCAAACGGTTCTTACGCGTGTGCCTTGGCTTCATTGTTGCCATTATAAGTAAATTATTTGGCTTGTGGCTTTTGATATGGGTATTCAATTTGCTTCTAATGAATTTTTGAGTAGAAATTCATTAGACTTTTGACTCGATTTTGATTGCTACCAAACTGCTTTGTCTGTCTCTCTGTCTGACTGTCTTTCGGTCGCGGTTTGCGTCAAAAGGAATGAAAAGAAGCAATATAATAAAATTATGACTTAATCTTAAGTGGATTTGGCTTTTACGTATGTAGGTTGCGAAGAGCGGCGTAGGGAGTAGAGAGTGGAAGGGAGAGAGTTAGCGGTAGAGGGGGATACGAGTACGGTTCATTGTACGCCCCGTTGGGTGATTAACGAAACTCTGAATTCCATTAGTGCACTTCAAGTGCGACTCTCGCTAATGTCTCCTAATTGCACAGCTACTGTAAACACTCACACACACACACAAACACACACATACAACCCCGCGTTGATGTTGCACTTGCAACAGGGCTAATGTTGCCACTCGTAAAATTATGCGCTTATCTGCTTGCAACCGAATGAATGCCCCATGAATCACACTCAAAAAGCATTCAGCCATTCATGCATGTGAAAAATGTAATGCCAAATTCAAATTCAAATTCCAATTGAAAATGCAACAGAAGCGCGAGTTTCAATTTCAAATTTGAAAAAATAATCTAGAATTCAGATGGAATAACAGTTCAGCAATGTTTTCCATTTAAAACACGCTGAAAAAAGGGCACTAATAGAAATATTTAAAGCAGAGATAAGAGAGATAAGACTCAGACAACTAGTGGTATATCTATGGCATTAATTTAATAATATAATGAGGAACATAATACCCTCTGAAAGGGAATACAAATAACAATAAATTTATTCTATTTTTAACAACGATTAACTGAGCCTTTAGAGCTTTAAAAGTGTTATAAAACTTCACAAATCCAATCAATATTTTTCTTAGTCTCCGCGTTTGTTTATTTTAAAAACTTCGTAGAGCAACTGCTAGTTAGTCATGCCCTACACGCTCCATCTTTTAGCTATTATTCCGATTCTTACGCTGTTTTGGCATAAAAATAAAATGCCAGCTAAATTCGCAGTTCACTGATTGTTGGCTGATGGTTTTGTCTGCTCTTTTTGGTGGCAAATTTTCTAGTTACGCTTTTTCAATTACTCGATTTTATGAAACTCATTAGACGAAGTGGATGCACCAGACCAAAAATTCAAATAGACTGAACTCTCACCCGCTGATGAGACTCCAAATAGAAATGAAATTTTCTTTTCACTATAGATTTTATTTAGCGGTATTTGCTTTATGATTTCTGTTTTAATTTTCAAGTAAACTTATGCAAATGAAAGTCTTTATAAAGTAATTGATTGATTGACATTTGAGTTGTGGCACAAAACACCTTAATGACATCTAATTGCAGCATTTACAACGAAATACAAAGCCAAGTCTTTTTCCAACTTGGAGGGCAATTTGTGTTTGTGATTGTGACTGAATGAATGGACAAAATTCGCGGAAAGTGTTTTTCCAATGGAAAGTAAACTAAGCCAATTGATTGAATTGATTTCGCGGAAAAATCCGCTGACACAGCAGGTTCGATATTTATTCAAAAGGGAACAGGTAATTACTTTGCGTGTGTGAGTATGCCAAGTGTTTCAAGGACTGCCCCATACGGTTGCATGAATTATTCTAGTTAATTGAGAACAGTTGAGCCCATACCAAGCTTCGTTATCTCCCCTCTCCCTTACGGACTACGTGGGAGTGTCCCCTGTGCATTTCCGTTTCCGGCTTTGACAACGCTCAACACTCACTACCGTGGGGTTGATAAGCAACAACTGCAATAACACGAGTTACCACCGCTACTGCTACTGCAACTGCAGCTGCAGCTGCAGCAACACGGTGCGCTATGCCTCACTTGGCTAATTCTAGTTTAATATTCAAATTATTTTACATTTTCACAAGCCGGAAAATACCGTCAGTTGAGGGTGGCTCTGCCTATCGTGCCTCTCACCTCTGCTCACTCTTTTCCCGATTGCTCTCCCTTGTTTGTGATGTGCTTCTATTATTCTTGTAGCATGCAACTTGGCTGTGCTGTTGCGGCAACAAACCATCAACTAGCTTGAGTTTTGTTGGCTTGCCAAAGGGGCCATAGCAGGCAGGGCAGTCGAGGGCGGAGTACGGCGTACGTAGGGGGAGTGTAAATACCACACACATGTGTATATTCTGTTTTCTAAACTTACGCTCACAAATAACAGCCCAAAAACGAAACGAAGTCGATGCGAACGTTCTGCTTCGTTTGCTTCGACGGTTGTAAATAACAACTACAATCTGTAACAAATAGGCAAGCTCAGCTCTTAGTTACCCTACAAGTGCTCACTGGGAATTTAATTAGATCATTTTTATACGACAATTATGGAACAAACTCACAAGCAATAGAAAATATTTTTAAGAATACATGTACGTACAAAGTTCTTAAATTATTCGATAAATTGATAAAAGACATAACAATCAGTAGTACCCCAACAAAGAATTGTTGTTTTCTATTTATTGCCTGAAAGGTATTAAAATATTACAACAGATTAATGCCATGAAATCGACGAATAAGGCAATAATATTGAATTATGTAACACTTTTAATAACATTCAATATTCGTTAATAAAATTTTTATATACTAAGAAATACCTTTATTGGCATACCAATCAAATTAAAAATCAATTTTTACTCAAAAATCAATGGGAGCATATCAAACTTTTTGTTTAAGTAAGAAATTTAACAGAATAACATGTTTTATGTTGAAAATCGGTTTAATTTAAGAAGTAAACGTCTTGATTTCCCCCAATTGGCATGGATACAGGGTATAAACCAACAAATACACTCACATATTTACAGCAAAAGTAACACAACATCAGCAACAACAACAGCAACAATAGGCAATGTGTTGTGTAAATTCATAAACGGCCGAGTTTAACGAACTGGCTTTTTTTTTGGCTTTTGTTTTTATTTTCACCATTTTTGTTTTTTGCCCTGCAATGGTAACAACCAATTTGGCGATCTCTGTTCGTTTTTGCCATGGTTCTGTGCACAATTTTTGCATTTGGTAAGCAGAGATACCAACACAAACACACACAGCTACACACACGCACACACACACACTCTCTCTCTCTCTCACACACTTAATAAACACCCACAAAGAACAATACAAACAATGAGTTGAAATGAAATAAAAGCAAAATATTCTACAAAAATAAAAAATTTGTGTTGCATTGGAAGAATTTTTAATTCAATTATGAATATTATATTATACACCTCTGTCCTGTCTACGACTACGCCTACGCCCACGCCCGGCTAGTCACGCCCACTGCTGGTATATTTTGAGGCATCTGAATAGAAACAACTACCTAATGGAGCATGTCTGATATAAGTGAAAATTGTTTCAAATTTTAACTAGATAAAATATTTCAATTAAATAATTTATGTAATGTATGAAAATTGTATTAGTTTTTAATTAGCACAAAGAGCATAATAAATGTTGATATTTGTAAGTTGGATACCGTGAATATTGTAAATTGTTGGCCAGAAAACTGGAAATTTTTATTCGTTTTATAATTTTGTGATAAAATATTTAATTTACTATAGTTACTACAAAAAGAGTATTGTATATGAAAATATAATTATTACGGTAATTATTTAATTTTTTTATTACGTATTTTACTGGTTAAAATTGTATTAATTATGTAAATTACTTTTCAGCATTTATTATTAGAGTTTTCCACATGTTTTCCTAATTTTTAGACACCAATCTGTATTACTTTTTATACTCAACTCACTCAACTTAATATTTTATCCTTTATTTCCCTCTCCGACTGATATAGTTGTCTAGGGAATCGTTATTTGACTCCCGACATCTGTATTATCGTTATCAAGTAAAGAATAACTGTAAAAGGCAGCAGAATAAATGAATAAATCGTATAATGATACCGTATTCGTATGCTAAATAGATTGAGCTAACTTTTTAACTTTTCCCGCTACCTTTTTGCACCTGACACAAATGTATCTATTCCCCGGCTCGGTACCGGTAGAGATCCCTTCAACGGCAGATACTTTCCCCCGACTCGCATCAATCCGTCCTCATATTCATGAGATAAAACCGATTTTCTAACGGCATTGCAACATTTTTCTTATTTACGAGCCACGTAGCCATAAAACGCATACATAAATTTTCTTGGAGCCAAAACCCAAAATAGCAAAAGCAAGATATTTTTCAGAAACGAGCCAAATATAAGGATGGGAAAAAAAAGGATGAATGCAAGTCGTCGTAGTCGTTGTAGTCGTCGTTCCCGTTGAAAACCGAAAGGAATAAAGAAATTGATATAAATGTTTGTGCAAACAGACAGTGGGAAAGGGAAGACGGGAGGGGCCCTTTCCCTAGTTCGCAAATAGATAGAATTATGGGAAATGTGCGCAAATTTGTAGAAATGGCCCGAGAAAAGTGTCGTCAGATGGATGACTCTTTTACGAGCTGGGGGAGTATGATATCAAATGCGAGAGAGTATAAAAAGCTTTATGACAGATTTCTGAATGAGCTTTAAAATCCTTTACTTTCCCAGGAACACACTCACTCACACACAAACACATTTAAACACACGCACTCATAACAACAACAGCAGAGAGTTCATTTTGTTTAGCGAAACTTTCTCGTTTAGAACACTTCATTTCATTTGCTCCATAAAATTCGTTTCAATATTTTCTGCAAATTCTTTTTAGCAAAATACAAAACAATTTCCGATTATTACATGAGCGGCAAGTGAGAGGGAGCTGTGGGTGTGAGTGGTTGGAGCTATTCACTCACGGCAATAACCATTAATAAAAATGGCAGGCATTTAAAATTAAATGACTCCATCGCACGCGTCGCACCGCCCGTCACCCCGCCAGTCTCCACAGCATGGAGGTGGGAACTTTCGAAAACAAAACTTTTAGGCAATTTCATTTCAACTGGAGCGCGGAATTTAAGGACCATTTGCATATCAAAACAAAATGAAATCTTGCGTCCCGAGTCCTGCGTCTGAGTGCTGCCAACATCGACATTGGCATCGACACAGCTGGCATCTTGAATGGAAATAAAATTCCTGCCATCGCCCACACCGCCACTCCCTCCACTGCTTTTCCTGCTACTCTCACTCCAGTCGCAATTCCTTGCCGCTGATTGTCTGCTGCTTTTTCGAGTGTCGGCACAAAACAATTAGCGGAAAATTTTCCCAAAACAATTTGCACGCCTCGAATTGAGTTAATTGCAGATATTTGGGTTAGGCTTTTGCCCCAAACCCCCTCCCTACTCCTACTACGTCTTTTCCAACATCTGCCCTCTTGGGGGCAACGTCAAAATATCATTAACATGAATTTATAAACAATAAAATGTCAGCTTAATTAAATTTTATTGTTTCAGGACATGTCGATTCTATTTATGCTTCAATTAAGTTTCAACGCGACTGCAGACCTCCACTTAAAGTGAGCGCCAAATGTCTGTGCACAGCTGAACTCGCTGGAGATCGAAGGGCGCGTCAACAAAAGGTTTTCAAAATAATTGTCCATAAATAAAGTATATTATGAAGGCGCACATCAAAATTGGAAGAGTTTAATCCTTTGTCACACAAGGATACACTTATGTATAAATCTCGGAGCACAACAGGAATAAACCCAGTCTATATTCTTGGCTCGTAAATAAAGCAAAAAAGATTATACATTTTATTGACGAGCAAGCCAAAAAAAATCAAATAAACTTTGCCTTGGGGAAACCTTTGCTCCTTTTGGTTGTTTTCTGTTATTTTTATTGTTCGCTTGTTGTAACTGTTGTTGTGATGGCAACTTTCTTTTCGAGGACACTCGACTGCCGAAAGTTAAGACATAGCACGAAGTCAAAAGTGAAAACTGTGTCAAACTATTTTCCGCGACAACACTTGTTTTAATAGATACGCTTACACTCAGTCACAGATACAGATACAGCTACAAATACAAATCCATTTAGATATAGAGTTACTGTTACAGTTTCAGTTACAGTTAAAGGTTAGCAAATACATTTACTAACCACAACAAACGGCAGTTAGTTAAAACTCTTTGCATAGTTTCGGGCCAACGATTTTCACGTGCCTAAAATTTCACCCACTTTTTTTTTCATTTTTTCCAGTTGTTTATTTTTTGTTTTACTTGTTTTTTATTTGAATTCTTTTTTTGTTATTTGCCGTGATTTACGAGCATGCTATACCTTTTTGCAATATTTCAACACCATATAGTATTTGTGTGTAGGTAAAGGGATCGGGGGGTTTTGGGCGATATTGCGCGAGTTACGTCGGTTACGCGTTGGGGTAGGTTGCTCTATGTTTCACTTTATTGGTACTACTTGTGTTGTACCAAACACACAGAATATTAGGAAACTCGCGTCAGCCGCAGCTCCGAACAATCCCGCACGAAATCCCAATGTGAACTGAACTGAGCAGAACCTTAGCCAACAGCATGAACATTGCAAGCGAGTGGAACGTAGCTCAATATTACCCACAGCTCGCGTGCGCTTCGCTCTCACAGCAGCTGTAAGCCGACAGAGAGTGGGAGAGAGCGTGAGTTCGAGCGAAACAAGTGGAATTGAAATGTAGTACGTGTTGTATGGGAACGAACGACCTATCGCAATGCGTTCCAACACACAACATGTTGTGTTTACGTTTTTTATGCCGCTTTGCGCTGCTTAGCGCCAAACCAGGTTTGAGCGTGTTGCAGAGCACATGTTGTCGCAACATTTCAGCTGCAACATTTTAACAGCAAGGGAAATTAAGGAAAAATGGACACAGAAATGTTAAAAGCCTCTTTTAATGTTATAATATGGCTGTAAGAGATAACGCTAGAACGTCAGAAGTTCGAATCAATCTATAGAAATGTAAGAACTGATGGATATATTTCAAAAACTTCACAATAAACTTAACTATGAGTGGAAACTAAACAATATGTTTTAAGACTTAACCTTATGTTATATTATTACCATATTATTAAATGCTTAATTCTGTTGTCTGTAGTTGCCAAGTTTCAACAGTTAAAACTTTCCAAACTTTGCAAACTGTGAACTTATCAAAAGATACTTTTATTGCAATGTGCAGATGTTGATATAAGTTTAATTCAAGCGAGACAAGAAAATGGGTTTTGGAAAATCATCTAAACACACACACACACACACACACAACAAACTTAGATTCTTGATCATACATTATAAAGAGTTTTCCGCTTCAACAGTTTTCTGGCAATGTTGTTGTACTAAAGACTTAAAGTACACGCTGTAAAACTAGAAGGTAGAGAGAGAGAGAGATGGAGGCAGGGTTGGAGCAGGGTGAGGCATGCCCCGATTATGTCGCACAAATTATGGGCCTAAGGTAACGCATAAAACGCATCGCTGACTTTCGCGTTTCTCGTTATTTTTTGGTCTAGAATTACTTTACACGCTCAAGTGATTGCCTGTTGCCTGTTGCCCCACAATCCTCTGGCCCTGCCCACCAGGGACGCACACTCACACCCACTTCTTGTGGCAGACAATGTTTAATTAAGTCTTCGTGTGTTGTTTTATTTTTTATTCATATAGGTTTTTAAGCAACACGCACTCTAAAGTGACTGCAAAGTGGCTTAAATAAAGTGGCAAGTAGCAAGTGGCAGGTTTGTTTATCACATGCGGCAAGTGCTGCACGTTGCGCTGTATCAGTTGCCAATCAACTGCAAACTGGCAGCACTGATACCGCCAAAAGCGCATTAAAATCAAATGACATTTCAGATATGCCAATGACGTAGAAAGTGGGGCAGAAAGGGGTGAAGGTGGGTGGAGAGACAGGCAGGAAGAGATAGGCGGTGGGTGGTGGGTGCTTGTAGGTGGCAGCAACAGCAGCAACGTCAACAGCAAGCGCAGTGTTGCACTGACAGCGCACGGCTAATGACTAATGGACTCTTAATGATCTAACAAGGTGTGCATACAAACAGACACTACTCACACACACAACACACCCACACATACAGACACACAACAACACAACACCTTGCAAACGACAAGCAATGGAGCGAAGGATACGAAGGATGCAAAGGACTCGCTGCTGTTTGGCGACAAAGTTCAAAACTTAATAATGCCACATTAGTTTTTGGGGCACGCTGACAACGCGGCGTTGCAACGATGATGTTGCAGGTAGCAAGTACCTTAAATGTATGTATTTACAGCAGGCAGCTCGCAACTGGCAGAGCGGCAACGTGCAACGCGGCAAGTGGCAGCATGGCTCTAACGGCACGTTGTCGCGAATCGCGTTCATGCAAAACGCGGCAACGTCCTTTAAAAGGACGCAGCAGCCACAACAACAGCAACAGGAAACGACAGGAGCAACAACGAAAACAACAACAACAAACAAGTTTGTCAACAAAATTGCAAAAATTGAATTAGTAAATTTTGTTAGAAAGTTGTTGGGCAACTTGTGGCAGCGTTGCAAGCAGCTCTTGGCAGTTGAAAGCTGGCCAGCATGAAAGCCAAGAGGACAACAGGCCATGAGGTAAGGGTCGACTGCCACACAGGTCACAGGTCACTGCGCTTCCTCTTCCTCTTCTTTTTGCTCATCTTTATCTTCATCTCGTTGTTGCTGCCACATATTTAGCGCTACTCATGCGCTTCATTTATCACATTGCTGTCGACTGACTCTCTCTTGGCCAAGTCAGTGCTCAACAAAAATTAGGCTTTGGTTTGTTTTTGGCTAAAACGCGAAAAACGTTTTACACGCTACCGCACAAAGCAAATTCTACTTGCAACATATGTCAAGTAATCAGCAGGCAACTTTGCCACGGCCAAGTCATCACCGCACCACAGCACCACATCACCTCAAACCTTAAAGCTTAAACCACAGCAGACTAGAGATCTATATTTGCTTTTGGCAGAACTTTTGTGACGCCAACCTTCGCGGCACATGCCAAGCATAAAATTGAATATGTATCTTGTTCGCTTCCTTCCTCTCTCACTTTCTGTCTCTCTCTGTTCTCCTTTGGGTCTGTCTGTCTCTGTCTATCGCAGCCACAGACAGCAATCGCTAAAGGTAACTTTGCTAGACGAGCCGACGAACTGTGCGTTAAGTAAACCTTGCAAACAAATCTAAATCCAAAGCAACGCCAACATTAATGTCGACGTCGAAGTCGACTGCGACTGCGACGGCGACTGTGACGTTGACGCTGTCGCCCTTAACGCCTGGATGCGCTCACTTCAGGAGCGGACTACACTGCGCCCACAGCGGCATAAAGATCCGCATTTTTTGTGTTATTTAAATTTTTGTAAAACTATTATTTGTGTCTATAAACTTAATTTATATCAACTTGTTACAATTCTTACTAGAAAAAGTTTAATTAAAATCTTTTTATATTAAGCTAATATATTAAATTTGGTTATAGAATTTAGTGTTTAACTAAAAGATAATTATATTTTATTTTATGTTAAACAAAAATTTTTGGAATTTTTTCATAATCGTGATTTTAAAATTAAACAAATTACCAATTTTCAGTTTTGTAATCATTATCAGTCTAGAATGATCTCTTGGGCCAAACACAAGCCGCTCCTGTTCTGCTACTATCTGCTTTCCGCTCTCCCTCTCTCTCATTCTTCGTTTCTCTTCCCAACATTTCTTCGCATGTAACGTTGTCGCCATCAGTCTGTAGAACATGGAACAGTTACTCAGAGAAGCGTTTGGGGTTGGGTCATAAGGTAGCGGGTATAGATTCGGGTATAGGACTGCATCGCGGCTCTGGCGACGTCGGCGGGGCATTTATAAGAGAGAGAAGGGGTAAGAGAGCGGGAGGGAGAAGTTTGTTGTTTACTTTTGAACAACAACTGCGAGAACAGGCCCATAAAGCACACGGCAACCGCAAAATTTCGACTGTGAAAACTGTCGAAGTAACGGGATGAAGGGATGAGAAGGGTCACAAAGGTACAGTGCGGGAGTGAACAATGCGGAGAAGGGGGCGCAGGGCGTGTCAGGGCGGTGGGACAGTTTATTTTTGTGTTTCAGTTTTTTGTGAATTTTTAATGCATGGGAATGTTGTTCAGTCGAGTTGTTAAACCAATTGACGATAGTTAGGGAAAAAAAAGCTTAAAGGGCGAACAGATAAAAGAAATTTGCGACGCTTTAGGCGTGTGTGTGTGTTGGGCATAAACTGTTGTGCTTGCAACATGGTGCACAAAGACTGAGTCGCTGAGTGGCATTCCAGTTTATTATGCGTTATAATCAACAACAACAGAGAGGGCGAAATGACGGGGGGACTGGGAAAAAAGACAGAGCGAGCCAGAGGTAGAGTAGAAAAAAGCTAACGCACAGGACATTGCGAGCATCCTTTTTGTGCCACATGGAACCCTCAACGCGCCACTTAGCCAGCAACTGCTTGCAACGTGAGTATTATTCTGCAGTTGGTACAAGTCATGCCTGCATTCTGATACCCTAACAAAAAGTCTCTCAAGTTTTTCGAGTAAGAAGCAGCGAAAACGACAATCAGCTTTTCTGCCAAATTTAGCTGGAAGGTTTAAAGCAACCTTTAGGGGGCAATGGTGTGATTAATCGTAGTTAAAAATATCCTACATAGACACCTCTAAAAAAGACTGTTTCTACAGTAATCACAGCAAATGTTTCAGAATAGGATTAAAGCTACTTTTCAAATTCTTCTTTTATTTTTTTAAAATCCGTTCATCTACTAAACTATGCAAGAGTGTGTAATCTTCAGCGTGATGGGGATCATGTTTTCTTCTTGTTTTGCATCCCTTTGTGGCATGAACGGTGGCATGACTGCTGTTAAGTGCTTTCCACCTGGTGGGTTTGCTCTGGCACACGTGGCGTATACGTACTCGCTTTGCTCATTTGTTTGGCCCTTTCTCATTTGGCTAAGTGCGTTGAAGTCGTTGGCCCCGTCAGAGAATTAGGCTGTCTTCCGAGCGTCTGCTGATAAATGAAATCAACATTTACTGCCACAGTCAGAGTCGCGTTAAACGCGCAACACCAGCAACAAGCACGCAGCGGGCAGCGAGAAGTCGTCGCACTCGAGACTATACAAAATGATGCAACCTTTCGCACTGAACTTCGGACAAGTGTCCACGTGTGTGGCACATAGTGAATTTGCACATTTGCAACGCTGTGGCACAAACAATTTAAAAGGCAGTCGACGCTGCTGTTGCTGGTCTGCCGCTTAGTTGCACGCTTAAGTGGTCGCTGGGGTTTGACACGGAGTCAGTGACACCCAACTCCACAGTGTGGCACTTTCTTGCCGTGCCCCACAGTGGCAAGTGGCAAGTGTGCAAGTGGGAAGTGTCGTGCGGTGTTTGGCGTGTGGCGCGCTTCAATACTTTAATATAAAAATATGCAAATTATTTTTTGTTGCACTGCCGTGGCGCACATGCCGCAAGCAGCGCTCCACCAGCCAGTTGCTCCATGGTGCCAACAACGACAAGGACAACGGCAGCTTGGGGGATAAGACTGGGGTTGAGGAAAAGCACGACAAGGATGCTGACGGAGACGCCACTTTAATTAAAATTAAATATTTTTATGCTCAGTACCAACGAAATGTGTATAAGCCGAAGTAGCGGCACAAAGTGTGTGTGTGTGTGTGTTGGAGTGAGACAGGGACACGCCAAAAGCATCGCACAGTGATGCAGAAAGAAATGCAGCCACCAGAGTGGGCTATCAGTAAATTGATTAAAAAAACTTGCTAAGGGCGACTGATTAACAAATGTGCTTCAAAGAAAATATTTATCTTTGTCACATGTATGTGCACACACATGTGTGTGTTTGTTTAAAGAATATGTACATAAAAGCTTATAAAACTGCGGGTTATTTTCACTTCAAAGTTTTTCAAATTAAAGACAATTTATATTTGCACTTAGTTTAAAGACACGGGTAGGAGCTAGCAGCTCTTCAAACTTATGTAAAACTTCCTTTCAAGTTATTTATCAAAATTTCAGTAAAAGTTATGTAAAACTTAAATCTTTTGCAAAGAATTTAAAGCCGATAAAGTGAATCAAAACAATAAAGCTGTATTGGTAAAGAGTAGTTATGGTTGTTGTTTTTAAATTCCTACCTTGGTTAAGTAAAGTTTAAAATCCTCTGGCAATTAGAGTGTAATTTTAATTTTAAACTTCTTTTGGCAGTGAATTAAAGCGTTTTTTGAATAGCCCTAAATGTAACTGTTGTATTTCCTTAAGGGACTAGTCTGTCGCCAGTTGTTGGCTTTTTACATAGTTGAAAATCCTTTTAGTTTAAGCAGTACTTTTCGCCTTTTCCTTTACTTCACTTTTCTTTCCTTTTCTCTTATGTCCTGCCCTTCTTTTGACTGATCCGGGCACTAGTTTTTCCATCTCTTTTCACATTGTGTGCGCTGATTTGCTGTTTTAGTTGCTTGTTAAGCTGCGTACTTCTTGTCCCTACTTACCGCTGTTGACTTTTATTTCTTATGCACTGCACAGGGGTATACTCAAATTATAATCTGAAAAGAAACATAAGAATGTTTAGCTTAAAGGAACATCTTTGAATAAGTTTCATTAAGCAAATTACATAAAAAATAAAAAATTAATAAAAAAATCGACTTTTTTCCTGTTAGATTTTTACTTTGGTAAGAATTTAAGACTGAAATTTAATAAAAATTAATAATTATATAAAAATAAATAAGTTTTCTGAACAAATCACAATTCGGATTTAGCTCTCTAAATAAATTGGTTTAAATCTAAATAATCTACATAATTGAAATCCTTCATACAACACAAGAAACTTAACCTCGCCCCCTTTTAAGAGTATTTCAAAGTCGGTGGGTTTAACCCGATACAGCTTTTGTGTTGCTTTCGTATACTTGGTCTGTGGTTTGACCAGCGGGTGTCAGCATCTGCTGCCAGCTGGTGAAATAACTAAAAACTGTTCATTAAGTTGGCACTGTTTGCAAATTTATCATAACTTGGCCAAAACCGGATTTGAAGAATCCTTCCCAGTGCGCTCAACACAATGAATGAAATTCATTTCCTTTCGACTTTTCCTCAATTCCCACTTAAATAACGATTTAAACTTTAAAGCAATGCACTGCGAGTGACAGTGTCGAAACACACACACACACACTCGTAGAAAGAGATGGAAAGAGAGTAGAAGAGAAATAGGAGAAGAGAGAGAAGAGAGACAGGCATACATACGTAAAGTCAGAGCTGTATGAAATCGATTTAATTTCGTCACTGAAGCGAACGTAAACAATGGGAAAGCGAGAAAAGTGGAGGTGAGGCAAGAAGAGCATCAGTAAAAGACTGACAAAAGTGGGAAAGAGATAGAGTGAGAAAGAGAACGAGAGGAGAAAGGAAGTGGAAACAAAGCAATGTCCAAAGTAGAAGAACAACAACAACATTCGTCAAAGCAAAGTTGTTGACAGCTCACGTTCGCAGTGTCCAATAGATGATGCTGATGACGTTTGTATATCACTGTCTATATGTGTGTGTGTGAGTGTGCGTGTGTTGCTGTCTGTTGTTGTGCTGCGTGTGTTGTTGCAACGTGTTGCGAATGTGCGTTATATTTTGGCGTATGCGCTCGCGTTATCCAACAGACCGAAATAGGAAACCAAATTAATCACAAATATTACTTTTTGTAGCAACTCCCAGTGTGTGTGTGTGTGTGTTTGCTTGTGTGCCTGTGTGTATATGTGCGGCAAGTCTATTTATGTGTCAATATGAGGTTTGAAGAGCTTGGCAGGACATTCCATTGTTGAAAACGTGTCTTCCTTAACTTGACACTCACTCGATTATGTTTTCAGTTCATGTTTTTGGAATTATTTCATTTCATTTTCTTTTCTTTATATTTTTTTTAAGTCGTATCTTTGCACGTGCACCCCACTGTCTTCTGTCTGTTGTTCTCTTATCATCATCTTTTTTCATTCCTCTCTCTTCTATTTTATCATTGTTTATTTTTTCCTGTAGCCATCAAGAAATTTCTGTATGTTGTGCTTAAAGCAACAGTTTATTGAAATGTCTTTAAGATCGCCTTTATGTCGTTAACGATGATGGTCTAACTGATCTTTAGGCTGAAAATTGTTCTCTTGATCAAATCAATCCTTAAATGTATCCAGTTTTCTTAAGATATCTGTTAGCTGTTAACTGTTGACTAACTTCAAACTTTTAGACTTTATACAGTTTAGTAAGTCTCTGCTTTCTGTAACCAAAGTTCCTTAAGCTGCCCTTTGACTTTATGCAGGGTAATTGCTAGTGTAGAACTCCCTCAGAGCTTCTACTTACATGTTGTCTACTCGAATTTATTAAATTGACACATGCTGACAACACTCAGAGCAAGGCAACGACGCACTCGGTAAAGAAGTTGCACTCGACCAGTTCGGCATATTCAGAAGAGAGAACAGAATGTTCTATATTTTTTCACTCTTTCGTTTTCCACACTCCACAACCTTTTCCGGTCTCAGTTTCAGTTTCAGTTCTTCTCTGTGCGCTTGTCAGTTACAAAAATAAATCACTCAAAGGCAAGTCAGTATGTGAACTATACGAAATGGATACAGCTCTTTTGGCGTAGGACCAGGGCAGCTGAAGTAACTGCTTCAAGTTTCAGTTGTAAAAATTTTAATTTTTCGCAAAATTAACTTTACAGAAATTATTATGCAAATGCCAAGCGCAACACAAAAGCACACACCGAGAACACACACCACACACACACATCCAAAATCATTTAAGTGGGCTTGTGCCTTAGCTGCAACTAACAGCGAACCATAAAACAATAATTGCAACATCAACAAGCAGCTGTGTGTTTGAGGGGGGATGTAGGTTAGAGGGTGAATTAAATGGAAAAACAGAGAGGAAATTTGGGGGCATGTTAAAGGGTTGCACAAGTTTTCTTTAGCAGCTCCCCACTACGTCTGATTAATACAAATGAGCGGCGATTTGTCATGTCACTGCGTTTAAATTTATCATTTTACTCGACAGGCGCGAGGCTCCGCTTGCAATTGTTGTTCCAGTTGTTTTTGTTGTTGTTATTATTGTTTTTTCTGTTTCCTACACTCCACCAAGCGTAATGCCATTTTGTTTTGCTTTCGTTCTTACGACTCCTTCTCTTTATTTTTTGCAGCAATTTCATTCTTTCGCTTGTTTGTTTTTCCGGCTTCCGGTTTGGCATTTCCTACACCCCCGAGTGGAGCGGGGGGACGGTGGAAATACAGCGGCGCCAAGATCACACAGCCATTGCACATTTTGGCTCTGATTCTGAACTGTATGTCCATTGTTGTTGCTCCCGTTGTTGCTGTTGCACTAAGTAAATTTTATGTAGCATATGGCAAGGCGCAACATTTTTTGTTAATGGCCTGTAAGAGTCGGACTTTTTCTCTCTCTCTCTCTCTCTCTCTCTCTCTCTCTCTCTCTCTCTCTCTCTCTCTCTCTCTCTCTCTCTCTCTCTCTTACTCTCTTATACTGCCAAACAAATCCCTTTTTGCTTCAACTTTTTGCCGGAAACCAAAATTTCTTGCTGCCGGCCATTGACATGACGTTGCTGCTGCCCTCTTGTTTATTATTGTAGTTGTTGTTGCTGTTACTGCTGGCAATGGCCAAGAGCATAATTCGATTAGCTTTTATTGCAGCGTGTTGAGCTGCAATCATTGCAGAAAAATGCCAATTAGAAAAGTTCTTCGTCTCGTTTTATTTGTGCTTTATAGTCAGTCAGATTTCTGGCATTTAGTTACCAAGTCAGTGTTGCAGCTGCGGCCAAGTTTGCTACTTTTTGTCTGCTGCCTGCTGGCTGCCTCAACTTTCAGCTAATGAGCAATAGCTACCCGAAAGTCAATGAAACTTTTGCTTTACATTGCTCAAAATACTAAACCACAAAACAAGCTCAACACACGCACAAAAACACATACACAAATCCTACAATTCAACAAAAGGCACCGAAATTTGAGTACAATAAACTTTGTGTAGCCTCGAACAAGAGCAACAACAACAGCAGTTGACAACAGCAGAAGCAGCAACACAGGTAACTAAAACTATTCTATACAGCACCTGCGATAACATGAGCTCACACACACTTGTATAGATTTTTACCCTCAAACACACACGCCACACATATAGACACACACAGACACAACCTTGGGAAACTTGGCAGTTTCATTTTCACTTTAATCAAAAAGTTTTTGCAACTCCACCGAAAATTTGCATTCATTTTAATTTTACGCTAAATAAATTATTATCTAAAGCAGTAAATATGTGTGTGTGTGTGTGTGTGCTTGTGTCTTGCAGCGTGTGTGCTTGTGTATAATAAACTTTATCCTGATGTATGCAACAGCATGAAATTGAAGTGCAGCATCTGAAGTTGGTGCTGCAAATTTGGATTGATAAATGCCAACAAATTTGGCCAGCTCATTGCCACAAATGTTGCATGCCACATGCTGCACATTTAATTTTGCCACACAGACGCACTGTGTAATTAATAAATGCATACACAAGTGGATATATAATGTGCTCCTGCTCCTGCTTGTGGGCGTGGCATTTGTTTTTAGCTGCAACGGAGACACAGATTAGTCGCTGCAGCGTCGAGTGTGGCAGCTACAACAGTTGCTGCAACTGTGCCATTATTAGTGTTGCACTGTCATTTAAGTTGCTGCTGCTGCTGGCAGACACATTTGCTGCTGCAGCCAGCGGAACTCGCGTTTTTGATAACATTTTAATGAAAACTGTCAGTTGCAATGCGTGTTGCAAGTTGATGCCAAGAGGCGCCACACCCAACACTCATTCACTCACTTTCTCTCCTTCTATCTCGCTCCTTCCCCATGCCTGTCTCTCTTTGTCAAGTGTGAATTCAACACTTGTGACTTGACATTTTTGGGCGAAATGCCGTTGCCGCTGCTGTTGCCACAACAGCGAGGCGTACGCAATCTTCATAAGTTGCGCATACGCCGCGTTAACGTGGCAACCGCAATGCTTGCAGCATTCGGTGGCAGCAGCTGCACTTTAGTGTACATTAGGCAGTACAACGACTCCATCTCCAGCGAAACAATCCTGCGGTGCTTTGTTTGCCCAGCCGATGTGTCGCCCCTCTGTTTGCATCTTTCCACTTTCCACTTGCTTTCTTCCCCTTGCCACTTCCCCCTTCCGTCTTTTCGCCCGCTGCATTTGCTCATTTTGTTGGCTAAATTAAAATTGCATCCGTCAAGTGGCAAGCTGAGCAACTGAAGAGCTCTTCGACTATGGTCATATTTTAGCTGCTTTAGCTTTCCACATTTCAAATTTGCCAAAAATTTTTATACTTAAAGTTTGAACGCATTACGCGTTAAAGTCAAAGCTTAACAATTTAATTGCGGCCACGGAAATGAGCTTTTGGTCATGTCAAACGTGACAGCCTAAGCGCACACGGAGCGCAGCAAACAGCGAATTGCAAAGTTCTTGCCACAGCGAGGCAATTAACTTGCCACGCGCACAAAAAAAATGTAGAAAAAAGAAAAAAACAAAGAAAGTATGGTACGAAATGCATTTAAAAATGGCTCACGGGCGCCATTTTGTGAGTTGGTTCACCAACTGGCAACTCAATTTGAGTGCAAACGACCAAAGCATAAACAGAGGGCACTGTAGTAGACACACACAAATACGCTCCCCTACACACACACACACAGCTCTAGTTGTGTGCGAATCGGATTGGTCGGTCAGTTGGATTTGTTTGTGCATCAAATTGCAATTGCCGTTTCATTTGTGTGCATGCATACATGTCCATCTATGTGGGTGTGTGTGCGTGTGTAATATAGTGTGTGCCGAACGGAAATAAAACCAAAACGGATATGCTTACTAAGTGCCTGAACACACACAGCGGCCACATCCGCCGACGCAAGGTTGTTGTAGACTTCAACGCCAGTGGCAAAACGAACGCCCAGAATTCTATTTTTAGACACTACCCTCTGCACCCCTGACCTGTCACCGGGTCACCGTTTGCTCTATGCCTATGCCAGGATACCTGCATCAGTCTATTTGCATTTACGTTGATAGGTGCCTGCATTTTCGTTATATCCATTCACTCTTCTGAGGGTATTATGCTTTTCAAAGCGGATCTGACAAGGGATATGAGACAGAGCTAGCACAAAAGTCTTAACAATAATTCCCATTGGGTTTAATTGTGACCTAAGATTAATTGCAACTTAATCAAAACAAAAAAACCCTATTTAATCAATCAAATAACTTAGTCTTATAAACACATATCACGATCTGTCTTTTGTTTTTTTTTTAAATGATTCAGGCATTCAATCTGCCTGTAAGGGTGTTACAAATTCAACGACTGCCCATTTAAAATCTACTCGGTAGTTTTGTTAAATTGTCTTAGTCCAAAGTTGAGTGGAGAATTTGTTGCCTACTTTGAGGCGAAAAGTGTATCGACGATAATAGACAGCAGCAATTTGGTAGCAATTTTCATAGAGATTTATGAAACAGTTGGATTGGCAAATTGTGCAAAATACTTTTGGTATTGAGTCATTGAGAAAAAGGAGTTTACTTCCCACCTGATTGCATATCTATTGGCCACTCTATCAGGCAACGACCAGTGCTTGGCCCCAAAAGTTGAATGCACTTTAAGAAATTTACTTCAAGTTTTTCGTGTCAGTGAATAGAGTTGAACATCTGCTCAGTAGTTGTCCCAGTTTGGTCAATAAAGTCAATTTCAAGCACAGATTGAATGTCGTGAAGGATATCATATGCGCGGCAAGAAAAGGGATAACGAGGAAAGGCGAGTGGCAAGTGGCGAGGGCAGAGAAACAGTTCCACAAACAGAGCATCAATGCGAAAGTTGGAAACGAAGAGACCGCAGGAATCGTTAGACGTTGTCTGCGTTGGCCAAAAACTTGTGCCACAAAACTTTCGAACAAAGCACAAGACTTTCGACAGCTTTTGTTCGTCGTGTTGCATACGATTTTGGCTATTCCGAATATTTTGCTATATAATTCACACCTGGCAGACCGCAGTGGAAACTGTTTGACGTTGTCTACGGCAAGAAGTCAAATGCGATTGCATCGCCAGCTGCTAATTATTCCAAAAGACAATGCCACGCCTCGACACTTGCTCCATCTTTAGCCGTGTTATCAGTTCGAGCAGCGACCTCACGTTGCCATTGGCCCGTAAAATCGCCTTAGTCTCGGCTGGTCGCTTTGCACGCTCTATAACTCTCTCTCTCTCTCTCTCTCTCCATCTCTTTGGTTCTCTCTTTCTGCACTAAGATAGGCAACGATTTTTGCTGCTCGGAGCTTAGTCAAATTAATCCGCTAAATGAGTTTTGAGTGACATCAGCTGGACACAAAACTCATTCGTCCTTTATTTTACGGCGCTTTGCTGCTTATCTTTCAAGCTCTACTCTTTATCAACAATAACAATAATAATAGCAGCAGCTGCTGCTGCTCATGTCAAAGGGCATACAGATACTCGAATGTGTATATTTAAACAGTGTGAAAATATTTGGGCCCAACGCAGTGCATGCAACGAAATGTGAAAACAATGCCACAATCCAATGATATAAATACAACAATAAATTGAATATCATTTGTTTATGCGCTCCAATGCGTTTACCAACTGACATGGTCGCACAACAAGAAATGCAAACACATACTCGCACACACACACAGTCGCACACCAAAACAGCTTCCATAAAATGTAATAAAATGCGAGCATTGCAGGTGTCATCGAAAGCGACAGCAAACTGTCAGCGTGATGACGCCAGCAAAGGCCACACTTTTGTGGCTAAAATATACAACAGAGCACAAGTGAGCATACACACACTCACATTTATGCAATTTAAAGTAAAACACAAAACTGTCCCACTGTTGGCCAACGTGACGTATGCGCAATGTGCAGTGCTGTCACACAATACTCTATGCTAAAGTATGTTGTATATAGGTAGAGCGGGATCGTGTGTCACGGCTGAAGATGTGAATTGGGGATGAGTGGGGATTTTGAAATAAGTTTAGTTGCGTGTTGGCATCCGTGCTCTCTACGCTTTTTCAATTCTCGCCAAAAATGTCGAACGCGCTTAGACTTAGTCCGGCGTCGATGGCGACGCTTTGACACGAAACAAATTTAACTTTTTCATCTCGAGCGCATAAACAAACAAAAAAGAAATAAACAAACACGCACACTCCACACACACACACACGCACACTCACAGAGTCACGACGCACACACATACACTTGAACGTGCACTCACTCTCACACACTCAGTGGACTGACGAGAGAATGTGAGGGAATTTTTACGTTGAGATGCGTGCAGGTCGAGCACAAACAACCAGCTTTAACTTTAAGCTGTGAACTGTGGAATACTCTTATAGTTAGTTCACATGAAACAAGGCAAGGCAAATTATTCTTTAAAAAAAAGTATACACTCGTTTATAAGTCTTATATAAGCGACAATAATATTAACTTATTACTTAGTAATTTAGGCAACAAGTACATCACAACTCAAGATATCTTTGACAGTAAAGATATATTCAAATGTGCTTAATTTTGTCTTTAAAATGTAGTATTTAAACTGCTACCATTAAGCGATTATTGTTTATTAATTGATTTGCGTGATACCAAATCACAGCAGAGCTCAACTTGAATTCAACGCGTCCAGCGCAGACGATGCATGCGGCATGGAAAAAGCACGGATCGTGGGCAGCTTCAGGATACAAACGCCAATCGGAATGCCGCCCTTTGCATTCTTTACGCTCTGCTGCATACTTTCAGGCGGCAAAGCGATTTCCCACATTTGACATAGAGAGAAAAGTGTCGCACTCCACGAGCGAGAGCTCAAAGGAGTAAGAGAAAGAGAGTGATAGCATGGAGTATGATATTTGTGCAGATAGCCTGTATCTGCGTGAGTCCAAGTAGTGGACTGATAATTTCAGTTAAAGTGATAACAAGTCAGTATAAATCTATTGGATGAACGCAACTTCAAATACCTAACTATTCAGAAATTTTTATAATTTTTAGCTATTGTATACAATTTTCCTACTAATCACACGCTGTCTGTTACATGCACACACATTGTCCAGCTACGTCCTTTTCAAATTTCTACACATTTATAGGGTATACAAAAGAAAAGTGAGCAGCACCACAAAATGCATAAAATATGCGCATATATTATTTTGGCTAGGCGTGCAGCCAGCAGGTGCAAGTGCAGATGCCTCTATGTATTTGTGCGCTCATGTTGTTGTTGTTGTTTCAGTTCCGTCACTTTCATAAATATGCATGCAGCAATTTTTTTTTGTTTTAATTAAAATGCAACGCAGTAGCCAAAAAAAAGCAGTAAAGTGAACAAGAAGAAAACAGCAAAATACGCTAAATTCGCGATGCCTTAAGATTGATTGAATTTTTTATGTTTCTTATAAATCATACAATAATAAAAACAATTTCAATTACACAAAGTATTCGCATCCAAATGGCGTCCAGTTGTATGGTGACTAGTCAAAAGAACTTTCCCCATTGAGACTTGTCTTTTACTCTCGGTTATTGCCACAACTTCGGCTAATTAATTCATGCAAATGTACCCCCAAAATCTGGCTGTGTTGGGGCTAATTATGCGGCGCCCCGCCCTAGTTTTCTTTTAGCTCCCATTCACCCCATACTTTAGCCACTCATCTCCCATTCCAAAGCATCTGCAGTACCATTGACATTTTGTCAATGTTGTCAACATGAAATCCCAAACAGAAGTGTCATAAACTTTGACAACAGCAAAAACTCTGCGACAGTCCCCAACAATCTCATCCTGTTCTGTACTGTTCTGTCTTTGAGTCCCGTTTTTCTGCTCCGTTCTACACTGTCTGCTAATTCTGTGTCGCAGGACAAGGGCATCATTTGCGCTGTCGTTTTGTAAAATTAATTAAACAAAAATGTAAGCAGAGTACAAATAATTTTCCGGCGCGTGCTCCAAAGTCCAACTTAAATGAATTTCTCAACAGTTTCTGACTCCGCGGAGAGCACAGTTCATGCACTGAGCGAAAACAAATTTTAAAGCTTTGAAATTCGTATTAATAATTATTATTATTTTGAATAAACCCAATAAAAATCTGTTTTCTTTTATCTTTAAACTCTTTACAGCCTAAAATACAATTCTAAGCAATTTAAATACAAAGCCATTTCGTTCAGTGTAATATTTTGTAGCCGGGTCATATGGTAGGGAAAAGTTTTCTTGGGATAGCATTAAATTTTTAAGAGAGATCTCGAACTAACTGTTAAAATTGCAGTTGTCACCTTTTTGGTGTGAACTTACGCGAGGATTAGATGAAAATTGCAATAAATATTTCATTTGCCAACAGGCGGGGGAATGTCTCTATAGGGGCATGAATGAAGGTGTTTTTGTGGGCGGATTGGCTGTCAAAATGTAGGAATTTGTGTGCAAGGTTGGCGGAACAATTCATACAAAAAATAACAATGTAATTTGTGACAAAAGGTTTTACAAGCGGCCGTGGTGGTGGTTACTTGCTGAGTTGCCGAGTTGCTGGCATGCCCCAAAATAAACGCCGCGGCAAGACTACTTGGGGGCAAAGCAAGCAGCAGAAAATGCAGTGCAAGGAAATCAACTGCGGCCAAAAAACAATGAAAATTGCACTTAAGAAAATGAATTGCATGCAAATGAGCATGTGAATGGCGGTGGTGTTAAGGTGGCAAGGCAGATGGTTGCCTGTAGCAGTAGTAGGTACAAGGTGGAGTGGTGCACGGCAAAACAGAACCACAAGTCAACCAGCGTACAAGCAGCTAAGCAACAACAAGAACTCGAGGGTGTTGCAAGGTTACATGGTGGCGCCCCCATATAACCGCAAACAGGCGTTAAAATGCCGCGGCAAATTGTTGTTGCAGCTGCTGCTGTTGATCTCGCTGTTGTAGTTGTTGTTGTAGTGACTCTTAGTGTTGGCGTTGGTTGTTGTGTGTTGGTTGTTGATTGTTGGCAGTGCGCAATAAATTTTCCATGGAAAAATTTCGTTTATTTGATTTTCAGCAACTTTAACGACATTTTAATGCGCTTTGAAAACAAACAGAAAATAGGTGGCACACACACACACACACCTACAGCTGCACAGCAGTCAAAAGTCAGCAACAGCAAAGTGCTGTTAACTTTTCCTCATGTGTGCCTGGCAAATAAAAATGCGCACTTTTAATCAAATTAATAGTTCCGTGTGCGTCCAACCTGAGCGAACGTCCACATACTGAGGTCAAGCAGTCAACCCATGCCACACCCCCTTTTACGCCCATTTGCCTTTTTTCTCACAGCACCTAATGTAAAGTTCTCACTCCACATCAATTTGAGTCGCACGATGCATTCATTTTCAGCACATTTTCGATTTGTGAAATTCAACAAACATGCCAGCTACAAGTTTAAATATAAGACTAACAGATACCCTGTTTTATGATATAGAAATAATATTTAAATAATTGGCAATACGCTAAAATTTATTGGACTTTTGTATAGGGGCTAAAAATAATTACTTGGACTAAGCTTTAAGTTTAGAAACTATAGTCAAAGAATTAGCTAGAAGACAATTCGAATTTTTTATTTGATATTGAAATTAATTTGCAAAAACTCCGTTTATATTTGAAAAATAAGGTATTTCTGGTCAATAAATTCTGAAAATAGAAGATCCCCTTAGCTAACGTCTGTTCGTCTTTATGATACACATTTAAGGGATTTTTATGGTAACTGGATATAAAAATGCAATGCGCAGTGTGAGTGCGTGGGTAACTGAGTATTTGTAACTCTGCATAGCTATGAGTGGGTGTGTGTCTATGTGTGTGTGTGTGATACATGGTGAAAACACTTAAAATGCTTTGGCAATCAAATGCAAAATCAAAATCAAAATCCGAAATTGAAAAACGCAAACAAAATTGTGAAGTGGACTTTACGAGTGAGTCTATCGAAAGTGTTTGGAACTCGTTGGCGAATATCCCCGCATGGTTGTTGGGTGAGCGTACAGATGGGCGTGGCCACTGAGTCATGGCAGTGCATTAAGTGCTAACTGCCAACGCTTAACTATGGCGCAAAACTTTTAAACTGAAACTGAAAACTACAGCGAAGCTCTTGAAGTTCTCGGTAAGCTTCGCCGCTGGGACACGTTTAAAAGGACTCGTTTGGCCGTTTGGCAGTCCAGCAGTTGGAATTGAAGCATGGCCTCTAATCAATCAATCCACAACTGTTTCCACAAATAAGTATTAAGCTCAAACCACAGTTTCGAAATGCTCTAATTACTTTAAAAGCCGCGCAGCCGATTGCCCTGTTAGGCCCCTTTATGGTCAACCGCATTGGGCTAAGGGTTTCTAGTCGAAGTGAGGGAGAGCGATTTAAGAGTGGGAGACAGAGAGAGAGTTTTCACACCGTTTGCCAAATTTACCAGCATTGCGCTTTTTATTGAATATTGGCAGAAATACAAACAACCAGCAAACATAAATAAATAATTGAATACGTTATTTTATTTAAGGTTCAATTATCCTGTAAATAAAATAAGTATTATAAGGGGTAATTGCAACTAGTAGTATAAATATTTTGAGAAGACAGCCAGACTGAAATAACTCTAATTTGAAAGTATTTTAATATCGAAATAAATAAAACTCAACAATGAAAAGAGCTAAGAAATGTGAGCTTTGCGGTTTTTCAAGTAAAATCTTATACTTCTTTTAGAGTAGCTTTTCTTTCTAGCATACCTACAGCGTATCTGATAGTCTAAAACACTCACGATTTTATTGCCTGCTCCTGCCAGTTGATTCGCTGCGGCCTAACCAATAAATCACTCATTAAAGCGCCTCAAACTAATGCGACAAATGTGCGCAGCGACCACATAAATTAAAATTAACATTTGTTTGTTACTGTATAGTGTACACTGTACACATATGTGACTGCGGGAGTATGTGTGCGGGTGTGTGTGTAAGCATGTGTGTGATAGCATGTGAATTAGTAAAATGAAACCCCAACATGATGACCACAAGCTGCCACAGCATCAACGGCAGCAGCAGCTCTACAATTTAATGAGTTCAGCTTTACACACACCCGCACACCCACACACCTACACCCACACACAGTAAAGCACCCACTCATGCTGTTGACCTGGGCAAAACTAAGCTTGATAAATTTTAAGTTTGGCCAATTTGATGCCAAATTAAATGACAACAAAATGAATTGCTTGCGAATAGCTAAATATATTATAAATTATTTATGATAAACGTTGCAAAATGCGCATTTCAATTGACGCTTTTCCACCCACAACAAAATCAACAACAGTAACAACAACAATGGCTACAAAAGGTTAAGCCTGAAGCAAGTTGACAACATTAAGAATGCCGGATCCCTAACCCTTTGGTGCACCTGGCAAAGTCAAATTCCAAAGCGGCAACTAAACAAATTTCCCAGCCACAAGGCGACATAAATTTTTCTTATGAATAAATTATTGAGCTCACTGCCTTTGGGCATTGAGCTGGGCCTCTGGTCCAGGGTTGCTTGAGCTCTCGCTCCTTTTAGTTTTTGAAGCAAAAGGCTACTTAAGACGTCGCTGTGTGTGTGTGTGTGCGTGTGTGTAGGTTCAACCACTTGACTTGGTCCACTGACTTCAAGCGGACTGTAAATATCTTGCTCGTCTCAAACTACAACATTTACACATATTTGGTCCTTGACGGTACCAGCAAAACAACGCCGAGAATGCCAACAACGGTGAACACAGCGACACTTAACACTTGCTCTTCTCTAGACCATAAAATGGTTTTTATATGTTTCTTCTTGTGTCCATAAGTATGTTTATGGAGTCTACCAGATCATTTATCATCATTTGCTAGACTAGAAGTAGGCAATAGTGTTCTCCGCCTCCACATTCACCACAAGAACAGCACGCACTTTAGTTAATGTGGCTGTCCTGCATTCATGATACTGGAAAAAGTTGTTATTATTTATTTTTAATGAAAAACTGTCTTATTAAAGGCATTGTTGAATGAATAGAAGTATTAAAGAACCTATATTTAGATATATATTATTATTTAGATATATATTTTAATATATATTTATCGGTTTCAACTTTTATGCCTATACCTAATTACATTCTAAATTTTTCTTTTTCCTACTCAACTTTTATTTAAGCTCAACAAAATTTATAATCTTCAAAAATATATATATTCTAACATAAAATTATTAAAACATTCATTTAATATAGGTTGCCAAATCGAAATAATTTAAATGCAAATGTATAAATATTTAAAAACATTTGAAAAGAGAAGAGAAAATTTGTCTGGTTTATGGCATGACATAATTTAATACAATTTGTATCTCATTATTAAATTGAAAACACATTTAGATCAGTCAACAAATCGTTATATCGTTGTATGTACATAAATTCATACCACCAACATCGATTGCAATCAAACTTCTAATAAATGATGCATTTTAATGTTCATTATGGTTTTTTTTTTTAGTTAAAACTCATTTGAACGATTATTAGAATTTCTAAATTGCATTGATTGTGTGCGTGTGAAACCAACAAAAGCAACAACCACAACACGAAGAGTGCAATAAATAAATATGCAAATATGAAAACTGATTTGGGTGCCAGAAATGATTTCATGGAACGGAGCGTTGTGCGCTTTTAATGCTAATTTAAAGGAATTTAATTGAAATCGATTTGAAAGGGCACACTTCAATTCAATTACTTTCATTAGATTGATTGGAAAATATCTTGCGAAAAGTTATTAAATTGTTATAAATAAATATGAAATAAGTTTGGCAAACAACCAAAGGGCATGAAAACGAGAGAAAAGTTGCCAAAACATATTGCAACTTTCTTATCCCTTTTTTGTGCCCTACTTACTTACTACAAGTCGAAGCAAATCAAACTGCCCTCAAGCCAAACATCAATCAATCAAGCTGCCTCATCGCTTCTGGTTTCTCCTTCTCCTCCTATCATTCCCCCATAGAGCAACTTTCCAGTTTGCGGCTTGAGTAAGTCCCAAAGTATTTACAACATATGCAACTTGTACAACGTGGCGTATGATGAATACTTAAAGGCAAGCATTTCATTATTGTTATGCAGGCCTCTCGCTCGGCCATTGGACTTAAGCCAACAGACACACAATTACACACCCACAGATAGACATAACTACTTTGCGGATTCGTATCCTTAGAATAAATCCATGGGAAAAAGTTTTTTTTAGTTTGGCGTGGGGGTAAAAGTTTTTCCTTGGCATCGGTTTGCATTTTCGCCTTTGCACTTGGCTTTTTGTGCAACTTTCTATTCATGAATAATTAACGGCATTGTTGTTGCTCAATAGCGTCGGCGGTGTGTCAAAGAACTAGACAAACTCCAAAATCGAGCCCAAAGAGTAGTTAAGAATTTTGCTATCTGTGAGTGTATGCATGGGGTTTTGGTTAGTTGGTAGTGGGTACTGTAAAGCATCTTCCGGTTGCACGTGGGTTGATGCTTAAAGTTTTAACTGCGCCCGGGGGTATGCAATGGTTATGGTTGCGCTTGAACTTGTCAGCCAAGTTCGAAGTCCTCGGGCGAGCAGCACTAGCATGGCTTATAAAATTTAATTGGATTTTGATGCCAACAGCAAAATCAGCCAGAGAAGCACAGAGTAGCACATAAATTGATTTGCCGGCCAATGAAGAAACGTCTCTGCTTGTAGCATGCAATCAGCTGTTCAGTTTCTTGCAACCATTTCATAACCATATTCTTAAACTATTTGCAACATACTTTGCGCCACTTTGCCACTTGGCTAACTGACGTTTTTATAGCATTTCCATGTTTGACCAGCAACAAAATCGTTTAATTCCGCGAATGCCAATGACCCAATCCGTATCGTGATGCTCCACTGAGCATTGCAGCACATGCAACACTTCAATTGGAATGCGAGCACGTGACTTTAGTTGCAGCTGCCAGATTTGCTCCAACAATAAACATTGTAGATTTGGGTTCAAGAACCTCTTATATTGTTAATGAAATGTCTTTTCATTTCCATTGTTAATTAAAGTCGGAAATCCTGTCAGCTATTTGTCTAATCAATTTCAATGTAAGTCGATTGTGACTTTAACTATGACACTGAACTAAAATCTATTAAACAAAAATTGAAGGACTACAACTAACATGTCTAATTCAGAAATGAAGTGGAAATAAATCAATTTATAGATTATATTTTATTGAATATCCTGGTTCTAAAATACCATTCTATGCAACAGATATGCTAATTAAATACAATTAATATAACTATGAATGACATGAAAATTGTTGTGGAAAACAATATTGATTAAATTGTTGGTATGTCTAAATAAGAGCAGAAAATAGTAAATTGAATAAACTTTCACTTGAGTTGTCATTAATTGTCGGCAAGACAATTAAACAAGTGAGAAAATCGACAGTTGGCTTGAGCTGATTTTCTAATTAAATGAATTCAGACAGAAATGAGCAGCAATTGAAGCAACAACAAACTTCCATATCCGTTTCCGTTTGGTTTCAGTAACAGTTACAGTTACAGCTACAGTTGCAGTTACAGCTACAATTACAATTCGAAATTCGCGGCATTAAACAATTCAATTATGCAAGAGGCAAATCAGCAGCGACACCAGCAACATCCAACAAAGAATCCGCAGACAATTCTTGTTCAATTCAACTTTTAATTACTCGCACAAAGAGAAGAAAGAATCGAATGGTTTGCTCATTGAATAATGTGCTCTCTCTTTCTCTCTCTTTATCTTCTATCTACTTATTTCTCTTTCTACCTCTCTCAGGCTTTGTCTCTTTACTTTACGCTCACTGCTGCTTTACTCTATCATTTTATCTAAAAAGGTCAGAGGAGCAGCAAACAGGCGCCGACAAAATGAAGTCTTAAATCACAGCATGTTATTTCCGCTGCACGCGCTCCTAGAGTGCACCAACAAAAAGACCAGAGAGTAGTCGTCCTGGTCTGGGTCCTGGTGCGGGTCCTAGCGGGTGTTGGCACTGAGCTGAACGCTGCTGGAACGGCGCATTTAACGTTCCGTTTCCGGCTGTGTGTGCGACTGGCAAGGACAACACGCTAAGGACGATTATGTCGCCCGCGCTCAGATCAAAATCGCCAAAGAGAATTGTTTTCTCCTGCCATTTTTGTATTTTTATGTTTGTTTTTTTTTTTATTTTCTTGGGTTTCTTTTTTTTTGGCTCCTGCTGGTGGTGCTACTGCGCTGTTTTGCCTTTTGGGTTCTATCAGTAGCGCCTTTTATGTCATCATAACCGCATAACGCAATGGAGTCCATAACAAGGAGACTGTCCCTTGCCGAGCTGGACAGTCGCCATTCTGCCATCCTGCGGAATGGCGAACGAGCAAGCGAATGTCCGTTTACATAAATTTCGTGGCGCAGCGCAAGGAAAACTGTCGAGCGTGCAGAAAAATGAGATGACAAATGAAGTTTGTCGGCTAATGGCAGCGGAAATGCGAGCGGGCTAGGGACGAGCACGGAATCAGAATCACAGCTCGGCAGCAGAGCGACAGGGCTGTAGAGTAGGGCGATGAAAAGGTTCGGTAGGTAGCAGCTTACACTTTTTGCGGCGTGGAAATGAACGGAAGTTGAAACAAACAAGTAAATAAATGGCGCCAATTGGGCGCCTCCCCTATATCATATCCTCTTACCCCTACCCCTATTTCACCCTATCTCCTCATCTCCTTAAAACTGGCGAAACGAAGCGAATCCTTGCGATCCACTGGCCACTGGACTACTGGTGTCGTCTGTTATTTTAAAATTGCTGGGGACGTGGGGAATTTATTTGGTAATCTGAACTGAGTCGGACAAAGCGATTATTACGAGTAAACACAATCCATTTTCGCGTATGATTGGTGGCTCCAACGGGCCACATAATTAACAGCGAACTGAAGAGAGCAGAACTGCCCGCTTAGCAGCGTCATCAGATTACCGGGTTCTTCAGTCCTTTCCTAGAGTTTCAGCAGTAACTCTACATTAAAATCCAATATCTTCAACTTGACCAGCACAGCACATCTCAGCACAGTGGGTGACATAGTTAAGTTAGTTGGTTATTATGTGGAGAGGAGTGGACATGTACATGAAGGTAAAGATATAGATATAGAAATAGATATAGATGTAGATATAGATATATACAAATTAATAACTACATTCGTCTACTTGGCCCACTGTTTCACTCCCAAAGTATAAGTAGTATCTATTTCGAGCTGCATCCCCTACGATAACACACTGCTTGTTGACCAGTGACTGAGAGAAATCGGTTGAGCAACCCCATCCAGAAATAAATATAAACATGCTGAAAATCTAATCGCCAGCTACAATCAAAGTGTCCAGTTTTGATATTAAGTTGAGCATTAAATGTGAGCTAAGTAGACAAGAGTCTGGGCTTCGGCCATATTCACTAAATAGCACAGATACGAGTACAATTTCCAAGCACTCTAAACGACAGTGTGGCGTATACGTAATTTTAGGGGCGTCATGTGGTATAATGTGCCATCAGCTGGATGTCGCTACGTTATAACTGCGGGGCAGTCAACGCATTTACCACTAACACATAAAGTCAACTTTGTCTATGTACAGCACACACACACACACACACACACACACACATGTGTGTAGCGTGGTGTGTGTGTATGTAACCCCTGGGCGTTGTAAATATTATTCTTATCTTACACTATAAATCTACATATGACAATTTTCGCACAGCTGCCTGGCCAACGGGCAGCTGCCACATGGACTAACAAGCCATCCAGTTTTGGTTTACCTTAAAGTTGCCACAGTTCTTGATTTGCAGCTTTATCATTCAAATATTTTGCTACATTTTCAATTAGCATAAAGTTGAGTTTTTAACGTTTTTTCCGACGAGCAGCAAAAACGAGAAGAGATGTTAAAGTTGCGCACGTTAAAGAATTTATACTCTCTCGAAGGTAGTGAACCTTTCGACTAATAAACCTTTTCTGATATTGGTTATGACAGGACTGCTAAACAGCGAAGATTCATAAGTAGCTTTAGGAAAGAATATTTTTATTATAAAGCATAATAAAATCATGTTAACCGAAGGTAAAACCTTCTCTTGGTAGAAAAACTTTTGAAACTAAAGTCTTTTACAGAGTTGCGACTTTTGACTCTAGTCTTTAAGAGCAACTGCCAGCCGCGTATACTTTTGGCTTATTTTTATAGCAAATTTAATTGGTAACTGCCCTTAGCTGCTCCCTAATTAACAATTTACTTTTTTTGCCCAACATTCACCACGAAGCATTTACAAAGGCCACAAATGAAGTCAAAGGCATTGCTGAAGCTGCAACTTTAGTGTTGCAACAAAAAAATAGGTTAAGAGTTGAGCCAACAGTTATCTCGGTCTGTCTCACACCTGCAACTACTGTTTGGTTTGGTGGTTTGGGAAGTGGGCAGCTTTCGGGGCACCTAAAGAAAATTCAATGAAACTCCCTAAAGTTGTCATAGCGCACATAAGTCACTGCCACATGTTTCAGCTGAGCGTTGTGGCAGTTTTTGTGGCTGGCATGCCATGTGCGGCATGTTTTGCAGAAATGTGGCACATGCATGAAATTGCATAAATCAGGAAACTGGATACGAAAGGACATACAATTCTGCTGATAGCAGACAGAGAGAACATACAAATGACAACAGCAACAGCAGCAAAGCCAAAAAAAAAAAAGAAAATAGAAAATAGAAATAGAAAAGGAAAAGAAATGTGCATAGATACAACATCCGGCTGCATGGCAACAGTTGCATACTGCATGTTGCAGCAACAGCGACAGCAGCAGCAGCAGTAAGAATAGACGCCGTGGCAAGGACATTCCGCGAAACACAAAGCAAAACGCAGTGGACAATGGAGTGAAGCATCATAAAAGCAACTGCGATAGCAGCAATGTTTAGTTTTATGGACTGGACACAGTAGCACACACAAACACACACACATACCTCTGTGACGTTTCAGGTAAAATAACAACCAGGAGAGGAGTGTACACTTGTCAAAAACCAACTGGTTCTTAAGGATTAAAAAAGGCTTCAAACTAATTGCTACAAAAAAGTAAACCAATTTTAATTTAAAAATGAGTTTCTGGATAACTAAATGCTGAAGTGAGCTATAAACTTATTAACTTAACGTTTTGTTACAGTGCATGGGTAGCAATGAAGACTAGCAAGTGAATCTGCGGCTGATAAGACATGGCTGGGGGCATTACCACGATGGAGGAGGCATGACTGCTGATTGCCTCGCGGTGGCAGCAAAACAAAGCAAGTAACGCTGCGGCAGAGTTCACAACAGGATGAATGCCACTTAACTTTGACCCTAACGAATACGCGATAGTTAGGAATATCCGCTGCCTTCGAATGTGTGTAGAAGTGTAGGGGTGTATGTGTGTGTGTGTGTGTATGTGTGTGTGTGTGGTTGTCTGCTGTGGCTTGTCGGCCATTTTGCGTTATCAGCGGTCAATGCAGCAGCCTCCACATCCACATCCTTTCGTATCCAGTCGCATCCTTGGCCGAGGGCAAGTTGTTGACACTTTTATGAACTCCACAGATTGGCCATGTTGTGTGTGGCTTTTGTTGCGGTTTGCTGGCCGGACTTTACGGCAACCGCTCACGCAATGTCTGCCTGACTTTTTGCAGTCACTGTAGGTCTTTTTCTGCAACTTGCATCCGACCATACAGTCACTAATTTGAGGCGACGACAATGAAGCCAACTGAGCTAAAAGACCAAATGCCAAAAGCAGTATTCTCATACAAAGTCACAGACAGAAAGGAAAATAAATTCAATTGCTTTAAAAGATGAAAATGTAGCAGAATTAGATCAAGTTATTTTAACCATAAGTATTATGGCTCTAGTATTATTAGTGTGTAGTCTCTCTGATTTCAGCAAATGTATTTAATATAAGTTGAAGGCAATCTCTGAAAGACATTTTGATAAGAAAGTTACAGCACGATAAAAAAGTGCCTACAAGTTACTCAAGATCAACTATTGGATATTGTAGCACCCAACTTTCATCTGCTCATATATTTTTACTAACTTATTCTTAATTTTCAACTACTGTTTCAATTATTCCAACTACAACTTATAAAATTCTCCCTGCTATTTCCCAGGTTTATGCTGATATTACTTTAATATCTTCTTATTAAGCGAGAAGTACTTGAATTAATCATTAGTTCTACCTCTACATCGACATACTAAACTTTAAGGTCTTAAATTTCTGCCTTTAGTTATGTAAAATGTTAAAATGACTCTCAATACGGTTTGCATAGTAGCTATTGATTAGATTTATTCGACTTTAGTAGTATATTTGCCCATTGACCAAATATCAAATACCAACTAAGGACATTCATGCGCTCTATGCATGTTAGTGACACCTCATTGTTACTGGCTCACGGCCATTTGAGTGGTTATAACTTTATGTCATGCGAATCAGCCGCAGTCGGTTGACTGTGTGCGCTGACATTGTTAAGGTGTTGTGGCTGATGTTGTCAGCGAAAGTCTTTGACACTCGACAAGGTGAGCTCAAAATCGTCCACCCAAACAGACCACAGTGGCTCTCTTATGACTGTGTGTAGTGGACTGAGATAGGGCGAAACGCTGACCAATATTAAAGATCAGAGAATGGACAGCGGCAACGGCTCTTAAGCACTTAATTGCAATCGTGATGGCTCGTAAAAATGTCAATTTTAATAAATTGTCATAAAAAAAAGATGTTTGCTGCTCATTTGCATTGGGCATTGGCCATTGGCCATTGGGTTGGGGAACAAAAGACCATCTTGACATTTCCATTATGCGCAGCGACAATGAGCCATGCACTTGGCCACAAGGACAGAGCCAGCTAGTAGAGACGCCACTCTGGACCATCAACAGTTTATTGTTGTAGCTGCTTCCACAATTTCTATCTCTCCCTGTCTTTCTCATTCCCATTTCCATTCACATTTTCACATTTTCTGCATAATGCGCTCGGGCAATATTTTAATTAAAAAATTTTTGCAGTTGATTGTTGTATGTTTTGGGTTCAGTTCATTATGCGCATTGCGTGCTTGTCTGTTTGTGTGTTTGACTTTTATTTTTTTGATTTGATAGCACATTAAGTTAAACGGACTTTTGCAGTTCGAATTCCTTGGCCAAGTGACAGGCTGACAATTGTAGCAGCAGACACTGACAGCAAGACAAACAGCCATTATGCAATAGAACAATCCATAATACGCTTAACTTCACTTCACTTGGCCCTGACTTTTGTACATGTAATGGATGCAACCGATTTGTCAGGCTTGAGAAATGACCACACAAAAAGACGCAATAACTTGACCAACTGGCTGTTCAGTTTTAAATTAATTGTTGTGTGCACAAATTGTACTTACATGTGCAAGTACGAAAAGGAATACACTGAGAGCTGGGGATAAGTAATAGATGGCTATTAATACACATTTATCGAGCTATCCAAAACTGTAGCTGCAGTTATTCGTTTTGGATAGAAGATATGTGTACTGATCTTTATTTAGATTTATTTAAAATAAATTAATAAAGCCATTTTAAAGCCCTGTTTTAATAAAAACTCATTTAGATTTATATAAACAACTCTTCTCAGTGTGGGCACAAGTGTACATGAATTGGCAAACTTTAGCTGTCTAAGTGTGTGTTACAGTGTAACACACTGAGAGTATGTGTGCCAAGCTACGCCCACACACACTGATGTGCCACATGGCGTATGCGTGCTGCCAGCTGTCACCAGCTAATGGAATTCAAAACAACTACAGTAATGTAGCAGGCCCCTTTTTCTCTTAGTTTACGCTTTTTTCTCTGAATGCTTTGCTGTGTGTTCAAGGCAAATATAAATAATGAAACATACCACACTTGATTATAGCGCCAAAGCGACGCAATGTTAAAAAAGTAATTAAAAATTTGTCAACATTTTTTCCAACCGTTTTCTATGAAAGATTAAAGCGCCTGGTTTTAGCCAATGTTTTTGTGTGTATGTGTGTGTGTGTGTGTTTGTCCACATTTGTGTTTATAACTACATGTGTGCATAACTGGAAAAACTCAAATACCGCGTCGATGGCTTAACACCTAACCAAATAGCATTTAAAACCATTAAATGCTAAACTTGTTGCAATAATTGTGTGGGCATGGCACGCACCACAAAATACTTAATAATAATGTTTTAATGTTTATAGTTTTAAATTTTTCTCTGGTTTTTGGCTGTGAAAACAAATATTTGTTTATCTCACAAATGTTTAGCATAATTGCAGAATTAACAGCTGCTCAGGTGCACGTTGCATTTTTGATTTGCACTTGCATACCCTATAAATGATAGAGTTTATTTAAATGAGTGTATTTAATCGAAGTCTTTACCAACTTTTCACGCTTATAAAAACTCGCTCTTTATTAATGCTTTGGCTGAGTCTAGTATACACTTTTTTCTCTATATCTGGCTACAGGGTATCTGCCAAACCTCCTTCTGTGACTTATTTCAAAAATCTCATTAAACATTTAGCGAATTTGTGTCTTTAATATATGTAGAAATGTGGTATTCAATTGTCAAACTGGAAATGAAAAACTCGTTAGCGTTATCGGCGCCTATTATTTGCATAGACATATATGGAATAGTATATAGTGCGACATATGTATGTGTGCGTGCGTGAGCGTGTGGGCGTGGCCATCAATTGTTGTCGTCATATTTGTACGATTATCGGCTTATCATTATTTACATATGCCGAGCCTCAATCGCTAATAGCTAAACTATTCTAATCCATTGTAAATATTTGCGCAAATGCCAAACATAATGGCGTCCCACATATATCTAACGGTATATACACATGTTTGTGTATGTGTTTTGCTTGCGAATGTGTGTGTCTTGGTGTATTGTGGACCACACAGCTTCATTAATATTGCGGCAGGCATTTTGGGCTGTAGCAAATATGTATACTGTCATCATTTTTCGCCATACTACTCGCATGGAATATCGCATTTGATTTCCTTAAATAGTACGGAAATACGATAGACCGCAAATAATTAATTCTATTCAATTTGAGACACAGCAAGCTCAAAACTCATTAGTCTTTAAATGCAATCAACTTTTTGCCGCATATTTGTTATATCCTGTGGTTCTCAGTTTAATTTAAATGGGTATATTGATTTTTGCTGGCGTTGAAATCATTTAATTTTTGCATTTATCTACTTTCAATACTTTTAATTGAAACATTTGTTTCGATTGTCATATCAATGCCATTATTCACACCTGTTCAATTGTCTTTGTTATTATTTTAGAGTAGCAGTAAGTCTAAGATTAATTGAGATTGTGTTCTAATGTCAATTGAATTATTCAGGGAACTGGCAATTAGCATCGGCAACAATCATTTAAGTCTGCCACAAGTGTATTTATGTTTGTGTAACGTTGCGTATGCGTATTGTAATAATTTATAATTTATTTTGCTAGTTAACATAACAGTAAAGTATTTTGAATTGTGTCAAAGTACAACTACGTATATTTCAAAAGAATTGTCATTCTTGAAGGGATTTAATTAGATTTATGCATGGCTTTGTACAGCTTTATGCATGGCTTACATCATTTGATGTGGAATAAAGAATGAAGTCAAAATAAGATTTATTTAATCCCTTGTCAATAAAGGTAAAGGTCAAGTATAACTAAAATGAAGCGCTAATCAGGCCTGAAGTGAAAGCTTTCTAAAGTGTCAATCTTCTTATGAATTTGCTTAAACATTTTTTATAATTTAAAGTTTCTATTTGCATATTCATATCGAATTTGAATTTAATTACAACGCAACGATTTCTGCATTTAACTTCATGTATTCATTTGTTGCGAGTGTGTGTGTGTTGACCAGTGTTGTAAGCCTAATTTAATTACAAATGCCATGAAATTCGCCAATACCAACAGCAGTCGAAGCAAAAAAGCTAAAAGCAACAAAAAAGCTCGATACATTCGACAATAACTGCGAATTTTAATTAAATGCAAATAAGAGAGCGGCTTATGTGTGTGTGTGATTGGGTGTGTTTGCGTGTGTGTGCGTTATTGCATATTAAATTTGCAGTATTTTGGTCTGTTTGATGTTTTGCCGTTATTCAGTTTTGAGGCAACACGCCGTGTGACTTTTCAATGTGAGCAGCAGCTGAACGACCGCCGCCCAAAAGTATGCAACATTTTCAAATCAAATTTTTGCCATTTTATGCAATTATGCATGCAATTGTGGCAATGCATGCATTGAATGTGTGAGTGTGTGTGTGTGTGTGTTGTGGTTCGGTGTATGTTTCTGTGTATATGAATTTGTTTGTGTGGCAGTGGTGGTGAGGCCTGTCTATTGCGTTTTCATTTGATTTCATTTGTGGCCATCTAAATTTGAAACAATTTTCTTGTTTTTTTTTCAGTCACTCTTCTTGCATTCTGGTGTTTGCCTGTCGGCCAGTTGGTCGACCATTAATACCACTTCAACTAAATTATGACAATTCAGGGGACAAGCATACGCACAGACAGGAAGCGGCATGCGTCATGCGGCAGCTGATGTTGCGGCATCTGTAAAACTTGCGAATAACATGAAAAAGTCCTTCGCATCCTTTGCACATCAACGGCTGTTGTTAGACAAGATGTGTGGCAACCGCCGCGCTTCATGTCCTGCGTCCTTTCTTCCCTGTCCCCTATCCAACCGACTTGAGGGAATCCCTAAAATCATCCCTACCCTATACCCTATGCCTGTCACGCTGTCGGCTATGTTGGCAGCTGCAAAATTTATGCAAACACATGCGCCAGCCGAACGCATAATTCACATAATTTGTAGCAGTTGCATTTTTCGCCAAAATGCAGCATTCTTCATCTCGTTGTAGCTATTGCTGTTGTAGGTTTTGTTGCTGCTACAGCTGCTGTTGCTTCTGCGGCATTTTGGTGTGTTTGGATGTGTTTCGCTGGCTGTTGTGGCAAGTGGCAAAAAGTATAAGACAGCAGTCGCCACACTGATGCATTGCTGATGGTCGAACAATTTAGCATATAACAAAATTGCATTGCAAATTATCAACATGAGAAATAGCATTCCCCGTCTCTGACAAGCTAGCAACATTGAGGCAACTTGAATGTGCCACAACTGTCACTCAACTGCTTGGGATACGCTTTATAAAGCTTGTATCCTGCCGCCCTTTTTTTAAACCGATTCCAACTTGAAGGCAGCTGCTGTCGACAGGCAGACAGAGACGAGTTTATTAAAGGAAGAAAATCAACAAGAAAAACGATATGATAAAGGCAGCAAAAGGTCTGTTGATGGCTTAAAGATTTTGCATTTACCAAACAGCACACCTGACACACACTCCAGAGGCTATAAATTAAATATCCTGCCATTTGACACATGGCCACAGCAGGGACTGGATGGAGATAACAGCTGTGAAACCCTTTAAGGTGCTGCTACCTAATAAATTGAGCTCTCAATTAGACGATAGCTCGGATAATAGACTGGCTGCGTGTCAATCCAAATTACTCCTCATTTAGCGTAAAATACACTTTAATTGTTATTGAAATAAATAGAAGTTTCAACTTCTTAATCTATTATAGTAATAGAGACTGTTTTTAGCAACTTTAAACACGGCCATATGAAACCACATTTAAACTCTTAACTCACGCTGTTAGCCCGAACAAATTTCTTGGCTCAGATACAAATTTATGGCAGCGGTATTGAGTTTTGTAATCAACACAAAGAAAACGAAAGCAAATGTTGTTCCTTCAGCTAGAAAGAAACAGGAAGCAATGGCTAAAAGTTTTTAATTAAAAATCTGCCAATAAATTATTTGTCACGCGAACACAAAGACAATGCCTGGGCAGCTACAATAATCATAATAAGCAACCGCAACTCAAAAGAAAATTCATTACAACAAATATTTCTCATTAACTGATTATGCAAGACATTAGCATAGACAACAGCAGCAACAGCAAGTTGCTGCAACCTCATGCTGCCCTTTTCTCCACCATTCCCCCCTTTGGAAAATTCCCATCCTGCAGACATTGCGCACTTCTTGTCAGGCGTCTTTGCGTTTTGCAAAGTTTTTCTAATTGAAAATGCAAACGGGGCAGGACGTAAGGATGCAGGGCAGATCAGAAGGGCCAAAAGCTTCAGCTGCATAACTTGGCCACGTCTCTGGCCAGTGCCTTATGGGCCGACAACAGCAAGAACAAAGCTCTACACAAAATACAAATAATAAATTTAAAATAGCCACGAAATGGCGTCGGGGCAGCATACAAAAGCGTAAAAGCGCGAAAATACAAAACAATGCCACCCAAAAAGGAGCAAGGCTCGTGGAATGGTGAAGGGGGAAAGCGTTGCAAGGCCACAAAGCTTCCGTTAAGAAGAGGGGAACGGGAACGGGTACAGCGCTTGTGAGGAATGGAGGCTGCGAACATTGCGTGCTGCATTTGCTGTGTTGGAGGCGAGTGGTAAGTCAAAGTCTTAAATTGAAAATGAAACTTAAATTAAAATGCCAACTGGAGTGGAACGAAAATGATATTAAAACCGAAGCAGCAGCAACAAAAATGCATACAGCAATAACAACAAACTATGCCAACAACAACAACAACGTGCAACAACAGCTAACAGCAACAAAGACAGAGAGAAGGAGGAGCTAACGGCGCATCAGACTGCGTGTGTACGTGTGTGTGTGTAGTCTGTCCTCCTGGCTGTCTATCTGTCCGCCTGCATTGGCATTGATAGCTGACAGTTTTGCAGAGCAGAGTTGAGCCGAGCAGAGCAAGCGTGCGACCAAGTGGCATTTTGTGGCATGCCACAACAACCTCAAGTTTGTCAACAACAATGAAATTGTCGCATTCGCAATGCAACGAGACTTTATAGTTTTCTAATTAAGTAGCAAAAAGGTAAT
Source organism: Drosophila dunni (assembly GCA_018152125.1). Classification (NCBI taxonomy): domain Eukaryota; kingdom Metazoa; phylum Arthropoda; class Insecta; order Diptera; family Drosophilidae; genus Drosophila; species Drosophila dunni. Next base: position 14,879,669 of record JAECXC010001917.1, on the reverse strand, counting down.
TTATACGCACTCGCACACATACATATTGTGTACATGCCCCACATATGTACAATATGTGTTCAGTTTCCCATACACGTGTGTGCAACACAAAAGTTTCCACTCATTTGTGCACTCTTCGATCGTTAAATGCATAAATAATGTACGGCATACGGTTGCAGGATGCTGCAGCATGTGTTTGTGTGTGTACAACTCGGCGAATGTGCAATGTTTTACTTTTATGCTGAATTATGTATTTTGCTTTTTGTTGTTGCACATCTCTTCCTATGGAGCAATAAGGATAACAACTAAATTTAACAAATTTGAGAAAAGTATTAATGATATGTTGTTTAATGTCATAATACCAAAGATCTGATAAAGAGCAGTTAAAATGATGAATGGGACTGATCTGAAATTTAATCACGGAAGCTTTTAAAGAAAACACATATGTGAAACCCAATTCAACTCAATTTACCTTGCAAAAATATTAAAAGTGAATTGAATAACATTTACATGAAATAAAAGATTAAATTCAATATGCCCTATTCAATGTGGAATAACAAAGTGACAAAAGTTTAAAACGATACATTATTTTGTTCACATAGGAAAATAAAAAGATACTCATAGATAACAACATAATACAGACATTCTTTGCATAGTGGATAGAATGAGCAGTGCCTTATCGTCCAGTTGCATCTCTCACAAGTATGTGACTTAGTAAACCAAAGGAAAACGAATGAGAATTCACTTTAATTCTTTTGCAAGCAGCTTACGCAGCTGCAATAGCGACAACAGCGGATGGCGAATAGAAAAGAGCACAAACAGTTTAGAGAATTTGAAAAGGCATTTCATGGTTGCCTCGCTGCAGTGTTTTCCGTTCTGAAGTCAATAAAAATAAATGTCATAAAGAGCAGCTTAAACGACAAATGCGTCAGCGTGCAAATACTCGAGCATAGAGAATGGCAATGGCAGTCGCACTGGTTGCTTGAAAAAGGCAATGGAAACGGGAAGTGGGAAATGAGCAAAAGGAAGCAGAACACTTGCAATTGGTAATGCTTTGAGCTGGCAGCAGGCAAACAAAAACGCTCACATTTGTTGCTCCATTCTGCTCTGCTCTACGCTTTTCTGGTCAGACTAGAACTGTGGCTGCTTCAGTAAGTTGGAAGAGATAATCATGAGAGCTGAAATTGCCAGAAAGTAGTTCGAATTTGCCAAAGGAGTGTTGTGTAGCAACTAATCAAGCCATCGCCACTTTAGTGCAAACTCAATTTGCAGGATTAATAATGAAACTGTTGCATACTTCAAGGCGAATAGAGCAAACTCCACCGCAGACGCCTCTTTACATACTAATGATGTGCACTGCACATGAAGCTGATTTAATTTCCGCTATACCTGCCATCGCTGCGAACCGCTTCCCGTCCCCACCACCATTTCTACCACAACACGCATACAGTTGCAACGGACACCACCGCAAGTTGCAACGCAGGCATAAAAGTCAACGGCAGCAAACGCTCTGGGAAAGAAACTTTTGCCAGCAAATACAGCTACTTAGTTATAGTTGTGTGTGAGTGTGTCTATACCTGTGTGGTTGTGTGTGTGTATTTGTGGGTGTATGTCATGCATCAAACTTTAACATAAACTCGGTTGCCGCATCCGCTTCCGCTGCCTTCACGACGTAGTACCTAGTCTGTTTCAACTTAATTTTCTTCTAGGAACTTTGTGCCAAGTGTGTGAGTCACTCCCTCTCCCTTTTCCTACATATAACACATGAGTGTGTGTGTAGGTGCGTCTTGTAGCTACTCAACCACAGCTTCAGCCACTGTATATATACTGGCACTGCCTCAGTGCTATCGCTGTCGCCGTCGTTTTGTTGTAATCTAGCGTAAAAAATGAATTATGTGCACATGCATTTCTTATACACGACAGCGAGAAAGCGACTATACATATGTATATGTATGTATCTGTGTATATAGAAGTAGATGCCGAGTTCCCTCCTCCATTTTTGTTCTTCGTTGTAAAGCCCCCGCACCGCCATGTAACTCGGTTGCCGTTTAAGCCGTTGAGTAATGAGCAAATGAAATCCGGCTGCTTATCTTTCTGCATACAAGGCAACGGCTCTTTGTGGCCGCTTTGTGTGGCTCAGCGGCACATTAAGCTCTCATCTCAGCTTTTATGTTGGTGTGCGTGTGTGTTGGTGTAGGAGAAAGAACTTCTTTCCTTGCGACCCACTTTCAAAAAGACTGAGCAACTTTCCGGTAATTGCTCAAACCAAAGTTAATTGCATTTACATTTTGAGGAATGACCCTAGCGACATCACAGGCATAAAGTGTACAAATCATACAAATACACACCTCTAATGACACACATTAGTCACAACTATCGAATGCGAATCAATCAATTCACATACGCATATAATGTCAGCTATCAAAATCAATCAGAACGCCTGAAATATTTCTCCTTGTGCGACCTTAATCAAGGTCATTAATCGCTGGATGAACTTGGACAAATATATTGCCAGCACTGACAATACAACGCTAAACAATCAGTAAAAGTCATTTGCCTAAACACATTACCATTTCCAGCTATGCTATTGATGTATGCACAGGAACTGATGGTTTAAATGATGCACAACTAGAGACTGCAGGTTCAAGTTCATGTATCTTTTAGATAATTTAATTGTGATTTATAATATGACAAATACTAAAAACTTATACACAATTGTTATTTTCACTCACTCATAATTGCACTTCCCCTTCGATCTTCTATTCTGCCACTTTTTTAGTCGTTTGACCAAATGGTTTGCTATATCGAACAATAAATATTCAATTAACTTTTCGATTTATCATGGCTCAGCACATAAAAGTGCGCAGAAACGCCAAAACTTTTGACACATTTCCCAACAAATCCATTGAAGAAGGGAAAGAAAAATTTTGTCTAACACCAAACTGACAGTTGCAACAATTTTGTGATTTTCCAAAGCTATTTTTATATACATTTTCCGAGGACATCCAATCTCATCGATGCGATAAAAACTCACACTCTCAGCACTCAGGCCGCAATTTTTGACAAGGAAAAAAACTGCACTCAAAATCAATAAATCATATGAGGGCAGTGGTAAGCTCGAACTATATGCAATCGACCGAACCATCGTGGGGGATTCATGGGGTTAGTTCTGGGACGATTAGAGGGTGTCGAACATATTGTTTCAATATTTGAATTCAATTTAATGGCAGCTAATTGAAAAAATAGCGATCTGAGCCCAAAATGCGGCAACAATAATACATCAGAGTTTGCTGAGCGACTGGGTCACATTTGCATACCCTGTAAACATATAATATAATGCAAAGTGTATGCTCAACTTTAGGGAAATGGAAAAGTTGTGACCAGTGGATACAAATTATTAACAGACTTATGTTTTTTTATTATTAATTAGGGTTAAATTACAAGTATTTAACCTAAAGAAGTTATTTGTTTAAATATATTTCTTTTACTTAGATTACCGAATGAACGTTTATTTTATTTTAAAACTATAACTGCATCATAAATTTTAAACTAATATCGACTACAGGGTAACTTAAAATCGAGCTCTTTTCTTTAAAGCCAACTGACTTCTTTTTGTTGGAATTGACAACAGTTTTTTAGTTATTTTTTTGAAAACTAGCCACTGGACACGCCTCACTGGGTTATGTGATTCTATATATGTATGTGTGTGCATGTGCGAGTGTGTGCCAGCTGTGTGTGTCAATCCCGGGTGTTGAGTTATTTGCACGTTTTGATAAGTGGATTTAACAATCAGCAGCAAGAAAAAACGGCTAAAAAATGGACCAGTTACTGCAATGGATCAAAGAATCATTGAATTTTTTTTATGACTAGTTTTGTGCATTGTTTTTTGCAATTTCCTTTTTTAGAACTCTATATTTATTTCACTCACAAAATCCACATTTCTTTCAATCGGAATTTTATAAAATAATATTTAATAAACGTTAAGTTTTAAATCAAAATATTTAGCAATTAAAATGCATTCAAATGCATGTACAGGCAACATCATTATAGATTTAAAACTTTAATAATTAACAATATTATTTATATAACTGGCTATTAAATAAATTCAAAAGCTTTTTTAATTACCTGGCTAAAAATGTGAAAAATCATAAATAAATAGAGTAAAATACCAGACTAAAGCCAGCACTGTAAATTTGCAACTTTTGCAAAGTTTTATAGACAATACCTACAATAAAATAAACAAAAGATGAACTAATTGACATGACCCCAACACACTGTTGGAATCCGAGTGAGTTTATTATAAAATATGAGCACATTATAGCGAACAAATTGGCAACACAAACAATGCAGCTTGGTATTGAAAATGGTCCGTTTGCCTGTTGCCATTTGAAAATCACACAAGACGTGACCAGAAATTAAATGATTTTAGCCCAGATGAAGCAACGATTGTGGAAAAATTTCATAAAAATGAAAAATAAATCCTCTGTTAAGACCCAAACATAATGGAAGCGCACATATAAATAAACGACAGACTCTCACTCACACATATATGTATGAGTGTGTGTGTGGTTGTGTGTTAGCTACGTTGGCAATTTAAAATCCAAAAAAAAAAATGTGTATATGTGTAAAAAATATATATTTTAATATGTTTTATGAGCACAGTTTGGAAAGGCCGCAAGGCAACTGAAGCGAAATTGCCAGTGGCAGTTACCGTTGCAGTGGCAGTTGCAGGTGATTTATAAATTCGTCAAAATGCGCCAACTGCAACTGTTGGCTTTATTGTTAGCCAACAAGACCAACAACTGCACATACTACCGTCAAACAGTATCCAGTTGCTTGGCCGTGTCCCATATAGCCAAGAAATAAACTCTCATATAGCCAGAGCTGGAGACGAAGCTCGGTATAAGGAAGTATTGTCGTATTGTCGACTTGTAACATTTCGCACACTTCAGCGCATAAATTGCTAATATTGCTGAGTGCGTAACACTCACACATACACACGCATAGAAGTGCATTACATGCAATCAAAAAAGCTGTAAAATGTGCACTTCTTACAGTTCGAAAAATTCATCAAAGGAAAATGTTGCATCGCTCAGTTAAATATAAAAAAAAAAATATTTCTAATAATAACTAATAAAAACATAAAGCAAATCATCAACTTATTTAAAGGAATAGATTTTTTAAAGGAGGATTTTGAGTGCATTTGATTTGGTATTGTGAAATTTTGTTAACAGATATTTAAAGTAATTTATTTATTATTTATCCAGCATCCACCATACGAACGTTACTATGACATTAATGTTACCAGTAAATTCTCTCAAAAAGTATAAAAAATTTTACAAATTTGTTATTCTCTTTATCATATATTTTATTTTCGCGGACAAAGCATGCGTTTGCATAACATAAAGCGTTTCTTTCTCTCTTTTTATGCAATTTATTGCGGGTTTAAAGAGATGCTACGATTTTGCATATTTTTATTTTCAATTTGTTGTCCATTCTATTAGGCATACATAGTACGCAGTAGGGCAAAAAACTTGTAGGACAGTTTCAGTAGCTGTTTAAATAAACAAATGTATATTAAAAAATAACAAAATTATTTTTTAAATCTATTTTACCTCCGACATAGTGCCTCTATTTATCTCAATAAAAACGGTTGCCTTTAGAAAAGCAGGCCTCTGCGCTCGGGCTATGATAAGAACCATGGTCTTGCGATAACGCAAGTCCCCTTGGCTCCAGTCCTGTTTATAGGCCGCCGAGGCAATACCAAAACTCTGAGAGGTAAATCAGAAGAATCAAATACAACTCAAGTGCTTCTGATATATTTCAAACTCACTGAATCGGCTACTAGTTGTCCGTGATGGCATATCAAATACACCTGACTGAGCGATGATACCAGAAACAGGAAAAGTTTGATCAACAAATCAACTGGCACTCCAATTGTCATTTGGAAACCCACAAAACAGATGACAAACGATGAAATTAGAAAGTTTAGCAACAGAGGCACTCCGAAGATCTCATTAAGCTCCGACGATATGCCCAACAAACGTTCATGATAGTGCACAATGTAGGCCAGAAATTTAGCATCCTCTGCCCAATTTCCAGTCAACTTTTTGAACTCGATGGTTCTACTCAAGTAGTCATAGTGCATAATAATCTAGGTGACCACAGCACAGAGTAATAGATCCGTTGAAACCTGTCCAGCAGCCGAAGTGAATCCACCAAAATTCTGTGAGATAAGCACCAGGTAATATGACCAATTACCCTCACAGTTCCAGGGTATATACATTGTGTAGGGTAGTGTGAGTCCCATTACGCGTACCTTCAGCCACAACTCGTAGATAAGATACTCGACCACATTGAACAAATTGTAGGTCAAGATAAGCACGGAATAGAGCAGCGAGAATGTGAAACTTAACTTGGAACAAGATTTAAGGTACTTATCCAACTGATAGGCAGATTGATCTTCCCTTCCACGTGGAAATAGTTCCTCCAGCACGTGCATAACTCCGCTCAACGCCTCCTTTCTCCACCAGACAAAGACCATTTTGGTAATGCTAACGAAGATGAATCCAATGTACGACATCACCATGATGGCCTCTATCACATTCTTCCCCGTAGCAAAGGCAATCACAACATACACCACCTCAGCAGACACCATTAGAATCAGATTAATGAGATTAGACCAAAACACAAAGTTCCTCCAACGATTTGGAGTATTTGAGCTAGCATCTCGTGTATATGGCTGAATGCCTAATCCCGTGTAAAAGAAATTCGCGTACTTTAGAAAACTATCCATTTTGGTCAACGGCATTGAAAGTGCGTTTGAAATTTCAAATCAAGTACACGCAACTTTTATACCTTTTCAATTTTGGCTTTCATTAATTATGTATTTAAATTATAGTCTCAGGTTAACAGTCGACAGTTCGAAAATCGGTTAAACAAATGCCTAATAATGGGCTATGAATCGTACTTAATTATTGTTTACAATCAGTTCGAATTCACCACGCCCACAATAGCAAATAAAATCAATATCAAAATCACTTGAACAATGCCACATAAAGGCAGCCAGTTAACAAAATCCAAATCAAGCAATTGATTTCTAAGTTCGATATTCAATTAGCTGAAATACTACGCGAAACTATTTAAAACTATTTTCGCGGACAAAGCATGCGTTTGCATAACATAAAGCGTTTCTTTTTCTCTTTTTATGCAATTTATTGCGGCTTTAAAGAGATGCTACGATTTTGCATATTTTTATTTACAATTTGTTGTCCATTCTATTTGGCATACATAGTACGCAGTAGGGCAAAAAACTTGTAGGACAGCTTCAGTAGCTGTTTAAATAAACAAATGTATATTAAAAAATAACAAAATTATTTTTTAAATCTATTTTACCTCCGACATAGTGCCTCTATTTATCTCCATAAAAACGGTTGCCTTTAGAAAAGCAGGCCTCTGCGCTCGGGCTATGATAAGAACCAAGGTCTTGCGATAACGCAAGTCCCCTTGGCTCCAGTCCTGTTTATAGGCCGCCGAGGCAATACCAAAACTCTGAGAGGTAAATCATAAGAATCAAATACAACTCAAGTGCTTCTGATATATTTCAAACTCACTGCATCGGCTACTAGTTGTCCGTGATGGCATATCAAATACACCTGACTGAGCGATGATACCAGAAATAGGAAAAGTTTGATCAACAAATCAACTGGCACTCCAATTGTCATTTGGAAACCCACAAAACAGATGACAAACGATGAAATTAGAAAGTTTAGCAACAGAGGCACTCCGAAGATCTCATTAAGCTCCGACGAGATGCCCAACAAACGTTCATGATAGTGCACAATGTAGGCCAGAAATTTAGCATCCTCTGCCCAATTTCCAGACAACTTTTTGAACTCGATGGTTCTACTCAAGTAGTCATAGTGCATAATAATCAAGGTGACCACAGCACAGAGTAATAGATCCGTTGAAACCTGTCCAGCTGCCGAAGTGTATCCGGCAAAATTCTGTGAGATAAGCACAAGGTAATATGACCAATTACCCTCCCAGTTCCAGGGTATATACATTGTGTAGGGTAGTGTGAGTCCCATTACGCGTACCTTCAGCCACAACTCGTAGATAAGATACTCGACCACATTGAACAAATTGTAGGTCAAGATAAGCACGGAATAGAGCAGCGAGAATGTGAAACTTAACTTGGAACAAGATTTAAGATACTTATCCAACTGATAGGCAGATTGATCTTCCCTTCCACGTGGAAATAGTTCCTCCAGCACGTGCATAACTCCGCTCAACGCCTCCTTTCTCCACCAGACAAAGACCATTTTGGTAATGCTAACGAAGATGAATCCAATGTACGACATCACCATGATGGCCTCTATGACATTCTTCCCCGTAGCAAAGGCAATCACAACATACACCACCTCAGCAGACACCATTAGAATCAGATTAATGAGATTAGACCAAAACACAAAGTTCCTCCAACGATTTGGAGTATTTGAGCTAGCATCTCGTGTATATGGCTGAATGCCTAATCCCGTGTAGAAGAAATTCGCGTACTTTAGAAAACTATCCATTTTGGTCAACGGCATTGAAAGTGCGTTTGAAATTTCAAATCAAGTACACGCAACTTTTATACCTTTTCAATTTTGGCTTTCATTAATTATGTATTTAAATTATAGTCTCAGGTTAACAGTCGACAGTTCGAAAATCGGTTAAACAAATGCCTAATAATGGGCTATGAATCGTACTTAATTATTGTTTACAATCAGTTCGAATTCACCACGCCCACAATAGCAAATAAAATCAATATCAAAATCACTTGAACAATGCCACATAAAGGCAGCCAGTTAACAAAATCCAAATCAAGCAATTGATTTCTAAGTTCGATATTCAATTAGCTGAAATACTACGCGAAACTATTTAAAACTATTTTCGCGGACAAAGCATGCGTTTGCATAACATAAAGCGTTTCTTTTTCTCTTTTTATGCAATTTATTGCGGCTTTAAAGAGATGCTACGATTTTGCATATTTTTATTTACAATTTGTTGTCCATTCTATTTGGCATACATAGTACGCAGTAGGGCAAAAAACTTGTAGGACAGCTTCAGTAGCTGTTTAAATAAACAAATGTATATTAAAAAATAACAAAATTATTTTTTAAATCTATTTTACCTCCGACATAGTGCCTCTATTTATCTCCATAAAAACGGTTGCCTTTAGAAAAGCAGGCCTCTGCGCTCGGGCTATGATAAGAACCAAGGTCTTGCGATAACGCAAGTCCCCTTGGCTCCAGTCCTGTTTATAGGCCGCCGAGGCAATACCAAAACTCTGAGAGGTAAATCATAAGAATCAAATACAACTCAAGTGCTTCTGATATATTTCAAACTCACTGCATCGGCTACTAGTTGTCCGTGATGGCATATCAAATACACCTGACTGAGCGATGATACCAGAAATAGGAAAAGTTTGATCAACAAATCAACTGGCACTCCAATTGTCATTTGGAAACCCACAAAACAGATGACAAACGATGAAATTAGAAAGTTTAGCAACAGAGGCACTCCGAAGATCTCATTAAGCTCCGACGAGATGCCCAACAAACGTTCATGATAGTGCACAATGTAGGCCAGAAATTTAGCATCCTCTGCCCAATTTCCAGACAACTTTTTGAACTCGATGGTTCTACTCAAGTAGTCATAGTGCATAATAATCAAGGTGACCACAGCACAGAGTAATAGATCCGTTGAAACCTGTCCAGCTGCCGAAGTGTATCCGGCAAAATTCTGTGAGATAAGCACAAGGTAATATGACCAATTACCCTCCCAGTTCCAGGGTATATACATTGTGTAGGGTAGTGTGAGTCCCATTACGCGTACCTTCAGCCACAACTCGTAGATAAGATACTCGACCACATTGAACAAATTGTAGGTCAAGATAAGCACGGAATAGAGCAGCGAGAATGTGAAACTTAACTTGGAACAAGATTTAAGATACTTATCCAACTGATAGGCAGATTGATCTTCCCTTCCACGTGGAAATAGTTCCTCCAGCACGTGCATAACTCCGCTCAACGCCTCCTTTCTCCACCAGACAAAGACCATTTTGGTAATGCTAACGAAGATGAATCCAATGTACGACATCACCATGATGGCCTCTATGACATTCTTCCCCGTAGCAAAGGCAATCACAACATACACCACCTCAGCAGACACCATTAGAATCAGATTAATGAGATTAGACCAAAACACAAAGTTCCTCCAACGATTTGGAGTACTTGAGCTAGCATCTCGTGTATATGGCTGAATGCCTAGTCCCGTGTAAAAGAAATTCGCGTACTTTAGAAAACTATCCATTTTGGTCAACGGCATTGTGAGTGCGTTTGAAATTTCAAATCAAGTGTACGCAACTTTTATACCTTTTCAATTTTGAGTTTCATTAATTATGTATTTAAATTATAGTCTCAGGTTAACACTCGACAGTTCGAAAATCGGTTAAACAAATGCCTAATAATAGGCTTTGAATCGTACCTAATTATTGTTTACAATCAGTTCGAATTCACCACGCCCACAACAGCAAATATTGATTTTATCTTTTTTTTTTTTTTTTTTTATTGTTTAAATTGTGTATATTCTGTTAACAAGCTTTCTGCTACCTTTTGTGGCAACTAAAATTAGTTTTACATTAAGGGAAAACATAAAAAGAGAACAATTGATCACAGTCGGTACATTTTTACATATTTACAGTATTTACAATTTTCATGAGGAGTTATTGAAGGAACCTGGTAGGGAGGTCCAATGGATGGTTCCTTTTTAGTCTTCTTTTTCTTGGCATTGTAGTGAGTCGTCTGGCAAGCTCATTTGGGTGTCTTTAAGGATTTCGCATGTGCTACTGGAGATGGCCTCTTGCAATCGTTTCCCTCTGGTGCAGGATCTAGAGTTACCCCACCACGAGTGCTTAGAGTTAAAATCACCACCTGCGATGAATCTATCACCCAAGCTTAGGAGTAATTGCTCAAACTCGGTTTTGCTCCAAGGTATATTAGGAGGCAGGTAAATGGCAGAGATTTTGATGCCAACGCCGTTAATCTGCACAGTCACGCTGGCAGCTTGTATATGCAATAAGAAACAATATCAAAAACACTGGAACAATGCCACATAAAGGCAGCCAGTTATCAAAATTCAAATCAAGCAATTGATTTCTAAATTCGATATCCAATAATTAGCTGAAATACTACGCGAAACTATTACAGTTGTGGAAATAATGGAATGAGTTCCATGAGCAAACTGAGCCTTTAACTTCACTCCCAACTCCCTAGTAATACTCAAATACTCAAAAAATTTAAATTTTTGCGCAAAATTGGCAACGTTTTTTGTTATCATTCTTTTGATTTTTTCTGAATTAACGCACAGGACATGCGTTTGCATAATAAAGCGCTAGGTTGAGCTTTTGAAAGCATGTGACACAGTGCAACAATAAGAAGCAAAGTGAAGAGGATTTAAGCAGGAAATGTTTTTTTGTTTGTTGTCCATCCACTGTGACAGACATGCTCCATAGTAGGACAAAAAACGTGTAGGACAATTTTAAGAGCTGTAAAACCATCGCAATCCATTTGAAATTCGTTTAATGCCTAAGCAAAATGCTATCACTAACATTCTTCCTGATAATTCCATGTAAATCCGCTGCCTTAAGATAAGATAGCTCTCTAGTAGTACTTGGACTACGTTAACTAGTACTCGAACTAGTAGTTAACTGGTACTTGAACCAACAGTATGCATTTTTAAAATAAACACGGGTAATTTAAATTACTACTTGTATTGGCGAATGTATAACTTATTGACTTTAATGACAGTCTTAAGCTAGCAATTAAAAGTTCTGTGCTAAAATAGATAGGCGCGCGTTCTTGATTAATTATTGGCTTAGGGTCGCTTAAAATAAATAATTGGAAATCAATACAATATAAATGCTGCACAACTCTTTTCGAACAGCTGCTGCAAATTCAAGGTATGATAGGTTAATTAAATTATATTTAACCGCGCAATGTTGAATAATCCCAATTTATTTCAGTCTCAAAGCCAAATTAATTTATACTTCAATAGCCTCATTGACTACCCCTTCATTTGTCCTACAATTGAGTCTTCTTTGAGCTGCCTACTGTTGATTACAACAAAGACAAGTCTACAGTTCACCTACTAAATAAATTTTCGATTTGCTGCATATGTGTTCGTTCGCGTAACGAGGGCAAAAGTTGTGCTCAAAGGAGTTGCGGGCAAAGCCGTAAAAATACGGCCAGTTCAGATTTGGGTCAAATTGAAAGAAAAGGTGTGTCGAGAGAAAAAAAGGGGAATGGATCAAAGAAAACTCGTAATCGCAAATTTTGATCATTTAACGTGCAAGAAAATTCAATGTGCTGCTATGCATTCCGTGTAGTTTTCCACGTGAAATCTAGAAAATACAATTAAGCCATTGGGACGTAAGTTGTTCAAGTGATGGTCCCTCAGCACAAAATTGTTTTTATATGCACATGCATACATGTATATGTGTATGTGTTTCCGGTAGTGTGTGAGTATGTGTGTGTGTTGCACAAATCAGTGAGCCAAAGCAAGTTGCGAGTATTGGCTAGAGGAAGGCGACCGAAAACTTTTTGCCAAACTTTTATGAGCAGCGAACGAAATTTTCGTGTTAGTTTTCTCTGTTATGCTTTGGATATTGCGCTGGAGACTTCACTTGGCCCTAGAGCGGGAATTGATTTCAAAATATATGTAAGTGCACATGTGTGTGTGTGCGTACACAATTTGCATAAACTTGGCCAGCAACTACAAAAAAAGTAGGAGAATGTGCAAAAGTTCAATGAGTAGCCGATGAGTCCGACAGCTGCACTTTATTCTGTCACCTGCTACTCTTATTTTCAACTAAACGTTTTGTCATCTTGTTACACTTCATTATGGTAATTTTCGTACGACAGTGCCTCAGGGCAGTATGCATACGGACATTGCCTTCAACTTCAATTGCAGCGTCTCAAATAACTGAACTATCGCTTTTGAATACGGCAATTCTTTGGGTAATTTTATCACATTTTGTTAGTTAGGCTTGGTATTGGGCTAACAAAAAGAATTTTAGCACAACTGACACATAATCCATTGTTAATTTTGCATTTTGGTAACAACTTCCGCTTGACACAGCATTGAGGCTTATACAGAGTTCTCGGACATGTTCAAAAGTAATGCAATTCTCATTTGAACTGTGTGTGGGTGTGTGTAACATTTGACACTTTTGCTCGGCAAATCAGCCAGCATATGGGTGTGTGTGTGTGTGTTCTGTGTATGTGTGCCTGCGTTGACGCTCGTTTGTTAGCACTAGCCACAAAATTTCTATTTTATGTGAAGTCTCTGTGGTCTTGGCCACAATTTTTGGTTATGCTCAGAACTTTTGCCACTCCAACACGCCTTGGTTGCGTATCCGTTCGTGTTCATTCTGGTCCTTTTTTCCTTTTGGTTTAAAGCCCCTGAATTGTTGACTTGTTGTTATTTGCTAGGCAAGGACAATACCCAGGCTATTGATGACTTTCGGCTTTTGTTTTGGCAGCCAACATTTTTGGTTAGCCATCGAATTGTTTGTCTAATGCCCTGTGTATTGATAGCTTGACTTTCGGTATTGCCCCCAAATAAATGCCGACAAAATGAATGCAGCAATTAATAAAATAACAACTTTGCGTTAAATTAATTGTGTTTTATGCCAGGCTTGTTAATGGCAGGATATGCATCAATGGCACAATGTCGACATATCGCAAATATTGAGCTTATCGGTCCAAAATGCTGGCCTAAAGCTGACTGACCCCTCGCCTCTTCCCTCAAATAGTAAAATATATGGATGTTTGAGTGTATATATTACAACAAGCAGAATGTCGCCTGCTGTGCTGTAGTTGCACCGGATAAAGTTGTTGTTGTTGTTGTTATATCCATGCGCACCACTGGGCAAATGAACAATTTATAACCGCTTAATTGAGCACATTTAGACGCAAGCAGGAACCACAGTAAGCATACTGTGTGCGTCTCTGTATGTGTGAGTGACCGTGTGTATTGTGTGCATCCAGGAATTCTGGAAACTGCTAAACATAAGGTCAACCAGGACGACTGAGCATATGAACTGTCTTTGGTAGTGTTCGCTGCCCGTCTTACAAAATTACATGTCTACAAATGAGCAATTGTTGCTGCAACAACATCGAGTTGGCAATACCCCACTCCCTTTTCCCTGCCTTTAACCACTACCAATCCCGTTTTGTGCGGAACTACGCAAGACTAAGTTGATCAATAGGCAAATCATTTAATAAACACCCGTTTAGTGCTCCTTCAATTAGATAGAACCGTTCGTATGCACATTAGATCTACTCATATTGAGGAGCGCCTCGCTGAACAAATTAATTTGCAAGTACTCCGTACCAGGGCTGCAACTACAACAAACTATATTTGATTTAAAATAAATTAAACATAAATATAAACTGATAGTTTCATTTAATCCAAAAGCAAATCATGCGAAATTTCTGCTGAATTTGCCCAGCCCTTGTTGGCAAACGTTTCCGTTTTAGCCCAACCCTAGCACCAACCACCAATCTTCTACGGCCTAGTACGTTTCGATTGTTGGCCAACAACCCGTAGCTGAAAGTTTCATTGGGTTACAAGGTACAATTGAGATACGACTCGCATAAGCTTCAACTCCCTTACCAATGCCATGATGCTATTAACTTCAAGTGCGTATTTAGCGCCAAGTGGCTTGTCAAAAGCAAAGATTCATTTACACACAATCTTGTATCAGGTAAGGCAAATTAAGTGGGTGCCATGATATTCATTCGCACTCTCTCATATTAGCCCTATCTTTGGCCATGGCAACCGTCTGCCGTCTGCCTAAGCCCCAAAAAGCAACCACAATTTTCTTAAGCAGCTAAAGAAAAACAACAAAAGCTCTGTTAACGCAACCGAGAGTTAAGCATCTTCTTTGCCATAGTCTGAATGGAACTACTTAAGCGCGTTGGTATTACGTAATAAGCCAGGACACAGGTTAAGGTACAAACAGCCCTTTTATCTACTTTCACAACGCTTGCTGTTGTTAAACAATATGGTAATATTTTCATTTTCTTAGAAAATCTTAGCACACTTGGCACATGGTCGTGGAAATAAATTATACTCATTCATGCTCAAGTGTTATAATAATTATTAACTTAAATAGTATTAAAATATTACATAAAAATGTCTAAACAGTTTAACAATATGTTGTGCAAAATTTAAATCAGTTTAAGTTTGGCGGCAAAAATCAAAAATCTAGCAATAGTACAAAGACTGAAGCTGAGTGCTACACAACGATATTACGATTGTTTCGATATATCGTTGAAACAAACGATAACAAACAGTCAAAGCGGCAAGTGACAAGAGGCTAAATCGCTTTGAATATATTCAAATTAGAAAAGTAGTTAACTAATAAATTTAATAGGGAGTATAATTCAAATACAAAACCGGTCTTGCAACATTTTTTAATTACTCGATGGGAACAAAGTCTAAATTCGCGCTTAAGTAGCTAAGCTGGCAAAATAAACGAATCCCAAACGGTCACACTGCGCACAGCTGTTTTTATTGTTTTGTTTACGTTTTGTTGTAGGCATCGGATAAGAGAACAGTAGCAGTATCAGCACTTAGCAATTCAATTGACATATCTGTACAGCAAATGTAGTAGGCATTCAATCATTTAGTCGTTATTAAAATATAAAACAGAGAAACAGTTTTCCTAGAGCTCTGGCAAAAAATAACAGCCTGCATTTAGTCGCGCAAGTGAGACAAATTAACAACTGCTTTAAGTTTAATTAAGTGTAAGTACGACGTCACAGCAACAACTAATTATAAAGGGCAAATAAACAAATCGAATAGAGCGCTTAAACAGTTTGTAATCAGTATTTGTGTGAGTTTTTTGACCCGTCGCATGATAAGCTACTGCATATTTTATTCAAAGCTTTGGACATGTGCCAACAACTAGATAAACAAAATTAATTATAGACAATCTTTCGATCTAAAACATTACCTTAACCTTGGTACTATTAAAAGCAAAAGTGCAAAATCCGATAAGGTGTAAACGCATAGAAACAAAGTGTGCACTTAGCATTAAGATAAGATTAAAAGCCGAGTCTCTTGACTTCTGGCCCTGAGCCTAACCTTGGCCCAGACCCACACGAATTTAATCGCAGTTAACAAACTAATTCATGTGCTTAACTTTGTTATATCTAGATAATGACGGTCCAAAGCAAGCTTATTGATCCGCTGTGCATCACATGTCAGGAATTTCAGCATCCATGGACAGATAAATGTGTTAATGCCACGGCCGGTATATTGCTATCGGCCACGCCCTACTGCCTACGTGTCTATACGATCGTTTACGCCTTCTCGCTCCTCATGCGTCACCGTGTGCCAACTCTGGAGGATTTAAAGCGTACACTGCTGGGCATAATGCAATCCACCGCTTTCCTGGTGACCAATGCCTACACATTCATACTCTACAATTGCCTCATACGCAATCTACTTGGACGCTATTACTTTGGCACAGTAGCCTTTATACCCTCGTTCCTATCCTCGCTCACAGCCATTGTGGTCGAACGTCCGGCACGTCGTCCACTACTGACACTCTATGTTGCCAATGTGGCTACCGAAGCACTCTGGAAAATGGCGGAGGCACGCAACTGGGTGCATTCCATATCACATGGCCAAACATTGATTTTTGGTGCAAGCATCTCGTTATTGCTTTACCTCTACCGCAAGGGCACAACAACCGATTCAATTTTCAACATTTTACGCATCTTTGTGGGCAAAGAGGAGGCGGGACCCATTGCCATACCCGAGCCCGTTTCGGGCGAACAGCCCGCGCCACCCGAACGCCGGCCCACAGTACGATTTTCCACCGTCGCCGATTTGGTGAACGTCTATAGCAATCTAATCAATGGCAGACATTCCACCTGCCGCCACAAGACAAGTTGCTGCAGTTATGCGGTATTCGGTGGACTACGTCCGTTTATTGGTGGCGTAGGTCTGCAGGTGGCATTGAAGCTGGTGATGAACGTCAAAACAATCATCAATGGTCGCATGCTCTGGCGAAAACAAATCTTCAATCGCAGCACACTAAAGTTGGGCATGTTCATGGGCAGCTTTTCATTCATATACAAGGTGAGTTGACATGGAGTTCATATTTATTTGTTAACTAATTTAAATTATTCCATTTCAGGCCGTTTCCTGCTTTTTGCGACATTGCTATAATCGCGATGATGCGTTGTATGCCATTCCGGCTGGTCTACTCGCTTCGATTACCTTCACCCAGTATCCAGACAATACAGTCGCCTTGTACGTCATGTGGAAGGCCATACAAGTGAGTGAATATTACACAATTTAAAAATTTTATTTAAATTTAAACGACTCCTGTTATAGATACTCTGCGGCATCGGTCAAGAGAAAGGCATAGTGCCGCGTATACCACACTTTATGCTGTATCTTTATGCATTCTTCACCGCCGTACTCTTCCATGTGGGCATAGTGGAAGCTCAGTCGCTGCGACCCAGCTACTATAAATTCCTACAGGCCATATCGGGCGAGAGGCAAGTGATAATGATATACAACACTTAAGATATAAGTAATAATTCCAACTTGTATCTTTTGCAGACTCAACAAGTTCAATTTGAGCGCATTTGATGTGTTCGGTCTGAATACTCAAGCACAGACAGCGGAAGTGCTGAAAAGCCTGAAAATCGTCGATAGGGCCGCATTGCCGGCATATTCGTTTGCCTCCTGAGCTGATTGACGGAACAAACCAAACTAAAATGTGCCTAACAAAAACAAGAAACGATAAAAAAAATTGAAAGTATCTAGAATAAGTCTCTCAGCACTCAAAGTGCGCATATCCAGCGTTCGATACGCCTCTCTATACATAAATTTATATATAAATATCTATATATAAGTCAGTCTATGTTATGGGCCCCACCCACTGGCCGCACTCCGGTTATCTGTTGAATGATCTATATGGTAATGAGGTGTATTGGCTGTTTTTGTTTTTTTATTTTTTTGGTATCAGCTTTTAAATAAAAATATCGAAATATAAACTCAAACTCTTTAACTGATTTCAAACTAAGAGCGTCATACTAATAATAAGAGTTGAACTAACCGATAAACAAGGGAGTGTAAGTTTGCGATAAGAATTTACACTCATGTTTCCACTGTTCAGCTTGCGTGACAGATAAGAACCAATGCCCAATACTCTCCCGTAAATAGTTTCAGTCGATTTCGGTGTGTTCTACCACATGGTTACTCCATGACAAAATATTTATATATTTTTTTTAACGGGTGGCAAAAAGGTTAAGCTTCGCGTGAACTGTGCATTAAACAGACAATTACTTTAAATTCGGATTGCATACACAACGAACATTAAGTAAATCGTGGAGAAACTTTCATTTGCACTTTGTACGGACTTCGGGTACCATCGATAGCGTTATCATTCTGACCACGCACAGTGTGATAATCTTAACAACACAACTTAAGCCTTAATCTATCGATAATTTATTATAATTAAAAATAAAACAACAATAATAACATGGCAGTCCAAAGTAAACTTATGGAAGCGGCCATTAACTGCAGCTGCCAGGAATATCTCCATCCCTGGACTTCGAACTGTGTTAATGCTTCGGCCGGAATTATGCTCTGCTGTATACCCGTCGCCCTTCGCACCTACGCCGTGGTCTATCTGGCGAGTACATACCCATTAATGAAATTATCAAAGAGATTATTTTAAGAGTTAACTGTTAATCTTGAAGTTCTTGAGATTAATTATTGATTAACCAGTACATTGTACCGGAAAACAGACAGAAAAGGTCGTACAGTTTGCACAGCTTCAAGACTTTTAGAAGCCTTTGAGTAAACCAAAAAATAATGTTCATAAATTAAATTCAGATTAGAGTTCTCGATTCACGATCAGCCATTTCCAGTCATCGTTATAGATTAATTTATGGCCAGTTTAACAAATTATGTCATAAATGTTGTTATCAAACTGATATATTAAACATACGATCGTAGCGAAATATATAGGTTAAACTGAGCTTTGGCAACGGTTTTTTTTTTTTTTTGTTTATATATAAGATAGTATCATTTATATTTACATTTTATATGACAGAGTATATCTTAGCTGTCTATGCTGATATTAAGACAATTAGAAGTAGATTGAATTGAAGCTAGCTATAAATATTAAAGTAAGTAAGCAAAGGGAATATATTCAGCGATGATCAATCCAACAACAGTAAAAGGTTATAAGCGAAACACACACACACACACAAAAAGTAACTTAGTTGATAATGTTCCCAATTGCTTTACAGTTTGCACTTCTCATGCGAATGCGTATTCCCACGCTCCTGGACCTAAAACGCACAATAATTGGAATTTTAAAGTCCACCGCTTTCCTAACGACAAACGCCTATGGCTTCAACCTGAGTGTCTGCGTATTCCGCAGGCTTTTGGGTCGGTTCTACTTTAGTACACTTGCCTATCTTCCTACAGTTGTCGCTAGTTTTATTTCCTTGAGCATTGAGCGCCCAGAGCGACGTACCCCGTTGGCTCTATATGTGGCAAATGTGGCGACTGAATCATTTTGGAAAATGATGGAGGCACGCGGATATGTGCGTTCTATACCCAATGGACAGGTTCTGGTTTTGGGTCTCAGTATAACGGCCCTGCTCTATGTGTATCGACTTGGTGTGCATCAATCGAAGCTGAAGGATGTCACGTTCAAAGTTCTGCAAGTTTTGATTGGCAAAGACGAGCAGGGTCCACTTAAGGAACCCACAAAGGAATCTACCACGCAAAACTCTAGTCAGCGCCCTGTGAACTTCTCCAACATATCTGGCTATGTTCAGCTCTACGATCGTTTACGGAATGGCAAGCATTCCAGTTGTCCGCATCGTCAGGGTTGCACTACGTATGCTTTGATGGGTGGTTTGAAGCCCTTCCTTGGCGGTGTCGGTGTTCAAGTTGGACTCAAACTTCTGCTGAGCATTCCCAAAATTGTCAAGCTCAAGATGGACTGGCGAAAAGATATTTTCAACAAAGGAAACTTAAAAATGGGATTGGCTTTAGGCAGTTTCTCACTACTGTATAAGGTAAGAAAGACAAAATTTACAGCTGCATTCCTTGAGGTCGAACCAAGTCTCAAATCAAAAAGAAGAAAAAGCAACGATTTTTAAATTTTGTCAGGTATCTTAATTATTTATTTATGCCCCTCAGATGATTTCCTGCTCTCTGCGACACGTTTTTAACTATGACAGTCCACTCTTTGCGATACCTGCTGGACTACTGGGCTCGATAGGACTACTACAATTTCCCAACACTACAATTTCGATGTATGTGATGTGGAAGACACTGCACCTACTGTTCACTTGGGGACATAAAGAGGGTGTATTGCCCAAAGTGCCACACTTTGAGATGATTTTGTACTCTGTGTGCACTGCTCTGCTCTTCCACTGCGCCATCTTGGAGCCCAATTCACTGAGAAGCAGTTATTACAAGTTCCTCATGGAGATCTCAGGCAACAGGTATGTAAATCTATTATGTATTTCGATCATTTATACTTAACATAACTTTCCACTAATCCGCAGATTATGTCGCTTCAATGTGGGTAAATTTGATGCCTACGGCATGGGCACTCAAGCTCAAGTGAACGAAGTGGTAAAGAGACTCAAGATAGACAGGTCACAAATACTTCCCAAAATACCATTAATTGCATAAATAAATTAAGCTTGTAAAATTAATTAAAGTGGTAGCTTGATATTATTGTTACCATAAGTGTCAGTTAAGGATAGTTATTGCAATTATTTGACAGACCAGTCGGAAATAAAATTGTAGCAGACAGAACAAAATATAAATAAAACAGTTGAAATTAAATGTTTGTGCACGCTCCCAAAGTGGCCATAAAGGCGTTTTATGTGAGCCTTCAGAAAGTGGGTGAACATTCATCACAGCGGGCTAAAAAAAGGACGAGGCACATCCGGCTCATCCTGCGCTCGCATCCTGGAGAAATGTAAATGGAATATGGGCAGACAATGGCGCCGAGCCTAGGCGCTACTCAATTATTTACATTTATATGTCATAGAAATTTATTGCCCAACATAATTCACTCGGCTAGCCGAAAGTGCAGCGTTTAAAATTTTACTAAAAATAAAAACAAAAGCTATATATATAAAATAAAATAATATAACGCGCACTGTCCTTGGCCAGATGATTATCCTTGGCCGAGGGGAGTGAGGAGGGTGAAGGGCAGGGAAAGGAGACGGGACTTAACAAATGAATTATTGGCCTGGGTCAAATTTAATGTGCCACTTCGTTATGTCTCCGAATGAGTATGCTTCCTGTTTTAATAAGTCTTGTACAGCCTTGTGTCTTGTGTCTGTCTGTTAGTCTGTTGGTCTGTGTGCCAGTCAGTCAGTGAGTCACCCAGTGAATGTAATGGGGCTGCTTGTTTTGTTGATTCACATTTTAAATTGAGCTGAAAATAATGAAAATGCAAATTGGTCGCTTCTGTTGGTTGATGTGTTGCTCTATCCGACCTCGCTGACAACAAAGTGTAGCATACTTTTCTGTACAAATGCAGCAAGGCTGTCTCCCTCTCTCTTTCTTTCCCTGTCTCCGTCTTTGTTAGTATTTATGAAATTTATATGCAGGCTACTAGACGGACTTGGCTTGGACACAGCAGAGTCACAGGCACAGCGCCAAGACAAGTCAACAGCATGGAAAATACAAATGAACCAAGTGACAAATCTCATTAATCACAACCAAGATTTTATTTGCGACGAAGTAGATGACACTACTTCTCCCTTCATTCTCCCTCTTTCCCTGTGTGTGTGTGTAAAATTATCAGATTTGCAGTTGCAATTGTTGTTGCTGTTGTTCTTTTGTTCACTCTGTCATCCTTGAGGAGAAAGAGCAAAGAAAAAATGCATATAAATTGAATATTATAAATTGCCTTATGCCAACTTCTGTTCTTCGTGCCACTCACTTAGCGCCTCGTTTATCAGCTTGCCTCTGTTGCTTGGCTTGTTGCAAAGTCGTAACTTCATTTAAGTCAATCACAATTCTCTTCTTCTTCTTTCCCATTGCCACTGTTGCTACTATTTCTGCTGCTCAAATTGTAAACAAGAAAATTATGCAAATAAATTAACTCGCCCTAGTTCGACTTGATGCAACAACAGCAAGCATTGCGGCATGCTGCAAGTATAACCCAATGAAAAATTATGGTCTGATGCATAAATTGGCACTAGTTGCAGCTTACAATAGTGTTCGGTGGTAGTAAACAATTAAAAACAAGTAAGCCAGTGCGGGTTAAAACAAGTTACTAGGTAGGTACTCTATAAAATATGAACCTATTGAAAAAACTAATTGTACTTTGTTATTTAAAAGGTATTTCAATAGAAAGTAAATAAAAGTAACCAAAGTAAAGGTAAAGAGCTATATTAGATATAGCTTAGACCATGTTTTAAGCTAGCCATTCTCCAACCAGTCTATTAAATTTTCATTCCAAACTAATCGATACACAATTTACATACATGGACTTCAAACTATTCCAACAAATGAATTTTCATAAATTTCAAGTTGGGATTTATTTGAGAAATAAATATAACATGCATAGTTCTCAGAATTCTGCATACGGGAAATGGAGAACTCAGCAACATTAATTTAAAAGCAATCTAAATGAAAAGAACTTTGATGCAAATCAAATTGCAGCTGTCTAATAAAACAACAAAAGTAGTAAATGGCAATAAGTTCTCCCTTAAACTATGTACGTGTATGTACACGTGCTGTATAGTATCCTGTCTGCCTGTTTGGAGAACTTTTCTTTTTGCAGTAAATTACATTTGATATTTTTACGAAGACAGGCCAAATGACAAGGTATGTCAACGTAAGATAAGCACTAAGTGAAAGGCAATGGCGAAGCCAAAGTCGAAGGCAAAGACGAAGACGAAGGCAACTTCTGGTATTCGCCTGAGGGGGAAACTTACACTGACTGGGTGTGTCCTTGTAACGACTATGAAAACTGATATAAATGACAGTTTAGCTGGTATGTCTGTGTGTGTGTTTTTAGCTATTGTGTTGAGCATTTTTTAATTAAAATTTTCTGGTCACTCTTTTTTGGGCAATTGAGATGTTTCAATGTGTCATGAACATGAAATTCAATGGGACAACATAAGACCAAGATACAATTGGGTCACTAGAAGCATTGTTTATAGACAGCATCTAATCTTTGATAATTTTTAATGTAAGTTAGCAAGTTATGAGTGACTAATAATTTTAAAAGAATTTATTCCAGTAGGAACACTTAAAATACAAACAAAGCTACCTGAAGTGGTTTGTTATTAGACACTTCAAACTCGAAAATACAATACATGTAAAAACCGAAATATAGAAAAAACATTAACCTAATTTTAGCAATTAGTCATCCAATCTGATAACAAAACTGCAGCCAGCTAAATGTCTTATCAGCAAAAAGTTCATTACCTTCTGTAATCAGATAACAGTACATTACAGCACTGATAACAGCAACAATACCAATGTATATAGACAATTCTACAAAGAGTTTGCAATAAAGTTGCCCAACATTTACAAGTCCACACTCAAATTGTGCTCGAACCTTCAAACATGCTCGAACTTTGAGCGAATTTTATGCTGTTCGGCAAGGACTTCGGCTGTGGGATCTGTCGTGTAATCGTCGCAGGACTCTATTGCATTCGTAACTGCAGCTAGGCGTGTGCCATTGAACGTATCCTGTGGAACTATCCTTAGTCTAACTGGGTTAGTGGTACAAGTTCAGTTTTCTCTTGGCGCAGCGCATGTGTTTCATTGCCACAGTTGCGCTTGGAATTGAAACGGGATTAAATGCCGTCGTCCTGCACTTGATGCTCGGAGTGGCCCAAGAAATACCGTTGGGACTACAACGGCTCGACAGATTACGTTTAAATAAATACTACAATACGTAACTAAATGTGGTTACTAACGAGCTAGAGTTTATCCCACAATTGCACTCAAAACAATTCTCTCGCTCATGTTGTCAGTCAAGTTGGGAAATCAACTTCAATTAGAAATTTATATATTATTATTTTACTTTGCAAAAAGCAAATGAACTTTAAAATTTGTTTCAGTAGAAATATTTTAAATGGGTTTGAAACTGTTTTAAATCAAATGAAAACAAATTTAAATACAAATTTTGTAGCCTCAGGTAACAAAAGTTATAGTTTCAAAACAAAAATATAAAAACTAATTTTAAACAGCTACCAGAACTGCAAATTAAAAATTCATCTATTTTTGCCACGAGTTCATATTATACGTGACTAAAATATATATTTTAAAACAAAATTTTATGTCAAAAACTTTTTAATTAAATGTGCTGAAATTTAAGCTGTGGAAATATTTCGGAAAAAATATATATTTAATACAGTATTGAGGCTTTAAAAAAAATTCAATTGTCTTTAGAAAATTAAAATCCTTTACGGAATTTTTTTATGTAGTTTTTAAAATACTTTTTATATTTGCTGGATTCAAATTCTACTTTATTTTAGAGGCTGATTTTGCTGTCAACGCTCCATTTTACAGTTCCTTGCCCCCTAATTGAAGTTACAAGGTTTACCAATTTGTAAGCCCGGCTATCATCATCCAAACGTCCCATTTGGATCGTTTGCTGGTGATTCGTGTGCTTTTCTTTGTCTTTTCAGCTCTTTTTAAAATACTTTTGTTTGTTTTTCCTGCAGTCTGAAGCCAGCAGCAGTAGCAGCAGCAGCACTTCGACTACGAGTATCCTGGCGTTGCAAGTTATCTTTTGCTTTTGCTTCCTGCGCGAATGCATCATCTGCTGCCCAGTTATTGGCAATGGTTAAATGTTCTCATTCTCAGCGCCTCGACATCGACGACATCGTCGTTGTCTTTGTTCGTTTTTGGTGGCAATGTTTACCTTCCATGCCAGGCCCCACATGGCAGTGTGGCAAGCGATTACACTTATCAAAAAGGGCGGCTTCAAGATAAAACTTTTATTAGATAGATAGATACAAAAAAAAATTATTTATATATTTTTTTTGCTTAGAAAGTGCTGAAAAATGTTTTCTACTTCTAAAAACTCAGTTGTTTTTTACATATTTGAGACGAACATGATTTCTAAAACGTCTGTTTTTCTTTCAGTGTAGAAGTGCCACTTCTGGTTTGGCCAGAAGAACGCGGTGTGCCAAGAGCATCTTTCCTTTGTTATGCTTTGCCGCTCGACAATTGCGCCGCTGATTGCCCTCATTTCAGACTTGAAATAATATTAAAAAGTTTTACTCAACTAAAGCTGAGATCTATATGTATGTTCCTTTATCTCTCTCTTTCATTCTCTCACTCTGTCTATCAGTCTTTATATATTTCTGTCTGTCTGTCTGTCTGCGCACCGGATTTCATGTTCTGTCGCTTGCTTTTGTGTCTTGTCTTTCCTTTGTCTTCCTCGGTGCGCCTAAATGTGTGCTTTAACCGCACTTTGTTGAGCTTGTAGATACCAATATTAATGCAGCTGCTTCTGTTGCTGCTGCATGTTGCAGTTGCAGTTTCAGCTGCAGCCCGTATCTGTGCGCTTTGATTCTCATTTGTGTCTGCCTTTATTTACCACATAAATCACGTGCTCTGTCCGTTTCAAAAAAGCCGGCAAGGACACATTTCTATCTATCTACTTAGCCCTGTAGCAGTGCTCCAAGCCACTTCCACTTCCTTTGCTTTTGCCTTATCTGGCAAGTACAGCAAGTTGTTGTTACATGTACTTGTTCTTCACGACTTTGTCCCATGCAGTCTCACTCTCCCAATCTATTGCCTTTGCCTTCTAGCAACTCTCTACTTCTCATTGTCAAAAAAGAAAAAAAAAAAAGAAATACAAAAACAGAACTACTTTTTGGCTGTTAGTTGCTATTTTTACGATTGCCCATTTTCTTTTCATTTCATAGAATTTTCATTGTCTACTTGGCATGCTTTCGATCCACCCATCTCTTTCATCCGACTCATTCTCTCTCTCCCTTTCACACTGTCGGCGCGATAGCACACGTATTCGCTTTTTCGATTTTTCAGCAATTGCAGTTGTTATATTTGTAGCTGTTGCTGTTGCCATACTGACTGCTGTTGTTGTTGTTCTCGCTGTGAGTCATACCACTCGTTGCTAACGTGTATTTGTGAGTGTGTTGTGTGTAGGTGTGTAGGTGTCTGCTCTTTGGGTAATTGATGATTTACAACTTATTTACGCTTCAATTGTGCAATAATTGAAAATTGCTCCAAATTCATTTGGGCATTTCTTGATTTCTTGTTTCCCTTGGCTGGTATTTCCCCTGTGTATCTGTCACCTCTTCCCTCACTGTACAATATTGCCACTGGCAACGCATTGGCTAACTTACAGGTCAGTGCTGCTATCGATTGGCCAAGCTTCCCATGCGGTCAATCGCATTTTTTTATTGCCAACGGTTAGCTTGAGCCAGCAGCTACTTGACCATTAAGGAGAGCAGGATTGATGATACCCTGTACTAGAAATTCGGTGCTTAAAAAATAATTCATAGAAAATGTAAATAAGTGGCTCCATTTCTAGTTAGATCACAAATAAAATGTTCAACGTAAATTTAAATAAGTACGTAAGCCTTTAGAAATTAAGCAAAAATATGTTAATTGTAAATTTATAAATTTTAAAAATTTATATATTTTGTTAATTCATTTCACAATGAAGTAAAGAACACTTAACTTTCTTTAGGGTATGATTAATCAGCTTTACGATCGCGTTTAGTTTACTAAAAGTACTTAAGCACTTCACTACCGCCTGGCACGTCTTGATATGCAGCATAAATGGGGCATGGCAAATGAAAATGGGTAAGGGATTAAACAAAAGCGTAACACAAAAGCCAAAATGGGAGTGTCTGGAGTAGCAGGAGTGGCACCGCAACAGGAAGGCGGCTATAAATATGTGATAAAACTGTTGAAATCTCTGTGCGAAAAGCAGACAAAGAGAAATGTTGATCCAAAGGCGAATGGACAAGCTGTGGCAGCAACAACGGCAAGTTGCACTTGCAAAAATTACAAAAGTTGGCATTGGGCCACAGTAAATTGAAATAGATGCAGCAACGTGGCCAAAAACACTGGCCAACACTGGTCCAGCCTTTAAATGCAATTCGAAATAAATGAAGCAGCTCAAGCAAATTTTCACTGCGCAGCAAATTTAATAGCTTTCAACTTGACTGCGGCAGGCATCAGCAGGAAAAGGAAGGCAGCTGAAGCAGGCAGGCAGCTGCGCCAACAATTTGTGGATAGCATATGGCTGTGCCTCGTTTGCCAGCTGCCTGCCTGCCACGTTTGCCAAGTTGCCAGTTGTGAAGTGGCCTAAGGCAAGCAGTCAGCCAGCCAGGCAGAGCATTGCCTGCAATCTGCAGCTCAAAGCATGGCGTATACGTAATGTCGACACTTTGACAATTGGCTACAAATTTTGTGGCAAAAAACACAGCTTTATACCCAGCCCAACAAAAAAATTATTAAAGTCATTAGAAGCTACCATAAATTGGAGCCTGTGTAACAGTAAACACATGGTCAGGTAAAAAGAGACAAATGGCGAAACGACAGCAAAATGTTGCCTAATTTTTTGTTTGACGTTGGCTTGAACTCCAGCGACTGAGCGACAGTGATAAAGTTGCACTCAACGCTAAGCGTGTCACATAAATTTCTGTTGTTTTCAAGCGATTTTTTTTCAATGGGAACGCTTGCTAATTCGTAGGCGTGATCATAAATAAAAATGAAAGGCGAAGAAAGGCAAAATTGCAGGCACAAATTATGCCTACGAGTGAGGCAAACAAATGCGTTGCTGCATTAGCAGCAAACACAAACACATACTCACACAAGTACACAGCTGCAGAGCGTGCATTGGTCTCGTTTTAGCCAAAGGCTAGCGCAGGCTATTAGATTACCCAATGACCATTTAACAAGCCTCTCTTTCCGCTTAACTCCCCAAACAACTGCAACTCGAAAATCTGCTACCATTTTGCATTCACGCTGTCATGAGCCCATGATATGTGTGTGTGCGGGTGTGCTTGCCTGTGTGTATGTGCATGTTTGTGGTGATGATTATTTTGTCGGGCAGCGAAATGAAATCAGTTTCTGGTTGACTTATTCCTTCAATGCATCAGCTTGCAGTTTTTAGCTGTTTGCACATGAATATTAGTCAAACACTGCGTATACGTAATATTTGCTACTCTTAACTAAGCTGATCGTATCGTCTCGTCTGTTTAGCGTAATTGCTTGGCGTTGGAAACGTAATTAAATATGCGGCGTCCATTTGTACCAAGTGCGAATGCGGAAACACTCCAGACGGTTTAACGATTGGGGCCTATAACTCTACTTAACGCTATAACCTTAACCCGTTCATTGACGAGCAGACAGTCGATGAATCGTTGACAGTGCTTGACTAACAGATACCCTGTGGAAATGTCTCACTGCTAAAGTCATTAACGCTTTGCTTATTTATTGACTACAGTTGAAATTAAATTGGTCGCCAAACATTTGAACTGCTCTTATCACTTCAACGTAAGGCATCATGATGAGGCAATGCAGCAATTTTCTAACTAACGAAACGTTTGCAAAAATCGTTGTCACTTGATGGAGTACGTCGATTTGCCTTGGACCGATTGTTATGGCAGCAATAGCAAACGAGCGAAAGGAGGAGAATGAGGAAGAGTAAGAAGGAGAGAGCGACTGTACCCACAGCCCACTCAATTTCAAAGCACTTAAAACGGAAACGGAAGCGGTGAGCAGTCATTGTCAGGCTCAGGCGCTACTTTGTTTGCCCAGCGCCATTTGCCATTTCCCTTCCGTTTACCAACATTTCTAGCCCAACATTTCTTTCTATTGCCATCACTTCTGCTAGCTGGTTTTCTGGTTTTTTGGTTTTATTCTACTTTTTTTCAGCTATCGGTTAAATACTCAGCTCGAGCGTGTTAAAGTACATTTGATTTGATTTGTTGTTGATGTCCTTGCCGCTGTTTGCCATTGCCTTCTGCTGCTGCTACTGCTGGTTAATGGACACTCGCTTGTAACAGTATTGGTCTGACACTAATCGCTCAGATAGTCGACTATATTCTCATCCCCCATTCGAACTGTCCCTTCCCTCAGACTATAGACTAGAGCTGTCCATCAACAGACATTCGAGTGCCATAGCATTTTTAATGCAATTTGTCTGATTTGTTGTTGACATATCTGATTGTTGTTGCTGTTGTTGTTGTTGTTGTTGTTGTTGTTGTTGTTGTGGCTTGTTGGTTGTCGTGATTTGTTGCTGATTTTGTCATTTAGTGATTATAACGTTTTACTCTACACATTGATAAATGGCTATGCGGCTATGTTGCGACTGCAATCATCACTAATTGTCGGAAGAATTAAGTGAATTTCGCGTTTTAATTGAAATCCTTTTTGCCTTTAACTTGCTCTTCCTCTGTCCACGCCTGCTCTGTCTGTGTTTGCTTTAAAGTTCAATTAGTGCGAATAAGTGGCCAAACAATTGTGCAAATCAACTGAAACGACACGGTCTAACCTCTTGGGGGAAGTGGTAGGAGGTGTATGTGGTGTATAACCACAATCAATGCTGTCTAATTGTTTCCGAAAAGATTGACCGACCCACGTTGGGTCGCCAACGAATGCACTGAACTTGACCAAAAGGTCGAGCCAAAAAACAAGTGCAACAACTGCAGCTACTTTGATCCGATTCGTCGAGTCGGTTGTTGGTTGTTGGTTGCATTTCTGCAATTCCCTCAGTCATGTCCTTGTCTCAATGATGTCCTGTACCAGCACATCCGGCACCAGCCTCATCAGCATCGGCATGTCCATGTGCCCAAAGTGTGCGTGTGTATGCGTATGTGTGTGTATGAGTGTGTCTGACAGACAATTACATGACCCAACTGACCCAGCTAGCTGACTGGCTGGCTAAGCAGCTCTGATGAGGCCAGCTCCTGTGGTTGAAGCACAGTCATTTGCAGCCCAGTCAAGGTACCGTACACGAGCATGGCATTATGGCATGATGAGCCTCATTCAAAGTCAAATCTGTGCAGCTATTAACCGACTTCGACCAACGGAACTTTAAAAGTTTCTCTCTGCACAGATACAAAAAAGAAGAACAAAGAATCGTAGGGTTGGTATCAACATTTTGTATTAGTAGCTTTACTTTCGCACAGTGTAGGATGCTAAAACTCGATTGTTCTAATCAAGGAAAGTACGTTGAGGAAATTGTTGACAGGATGCATTGCGGATGCGGCTTTAATTTGTTTACTATTCAATGGCTAACAAACTTCTGAAAAGTGTCCCTGCCTGGGGTCACTACGAGTCATTGTCTGGACTTCATTTTTGTTGCTGTTGCGGTTTTTGGGTTGCAAGAAAATAGGAAATTATTTAATTGTGCCAACCGCCTGGTGCTTGCTGTCATAACGGAAGAAACTGCTAATGAATGTGCTGCTGTTTGGTGCCCCTCCAGGGAATAAACTTATGACTTCATATCGGAAGCCGTTTTGAGTTATTGGCACAGCGTGCGACTGTGAGACATCAACACCAAATGAAGGACACCATCAGCACATCATGTCGAGTCCAAACAAAAAGGACTCGATACTCTCCAGCTGCTGCTGCTTCTACTACTGATAGCAATTATGGCAATTGAAAGTCACGTAGTATGGCAACAGATTTTCCAAATGATTTCATAAGTGCAGACAACTTTGAAAAGAGGCCAATGCCAACGAACTGGCATAGAGAATTTTATTGAATTGAAGGATTCGCTTTAAGAGCCTTAAAGCGCACTTGTTGCTTCAACTCCTCGAGTGCTATAAAAGCAATTTTAGCAGACGCCGCATGACACTATATTCTATAAATGCGAAGGCACTGCATGTGTGCTCGAACAAAGACATTAATCATAGCTACATACAACGCCCGAGCACAACTAAAAATAGGCATCAATAATAGACCAAATAGCCATTTAAATGGCATTCAATGTGCCCAACAATTTCCAGTATTTATGCAGGTAAAAGTAGCTCAAATTCCTGTTGCTGGAGTGCCATAAATAAAACTGCTTTGTAATTCGAGTTTTGTCGCTCATTTCTTAAAGTGTGCAAATATTGAGCAACACTTTTATCGAGAAAGAAATAACTTGCAATTATACTACAATTTTACTGACAGCGTCAGGCCTCCATCACTTGCTCAGTTTATTCGGCACAAGTGAAAGTAATTTACTTTTACCTGAGAATACTTCACAATATTTCCAACAAACTATGTGCTGTATCGCATATACAGTGCAATAAAAGATAACAGTCACTTACTTGCAGTTGCTTCATCAAATTTATTGATACATAAAAACAAAAGACTCGTGCGACAACATTTTAAAAGCAAACACATTTCACTTGACGAGCTTAACACGCGATTAAATTCTAATATGGATTTTATTAGAGGTACAAATGACAGGTGCCATTAACGAGCATCAGATCATTGAGAAGTTAACAGTTAAAAGCGTTTATTGTCTTTGCAATCGCAGTGCAAAATACTTACAATGATAATGATTATGCGTCGCGGGAATTTTATTAACGCCGCTTAGGTGCCACGTGGCAAAGCAGTTGATAATGATTGATTGATTGATTAACTGATTGAGTGATGGATGGACTGCTGCTGCTGCGGCTCCTTCGTACAGTGACATGACAAATGGTACTGTCATAAATTGGCGTACAATTGCCATAAAGATTTCATAAACGCTGCGTATGAGTAATCCAATATTACGTATACGCTAACAAGATATTGGAATGCAGCAGTTGAGCTTCCACAGACTTACACACAATCATCAGCATTAAAAACAAATAGTTTTACAGAATACACACAGTAATGCACACAGACACACACACGCAAACGCTCTGAGATAGTATCAGTTAAGCTTTAATTTTGTGCTGCCATATAGAGGATTTTCATACAAAATGAGTTTACTTAACGTGCCGAACATATACACAAACCCAGACACACACGCCCAAACACATACTGACAGATGTTTAACGAGCACACGTATTCGCCTGTGCGTGTGTGCACAGTTGATGAGCTAAATTAAATATTGCAACATAAATAGCAATAAAAACATACGCGTAATTGCATGCATTTTATCACACAAACACATAGTATCTCACACACAGCATATTTCAAGAAAACTCAAGGCATCAGGTTGCAACTAAGTGTGTGTGTGTGCTGTTTGTGTGTGTGTGTGTGTGTTAGCGACAGTGTTGTATGTGGCACATCCTGCGCACATTTAATTAACAACTGTAGCATGCATAGCTGGACAGTCAGTCATTGAATCAGCCACTGATTGCATGCTGCCATGCTGCAGCTATTTGCTTGATTAGCGCAACTTTGTTCCTGCCACACGGTTCCTGGTGGCACAGCCAACCATATGCCGTCTCATTAGGCGTTCAAGTTGAAAGTGATTTCTTTATGACTGCAACTGCGTGTCTCAAAGCCAAAATCAAAGCTAGCCAACAAATGCCAGACAATGTTGTTGTTGTTTGTCGCTGTCGCTTGTTCTCTTGCCACTTGTCGCTCCCATTTTGAAGTGGCAAAAAAAAAACACAGGAAAGAAAAGTACTGTCGAGCACGCCCGACAGTTTAATACTCTCTACATTTTATTCACTTTTCTTAAATCGTCCAAAAATTAAATTTAAGTAAAATATTCTTGTATTGAGGGACTAAATACAGAGTAGATAGTGACTAAGTTCGAACTTGGAGCTCTTACCATCTCTGAAATCTATTTCTTCATTCTGACAGAGAGTATAATAAGTGGAGCAATAAATGTTTTTTTGATTTTTTAAGGTTCTTAATGATAATTAAAGTTTTTACATTTACTTACCGATACATTTTTTCAAAGAGACCAATGTGAAGCTTCGCTGGCATCAAAATAGAAGTCGGAAACTGGAAATTTAAAAAAAAAAATAATTTAAGAAAATATAATCAATCATGCATTTTAATAAGTATTAAAAAGAATGAAAATAAATTAAATTTAATTAATTTTTGGGCTTTTTAAATAGTTGAGAAATTACTTACATCTTAACAATTTCCAAAAGGAAATTGGTATAATCTTTACATGCTTCTCCTTTACTTCTCACACCACTTTTAAACCGACATTTTCTTACTGCACTTAAAACACTTTCACACTTTAAGCGATGCTTTCTGATCATTATTGGAGAGCATTTAAAAAAAAAGAAAAAAATATGAGATCAGCTAAGCATGTCACATTTTGCAAGGCACATCACTTTTCACTGCACTTTTCCACATCACTTTTTTTACTTCAATTTTCCATCTCACTTTGGGCTGCACTTTTACACTACACTATATACACTGCATTTCACATTATTGATTTTGCCTTGAACTCTGCTGATCATTATTGGCGAGCATATAAAAAAAATAAAACAAAAAATAGATCAGTGAGCATATTATTTTTAACACTGCACTTTTCACAGCACTTTTCCACTGCAGACTTTTCACTGCACTTTATACACTGCATTCCACATTATTGCTTTGGCTTTTAACTCTTCTGATCATTATTGGAGAGCGTTAAAAAAAAAAACAAAAAACAAAAAAAATACATCAGTGAGCATATTACTTTTCACTGCACTTTATACTCTGCACACATTTCACGGCAGTTTTCCACTTCACTTTTTACACTGCATTCCACATTATTGCTTTGGCTTTGAACTCTTCTGATCATTATTGGAGAATGTTAAAAAAAAAAAAAAAAAAATCAAAAAAATAGATCGGTGAGCATATTATTTTTTGCACGGGACTTTACTTTAATCTGCACTTTAGACACTGCACACTTTTCGATGCACTTTAAACACTGCACATTTTTCACGGCACTTTTGCACTGCACTTTTGCACTGCACTTTTGCACTGCACTTTTTACACTGCATTCCAAATTATTGCTTTAGCTTTGAACTCTTCTGATCATTATTGGAGAGCGTTAAAAAAAAATACGAAAACAAAAAAAATAGATAAGTGAGCATATTATTTTTTGCACGGGACTTTACTATAATCTGCACTTTATACTCTGCACACATTTCACGCACTTTCGCACAGCCCTTTTTACACTGCATTCCACATTATTGCTTTGGCTTTGAAATCTTCTGATCATTATTGAGAGCGTTAAAAAAAAAACAAAAAATAAAAAAAATAGATCAGTGAACATATTATTTTATGCACGGGACTTTACTATAATCTGCACTTTATACACTGCACACTTTTCACTGCACTTTGTACTCTGCACACATTTCACGCACTTTCGCACTGCACTTTTTACACTGCATTCCACATTATTGCTTTGGCTTTGAACTCTTCTGATCATTATTAGAGAACGTTAAAAAAAAAAACAAAAAATTAAAAAAATAGATCGGTGAGCATATTATTTTTTGCACGGGACTTTACTTTAATCTGCACTTTAGACACTGCACACTTTTCGATGCACTTCAAACACTGCACACTTTTCACGGCACTTTTGCACTGCACTTTTGCACTGCACTTTTGCACTGAACTTTTGCACTGCAATTTTGCACTGCACTTTTTACACTGCATTCCACATTATTGCTTTGGCTTTGAAATCTTCTGATCATTATTGGAGAGCGTTAAAAAAAAATACAAAAAATAAAAAAAGTAGATCAGTGAGCATATTATTTTTTGCACGGGACTTTACTATAATCTGCACTTTATACTCTGCACACATTTCACGCACTTTCGCACTGCATTCCACATTATTGCTTTGGCTTTGAACTCATCTGATCATTATTGAGAGCGTTAAAAAAAAATACAAAAAACAAAAAAAAATAGATCAGTGAGCATATTATTTTTTGCACGGCATTTCACTTTAATCTGCGCTTTTCCACTGCACTTTATACACTGCACACTTTTCACGGCACTATTCAACTGGATTCTGCTGATTATTTGATGATGATTATACACTGCATATCACTTTTTACACTTTTTAATACGATACTGCACTTCACTTTTCTTATAATTGGCCACGGCATAAGTTGATTATGCACAAAACACAATTGCACTGCATACTTTTAGGATGCGGTATTAATTAGAAAAAATATGCACATTCACTTTTTCAATTCACTTTCTGCATCACACAAAAAAAATACACTCAGCTTAGCAGAGACACGCACTTTACATATTCTAAGCACTGAAGAGCGAGCGAACGCAGCATAGCAGAGACACACATTTTACATATTCTAAGCGCTCAAGAGCGGGCGAGCGAACACAACTAAGAGAAACGAACATGACGAAGCTGCGCATGCATTCTGCTGCATACGTTAGAGCGAGACCGTAAGAATTTACAGCAACGGCGTTCACCGACGGCGACGAAAAGAGCAAAGATGCATTACTCCATTGGAGTGGGAGTCCAAGAGAGTGAAAAAAACATGGCGGAATGTGCGCAAAACGCGTGATCTGTCGCCCGCAACTAGGGGCTCCGCTGAATGAAAAATTTTCAACGTTAATTATAGTAGATAATCCTTTGTAACTCAAACATTTTTTTTATTCATATTGTTCACGCGACACAGCTCTTTCGTTTGACACATAATTTAAGCCGATCGGAACAAAATTAATTATTTTTTCAAGCGCGTAACGCGGAGCGCGTAGTGATGCGTGCAGAAAAAATCGATGCGCAAAAGGAACTAAACGATTAGCGAGTATCGATGCTGACGTTATACAAGCGTAGAGCTTTTTGTATCGAGCTGAGCTTTTTGGAACTGAGCTTTTGGACAGCTGAGGATCGAAAAGCTTAAAGCTATAAGTAAACGCTGTTTTTTCCTCGCGTGCATAAATAAAAGCAACAATTGCGCAGCAAATTAAAAGACAAGAATGAAAAGTGCAGTCAGCGCTGCCGCCACACATGCAGTATGATGTGTGAATATTATTTTATTTCTTGTGGGAAAGGGAAAATGAAAGTTTCGTACCATAATTCATATTCTTTAAATGCCTATATCGACTCGGCTTGTTATGCTGATCAAAAATGTATATACTTTATGGGGTCTGCATTGCCTCCTTCTGTTACATACTTTTGCACAAACCCAATACACTCTTGCCGAGAGTATAAAAACAAGTAAACAAGAAAGCTAAAACAAAGAATGGTTTATTGTCTTCTAGTGTCGCATCTTGTTGCCTGTCTTGTTGAAGCGCCACGCCTTTTGTTGCAACTGTCAGCTGTCAACTGAGTCGCTTTTCCGTTGCTTTGGTTTTCACTTTAAGCTGCTAACATACTTGGCTGCGTGCCGCTTTACGTGGCAACCAGCTACCCGGTTGATGTTTCGATTTTTAAACTTTGCCACTGTACCAACAGTACTAAAAAGATTTATTCAAATGTTTGACTTGGAGCCAAAATTCATAACTTTTAACGGCAAACTCTTAAAAACGTTAACATTGTTTAAACATTTTATAGCCAGTAGCTATAAATAACTTCTCACTCACTCTTCTTAAAAAGCATTGAGAAAAGTCTTCTTAAGTGTTTTATAAATGTCGTAATTGATAAATACTTAAATATTCATTCATTTATCACATTTAGCTACACTTTTTATATAACTTAGTTTATTTAAATTGAATTGAAATAACATATGGAATTCTTAGCTTATCTCAGCAATTCATCAGTGTTTTTCTCATTTCGTCCAACACTTTGTCATCGTATTTTTTAGCCATTCGTCTCTTCTCTCTTTAAGGTAACTTGTAGTTCTGTACAGTGAGACTGAATTTATTTTGTCTGACTTTTTTTTATGGTTTTTTCTTTATTTTTTGTTAAATAAAATCTGTTTTCAGCTTGCACTTTGCTAATATTAATGCCAAAGTGCAAAAGGTAGAAAACTTGTTTGCCGAAATGGACTTAAGCTCCGGCAGTTGTCTCAAAGTTGACCCCCGCATTTACACACGCACACACTTTTGGACTGTTTGCATATGTGGGTGTGTGTGTGTTATATTTAAATACACATACATATGCACACATTTAAAATAACTTTTCTTGCACTTTGAAGTGCATTTAAGCTTTTGGTTGTGCCCTACTCACAGTCTCTGAGAAAAGTTAGGAAACCACAGCATGTGTTTGTTTGTGTGAGAAAGACAGATAAGAGTGTGCCAGTGTGAGTGTGTGCAAGTGTGTGTGTGTCTATATTTTGTTGCTTAAACAAATTTGCACCTGTTTGCATCAAATTGAAAGCTGAGACCAGCTGACGCCTCACGTACGCTTCTCCTTTGTATTTGTGGAATTAAGTTACCCACTTTACACACAAGTAAATTCAAACACACATACGAACAAACACTGGTTATTAATATTTAACATTTAATTTATCAAATTGTTGAAGTTTCCTTCGTCCGAGTGCAAATAAATAGTTATTGGACATATCTTGTTGCATAACTTGAGGCGCACACCAATTTTAATATGTCTTGTTTTCCAATACAAACAAGCCAACACACACACACACACACACGCACACCAACAAATAGATAATCAAATTGTGCAAATACATAACAGTCAAGTTGCAAGTTTGAAACCTCGAACTTTGCAATATTCTGTACCATGTGGCCGTTTCCAAAGAGATCTACCCAAAGTGCTGACCACAAAAAGCCAACTTGGCTCGTAAGCACAAATACTCACTTATAGCCAAGTTGCAGCCGCAGGTCAGCAAAGTTAAAAGTGGAGTTAAGTGCCAAACCTAAACATTGATACAATGCAGCCCCAAAATAAATTTATATACCATAACTATATACTATATTATGTCCCACAAAATCTATCTTTGCATCTCTCACTCTCTCTCGATTTTGTGGCTTCAACCAACGTCGACTTTTTGTTTGGTTTGCATTAACATTACATTTAACAACATTTGTGGCAGCTTCACATCAAATGCCGCAACCAACTTTTGCGCGAAAATTGTTTATGGTTCGTCCTTTTGAACTGGTTTACACTGAAATTTTTATTTTTGTGTGTTTTACGCCTGGCACAAAGTTGCTGCTACCAATGGGGAAAACATGGCAAAAACCGCAATATCATAAATATTTTATGTTGCGGTATGTTTCTCGTTTCGTCGTTTTGCATTTTGTTGTGTTTCGTTGCTGTGGCTCAATTTTTTAAACGCTTTTCAAATAGTTTTGTTTTAGATAGAAAAACCTTCCTTAAATCTCAACCCCCGAGGAGACAGAGGAAACGCCACGATATGCAGATACCCTATTGAATGTACGCAAAAAATTTCGCAAATCATTTAAAAAGTTGTAGTTTTTTCAAAAATTTTTTTTTGGGAGTACATTTAGTTCTTGTATGACCACGTTATTTTAAGCAAAAATTAGTTATCAACATGTGTTTGCAAAAGCTTAGACACCCAGAGTGCGTTCGACAAAAAATATCAGTTTTTACAATCAAAAATAGAACAGACAAGAAAAAGTACACTTTTTTCATTAAAATTATGCAGTGATGACGA
The DNA here is from genome assembly GCA_018152125.1 of Drosophila dunni. Classification (NCBI taxonomy): domain Eukaryota; kingdom Metazoa; phylum Arthropoda; class Insecta; order Diptera; family Drosophilidae; genus Drosophila; species Drosophila dunni. The sequence continues at coordinate 14,841,141 of JAECXC010001917.1, read as the reverse complement.
CTGTTGAATACCCTAGAAGCGCTGGAATTTAGAGCCCATAAAGAGCCACCACTAACTGATGAAATGATTTTTATTTGTAGTGCAGTGAACGACTAGCAGATACCTCAATTTGCTCAGTTTTCTCAGCAAACGTAGTTACATTTGTCCGCTAGGGTATTAAATGCCAGCCGAACACTTAAAACTGGCAACGCATTATGGTAAAATCTCTTCTGTTTCCCCCTCTTCCGCGCTCGGTGTGTGCTCGCCCAGCGAATTCATCTTTAATTACACAAAGTGCTCGGCTCTTCATAATTAGCGCACTGCATGCAATCGCGAAACTAGCAGCTGCAATTGTTGGCCCATTCTAATCCTGGCAATATTTTGCTGCGGCACGCTCAACGCTTATGTCGCAGCTCATTAAACAAGCTCCAGGCGAATTTGAAAGCATTTAGAGCCCACGTTAAGTACGATAGCGTTATAAAGAAAATTTAACTTGACCTCGTTTGTAATGGACCATTGTATTCGTCAATTTCCAACAGCAATCATCGATTATTGGACTGGGCCTTGAATCTTTAAGGATAACCGGGCCAATTGTCCGGCATCCGGCATCCGATTGTGAGTTGACTTGCCAATTGAGAGTACACAGGAACTACAATGCTCTGGGGGACATGTTGCATGCCCCATATTGCACTGGTCATGCTTGTTGCAGCTGCACTCGTTGCATCGGCCATTGTTACTGTACTACCTGCAACAGCTGCCACAGCTGAGACTCCAGTCGAGTCGAGTAGAGTCGATTCAACGACAGTGGCAGCAAATGTTGCAATTACTATGCACCATCCAGAAGGCATATGACTGTGTGTGTGTGTGAGAGAGAGAGTTTGTCTGTGCAATGCATGCAAAAGTTCAATATGTAAATGGGCATTGTGTGCGTGAACTGTCAACACATCTGCAAACGAACGGACGAAAATGAAACAGTCAACGAGGGAGTCATCAACATGAACAATGAAAGTACAAACACGTATACCAACACACACACACACTCACACACATGAGCGGAAAATTATTGACCACAAATACAGTAACGATTGTGACACATATTTTGTGGGTCACTAGCACAGGACCAATAGAAAGCGGAGTTAACAACTTTCGATTGGAAAAGCAAGGAAGAACAAAGAGTTATACCAAAGTATACCAAGCGAAAATGGTCTAAAGAGCAAGAACTAGATGCAACTCTTAAGTACAGCGAGTAGACAGAGGTTAATAACGAGTAATTAATACAGAATCATAAGAAGAGAGAAGTCTTCATCTAGAAGCCAAGCGAAATAAGTTGACTATCACAACAAGCTATAAACGAGTAGATTAATAGTTTAAAGTAAACATATTATAACAAAGTGACACTAGAAAAGTAACGAGTAAATAAAGCGAACATAAGGGATAGGATAACGAGTACAATTTAACGAGAGAGATGAAGAGAGAGTAAAAAAAAAGCAAATCAGATGAAAGCAATTTCCTACTCAACAACATTTGAATTTTTCTCACTTTAAATTACCCAGCGTTACGTCGAGTGCTTCGTAGAGCGTCGACATACTTATGAAAATGGTTAACACCCCGCCCACCCGTTGCGAAAATGCAGTAAATGATTTGCAAATGTTTGGCACTTGTATTTTCATCAAGTATTTTCAAGTTTAGCAACGGGAAAATGCGCGAAAATGTTCCTGCCACGTTGACATGTTGCCACTTACACGCATACGCACACAACCATATGTATGCATATATGGTACATATGTGAGTATATGTATGCATGTGTGGGTTTATGTATTTGTGCACAAGTGTTGTATGCATTTGTTTTGAAGGCATGCGCTTAATAATTAAGCATAGACGCCAAGCAAACACTGGCAAACAGTAGCTGACAGAATCTTGTTGGAATACCCTGTAAATTGTAAAGGGGACGGTAATGAGAGAGCCTAGAGTTTGTACAGCTTTATGTTAGAAGAAACTGGAGGAGGCCGGATTTTAAGTAAGCTAAATTGAAATATTATATCTGATTTAATGTTTCTTTTCCCTTTCGACTCAACATTTCTTTAAATTGCTAGAACTACATTTACAGGGTAACATCTTAGTTCGAATGTAACATCTATGTTTCGCCTAAAGCTGTTGTAATTGTGTAACAGTTGCTGCATCCTGCTGTGCGCTTTTGTGTAGCCACGAAGCCGCCTGACAACAGTTCAACGTGGACTTCGACTGCCATTGCGGTTTTTCACATGTCGACTTAATTAAAGAAAACTTAATTAAATGATAACACAGTGGCAGCCAACAAAGTTATGCGAAATATTTCATAGTGTATGAAACACACTCATGAGTTGTCTGAGTGTGTGTGTGAGTGTGTGTGCTGTGTGTTTGCCACCAATAAGCAACTGAAAGACAGCCCTTTTATGTAGCATTTCTAAAAACGCTAGATCAGATTGTTGCCTAAGCAACTTTAAAAAGGGAAAATTCATTTACCAGCGAACTTGTATGGCAGCCAATTCATTTAGCCTTTTGTAGCTAATTGCCATAGGAATCGGCTAACAGGTGTCTGCTAAAGTCTAAAGAACTTTCAGGCCACTTAGCACAGCAGCAATTATGGGCCTGAATAGCAAAGATTATCAATGGACACCAACTGCTGTCTGTAATTGACGTGAGAACTGCATGACAGAGTGCACGACGTTGTGTTGGGGCATAAATAAATACATATTTCAAACCATAAATTCATCTCCATAACTGTCTACAACTTACTTTGTATGTACATACACATATCTCTTAAGCTTTGCAAATTTAAATATCGAAATACATTTCAAGAGTATAAAATCTTCGGCTTTTCAAGGCTATGCAATTTTTTTTGTCATAAAACAGCAACCAGTGGAAAATGTTTTCTGTCGAATGAAAAGGCACAGATTTTCATTCGTAAAAGCTTCAAGTGCTGGGACATTAGGACATGGTGACACAGGCGTCCTTGCATTCGTCCCTGTTGGAACACACAAAACAGATACATTAGCGGCCATAACATATGAGCAAGCGCCTCTCAAGTGGGCGTACGTGTGTGTGCGGTGTGTATGGAGGGTGTACATTTTGGGATATGCTAGAATGCGAGTGCTTTTAGATGACTATGCTGAAATGGCTCTATAAGTGTTTATGCAACTGGGCGAATGACTGCCTGCCTGCGCCTGCCTGCCTGCCTGCCTGTTGCCGCCTGTTGCCAAGAAAACACTGACACTTTTCCGCATGTTATGCCTGTTGTTGCAATTGTTTGCATTCACACACACGTGCACACGCACACACCCACACACGCACATGCCACACTGCATTGCATTATGGCATTGTCTCTGTCAATATTGTTGCTGTTGCTGTTTCTGTTTCGACAATGCACAACAGACCGAAAAAAACATTTGTTGCAGACTTTTAGGCTGCTTTGCAAATTCGTGAACCACTTTAATACTATGCTCCGTTTTCGAAATGCACAAATTGTATGCAAATTAACTGCCTTATTGCAGCATCAGTTTCTCGGAAAACAGTTTAAGAGTTCTACTTCCAAATCGGTTTAAAAGCAATAGTAATTAGAGCATGAGAAAAGGTATTTCCTCTGAAAGTGTTTCAATTTCAAGCAACAGAATTCGAAACTATCAAGACTTAGCTCTTAGCACTGAAAATAAATGCTTAATTATGAAATATTTCATAACTGTCTAACATTTTTAACACTATGAAATTCCACAGCAAAAAAGCTAACAAATTTTTCAGCTCTTTAAAATATGTTTAAATAAAAACAAATGTTTTATCAATTAAAAAAGCTTGTTATATTTGACTTCCACATTCAGTTCAAGTAATGGAAGCAAATCAAATTGAGTCGATGGCTCGATTTAGAGAACGTCGAAGTTATGTCTGTTGTTGAACCCGATGCCGCCTGCCACATCAGTCCAGTCAGTTGCATGTCCACTCAATTTCGCACATACACATCTACACACACACACACACAGTGAGCACACAACATCCGGCGGAATAATGCTTCTGTGCACACTCTACAGCTGCACACCCTGCCCCAAAGGAGGTGCCAGCGATTTCTGCATTTTCGTTGTTTACGCGCATTGATGCTAATGCCAACTTTTGCTGTCACTGCCACTACGGCCACTCCTGCTGCTGCTGCAATACCAATTTTAGGGTCATCGATTTAGTAAAATTGTACTGGTGCTTTCGTGTCGGCTGCTTTTTATGGCTGTTGTCAAGTCCCATTTTATTATGATCGCGAGCACGTGACTGCAGCCAGCGAGACGGCTAAAATTGCAGCAAAATCAAATACAAAAGTCTCCGGCTGCAGCACCATTCGGCTGTAGTTTATAGAAACTGGCCCAATAAAAAAAGACAAAAAAAAGAAAAACAAAAAGCAAACAACTGGAAAACTATACTTTCATTCACTTTCGACTACAGCCATATGAGTATAGCTTTATGTATGCGTGTATGTTTGTGATTCTCGCTTGGAGACCGTTTTGCTATTTTTATAGCATACTTTTGCGCGACAAAATAAATGACAACGTTTTCTTCTCTTTGAATATTTGCATGTGTGTACAGTTGTTTGCCTGTATTTGTGTTTGCTAGTAAATTACAACTGATGATTTTCGCAATCTCCTTTCCAAACTCTCTCAATCTCTCTCTCTCTTACTCCCTTTGATCCAATGCTATTTGTTGAATTGTAGTCATGTTAGAACGTTTCAGCGCTGCTGCAGTTCCGCATATTTTTTTATACCTCGTGAAAACGGGGTAAAAGGGATAAACTACCAATTATTTTAGGTTTGTTTAAAATTTAATTGGCATAACTTAAAGCAGTAGCTCTTAAAATTTGAGTTAATTTACTGATCTCATAATAAACCAATATTGTAGGGTATCTATTTGTCTCATTTACTGCTCAGTTTCACCCTACACCATGTGGAAATTAGAAAATCATTTTTGTTTGGCTTGGAAATATACGTTCCTCGATTTTTTACGAACTGCATAAAAAGCTTTTTTTTGCCAAACGAATATATTCGAAATTAAACTTCCTGTCACACAATTAGTGTGGCATCCGTTAGCTAAATGAAATCAATTTCAAAATAAAGCGAGAAAAAAACACGGAATCCAACTGAAATGACTGTATTTTGATTTTATTTCCATGCATAAATTTGTGAATTGTTGATCGATAGTCTGTAGTTTTCGAAACGACCAAATACATGGCTCGAAATAGCAATAAATTTCCTGCTTCACTGTTACAGTTCAATGTTGTGCAAATTGATTTTTGATAAGCGAAACAGCAGAAATTCGCAACGCAGTGGGAAAAGTCCTTAACCTATGAAACGATTAGATCAGTGTTCAATAAACTACGAAATAACACCAGACAGGAGTGTGACAATGGATGCTGTGAGATGGGCTTTAATAGATGTGTTTTCCAAGTCAAGTTTGGCAAAATATTTATCAAACCTGTTCCAGTTTTTGTTTTCACATCAAATTCCACAATTTTCTGTTAGCTAACAGCAATGAAACCTAACGGTATGAACTATTTTTATGTGACAGAGCCAAAAATGATCCTTAAGCCGATTGTTGCTAAAGTAAATTAAGCTTAGTGGAAAGAGAAGATAAATTTTTTGCTAACGCCATCAGTGGTGTTACCCCTTCCATATAGTATAGTGGACAAAAATCAACATATTTTGAGCTAGCCACAACATGACATGAGCGAGGGGCTCGCGGCAACGCACGAGTTCGTAATGAAAATCAGTTTTCATGGGACACAAAGAGTTTTTGTGCGTGCTAGGGGAGAGAAGAGGATGATTTGATGTTGATTGATTTCGCGTTTGGTTCAGCTGACAGTCGAGACCAGGCGCTATAACTAAAACTTATGTTAGGCGATTGCTTAATTAAAACGCTCAGCGACAACAAAAAAACAACAACAACAATAATAATGATGACAAAAATAATTTACTAGCTACAATCGCTGACGAAGTGAGTGAGTGACAAAGATAGACGGATAGCAGTAGCGAGTGTGTAGGAGCAGGAGAATGCAAGCGAACGAGAATCAAAACAGTTTGGAAAGAAAACTTTTTAATGAGTTGTGGTAGGGCAACCGGCAGAGTGTTGTTGCCAGCTGTTTTACCAATAATTTAACACACGTTACGTATACGCACACGCCACTTGCTGCACAATCCAATCAAAAGTTTACAATTCACGCTCGAAATATCGCGCCTCGGTTGACGCACTCCGGGCCCAATTGAGTTACCCATCTCGTACTGTCTCTCTACTCTCATTCGCTGTTTAGCTTTCTCTGTCTTGCATTCTTTTGATTTAAGCATGATATGTATAGGTGTCGCATTTGGGGCATGGGCTGTTGTCAAAGCTGCTTAGCACAATGGCTTTAAGTGTCTGCGCCCATAAGTATGCTATAAAAGATAGCTACTCGTAACATTAAGCGTATACCGCATTGTAAAAAATTAAGTACCATGTGGCAGCTGTGTGCGCTTCTTATATATAATAATAACTGCCTACCAATGTTTATCGGATTTATGCCATGTTTGCGTAAATCTTCATTTTGCAAAGAACTCTTGTGCTTATTATGATTTAAGCCAGCTTTTGTTAGCATTTCTTAGCTCAAAAACTCCACTTCACGTTCTGAAATATGTCTCAATTGAAAATGATATTAAAAATTTAAAAATTCTAATTTACTGCCGGTTTCCGGTGAACAAATCGACTCTGTACAGAAAGGGTAACTTTAATGAAGTTCAATTTCTGTCTTGAATTCATTCCAGCTTAAAGCTTATTGTATTACTGAGCTTATTATATAACTAAAATATTCAGAACATTATCAGGTTTCAAAATGCACTGCATCTTATCAACGCGAATTGTAGATAACACGCATTTAACTAAATGTACTGCCAGTTACATTGCTCAATTTAATTTGCACTATATTACCTGCAATATATATCTATTACAATAGCTTCTATTTGGACCTTAGCTCAATACATGCTACTACATATATTCATATATATAATAAAGTATATATGTATAAATTTATGTGATTCGCAGTTGCCGCGTTTGCAGCTCACGTGCTCGTTATTCATGACTTGCTTACAAATTCATTGCACATTACAGCAGCAGCAGCAACAACAATAGCAGCAACTCAGACAGCAGCAAGTGGCAGGGAGTATGAGTTATGCAGAGAAAGAGAGAGAGAAGAGGGGCACACAGAGAGAGAGGAAGCTATGTGCGAGGCAATAGCATCAGCAACTCTATTAGGATCCATCAATGTCAGCCAATTTATGCGCATATTAAAAATGCGGTCTGCCATTGACAAACACAGCGGCTGGCGACCCTTCATATGCACACACACACACACACATACATACATACATATACACCCACACGCAACCACATACAAGGACGTACGTAATATGACGTTGCCTCTCAATGCAATCGCGCCAAAATTGAGGTACAAGTCAAGAACGTGTCAAAAGGAGGCGGGATGTGGATCGCAATACGATGGAATTATTAGCACGGTGTCATGTCTTACTTTTAGTAGCTTATTTTAGAAAGGCTCACAAATTCAATACATTTATTTAAAGTTCTTTTCCTAAAATTGTTAATAATTGTGAGCTTTACTGGTCTGGGGCTCTAAATGCTGATTAAATGTAACCTAAATGCACTGCTTAGGTGTGAAGGTTCGAAGTCGTTCAAAGGACAATCAAAGAGAGAGACAGAGCAGTGAACACACACTAGCATCAATTATGACAAATGCATTGAATTGAGTTGATTTGCATTGCCTTATCTGCGTAGGACTCGCACAGGGCTAAACTCAGGCCGTAAGGGAAGAGCATAACTATGTTACATCCTTAGGTTCGAGCATGCGACCAGCTTATCGACCTAAGCATTTACATGTGAGTGTGTCACTGTGACACACATGCAAATGCCACAGACATTAGAGCACCTCCTGCACCATAAATAATCACAAGACAGAGAGGAAAGAGGGAAAGGAGCAAGAGTAATATCATGTCTGTAAATGGTTTTGGTTTAATGATTTCCTCTTTCAATATTGAAGTAGGTTAATTATGTCACACAATTTGGTTAGAGAACTTTTAAATGCATCTTTTACTCACTACTTCAACAATACAACTTAGTGTTTCCTACTACTTCATCCATCTCAGCACAATTCATTAGCTTTTGACCTCAACTTTGGTTAAATTAGGCACACAGAAAATACCCATAAAATATTCACAAAAGGCGACAACCCTATTAGTCGAACAATTACGAAGCTAAGTGCTCTAAAATACTCTGTGGTAAGGCTTTATGCATCAGTTGCTTGGAAAGCACAACTACAAATACTGGGCTTAGATATATATACAAATGTATACTTGGTGCGGTGTCAATATTTATGCAGATATCTAAATACTTAGTTTTGTAGCAGCCAGCCAGCTATCTACTAAGCCACAATAGTGTTAATGATAATTACGTACCGTTTATTAATTTCAATAAATTTCACATACAGACACACACAATAAGAAGCATATCTGAAATGGCAAGCTACACTGCAAGAAACGGCAATTGATACACTGAAAAAACGGGAGACAAGTGAACTTTTCAACTAAGTGTTCCAGTTTAGTCAGAAAATGAAACCTAAATGGTTTATTAAGTAACGAAAGTGTTTGCTTTATTTTTTTAAAATTTTCTATTAGTATATCAATTAGTTTCATTATACTAGTTCCAAGATATCTAAAAAAAAGTCATGTATCTTTATGCCCACATTCTCAGGGCAATACTTAAGTAACAAAGAGAGTTTATAAAGTCCTTATTTATACAGCTGAATAGAAAATTCTATTAATTGCACTTGTTTGTGCTGAGAATGCCGTTGAATTCGGATTGTGTGCATTTTATTTATTTATTCCGCATAAAAGCATAATACGATTCGGTTTAACAACAAATCCGAATACACTCACAGTCACACACAGCCAAACTCACATTCATTTATGCCAACACACACACACATACATATATGCTCGTTGGTTTTTAATGTATGCAAATGTTGTTGGTCCTCCATATCCTTGAGATACTGCATTACGGCCTTCTACTAATGAGCTGTGAAATATTTTGTATTTATATCCGTTGCTCGACTTGTTTAATATGTAAATAATCATTTTCTCTTCAGTCCTTGGATAATGCATGCAACAATTTGAATATTAGAAGATTGTGAAATTATTTCAACAGACATTTTTGGGAGAAAAACTAAATTAAAAATGCAGATGGATGTATACTATAAATATCAAATAATATTAGAGCAACATGTGTATTAATTTATATTAAATATAAGTAGCTCAATAAAACAGTATTTATATAGTTAAATAAGTGCTTTGAACCAAATGGAATCTACAGACTTTCCCAATTGGAAAATAACTCTCTTATCTGAACTTCTTTCTCTTCCAAGCTAATAGTATCGAGTGATGCAGGTGTGAAGAAGTTACGCGCCACACGCAGCAAGTAGAACAAATCAACAGAAAAGTTTGTGGACTCGGCAGTGGTATGCAAACATATTGAGAATATTAACGAAATTAGTAAAATATCAGCAAAATGCATTTAAAATTGTATGCAGTCGCTTTTGTATGCTGTAATTCTAAAGCAACGACAGTGGGTACCAACGAGTTCATTTATTTTCAAAGAAAATACATTTTAAGCTGGTCAATTCTAAGCTTATAGACGCAAGTTTTTAGTTTTATTAAAGCAAATGTACACGACCAGCTCAAATTCTGAAAAGTTTATTGATTAAAGCATTAATACATATTTTAGTTCAATTAAAGTTACAGGGTATTTCCAACTAGCATACTCCCAATTAGAAAATCCAACTGGTTCCTTCGTAGACCACGTAAAATGCCAATAAACTGCGAATGTGAAACTTTCAGTTTGTGCTCTTTTCGCGATTCCAAAAAAAATGTAAAAAAAAGTTGGTGTAAGGCAGGCAAATGGGGTTCGTTTTCGTGTTCGTGTTTAAAATTGTTAAAACAGACTTTATGCAGGTGTTGCTGCCTCTTATGCAAAATGAATGCGGCAATTATAGAACTCTACGCAACTGTGTGTGTGTGTGTTTTAAAAAAGTTACTTCTGCACGCAATGAAAGTGTGTAATCAATTGTAATTAAGCGAGGAAGACGCAAACTGACAAGCTGAACTCAACTGTTGGCGCCAAAAGATATGCAACAGTTTTTCTCACGAGCTGTAGATAAATTTATATATATTTTAAAGCAACTTTGGTTAATTGAGTAGGTTCACATGAAGCGACTTTAAGTGTGTATGCCAACAACTAAAATGGCCCAATGCCAGTTTCTGGCATCAGGCAATGTTTGCTCAGATATGAATGCACACACACATAGACAGACACCCACACTCATATAAACATGCATGGCCGAAAATGTGGGGCAACAACACACACACACACACACATGGACATAGACATAGACAGTGCGGCGTTATCATTGCACATTTCACTGTTTGGTGTAACAATTACAGCAAAACCAACAATACCAACAAAAACAACAACAACAACCTGCATTTGGCACACATTCAAAATTGCCAGCAGCCAAAAACAAGCATATTTCCCCACCACGTCCCCTTGGCCAACCCGTCACCGCCCCTGTCATAAGTTTGTTTTTGATAATATGAAACAACACACATACATACATGCATTTACAGCTGTGTGCTAGTGTGTTTTTGTGGGTTTCCGGCCAACGAAAATAAGGCAGAAAAAATTAGAAAATTAAGGTTTATAGGTAATTACTTTGTTTTTCTTTTATGCTGCAGAGAAAAAGGATAGAAGCGCCTGTTTTAGACGAGTATATGAAGATTTCTAACTTATCTAGGGAGTAGGTAAATAAAATATATTTCTGCTTTCTATTTATTTATATTATCTACTGCTCCGAAACTGAACTTTTTTAATTTACTCAAATTTTTCTAACATTTTGTTGGACTTTTCATTAGTGAGCTTTAGAAATGGAGAGCGGATTAGTTACTAATATACCGCAAAAGTCTGCAAAGCTTTTGTTAATTCGATATAAAATAAATAAATCAGTTGAACAGAAGCAAACATAGTTTATTTCGTTAATATTCATGCTCTAAATAAAGTATTTTGTTGTTATCGCAAGTTATTCAAATGTGCCTACTTACATAAAACCTTTGAATCGACCCTCGTTTGCACAATAGTCACTAAAATTGAAACTTTACAGCAACAACAGTTGCAAAGTCAACATTTAGCCAGAACGAGTGCAACATTTTTATTAATTAATGTTGATTTTGTATAACAAAAATGTTATGTATACGCAACGTATACATGTATAATATGTGAACACATCTATGTGTGCTTGTGTGCGTCTGATGATAAATGGTGAAATGAATTTAAAATGTTAATTGCATATGAAAATAAATCTCAAATGACAATATGGTAATATAAATACACAAGTGCACTTCATTAACGATGCCCTAACAAATGTGAAAATCACTCAATCGCACACACACCCAAACACACACGTGGGTGGAACATAACACAATAATAATAAATGAGTTAAGGTTTTAAAATCAGGTCAACTTAAGCGAATCTCAGAGGTAGTCAAATCAGTTTATTATTATTTTATGAAATTGTGCTGAGAGCAGAGGGAAAACCAGAAATTTAGGCATAAAAAAAAAGCGATTTTTAGAGATGCTATAGCTACAGGGTATCAGCTAAAAGCGGCACACAACTGACTTTCATGTGCAGCAATCGTAATCAGAAACAACGTTGCAATAGGCAGGCAAATCCTTTGACTTTGGCGTTCTCTATGACTTTGGCTTAAGCTTTTTTGCCTTGACTTTGCCTCTGACTTATGCAATGGCACATCAGAAGCAGCCAAATGCTACGGCAGGAAAGGCAATACTGTCATCGGCCTGGCATTGGATAAAACAGCTAAAAAAGATAACTGACAACTCAAAGCTGTTTCTGCAAGCAGAGAAGAAAACTTAAATACTGGAATAAATGGGAGATGCCAAATTGTTAAGGTCAACAAAGATAAAGGACTGTTAAAAACTGTCTAATAAAAATTGTTTGCTTTCAAGAGATGCAAAAATCTAGAATGAAAAACAGAAAACACTTCAAAGCTACTTCAAATACTAAGCTATTTAAGCAACCTTTAAAAAGTGCTTCCTTTCAAGACTACACTTGTCTGTAAGTTTATAATTTTTAAACAGCTACATTCTGAAAACAGTTCATCTTCAGTTGTCCATTCGAATACGAGTACATTTAGTCGATTAATCGCTGTACACTTAACTAATTGAGGATGTCATCGATTTGATAGTGGCTAATTTATTTCGACTTAGGCTCTATTATACACGCCCACAAGTCCAAATAGCCAACTGTTTCTGTTCACAGGAGCAATGCTAATTGAGAGATTCTTGGGTCAAGCCTAATCAAGTGGGCGTGGCTGTGCTCTATAACTGTCAATTATCAAATCGTCGTGGCAGCTATAAAAGCTCCTCAACTCGCACACACACAGGCCACAAAGGACAATACGAAAATACGAAAATGTTCTGGATATTCGGGAGACATTCGAGGACAATTGGGACAAGTGAAAAGACCATTTCATTGGATAGATTTTTTCGTTATGTGAACATCTTTTACTTGTCCATCGGCATGGTGGTATACGGGCAAGGCGACAGCAACGACAAACAGTTCTCAGATGTGCGTAAACGGACACAATTCCTGTTGAACTGTTACTTCTTCTGTCAGATACTCAATCTTAATTTCGTCCTCTTGACTGAGTTAATCTATGTGGTGCTGGCGTTTGCCAAAGCCAACAACTTTCTGGAAGCCACCATGAACCTCTGTTTCATTGGCTACGTTGTGATTGGCGTTGTTAAAATCCGACACATCTGGTATCTGAGATCACACATCGGTCGAGTTGTCGACGAACTGCGTCAACTGCATCCGGGCAGTGCAGCACAACAAGCGGAGTACAAGATGGCTGAATATTTGCGTGGCTATAGACACGTTAGCATCTTCTATTTCTCCATGTACTTGGTGCTCATTTGGACCTACAATCTGTATTGGGCCATGTACTATTTGATCTATGACTTCTGGCTGGGTATACGTGTATTCAAGCGCATGCTACCCTATTACTGCTGGACACCCTGGGATTGGTCAAGCAATTGGAGTTACTATGCCATGTACATTTCCCAGAACTTCGCTGGACAGTCCTGTGTCTCTGGTCAACTGGCAGCAGATATGTTTATGTGTGCTCTGGTCACACTGCTCGTGATGCACTTCAAACGACTGGGCACACAGATCGAACAACATATTGCTGGTCAGCAGACACCAGAGCAGGATTTAAACTTTCTAGGCAAAGCCATCATTTATCACCAGCGTCTGTTGCTACTCTGCGAGGACATTAACCAGATCTTTGGCATTCCTTTGCTCTGCAACTTTGGCAGCTCGTCCTTTACCATTTGTTTTATGATCTTTCAAATTACCATTGGTGGTAAGATTGATATACTCATAATGCTGGGCTTCTTTCTGTTCTGCTCCATGGTGCAAGTTTTTATGATCGGTTCGTATGCACAGCGGTTAATCAACGCGGTGAGTAGTCAAGTGGTCAACTCAGTGTCATTTAAATAACACAATTCAAATTGGTAATTGCAGAGCGAGGAAATTGGCCAGGCGGTTTATAATCACGATTGGTTCGATGCTGAAATTCGCTATCGCAAAATGCTGCCATTGATCATGAGGCGATCCCAACGTCCCAGTTATCTAAAGGCCACTACATTTATTAATGTATCCCTGATCACAGTTACCGATGTAAGTTTAAGTTTTATCAGCAGCTGAGCTACTTTAATAATCGCTCTTCTTGCAGTTACTGCAACTGTCCTACAAGTTTTTTGCGCTGCTACGCACCATGTACGCCAAATAAGTTGAAAGCCTGATCAGAAGATTATATATTTGCTTAGCAATAGTCTTTCTGTTTAACTGTTGGCTTACTGTCACTCATATGAGATAAGGAATAAATCTAGAAACTGCTTGTCAAAAGTCATAACCGGATTTGTTTGCTTAACTTAGTCAAAAGCTTGGCTTTTTACTACTTGTCGTTCTATTCAAAATGACATGTTTGAAGTGTGCTTGTGTGTGTGCAGAACTATTAGCTTTTTGTCATACATCATTTTTGAATATGAGTGGATTACATGCGGTAGTTAAGGGTTGAGGCAGCACGTTGTGTGTGGCAGTCAGCAAGTGCAAATGAAAATGATAAAATGCTTGCTGAATGATTACTGAAATTGGCCAATCATGCCACAGCAATCATTTACGGCAAATCCACAACAGTTGCGGCTTCTAATTAAATTAAAGAACCAACAGACGTTGCTGCTACAACACAAAAGAGTATCGCTAAAAGTGTACAAAAGAAATGAAAATAACCAACGATGTGTAGAGCATTGAATGCGCTTTAAAAATCATAAACAAAAAAGGTTTCAGTTAATATACTAACACAATATGGAAACTTAAGCAATAATTAAATACTTGATGCCTTAAAATTATTTATAAAGTGTAACAAATTCAATTAGAAACTGACCAAACCTCTGCTTAGGTTTCAAAGGGTATCGCTAGCGACCACTGGTCATAATGAGTAGAGAAAATGCGCGCTGATTTTGCTTTGGCTCGCGAACAACGAAGCAAAGCAGAAAATGGCGTGGAGGGGAGGGGTGGAGGGGAACCCACGTTTGTTTCTGACTGTGTTACCACAAAGGCTATGATTAATTATCGCCATTTCGTTTACACAAAGAGCGCCTGAAATGCAAGACAAATCTTTGACGCTGCTCTAAAATTAGCAAAAGCGAGCAAAACTGGCACCTTGAAAAACGCATCATTTGCACAGTTTTTTTCATTACGCCGATGTGAGACGGGCATTTTTAATTAAAGTTGTACTCCACACACACACACACAGGCACGCGGAGAAGAAGTGGGAGAGTCAGAGGCGATTGGCATTTAGGCGTGGCGCCTGAGCTTATGCAACACTTAAAATTAATTGCAAAATTGGCTAGCAAATTGCATTTTTATGACTGTAAAATTGAAAAGTTGACATAACACATACCCAAACACACTCACACACACACACTCAGACACATACAGACAAAAACAGGCAGAAGCAAAAGAACGTGGCTAATTACATTTCTACGTCTGTCCACCAGAGGCGCTTACAGTGGGCGACACAAACAGTCAGATAGATGGCAAAATTGAAGAATTTTTTCAATTAAAATTAGTACGAAAAAAAGCGCAAAAATAAACGCAAATAACAACAACAACAGCAACGAGGCAAGAATACTCGCGTAACCAAATGGCAATCAGATGGACACGGACAAGTCCGACAAGTGGGCGTGTCTGGTAGGCGCTGCCCTAATCTAATTAGAAATACGCGCGTCACGAACTTGACTTCAAGGAATCCCTTCCACTTAACTCCCTAAACCCCCTGAAGGCCCCTGGCTACCCTGTGGGCTTTCTGTTGAATCCAGAAAATATGCACCATGGCGTATGGCAAAATAGTTTCGACTAATTTCATTTGCGTTTGCAGTTTTCATTTGCAAAAGTTGGAAAAACTTCTGCCACTGTCTAACACTCCACCTGACCCCGCCAACACACCACGGTTAGGGCGTTGTTCCTGTCGTATTTCAATGGGTTGTGCCAAACCGCTATTAATCAAAGTAATTGCAGGCGACAAATGGCAGCGGTAGAAGCAGCGGCAGCGGCAGGTGCAGCGGCAGTTGGCCAGTTTGCACCTGTGACTTAAACCAAAACCTATCAGCAACTTGGTGCGCAATAGATATCAAATCGTTTCAAATTTGAGTAGAAAATCAACACAAAATTGTTATTTTGTTATAAAATAAAAGAATTTTATACTAAGCTAAAAATGAAATCAAGTCATTTCAAGCCAAAAAATAAAATCTTATACAGTTTAGCTGCTTAGTATTAATCTCTTAGTTCCTTTTAAAAAAACTATACAAATTTGTATGAATAAAGCTAAGAAGTGCAGTTTTTGTACAACTTTATGTTACATTTCTTACTTTTATAGAGAAATTGTGAGATTGTTTCTAAGTAGGTCGAAGAAGTCCATCAACATTTCATTTAAAAGCAACAACAAAACTTTTGTGCATTCTGAATGATATTTATGTCTCTGGACGTATTGTTCGAATAAATTAATTTCAAAACAACAACAACAAACGGGGCAAATAAAACGAAGAAAGTTTAAATATGTATTGAGAAAGTTTTTACTTGAATCGCTGAAGCCAGTGGCAATTCAATGGCTACGAAACGAGTCCTGTTGCGATTACAGGATATATATTGACTTATAAAAATGTCAATATCCAAAAGGAAGCAACTCGCATTTTCTGAGCCAAGCACAGAAAATTGCAATTGCAACCAAGTTTTCTTTTTTTTTCTACTGCGCTCGCCGCTCGTTGAGAAAAATTGTATTTCATTTCATCAAATGAAGAAAAATCGTACATTCTTGTAAGGTCAGCGAAGAGAGCGGCTCCGGCTCCCATGGCAAAGGGGCAGGCAAGGCTTAAGGGGAGTGAAGGGGTGTGTGGGGAAGGGGCTTCAGCTATTGTAGAGTTCTTGGCGCCGCAGTTGCTGCACGTCACTTTGTCACATTCGCATTGAATTTGACATACGACTATGTACAGTAAACACACACTAACGCACACGCATATATTCTTACAGTTATGTATTTGTATGTGACTTCTAAAGGATTAGAGCGAACGCCAATTTTGGAGCATTTTTCATATGCCTTAAGCTCGGGTGACCCACTACTAAGACTTCCGCTATACTGCTCTCTTTCTGTCCCCTACACTTGCTCTCTCCCTCTCTTTCTGCCTGGTGACTCCCCCATGGACTGCATTTGTCAATTCTCACTTCATTTGAGTAAACACATTTGCTGCATTTCATATTTCCAGTCACGTTCTTAGCATAAATAACACACACACGCACACTCTTATATATGCACACACACTATAACACTCACACACACCCACACATTCATACATCTGCGCATATTTGTTGTGTACATCTTTTTCGACAGGATTAAATCTGTTTGAAATGTCAAGCAATAATATTTTTAAAACTGTAATTTTACTTCAAAGCTTAAAAAGTAACGTTTAAAGCGCCTTAAATGTTTATTAGCTTCAATCTGGATAAAAAAAACTTTTCTATTTTCAAAAATTTCTTTTAAATTCATTTAAAATGTAAAATGGCTTAAAGTTTAAAGTGTTATTATCTTTAACTGTTACTAATCAATTAATGTCCTCTCTCGCTTAATACTTTAAATACTTGCCTTAACAAAACTTCCTTTGGCTCTATAACCTTAAACTAAACAATTTGTAGCTTATTTCGAAGAAATTCCATAAAATAACTAAAATTCACTGACGCCACCGCAGGAATTTAAATTAAATGAAAATCGCATCAACGCAACTAAAACTCAAAAAGCCGCGAAAAGAACAGTAACTGAAAGTTTGTTGCCCAGCATTTTAAAGTAAGAAATAACAATTACAGCCAAGGGGAGTTTTATTTAATATTAAAACTATACAAAAATATGGCAAAACTTATCAAAAGTTGTTGGATACTTGCGAACCGCGGGCACAAAGTTTTATAATTTAACAAAATTTGATAAACTTTAATTAAATAGCAACTAAACATAACCGATTATTTAATGTTATTACACTGATAGTCCGATATTTCTACCTACGAACTGTTAATATTTAGAAAATAAAACTCTTATTGATTTGAAATTTGAGAATCAATCTTTTTAACGGTATTTGAGTACGTTTAAGAACAATATTTTTTGCAGAGTTCATAAGTTGCCGTTAGTTTCAGAACATAAACCAAATAATAGCCACACTAAATATTGACTTGATGCACTTTGAATGGGACTCGGGTAACATTACAAATCCAAACAATAAATATGAAACAATTGCATTACTAAATAGGAAGCAGCTACACGCACACACACACACACCAGAACACACCCAAACACACGCACACACACACATTTCAAAGGCTTTGGCTGCAATAACAAGTCGCAATGAAAATAACAATGCAAATTTGCAGTTGCATATTGCACAAATGAAATCGTTCAACGTTGCTTACAAAACTCACACACACACACACACACACATACACACACACAGACACACACGTTCAACCAGCATACACACACATAGTCGCACTCGCACACAAATTTATTGAACATAAGCATCAATTGTTGTTCAATTTTCAACCTATTTTGCATCGGCTTGAACGTTGGCATTTATTTTGCAATTTATGCAAAGGATTCATCCTAGTTCGCATACTGACCAAACGCAGTGTATGTTGGGCAAGTCCAAACACACACACACACGTGCGCACACAACATCATAGGCAATAAAATATGTTGCATAAATAAAATGTAAACAGTTGTAAACTAACAAATAAATAATCATACTTTTGACAACATGCAGTAAACAAGGCTTCGGGCAGAATATGTTGAAATAAATACGAAACCGGGAAAGAAAAACAAATTCTTTTTTTTTTTAATATTCAAAACAATTTGGTTAAATCCACTTTAATCCCATAAAAAGTTGACAAGTTTCACGTACGTTTTGATACATTTAACCTAAATTAATATAATGTCAAAAATCAGAAAGCTTTACAATAAATAACAAAAAAAATGAGTAAAAGAAAACTACTGGGCGGCTCATTCGAGAGCCCTGTGCCAAAATATTCCGCTGTGAGTGTGAGCGAGACAGAGCGAACTAAAGCTGATGGCATCGCACTGACTACTGTCAAAATTCACACACACATTCACGTGTTGCTGCAGCGACTAAGTAAAAGAGCGAAACTTGACGAAAACAAAAATGGGATAGACGTTGTCTATCTCCTTTGCACGCACGGTGTAATTGGCAAATGTGATCCACTCTCGCTGCAAATATTTATAATCTAATTGGAATAAGAAAAAAATGCACAAAACAACGAAGGCAAAAGCGATAACCAAAAGTTAAACCAAAAAACGAAACATGTAACAAAAAAATGGGATTGAATTTATGTAAGGAACTTTTAATAGAAGACTACGTCGACTCCATAAATTCGTTCATCTTTAAGTACACAATTTTCTTCCTAAGAAAGTTATTTTTATGCCAAAATCTGAAACATAGAAGTCATGTTTTGATCTAGCAGGCTTTGAACTAACACATTGTAAATAATTCAGATTAAACTAAATACTCGTAAAGTGCAGACCTGCGTAATAAACCAATAAATAAATAAATAAATATAACACAAAATTGATTGTTAAATTTAAACAAGCATGGAAGAAATACAAAACGTCTGTGACTATTTGGCTCATAAAAACAATCAGAGAATTGTACGATCCATGGAGTCAACGGAGCATTGTGAACGGAAGATTGATATGAAGCTATCAATGAGTGCAGTAGAAAACGCCCTAAATCCACTCACTTCCAAGATCGAAATGGAAGTGGAGCCAATCATTGTGGATATGCAGCTGACAAATGATGTGAAGTCCGAGTATGTGAAGCTAAACGATCTTAAGGATACGGTGGAAAAGCTCGTCTCCTACGACATTATGGAAGATCATATCAAACATTTCGACGAGAGAATGCAACAAATGGAGAAAGTTTTGGAGCAATTTAGCGAAAAGATTGAACAATTGTCAATTGACTTGCACAATTTAAGCAAAACAATGGAACCGGTAGAAGAAATACCCATGAGATTGGTGGGCGAAGAAAGCAAATCACTTGAAACGATCCAGGATGACATCGACGAAGTGGTGATACCAAAATCCAAAGAATCACTGTCTGCGAAACAACGTAATTATAATAAACTCTTCCAAAAGTTTAAGAATCAGACGACAAAGAAACATTCATACATAAATCCAATGCATAGCAGTTCAAAATTGTCACTTCCAGACTCGCAGGTAATTAGTCAAATACTGGATGCTCTTCCCTTCTTGAAGAGAACACCATCGCCACCGCTGCTGGAACAGGATTTGGATCCCAGCACTCGATATGCGGCCGAACAACGACAGTTTGAGACAAATATGCTCATGTATCGCAAATCGCAATTTAGTCTACGTCTCAACAGTCGCATCAATAAGTTGGCCAAGAAATTCTGGGATTCGTCGGATTTTCTTGGCAAGAAACCATTGAAGCGTCAGGCAGATAAACGCAGTCAGACTGAGGAAACACAATCCTCCGATTGATTATCCAGGTCAATTGTGATGAGATGGATTAGGGTAGGGGAAGGGGATGAAATCCCCTTTGTATTGGAATTTAAATAAACATCAACAAAATGTCAACTTGGGTGTGTAATTTGATTATACCTAGAATATCAGACAGTTACAAGAAGAAATGGAAGAATAGTAAGAGAACATAGGATGTGTCCAGGGTGGGTGTGTTCAGGGCGTGTGTACCCAGCACATAACATGATTTTATGCAAGTTTTCACATCAAATATCGTAAATAAAAGTTAGTATGGAAAAACAGCTGAATTTGACCTAACGACTGACAAATTCCCTATACAGAGTCTGAATTAATCAGACAAATATTCTAAATGCAAGTATTTAAGTCTACATAAATAGCGTTTGTTAGAGATTATTCGTTATTTTGATATGAAACGGGGAGGAAAATAGACTTGTACTTTCGTACAACAAACATTAAATGGATGGTTCTTAAATGGGGTTACTCGACTTACGGTTCAGATAAATAGTATCATTACCGGTTCAGAATATATGTATATATGTGTAAGACACCGTCCAGTCGTCTTCAGTTTTGTTTTTTATTTATTTCTTATAGATGGATGATTTACTGCAAAGTTAGACGTTGTTCTGCTGACCATTACTCAACAAGTGGCGCTGGTCTGATAAATGACGCTCCAAGGCCAACATCATGGCATCCAAAAAATCAGACACTGGAATTTTTTGATTTAACTCAAACAAATCACGACTCGTGTGTTGAGCATAGGCCAAAAGTGGTAACTTTCGCAGTGTGCGACCACTTAGCCCAGTGCTGCGCTCCGCCAGACTATTGACCAGTCCCTCGGCATCTGTTACAGTCAAATCCTCTCGTTGCAGAATATCCTTAGCCATCAATTCCATCAGCATGGATTCGTAAATGGTTTTAATTGCTGAAGCTGTTGGCAAGCCAATAAACTGACGGATATCCGCACGATCCAGAAAGGCCAAGTCAATGCTATTCGCCAAATTGGATGTGGCGAAAATGAGAACATTCGGGCAGGATTTGATTTCATCCAACTGCGTTAGCATGGCATTCACCACTCTCATGGCATCACGTGGCTCATTGCTGCTCATTTCACTGCGTGCATATGCCAGCGATTCCACCTCATCGATGAGCACACACACAAGATTATTTCGATCCGTTACCAGTTCACCGATTTTACCAAATATTCGAGCGACCAATTTGCCACTCTCCGAGAACCATTTAGAAAACAAACTGTGGCTGTTGATCTCCACCAGGTGAGTGTAGGCAAAGGTATTCTGTGTCCTAATGGCCAGTTTCTGGGCAAGAGCTTTGCACAGACTCGTCTTGCCAGTGCCAGGTGGGCCGTGAAGCAGCATAAGACGATTGCAGGTGATCACATTACTGTCCACGCAGTGGTGCGAGAAACTCAAAGCAGACAACGCGTATTTAAGCAGCTGAAATAAATAAAATACATATTGAAATGCATTAACCAATAATTATATTTCAGAGTTACCTTCTCCTTGAGTCCCTCGTCGTAGACCAAATTCTCCCAGAGGCCAACAAATTCAGCGGCAGGCAAAAGGACATGGTTGGCAGCTACGACACTATCTAGTTCATCGGCATCGCCGACGTCGGCGTTATCAAAAAGACCGGCTCCTGATCGCATCTCAGGACGCTGCGTCATATAAAAGTGGTAGCAAAATTTATGCTTGATTTGATCATGCTCCATGTGGCTAATTTCCCCATTTTCACGCTCTAGTAAAACACTTTCCACTGCATCCAAACCGTCCGGTTTAAATGCAACATTTCTATATAGCGATTTCGCCAATTGCAAATATGCGCTTAAGTGCGGCTCGATGGCTTCTCGCAAGGTCTGAATTCGCCTGAGAGCAAAGAACAATATTTTATACATATAATGTGGATGCAAGCGCTACACTTTTTAACTTACTGATCGCTACGCTTTAAACGCACTTCAACGTGCACTGTGTTACTGCAACTTACAAAATTCATTGGCTTTTAGAAACGCGTCAACTAATGCAACAATTTTAAAATAAATCCGCGTCGGTGTGACCAAACTACAAATTTGCTCAATACCAAATGCAAAGTATCGGTATTATAGTGGACTCACGCATGTTGCGATTCATTTCAGGCAGCCGTTTTTATCCCACTCAAATAAAATTTTGTATTACTAGGTAATAGTTTTAATAATTCACTTCAAGAATAGTACACACAAATAATAACAGAATAAACAGTAATTAGTATTTTATTGTTGACTCCAGGAAGTACTTGTTGTATTTACGCCAACCCGAACGTTTTGTTGGATCCTTTTTACTCCAAGAGGGTCCTAGATTGGGCATTAAGCCCGCCTTCTGTGCCATAGTCACCAGAGTTCCCATTTTCTTCTGCTGGCGATGGCACAGTTTTGTAATACGCCTGGGCAGCATACAACCATCCGATCGCACGTATTGGGATAGAATTAGTACATCCGTGTGTTTAATGTCCAATCCCAATGTGCACTCTGGGCAAAAGTTGCTGTCACAGGCAGGTTTAAGCATTTTCTCGGCTCGTGGTGATACCACATTCACTCCTTCGTAGACTCGGGCATTGTTTTCCGTTTTCTCTTGTACTTTAATCAAAACAAACCAAAAGAAGGTTATGAAACATTCAGTCAAGTTTATGTACTTCACTTACTTTCTTTAATCAGCACTGATGGAGTAGTTCCAATGCTGCGAGACTGCCAGAATGAACTTCGAAGCGTTGTCGTCGCGGCTTTTAATAGCGTAGCCATGTTTTCATTAATATTTTTAATAAATAAGCTACTTGTGTTATTCTACGATGTATTTAGATATCTGCATATATCGATGTTTCGCTGCAATTATTGTTGCTATCGTTTGGTAAACGTTATCGATGTTTAATGTAATTCAAACTGACAGTCGATAGTTGTGTACTTATTTTTGCCGACACATACAGCAATAAAATAACAAGCTTAAATATGTGTAAGTTGTTTTCTTTGTTAAATATGCAATTATAAGAAAATGTTAACAATTCGATCACTTTAGCGGCATCAATTTCCACTAAGAGTCCGCTCATCTCCGCTATTATCTCTGGCTTATTGAGTTTAATTATATTTGCTACGTTGCGGTTCTACGCACAGTGGTTCAATGACTCCCAACTAAACATTTTGTTTGGCGGCTACTTGTTCTCCTGGCTATTCATACTAAGCCTCACCTGTCTATCAAACTCGGAGATGCTTATATTTGGTCCCGACTTTCAAGCCAAACTTGTGCCCGAAATAATTCTTTGCCTATCGCTAACAGCGGCTGCCGCCGGCGTCGTGCATCGCGTTTGTGCCACAACAAGGTGAGTCAGTCTGTCAATCGAAAACGCCTCCGCATTTCATTAATTTCCTATTATCAGTATTATCTTCTCTTTGGTCGGACTATATTTCTTGAATCGAATCTCATCCAAGTATTACAACAACTCCGTTGCTGCTGTTGACGCTCCTCAGCGCAAAGCTGGTAAAAAATACAAGTAATTTTCTTCTTTTATGTACAATTTTTTATGTAAAATGAGAATAAATACAATCTACAAGCTTAGAAATATCTGTACATCTATATTAAATAAACTAAGAAGCTGCTGCATCGTTGCCTGCTTCTGAGGTAGCTTCATTGCCAGCGGCTTCAGTTAAAAAACTAAGTATATTAAAGTCGATGGAGCGAACCAGCTGAAAAATTAAAAAAAAAAAAAACAATTAAATTTAGATTAAAATCAACTAAAAATGTTTACCATTAATCGTGACTTGGATTTGTCTTGCTTTTGCTTCTCATCTAGTTTATTTCGCAGCGCTTTAAACCATTCGTATATTTCGACCTGAGTCTCAATCTGTGGTAGCTCAAAGCCCCGAAAGCCGGCTTGCTTTAATGCCAAGTTATTTGTATTGAGTGCGGCTGTGGACAAAATTAAGCCAAAACTTTTGATAAACGCGTATATTTTGGGGAGAGACCATTCTTCCAGTATTGTGTCCACTTTGACGGCCTTAATCATTTGCCATACTTCTGAAATCTTTGATTTTATATAGTAAAGACATTATGTGGATTTAAATCGACTTACATTTCGATATATGTGCATTACTATTGGCGATTCGGAGTTCGGACAAGTTAGGTCTGAAATAAAAGAGCGGAGGAGCCCCAGCGAAATCATCTTTCCAGTTTCGCTGGCTGTAGTAATATGCGGTATTGCCGTTAGTAAGTAGAGCATATAGTCAAAGTCCTCATAATTCTCGTCCAAAGTAGCAGCGTATTTAAAATTGTCCAGTAATTCTCGTGTGGCATAATCAACCATTGTTGGCTTTAACATATCTGAATAATTAAAACATTCGTTCAAGAGCTCCAGACGCTCACTTAGTATTTCGGGATCACCCAGTAGAAGTAACATGATTGAAGCGGTATATAACGAGGAAATCTCTTCCAAGTTCAATTCCCTTTTCAGCGCTTTTGTAAATTCTTCACAGAGCTAAAATTCAATTAAATAAACATTATACATTTTCACAACAATAAATCTTTACTAAGCCTTTTGACAACTTTCCAGTGTATCCAATTCTTCACTTAACTCTCCGCAGCTGTACCACTGGTCAAGAGAGCTTAGTCTTGATAAAACTTTACGTAGTTGTAAATATTTAAAATTTTTAACATTTGAATCCATTATTACTAATTTTAATAAAACAATCCCATCAGCTGCAAGTGACTGCAGTATTATCGAAAGCGTCAATCGATGTGTAACTATCGATATACACAGTGTCGGCTTTGATAAGTTTTTGATTACAGCGCTACATTAGTGGTTTTCGCACGCTCGGGCACGGACGAACAGCTAAATTTTTCAGCAAAACAGCTTTTTTTGTTTTAACCGTAAGTACATAATTAAAGGTGAAAACTTAAGTTAATTATAAAATATATAGATTTCCATAAGTTGTATGTATTTGCCTTGCTTATATAAGTAATTTAATAAAGCGGGAAGAAACGCGGGGCATCAGCCTTTCTCCTTTTTGTATGTGTGCGTGCGAGGTTATACACAAGTATGCTTACTCGCCCATACACATAGTGTATTTAAAATAAAAGGTTATAAATACACATCTATATTGAGATGTATGTATGCGTGTAAGCTTTGAGGTTTCGTGTATATACGTATTTTTGTTAGTGATTCATAATCAATAGGAAAATAATCAATTGCTGTTTATCACTGGTCGAACATTCCAAGTATGACTGTACCCTCACATAATTAAATAAAAGACATGAAAGCTGGGCTCATAATCACTCAAATGGCGGACAAGTGAGCGTATTATCTAAAACGAAAAGGTGTCTTTGTGTGTGTCTGTGTTTTGTAATTGTATTTTGAATACAGTATTAAGAAAAGAAAAAAGAGCTGTTTCATCCGATTGCAAAAAGCAGCAGACGAATAGAACCTCGAAATTTATGTGCACACAAACGACGAAACACATGGACGGCAGCGACAGAGACGGCGGACACATGTGTAGCTGTTTGAATGGCTGGCAATGTATTGCTTCAAAATGGCGCCGACCACATGTCGTCGTCGTGTCGTTATCGTCGGCATTCAACGAATTCGTGTGTCATTTGCTTTCTGAATTTCGTTTAACAAAGTGGTGTGCGCAGAATAAGCTAGAGGCGCTCGGACGTCAAAACACTTAATAGCAAAGAATACATATGTATGTTCATAAATATATATAATACATAGTAACCGATTGTGATATTTATTAAAAATAGAATTCTTGACATACACCCTACTCTCAGAATCTACAAAATTGTTAAAGTTAATATTAAAACCGGAAAAAATATTCAGCAGAAATTTCTGCGGTTTTCTCCATCTCTCTCCCCATTTCAACTGTTGAGTGTCTGTGTGTGCGTGCGTGCGTGTCAGTTTTACAGTAACTTAATTTTATTTAAGAAAGTCGACACGATATTCGGTAAAAAGAAAGAAAAAACGAAGATAAAGAATTAAATAAATTACATTTGTCGATTGCGGTGTGCGCGCGAGGTCAGCATTTCAAGTTTTAGTGTGCGAGCTGTTAAAACTAACGGCAACACATACATAGGCACATCTAACCTCCCAAACATCACACATACCAATAGACACATACACACGCGCTCACAACCAATTGCAGGTCTTGACAATTAAATTATAATATAGGGAGTCGACGCGGAAGCAAGATCTAAGCAAATCTCATTCGCGTTAAGTGAAAGTGTAAGTTTTAGAAGTTGCAAATCAAATTTCGAACGACAAAGCTTTTTATGGTAGTAAGTAAAATGTACATCACATATATGCACACACACATACGCATTTATGTACGTTGACCTCGTTTGCGAACAACGCTGTCAGTAATAAAGTCAACGCGCTTATGTACATATTTTCGTAAAGAAAAAAATTTCACTTTGTTCTGATATTTCTTGCCCGTTTCTTCTATAGCCGAGTTCTCGCCATTTGCCTTTTATTCTCTCTTTCTGCATTATCAAACTGTAAAGATTATTCACAAACACATGGAAGTCCGTTTCCATGTGTGAAATTCACACACACACGTACGCCGATCAAGCAAGCAAGCAATTTTTTTTAGGTTAGATCGATTTGACATTCAACGTGTAAACGCGTTTTCACATTCAGCTTAGTAAACTTGTATAAAACGTCATAGGTCTTAAGTATACAGGAATATTGAAATAAACGAAAAACAAAAAATACATTTTTGATTGAAAATTGTTTCTCCTTTACTCCATATCTTTCAGCAATTTATTGTATGAGTCAAAAAACTGAAAGACCAGTGCTATCGGGTCAACGCATCAAGACCAGAAAAAGAGGTAAGTTTTCGAACTTTTTAAGTAGAGAAGAATGTGATAGTAATGAACATTTTGTAAATTAGATGAAAGAGAAAAATATGACCCAACGGGCTTCCGTGATGCGGTCATTGCTGGTCTCGAAAAAACTGAAGGCGACCTGGATCAAATCTCTAAATATTTAGACAGCGCGGGCAACAAGCTCGATTATCGTCGATACGGTGAAGTGCTTTTTGACATATTGATTGCGGGTGGTCTATTAGTGCCTGGCGGCTCTATATCTCAGGATGGCGAAAAGCCCCGCACAAATTACTGCATCTTTGATGCACCCGAGGACATGGAATCAATGCGCAACCATGAGCAGGTTTGTAACTAAATACTATTTAAATACTTATTGTAAATCGGAGCTCTCTACCGATATGCGTATTATTAGAACCGGTTAATGATATACTCTGCAATCTAATCGGTGTCGAAATATGCTAAATTGAACGCCACATTTTACTTGTCTTTGGTTATCGCTAAATAATACTCGATTCTTAAAGATTTCTAATGTTGCGACAAATGTTCATTAACATTTAATTATATATGCAGCAGATTGTTAACTGTGTGTTCTTGAAACTAATTGAAACATATTTGTATTTACGTGTATATTTGCAGGTGTTTGTTAAACTCATTAGACGGTACAAGTACCTTGAGAAAATGTTCGAGGAGGAGATGGGTAAAGTTCTGTTATTCGTAAAGGGCTTTACGCCAAGTGAACGCATTAAACTTGCGCGCATGACTGCGCTCTGGTTAGGTAAGCACATTAATAATTTACTTTAATAAATATAATATTTCTAGTCAACAAGTCTTTTAGAGTTTCGTTTATCAAATGGTAAACTCTTATCATAATGTTGGCTTAGATTAAAGTTTTACTCTTGGTATACTGACTCTTGCACGTAATTAACTAAATGCAAAAGCCACGAGCCCAAGGACATGATTAACTATTGAAAATAATTATCATTAAGCTAATCTATCTACATCTGTATTTTGTAGTTAATGGCTCTGTACCGCCAAATGTCTTGTTGGTACTGAATAACGAGCATCTGATCAAGGATGGCATTGCTCTTGAGTTTTTATTGGAGCTGTTTCTGACATTCAAACAAGAGAAGGGCATTGCATATCTGATTCAAGCTCTTAAGAAGGGTGGACTGGAAAGCAAGTAAGTCGCCTTTTTATTTGACATCCTAAATCTGGAATGTTCTCAGGAAGATGCTATAATCATTGCCTGTTTTGCATCTTTAATTGACATTCCTAGAGCAAACGGAATTTAATGTATTTCGCAAATGAACATTAGCTTCATTTGGGTGCACATTTCATTTCGTACAATAACAAACAAAATTAATTTTTTGTTTATGTAAATTAAATTTGTTATTCATTCTTTTCTAACACAGACTTATGGACTTTTTCCCACCAAACAAACGTACTGAGGAATATTTTAAACAAGTTTTTCTTGACAAAGAACTCAATGAGATAATTAAGTTGCATAAGGCACAAGCCAGCCAGGAGGCCAAGCGTGAGCTGCAACAGACTCTCATCGACGATATTAACGATGATAAGGCTCATGGTGAAATAACTGCAGATATCAAAGAGTTTGCACTGCGCAACAACATTCCTGATCATGAAATAATTTCAATTGTAAGTCAAAAATCACTTTATTATTTAAGTTGTATTATATTTTATTGTTTATTAACTTCAAATAGATTTGGTCAACAATCATGTCGTTGGGAGAATGGAACAAAAAGGAAGAGCTTGTCACGGATCAAGCGGTTCGTCATCTAAAAGGTTACTGCCCCTTATTGCAGGCCTTTGCCTCAACGGATCGCTCCGAATTGGCATTGATATTGAAAGTGCAAGAGTTTTGCTATGAGAATATGAATTTTATGAAAGCGTTCCAAAAGATCATCTTGCTATTTTACAAAACGGAAGTATTGTCGGAGGAGATCATTTTACGCTGGTACAAGGACGGGCACTCCAACAAGGGAAAAATGCATTTCCTTGAACAAATGCGAAAGTTTGTCGAATGGCTGCAATCCGCCGAAGAAGGTTAGTATTTATGTATTTTCTTACTATTTGGCAATTTTTTTGAGAAAGGTTTTGTCATTTGCGTGGCATTATCTTTGTACAAAATTGCAAAAGTGATTAGGTTTTTTGCTTGCCTCATTGTCTTCTAAACTCAATGAACTTTGTAGGCCAATGAAAACCTGGACACAATTACTTATTCACTGGGTGGATACTGTTGTGACTTTGAATACCGTTTTGCATACTCTATACTTAATTAAAAATGTGGACTCTATTAATGAGTTGAATGTTATTATAAAGTATGCAAGAGCAATTGAGTGATTGGGTGTCCATATAACTTAATCATAGTTACATTTGGCCAATAATCGTTCGGACAAAACAATTGGTTAATAATAAATAATAGTTATAATTAGAAGAACGTATGCTAATCTTTACTTAATTTTATATTTCAGAATCTGAATCGGAAGATGAGCAAAAGTTGGGCGAATAAAGCGGTCCAAAAGCTTCTTCGACGTCATGGCAACCAATATCCATAATATTTCGCATAGAGAAAACAAAATCAACAAAATCAGCAACAACTACAACCACAACAACAACAGCCAACCGAACTACACTCCCGTTTGGAATACTTTTTCTAGATGTTAACAAGACCCATGCACTCTGCTTCGTTGAGATCGAGAGAGATTGAGAAGAGAAGAAGAAAGGGAGGAGGGAGGGAGTGAGAGTGAATGATGAAAGCCAAGCCGCAAAATTCGAAATTTATATTGTACACAGTTTAATTTAATTTTCCATCAAACTGATTTCTCTTCATTTTAAAATGTGCACTTAAAATTGTTAAATAACTTAACTTTTTGATCAATATTAAGTGAATTCCATCAAAAAAAAAACATAAAAGCACAAAAAAACTAAACAAAAGTGTATAAATTGTTTATAATCAAATCACACTGTTAATGTGTGCTGATATTTGTGTGAGAGTGCCAGGATTGCTCTCCGCACACTTGATTAGAGTTACACGTCAGCAGCATCTGAACCACAACAAAAATCACAATGTAATTTCATAATTTAAAATCAATAAGAAATGATTTTAATTAATTAAACAAACCAAACTGTTCAGGAAATAGCAAATGCATCGACAAACAATTTATATTGTAGGTACTTGACTTAAAAATACACACAACAAAAAAAAGAGAACATAACATAGAAAACAAATTGGCGGATGATCTTAAATCTGATTATGAACATAATCTTGTCTTGGGAGACCAAACATCTCAATAGAAGTGGGTGGGGAGGGGGAAATATGATTCAAGATATGAGAAAGAACAATACAATTTGCATGGAAAACAAAATATACAAACATTAATATATACAATTATAATAAACAAATGAAAACAAGAAACCAGTGGTTTTAATTTAAAATATTTGAAATTTTCAGAATCAACTCAAAGGAACTCACGCTTAATGTTTGATGATTACCCGTCAAAGTTTCTATAGGTAATAGAGTACTTAAATCGTAATAAATACAGATATACTCCAGAAATTTGAACTAAATTCAGATAAATAGGAAATGCAACAATCGAGCAAGAAGACTGTAAACGACCCCGTACTCATACAAATTTTATATTTTCGAACTTTTTTTCCTATGGGAGCTATAGGATATAATTGTCCGATCTGGACTAAACTAAATAAGGATAGTTGTAATCATGAAATACTCACAATATGTGAGTTTCGTTGCGACTGCTTGGCTAATACAAAATTTCTTCCGACAAAATTCTAATTTTGTACCGATTTGTCCTATGCGATCCTTAGATTTTAAAATTTTAGTCGCCTAACTTAACCGTTATTTATTTTTAATGAAAACTCAAATCGTTTCCCTAGCCTTTTCCAATTTCCTTGCACGAATAGAGCAAATAAAGTAAAATTTAATTGAAATTTGTTTTTGGAAATACTGTTTTTATTCAACATAAATTTTGTTTAAGTTTAAAAGTAATTTTGTTGCATTTATAACTCATTTTACTCGATGTTATAGTACTTCGTATGTAGTATGTATGTAATAATGCATATGCTATTGATTTTTGTATAGTATTTGTTATGCTAAATTTTTGTAGTTGTTTTTTTTTCTTTCTTTCTTTATTTTTCGTGAACACGCAAACATTTAAAAATAGTACAATAATGTGTTTGTTTTTTGTTTTCTGTTTTTGTTTAGAGCCAGATATGAACGTGCGTTTGAATTCTGCGGTGAATGTGCGGTGTTTGCAGCAAAGAAACTACATAAATTGTTATTACCAATTTCCGTTTTTATATATATTATTATTGTTTGGTTTAATTATATATATATTTTTATATATGCTTTATATGATTTGGAATTGGAAGCAGGTAAAACATTAGGGCTTTATTATTATATATATAAATGTTTTGAAACAAATTTAGCTACTTGGCCACTTGGCAATACTTCGTAAACTGATTTCGCGTGCAATTGTGTAACTGTTTAGTTATATGTATATATATGTCGATCAACAACAGACATTGTATGTTAAATTTTGGAATCTAGAATATGGAATGTGCCAGTTGCAGTTGCACAGTCACACAATTAACCACGATCCAGCGAAATTGTGGCTATTTAATTTCGGTGGATTGTGGCTAATAATGCTGGGTTGTGCGACCGTGCAACGTGCAAGTGGCACGTGCCTCAACGCTGCACACCGCACACACTTCATTTACTTTTCTTTCGTTTTAATATATATTTCAATAACATTTCTAAAGTGACAGGGAATAACAAAAAATTAAACAGTAATCGAAAAATAAAAATCAAAAAAAAAAAAAATCATACAACAAAAGTTACAGAGAATAGTGCAAAAACAAAAGATAATATTACAAATCAAAAATGTACATATTGCAAAGATGCATTCGCATCGACATAAACGCGAGAAAAAAGAAAAACATATTTATAAACGCGGATCGCAAAAATGTTTTGAGGAATGTTATTATGATTAGCTTATATATGTTGTTAACGCCGGTTAGTTCATAAAAAAAAGAAACAAACTTTAACAAACTCTTTTTTTTCTGACGTGACGGATTTGAATGCACTTAGAACTTGTTGATTTTTTCGTTTTCTGTTGTAATATTCTCTAAAATATATTGTATTTGTTATTGGTATTTGGCAAATATGCAAGTACATGTATTATTAACTCATATGCAAATCCTACATATCTGACCAAAGGTTTTTTCATCTTCTCAGTTTCACTATATAAAAAGACAACGGCAATAATAATAATAATAATAATTAATAGACACAATAATATGTTTAAATTAGTTCAAGAAGAATGGGGATTTAGTTCATTCATTTTGTTGGTTTTAAGCTTGAACCATTTTTGTTGAATTTTTGTTTTTGTTTTTTTGTATTTGTTGTATTTGTGTTATTGTTGTTGTTATTTGCACTTAAAGACAAATTTAATCGGTGAATTTACGATTAACATTGCGACCGAACAGAGCGTTACGAATTTCTGGCACAAGTTGCTGTGAAATCAATTCTAATCTGGACTCCAGGGTATTTGGTACCTGATAGCAATGAAAATACTCAAAAATTAATAACAAGAGGGTAATGATGGCTTAGTACTACTCACCTTAATGCGTCCATTCAAGGCCAACAACTCGACACCTCCGCAGGTATCCGCAGCTAGGAATTCTCTCTCGTCCACGAAGAGCTCAACATCCTGTTTCATCTGGGATTTGTACTGATCAATGGACGACTGAAGGACAGATCGTACTAGGGGCACATCGACTTGGCGGCAGCGTAGGGTTACTTTGGGTTCCATCACCTGATACAGGCCCTGGACAATCAGTTTGGTTAGAACATCCTTGTATTCAGCCTCGTTCTTGGTGACTTCACCGAGACGTTTGCGCGCATCATCCAGCACACTGCTCACATGATCCTCACGTACTTTCAGTACCTGTTCAAGTTTTCCGGTTATATTCACATTAGGAAGTGGGTTTTATGGATAAGATTTTCTTGACATTGTATACATACCTTCAAGCGAGCTTGATTGAGCATATTTGAGGACTGGATTTTCTTCTGGAGCTCAACCTGCTTCTCCTTCTTCTCGTAGTACTCCATAATCTTGAGACGCTGCTGCTGGACGAGACGTCCCTTCTCAATATTGAACTCTTCCTCCGCTTTGGCATCGATCTCCTCGGCTTTTTCATTGGCCTCCTGCTCAATGAACGCCATCATATGTTTGATCTACATTTAAAATAAGACAAATTAGAAGTAGTAGGAAATAAACTTAATCTAAACAAACATTTGCACACACATAAGGTCGTCACATGATTAGAAAACTGTTCAATTTTTCATATTGGCTGCAACAGTAGCCAAGTCTCAGTTTCACTAGTTAAGTCACATAAGCAGTTAGTTCCCGGCACACAATTACGTTGTCAAATTCAAATATGCATTAATTGTGTGTTTTTAGTTAAAGTTAAAATTTGTTCAGTGCCATTGATAAGGCACAGCAACCGCCTTAACAAACCAGTCGTGTGACAGTGTCGGCAATAGGGCCTGTGGAGCAATAGCTATCTCGCTTCAGCACATTACCACAAGTGTAGTGCGTGTCACATGACCAATAAGCAGTTTTGCTTTTGCTGTAAAATTTCAACAATTTTTTTCACAGCCCGCAAGTAGCAATACCTTTTCCAATTGGATTTACATTATATTCAGAATCTTGGCATTAAACACTATTGTGTTGCGTTTAAACTTTAACTGTGATTACAGATGTTGCACATACAGAGAGTGCAAAAGTTGCCTGCAAAATTCACATGACTACGACACGAGAATCCCATGACTTTGCCATCGTCTTACTACCCGAAATTGTGGCATTGAAAATACGTTCACTTGTCAAAACATTTGGGATATCTTTTGATGTAGTGCTTAAAACTGTCCTTATTTAATTATGTTACGTTTTTCACTTGTTATTTACCTGTTTTTGTACATCAGCATCGCTCAAAGCCATTTTGACTGATTTTTCTCACTTGCACAAAATCGAAATGAAAATTCAATAGTTCCGAAGGAATTCACGTACTACCGTGCCTGAAATGGTTTAAACTTAATAATGAATTTATTTATTATACAATCTAGACGTAAAGAGTACTAAATATTGGAATTAAAAACGAGTATTGAACGGAACGAAAATATACTTGCAGTATGAGTGCCTTCTGCCCGTCGTCTGAAATTTTCACTACCATTAATCGATCATATGATTTTTACTTCGTGACGCACAGTGTTGGTAAGCCCTCAAAAAAGTAGCAAATCTTTACCGATGGGTGTCGATATATATCAGATGTGCTAAGCTATCGATATCTCAACAGCTACGATAAGTGAAAATAATTAGTTATCGATTTAGTTGCACAGCTCTAATATACGTATGTACACACGCTTTATGCGAAAATTGTATTCGTTTCAAAATAAAATAAAACTTTGAGAAATTATCATAATGGAGACGCTCCTAGAGCAGCAGCGTCGATACCATGAGGAGCGTGAGCGTCTCATCAAACTGATGGTTGATGAGCATGCAACGAAAAAGGCCGGTGAAAAAGAGCGCATTCACAGTGAGCACCGGCTAAAGTATCTCATGGAGCTTCACCACAATGCGACGACACAGCTGCGGGACCTTTACGAGGATAAAGACAATGAGCGAAAGGCTGAAATTGCTGCCCTATCCGGACCAAATGAGTTCACTGAGTTCTATGCACGTTTAAAGCAAATTAAACAATTCTATAAATCCCATCCAGCTGAAGTCAGTATTCCACTTTCGGTGGAATTCGAGGAAATGATCAAAGTTTACAGTAATCCCGATGATATGAGCGCTCTAGTGGAGTTCACCGACGAAGAGGGCGGCGGTCGTTATTTGGATTTGAACGAATGCTACGAAATCTATTTAAATTTACGTGGCGTCGAGAAGTTGGACTACATAACGTACCTCATGTCCTTCGATCATGTCTTTGACATACCACGTGAGCGTAAGAATCGCGAGTATCGAAAGTATGTGGAGACCCTAAACCATTACCTACACAGCTTCATACAACGGATTCAGCCGCTGCTTGATCTTGACAGTGAACTGGTCAAAGTGGAGCTCGAATTTCAGCGTCAATGGCTGCAGGGCACGTTCCCAGGTTGGGCGATAAAGGAGACCGAATCGGCACTCGCCAATACCGGAGCCCATCTAGATCTATCTGCATTTTCTAGCTGGGAAGAGCTGGCCTCTTTGGGATTGGATCGTCTCAAGTCAGGTCTGGTCGCCCTGGGACTCAAATGTGGTGGTACACTGGAGGAGCGAGCGCAGCGTCTGTTTACAACGAAAGGTAAAAGTACTTTGGATCCAGCTCTAATGGCCAAGAAGCCAACGACGAAAAGTGCTAACGCCCAAACACGTGAAAATGAACGCAACAAAGATATTGCCCAACTAGAGGCACTTCTCTATAAATATGCAGAGTTGTTGTCGGAACAACGGGCGGCGACCAAGGAGAATGTGCAACGCAAACAGGCACGAACTGGAGGCGAACGTGATGACAGCGATGTAGAAGCCAGCGAGTCGGACAACGACGATGATCCCGATGCAGATGATGTACCATTTAATCCCAAGAATTTGCCACTTGGTTGGGACGGCAAGCCCATACCCTACTGGCTGTACAAGCTCCATGGCTTAAACATTAGCTACAACTGCGAGATTTGTGGTAACTTCACATACAAAGGACCGAAGGCTTTTCAGCGGCATTTCGCCGAATGGCGACATGCTCATGGAATGCGTTGTCTGGGCATTCCGAATACGGCGCATTTTGCGAATGTAACGCAAATCGAAGACGCCATCACGTTGTGGGAGAAACTCAAGTCACAGAAGCAGAGCGAGCGTTGGATTGCGGACCAGGAGGAGGAGTTTGAGGATTCGTTGGGAAATGTGGTTAACCGCAAAACATTTGAGGACTTGAAGCGACAAGGACTGCTCTAGAAAGTAGTTTTATACATGTTTATTACAAACATTTATCTTAAAGTAATATACAGTCAAAAGTACTAACATTTAAATATCTTTGCCTGCATTTTTAATCCAACTTGTTGAACCGATGCCAGTGGCAAAAGGGACAATTTCTTGACTTCCATCTGCGGTGCACCCACGTCTGCCTGTAGCCAAGGAAACTCCTGGTACTGCGGATCATGGCTAAGCTGGTTAAACGCAGTTTGTGTTGTGTGCACATGAATTTTGAACTTGGAGTTTTGTGGCAATTTTGGTAACTGTTTCACACGCTCCGCGAATTTGTAAAGAGCGGATCGCAGTTGCTGCTCGTATTCCAGCAAATAGTGATCTTGTCTCAGATCGTTTGATCCCACCGGCAGCATCTCTAGCAGGTAGCTTTCCATAGGGCCGCATTCGTCCCCATATACAATAAGTTCCACTTTTAATTCCTTCACTTGATTCATCAGCATTTGCTTCACTGTCTTCAACACATTGGCGAGGTAACAGCTTAGGGCCGGAAAATTAGCTATGAACACGGGTGTGTTGTACACTCTTCGTTTTTTGAAGATTTGTGCTGGATAAACCCCGCGAACATAGAGTATGTGATTTATAATCACTTCAATTGCCTCCAAATGTATTCCGACAACATCCTCCAAGTCCATGTTGATTCAAAAACAAAACAATTTCATGATTTGAAAAGGTACTAAAATATACCGAATATATTTCCTTCGACTGGCCACACTTTTTATGTGTCCGAATTTAGTGCTGCAGCTATAAATGTCAGATGCACTCAATCATTCATTCAGAATTAATCACTCCACGACTGTCAGAGAACACTAGACGTAATAAATCATAAGCAAACATTAAGTAATTTAATTCGGTTTTGGATTTTTGTTTATTTAATTGGTGTAAAAATTCATTGCCGTATTTAAGCAACCAGAGCTGAGGCTGTGCTGGATTCGTATTTCCAGTTGGGAGCCAGAACGCTCTTTGTCTTGTAGTAGCGCGCCAGACGGTGAATTCTGGACTCGACCAGAATCAGACGGAATTTGCCGTCCTTGTCCTTGCGGTTACGCTCCAAATGCTTACGGATCGCCACGGCCTTCTTGATCATGTGGTACAAGTCCTCGGGAATGTCGGGTTTCAAACCAACCGATTTCATGATGCGCAGAATTTTATTGCCGTTAACAAAGCGCACCTGAGCAACGCCATGGGAATCACGCAAAATGATACCTGGAAGAGTTCAGAAACGAATTGAGTAAACATAACCTCAAAATAGTAAACAAACAATAATACCAATTTTGGAGGGAGTCAGACCCTTCTTGCCAAGTTTCTTGATCTGATCCTTGACATCCTCGGCGTTAAGTTTCAGCCATGATGGCACAGTGCGTCTGTATGGGAGGGCTGATTGGGAAATACCCTTGCTGCAAATAAATAATATTTATTAGAATAGCTGGAAGGTGATGACAACAACAACAGTAAGTGTCTTCGCTGCCAACATGTGATTGCCTTCAACGAGTGTGTTCCACGATTGTTGAACGTAACTGCTATATTGCAATCACTTAAATACACATAGGCAAGCACAGTTTGCAATGAATTGTTTCTAAATTAACAATCAAAAGCGAATTTTACCCAGGAGCGTGCATACGACCCATGTTGAGCGCTTAGTTTTTGATACCGAAAAGAAATTGGAGACTTGCAGTGAAATGCCAAATTGAGTAAAAGTCTACACACACAGAGTTGCCTGTTCATGTTTATCGAGCGATAATGCGTCGCGTATGTATTTTATTATTATTTTTCTAATTTCTCGGTAATTAAGAATTCTGAAGAAAAAATTAACAAAAAGCTGTAACATTATTTATGTGCTGTGGTAAAAAGCAAATGTTTATCTTCATTATAATTTAAAATATTTAACGCATTTTCTGTGGTAAAGCTAATCCTCATTTACCATATTGAATGTACTTACTAGAAAATATTTAAAATTATTCGTAATTATTTTTAATTCGAAAATGGTTTATCCGGATTAAATTATTGCACCTACATTGTTATTAACGAAATTGGTTCATTTACACAAAACGACGCATTTAAAACTCCAGGACTGGCGGGGAAAAAATGACGAGATGGCAACACTGGCTCTGAGGTACACACTTTATTCAGCCCTGTGAAAAAGTATCTATGTCGGAAATTGAGAGAGCAAAACAAAATCGTAAGTACATAGCTAGGTGTATATACATCTTATATGCAGAGCTAATTGGTAAGAAAACAAAGTTCGCGCCATTTATAATTTCTTATAAAATTAAAATATAAATGAAATTAATTTCTAAACATTCATTTTCTTCTTTTGCAGCAAGCAAGCCCATTAAAAGTCTCCATTTTAGACGATCACAACGCTTGGCGTGCCTCATGTTACCCAGTGTTTGTGTATGTGTATGTATGTATTTCAAGAAGCATGCACACAATTCCGGATAAAATATGCAAACTGAATCTGTTTGTTTTTAGTTGTTGATATCACAGTTAAAGTAACAGTAAAATGGACTCGGATACAGAAGATGGTAAGTGTAAAACTGCATTTGATAAACATGATGGCGCCAGTTTGCGTTACATATACACCACTTAGTACAAACATTAGAGAGTGGGCTGTGTTTTTATAAACGTATGCGTGTGCTTGTGTGCGTGTGTTTGGGTGCGTGTGTGAGTGTCTATTACACGTGTATGTTGTTGTTAGAGGTGCGTTATGTATGAGGATCGTTTCTAATCGTCTTTTGCGTGTGGTCAGTTGCTTTTGTGCTGCTCTCTTGACATGGTCTCACATTGCCGGCGGCTAAGCCTAGACTCTGACACATGTTACGGTGATTAAGTCAGAGTTATTTTTATTTAAATACAGCACACCAAACAACGTCCACCACAAAAAAAATAAATAAACAATAGCCAAACAAATAATAATTAATATCTCTTTTTCACAGACTATGGACGCCTTGGAGATATTAAGAGAAATCTGCGGGAAGTTGCAAACAGCAGGCCTGGCACCAATGTCGCCAAGGCCATCATAGCCTACGAGGAGACACCCAGTTTGGGCACGCTAGTGCTGCTGCTGGAAGAGGTCTCCAAAAATACTGATTTCTCAACCGACTTGCGCATATCGCTCAGCTATGTAAGTACAACATGCATATTAATTTAAAAATAATAATTAATTTTATATTTATTTTACTAGTATATAGATGAGTTTCTGCGTCTAATTGCCAGTCCATTGCTTTCGTGTCATATGATATTTGTAACCACCGGCAAAGTGCTACAATATTGTAGCAAAATCTATGCAGATCGCGTGGAACTCGTGTATCAAGCAGTAGAGCAGCAGATCGAGGCGTTGCTCATTGCAGAACCCAAAAAGGCTGAGAAGAGCGACAATGGGTAAGTGCAAATAACTGTAAGATTTGTCATTCTTCACTCACTCAACGGCGCCATGCTGTCTGATGCATTTTTGTAAATACCCTTTCCGGAGGTACTTGAGTTTTGTCACCCATTTGGTTACACATGCTAAAGAATGCTAAATGCTTATGGATAAATTTTGAATGTTTTAATTGTTAAAATCAATTTTAATTTGTATGATAAATCCTTTGGATAGTCATGTCTTTCATGTTCATTTAATTTTTCAAATTTTCCACAATCTTTTAAAATTAAGTACAGGATTCTGCAAAGGGTATTAATGGTGCGACTTGGTAAACTCTAACAATAACCCTTTTATCATGTGGTCGCTTGCTTATCTGCGATTCTTGCATTCTACTCTAAATCACATGTTGCGCCTCTCACTTCCTTTTTCTCCCACACTCGCTGATTTGCTTTGCAGTTATCATATCGAGTTTTATTTTCACGTTTTAGTTATTGGAATTAATTTTAAAATGTAATAACATTCAGTGCCAGTTCAACTGAAATAACTTAATTTTTTGTGATATGTTTTTCAGAAGCAATGGAGAGGCTAAAGCGCCAGAGAAGCGGGAAAAGCGCCGAACCAAAAAGCTTATTCAGGCTAAATTTAATCCATTCACGTTTGTGATGAAGAAGAAGAATCCCATAGCAGCGTCAGCGGATCACCGCTTTAACCATGATGATTTTGATGCACTTGTGAATGTAAACCATACAATTGAGTACATGTATCAGGATCACACACCGGCCAAATTGTGGGAGAATGAGCCGATGATCGATCCTGATAATCCCAATGAGCAGGATGAGAAAAAGAACTACAAACTGTACACTTACCATCCGGAGCACAGATACAATACACTGTTGCAGGACATTCCGTTCGAACGACTCAATATGATCAAGGAATATGTAAATACAAATCAATTGGATGTGACGGAAATCTTAAACGAGAGCATGACCAACAAAGAGTATCTGTACAAGTATATAGCTCTGGAGAATAAAATGCTTGCTTCCCGCTTTGACTGTAAAACGGGTGAGAAGCGCTCACTGGATGCCAGCGAAGATGTGCAGCCGAAGCGACTGCGACTTGAAGAGGGAGAAGAGTCGATGGAGTTGGAAGCTGAGTGCTCATCGAAACGTATGCTGGAAGACGCCGAAGACAGTCCGTGTAAAAGAAGACATACGGATGATGGTGATATTAAAACGGAGTTGATAAATACAAAAGAGATTAGCACACAACTCTCGGGGGACTCAGTGCTAAACGATCCGTTCCAATCATTGGCACTGGCGGACACAGGTGACGTAACCCTCAATGGTAGCAACGTAGGTGAGCCTAATCTGTGCAGTACACTGGTCAACAACGAGTCTTCACTTAATCTTCCTGCTGTCACGAATGGTAAAAGCATCGACCTGCAATTTGATTCGGGCCTTGGAGTGGATGATGTCACCGATAAACTACTGCCCACAGGTAAACCAAAATGCACACACAGTCTCCCAAGTGGGACTCATAATCGCATAAGACAGGCTAAGTTTTTTTGTTAATCTCTTTTCATTTCCGTAGACACACATTTGACTTACACTTGTTCTTTTTTTCTTCTTCGTTTTTTATTTTGTTTTTGTTTTTACGTATGTGTTTGGTTGCTGAATGCAGCTGCTGCCTTCATCTATAAATGTTGTGCAGCACAATCATTTGATGACGAGGGTGTTGTTCTTCCAGATAATATGGATGAGCTGCGGATGATGTCGCTATCTCCCAAGGTAATGGTACGCGACATATTCCCGGGTGTGCCCGATAAAGCCAACCTAAGCATACGGGTTGATTCTGAAATACTAGCCCTCTGTGGCATTCATGAACCGCTTGAGGAGGCTATCAATATCAGTAGGCTAAAGGAAGAGATTGTGAATGCGCCGCGTGAGGTACGCTATACAATCGAACACAATCTTCTTGGGATACCGCTAAAGAAACTTCGACGTAATTGTCTCTTCAAGTTGCCCAAAGAATTCGATCTGTTCAAGGAAACGGTAAGATATCTTATTTCGTATCTATCGCATAAACTAAACTTATCAACTTGTCCTTTAAAGCGCTTACCAGCCAAGCGAGTAGGAGAACGCAGAAATCCAGCGACGTCACGAACTATAGCTAAAGCTACTGAAACAACCGAAGATCGAGTAGAACTGGAATTTGATATGGATCAGAGTGAGTTAACATAGTCAATACTTTGATCTCTGAGTAGTTTTTAGTTTTGTCTGCTCTATTCAGACTTCTTAGGTTTCAGACGCACAACCT
Source organism: Drosophila dunni (assembly GCA_018152125.1). Taxonomy (NCBI): domain Eukaryota; kingdom Metazoa; phylum Arthropoda; class Insecta; order Diptera; family Drosophilidae; genus Drosophila; species Drosophila dunni. The sequence goes on along the minus strand of JAECXC010001917.1, from coordinate 14,799,282 downwards.
TTGACTCTGGTATCGAGTACGAGGACATCAGAGCGGATGAAAATGTTATTGTAGATGTGGTCACTGAAGTCGCTGAAGTGCCAACCTCCAGCACCGAAGAAATCCAGGAAATCAGAGCTTCAAATCCAACAGAAGATCCTGTGACACTACCCGAGAAGCTGGGAGCGACACTGGACACAACAATTGCGAATCAAAGCGAGACGAATGACGCCCAGCTAAGTTTAGAGGACGACCTCATGGTATTAGAGAGCCAAGTGGACGATCAAGTCGATTCCATAGATGTGGACCTCACTGCTCCTATACTGAGTACTAGTGTGTTAGAAGAGACTCCCAGCGATGAAAGCTATATTGTCAGCAAGAATGCAACCAACATAGATGAGGAAACCAACGCAAGAGTAAGTTTTTGAAGAATTTCAATAACATAAATTTCTTAAACGTTCAATTCTCTCCCAGATTGTCGACTGGCATCGCCGTCTGGCGCCCGCCTTGGAGGCGGCTCATGAACGACAAAACTTTAGCATACAGGACCTGAACGATGAGGTCATCAAGAAGTGTCAGGAGAAGAATGGAGAGGCGACACTGGCCGATGTGCTGGAGGATAAGGATCCAACGAGACTATGTTGTTACATGCTGTCTTCACTACTACTCGTAAATGACACAAGCAAATTCAATGAACTAACAGCTAATCAATCTCTATTCCTACAGACAAATCAAGGGAATGTTAAACTACAAATTGATACGATGGACAAGAGCAAACCTATTGAGATGAATCAATTTAAAATGAAGCTATTGAGCACAGAAAGGAAGCAACTGAATCCGGAGGATGACATTGGAAATATGCGCAGCGTTGGCAAACCAGGAACATCGAAAGCAACTCAACCTGACCTTAATGCTAAACGTAGCAAGGCATGTGATCAGCAAGTACACGATAGCGTTCCGACAGTTAATGTACAGACTGTGCGTCTGATTAAGGCAGTGCCCAAGGCATTGCCTCGCGCGGATGATGCTGACTCTGGCATATCATCTTTGCCAGCATCGTTAGTATCATCGCAGTCCATCGACACGTAGCATTGACACAAGAAAATGCTTTAATCGTTGCCGTGCCTCAATGTCATAGTTTAATGTTTTAGAAATTGGTTTAGTCAAGGAGTAGAATTATTTGTGCTACATTTAGAACTCTATCGTCCAGTTGTAGTGTGTAGAGTGGTTATATATGTGTTTATTTTTCGAATTTTCTAATTACCATTATTATTTATTACAGCCGCAGAATTTCCACAGGAGTCCTCTGCCCTTTCCGCGGTCTTATGTCAAGATTAAGCGGCTACGATGGCCGCAAAATTGACAGAAATGTAGTAATCGTGCATCTAAAATTACCTTTTATTTTAAACAATACGTACAAAATGTAATTTTTAAGTTCAAATTCTTTATGTTTATGCGAGTTGTAATTAATATTTTAATTTTTATGCTGCCCAGTTCTTGACACTAGTTTAAGTTAAAGCAGTATTATTTAAGCTCGATTTCCTTACGCTTGAAATGTCACAACTTTATATTTTTTTGATTTTCGCTTTATCATTTATTTGCTTCATTTATTTTGGTTAATTTTTCACTTAGTTTATTTTAATTCATTTTTTATATTTTTCATTTCATTTTTTTCTCATTTATTTAGATATTCATTTTCTTAATTCCTCATTTTTACACCCTGCATTTAAACCTTTTTCAGAATCGCATGTTTTGAATAACCGAAGTATCAAATATTAACCACAAAACCCCATGCATATTGGAAATCGATTTGAGCTGGTAGTACTAACAAAACATAAATCACGTACCTGATCTCTTAGTCTATAAAGAAACTTTTTTTTTTTAATTTTAAAAACTTGTAAATATCTATACATTTTACGTATTTTAAGAACATAGAGAACCTGATACAGAGCAATGTCTATTTACATACATATGAATGTGCAAAATAATTTTTTTTAGTACTTTAAGTATCAAAAAACAAATAATAATAAAATAAAAAAATTAAAAACCCAAATTAATTTTAAAGTAGGTTGATTGAATTTGTGCAGAAATTTCTGCGGGATTTACTTTTTGCTTATCTAAATATACGTACAAAGTGTGTATGGATTGTGTGTGCGGAGATTTAAGATGCTATTCAGAATCGCTGCTGCCATCTGATTTGGGCTTATCCTCGTCCTTTTCTTCTTCAGTCTTGTAGTGGCGATATTCCTTTTTGAGCTCCCACATGTTCTTGTGTGGATTCTTCATGTTATAGTCACAGACATCCTTAAGTATTTCCTTCAGGTAGCTGATGGGTTGGTTGGTTATCTTAACCAGATCCTTAATGTTATAGTATTGATGCTTCTCAAAGGCATGAAACAGCATGTCCATAACGGCGTTCTTATCATCGCGTGCCTTCTTGCCCTCAGCCTTCTTACGTTCACGGTACTCGATCTGAAATGTTAATTGTAATATAAGTAAAGCAAACATTTGAATCTGATCATCGACTTACATTATGGGCATGATCTTTAACAGGTTTGTAATTCTGTACGATCTTGTCGATGGGTTGCACACGACGCTGGGGCTCGGATGCCTTGCGTATGGACTCCAGCTTCAGTTTCATATAACAATTGTCGGCAATTGGACGGCATTCAAGTTTCTGCACAATGCGTCCTTCCATATACAACTTCTCGCTGTCTGATGTCGCTGGCGCTGCTCCTGATCCATTCTCTTTGCCATTGCCGGCTGCAGCCGTCTCCGTTGGCGCCATGTGGGAGAAGACGCCAAGCGTTTGCTTCGTTACCTGTGACACGTCAAGTACATGCTCTGTTGGAATTTTCTCATCTGGGTCCAGTGCGAGCACAGCTGGTGTGAGGGAGAGCGACACTTGCGCTTTTTGGCCAGGCGTCTTGCTGATCCGTAGCTTGCCCACGTCCATATTTGTTGGTGCCTTTTCCCATTTTTGTGCAATATATTTGGGTACTTTTACCAGCCACACGCCACGACCAGCATTGGAGAGATCCAAGTCCTTGTCAATGATTTGTACCTTATCCTTGTCATCCTTAGACATGTTGCGTCTGTTTTGTATCTAAGCACAACGACAACTAAAAAATTCAATTGCGAAATAAAACTGCACAGCTGCACCGTGGACGCGAATTAAATTCAACAATGGTAAGCCAAACAAACAAGGTTGATCAAACATGCAAATATGTGACGTCATATTGTTATACTGCAAACTGCACAGCTGCGATTGGTGAGATATTATTAGTTCATCAATGGTATACGTTTTAAATGAGGTAGTGTTGAGTTTTAAAATTTATATAATGAAACAGGGAACTTGAAGAAATTACCTTATTACTATTATGTTAATTTAAAATCACTTTATTTTTATTAAAATATTAGTTTACCTTATTCACGTTTTGCATTTAAATCGAGTGCTGCCAACTTGTTTAATTGTTTTAATACACGCCATCAGCTGATACAACTTTCACACGCTGGCTTTTTACTGCGGGTAAAACCACGGAAAATTGAGTGGAAAACTCCGGATTAGGAAATGGCACCGCCTGCGGCACGGGCGCGCTACAATGCCAACAAGGCAGACAACCAGATACTGACAAAGAAACCACCGAAACGTCTAAATGGGAAGAAAGACACTACCGGCGACAATGCCAAAGCCGGCAGCAAGAAAGAAAAGCGGTATGTATACATACAAACAAATATACCAATGTTATGTGTAAATACAATTTGTTGTGCAGTAAGCAAACGGCCATTGTAGCTAGCTCAGCTGAGAAGACGCAGTCCACGCCCAATCCCATAATGCCTAGTGTTCACACTGCCTTCAAGACGTTTGTTAGCGCCCGCCTTTGCAGCGCCATTTGGGCGTACATTGCTGACTGTGATGAGACCTTCAATTATTGGGAGCCCCTGCACTACATTATCAACGGACATGGCTTGCAGACCTGGGAGTATAGTCCACAGTTCGGTTTACGCTCCTACACATATTTGTTGCTCCAGGGCGTGCCTGGCTGGATATACCAAAAGATATTTAATCCGAGCCCAATACTCATCTTTTATATGGTCCGCTGTATGCTCGGCTTTGGTTGTGCTGTTATGGAACGCTTTATGTACAAGTGAGTGCTGTGTTGTGTGTTATAAGAAAGTAAAACCATTATCAAACCGCTTAAATTTTAGATCTATTTGCCAAGAGTTTGGCATACATGTTGGACGACTTTGGCTGATATTCCAGCTATTTAGTGTGGGCATGTTTGTGTCCAGCACCGCACTCTTGCCCTCCTCCTTCTCGATGTACTTTGGCTGCTCCGCACTGGCTGCCTGGTGGCAGAAGCGATACAGTCTAGCTATCTTCTTTACGGCCATCTCGGCGCTTCTTGGTTGGCCATTTGCTGCCCTCATTGGTGTGCCGCTGGTGTTGGAGCTGTTGCTGCGTCAGCGGGATTGGCGCACATTTGTGCAATGGACGTTAATTTCAGGTGCGACCATTGCGCTGCCCATGATCGCCATCGACACCAGCTACTTTGGCAAACTGACATTTGCGCCGCTCAACATTGTCTGGTACAATGTGTTCACCAGCCACGGACCCAACATCTTTGGCACCGAGCCACTAAGCTACTACATTGTCAACGGTTTCCTTAACTTTAATATTATTTGGGTAAGTGCATTCATCTCCTACTAAATAAGTTATTTATTTTTAATGCTTTTTGTTTTTGCTTCTAGCTATTGGCCCTGCAGCTGCCCATAATGCTGGTCATGGATTATCTGATTGTGCCCGCCAAGTTCAAGTCAACGCTCAACTTTCCGCGTTATATTTCGCTGGCTCCTTTGTACCTTTGGCTGCTAGTCTTCTTCGCCCAGCCACATAAGGAGGAACGCTTCCTTTTCCCTGTGTATCCGCTGATTTCGCTGTGTGGTGCCATCACTGTGGATGTGTATCAGCGCATCTTTTTCCGCTTCAAGTCGCTGGTGTTTAAGATTAAGGCGGGCATTCACTATCTGGATCACAGCATGTTTATTGCTATAATTGTGATGGTGGCCAGCACTCTTTTGGGTCTGTCTCGTGTCTTTGCCCTGTATCGGAATTATCATGCACCCATGGATTTGATGCTGGAACTAAATCAGTTTAAGGCTACGCCACAATATCGACCTGATGAAATTTATAACGTATGCATTGGTAAGGATTGGCATCGTTATCCTGGCAGCTTTTTCTTTCCGGCACGTAATTTCCGTTTGCGTTTCCTCAAATCCGAGTTCCGTGGAATGCTGCCTGCGTATTATGATGATGGACTCAATGCCACCCAAGTGGTGCATCCCTATTTCAATGATCAGAATGTGGAGCATGAGCACATGTACTTTGACTACGATCAGTGTCATTTCCTCATCGACTTTGATGAGGGCAAATATACGGAACTGGAGCCGAGCTACTCGAGACGCACCAAAGACTGGTCCATAATGAAGACGCTGCCATTCCTCATACAGGAAAAATCACACAAGGTGCTGCGCGCCTTCTACGTGCCATTCCTAACCGACAATCATATAAAGTACGGTGATTTCAATCTACTTAAGCGCAAAAAGACCCGCAACGGAAGCTAGAAAACCCAATCCCAAGTGTTACCCCATCCCTTGGCACGGACCCTGCTATCCAGTTCCAACTTAATCTACCGAAATTGTAATTATATTTAATTTATGTTCAAATCGAAGTTTAATTTGTGAAAAGTTTCTGACAATTTTACCTGATTTTAGTTTGTAAGTCTCCATCAACGAATTATTTAACTAATTAGTTTCCGTAATATGTTTCTTGAAATCATGCCAAAGCTGTAAAGATTATGCTGAATCGAAGTAGAGTTTAAGAGATTATAAAATAAAGACAATGACGATTCATAAAATAAGTTGAGTTTAACAATTTGTCAATTATACGACCACTTCTAACCATTTGGTTAGAGATTTTGCTCACCTAACCTTAAAATTGTATTCAACTTAACCTTAAAAGGGACATTCAACATAACCTCAAAAGGTGTACACTTTAGTTCAGTTAAATAGAGTTTTTATTCTTAAGCTTGTCGTTAAAGTATCGTAAAAAGTGGGAAGCAAAATTGTACAATGGAATTCGCTTTCTTAGGACTACGGGTGCTGGATGTTTACAATGCTATATTTGGTCTACTACATGTACAGTGGGCCCTAAAACTTAAACACGACTCTGACTTAGACCTATTACAGTCAAACTGCCCTACAACGAACTCTAGAAATACACTTCCAATTGAATAGCTACTTCCAGTTCATTGTAGGGAAGCTCTACTGTACCCTAGCTGCTTGTCCAGCAATATTTACAAATGGTTAGACGACGATTCTTGGAGCTGCCCCTAAAAGTAGACAGTCAGATTGTTCTCGGAGGAGCCCATCGTGTCGGAGGCGCTGAGCAGATTGGAGGCACCGCCCACCGCGTTGCCCGTGGCGGTGGTCGTAATGGTGGTGACACCTCCAGATGCTGCAGCCATCGTCTTGCGGTTGTTGTTCTCCGGCGTCGTCTGCTGCGGATCGTGCTGCGAGAGGGAATCGTGCTCGATTTCATCCTCCTCGTAGAGCTGCCCATTGGCAGAGGCGCGGGATACGATGCCTGGTAAGAAGACTATTTATAGTGAATGCTCTGGGCTGCTGGGGAAAACCTGGGGGATTTAGCACTGGGCTCTACTTACTGCGCACCGTTGCCGCATAGCTTTCCCGCTGTCGTTCTCGCTCCCGCTCACGTTCCAGCTCCAGGAGATTGACGGCATTGCCAAGGGCCAGACTGCTGCTGGCACCACTGCCCACATGGTGGAGTCCATTGTTGATGGGATTGGCCAGTGACATGTTGCCGGCTGCATGCTTCATGTGCAGCACGGAGACGCCACCGCTGGTCACGCTGGCGCCGTTGCCATTCCCGGCCAGCTTTTCGTGAGTGACCAGATTGGCCGAGGAGACGCTACTGTGGGCCTGACTGTGCACCCGATTGCGTCCCAGACTGAGGCCTCCTGTGCTGCCCTTGCGCTGCTTCTTAGAGCGCACAATGTAGCAGCTGAGCGCCATGATGATCAGCAGGAAGAGACCCACAATCATGCCAAACATGCCCAGCATGCTATGATTCCAACTGGACTGGGCTAACGTCAGACCCTCCATGGTCACGCTCACCGGTACAGAGGTGCTTCTCGGCGGCACACCCGAATCCGTGGCAATGGCAATCAGATGGACCGTGGAATCGTTGAGGCTTTGTAGCTGCTCCGGTCGCATATATATGTTACCCGTGGCATCGATCTCGAAGAGACCCGCATGCTGACCCCGCAACGAAAGCTCCAACTTGTCATTGCGATCTCCGTCAGCTGCTTCCACTTTGCCAATGAGGACGCCCTCGAAGGAATCGATGCGGGACTGCAGCGACTGCTGGAAGCGCAAGTAAAAATCAACTTAGATGTTTCACTAGACAGGCAAAGATACTGGAATACTTACGCTCTTGGGCACCATGAACTCGTAGTGGGTCTCCCGGAAGCGCGGTTCCCAATCGTTGACATCAATCACCTCCAGCGTGACATCGGCGGAGGTGCTATTGGTCAGGCCATCGCTGGCCACCACCTGGAACTCATGCTTGGTCATCTTCTCGTAGTCAAGGGGTTTTGCTAGCACCAGTTCACCCAAGGAGCCTACGCTAAAGAACTGCGAATTTATGGGATCCGCAATGGTGTACTTGAGGTGCTTGCCGGGCTTATTGGTGGGCAGAGCCAGGATGCGATTGCCCACCGCCGTGTCCTCCCGGATTCGCATCACGAAGCGCTTCTGCACAAAGCTGAGCGAGCTGAGGTCACTGTGCGTTCCCGGACGGGTAAGCTGGACGGTGGTAAGAGCATAGCGATCCGGATTATCGATTTGGGTAGCCTTCACCACCAATGTGGCCCCATGGGTCAGATCCGCATAACCAATGGGTGTAAGCAGTGTGATGACTCCATTGTGCGGATGCACGCGAAAGTATTTTGCATCCTGGGACTGCACAATAGTATACTGAATAGGTGCACAGATGCCCTCATCCTGGTCAACGGCCTTCAGTGGTTCTGGACGCATGCGCAGCTCACCCGCTCGTCCGTCGGCTGGCAACTCGGCGCTGTAGGATTCGCGATGGAACTTTGGATTCTGGTCATCGGCATCGGTAATGACCACGCGGAGCAGCGTGTCCGAGTGCCGAGGCGGAGTGCCCTGATCCTGGGCACGCAGCTTAACCGTAAAGTTCTGCAGCTGCTCATAGTCAAGTGGTTTCTTGAGCACCAGCGTGCCTTCCAGCGGATTGAGAAACTGCACCAGCTCAGAATAGGGTCCTGGCAGCACCTGGTACTCGACGGTGGAGAAAGGTCCCGCCTGATCCGCATCCTCGGCCCTAGCACCCTGCAGTATGCGGGTACCGGGCACGGTCACCTCTGACAGGGTCAGCGTGTAGGGCGTGCCGATCCACTGTGGCGCATTATCATTGACATCCGTGACGCGCACATTGACGGGCACGACGAAGCTCTGCAACATGGCACAGTGAGGCGAAATTGATTGAGTTAGACGTCGCGGCAAAGATAAACAACTCAAAAGCCGGGCAAACAATCGACTGGTCACTGACCCCAGAGTGAGTTCAAAGCGCCAACAAAGCCACAATACTCCACCACCCTATTCCAACTAATCCTACCACTTCCCTCTCTGCTCCACCTAGCCATAAAACACTGCATATATTTGCATGCTCAAAAGGCGCCAAAGCAACCCCAAAAAGGGCACCCCGGAAGCACTAATGGCTAATTTATGGGCCTCCAGACGTCTAACCGGTCTAACCACAGCACGACGCGCTCCTTTCGCCCCAACAGCCTGTGCTCCTACTTCTGCTACTACTCCACCTTCTACTCCAAGTAAAAGTTAAGTTGGTTTCTGTTTTGTTGATTCTAAAATTGAAATAGGCGTCGTTGTCTAAAAACTTTTCAATTGTTTATAGAGTCCAAAGGAAAGATCCCCAAAGCACCACACAATCCGGAGTGTGAACATTCCGAATCGTGTTTACCCAATTTCAGTCCAACAACTTGCACCCTTACACTCTAACCGCGCCCAACTTACACCCCCTCCCGCTCCTTCGTGTGGCTGCACATCACGCACATCCAAGACGCGTAGGCAAAATGGGTAGCAGGAGCTGTGTAGCGGAGTCCATTGCGATATAGGTTAATTGGTTGCCCATTACAGCGCTGGTCGAGTGCTCAGCACGATACAAGAAAAGTTCTGCAGGTGCTGAATGCGGCTAAGAAGTTGATTCCTAGAAACCGTCTACACCCTCAGGAGCTCCCGGGAGCCAACCCGCCCGGGGTTAATTAAAATGGTCAGTGGGCTTTTGATTGAGTGAACCTCGGTGGAATGCCAATTGAAGTATTGTCATTTATGGGTCACTGAAGGGTCTTCAACCCCATACTGCTGTCCCTTTCTCAAGGTCTGTCTAAAATGCCATTTGTGGTACTTCCTTGTGAATTAAGATTAAATCTTACCGGATCCGTGGAACGCCTTCGCACGCAAATAACATTAACGTAGATAGAGGAGGGACCCCGCAGACCCTCCTTATCCAGCTCCACTGAGAGTGCCAAGTCCTTGGTGCCCGGCACAATCTCAACAGGTGCATTCTTCTCTCTCAGCGACAGATTGATATCACCTGTGTCGGCATTAGGATCACCATTGATACGCAGCTTGCCAATGATGGAGCCCACAGGCAGATCTTCGGTGGCCAGAAAACTCTCAGCTGATCCACCGCCCTCCAGATAGCACCTGGAGTCGAGTATCGCTCCATTGGCGACTGCAACGAAAAGGAAAAATGAAAGAAAACTAAAATAGAATCAAAGTGAAAATGTGTTTAGGTCTCTCTCTCTCTCTCTCTTTTCCTCCCTCTCTCTCCATCTCTTTCTGCTTTACTTTTCGTTTTATTTGCAGCGATTAGTAAACTAAGAAAAGTAAATTGCTGATCAGTGTGCAGTCGGTTTAACACTGTCCATCGCGGTACAGGTTTATTTGTACTTTCGTCGCGCTCTACTAAGCTTCCTTTTATCTCTCGCTCACTCTTTTGGCCAACCACTCGCTTCAATCTGTCTGCCAAGACCAAGCTTTGTTTTTGCTTCACTTTTATGCCACCTGCCACATGCCACATGCCACTCCACACAGACATGGGCAGTCTTGGACTTGGTCACTGCATGATTCATGCACTGAGGATTCGCTTGCATTGTCTTTCCATCTGCTCATCTTCTCATCTTCGCAGCTGATTTTGCGTTTCCGGACAAGCTCCAGTATTTAATTGTGTTACTGTGCATTGAGTGCATGCAACAAAGTTTCATCGCATGCAAATTGGCAGACTATACAAATCGCATGCGATTTAAAGCACTTGATACAAAGTCTAATAAGAAAATGAGACGACTGAAGGTTAAGAAGATCTTAGCAGGGGAAATAATGTAGTAAAATAAACTAAACTCCATATATAAATAAAAATCGAAATAAAAATTCCTCTGCAGTTTAAAATTCTGGTTAACACAGTCCCTAAAAACTGCAACTCATTTCATGCACGTTAGTGGATTGTATTACGCATAACAGTTCCGAAAATACTTAACGCCCCTTAGGAAACCCAATTTAGTCTGAGAACATGACATAACACCTTTTGGTAATTACAATAAAATTCAAAATTAAAGTCAGGCAAAATAACAGAGCTATGCAGTTGTTTCCCATAAAACGTTCCGGTTGTTTTCAGTGAGTTGTTGTGCCTTAGCCAAGACAACAACTAGTTCTAGCCAAGTTAACACATAAATAAGTGGCAAGTACGCAAGTACGCCAGTATGTACACAAATGCTTTTTTTAAACGTTCTGGTAAATGGTTTCAAGAGCAAAATGCTGAGATTCACATTTATGACCCTGAGGAGAATTTCTCTTTATGGCAGAGCTGTGGACACATCTGAGTAAATGAGTGAATGAGCGGATGAGTTACTGACAGCTGTGGTGAAATCTTCTAGACTTGTCTTGTCAAGATCTTTATTGTGGGTTAATAGTTATGACATTGGGCAATTTCAGCTATGATATGATCATAAGCACACTTTCTTTTGTCAAAGAGAAATAAACTGTACTCAAAGTTACACTTAAATTTTGCAGAATATCTTAACTGATCTCAAATTGGATATATGGAGCTATAGCACGTAGTATAAGAGAGCTTGGAAAATGGAAAGTGAAGCTGTATTAAAATCATGTATAGCAAATTTATGGCATTTACGTGTTGACTTACATTTAAGTCGTAAAAAACGGGATAAAGTTGATTAACTCTTGAGATAGTTGTGCAAAGAAATACTCCAATTTAAAGTAGTGGTAATTAAGCAAAACTTTAGGCAGTTGCACATTCTTTTAATTTGTTTTAGTCTTGTGTTTTTAATTAAAGTTAGTCATAAGAATTGCGTAAGTGCAAGTCGTAAAGCCTTAATTAGTTGTAGATTTTACATAATGCGCAACAAATTGAAGTGACTAAAAAATAAAGAAGACAAAATTCAACATAAAGTTCAAATATCTGAAGCGTAAATCCGCGAAAGTATTTGGATCATGTAAACTCGAGTCTGATGGAAAACACATGAGCATTTTCACAGCTCCAAAAAGCGATTACATAAATCTGTTTTTATTTTTGGTGTTTGCAAAAAAGATGGCGTAAAATTCGGTAAGTAAATAAATGAAAGTAAGTTTGGAGTTTTTGTTGACTAACTAAACAAATTTTAAGTAAAGTCGCCCACACCAACGGAGATACATGAAGTAAAAGATACACATGGTTAGTTGGGGAGCCAAAATAAAGGGAGTTGAGTCAAAAACCAAAACTTGAAAAGAAAACAAAGTTCAAAAAACAAATTTGTTCACTATGGTGGTATATGCAATCGGTTTTGTTTTGGTTTTCTTTGATAAAAATGTTCGTTCTGCTTGATGATTTTCATTTTTCATGAAAATGAAATGTTTCGCTCCACGTAAATTTCAAACTGACTTTGAATTTGGTGAGTTTCAATTCGAGTTTGAGTTTTGTGGTTTGAAAATTGCCGTAATCTTTCAAATTTTTAACTCAAATTGTTCCCTTGCTCTCTCAAGTTCTGTTTGGCTAAACATTGTAAGCAGTTTGTTTCATGAATTTCGCAATCAATTTGCCGCACAGGTCAAACCGTCATGACGGTAAGCAACCGGTTAAGAACTGTGACAAACCCATTAAAATTACGATCTGCCCGAGATTCTGTTTGCCACTTACACAATGATCGCAATCAGTGATGTATGACAATGTAATGAACCGAAATTAATGCACTAAATGGAACTTGAAACTCGCAACTCGAAACTAGAACGATTTGTAAATAACTTTATAGAACTACGCATTCCCCCCACTGTTCGTTCCAGAAAAGGAAAACTCCATTTGCATATATTATAAGTAGGTATAGTCGTAGTCAGGTAAGTCACGTTTAAATACTTTTATTCGTCATAAATCATTGGACCAGAACGCCGTGTTGACGTCTTTCCCTGCCTGCCATACAAGTAGTTCACTGTACAGCTTTTCTCTTGTTAAATTTATTGAGCCTTCACGACGTCACTTTGCTTGGAATTTCACTATTTTTCAGTTTGTCTCATTTTTACTTTGAAACTTATTTGCGGTTACATGCGACTAATTGGTTTGTTTGTTTCAATTATCAGACAGAAGTCAGGATAATGCAATTAAAATGCATTCAACTGGCTTTCAAAATATATCGGAATAATAACATGATTACTAAAGTTATAAAGAGGGCTAAGGACTTTGGATGATTTATTTTTAAAGTCGAAGTGAAGAATAGTTTGTTTATAATTATTTCTTATTATTTACTTACCAATTGCAATCAAGAATATTCCAAATATTGCATAGCATATGCTGTATGACTTAATCCACATTTTGTGCACACTTTTTTAAAGGAATTTACTAACGATTTTGATTGTTTTCAATATTTTAAAGCATCATAATCAGAACTTTTTGGTTCAACAGAACAGATCATTTCTTAACTTTGTGATTAAACATAGTTCTGTTAATGAAAATAGTTTTAGTTATTAAAGTATTCACTTTTATTAATCAGACACCTTTTTAAATTTGACCGCTTTTATTGCAATATATCAAGTTCTATACGCTTTATCGCATGCGATTTATTCACTTGTTCACACGGAATTGTTTGAGTTTTTCAGTCCTTTCGTATCTCTGATGTGCTGAAAACGTTATGTGTATGCAATTTATGGCTCTTCTTGGCATTTCCAGCTATGATTGCCCAGAGATTTATGTATATGGGTATGATATTTAAATTGGGTCTGTAAGGCGATACGACCTAGAAAAGTGCGGTTTGCTTTCGCTAAGCGTCTGTCGGCAAAAGAAGTGTTGGGAAACAAGAGCAACAGAGACGGAAAGAGATATGTCTAGATTATTACAAGATTATTAGTTAGACAAAACATTTTAGCACAGAAACCAAAGCAACTGGAACATTAGCCCGACCTCCCAAAAACGCCCACAGTTCTGTCTGCTTCTTGTGCCATAAATGTCGCACATATGTCAACCGTGTTGTGCTGTCGCTGTTAGACCCTGTAATTCTGTTGATTTTAAAGGGTCTGCTACGACTGTGTGTCAAAAGCTGAAGGTATTTTAGGGTAAAATTATTCTAGATACCCGTGATTATAGAAGCTAGAGGTTTATAATTTGACAAGTAAAAAGGTTTTTTAACACTAAACGAAGATAAGACTAAAATATAAAGATCAGACAACTATTTTTCTACGCTTTGCCAACTTTGTTCAGTAAAATTATATATGTTTTCCCCTAAGGTAAGTACAGAGTCTTTTAAAGTCGTTCTCACTCGACGGTAGACTGTTCTTTCAGTTGTTCCTCTTGTTATTGTTGTTCTCTCTCTCTCGCTCGGTTGCCAGCACCTTTTGCTCAATTGTTTGAATTTCGAATTGGCGGCATTTTACATAGCCAACAAAAACACTGTGTGTGAAGGTGTGTGTAAATGGTGTGTACGTGTGTGTGTTGCATTTGTTGTTGTTTCCTTGGTTCCGGTTCGTTCGCACATTTGTACAAACGTAAAACCGCTTTTCTTTGCTTAGCCCTGCTTGGCACCCAGGCACCCAGACCAGGACGAGTCTCCGCCAGACGGCGCTTCCTTGTGGCACAACCCGTTGTGTGGCAGCCAGATTTATGGCATGCCACTAGACGCTACGCGACACGAGGAGACGCCACAGCACAGGCGAATGCCACAGACCGTTGTCCATTGTGTCCGTTTGGGCGAAAATGAAAACGCTTTTGACCGGAAGTTGCGGAAGCGCACTGAAAAAGTCATTCACCTGTGTTAAAACCTATTTCGCTTCTACTTTTGCTAATACGTGCAATGAATTTTGCAACGGAATGCAACAAAACTGATCGCCCTCAAAAGCTGTTAAGAGGAAGAGCAATAGTAGCAAATTAATTACTTATAAAGTAGTCTGCTTTTAAAATACTTTATGTTATGGCTTTAAACAAATATTTAAAGGTTCGCAGATTTTTTAATTGCACTTGGTTATTTTTAATTTATATTACTGGTGTTACACGCTGCGGTTCCTTAAATTATGGACTTTATTTTGTTTATTTAATGGTTGTATTCACTTTAAGGCTTTATGCAGTTATTGTTATTATTCACACGATCCGTTAGGGAGTTTTTAATTTCTACTACGCGGACTACACATGTGGCCAGACGACGCTCCAAACACAAACTGATTTTCCATAATGTTGCCAAAGCAGGGAATGCCCCCTAACAACGGGGCAGCGGCAACAGCAACAGCAACAGCAACATACGATAGCAGCAGCAACATAGTACAACAGCAACAGCCTGTAATGCCGGTGCGTTTGCTTCAATTGTTGTTGGTAGTTGGTCATATGCTTTGCCAGTAGAGTCATATAAGTATGTATGTAACACATGTGTGTGTGCGTGTGTGAGTGGTAGTCTCGTCTGAAGACTCTCTGGGTCTGGGTTGTTGCTGTTGCTTTTACTCGCTTCTGTCGCTGTTGTTGTTGTTGTTGCTGTGTGTTGAAAATGTTTCCACATCACTCGTCAAGCGTTTCCATTTAAGCTCTTCATAAAAAAACACACAAAAAATGAAATAAAAGACAACAACAATAACAACAAGCAGTGGCCAACAGTGGTTGAAAGCAGACACTACTACGATTCCAACTCCGTCACCGTCTCCGCCTCCTACTCCCACTGCTACTCCTTTTCCTACTCCTACTCCCTTTCCTACTACCATGGCGACTATGCGCACGCGCCCAAGCTCAAATTGCGACGCTCAATGGAGCTGCCTGCACTTTGAGCTGAGAGTGGAGTGTAAGCTTCTGCTGTCACTTGGAAGTATCATTATTGTTATTAGTAGTATTATTATTATGTGACTGGTATCGTTTTGGGTTTCTTGTCAGTTCTCAGCTAACCCTTAAATTTGTTTTCTTTTCACCTGTCTCATCCACTGCTTTTCGCTTCACTGCCAGCAACACTTAAACCCTTGCGAACACAGAGAGCAGAAGAGCCCTAGAGAGAGAGAAAGAGAGAAAGGGCGTCACTTGCTCTCTGTTTACATTGCGATTTCTTTTCCCTGGCAACCAAGGCGTCCCAACAATTCCCGAGCCGGTTTTTATTTGATGTTGTTGTTCCATTCCTTTTGTCGTTTCGCTCCACTTCATGACTCAGTGACATTGCATTTGCATGTGCATGCCGTTAATTGCTGTAATTTCAACTGGACGCGACATCGTTACGTCCTTATCCCCGCATTCCTTACCCTCTTCCCCTTCCACTGCATTTTCCCTACATAATTGTAGTACTTTTTCTACTATTCCTGTACAGTTTCGTGCTTCCCTTTTGCATACTTTTAAGCACTTTTTGGGCCATGCTTTCGTTTCCATTGTTTCCAATGCTTTTTGCTTTCCCTGCCACAGTGACAGGCAACAGCAACACTTCTGGCTTACTTTACGACCTGCCACTGGTCGATTATGCTCTATTGAACTTTAATTTAATATTGAGTAGTGTTTCTTGCAAGAAAAGGGCTTTAAGACTGAACTTTAGGGGTAAAGCGAGCAGACTGTTGGTGTTAACTTTACATCTACTTGCCAGCAAAACAAAAAACAACTTAGATTATGTTTCTTATCGTTCTTTAGATATAAATGTATTGAGTTTTTTATATAAAGGATTTGGCACTTTAAGTTAATAGAACTCAAATTGGCTACTAGTTAACGTCATTTTAAATTGTGCTCAGCAATCAGTTCATTACTTACATAAAATATTTTAATTGGTTTAGACATTTATGTCTAAAGCTCTGAGTGATTGTTTTTCTCGTAGAATCTTCCACACGCTTTTGCCACAGCCTGGGACACCTCCAATCGGTACTCATCTTCGCTGCGTGAGAATCTATTGCGTATGGTGAGTAGCGCATGACGAAGAGCACCACTCTTGGACCACATCGACTGGCATAGACTGTCCGTGCTCTCCATAGCAATTGTGAACTGTTCCACAGCTTCTGGCTGATCGAGCAGGTGTACATAGCTCCTGCTGAGCACCTCCTCGACTGAAGCACAATAGCCGTGATTTTCCAGCCACGTGTCGAGCTCCAGGAGCACATATTGTGCTAAGCTAGCTGCCGCATCTGGTGAATCTCTGCTAGCTTCAAGCACAGATCGCTTCTCCAGCACTAAATCGCTTATCAGAGTGACCACCTTGGCCTTGTTGCGCAGTTCAACGTCCGAGCTTTTCAGGATGCCAATTAGAGCCTGTGTGCCCGAGGTGGAGAGGATGCGCTGCTGTGCCAATGGAAACTTCCGCAGCAGAGTACCGAATGCGTGCAGTGCTGAGGATATTTCCGCACTGTTTGTTGACGTCATCAGGATTTGTGCTAGATGAGATCCAAAGTTGCGTTCGAAAACTTTGATTTGTGCCTTGGGATTGTTGCCAGCCAGGGCGCCCAGCACACGCATAGCAGAAATGCGCAGATCCGTGTTGGTATCATTAACTACAATTGGCAGCAGAACCTCGTCCAGGCCACCATGATCAATAAATACTAAAGCGTTATCAATTTGATGCAACAAATACTCAAGATTCTCTAATGCATTCAGCTTCAGTTTCAGCTCAGACTGCAAAGGTGTTTTGCTAAAGTTACGATACAGCTCCAGCAGCTGCATGATGACTTCACCATCGGTTTGGAAATTCTTCTGGAAGTCCTTGTAGGCTTTACGGAGCTCCGCATAGCTGCGTTGTTCCTTTACTTTACGCACAGACTCCTCGATGATATTCGCCTTGTGCTCTAGAGAAAGCGGCACACCAGCATTCTCGGCCGGCTCTTTATCGTCAGGATTGCTCTGCAGAGCAGTGCCACGTTCGCTTTCATCTAGTAGTTTTGCTTCTTTTAAGCCAGTTTGTAGATTAATCCGCACATGCAGTCCTTTGGGTATGGCCTGACCTGAAAGTCAACGAACGTTATTAGCTACGTCAGACATAACTGGTTGGTACACGTAATAGAAACCTTCGCTTATCACTTGCCATTCCTCGGTGGCCACAAACTCGTCGGTTTTGTTGGCCGGCTCTGTAGCGGAGATTTGTACACCGCCAAGCACCAGACTAGCGGCTATTATTATAAAAATTTTAGAAAAGTGCGTCCTCATGGTTTTTATATGTGATGTGTGCTCAAACGTGGACTTTTGGCCGAATTTATGGATGGTCTTACAGCAGTTGTGCTAAGCACTCCAAACTTATTAATTTATTATACTAAAAAAAAAAAATTAAATAAACAATGTTTTGTCGGCTGTTTTTGTTCCTACTTTCCTCTGAATCCCTGAGTACCGGTGGCCTCGAACAAATATATGGGTTACCGTGGTATTGTTGGGAATATAAATTGGGTGGCCTTAAAAATACTGGGTATTTTATTCAGAGTTGCTTTCGATTCTTTGCTTCTTTATTTATCTATCTGGCAGCGTCGATGCTGAAAGCAGTTATTATTTGAATATTTGAATCGTAATTTATATAACGTTAAACATGCTATTTTTATGTATTTATGACTTTTGTAACTATCATGATACTTTAGAATAAAGAACAACATATATATTTACAACGGAAAAGTGTTTGTGCTTATATTAGCTAAAATTACATTAGACTAAAATTATGCAAGTCATGCTGTAGCGCCACATATGTAAATGTCCAAATTTACGAGTTCCACAGTAAATTTACAAATTTATGCAAATGCGTTCGTTGAACGCGTGTGTCAACAACAATACAAGAAGATGTGCGACTTTACGTTGTTAACTTAAATGTTTTTTTGTTTTTTAACAATTGTGGATGCCATTAAATGTAAGCTACGAAAGCGGCTAGGAATTTATTTTATAAACAAAACAAATGGCAAATCATGACTTATACCTAAACATATGTGTTCTTATGCAAATATATGAAGTCATATGGTTATGGCGCCAATTGGACGTGTAAATAAACAAATTGCAGGCAGCCAGAGTAGATGGCAGCCACCGAATTTCTAATTTTATTTTTTTTTTGGCTAAATGCTAATTGCTGATGACGAATCGGCTAAAACTTCTAGTATAGTATTTATCAATCGAGTTGACTTTATATTAAAACGATGTGTGTGTTTACTAGTCGCCTGCCAGCAGTAGTTTGAAAGTGAGACCGTAAAATTAAAAGGCTGCCGGGCCACTTTTTTTTTATTTTTGTTTTAAATTTTTTTTTGGTTTTTGGTTTTTGTTTCTGTTTTTGGTTTGCCGCATTGCGAAACCTGTCGTTTACGACTAAAGTTATTTCTAATTGCTGCTGTTGTCGGTTCGATAGGAGTTCGACGGTATCTGTGTCTATATAGATCTGCTCTCGGTGTGTGATGACGCGAAACGGAAATTCTTTAACTTGCATGCGATTTGGCCATTGTCAAATAGTAATTCACCTTGAGTTGTTATGGACACAGAAATACACACGTTTTGTCAGTTTCTCATGGCATAATTGAGGTTGTGCAGATGATTGACTAATAATAAATAATTAATAGACTCTTTTAGTTGGTTCCATTCAATGACTAAACCAAACTAGTATAAACTACCTGATCATGATCTCAGCTCAATTAAATTTGGCTAAATGGCATAGCGTAATCATTTAACACTTGCGAAATTTCACGCTAAATTTCTACATCTTTAGATACAATTCTACTCCCAAAGTGCACAACTGATGTCAACGCAAATATTGAATAAATGTTTATTGCTTATTTATGTACTACATTGGCTGTTGTTAATGTTTATTTGGCTTGAGTAGAACACAATACACAAGAGCGCACAATGAAATGGCGATTTATCGATCTATAAAAAGCTCTATAAATTCAATTAATATTACGGGCATAAAGTATCAATGAGAAGCCAGAAAACTTCATTTAAATCACTGTTCGAATTTGAGACATTCTCTATTCACTTTCGTCACCTTCTTGAATTCTTAATTTGATTATTTCATTTGAATTTGGGAGTTGAACTGCATTTCGGCATAGCTTAAATTAAGTTCTAAACAAAAGGCTTAATTCCAGTTTTTGTTTAAAGTATTACTAATTTCCTGATAATTAAATTAAGTTTATTCCCAGCTCGTTTTGTTTGAGGTAATAAGGAAAGTTATATATTTATTATTATTTAATTATTGCTAGCCCTTGTTTAAGACTTAATCACTCTTTTATTTAGCAATCTACTTTGTTGTATAATTAAGTTATTTAAATACGATCAAAGTTCAATTGAAATACAACTGTTAACAATATGAATAAATTGAGTTTTAGTTGAAGGTGTAAAACAGTTAACAAATAGCCTTATTGATTTAGGCTTTAACAACAGACAGAGTATTTCAAGTTCGGAGTCCAAAGTCTGAATTGCGTCCAAGAGACAAGAAAACTGGCTAACAAAAGTGATATAAAAAAAATCACTTTTGATTTTGACGCCATTTGTTTGTTTGCGGGGACCTGTTAATAATATTAATTAATAATATTCTAGTCATCGTTGTTGTTGTTGTTGTTTTAGTTTTAGTTGTCGGACTGCGAATTCTCTATACATACATTATATGGACAAGTGATGATGAGAAGCAAGAAATGAAATCAAAAGACAGACAACGACGACAGCAACAACAACAACAACAAAGACCACAACGACAATAATAATGAGAGGAACGAATACGATTCGAGACAAGTTAAGAATGAATAAACTGTTAAGTGTATTGGCGCTGACTCTGATCGTCTGAGGCCTGTTTCGGAGCAAGCTCTGAAAAGAAGTCTATAAATGGTTGCGTTTGTCCAGAGCCAATTTACAGTTTAGCATTGAACTTGGTCGGGAGTTCGCCAAAATCACATAAAAGAAAACACAAATTTAATCGCGTTGCGTTGCGTAGCCGACCCGTTGTCTGTGTTCAATTCAACATTCCTCAAAATGCTGGCTCAGCTGTGCTCTGTCCTGCTCCTTGGCCTGGCACTGGGCGCCAGTGGTGCCTCCAACTTTCGTGAGTCTCAAATCCTTCAGGGTATCAATCCTGCTCATTGGCTTCTTTAATATTGGATTCATTTGCTCCTTTTTAGCTGCTGAACTGCCGCGTTGTCATGTGGCTGACACGCAGTGCATAATCAATGTGTCCCACACATTGGTGCGTAAGTATGCACGCACAGGATACCCCGCAGCTGGCTTCCCACAGATTGAACCCTTTCTGGTCAAACGCTTCGACATCTCCGATGGACGCAGTGGCTCACTGAGTCTCAAGCTCAACTTCCGCGACGTCAACGTCGAGGGCTTGTCCGGCGGCAAGTTCGACAGAGCAGTGTAAGTAGTCCAATCAAAGTTTAGCCGTGACTGTGTTTCATTTTGTGTGCTTTGCAGTGGCTTCCAGGCAAATCCGGCCACCAGCAAGTTTGAAATGTATGGCTCCTTCCCGAAAATTATTCTGCGTGGCAAGTACTTGGCCGATGGACGCATTCTGATCCTGCCCATTCGAGGCGATGGCGATGCCGATATTACTCTGCACAATCCCAAGTTCTCCGTGAAGTTCAAGCCCGGCACACAGGTGCGCGATGGACGCACCTACCTCAGCGTGGACAAGCTCAAGGTGCTACTGGAGCCACAAAAGTAAGTTACAATGTTTTTAAAAGTGTCTAGTAGTGTCTAGAGTGTCTCTGTTTAATTCTCCCTCCCCCAAGAATGAACATCAAGCTGACGAATCTCTTCAATGGCGATCAGGCTTTGGGCAATAATTTGAATCAGTTCCTCAATGAGAACTGGTCCGAGGTGTGGAACGAGTTGCAGCCGTCGATTCATGTGGCCATTGCCGAGATCATGAAGAGCGTTTTGTCCACACTCTTCAAGCGTTTCGCCTACGAGGATCTCTTCCTGGAGGACTAGAGATCAACCCGATCCCATTTAACCATAATGAATTTAGTGTGTAGTTATTATCGTGTGCGTGTACGAGTATCTGATCATCATCACAGGCAACAAAAATTCGATGGACTGTTTGCTGTTTAAGTAAAAAATAAAAATTAGTTTAAAATTTATTAATTATAAACAAACTATACAAATCAAAGGAATGTAAGAGGAGAAGACGAGGTGTGTGAGCAGTAAAGCTGAAAAATCAATTGTGGTTTCATTTGTATAAAGGAAAAACATTCAAATAGTTGAGCCGTTAGCAAAATTAGTTTAATTTACTTGATTGATTATAGCGGCTTTAAGTTTTTAAGAACTTTCAGCAGTTTTACAGGGTAAGAAGGGGTGTTTTAGGCTTGCTGCTGACTTGTGTACTTGTTTTCCCTGAAACTGTTAACTAGAGGGTATAACTTAGCACATGCATACCATGCTTACCTGGCTTTGTTTTGATGAGCAAACATTTCCGCAAAACTGTCGCATAAATATTGACCAATTATTAGCCCGTCGATTCACGTGAGTGCCTCCATTTGCATAGCAACAACAACAACAACAGCAACTACAACAACATTAAAGCCAAAATTAGCTGGCAAACCACTCGATACACGAGTCTAGGCAAGTGCAGTTCACTTTAGTTCAACAGTTTTGTAAGCTATAAATAAACAAATAAATGGCTTGGAAGATGTTACTTAAATCGCTGTCAAGTTCAAGTGTAGACAACGGTAAATGGTAAACGATAAACGGTCAACGGTTGGGGCCAACTGATATGCAGTTAACCTTGAAGATCTTCAACTGTTTCGTGTTTCATGTTTCATGTTTCATGTTGCTTAGCCATGAAATTTCGTATTGTGATCAAGTTCAGCAGCTTTGTGATTACTGCTCTTGTTTTTGTTTTTATTGTTTTTCTGTTAATGTTGGCGATCTGGGGGCTGGTGCTCGCACTGAGGACGGACTATCGAGCAATCGGACAGTTGAACTGTGGGACCGTTGGAGTATGGGACAGTTGAACCGTAGGGCCGTTGGAGTATCGTACAGCTTGAGTATTGGACAGTTGAACCTGTAGGACAGTTGGACTGTAGCACAGTCGTACAGCTGAGCACAATTGGACTGTCAACTAGTTTAGT
Organism: Drosophila dunni; assembly: GCA_018152125.1. Taxonomy (NCBI): domain Eukaryota; kingdom Metazoa; phylum Arthropoda; class Insecta; order Diptera; family Drosophilidae; genus Drosophila; species Drosophila dunni. The sequence goes on along the minus strand of JAECXC010001917.1, from coordinate 14,776,689 downwards.
AAAGTGACTTCAGTAATGACAGAGTATCAAGGGCTTAAGTAGCTATATTAAAGCAGAACTAGCTGAAAGTAGCTGTTTTTGAACAGTTACTAGCAACTAAACATTTTAATGAAGTAAAAAATTGTTTATAAATATATAAATGCCAAATTGTAGCTATAAACCAGATAAAAAGCCAACACCGCGTGACTGTGATATATATAGCAACGCCTCTGGGGATGTGTAATGCTATTTCAAGGGGTTCTACTGCCAGACAAAATAAAACAAAACGAAAACCTGCCACATCATTCAACTATTTAATTCTTGCTAGACTAGTTTAGCTGGCTTTATATTAATACATATAAATTAAAGGGAGTAGCTAGAACTTGTTTATGTTGCACTTTCATTTATTAGACCCCGTACTCTAAAAAAGAGTAGAGTATATATTCTTGATCAGCATCAACAGCCCGGTCGATATAGCGGTCCGTCTGTAGCGTAGCTACAAAGTAATTAATGAATTATTAACTAGCCTAAGCAGACTCCCACTCACTGCGCTAATTGCGCTCAGAGATCTCTGCCGCTGCCAGCAGAGAGCACGAACGGTTTGTGTGTTTGTTCGCTGTCATCTGTGGCGCTAACAAGGAGCACGCTCTGTTTACTGTTTAGGTATGCTCTAGGTATACTCTCTGTAGGTATACTCTCTGTAAATTAATTTAAATTACAGCCTGTCGCTTGCTGCTGATTCTGATCGCCTGGTGTTTCACACAAAGAAATCTTCGATTTTGGCCTTTCGCGGATTTTTTTTGCTTGAACGCTGCGATCTGCAGAGTCCAAAATCGTTAAAAATGTTTGCTGAAATACCAGGCCAACAGAAATATTAGCAGGTCGCAATGCAAAATTTATTTAACATTAACATTGACTTAACAGGGACTTAACATTAACATTGAATTAACATTAACTTAACAGGGACTTAACATTAACATTAACTTAACAGGGACTTAACATTAACATTGAATTAACATTAACATTGACTTAACATTAACTTAACAGGGACTTAACATTAACATTGACTTAACATTAACTTAACAGGGACTTAACATTGACTTAACATTAACATTGACTTAACATTAACATTGACTTAACATTAACATTGAATTAACATCAAAATTGAATTAACATTATCATTAATGCCCCTTTCTGCTGATTCTGTTCGCCTGGTGAATAAGCTAGAAAATTCCTCAATTTTAGTTGATCGCTGATGTTTTTCGCTAATCTAGGGAGCTCACGAACTGCACATATTTTAACAGAAATATCAGGCAAATAGAATTAACAGCTGCTCGCTATGCACATAATTATTTTGCTTAAACTGGACTCTTGAAAATTCTGTTGTATCTTGCTGTGGATTTCTTTTCGCCTGAGAATTTACTTGAGGATTTGAATATTTCAGCTGTAATACAGAGCGAACTTTCAGTAGATCTCAAATCAAAATTTCAAATCGGAAAACGATAGCCAATAGATCTTCCTGTAAATTGGTTAAAAATTTCACACTAGGAGTACGGGGTCTTTGACAGTCGGCTCGCTCGACTGTAGCCTTTCCTTACATGTTTTAAAAGATGATTTACTTTTCATGCTTAATAAAGTAATTACTTCGATGGATTAAGCGAGTGCTCGACTAGTTCGCACCTAGATTCGATTCGGGAGCATTAATCCATTCACCTCAAAACTGCAAAAATATTATGAACTTGTTATTAATGAGATTTGCACGATAATAAAAAATAATCTACATTTTAGTATGTAGTATAGAGTTCAAGCGTTTTAATGAAACACAGGGTATCCTTCAGCCAAGCAAGTTTAGTTGTGTAATTGACATATTTATTCATCATGTAATAAGTTTAAATAATATCATATCAATGACAATAAATTGCTAAGATAATTCGAGCTGATTTTTATTTAATATTCACTTTAATGTAGGCTACTGATATTGATGTAATTAGATTATAATAATATTTGTCATAATAAACATTAACACTTATATATGTGCACTGAAAAAAATTAAGTAATTTTATAAAAAATAAACGATTGATTGAAAAATAAATAGTATAGAAACAAAGGTCTAATTTCTGAACCGTTAGAGTTGTGACTGAAAAAAATATCTGCAGGTACATTTTAAAATCAAATACTGTGGAATAAATTAGTTAAATTGTTTTAACTGGTTTGGTAGCAATTTTCGTCACCAGCACAGGGAACACTTTGTCTTAAATTTATTTAACAAAGAATCATTTAAAGTTGTTCCATTCAAGCATCTGAGATAAAGACAAGTGTAATTTTCTATAGGAATAGGATTAACTCATAAAAGTTATTAGCAGCTATTAAATTTATATACTTACCTTGATCAAATACTAGATTCTAAGTGTTAATATTCGCATCCAATGTGCACTTTAAACTGGTTCTACATTAACACCCTGTAATAATATGAAGTATGAGGGTATATCAAGTGTGTCTAATTGTATTTTGGAGATTCAGAACCGGCAGGGATTCTGGTAAGCTTAACTAGCAATTTTTATCCTATCGTTAACATCTAGTGGAAGTCTAATAAAAACTCTTTTTCGAAATATCATATCAATCTAATAATTCTAATTGGCGTAGAATAATTACAGGGTTTTGAGTGACCGGTTTGCCTCTGCTTCGGTGCTTTATTTTAAGTTTTTGTATTATTTTTTTGCCAGGTCAATTACACTTGACTCACACGAGATGCTTAAAGCATTTCTCTAATGTATTCCTACGTTCCTACGTACAATATTATACTAAAGTAAGTTGAGTGGTGTACTTTTGTCAAAGTAGTGGATATTCTAGTAGACAAAACGCAGGCTGTCTATAAAAGCTAGACAGCAACTGGAGACATAAGTTAGTAGCTTTATTGCAGTCATCGCAGTTTATTTGTAACTGAAAATGTCGCGTATTAACATCTTAATTGTTGCACTTTGTGCAATCCTCTCGGTTCAGGCCAACTTTCGTAAGCCAAAGTCAACAGTTTCTAACACGTTTGGTTTCCTGCTAAGTTGAACTTTTCTTTATATGTGTAGCCGACGATCCCAAGCCCTGTAAATATGGAGATTCCGACTGCATAGTCAAGATAGTCAACTTTTTGATGTCGGAAAAGGCTAAAGTGGGAGATCGGGATTTTAACTTGGTCAAATTGGATCCCTTGGCGGTGGCCAGAATGAACATCAATCAGGGCGCCGATAGTCCTGTCAACATTGATCTCACCTTCACAGATAATTCTATTTCGGGTATTAGTTCCATTAGATTCATCAAGGTCAGGTAAGTGGACCATGAACACGCCAGGAATAAAAGCTATTAACCTAACCTAACGTGGGTTTATTTATGATTACAGAGGATTCGGCAAGGAAATAGCCGGAAAGCACGAAATGCAATTCCGCGCGGACAAATTATCTCAAACAGGACCTTATAAAATCAAGGGTAAAGTTCTGATTCTGCCCATCAGTGGTACGGGTACCAGCAACATGACATTGAGTAAGTTATCACTTAGTCATCATTTAGTGAGAAAGTTTTAATTGAGTTTTGCTTTCGTTAAGCCAATCTCATTGTGAACGCTTACTTTACGGGTAAGCCCTATGAGAAGGACGGACAGACGTACATGGAGGCAACCAATCTGAAGCTTAAGGCCAAACCCGAACGCATGTACTATCATTTTAGCAATTTATTCAACGGTGATAAGGCACTCGGTGATAACATGAACGCTTTCCTAAATGATAACTGGGAGGCGATCTTCAAAGAGGTTCAAGTCTCGATGCAAGATGCATTTTCGGAGATTTTCCAGGCAATTACTAGCAAAGTCTTCTCCAAATATCCCTACGAGAAGTTCTTTGAGGCGTGATTTATATGTGATAATATAAACTCTCATCAGAAATAATTCTAATCAATAAAAATAAACTACTTTTAATTGAGATAGAGTACATATAAGTCTGTGAACACACTTTAGCCTGTCATTTAGTACTCGGTGTGTACTTAGATTTAATTAATGTCATTTAGAAGCTGTAAACAAGATAATTGTAATCAATTATCAATTAATTCAGGTGAGTTATAGCAAAAACAATGTAGGTAAAGCTTGGCAATCGAAGACTCTGTGTCTACTATCTAAGGAAATCGTTTTATTTAAGCTGTGATAAAGACAGTATTGAACAGCTTGCCGCTTTAGGGTAAACCGGGTATATCATTAATACAGTCACTACATGTGACACATACACCAAACGGCTATTAAATTGACTGGGTCAAAATGTTATCCAATTAGGGTAACATTTAAAAATGTTGTAATTTGCAAACTTGCTCACACTTTTTATCTGGGGGACTACGGGAAGTAAGCCATTTGTAATGATAATTAAATTGTTTCCTTTAAATAAAATAAAATGTTAATTACGTAGATATGTAAACAGAAAAGTAGCTTATTTTAATGCAAATATCAAATATTTGAAATGATTTTCAAAGGGAGTGTACTTAACAACTTGGCTTTGAATATATTAAAATTAAAGCAACTATAGATCTTGATTCATTGTAACTTTGCTCTAAGCAATTTAGTTAGTTATAGCTAACTGTTATAAGGGAAAAACAATGAAAGCAATTACTGGAGCAATAATAGTGCTATTATCTTAATAAGCCCGCTATAAAAAATACTTTAATTGAAGTGTTAAAATAAACTCGTCTATTTTACCCCGGAAAGTACATTAACATTTGAACTTTTGTCAAAGTAAACTGGATTTTAAAATTTGATATACTTAGCTTACAATTTAATAAAAGTACCCGATGGTTATCTGGATTTTACTGAAAAGTGTTGCATACTTTTAGTGCATTGTTAGTTTGCTGCATCCAATCGAATATAAAATATAGCATATTTTTGGGCTGCAAAATTAATAGACTGCTGCCAGAATATTCAAGATACAAATATCGGCAGAGTACACCGCTTAATTTAATTAATTATTAAGATTTGCTACTTTACTAGAATTTTAAACTTAAAAGAGAGAGGATTAAATCTTAGCTAATCTAAGCTAATCTAACCTGGTTAATACCTCTTTTATATGGTACTAAGCATTACGTCGAAATGGGGTAATAACTGTTCGCTGATTACGCGGCTATTAACGTCAATTTACACTGTCAAATGAGATGGGATTCTTAAAATTAAAAAAAATAACTGAAGCTCAAAATATGTTAAAGTGAGTAGCTGCTTCATAAATTTTTCAAGCTTAAATAAAAGCTTACATTTGACTTTACTGTAAGTGAAGAACATCTGTTTGTAATTATATATTGAAATTGCTATTAAGAGCGACAACCTAATCTTAATTAGAATAAAATTTGTTAATTTATTACATTTTAATTTAAAAATATTCCAGTTTATCTTTTGTCTGGCTTACTCCGGTGTGTTTTTAATAGCAAATATACAAACACCTGTAAATATATATTTGTTATATATATTAAATATTATCATGAGAGTGACACCGACTTAGTCAGTGCTAAGTACTACGCTTGAGACGCAAAAGTGATTTGTGTTTAACAAAAGTTAAACAATATCATTTAAATTTCATGTACTACAAGCTCAACCTCTTTGTATCTCCCTCACTCACTCTCCCTCCCTTTCTCTCTCTTACTCTCGCTGTAGAGTCGAAACTGTTCTATAAAAGCGAACACAGTCGTTGATAAGTAAAGCAGTCACTTGTCGGGAGTATCACAGGAAAGTGATTTAGGAAATTAATCGAGAATGGATAAAAAAGCTGTGTCATTGTTGCTCATAAGCTGTCTCTACTGTCTGGTACAAGCCAGTAATCTGCGTAAATATTTACAACATTTTAAAAAGGTAGCAATTACATACTTCTGTTCTTAAAGCTGCTGGGGTTCAGAAGTGCTCTATTGAGGATGAAAAGTGTCTGCTGGAAAGCATGAACAACGTCCTCAGGAATTATGCCAAGACTGGATCTAAAGAACTTGCATTGGTTCCACTCGATCCTCTGCGTGTCAAGAAGTTTAGGCTGGGCAAGAATCCGAATAGTCCCGTGAGCATTGATCTAACCTTTACCAATGCAGAATTTCTTGGTCTGGGACATTCACAAATCACTAAAATATCGTAAGTAAATAGAATTTCATAGAATTATCAGATGTTAATGTTACGTATAACAATTCACAGACCTTTTTCGAGAGAAGATATCCACATAGAACTGGTATCCCCGCGACTTGTCCTCAAGGGTCCATACAAAGTTGAAGGCCGAGTCTTGATCCTACCGATTCAGGGCGCTGGAGAAGCAATCATTACGCTGGGTACGCATTACACTATCCCGAATTAAAGTTGTTTCTTAAAACTTTATAAATTCGCAGATAACTGCAGGGTGCGTGCTATACTCAAACAGCACCCGGTCTCCAAGGGTCCACATCAGACATATGCACAGGTGTCGGAAGTCAAATTACGGTTGGAGCCTGCGCATGTGACCTATAAATTGGAAGGTTTGTTCAATGGCCAGAAGGCTCCAAGCGATGCGTTCCATACGCTGGCCAATGAAAATTGGAAGGAGATCTTCGATGAACTTCACGATGATATCGCCGTCGCCACCGGATTGATCTTCAAGGCAATCCTTAACCAAAGTCTGGGCAAAACACCAGTGGAACAACTATTTTCTAACTAGAACATAATTTATAAAGTTGTTTTTGTTCTTAGCTTTAAGCAAGTTTAATTCTAATAAAACAAATAAAATTACTTAAAATAAAATTTGATTATGCATTAAAATAAAATTGGACAGAATTACTGATGCTTTTAAGATGCTACAAATAATGATTACAATTCGCCGTCTGATCAAAACATTATATCAAATTAAATTTCCAAGACGAGTTTTTCAAAACAAGAAACTGTCGCAAAATAATTACGTAGTTATTTAAAATAATTAATTCCACATTCAATATTCTCAAATCTGATTACAAATATAGCTTCTGTTTTGAATTCTAAAAACAGTTTATGAGTGTACTTAAATAAACAAATAATAATAACTTTAAGCTCTGTTGCATCGGGGCATGTGAGAGCGACGTTGCACTCTTGGCGGTGATGAAGGTTGCAGCTCGAATATGCCTCCATCAAAGACCAAATTCTCCATATTGTATTCTCCCTCAATCTCCTGTGGATTGACGGGCAGCATTTTAAAATCTTTGGGAGGTTCACATATGGCAACGATCTCGGGCAAAAAGTAAGTTTCCGGCGAATGCAGTAAAGAGTTCAAAAACTCCTCATGCTTTTTGGCGCTACTGACTATATTTGTCAGCTGATAGTGATCTGCTATATATTGATCTTCGGGAGTTAATTGACTTGCCGTCTTTGATGCCAACACCTCGGAAGTGGCCATTGTTAAAGCTTTACTAATGGTGGCCTCATGAGTTGCTGTCATTGCAGCCGAATAGCGGTGCTCCAGATCCATCTCCCAGTTAAAGACATGCACATAAATGTGAGCAGATTTAAGACTATCTCGCAGCTCCAACAGCAGAGTCTCCAGTGCCTTGGCGTTGTCTTGGAAATGGAAAGAAGATAAAATTAGTTTTATTTCTATGCGGTGGAATCACGAGCTAACCTTTTCCAGCTTGAGTAATAAACTGAAGTGATCGTTGACGCAGTTCTACGTTAGTAAACTGCTTTAGAGATCGTTGATGATGAAAGGCTGATATTAGGTGTAAATCACATTCAGTATACTTGATATAATCAAAGGTGCGATTCGTCTCCAGAATGCGACGCAGTCGATTTAGAAAGCGATCGAGTTTGGTGTACAGAACCTGGACATGATGGCGCACATTAAAACCATCTGGCATTGCGCTCTTGTATGTAAAATCAAATGCGTAATCCGATGGCACTGAGTTCATCTGGTTGCTGGGCAGGTCTGATGAAATGTGACAGTGCAGCGAGTTGAACAATTCCACCAAGCGAAGTATTGAATTTTGTTCCATGCTATAAAACAAACACATTTATTTATTATTTTCGATTTAATTTTGCCTAATTGCATATTTTACCAGTCGCCAGTTAAATCCAGTGAGCAAAACTTCTCAACGTTAAGTGCATTTGTTTGCATTTGACTAAATAGATTCTCCTTTTGGTTTTGGCGGCAACCGTATAGTGACCCAACATTTCCATTGTTTTTAGATTTTGATTTTTTTCTGGCGTCACGGTTTTGGGCTCGAACTATGCGCCTGGGCAACACAGCTATCGACTGAGTGCAGCCATAGCCATGGAATTCAAACTCTGGCACTTTATTTTCAAAATCTACAGCACCATCTTCATCACCATTAGCATTTAAATTCAAATCGTTTAATTTGTGATTAATTTCATGCAAGACGCCAGAGGCTGCGCTTTTGCGAATAACTGTACTTGGTGGCACCAGCGTCTCTTTGCACTCAATTAGAGAACACAGTTCGCTGTTTAATAACAGCAGATTATCGTCTAATTGCTGATCATCAGCGTCTATTCCATTGGAATTCATGCTTAAAATGTTTTTATACACCAAATCGCACAAGCCACAATTTTCACTTTTCGTAAAGGACGCCAAACTGTCTGCTCTCTTCGCCTGAATGTTTTGCACTAAAAGTCGTCGCGACGCGCTGTCTGTTATGTTATTAAAATGGCGGCGAGAAAAGTTCTGTCTGCCGCCAATTGGTCTGATCTTTTCGCCGACCTTTTAATTATTTATCGAAATGTGTAGTCGAATTGTCGAGATCAGTTAACTGATGGGCAACGCTAAAAGTATTTAATTATCAGATTGGGATATTTTGAAATGCACTTAATTTTATTTATAACATTAACTGCGACAACAAATTATTTTATTTTGTTGAAAATGTTGCCAGCATTACTTGCATAACCAGGGCTGCAACACAAAAGGGTAATTCTTTGTAGACTTCTTCCAGTGCAACCATGTGCTTTTCCCCCTTTATTGGTACATAACGGCACAATGTCGGCTTTGTAAATTTCACAGCTCGTGTTCATGTTTTTGTGCAAAATTTCTTTAGTTGCAAACATAACTAATTTGTTCCCATGTAATTTAATAATAAGATCGAATATGTGTACCAGAAAAGCTTAATGTATACTGCGATTTTGGTATATTTATTGAATTTATTTTATATGTTTTACTTTTGTATGACATACATAAACAGTTACATGTTTTACATTGTACAATTTTCATTTCAATATGTATACTTAATATGTATTAATATTACTTTTAGATATATGTGTATACGTAATCCTTATGTAAACGGTTAAGTTTATTATGTGTTTTTAACAAAATGGAAAACAATAAACAAAAAACCACTATTAGTCTGGATTAGCACTACTAAATGATATATTTATTTATTGATATTTGTTTTCAATCTTTTTCTAATTTGATTATATATATGTATGTATGTATATCATTAATAATAAACAATAGACGATTACAGATTAGTTAAAGCTACAACTTAGTGCGCGTTCTTGTACTTCAATTTAAAAAAGAGACTACAACAAAACTGAATGATAAAAACAATAACAAAATATATTATTATTATTATTAAATGTATGTGTACTATGTAGTAAGTAGTATTAACAAGAATTGTGTGTAAATTAAAGTTGGTTACAAACAAATGCAAAGCAATGGATTTTCACTAATTAAATGTTTTGTTTTTTATATCACAAGTTAAAATTTTGATTATTGTTTGGTCAATTTTCATATTCTTTTTGTATAATTATCTTTTTTTGTTTTATGTATAAGTATGTGAAATGTATGTATTATGTATTACATAAATATATATATATATATATGTACATAAGAAAATATGCTAATAGCGTAATTCAATAATCATTTTGTTTTATTATATTTTGTATAGTAATTTCTATTATTTGCTTGTTTTGTTAAATATAGTATATAAATTGGTCTACACTCAAGTCATGATGTTACTTAAATTGGTTTACTGATTCACTAACAATAAGATAGAATAGTTTAAAATTTGAGTTATGCTTTCACTTAAGGAGATTACACAGAAATTCGAGTTAGTTGCATGCAGTTAGTTGAGAAGATTAAATATTTAATAGTTAAGTAGTTTAGTTCAGTAGTTAAACATTATTCACTGCTATTTAATTATGTATTGTAGTATATGCGTAAGATCGCGTTCAGATTCCGACTATATGTTCTAATTGTAATCTTAAGAAAGGAGGAATTATATATGACACGTTGATCAGGTAAATAATTAGGAAAAACTTAAGAAATCTCTCGAAATGCTGCTTTGGTTGTATGCTCAAATATAGTATATATATTAGTAGGTATGTAACTGAACGATCTGAACGCGATTTGTAGATTTGGTTATGTTCGAGTTTCCGCTAGAGTTGTTTACGTATCGTATATAGATGTATATATGTGAGTTTGTGTGTGTTTTTGGGGGCTATCGTATAGCCAAAGTTTCAGACCAACGACTCTCTGACGTTGCCTTTTACCTGTAAAATAGTTGCAGACGTGATTAACTAGTATTTTTAATGTTAATTTTTAGCTATTCTCATTCTGAGTTATTTCGATAGATGTGTAGATCGATATGTTGTGGATATTGGGGAACTGGTCTAGGGCGAAAAGACGCGCAGACTGCGTAATAACGTGGCCAACACATTGGCCAAACACTCCGCCTGCAGTGCCAATTGGCCAGCACCAATTGGGCCAATCTGTACGCCAACCAATTCCCGAAAACTGCTGGCCACATCGTGCACCTTCAGCACAATGTTCCGTGTCTGCAGCGGAGCTGACGTGTGTCGTGTCATATCCTGGGCCAACTCTGTGATCCTTCTTATGGCCGTCAGACAGGATGTCAGATGGTCGGGGAGCGTTATCAGGGTCATGTCGGACATAGAGGCCACCAGGAATTTACTGGCCGTAACCAGAGCCAGTGTCTGTTCTGTGAGTTCGTTGCGTGCTCTTTGGAATTTCTCCTCATCGATGCTGGTTCCGCCACCGGCAGACTGGGCAGCCGAGCATTGGGCAGCCACCTGATCCAGTTTGATCAGTAATCCGGTCATGGCGACATCCGTTTTGCCCAGCAGCGCCTCGCCGTCGATGAGGTGACCGTTCTTAATGAAGAGCTTCTCGCCGTGCAGCTGCTGTGGCTTCTTGGGCAGCGCTGGCTGGCCATTGGAATGCGCATTGGGTAAGCGGGCGGTGGCCGGTATTGGTGGTATCGATGGTATTGGTGGTGTGGTTGGTGTGTGGGGCATGCCATTGACAGGACGTGGGCGGCTGGCAATGGGCGGCAGCGGGGGTTTCTTGGGCGCACTCACCACGGTCGAGGTAGCCAGCGGAGCTCCTGCTGCTGTAACTGTACCAGGAGTGCCAAGTGGCTCCGAGCTGGCTGTGGGACTGCTGCGCGGCGGTAGTTGTGGAGGGCACAGCTCACGCAGTGGCACACTCACCGGTGCCACAATCCTTAGCTGCTTCTTGGGTGAGTAGCGCTGAAGCAGCTCAGCACTTTTGGGTGGTCGTGCCGGCGGTGGTGTCATCTGGTCCGTTGCTGTGGGTGTGCGTGGTGGGGGCTGCACCACCTGTGCTTCAATTGGTAAGCTCTCCTCCTTTTTAGATGTGGGACAACAGCTGAATTTACTCTTGCGCTCCACGGTGGGATACTCGATGACATGTGGTGATGTTTGATCCTTGGTGTGGTTGGTGTTATTGCTATGATTACTGCTGTGGTTGCTATTGCCATTGGCCACCGCCTGGAAAAACTCTCGCTTGGCCTGCACGGAGTTGCTGTAGAGACACTCCGTCTCCGGCTGCACTGCCTCCAGATTTGGCGGTGGCGGTATAATGAAGGACATTATCTCCTCGGGGGTCAATTCCTTGGCGGGCGTGGCCTTCTGTGTGGGTGGTGCCACCAGCATTTGCTGCAGGAAACAGTCCAGCTCCTCAGCCCTGCCCTCGAATCCCTTCGGAGGCGCCGCATTCATTAGTGACAGCGAGTCCAGCTCATCGGGCGTCTGGGGCGGCGGTATGGCACGTAGATCAATTAAATCCGTATCCGTCTCAATGAACGTATCCTCGCGCACCTCAAAGCCATAGATCTCCGAGAGCTGACGTGCTGCCACATCAGTGTCTGCCGTTGGCACATTGCTAATCTCCTTGAGCTGCTGCAGATACTCCCGCAGATTGTAATCCTTGGTCTCCGCCCCAAAGTGAGTGCCATCGGGACTGTGCAGACCAAAGCTGCTGCGCTGTGCCACTTGCTGCTTAACCCCCGGCTGCATTAGCTGCTGTGGCCTTCGGGTCGTTGGTGACTGAGCTGGCGATGCGACAGACTCGGAATCGCTTTCACTCTGCGAAAAATCCGTGCCCAATGCCTGCAGATCACTCAGCAGCTGACTGAACCCATTGAGCTTGCGCTGTGGACGCGGACTGGAGGTACTGCACAAGCTTGGCTTGCGTTTGGGCGTGGCGGGTGTAGGCGGTGCTGATGCGGAGATCGGCTCTGGAATGGAATTCAATCCCTGTGTGATGCCACTCAGATCATGGCTAATGGTCTCCGCCAGCAGCGTCAGAGAGTCACTGTGCTTTAACGTCGAGCTGCCTCCGCCGATTCCTATGGCTGTGGAGTGAATGATGTTAGCCTCCTCTGTAGAGGACACCTTGCTGCTGTTGAGACTATCGCAATCGCTGTCGAACTCTAGCATGGCCATATTTTGTCCCATCTGCTGCGGATGTTGCTGGTGGTGGTGTAGCTGCTGCAGCTCCTGTTCCTGCTCTTGCTCGTTGAGATATTGCTCGGAGCACTGTACAAGCTGCTGAAGCTCTTGAACCCTACGCAGCACCTGCTCGTTCTTGGCCTCCACGGCCAGTTGAGTCCGTCCCTCGCTGCAGTAGTTGCTGCCGCTGCTGTCGCTGAGTCCGGAGTCCTTGGCGGCCTCCTCGAGCAGCGCTGTAGCCATAACGCTGTGCAGATCCAGATCATGGGCATATGGCAATGCCTGCGATTGCGCCGGCTGCAGTTGTGGCTGGGACAGCACCGCCTTCTGCGGCATGGGATGATATGGTGGCGTCATCAGGAAATTTACACTATGCGCACGCGTATGGAATGGCAGCAGATAGCTCCAGCTGGCGGGCAACACGGTGTGCTGTGACAGAAAAGCGGGTGCGTTGTCATCCTCGTGGGGTTCACGCTCCTGCAGCACGTTCAGCATGTTTCCTGAAACCAAAAACAAAAGTTAAGTGGATACAGAAAATAGGATTCTAAGGGTCACTCACCTGTCAGCAGTCGATAATAGCCGCCCAGGACCAAGCTGAACTCGCCGGCATCCCGATCCTCCATTATAAACTTGACCGCACGATCTCCCAGCATATAAATGGTGACACTGCAGGTCACATCGTCCTCTCGATGCACCACTACGTGGGTGAAGTCCTCTATGGCCGATATGGGCTGTGGCTGACGAAAAGTAATAATAAGTATAAATTTAAAATAATAAGTTAATCAGTTTAGTACTTACCACAGAATTACGAGCACTGGAGATCTGACTTAGACCGAATCTCGGACTGACCAGAAGCACTCGTTCCATGCCCTCTCTTTGGTTTGTGCTGAAACATTTGGCGCCATAACTTGGTAAACTAGCTATTATATCTAGATAATGGAGTTTAGCCTGTAAATAAAAATTAATAGCACTTTAAATAAAAGTAAGTTCAATAACTAGAGTTAATAAATATCAGAAGTTAAGTTAACAGCAGTTAAGTTAAAATCGCAAAGTTCTGTTAGTCTGTCATTAACAGCAGCAGTCCCATAAGAACTACGTAAAGTTAACATTAGTGCATTGTCTGTAATTTACAGACTGTAAGTCAGCTATTAGCTCTGTTAGCTGAGCAGCAGCCCAAAGCTTGCTCTGTTACTTTTACATAGCCTGTAACGCAACACTTAATAGCAGCCTTTTAATGGTAAATTTTGTTCTATTTTAAATTAAATTAATTAATGTTCACCTGCAGCTGTGTTAACACCTTGCTGGAGGATCCAGTCATCTCCGCGTTGAGCTTAAGAAAGTGGGAAATTAGACGTCGCAGCTCCTTGCGTTTCATGCCCTCAAAGAGGCTGACGGGCACAAATCGTTCCAGGCCAAATTCACGTCTAAAAGGGTTAAAGAGAAGACAATTAACTCTAGTACAGATTGGCTTGTAGACCTTTGTGTATTGCGGCACTTACTCGACCAGTTTGACGGTCAGTTTGGCAGGTGCAAAGTTATTGGCCAATGCATGCTGGTGCATGTGGAGAGCAGCGAGACGCAGGGCCAACTCTGGTTGCAGCTCGGGGGCGAATCTCTCCTGGTTGACGTCGTTGCAGCACTGCAAGTACAGATAGTCCAGAGCATGTAGATCACGCTGTGCGAGCTCTGCGGCCGAAATGGGTACAAAGGTGATGCGGAACAGGCAGCGTAGCTTGTGAGCGCCCGGACGAGCAGCGATCTAAGGAAAGCAGAAGAAGATTTGTTTGGGAAAAGTAGAGTCTGATTGTGTGCTGCGGACTTACACGAGCCAGTGACTCCTGTGGATCGAGTAGGGTGAGTTTGTTGCGCTTTAGACTCTTGACATGCTCCAGCACCAGGCTGAAGAGTTCGCCACAGCACAGGCAGAGCTTGTCCAGCAACGAGCTGACCACGTCCTGCACTGTTGTGGTAGCATCGTACTTGAACGACTTGGTCTGTCCGTTCTCCAGAAAGACCTTGAGCACATTTGCCATTGGAGGCACACAAATGTCACCCAGCGAAAAGGCCGATGGCTAAAATGGCGACATAAAAGTTAGTAATAATCTCTATATGCAATGGATTTAACCTACCGGAAATAGGGGCGCTCCATTGACGCACACGCTCTCGGCGAATCGCACACGACTCGGACGCGTGCGCAGTTTGGCACGTTTACCGGCGGAGAGCAGCGTGGATTTCCGGCCGGGCAGCACACAGTGAGCCATGGGCTGGCAGACGAGCAGCGAGACCTGAGCTTCGCAGGCACGAACCAACTGAATGACATGATCTCTGGGCGCATCCTTAACATCCTCGCCATTAACGGCCAATATCTGATCACCGGGCTGTAGTTTTCCAATGCTCGGACCTCCCTCGGTCACAAATCTCACAATCACTGGTCGTTCACTGCCCGCCACAAAACCGAATCCCAAACTGGCATTGCGGTGCAACAGCACTAGCCGTGGCTCCGGCGGATGCTCATCCCATCTTATGCACTCGGGTGTCTCATACGTGGTCGTCTTATTCAAATGGCTGAGTTTTATAATGGAAAAATGTATATTAGTTGAGTTCAAATATGGCAGTGTCTTTACTCACTTGATATAGTAGGATCGACCCTTGGAGTCTATGGCACGCTCCCAACCGTAGGTGAGCTCCTCATGTTTGCTCCAGTCCTCGCAAGCGGGCAGCCAGCCAGATGATTGCGTTAAATGACTGTAAGGAATGAATGTATAAGTAATTGTATGAATTGAATGCTAGATTCCGATTTAATTATGAGGAGCTAGTTGCATAGTTAACTAACAATCAAATTCCTCAACTTTACTCTATTAGATATATCTAGTTAAATTAGACCTATCTCTAGTTAATTGTTTAATATATTAGCATTGTTAAACATAAATCGATAAAACATTAAAAATAACCATCTAGTACTCTTAAGCCTCGTTTTCTTAAAATAGTACTTTTGGCTTATATACCCATATGTACTTTATCTATTTCCCACTTGACCCTGAACTTGTTGCTGCTCTCGCAAATGAAGCACTCGGCTGTTGACTATTTTATCTTTGGGCCGGTAAAATGCATTTCAATTGAGATTAATCAACACTAATTGGGTTATTTGCTCGGCTATGCAATAAAGTGCAGCCATAATCAGGGCCACTACCAGAACAGGGCCACTACCGTAGAGAACACCCACCGAAACGGTAAACGGTGGCTGCGATGGCCGTGCCCCAAAAGCAAACTCAGTTCAATCCGGTGGCAACCTATGGTAAACCCACCTTGGTGGTTTCCGTTGCTGTCTTTCTTCATTTCCTGGCTGCACACAATTGTGATAATTAGTTTAGCACTTTGTCCACTGGGAGAGCGACAGAGAACGAGAGAAAGGCAGTGATATGAGAGGGAGGGAGAGAGAGGGATTGTTCTACACGATCCACTCGTTATTCGTTACTGGTGCCCAGTACACGGTAACTGGCACCTAATAGAAAATAACCAGAGCCAAACCCAAGCAGTGTTCATTCATTCAACCCGCAACAATCCATCGATGTCTCCCTATTTGCCAGCTGTCCCCCTATGCCCCCTTCCCCGACTCAACCATCCCCGCCCTCTAGCCATGCCACGCCCTCATTCTGTGCTCTTATGGCATTTTGCGCGCTTTCAGTTTGATGTGCAACAAAGTGTAAAATTATTTAATAGAATTTCGTGCATAATCAATTTATGTGCAGCACCCAGGCATTTATGAAGGCAGTCAGTCAGTCAGTCAGAGCCTCAGACCCTTCAGCCTCGACCCTTTCAAAAGGATACACTCTGCTCAAACAAAGGATACACTCGGAGTGTGCGTGTGTGTTTTTCATTGTTTGACTAACTGATACTCTGTATATAACAATATATATTGATTGTATATTATTTTAAATTTGGTTTTTGGTATTGTTTGTTTTACACTTTAATTCTTTAGCAAATAAAATTAAAAACTTTTAAAAGTTTACCCACTACAATTTGCATTTAATATTCTATTTGCTAAAAACCTTTTATACCCATGTTGTTCACTATTTAGAGAGTATTACTAAAGCGTTTTCATTCCACTTTTTCCATCCATCAATTAAGAATAAAATAATATTTTGCTTTAAGTTCTCGGCTATTAACGTAGAGCTGTCAAATATGCTAAAATTTAAATAATTCTAGAGCGATTAAGTATTCAAATAGTTAATTAAAATATTTTCTGACAGATAGAAACTAATTTAAAGCTATCTAGCAGTATACATATATTTTTATATAATCTGACATTAGATATGATTAGCTTAACTGAAAAGCATTCCTATGAAAAACTAAAAATAATTATGGCTTAGTTACAAATATATAACTTATGAGCCCCCTACGATATCTCTCCGACTTAAATAGTTCATAAACTAGTACTTAAAACATGTTTAACTTTAGTTAACAAATAAACCGAACCAAAGAGGTTCACTCTTTGACAAATAACCAATTGCCTTGAAGCTTTAAACTTCACATAAACTAACTAATTAGTTTAAATACTTTGTCTATAGTAAATGTTATTTATTCGTGTTAGTGAGAGCTACTTACTTGCAGTAGTAGAGTCTGCCCTCTTTGCCCACATGCACTGTCCAGCCTGCTTTGAGTTTATCCTGAACCGCCTCTAGGTGTCGATCAATTTCGCTCCAATTTCCTATGGCAATGTTGCCAGCTTGAATCTGCCCCAAAATGGGGCCATAGATGCCACCAACCCCAATTCCAATTCCGGAGTTGACAATGTCCGTTGTTGCTGCTGCTGTTCCTCCTATCGTCGCCGTCGTCGTCACCGTCGTCGTGGTCGTCGCTGACGTCGTTGTTGTCGCCTGTGTTCCGGTCTCTAGCAGACTTCCGGCCGTTTCTTGTGCTGCTACTGGAAACGAGGAGGTGACAGTGGAGACGGTGGCACCGGAGTTGTGGAGTGTTGTGTAGGCGTTCGTATTGGTGTTAATGTTGCCGCTACCATTTGATGTTGGCAACGTTGTCAATTGTGGCGATGATGTTCTTGTCAGTAACAGGGGCTTGGACGCGCCCACATTGTGTGCCTGAGAGTTGGCGTTCTGTAACGGATAGACATCACTATTCGAACGCCCCGAAGGCAGTAACATCATTGAAACACATTCGCTGCAAAATGGAGACAGAGATAGAAGGAGAGTGAGTTAGCGAATGAGTGAGTGAGAGGGGGAAATGTTTAAGTCGTTGTCGGTCCATTTTCACACAATTTATGAATTCTCTTGAGAATACACGCTAAGAAAAGTTAAACAGAATTTGAAATTTGAAGTCACACTGTTCAAAAGCAAGCTTTTAAAATAAATAAACAATTTAAAATTATACATTATAAAGTATTTATTATTTTTATAACTGGATAATAAAGTTTTGAGTTGCCTTTACTGTTAAATTAATTGTTAATTTGACAACTAAAATTACTTAACAACTGTTTCGTACAGTGTAAGAGCTGGCCACAAATCACATTCCCCGACGTTGACCCAGTTTTGTAAACAGGCTCGTCTGGATATTGCCTAGCCTGGCCCATAAGTCAACATCAATGCAACATCTGCATCGGGATGTTGTTGCTGCTGCTGCATTGTTGCAATGTTGCAGTTGTCTGGCTTTGGGTATAAAAACAGGTCTCAAATGATCACAACAAGCTTGCCACATGGTGGGATAGGTTCAGGTTCAATTCAATCTGCTCTCTGGGGCCAAGTTGAGCCGAGCAACTTGTTTATAGTGTTATGACACAATTTTTGGATTAACTTGTGCATTGCACAAGCATCGCAACGAAGACGCTAACAAAACTAGTTCAACGAAAAAAAAACAATAAATAAAAGGAATCAATGAAATTAATCAAACTGATGTTTACTGTTACTCAAGTCGATGGAAACTAGTTCGAAAGTAATGCGAATTATGAACGAAACTGGTTCAGTAGATCAAGGACAGCGAGTCGTAAACCATTCACGATAGAATTCAAAGATTAATGGTTTAAGTCTTTGACTATTTGAGCAAACAGGGAGTAGACAAAATAAATGCAGTACACTGAATTATCATAAATTAGTTAAACTCACTGAAGTAACTTTAAAACACGTTAAAATTATATACTTAAACTTTAGAACAAATTTAGGTTCAGTACAAAGTAACTTTCCACGAAGACTTCTCCAGTAAAGTTTACAAATTTATGCATTTCATGTCAAGTGTTGGACAGTTCCCAAAGAGTTGTAAGCTGCTTAAGCTCTGTACTCTTTGAATGCCCAAGCCGAGAAGCTTAAGTCTTACTCGACTCTACAAAGCAAAGATTGTCTTTTATACTCTACTCATAATATTATTAATAGCTAAGGAAACATTGGTGTAATTTTATTTTTCAACACATTTCTTTTGTTGTATTTGCATTGCGTGTTAGAGCATTTGAATCCTGGTCCAATAAACAGCTAACTGCATTTTCTACTAACAAGTTTAGCCAATATGGCCAGATAAGAGCACTGATGTGGTTATTGGCGACAGATTTGGTCATGGCAACGCCCGAGATAGTCGACTGGAATGGATTGGAGTGCGTCCAAACAAAGAGCGAGACAATGAATGTGTCTGTGTGTGTGAGAGTGTGTGCCTGTGTGTGTGTCATTTCATTCAATCCATTGGAGTCGGATCTGGAGCTGCTAGAGTCCATGAGATATAGCATCAATAAGCAAGATACGAGAGAAAGAGCCAAGCACAGCGCAAATAGGGCGATGTCCATTATATGGCGATGGTAAGGACCAGTAACTACTCATGATGTTCATCATGATGGCAATGCTACAAGCGACAACAAAAGAGAGGGAAGAGGAGGAAGAGAGAGAGAGAGAGAGAGAGACTGGCAGAAGGAGCTGCCGCTAAGTAACGGCTTGGCAAACAACGGCAACTGGCAACGACATGGTCAAGTTCCATCATCTGCTTCTATTTATTTCATTCTTTTTTTTCATTTTCTTCATTTGCGGTGTAAAAGTTTTATAAACAACTTTACACACATGCTCACAACACACACACACACACACACACACGTGTACACAGACACACACTCACTTACTGGCTGGCAAACTGGAGCACTTGAAAAATGTTTTGAATTACATTTTTGTTCAGTGCTTTTGAATTTGTCTTTGTTTGGAGTGTGCGACAAGACAAGTGCGAAAATGTTGATAAACTTTTGTACTAGCATTGAGTATTTCTGGAATTTTAGAAGTTCAGCTCAATGTTGACTTGTTTAAATGAGTACATAATTGAGCAAGCATAAACTTAAAATCAATAATTCAATGATTAAAAGCATTTCAAGTTTGTGAAAGTATTAGCAAACAATTTTAATGACAAAATAATTATAAAGTAATTAAAAAGAAGAATTGCATTTTGGGGAGAATACTTTCTTATTTTTTTTTTAAATAAATAATTAACAAGTCTCTGTTGAGGACACATTTTGTCTGGCTGAACTCTTTGAACTGAACTGTCGTCTGGTTGCAGTGTCACATTGTCGGAAACAAACTGATTATTTGAAATTCAATAACGATTTGTTCCTGTATGTTTTAACAGTTGAATGGCAACCCAATTTTAATCTGTCCCATCTTGACAGAGACCCAATTCAATTCAGTTCAATTCAATTTGACTCACTGTCACCCAAACTGCGACAAGTATCTGTAGCTGTGGCTGTTGCTGTATCTATGTATATGTATATGAGTATGAGTACCAACATTTTTGCTTTAGCCTAAATGCTTTTAGCCTGTGTAACCGATAGCAAGAATCACATAGTGCATTTGGTCATGGAGCTTAGCGCGAAAAAGAAATAGATGGCATGGAATGGTATGGATGTAATGGCAAGTGCAAAAAGCGAGAGGAAAATGGAACAGAGAGCGAATGATTTGTGTCAACAGTAAAGGCAGCTGAAAAAGTATCTGGATGTGAATTGTGCTGTGAATGTGCTGTGCTGTGCACCATGGCTATGCTGGCCAAGAAACAAGAAGAACACGGAAGAAGCAACGTCACATAAGCTGCGACTCGGAACTGGTCCACAACTGACATGGACAATTCTGCAATGACGTTGCGGAAATTGTGCGAGCAATGAAATGAAAAGACATCGCACAGTGGGCAAAATTTTAAATTATTTGAGAAAAAAACTATACTGTGCAAAAGTAAATATTAAAAATATAAACATTTTCAACAAGATTATTTCCAAACACTTTGTCCACTGTGCGCTGTGCAGCGGTTTAAAAAGATTCACGTCATAAAAAATGGTAAAAAATAAAGTAATAACAACCTGAAAAATAGCGAAAAATTCTTGACCAACTGTAAAAGAGTCAAGCGCCGGCCGGCAAACAACAAATACTATAAAATACAAAATGTGTTGAAAAGCACAAATTGTCCCAGTTCGAGTTCAGTTCCAGTTCCAGTTTCAGTTGTAGAACCAAACAAAAGGCAGCTCTATCCGACCGGTGAGTGTTTCGCTCATTTATCACCCATTTACCACTGGCTTGAACAATTTAATTTCTTTGCCAAATGAAATTAAATACAATTTATTGTGGCAGAGACTCGAGTCGACTCGACTCGGTTGATTATTATTTGTACTTATTAAATACAGGCAGCAATTTACCATGTCGGGCATTATTCGTATACAGTGGATATGGTGGCATTATGGTCGCTCGGTCGCTCGAAGACCCAAGACTCGAGACTCGCGACTGGGAGACTCGAGACTGAAATGTCGAGCTCAGTTCCACTTGTTACTTTTGCTTTTACCAATTTGATTGTGTTGCATTCGCATTGTTAATTGAAAAGAAATTACAAAAGCCCGGCAATCACAAAGTACTTAATAAGAAATGAAAGTTATAATTTAACAATATTACGAACTGTACATACTCTATGAAGTTAAATACAATTTGCAATCAAGTTTTCTTGTAAGTTATGCAAAATTTTATCTTTAGAATCAAGTAGAAATATGTTAAACCAATAACTAAATATTTTATATATATTTTTATGATTAAATCTTACAAATTAGTCAACAAATAAATAAAAAATAATCTGATATTTTAGTAGACCGATCCATTTGTGCACACACAACGAGCTATTCATGAATGAACTATGATACTAAAGAAAAGACTATAATAGGGCTATAATACCCTTGTTAAGGGTATTTAAATATTCATTCAAACCGCTGAATAGCATTTAAATGGTTGTCATTTGTCGTTTGCTTAAAGTAAAAGTGGAAAATGCTACCATACATATTCACTTAGTTTGACTTATCATTGGACTCGCGCCCAACTTGGCCAAAACGAAAGTTGAATACATTTTACACATATACAACTATATACATATATTTATTTTAGAGACACACTGAACGAAAGCAACCAATAGCAATAACCATGTGCACGTCATTCAGTCAGATCGTTATAAATCTATAGGTATAGGTGTATCCGCCCATAACTCCCATATAGTCATCGAAGTAATATTGTGCGGTTGGATTTGCTCTGCTCTCTTGTGGTTGAACGTGATTTCAAAAATGTCACGCACTTGACAACGACGGCGACAGTGGCAGCGAAACGATAAAAATAACGAAAATAAATAAATTTACAAACGAAGGGAGCTGGAAAATGCATAACGAAAACATTCCACATTCATTCATAAACAAAATATAAATATGATAGCGCATACCCGATAACAGTACAGTAACATATTCTGTTTTCAACCATTTTATGCACACGTGTATAGTAGTGATCGTAATTGTCTGCCTAACAATCAGATTTCTAAATAACGTTGACATTATAGCTTCTGTTAGAACCAGTGTTGGTAAACATGTTATCCAACCGATTAGTTCAAAAGAGCCTACTAGATATTTTATTTTTCTTTTCATAAAATATTCAAAACTCAAATGTTCAGAGTTTTATTAAAATTGGATCGGTGTTGAACGTTTGAAATATTTTGTTATTTTTCTACAAAAATATTAGTGTGTAAAAAAGCTGGATTTCTATTTATATATTAAAATACTTTAGAATTCTATGTCAAAATTATTTATATTATTGAGGTTTTACAAACGGTATTTGAAAGGATTGGAAATGGCGTAAGTAACGAACTGCGTTTAGATGGTTCTTGATTCCAACTAATAGATCGTTTATCAATTCGCAGAGGGACCCAGGAGGAAAAATTATCGTAAGTCTGTTCCGTCTTGTACACTTGTGCACTTTGTTTATTGTGCTGTCATAGGCTATACGACGGTCGATTGTTTTCGACTGTAGTACTTTAATTTCACATTCGATATAACTTTTAAATATTCTCATTTAGGAATTTCACCACAATGACATTTGTAATTGCTAGTGTCTTGGGCTTTGGATTGACTTTTATGCCTGCAGCGTATGCTTCTGTTGGAATTTTAGGTTGCTTTCTAGGCACATTTGTGCTTGGATGTCTTAATATCTATGGCATACACCTCATGGTAGGTGATTTTGTATTAATATATGATGATTTATATGTGGACTTGTTACAGCTCGGATGCATGAAGGATGCCAAGGAAAGCAGTAAGAATGATAATATGACAATGTCGGATACAATTACGTATGCGTTTAAAGAGTTCTGTTGCCATCCATGTTTTAAGGTGTTTGGTTACCTAGTGGACATTTTGCTAGTCGTTGTTCACTTCCTTATTGCTAGCATGTATATTGGCTTTATCGCTGAAAACTTCACATCAATGTTTATTTTTCTCGGTGCTGAAGTTAATTTTCGAATAGTTGTTGCTATCGTAATTATCTTCGTTTTGCCGCTGTTTCTCTTGCGGGATATAAACTATCTGGTGCCTCTAAATATTGCAGCAATTGTTCTAGCTTACATTTTCCTGATTTTATTCATATTGTATACTAAGATAAATTTAATAGGTGCTCCCAAAGCTGATTTAAACATATTTAATGTTGATTTTCACCTTTTCATTGGCTTTGTTATGTTCTCTATAAGTTCGGTAGGCGTGGTAAGATTGTTTTATTTTTTACCAGTGAATTGCAAGTGAATTAATTTAATATTTTAGATGGTAACCATGCAGTCTAAGATGGAAGAACCAGACAAATATTTAGGATGGAGGGGAATGCTTAATAGGGCAGCTCTTTCTGCAATTATCCTCAATTTAGTGTTCGGCCTTATTGGCTATCTATCATTTGGCGATCAACTTATATGGCCTTATCTTGAATCTTTATACTTGAAGTAAGATTCCACATTTTCATATTAACTCTATAATTATTCTTTTTTAATCACAGCTTGAGTTTTATGAAGTTATACCTTCCAGCTGCCGTTTATCTAACATATCCCCTTAATGGTTACATCCCAATTGACATTATATTCAACCAGTATATAGCAAGGGCCTACGATCTGAAAAATCCTGTCTGCGTCGAGATTATTATCCGCATTGTCTTTGTCATTCTTAGCGCAGCTGTTGCTCTCGGAATACCACTGATGGTTCCATCTGTGAAGTTGGTCTGTGCGATTGCTCTGCCTCTACTGAATTTGATTTATCCCGCATGTACGAGGCTTTGTCTAGGCTATGATTCCGATAAGAAGGTATGGTGGATACTGTTGCACGTCTTGATGATAGTCCTTGGAATAGCGCTCCTCCTGGGTGGGTTGTATAGTGCATATTACGATATAACAGTCTTTTATTTAAAAGACCCGGCCGTGAAACCATTTTGGGAAAATGAACTTGCGAATCTCGAATGAAATGTATCAAAATTTTAAAAATTATCGTGAATATTAATACTCAAAAGAAAGCACATAAAAATGGAATACTAATTAGGTTAACTTTATTTCTTAGCACTAAAACTAAATTGGTTTGGAGGTACTTAAATAATGTTTTTTTTTTGTACTATAAATACTAATATAACTTGGCACACAAAACTTGACCTAGTAATGACACTTTAACAAGTTGGTAACAAACCTAATCACACATCCACTGAGAGACATCGAGACGATGATTGGCAATTTAACATGGAGTGAGTGTGTGTGCGGTGCTGTGTCTGTGTTGTGCGTAAGTGACACACCATGTCAAACTGTATTGACAAAACTTTTTAATAAACATAACACAACTGTCACATGCAACAGACAAACTGAGTTACTGAGCAATCACGAACTCGCCACCTGACGTGGCATAAAATTCCTCAACATATCGACTCGTCTCGTCTCTACTTGACTTGACTTGACTCGACTCGTCTTTGCACGACTCTCATTCCGGTTTTTGGCTAGATTTTCCGCCTGCACCTGAGCAGCAATAATATGCAATTTTCACGTACACAACTCAACATAGACCGTTATTGGGACAAAAGCTTTTGGCTAACCTGATTGATTTCATCGTATTTATCAAGACTTTACCCACCCAACCCAACTCTACTCTACCAACAAAAGCAATACCTAGTTAAGACCGTCATTGTAAGGTTCTGTTCTCCTTCTATTTTGGGCAGGGTTTTTGCTTTCTTTGCATGCACGTGTACACTCCATGTGAGAACATATTTGTTGCGTCACGAAACGAGTTCTTCAGTCGGTCCCAAAAGCCATATTGATGTGACCTTTATTTTAAGTTGCTTCCATTTTCAGCAGGTGTCTTTGTGGCCAATCAATTTTGGTTACCAACAATGTGTT
The DNA here is from genome assembly GCA_018152125.1 of Drosophila dunni. Lineage (NCBI taxonomy): Eukaryota > Metazoa > Arthropoda > Insecta > Diptera > Drosophilidae > Drosophila > Drosophila dunni. The sequence goes on along the minus strand of JAECXC010001917.1, from coordinate 14,751,332 downwards.
AAAAGACTGCACTTGAGTTGGCAGTCTCGAGGCCACCATGATAAGTGGGTCAGTTTAATCAAAACTAAAATAGTTCGAAACAAGCTTATTGTATGACTGATTTCAAATCATACATCAAATGATAATACTTCCATTTTAAGAACTAAACTAATCTGCATTGCAATGAAGCTATTTTTAGTACTTGTGTAGCATTATTTAAGTCGGATGCAACGTGACGTATACGTAACAAGTGTGTATGCGCTCTAAGACACGTGATAAAATTGTTTGTCAATATGGTAATTAGACACTAAAAGCAAAACCATTTTGAAATGCAAAGTAGTTCAAACGTAAAACTCACATGTGAATACAAATATTGACTGAGCCAACAAATAAATGTGTACTATGTATATATATTTGTATATGCAAATAATCTAATATTCAGTAGCTGCCATTGTACTTGGTCAATCGGTTCAAGTTGAGAACTTATCCCATTTAATCGCTCTTTAATTGTGTAAACAAATCCCCAAAATGGGCAAACAGACAACTGCCAACAGTTTGAAAATTTGTTTCTAAAGTGCGACATTTGCCTAAAATGGCCCACTAACACTTAACAAACAAAATGGCTTGCAAAATGGCAGCGAAGACAAACAACAGTAAAAGCAGCAACAACAACAAGAGAAAGAGGATACGACACCGGGAATGGAATCCCAGAGGAGCTGGAAAGATGAGGTAGAAAATTCTACACATAAAAGATGCTTCAGTATCATTAGCAGCTGTTCACATGACACATGACAGGCGGCAACAATATGCGTTTGCCAAATTCGAGATGGCCGCGTGTCGTGACACGAGTGTGGGAAAAGTTATAGAATAGAAGCAGTTGCAAATAAATAAATACGATACTCAATACATAAAATATAACATGAAAAGTATTTGAATCACTTTGATTATCGACTTGCTTTGCTTTTAAGAAACTCTATACTGAGTTATTGACTTACATATATTCTAGTTTTTTCATTTTTTTAAGCCCTCACGAGCCCATCTCTACTCGGGACTTTTCTTTTCACAATAAAAAACACGCACACACAATAAAGAGGAAGAGTTTTCCACGCTGTTGTCGCTAATGTCTATGAATGAACTCCTTGACACAATTAGGAGCAAGGAGAGTAAGAGAAAGTGTGCGTGTGTGACGAGTGGCAGTGGAGGACGGCGAAGGGAGTTTACCAAAAAACGAAGAAAACTTGCAAAACATTTCAATGCCATGGCAGGTGACAACAATTTCGTATACACCTTCCCAACAGCCTGCAGCCTCCTGCTCCGCCACGACCCCCAACGGCAACGACTACGCCGACTACACAATTTGGAAGTCAGCTCAAAATAATGGACACAAATTGCAAAGTTGTTTAATGTGCGGACCGAGACCTCACAGCAATTTGTCGTCCTTCACTTCTTTGTGTCAAGGAGGTGGTGATGCAGGGGGGGAGGGAGAGGTAGGGGGACACGTGCGGCATGCGGCAAGTTTCGACTTGTGGCAGCAATTGTCAAATGGCTAAGTTATTGATTTTGTGAATTTAACGGTTTTATGGTTTATTGGCCAAGTCAATTGTAAGCCATTTGTTTTTGCCTTTAGCAACGGGCTTTGCCTTTTCACTTAACCGTAATGTCATTTCGATTTGGCCCCTTACAAATCGGCCAACGACAAATCGTTTACTGATATTCTGCCAATTCCACCGCTACGCCCCTTCTCCCACTGGCACATCTTAAAATACTCTACATCAAATATAAACTAAAATATAGCCAGGAAAGAAGTTAAAGGTGAAGAGGCGGCTACTTAAAAAGTTCACATTTGTTTTATGTTGAAAAATAAACTTTACTTACATTTTACTTATGTAACTAACAGTATTTAAATATTTTCACATCACTTCAATTCAGGACATTGAATATAAGTTTTGTCTGCACCATTTGTATTGTTTGGATAATTTGAATTTTAATTATAGAAATATATTATATTTGAAGTGCCTGCAGGGTATTAGGCAGTCGTGTTTTCCTTGAAGCTTACATACTGTTTGCTACTGTGCTTAGTGAATTAGCCGCTTAGGCCAAACAGCAACAACAACGACAACAGCAATAAGAACGATAGCTTCAAGGTGTGTGTTTGTGTGGGCAGAAAGCAAGCAAGCAATTTACTGCATACATTTAGGGGCGTTTCTAAGGCAATTTTGTTTTGCGGTCACGGCTCTAAGCCGTATGCGGGGAGGGGTAAGACTAGTTGGGAAGCAGAGTAGCTGGATGGCAAATAGATAGTTGAAGGGGCGTTGTCAATCAGCCGAGACGTATAAAAAGACGCTGCAAGTGGACTACGACTACGACTACGATTTTGGCTATCAATGAAGAAATCATTTGACCTTTACCTTTACTCCACTTGCCCCTTACCAGAGCCAAGACATTGAGCTTGTCTGCCTTCGTTGTCCCCCAGAACAGATTACAATTGAGCCAGACACAAAAAAATACTGAATAGAACTCGCATAATCGCATAGTGGAGTCAACTTTTATACAACTTGAAACTTTGCTGTTCCGCACATAGAAAGAGCTTCAAAGATTCCAATGCACACAAGTTTACAAATATTTTGCGAAAACTTTTTACAGAGAAAAATTAAACGAACAGACGAAGGAATGAAACTCGCGTATAAAGCAGACAGAACACTTGTCCTAATGTCTGTGACCTTTTAGGACCAATCTGCAGGCGAATCAAATTTACAAAGTTATGCGTTAAAAGCAAAATCCAAAGCAATTATCAAGACATATAAATTTATAGAATTTATTGGTAAAAGCTTTTTAAATTTCTCATTTCCCAATACTCCCTTTAAATGTATCTAGAATTGCAAGTCGAGTGAGTTACAGATACAGATACTGATAGAGGTAAATCAAGAATGTTGCTGGTAACTAAGGAGATAATACGAACAAAAATAGAAACGAAATGCCAAAATGTGACCATGGAGGGCAATAAAGACCATAAAGTACATAACAAGGTGAAAAGGTGATGAAAATAAGCACAGGAGATAAATACGAGCTTCCGAAGAGTAAAACAAAAATGTCGATACAAGAAATGATTTAAAACAAAGGTAAATATTTAATACAGATTTTTGAATGTATATAATATGAAATCAGTTCAAGTGGAATTAATTTGCGTTATTAAAAGTGAAAGACAAAGACAAAGAAAGATTTCTTTTGTGCTCGCTTTAAGCCAATTTCGACTTAAAAGCCCTGACAGTGGGTCTGGTATTTAATATTTAAATTGGTATTCTTTTTGTTGCATATTTATTAAAAGACTTTGTCTGCGAAAGTATTTAAAGGTACCATCTCTTGATTTAAACAGAATAATTATCTTAGTTTTGCTTGTAGCTCTTCGGGATTATGTGGCATTCGTCTGGAATCGGATTACTAATCTGACTAATGAAAGATAAGCTCTTGTGAAAATGAACTGCAAGTGCATTTAATCAGCGACACAGATGGAAAATTCTTTGCTTATTTTTCACGTTTTTCTTTTTCTTCTTCTTGATATCCATGGGCTTTTCAGTTAACGCTATTGATCCAATATCAGTGTACTCCTTACTCAGGTATTGCCAATGCCATACGATTTGCATGACAAAGCGCTGCCATGGCAATATACACACTCATGGACACCTTTTGAACACACACACACACACTCACACCTCTGGAGAACTTGGCACTCAGACAGACAGAGCGAGGGCCACATATTGTAGATAGAGCAGGAACTGCAGGAACAAAGGATCTGACAGCTGTAAACGCCCCCAAAACGCACATTAATTACGACTTCCGGTTTCGCTCAGATAACGGAAAAAAGCGTTCGTAAACTGATTGACTGATGGATTGGATTGAACGACTGAACAACTGAGCAACTGAACGACTGACTGAACAAATGAATGAATGACGTTTCGCTTGAGTTTGACTTAAAAGTCACGTTCAGTTAGTTGCAAAAAAAATTATATATATATATGTGTATAAAAATAGGGAAAAACAAGAAAAGTGCGCAACTGCCAACTGGGGGAAGACTGACTGACAGACAGACAGCCAGACGGACAGATAACACAGCACTTGGTACAATAACTGTGAATCGCCCCCGCAGATTTGTTATGGAATGACAGCAGGCGTATGCAATCAATAAGTGGGTGATGCAGGAGCACAGAATGAAAGAGGGAGAGAGTGAGAGTATGAAAGAGAGAAAAGTAGAGTCAACGGTGGAGAAGTTGTGCTCCGCTTTTACCGACTGTTTATTCAGTCTGAAGCAATTTTTGTTTACAACACACAATTTGTTAACAAGTGCCAAGTGAAAATGAAAGAAAATGATCATTTAGTAAAAATTGGGAAATTAGTACACCTATACACACACACGCACACTATATACATATATGTTTCAAAATACCACAAACAATGCCGACACTTCACAGCTCTTTTTTCGGCGGGTAGAAGGGGGGATTCTGAGTTGAGGGTGGACCAAAAGGGATTATTGACTCTCGTAGCAAGTTTATTTTACGCCAAATGAGCTCAGCCGCAAAATCGATCGATTTAAATCAAAATGATGCTGCCAAGTGGGATCTGGGTTGGCTGTTTATACCCTGGACCGAGGGTGTGATGGGTTTTATAAACGTATGTTGGAGTGCATTAAAAACTGTTCATAAGCCAAACGGTAACAGGTGCTATGCCAAACATGTACATAAATTTAGTGGTGCAATAGCTGCGACTGGGTGTTTTACGGTCGGGTGAGCTCTGCCGTGCTTCCCCCCTCTCGCTAAAGAGTTTGGGGTCATTTGCTGTCTGAGGTCTCACTCACTCGCCCGGCGAGGCAGGTCGCGGCGCTCCATGAATGGGAAAGCGCGCATATGGCCAACAGACATGGCCGACAGCCAACGCTACTGATTGGGAAAACTGGGAACCCGTTGACGTTCGTGTTGACGCTGTTGCTTTGCAAGCTCGCGCCGCATTATACACACATACAAGCACATATGTGCGTGTGTGTGCCATGCGGTATTTTTAGACCCTTCGACGTCTCAGCTATAAATATTATTTCTATTTTATTACACATTTTTTCAATGTGATTTTCTACAACATATTTTTTGTACCCCTGTCTCCATTATTTTTTGCCCCATCTTTTTTAACGCTTTCGGACAACAGCCAGTGTCCATAAATTTTGCAGGCAACAACCAAAATGTATAATATTTTCCATAAATTCGCACATAAAAGCTACACGAACATATATGTATGTACTTACATATGTGCGTTTGAGTATGTATCTAGGATAAAAAAGGCGTCACGTGCCAATCATGTCTAAAGCCGATTTATGAATGCATGTCTCACATGGCAGGACATTTCACATGCCCTATCAGTAGAAAAATCGATGCACAAAATGGAAGGAATGGAACAAAAAATCATATTGTCTCTCATAATAAAGTGAAATAAGGAAGGCATTTCATTTGAGAATGAAAACGGTCTGAAAGTATCAATGGTAGCAAATTGAAAGATCGTAAAAGAATATAAATGTTGCTACCATTTTATGATTATGACAAGCATTCTCATAAACTGTGCAAAAAGCGTTCGAAAATTGCCTTTTAAATAGCTTTTTGTGGCACGAAATATGGCCAAGAGTCAATTTTATAAGCAGCAAATCAGGCTTTAATTTATTGAGCTGAAGATTTTTGGAATTAACATTTAACGTTGGATTATTTTTAACTGGAAATATACTTTGGCAAGTGGGAGAAGATTCAGAGATTATGATTCTTTGGTCTTTAAATAACTGAGAAATTTAGGTACTCCCTCTTAGAACTCCACTTCTATCTCAAATGTTTACTCTTGATTATCATCATGCTATAACTCCTATTGTCTCCCTTCAATTTGCGCTTCTTACATGTAAACAAATTATAGCTTGACCTATCGTAATGGACTTTTCTGTCAACAGTCGCCTCCGCTATAATACTCCCACCCCTATGCATTGTGGTGTAAAAATGCGTCCCGCACACAAGAACATTATCATCGCCAGTATTCAGCCGTCTTCGAATGACCCAACACAATGGACTGTATTTTTCTTTTTATTGCGCCTGCACAAATATTGATAAGAGTGGAGAGTGTGAACTGTATTCTAATAAACACTTTTTGGGGCCTGACAATAATTCTAAACAAGAATTCTCTAACATTGATTCTTATGACTTTTATACAACAGTTAAATTTGTCTCAACACACTGATTGAACTTGTTTTCAGTGTATAGTTTTCTTTTTTCTTTTTCACTTCTCGGTTCTCGGGATTTCTGCTTTTTTCTCTTATTTGTTTTGGACCGTAGTGTTCGTTGGGTGTAGTAAATGAAATTCCCTTGAAATCGGTTTCATCTTGATAGCACGCTTTGGTATTTACTTATTTCTCTCAGCGATCTCTCTACACGTCTTGGGTTCAGAGCGTCAAATAAACGAAGTTGAGTTATGTTATGAGCTGTACGTTAACTTAACGACAACACTGTCACTCATATCTCCCCCACACAGTGCCACGCCCAACTCTCATCTTCGTTGTAGGCGCTGTAGAGTCTTCAAGTTATGGCCATTGTTTTCTTATGGCTCTAAAGACAAGAGATTCGAGTATATTATGTCTATGTCTGTTCAGTGTTTTTGATTTTGAAAATTCATTTTTGTTTTTCTTATGCTATTTCATATTGTTGTTTTACGGTTTTAAGAGTTTTTTGTTGTTTTCTTTCTCGTAGTTGGCGTAAAAAAAAAAACATTGCGAAAGGCCTTGAGATTGAACAGAACTAATAGATATAAATATAGGAAATTTGTCTAAATGTTGTTCAGCAAAAAATAAAATTCATTAACGCCAACATTTGCAGGAAATCTTAAGAAAATACAAATTACTCTTTAAAAACTTGGTGTATATTAATAGTACCCTGCAGAAATGGTATATTAACTTTGTGACACACCTAATCCATGGGTATTATGTCGTATATCATGATTATCTTTATAGATTCTTCTCTAGCTAAGTATGTTTTTAATATTTGATTACATTACATAAAATAGTTGTGTAGCATTCAAAGAACTTAATCGGCTTCCATGACCACTTAATGACTTATTCCCAAAACATTTTCTCACCCCTAGTCTACGTTTCCGCCCAGTGCTTCGCCCCTGGATCTTCTATTGTTGCAACTCCATAAAAGTTGGCCAAGTTGTGGCCTCAACAGACCGAGCATAGAACCGTGCATGCTATAAAAATGAACTAATTTAGTTTTCTCAGCGCTTTTAATGGACCTCAATGAAACAACGGGAAGAATGGAATGGTTTTTATTTTTTGGCCATAGTTTGTGTGTCTGCGTGTGGGATTTTCTCACAGTGTACATAAGAGCACATTGTACTGAAACATAAATTCACTTTATTAAATAAAACTACAGCGATGGCAATAATTCTTTGGCGCATTTGTAAGTGGTCTTTAGTTCCGCGTCGGTGTCGGCGTCAACGTCGGCGTCAGCGTCGGCGTCTTTGGCGTCATGGTGGGCGTACGAAATGGTTGCTATTTTGTCTATAGTTTCTTTATAGTAGTATCTGCCAAGACGACCACACGGCAGTCAGTCAGGCAGTCAGTCGAACAGACATTCAGTCAGTCGCATTTACTTAACAAAAATAATTATGTGGGATACACACAGCACCACCACCACCACCAGCACCACCAACAACAGCGGGCAACTAAATTAAGCATATTTTAGCTATTTTTATATAGTTGAAAAAATAATAATGCCATCGCAGTCGCTGCTTCTTGCCGTTTGTTAATGGCTTTGAAATGAACGAGGAGAGCAGAGCGCATACACCCAGACATGACGAGGCCACAGACATAGCCAAAGATGAAACTCTTTCGCAACGACGCGTCGCGACACGAAACGACACGACGCGACTTGATTCGACAGCGACAACTTCCACCTGCATAAAAAAGAGCACGACGAGGCGTCGTCATCTCATCTCATCATCCCATCCTCATGATCATCTAAGCACCCGAGACCTGCACTCCCTTTTTTTTCTTACCAATTAAATATATGTACGCATGTATACCCTATACCAAGAGGGTATGTCTATGTCTATGTTAATTACCTGAAACGACAAGAAGATCAAAGAGAATATTTAATAGTATATCAAAATTATTTATAACCACTTAAAATATCTTAGCCATTTTGTAATTATATAGAACAGAGGTGTAGTTATGTACAATATCGTACATCTATTGATCCCTTTTGAAATGCTTACAAAGTGACATTTACAGGGTATTAAGTAGTGTATTAGCATTTTAAGCATAGTATAATCTTACTTGCTTCTTTTTTTTTTTTGTTTTTCTATAATTTATTTTTAAAATCATCCCCACAACAGACTTGCAACTTACAACGACGCATCGCGCCAAAAAAAAGTGAACCGAAAAAAAATTGAAAAGAAAAAAGTAGAAGAAGAAGAAGCAGAAGAAAACTGAAAAAACAACGAGGGAAAAAATTGACACCGGAAGTGGCTGCCTCATCTGCATTGGATGTGGCACTGACTCTCCACGATGAGACAAATTACTTGATTTGCATATACAGTATATACGTACATAAATATAATATATATGTATGTCTGTAGTATATACTATAGTATAGTCTTTCGGCTAAATCTCGGTCCCATACCCATTCCAATTCCCAATCCCAATCCCCAAATAAAGAAAAACATCTCAGCATTGTCATTTTTCTGCTTGCTTTTCGTATGGAAATTTATCAAAAATGTTTTTCATTTGGACGCGCGCGCGCAAATTTAAAACGCAGCCAAGCGCAACAACAACAACAAGAGCAGGGGGAGGGGGTGGCAGAAGGGGTACGGGTAGGAGTAACAGTGGCAACGCCCACAGAAACTGGGATCTATAAGATAGACAGCAGTCAGCGCAACGGCTTAGCAAAAGTCAGTTTGCCATTCCATCCAATCATCCAATCACCCGACCATCCGTTTATTCATTCACCCATTCAGTCAGTCAGGCAGTCCGCCAGTCAGTCAGTCAGTCATTTATTCAATCATTATTACCCCAAAGACTCGGCAGCGCCAATTGTTGTTTTTATTACGCGATTCGCTTTTATTTCCCTAGATTGCATCCAACTTAATCCCAATAAGATGTTAGCGATTCCGTGTCCATATCTTCTGTGCTACACTGGGCGAAAAAGTCGAATACAGAAATAAATGGAATACAAATAAACGTTCTTTAATTAACTTTAAAATAAGGTAACCACTGATGAGCAATTAATTTGCCTGAATCTTTCTAAGAACTAATGTACAACAAATTTGTGGTTGATTACAAATTCTTGACTAATTTCTCACTGTGCATGCCATGAAGCGATTACCTCAGCAACAACAACGGGAAACTGTTGCACAGTGACGCAAAGTTGCCCCAAAAACTCGACTGTCGACATATTTATCAATAGTTTAGCGATTACTTAAGATATTTACGGCACATCAACAGCTCATTATTTACAGGCTCAAGTCATAAACTAAAAATATAATCATAATTTTCTTTTCTTGGAATAATTTTATGTTTATTTCCTTATGTTTATGATTATGTAATATGTTGGAGTGTACCAACTGTTAGAATCGAACTTCGCATTTAATTAATAAAGTAAATATGCTGACTTATGGTTACAGATGAGCAAATACAGGTAAACAGGTAGCTAATTACCTCTGAGTATATTTTGCTTTCCATAAGTGATTCTAATAATCACATAAGCTTGAGGGCCTAACTGATAGATTGGCATTGCATGAATAATCAGTCAGATCTTTTTGAGATTTAGTGATTTTAGAGATTACTTAAATGGCGCTGTGGTTATACAATAGAGCTAAATTTAGAATAGCGAGGTTATCAGTTTGCACTGAAAATATACTTTATAATCAACTATATGACAGCGTATTTAAGAAAGGGATTTTAGTTACTTTAGCTTGAGATATTAATATTTATTTTTCAGAAGAAAAATTCTATTTATTATATATTTTTTATAGACCAATCTTTTAACAAAATGATTTATTAACTGTTATGCTAAGAGATTAAATAAAAAATTGTATATTACTTTCCACAAATGAAATAATAGGTATCGCTTAGTCTTTCAGTTAAAAGCTTTTAAAATTCAGGTACACAAATGATTTCGTTACAGTTATATCATCAAATCAATCACCTCATACAATCGACTAATCAACATGCTTCAATTAAATTCGTCTGGGCTTTCAACCTGTTGTAAAGTTCAGGTTACAATCATTTTTTAATAGTCTGCCTTCCCCCACACATGCACACACACACACATACAGAGAAAAAATCCCATGCATAATCTACAAATTGTCATCTCAGTGCAATGTCAACATCAAAGTAGCAACAACAATAAACTGTACGAGTGGGGCAGATGAAAAACTAATCTACACAAACTGATAGATACACAGATAGAAAAAACAGTCAGAGATACAAAGATACAGATACACATATGATGACTGACACTGGTGGGGGAAAGTACGTGAGCAAAAGAAACTTGGAAAATGTAAGAAAATGTAGGGAATTAAGTCAGTCAGTGACTGTGTGTAACAGTTAACTGAATTTGTTGCACAATCTTGTGGCCCCAGACGCAGAAAGAGACAGAAGAAGTGAGACGGAAGGTAGAGAGAGAGAGTGAGTGTGAGTGAGAGGGAATCGAAAGTCTTACTCAATCTAGAGACTCAATCTGCAGACTGCAGTTAAATGTTAAATTCAGCTTGAATGCAACTGCAACTAATTAAGTAGTTTTCAAGCTGCTGATGTTGCTGCTGTAATCGCAACGCTGCAGACAACGCAACAAACGACAATTTTCCCACTGAATTTTCACTTTTTTGTTTTCATTTTTTCTCTCGTCTCTCGTTTTGCTCTTGTTTTTCCCATTTTTTTTTTTTTTTTTTTTGCTTATTGTGCTGCGAGCCTGAAATGAAAATCAAAGCAAAACAAGAGCATTTCAGGCCAAACAAAAGAATTTATGAGTTCGGAAACTTTTCAATAGTATCACAGAAGGGGGAGGGCGGGGCAGAGAGCAGACGGGCTGCACAAATATTATCCCGCGTATCTTTTATGTGTCCCATTGGCATCGTTTGTGCCACAGCCTCTCTCTAAATATTTAAAAGTCCATAATAAGCGCAGTTTAGAGTCGTTATTTCGAATATTTAAATAAACTGATAAACCAGTTGCTGTTGCCAGTATTTTTGTTCTTGCCTCTGTTCCGAACAGTACACTTTATAGCTTAGAAAGGTCACAATTAATAGGTTTCGAGCCAAAGCCAAGCTCAGAGCATTAAATGGAATAGAACGCAGCTGCGAAAGCCAAACTATTTAAGTAATTTATGTTATGTACTTGCAATGCCAGCAAATGGATTAAACTAACTGAAAAACTTTAAAATAAGCAAACTTGATTGCTATTTGAAAACAAATACGATAATAACAGAAATGTGTATTTAAAAATAACTTTTATTAAGCTTTAGTTCCCCGAATATCAGAGAATTGACTTTAATGAAATTTATCTGCAATTTAAATAAACTCAAGATATGTAAATCTTCGGTAGCTCTTTATAAATTTGTAAACTATTCGAAGGAATGCGTGAAGCAGAATCGAAATAACACATCGAATATTTAAATAATTGGATAAACATGTAAGCTGAAATTGGTAGAACTTTAAATATTGTAAACACTTTATTAAAATAACAGCAGTTTAGAATGAAGACTACTCGAGAATAGCGTGCAATATGGAACTCAATAAACAAAATGCTGTTAGAATCTTTATTAGGAAATCGGAATAGGTGCCAAGTACCTTTTAGTATTGTATTTTTTTGGTCTTGTGTTTGCTACTTAAAATCAAATACGAAATCAAAATTCAAAATCATGGCCATGGCTCACATGCGATTTAACGATTTCGGGTTTTGGCCACACAACAAACACATGACAATACACACACACACACGCACACTCCACACACACCAATAACAATGGCAGCAACAAATACATAAATAAATAAGCTACGCTGAATAAATGAATATTAAATGCCGACGACAAAAGACAACGAGAGAGAAGAAGAGTAAAAAATGAAGTAAATAAATAAATGAACGTTGAGGCAAATTCAAGCGTTATTCGATACGTAGTAAATACCACAAAATGTTTGCATGTTTGTTTGTTTGTTTGTCCTATCAATTTGCATTGTTAATGGGAGGGAGTTATAGTGTGGGTGTCAAAGGGGGCGGTGTATGTGGTTGCCAGCGCGGGGGCGTGGCCGCACACAAGCGCAAATGAGACGCGCACAGCACAGCACGCAAAACAAAAACCAAACCAAACCAAATGAAAAACCAAAACCAAAGCCAAAACCAAAGTACCTACATGCAACCAAATGCGACACTGTGAACAGACGCTGAAAGCGCACAATTTGATTGACGGCGTTGCTGACGCTGACGAAGGCGACGCCGCTTACGTTGACGCTAACGCTGACGATAGTGACGACGTCATCGGCAAAGCATTTGAAGCTTGAAACCCTGCCAGAGGTTTCTCTGCTTGCTGCCGCCCACGTACAGCGTAACAAGAACGGCAACAGCAGCAACAACGACAACAACAAACAGATACTTTTACACACAGACCACGGAGAGCGGAAGCAACAGCTTTCATAGAGAGAGGGACCGACCAAGAGAGAAAGAAAGAGAATGAGAGAGCGAGCAATTGGCGTGAGAGCAACGCTGGCGACGACAACGGGTAGCGGACAGTGGGACAGACGCTTGGTAGCCAAGCTTTGCGGTTTTTAGTTACAGGCCACCAAGTTGTTTCGGCACAGTGGGGCACTAATGAATTTACTGCTAATTATAATTGATTTAAGCTATCTACTTTTATTAGTATTAAATGTAATCTTTTAAGTAGTTTAATAAAAAATATTTATGACCTGAGTTAATAAAATATATTTAAGACTAAGTTTCACATTAAATTTAATTTTAAGTTAAACTGCGTTCAACTAAACACACAAACACCCACCACTGTGCCTACCGCTATTGTCATTTACATTGTGGCAAGCAATTACATGCGACAAGCCAAGCGTCTGTTGGTTTCTTATGGTTTTATTATATTTTTTTTGTAGGCGTGGCCCAGTTTTGTTGGCACTGTTGTTCTTGTTGTTGTAGTTTGCCACATTTGGCAGACACAATTTATGTCAAGCCGACGTCTTTGGCGCTGTGCGAAAACATGCGTAAAAGTAGCTGCCAAAGGACCGTCTCTCTCCCCTCACCCACCTACAATACAACCATGCCCAGCTATAATACATTAGCTCATGAGCGCTTGAACACTAGTGTGAGTGAGAGTGACTGTGTGTGTGCGTTTGAGTGAGTGCGTCTAATAGGCGCAGAAATTAAAACGGCAAACACAAACAAACTTTGGGCTGCAGCGAAAAGGGGTGACTGCGAGGATGAGAAAGAGAGATAGTGAGAGGGAGAAAGGGACGTAGAGGGAGTGGGCGTTTGATGAGGCTGCATTTAACAACGGTGTTGACAGCCGTGGCGACGACGCGGGCATCTGTCAAACATGTCATACGCAAAATAGCTTAACTGTCATAAAAACAAGAAGCGGCATGCGGAAGGAAACAGTCGTTGGTGTACGGGGGGTTGAGTAAAGCCGTAAAACGCTTTATTACAATCCTAACAACAACAAACGCAACAGCAGCAGAGGCAGTGGCAGCGGCAGCCGCGGCTAACAACAACAATGACTATCAGGGCACATATGGCAAATGTGCGGCGGCATTTAGATGTCTAACAAGTGCAGGGATCGAACGCGGGGTCGCTGTGGGCCGCGAAACTCAACTCAAATACAAATTCAGAGTATTATTGAGAAAATTCTCTAGTTGATCCCCAGCAACAGCAACGGCAACAACAATTTTTCTGTTGCGTTGATTTACATTTTATGCTTTATTTGATTTATTTATTAACTTCGCTTTGCTCTTTCGCCTTTCCTTGTTTTGCTTTTCTCTCCCTCTCATTTTTTTCTCTTTTTCTGGCTTCCTCTTCTTCCAGCCAAAACGCCAACGCCTCATAGACACACACACACACACGCACGTACACTTGCATACTTATACATATATACACTGCGAATAGTTTTTTCTTCTTCTTTTTGCTGCGTCTGTGCCTTTTTGCATGTGTGCGTGTGGCATTTTAATAATAGCACACACATACAATATAAAAGCTCCCGCTGGAGAAGCAGCAACTAAAAAAAGTAAAGAAAACACGGAAAAAAATGTTGCACTAAAAACTTCAACGCCCGCATTCTGGCAAATACCAATACACTTACAGACATACATAGGAGAAAGCACAAAACTTCTATGCGGCTCCACCACACAGACACACACACTCACACGCACAAGCACACATACTTCACCCACTCTCACTCAAAGAGCCCTTTGGGGGGTTGAGTTAGGCTGCCGCAATAAAGCTCATGTTGTCTGCGGCAAAGGCAACAGTTATATGAATGTATGTGTGTGTGTGAGTATGTATGTATAAATGCACGGGCATTCACATGTACAAGTTGTGTGGGAGTAGGCGTACTGGGGGCCAGAAAGGGAGGGCTACATAGAACCCTTACCTCTAAACAGGAAGTTTGTAGTTTTTTTCAATTAACACTCGCGGTGTGTGTGTGAGGGGGACAGCGGCCAATGGGGAACACTTCGGATAAGGAGTGAGTGAGAGAGCAGGCTAGTTGAGAACTTAGTTGCTGCATTTGAATACCATAAAAATACACATGCATATATTTAATACATACACATATTTTGTTGTATATTTGCGCAATTGCTATTTATATTTGTTGTTGTTGTGACGGCATAAACAATGCTTATACAATATTATTAAATATTGCGCTTGCAATTGTGCTTGTTGCTGTCATTGATGTTGTTGAGTGTGCCGTGTCGACTATGAATGATGACAAACACGCTTATAGCATCGAACCAGGCCCAGAGATCGTACAACACAATTGCAAATCACACACACACACGCACACACACACTCACAAACACGCACACAAAATAAGTAAACAGAAATCTACCTCTTGCTGTTGGCACCTCCGACGGACGCGCGCGACGCCTCCTCCACTGACTTCGCCAAAAAAACAACAACAAAAGACCGACAAACGACAAGCGACGACTGCGAGCGGCAACAAAATGCAACTGCGGCGATGACGTTGGTGATGGCAACTGTAACGGTGGCTGCGGTTTGTGTTTTGAACTTTTGCTATTTGCCGCCCCCCGATTGGCGAGAACGTTGCCCGTTTGCTTTGTTTTTGCTTTTGTTTTTGCGCACTCACACACACATACACTTTACTTTTTTCTCCACAAACAAATTTGTGTTTAACACTTTTTCTTCACACAAATCACACGCGCGAGCCAAACAAATATGCAAGTTGATGCTTGCTCTCTCGTTTAACGACTGAAATCGAAATGAGCAAAAAAGCACCGTTGAAACGGGTATTACACTGCCAGCTGATTGGATAAAGTGCTACCCAGCCCACGGTGTTAACAGCGAAACAGTGCTACCCATAAGTGTGTTGCTGGCTCTTTTAGGTTATTATCGTCTTTTAAAAATGTAGCAGCTCTATTCTTGGCGCGAAAAGAGCACTGTTGAGTTAAATTTAAATGCTTCTTCGTTGCATTTGCTTCAGTAAATGGTGGGAAAATTAAGTAAAACGTTTCATTTATAATCTGTAGTTGCAAACATTATTACGAAAAAAAAAAATGAATTTTTGTTTATAAAATGTCAGTGACATTTTTCAGTGCACCAATTGTTGATGCATCCATCCCGTTTGCTGCACCCAAAGCCTCCAGGATAGAGTTCACAAAACTCTTCCAAGTTTTTGAGCTGACAATTGCCGCCTGGACAGAAGTAGTTATAACATCCGGAGGAGCAAGTCTCCCGTTGTCCCAGCACACATCCCGAGCAGTTGAGGGTTTCTAAAGAAGGTTAGGGATTTAGATCATTCAGCGCATGTCCAGATCAAAGGGATGACTTACCACTCTCCAGACATTCTGGAGTCGAACAGGCTAATAATGGTGGATTTGGAGGCATTACCAACATGGGGGGATCCGTTAGCTGAACTGTTTTTGGCGGCTTCAGGTAAATCAACGGACGTGTACAAATCCTCGGATCACAAAGTTTGTGAGAGCGGTTAAAGCATAACCAGGTTGGTGGATAAGGTCGACAAATGCGGGGACTCTTTACCACACAGCAACCATCTGGCGGTACTTCGCCAGGGAATGCCTCTTCTGTAGTTGCTGCCGGCTGTGATGTCGTAGTGGTCCATAATCTTGGAGTTGTCGTATCGTATTTTATGTCCACTTGGGGATCGTAGGGCTTCAGGGTTTCGTACTCCACTCGGTGTACATTCTCGGTGACTGCGTGATACTTAAACTGATTCTTCACCACATTATCGATCTCCAGTATTGTGGTAATGTAACCGGGCTCCTGACAACGTTTGCCACGCCACACAGTACCCACGGGACAGGCTGAAGATATGCAGCGACCCTCGTGGTACTCACCTTGGGTGCAGATGATCTTCCGACATTGTTCATTGAAATATATAGAGCCAGGCGGACAGCGAACTTGTTCATCGGGGGTTACAGGCGGCGTGGGGATTGCTTCAGTAGGGCTGGGTTCCTCTGTTGTGGTAGGTTCCTCAGTTGTGGTGGGTTCCTCTGTTGTAGTAAGCTCCTCAGTAGTGGTAGGTTCCTCAGTTGTGTTGGGTTCCTCTGTTGTGGTGGGTTCCTCTGTTGTGGTAGGTTGCTCAGTTGTGGTGGGTTCCTCTGTTGTGGTAGGCTCCTCAGTAGTGGTGGGTTCCTCTGTTGTAGTGGGTTCCTCAGTAGTGGTGGGTTCCTCAGTTGTGGTGGGCTGCTCTGTTGTGGTAGGTTCCTCTGTTGTAGTGGGTTCCTCAGTAGTGGTGGGTTCCTCAGTTGTGGTGGGCTGCTCTGTTGTGGTGGGTTCCTCCGTTGTTGTGGATTCAAACGGACACGGCTCCGGCTTCAGTAAGTAGCACATGCCGTCCGTGTGTAGAAAGTATCCTAAAGCAAACCTTGATTAATTCTTCCAGAGCGGAATCTATTCTATGTGTAACTTACCCTCTGAACATGGGTTCTTCCGGTAGCACATGTTGTTGATCAGTTCATAGCCAACGGGACACACATTGGGCTACAAAGATTGGATGGATTATTCATGTGCGTAGGGCAACGTTCAAGTATATTTACCGATCCATCGTCATTCTGATAAGCTTCCACTGGAAAAACACTTCCGCAAATGGCAAGAAGCGACAAAATTGCGCAAAATGAAATCGACATGATAATCCGGAGATTTGAGGTCCAGAGCGATGTTTAAACAACTGAGCTCCGACGACGACTAACTGAGAGCGGTGCCAAAAATAAAATTGTAATGATTTGACAATGACAAAAAACATAATTGCCCCGATCCGATAACCTTTCCGGAGAGGCTGCACGTTTTGGAGATAATGGCCGGAGGTAAGAGATTCTATAGTCGGCATTTGTTTAGCTCTGAGATCAGTTCTAATCGCTATGTTCGTCCGTCAAGTGCTGTTGCTGCCTTGGCTTCTCCTCGGATTCAAGTTTGCGATTGCCCAATCTCCGCAGAATTCTGTGAATGTTCAGTGCTCAACTTATTGTAGTCCCCCCTACATTCTAATAAATGGGCTTTGTGTATTGTCGAATACCTATCCAGTGGCAAGCGGTAAGTTATTTGTAAACTGGCTATACATAATGCATTATCTGAAAGTCTTCTATTTAAAGTAGGTTCAACTGTTATTGTGAACGTTTTCCCACCGGGATGTCCGACGACAAATCAATCAGGGGCTCCATGTCCTCCAGTTCAACCTGTTTATCCTTACCCTTTAGTTCCATCCCAGCCTTGTCCCAATCAACCTATTACTCCTTATCCACCGGTTCTTCCTCAACCAGGTCCTAATCAGCCTTGTCCTAATCAACCCGTTACTCCTTATCCTCCGGTCCTTCCTCAACCCAATCCAAACCAACCTGTATATCCTAACCCTTCAGTTCCATCCCAGCCTTGTCCTAATCAACCCGTTACTCCTTATCCTCCGGTCGTCCCTCAACCCAATCCAAACCAACCCGTATATCCTAACCCTTCAGTTCCATCCCAGCCTTGTCCCAATCAACCCGTCGCTCCTTATCCTCCGGTTCTCCCTCAACCTAGTCCTTGTCCCAACCAACCTGTTACTCCATATCCTCCGGTTCTCCCTCAACCTAGTCCCTGTCCCAATCAACCTGTTACTCCTTATCCTCCGGTTTATCCTCAACCAGGTCCTAATCAGCCGTGCCCTAATCAACCCGTTACTCCTTATCCTCCGGTCCTCCCTCAACCCAATCCAAACCAACCCGTATATCCAATTCCTTCAGTTCCATCCCAACCTTGTCCCAACCAACCAGTTACTCCTTATCCTCCGGTTCTCCCTCAACCTAATCCTTGTCCCAACCAACCTGTTACTCCATACCCTCCAGTTCAGCCTCAACCAGGTCCTACGCCTACTCCTGACCAACCTGTTTATCCGAACCCTCCTATTAACTCAAACCCGTGTCCAAGCCAGCCTGCAACGCCCTACCCTCCAGTCCAGCCACAACCTGTTCCTCCCACCACTACAGTTAGACCTGAACCTTGTCCTACTCCACCAGTTACCCCCGTTACTCCCGTAACCCCACAGCCCTGTCCCAATCTACCGGTTACACCAACTACACCAGTTCCAAATGAGCCCGAATCTTCTTCCGAAACACCAGTCACCACTCCTAAGACAGAATTGCCTCAGATCACTCCAGAGCCGACAACCCTTCCAACGACTACAGTTCCTGAAATACCTTCCACGACGCCGCAACCTGCTCCAATCCTTCGCTGCCCGCCGGGAACAATTCTACTGAACGGCAAGTGCCGTCAGATCTATTGTGCTTCAGGAGTCTATTCAAATGGACGGTGTGTGATGCCTCGATGTCCCCAGGGCACAGCATGGACGGGTCAAAAGTGCGCAGCTCCTCAACCCATTGATTTAACTCCCATTCATATCGAGCGAACGGTGGTTTATGAGAAATCCAATAAAAGTCCAGACCTGGTGGTAAATAACGTGCAAAACTTGGTGGTAAATGCATCGCTGACGCTGCCGACACGCGAGGACGACTACGAAGATGATTACTCGGAGGAAAACGAAACGACTCCTGATCCCACTGGCATCAAGTGCTGCACGGTGATTTCTCCACGCATCTGTCGTTGTCAAGGACCAAGCAATCAATGGCAGTGCTACAACAGACGACAACAACTATGCGGTGACTTCTGCAGCACCGCCAAGGTGGCCCTAAAGC
Organism: Drosophila dunni; assembly: GCA_018152125.1. Lineage (NCBI taxonomy): Eukaryota > Metazoa > Arthropoda > Insecta > Diptera > Drosophilidae > Drosophila > Drosophila dunni. The sequence goes on along the minus strand of JAECXC010001917.1, from coordinate 14,731,931 downwards.
CATCCAATGTCTCCTCATGGGTCGTAGACAACGACGAATGGCTTGTGATGCCGCCCAACTTGAATGCCGATTGCAGTGTTCAAGGCAACTGTTTTGTACCCACAGGTAAATATGTTTGAGAGTTCATGAATGGCAGGAAATCTTTAATAATTCTTCTGTGTTCCTCATAGCGAGGAACGACTGCAGTGGCTGTGCGATGGGTGTAATGTCCTCCTGCTCGTCCTACTGCTACAACTATCACTGCAATAATCCCAACTGTGGCTACTACGATCAGGAGGTTTTCTGCAGTTTGGCTCAGTTTTCCGCAACCGATGTTTGTCGGCAGGAAGAGGTCCGGAAACGATAAACTAATTTGACCTCTCGCCGATTTCAAGCAAAGATGTGGGAGAAGCCTTCTTTTTGTTTATAATATTTTTTTAAAATAATTTCCTAACAACATTAAATCTTTTACATCAAATTACAAATTAATTCAGAAAATATAATTTAAAACTTGTAATATTTTTAAGGCAAACTCATTCCAAACTAATTAAAGCGAGTGACTCAAGCAGACCCCCAAAAGGGGATTTTTCTCAATTACTATGGGAAAATTAACCACAGAAGATTTCCGCAAGATTTCCTTCGACTTGTCATCCGCTCGCCTTCAATGGGAAGCTTTCATCCGAAATCGATAATGTGGTCTAATCAATTTGTGATATGGCTATCTAATCAAAGGCGCTACGAGCTTTTAGCGGTTTCTCGTTTGACGTTTGGCTTGAAACTGTGCAAAAAGCTTCAGTAGTGTGCTGCAGTGGAGTCGATATACTCGTGCCCACGGAAGATTGTCGGGCCAACAAGAGACCGGAAAGACGAGCAACAAGTTTAGAGGAAGTGCGGAAGAGCCCCTAGAATTTAGCGAGAATCAAGTGGAGATTGTTAACATTCCATTGAGCAAGCATGAAGGTGAGTTAAGGCCATAATTCGGGCGAGATGACGCAGTGCCTCTTTCGCTACATTACGTTTAATTGGTGGTATGTCAATTATGCCATTTGATTCTTATCTTATCGCAATTCTTTCTATATATTTGTTGTTTCTACTGTATTATTTCATTTTTTGTTTCTTAATATTTGTTGTTTTATAGGTAAACGCGATCGTGGCTATGTTGCTGCTATTGGGCACTTTGGGGCCATTGGTCAGTGGTGCCGAGAGTGAGCAGAGCGGCAACAGCAGCAGTGGCGATGGTGCCAAGGAGCAGATAGTGGTGCACACTCCACTGCGAAATTACGAGCAACCCACGTTGCGGGACTACGACGAGTGTCAGACAAACCGTCAGAGCTGCTTGGACATCTGTGCCAGCAACGAGTCGTGTATCGCCGAGTGCCCACGCTGTCCTGAACTGCTCGACGAGCCACTGCTGGTACAGGGCATCAACGATACCAACTATGTGCCACCGGCTCAGCTGCCACTGAACACCACAAACATCATACGACTTACCAATGAGATCAACAACATTATCAACAACGATATACTCCCCCGCAACGAGATCAATGTCAAGGTCCAGCAGAATGTGTCCCAGGTGGGCGGTCGCTTTGGGTTAGGCTACAGTGAGCAGGGCTCTTGCTGCCATGTGGTGCGACGCCAGCGGGACTGCGATCAGAAGGAGGGTGACTGCAAGGAGTCATCACGTCAACGGGTCTGCGGCAAACGTTGTACGGCTCGTGTGATGATGGCCAAGCGGGTGGTTCAGTGCGAGAAGGATGATCCCGAGGATTGCCACGAGACGCTGGAGTATGTGCCCGCTCGCAAGCGTAGGAAACAGTCCGAGTTGTGCCGCTACAGCAACGCCTGGCCCTATGTCCAGTGTGATGGACAGCAAGGTGGTCGTGATGGTGGACGTGCGAAGCGTGCCAGCTGTCAGAAGTGTATGGAGCTGAGCTATGGCTATGTTATGCAGCATGGACTACCACCACACTGCTACGGCTGCTTCCAGGGCTACGGAATGCCCATGATGTCTATGCCCATGCCCATGTATTACCCGGGCATGTATTTCCCCAACTTTGGCTCCGACAGCCAGCACAAGCCAAAGGATGAGGGTATACAGCTAGAGGATAACGATATCGGTGCTGATGATGACTCCGATTGGATTATAAAGTCTCAGAAATGCGCTGGAGCCGATGGTCAGCTGGAGGATTGTGTGGAAGGCAGTGGGGATTTTGAAAATCCACCCGCACATTTGGAGCAGGGTAAGGACAAGGAAAATAAGGATGATGATGGTTACAATGTGCCCGTCCAGCGGCGACGACGACGCCACCAGAACCGCGGCGAGTTCATACGCTCAGCCTACAGTCACCGCCAAGACGATTGAGCTGCCAAGCCGTCGGAGAGGAGCAATCAAGAATGACTTTTTTTTAAATTATAATATTATGAGATTTTCTTAGTTCTATGGTCATATTCTCAATCTAATCTCGAATTGTTTGGCGACAAAATTGTTATGATTACGATATTAGGAATGTGACATTTTTTGCATAATCAAATAAAGTTTTAGTTTCTTTTCCAATTGAAAAACTCTTTCGATTTACATGTGCTAAGTTTTGTAGATTATTTAATATATTTGTTTGTTAGGCAGGGATTGTTATTGTTATTAGACTACGATACAATTTGAGTAACGATTTACAGCTGGAAATGTTTAACAAATTTAATTCATTTCATAACTCTACTTTGTCATATGTTGCTAAATATTTCTTTCCTTTCCTTTTTTTATTATAATTTTTTTTAATTATCAGTTTAACAATTCGCAGTGTACATAGATGATTTAAACAAAATAAACTTGAATAACAAACATATTGCGAATACTCTACGAATACGCATTGGATTTATGTACTTTTATAGAGCAGTTCATAATTTGATAAGGTCAATTGGTGTGTGTGCGTGTCTGTTTGCGTGTGTTTGGCCAATTTGTGTGTGAGAGATTAAATAATTTAATTGGCTTCTAATAGCATTCCTATTGAGTGTTGTGTGTGTGTGTGTGAGAGACTTTCTTCGGCTTAAAGACTAAACAACATGTAATAGAATTCTTCAGTTTTCATCGTGCTCATATTATACTCAAAAATTATTCTAGCTGAGCGTTATAATAGTTTTGTTTTAGAAAAACATTTGCAGCATTTAGGTAGTTATAGGTATTCCTCATCGCGGACATGGGCGTGGCCATGCCCATCCCATTAATTTTCTCCATTTTAACATGTGAAACAAAATTACTAAACTTATGGTAATATTGCGCTGTATAGTTCTTTGTTCGTAGAGCCAAGTTTGTACCACTTGGGCTAACTTATTTGATTCCCAGCTCCTTAAGTTCAGTTTCCTCATCCACCGAGTCCTCATCATCAGATCCATGCACTGACGGCGCCGGTGTAGTGTGACCTGTCAATAAACGATCAATTTAATGTACTTTACTCGTGTAATTGTAAACAATTTTACAAGTTAGCGCTAGTGACACATTTTATCAATGATTTCTGAATGTCATTTGAGTTATGCAATCCAGTGAGTCTTTCCCGCCCGATCATAGCGCAAATACAATTGTACAAATATATAAAACTATACTGAAAATGGAGCAGAATTGTTGGTTTTGGCATTACGCATACTGCCAATATCATAAATTGAACGAGTTTCTGTTAAACAAGCCAGAAGACTACATTTGAAATGCTCCACTCTTGGTGAATCTTTGCAGACATTTAAAGGTTCAGAAAGCTACTTTTTAGAAGCTCTTTTATTTATAAACTAAATACCTCACTTGAATTCTAGAAACAAAAGTTTCCGCAAACACATAACACCTTTGTTCCCTATAGGAACTATTTATTTTTGCTTAAGCGTAAATGGAATGCTCATTCTGGACCTATCTCTATTGCTGGAACTTACGCGATGAGGTCGGACTTGGTGGCTCGCTGTGTGGACGTGAGAAGATCAAATTGTTGCGCGAGCCGTAGAGGGAAGTTTCGTCCACGTAATCGGGATAGACAGCCTGCAAGGCCTTGACCCTAGCCTGTCTGTAGTACTGTAAATTGAAACAAAGATTAGTAAAGTAATTTACTAAAGTGTTTACTGCAAACTTACAATGCCCAGCGTACGCCAATCAAGCAGATCGCTGAGACGCTCCGTGCGATTGCGCTGAATGATGCGCTGTCGTCGATTCAGACGTGAGAACTCCATCATGAAGCTGGACAATTGTTGAACACTGTTCTCTAGGCCAATGTAGCGACGATCGACAATGTAGATGCCATAGGATTTGGGATCACTGATGTGCTCCTGCATGAAACAACCGAAACCAGACAGATTTGTGGTCACACTGGGTATACCCATGACGGTACACTCGGCTGGTGTATAGCCCCAGGGTTCGTAGTATGATGGGAATACACCCAAATGGCAGCCACGTACGAACTCCTCGTAATCAATACCAAACAATGGATTTGTTGAAGTCAAAAACTCCGGATGGAAGACCATTTTAACGCGATCATGAACCGAATTGAATAGATGACAGCGACGGATCGAAGACAACACCGGATCGTTCCAATCGTCGGAGACATTATGCGTCGTTACCGGTGGCATCGTGTCACGTTGCATGGCAAACATGCAGCGCTTTATCTTGACCAGATCCTCCTTCTGCAGAAGCTCATCGGGACCGGGTATGTGGCCCTTAAGGCAAATATCAAACATGCGTTTGCCCACCGCCTGCTGCACGTTGTTGATGGTGTCACGGAGCTGCTTGATAACGGCATGACCACGCAGCGAGTCGACGTTAAAGTTGTTGGTCTTGGTGGGAAAGATGAGGAATGCCACCACCGTGACGTCGGGACGTTCATGCTTCAACATGGCATTGAGGCGAGCCAGTGCCTCGATGAATATATCGGCGCCCTTGTTGCCAAACTCATAGCGACCGGCAATGAAAAAGTACAGTGTCTTGTCCAGATCGAAGTCCATGTGGCTATAACGAGACAAAGATTAGTCAATGACTTGGCGGGGGGTATTCTTGAGACTCACCCATAGAAGTGACCGCGAACGAACTCATTGATCTTCTCCTTGGCAACGGCATGCAAGTTCTGGAACTCGTGAATGGCCGAGAACTTCTTGACATTGAGTCCATTGGGGGTAATGATATCAGGCTTACGCTTGAGCAGATGCTCCGCCTCATAGCCCGTAATCTCCGAGACGGTGGTGAAGACATGCGACAAGTGCGTCGCACCACGTTCCAGGCAATAGCGATGATAGATTTGCCTCTTGCCAGCCTCCTCGTCCACGGCGAACTTGTCCAGATTGTTGTAGAAATCGGTGTTGCCAGCGCACAGGTATCGACCTAGGAGAGTGGCGTGTGTGGTGAACACGGTGGCTATTTCAACTTGGCGAGTACGAAGCACAATCAGAGCCACGCCCGCCTGCCACTCGTGGAAGTGGGCCACGATGCGTGGTGGACTCAGATCATTGCTGTGGGAGTAATTAATGGCACAGTTACGGAACTCCTCTAGGAACTCGGCAATCATGAAGCCCAGAATGACAGCGTCGTTTGTCTCAATATCCAGATGAGGTATACCAATGTTACACTTCTCCCACATCTCCGATTTGAACTGATCCAGTTTCCAAGCCGCCGAACCAATGTCGAACAATATCAACTGAGGATTGCCATCGACCAGCCAGCGACCAGTGTGAATCTTATAGCCGCGTGATCGCAGCGCATTCACTGCATCCAACAGGGGATTGCCGCGTGGAAATTCGATTTCCTCCATTTCGGTGCGGGCACAGTGCTCCTTGTACGGTCCCATCATACACAGCTGCTCGCCCATTTCCTCCGTGGAGACATAGGCCTTGGATCGTATGACCGTGTAAATGCCACCCACCTTGTTGGCCACCTCCCAGGCGACCTCGAAGTTCCAGCGATTCTCGCGCGATGCATGATCGCCGCGATCAAAGAAATCCTTCAAATCCGCGCCGGACTCCACGCGTGAAAAGCGACGATTCATCTGAAATGACACCAAAGATGGCAACACAAGATTAACAAATGCAAATTGTGAAACAATTTTAGCTTTAAACTGCCAACCCTCGATGCCATGGATGAGGAATCCTGATCTTCGAAGCGATAGGACATTTGTCGTCGCATCATCTTGATAGCTGATCTCGCTGATCAAATTGGCAGTGGGTAACGGTGGGAATAGTGTTGGTCAGCGGGAAAGCAGAGTCAGACAACCTTCTACTCCAGGCAATCACAACCTACTGATAATACCAACTAAATTTAGCTATAAACAGTTCCACACATTACAAATCTGAACTGTAAATCGAGCGTCATAATCTCGCATGCGTTGCATCATCATAATCATCACGTTCAACATGAAGACATCATCATGCACATATAGCAAGCCACTGACAGTGTTGTCTTTTTAGCTTATTTATAGCTATATTTTAAGAATACATTGTGTGGAATAGGAAAAATTACAGTTCAAGTATTTTCTTAATTCACACAACGTTCACTGCCAGCTATTTTAGCTTTAAAACTGCCAACACTGCTTGGAGGTGCGCCGCGTCCAGCGCTTAAATACGGCAAACTGATAACGCAATGAACGACTCTCCCTCCACCATTTCCCTCTCTCCACTCTCTCACTCTCTTTGCCCCGTGGAGCTCGTACCCGCTCTGCTCGCCTGCCAATTGACCCTGACATTCAGCAGCGACGTTGACGTTGACGCCGACGCTGACGTCGTAGTCACCGTCGCTGTTTCCCTGCACTTGTCGTCCATAATTTTTGGTGGGTTTTCTATTTTTAGACAACCGGGAAATGAAAGCTAGAAAAATTGCTGAATTCGCTTGAATCATTTTCCTAATACACTTGTTCATAACGACAAATTATGGCAAAACATTCGATTGGAAATATTTTTTTTTATATATAAAAGAACTGAATACCTATAAAGTGTTTGGAAACCTAACAAATTTTCACACACACACCCCCAACTCGTGATTAATAGCCTTCTTTGGAGAGCCCAAAATTATATAACCTTGTGGGAGGTTTGAAGGAAGCAGTTGTTCACTTGTTTATCTATACATATTATTAAATTTATGGAGTAAACATATTGGTTTAATTAACTGCGTGTGGCACGTGTGCGTATCGTGTCACGAAGGGGTCTCCAAGGCACTTCAAGTTCAAATAAAAAATATATTAAAATATTAAATGAAGCTGTCTTCTTTATATAACAACAAAAAGCAGTTAGAAAACTAGTTTAAATTGGCATATGTCTTGATTCTTTTGATTGCCTCTTGGGAGGTAGTTTATGCTAATTTACTCAAAAATAGTACAAGTGTTCTAAGCATTAATTAAATAAAAATATTAAAGAAGGAGTTAAGTAACTAAAGAAAGAAAAGGCTAAAAATAATTCATTGCACTTTCATAACATATTTAAGTTTTTTCACGCACATCCCTAACCGGTTAGGACAAGCGAAAGGTGTGATCATTACTGGAAGTACTCTCCTTAATAAGTGTACACACTTCACACATTTCTGGGGACACTCAGCAATTGTTTAACAACAATCGAAAACGCGATAAAATGCAATTAGCTTTGGACTGCAAGAGGCAGGCACTTTGGAAAGTAAAAGTATTTCTTTTTTAATGAAAACGCGCACTAAGTAAATTAAGCAAAACAGAAGGAAAATAACATTTAACACTGAAAACTGCAGTTTCAATAGCGCGTTGGCACATGTTCAAAAATTCCCTTACGTTTTGATTTTTTTCTTGAATTAATTTCGAATTTCGGGCGAAGAGTGCGAGTGTGAGAAGATTTGATGATGCGACTGTTTTGCGCTCAATGGGAACTTGTACCTAAATGTACATAAATACACACGTTCACACATTCGACACTCGGGGTGCTCAGGCTGCGCCGCCTCAAGCCTCAAGCAGCGGCTGCATGAAACTCCAAGAACAGCAACAACAACAACCACAAACCAAATAATACGCACAACAACAAGAACAACAACACAATACCAGGCAACGTTATAGACACGACGTCTGTGTGGTGTGTGGCAGGCAATGTCTTTTTTTTTCATTGCCGATGCCGAGCAGACACAGGCAAGCAGCTAGAAGTCAAATAAAGGTCAGTGGCTGCGTCGCTGTCGCCGTTGTGCGGGCAGAGAATTAAATATTTTCACCATTGTTGGTAGTTTCTTCGGCCTTTAACTCGCTCAACAAGTTTAAGTTGATAATTTTGTTGTTGCAGGTGCGAGCACTATGGAATTTAGCTTACGACCGGCGCATTGATAGCACTCGCAGTCGCAGCGCAGCGGCTTATCAACCTTTTTGTTTATGTTTCACTTTTATCACTTTTTTTTTTTTGCTCTAGTGCAAAAAATATGATTTTGCATCGGCGCCTCTGACCGGCGCGAAGTCGGCACTGGCGCCAAGTGCAATATGCTGATAGCGATAACGAATTTGTTTCTAATGTACAAGTGGACGATTGTGTGTGTGTGTGTATATATGTAGATGTAATCGTACGCACGCAGCTGTTAATTTATAATTTTCACGGAAAACTCATTCACCTTGCAGCCGTCGTCGTTGTTAGCAGGTACAAACAAAACAAACAACTGGCGGGTAGTGTTGCTCAATTAATAAAATTATCGACCAGCAGCAGCTAATGCGATAAGCATATCGATATATTTCCGTAAATTTATCGATGCCGATAGAAGGGTAATTTTTGTGTTTAATTCACAGAAATGAAGTGCTGCAAACTGCAATCAAATTCAGTAGTAAATAAAAATTAGTCTGTCAATCAGAATGCAGTTCAGCGTGCTGGCTTCTATGTGCGCTTAGCTGCAGCCCTGCCAGAAAGCGTTGCCACCAGACGTCTTATAGGTTAATCGTATAACAGTTTTCGATATCGGTATAGCAAGCAGCTTTTTTCATTATGCAGATGGCGCCAATTTAAACTCAAATGTTTTGTAGTTATTTGTTATAATAGCGAAGTTGAACATAAATCACATTAACAATTAATTAATAAATAATTAATAGAGAAATCAGTTATGTAACCTTTGTGCGCCGTACTATTTGTTTACTCAAAAATATGTTTTACCTTCAAATATATATATTTTTCTCATAATAACTCATATTTCACATTTCAACGCATTAACCTTGCTCTAAAACCAATTTTATGACTTTTGTGGCGCTATTTCGCTTAACCTCAATTAAAGACCAAGACGAACACGCAATTTGTTCTGTTAATTGTAAAATGCTCAAAGACAAATGGCAATAACTGACGCATAAATGGCTAACGAAGAATGGCAACTGGGAGAAAAATTGGTAATTAGGTCAACTAATTCGTCAATTTTCATTTTGTTCCCTTGTCCATTGTGTCAGTTGATCATTTTGTAACATAAGCAACAAGGAAATGCGTCCAGTCATTACTAAGAACCTTCACTCAATTCATCACTTTGTCAAGCTGGATCACTTTGTCTGCCTGCGTCAGCAGACTCCAGGAGTCTTAGAAACACCCAAACTGACATCTCAATTGACATTCTGGGCGACACACAAGGTCAAATCGCATTTATGCTTTATTATTATGATGCTTTTTTTGCAAGACCGCAGTACGCAATGGTACCAGTGCTGACACTTTAGCTTCTTTTAGTCTTAGTTAATAAAAAGGTCAGAAATTGTTACATGACTTGGTGTATTAAAAGGAGAACCTGAATGAATATGATATATATCTAAATACCTAAAGAGATCATATAGTTTTAATAATTAAATAAAGTAGAAAGCTAAATAAATTTTTTTGTTTAATAAAATAGCTTTGAAAGTCTGCCAACACTGGCAGAGAAAGGGGAGTTCTCCTGGAGGCAGTCAGATTCAACGTGTACACTTTCCGCGATTTTTCCGCATCTGCTTTTAATGTCCCTCTGGCTGTGTGTGTTTGTGTGTGACACGTCTGTCTCTTTGTTGTGGCCTTCCAAGAGGCAATTGATAACAGATTCACTTTAACGATACTTCCATCAAATTGAAATTTATTTCCTTTCACTTGTATCTTTAGTTTCATAATTTCCGCTGCAATGAATTCAGATTGTCAAAATTGTGGCAAGTGTTACAAGTTATTTAGAGCTTAAATTCACACCTTCGACCTACCACACACCCCCACATGCCAGTTGCAGGCTTCTCTGTGGTTTCTGTGGTTTCCAAACAAAATTCAATTTAAAATGCATTTTTATAAAGATTTTCCCAACGACGTGTTCACGCTAATATCACCAATTGATACGTAAAAACGTAATGTTCAGCAATTATATTAATTTGCCATATAATTTACGATTATCTGCAGTAAATGATGTTATTTATAGATTTATAGAAGTGAGCATAAAATGCTCCATTCATATTTCAGTCTTATCTAATCGCATTTCCAACAGTTTGTTGTGTTTTTTTTAGGTACTTTACAAGTGGGTCAGTTCAGCAGGCCATAAAGAGCTTCATTAAAAACTTTGGTCTAATTCATTAGCACACCCTCAGTACCCCACTCCCTTGACTCCTGACCCCCTCTCGAAGGAGCCACGTGAACTTGAAGCTGGTGGCAAAGTCAAGTGTCGGCTTGGTGACTAATTTCTCATTCAGGGGCAACCGAATATTGCACGACAATAAAGATAATAACAGAATGTGGTGGCAAGAAAAAAACCTAGACCAAAGTTTGGTAAAAAATTCAGCACAACTGGGATATACCCTGTAGTTGCAGTCTTAGCAGGCTAATAAATATGAAAATGGCTTGAAGATTTATCTGTGATAGGGTTTATAGTGTGCAGGGTATGCTAGATATACCCAAGAGCTGCAAAAGTAGAGCGGGTGTCTGCTTTCATCTCTACCGTGTACTACTGTTGACTGTTTTGCTATAATACTTAAATATTTCATCCTGTTTAAATTTTAATTCAAAGAAAAGTGTTACTAACTCTAGCCTTACAGTTGTGCATACCCTTTAAGTAACTGTTTTGCACGGTATGCAAACAGTAAACATGAACAGAAGCGAAAGAGGCGCCAACTTGCGACTCGTTGATAGCGAGCAGTTGTCATTATGAATTGTTGCCTACTTATCGGCGCATGCGTCGACTGTCCATGCTGAAAGTGCTACAGAAATGGTTGGAAGTGTGTGTGTGTGTGTGGCATATGCAACATGCTGAACCTTGTGGCATGTTGTTGATGCTCTGCCTCCGTTTGGCGGCCCGCAATCTCCAAGTCAGCAGCAGCTGACATCGAATTCGAAGTTCGAAAACTGTTATCAACAAACAGGCAGCGAGCGCTGTGTGTGTGTGAGTGCTACTGCTGATGCCTCTGCTGCTGTTGCCAGATATATAGAACCATCAGTTGGCGGCTGTTGCACGTTGCGTGCGGTTTCGTGCTCCTTTCACGTCCTTTTTCCTTCGTCCTTTTGGTTTGTTTCTTTGCGGCGTTCGTCAATATTCAAAGTGCGCTTCGCTGTTAAGCTGTCGTCGTTAGGTTTTTGATCAACCAGCAACAACAACTACAAAAAAAAGGAAAATAGATGAAACTTAACTCTGAAACTAAACTGACAGTTGTCGCGACAACTGGCGGAATTGTCACTTACCAGTCGTTGGTTGCGGAGTGCGGTCGTTTTCGCGGATTTCAAACTTTTAGCGGAAAATCTAAAAAGTTGGCAAGAATTATTCAAAAATAAATTAAATTAAAAAACGATAAAATATTTTTGAAATAAAATTAAAACTATAAAATCATAAAAATTTAAATAAAAGTATATTGAATTATAAATTAAAACTTAAAGTAGTGATAAATAATTAAACAGAGAATTTATTGAATGAATATTGACTTCAAAAATTACTTCAATATTGCTTAAAAATTCTTAATAAACAGACATAGGTAAAAATATTTAATTAACTGAAAGAAAAAAATGTTGAACTGATTAAACTGCTTAAAAATAAGCTGAAGACATAATAATACAATTAATATAATTATGCGGAGAAAATAAATGAAATGTTTTTAAACTAAATTATTTATAATTTATTTCTAAATGGTAATAGAAAGCAAGCCAACTCAACATAAGCTACAATTAATGATATAAATCCTGTTCACGTTATAATCCCTTAAGAGCATTTAACAGTTTAACCCTTCAAATCTAGAATTTAACTAAAAAGTTCCTCAACATCAAACTATGAGCATGATTAACCACAATTGTAATGCGATTGTAAAGCGGTTAAAAATGTGTAATTAATTCAAGTCTTGCCGCCGAACTGAAATAATGCAAATGAGCGAAATTACTTAGCAGCCAAGGAGCAAGCTAATTTAAATTCATTACGAAGACTGTCAGCCCAGGGGTAAAATTTGAAAATTTGAAATGGCAAAGGACACGACTGAGCACTGAGAGCATCAATTTTTCAAGCAATTTAATTGGCGAACATTGCAGAATTTTTGATTCAAGTCGAGGCCTTAAACAGCGCGTAAAAAGCTCGAAATAACTTTATCCAGATTCGGGGAAACATGTTTGGGTACAGAGATTCCCTTTTTATGCGTTATGCTGAGTAATTTCCCAAATTATAACGAAGCACACGTGCAAATTGAGCTAAAGCGAATAAAAACCGAAAGCAAAACCAAAACCGAAACGGAATCAAATCAAATCAAATGAAATAAAATAAAATTACACGAGTCGGTGCGACGCGACAAATCGCATTTATTATTGTTTTTATTATTATTGTTTATTATTATTGTATTGCACATTTATTGTAAGAACTGGCAGATTGTTTTACTCCAATCCCGAACTGTTTAAAGAAATCTTTGCTTTAATGGAAATCAAAGTACATAAAAATAAAATTAAATGCCATAAATAAAAGCGCATATATAATAAACATAAAAATAAACAACGCCTGCAGCTTGATGTGACCCATGCGAGTAACTGCGTCTGATATCCAAATTTACAAGCGTGCTCCATTAAATATTAAAATACTTGAGACGCCTCTGCAACCAGTCAGCAGCCAGCAGCCAGCAGCCAACAGCTAACAGCTTCCTGCTACCAAATACCAAATTCCAGCTACCAACTTTTGGCTTCCTCGGTGCGGTTTCCTGTCTGAGCTGTCACTTTAGCTGACATTTTTTTTTTGCTCCTCTGGGTAAGTAGATGGGACATTTTTTTAGAGGTCCTCAAGAGCACATACGAGCACATACCAAACTTTGTCAGCGAGTGCTGACACGAATGTTTGTACAAATTTTGATGGATATACTCGTAAGAGTGCATAAAAACGTGTGATTATACAAATTACACAGCGTTATCATATACACACACAGATAAATTCACATTATAATGTTGATTACACTTGACTTTATTTTTATAAATATTTTTAATTAAGATCTTTGCATACCGAATGCCTTAAAGTCTGGTATTAATATGGAAATTATACAAATGGAGAAATGAGGTATTTTTAAAATTAATTTTTTACTTAGTATGTGATATTTAGAAATTTACTTTCGAAATTCTACGACATTCATTCCGGAGTTTACTTTAAAAGTCTTTCGGGAATCCAATTTTTATGTGCACTTTTTCAGAATTAAGTAGCTAACATTGAGAACGAAACAAGCTATCTTAAAATCGGTTTCGAATGCTCTAACATAAATTCCAGCATGAATAAAAATCACCCTAAATGGCTAAACGAAGTAGGCGCTGCAAAGTATGCAGTATTTTTTCAATTTATCTTGTTACTCATACGCCGCGTTGTCTGCGCTGACCAGCAAGCTTTGCTATTAAACAATGGTCGCATCGTTAGCTGTGAAATGACCGGAACTGTGATTTATTTCAGCGCCCATTGATTAATTTTGAATGTCACAGGCATCGTTGGAAAATTTCTTTCCGTTTTTCGTTTCCTTTTTTTTTCTGCTTTTTGTTTTACGCCTCTTTCCAAGCTCAAATCAGGCACTTTAACTTTTATGAGGCGCTTGACCGAACTTTCGCCTGGTACGACTTATGGCTTATGGGCCATAAAACAGAGCCTGACAGCTATCAGTCATAAAACAGTCCAAAAGGAGGCTGACAAAAGTGCATGCATATAGTTTATGTTACAAGTGTATGGCATTTCATAAATAGTTTTATGCATGGCACATAAAAGAATGCCGCACAAAAGCATAAAAGCCGCAATCGGACAGCACATAAACGGCCTACGCGCAAAAAGCTGGCTACTTTAAAGAGCATTCTAAACATAATTTAAGCAGTTTATACACTTCTCTGACCGGCTACCCAAAAGAAACTTGGTGTGGGTGTGTGCATGTGTGTGTTTGGATGTTATGCAAATGAGCTCTTCTCATGGTCCTTTCATTTATATTGTTTTCACCGCTAAAGGCGTTGGAGCAGTGGAATTCAGCAAAAGCCGCAGCACACAAAAATAAAAAAGCAAATAAAATAACAGAAAAAAAAGAAAACAAAGCAAATAAATTCAAGCAAAATAAATACAATACTGGAAAATGCTTGGCAAGTTTTGTACGATTTTGCCCACATAAATTGTTCCCTTTTTTTTGCTGAAATCTAAGCAGGCGTGACAAAGGTCGAAAGGGTTTATTTAAACCGTAATACTATGTGTGAAAGGGTTTCGCAGGCAACTCAGCACTAATACCATTCAAATGGCAACTGTGAATAATGTATAAATAAATAAGTATATAAATGCGATGAGTTGAAAATTGCGGAAAATGTATTCATATTTGTGCTGAGAACAATTTGATTTGTTGTGTTTGCTTTACGCAATAAGCTGATGATAAGATAATCTCTTTAGACGATAACAAATGTCATTCAACAGATTGAACTGAATTTAATATGTTGTTAATAATTAAAGCACAAATTGAATTTATTAAATTGGAAAATAGATAAATAAATATTTATTTTATTTGAATTTTCACACTGTCAACTGAGCAGTAAAAGGCCTGAAAAGTTTCCAGCTGCTGAGCGAAATTGTCGCCTGATTGGGAAAAGTGTCAAAGTTGAAATTGGAAAATTGTGCTAAAATTGAAAAGGATTCCCAATAAGATGAAATTCCAATGGGAATTTTATCAAATGGCAATTGCAAAAGGCAACAGGAAGAGCCAAAGCAGCAAAACAAAACCCAGGCAGACACCTGTTGCCAAAAGCTGTCACAGACAAGCCAGTTCAAGGCGCACAAGGTGAGGTCGAAGGGTCATGTCAGCTGCTTAACGGCTCGCTGAGCAATCAAGAGAAAGAGCTAGAGGGGCAGAGGGGGAGTCAGAAAGGGAGGACATATAGAACACTTGGCTATTGTGTCAATGTCATGAACTACAAAAAGTTGATAAACATAGAAAGACAAAAACACTTTGATGGAGTCAGAAAATTCAATTTCTCTCACAAACTTTTTGCATGCAAATAGCGTAGGAAACTGTGTATGTGTGTGTGTGCGTGCGTGTGTGTGTGTTGAAGTGTGTGTGCGTGTATGTAGTTGTTAAATTTAACGTCGCCTACAAGCAATTTACATGCCTGTGGTTTAGTGCTTATCATTATAATCCACACACGCGACAGCTGGAAAAAGGGCTGATTCTGCCACCTTCTGTGCTCTCACTTTTAGCCAGGTTTTGTAACATTACGGCCATAACGATGACTGCTTTTTTGGCATCAGCTCGTTTTACGTTTATTACCAGCTGAGAATGAGCCAGAAACCACAGCGTTCAAACCTTGTCAAACTCATCCAAGGCAATTTTATTTTTATACCTACGCAAATTAATTCAGTTTTATTTTTAGACGACAATTAGATTGATAAACTCAGGCATGATAGCAATCGGTGATCGCTCACTGCAACTGTGACCCTCATGATAAGCAATCGGGATCGGTAACGGTAACGACAACGGTATCGGAGTTACCATCGAGTTTGGCATCCAGAAGGCAACCCCTAAAAACACGCCCATCTGGTTCGTTCACCCCTCTGCCCCGTGGCGTTGCCCGCATGGCGTTTGCATTAATTGTGTTCAATTATCTACTTGCACCTTATACCCGTTAGCAGTGGCAGTTGTTAGAGAGTATACGCTTTACGAGCTGAGCAGACAGTTTTCTATAATGGCAGACAGTATGTCTTTGTAGCCATGCTAAAAGTAAATTGAAAATGTGATTTAAAAAGTAGAATGCTTAAAGTGAAATTCAATGCAAAGTTACTAACACTTTTAAGGAATAGAATCATTATTTAAAAAATAGGAATTTTTTTAAGTCGTTCTATATTAAGCAGACTATAAAAAGGATTATTCCTGACGATTATTTTGAATATAAAAAATATTTATACATTTACATTATTCTTTACAAAGCACCAACACTTTAAAGTTATTTATAGTTAAAAGATTATCAATCATAGCTGCTTTTAAGTTTGTTTTGAAGAGTAGAAAGTACCTGGTAATATTAGAAATTCTATAGCAAACTTTCAGTCAAATCGATTCCCCAGTTCAGGTATTCAAAAGTCGTGTTTCAGCTTGAATTCTGTTTCAGCTGAATTCATTTTGTGTTTGTGTTTCACTTGTCGATTGTTTTGTTTGTTGTCGTCGCTTCTCGTTTTTTTTCAGTCTGTCCCGTTCGTACTGACGATTTGTCGTCGCCTGCGACTGACTTTTGTCGTTTATTAAGTTAATCACTCGTTGGCTTTGGCTTTGGCTTGTTGCTGTTGTTGTTGTTTTTGCTGATAAGCAATATTACGCCGCGCTGTGATTATCATCAATTATTGACAGTTGATTAAAGTTTCGCTTAGCTGCGCATTGTCTGTGTCTGGCAGGGAGATCAAGGAGCCCAAGGAGCCAAGCAGCGAAAGAAGCCAAAGACCTGGCCACGGAGCACGTCCTTCTGGTAATTGCATAAACGCCAAAGACAGAACAGTCATCATGTTTCAACCTTGTGGGCTCCTCCCTTAATGTAGGTTTCCTCAGACTGTTTTAAGAAAACATTGAAGAACTTATATTGTTTTATACAATGTTATTACTTTAAAGATCAAGTTTTGTACTTACGTGCCATTTGGAAAGAGTTTTGAGAGCCTGGAAATTGTCCTTTAGGCTGTAAAAATAAATGTTAATCTGTTGTAAACCTATGAAAATCTTTAAAGGGTTTCTTAAGGGACTTTAATTTTAACCTATCAGACTTCCACTAAACTTATGTATTCAGTGTGTAAAAGAAAAATATTTTGCTATTTATAAGCCACAATGTCAGAGTTAATTTGCCAAAAGTTTTTTAGCTTTCACAATTACTTACACACACACGTGTACGCACAACAAAAACTCAATTACGGCTAAGTACTTGTAGCTTGAGTAAAAAAGAAGTGAAACTCACGTGCCTCGGACTCAATGGCAAAATACTTGTAGTTGCATATCATTAGGAAAAATGATGTTGATTCTCTCATCAGCGACTGGGAATTATATAAGTAGCAATCAAGGCGTAGCTGCCATATGAATTGGCCAAAAACGAATTAATTATTCGCATGAATTTGCATAAATCAGTGGCATGCGTTAAATTCCTCCTTTCCACCATTATGCGATCACAGCGCTGAATTATCCTTGAGCCAAAGTCAGCTACACTGTAAGAAAATAAGTGTACTAAAAACGAACTAACTTGAAAAACTAAACTAAAACAACAATGAAAACCGGGATTTCTCTACTTTATTTCAGTGTGGTAATTACAGGGACCAACTGACTCTGTCTGACCTTATGGAGCTAATAATAGATTATAATCTAGTTTTGAATGCAAGACTCGGCAAATAAATTCCGTCTAATGTGGCCAAAAGTTGTTTACTAGTCAGAATACTCTTCAACTCATGTGGAAGCGATTTCTGGCCATTGTCCTTGCCACTTCGACTACACGGTCTGTTTTGGCAAACTAATTTGCATTTTTATGCCTGTAAGCGATATTTCCTATACTTCTCCCTTTACCCCCAACCACTTTGCTGTCACTGGCATTTGTTGTGGGCGTGTCTGGAGGTTGGAGGCTGAATAGCAAGCGTCAAGTTGTTCGCCCTTCGCACAGCATGTTGTCGAGCTGAAATGAATTCAATGTTCACCCACCGTAAGCGTATCTACCACTTCCGACTTCCCTGATTGCCCCACTATTCGACTGTCCCTCTGTCTGTCTGTCTGTCTGCCAGTTGGTCCCTCTGTCTATCTGTTTGTCTGTCTCAGTGGCTTGCTGTGTCTGTGTGATAAAAAGTCTGAATTATTAAATAAACATAAATCACGAGTCGCATACACGCTAGCAATGTAATCAGACGCCAAGACATTGCGTGTGACAGTGGGAAACAGTTATTGCCACACCCATCGACCGCCCAAATGCGAGGGTGGTTCCATGGATACCCTCAACAAGCAGTACTTAAACTTTTATAAACATTTATTGAATACAAAGCTTGGCTAATTCAATTATTCTTGCAAACTCTTTTATCTTTTGGACTGAAATTCTAAAAATTCTCCTTTATATCTTGTTAATTTGATATTTTGTTTACTTAAAGTAGATTTATTTAAACATAATGCAGTCAGCCAAGTTGAAGGTGGGTAGTAGCTGTATGCCAAATTTACGCACTCTAGCTCTGTTTATTTCAGAGATTGTCTCGATTTTAAATATATCTTTTTAATGAAGTCCTGGCTAGGTAAACTGAGCTCTCTTATAAACAAAGCAAGTATTCCTCGTATGCATAGTCCTCTTAGGTAAGAGCATCCTTCGCAAAAAATGTTTAACCAACGCTATTGGCAAATTTGTAGTTCGCCTGATTAAAATTTCATGGAGCTGTGGGTCGAAAAGTTCTAAGTGAATGTCTGTCAGCAGACGCTGGGCTGCTTCTGTGTATGTGTGTGGGTGTGTGTTTGGTTTGTGCTAGTGAGCCAAGTTTAGCTGCTTAATGGGAAGCCAACGCAATCGATATCATATTTCACATGTTTACGCATTCAAGTTGCCAATTTGCATAATCAGCTTTCGTATAATTAAAAGGCAATCGAAGAGAGGCACCAGAAACAGCAGTGTCTTTGTATTTGGATGCCCAAGCTAACACGTAATGTGCAAGTAAAAGTTTTGTGCGAAATACATTTTCACCTTGTTGTGGGTGTGTGTGTGTTATCATTTGAGCCATTTCCCCTTGACGTTTATTACTTTGGCAACGGCGCACACCTGTTACTCTGGCAGACAGACGGTCATATCCTTAAAGACACACACACACACACAGGAAAGCCAATCAACGACACGAAATGAAATTGCCAAGATTGTTTGTGGGCCTAATCGAAAACGGAAATGAAAGCGCTGAAACTCTGCGATCTTTATACTCGAATGGGCTCAATTTAAATCTCAAAAAAAAAGACTTGACAACGTGTTGTTATAGCAAATTGTATTAGCTGCTCTTCTAGGATTAAATAAAAGATTTAGTCAGATTATTTAATAACTTAAAAATTCTTGGAATTATTATGGTAAGAACTCCCTTTTGCTGTGCTTTAAAGCTACTTTAATTTAATTGTTCAGACAGCACTCCAGTTCAGCTTCCTTTTCGGATTTTCTTGGCTTATAAACTCCACAAATTAGCACTTTGAACTTTCGACCCTTTCTTTCATCTAATTTCAAACTTTAATTGGCTACACAAGCAGAGGCAAAAGTTTTACAGCTCCACAGTGTAAATATTTTGAAATCCGATACTATGCAATCAAAGTGATAAGCTTGTAATAAATTCAATTAGAAGGCTGCTTCACAATAATGCGCTCACACTGCGTATGCGTAATGTACACACTTATATACGCCGTGTGTGCCACACTGATTTAGTTTGAATGTTATCTGTCCGTCTGACTGTCAGTTGGTCTGCAAGACAGACTGCCTGTCTGTCCGTTAGTCACGTTAATAGCCTGCCTTGACTGTCGAGTCCATTAAAGGCCTCAAAACTCATATGCATTTGTCTCACGTGTCGGTGCGTCTTTTATTGCCAATGTGCTCGGAGGGGGCAACGGAGCTAGAGCGTGGGGAGAAACGACTTTTTGCCACGTTTAACGCGCATTAATTTGCAGCGTGCATGTTTTTAATGAAGCTTCGTGCGTCGACAAGGCCATAATTAATGTTAAGCCCAAAAGTTAACTCAGCGCTTCTTTAATTTGCCACCATCAGTATGTTGGTCTTTAAACATTTTGTGCTGTGCTAATCAGTCTTGTGACATTAATCAGCATTGCGAGTTTTCACTCAACTTTTAGCCTATTAAATTGTGTTGAAGCAGGACTCGGATAATTTAAGTCAAATCCAGAGTAAAGCCAACTGAAGGCGACCTAAGAAAACAGAAAGTGCATCACGAGTATTTAAGCAGCTTGACTTGATTTAAATTTTTTATTTCATTCTTTTATCAGATAAAATACTTAAGTCCTCACACATACAAACATGCCACAGGAGACACACATAGACACACACTAATGCAAACTAATCACCGTTGGGCAGTAAAAGGGAATGAAACACAAAGCTCAATGGGAATGAAACTCTAAGCTGGACAATGGACAGAGAAAACATTGGGCAATCACTGGGAGTGTGCGCTTCTTCTATGCCATGACAGCTCATAAAAGGGTCTGTCTTATATGTAATACAGCCACACACATACACTCGCCGTCCACACACATTTGTTTGTAGAGACAAGGAAAGCATTTTATAGCAGCTGCGTGTTTAGTTTTTGTTTTCGCTTTTGGTTTTAATTTAAGTTGATGTGGTTAAGTGCAAATAAAAGGAACAGATTTATAAACAAAAGCGCTGCGGGCTTCTGTTTTCACATCTCAGCGCTTAGCTAAGTGAAATATTTACGTAGCAACAACAAAAGCAAAAACAAACAATTACCATAACAACGAATGAGCAGACAACTCCCACACACCCACACACATGAGACCGTTAGGCCTTTAAAAAATAGAGAGATCCACTTTGAACACATTTTCCGTCAACAAATAAATAAAATAAAATTATATATAAATGTGCTGCCGACTGAAAGTCAAGGTTTGTCGACTTCTTAACGGGTTGGCTTGCTGTAGTTTGGTTAAACCGAAATTCAAGTAAATTGCAAGCCATAAATTAACCCTGGTGTTGGCCAGGTCATTTATTAAATGAAAATAGAAATAACTCTGAAGATTTCTGCCATTGTCTGTGGTCGTATTTAATTGCCAACAATTTAATACAAGCTGCATGATTGAATTGCTTACGTATACCAAATTTAATTACAGATATAAATAGAATTCAATTTCAAAGTTTCGCAAAACAGTCGAAAATTAAAGCTGCAATCAAAGTTACCAGGATACCAGATACCAGGCCTAAGGCAGTCACAAAAAAAAAAGGGATAATGATGTGACATATGTTATGCGGAAAAGCCGCAAATAAAAATACAACAAAAACATAACTAAAACCCAACAAAACAAAATAATTTCCATTGCCCAGGGCAACATATTTAAAAATGACAACACAGCAGCGGGAAAAGGCAAAAAATAAAACAGAGTAGGACCAAAATAAATAACGCCCTAAGCTGCTGTCAATCAGAGGGACAGAAACAGAGGTGGATACTGGCAAAGAGGGGAGCAAATAGATGCTGAAAGAGCTGCTAATAATATTTATGGTATTCATTTTAATGCCAACTGTCAGCGTGAAAAAATGCGCATATGAAAATGTTCATTTCCAAGTGGCTCGAAGAAAAACGCGGAAAGCAGCTTATGCGACCCGCATCGACATTGCGCATACGTCGCGTGGTCCTCACTCAACATGAAGGTAATGTCTGAGCCTGAGCCTGTGTCGTGTTCTACTTAATTTATCATAAAAATTAAGTGCACATCCAAGAAAAGACTGCGAGTCCGTGACGACAGATCAGGTGAAATTCCACATGGCTGACTCACAGGCTAACCAAATTATTGTGTTTTCTAAGTGCTTTAGTTTGCGTTTTTGGCAGCTAACTGCATTAGAGAAAGCTATTAGCAGCCATCTGCAGCAATTTCAAATTCATTTACTGAGCAACAAAGGCACATTTAGTCAAACAACTTTGTGGTTGAAGTAAGCTTTCAATTCCTATGCAGGCAAGGTCAAAAAAGGCAAGTTTGCTGTGAATAAAACAAGTTAACAGTGAGTTAACAGTGCTGTCATTAAAGCAATTTAACAGCGCTTTAATTTAATTATCGTTGCTATAAAGGAGTCTATATTTATTCCGAGTTCACGTCCATTTTAAACCAAAAGTTTTAAAGGCACACAATTTCAAATCAAGCTTGAGGCACATCTTTACTAAACAAACACGCGACAAATTCTTTAAACAACAAAATAAATAAAAGCATTTGCCAACAAAGCAGGGGAAATCGCTCAGATTGGCAATGTTTAACCGTATACTGAACAGCAGGTAAATCAAATCTTAATTCTCTTTATATTAAAAACTGGGGAAAAAACGATGAAGGAAATAAAAAGCAAAATAAATATAAGTGCGCACACTGAAATTGAATTTTAAATTGGGCAACAAGGGAAATTATTTGGGCAAACAGCGAATGAAAGTTAACCAAAATGTGTGGCATACTTTAAGGCGCCTTTAAATTATGTGCCAAACATTTTGCCAGACACATTTCGCAGTTTGCGAATTTCATTTAGATTTTTGTGCTCGAGGAATTTTCGTTTTAATTGCAGTCAAACGATAATTTCCATTTCCACACCATGCCGTTTAAACGCATACCCTGTAATAAGTGTGAGGGGTATAATTAAATTGTTGAACCCCCTCATGACCTCTTTTCTAGTATACATTATTAAGAGGGTATCTCTGAGTGCAGCCCATCGGATTACGGCATTGTTACAGTAGTTTTTTTTTGCTGCCGGATTTAATTAAAATTATTTCACTCGCTGCTTTTAAGTGGTTTCTCCATAGACGCTGCTTTTCTGCACTTCTTTGCACCAAATGGGCATTTTCTTATCAAATTTTGGTCCCTTTTTGGACTGCTGTGTAGGTAGGGAGGCAAAGCAGAATAAATTTAAATGCCAAAAAGAAATAAATTCAAGTCTCGACTGCGTGTTGATTCGTTCGCACTTGTGCGTCGGAAAAAAACCTGAGTTCTTAGAGGGAAATAAAATTTAAAATTGTTTACCACAGCAAAGAAGCCAAGTCCCTTTGTACTATGGCAAAAGGGCGTCTGGTTCTTTCAGCTTGTCTCAACTTTGACAGTTTTATTGATATGCCAGCCACAAAAGCCGCAGGCCAAAGACAGACAAATATTTGAAAGCATTTTGAAAAAGTTACCACACACTTTTAGGCTTTACACACGTCTATCTTTTTACCTTTTTTACAGTCTCTCTCCCGCTTTGGGTGTGCAAGTGTGTGTGAGTGTGTTTGACATGTTTAATCGGGGTGAAATCATATGTAAATAAGTAGAACAGATAAAAACACACAAAATGAAAGAGTTGGCGTTTTCCAATAGATACGCAGTGAAAAAGTAGCCACTCTAAAAATAAGCCGAAAAATCCTTGAATAAAGTATATTTGATTTTTTATAAATTCAAGCTTAAGTTGAGGTTTTTGATTAAAGGAAAGTGAACTGTTTATCCAGTGAATTTAAGAGCACATTTTGGGCAAACACTTGAACAACTTTAAGTGTCAAACAAAAAGATAAAACTTTAATTAAAAATAAGTCAAGTAAGTACTTAAACGAATTATGAGTGTTCTAAGAAATCGATGTACAAGACTGTCAGATAAAAGTAAATTTGACTTTACAACTTAAATATTTATAATTCCCCTGCTTTATTTATATATTGTTTGACTGCGAAATATGCCTTATTAACATGACGACAACAGCTGCAATCAGTTAGTGCAATCAGCTGATAAATTATATATTTCTCATTGCAAATGTTGCACATGCAATGCAATCATTTTCACATAAATCATTTTACCACATTAATCTTGGTTTTTCGCTTTCAACTCTCATATCTGTTTGTGATTCACTCGAAAGTGAAAGCCACAAAATCCACAACAAACATTTTGTGGCTGCAAAAATGGCCAACAATGTGAATGGCGCAGATTGTGGCTGTCTGTGAGTGTGTCTTTGGGTGTGTGTGTGTGTGTGTGTGACACACAATAAGCCAACATATTTCGCATTTTCACTATAGCCCCTTACTCCCCACTCCCTCTACTACCAAGTAACCAACTCTGTCTTCCTTTCTTGGCCTTATTGTGCACATTTGCCTATCTTTTGCGCATTTTACATGCAGTGAATTGATTTTCAATTTTTATGCTCGCCTAAACAGAAAATTCATCATGAAACACGGTACATGGAACATGACAGGTTCGACGTTGAATAACGAGACACACATATTTTGAAAATAACAAAAATGTCGCTGCTGGTAAATTGCATTTTTTGTTTTATGACAAAACATTTGTACATTTTACTGTCGCCAAAGTCAGGTCTATAGTTTGTGCGCCTTAACTGTCGGCATCCAGACTATTTCAATGGAATCCATCGAACTTAAATGCTCCAAATACGAATATCTGCAAACAATTTGCATATACTTAAATATTTATGTATATTGAGTAGTCTGCTCTGCAGTGAGGGTATGATTAGTTTGTTAAAAGTATTTAAAGGCAGTACGAAATGTCTAGTGTGCATGGTATGGGGTATAGTTTGAATTGAGTCTACCCTCTCTTTCTCTCCCTCTCTTTTGAGTGGTTATAAATTTGTTTTCGAAGGACCTTAGCCAATTGGCTGCTATTGTGCGCCGTCTGAAGTAAACAAACACAGAGAATATAATAATCAAGCGCTACAAATCCTTTAGTATGCTAATTTTCCATTTAAATGCAATTTAAAGTACCACTAAACAAATAAGATAATATCTGTAATATCCATAAATGTTTTATATTTAAATTGAATACACAAATTCGTCTCATCTTCTTATATAATACTTATAATTCCTGAATGTTTTAGCCAAGACGAGTTTTCCAGAATTTTCCTCGTCGTTATGCTCATAAAACAGACTCCTTCCACCTGCGTGACAACTCTCTGTGCATGTTAAAATGTAAATAAAATGTGGAAAATATGTCTTTGAATTGTGGCCTACTAATTGGAGAGTCGAAATAATAAAACATTTTACGTAAAAGCAAGCAATTTAAATACATAAATTTGTGGAATGTTTTTGAAATACTTTACGTGTAAACGGATGTAAGTACTTGCCTGTAAATACCGTATAATTCTTCCGGTACTTTATTTAAATTTTAAAGTCTTAAGAACTCAGCTGTCTTTAAATTCAAAAGACACCTAAAAAGCTTCAACTGAAGGCACAGCAAGTTAAAGAAAGGCAGCATAATGTGGCCATAAGCTTGTGTGAGAGGCCCGTTTGTAATTTAAATGGATCTGTGTAGGGCTTCCCAGAAAGGGTGCTAACAAAATGGCGTCTTTGCCTGCTGTGTCCCAAGAGCCATCGCTTCCGCTTCCTTGAACATTTATGCAGCTCTGGCCATGACAAAGAAAATTTTGAAACTTTTGAAAATTGCCAACAAAGTTGACCTTCGTTTCATACAGATTTGGCAGCTGTGACAACTTGAGCTTTAAGGCGCGCGAGGCGGCAATTGCTTTTGAACCTGGTCATAAATTTTTGGCACTAATGTCTTGGCCAATTGCAAAATAATGTGCGTATGATGGATGGCTAAGAAGAGCGGAAAGAAAAGTTGGTCAAATTGCTGCTTTAATCGCTGTGTTTCACTTAACAAACTGAAGCTTAAATTTACTGCTGCTAATCACTCACAAGCACAAGGTTTCATCTGCCTCCTGACTGGCACATTAATCAGCTTATTGCAAATCAATCAAAGCCGCCAAAAGCATAAAAGAAGAAGTAAAATTAAAGCAATGCGAGTAAATTAAATTGAGTAACTGCTTTTGTAGTGGCATTCATGGAAAAAAGGGAAAACTACGTGAAACTTTCAGCAAGTTGAACACAAACAGCATTCACTGGCTAAGCTGAGAGTGAGATAAGAGCCATGGCTAAGAGAATGCCGCACAAACTTGCCAACATTCCCATACCTTTTTTAGTTAATAGAACTTTCTGACTTACGTTTCACACAAAAAAAGAACCCAAGAAGAACATGAAGGACAGCTACAGCTACAGGTGCGCCGTGGCAAGGATAATGTTCGTGTTGTTTGCTCTGATCCCCGTATCCTGTGGTGTCTGTCAGTCTTAAAAGGTTCCCGAATCTCTATGTTGTGCGGGGGTTAAATAAGCTTTATTGGCGACAAAAGTACAGCAAACTGCTGTAAGCACAGCTGTTGCAGTGTTGCAATCTAAATGAACAGCGGGAAAACCGTCAACTGAACTTTTGAGCAGTCGAAGGAAATAAGACACCTTTTGTCCATAATACGCTACTAACTCCCAACAACTGAGTCCAAAGCCGAGTAGCAAAAACTGTAAGTACTTTTAAGTTCTGCAATACTTCTGACAAATTGTATTTAAGGGGATCGTGGACTGCCAAAAGTGGGCGGTAATCAGGGGAGAATTTTAATAAAAATTTATGATGACTTCGATTTATTCCCCTTAAACTCTGATGTCCTCTAAAATGTCACCGAAAAGTTCAGTACAGGGTAGCCAGCTGTCTCCCTCCTTCTTTATTTCTCTACTTTTTATAGCTGGGTGTAGTTTTGTAAGGTAACTTTTGCAAGTAAAAGTAGCAAATACTTTAACAAGACCTTTAAAAGTTACAACTCTTTAAGTAATAAATCTTTAGCTTTTCTCTACCAAAAGCCAAGAAGTCTGTATAGTACTACCAGCCTCATCCACTTATCAGCATCGAGAGTATATCATTAACTTTAATTCAGGCTTCAATAAAACACTTAACCCACCTCAAAGCACAAATGTGAACAATGCCGCTTGCAAAACAATAATTAAAGCTGAATCATCGTTAAACTAAACATCAAATTCTATTACAGACAGTTCAAGTATCTCTTTCGCTGAGTGTAAATGAAGGGGTATTAAATCCCAAACGCCCTTAGACTTCACCAATTGAGATATCCCCAAAGTTGAGTAGTCCTTCAGCCATTGTGTGGATGTTTCGATTTCGATTAAGGAATTTTAATTGAGGACAATCGCGGAGTTTTTGGGGCCAGTGTTTGGGCTTGGGCTTGTGGGGTTTTTGCCCTTTGACGCGCATCAATCATTTGCTTTTTGCGTCTGCGAATTCATAGCTCAGCTCATTGATGGTTTATTTTCAATCACTCATTCTATTCTGTCGCATTAATTATTTATCATTCGTTCTGGTTACCCCAACAAAAAAGTAAGCCCACTGAGGTTTACAAAACTCAAGGCTTGACTGATTTTTGGGGCAACCAATTGTATCAACTTTAACAGCATTAAGCAATTAAACCCTTCAAGTTGTAAAGGAAACTGAAGACAGACGCCTAAAAGCACGCAACGCTTTTTGGTCTGGCATATGTGACAGGCATATCAAGTGGCTGACACGCCCACATGCCCACTGACCACTGCCCTCTCTCCCCATAGAAAGATAGCGCACTAGCTGTTCTGGACGATGCTTAAGCACGTGCACTTGATGGCCAAAGTTGGCGTGGTCCAAACTTTTTGGCCGAAATATAAATCTTGAGCTGTCCAGAATGCCATCAGCAACAGGCGCCGACAAGAAGCATCAACCACAAAACAAAATTGATTACTCTAGTTTTATAGAGAATGTGAAATACTCTAGTTTAATTTTTAAAGAAGAAATAAAAATAAGAAAAATACTTTAGCAACTCTAAATATCTGATTTTATCAAATACAAATAAATATATGAAACTTCACATATTGAAATATAAAGTGCTGGTGTCATTAATAATGACTGTTAATGGTTATACTCTACCTTAAGTTTTTCAATTGTTAAATAGATACAGGCTACAGTTTTTTATTCTTTTATGTTTGTTCCACAAATTACACAACTTTAATTTGCCACAAAAATGTTCGTCAGAAGCAGACTCTTGAAAAGTTTAGAAAGCAATGCCAAGTAAATAAATGAAAAGAAGTTTTGAAAATAAAATAAGCTGGAAATTATCATCTTCTAATTTCAACTCAACTATCTGAAAATCTGCCATTGTTAAAGATTACAGAGCGTTAAAAAGGATAACTGCATGAGTGATCATACAAATAATTAAGAATAATCCGAAAAGCTTTCACAATTGTGTGTATTTTTATCCCACACATTTAGCAGAATTATAAAGCACTCCGGAAATGGCTTTGCATGAATGCGCTGAAACCATTCTCATTGTTTTTACGGAGGCCAATGAGGAGCAAATGTGGCATGGAAAAAATAAATTGTTAATTAAATGCTTAAGGCATTTAAATACGAGGGCAACTGAGTCTCTACATGACTGGACAAACATTTGTGGAGGAATGAGAAGAACAAAGGATGAAAAACGATTTGACAAGTCACCGGGGGACACATCAAAACAGCAGTTAAAAAGCAATTGAAATGTGCCACAAATGCCATGGATGTCAAATCTCCAAAGAGCTGGTCTCGATGGCCAAATAAGTGTAATTGACATTGAATGACCTTTGCCAATAGAAATGCCATGAATCAATAATTAAATAGAGAAATAGAACAGAGCACAACAGAAATTTATATTAATAGGAATGGTGGAGCCGTGTCAAAAAAACAGTAGCAAATGACCAGCAACAATAAAGAAAAGAAAATTAAGGCGCTCGAACACAGTTGAGCGTGTGCATATCCAAAGGACAACAAGGACTACGAGGACTACAAGGACTTGCTGCAGACTCAGCACAACAACAGGCGGAGCGACGTTAGAAAAAGTGCGAAACAATTGCGTGCTAAACGCCAAAAACGTCAAAGTCAAAAAAATGGCTAGAATAAAAAAAAAGTAGAAAAACAAATAGAAAAACAGGCAGACAACATGTAACAATAAATGAAAAGATAAATGACATTGCCAGTAGAAGAAACGGAATGGAACGAAAACATATAGATGGATGGCCCCATGACTGTCTGTGTTTACACACTGAACTGCTGTCCATTAGCTGAACTGAGCTGAGCTGAGCTCCAGATGTTTTAAATTAATTAAGGTCACAACTAAACAAACGCTGCGTGCAGAAAAACTATTTCATTCATATTTGTTAATACTCAGCTGGTGGTGGGAGTCACTTGACCCCGTTAGCAGAATTAGCCAAAGTCAATTTACACTAGAAAATGCGAAGAGCAACTAAGAATTCAACTAAAAAATGGTTACCAAAATTCAAATTTAAATCACCTCAATATATTTAGGTTTTTAGAAGAGTTTTTATTTTTTTTTTTTTAGAATTTTTTAGTTTTTTTTTTCAAGTATTTATTACAAATTGAAATTATGCTCAGCTGCATTTCTTTATAAATTGGCAGATATGAGTTACGCTTTGCAGTCAAAGGCACTGCTAAACTTGCAGCATAAAATTCAAATAAAACTCCAATAGTCAAATTCGAAAATCGAGTTTGGTTTTCAATACATGTAATTAATTACTATAGCGTCTAAAATATACAAAAAAGGAACAATTTATGGCGCTCTGGTTGTTCTGGAGCAGCTCATAAATAAGTTTGTTTTTGTTTTCTTTTTATTGTGTTTTATCATAAATGTAAATCGATTTCTTTTTTTCATATACTTGCACTTAAAACTAAGACATGAGCTAAAAAAATAATAAATGAAAATAAAAACTTTATTGAGAGTTTGTAGATTATGTTGGTTGTTTTTTTTTTTACTACGGGAAGTACGCACTTCAAGGCAATATTTGATTGGAGACAGCCCGGGTGTTTTTTGGGCTGGCAGTTTTGAAAAAATTCAATTCGTTGTAGAGGATTTTGAGACTACAGTTATGTGAGCTACTTTCACTGATTTCCGGCTCTTGGTGTGGGAAACCAAAGCTAGTCGTTGTTCATTTCGGGGAACCCCATTTTGATGCATTCGTCGTTGTTGTTTGTGTTCTTCTTGTTGTTTTCTTGATCTTGTATTTTTTTCGTTTTCGTTCGTTTACAAAATTGAGCGGTGAGCTGTTAGGAATTTAAAAATAAAATACTTTATTAACAATTAATATTAAAAATCAGTTAGCAACAGAAATTTAAAAAATTATGTGATTGCGTGCAAATATGTGAATACTCTACGAAGTTAGTTACAATTTTGATAAGTCTAAAGTTTGACGGTGTTAAACTAGATGCTACTTGGTTTTGAGGAGTTTCAAACGTGTCTACTTCTAGGGCTACGACTCTATATATAGTCAAGACAGTACTATATTGGCACTACATGTCGGCTATGTAGTTTGCATGAATCAAATTTTAGACATGCTACAGTTGGATCCATAAACTATAATTAATTCTTACCAATTTGTTTTGTTTTGCGTTTCGTTACATGTAATTTATGTAAATTAAAGTACAAAAAAATTACAGAAGTGCTATATGATATAGCGTCGCTTGTTATTATAGCTAACGATTTTGATTTTTTTTATTTTTTATGTTTTTTTTTTTTTATATTTTATTTTATTGATTTAGAAATAATCCTCTGCCTCAGCTGTGTATGGCAAATAAATGTAAAATAAAATAAAAATTATAATGTTAAAGAATTCATTTTCAAATGGGTAACGCTAGTAAATTAGAGGAAGTCTCTGGAAAGTGTAGACAAACTAGGCTCGATGTGATTGATTCACATGCTTCCATGAAGTTTCAGAAAAAAATTGATTGAATTGTTTTGGGGACGATTTTTGAATAGTGAAAGTTTTGCCAGTAAAATACTACTCAGCATGAAAGATATATACAGGGTGCTATACATGGGATTAAAGGTAATAAGTTCGCTTATGTGCGGACTACTTACGTGTCAAGGGTCTGGCTGGATGCTTGGACCACAGATAACGATTCTTCACCGGCGACAAGTACGAATCACGGGCCACAGGGCTCGAGGCACGGGGCACCGAGGTGGCACGGAAGGGCACCAAATCATCCACATCCCACCAGAAGGGATCGCGAACGATCGAGGAGATGGGCAAGTTGGGGCTGGGGCTCAACAAATCCCTGAAGCGGTTGCGTGGATGGAAGATTGGAAGTCCTAATTTGGTTCGACATAGCATTTGGCGTGTGTTTGTTGTAGTTTTGATTGTAGTTGTTGTTGTAATTGATCCGACGATGGATTGAGTGCGTTTTTGTAGGGTATACAATTAAAGTTGTTGAATTTTGTGGTGTTTGATTGTAGTATTGCAATGTATACAAGAAGAGCAGAAAGAAAAATATTGTTTGCTTTGCTTTTAAACTAAAATACAAAAAATTAAATAAAAAAAAAAACAAGAAAAGACAACGCTTTAACATCAACTTGTTTTTGATATTTTCCATGCGTATGCGGGATTTTCGTAGTGGAAAAATTACCAAAAATCTAAGGAAGGAGATAGTATGAAGAGAGTAGGAGTTGTGGTTGGGGTAGATATATGCCAGGCGCTACGGGAAGCAATTCAAAAAGCAGCATGGATGGGGAGCAGCAGTAGAAGAAGAAGAAGTGATTATAGACTTTAAGCACGGCGCTTACATTACTTATTTTTTTTTCAAAATATTTCTTTTTTTTTTTCTTGATGCTGTTGGCAATACACTCAATGAACGTAAACAATTTTTGTTTTGGGTAGAAGCCAAAGTAAAAAAAAATTAGAATTTGTTTGAAAAATTCCAGCGACACAGTGAAAAGAGAGAGAAAGAGACTGAAATTGATACGAACGTATTTCGAAAAATATGGCAATAATTTTTCAACACGTCTGTCATCATCAGCATTCAAAGTCTTCAAATATCTCCATCGTATTGTGTCCCAATTTGGGCAACAAAAGCCATTTAATAACAACAACTAAAACATTTCGTCTCTTCTTGCATAAAGAATAACGATTTAAGATGAAGAATTTCGATTTTTACCCTCAGCATCGTAGGCGACTTCAGTGGGACGTGGTCCCCAGCGACCGGCTTTAACAGGAGTGGGACTTGGCGAGCCGGCACGCTCAAAAATGCTTGGCCTGGTAGCCGGTGCTGAACCGGCTGCCTCAGCTGCAGCCTCAGCGATAGCGGGCAACTTACTTTCAAAGAGTTCATCCAATGGTTCCAACGAGCTGGCACGGAAGCTTGGTCGCGTGAACGGAGCCAGGCTAGTGGCACGATCGAATACCGATGGTCCACCACGTGGCACGCTGCCCTCGCGATTCCAGTACACTGGTGGTGGCACATAGGGCTCACTGCCAGCGCGGGTGCTGCGGGCGGGACGGAACGGCGAGGCCGAACGGCGGGCTGAAATAATCAAATAGAGGACAAATGCTTAGACATAGCAGAGGCAGTGGCTAACTAGAGCATGAACGACAGCCGCAGTCGAACTTAACCGATCGTTGAATATCATGTGCCAAAAAGTGTGTCCCTCAATATGATTCGGAATCTAAGCTAATTAGAGCGTGTTATGCACTAAATAATCTGCTGGACTCTAGCTGCTAAATGCTGTATATTTCTAAAAGGAACACATTTTTATGGGTTAAGAGATACAGTTGATTTCTTAGACACCTGTATTAAAGTTGATCAAGAATTTAATGACCTAAATATAGCTTAAATAGTGCAACCTTAAATTTCTAACTACAAACTTATTCCAGCTTACAGTTGCTGTATTATAGTCTCATTTTAAATATATTTTAATGACTCGTTTATCTTTTGCTCTGATTACTAAAACTTTATCCTAACTTGTATAGCATGATTCAGTCACTTTTACCTTTTATATGTTTAAATAGCATTGAATAAAAATATTGTTAACAAACTGTTATTTTAGTTGTATCAGAATAGGAAATGCTAGCAAAAGAGAATCTGTGTTCCCTTTGCTACATACAGAAAACGAATTTAATCTGCTTGTTGACAAGTCGGTAGCATACAGTCAGTTGCTATCAGACATTTCCTTTGACAAGTTTGTCCACTGCAAAATACATTTATTTTCTAAAGAGATTCTGCTTCTCAACAACTAAATTTGATATATTTATCAACTATATTTGTAGATAAACTTTAATTAAATACGTTTTTCTTTTCTATCTTTGCAGTTTAAACCCATTTACTTAACAACATGTAAGTATACTTACCGAGATACACTCTTACAAATCACAACAACCCAACGATGCTTAAGTTAAACAATTTCTCACACTAAACAAATTACATAGTACAAAATTACAAAACTGTGGGCACGATACAAGTAATTGGAATAATTCAGACAACAGTTCTATGGATTATAATAGATTTATGTTGAATACTGCCGAAAAGACTTGACAACAAAACAAGAGACAAACAAAAAATATAAAATGTGGAACACATTGAACATAATATTCGTTAAATATTTCATTTGAGTTTTTACGATTTTCGGTTTAGTTTTGTTTAATTGTTGGCAGTTTATTTACAGGCACCGCACAGTGTATGTACTTAGTAACTATGTTTATTTTTAGTAGTGAGTGTCGACGAAGAGATGAACAAGTAACAGTAACAGGACACAAGGACGTGGCACAACACAGATTGTATTAATTTCAATGATAATTAATTTTGATTAATTTCCAAGAAAGAAAAAAAGATAGTCTATGGAAAAAACACAGTTGTTTGTATATTTAATATTGTTTTTATTAATATTTGTTTGGCATTAATCTTAAAAAAAATGTCGTCAGAGTTGTGACAAAGCCAGAGGCGTCAGAGGCGGGAGATAGTGCTATATATATTCATACAGACTATTGCGATCAAAAATCTCGTTTAGGTGCGTTCAGAATTTCTATGGTACAGCTGTTAGAAGAAAAGGGTTAGGGCTTAAAACTAGGGATGGTTGGGGGAGTAGGGATAGGGGTAAAGTTTTAAATGGCGGATGAATTCGAATGATTGGGAGCGTTAAAATGTTTATTCTATATATTGTCATATAATTAATTATCGATGTTTAAATGATATTTTCTGAGTATGACTAAATTAAAATTAGAGTTTTGTTTTTATAAATGTTTTGTTTTTGGTTTTATTATTTTCGTAGTTGTTGTTGTTGTTTTTATATCTCGTAAATAAAGTAAGTTAAAAATTAAATAAAGCATCATATCATACAATGAAACATTTAACGAAATTATTTTTGTTGTTGTTGTTGTTTTACTATATTGGGGCTGGATTCTTTTTACAGACAAAAGTTATTTAAAATTATATAATCGTTAACAATTTCTGCATAATTTTACAATTTACTAAAGCTAAGCCAAAACATAAGTATTTCACCAGTTTTAACCAGCTTATTTCGAATGTAACGCTCAGCGCTTCAAACTTTAATAGCTGCAAGATATATATAAGTATGATACAGTGTTAAAGATATAGTTCGTTTAAGCATATTATATGTAGAAATCGCCTCAGACACCTTGAGCTGAGTAAATTTCCTCTTTCAAAGAAATAAACCCGTCAAGTTTCGTGTTCAATTTGGTGTTCAATTTGTATTCGATTTTTATTTTCGTTTTTGTTTTGTCTGTAAATTTGTTGACTGAATTTGAAAAAATTCTGTATAGTTGTTGTTTTTTCGAATCGAATTTGATGTTGATTTGCTATTTTTTTCGTGCTTACATTTTGTAATTTTTTTGGATAGTTTTACAATAATTTTCGCATATCATTTTCGTTGATTTTAATTGAAATGTTGTTGTTGTTGATGTTGTAGTTGTTGTTGTTACTTTCTTATGGTTGTTGTTGTTCTTGTGTTTTTTGGGCGTTTTTTTTTTAATAAATGTCTTTGATATCCTTACCCTTGTTGAGTTCTGCCAACAGCTTATCCTCTGGCTCGTATTCCAAAGGCACCAGAGAGTTAGGTGTGAGTGGCTTGTCTCTCAAGTAGAGACCATAGCGAGATGGGTATCTGGAAAATTTCAAAAATATTCTCAGTAAACTATAGAAGTATTTACACCTTTTATGGGTACACACCTGCGCTCAATTTCTTGCATGCGCTTCAAATGATCATTCCAGGCCTTCTCTGCGTCGTAGTTAGCTGGAACTGTGAACAGAATGGAGTTCAAATTTAAAAATAATTTCGACTTGTGTTTGAAAACTACAGAAATTAACTCCACAAGTTATTTATGCTTACTTGTGAGTGCGAACGAAAGAAAAGTTAGTTAGGCGCTAGTAGACTAGGGCTCACATAGCGTATGCGTAATATTCCATTAAAAGCAGTTGGATATACGTACGATATTTATCCAAAAAAAGCAGTTTATATTATTATTAAGCAGCAGAAAAGAAAAAGAATTTTAAATATAGTAGTAATTGATAGCAAAAAGTGAAAAGAAATTCGAAATTATGAAAAAAATATCAAATGGAATGATTAT
The DNA here is from genome assembly GCA_018152125.1 of Drosophila dunni. Classification (NCBI taxonomy): domain Eukaryota; kingdom Metazoa; phylum Arthropoda; class Insecta; order Diptera; family Drosophilidae; genus Drosophila; species Drosophila dunni. The sequence goes on along the minus strand of JAECXC010001917.1, from coordinate 14,696,682 downwards.
GGTTAAAACTCAATGTGATACCAAATACCTTATGGATGACATTATGAATATGCAGACGATAATCCCACAGCGTAGCAATGAAATATTAAAAATGTTTTAATATGTACTTTTTATTGAATATTAGCAAACAAAACTACACAAGAATCAAGTGCCATAAATCATTCTAGACACATATGCTAAGACTACAAATTCTTCTCTCAATATTTACTAAATCCATACATATAGAAATATATATATATAACTAAATTGCGAAAAATTGTGTTTGTAGTGCGCTGCGAGTTGAGAGATATTTTAAATATTTTTTCGTGTTAATTTTTCTCTCATTTTTACAACATTTACATATATAATTTTTGACGACAAACATTTATGTATATTCTGAAACATTAATGAGAAAAAAAGAGAGAAAATAAATTGGTTAGTTTCGACAAAAACAAACAGAACATTTGACTGTGCAGGAAGTGGGTGTGACAAGTCGCCAGTTAAGGGGTGTGTACGGTAGAGCATTATCAAAGGGTCACGCAGGAAATGGAACCTCAACAATCTCATAAAAGTTATTATAAAACACGAAACACGAAAAGAAAACGAACAGACAACGAGAAAAAAAGTGTATCTAAAATTGTGTGCCTCAGTTATTTGATACGAAGAAAAGCACGAAACAGTTTTGAAAATATTCTCCCATGGCTTATGTACCTGAAGCATATAAATACTATATGTATGTTTATATACATATCGCAGATGTATGTATGTATATGTGAGCTTATGAACATGTGTATATTTTGTCTAAACTTTTTGTGGGCCTTTGCCAAAAACAATTCACACAGCGCACAAATACACAAATACTCAAAAATCATTGACGTAATATTTTTTTGGCTCTGCGATAGATTCTATTTTATATATCTATTATTATTATTTTCTATTTGTTCATATTATTTATATAATTATGAAATCATAGAGAGAAATGTAGTTTAATTTAGACGCCAAGGTGTACAGCAAAGCGTTTTTGAAATGCATGATTGGCAGATGCAATGATTGACCGATTGATTGACTGACTGACCGACTGATGAGTAATTTAAAAGTATAATAAATAGAGCAAAAAGAAAGCTAACAACAAAGTGTTTTCTTCTGTGCGGGTTACTGTTTGCTGTAGGATGTATGTAAATTTATTAAAAGTACTTGCGTTAAGTACTCGATACTTACTTGTTCTGCTGTAATGATGATCGTAGATGGCACGTGGCGAGTAGCCATAGGTGTCACGGCTCACGGGCAAGTATCTGTAGCCAGATGACTGCACACGCTCGTTGGCCGTGGCGGGCTCATCGTAGATGCTCCTGTATGTGGGCGAGTCCAGGTACGAGCTGTATGGACGAGATGGCTTTGGTGCTTCATGGGCACGGATATCCTCGGAGCCTATGGAAAGCAGAGAAAAATATATGCATTAGTAATACATTTGATTCAGTTTCTATAGTTATGATTACCAAAAGAAATGTATATATAAAGATATCTCTGGCTGTTTACTTCATTAGGTTTTGTGCTACACAAATTTTCTTTCTTTTCGATTCTTTTCTCGCCATTTGGATCATTGCCAAAAAAGTTGATTTTGTATTTCGAATTTCGAATTTTGTATATGATCGCCTAGTTATTTTGCCTTGGCGCAGCAGCCACATTTTTTCGCTTTGTTTGGCTCATGAGCACATAGTTAAAATATTTTCAATATACACACATCTATCCCACTCTATCACTCTCTCCCTCTCTTAACTATATATTTGTATGGGAAAGCTTCTCAGATCTCATTAGAATATGTGTCTGTATGTTTAGCTTTTTTGGGTGATTATGCCTAAAATGACACCTGCCAAAAACTAAAACAAAAAATAGACCAAACTTCTATATGCTTATGGGCTATTTATGTACCTCTAAAAGTCTATAAAACATTGGATAAAGCTGCTCACTAATAAATATATATATGTGGCTAGTATTAAATTAACTTACCCTTCAGGGATCTGATGTAGGATTGCCAGAATTTGGCCTTCTTGCTGGGGCTCTCATTGCGCCCAATCATTTCCAAATGACTCTTGAACATTTTGATCGATTTGTTTTGTGTCTTTCAAGCACAAGAAATATTCGTTGAACTCGTTCGCTGCAATACCCGAAAAGATGTTGATTTTATTGTAAATTTCTTCAATTTAATTTGTTTTATTTTTTGGCTTCTTGCTTTTGCACTTTGCACCAAATTTCAAATGTTTTTCTGTCAACGCAAAAGTTCTCGACTCTCAAGTTTTATCTCACGTTTTGGCTCCGATTGTGAGTATTATTCGATTGTTCAAATGTCAGCACTCGCACGAGATTCGAACAGCACACAACCCTAGAAATGTCTCTTTATTTATTTATTTTATTTTCTTATTTTTTTTTTTTTTGGTTCCCTATTCGCTTGCTTTACATGTACATGTGTCCAAATCTTGTCTGACTCGGCGCTTTTGTTCAGTTCGAAAATAAACAGACTGTGTGCCACTTTAGAGCAGAGCAAAGTTTACAACAAAAACTGTATAAAATAGTCGGGTGTATATATTTTATATATATGCAAAATTTAATCATACATAAGTTATATATATATACAACAAGATCAATCACTAAAAATAAATTCAATTCTCAAATATAATCGTCGGTATACGCATTTATAAAAAATCTATATGAAAAACCATACAGAACTCTTCACACTTTCTATATATACGAAACTAGCAAAATTCTCTATACATAAAGTCTATCTGTGTATGTGTGTGTATACGTGTTTGTGTGTGTGTGACGACGGTCGGCGATCTGCAGCTAAATTTGCGTTATTTTTAAATGTCCTTGAGTTGAATTTTTTCCTGGCGGGCGTCAGGTTAAAAAAGCGACGCCAAAATTCTCAAATTAATTTCGAAATTTTTTATACATTTTTCAGTCAAGTTTTCGAAATATTTTGCCAACATTTTTCATAGAAGAAATACTGTTTTATTAATTTAAATCATTTAATTTATTAATTTAAATCATTCGATTTAATTACGATTTCAAAATAAAGTTCCATATCAAAATTCAACACTTCACAATAGCTTTGCTAATTTCCAAAACAATCGTATTCAATAATATTCACTTTGGTGTCAAATGTCTGAGTCTTATATAATCATCAATTTTCATTCATAATTTTTTCGATTTCTTTTTTTTCAGTCATAATTCCATTTTGAAAATTGAAAAGTTTTGAAGCGGCATCGACGCATTCGGAGTAAATATTTATGTTGTTGCACTTGATAATTGTTTAATGATTGCACAGATTTATTATTTCAGTTGGTAAATTGTCACATATATATATGCATATAGAGTCAGTTGAAGTAGTATTATATTATTTATAAGTGGTATTCGTTGTTGCTTGGCTTACAATTTGCTTTACTCCTAAAAAATAGCGATCTATCCTCAACGAAGAATTTTTTCAAACTGCAAACAGTTCGAAATTCGCCTCACCAATTTTACTCGTTTCAGTGATTTGCCATTTGTTTCACAGCCGACAAAAGCACGATATTCCTTTACGGCGTAGGTAGTCTGTATCTTTGTATCTGTATCTGTATCTTTCACTATGTCTATATCTGTGTCTCAGTCTAGGGGTGTATCTGTGTGCGTGGCGAAAAAAGCTCTGCCAGTTCGGCTATAGCTTTCGGCCAGATCTGTGGGCATTCGAGGGCGGCATCTAGCATCGCCCACTCATTGTTGTGGATTTAAATTAATGCGATGACGGCGATGATCATAAAAAGAAAGCCCGAAATTAACCCATACCCACAAATAACAGTATATATTCATATCCCAAAATTCGATGGCATTATTTTGGTTTCACGATCTATATGTTTTTGTTCCACAAACTTTGTTTGATCATACGTTTCTGTACGTATCCGTCCCATTCATATATTTGTGATTACTTTTTTGGTCTGTTTTACATTTTGTCCCATTAAATCATTTCAAAACACACAAAAAAATGCAGAGGGAAATGCGTCAATTGTGTTATTGAATTGAGCATTGAACTGTGCATCTCTAGTACTTTTATATATTACTAAAATTAACTCTTAAACAGCATAGAATTAGTACGAATTTAAGACTCAAATATTCTTGCTTAATTAAAGTTTACCAAACTTTTAACATTCATTCCTGGAATTGTAATAATTTATTTACATGTTATTTTTACAACCACACATTATTGTTTTCCCTGACAGTATACTTCTGTTTTAACCTGTTTTCAATGGGCTACATGTGGGCTATTTGAAAATAAACAACCTGCACTCGTGTGTAAACTAAAAATTTGAATTTTCATTTAAACAAAACAGATTCCGGAAAATGTAAAAGCAATTTTTGCGCATAAAATAAACACTGACTAGCTGGAAACAATTTGAAGGTGGGTGTTTAAAGAATCCGCATTGAAATCAGAACATAAAACTGTTTGCTGAGTTGCCTCTGAATGAAAGGAAGGAAGGCCAAATGAACTGAGCGAATCGAGCTACCCATTGTGAGCATTATTTTATTTATAGTGCTGTTATCTGAGACTCGACCTTTCAGCATACACAAAAATTATACACAGAGCGTACTTCCGTTTCAATTTTCAATATTCTGGAATTCTGGCCGTACAAAAAAAAGCTATTTACGTCATATCAAGCTGTTCAAGGCTAATGCAATTGCATCGTCGGTTCGTTTGACTTTGTTTGTTTACCTTACATAAGATTGAGCATCTATTTAGCTGTTTTGCCCTTAAACGTACTATAAACGTAATTCTCTGATATTGAACTTGACTTTACAGTACGGTGCATACAAAGAATCACAAAAGAACAATTGGCAAATACCTGGCAGAGATCTCTTTTTTGGCAAATCGAATGGCGAAATGCACTTACGAAAAAGTGCTTAAAATCATTTAAAACTTTTACTTTCTGGCACACGTTCGCTTTGTTTGAAATAAACAATTTGGGTTTAAAAACAACTAGAAATGGCAACAAAAGTAAACACTTTGATCTTGATTCATTTGACAAAGGGCTTGAATGCCAAGAAAACCAAAATTTTCTTTATCGAAATGTTGTTTGTCTTTAATAACTCAAGTTGGCGTTAAGGATAACAGAAGTCATACTTATGAGCGAATCCCTTTGGTCTAAAGCATGCGCTCCCTCTCTCTCTCTCTATCTCTCTCTTGTAATTCCCAATTGGCCTACGTTTGTGGCGTACCTTAAATACAAAAACATATTTCTACAGAAATCTCAATTATGTGAATGCAAACAATTCCACGCAAGCATCATACATCATTGTAAGCAGTCCGTATAGAAATACGAAAGAATTAAGTTTGCGTATCATAAATATTTCATATGTATGGGGCACTTGTGCAAAAGTTTTTGGGGCCATTTAAGAAATGAGGTCAATTATTAAGCTAATTATTTAGCGCTCTTCAGCAGCAAACACACACACACCCCCCACTCGCACACACAAATGTTTAAATAAATTTCGTTGTCGCCGGGCAAATAATTTACCATAAACTATCAACAAAAATGCCACAGTGGCATGAATAATGCACAATTTAATTAATTACATATACAAATTGTAATTTGTATTGGATCAAAGTCACAGGCAATAAACACAAATATTCCATTACACCTAGAGGAAAATAAATGATTAATTCTTACTGCAATTGCTCGCTGTATGAAATAATATATAAATATACTTAAAAATATATTTTATTTGAGTGTCAAGCGAAATGAAACGAAACGAGAACGCGAACGAGAATGAAATTAAAAATATAAATAAAAAGCACACAACGTCAACTCGGCGTATGAGCAATTTCCAACATTACGTTAACCTGTCTATGAACGAGCTGTCTACATTAGCGACTGCCATTTACCCTACAAATGTCATTTTATCTGGCTGTTATGCGCAGGGTATACACCCGTTTATGTTAGTAGTGCCTCTACGGGGTATTCGCATAGAAAAGTTTGAGTCATACCGCCAAGCTATGGCCATTATGTTAAGCCAAAAGAGAAATCTAAAAAAAAAGCCAAAAATATTAAGTTAAATGATTTTTGTTTTCGTTCCGAAAACTGAAAAGCTCCCGTCGCTCTACAAGTACGTGTATATAGATACATACTTACTTATACATAGTTGGCCAGCGTTCGTCTAAGTATATTTAACCTTAACATATCGCAGCCACCTTCAAAGCGCAAAAATGTTCAAAATAAAATTTCTCACAAAATATAAAAATAAATACATGTACTCAGCTCTCAGTTGTGCTGCCTCCTACGTATGTATGTGTGTGTGTATCTTTAGCTATGTATCTATTGCCCTGCTAGGGTATTGCATATGGTATATAATACCATCTCTCTGGCTTTAAAGGCTGCTCCACAATGTTACCCACGCAAATGAACTTGAAAATTAATTGTTTGCCTCATAATTACACACACATTTCTCTGTACATAAGCTATACACAGATATCTTAGCTATATGCACATATATATTTAACCATTGCCAGTAGGTGTTGGCTTTAATAATTTATTTTCCTTTCGGATTTTTCGTTTGTTTATAAATTCATTTCAACTTATGGCAGCCGCCACCGTCAATGTTATTGCTTTAATTTTGCATATGACGTGAATATTCAAAAAGTTTCTATTCATTAAGGCTGTTAAATTAAATCAAAACAAGTCAAAGTGTCATGCATATAGAGAGTACAGTAATGCCACTAAAGCACCTTCAGCGGAACTCAACTGAAATGCCTGTCAAAATACGTTAGCTTCACCCACTTTCACATCATCACTCACTGTCAAAAAGGACGACAAATTTGCTCATCATTCTCATTCACACGGATGCCTGATGGTCAAGGACATCACGGTCAACTGTGTAGCCGCCAAAAACTATTAGCCAACCCCTCAACCTCAACCTGATCCTGAAATGTATGCACATTGCAGTTGTTGCCTTGAAAATCTATATTCCCATCACTTGCGGTGATTTATGATTGAACAAACTGCGGAATTCTGGCAACAAATTCACTTTTATGCATATTTAAGCTTTACAGTGGAATCTGTAGTAGGTTTGGCTGAGCAAATGGCGTTGGCTTTATCGGAAGAGGAATTTCAAATTTAACTAGTAATATGTAGAAAGGAATAGTTTAAACACAGTCAATTAAACTTTATAATAACTACATGAAAGCTACTAATCTTTACTTTGATTAAAACCTTTTTGGTAGATAAAATTCTTAAGGAAATATCTCTTAAAAAAATTCAACATTTTGTTGTATACAATTATAGTAAAAATCCCCAGTTAAGATTATATAATCCAAGTGATTTTTTGTGGATTAAGTTCCACACTTCGCCCTGAAAAGCTTTGATTTTAAATGTATCTGTTTAACACCCAAGTCGCAATTTAAAAAGATACACTTTGATTAACACGCAATTGCTGTCAACAAAATACGTAAAAAATCTTTTAGCCCACCCAAAATAATTATTTAATAAATATTACTTTAAATTACAATAGTTTCAAGTCACTTCCTTGCACCTGCAAACACTTCCTGAAGCATCCACTGATATCAGCGTCATATCAATAGACTTTTGACGTCACTGAGAACAACACACTGACATCCTGTTTATTATTTGGCCAAAACGTATACAAATTAGCTGAAATAACACCAAATATATACACGAGTATATATGTCTAAATAAATACACAGTATATCATTCCATTCATGAATAAAAGCCGCAGCGTAATTGGTTGTCAGAGAACGAGACATCGAAAAATGTAATAAAAATATAATATTATTAATGCCACAGAAACCGAAAGAGTGGATAGAATTTTGGACATTGTTTTGATGTTTTGAGCACAAGTGTTTTTCTGTTTTGAGGGCGTTTACTGTTTTCGATTTCCCAATGCCAAATAATATGAATATTAAGAATCATTTTCTTAATTCTAGTATTCTTGTTAATTTCCAAGTACATTGTACAATGTTGTGGTGACAAGTTGTTAGACTTTTGCCTGTTTTTGTGAGCTTATTTTGACCGTTTCATTGTTCACACATCATTTTGTTTTATAAATAAATTGAAAATACATTTTTGTTCGCTTTTTTTTCCATCTATATTTCATGAAGATTTATCTGCATTAATGTTAGCTTTTCTTTTTGAAAACAAAAAATCCAAAAACACGAACAGGAAAACAGCAACATTAAAAGCGAAAGCTTTTCCATTTTCCCCAATTTGTTGGACTGACGTCAAGGGATTGTGTTTTCGTTTATATAAAATGTTATGGGCAATTAAATTAAAACTGGATAAAAGTATCAAAACAAATTAAACAATCGCTGGGAAAGTCAATATCCATTGTCGAACATCAAAGTACAACGTTGGGACACTTTGTTCATCATGAGCTGACTATTGAATTACAGAGAAATGCATTGAAGTGAAAAACGCTAGAGGGAAATGCAAATAACTCGCTTGATTTTTCCATAAATTTATTATTCTGCTTTCTTTGGTTTCACGTTCGGCCTGGAATTTTATTTATTTTGATTCGCCCCAAAGATACATTTATGAATGGAGACGAATCTTTCTTTCTCCATTTTTTTTGAATGGTAAGAGTGCGGATAACCATAAAGAATACAATGAAATATGTTTATGACAAAACAAATGGCAATAAAGCGTAAATAAGGCAATGCAAAGTGAGAATAATGGATTTTATTTATCCCCCCATACCCTGTAAATGCCCCTTACGCAGGTATTATAACAGAAAGCTTACAGCTTCAAGGTCAAAGGTTTACAGAGTTTAAAGAGGCTCGAAATGAACTAATTTAAAGCCTATTTTACCGAAACAACAGTTTATAAATAAATGTGTGTTTGAATATATTATAAAGGGTATATTTCAGTCTTGCCCACTTGTTGCTAGACATTTCCTTTTTTGTATTTGCTTATGGGATTTGTGCTTTTTGATGTTTTGTCCATTTCAGCACGTTTAGTATTGTGACATACAAAAAATAGAAATTTGAATACTTTTATTACAATTACAATCGAAATCTTAAATTTAAACAGAAACAGAAATTCTAGACTTATACTCTCAAAACCACATTTTCGAGCAGAATACAGTTTTATACTCAAATAAATATTTTTAAAACTTTACAAGAATTGTTAAATAAATTAATATATTATTTAGATCTTTTGGAGCCTCTAGACTCCTATATCTTGTCTTTGCAATTCCTTGTAAAATTACCTTTCGTTTGAGACATGTTTAATTTAGCTGCGGTCGCAGCTGTAGCTGTAATGCCACGTCGCAATTTGTGTCTTGTAATTTACAGCGCATTGTAAGCGGAAGTGCAACCTTGAGGTGTAAGATGGAGTCGGATCTTATCTCATCTATTCATCTTTCGCTTTGAGTGCGCCCTCAAGTGCATAACTCAATTTACAACTTATATGACTAGCAATTGACACGAGCATATGTATGTGAGTGCAACTAGTTGCAAATAACATATGTTGCAAGTGTCTCTTGGTGTCGCCACTATTTATTATACAAGTTTTCTCCTTGGAATCCCCAAGGCAATCGTGCTTTGAATATGTGCCAATTACTGTGGCAGCTGCAACGTCAGGTGCCCTTTGAAAGCAATTGAATTAGCATTGATTCAAGCCATCGCATAGCTCCAGATTGCCAACTGCAAAGCTGCGGCTCAGAACGGAGCTAAGAAAATGTCGTATAAATAACAATTTCACTGCCTTTTTCACACTTAATTGTTGGCTATGTATAAGTAAATTGACTTCGCCGTTTTCACAGCCAATTAGAAAGGTAATAAAATGTAGGTGCAGGCAAGTAAAAATAGTTTGCAGACTGCACTTTAAATTAGCTTAAATAAGAAACTTTCTATTGCTGGGATAACATGGCGTATGCGCGTTGTAAACGCATGTTTGCCGCCTGGATTGCTCCGCGGAAAAGTAATTGCATTTTGTGCATACCAGCGTTATTATTTAATGCCTTTTAAATAGACAACTCAATTAACTCGTGCTGCACAACGCGGCGTATGCGCAATGTGTTTTACCAGCTGCTCCGCTGAAACACTCAGCTTTCCACATGGCAACGTGTAGGCCAATAAAGTGCACTTTCATCTCTCGTCCACAAACAGAAAGTCTGCATAATAATCGCTAAAGTTGCTCTATTTAAAAACACTTTAACTGTAGACCCTGTACTTGGCACTAAAGGGTGTTTATTTAACTCGGCATATGCTGTGATTGCTTCCTGATCACCACGAATTTGTGTTACTTGGCCGCACAATTGTTGTTTATTTTTTAAATCACCAACTGGTGATGACTTTGCTGGATTTGTGGCATCAAAAGACGAAGCAATCTATTGACATATTCCCCAAAGGCAATAGAAAAAGCAAATCAACTGATTTGACTTGGGGCTGATATAAATTATGAGGCGCCAACTGTCTGGCGCGTTGCACAAAAGTCAACATTAGTTGTTAGCCTTTGGGAATCCAGCCAAAATTCAAACAGTTCTGCAGCAGAACTAAAACCAAGCGGAGCAGCCATCAAACTAATATAAATTTAAATTAAATATAGTTCAATTAAATGTTAGGTAAAATATTTAATTTAATTTAATTTCCATGTAATTTATTCCTGTGTATTTGAAAATTCCTACATAGTAATATTGTACACGAACACGGGGCGCATGCTTCATGTAAACGGGAGTGTCTATATTAAAGCTAGTTTAATTATGTTCTATTTTAATTATAGGTATTTTTTAAATAACTATTTGTATATTAATAAATACAAATTTTTACTTTATTCAACAGGTCGTTGAGCATACAATTCGCAGCAATGTGTGCAAATCGTGTCAATTACAATTAACTTGGCAGTGTGGAGTTGGGAGCTTCTTTTGACGCACTCTGGAATTAAACACTAGAGCAACATGTATGGACTGCTGTTGGAGAACTTGTCGGAGTACATAAAGTCCGTTTATGGAGAGGAGAAATGGGAGGACATCAGACGCCAAGCTGGCATTGATTCGCCCTCGTTCAGTGTGCATCAGGTTTATCCCGAGAATCTGCTGCAGAAGCTGGCGAAAAAGGCGCAAACCGTAAGAAAAATCAACAAATTTATTTTACATTTAAACACCTTTATAAATATTATATATATTGACAGGTTCTGGGCGTATCGGAGCGTGAGTTTATGGATCGCCTGGGTGTCTATTTTGTTGGCTTTGTGGGACAGTATGGCTACGATCGCGTGTTGTCCGTGCTTGGACGACACATGCGAGACTTTCTCAATGGTCTGGACAACCTACACGAGTATCTAAAATTCTCGTATCCACGCATGCGAGCGCCGAGTTTCATCTGTGAGAACGAGACCAAACAGGGACTCACGTTGCACTATCGATCCAAGCGGCGTGGATTCGTCTACTACACGATGGGACAGATACGTGAGGTGGCACGTTACTTCTACCACAAGGAGATGCACATCGAGCTGATGCGCGAGGAGATTTTATTCGATACGGTGCACGTGACATTTCAGCTGACGTTTGATAACCGCGCCTTCACCCTCGCCTCCCTGGCCATGACGCGCGAGGAGAAGCATTTGCCCATTAGTGCCCACGTTCTGTTCGAGATATTCCCATTCTGTATTGTTTTTGGGTATGTGCAACCAACAAGCAGTCAAGTTGTAGCTATATTTGGCTGGGGAAATAGCTTAAAGTTATGATTAGTTAACTTTTTGGAAAGATAATTTCTGTCTAGCCTAGTAAATTTGATCAACTACCAACTACCATACTATATATCTCTCCTCCTTTCTCCCTCTCCCTATCCCTCTTCCTCTCATTTCTCTCTTTCCACTTCCAGCGCCGACATGGTTGTGCGTAGCATTGGTAACTCTTTGATGGTCATATTACCGGAACTGCTGGGCAAGAAGATTACAGCCTGGTTCGACTTGGTGCGACCTCTGATTGCATTCAAATTCCAAACTGTATGTATTTCCAGTTTCATTGTCAAGAGCATTTAAACAAATTAACTAATTAACAGATACTGAATCGTACGAACAACATTTTCGAGCTGGTCACCGTGGATCCTGTTACAGAGCGACTGGATGCACAAAACGAGGATTTGCTACTGCACGACGATGGCAGCGAACCAGAGAAATCACTACGCCTCAAAGGTAACTGAGTAGTAGCCTTTGAAAATTACCTAGAACTAACTTGATGATCATTAATCAGGTCAAATGGTTTACATGGAAAACTGGCGCATGATTATGTTTCTGGGCACTCCGGTCATGCCCGATCTGACCTCACTGATCACCACGGGACTCTACATAAACGATCTGTCGATGCATGACTTCAGCAGAGATCTTATGCTGGCGGGTACACAGCAGTCGGTGGAGTTGAAGCTGGCACTGGATCAGGAGCAGCAAAAGTCCAAGAAGCTGGAGGAATCCATGCGTAAGTTGGACGAGGAAATGCGACGAACGGATGAGTTGCTGTACCAGATGATACCCAAACAGGTGGCTGATCGACTGCGCCGTGGCGAGAATCCCATAGACACCTGTGAGGTGGGTTAACTTAGATGCCACAGACTCTGCCAGACTCCTCTCAAACTTTGCTTGCTCCTTAGATGTTTGACAGTGTCTCGATTTTGTTCTCGGATATTGTGACCTTTACCGAGATTTGCAGCCGGATAACGCCCATGGAGGTGGTGTCCATGCTGAATGCCATGTACTCCATTTTTGACACACTCACCGAGCGGAATTCGGTCTACAAGGTGGAGACTATTGGTGATGCCTACATGGTTGTGGCTGGAGCACCGGACAAGGATGCGAATCATGCCGAGAGAGTCTGTGATATGGCCCTGGATATGGTTGATGCCATAACCGATCTGAAGGATCCCTCAACGGGACAGCATTTGCGCATACGTAAGTTATGAGCATCGCATATATCCAAAACTAATCCTGCTTCCTTCTCTCTCCGATTAGGTGTGGGCGTTCACTCTGGTGCCGTTGTCGCTGGCATTGTGGGCCTGAAGATGCCCCGTTATTGCCTCTTTGGAGATAGCGTAAATACCGCATCCCGTATGGAGTCCACCAGCATTGCGATGAAGGTGCACATCTCAGAGTCGACCAAGGAGCTAATTGGTCCCAGCTACAAGATATTGGAACGCGGTGAGATTGATGTCAAGGGCAAGGGCACCATGAAGACCTACTGGCTGGAGGAGCGGGAGAATCGCTTGCCACTCCAGCTGACCTCTGGGCTGCAGCTACATCCTACCATGTCTGCAGCTCCGCCGCTCACACCAATTCCCAAGGCCATAATGCCGGCTCCCAAGCCACTAACACCAGTTCCCCCACCACCACCGGTAGTGGTACCAGTAGCACCAACAGCAGCTACAACCGATCCTTCACATCCCTCGTCGCTGGCCAATGTGGTGTTGGGCGCAAGTGGAGCCGTGGCAGCAGCCACAGCGTTGGCTCATCATGCTCCAGCTGCTGCCACAGCAATGGCAACCACTGATGAGCGAAGTAGTCGCATCTACTCGCCAGTTACCTTCAAGGATGTGGCCAGGAGAAGCATTGCCAATTCCCCAGTGCGCAGCTCGGCCGCTGCCGGCAGCTGTTGTCCGGAGCAGCACAAGCGGCGCGAATCCCGCTCCAACTCCACTGGTCACGTGTTCATGCGCTCGCCCAGCGACATCTTTGGCTCACTCATACTGGACACGGAGGAGTTTCTGGAGGATCTGCAGATGTCACGTGGCTCGCTGGCCAACTCCAGCAGCAATGCCAATAATCCTCAATCCCCATGTGGTTTTAGTCCAACTCCACCATTCCGCATTGGCAGCGCACCACCCAAGCCAAGACCCAGTAATCCGGATATGTTTACGGCAGAGGAACTGGCGGCCATGGATCAACTGACGCCACCATCGACGGCTCCACCCTGTGAAACTGCCATTTGCAGCAGTGCCATTCCAATGCCCTCCGCATCCAATGCCTCCCTCGAACGGGACAGTGCAATCAAACCGAAGTAAGTGCAACGAAGCGAGACTCAATCCTCAACAGCACTCTTCCACTCTAATTAGAAAAATCACATTCTCCACTAGCACCACATTGGAGGCGACCAACACACCACCGCCACCGCCCGTTGCCAGCACCTCCAAGATGGCTGCCAAGAATACAGCGTCCACAACTGGTATCTGTCCCATGCATGCTGCAAAGTCACCGCCTGTTCAGGTGGGCACAGCCCCTGCGGTGGTGCAATCCAACAGTGGCAACAGTAGACCTGGGACTAAGGATTCCATGTCCTCGATATCATTGCATTCACCGCCGCCGCATCGCTCCAGTTCCGCTCCGGCCAGGTAAGCATTGTGACTCCTGCGACTTTTAAGCCCAAATCCGAACTGTGCTGCATATTTTAGACCCCACTCCATGTCGAAGGCAGCGCGTAAAGCTTTTCTGGCCGCCAAGCAAACGAAGGCCATGGAGAAGCTGGACAAAATGATTGAGGAGGCGCAGGAAGTGGAATCACAGTCGACAGCAAAGGCAGCCAACATGCGACTGGCTATTTTTGGACACGATGGTGGTGGTGCTGGCGGTGATTTAGCCGCTGGTGGCTGTCCACTCTTTCTGCCACCACCGCCACCACAGTCAACACAGGCACTGAGTCGAGCCATGCCCAGTTCCATATCCGATTCAAGTATTTGTAATCATGGGTAAGAAGAATGCAAACTTGATACGAATAAAATTTTAATTGTGTATTCTCCACAGTCATAGCCATGCGCCCAGTTGCCATCATACAATGCACGAAGCACCGAAGATGAGCAATAGTCAGAGTTTCCAACACGCTCGCAGCTCTGGACCCATCACGCATCAGTGCTGCAGCGGATTTGGCCATGGTAATGGAAGACACTCACATCGGATGCACTCGAATGCCTGTAATCTGCTCTAGAGTAGCCTCCTGAATAGCCTTACAAACTAATCATATCGCTTCTTAGTCAAAAGAGAGACAAAGAGGGACATCAAAAAGGAAAGAGAAAGAGAGAGCAATTATTAGAGTTTAGTTAGATGTTGATTCTCATAATCTATGTGTACCTAGTAGTATATGGATATATATATTTATGTATAACTGTAGGTAGTGAAAGAGGCTTTAAATGTCTACTAAAAAAGTGTATAAACTGTTGTTCTTCAACTAAAACTATATTAAAACTAACTAGTTAATTGTTTAAATCGCAAGATTCAAATTTCTTGACCTCTCGAAAATGACAATACAATGAGAAATACTTCAAAATGAATTGAGATTCTTTTAAAATTAAGGCTTTACATATTCTGAGACCACCTGACACATATACATACATATATATTGTATACTATAAACTATATTCTATATACTTACCTGTCTGTATGTAGTACTTAAATGTATTATAAATTTTGTAGTCGTAAATGCTTCAAAATACTTAATTATTTTTTTAAAGAAAGTGCTTAACAAAGGACGTTGAATGAACAAGTACAAAACAAAACGGGAAGTAAAAGTATATATTGTATATATTTGTATTTCGAGAAATGCATCAACTTTTAGGTCCAGCCATAAATACATATAGTGTGTATATAGAGAAAATTGAAAATTGATAATTGAGGGAAAAGCGACGCTAATCGTATTAGGAATTTATCTGCATTTTGTTTAAATCGGTGTTTATGAAACTGTTATCTTTAGTTAATAGACAGATGTCCAAAGCAAAAATTTATAGTAATTAATTTGGTTAACAATTGTATTTTATAGTTTCGAGTTTAATACTATCTGCTCGCATCAACACTCGCAATAAATGCATAATGAACACAAAATAGTTCAATATTATAAGAGATTAACATTGTTATATGGAATACTGTCTGTTCTAGTTAATTAGTTGTTCTTCACAAATAAGATCAACGAGAAATCGCTTGAGATCATAAATTATATAATGTGCAAACTATTAGTTTCTGAATTTGGGTGCATTTTCTGTTCATAGCATTGCACTTTATATTGCATATCACATCGAGGAAATAATGCAAGTGTTAAAAGACAAGTAATAACTTAAAATATATCTATTTACTATATGTAATCTATATAATTGTGTATGTAGTACTTTGTGTTTTGTAACCTCATTTGAAGCGTAGCAATTTATCCGTTTTAAAGATGACTAGAATTTGTTGGGTGGTAGCGATGGTGGTTGTGGTGATGTTGGTGCTCTTTTCGATTTGGTGGTCGTCATTTGCGGTGGGTCTTTCAAGTACTTTCGGTGGCAAGCGTTTGTCCCGATTCCAGATTGGAATATATAACGGTGCCATCGAGTGTTTCGATCGTCTGTATTGTCGTCTTACAATAGAAACAGACCTTAGAGTTCATCATATGCTGCATGATGCAGTCACTACACGACTGATGCTTGCATGGTGTAAATACTGCAGTGATGGGCTTGGCACAGCAAATCGGACACAATGAATCTTCTGAAGGCAACGTTATGTCCGAGAGCAGCGACTGCTTAATACGTAAATTCTCAATTAGACGCCGCACATCATCGATCTCCTCCGCCGACACGTGTGTGGGAACTAAACAAAGTACAAGTTTAATAAAATGTGAAAGATTATCTATTATTGAATATACTCACACTCATTAAGAGCAAATTTAATGATGGGCGGATCAGCGCGTATTCGCTTGGAGTTATTAACTTGCGGCACACGGACATCGTTGGTCAGGGGATCAATATTTGGACGTGACGAAGGATCAAAGTTGCCACGTGGTATCTCCTTCTGCTCCAGCAGTGGAGTGCGTATCTCACCCAAAGCAAACTCCAAAGTGGCAAACTGAAAACTGGGATCGGTGAGGAAGGCACGTGAAATGCGTGTCACCTTCTGTGGTGTCGTATCGTTGTTCAGTTCATTGCGCAGCAAAGCTAACAATATGCCCAGAGCAGCGCTAATGATAGGGAAGTGAGTAACAGCGTTCAGATCAGCGGAGCACATGTCGACCACAAACTGAAAGCAACCCGGAGGCACCGTAACGCGTGACAACACCTGACTGATCAACTGACAGATGCGATTTAATATCAAGTCACTATTCGCCCGAGATTCGTCGGCCACAAGATCTGGTGCGACTGTTATAATCATTTCCAGACAACGCATCAAAGACACCGTCAGCTCAAAGCACATGGAGCAAATCTTTAGTTGTTTGGGCTCAAACAGTGTGTTCTCTTGGCGCTGTGCCGTGTTCTGAATCTGCAAGAGACAATGGTTATTTGAAGCTGCGTTGTAAAAACGTTTAAACAAAAACTTACCTCTTGCAGTAAAAGTATAAACTCGGAGAAAGCCCAATTTAACTGGCTTAAAACGGAGTTAAGGAATGTGGTAGCAAATGGCTCGTCCTCGTACAGTTTAGCGCCAATTAGACGCTGATAATGCTTGGATGGATTTGCCGGCGCCACATTATGTAATAGTCCAGTGTGGGTTTCATTCCGCGAGCGACTGCGACACAATCCCTGATTCAGTGGCTGGGAGCCACCTTGCCAGACGCTGGGCTGGCGTGCATCCTTAAAGGCATATCCCTCGCCCAGCCAGAAGCGCAACAATAACCAATTACTCTGGCCCCAGGCACGATTCTCATAGGGACGCAATAGAGCACGCACTAATGCTACTTGAGCACGTTTCGAGGCACGCTCCAAAGCACGTACTCCGCACTTGTGACACGTAAGTGTGCCCAATGCCTGTAACAGGGAATCCTTGCAGGAAGCAAGCACAATACGAGAGTCCGCCGAATGCATAGCAAGAAATTCGGCAGCGGCATTAACGCTGCACTCGGAATCTACGACCTCAAACTGAACGCGAACATCGTGATGACTAAAATCCATCACAGTATCCAGTAAGATGGGCAAGGTATTGATGTAGACCTCAGGCACAAAGGAAAATAGTGGACCCATAAGCGAAGCGCTCTAAAGGACAAAAAAGCATTAAATTAAAATCAAAAGTGTACGTTAAAAAGCACTTATTACCGATAAGGTGCGTAATGTGCGCTCCAGCAGCCAGATGAAGAGAGCCCGACGGTGGCTGCTCAAGGCAACGGCTCTGAGCCATACCTGCTTCCTAGCAAGAGATATGGAACGAGTCTGTGGACGAGAAGAGCGAAGTATTTAAGGACTTGATGTGATAAACAATTGATTTAGCAGAAAGCTAAACTTACCGCAAACACATTCTGGCGTTGACTAAACTTGGAACGCAGTTCGGACATGACATGCTGATGATTCTCATTCATACAGACATTTGCATGCTCCTCAAGTGCTATCAGTTTCCTCTCAATATCCTCGCGATAGTATTTAGTCTCCATTAACACCTCATTAAGTGTAGCTATCTCGTCTCGTACCGCTGCTATCTTCACTATATACTTATGTCCAGCGGAATAGTAAAACAGTATACAAATATCCATTAGCTCACAAACGCTCGCCTCCGAGGTTGTATTGCCTGGCGCGACTTCAGTACTTTGTGGCACACGCGGGTTAAGGAAATGGGTAAAAGTTGAATTGTTTGTCCCTTGGGCATGTCCAATCACAGCCATATTGTTGATATTTTCGCCTAGCAGATAAAGCGTGGTATCTGAAAATGTTGTATCATTACAAATGAAGCGGATTTCAATCAGTATTTTATACCTACCCACTTCGTTAGTCCGTGACGTTGCGCGCTCTTCATCTAAAATCTGCTGTGAGCGTTCTGAACCAAAATGTGAATCAATTTCTGCTCTGTGAACCTTGCGAAGATGCGATAAAACTCCACCAACACGATCAAAGTGCATATAGTCAAAAGTGCCATCCATAAAGAAATCGGAATTCACTTCCATGACATGACTGGGCAGCTCCTCCTTGAAAAGCGTACGCACTTGATCAATTAAAATAGAAACAAAGGCAAGGGCAACTGGAGCATCCAAAGGATGCTGTATGCTGGATTGCATAAAGAAGAACGCATGAAACGGCTGCAGAAGAAGTTTCATTAATATGGAAATTAACATTGTGATGCTAGAAATAACTTACGCGCTGCTCCATACTGAGATCGATTACATATCTTCTCATTTTAGTAAGAAATATCTTACGACTGGAGGGAGAATCTATACTGCCGTCAGTGTTGATCATCAATGTGTTAAGAAAATCTTTTTGAAGGACATACAAGCTCTCCGTGAGCTTGCGCACCTTTTCCACCACACTCATGTACTTGTCCTTGGGCCCATCAATGCCCTGCGTCCAGGCCATATAGTCAGGTAACAGCTCAGCCAATATATAAAACTCCAACGGATGGATGTATAAGAAGAAGGCCAGGCTAATAAACAGGCAAGATAATGCAATCAGTAATAAACCTTTAGAATATCGTAAGTGTAGTTACCAATGCTTTTTAAATAGCTTTCCTTCTAGCAGATACTTTCGGGATTGCTCATGCAGACAGATACAATGGAGTGTGCTAAGCGCCTGGCGGTGCTTCTCATAGTCCAGGCCCTGAACGGTGTGGGTAAAGGTGCCCAGCAGGGCATTAACTACTTTGCGCAGCACAAACTTGACCTCATCGGCCTCCATGAAGTTCCAAAACAACGACAAGAGACTCTTAAGTACGCTATGCGGATTCTCCTTCTCAGACGCCAGTGTTGTCATATTTGAGATGCGTGAGAGCAGCACATCCTCAATAATATATGGATCAAAAACTTCATTCGTAAAACGCTCAATGAGCAACGTTGCAAATATGCAATAGACCGTCTTCTTGGTAGACACACGAATTTCGCAACTTGTATCACTCTTTGTACTACTTGACTGGGCATTATAATGTGAAAATATGCCAGCCAAATTGATGAGGTAGTCCAGTAGGAGGTTAGCGCGACGCAACTTCAGTATGGGACGTGCCATAATGGGCTGGTAGCCAGGAACTGGATATACAAAAGGACGATTACCGAAATTGGCCTGAACGCCTTGTGTATATCCCAGGGAGATGGCAGGGAAGAATGTTATACCCGGTCCTCTTTGGATCTTATCGAATGCAATGCCCATGGAGCGTCCATTACGATAGTATTCAATTATTTCGCGTTCCACGTCGATGGTGACACCAATGATATCACCAATTTGCCACTTATCACCATATCTGAAAATATACAACGCTCATAACTTAATAGAAGAGCTAAAAATATAAATGTATGTCCTTACTTTCTGGTGGATATGTGCCAGACCTGTTGCTTACTCCCATCATATCCATAGCTGCACTTTGTGTCGCCAACACCACTATTTTCGTTAAACGAACAATTACCCGATGACCATCCAATTTGCATTACACCCTTGGTGTGCAGTTGGATCTAGGTAAAAGAAAAAAGAAATCAAATAACGCGCACGTGCAACCCAAACTCCCACAACACTATCGGGTTTTAGGACAGTTCAATGTCATTGACCTTCGAGTGAACAAACACCCCATATCCCCAGCCACTACGGCTCCCACTCCCAATGCCATTCCCACTTTAATAGCTATGATTACCTCATACATCCAACGGCCGCCATAAACGCAACAATTTGCGCGAACCGTATTGAAACTGCCCTGGGAACGCAAGGCCAATCTGTCGGTGGACACACGCACTGTTGTCGTGTAATCCACATCGAATATTGCCAATTCGGGGCCAATGCGAGCCTCAGTATCTATATAAAGACGCCGTATTTCCTCATTACTATCCGTTTGTATCTGCTGAAATTTGTCCTCCAACCAGTTCTTAACAATTATCATTTGTCTGCAATAATTATGGTAGTAATAGAGATGGTTGTGTATATTATAAACATATGTAGCACATACTTGGTCACGGACAGCTCGGAAAGCTTAGGGACTCGCGAGTCCGGCACTGTCGAGCAGTTTCCTCCATCAAAGTCATCTTCCAAGTCGGAATTGTAGTTATCTTGTTCAAGGTGCTCGAAAATGTCTTCATTGAAAACTTTCACGAATAATTTTGATATCGACATCTTGGCACAATTAGTGTTATTAACACATCGCTTGCTATTTTAACACTTTTATACATAAGAACTTACATTTTCTATGCCAAAACTTTTCATCTAAATTTGAATTAAAAATAATATTATAAGCACTAAGGTGTGACCGTATGTACGAGTTCACGAAAACGGCAACATCATAACAAACGGCAAGTCAGCTGTTAACCGTCAATTTTTATCGATAACATTGGTCGATAACACACAGGTTTTTTTGTTGACGCGTCACATTCCTAATTAAAGACCACTTTTATAATAACAATAAAAATAGTCCAAAGTCAAAGAGTACACAATGGGTAGTGACTGGGATGAAATTAAACGTTTGGCCGCTGATTTTCAAAAGGCTCAGCTAACGTCGACTCTGCAAAAGTAAGTATCGTTAAACATAACAGCTGTCGTCCCAACATAGTTCATCTCTTATCACTGGTTTGCAGACTCTCTGAACGTAACTGCATTGAAATCGTTACATTGTTGCTGGAAAAGCAGCTTCTAGATGTTGTGTTCACCAATGATGGCAAGGAGTATATTACACCTGATCATTTAGAGCGTGAAATCCAAGATGAACTTTACGCCAACGGTGGTCGTGCCAATCTGGTCGAGGTCAGCAAGTCGTTAAATGTGGATCTGTCGCGTATTGTGACGCTGGCGGAACGTATAGCTGCTGAGAATCCAGAAATACATCTTATGCTCGGCCAGCTTATCGATGAGGACTATATTCTTCATATTGCACAGGAAATCAACGAGAAATTGGCTCAACGTGGCGAAATATCTATATCGGACTTAACGTCTCAATTTGATTTGCCCTCTGACTTCCTGCAGCATAATGTGGTTGAAAAACATCTGGGAAAGATCATTAAAGGTCGCCAGGATGCCACCAATCCGCGTGTGTTCTTCACTCAAGCGTATATACAACGATGCAAAGCGAAAATCCGTGGTGCCTTGGCTGCAATCAGTAAGCCAACCAATGTGGCAGTCATTCTGCAGCAGATCAATGTGCAGGAGAAGATCTTCCACTCGCTATTGGATGAAATCGCTCCTGCTGGGCAGGTGACATCTAAGCTGGCCAACGCACAGTATGTGCCGCACATTTACGCAAAGACGCAAGCGGACTGGGTCAATTCGTTCTACAAGCAAAATAGTTTCCTGGAATACGAAGCCATTAACAAGTTGGGCATTTCGGATGCCAAGGCTTACATCCGTAAACAATTCCCTAACGAGCAGTTCCTGTTCCTCAAGCGTGTTGCACTTGGTGCTCGTTTAATTGAGCTAACTGTGGTGGCTGCTTTAAATGAATGTAGCGCAACTAAGCAATATCTTGACTTAACTACCATATTACCATCCAATTTGTCGGAGGAAGACATTGAGGAAGCTTACGATGCTATAATGACCCAAAAACACTGCAATCCAAGCCATTTTGTTTTTTTGGAAAGCATTGGTAACTGAACATATCTACGAAACTTTTAATGTTATGCTTATATCTTCGCTGCAGTCTTTTCGCAGGCATATCTGACGCAACTGGTGCAGCCATGCCAGGAAATGGCGCAGGCTCAAGCCAAGGCCGCTATCGATGCTGGCGTCTATCAGCAGTACATTGTTGAAAAGACGTTGGCTCAAAAGGGCAACACCATTGGCGCTTCCCACGACGCTGACGATGATAAGGTTGATAAGCGAGATGAGCGCCGCAAGAAAGCTGCCTCTGGCAAAGCAGGGGGCGGTGCACAGGGTCGGGAAACCAAAACGAAGTCCACAAAGAAACATCAACGTGGTCGTGCTGCTCATAATCACGACAGTGAGGATGAGGAGGAATCAATGGCTACAACTGCTAGTAGTAATCGTAAAGCTGGCAAACCACTGGAGCTGGTCAAGACCACAGATATAACTAATCTAATTAAAGCCACACTGGAAGAAGAGGGACTGGAGCATTTAGCTAAGCCTATCGCTGCGCTTTACTTGAAGTAAGTTAAAAGTTTAATATAACTACATATTTCCTTAAAAATTTGTATACGAATTATAGCCAGCTTAACCAGACCGCTTTAGCCAAAGCCCAAGAGTTATACGAGGCAACACCACAAACTAATCGTCGTCAAACCCATGCTGCCATACAGGAACGGGTCAACACACTTCTGGTTGACATACGTCTCTACGAGAAGGGCCTTAAACTATTTCCCAGCGACACACAATCGCAATTGGTCAAGTACCTGCTGAAGTCCCTGGGCAACGATATATGCAACGAACTGACGCTCTATGTGGCTGCTGAATGCAATCTGACTTTGAAGTCAACGAACCTAAATGTCGATCAACGCATCAAACTAGTACAGGAATGCGGTAAATTTAACATAATCTCAGACCAATTGAGTTCCAGATTAACTTTTCAATTTATATTTTAAACACAGATGCAGAGTATCGCAACGCTCTGCTCGAACAAAACAAAGCCTTGAACAAGAGCATCGATGACTTCGAACTGGCCACGGAAGCTGTGCTGAAAACCTGTAGCATGATTGTGAAGAAGGTTGACAAGAAAAAGGATCGGATGCTTATAATCACCCACAAGGAAAAGCTACTGCAACAGCTTCTGCAGTGCAGTGAACCAGCCCTGTTGCTCCACCTGGCTGCTCTGATACTCTTTACCACAATCACAGGATGTATTCTGCACGCGTCTGGCAAATTCGTCTCGGCCATATTGCAACACATTCGAAGCACTTTAAATGAGCCACAAAATGCACTTTTGCTGCGTTATCATGGTATACCAATACTTTTGTTATATTTTCCAATCTTTTTTTATAAACACTTGTTTTTTATTATAGATCTCGTCCTGCAGATGCTCCAACAATCATCACCAGACAGTGCCGAGTCAAAGTCTGTAAACGAACAATTGCAATCGCTGCAAACGGAAGTAGTTGAACTGGCCCAAAACTATTCACGTGCTTCCGTATCCAAGGCTGATTAAATGCCATTGAAACAATATAGATAGACATTTTTAATATAAATTCAGTTTAATAATTGGTTATGGTCTGCAATAGAAATCAAATGCATTTCGAAATTGATAAGTATTGTGTACATAATTTAAAAATTCTTTTATTATTGCTATGCACACAAGTCCCATTTAAAAAAAAAAAATCAATAAATAGCATATTTAAATAGCAAAAAAAACTTGTCTCCGATTTTATTATCACTTTTAAAGATTGAAAAAAATTATTTTGAAACACTTGTGGAGGCTTTGTCCCCATTCAAGAAATAATGGTTTTCACTCTAATGACAGATTTCTATGTGGAAGATGTTATAACTAACGTATGCTAACTATTTACAAATTTTAGTTTTTTCATAAGAAAGATTTTTGAAGTACTTTTTGTTAGTTGTTTTGAGCCAAGTTTGATTAAATACTAAGCTGTTAAGAGTATTTGATTGTTAATGTTTGTCAGCAATAAACCATCATTGAGCTAAGATTGTAGGGTGCTATGTTTAGTTTGTGATATTGTGTTTAATGCACTTTATAAGCTATGTAGTCTTTGTAGTATTTGCTTAGCCTTCTCACAGGATTGCCTAAAAAAAAAGTAAATATGTTTTAATTAATTGTGATTGTCATTTAAATAACATGTTTAAATACATACGTAAATAGCGGATTGTTAGCATCACAATTTTCCAAAGTCTGTCGTATGTACGTAATAAATAACTCCCAATTTTTGAGTGTATCGCTGTTTGGAAGCAACCAAACTGTTGGCAGGGTATTTACGATAATATAAGCCTTGCCAATGGCATCGTTTGGCGTACAGACGCGCATCGCCAACAGAAGATAGCGATTTAGCAGTGCTCCAATGGCCAATTCCCTTAACGGCTTGTCGGCCAGAATTCCTTGCCAACTAAGGAAATTTCGAAATAGTTTCAGGCCACTGCAGAACTGACGCTGAAAGAATGATCCCTTGGCCTCCTGTACCCTACAGAAATTAAATTTGAATCAATTTAAAATACTATTTTAAATTAGTTGTTCACTTACTGTTTGGGAAATATGGGTATAAATACATCATTCTCAAGAGCGAGACGCATTCGTTCCATAATCGACTCAAAAAGCTTTCTCAGTTGCTTATTGCCACTGTGGAGCGGAAACTCTCGGCCCAAGCGATTGATAAAACCAATTAGACGCAATGTTTGCGTCGTCGACAAAGGATCCCAGCATTCTGTAACCAGAGCTAAATGAGACGAATAAATAATACAAATATTTGTTTGTGGGACATAATTAGTTTAATTTCCACTCACTGTTCACTTTGGGAAGCACAATCTTTTCAATAAGCGATGGCACCAGGTTAAAATCGGGATCCTGTTTTAGATTCTCAACAGTTTCGTCCGGTTGGAAGGCATACAACATGCAGGCTTCATACCAATGCATTGTCTCAATGTCTGTGTACTCGTCCAGAAGCGGAGACCATAATAACATCTCGTGACGTACAAGTGGCGCCAATAATTTGGGCAGACAAAAGCTAACAAATGCATCCAGGTAAGAATTCATATCTGTTTTTCGCCATGCATAAAACTTGACAAGAATCAGCTCAATTTTGCAGAAATCATCGGTGACATCCTCAAAAGCTTCCACTGATTCTGCTTCGATTTGTGCTATCGCCATTACACTTTGCTCCTGTTGTTGATCGGCAATCTCATCATCGCTGGACATGCCATCCAAGTGAGAGTTTAATAAATCATTGCGTTCTCGTTCACAACGACGACGGGTACGGCGTCCCTCCCGTTCAGCTGCTCGACGCACTTGCTCTTCGTGCTCCGGAGTACGTCGTGTGGCAGCAGAAACCGCTTCTGTGTTTTATTACAAAGAAGATCAGAAAAGAATTCAAATATATTAAAATAAAACTTACTTGATGCTTCCGCCATCTCCTTGGCTTGATCACGCACATCCTGCCGCCGTCTATTGACGAGATACCGTTGACTCTTCCCGTAATGTTGGAGAGCACGTTTCTCCAAATCATTGATACAAGGCGACTTAGCTGCCAGGCAATCCACCAAATCGTTAACATAACATTTAACTTCTTGATAAAACTTGTATTTAGCCGCAGCTGTTGGTGCATTCTGCTTACACTCGAGTTGTTGTAGTTTCAAGGACTTCAACTCAGCTGTAATGCGTGATATGGTGGCACTGTGGTCATCATTTCGCTCCTGCAATTCTTTGAGACGTGTTGCGATGGCAGTCCGCATCTCCTGAGGCGTACGCAGAGCTGTCGCTTTAGCCTTCTCTTTCTTCGGCTTGGAAAAACTGGATCGCATCACCGTTGACAGAGTACTGTCTTTATCGAAGGTGGTCTTTGCATACGCCTGCTCCAGCAGTGTTGATGTCGATGGTGGTGGCTGCCTTAGCACATCCTCCAGTTCAAGAATTCCACTAGAACTGGGCGCAGCTGGCTTGATCATAAAACGAGACAATACCGTTTCATGCTGGGCATGAACCAATTGAGCGCCAGTGACGCCTTTACGTATCTGTTGATTTTCCCATTCGTGCATTTCGCGATCCGAATCTTCCTCGGTTACTAAAGTATGAATTTGAACGAAAGATTAGACAAAACTCGCAACAATGTTTAAAAACTACAAAAAATGGACGTGCAGACGTCGTCTGGTCTGGGACACAGTGATATACACTTCTCAACTACTACATACAATCATTCTCCACGGCATAGAACTGTTCTCGACGCTCTTCGCGCTCCTTCCGACCCGTTATATCGTTCATATCCATGCGCTCCTCATCGTCCGACTGATCGCCCTCGACATCCTCGCGTGGCAAACGGGTGCTAAGCTTGGGTGGTTCTTTGGACTCTTCTATGGGTATATAGTCTCCAGCACCTGCATAAAATAATATGTTTAATGAATCAATTATAGGTATGCGTGAAATCTTACCCTGTTCTCTAGCCCTTTGCCTCCGCTTGCGTGCCGCGTGTATCATTGCTGCATCTGGGATTGAACCGCTCTCAAGCATTTGCTTCAAATGCTCTGGTTTTGAGAAACGATGTCGCGCCTTATCACTGTCTCTGTCGTCTAGATTTTCATCGTCACTCATATCATCGCGGCCAGCACAAAATGCGGCGCGTCCATTGAGCACAATATCGGGAGTTTCCGATTTTTTGACCACCAGCTAAATTTTGGGAGCAAGTGTAAAATCAATATTATTAAAGTTGATTGATAGTCGTTTTAAATAATTTAAATATGAGATATACTCAGCGCAAGATAAACTTTAAAAATGTACCCAGTTATAGAATATACTATTTTTAAAACTAATACAAATTTTATGTTTATCTTGAGCTGGGAACTTTTCAAAAGAAAACGTGCATTAATTCGTAACAGATCTGGGATTAGTTGAAAGTAATAGTTAGATAAAGCAACCTAAATTTAACTTCCAACTTATTTACATATATGTTATTAATATAAAATAATAAACTAGGATTTGTCTTGTGGCTGATTGCATTTGATTCTGGAGCAATGTTAATAGCCGATTGTGTGTGTTTGTTATGGTCAAGCCAAAGACATATCCAAGCAAATTGGTTTTTTCCTTTTGGAAATTAGACTGCTCCATTCTTTTTTTGTTTTTGTACGTAAATCGTAAAAAATTTGTTGTTTTTTTTTTTTTTTGTAGAAAAATTGAATAATAATAACCTTACCACAAAGTCGTCTGTGCGTATTTCGGTTTGGATCATTGGATCATTATCACACTTTTTACTATTACTCTGTACGTTCGCATTGTCGCCGGCTATCGACGTACATTTATATCTACTTGAATTGGTAATACCAGCACCCGTAGTGGCGTTGGCACTGGACAACTCTAAATGCTGTGGAGTACTACCATTCTCATAACCCATGTGTGGTCCGCTTTGTTGTCCAGTGTGATCCGTTCCGCCTCCCCGCTCCTCGCGTTTCTTCTTGCGTCTTTCCTTGTCCAGCATTCGCATGACTTTCTTGCTGTGCGATGATTTTCGCACTTGAAACACCTCACCATCGTCCTCTACGCGCATGGAAACCAAATCAATCAATATATCAATCACATCCTAAATTCGTACACTTACCATCATCAGCAAAACTAAGTAGTGCTTTGGGTTTATGCTGGACATTGCCAGTACCAGTTGTCATTCCATTATCATCCGATTGTTTAATAGTTTTTTTACTCTTTTCTTTATCCCGCTTGCCGGATAGCGAAATAATGGGTGGAGGGGGTGCTTCCACATCTCCATCAACGTCCATGGCTGAAGCGTTGTCGTCATCGTCCACATTGCTAGAGAATACCCGACGCTGTATTTTCTTCGGTTTTCTAAACATCGACATCTGCCGCAATATGTGGTATTATATTTATTTTATTTAGCAGAAATTTTCAATACTAAAAAACCAATTTTATTCACAAGACCTTTCGCAAAAAAATTCGTCTACGCTTTAATAGTCGATATCACCGACTCGATACTCGCTTATCGAATAAAAAACAAAGGGTTGGCTTTAAAATTATCGATTTACAGAAAACGATATTCTTTTAACATTGAACTATCAGCTGATTTAAAGCTTTTACTGTAGTTTATTTATTTTTAACAAGTTTAGCAAATGTTATTGTAGAATGCCCACCAAAACAATTTTATGTTCGTTAAAAATTCTTAGCAGCAGCCGCCAAATAGCCGCCAAAAACAAATCAATGTTAATAACAGTTGATTCATATGTTAAACTGTTGCCTATCGACAATCGTTCAGTTAAGTATCGCTATTAGTAGAATCGTTTCGATACATAACTTCTGCTGGTAAACTGGTGTTTTGTAGCATAGGTTCATTTTTTAATAAGTTTAGTTCGAAGTATACTCTTACAAAAGACAATGGGTCTCAAAGGCTGCGAAGTGCAACTAGATAATCCGTGGAACACATACTACGCTGGACAAACAATCAATGGGCAGGTCAAATTCACCTTTGATTCTCCCAAAAAAGTTCGAGGTAAGATTTATTTAAATACTGCATGCGTATACGAACAAATATATATTATACATGTACGATCTGAGCCCGCATTACTCATAAAAGTGATGACATCAAAACAGTAATGAATGTTAATATATAGTTAATTGAGTAAGCTTCTATATGAAGTTGCTCTTACTCTTAATAACAATATCTGGCGCCACACTCTCTCTTTCTCTAGGTAAAAGCCGGTCCCGTTATGTGTGCCACCCATTTGAGTGGTGGAATTTGGGTGGACCCGTATTTATTTTAGAAATTAAGGTAGAACCAAATTACTTGTAATGCATTTGAAAAATGAGTGTTTGTTTTAATTGGATAATTACAAATATTTGATTATTCTACTACAATTGTTTAACAAACTTTTTGAGGTCACTCTATTGCTACGCAACTGTGGAATGATGCTGTTGGCGATGATGTCATCGGTTTGGTAGTCATAGTGACAGATAAAAGCGCAGAACATTTTATTTATAGCATAAGCAAGGCAAAGCATTTGTCGTGTTTGTGGAGTGTGGTGTTGTATTTTAAACAGTGTGACGATATTATATTTTAAATTTGTTTACCACTTGTTCAATACAGGTATTATCATTCGATTCTTGGGTGAGGCGAATACGGAATGGACCGAGGAGCGCAACGTGCAAACAAGTGAGGGAAAGACTGAGAACGAGATAACGCATCTAAAGGGACATGAAGAATACTTTAAGATACAGTACTACCTACTCGGCGGCAAAAACAGTAAGACAAACTTATAAAAGCAATAATTCTAAATTAAAAAAAACTTCCTATTACAGGCTCGGAGACAGAGCTGCCTCCAGGAACTCATTCTTACCCATTTACATGTGCCTTGCCACCCACTTTACCATCATCATTTGAGGGAGAGTTTGGACATGTTCGCTACACGATTAAAGTCACTTTGGATAGACCATGGAAATTTGATCAGGATATGAAAATGGCCTTTACGGTCATAGCACCTGTTGACTTGAATCTCAATCCAAGGGTTAAGGAACCATTTAAGCTTGAATTGGAAAAATCATTTTGTTGCTTCTGTTGTCGTTCTGGTCCACTTGCTGTCATTACAAGCATACCACAAACTGGTTATGTTTCGGGACAACTGTTGCCCATCACTTGTGAGGTTGATAACACAAGTAATGTGAATCTCAGTGCGGTAAAATTCGAATTGCGTAAACTTGTTACGTTCCACGCGAACCAGCCACGCAGCGAAAAACGAGAGTCCAAGGTGATAATAGCTCAATTAAGCATTGGACCCGTTAATGCCGGAGAATCTCGTACATTTACACAACAAATGGAGATACCTGCGCTGCCACCTACAAATTTACTTAACTGCGGCATTATTGCACTCGACTACGACTTGCACGTAGATTGTGATGTTAGTGGACCACATCGTAATCTTACTGGAAAAGTGCCAATCACTTTAGGCACAATACCGCTAGCTGCTTTAAAGCCACAAACGGACGATCCCTCTCTGGCACCCACACAGCCAGTAAGCCCTGTCAGTCCGCCAGGTGACGGTGGAATGGGTGGTGCTCTTGGTTGGAATGTGGCCGATAGCGCTGGCGGATCACTCTATCCCAATATACGTTAGTATACAATATTTTTAATATGTAATATGTACACTCTCATGTTTTTCTTACAGCGCCACCTCAATTTGTCGAAACTGAATATAAAGCACCTAATATAACCAATCGCGATGATTCGGAACATACTCAAATTATTGGAGATGCTGCGTTTGCACCGCGTTATCCAACATTTCAGTTTAAAAATGCTACAGCCCCAGCAGCAAGCCCCTAAACTATTAATCAATAACAATAATTCAAGTGTGCTTCAAATTTGTTAATCTATATACGCTATGAAATATTCTTATATCGTTATTTTTTATTCGCATTTACATATAGGCTTTCCGTCCAAATGAAAGCATGCATCAAAATGTTAACCAGCACAAACACTTGGTCAATTTTGTAATCTCAATTATAACGCTCAAATATTATGCATTGTGGGCGATAGCACAATTGAGTGATGGGCAGCCAAATTGCGCTTTTTTACAAAATTCTTTTTACTTGGCATCTGCCAATCGCTAGTGCAAATTAAAAATTGTACGGTGTATAGTAATAAAAATATACAGAAAAGCATTAAAACTGTTATTTCATTCGAAAGTAAAAAGCATTTTATTTAGATGGACTTCATTTGAACTTTTATTTATATTTGTATAAATAAGATGTTATGTTTAAGTTTAGACTTCAATAACTACGCAAACGTTTACCACCCTTACATTGATTTATTTTCTGGCTTAGGAGTAGACTTGGCCATTTTAAGACATTCCTCTTTTATCCGTTTGCCTTTTTCCTGTTGAGCCTTTCGCTTATCTGATTCACTACAGGCCGAACCCGTCGCTCTGGCTGCCAAATTTTTACAATGCTGTTTCAGTCTGTCTATCAATTTCTCTTTAGCCATTTTATCACATTTTTCCTTCTGAGCGAGCTCCTTACATTCTGCCATCTGTTTACCATTTGCTTTATCTGACATATTTTTACACTCGTCTTTTTTAGCCAATTTGTCGCACTTTTCTTTTTCCGCAGCTTCCTTACACTGTTTTTTAAGTTTATCCTGTTTTTCTTTTTCGGCCATTTTAGCACACTTTTTAGCTTCGGCCAATTTCGCACATTTTTCAGCTTCGGCCAATTTCGCACATTTTTCCTTTTCGGCCATTGTTTTACACTGCTTCTTAAGTGCATCTTTTTTAGCCTTCTCTGCCAATTTCTGGCACTGTTTTTTTAGTTTTTCTTGCTGTTCTTTTTTGGCAAGTGCTGAGCACTGTTTTTTCAATTTGTCCTTTTTTGCCTCTTCTGCCAACTTCTGGCACTGTTTTTTCAGTTTTTCTTGCTGTTCTTTCTTTGCTAATGCCGCACATTGTTTCTTTAATTTCTCTTTTTCTGCCATTACTTTACATTGCTTTTTAAGCTTTTCTTGCTGTTCTTTCCTTGCTAATGCAGCACATTTTTTTTTCATTTTATCCTTTTTAGCCATTTTATCACATTGCTTTTTAAGCTTTTCCTGCTGTTCTTTCTTTGCTATAGCTGCGCATTTTTCCTTTTCAGTCATTTTCTTGCACTGCTTTTTGAGCTTATCCTGCTTTGAGCTTTTCTTGGATTTTCGTCCCTTTCCTTTTTTGGCCAATTTCGCACATTTCTCCTTTTCGGCCATTGCCTTGCATTGCTTCTTGAGCTTATTCTGCTTAGAGTTGCCCTTGGACTTCTTGCTTTTACCGGATTTTCCTCTTTTGCTTTTCTTGGCCAGTTTAGCACATTTTGCCTTAGCGGCCATTGCCTTGCATTGTTTTTTCAGCTTATCCCCTTTGCTCTTCTTTGCTAGTTTAGCACACTTTGCCTTATCGGCCAATGCCTTGCATTGCTTCTTAAGCTTTCTCTGCTTGGAGTTGCCCTTGGACTTCTTGCTTTTACCGGACTTTCCTCCTTTGCTCTTCTTGGCCAGTTTAGCACATTTTGCCTTAGCGGCCATTGCCTTGCATTGTTTTTTCAGCTTATCCCCTTTGCTCTTCTTTGCTAGTTTAGCACACTTTGCCTTATCGGCCAATGCCTTGCATTGCTTCTTGAGCTTATTCTGCTTAGAGTTGCTTTTTGACTTCTTGCTTTTACCAGATTTTCCTCCCTTGCTTTTCTTGGCCAGTTTAGCACATTTTGCCTTAGCGGCCATTGCCTTGCATTGTTTTTTCAGCTTATCCCCTTTGCTCTTCTTTGCTAGTTTAGCACACTTTGCCTTAGCGGCCAATGCCTTGCATTGCTTCTTAAGCTTTCTCTGCTTGGAGTTCCCCTTGGACTTCTTGCTTTTACCGGATTTTCCTCTCTTGCTCTTCTTGGCCAGTTTAGCACATTTTGCCTTAGCGGCCATTGCCTTGCATTGCTTCTTGAGCTTATTCTGCTTAGAGTTGCCCTTTGACTTCTTGCTTTTGCCGGCCCTTCCTCCCTTGCTTTTCTTGGCCAGTTTAGCACATTTTGCCTTAGCGGCCATTGCCTTGCATTGTTTTTTCAGCTTATCCCCTTTGCTCTTCTTTGCTAGTTTAGCACACTTTGCCTTATCGGCCAATGCCTTGCATTGCTTCTTAAGCTTTCTCTGCTTGGAGTTGCCCTTGGACTTCTTGCTTTTACCAGATTTTCCTCCCTTGCTTTTCTTGGCCAGTTTAGCACATTTTGCCTTAGCAGCCATTGCCTTGCATTGTTTTTTCAGCTTATCCCCTTTGCTCTTCTTTGCTAGTTTAGCACACTTTGCCTTAGCGGCCAATGCCTTGCATTGCTTCTTAAGCTTTTTCTGCTTGGAGTTGCCCTTTGACTTCTTGCTTTTACCGGACTTACCTCTCTTGCTTTTCTTGGCCAATTTAGCACATTTTGCCTTAGCGGCCATTGCCTTGCATTGTTTTTTCAGCTTATCCCCTTTGCTCTTCTTTGCTAGTTTAGCACATTTTGCTTTATCGGCCAATGCCTTGCATTGCTTCTTAAGCTTTCTCTGCTTGGAGTTGCCCTTGGACTTCTTGCTTTTACCAGATTTTCCTCCCTTGCTTTTCTTGGCCAGTTTAGCACATTTTGCCTTAGCAGCCATTGCCTTGCATTGTTTTTTCAGCTTATCCCCTTTGCTCTTCTTTGCTAGTTTAGCACACTTTGCCTTAGCGGCCAATGCCTTGCATTGCTTCTTAAGCTTTTTCTGCTTGGAGTTGCCCTTTGACTTCTTGCTTTTACCGGACTTACCTCTCTTGCTTTTCTTGGCCAATTTAGCACATTTTGCCTTAGCGGCCATTGCCTTGCATTGTTTTTTCAGCTTATCCCCTTTGCTCTTCTTTGCTAGTTTAGCACATTTTGCCTTATCGGCCAATGCCTTGCATTGCTTCTTAAGCTTTTTCTGCTTAGAGTTGCCCTTTGACTTCTTGCTTTTGCCAGCCCTTCCTCCCTTGCTTTTCTTAGCCAATTTGGCACATTTTGCCTTAGCGGCCATTGCCTTGCATTGTTTTTTCAGCTTATCCCCTTTGCTCTTTTTTGCTAGTTTAGCACATTTTGCCTTATCGGCTAATGCCTTGCATTGCTTCTTAAGCTTTTTCTGCTTGGAGTTGCCCTTTGACTTCTTGCTTTTACCGGACTTACCTCCCTTGCTCTTCTTGGCCAATTTAGCACATTTTGCCTTAGCAGCCATTGCCTTGCATTGTTTTTTCAGCTTATCCCCTTTGCTCTTCTTTGCTAGTTTAGCACACTTTGCCTTAGCGGCCAATGCCTTGCATTGCTTCTTAAGCTTTTTCTGCTTGGAGTTGCCCTTTGACTTCTTGCTTTTACCGGACTTACCTCCCTTGCTCTTCTTGGCCAATTTAGCACATTTTGCCTTAGCGGCCATTGCCTTGCATTGTTTTTTCAGCTTATCCCCTTTGCTCTTCTTTGCTAGTTTAGCACATTTTGCCTTATCGGCCAATGCCTTGCATTGTTTCTTAAGCTTTTTCTGCTTGGAGTTGCCCTTGGACTTCTTGCTTTTACTGGATTTTCCTCCCTTGCTCTTCTTGGCCAATTTAGCACATTTTGCCTTATCGGCCAATGCCTTGCATTGCTTCTTAAGCTTTTTCTGCTTGGAGTTGCCCTTGGACTTCTTGCTTTTACCCGATTTTCCTCCCTTGCTCTTCTTGGCCAATTTAGCACATTTTTCTTTATCGATAATTTCTTTACATTTTTGCTTTAGTTGGTCGAGCTTAGAACTTCCAGCTTTATTTTTAGACTTGCTTCCTTTATTTTTCTTGGCCATTTTTGCGCATTTCTCTTTTTGGGCCATTGCCTTGCATTGTTTTTTCAGCTTATCCCCTTTGCTCTTCTTGGCCAATTTAGCACATTTTGCCTTATCGGCCAATGCCTTGCATTGCTTCTTCAGCTTCTTCTGCTTGGAGTTACCCTTCGACTTCTTGCTTTTACCAGACTTTCCTCCCTTGCTCTTCTTGGCCAATTTAGCACATTTTGCCTTATCGGCCATTGCCTTGCATTGCTTCTTCAGCTTCTTCTGCTTGGAGTTGCCCTTCGACTTCTTGCTTTTACCAGACTTTCCTCCCTTGCTCTTCTTGGCCAATTTAGCACATTTTGACTTAGCGGCCATTGCCTTGCATTGTTTTTTCAGCTTATCCCCTTTGCTCTTCTTTGCTAGTTTAGCACATTTTGCCTTATCGGACATTGCCTTGCATTGCTTCTTCAGCTTTTTCTGCTTGGAGTTGCCCTTCGACTTCTTGCTTTTACCGGATTTTCCTCCCTTGCTCTTCTTGGCCAATTTAGCACATTTTGCCTTATCGGCCAATGCCTTGCATTGCTTCTTCAGCTTCTTCTGCTTGGAGTTACCCTTCGACTTCTTGCTTTTACCAGACTTTCCTCCCTTGCTCTTCTTGGCCAATTTAGCACATTTTGCCTTATCGGCCATTGCCTTGCATTGCTTCTTCAGCTTCTTCTGCTTGGAGTTGCCCTTCGACTTCTTGCTTTTACCAGACTTTCCTCCCTTGCTCTTCTTGGCCAATTTAGCACATTTTGCCCTATCGGCCAATGCCTTGCATTGCTTCTTAAGCTTTTTCTGCTTGGAGTTGCCCTTGGACTTCCTGCTTTTACCAGACTTTCCTCCCTTGCTCTTCTTGGCCAATTTAGCACATTTTGCCTTATCGGCCAATGCCTTGCATTGCTTCTTGAGCTTCTTCTGCTTGGAGTTACCCTTCGACTTCTTGCTTTTACCAGACTTTCCTCCCTTGCTCTTCTTGGCCAATTTAGCACATTTTGCCTTATCGGCCATTGCCTTGCATTGTTTCTTCAGCTTCTTCTGCTTAGAGTTGCCCTTCGACTTCTTGCCTTTATTTGACTTACCTCCCTTGCCTTTCTTTGCTAATTTAGCACATTTTGCCTTAGCGGCCATTGCCTTGCATTGTTTTTTCAGCTTATCCCCTTTGCTCTTCTTTGCTAGTTTAGCACATTTTGCCTTATCGGCCAATGCCTTGCATTGCTTCTTGAGCTTCTTCTGCTTGGAGTTACCCTTGGACTTCTTGCTTTTACCAGACTTTCCTCCCTTGCCCTTCTTGGCTAATTTAGCACATTTTGCCTTATCGGCCAATGCCTTGCATTGCTTCTTAAGCTTTTTCTGCTTGGAGTTGCCCTTGGACTTCTTGCTTTTACCAGACTTTCCCCCCTTGCTCTTCTTGGCCAATTTAGCACATTTTGCCTTATCGGCCAATGCCTTGCATTGCTTCTTGAGCTTCTTCTGCTTGGAGTTACCCTTGGACTTCTTGCTTTTACCAGACTTTCCTCCCTTACTCTTCTTGGCCAATTTAGCACACTTTGCCTTATCGGCCATTGCCTTGCATTGCTTCTTCAGCTTCTTCTGCTTGGAGTTGCCCTTGGACTTCTTGCTTTTACCAGACTTTCCACCCTTGCCTTTCTTTGCTAATTTAGCACATTTTGCCTTATCGGCCAATGCCTTGCATTGCTTCTTGAGCTTCTTCTGCTTGGAGTTACCCTTGGACTTCTTGCTTTTACCAGACTTTCCTCCCTTGCTCTTCTTGGCCAATTTAGCACACTTTGCCTTATCGGCCATTGCCTTGCATTGCTTCTTGAGTTTATTCTGCTTGGGGTTGCCCTTGGACTTCTTGCTTTTACCAGACTTTCCTCCATTGCTCTTCTTGGCCAATTTAGCACATTTTGCCTTATCGGCCAATGCCTTGCATTGCTTCTTGAGCTTCTTCTGCTTGGAGTTACCCTTGGACTTATTGCTTTTACCAGACTTTCCACCCTTGCCTTTCTTTGCTAATTTAGCACATTTTGCCTTATCGGCCATTGCCTTGCATTGCTTCTTGAGTTTATTCTGCTTGGGGTTGCCCTTGGATTTCTTGCTTTTACTAGACTTTCCTCCCTTGCCTTTTTTGGCCAACTTAGCGCATTTTTCCTTTTCGGCCATTTTTTTGCATTGCTTCTTTAATTTATTTCCTTTAGGAGAGTCCTTTCCTGAGGATCCTTTGCCTTTGGATTTCGACTTACCTCCCGATTGCTTGCATTTTGCTGTTTCTGCCATTTTTTTACATTGTTTTTTCAATTTTTTAAGCTTTTCTTGCTTTGCTCTTTTAGTGCACTTTTGTTTTTCAGCAAGTTTACTGCACTGGTTTTTTAGCCTTTCTGTTTTGGCCAACTTTTCGCATTTCTCCTTGAGCTTTTTAATCTTTTCAAGTTTGTCACCTTTGGCTTGTTTGGCCATTTGGTCACATTTATTTTTTAATTCTTCTATTCTGGCCAATTTGTCATTATTTTTTTTATCATTATTCTTTTGGCTTTTCTTGAATTGTTTGTTTTTTGCTTCTATATTACCAAACTTCTTAGCCTTGGTTTCTCTTTTATCTTCTTCGATAAGCTTTTGACAAGTTTTTCTAAGCTTTTGAGCCAGCGTCTTACATTGATCTCTTAACTTATCTGATTGACTGTGACACACATCAGCTGATACAGAACTGAATTTACGAGATTTTAATTTAAATGTCGCAGAGAACCCATCTATAGTTTAAGAAATATTAAAATGAATTACTTGTAAATATCATTGAATCAATTTACGTACTTCTGATAGGTAGATTATGTTGGGTTATTCTAATTTCGTTTTTATTATGAGCGATACTCAAATTATGTGCCAAAATTTTTGGTCTTGCAAATTTTTGAAGTAAACCGTTAGAAAATTGTGGGCGATATCTGAAATTGACCTTAGAAGGACAGTTACAGGATCGGATATAGCGTTGGGCGTGAACTGGTGTGTTGTTACCAAAAGTTAAAACAGTTCGTCTAAACATTTTTAGCCCGGGCTATTTTTGTTTAAATTTTATATAAAAAAATTTACGGTAAATTTAGTTCTGCTCCCGGAAAAGGTGGAATAAAGAGTGTAGATTCTCTATTCGGGGCTACAATCGTTGGAAAATTTGACCTGACATTTATCGCCATGCCTATTTAAATATTCCACTTTTTGTATATATTTATGCATATATACATAAATATACCTATATACATATATACAAAAATATGTATATATGTTTTGTATATATACATTTAAATTTATATACATACATACACGTTTATATATGTATATACACATTTCATTTCGTTAACAGCGGCTTCACTGTTAAGTAGCACTGTTAATAAACGCTGTATGATTCGTTCTCTGTTATGATTCGTTGCTCGCGTTGCACATTAAAGTTAACAATATAACATTGGTCCAAAATGGTCAAATATATTATTGCTTGTATTAGCGTCAGGAAAAAAATAATTCATTATGATTCATATTCACGTTAGTGCAATTTATCCTTATATATTAGCACCCGCGATTGATTAGTAACCATCTCAGCAATGCATAGAAGTGACAGTTTGCTCTGTGAGGTTCCGTTACAAATGCACCCTGTCCTGTTTTTCATACGGCTGCTGCTCAGACTCATTCAACTTATGATTACGCGGCTCGCGCTCCAATTACTTACTTTAGCTCCTTTCTATCAAATATAGCTAGCTTTGAACATTGATGAAATGCAACTTGATTTATTTAACTCTTTTCATTGCAAATTTGTTAAAACTTATAAAACTTATAATGGAGTTTCGGTAAGAGCGGCTGAAAACATCGATAATTTCCGATCGTGCGCAATCGAAAGGATGCGTCTATCGATATGGCTATTCAATTAGTAATGGTATTACGCAAATGATGCAGACAGTGCTGGGAAATTTAATCAATCATCAACTATTTATTGTGAATAATTAACTTCAAAGAATTTATATAATATAAGCTGTTATTATCGCTTGTAGGCTATAATAATATATGAATATTAAAATAATAATTGTATTTATTGATCAGTCACATATTGAATTTTTTTTTATTTATTAAATTTAATTTTGCATCTTGTACACATTATTGTTTTTTTTTCTTGGCTTCTCAGGGGTTTTCAGATCTTGATTCCAATTTGTTCCAGTTGTAAGAAATCGTCATTCTTCAATTTTGCTTTCCAGGGACTTTGTGTGTAACTGGAAAGAAATACTGTTCACCAACTTATTAGTATCTGTGGCATATTATTGACCTACAAATAACCTAAATTTACTGTATAATATGGGCTTATCAAATAGAATTTTTACTACAAGCAAATTACGTCTATACTACGTACACGACGTCATTCACCTCGATATGACATTGAATACTCAACAACCGGGAGCCGATAATATTATAGTAGATTATTCATGCCATATCAAACACAGACGGATTTAAATGATTTAAATACTACTTACCCGAATGCTTTGCCAAATATTTTGACTGAGAGTATTAAAGCTTTGCTTTGTAGTACCACCTTCATTGGTATTGCTGGGATGTTGACTTTTAACCTCATGAGGTCCGCCCAGAATTTGAATGTCAAATTGCTCATCTTCAATTTTTATTTTATTAAATCGCTTGTTATATTTCTGCTCCATTAGTGATCCACCTCCAATCTTGGGCGTATTTTGGTTTATATCAAAAGGCAATGAAAAATTCTTGGTGGCTTCCTTGGATTTTTTCTTTTTTCTTCTTTCCTCGTTCCTCTTTCGCTCTTTCTTTACATTATCAGCACCAAGACCCTGTTTAAAAACATCCGGCGAAATAAAGACGTCGCCTTTCTTGGTGTGCAAAAAACTTTTTGTTTCTATGTTATAGCGATGGACTTTACGTCTTTTCAGGGGCCAATTATGGGAAATAGAGATTGAACGAGCAGCCGTGTATGTGGTGAAATTTCTTTGATTTCCGCCGCCTTTTTTACCCGACACTAATCCGTATAGGAAATCCGACAACGACATTTTCTCATTCGATTTCTTGGCCTTCTTCTTTTTGGATTTCTTGGATACACCAGACCTCCTTCGATTTTTACGCTCCAAACTCTTTTTCTTCGCAATGTCGTGCAAACGTTTCGCTTTGGAAATATACCGTTTAGCGTTTTTTAGATTCTCCTCAAGTGTATCGTCCCTATTCCTTGCTTTAATAGCTTCCCGAGTGTTTCCTATTTGAGGCAATTCGTAATCCGATTTCAATTCTTCAATCTTACCAGTCTCCTGAATTTTTTTTGAGTCATGTTCCATTTTCATTTCTTTATTTGAGCGTTTTTTGACATTTATCCTCTTGTTCACAACATGAGTAGCTTCCGATTCAATTTTTTCATTGTCCTTCGTCTTATAACGATATTTTTGGGGATTTAAGCTAATAGGTTCTTCTTTTTCTTCATTTGAATCGGTTTTTTTGCTCAGTTTTATCTTTTTTGGTTTGAAATTCATTTTAGTCTTCCAAACTTTTTTTGGTTTGTAATAGGTATTTTCACGTGCATCATAGTAATGACCCTCAGACTTGGAATTGTAGAGTTCCCCAGGAGTTAATTGGGTTTCGGATTTAATCGTTTTGTGATCGTTTTGTGAATTTTGTTCATTGTTCATCGACTTTTTTAGTTTTTCTTTAGAATTGTATTCAGCATTTTTGCTCATCCTCTTGTCTGTAGAATTATCTGAAAAGCCCATTTCCGATTTCTTGGATTTAGCGCTCTTACCTTCTTTGAAATTCGAGCTGCTCTCAATTCTCTTTTTAGGTCCAATATTTTTCTGTTTCGATGCTTTAGTTTTCAAAGTCTGAGTTTCGTCTAACATAAGAGTTCGATCAAATTTTGCTTTGCGATTCTTTCGTGGCTCTAAATCCATTTTTGGTTCAATATTTTTCTGTTTCGTAACTTTTTGTTCACTTTTCATTTGGGGTCTTTGGCTTAGTTTTGCAACTCTTTTGTTTCGTTTTTCGAAATGAAGTCTCTTTACAGCTTCCGATTTTTCATCCAAGCGTTGCTCAAATGAGTTACACTCTGAATTGGATTGATACAGATCTCCGGGAGTTAAATTGCTTTGGGCTCTTATCGCGTTCTTTACCACATTGCAGCCGGATTTAAGTGACTTGGTGCACATTTTGTAATTGACGGGTTCCACGGATTTCACTTCTAAAATGTTGTCTGTAGGATTCGAAATGGGAGTATTTTTGATTTCAGATGGTGAACTTGAAACCGATTCTTTTTTAGCATATTCAGACATTATTTGCGATCCAATAGTTTTTTCAAATTCCTCTTCTAGTATTTCTATATCAACAGATTGGGGTGTATTATCAGCCGACTTGGATCGCATTGTCTTTGGGCATTTCGATTTGTTAGTCGGCTTGGAATCAGACTCAAATTTACCATCATCTTCAAATTCTATATTTTCGCTTCGTCCCATAACATTTGAGTTTATACTAGTCGTATTTGTAAAGTCCTTCGAATCGCCATAGGATAATGTGAGAGGAGCCCGATTCTCTCCCAAAAAGTTTGCCTCCTGTCTGGAATTTATTTCTAATAGTAGTGCTACCGTACCCCTCAAAGGCGCTCTGCTTTCAATATTTCCAACTACACTGTTTTCAGGTAAACCCGCTTTAACTTCATTCAGTTTATTCATTTCTAATGGCGACGAGTCCACGAACCCACTGGAGCCAACCTCCTGCTCAACTTTTTGATCTTTTCCAACATTATTGTTATCCGTAGTGTCTTTATTTCCGGTAGAGTATTTCCTTTCAGGGGTTTCCGATTTGTAATAATCTCTAAATTCGAACGGCACTTTTTCCTTCCTTACTGCAGAAGCTTTCTTATCCTTTTTCTTTCTTTGCATTTTTGTTGAATTGATTTTTGTTGGATTGTGGGATTTCGTGTCAAGTTTCTCCGTAGCCACTGGGAAAACATACGGCTC
Source organism: Drosophila dunni (assembly GCA_018152125.1). Classification (NCBI taxonomy): domain Eukaryota; kingdom Metazoa; phylum Arthropoda; class Insecta; order Diptera; family Drosophilidae; genus Drosophila; species Drosophila dunni. The sequence continues at coordinate 14,654,920 of JAECXC010001917.1, read as the reverse complement.
AACGGTATCGGCACCTAGAGTTATTGTTGGCTTGTAACCGGAACGCTTAGTCTTTTTTGCTTTACCCAAATCAGGATTCTTATAATAGTCTACCGATACATCTAAATCACTGACTTTATCAAACGATTTTCCTTTCATGCTTTCTCGGACCAGTTTAGTACCTCGAGCTGGAGCTGGAGATTGAGCTTGAGATACTTTGATGGCTATTGGTACCTCTAGATTGCTAGTCTTCGGTAGATCTCTCTTATGTGATGCCAAAACCTTGCTTTCTGTTTGATGTATAGATGAATTCAAGTGCTGAGCATTGAAGGAAGTCATTGTATCTTCCATCGATTTAACTTCATGACTCTGTAAACGCTTTTCAGGATTTTTGCGAGGTGGTATACTAAAGCCCTGAAGCTTTTCTGAAGCAATAGTTTCCTTGAATACAACATAAGGATTCACATTTTTTACTGTGGACTCTTGTTTCAACCTTGCTCGATAAACTTCTTCGTGAGATGGAATCTTTAAGTCCTGCTTTGCCATAACTTTTGGTTCAGGTTTCTGAGCTTTTGGTTCAGGTTTCACAGCATTTGGTTCAGTGCTTTTCAGCAGATCCTGAATGTATTTGTTGTTTTCCTCGCAAGTCTTTTCGAATCGTGCCATATCGAGTTTTTCAAAACCTTTCACCAGTTTAGACCCATCCTTTGGACGACTTTGTGGAGCACCTGGTTTATCGGCAGAAATCTGACACTTCACAAGAGTCTCCTTCTGTATCTGGCCTTGCTTTACCTCAGCGGAGACATCATGTAAGCCCACTGGACTAAGCGATTTGTCCACAGTTGGACTAACCTTCGGTTTCCCACAACGATGCACACGCAAAGCTGATGAGTCCTTTACTTTGATCTTATCATTCTGTCGCTGCTTGATCGTATCATCTGATCCAGTACCACCGATTCGATTGTGAAAGCCCCGAATCGTTCTTGGTAGTGCTCCATGTCGATAGCATTGGCATCTCAAATAAACATTTAAGCTACGCGATAAACTACAGGATAAGTTGTGTTGTGCCATTTGTACAGTTGGCACACGCGTATATCAATTTTGTTAAATTTTCGGAATGGGAATATTAAAAAAAAAAAAGTTGAAATTGTAACTAAAATTTGGTTGGAGGCCAACGCATTTATTTTAGGTTTTGCCAAGATAACATTACTCTGAGTTGAGATGCAAAGTCTATGTTGTTAAACCTAAAATAAATTTTAAACCTAAAATTCTTTGGCCTAAAATGGAACTGACTTGATCAAATTTCTCCGTAAAATGTACTATATCATTATTATTTTAGAGTTAGCTCTTGAAAAGCCTTCTCAGTTTCCGTAGCATTAAAGTTCACGGTAATGTTGAGAGCGAAGCTAAGCCAAATGACAGTTGGATGAGTGAGTTAAGTAAATTTTTAAGTAGCTTATTTATTTGCGCATAGTTTTGTTCAAAATATTTGTTAAATTTTAAGCACTAAAACTTAACGGGATTGTTGGTATCCCTTGGCTGCACGTGTATCATAACTTTGATAGCACCGCCCAATCCATGTCGGGATGTCTCAAAGGCCTTCGCTGTGTCCTTCATGTCAAAATGATGTGTGACGAGTCGCTTCACGTTCACCTTACCGGAAGCAACCAGAGCCAAAGCGCCAGCATAGCTAAGAAAATATGTGTGTTAATATTTATGAAATTTAAGGACACTCAGACAGTAACTCACTCATTGCAATAGCGAAATACGCCGCGAATGTCCACCTCACGTGCTAGCGCGTTGAACAGTGGCAGCTTTACTTCCGGTGCTCCCATGCCGACAATAACAACGACTCCGCCGGATCGCGTAGCCTGCCGTATGAAAAAAATGTGTTAAAAATGAATAACCTCTTTATATAGCACACATCTTACGAATATGGCCAGACGGGTGCTGCTCTCGGCTCCACAGCAATCAATGGTTCTGTCGGGCTCCTCGCTCATTATTTGATGAATGCGCTCCTTAACTTTCTCTGCGGGATCATCCCGATTCAGTAGCAGTGTATGGGTAGCGCCCAGCTCTTTGGCTACATCGAGACGATCTTGTACTAAGTCCGTAATCAAAGTCTCCGTTGCTCCCATAGATTGCGCCACCTTCAAAGATAGACCAAGATTCACTGTTAGAAATGTCCATAAGCCAATTAGAAATCAATCCCAAATTTCCACTTACGAGTAGTGTAACTAATCCAATTGGTCCCGCTCCCAGGATGAGCACCTTGGAGCCAAGACCAACATTAGCCCTTCGGCAGGCATGCACGCCCACGGACAGCGGCTCTAGCAGAGCACCCTCCTCCATGCTCACATGATCGGGTAACTTGAAACAAAAGTTTGCGGGGTGTTTGTAATACCGGGTTAGATTTCCATCGTAGGGTGGCGTAGCACAAAAGATCATTTCTTCACAGAGGTTGTATTTTCCCTGCTTGCAGAGATCACATTTGGCACACGAATATCCCGGCTCAATGGCAACACGATCACCCACGGCTAGATTACGAACTTTGCTGCCGACTTTTGCGACAACACCGGCGCTTTCATGGCCAATGATCATCGGCTTGGTCAGCACAAAATGGCCAATACGTCCTTGCGTTAAATAGTGCACATCTGATCCGCAAATGCCGACGCTGTCCATAGCCAGTAATACCTCTAATGAATTTAAATCGTATTTTTTAAATACTTAGATATCGATAATCGATATTTATCGTTTTAAAGCTTACCATCATCAGCAATTGTTGGAATGGGACGTTGTTCCTGTTTTTATATATTTTAAAATGATCAATTAAAAACTTAAAGTGCTTTATTTAATTTTCTTACCAATCGCATGTCCTCAATGCCATGCAGAACAGCAGTCAAATTATCCTTTGCCATTTTTAAAGCGTATATTTAACACTAAGCGTTTACACGTACAGCAACAGAACCGAACTACTCGAACGCTGATGCGATACTAATTCCAAAATATACAACAGCGCCGCTCGCTAAGCTTTATCAGCCATTTATGGCTAGCATCTATATTCTAACACACACACACGTGTGGTTAATTAAAAAAGGTGTGCCTGTTTGTGTGTTGGGGATCTATTAGGTACAATAACAAAATAATTGTCGCCGTTGACCTCTATTTTGTTATCTACGCTTTATGAACAGCTGATTCGATTGCTTGTTTACATTTTAATAGGCGATGTTAGCAAAAGCCGGTGCATTCAGTTCTATCTCCCTTACTCGCCCACATAGCAAGCACCGGTATTATCTATCTTTGTCATACATGTACAATAAAAATCGATTTGTTTTTCGAAATAATTTATTCAATTAAGTAAATGTTTGATACTTTATATGCACTTTTTATACCCTTACAATTGATATACTCAGGTTTGTTTGCTATTTTAGCTCTTTTGTTCCACTTTAAACTTGTTAAAATTGTATTGAATATGTGCTTGTGAGGGTATTGAATCTTCGGTGCCCGAAGCACTGTTTTTCTCCCTTGTATCTCTTAACTTTTAGAATTTCTATTTAAAAACTGTTTTGCATATATCGCATATACATATATAAGTATTATTTTAGCCTCTATAATTGGCCGACTTTTTTTGTTTATATTTGTAGCACTTAAAAATAAAAAAAGTTGTTTGCTTAAAACTAAAAAAAAGTGTTCATCACGACCACATCGCAGTTTCATTAGTTATATTTATAAATGCATAATCCATAAATGCAATATTAATGCTCTGGAGTTAAGTATTCATGTTAAAGATTTCTATCATATCTGTTAAGATTTGGCTTCGAGTTGAAGTAAGGAAAACAAATGCAATCCAAAACGGAAGTCTGGACATTTTCAAGACATTTGATATATTAGTATATAGGGACTGAGACTGCCCGAGAGACTTATATGGCTAATAACTTAATCTCTAGACTCATTAAACATTTGACAGTGATATAGTATATATATATACTTATATATATTTATGCTGGACTACAAGTGTATAAGTATCTATGCGTATATCTGTTTATATGTATGTATTTCCATGTTATCTAAAGCTGAACTTTGCTTATAAAAGGAACAAATTTGGCCAAAAGGAAACTTAATGCATTGAACTTTAGTTATTTGCTGTAGTACTCGTAGTACAAACTATTTTCTTGTTTACACAATTTATATGCTTCTCTAATTACGTTTATCACACATATGGTCGAAAATCGAAACCGTCACAAATAGTTATTAATTTTTTAGATATGATGCGGCTGCAGTGCTTGAAATATACGTATTTAAGTAGTGTTTACAACTAATATATAATGGCAAACGGGCTAATTACTGTATGTAGTAATATTAATCCGGGCAGCTGCAGCCAGCACTTGAATCTGTCTACGACGGTTCAGTTTCTTTACATGGACAACTCCTGCCTAGGTTTATTTATATGCAAACGTTGTGGATCTTGTGGTGCCACACAGATATCTGTTAGTATGACCACCTCATAGGGACTGCAGTCGGGCATGTGCAAGAATCCACAGAGCCAGCCATAAAATCCCTTCTCAATGTCGGTAATATCATTTATCCAGCTACTATATTGGAGACTCAGTTGTCGAAAGCCCGAGTACAAGCCCAGGCCGAAGGTGCAGAGCACTATTGCCAGCGGATAGGCCAAGAACAGTATGGGCGTGACGAATATCTTGTGCAGATACGATTTCTCCTCGCAGTAATAGTTGAACATATTGTACCAGGTCAGAGTGCCAATGTAGAATGAGTATATTGCCGATATGACGGTCACAAAGGGCAAGCAAAACAGCGAGATTAGAAATATATGTAATCCAACACCACAGCTACAAGTGCAGCAGAGATTACGACCCTTGTGAGACTCATGGGCCATGGCATGGGCATTGAGCTGTTCCAGTTCTTCGCGACTTATGTTGATTTGCAGGTCAATCGATTGACCCTTTTTGCGGCCGCGCTTGATAGTGCCTGCAACAACAAAATTAGAGTGTTTAAAAACATAAATAAAATAAGTTGATGCAAGAATCGATTGCCTAAGCATACACTCTGTACAGGGTGCAGTAAATCGATTACTCTCTACATACCCGTCATGGTCAAATAGTTGCTGCCGTCGCCTGCTTTGCGAGACTGATAGCGTTCCAGACTCTGATCATAGGTGTTTAAGACGCTAGTTTCTCCCGACTCTAAATCTTCATAGTTGGCTATGTCTGGCGAGGCACGATGACTGCGCACATGGGGTAAATCGGAAGTACGTATATTAACCCGCTTCTTTGACGATGAACGATTGCTTAAACTGAGACAATCCTGTGACTTGCTCAACTTGGCATCTAGACTGCTCTCCGAGTAGCAGCAGCTGCTTGGCGTTACGGTGCTGCTCTCATGGCGCTGCGATGTCGACTTGGTGCCTTGGGAAACAGACTCAAAGTTGTGCAACTCATTGAGATTGTTAGCCGACCGAGTGGACTTGTTGCTGTGCTGCGTGGAAGTGGCCGAGTGGGTGCTGGCAATGGTATCCTGGGCACTTACTCCCAACTCCCCTGGCAGTTGCGGCAGCGGCTGTTTGTTCTTGATTATCAATTTAGACTTGAGTAGCTCCTCTTCCAGACCCGGATTGGAGGGCGACAGTTTAGCGCGATTGGGCTGCAGATTTTAAACGGATTAGAGATAAAATTGCAACACAAAACATACAAGAAACACAGGTAATTTAGGCAAACACAAAAATTTACTGAATTAGTTATAAATAAAAGAAAATGGTATAATGGTCTTACTTGGAGAACTTCCTTGTTCCGCTGCAAAGAAATGGCAAATAAGAAAATTAAAGTTTATTTTATAATATTAAAGCAAGAAATTAAATTATTCTATGGAATATCATGTTCTCTTGCAGAGTTGTATAGGATATTTTATTTTTCTAGGAAGTATATTCAAACATTTAGATAATTTATTTTATTTGCAACAGACTTGTCTGTTGCTGATCAAATTTAAATGCAACTTAATGGGTCAGACACGCCTCCCTTAGTGCGTTACATACTTTGTGACACAATTATTACATACTTTACAAGGGTACACAAAGTGGCGCATGTAAGTTATGCTAAAGTTTACATTAATTTTATTAGCAACATTTTAACTCACCTGCACATTGACAATATGGTCCACATAGTTTTGCTTCTTGGCCTCTGCTTTGTTTTGTTGACGTTTTCGTGGCGGTATGAAAACTGGGCGTTCCTTTGTTGACACTTCCGTGTTTATGGCAGTCTTGCCAACCATTTTCGAATTCGCTTTATATTTTTTATCGAACCGTTAATCTACATATTTTCAATGCTCATTTTTGGGAAGATGAGACAGTTATTTTCTGGGCTGCAACTGTTTTAACACTCTCACAAAATGCACTTCCGGCTGTCCGTTTTGCCAGCTATGTAATTATTGATTTTTCTGCGAATTTCGTTGTCCTTGTGCTGGATTCGCGTTCATTGGCGTCAATCGTTGCCGCCATTCGGTATACAATTTTTTCGGGTTGGGCGGTTAATGTTTACAGCGAAACCCAAACTTACGCCTGCGCATCATTTTGTTTTAAAATGCAACCGAACAGCTGTTGCTAAAAATAACATAATAAAACATTCAAATGGAATGTAGTTTTATACTAAAGACATTTTTTACACCATTCCCTTTAATAAAACTATTTATAATCTTTTAACAATTCGTATTCAAAACTGTGGCTTTTAGCTGCAGTATGTTTTGGTATTTTTTAATTCGCCGCATTATCTACCACAAGCTGATTTCGCTGCACAGGGTTGTCATACAGTATTCAGAATTTTTGTTTAAATATTAATTTAACTCAATTTCTTTGTTGATAATATTGTAGACTTAAAGCGACAGTAAAATGCATGCAGTTCTCTAAGCGTAGTTGTTAATTTTTCTTAACAAATTAAAAGCTTATCGCTATGGCGCCAAACCAATGATGTTATCGATTAATTATCGAAATTATTTATTCATCAACTTGGTATAAGAATAAACATAATCTATTTGGTAACCAAAAAGAGGAAATCACCTTATCAAAATTCTTCTTCTTGAATAATCGCACAATAACTTAAATCTATCAGCAAGAAATATCAGCCCTGTCGGACCATCTCCGTTCAATCGCTTAATTTTCTGGCTTCGTCAGTTGCAGTTAGAACGTGCGTGTCGGTGATCGTTGTTTATTGTCGGTTTTTTCCACTCGTAGTGTAAAGCAAAAACAAAATGTCGGCTACTGAGGGCAAAGTTAGTTTAATTTTGTGCTTATATGCTAAAACAGAATTGTAATTATCAATATTTCATGCAGGTTATCAAATGCAAAGCAGCCGTTGCTTGGGAGGCAAAGAAACCACTTGTTATAGAAGAGATTGAAGTAGCCGCACCGAAAGCTCATGAAGTATGTGGTGATATATCAAAGTCTAATTAATGTTACATTGTTAAACAAGTGTTTTGTTCACTGTGTGTAGGTGCGTATTAAGATTACAGCCACTGGTGTGTGCCACACGGATGCTTTTACACTGAGTGGTGCCGATCCCGAGGGTCTGTTTCCCTCAGTGCTGGGACACGAGGGCGCCGGCATTGTGGAGAGTGTTGGAGAAGGTGTGACTAAATTCAAGGTCGGGGATCATGTAATTGCATTGTACATACCTCAGTGTGATGAGTGCAAGTTCTGCTTGAGCGGAAAGACGAATCTCTGCCAGAAGATTCGACTGACCCAAGGTGCTGGAGTTATGCCCGATGGCACCACTCGTTTTAGCTGCAAAGGAAAGCCTCTATTCCATTTTATGGGTACATCCACATTCTCTGAGTACACAGTCGTTGCGGACATTTCGCTGACCAAAGTCAACGAAACTGCACCACTGGAGAAGGTGTGCCTTTTGGGGTGCGGCATTTCCACTGGCTACGGCGCTGCCTTGAATACAGCCAAGGTAAGTCTAAGTGAAGCTTGCCAATTGTTATATAATCTGATGTAATAAACACTTGTTTCGCTTAGGTGGAACCAGGCAGCACCTGTGCAGTATGGGGACTCGGTGCTGTTGGCTTGGCCGTTGGACTCGGCTGCAAGAAGGCTGGTGCTGGTAAAATCTATGGCATTGACATCAATCCATCCAAGTTTGAATTGGCCAAAAAATTCGGTTTCACGGACTTCGTTAACCCCAAGGACGTGGCCGACAAGGGAGCCATTCAAAATTATTTGATTGATTTGACTGATGGCGGATTTGATTACACATTTGAATGTATTGGCAATGTCAACACCATGCGTGCTGCTCTGGAAGCCACGCACAAGGGCTGGGGTACATCCGTAGTTATTGGTGTGGCCGGATCCGGTCAGGAGATTTCCACACGTCCATTCCAATTGGTTGTTGGCCGTGTGTGGAAGGGATCTGCTTTTGGAGGCTGGCGTTCAGTGTCAGACGTGCCTAGACTAGTGGAGGATTACCTGAAGAAGGATCTGCTGGTTGATGAATTCATTACCCATGAGCTTTCGTTAGCCGAAATCAACGAGGCTTTTGATCTTATGCACAAGGGTGAAAGCATTCGTAGCATTATTAAGTACTAATAAAAACTTACTACTTTTTCTATAATAAAATTAAATTCTTTTGCACAAACGATAAAATCGGTGTACACTTTTATTGATTATATAATAATATGTTTTCTATCTTCATGGGATTGTAGTTAATTTACAAATAAAGATAATTCCCGCTTATCTGCTGTCTGTTCTAGAAAACGCCAATTTGAACTTTGATTCGAATTCCGTTTAATTTACGAAAATTGTCAGACTTAATTTCATGACAATACTTAAAATTGTTATTAAAAACTACCTTTGTGTACATATAATATATTTATATTTATTTCTTATAATTTTGGAGACAAGTTTGTTTTACATTATTCTATATCATAGAGTTATTCATATTACCACGAAGATGTTTATGTATATAATTGTTTAATAAATGCGCATGCAGTTTGGTATATTTGTTTAATATATTTAAATTAATTTGATCATTTTAAATGCATACACTTTTACTTAATATCTATATACATAATGTCTTTTAACCGTACTCACTATGAAGAACACAATGTTATTGCATAATACATAAAATTTCTTTGTTTTTTTGAGTTATGTCCAAACGACATTTGAAATACTTATAAGTACGAACATGCACTACTTGTGGCATTTAGTAATACGAGTACAATACAGTAAACACTATGATTATTTGAGTAGTAGATTTGTAAAGATTACAACTAGTTTTTAGAGCAGCATAATGAGTTGGTGAAAATATTGAGTATATATCTGTATATGAAAATTCGCATAGAAAGGGCAAGAGAATTTTGAAAGATTATAGAGATTCTACAACCTTCTACTGGCTAATACTATTTAATAAAATTGTGAAATATATATTTGAGCACTGCACGGACCAGATTAGCTTGGGAAAGTATAGAGAACGAACGACAGACCCGACCGAATGTCGATTACATTTGGGTGTCATAGTAATAGAATTCATCGAATGGATACCCGTAAAAAACCGGGTGCTATGGCACTCACGACCAGCGCGACTTTTGCATGTCAATTTGACCCTCAAGAGTCTTGGCCAAGTAGATAACAAAGAGCTGTAGAAGGGCAATGCTCAGGGCAACCCCAGCAATAACATAAAGATTACGTTCTGCCCACACACGAACAATTTCAATACATCCGCTGGTCCAGATGCGTTTGCTGGCAGCAGCCACAGAGTGCTCTTGCACACCATAGCCGCACATAATGTTGACTAGTCCCGAGCTAATATCCGTGGCGTTGATGCAACAACTGTAGGGAACACCACACTTTTCCACCGACGGCGACGAGCAATTGAAGTACTCATTTTTACCTGAAAGAAATAGGGATATTGTTAGAAAACTGTTAAATGACCAAAAGATTGTTTCTTACTCCAATCCTGGTAGCCAGCATTGCTAAGGCCGCAGCACTTGAATTCTTGCTGGGCGAAATCTATAAAGTTTTGCAAATCGGAGTCATCACGATAAGAATGAATGATCTTGTCGGTAAACTGCAGCTCCAGAAAAGAGTTCATATTTTGTGGAAAGACAAAACAAATGATTGCTGCAAAGATAAGAAAGTTATTGCAACGAAAGCTGTTGGTGATTAATGGGCACACTCACCAATGGCCATTTCCATGAGGAAGAACACCAGCAAGCACATGGAGTAGAATTTGAGCAGGCAAGTGTTCTCACGAAGGGCGCCTAAGCACCCAGCAAAACTGACCACAAATATGACAATTCCCGCGATGATCATAACCAGGGAAATGTTGAATATAACATCATACACATTTTCTAGTCGTACCCACCCATTGCCATCTTTCAGCTTATCCATGAACGCGTAAACTCCAATGGCCATGAGGAGACCTCCAAACAGCCAGAACAAAAAGTTGAGCAAAAAGATAAGATACTTTACGCAGCTGGACACATATGTAAAGTGGTGTGGGTACGACATTCGCGGATGCATGTAACTCCCACCGCCATGGTATCTGTGATTACTCATGTCTGCTGCTTTCTGCTCTGTGTTCCGGTTGTGGATTTCGCTAATATACTAGATTAGACTAGTGAAAATAGTATTTGTTGTTTTATGTATGAATCGCTCGTCTTCTTCTTGCCACTGTTTCTGCCCTTTGTTGACGCCCTCTTTGCGTGTGGTCGATCTGCTTAGATGAATTTAAACGTCGAATTTTCACATCGCGTCGCGCACACAGAGGCTTCGACAGTACACTAACTGTTTTAGTTGTAATAAATATTATTTTTATTTTTTAGTCAAGCAATTAAGAATTTACAACAGATTACAGCAATGAGTAGCCAACAAAAACAACTAAACCTCGATGGCGATGCCAGATCGCCAATAGAAAAGAAACCGTTGTTGGCAACGCGACCGAAAACAGCTGACCAGAAAGTCAGTCTGGCAGCCCTGGTTATTTTCACAGGCAGCTGTTTTTTTTACCTATTTAGTTTTTCGTTTTCCTTCGTTGTGAAAACATTGGCAGTTGTCATTTGAGGTGCGTTAAGTTGCGCACTGCTTACAACAGCTATAAAATTATAAACAAAAACCAAAAATAGAAATATAAAAAGCAACAGCACCAAATTTAACATATACATATACATATAAGCAGGTGAGCGATTTTATGCTGCGTTGCCGTTGCGCCTCATTCAAGGACATTGGGGTGTGAGTGCGAGAGTGTGTGCGCATTTAAGTTTGCCTTGCGCCTTTACGTATTTAGGCACGTTAATGGGAAAATTGATGTGCAAGAGTCGCAGATTATGGAAAATTCTAAACAATTTCATTTAAAAGCAAGCGAGTGCAATTGAGCAAATTACACAGCCGATGCTTTCTCTCTAATGCGCTTTCTCTCTGTTTTTGTGTGCACACGACATTCGTACTCTCACACTGAAACAGACACAAACAAACACACACACAGGCATGTAGAAGTAGAACGCCAAAATACGGAAGTGGTAAAACTTGCATAAATATTAGTTTCGCCAGTGTCAGTGTATCTATTTGTGTACGTGTGTGTGTTGGTGTGTGGGCGTAAGAGAAAACCACTCATAGGCAAAACATTGACTTTTCAATGTTGTTTTGGCATTTCGCATTGTGATTGAATAACCAACAGTGCCAAGTGCAAACTGCAGTCGTTGCTTGTCCATTGCGCGTTGTAAAATGTTTTCACTTTCTCGCTACGCACCGTGGGCACGAAACATCACACAATTAAGAGCCGGAGCCAGAGTCATTGCTGTCGCTGCTTTTGCACTTCCAAATATTCGTTCCCTTGCGGGTGAGTATACCCTCTACCTAAAGGGGTGGTCGCTTGTGCCACTCGCTGTGGGTGTGTCGCATCGCGGTCCCTTGCGGCGGCTTTATTAGTTAGCCAATTTGAATGGACAGTCAATACAAAAGGTTTGATCTATTGTTAGATGGCTCGCACAAAAGTGCCAGCAAAAAATAACAAAACGCACTTTTATCGATTTTTATTTACAACAACGAACAAATGCCCTCTAATTGGCGAACTTCCAATTATAGATCAATTTTCTAGTTCAAATAGTTGGCATTATTGCTCTACTGTCCACTTGGTCAGCTATTTTTAGACGCACTGTGATTCATTTCATTCGATCAGCAATTCGAATTTTTTAATTCGTTTAAGCAAAAAATTCGTAATGAATTCATCGTTTTTAATTGTGTGCGACACACTTCAGTGGTTTCTCTCAATTGTGGCCACTACTTTACCCAAAAAACAACGAATTTCCCCCATTGTTTATATTAAGCGCCACTTCATTTAAGTGCGGCAGCATAATATTATTTTTATTTTTAACCTATGCGTTTCTGTACACAATTTGTAGAGCTATGCAGTTGCTTAGCCATAGGCAGGAGGAGGGGCAGAGGCTACAAATATGTTCACACCTTCTCCAGCTTCTTGTAATTGTTAATGGTCTCTAGAGCATTTTGTTTGTAGCTTGTTGGTTTTTGGTTTTTGTATACAAATTAATACCCAGCGCTGTTTGGGACAGATAGATGGGGTATGCCTAACGAGAACTCATAGTTTACTGATCACAAAAAAAGGTTTAAAGAACTTAGCTATAGTTTTAAACACTTTTATCATAAAGATAATAATAAATCCTAAACTTGATTTTTTTTTAAAATCCAACATATTCAAATTATTTATGTTGATTTTAAAATGTTTGAATTTATTACAAGCAGAATTCAAGCTAATAGCATCTAAAATACTGTCAAATCGATTTATATAAATCATAAATAATCTAGAATTAGTACCAACTCATGATACCTTACCCGCTTCAAATCATATCGCCTAATAGTAATTTAAGCAGTAAACAAAATAGTACTATTTGTGCAAATCATTGTTGTTAACATAATAATCTAGGCTCTTATCATTTAAACCATTTAAACTTCAGACATCAAACTTAGTGATAACACAAGGCAGTTAGCAGATTGTGAGGTTTAAAAATAAAGCTCATAATTATAATCCCGAAAAACCCAACATTTATTTATTTGCAAAGGTTTATTTGGAGTCTGGGAGTTAAGACCGCTTTCTACTGTAAATTAATATAAATTGCTCAATTGTTATGAAACAAAAACAAACCACAAAACTTAAGTACGACAAAAATGCGCTCAAATTACAGATTCACGTCAGGGCAACAACAACAAAGACGGCTCTAAGACAACAACAAATTGCGGAGCTAACAACATGGAGAATAAAAGCGAAAAGATTACTGTAAACAAAGAGGAACTGCGAAAACGTCTAACGCCGCTGCAGTATCAGGTTACACAAGAAGCGGGCACAGAGCGTCCCTTTACAGGTTTGCTTAAATATACCATACACTGACAAAAAAGGGGAACATTTTCTGGTTTCAAGTAGAAATTTGATCTAAAATGACTAAAGTTTCTGATCGTAAAAATAGCTCCTCCTTTTCGTCAGTGTACCTCCTTATATAGCACTTTAAGTAATATACTCTACAAATATTTACAGGCTGTTACAACAAGCACTATGAGAAGGGCATGTATCAGTGCATCGTCTGTCATCAGGACTTGTTCAGCTCGGATACCAAATACGATTCCGGCTGTGGTTGGCCAGCCTTCAACGATGTGGTCGATAAGGGTAAAGTGACCTTGCACCGGGATGCCAGCATACCAGGTATGTCATCTTGATCCGGAGGGCGATCTCAATTTACATAGCCTAGATTTGTTCAGCACTTTTAGATGTTTTTCGGCAACAAAATTTAAACAAAAAATTAAGAAACGTTTTGCATTTGACATTATTAATTATTGTTTGTAAAGTTATTTATTTTGATTTGTTTGTCGCTTTGCAATTTGAGCAGCTTTGACTGTTAATATAAAAAATTGAGTTGAATTTGAAAACCCGCTAAAAAATATTTATAGTATTTGTAGCTAAATTAGAAAACAATAGAACGGATTTGATATTCAATTTCCGAGCTAATTTAGCGTTTTTATTTGGCCTTTTTTGTACAGTTGTTTTGTGTTTTGTTTTGTTATTGTTAATCGTGAAAGTCTTGACGAGTATTCCGTACAGTAAATACGTGTGTTATAAACCTTTTTAGAGTCGTGTGTGTTCACTGTAGTCTGTTCGAAACGCTTACAAAAACCAAAGCCTACTGTTTGTGCCGTTCATTGTGAGTTTTGTCCTGTTTTGTGTATGTTTGAAATTAATCCAATTCCGATATGAAATTAAATTCAAAACTTAGCTAATTGAGTATTATTCTTTCATCCACATTCTGTTTTGCTAACAAAAACTCGAAATTTCTTTCTCAAAATTTCCACAACAAAATCAAAAAATAAAAACGAAAAAAACTTGTTAAATGATTTTTAAAAAACAACAGTAGTCATTTCAAAAACGTTAGGCATGGTACGCACCGAGGTGCGATGCTCCAAGTGCTCGGCTCACATGGGTCATGTGTTCGATGATGGACCTCCACCGAAGCATCGACGCTACTGCATCAACTCGGCATCGATTGATTTTGTGAAAAACACAACAGCAGCCACGACGACATCGTCCAAGAAATAATGATTTCAATGGATTTAGTTACCAAAGCAGAAAAGCATAAAAACAAAACATACAAATCTATACAAAAGTGAAAAAATTACAAGTTAAATGGGAATTTTATAGAAGTTTATTTACAAAAAATACATACAGAATTATTATAACGCTGCGTATGTGTGATTTGAGGCCTGACAAAAGTATTAACACTCCATTTTAAATTAATAATGGAACACATCTCAAATAAACTTAATACTACATTTTCGTTTAGTTTTGTAATTTCTTTGATTTTTTTCAAACTCATTTTCGATTGCGGTTTCAAGAGCCATACAAATCCATAGACTCATCCAAAACGCACAAAGCTTTTCTCCATTAATTTAAGTTATTTCAAAACATTCCTGCTCATTCCGTTGGGTTAGGATTTGTGTATGTTCATGTACAAACAAACATACGTACAGATGTACATATGTATGTACGTTTTTCGATGTATGAATGTACCAAAAGCTGGTCGCATTGCTTTCTTTTCTATTACTTCATTTATTTATTTTTTCTTTATTTGGTTCTTAAATTTTGTACGTTTGTTTTATTTATTTATTTATGCTTTTGCTTATTATCCATTGTGCTTAATTCTTATTGCAAACACTATTGTAGCCGATCCATATATATTGTCCAACAAACTGAATAATGTGTATTTTTCGTATATTTTTCTATTTCTCTTTTTTTTTAACTCGCTTCGAAAATCAAAAAAAAAATACCAATACCAATATTTAATGTAACCGTAAACGTTCTTTGGGGGTTTGTTTTGCTAACCAAAAACACACATGTACACCATCACACACACTTAAACACACACATGTACACGCATCAAAATCATTGTTAAAAATAATAACACACAACACCGGATGCATAAAATGGCTTTCTAACAACAATTTACGTAAAAAACAAAAATTGTGTATCAACTCATTTCGTCTTAAACAACTTTTCTATAATTTCTCAACTTTAATTTCTTTTCTTTTTCGACTTCGTCGATATCGTTTTATTATTTTGCTCTCGCACTTTCGAACATTGTCACATGGCACATTTGTTGTCTTGCTCTTTCGCTCTGTCTTCTGCACATTTACATTTTCTGCCGTTACATTCCCCCTGTTCTCTTTCACTCACTGCTTGGATCATTTCTCTTATTTTATGCGTATTACGCTCTTGTATCCTGTCACTCTCTTTGCTTCCCTACTTTTTTTCTCTTGCTTTTCATTCCACTTGTTTTACCAATTTTATTTTCTAAACAATTTTTTTAATTATCTTAAACTGAACAAAAATTCAATGAAATGCAAATATCAATGATTGTTATACCAAACAAACAAACAAACCAACAAACAAACAATGAAAACGTAATGCAATGATAAAAAAAATCAAACAAAATGTATCCAATTAATCTCACCACAAATTGCAATATACAAATTAAAAAGGGGGCAATATTTTACTACTAATTGCACATCCAGAACGCATACGCACAGAGGTACGCTGCGCCCGCTGCAACGCCCACATGGGTCACGTCTTCGAGGATGGACCAAAACCAACACGCAAACGCTACTGCATCAACTCGGCGTCCATTGAGTTTGTCGAGACTGGATCAGCAGCAGCTTCAACGGCATCTGCATCAATGAGTCCACAAGGTACGCCAATAGCGCAGCAGTAGAAGTCGTGGAACGTTTTGGAAATGGAACGAACAATCAACGAATACGAATTATGTGCGAAAGAGTCTAACCTCAAAAATGTTGCTGTTAAGGATTTTTACACGTATTTTCTAACTTTCCGTAATTGTGGCCAATATTTCCCCTAGCTTAGTCGATTGACATCTATTGATATCTCTAGATTAATGGGAAGCTATTCAAACAAATTAATTGTTCACATATACACGTACATAACATAAAAGAATTAGAAACAACTTCCGTCTGTTTGTGTAAATAGCTAAATGTTTTTCACTTTTACTTTGTTATATTTATACATACATACATTAATACTTTGTAATACACATACACATACATACATACAATGATAATTTTAAAATGTGCGCGCTAATAAACGTGTATTTTTTACAATATACAAAAAATCAATTTGCATATTATTCTATGTGTTCTTGTTGTTGCTCGTGACGTAAAACATTCGGTTTCACATGCAGCTGTGAACAGCTGTTTCGCACCGCGTTGCCAACTCATCCGAACATTGCCCACAAATGCCTACGTCGAATTGTGATGCAATAAACGATTCCGAAACGAAAAATGCAAAATAAATAAATTTTGCTCAATTAAGTTACTGTTGTTGTTATTATTCATTGGTATTTAAATCAATTAAGCCAATAAATGTATGGCTGGTCCTAAAGTGAATAACTCAATAATGCAGGACAGCATGTATGTAGGGTGACTCGAGTTCTGCTTAACCAACTGTTTGCGCACACTTGCACTCTATGTATGTGTGTGTTATTGTCAATATGTATGCGTGTGTGTGTCTGTCTCTCATTCAAAATGCTGTTACGTCGCAAATATCAGCAAGCCGGTAATTTGGTCGTCGACCGTCAAAGCGAGCACAGCGTGGTTTTCGGCCGCGTTTTTATTTTTATTTTTTTGTAAATTATAAATTTTCAATTATCTAACAAATCGTAAAAAGCGCAATCAGTGTTTTAATAACGCTAGATAATGACATCCAAGCATCAGCGATCCAATAAATCCACTCAACGATAAGATTATACCTGCCTATATTCTCATGTAGCAGCGTCTGCTTCCAAGAAGCGCAATCGAACAAATTGCTAAAATTAAACAGGACAGAGGAGAATTCACTCCATAAAAAGCATGCACAAACTAGCAAATCCAAAACCGAAACCAAATTGTCAGAACGTATTACACTAATCATTACGACACTCTTTACGTTACGTGACGCGAAACGTGTAACGGTTACAAAATGAAGGAATGGCTCAAAATCTCATGTCTGCTGTGCATTTTTGGCTTCGTACGCGAAATTCGACCATCGGAGCCCTACGTAACAGAATACCTGCTGGGTCCCTGGCGTAACATAACAGAAACACAGGTGAGTTTTGGGTATAACTCAAGTTTTGCAGTTTAATAAAATGTTTTTTACAGCTCACTCAAGATGTCTATCCGGTGGGCACCTACTCGCATTTGGTCCAACTTGTCTTTGTGTTCCTCATCACGGACTTTTTGCGGTAAGTTTGTAAGTTCTCAACTCCTTGGTAGTTGCTTTTGTAATGTTCTACTTTCCAGTTATAAGCCACTCATTATAGTTGTTGGCGCTGCTGGGGTGATTATATGGAGCATGCTCATTTGGACCACCAGTCTGCTGTCCCTGCAGATACTGGAGTTCTTCTATGGCACATACATGGCAGCCGAGGTGGCCTACTATACGTACATCTATGCCAAAGTGGACAAAAAGTATTACCCACGTGTAACATCCCACACCAGAGCAGCAATGTTTGCTGGAAAGCTGATCTCGGGCATTACATCCCAGCTCATGATCAATCTGGAGCTAATGGACTATAAGCAGCTCAACTACATAACGCTGGCCAGTGCGTACAAAAAAGATCCTTTATAGAGTATATTCTAATACCCGATTTTCTTACTTTTGTGCAGCTCAAATCCTGGCTATGTTGTGGGCCTTTGGTTTACCGAAGGTGGACAAGAGCTTGTACTTCCATCGTGATGTCGTTCTCGCGGGGACTACACTCAATGCCGCTACACCCAAGTCTCAGCTGCAGCACGAAATGGAAACGGAAGCAGGCTGCAACGATCCAGAAGTGATCAGCGAGCAAAGGAGTACACTGATGAAGTCCAGTGCTGGTCGCTTGTTGTGGCAACACTTTCACAACGCCTACACCAATCCCCGCGTGGTTCAATGGAGCCTGTGGTATGCCATTGGTCTAGCTGGCTATCTGCAGGTCACTTACTATATGCAGGTGTTGTGGAAGGACATTGAGCCCAATCCGCAGATAGCTTGGAACGGTGCTGTGGATGCACTGCTCACCGCTCTGGCGGCACTGAGCGCTCTTGCAGCGGGATACTTGCACACGGATCGCCTGAGACCGCGAGCCAGTTTACTTGTTCTCTCCTTGCTGTCAGCACTGGAAGGAGCGAGTGTGCTACTGTGCTGCTGGACAAAGGACATCTACTGGTCTTATGTGGGCTTTATCATCTTCGGCGGTCTCTATGGCTTCACCATAACGGTTGCCAGCGCTGAAGTAGCACGCAATCTGCAGGAGGATAGCTTCGGTCTCGTCTTTGGCATCAACACGCTGCTGGCTCTAGTGTTTCAATCCCTGCTTACGATCATTGTGGTGTCCGGAACGGGATTCACCCTCAACACAGTCGATCAGTACACCGTCTATGCATTCTATTTCATAGCTGTCGCGGTCATATATTTCGTATCTGTTATGGTGGAGCACTACTGGCCACGCAGCAAGTCTGCGGAAAAGCTGGACGACAGCTTGGAGTAAATCCATTTACAAGAAATTTTATTTTTAATACGTTCATTGTTATTTTATGTACTTAATAGTTATCGTTAGTTGGTTATTAATTAGTTTTGTCGAAATGCAGATGTTCCTATACAAATATCATGTTTCAAGCTGTTTAATAAATGTAGCTACTTAATTTTCAATACTCTAGCGTGTTTTAAACTGATAAGTTCTACTCAAGTTCTTAAGCTTTTATAGAGTTATGCTTCGCTGGGCATTTTAAAAATAATCATACGTATAGAGACATTTAAAGCTAAGTCGGGTCATTTGAATATTTTAAGGGCTAATTATAATAATTTGTAAGTGTATACCGTTAACTGAGGGGTTAATGGGTTTGTTTAATGGTGGGACAAAATATATATACACCTATATTGACATATCTCGACTTGATTGCACAAAACAAAGCAACTTAGATTCCATTATCTACCCACATCCCTCCTATATCTTGGGGTAAATTTATCGGTCGTGAAAACTCCACTTTATAAACCTTTTTAAATTTTTTACAAGCTATACTTTGTAATGGAAAATCATAAAAACAGCCATAAGAACTAAGAGATCATAAAAACTGTCTGTTTAATGGCAGTATTTAAACCTTAATTTATTGCCTACTGATATGCAAATGTATATCTCACTATCAGCCCGGAAATCTGCCATTACCCATAGACTAAGTTCAGTTTGGATTCCCGCAGTTAAGATCGAAACGTACTACTCTCAATATCTATTCGCACAAAAAGCTTGTTTAACATATAATAATATAACAATTAAGATTAATTAATTATTAAGTAGCACAAACACAAACACACACAAATTATATTTAACTCATAAATTATCCAAATGCCTTTAAAGATCGTGTGCTATCGTCTAGGGGAAATTCACAGCGTCACTCGCTAATCTGTAGATTACAAATAATCATCCGAAACCATGTACTTATTGTTCAAATTGTAACCCCCCCCATATAAGTTCGGTATAATTATTTTAATTATTTGTACGCTCAACATAGAGAATTGCTAAAGATTCCGTTAAACAAACTGGCGTGTTAGCCGACAAACTAAGCTGTCGATTAGATAGTCAATGCAAGTGGTCGTTAGACGTTGGTTAATTCAGATATGGAATTGTCTTGGCTAAAAATATCATGTCTGCTCTGTGTTTTTGGATTCCTGCGTGAGTTACGTCCCTCGGAATCCTACCATGCCGAGATACTTATGGGTGAGTGGTATAATGTTACCCAGGATGAGGTGAATCGATCGGTTTATCCCGTTGGCACTTACTCGTATTTGGCCCTACTGATTGTCGTCTTTCTGGTCACCGACTTTCTCAGGTAATACCCGTGTACACAGTGCTTAATGGGTCTAATTTACAATTTAATAATCTTTGGCAGGTATAAACCCATGATTGTCGCCAATGCGATTTCTGGCATTGTTATCTGGAGTGTTCTCTTATGGACGACGACACTGTTGGGATTGCAAGTCGTTGAGGTGTTTTTCGGTTTTTATCAGGCCACCGAAGTCGCGTATTATTCCTACATATACGCCAAGGTCGACAAAAAGTATTATCCACGGGTTACGTCCCACACCAGGGCGGCGATGTTCGTTGGCAAGCTGGTAGCTGGATTATTAGCTCAGCTCCTGATTGGTTTCGAATGGATGAACTTTCAGCAGCTCATGTACATCTCCTCTGGTTGTAAGTATATCTACGAAATATTTATAATTAGATTCGCGCTAGCAGACAGAGACTTGCACAGGGTATGTGACAGTCGCTTAAGCTTCATTGTACTTCCTTGTTATGTTTTATATACTACATTACCATAAATTCGAATCTTATCGTCTTCAGCACAAGTGTTGGCACTTCTGTGGGCTTTCGTTCTGCCGAAGGTGGAGAAGAGCTTGTATTTTCATCACAAACCAGATACAGCCGCAGTCACAGACATTGGAGCAACTTCAGTGGAAAGTTGCGAAACAATTGTGGCCAAGGAACAGCCAGTTGGAGCATTTCAACTGCTGTGGTCACATTTCCGTAGCGCCTACACGAATCCTTTGGTGCTTCAATGGAGTCTTTGGTATGCCATCGGCTTGGCGGGTTATTTGCAGGTCAACACTTATATGCAAGTCGTTTGGAAATCCTTTGAAAATAAACCAACAGTGAGTATCTAATCCCCTTACCTTTCCCTTCTCCTCATTGTTTCTATGTAAATCATTGTAGATTGAATGGAACGGAGCCGTTGATGCTGCCCTAACGGCTTTGGCAGCTTTGTTCGCCTTTTTAGCCGGTTACTTGCATGCCGGACGCTTGAAATCACGAGCCAGCTTACTTTCCTTGGCCATCATCTCGGTATTGCAGGGCGGATGCGTATTATTGGCCTCGTGGACAACAAATATATATATCTCCTATCTGGGCTATGTGCTGTTTGGCGCTCTTTATGGCTTTACTATAACTGTAGCGAGGTGAGTTTTAATCTTTGTTTGTGTTTTATCATCAAATAATAATTCTATTTTTTACAGTGCCGAACTTGCAAGCAGTCTGCTCGAAGACAGTTTTGCCTTAATCTTTGGCATTAACACACTGGTTGCATTGATACTGCAAACGCTTCTAACCCTTATGGTTGTGTCTGAAACTGGTGGCCTTAATCTCAATAGCTTTGAGCAGTTTACGATTTATGCATTTTATTTTATTGTTATTGGTACAGTGTATTTTATAGCCGTTGTTGTAGAATGTGCTCTTAACCGCTCGAAAGGCAGGGTATCACCAGAAATGGAAATTGAACATCCTAAAAGTGGTTAGGCGTGCAATCTTAAAATATTTTACAATAAACAATATTGTACAACACTTTAAAGAATTATTTCCATCGGTGTATTTGAATTTAAATTCGACTTGTTATTAACTAATCGATATATCGATAAATTTTCAACACTGTCTGGGACAGCTGATCGGGTGCTGCCAACTTGTGTTAATTCATTAGGGTGAAGAACAGTTGGCAGTCACTGTACGACGCTACACGTGCATTTAAAACAGTCGTGAATATTTCTTTTTACTAATAAATAACTTAAAATGTCGCTTTTACGGATAAGGTAAGTTCTCTAATTTCTCTTGAGATGGTATTGAATCATTTGAATTCACAATCATCCACTACAGGAAACCAAAAACCCGCAAGGGAAAGAAAGTGTTGCTGGCCCGCGAGCCCCAGCTCATTGAGGCAGCACGCAGCATGTTGTTTGTGGACGGGCGCAAATGTAGTGGAAATGTAAAACTCTGCATGAAGGATCTACATCAGCTAAAGAAGCCGCTAGTTAAGGTTTTGCATCGTAAAAACGATATTACTCCTTTCGATGATCCTTCTTCCCTGGAATTGTAAGTTAATCTCAACTATTTTCCCACTTAGACTTGCCGGCTCAATAGATTCTACTTTAAGCTTGACTATGAAAAACGATACGGCCCTCTTTACTTTTGGCTCCACGTCTAAGAAACGTCCGGACAACATACTCATTGGCCGCATCTTTGAGAACGAAGTGCTTGACATGTTCGAGCTTGGAATTAAGCGTTATCAAGCTATTGCCGAGTTCAAGAACGAAAAGATTGGCGCCTGTGTGAAGCCTTGTCTGGTGTTCAATGGCCCAAAATGGGCACAAACCGAAGAGCTACGTCGTCTGCGAAACCTGTTCATCGATATGTTTCAGCGCGAGAAGATTGAGTCCATACGCTTGCAAGGCATTGAGCATGTGCTCAGTTTCACAGTGACCAACGATATGAGTGTCTTGATGCGTTCGTACAAAATCCTGCTCAAGAAATCCGGTCAGAAGACGCCTCGTATCGAGTTGGAAGAAATTGGACCATCTGCTGATTTCTCTATTCGTCGCACCAAGATTGCATCTGAAGACCTGTACAAGTTGGCCAGAAAGCAACCCAAGCAGCTGAAGGTTACTAAAAAGAAGAACATCAGCACGGATGCACTCGGCAACACTAAGGGACGTGTGCATCTGGGCAAACAGCAGACGGGCTCTATTCAAACGCGTCGCGTCAAGGCGCTCAAAAAGTCGCCGGAGGAAAAACGTACCGACCGCCAGAAGAAGAAAGTGGCACTTCGAGCGGCTGCAGCTGAGGCATTAGCCGCTGAATGAGATAGACCCAAGGATTGGCTTTATAGATTTCTAGTTAGTAATAGATGTAATAAATTGGTCCAGCTTAAAATATAGTTAAGATCTTGACTTAGCAACTAGTACTTGGTATATCTTATCTAATGTATTGCATCAACAATGTTTTTAATCCGACGCGTTTTGGACTCGACCAGGGCGTCCTCAAGTGATTTGATTAAGTGCACCAAACTGCTGACATCTGTTTGCACCAGCAGATCCTTTCGGTGCCTTCGCTGATCCTCATCCATGGCACTTAGCTCCCTCTCGCTGCGCTCAGATGTGTCAATTTCCAGTAGCTCACGATTCTCGTTCTTTGGCTCGGTGTGAAGGTACAACTTCATGGTGATGACGACATTCGACTGTTGGAGTAGGCAACGCGACGCTGTACGCACCTCCAGCCGCCAGTCCAAATTAACCAGTCGATAGGCGCGTATATTCGCTGATTTAATGGAACCCTCTACAAAGTTACGCTTGCTGCTCACAAACTGTTCTAGAACCTCGAGCACATCCTCACTGAGATCGGGAAACAATTGACGGATACTTAAGTCTTCGCCGTTGGCTTCCGTGTTGGTTGTTACATGGATTAGCAGAGAGATTAATGCCTCCACAGCTTGTTTAACTGTCTCACTTTTCACATCGCCCGTGTATTTCTTGGCCAGCACATCATATCGCTCCAGGTTGGGTCCATTCACAAGATAATCAAATGCCGACTTGCAGAGCTCGACGACTTCGCTTGCCGGCCGCTGCAGTATCGCCAGATGATCCCGCTCCTCCTGACTCAAGCGCAGAGACGACATTTTTGTGTACGTTTTTATTGGAAACACAGAAATAAAGCAAAAACTCGATTTTCATACAAAACGTAAACAAATCGTTGCTCTTATGTTCTCGTTTTGCATGATTTGGAAATGGTACGCAGCTCACAAGAAACCAAAGTGAAAATTTCTAATTTCTTAAACAACGTCAGTTTCTTTACAATTTTCACTTTATTCGGTTGTGTTTCTTATTATTTATAAGTTCAATATTTATATTTTCTGTTTTATTTACACATAATTATAAAAATTGGCAAGGTGCGTACTGATTTGCATATGTATCGATATATCGAATGTTGATTTTACGGCTGAAGCTATCGATAGTCAATATTTTGTTAGCTTCAATGCTTTGTTTATTGATTGCGGGGGGCGTAAATATTTTAATTAAAACAAGTTATTTATTCAATTAAGTTTACAGAGCAGTATGGATTTTGATAGTCCAGAGGAAAAGGAGTTTCCCGGACTATATGCATCAGATGCAGTCGATGCCAAGTCCAAGAAAAGCAAGGAGGAAAGCGATTGTAAGTAATTGCGTAGGCCGGACAATAAGGCGCAACAGGAAAAATCAATTTTTTATTGCCCGGTTTCAGTCAGCGAAGGAGATCACGACAAGCATGGCAAGAAGGACCTGTTGATTGGACGGCGTAAAGACAAGAAAGAAAAGGGCAAAGATCGCGGGTACGCTGCACTTGAAGGTGAAAGTTCGCCCGAAGAAGAGCTCGACACCAAGTAAGAATAATTCTACCGATTTATTGTATAAAGAATTACTAATTTGATTCCGTATAAACTTAGAAGCCCATCAAAGTCAAAGAAATCGAAGACCTTTAAATTTACAAGCTCAAAAAGCAAAGAGAAACGTGAGAAGTCACGGGACAAGGAAAAGGAGCCAAAGGGACCTGAACGGGAGGAGGAGCTAGTGCACAAAGTGAAAGACAAGGAAAAGGACAAAGACAAGGAGCGTCAGCACGATGAAAAGGAGCACAAAAAGAAGGACAAAGACCGAAAGGATAAGGACAAAAAGGATAAGTCGGAGAAGAAAGACAAAAAGGATAAAAAGAGCAAGCAAACGCAACAGGAAGACACTTTTGGTCCCGAAGAAGTATTGGCTCTCGGCTATCCAATCTTTGGCGTCTCCGTTGGCCTGGCCACAGAACGTTCCCGCTGCCACGACGGCGTCGATCTACCACTGGTTGTGCGCGACTGCATCGATTATCTGCAGCAGGAGCAGTCGCTGAAGACCGAGCATATCTACAAAGTGGAGCCAATCAAAACACGTCTATTGCACTACAAACGATTGTACAACAATCGGGAATATGATGCATCCGTGGATGAACTCAACATACCCACAGCCTGCAGTTTGCTCAAATTGTTTTTCCGCGAGTTACCCGAGCCGGTGCTAACCACAGATTTGGTGGCACGCTTCGAGGAGGTGGCGTCGCATCCCAAGATCACCGAGCAGCAAGCGGAGCTGCAGCAGCTACTAGAGCAACTGCCACGGTGCAATCGTATTCTGCTGGCTTGGATGATGCTCCACTTTGACTCAGTCATACAGCATCACAGATACAACAAGCTCAATGCGCAATCTCTGGCCATGCTGCTCAGTCCCACACTGCAGATGTCTCATCGTTTAATGGTCGCGCTTTTGTGCCACTGCACGAATCTCTTTTCAGACATCAAGCTGATAAAGTAAGTAAATAGCCAGCAGATAAGATTAAACTAGTAGCTAGGTAGATCTTTTTAATGCCTTTGTTGAAAACATGAGTTCGGTGGTGCCACGAAAACGTAAACGATTCCAGCGCATCGTCAGCTATTTGCTCAGGCAGTTAAAAGCAGTTACTACTTAAAAGATATATACTTATATACCCCACCATTTCCCTTGCAGATATGTGCCACCGCTTACATCCGCCAGTCCCGGGCTGCCAGACAAGCCGGAGGACATACAAACGGAACTGCGCAAGCAGGACAGTCTACTGGCTCAAATACACAGCGAAATGAATGCAGGATTCATCACCAAGAAGCGGGAGGAGCAGCTTTGGGAAGTGCAACGTATTATTACACAGTTGAAGCGAAAGCTCCGCAGCTGTGAAAAGAAGCAAGAAAAGTCCATCGATGAGCTGGACAACAGTTCAGCAGGCGCAGCATCAGCTGCTCCACCTCCAGCAGCAGCACTTCCAGCCGAGAATGTAGGCGAAGACACTATCGATTGCAAGCCTGCAGCATTAACAACTGGGGTCCCTGAAGATCAGCCTGAGGAATCAAGCTCTTCGTCGACTCCTCCAACTGTAATCACGTTGTACACAATAGATCCGGAAACGGGTTACCTGCTGCTGCCCAAAACAAATCCACAACGCGAGGAGCTATTGCGGCTGCAAATCGAATACGACGAGTTAATGATCTGGCAAAACGAGCTTAAGACACGCATCGTAGCGGAGCGCAATGAAGTCTTTCGGCTGAAACAGTTGTGTGAACAGGAACTCCTAAAACCGTTGCCGACAGTTGCGGCCACAAACCAGGAGCAGGTGCCTGGGGAATTTGATTATGAGCGGATTATAGAGCATTATACGAGAGAAAACGCGCTGCTGGAGCACAAAAAGCAAATGCTGGGCATGGAGCTAAAGGAGGAGCGGCGTGCGTGCATAGCACTGCAAGTGGAGCTACTTATTCAACAGTTTTAAATTATGCGTAATCGTTTAATTAGATATCTAAATGTCAAAAGAACAAAAAACAACAGAATGAAATTCGAAATACATGTTTTAAAGCTTCATGTTAAAAGAAGCAAAAGCATTAGCGCGCTTTTCATCCGCAAACGAGTTGGCAGCACCATTTCTGTGCACAACAGATGTTTAGAGCTTAACCATTTAACCTTGCCTCAGGTTGGTCGAAAGCTCTTTTCGCGTATTGCTGTTGGGATTTTGCAAAGCCGCGCAGTTGCTTATTGTTTAGCTCATCCATTTCTTAAACAAATTATTACAAAAAAAATTATAAATAAACAATGTTGAAGCAAGTGACCAAACAATTGGCGCTGCAGGGCGTGCGCAGCTTCTCGGTGGGCCAACAGGTAAGTTGGTAGTACTAAACGAAGCATTTTACTTATTTTTTCCCCAATCAGATGTTTACGTAATGGAAAATTTTATAGAGTATTTTACTTCGCTTATCAGAAGAGAAATGCAAAATGCAAATTAAAATTACAATGTGCATAAAACATATACATAACACTTACTTAACTAATAATACCTTTTTGTATAACAGAACAACTACAAGGTGACCGTATGCGGTGCTTCCGGCGGCATTGGACAGCCGCTGTCGCTGCTGCTTAAGCAGAATCCCTTGGTGACCGATCTGTCCCTGTACGATATTGTGCACACTCCCGGCGTTGCTGCCGATTTGTCCCACATCGACACCAAGAGCAAGACTGTGGGTTTCATGGGCGCCGACCAGTTGGGTGATTCGCTCAAGGGTAAGTGTAATGCTGTATGAAGAGGTGGAGAGGGGTGGGGCGGTTATAAGTAAGGTTAGGTTCGGTTTGGTTTAGCGAAACAAAGTTTTGCATGCGATTTACATAAAGGCTGTGAAAAATCTGTTATACTTACATGCTATGTGAGTTTGTATGTATGTGTGTATAACTGTAGATAAGATTGAGCACTAAGCATAGCGTGTGTTCAGTTAATTGCTTTACGACTATTACTTTTAATCAGTGCAACGAGTGTTATCAGCAAGTAGCCACTTAAAGTAGCATAATGCCAAAGATCAAAGTCTTTAACGAATCAAAAGTCGAATACAGCCCTTAAATATGCATACCATAAAGATATTAATAATGTAGGTACTTCCTAAATGTATTAAGATTAAATATTGATTAAATTTTTCTGTGTTTTAATCAGGTTCCGATGTCGTTGTCATCCCCGCTGGTGTGCCACGTAAGCCTGGCATGACCCGCGATGATCTGTTCAATGTCAATGCCGGTATCATTCGGGACATTTCCAACTCCATTGCCAAGAACTGCCCCAAGGCTCTGGTGGCCATTATCACAAATCCCGTCAACACCTGTGTGCCAATTGCTGCCGAGATTCTGAAGAAGGTAACATGATTTTCACCCATTATAGCTATTGAGACATTAATTATTTATTCCACTTCCAGGCTGGTGTGTACGATCCCAAGCGTCTGTTTGGTGTGTCCACTTTGGATGTGGTGCGTGCCCGTGCCTTCATTGGTCATGCCCTTGGCGTTGATCCCCAGACCGTGCAGATTCCCGTGATCGGCGGACACTCCGGTGTCACCATTCTGCCTGTGCTGTCCCAGAGCCAGCCTCTGTTCAAGGGCAATCAGGATGCCATTGAGAAGCTGACCGTGCGCATTCAGGAAGCCGGTACCGAGGTGGTCAAGGCCAAGGCTGGTGCTGGTTCCGCCACCTTGTCGATGGCCTATGCCGGTGCTCGTTTCGCTGGCTCCCTGCTCAAGGGTCTCAACGGTGAGAAGAACGTCGTTGAGTGCTCCTACGTGCAGTCCAACATTACCGAGGCCACTTTCTTCTCCACACCTTTGGTGTTGGGTAAGAATGGTCTGCAGGAGAACTTGGGTCTGCCCAAGCTGAACGACTATGAGAAGAAGCTGTTGGAGGCCGCCATTCCCGAGCTGAAGAAGAACATCCAGAAGGGCATTGACTTTGCCAAGGCATAAGCTGAATGATCTCTCAGCTATTCACTAGCCAGTCAGTCAATCAGTGTGTCAATCAACCTACTCCCCGAAATGTTTCCATCACTTAGCAATCATTTAGTTTTTCATTACACCCCACGTATAAGGAATTATTGGTTGTTTACTTAGAAAAAATTGTTTGTTTTAAGTTGAAAAGTGTATAATATTCGTCTGTCCAAAGATTATACCATTTGTGAAGAATGGCACCAGTTGATACTTAAAAAAACTAAATAAATTACCAATTTACTATACGAATATGCTTAAAAAAGTTTTTCTTTGCCAAAAAAATTATGATGTGATTAAATTTTAGTTTCAATAAGAGTAAAGGGAAACAGTTGGGATAAGTTTTTCTTAATAACAGATCAACAAAAATGTAGAGATTTTTGTTTTCTTCAATTTTAAGTTGAGTTCAGTAACTAAGCCCCAAAGTTTTTACTCAAATCTAGAGAAAGCCAAGACTATGTACTGTAAACTCTACTTCCAGGGTATATACCCGCTACACTGCCCAAAACGCTCACTTACCGAACGCCAGCGCTGTGTGGTATTAAATCCACTGCAGCCAACTTTACTCTCTCAGTGTAGGCTACACAGTCATGGGATTTGCTCTCTTTCCATCAGCGTACGAGTGTGTATGTGTGTGAGTGTGTTTTCCTTCTGTTCATGCATACACCAATACATGTTTAGTCAATTAAGCTTCGTTAAGATCAATTGAGCAGAAACTTGCCCGCATGTCATACGCCCTCCCTCCCTAAGCTCCGTCCCCCCACCTCCTCCTGTGTCCTCTGCCTTCACCGCCTTGCGGCCTATGACAGACAGTGACCAGTGCGTACATATTTTGGAATTTCTCCTCGTGTGCATGCATACTCATCTTATATATGTAGTTTTATGACTGACATGAGCAAAAGACAAGTAACAAAAAAATCAACTAAAGTATTTTATAAGCATTTTTATATATGTTTTATGATATCTTCATAACGTTTGATTAGCCCATATATGGTAATTTTCTATCGTTGCGCCAAGTCAGCAAAAATTTGCGAAAAAACAACAACAAAATTGTTAAGTTATCATGTTATACTGTTTGAGGTCTAAAGGGGTTACACTTAAATTAATTTTAATGGCTTTACTCATAACATAAAATTTTAAATCTAGTTTGTATCAGAAATGTTGCATACTTTTCAGCTGTGATTTGGAAATATCTTAGAAAATACTTGTATGAGAAGGATAAGGAACATCAGTGCGGAAAAGAGCACAGAAATCAACTAAAAATGTTTTCAATGATAAAGACAATAATTTCAGACCAAGTAGAAAACTTAAAAAATTATTTGACTTTAAAAATTTGAGCACAGTTGTGCATTTTCAGTCTCAAAACACTTTCTACTAGCTATCCATGTAAATTTCGTTGATCTCCGATCTCAAGATTTTATCTACACTAAATTTATTGCTCCTTTTTATTCTAAATCGGCTAAAAATGTCTTTGCAGCTGAAATCAACTACTTTGAGCTGAATCCAATTGAATTGCTTGGCGAATGCTGTTGGCTTCAATCAAATCAAATCAATTAGATTACTATTAGACAATTTGATTTGTTCATTAAGCCAGCGCCGCCTTGATTGACCCACTCCCAATAACTCGCCAACTGCCAACAGCTAACTGCTAACAGCTATTTAGCCCGACAAGAGATACACACCCCCAACTTAATTATCGGCGATCAAAAGGCAACGATAACAGCACCAAAACAATCAATTGATACAATTTCATTCATAAAATCTGATCAAAATGCAAGCGAAAAAAAATCAAAGAGTTGTGTCTGATGCGATGACGTCATCGTGTCTCCATCCCAGTGACGCTCCGACCAATTGTACAGCAAAACGCGAGCGTGTTTTTAATGAAATAATGAGCAGGAATCAATTTTCAGTTGCGTACTACAGACTACGAACAAAAACAAATACAATTTCTGCCGGCCGGCGTTTTTCATTTCAGTATTAAAACAAATTGGAATCCATGCACTTTTCCCCTCAGCCAGACAGAGAGAGGTGGATCAAGTGACAGAGATGGCAAGAGAGCAAGTGAAACGGAGATAAACTCGGTTTGTAAGCGACCTTGTTCAATTTTATTTAATTACCAACAATTAAGTCACTAACACATTGATCAGAAGACGCCCAAGAGCACCAGCAATTGCCACTAATTAAAACCAAACAAACAAAATTTAATTTTAAAATCAAAATTATTTACAAGGCACTTCGATTTAATTTACTCAAATGTCGGGAAAGATACCTGTTAATTTTAGGTAAATTTACACTGAAAGAAACTAAGCTGAAAATATATTATTTTGTAAATTATCAGACACTTTTTTAAAGAAGTATTGAAGATTTAATAATGTAATAAATAATAATGAAATCAGATGTAATTTAATTATGAACAATTTTGTTTAGTAAGTTTTTAACAATGTAGGAAATTGAATACTCAGAATTTCTTACGGCAGATTAATCGGTTAGAATTTTCGTAGAATTTTCCGAATACTTACAAAAAAAAATAAACATAATATTCATTAATCAAATAAATTTTACTATACAGTGTGTAGTACCCTAGATACGACCGCCTGCAAATAAATTGTGTATTTGAAAATTTTCCCGATAAAATAAACAACTCAAGACTGGATCGAATCGGGTATCAAAAATGGATTAGAAACTGTTTTTCATGATCTTAAAGCAAGTAAATAAAATACTTTACAGTGTAAAGAAAAGTTATGTATCTACTACTGCACACCACTGCACTGCAAACTTGTCAACCTGGCGCTGTCCACTTGCCAAAGGCAGCACAAGCCAAATGAAGTTGTTTCTACTAATAATTTGATTTGATATCAATTACGCAATTTGCTGATCGCGTCGCTTTACTAATCAGTGACTGGGGAAGACCGTATGCGTCTCCTTGTCCCTGTCTGTCTGCTTGTCCGTGCTGGACTGTATTAAATGGCGCCTTTGCCTTAAATAAGTCACAATTGTCGGCAATTAATTTGAATTACGCGCGTTGTGTTGCGATTTTCTTCGCGATTTGAGAAGACTTTTGCAGTCCCTGAGGCAGTTACAAGGGACAAGGGACAATCCTCAACTAAAGTGGTTGTCATCTTTATACAGGGACTGTATAACACACACACACACACACCCATCTGTACATTTTAGTATTGTAGTGATTGTCATTGGCTTTAATTTATTGGCGTCTTCTCACTTTCACTTTAATTGCATTAAGTTTTGATCTGTTTTAGTCTTGTGTTGAGCTCAAATTAAAATAGACGTAGATTTAGAAGAAAGTAATCAGTAACTGAATAAATATTTAGTATTAGAACTTATTTGAAATTAATATGTGCTAAGCTAAACAGTCTCTAAATGAAAAGTTAGTATGAATTTTATTCAAAAATAATATGTATATGTCGATCTGTTGAAGGATTAGAAAATTATGGTAAAATTTCTAAATATGATGATTTAATGCTTTTCCTGAGCTATTTTCAAAATTTTTTAGTGACTACACTTTTTTTTTAGTACCGCTCATTTAAATATGATTTTAGCTTGCGATTTGCATATAAATGTAATGCAATTTTTCTCTTTAATATTTTTAACGTTATTGAACAGTTTTACATGTCTTTAGTTCTTTTAAGCTGCCGACTTATAGTATTTAATAGGTTTCAGTAAATAAGAATAAGTTCTTTTGGTATAACAAAAAAAAAAAAAAAAAAAGTCAAGTGAAAGACTGAGTGACTAGTTAAATTGGGGAGAAAATATAGAGCTGGCGATCGTTTGGGTCAGAAGTCAGATGCACACATCCGCACATCCGTTGTCAACGAGCTGGGATACACTGAAAAAAAAAATGAATGGGGTTACGGCCACATATACAATTTAAAAAAGAAGTTTAAAATTTCATCATTTCAAATTATAAATTAAATTTAAGAATTGTATTAAAAATTCGTTACTTTTTCATATGTAACTGAGTCAATAATTTGATCATCGGGTTTCTGACAGGAATTTTTAAATGTAAATTTAATATTTAAGTTATCTTGTACCTCATGTTTAAAAAATTCTAAGCCAAAGATAAGAATTTCATGCTAAGCTCATTTCTTGCAGTGCAGCGTCTCAAAAGGGGGTAACAAGTGGGCAACTGGAACCCAAAGTGCCATAGAGAATTAACGAAATATGAAATAACTATACATCTTTGTCAGGCCATGGAGAGGGCACTACGGAGTACCCGGGAGTGAGACAGGGACTTAGGCTGCGACTGGGACTGAGACTCTGAGACTTGGGCTTGAATTCGAGCGACTTGGAGACAGCATCGCGTTCCGTGGGCTTGTGTGGATTTCGAAATGTTCTTGTTGTTGTAGCTCCGACAGCAAATAGCGACAGCGAGAGGCAGCATGGAAAAGAAAATGGAAC
Source organism: Drosophila dunni (assembly GCA_018152125.1). Taxonomy (NCBI): domain Eukaryota; kingdom Metazoa; phylum Arthropoda; class Insecta; order Diptera; family Drosophilidae; genus Drosophila; species Drosophila dunni. The sequence goes on along the minus strand of JAECXC010001917.1, from coordinate 14,621,802 downwards.
TAAAGTACTACAAAAACTATTTGATATTTTATGCGGGATTTTAAATTGATCTTAACGAAGCTTAATTGACTGCACATGTATTGGTGAGCTGTTTTGCTCGTCTCTGGACTCTGACACTACACACACTGGCTGTCAGTGTGTGTGTGTGTGTATTTACGCCATATTGGAATTTCGTTGTCACAGATCGCAATCGCAAAACGACAAGCGACTTACTCACACAAACAGACACACACACACACATACATGAGCACGCAGCTGCACACGTACTGTGTGTGTAAAGAAATGCATAACAAAAGTGCTTGCATGTGTGTGTGTATGTATGTAAGCATATCGTAATACAATGTGATAATATTCAGTCGACGAAGCTGGAGACGGCGTATGTTGATGATGATGATCATGATGAAGATGACGATGATGATGCTGAAACTGTTTTTCATGTTGAGAACGGACTGTCACTGAGTTCAAAACAAATGTGAGCAAGTGTCACGTCTGCCTTTGTATGTGTGTGTGTGAGTGTGTGTGTGTGTGTCTGTGTGTATCTTAATGGTTATGGAAAAAATATGAAAGATACTCGCGATCGCAGTCACATTCAACAAAAGCTTAGGAAGCGCACTTTGCTTTATGTGGCAAACTGTACCAAATTTGTTGTTGTTTTTGTTGTATGCCCAAACTGCGTGTCTGTATGCTAATACGTGTATTCACACTTAGTATAACAGTTGCTTCGTACTGTGCTAATTTGTGCTCGTAAATCGATTACACTGATTTGTAGGCTAGCAATTCATTGTCTGTGACTTGGGGACTACCCATAATGTTGTCAAAATGGATTGACTAATTCATTGAAATTTTGGGAGTTTTTTCTAAGAGTATTGAAATCTTTGTAATGGTAAGACTTTAGTTATTCACATACATTGAAAGACCTACACGCGGACAGATCCCATAGCCGGACGAATTTTATAGTTTTTTTGGCATGATTTTCATAGGCGGACATATCCCTTGGGCGTACAAAAATACTGGAACTTAAACCGAATTTTAATATCCAATATATCCATATCTCTTTCTTTAACCTTTTATACCAAAATCCCTTTAAAGTCCTCTTTCTCTGCATTCGCTTCAAAAGTCTTCCCTGATTTCCTAGAGTCAATTAAGATGTTAATCAGAGTTCTTAAGGTAACGGAACAATGGCCAAGGTCTTGGTTAATTACTGACTTTTCCCCTCTGCCCTCAGATCGGTTCCTTCCCTCCCCACCCCACCTCGCTGATTGAGCATCTCAGCAGTAATTGACTCTTGATCTCTTGCCTCGGAGATGCAATCGTCGTTGACTTTGCTGAACCCAGAGAAAGGCGCTGAGGACACGCTGCCAGGACATGCCCGGTTTTCGAATACAATTCACAATTCTCGAGGATGTTCCCGCACCTCAACCATAACCATGCCCACATATTTCAAGACATCGCAATGCAAAGCGAAAAACGCAAAACTCGCGTTTGATAATTCACACGCAAGAATCGAGAGTCGTTGGGAGGAATTGGCTATAGGGAGACGTGGGGTGGGAAGCGCAGTGGGAGGGGGGATAACTCAGGCAGGGGGTGCGTTCTTCAGTCAATGCCGATCGCGTGTCTCATTTTGCCGTTCGCGGCATTTCCACAGCGATTCCGTTTCCGTTGCCCGCATTTTTCCGGACCTGCAAAGACAAATCCATCGAACTCAGCCACAAGGCGAGTCCAAAAGTATCAAATTGTATTCATTTTTTTATTTTTTCTCAGATTTTCTCATTTTGTTGGGTTTTCTCTGCTTCTTCTAGTGCTTACGGGCTAATGTGATGGGAATTACGGTGTTTTGATCCTTGAGAGGCGAGTAAGGCGAGTGTCCTGAGAGTGTTCAGCTCGTAGGTCAATGCGGGTTGTGGTAATAAACAATCAAAGTTGGACATTTTGTATGCTGGGAATTTAAAGAATTATAACTCAAGGGGTTTGAAAGTAGCTTATGTTTATGGGATTCGCTCAATTGGTGAATTTTTTATATAAAAAAAAATGTAGGACGTAGGGTAATGGAGGTAATTTTTAAGCCAATTCAATATTAACATATTTATGTTGGATTTAGATCAGCAATGATAATTCTTTCTTATTACAAATATATTAAGTTTTTTTCCAAGCTAAAGCCCAGAAATTTGTAGGTTCATTATGGAACTTTTTATTTATTTGTAAAGGATCTGCCTTAAGATCCTTGCCTTAAATGGTGGATAATTATTTTATTTCCCACTTAAACACACTTCTGGTATTCAAATTGATAATGAACTGTTTATAAGTGGCTTGGGTAAAAGGTATTACAATACTCTACCAGCATTTGGCCAAAAGGTCGCACACCAACCAAACCTAAGAGGGTAAGGCTCACAGAGGGGGTGAGGGAAAGCGACACGCGCAGCACGAGAGTGACCCCGAGTCAATCCTTAAAGTTTCGCTGTTTTGGTGGTGGGAAATAGCGACGATCAGAATCCGCAGCCCCTATAAGTGATCGGCTGTCGCGTGTTAATTCCAATTGGAATAGTGTGCCTTCTGACCAGAGCGAATCGGTGACACAACATTTGTGGGCATGCAGGCAGGTGAGCACAGGAGAGTGGCGGAGGAAGAGAGGGGAGAGAGAGGCGCGAAAATAAAGGAATGTGTTGCTATTCTAAACAAACGAGGGCTCACTGTACTACGAGTACAATACTCCTTGGAATTTACTGTAGATAATCAAGTTTTTTGTATATTTTTATCAGCAAAATTTCTAATTCCATTCGATAAACTATTAAATTTTTGAGTTTTTAATTGTAACTAGAGTTTTAAACAGAGCGCCTTTTATAGAACAGTTTAAAAACATTTATTAAACAAACTGTTATACATATAAAATCTTTTAAAATATGTTTACTATTTTCCGCAATCCTTAGCAATATTTAAAAATTTATTTCTTTTAAACAGTATCAAAATTTTCCCAGGACACGTCGCTGTCTGCCGATCTACGGGCAGCAATTCCGCAAGAGTAGGAAAAGGAGAAGGGCAGAAGCGGGAGAAGGGGGAGGATCACATTCTCAGGGCACACACAATAACCACACCCCATTTGCTGTAAACACAGCGACGCAAAGGCAAATGCAGAAGCGAAAGCCAAAGAAAAAGCAAAAGCAGAGCCAACGGTAAAAGCAAAGGCAAAAAGTCACACGCGCCAGCATAAAACACAAGCACAAGCACACTTACACACACACACACACAGAAACTAACTCACACAGAGAGCGCGCGCACTCGACTGCGCTGTGCTCACACAGTAGGCAGCTCTCTCGCTCTAACGCAGCTCCCTTGCTGCTGGCGGCCATAGCTCGACGCTGATTGGTCGAGAGCAGGCTGCGCAACGTCGCTGCCAGCAAATTGGTATAAAAGGGCAATCATCGCCAGTTGTGGGCTCAATTAAGGCCGAAGGCACAGACTCGAACGGTTCACGTAGCAGCAGCAACTAAAGTTAATAATATTTAGTGATTACAGTGAGTGCAACAGGAGCTAAATAAAAATAAAAGCGACGGCTAAATGTTTTTGCGCGTGCGCCAAAAACTAAATGCAATTAATTAATTTACAACAATTAACGAACACAAAAAAAAGCAACAATTGAATTTGATTTGGATTTTCGTTTTGGTTTTGGTTTTGCGCGCACTTTAATTAACAACTAAATGGATTTAAAGCTGAAAACAAAACAAATGCAAGCTGAGTTTTAAATAATTTAAAGTGACTACTAGTGGCTTTGTGTGTGTTTTTGAAATGGAGCACGCCAGTTTCGATGATCAGATCTTTGGGGACTTTGGCAGCGGTCCATTGAGTCCTCTGGGAGCCAGCAAACCGCTGCTGCCCACGTCCACCTCCAACATCAGCCATGCCACGCTCCATCCCGTCATGCTCGGCAGCGTTGTCCACGAGCTTTGCAGTCAGCAGCAGCAGCAACGTCTGCCCGACTGCAACACAATACTGCCCAACGGAGGAGGCGTGGTCGGAGGCGGTGGCGGCGGATCGCCCAACTATGCGCAGAAAATGGATTTCGGCAATAAGATGGGCTGCTTCTCACCAAGTCAGAAGTACGAGTACATAACCACTCCGCAAAAGCTGGTAGAGCAACAGCAGCAGCAACACCATCAGCAATATGCGGTGACACCACCGCCAACACATCACCACAACGGCATGCTGCACCACAAGAACCAACAGCAGCAGCAGCAACAGCTGGTGGGGATTATGGGTGACTACCACACGCTCAACGGTAAACTCGACTACTCTCCCAAGGATCAGTACGAGCCACAGCAGCAACAGCAGCAGCAACATGTCCAGCTGCAGCAGCATCAGCAACATTTGTACGGCGGCAGTCCGCATCATAGTCATGGCCATGTCCTGACCCACGAGGACGCCAGCAACGGCAATGCCAATGGACTGCTAGAAGCCACGCCCATGCTGCTAGCAAACGGCAAGCACAAGAAGCCTGACGAGATTTGCAGCCAAATGGACACAGTCAACGGTAACTCCACCGCCAGCAACAACAGCCAGAACAACGTCAGCAACAACAACAACAACAACAGCAGCAACAGCAGCAGCAACGGCGGTAGCAGCAACAACAGCGTCACAGCAACAACTACAACCGCTACGGGCACAGCAGCAACTGTTGGCGGTGGTGTGGGCACTGCGGTGAAAAAGGACAACAGCAACAGCAAGAAGAAGGGCGATCCCAATGGCATCAAGAAAAAGAAAACGAGGTGAGACACAAGAGTTTATGTAATTAACTTAACGACGGGAAATCAATGAAATTATCTAACAATTTATAACTGCACCACGGGGCGTATGCGTAATGTGCTTAACTAGCGTAGTAAAACGACAGGAGATTCTCGGAAATAAAAGACACATAAAATTGGTAATTCGAGAAGGAAGATTCTTATGTATAATGTTGTAATGATAGGAATGTTATTACTATTTTATGAAGAAGCAATTTCAACAGATTTTAACTTTTGGTAGCCAGCAATAAACAAATTTATTGTTTTAAATCTTCCAACATAATTTTTGGGTCTCACGTTTGCTCTTCTTTATTTTTTAGAAGATACAAATTACATAATATGATTTTACTTAGGGTTAGAAAAAGTTCAGTTTTTCCAGAACACTAAGTCAGTTTCTATACCACTATAAGGTATTAAAACATTTTTGTTTATCACTTGTTTTCTTTTAAATAAATAAATGAAGCTTTTGTCTTCAGTAACAGTTTTAAAATAAATTTAAATATATCATATATTTTTCAAATTACTTAAAGATTGAAAGTTAAATTAACTTACATATAACAAAAGAGATGAGAGAGAAAGAGATGAGAGATAGAGGAGTGTTATGGCCAATTATTATTATAACAAAAGAAATAAGTTTAACTTTCTATAAAACAATATATAAAGGATAATTTTTAGTTCTAATCTTAACGCAGTTTTAAAATTTATTTAGAATTTTTAATTAGTTAAGATCACTATAAAAAAAAATATTAAAAAAAATTAAAAAAAAATAATAATTAACAAAGTTTCTACCGACGCGATTTTATTTATAAACAATTTCTAGTCTTCCCTTTTACTAACTGCTTCCAACAATTTTCTCTTCCTTTTCAGAACCACATTTACGGCATACCAGCTGGAGGAGCTGGAGCGAGCGTTTGAGCGTGCTCCTTACCCGGATGTGTTTGCACGCGAGGAGCTGGCCATCAAGCTGAACCTGAGCGAGTCCCGCGTGCAGGTGTGGTTCCAAAACCGACGTGCCAAGTGGCGCAAGCACGAGCCGCCTCGCAAGACCGGCTACATCAAGACAAACACGCCTCCGACGGCGGCGTTGAACAGCACACTGGCGCCACCTTTTGCCAGTTTCCCGCAGACGACAACGGTAACGCCGCCGGGTAGCATGGACAGCTGGACGAGCTACCAGACGCCGTATGAGCTGAGTCCACAGTTCGGACTGCTCTCACCAGCACCCAGTCCTTATGGCACTTACTCCGGACAGTACGGCACCTATGTCCACGAAAGTCAACTCTTCTCGATGCGCCACTTCGACTACGGCAGTCCGCCGCGTCTGGAGATGAACGGCAGCAACGGCGGAGCAGCAGGAGGTGGTGGTGGCGATGCCGGGGAGGCAGTGAACGGTTACCAAACTACGGAACTGCAGCAATTGGACGGAACGACGACCACGCAGCAGCAACTGCCGGACGGTACGCTTGTAACGGTACATCAGCAGCTCAATGGGAAGTACCTGAGCGCCGAGGAGGCTAAGTACGTGCAGGTGCAGTGCCAGCCACCGACGGGACTGGAGAACAGTTCTGCCGGCGGCGCAGCTGCCGCTTGTCACATGGACACGCATCACTATGTCAGCGCTGCTTCAGCGGCGGCGGCAGCAGCAGCAGCAGCATCCGGCTCAGGCAGCGATGACAACGACAGCGGATTGCATACTGTGATCAAGAACGAGGATGCGGTGGTTACCGTGCAGCAGCAACAGCAACAACAACAACAGGCGCAAAATTATGTTCTGCCGCCTTTTTTGCCCTAAGAGAAATGCTCACTCACCGACGCCAGCAGCAGCAGCAACAGCGACGCTCTGCCGCTGTCAGCGCAGCCGTACGCTTCAAGCGGCCATTTTGAATAACTCAATTGAGAGCGCCTACATGTGTGTGTGCGTGTGTGCGCCGCTGTGTATGTGTGTGTGGAGCATTTCAAACTGTACGAAAGTCTTAGCAAAAGCCAGTGTATAAACTGTTATACAAGCGCTTAAGCGTATAACAGAATCATTATTTTTGGCCCCAGTGTTGCCATAGGTTCCTTTACTAGTTTTAAATGCATAGTTAAGCCAAGTTAACCAACAACAACAACAAAATCGACAAGTCTTGCCAAAACTTAACGTCTTTTAGTAGTAATTAGTTATAAATTAAATAACTCCGGTTGTTTCCACAACACCGAAAATGCATTCCAAATGTGCCTTAATGTGACTAGTGAATCAGTTAACAATAATTAAATATTTATTGTTACGACACTGTCACTTGCCTAATATTAATTACTAAATTTAAGTAAATCCCAACTGTTGTGTAGTTAGACAATAAATTGTTTATATATGTATAAATTTGTATAATCAGCTCACATTATGTTAATACTTATTTCGAGTCTTTAGCTGCTCCATTTGTTTACATAAGTTTAATTCAATACTTTAGTTATTTGCAATGTACATACATATAAATAATTATAATAATAATATGAATAATAAACAATAAAGTAACATATTTTGTACCACGTGGAATATTTTTGTGTGAAAGCAACAACAACAATAAAAATAGGAATAATAAACGCAAAAACAAGATAACAAAATTATGATAGGCAGTGCTGCCAGCTTAGCCGTTTTAAAGCTGTCTTTTGTACTGCGTTAAGCTTGATATTTAAACTTCTTTGACGTAATTATTGTGTTTAATTACAAGACATTCGAAACACAAATTTAAAAAAACAGCTAACTTTCCAGCTTCTTTTACAAACTAGCTGTTTTACTTCTTGAGACTCAACTAAATAAACTAAATGTGATAAATATGTGCTTTTAGCTGCTAGAAATTCGCTTGAAATTCGCCTGTTCCTTTGGCTGTTTTAAAGCTAAAAGGCTAGAGTTTGAGTTGAGCTTGCTCCTCAATCGCTTGCCAATTGACGCCCTCGAAGAAGGGATGCGCCTGCAGCTGCTCGTAGTCCAGACGCAGCTCGGGTGTTAGTTGAAGCAGTTGCTCCAGCAGATCGCGCGCATTAGCCGATATATCCGGAATATCCGCGGGATACTGCACACAGGCGTAGAGCTCCAGGTGACCAGGATGTATGGACTTGTACGACTGCAAAAGGAAGAGAACTTTATAGAGACAGAGCACAGCTTTAAAGGAACCTACGCTTACCACGCCCAGCAGCAGCTGGTAGAGCACCACGCCGTAGCTCCACCAGTCGGAACGGAAGCTCAGTGGTCGCTCCGGTGCCACAAAGTGATCCCTGAGAGCAATTAGGCTGAGTGCCTTGTGCACATAGTTGTCGTCTGAGCTGAGACCTTCGTTTTGGTAGAAATAAGTGAGCATCAAGTGACCCGAGTTGCCCAGGAGAATGTTCTCCATGTGCAGATCCCGCAGGATGACACCCTTCCCGTGTAGACTGTGCATGGCCAGAGCCAGCTCGCAGGCCCATTGGCGGAGACACGCTTCGGGCAGGCGATTCCCATCCTTTTGCCTCTTGCGTGGAGTAAGTGCACCCGCCTGCAGGGAACTCAACGTGTGGGAGACGGACTTGAGCAGCTGTTGGGAGTTGCGCAATAGATCACTGACTTCGCTGTCCGCCGTGGGAGGCTGCTCCTCGGGGAAGAGATCGGCGTAGTCGCTGCACTTGGTCGATGTGGTCTGATAGCTTTGTATGTAGTCATAAAGGCGTCCACCTTCCGCCTGCTTGAGCAGCAGAAAGATCTTCTGATCCGACTGAAAGTAGGCCAGCAATTGGGTCATATAGGGCACACGTTGGGGCAGAAAGATGCTCTGCGTGGGTGAATTACTGGCGGGTTTTTCTATGCCCTTCATCACGGCCGTCGACTGGGACTGCGGGGATTGGGTGATACACTGCACCTGCATAACCCGCTCGCCCAGTATCTTGAGCACCTTGTATTTGGCCAACTGGTTCCAGGCACACTCCAGCTGCTCCACATTGTCCACCTCGTCAATGGACAGCTGAAACTTGAGTTTGCGGGAACTTTGCCCAAGGTTGGCGGCTTGAATCTCATCGGCACGTGCCAGGTACTTGGCTATCTTAGCCTTAGCGATAAACTTGCGATCCTCGTTGGCGTCGTGTTTGACGCCCTGGAGCAGCAGCTCAACGCCACGCTTGTAGAGCCGATGGGCCACATCGTACTCCAAATTGACTTCCGCTTGGACGGCATGACTGAACTCTAGCGCTGCCTCATAGATGTAATCGCTATCGTCGCTCTCCACCGAGGCCATGGGCGTCAGGAGACGTATATAGTCCCGCTTCTTCTCCGCCTCCGCCTCCCGCTTCTCCGCCAGATTTCCCGGAGCATCTTCTGGAAGGTTCTTGTCTTGGTGCAGCTCATCGCAGCGCGGATCCAGTGGTGTAATGCCATTGGCATCGTGCGGATCATAGGGCAGATCATGTTTGTCGCATATTTCAGCTATGGCATTGCTCCCCGGTGGCTTCAAGGATCGCTCCACATACAACTTGCGCAACGGCGAAGCATTTGGCGACTGGGCCACACTAAAGAACTGGGTGAATGTATTACACTTGTAAAGCACCGGATGCTGAGCAGCAAAGTCGAGTAGCTTCAGTATGTAATCCTTGCGTCGCTGGATGACATCTGCATCGAAGCGCTTGAAGTAGCTGCTGTCCGTGGGCTCTGGCAGTTTACCCGGCAGCTCCATGCTCTTGTGCCGGCGACTGAGCTCCCGGTGCAGGCGTTTGATCTCATGGAAGCGCTTCCAAACCACCAGACAGGTCAGAGCCTGCGGCACAGAGCGTGGAAATACCTGAAAAACAGTCGAGTTGGTTGTAGTCCTGATTAATCAAAAATATTACTTACAATTGAGGTAATCTTGTAAATAGTGTAGCCGCCCTTATGTTGCTGTGTGTCGGTCACAGTGAAGCTGTGGATCCATCCACCCAGATTGAGACTCATCTTGGAAACTGGACTTCGCTCAACTCCCGGAAGAAACTGGTTTCTCCAGTGGCATCAAATCATCGATTTATGCGTGGTCAACTAAAAGGACAAACAGTTTAGCAAAGCGAGAGGTGAAAACAATGCAACTTATTTTCTTATTACTGCCATTGAACGGGAATAAACATGTTTTTTTAGAGCTTCGCTCACAATATTGTTGTTTTTGTTTTCCTGCCCCACAAATTCCTAAATAGTGGGACATTAAACACTAGTGGACGTGTTTATAGTGGGTTTTGTGGCTTATCGATATATCGATAAAGTGTGAAGCCATCTTCTTTTTTTTTGCCGCGCCTCAGTGTAACTGATTCGTTCATTTGCCGCCTGAACAAGTTTCGTTCACAAAAATTGCTCTTTCTCTCGTTCTCTTCTTTCGTCTCTCATTCTCATAAACCGATTTTTAGAGCTAGCAGCGACAAAAGTAGGCATTTAAAAATCAATCAAATAATTCTTATATTAAGATTGTTCGGTGTCAGTGTGTGCGAATAGATAGTTCTTAATAAATAAGTTTAACAAACTGAAGAACATATACGGCGCACGCTCACTCTCAGTGTATAAATTATTCATTTTACCCCCAAAACGTTCTTTACTGTACTCGCAGATTCGTGTAGCGTCCACGACGACATTGAAAATTGAACGACAGCCGAACCTAGCGTGCGAGTGAGCTAAGCAGAGCGCTTGTCAACTCGAAAAGCAGTAGAGAAAAAGAAGGCGACGAAGACAGCAGCAGCAGAATCGACGCCGCACGTACCGGGAGCATTTAAAATAATTTTTTCTGTGGATTAATTTACTAAAAAGGATTTAAACACAATGACTGAACGTGAAAATAATGTCTACAAGGCTAAATTGGCCGAACAGGCCGAGCGCTACGATGGTAAGTAGTTGAAAAAGTAACTGAAAATCGGCGAAAAAAATTTGTCAGCGGAGCGCCAACTTTGGGGAGGGGTCCAAAAGCATTGACGTCGCGTGGCCAGCGCTTCATAGAAAAAAATTTGCTGAAAATGTCCACATTTTATACAGTGGTAGACAAAAAGAACAAAACGAAAAAAATCTAGAAATTATTAAATTCGCAGACATTGTGTGTAGGTGCGCCGCGCTGCCAGTAACTTTTGGCAGAAGCGTCGAGAGTCGGCGTCGCCGCAGCCGATGAGTAGTGTTTCTTCGAAAAGACCGAATACCGAATGAAAAAGAAGATGACAAGGAGGCGAGGCAGCGCTGTAGAAAATGGGCAAAAGAAAGACTGGAAAAGAAAAATGTGAAACAAACCTGATTTTTACCGGCAAAAATTCGCGTGGTTTTCGTTTTTGCGTTGGCTTTTGCAAAAAGTAACTTTGTTGCGTATTATATTTTATGTAGTAGTTTCGACTAAGCGAACTTTAGGGATGGGGGCAAATTGAAATTTTGTGTATTTAGTGTTCGGTGATAGGCGCGTGAGGGCTGCGCGGCGGGCGAATGACATCGTTGCTAAGGGCTGTTTTGTAGTAATTTTTGTGTTGCCAAGGCAGAGTTGCTAAAGAAATTGTAAGCCGTGCAGGCGCAGCGTAACGCAACATAATTTGTTAGATATTTAAATATGCTTTCTTAACGAGTTGGGTGGTGTTTCCCCACAATCCAAAATTCAGATCGATGAGAGGGGAAACTTTTTCGGCATATTACTCTCTTTCTCTAATTTCTTTCGCTGCTCGAAATGTGCTTTGTTGCGCAGCGCAAGGCGGCGGCGACGTCGTCATCACGCCGAACTGCGAAAAATCGATGAATGAATCGATTGTGACTGTGCTGCCGTAAAAAAATGTCTCTGCTAGCGATCGGCGTCTCTTCGGCCAAAGATCATGGATATTTTTCTTGTTTTATGTAAACTTAAATAGCTCTTTTTGCTTTTAAAAAGCATACATATTTTGCGCAGCTCATACAACAAGCAACTTGGCAACTCTGTTTGATAGTGCAGAAAAAAGAAAAAAATTGCACTAGCATTACTCATGTTTCTGTGCGCATGTGTGTGTATGTGTGTTTCACAGAGGCACACGCATGCACGCACACAGTTACAATCTTAACTACTCACACCAGCACAGTCGGCACTTTTGTTTGCTCGCTGCTTATTTAATTAAAAATACTTCAATTAATTAAAATACTGTGGCTGTTCAAAATGCAAAGCACTAGGCAGTAAGCAGACCAGCGTTTTTGGCGTTTGGCTAAAAAAGCGCGCGAGCTCGCAAACATCACTTAAATGCGTCCCCATGTGCGTTAAAACGAGATAACTAGTGTGTTGCCGACAGCGACACAGCTGCCTCTGCTGCCCCAACACAGTGGCGTTGAAAAGTCTGCTAATATTCTTTGAATTTAAAAATAAGCAGCTACTAAACAGTAATTACTAGAAGAAATGCTACTGACAATTGGCAGGAAAACTGACAACATTAACATAGGCGGCATTCTAAACGTCTTTCCTCTTGCTGTTGTTGCTGCTGCCGCTGCTTGGTCGGTCTAAAGAAGTCAATCAACTATTAGCAGCTACTGCGGGTACACATACACTCGCACACACATACACGTGAACATTAAAGTCTGTATCACATGTTTTTCTTCTTATTTTCGCCTGCGTGTGCTTCAAACTGCCATGGCCTGTGTATTTGTGTGAACACTTGGCGTTGGCCTTGTCGCACTTGGGCAGTTTTAGTCATGCTGGAGAGACTAATACAAATGCATTCCAGGCAGCCGGCAACGACTGTCTGGCTCTCTTAGCCGCTACCCCCTCCGGCTCTTGCCTTTACTGCGCCCCCACAATGTCAGCTCTTCGAGCCCCATCCCCCCTTTATACACATTAACGTCAGTGGCGGCAGCAACGTTTTTGCCTTTAAGTGTACTTTCAGGTGCTGGCCGCTGCTGCTCCCGCTTATTCTAGCTGTATTTTTTTTCGAGGTCGCTGCCGCGTATTCTTTTCTTTTATTTTTTTCGTTGACGCTCGCCTCAATGTCGTCAATGAACGCAAAAAAAGGAAAGAGAGAAAACAGTAATTTCTACAAATGTTATAATAGCAATTTCGGATTTGACTGACTTAGGCTTTTCCTCTTGTAACGGTACGCACGCATGCCAAGTGCCGTACACATACACATACTTATGTATATGCACATAAATGTATGTATGTGTATGAATGAATGCCCATACATGCATTTTATTTCTATGTGTGAATATGTTGCGATGACACACCCACTAGCCATGAGGTAAAACCAAGGATCAAGCGACTCCTGCTCTGCAATTGAGATCCCTTTGTCTTTGTTCGTTTGTACATATACACACTCAAACAAATGTATTTTTTTTTTCATGACGCGCCCTGATTTTTGTTTGGGTGTGCTTGGTGTGAGTATAGTGGGGTTGGGTGGCTGGCGGTTTAATTCGAAACACAACGCTGTTGACTTTGGCTTTGTTCCGCACTTTGGGCTGGCATATCATATCTTTTTCCTTCTATTTCGTTTGCTCAGTGCGTAGAAATTTGATTTGATTAATAGTTTATTTTTAGTTTTATATATTGATTAATTTGAGTATTTAAATGAAGCCACAACATAACATTTCTATGTAGACATTGGAATCTTCAATTTGTTGTAGTTGTGGTCGGGGAAGCATTTCACATTTTATACTCTTCTGGCAACGTCAAGTCCCCAATGCGTTGCATTGTAGTGTTGCAAAGCGCACTTGCTATTTTGTGCCATTGCCAAACAACAATTTGAAGTTCAGCAACCAGCAAATATTACTAAATTGAACAGCATGAATCACACAGTCAACTTTATTTCGCAGCTACGTGCTACGGCAAAAACAACACAAAATATCACAGCTCCTGCTGTTCGAATGTTAGAGTGGGAGGGAGGCTGGGGCAGGCGATGAATGTACGTCAGCAACAACTGCGGCAGCAGCAGCTGACTGCCTAAGAAAGAGGGAGATAGAGCAATTTGTGAAATGCAGGCATAGGCAAAATGCTACAATTACTCTATTTAGCGTTGATTTGTTTCAGTGTGTACGTGTGTGTCTGTGAGAGTGAGCAAGTATTTGTGTGTGTTATCAGCACGCAAGGCTTTGCGAAGCCAAGCCAAGCCGACTTTAAGTTGCAGCTGCCACTCGATCACAGTCACAGTCACTGCGAATGGTTGTGATTCATGACGTGTTTTTTCTTTATATTATATTTTATTTTTTCTTTTGATGACGCCTCAACTTGCTGCTCTTGCTGCTTGTGCTCTCTCACCTTGAATAAGAATGTGCAACAATGTGATTTTGTTCTCTTTGATACGCTGCTTATCAGCACAATGACAAAATCAGTCTATAAAGGGCAAAATACTCAGCGCACAGGAAACCGTTATGCATAGGTGTGGGGCTATGACTGTGTGACAAGTTATGTCATAGATGGGCGTACTCTGGGTGTATGTGTGTGTAGATAATGGATATATATGCGTGCGTTTGCACAAAGATAGGATGCAAATATATGTAGGTGAATAATATGTAGTTTTTTATAAACTATTTAAAAAATTTGCATGTTGCTTCCTTGCCTAAACTCTTAATCCTTTGCAGAAATGGTCGAGGCCATGAAGAAGGTCGCCTCCATGGACGTTGAGCTGACCGTTGAGGAGCGCAATTTGCTCTCGGTTGCCTACAAGAATGTGATTGGAGCACGTCGTGCCTCCTGGCGCATCATCACCTCCATTGAACAGAAGGAGGAGAACAAGGGTGCCGAGGAGAAATTGGAGATGATCAAGACCTATCGCGGTCAGGTGGAAAAGGAGCTGCGCGACATTTGCTCGGATATATTAAATGTGCTCGAGAAACATCTCATTCCATGCGCCACAACCGGCGAAAGTAAAGTATTCTACTATAAGATGAAGGGTGATTATCATCGCTATTTGGCCGAATTCGCCACCGGTTCGGATCGTAAGGATGCTGCAGAAAATTCATTGATTGCCTATAAGGCAGCAAGTGATATTGCCATGAACGATCTGCCACCAACACATCCAATTCGTTTGGGCTTGGCATTGAACTTCTCGGTAAGTTACACATATAATAACTTTAAGGTCTTCGCCATAACTGATTTTGTAATCCTTTGTAGGTGTTTTACTATGAGATACTCAATTCGCCGGATCGCGCTTGCCGCTTGGCGAAAGCCGCATTTGATGATGCCATCGCTGAGTTGGATACACTGAGCGAAGAGAGCTACAAAGACTCGACCCTGATTATGCAGCTGCTGCGGGATAACCTCACATTATGGACGTCTGATATGCAGGCAGATGGTGAGTAATGGTAGTGGTAAATAATGAATATGTAACTAATTTATTTGAAATCTATTTAGATTCCACAACAGGTGATGGTGAGCCCAAACCAGAAATTCAGGATGTTGAGGATCAGGATGTGTCGTAATTTAAGTAAACCCCCGCCCTTCCATTTAAAAAAACAAAACAAAAACAAAAAAACATATACCTTCTAAAGTAAATATAATACATATAATATATATGCATACAACAAATAAAAACAACAACACGCAACCGGGTAGTAAACAGCAACAACAACAACAGGAACAACAACAATATCCAGACGAAGGAAACATCAACAACAAGAACAACGACAACAGTAACAAGAACAACAAACTACAGGGCACAACCACAGAGAATTGCATTAGGACAACAACAGCAATAACAACATCAGCAAGTAACATATACAAAAGCAGAGAAGCAAAACCACACAGATACACAGCAGATGAACATTAAATTGCAAATGAAAACGAACAACAAACAGAAACAGCAAAAGCAACATTATGTGAGGGTGGTCGTGGGAGTGGGCATGTGGGCGTGGCTGTTGTTGGGGAGCAGCCGCCAGTAGTCGTCTTCGTTGTGGTATGCGATATGTTTTTTTTTTTGGCCCTGGCTTCCCCAAAGCATTCAAGCAAACAACAACAACAAACAAAGAAACAACAAGAATAACAAGGAACAGCAGCAGCAGCAACTACTACATTTGAAATTTTTTGCATTCGAGAAACAAAAGCATTATATTATATTTAAATAAATATTATATTTAATTATGAGAAGCGAAAACAAAATAAACTTCATTTGAAAAAACTGACACACAGTCACACAAACACACCACACAGTAAGCATGAAAAAGTTGGCATATTTATATTTACAATCTTATCAGCAAGAAAAACAACAACACAACTTCAACTTTAATTTTAAGCCAGTCATAAAGTAATTAAATGAACTAAAATAAAAGGTAATAACATTCGAAAATAAACAAAAACAAAACAAACATAAAATGAGAAAAGCAAAACTTAATAACGCGCAAATTGAATTAAATGATGCGAAACGAAAACAAAACAAAATATGTAAGAAGCAGAAATGCAGAAACAAAACAGCAGCAATTAATTTAAATTTAATACGAAGCAAAACAAAAAAGAAACAAATATAAAGAAAAGCAAATGTGAAGTAAGAACGAAATGAGCAAACAACAAAGTCAAGCAACAAAAACTAAAAACGAATTAAAGTAACAAAGAAAACAAAAAAATAAAACCAATGAATGTTAGTTAAAGAGAAATTCGAAAGAATAAAAGTAAAACGAATTCTTAAGCTTAAATTTGTATGTAAACGTTTAGTGTATTGTTCTAACACCCACACATATACACACCCACAGAGAGAATAACCAAACGGAACACACACACTTATGACGACACTAATGCAAATGGAAAGTTTTCATTTCGTTTTACTCTTAAATTTCTTTCCGTCACCTTTGTATTGTATCTTTCTCTTGCTCTTCACATGCAAATCAAAAGCAAAAAACATGAAACAAAATATTAAGCGCAGATTAAGTTCGTGTTTTATACATATGTAAAAGTTTGTTTAACGTTTTTAACTTCACTTCGCCACAAACATTTCATATATATATATATTTATATATACATAAATATTTAAAGAAAATAATTTGTAGTTGCTAACAAATGGTACCCATATACATATATATATATGTATATATATACATTCGTATATACTTGTATATTTTCTATGCCTACCACTTATGTAATTTGTAGATTTCGATTTCTTTTCCAACGTAAAATCCCAACTCTGCCCCTCCCCCCAAATCAATAAGGAAACAGTGGAAAATATGTTTGCATTTAACACTCGACAACAAGAACAACAGCAACACGGCAGTAAAAATATCATTTAAATTAGCTAAAAAGATAATTAAACACGGAAACGTTTTTAGTTTTTCCTTAATTCTTGCTCTGTTGCCGCCGCTAAGCGATTAATTTGCGCACTAGCAAATCGAAGAGAATTTTTTCGCAATTGATGCTGTCTCTTACGCAACTGTTTCGGTAATTAAGAGCACACAAACGAAGAGAGACAAAGGTCGCTCGAAGCGAGCGAAGGCAGTTTAGGGCAGCAGCAGCAGAAACATAATTAATAACGAAAAATAAGAAAAGCCGCAAACAGCTAAACTGACATTCGTATTCATTTCAAATAAAATAAATAAAAAAAAAACAAGAAAATGCGCACAGTTTTATTAAATTTATGATCGATCCATTGGCAGCCGACTCATGGAAATTTTTCAACGTTCTTCGCGGAGGGGGAGGAGGGAAAGTACTGTAATGGGAATCCACAACCACATATACAATTGTATGAATGTGTGTAGGTGGGCCGAGCACACGCACACATTGTGTGTATGTTTTTCAGTTTATTTTTGTTGTATCAGAAATACAGGAATTACACAAAAGCATAAACAAATTTTGATCAAGTTTGTGTTATTGATTTTATTTGTTTGCTTGAAGATTGGTGTAATAAACACACACCCAAGGCACACACACATACATAGTTTTCATGTTTATACATATAAAATTTTGTACTTTCCCCTAACAGAAACCGTAAATCGATAATAACAAAAACAAATTATAAATACAGTCTTAAAGTTATTTTTATGTATACCAAAAAACATTTCATAACGTTTGAATAATAAACGCAGAATTTAGAACATTCTGGTAGAATTTACATACGCACACATACATATACACATATGATACCTGTACAGTGGGCTTAATAATTTATGGTCCTTAGTATTTTAAAAAGTTGGAAAATATTTATCCATTAATTCCATGACAGCTGAGCCTCAGAAAACCTTTGTGTATTTTTATAGGGTATCTTCAAGTCGTTATGTGTCTGACAAGTCCGCTCTGCAGATAGATGCCCGTGTCCACTTGAGCTCAATGCCATTTGCCAGCGGCATTGAATATACAAATTTGCGCTTTAGTGCAGCAAGAAAACTGGGTCTAGTGTCCATTGTCTTGGCTTGCTTCCCGAGCACATATATTGAGCACTTTTCATTTTCCATTTTCCTCCATTACAATAGGGCTCGTGTCGCATATCTATATTTGCAAATCTACGCAAATTGGCAGCACAAAGCGCATGAGACGAGCAAAATTCTAACGATTTATTTGCAAAACGTCGCTTGACTAGTGACGACATTCATCCATCATTTTGGGCAGCGGAAACGGAAGTGTAAGTGGATATGGCTTTGCAGCTGCAGATAGAAAAGCTCAAAGGATTGGACAACTACAAAGCCTGGTCCATGACGGTGCGCGCGTATCTGGAGTCCGAGGATCTATGGAGCGTAGTGGAGAGTGGACCAGAGAACAATGAGGAGGTAATTCACTGGACAAACTGGATTAATTTTGTGGTCACATTATTAAAGTGACATCCTTTTGCAGTCCCTGCAGAAGGATAAGCGGGCTAAATTCCTCATACTTTGCCTGATTGAGACAAAGCTGTGCCAGTTCATGGTCAGCATACGCACAGCTCGGGATCTGTGGAACTATCTGAGGACTCAGCATTCACTACGCTGAATCAGCTCCAAGTCTAACAATAAAAAACAAAGTAATTACAATTTAATGATTAATTTTTATTTGTGCATCTGTACCTACTTATGTTTCGATGATCACCGGCTGATCTTCGGGATCCTCATCGAGCAGACCCTCAAAGTGCCAATTGAGCTGTTTTGCCAGTCGCTTCATCAGACGCTCCGCGCTCACCATAAGCCCACCAGCGTACAGATTCACCAGCAGCTCACGCACGTCTTTGTAGACGGTGTTGTGCTGGCTGGGCGTCATTAGCTCCTCCGGCAGATGGGGCAGCTGGTGAGCTAGTACTTCGCTGTACTTCATGTAGGCAAGTTTGTGTTTGGTTATCGCCGCCTCGGAGTGTGACAGTAGTGCGAGTATCTTGCGCCAGTGATCCAATGATTCTACCGAGTAACCAACCAGAAAGAATGCAAATGCCAGTTGAAGCTCCTCAATGAGACCATCGGGATTGCTCTCAAAGCTTTCGAACAGTTTATTCACAGCTGCTATGCAGTCCATGGCATGACGGGAAATATCTGCTGGTGGCGCATCCTGTGGCACACGCGCTGGCACCGCACAGAAGCGTGGAGCTGTGCCCTCCACTGGCTTTAGATTTGGCAGCATGTCTGTCTCGTCGAGTAGCAGTTTGGCAGCTGTGTGGCGTTTGCTTAGATTGCTCGTGCTGCCGCGGGGTCTGTCGGCATCAGTGCATGATTGCAGCTCAATGTTTGTACGAATTGTGCCGAGTTCTGGACGACAGCGATCCACACACGACTCAGTTACACTGCCTGTGAGGTCCTTCCATTTGCACACATAGCGATAGTCGTAAGGTGCCAGGACACGCTCCAATTGTGCTAGATTCTTGCGTATACGTTCGCGTTCGAGCTCTGGCTCGGCCGTCTGACGTGTACGCAGCTCCTCCAGTTCACTGTCCCATTCGCGAACGAGAATCTCATTGGGATGAAAGTAGTGGACAAAGCCAACACGTGGTGCAGTGTCGCCATAGGGACCACGAGAAGCACACCAAACGTAGTGTACGCCAGGTGGTATCATCTTAACACCCCGAAAGTCTGACCCAATCGTGTATGCGCACAAATCTATGCCGAACTCGGTGCCCACAGGAACACCAGCGATGATCAGCACGGCGCCATCGGCCAGCAGCCGCAACGCCAGCTCTGGGTCCATTTGCATGCTCGAGTTGTCCTTGTTCATTTTGCAACCCTTGTCCTTTAATCTCCGAGTTTCTTTTTCTGTTTAAAGTCAAGTAAAATAGGCGCTGTGCAAAACGTTTGTATTTTTGTTTTGCTGTAAACGATATCGATAAACGTTACTAAGTTGCAGCCCTGCTCACGATAGTAGCGGGACGTTAGACTATCGATAGCAAAACGATAGAATTTTGTAATTTAAAATGGACCAAATTTGTTTTTCATATGTTGTTTTTTATTACTTAAAATCTATTTTACAGTGCAAAGTATTAGTATTAGAAAATACAGTTAGCTTAGTATTGCAAGCTACGTTTAGTGCCGATATCGTCGAGTATTTGACGCAGCTCCTCATCTTCAAAACGACCCTCCAGAGACGGTATCAATGCCTTGGCTTCCTCCGGTGCCTCTGGGCACAGATTGCCCAACGCAGCCAGCTCGAATTTATGCAGTTTCTTTTGCATAAGTAAACTAAAAATATAATAAATTTGTAATTTATTTGCTCAATAAGTAATGATGTTGGTAGCACTCACCTGCGCACGGACATAATGGTCTCCTTGTTCTTGAACTTGCGGAAGCTGTCTGTGTAGGCATAGGTTTTCATAAAAACCTCGGAAAATTCCTGCTCCTCGTCGGCAGATTCGTTTTGTCGCTTACGATGATCAAGCAGCATGTGCACCTCCGATATCAGCAATGTCTCAGCATTTTCGAACTCTGCAATACACAATTTGGTCCTTATAAACATAACATTTAATTTGCTTATGCAATTTACAAGTGAATTAAATAGAAATCTTATGGACTTGTGTTTTAGCCATTAGAAGGCGATCGGATGTGCCCATTTTCAACTAAGAAGTCGTAAATCTGTCGCGTTTTGTTCACGTCGATCTTAATGAGCCGTCGTGCATCGCCCAATCTTAGAGCACCCAGTTTAGCGTGCTCGGCTATGAGTTGATTCTTGTACTCCAAATAGGCTTGTGGTATTAGACGCGCCACGCTGCACAGCGTGCGCTCCCCAGCATCTAGCTTGGAGAAACCGGGCATATCTGTAAAAAGAGTAATCATAGTAAGAATTCATGTTACTTCAAATAAAAAAAATAACATCATACCTGAAATCTCCATTGGACTAGCCTTGCGTCGCGGACACGTCATATACACCCTTGAGCTGCTCCCCTGTGCCACCTGCTCCACACTCTGATTCTGCTCGTAATGATGGACCAACTGTTGCCAGTCATTGGCATCGTTCTGCCTCTGCCGAGCGTATTCCCGTTGAGCGTGCTGTCGCTGCTTATTTAGTCTCGTATAGAGGGCACCTGCATATAGGGTTCGTACTCCATGCTGGCGTAGATCGTGCAGCCAATGTATACGGTTCTGTAACTGGCGATAGTAACGCAGCGATTCCACCAACAGATCAAACTCAATCGGTTCCGAGACTTGCATTAGGGCAAGAAAGCGCATACAACAGGAATCGCTGCGAAATACATTCACATACTTTGTTATCCAGCTCACTGTGCGATTGGGCATGATGAGACCGTGTTTTCGCATAACATTATAACGACGCTGGCGTTCTCTGAGAATTTCAAATGGCATATGGTAAGAAGTATGTTAAATATAATTTTAATTAAGGCCAGTAGATACCTCATGCGGTTGTTATATGCCAGCACCAGCGCAAACTGCAACTCCTCGTCCAGTTCTTTATCTTGGGATTCAAATTCAAGCTCATCATCAGCGGTCTGCTCTTGGTTTATCACAGTCAGTAATCCTTCAGCAGAGGCATCGTAGGGTGTATCAAAGTCACCACGTGCACAGCGATAGCCGGCATTGATTTTAAACTGAATGGATGCTATATCATCGTGACGCGGTGGCTCTACAGATCTCATTTTGAACACATATGGCATACGCTCTGGCATATAGCAAAGTCGATCATGCTGCAGTCCAAGTAAACGCTCAAATATCCCACCAAAATAACAATCATTGTAATGTCGCTGCACATCTCTTGGCGAGTGTCTGTTGCCCAGTGCTTTAGACACAGCATCCCAGTTGCCGTAGCCGTCGGAAAGCAGAGCCTTCAGCAGCGTTCGTTCATCCCGCGATGTCCAAGCGCCTTCGTTTGCAAACACCTGAATGTCATCCCGTATAATAGTGTAGGCGTGGTTGTTGCGATGTTCACCAATCTCACGGCCACGTGCAAAGCAATGGGGACACAGCAAAATATCCATGCACTCTGAGCACTTAATGTAGGGCTCCGTAATGCTGCTGCGACACGTGGCACAGGTAAATTCAGACGTAGGCTTGCTGTTAAAAGTTTCATTGGCGTCAGTGGCCACACTTTGTTCCATCTGATTGTGAAACGCAAGAGCATTATAGAACACAGTGGAGCATTTAGTCATTTCATCACTGCGGGCACGCGTGAATTTTATTGTAGAAAGCTGATGCTGCTGCTTTAGCACATGACGCGCTTTTAATTTAACTGAAATTAGGTAATTGGATGTGTTATGGTAAACATATGGCGGCAAAGGGCCAGCCAAACCACTCTATTTTCATTCACTTGCATTTTGCTTGTAACGTTTCATATTTTATTATTGTTTATTATTCTTGTTACCTTTGGGAAACTGTAAGTCCGCGGCGTCCTCGTCCACCATGTCTACTGGATTCATAAACGACATGATTGCGCTTTACTTTACTGTTGGACTTTTTATACTATATTTAAAATTTCTTTTAATAAAAGAATCTACAAGTTTAATTTGTTTTCTTTGGCAATGCCGCTTTTTCGTAAATAAAATGGTGATACTTTTCGATAACGATAACAACTTGTGTTCCGCTTGCAACACTACTTGGAAAAATATTTGACGATACTGTGACTACCCGTGATGAATCACGGGTATGTATAGAATTTCCGCGCTTCCCAACACTGTTCGGTGTAAGCGGCATGGCTCTAAAAATTCTACGCGCAACTTTAATTCGGGGGAATTTTCAAAGCTCGTCTATATTAAGTGATGAGTGAAGTTCCCATTTCACCACCGCTCGAAGATCTTGCTGAGAAACTACCCAAATACTGCAATTACTTCAAGCATTTGCTGGTTGAGGAGTTGGCGCTCGAGTCCGATTACCGGCAGCTTCACTACGGCAAATGCGCAGTCATAGGACGCTTGTCTGCTAGTTCGGATTACTTTAAGCTGGAAAACGTAACTATTCCACACCTGCCAAGGTAAGTTAAGCCACTGTAAGCATAAGCAGAGTACGTAATTTATTTATGTCCTACATAGTGAGTACAAGCTGCCAACTGGAGCAGTGTCTTTGTTGTTGTTGAACTTCGCCTACGACAAATCTGGCGATCCGAGTCTGGCACATGGCAGCTACTGCATTGTCCGAGGTGAGTTAGTGCTGTGTAATGTGCAAAAGCCAAACAGCGAAGCTGTAACCATACGAGGATTGCACGAACAGTTCCTGCTGCTTGGCGATAGCGAGGAAGCGCGGTCTCAGTTCCTGGAACAGATCCACAGCACCCACAAGCCGGCGCTTAATGTTTGGCACACGCGTCGCATTGATCAGGCCGAAGAGTTAATACAACGACGTCTGGAGGTTCGAGTACTTTGCAAAGACAACAGCTAGCAGTAGTGAGATGAACTCGCACTACCTGAGCACATCGCGTAGCAATCCTCAGTTTTATACATTCTCCCAGCTATTTGAGCATACAGCAAGCACCGAAGACGTCGTACAATTTGAGCCTGAGTGGAGGGAGCAGACACAGCAAACAGCTTGGTTGGAGTTTTGGCAACGGGAGGGTCACGAGTTGTTGGCTCAAAAGTGGCACAAACATTATCCCAACTACACGCAGGAGATAGAGGAAGCAACCACCGAGGAACGTTCCGCCTGGGAAGAGTTGTGGCAGGAACACGCCACGAAGCAGAGCGCACATTTCTGGCATGTTTTCAACTGTGCCTTTGAGAACTACGAACACGATCTGTTACAGGGACTACGAAACGAGGAGCAGCCTTTGGACACAGTGAATGAACACTTGGCTGATTTGAACCTGTGTGAAGAAATCGATTGTTCGTCGAGCTCCGCAGACGAATCCTATTTGACGGCTAACGACGATCCCGACTCCTTCGACGAGGAGCAGCAGTTGCGACTACTCGGCTTACCCACATCCTTTGGTTCAGCACAAGTCGCTTGCCAAAAGCAACGAAGCCACAGAAGAAAGCCACAGCCGGAAAGTGAATCAGAGAGCGATTACGATATGGCCAAAGATGCAGATAAGGACACTGCGCTGCACACGCTGCAGTCGCGGAGCATTAAGAAAAAGAAGAAGAACAGGAAGTCACCCAAAATCCCAATCCCAGAGTTCATGCAAAACAATACGATGCTCAAGTATTGGTTCAAGCGTTTCTCGCTTTTCTCCCGCTTCGATCGTGGCATTCGCTTGGATCACGAGAGTTGGTTCTCGGTCACGCCCGAGAAGATTGCCAAACAGACAGCTCGAAGGCTTGCAAGTGATATCGTCGTGGATGCCTTTTGCGGCTGCGGTGGCAATGCCATACAGTTCGCTCTCACCTGTGCACAGGTGATTGCTATTGACATTGATGCCAACAAATTGGCCATGGCCAAGCACAATGCGGCCATTTATGGGGTGGCCCATAAGATTGAGTTCATACACGCGGATTTCATGCAGTTTGCCCAAAGTACTCGCCTGCGTCCCAACGTGGTGTTCCTTAGTCCACCCTGGGGTGGACCTGGTTACCAAAAACAAGCCACCTTCGATATTGAGCAGCATCTGCTGCCTTTACCTGCTACACAGTTGATGCAATACGCTAGAAGATTATCGGACAACATTGGTGTCTTTCTGCCACGTAGCTCGAACATCAAGCAGGTGATTGCTCTCTCCCAGGTTGGCGGGCAGTGCGAGGTGGAGCACAATTATTTGGATACGCGTCTGGTGGCCATAACAGCCTACTACGGCAACTTGGTGAACAACAATCAGCCGGAGACGTCCAACGAGTAGCCTTTAATACTTTTAATTAGACTAATTTTTGTAGTAATTACTAAACTGAAACTCAGGCAGAGAAATTAGTCTTAAATGCAGCGATTATTGTTATAAACTGTTTTGTAATTTGCGTTTAAGAATTAATGCTGTACACAAAGGTGTATTAATAAAGCGCAGGTGTTTCTAGAAACTGTTGTGGTAAATTTGTTGTAGACCGTGTCAAGTCAGGTTGTCAGCCAGTCAATACTTTAACATGCCTACTAATAAATCAAATTACTAGCCACTGTGCTGCATGGTGCATTAGAGTCGGGCACACCCTACCCTGCAGCTTCTTGCATAATACAGAAATAGAATTTCCGTTTGTTTAACTTGTCTAGCAGTTTGGTTGAGACAAAAACTGCTGTTACCACATTGATAAAATTGATAACAACTTGGCTAATAAACAAAGTCTGGCCCGAGTGCTTAATCCCTTTGACCAGTGTTGACAGTTGGCTGTTGTTTCGTTAGCTGTGGATGCAGAAGAGTTTTAGAGTTGCCAACAGTTACCAAGTAGAGTTACCAAGAGTCGAGCACTTTATCCAATTTAGAGAGCTTAAAATGTTTGTTCAAATGCGGTGAGTTGGCGCTGACCAGTGGTCATAACCAGAGTCCCTGTGCCTCTCCTGAACCATTCCCACCCACACCCTTTGCCGACACTGCTCACACATTGCGACATTTAATTAAAAAGCAAAAACGAAACAAAACGTACGCCAATTTTTAAGGACTTTGCTGAAACAACTCAAAGCCTGGCAACCAACCAAACGGAGGCAATTAACATGTCCATGTCACAAAACGTTAACCATAAATTCCAAAGCACCGAGCCAACAACAACTGCAACCCTTTTTGCTGCTAACAACATACTTAGGCCAATCTGTAAGCTGGGAATGTGGGGGGAAGGAGTAGAGTGGGTGGAGTGTGGTGTGATGGCGAGTGGAGGGGGTGTGGCGTGGGTGGGCAGGGAATTTTCCAGCTGCCAACTGGCACTGACAACTCGATTTTCCTTAGCCCTTTCCCATTCCCTGCTTTGTTTGTTGACTTTTGGTATTTTTGGTGTGCGCGTATTTTTAAGAGACACTGTCTAATTAGTTTGATTAACTTATTAGTGAGCCATTTTACTCCGGAAACTGTGAAAGTAGCCATTTTATGCACACGGATTTCACTCCTGATTTAGCCTAAGGAAATTGTTGAGCTGGAAATTTATTTTTTATGAAGTAATAGGAACATTTAATTGAAGAGCATTAAGTTATTAGCTTTGCTAGTTAGTTTTAGTTTAAATTCTAAGTAAACTTTTATTTATCCATCTAAATAGTTACTAAAGTTTATTAGCCATTCAATAAGGACAATCAACATATAGTTTTTCTGACAATTTTTAACTATAAAAGTTGGGCCAAATTTGATTATAGTCATTTATATAGTCACTTGTTAAGTAATACATAGGCTAGTTAATGATCAATTTGTAAATTATGGAAAACATTGTTGTAATTTTTAAAACAAAAAACATCAAGAATTTTGCCCATTGAATTTATTAATCTTTCTTGTATATTCAAGTATGTAAGTAACTTATAAGTTTTTATAAAAATGAACTGATCGAAATAAGATTTTGGTTCACATCTAGGACATATAATCTTTAAAATTAGGATTCTGTATCTAAAAGATTTTCTTTCAAATATAGAACACATTGCTTTCTATACATTTTATGCTGTAGAAGTTTATACAGAAGTAGAAGTTATAAAAACTAACATATTAAACTTGCTTAGTTAGTCAAGAAGTTAATTTAAGTGACGTTAATTAAATATCTTCATATGGCTTCAAATGTGTATTTTGTTAAAACTAATAATTTCAGGGTTTCTGAGTCACATAAATCAAGTTTGTAATGATTTGCGTTGTTAGTTACGGCTGCTCATCACGCTTAATTAGCTCTGCTTGGGAACTGCACCTGCACAATCGTATTTTCCGGCAAACTTTCACGGCGTAATCGCATTTGGTATTGCCAAAATAAACCACCCCAAAGTGGGAATAGTCTAGGCATCGTCGTCATTGTCAAGTGGCACAAATTACGGATCAAACATGCAGGGATAACTGCAGTTTGGGTTTGCTGCCTGGGCTGGGTGACCATTTGTCAAGAAACGTTGACAATATTACGTTAAAATTAAATAGCGTAATAAAAGGGTGACTTAATTTGTTTTTTTTTTTTGCTTTCTTTATTGTCGTTCGACCCACTCACGACTACGATTACGATGCGATTACGGAAGATGAGCTGTGAACACGTGTTTGCTTTCTAATAAAATGCACTCTTTCTCTTTCTAACTCTAGCTCTCCCGCTCTCTCTGTCTCGCTTATCTGCTTATCGCGGAAACAAGTCGACTTGTTATTGAAATTTCTCGTCCACCCCTCGACAATATGCGGCTGTAAAACGGCAATTACGCGTGTCTAATATATGTAGAACGGTACCAGGCTCTATATACAAATATTGCCAAGATTTAAGTAGCCGATAATGACTGAGTTGACGCGTGACGCAATTTGTTTGTGTTTTATTAACAATTTCAAAAAAGGACGAAAAAACTGAAGACTTTGAAGCCATGAAAAAAGTTACCATGGAAATAAGAAATTTTAAATAATTTAGTTGATTATCCGCTTTACATTATAAATAAATTATAAGCTTAAGATAAGTGATGTATTTTTTTAATGTGACTCAGTCTTTTTAAAGCCATAACCTATAAACAATTTAATAATTTTTAAAATAAAATAAATAATTTTATTTATTTTGAATTTACATTTTGAAGCCTTTTTATTTTATTTTGGGCTTTAAATAAAAATATTTAAATTAGGCATATTTTCTCTTTTAGGTATAACATGGAGAAACTTAGAACGAAAGTATCGCACACAATCAGATGCACACACGCACACATACGCCTTGCAAAACATGACTACAAATTTGTCAAGATATAAGTGGCTGTGTTATTGTGGCTAAAATCAAGATGGTCACGCATTTGGCTTATTGATTAACCGTTATTCATGGCGGTGGCATTAAAATTAATAAACGTAGCCAGTGTCCAAAAGGAGAATCACAGCAACAACAACAACAGCAATAGCAAGCGGTAACTGTCACTTATGCACACACAGAGATACAAATACACACACCAGCAATAACAACCACAACAATAATAACAATAACAATAACAGCTTTGTTCCTGAGCAATAAAAAATGCCAAGTATCGCACAAAATAAGAGCAATAATATTTAATAAATGTGTGCACACATACACAAACACACACACAAATACAAATACATATACAAATACATATACATGTAGCGAGCGAACAATATGTTTTTATTTTGGTGGTTGAATGCGAAAAACCATAAATAAATATACACAGAGGCACACACACACAGCCACACACACACACCGATACAACGAAGCGTATAAAAAGATTAAAACGTGTTGGCATCTCCGTCTCACTCCCGCTCACTCTGCAGCTGTATAGGTAGGCAGGCTGCATGTGTGTGTGTATCAGTGCCTCTCTCTGTATGTGTGTGCCTTTCTGTTTGAATGCTTGAGCAAGGCGGGCAGGCAAAGGGGCGCAAGGGCGAAAGGGAGGAGGGGATAGAGGCGGACAGCAGCTAACTTCTCCATCCCTCGCATCCCACCCATTCCAACCCTCAGGGCTCCCCAACATCATTCTTCATGGCATTTCGGTGAAAAAGAATGCTTTTGATCTTCACAAGCGAATGATTTTTAATATGACTTTTTGCTGATGATGATGACGTCGACGCTGACGCTGCAGCGGGCAGAGGGATGCGGTCGCTGGCTTTAGCTTCAAAATATGTTAACTCTACATGTTAATATAAGCATATGCAATACACAAATACATGCATCTGCAAACCAATACATACAGCAAATACACAGACAGTCAATTCAGTGCATTGAGCTGCAGGTGACGCACAAAAGTATGCAACGTTTTTCTTTTCCTTCACTGCGAAATTACGTATGTATAATTATTAAGTTTTTAATTAAGCCAATGTAATGCAGTTTACAGCAGTCGCGTGCAAACGCATACACGCACACACACACACACACACACTCTTAAGCTCACACACTTGAACGCTGCGCTGCCAGTCAGAGCGCCTAAAATTGAGCTAAATCAGAATCATTTCCTGACAGTGCTGCCAGCTTTATTAGCTTTAAAAGCTAAACATACCAGGAGAAATAGCTAAAATATTAAAATGTGTCTATAAAGCAGCTAAAACTGCAACACTCTCTCAAGGCATTGAAAGTTGGCTTAGTTGGCTGCTTATCTGTGTAAATGGCTGGGTGGCTGTTTGGGTGCCTGAGTCCTTCGGCAGTGGGGTGGTTGGCGTCACCGCACAGGCATAATGATGGTAATTTGTTGGTTTTGGCCAAAAGAGCAAACGGCATGCTTGGAATTTCAATTAATTTCCATAATTTCCAACGCTTTATGAACGAACAAAAGCAAAAAGCAAAGCGCTTCGCGATTACGAGGGTGTTTTTATGTCGAGCCGACAAGAAGCTGCAAAACCGAACCCAAATCCGAAACCCAAATCCGACCCGGATACAAAATATTATTGCCCAAGTGTCTTTGTCTTATTTGGCCAGTTTGTCTCTCTATGTATCTGTATTTAAATGGCAAGACGTCGGCGCTTAATAAGTTCAAAAGGTAAACGACAATTTTGTAAATTAAATTATGTTTCTGCAAGGCTATTTTATGTGTTTTTTGGTAAATGAAATAAAAGAGTAAATAATGTAGAATTTGTTTAAAGTCATTGAAAGTACAAGTCACTATGGTTTTAATGGCTCTAGAAGACGAATTATCCAATAATTTCAGTATTTGTAGAAAGCTTTAGTTTCAGCAGACCTTTGTCTATAGATTTATTGGAGGAAATGTTTTCATATAGAAGCTTGCATATGAATAATCTGGGATAAAGTGTAACAAGTTCTTTGGCTTTTATTCTAAGTCTATAAGACTTTAAACCTTAGGAGTGCTTAAATCATAAAAATACAAATTGTAATTTTACTTGCTCGAACTTAAGTTAAAGAAGCGACAAGAAATGATTAATCTAGACTACAATCATAGGGTTTTCTTACACTGTATAGATACAAACCTACTTGCAAAGCTCGCGCTTACTCATACCTCTAACATTTTCGGTATTTTTGGGTACTTTAAACTTGTTTACGTTAATCAAACATTTGCAGTTGCAACTAACATGCATAATATGCCACAAAAGGCACTAGAGTATTTTAATTAAATATGCCACGCAATATGCAATTAAAAACTTGGTTATTAGTGAGTAAAAACCAAATAAATTTTCTAATTACATCAACCGTTTGCCAACGCCAACAACCTTTGCAATCAGAAATTTTTGGTAATTTGGGTAAAATTAATTTTTCACTTGCAGGCAGCAAGGGAGCATTTTGGGCCAAATTGGTTGACTATGTACCCAAAATCTCATTTCGACCATGGCCGCAGTTGCAAATTGAAGTGCCTGCAACCACTAACAACAACAACAGGAGCAACAATTGCAACAATTACAACTGGAACAACAACAAGTGCATCACTGGTAATGGCAATAATAACAGCGGCTGTTTTGGCCAACAACACGATTTAATTAAAACCTGCAAATTGGGGGCCAAGTGGCCGAATTGTTTTTGGTCTTTTTGGTGAATTCAGAAATTTCTAAATTGTGCTTATTATGCTTGATTTTGATTTGATTTTTGAGTAGCCCGCGAGATGCGATACTAATTAATTTTGTGGACTAAGCAATTTTATTGAAAAACTCAACGGGGGTAAAAAGCTTTGACAGCCATTAAATGTTTTTTTTCTCCGCTCAAAAGGGAAAATGACCGAAATAAAAGCTGGCTTTAACGGCCGATTTAGCCATATATACACATCCCAAAAAGGCCATAAAAGGCATTCTATAAAAATTCATTCAAAACGAGAGAGAGAAAACAATAAAACACACAAAAAGTAAAATAAAGATAAAGGAAAAGCATCAACATTATAAACAACATTATTAAAAACATGCCGCAAATGGTTTGCTACGCTCAAATTTTTGAGTCCATTTTGTTGTCGACATCGAGTGGGCGGTGGGCGTGTTGGGTGGTGGGTGGCGGTTGGCTGATGGCTGTTGGTCTTCTTGAACGGTGTGTGGTGGTTGATGTGCATTGCTGGCGCTCTACTAACGACATTATGATGTTCAGTTGGCCAAATGAATATTGCTGTCTCGCTTGCACGTTGACAAGCTAATGAAATTAAAGGCAGCCGTTAGTGAGAGTAAAAGAGAGAGAGAAGGAGAAAAAATGCTATTATATATATACGTGTGAGTGTGTGTGTGCTGGCAGCATCTATTAAAATGTTGTGTGTGTGGCATGCAGCAACACAGTGCAGCTTTATAATAATAAAAATATTTATATTAAATGAGAAAGTCTCTTTGAAGCCTCAGCAGCTCAGTTTCCTTGTTTAATAAATTAAACAAAATATACTTCAACATAAAATTATTTAATTAGTCTACGTTTTAAGTAAAAGTTCATAAAACTTCAAATTATTCAGGCAGCCCTCATAAGTAGGCAACGCTTTGCTGTCTAATGAAACCCGCAATGCAACCCTGTAGTTTATAACGGCAATTTAATTTGCGTACACTCCGGCGCTCCCTCCTCTCCCCCCTCCCCTCATTCCGGGCTGCTTTTCCCTATTTTGCGTAATAATTCATAATGAAAAAAGTTTTTGCTTTCCGGAAAACTTTGTTTTGTCGTTTATTTTTTTTCATTCGCTTTTTATGCATATTTTATATGTTTATTTTTATTTGAAAATAAATAAATATTATGGTTGTGGCGGCAGCAACAAGAACAACATCATTATCGTCATTATGATGAGCAGTCTTCCCCCCAACCCCCCGCTTCGCTGGCATCTCTGCCGTCGTACAAACGGTGAAGTTTATCAAAAGGCCAAGCAACAATGGCGACGGCGATGGCAGCGACTGCGGCTGCGACGCCTTCTCATTCCAACAGGCGTCATACAGATACACGGACACATGCGCAGAAGCCACCACACACACGCACACACCCACACACACATAAGCACGGGCCACTTGTAACGTGTGGAATTTTTTACCCTTAACTCGCTCATCGCCTGCAATGCAAAAAATATTAAAATTGTGGTAAATAAACAAAAGTTGAGATAATTTCCCCAATACATACACACACGCATACGTGTGCATGGATAAATACATACAACAGTTATTACATGCTCTCTTTTGTATGTGTATGCATGTATTACGCTCTCCTGCCTCTGTGTATTCGCTCGCTCTCGCAGCAAGCAGAGACTGTATTCTCTCTCTCTCTTCTTTTCAGTGGCTGCCATTGCCCATTACCCA
This sequence comes from Drosophila dunni, assembly GCA_018152125.1. Taxonomy (NCBI): domain Eukaryota; kingdom Metazoa; phylum Arthropoda; class Insecta; order Diptera; family Drosophilidae; genus Drosophila; species Drosophila dunni. The sequence goes on along the minus strand of JAECXC010001917.1, from coordinate 14,589,608 downwards.
ATTCTTGTGGGTACATTAGCACTAATGATGATTGAAACGACAAACGTGTCGCCTCAAACTCATTCTCAGTCTCTGTCGCTCTTCCTCTTGCGTCTGCTCTTCCTTCAGCCACAGCCTCAGTCGCATCCTCTGCCTCTGCCTCAGTCTCAGTCTCGGCCTCAAGAGAGCCGACAAAGCTGAGACACGAACGCTGCTGCTGCTGCTTCCGGCTCGGCAGAATTCCTGACTTTGATTTAAAATTTGTTTCACTTTAGGGATTTAAAGTTTTATCGTTTGCCAAAATGGTAGAAAACGCATGCTCCATCAGCATATATGTATGTGTGTGTATTTGGGTGTGGGTATGTGTGTGTGTGTGTCCACATCTCATCGGGCACTTGGTATTCCATTATTCTTTTCATGCCGTTCTCCTTTTTGCATTGATTCACTTTGATGGGCACTAATTGGGGTTTCCTCTCGTGATAATGATCGTTGGTATTCCGAGTAGTTTATCAAGTGGTAAATTTAAGACGAATCTGCTTCCAGTTAAAAAACTTAGCTGGAATTTAGCTAAAACTTGTTTAAACTGAGTACTGAGTTTTAATTCTTGAATTTATTGTATATACTGTCTTTAAGCCTTCAAATTGCCTAATAAATATGCTTTAATAATTTATTATTTATGTATTTTGTTGTATCTATAGAATCTCTGCTAATTTTAGTAATCTCCTCGGCATATTGCTTAATTAATTATGGACTGAAACGGATGTTTTCTTTCTTGGCTGCTTAAACTCCCACAAAATACTATAAATAATCCAGCGCCATATTGTTTTTGCCCGCTCGCTCTGCTAGCCCCGCCTACTCAGCCCACTCCAACACTCACTCACCGACTCATGCAGGCAGGCAACCAGCCAATTATCCATTTATTTAATAATTTCAATAACTTTTCATACACTCGAGCATGCGGCACAAATGAGCACAAATCCAGCAGAGTTTAAGGGCGGCGAGGGGGAGGTGGACGTGTACGCTGCGATAGGCGGGTGGTGTGTGCCAGTGGCTGGGGTTCAGTGGGGTGGTTGGGTTGGTTGCGTTTTTATGTAACTGCTGGTGGTTGCTCCTGACAATCTCAATGATGATGATGTTATGCCGCTGCCACTGCGCTGCCTCAGCCTCAGTCGCTGCTGTGTAAGTCCCGGAAAAAAGCATTGCACAAGAGCAAGAGCAAAAAATCACAACAGCAACTCATGCGTCAGCAGAGCTTTCGCTGCGCTGCTGACGTCGGCGCCTGATTGTTGCTGCTGCTGCTGGCACTGCAGACATTGTAAAAATTTTACTGCCAGCAACTTTTGAATTCAGTTGAGTTTGCAACACATTCACGTTCGCATGCAGCCAGCGACAAGGCTCAGATTTAACGACTTTCCCGATTTTCCGACATCTTCCAATACGCGCGCAATTGTAGGCAACTTTTTTGTTTGCCGTCGGTCAATATCGGGACTATAAATTAGGAGTTTTTGATGAACAAGTGCAAAGCTAAAATGCTTAAAGTATTGTATGCGTAACAATTAAACTGTTAAGTGCTAATCACATGCCAAAGGATTAATAAAACGCATCCATTCGAAACGATTGAATAACTTATTGTGGGGTTTTTAAAGGTTTGTATTAAATAATTTTCCCATTCCATTCTTGTCTCAGAAAGCTTCTAAAAATTCCCCATTATAAACGGCTTTTATTACCTAAATTGTCTACCGACGGCAACTGTATACGTATACTTAATTTCTGGATTTATGGCTTAATTAATTTTTAATCCGATTCATATTTATATATTTTTTATATTGCTCCTTTATGAGCCACAGTTTCTAATTATCAAAGTTTGCTTAGCACACTAAGAATATGCCACGCCCCATCCGCCTCGGCTAATCGAATATTTATTTGTAAAGATTAAACACAGTAATATATTGTATAGTATGTTTCCTGTGTTAATCTATTTAGGTATTTATATATTCAATTTAATAAAATTCGTTCAACATTAAACTATATAGGACTTTATAGGCCTACGATTTCAATAAGCTCTTAAACACTATCTGAACTATTCTTGGGAATCGTTGAATTCCTAACTAGACACATAAAAAACTTACCTATATGGACCCTATAGGCCATTCAACTAATTGTTTCTTAAAGGAATATGTATAATGCCAATTGGATCAAATATTTTAAAGTACCTAAATAACTAGACGAGATTTTAAACTGAATTTTAGTGTTTAATCTTTGAAAAAAGGTACATAAGAAACTTAAAGCCAGGTAGAATATTTGGTTATACTTTTATTTATTAGAAAATAAAAGCAAATCTTATAAAAAAAGTTTTTAAAATTTGTTTTATTCGAGTTTAAGCTAAACGTAAATAAATTACTGTTGCTAAGTGCTTAATAAAGACAAGTTAACTAAAGGCAATAAACTGTAAAATAAACATGTCAAATTATTACCAATTAAAATGAAATTTGAAGAATTCTAGTCAATTAACTAGCCAAAGGTGTGGCGAGTGGATGACAACAGTTACCTGTGGATTTAGTAGTTGCAAGTAAACTTAATGAACCTAATTTATTTAATGCCAACCACACACAACTTGATCGCATTGGGAATCACTTGAATATATTATAGTGCAAACACACATACAAGTGTAGGTGTGTGTGTGTGTATTTGTCATTGTGTTGCTATCAAATGGATATTTTACGCACCTGGTCAGCAAGACAGCAACAGCAACAACAACAATGGGACAACAAACTGTGACAAAGTCTCAATTAGGCTATCAAATTGCTAGCAGCAACAACAGCGAGTGCGTGAGAGCAGGACAGCAATAGAGCAGAGAAAGCAGAAGCAGTGCAGACAGCTTGAGAGTGGGTGAGGGAGAGAGAGACGGAGAGCGAGTAAAAGCGTTGCAATTAAGTGCATAAATGAATGCACTTATTCAGCATGCGAGAGTGAGTGTGCATGTGTATGTATGTGTGCCTGTGTATGTCTGCGGTCATTTGCCAATCTCAACCTGTTGTTGTTGGCCACAAGGCAGGGTCAATTGTTTGGCTTAGCCACTAGTGTATAGACTCTTGGCTCATTTTAGATGTCATTACCCCTTTAGTTCCCTATCCCCTCTACCCCCTCCATGCTGTCTTAAGAGGTGTCAGCTTACCGTTACGGCTGGTCAAGTGCCACTTAATTGTGAGCCTAATAAGACAATTGCAGTTAGCAGTCGTTGACACCTGGCGTAGTCTACGCTCTGCACACCTGGTGAGCTGGAGACAATTAAACATTTCTTGCATTCGCTTGCATTTTTCAGGTGACCAACAAGTGGAGTGGAGTGAAGTCGTGACTGTCGTACGGACGGAGCAGGAATTGTGCTAAATAGCTAAGCATGTTGCAGAATCCTTCCAAATATCACGCAAATCCTTTGTCACACTTTCTGGCATTGCATAACACACAAGCCAACGGTGTGGCACACGCACATGCACACTCACAGTCACACGCACACGGACACGGACACGGGCATGGACATGGACAGTTGCAACCGCATCATTCACTGCCCACGGCTGCGCTGGCTGCTGCAGCGGCGGCAGCTGCAGTGACGGCGGCGGGTCAAAGTTCATACCAAATGGAGCAGCAGCAGCAGCAACTTCCCATTGGTCTACCCCCACCACTGCCACCAACAACAACAGCAGCAGCAGAGCAGAGGGAACACAGGGAGCAACGGGAGCACAGGGAGCACAGGGAGCAGCTGGCGACTGCGACGTCGCACGCGCAGCTCATTGAGGCAGCAGCGGCGCATACCTCCCTCGATGTGGGCAAGTCGTTTACAATAGCCGCCATTTTGGGTCTGCAGCAGCAGCAGCAACAACAACAACATAATAATGCCATTAATTTGTCTCTCAATGGCGGCAGCGCAGCTTTGACAGTGGGGCGAGAAAACTCCATTGTTGCCGATGCCGTTGACCACGACAACAACAACAGCAAGTGCTACAACAACAACAATATAAACAGCAGCAGCAACAACAACAACAACAATAATAGCTATGGCAACAACAACAACAGCCAAAGTGTAAATAACTTCAATTGTGATAGCAATGGCAGTCGTTACCTGCCCACAGTGCAACATCCGCACACACATCCGCATTCGCACTCGCACTCACATCAGCGAGCGAATTTCGCAGCTGCCGCAGCCGTCGCCGCTGTCGCTGCCGTCGGTGGCGCGCCGTCGGCTCTGCAGAGTCTGCAGCAACTGCATCAACATCACGCTCAGCAGGCGTCACTCAGTTTTCAACGGGACAAACTCAAATCGGGTAAGCAAACAAAGTGTACCAAATACAGAGAAAGGGACACGTCTTTTCTTAAAGCCAAACAAAGTGTACCAAAAACAAAGAAAGTGGAGCGTAAAGCGACATGTAGTGACAGTTAAATGTACCTAAACTCAACAAATTGTTGAAACATTTTAATGTTGGAAAAATATTAAGTTCATGTGATGTTTAAGTTTTGAATTAATGTAAAGAAATTCAAATGACCTTAATTTGAAGTATATTGACTTAGTTTCCGTAATAGTGATAAATAACAAAACATCGTAAGTTCGCCACAAATTTAAGTTTGAGTGTATCTAAGCCATAGTAAAAGGGACCTTTTTAGAGGCAGAGGGGTCTATTAAGTTTCTTGGCAGCAAAATGTGCGTAACAGTCAGAAGGAGGCGTGGCCGACGCCGTAAAGTATATAATTTTTTATAAGCATCAACAGCGGAGTCAATATAGCGATGTACGTCTGTAGCGTTGCTACAAAATAATTAACAAGTTATTAAATAGCTTAAGCAGACTCCCACTCTCTGCGCTAATTGCGCTCAGAGATCTCTGCCGCTGTTTGTGTGGTTGTTCGCGGACGCTAGCAGAGCCCACGAACGGTTAGTGTGTTTGTTTGCTGTCATAAAATGGCTAAAAATTAACTTAAAGTAGCTAAAAAATAATGAAAATTGGAATCCCAATAAATTCATATTTTCAACTTTGAATGAGCATTTCTCAGCCAATTGAAGTGATATTTTGAAATGGGATGCCTTTTTAGACTCCCGACAACTAGTAGCATCGATTCCATGCCAAAATTCAAAATTTTAATTTTGACCCCATTTTGACAAATTTTGCAGTGTTACCCCTTTGCATTTTTGTCAAAAATCGTCAAATTTTTAGATTCCTATTTTTTGATGCCAATCGACAGTCCTAGTCCTCCCGAGTCCGAAAAGTCATACCAATCGAAAATCTGACGTCTGAGTCCCAAAATATTCAATAGCAAAGTTGCATAGTTTTGACTCTTAGACACGCATATAATTTTCATACGCAGCCCGAAATTATGCTATAAAATGTTTAAGCGCTCCCGCACTCTACTCTCTGTAATTGAATTTAAATTACAGTCTGTCGCTTGCTGCTGATTCTGATCGCCTGGTGTTTCACACAAAAAAATCTTCGATTTTGGCCTTTCGCGGAATTTTTATTTGCTTGACCGCTGCGATCTGCAGTACCCAAAATCGTTAATAATTCCAGCTAAAATACCAGGCGAACAGAAAGATCAGCAGGTCGCTATGCAAAAATATTTAACATTGACTTAACATAACATTGACTTAACATTGGCTTAACATAACATTGATTTAACATTGGCTTAACATTAACATTGACTTAACATTAACATTGACTTAACATAGGCTTTACATTAACATTGACTTAACATAACATTGATTTAACATTGACTTAACATTAACTTAACATTGGCCTAACATTGGCCTAACATTAACATTGACTTAACATAACATTGACTTAACATAACATTGACTTAACATTAACATTGACTTAACATTAACATTGGCTTAACATTGACTTAACATTAACATTGGCTTAACATTAACATTGACTTAACATTAACATTGTCTTAACATTCACTTAACATTAATGTTAACATTTAAAATTATTTTGTTTAAACTGGGCTCTTGTAAATTCTGTTGTATCTTACTGTGGATTTCTTTTCGCTTGAGAATTCAACTGGGAATTTGCATATTCCAGCTGTAATACCAAGCGAACAGAACTTTCAGTAGATCTTAAAAATACCCGGAAACTATTGAAACAATGTACCACATTTGACGTAAATGTACCGAATTAATTACTATATTTCTTCTGGGCTTCACTGACTTTTAATTTATGAATTCCTCTTCTCTTTACTTAGATTCGCACAAAAAGAGTGCGCTGAAGAATAAACGCGTGCGGACAATCTTCACGCCGGAACAGCTGGAATGCCTGGAGGCGGAATTCGAGCGACAGCAGTACATGGTGGGACCAGAGCGATTGTATCTGGCGCACACACTCAAGCTCACAGAGGCACAGGTTAAGGTCTGGTTCCAGAATCGACGCATCAAGTGGCGCAAACATCACTTGGAACTAACCCAGCAGCGACTGGCGTTGATCAGGCAAACTCAACTGCCAGGTGGAACTGGTTCAGCCGCAGCAGCTGCAGCGGCGGCAGCAGCAGCAGTTGCTGCTGTAACAACATCAACAACAGCGAACACAAAATCCGCCGAGTTGCCCTTGAATGCATCTCCGAGTCTCTTGGACGAGGATAATGAGGATAGCAAACATTCACTTACACTGCAGTTGCGTCCACTGAGTCGAGCAGCATCCGAATCGGATTTATCCATATGCAATGATTCCTTAGATATGGACGGGGATAGTCTAATGGATGGCAGTGAAGAGGCATAAGCAATACAATGATGCCATAACAACTCTTGTACATATAGTATAATAAATGTGTATGTTTAATATTTAATTGCACTCTGGTTTTAATCGAATCAGAGCCTTAGTTAATAGTTTTCCGAAGCTTAAAGTGATTATCACGCATAGTAAATACGATTAGAAATAGAGGTTGTTTACTGCTGAGACGCTGCGAAGGAACGATCATAGCATGATAGATGATACAATTGACCATTTGGAAAACGCACAAAGGCGGTTCGACTGGCAAACCTCTTCTTGCACTCGTGACAAACTGTGGATTCGGTTAGCTCAAAGCATTTTTTGCGCTCCTTGTCGGTGGCAGACTGAAGACGCGTTGCCTCCGACCGCAGAAGTCCCGTCATTATCTTACGCTGATGCTGATCCGCCAGTTCAGAACGTATTACCATTTCCATGTAGCTCTTAAGCTCCTGCATTGGCAAGTTATCAGGCAGATACTGCAAAATATATAAACGAAATGAATTCAGTGTGAAAAGCTGTAGTTGTATTACCTGAACTGAACTTACTTCCAATATCTTAATTGGTTCGATTTTAACAGTGTAGGCATTGAGTAGCTCGAGTGCTACTTTAATGTTTGGCTTGACAAAGTCCGGATGCATGGGAACACCCTCGTATGGCGGCTGATGCATGGGTTTTAGTATGATCGCTAGAAGCATATTGAATACGTCCTTGTCCTGCTCGTAGTTGGCTTCCGCATACGCTCTGGCCTTCATCACATCGCCCAGAACTTGAATGTAAATGGTCAGCACTTTTTCGTGCATTTTGAGGCGACCTAAAATCAGAGCACGCTCCTCTAGCAGCACGGCGGTGGGAAAGTCTTGGAGCACACGGTCGGGTGAATAATATTTTGACGTATCTAACATTTTGTACAGCTTGTCGCGAAACGTGGCCAGTTCTGGTACTACCTCCCTGGAAAAATGGATATAGTTATAAAATAGGATAACGTATGGATTCAATTGTTTACCCCTTAGACTGCTGGACCAATAGACGCTGCACGACTTTGGTGTACTCCTTAATCAACGCATTGTGCCGCAGTGTATTGGTGTCTTGCCACTTTTCGATTATATGTTCCAGATAGGGAATGACCAGAGCTTTGTGCTTGCTGACTAAAAAGTCTAGCACTTTAGCTCTTGGCAGATTTTCCACTGCGTCTAGTTCTTCGGTGAAGATTAGTAGACCTTTCTTGGGGTCCTCATTTAATATCCAGTCGGAAAACTCAAAGATTATAGGTAGGTAGTCTTCGCCAAGGTCTTGCAAATATTTAATGGAGTGCTCAAGTCCGCGCAATTTAGATCCTTCTACAGTTGCTTCGTTCTTGAGTAGTGTGAGTGCTTTATCGTGCATGCGTTTAACTTCATAGAGGGTTACCAATTCGTCTAGTTTTTTTTTCTTCATGAGCATTTTCTCTGATACTTTCAGATGGCAATGACCTCTTCGTAATATAGGTTTAAGCATTGAATGATTTGTCTGCAAATAGCATGTAAGCAATGTCGTGTCTATGATCTCAAGCAACGAATTCGAGCTATTTTTGGTATTGCTCAATTTGACCACTTCTCGCTGTCGTGACAAAGCTAGGAAGTCGGTGAGTGCCGAATAAGCACTCTCCAGTTCGTAATCCTCAAGATTTTGTACACTGGCCGTGGGCACTAGAGCAGCATCTGTAATGTTCTCGGGCTCCGGCACGAGACTGGGAAACAATCGTATTACATCGTATGGATCGATGGCGGCCTTCTCGAACTCCTTCATGGCTTCGGCGAACTCTTTATTGTTTAACAGCTCCTTGGCATAAAGCATACGAATTTGACGTATGGTCTGTGCTTTATCAGTGGCATCCTCATCAGATATTTCCTAACAGAGAATACATTCAATGCTATGTTTGGCGATTACTTTACTATTTGGATGAACCTACCGTTAATTCTATTGCCAATTGATATTTCTTTTGCTGCAACAACTCATCACGTTGGGTAGGAATGTCCATCATACGAATGCACCACAGCTCAGATGGAGCAGCTGCAAATATTGTGCCCTTTTCAGAGCGAACTAGACATCTACAGTTCTTTAGCTCGGGTAGAGACTGTACTAATGTATCCTTGCCAACCAAGCTACGAATTTCCAATGCGCTCTTCATGCGACCAATAACAAAAGGCTCATCCCAAACTAAAATAGGATAGTTCTTAGAGTTTTATAAATAATCTTAACTCGAAAAAGTTACCCAATCCCAACAGCGAGCTTGTCCAAGTTGTAAGCGTTGGATTTGAGTTCATCCCTAGACTGACGGTGTCATCTATGTCCGAGCATTTACTAGGATCGATAAGCATCAGATAGCGGTCTTTGGATATACCCAGCATATTGTTTCGTATCAGGCACATGGTCGGCTCCTGGCTGATTGTCGATCTGGTCACTATCTTCAGTGGGGTGAATGATATCTAGCAAATAGGTATAAATGTAGTTAAGAATTTAAGAATACCGGAATATGTTTTATTGACTTACATCGTATATAACGTATTCATCCCTGTAGCCTACACACACGGTTTGTTTCACCCACCTGATGGCACGAGGCGTATCAATCAAGTCGATGAATAGCTTAAGGGAAACCAGTACATCCTTTTTCCAGAAGAAGAACACAAGACTACGCTTGATGGCGCAACCGATTCTTATGCACGTAGCCGTTTCGCCAGTCGTTGACTTAAATGTGTCCACATCCATAACAAACATCGTACACCCCTTTGTTTCCATTGAGCTGTGTATAAATTCGAAGTTATTCTCTTCACGACTCATGTCGCACACATGAATCATATTATCCGTCAGCACGAAGAGAAGATTTTCCACAGCAACTACCTCCATTTGGGTAATAGGTTTCCTGCTGAAACTCTTGTTAAACATTTTCATATCTAGGCCATTCTGTTTGTCGACCAGGTATGATATGAGCACCCCGCCCTTGGTGCCCACAATGACATGATTACCTGCAACATTGTCATTAATTACAGGTGCTAAAAATCTTTTTAATCGCCTTACCAAAAGCAGCAATAGACTCAATATCAACACGATTCTTTACAATTGACTGAACACTGTAAGCCTTATGCATTTTTTTACATTGATATTTATGTTCCGCTGTACAAAATAAAATACACAAATTGAGCTTCTTAGTTGTAAAACACAAACAAACCCAACCCAGCTGGCTAACAACAGCTGTTCGCTGTTTGTATCCCTCACACGACAGAATAACCGTCGGCTTCAAAACATTGTAATTTTTCAACACTGCTAAAGTCGCTACCACCCTGTAATAAAAACATGACCAGCCGCATACGGCGCGCAATTTGCGATCAGGTAAATAAATTATATTATTTATATTGCCGTATTAATACTGCTGTTGTATAGTTACCACAGCTAGGAAACATTTATTATGCGCTTGAAGTTCCTACCAAGAAGCAGTTGAATGCTGCATCCAGACCATTTCTGCAATGGATTGTGCCGGCAACGGTTGCACAACACGAAAACGAATTGTTGGAGTCAGTAAAATGTCAACAATTTGATGCCACATACATTGAAGGGGTGAACGTGGTGCCCAGTGCGGGACGCAGTGCAGCCAAAGTGGAGTTCCAACTGAAGTCGGATGCATTTGCAGCTCATCTTCTGCAAGTGGGTGCGCCCTTCACAGTGGATTCGGCTTGCTCCAAGGAACACGTTGTTGTTGAATACAGTTCACCCAACATTGCAAAGCCATTTCATGTCGGACACCTGCGATCCACGATAATAGGCAACGTGCTTGCCAATCTTCATCAGCATTTGGGTTATCGCACGACGCGTCTTAACTATTTGGGCGATTGGGGCACTCAGTTTGGTTTGCTGGCACTAGGAGTGCAGCTGCGGAATGTGTCCGATGCTGAAATGCGAGTTGCACCCATTGAAACACTCTACAGTGCTTACGTGTCGGCCAATAAAGCTGCCACGGATAATCCGGAGTTAGCTCAACAAGCACGCGAGTTGTTTACAGCTTTGGAGGCTGGCACAGATTCAACCATGGCCAGCAAATGGGAGCAATACCGTCGTTATACCATCGACGAGCTCACTGCTGTGTACGAACGCCTTGGTGTGCACTTCGACAGTTACGAATGGGAGTCCCAGTATTCCCAGAGTGAGATCCGGGATGTGCTGGCACAACTGCGCACAGCAGGAATCCTGCTACGCGAACAGGATGGACGTGAGATCGTTGTAGTCGATCAGCGCCGAGTGCCAGTCATAAAAAGCGATGGCTCCACTTTATATCTGGCACGTGATATAGCAGCACTATTGGAACGACTGAGACGCTTACAGTTCTCTCGCTTGCTTTATGTGGTGGATAACGGTCAAGCGGATCATTTTAATGCCCTTTTTCAGACTGCAACAGCATTGGACAATAGCTTGAATGATAAACTGCAGCATGTTAAATTCGGACGAATTCATGGAATGAGCACGCGCCTGGGCAAAGCCATCTTCCTCCGCGATGTGCTCAATGAGGCCCGCGAGGTGATGCGTGAGAAGCGAATCCTAAGTGCAAGTGAGTCACATATTTATCCAACTTACTCAGCTTGTGTATCTTAACTGCTGTTATTTTTTATATTTACAGCCACTAAAGTTAATAGCAGCTTGGATGATGAGCACGTTTGCGATATTCTGGGAGTGTCTGCAGTGTTGATCAATGTGCTAAAACAGCGTCGACAGCGGGATCACGAGTTCAGTTGGGAACAGGCGCTGCAGGTGAACGGCGACACGGGGATCAAGCTACAATATACACACTGCCGTCTGCACAGTCTACTGGATAGCTTTAAGCATATTCCGTTAGAGCATGTCAAGCCCAGTTGGCAGCATTTAACACAGGAACCATCCGATGCACTGGATGTGCTTTACGAGCTGGCACGCTTCGAGCAATGCGTGTGGCAGTCCAAAGAGCAACTCGAGGCCTGTGTGTTGGTCAACTATCTGTTCGCCTTGTGGTAAGTTTGACTTAACTATCACTGATCTTATTCTAATCTTAATTGTACTCCAACTAAACAGCAATGCAACAAGTCGCGCACTGAAACGACTACCCGTGAAACTGGAGAGCTGTCCGGAGAAGCAATCGCAACGGTTGCTGCTCTTCCATGCGGCCAAACGCACCTTAAACTGTGGCATGAAGCTGCTGGGACTGAAGCCACTAAACCAAATGTAGTTCAAAAGAAAGCAATTAAAATAATTTAATAACATCGGTTTTATTGAACAAACATTTGTGTGGAAAATGCAATGTCGCCTTTGATCTTTGCCGCTTAGCGCTTCTTCCACGTGTACTTGCGACGTGCGCCTTCCTGTCCGAACTTCTTGCGTTCCCGCCTACGGTAGTCACGTGTCAGCAAACCGGCTGGAATAATAGAAATACATAAATATATATATGAAGAGAGCAATTAGTGATGTAGATCAGATGCGATGACCACTTACCCAAGCGCATTGACTCAATCATCTCTTGATCAACAAAGCTGCGCAAACTCATTGCGATACCCCAGCGAATGGCACCGGCTTGACCGGATGGACCACCGCCCTCCACATTGGCCTCGACATCGACTTTGCCCAGCATCTCGCTAAAGTTCAGCGGGAAAAGTAACTGCAAAATCAAATAGAAACATAGAGTACACAATCAGTCGGTTATGTCAAGTTCATTCAGAGCGCTCTTGGCATCTATTGTCTACATATATGCATGTATTTATATATGTATTTGTATTTTTAAGCTGATCAGCGCATTGTATTTTTGTTTTTTGATGTATGTAATGCAAAATTAAACTGTGCCTGTATTTCCTGCACTACAATAACAACAATAGGTCTATACAAATACTGACAAAATCGTTGGTCAAATTGAATGCCGCTAGGAATTGCAACATTTTGTTGCAATTAACTAGTATAATTATAATAATGTAGAAGAAAGCAAGAAAGTTTACATAACATTTCTAAATCAAAACAGTTTCTCAGCCCCATCAACGTATCTGATGCACCCCAGGCAGGCACAGGGTACAATTATCATAGAACAAGGTGTTAATTAGTGGCCGCAGGGCATTAACCAATGTTATTTAATAGGAAACACAATCAAGTTTCCCCTCGAAAAATAATGCAGTAAATTCCTTTAAATTATTTAACAAAATTTCAAAGTTGCCAATCGAAGAAATCTTCAAAACTGGTCACAATTATTTATGCATGAGGAAAAAAAATCTCGCTTGTGATTTGATGGCGCCTTTTATGCAATTATTCAAGGTGTTGTCTAAATGTTGTTAAATAGCAAATAAATTATCTCTTAAGCAAATACTAAGCGGGGTGTAAAATTCAGCTAAAACAGCTTTTTTTGTCAGCTCTGACGCGAGTCTCAAAGTCCACACGGAGAGGGTAACCCCGATTATAAACAAGTTAAGTTGGTAGCATACACTTTCTTAAGAAGTATATTAGTTGGCTCAAGAATCTGAATTATAAACAAGGGATGAGGTACATAAAGAGCTAACTAGTGTCAAATTTTAAGAAAAAAATCAGATTTTTAAACTAATATTTTGCTGTGCAATTAATCATATCAGAAACCAGCTAGATATCATGCAAATAAAGCTTTGATAAAAAACCTAAGTCTGACTACAAATAAATTAAATTGTAAGCTCTGTATATCTCTGTTAATTGTAAAGGTGTAAGAAATTGGTTAAATCTGCAAAATGTTTGAAATTTTAACACTCAATAACGTTCACAAATTGTCAGTTAGAGTGTTTCCTGTTCGTTTAACCCTAAAATTCACTGTTCTTTATGGTTTATTTATAGAAGAATTCTGTTTTGTTTTGACTACTCGACAAATGCGTGGGAAACCAAGTCGCCGAGCTTACAAATCAAATATATAGTATATGTATTTCAACAATATGGTCTATGGCACACAGACAATAAACGTTATGATTAAAAACGTATAAACAATCAAAAAAAAATAAAACATAATAAAAGGTGCGCACAAAACAGAAACTACAAATTTGGCACAAAACAAAAATAAAATAAAAAAAAGCTAATAAAAAAAACCGGCTACAAATTGACAAAACACAATTAATCATTGCAGATTTGACAAAATTATTTTGATTCGTTTGTATCTGTAATTTGTTTAAACAATTTGTTTAGATGACTTCACGCAACGGCAAGTAGCGAACATGATTTTTAAATTAATGTACGTTGCGATTAAATGAAACGAAGCAAAAGACAAAAAGTACCCATGAATGGGATGCGAAAAGATTCCCCTCCCAAAAAAAAAAGAACTCGGGACTATAACTATATAGTGTGAATGTGGCTAATGCCAACCGGCATCGCTGGAAGAATTCTTCCAAGCCGGCGCTAGAAAAAAACTCGCATCACAATTTTATTATGATTTAAATGAATTTGATAGTCGATGCTCAGGAGCGTTCAAAAAAAAAAATAACGCTCGTTTTACGTATCTTTTCCCCACACACTCCCTACCCCTAAGAAAGATATGACAATACTTTTGATAGCACACACATAGCGGGCATTTAGTATAGACCATATACGAGTATAGTAAGTGTACATTCAGTCTCATTGGCGCGCGTTCACTTGGTTTAAGTTGGATTTGTGGATCCACCCCCACATGCCCTGTTATGTCCAAGCCCAGATCCACATAGACATCGAAACTTATGGTGTACATGATCATTTCGGCGCAATTCTTTTTATCAGTCAATCGTCGCTGTTGTCGCGCTTCAAGTCGCGCAAAATTTCACACCGCAAACATTGAGAAATTCAGCGGATTTAAAGAAAATTTTTAAATTCCTTTAACAAATCGGATAATGGACTATATTGCTGATGTTGCTGTAGCATCGGCGCTGTATCACGCAATTATAAAGTAAATCCGATTTTAACAGTAAATTTGTGTAAAAACAGCTAATAATAACCTACGTCGCGATAATAAATTAAAATTGTGATAATACTACAAAAAAACACGATACGATTCTTTCTATTCAGCTAAAAATAATAATAATTCACAAGCTGTAGCGACAAATTGCTGCTTCATTTTTGGAATCATTAGTGTGATTTATTGGGATTACAAACAAATTTAAGTTAGAAGTAAACAAGCTAATAATTAATCAAACACAAAAGACAGGACTTGTGATTGAAATTCCTCGAAATTTAATTTAATTGCAACTCAGGTTCAAATGAGATTAGTTTTGCTTGATTATCCTTAATTTGAAGAGCTATTTAAAGTAATGCATCCAAAGTAAAGCTGATATTGTAGTGAGATAAGTTAAAGCGATTCCTCAGGTTCAAGGGCATTCAAAAAGCAATGCAACAAATAAATAAATAAATACATGTGTATATCAAATACTAAACTCTCGTCTCATCTCGTAAATTCTTTGGCTTTTCTGGACATAATAGACAGTTCACTCCCCTCTCGCTGCCCCTTAGGCTTTCAATCCAAAAGATATGCTATATATATACACGATGTACGTAGAAATTCAAATTAGTTTCAATTATAATTGAATCAACGCGATCCGAAGCAGCAAACGAACCAAATGAACCAAAGGAAAGAAAAGAACGAGTAAACTAAGAGAGAGAGAGAGAGAGAGAGAGAGAGAGAGAGAAATAAAATTACTAGACAAAACTGATGAATACGACGAAGACAGGGTTGCTTTCTGGGCAGCGCAGTTTACAAAATGACGTCGCATAGCAAACGGTAAAACGGTAAATTGCAAATGGCGCTTCCGGTTGGCTTCGCTACGCCAAACCGAAAGATTCCCAACAGTTTGAACATACAAAGACTCCTTCCACTATTTCTTCTTTAAAAAACATACCTTTAAATTAGAAAAAAATACCGAAATTCAATAATTGGTTAATTGTGAGCTAGACGACGACAACAACAACGACGACGACGACGATGATGATAGCAAATATTTGCTTTATGTGTTAGAAACTTTCAACTGGCGACTGGAATTTGAAAACTGCAAACTGGTTTTTCAACTTCATCGATGGCCTCTCCGAGAATTTAATGATTTTGTGCGCATAATAAGTTAACAGCTTTTTTCTTTTTCTTTTTTTATTTAGCCGAAACTCATTTCGTTTACTGTCTGATTTAACACAAAATTAGCTAATTCTAAAAGTCAACTCTTTAAGAAAGTTTGCTTTATGATCTTCTATTTTGTTCCACTCGAGTACTTTTGTTTTGATTTGAAAACGGGTTCTCTGAAAACTGTCGAAAAACGATAAAAGTGTTAAATAATTGACAGCAATGCGACATTTTAATTATTTGCATTACGTTTTTTGTAATTACAGAAAAGAGCAAAAAAGCGCACAAAATAAAAGAGTTTCACGTAATTTTGTGTGTTTTACAGCTACAATGACTAAACAGTTTGTGTAATAAATAGATAAAACAATTAAAACAAACTACTAGTAATAGTTGAGACTAATTAAGCGAACGTAAACATACAGAAAACAGTGTATAAAGTAGTGGGTATTCAAAAAAGAATTTCTTAATCAATTCAATCAATCTCTAAGCGTCATTAAATCTTATGTAGTATTTTTTAGCCAACTCTGTCTCTCTGATATCAGCGTATACTTAATCAAATTTACTTAAGTAATGAATGAATCTTCCCCTAAACCGTTGACGTTGGCACAAATTGTAAATAATGTGAACAAACAAAAGTGGGCTAAAAATATTCACAGAAACATCAACGATTCCGTAAGCTTGACAAAGTCTCTCTTAGTTGATTTAACTAACTGGTCTTGTTACAATCCTTGGCCTTAAAATGTGCTAAAAAGAAAAAACTATAGACACAAAAATCTTACTGCTGAATTCGAACTGAATAATTTCCGTAAATGTTTCTTAAATTAGACTTGTTGACTACAACTAGTCGTTAAACTTATTTAACATGTCAATCTAAATTTGGTTAGAATTTCAGCATTGATGCTTTTGCTATTTAAGCTGCGCAACGATCAAACACGATCCCCCTTTAGAGCCCGACCACCTAACACAGCCCCTGTGCGGATCGCTGAGATCGAGACAGTAGCAGTTTCAGATAAATCCCCATTATGATAATAATTCTGATGTTACTGTTTATGTGATCGCTTTATCTCTGCGTCAAATGGAATGAGAATACTTAGATAACTCCGACCCAAGATTGTCGCATGCGTCGTATGCGCAAAAGATCAAAAAACAAAACCAAATTAAATAAAAGTTAACTAAGAAAAGGAAAACACAAATTTAGTTGTAATCGAAACTCGCGCTGTTTCGCAACTGCAGAAAGTAGAAAATCTACAAGTAATTAAGCATTTGTCATTGCAGTTGAGTTGGGCAATCGAAGTCAGGGTTTTATCTCCGTCTGGGCCACAACGAAACTGGTCAATAAGTTTTGTAACTTTGGCTGATATTGGAAAGTTTTGATAAAAACACCGCGCATTTTTTTGCGCACTTTAAATACCAACAACAACAACAAAGTGGAAGTGGAATTAGGTCCGCGTCTCCAACCCGGACTCCATCTCTGTCTCCGTCTCCAATCATGGAGAATCTTGGCTACAAGGAGGGCAGCACGAAGCCGCGTCGCATGACACGTTCCATCAGTGTTGTTACCAAAACCGAAGTGGAGCAGCCGCTTGCTGACAATAATGCGAATAACCGGTAAGTGCCAGTTTGCTTATGGCCCAAAAGGCCAGCAGTGCATTTTGGCAATACTCACACACATGCACATACCTGTGCACCGTATACCGAAAAATTACTTTCAAGTGAAAGACACGAAGAGTGAAAAAAATTCGAAATTCGCATTGAGATTTTTGCTTTTTTTTTGTGTAGTTTTTTGGGTGGGGCTTTGGGCAAATAAATCAGCCGTGTAAAGGGGGTGGGGGAGGTCAATTTGTGAGGTGTGACAGCAACAGGTTTATAGTTAACACCGTAACAGTACTTTGTCTACACTTAGTTTGTTAGTTGGACGCTGTCTGGCTGTAATTCATCATCGTCATTATTCGCACGCTTGCGAAATTCACTGAATATTCAAATAAATAAATATTAATTTATTGTTAATAATTGCACAAACTAACTGTATTTGTGTTGTTTTCTATAAAGGTTCAGTCTGACAAAAGGCAAATCAACAAATCACATTATCAATGCTCAATTTCGGCCAAACTGTTCCCTACAGCAGCTGTTATAAGTTATGTCTCAGCTGTTTGGTGTGCTTTATACTTCTTAAAGACCCTGTTCTAGTAAAATAGTAAAAGGGTCTAGTGAGTTGGTGTAAAGACAAGTAGTCTACACATTCCTGATAGGCCTTTAAAATTGAATCAGAGCTAAGAGGCTACGAGTGATAGATCTACATTATTATTATCATTCATATCATTATATCAGAAACATTTTAATTAAAGCTTTATCATAATAAAAATTGATTTTCTTTTTTAAAATATTTCTTAAACTCCCTGTGCGCTTTTTTATTTGAGTACAGGGTCTTTGGCAGTCGAGTCAAGCTAGCCACTTTATTAGTTTTTCTTTGGCAAATCTTCACACTCACTCCACAACTGAGTACAACTCCCACTCGCTCCATCTCGCTCTCACCCACTCAGCCACTTTTTGGCAATTGCCGACGCTCTCACGATCCCGCTCCCGCTCCTACACAACCCTCTGCCGCTCTCTTTGCCACTCTCTTGCTCAGACGTTCAAGCTAGACCGCTGGGCCAAGAGTGAGCCGAGCTTACGGCTGAGTTTAGCCATCAGTCGGTATCGAAACAACAATGCAGGCGGACGCGTTTTAGTCGCTGACTAAAAACAAACTAAATATATAGTAAAATATTCGCCAGAATACGCGTTCGCAGTTCGAAGTTAGCAACAACAACAACAGCAACGTCAATGAAAACAACAACAACGAAACGGAAGTGAAAAATTCGCGTTTTTCACACAACATTTTTGCATTTTCCGCCCGTTAGACACAATTGTTGAGCTGCCACAAAAGGCGTCTATTGTGAGCCACTTGTCTATCTATCTAACCCACTGTCGTCCGTCTGCTTGTCTTTCTGTCCCACTGTCCGTCTGTCGCATCGGTCTGTAGATGGGTCACTCAGTCAGTCGGCTCTCCTGTGTGTGTATAATCGCGCTGTCGTATTTTGGAAATGAAATTAGAAATTGAAAATAGCTCATTAGCAAATTGGCATCATCCGTGGATATGGCTGCAAACGGTGTACGTACAAAAATCAAAGCATTTACTTTATATACTTTCCACAAAGTGCACAACAATGTAATCGAGGAAGGGGCAGCGACAGGTGTAGGGGCAGGTAGGGAGATTAAAAAACAGTCCCTGCTAACTGGAATTATGCAAAGCTGCAGTGCAGCACAAAACGAATTAGAAACTGCTCACCTGCTCAAAAGTCGCCAATAAGAAAAATTCCGTCGGCATTTTTTTTTTGCAGCTGTGCCCACTACTCGTCTATATACATAACCGATCTGATTCAACAGCCACAACAAAGCGACAGAAAACATAAAACACTATAATACTAAAAACAACAACTGTGGAGTATAATAATATTTAACAACAAACTTTTGCATAACTTTACATATTTTCTCGACTTCATAAATTGCGTTTTTCTTTACCGCATCTTAAATTATGCATGCTTCAAAGTCAGCAACAAGCAGCGAGTTTTCAGTGTCGTTTCAACAAAACTATTCTACAAAAACATAAAAAAATTACAGCGGGTTAAAAAACTAGTAAAATAAAATAAACAAAGACAAGATAAATAAGCCAGACAAGTGAAGAGACTTGTGATTCAAAAGTTCAAGTGGTTTAACTTCAAGAAAATTGAACAAAAATTATTTAAATTATTAACGGATTACTCAAAATATGTTAAAAAGATCTAATATAAGTTACTTCTTATATTTACTCAAAATATGCTAAAAAGATCTAATATAAGTTACTTCTTATATTAAAATGGATTCAAAAATACGAACTAAGTTAGAAAACTACTGCGAAAATCTCAAATATTTTACCACATTGAAATGTTTTGAAATTTCAAGACTGATTTAGTCCAAAAACCAAATAAATCGTCCGATAGATCACTAAATTTTTCGAAATAGATGATTTATATTATCGAGTTAATTAAATTCTGGTGAAAAATATAATAAAAACTAAAGACCACTACATATAAAACTTGTTCTAGCAGACTTAATTATACCCAAAAACTTTGTGAAAGTCTCCGAGTTACAAGAATAAAATTTAGAATGTTTTCGAGTAAAAACATTTAGTCCTTTACATTTTTTTGTAGTGAACTAATTGATTGTTTCTGATATATTAAAAGGCCACAGAAGTTGATATTTTTTTTTGTTTTTTAGTTTTTTTTTTGTGGGGCTTAAAAGTCTTTAGAAGCGTTATAGATTAAACAAACAAATATAAAACGGCGCTGTTATAACAAAAACAATGCGAAATGATTGAATACGTTCATTAAATACTATAAAATTCTTTGTTAGTTGATTAGTTAATTTATGTGAATATTTAATTGAACATAAATAAAGTTCCAAGAAACCGGAACAAGCTAGGAGAGAAATTCGAGGGATTTTGCTAAGATCAGTTGAATGATTAATAATGTGTAAGAAGTGCAACTAATTTGAATAATTTGTGTGTTTTTTGGAACAGTTTCAAATCGATTCCACCCAATCTGATGGTCCGATGGCGGAACAACACTGACGCCATGATCGAAGCACAGTACCCGACAGCTGGAGAATTCGAATACATGGAGTGTGGACCGTCTCCGCCGGCGGAGAGTGCGCCGAGCATGTACGATAGCTTCGAGGAGCCGACAAGTGAATTGAGTGTGCAGATCTGCAATGACACGCTCAGGATTAGTCTCATCGATCAGATGAAGAGTGCCGCGGGCCGAGTACGCCTGCTGGAGGACATTGAGCAGGGCAACGTGGTGGCCGAGGGACTAACCAGTCACTTTGAGAGCGCCTCGAAGCTGGAAAAAAATCTAAGCTATCTCTGGTCAGCATTTCTCAAACGCTGGGATCTGCTCGAGGGATTACTAAACGCTGGTGCCGATCTGAGCTTTTGTGATCAGAACGGCATCTCAGCACTACATCTGGGTGCCTTTAGCGGTTGCCTGGCCACACTGAATCTGCTTGTGTCCAAGGGCATCAATGTCAATCTTCAGCCCAAGTGCTACACTCCGCTGCACTGTGCCGCCTTCGGGAATGCCGCCGAGGCAGCCAAGTTCCTGATCAACAGTGGCGCCCTCATCACCAAAGACACCACCAAGCCCAACTGTGAGGAGAGTTTGCTACACTGTGCGGTGCGTTCCAATGCCCTCGAGTGCCTGCAGCTCTTCATCGGCGAAGGAGCCGATGTCAACTCACTGAAGCCCAATGGCACCAATGCCATACACCTGGCCGCCGACCTGGGTAATGTGCAGTGCCTGGAAGCGCTGCTGAGTGCTCCCAATGCGGATGCCAATGTGCGCATCTGTATTCGGGAAAAGGAGTCCACAGCTCTCCATCTGGCTGCTGACGAGGGCAACGTGGAGTGTGTGGATCTGCTGCTTGCCAAGGGAGCTGATGCCAAGCTAAAGAATCATCGTGGCTTCACGCCACTTCATCTGGCGGCCCGTACCTCCAGCCTGGAGTGTGTGGAATCTCTGCTTCGCAATGGAAATGCTGATGCGAATGCCGAGGACTTTGACCATCGAACGCCGCTTCATGCGGCCGTTGGGAAGTCAGAGAATGCCTACGACATCATGGAGACGCTCATCCAGTGGGGCGCCAATGTGAATCACAAGGACATCTATGGATTTACTGCCCTTCACTTGGCGGCTTTGGATGGACTCGTTCAGTGTGTGGAGATGCTGATCTTCCATGGTGCCGATGTGACCACCAAGTCCAAAAAGGGCACCTCGGCGCTGAATGTCATTACACGCAAGACACCGGCATCGGTGGCCATGATACGACAGAAACTGGATGCAGCCATTACACTGCATCACTCCCAGGTGAGTGGACTGAGCTAATCCTTAAGAATTTCATTGAATAACAAAGGGTATTCCCATTTAGGATCCTGTGAATCGGGAAGTTGAACTCGAGCTGGACTTTCGCCAGTTGCTACAGCATTGTCATCCACGAGAGATCAGCTATCTGAACACGTTCGTGGACGAGGGACAGAAGGAGATATTGGAGCATCCACTGTGCTCCTCGTTTCTCTACATCAAGTGGGGGAAAATACGAAAATACTACATCGGTCGCCTGATCTTCTGCTTCAGTTTTGTGCTTTTCCTGACCCTGTATGTGCTGACGGCATTGGCCCACAATTGCTACAATGGCAGCAAGGATGATAACACGACGATCCAGGCACAGGAGTTATGTCAAAAGCAGTCCATATTGGGTGATATGCTGCGCAACAATCCCTTTGTCATTGAGATGCAGTGGTGGGTGCTGGTGGCCATAACTATAGTCGAGATACTTCGTAAGCTCTACGGGATTACAGGGTACTCCTCGTTTCGACATTATGTGACGCAGGTGGAGAACATTATGGAATGGTTTGTCATTACCAGCGTCTTTGTCATCTCGTACATCTACACCAAACAGACGTACACGTTCCAGAATCACATTGGTGCCTTTGCCGTTCTCCTCGGTTGGACCAATCTGATGTTGATGATTGGTCAGCTTCCTGTCTTCGATGTCTATGTGGCGATGTACACCCGTGTGCAGGGTGAATTCGCCAAGCTCTTTATGGCCTACTCGTGCATGCTGATTGGATTCACCATTAGCTTTTGTGTCATCTTCCCATCGTCGTCGTCGTTTGCGAATCCTTTCATGGGATTCATTACGGTGCTGGTAATGATGATTGGCGAACAGGATCTGACGCTACTGATTAACGATCCCGTTGGCAATGATCCACCATTTCTACTTGAAGTCAGCGCCCAAATAACCTTTGTGCTCTTCCTACTGTTCGTGACCATCATTCTGATGAATCTTCTCGTGGGTATCGCCGTCCACGATATACAGGGTCTCAAGAAGACGGCCGGACTCTCGAAGCTGGTGCGTCAGACCAAACTGATCAGCTACATTGAGTCGGCTCTGTTCAATGGCTATCTGCCCACCTGGTTAAGGAATCTTCTGCACTACACGGCCTTGGTCTCGCCACAGGCATACCGAGTGGTGCTGTGCGTGAAACCGCTCAATCCCAGCGAGAAACGTCTGCCACGCGACATTCTGATGAAGGCGTACGAAGTGGGAAAGATGCGCAAACACTTTGGACACACCATCACATCTAAGAATCCGGCCGAGAATTATTTGTCGTACAAGAACAAGTACAACAACAATAATGGATGCGGTTCCACATCGTATGCTATAACCGATCCAGATCCCGAGTCCACACAGTTCACCACACTGACTGGCAAAATCGATGACAATGCCGATCGCATTGAGTATCTCACCCAGGAGATTCAGGAGCTCAAACAGGCGCTAATCTCACAACAGCAACAGGCGAGCAAAGTGATTGATAAACTCCTAATTGTCATCTCCAATCAACAGAAGCAGAATCTGCGCAAATAGCAGGGAATCTGATCCACATGCCATTCATCTCCATCATTGTAGTCATAATAATAATTTCAAATCATTCGAAAGGAAAATTCTTAGCCTTTTAGTCCTCTATCTGAATCGACTTGCTCCCAAGTTCCCACCCAAGAATATTGTTGATATTATGTTTTAGTCTAATATTTGATTTGATATATCGAAGGCGCTTAGCGCAAACTACACTACACTACACTACACTACATATTTATGCAATAACTATTATGTACCTACAATATATACTACCAATATATACTTTACATATATAAATAGTTAGTTATTTAGGCTACTGTAGAGGCGAGAAGCTGGCAAAGTTTAGGCTGTGTCTTTGTTGTTTGGCGTACGAGAAGCGTTTAAATGATAATTAAATATTCAAGTTATATGTTTAATAATAAATAAACTATCTATACACCAATTGTTATATAAATACATGTATGTGTGTATCAACACGAAGTGATTTTTTTACTTTCTTGTAGTCTAATTTAAAATTATCACCTGGTTCATGCCAAGAAACTTTGCTAAAGAAAATTATCTAGGAAAACAAAAGTGTGGACCGATCACAACTCAAATATATTCCTCAAATACTTGGAAAAAACTTTAAGTACACAACTAGCTCTAATGATATCTTCAACACTCTCAAAACTAATGACGTCAGAGCATCACGTGCTCTCTCGGATGTCGGGTACTAGGGTATCTCATAGTCATATCAATCAACTACAATCTTCACCACAATTTTAATAGCTTTAGGCACTCACCTGTTCCCTGCTCTGTTCTATGCCAAAGTACGAGATATCCTGTCCATTGATAGTAATCTTTCCAGTGCCAGGCAGACGTACAGTGACATCAGCACGAGCTGTTTTACGCAGGCACTCATAAGTGGTTATATACTGACGACCCTGATCATCGATCTTAGGTTTGGGCACTTCCAATTGCTTGGATTGATCCATTAGTGGCTTTAGAAAGCGTTCAATAAACGCTTTGCTCTTGTAGGCATAAGGTGAGGCAATTAAACGTTCCATGCTGCTTATGAAATTCTGATATTCAATATCTGCAATGTGTTCCACGAGCAAACGCTCCAATTGTTCCTTCGGTAGCAGCTGGAAACCCGCCGTTTCACTGCGAATAATAAAAAGTTATGAGATGACAATTAAGAACCTCAAGCGGAACTTACAGTTTTTGATTATCATCTGGCCTGTTGCCACGTCGCAGCATACGTTCTTCCAAATCGTTTAGTTTGTTGCTTTCCGTTACAATGTCCTGGCAGAAGAATTTTAATTAGACCAAGTAAATAAATGCCAGATTTAAAAGCTTACGTGCAGCAGCTGGAAAAAGTTGGGCTTCCCCGTGTAGAACATGCTGTGGAAGGGACGACCGGTCTCATCGAATTCTGCTGCCTTCCGCGCTGGAAAAACTTCGTCGGGTGACCTCATGGCGGGACGTGCCTTCTTGTCATACAGACCAGAGGGAAACAAATAGGCAATGGCTTCCTGCAATGTATTACGAGTTTAGTTGGTGTTTAGCTGAATTTAATAGCAATGTACTCACATCAATATCTGCTTGAGTAAATGTCTCCGCGTCGGCACCCATCATGTTGGCCAAGTGACGTTTGCCGATTTGAAAGTCCAAGTGCTGTGTTTTCATGAACTCATCGTGTTCGTTGGCCCGTTTCAGATACGCCTTCATTGCCTTGCTAACTTTCTGCTTCTGAACCGCTGCCGGTGTTGCCGCGACAGTTACCTGTGTAGCGTAGGCTGCCGCTGGTACCTGCACAAATGTTATGAAACAACAATGAGAGCAATGGGGTACCGTCCAAAATAAAGCACCGAATCACATAAGGCTGCTTGAATTCTATTTACCACTTGCGCATTGTTGGCTGCGTTAATTTTGCCAGCATTTTGCAGCAGATTTCTGTTAGTTTTTACTAAATTTAATCCAAAAACACGCAGCGCCATCGTTCCTGTGTGTTTTGGGCACGTTGGATCAAGAGGAAGACAATTTTTCCAATCAGCTGTTTAACCGGTAGCAGTGTTGTACAACATCATTTCATCTAGGTGGCAACGCCAGAGTGAGCGCCAAACATCCAACACTCTTCATAATTCAAATTTTATATCTTGCTTGTTTTTTTCATAATAAAAACAAGTTTCTTTTATATTCTCTAATTTAACTTGATTCATTTAATTTACCATATTCATCCTTTACAAATGTTTTTTATTGACTAAATTTGAAAAACACAATTTCAATGCTGATATTTGTTGTATGGAAAATAAACAGAAAACATAAAATGCAATGAACCCTTTCAACAGCTAATTACTTGTTTTACGATATATATAGATTTAATTAATTGTCTAAGCTTAGAGAAAAAAATTGTTATCAATCGCATTGTTGGTTACAAAATGCAGCTACTTCAATTCAATCTCTCTCTTCTATTCCGGTTGTCTTTATCTGGATGTTGTTTTTGGTCGTAGTACAATTTATATAAAGCAATTACATACATATTTAAAACAGTATCGCGTCTATTTCCACGCCTGCTTGAGCAACTTACGCGACGCTAAATGCCTAACAATCAAAGAGCCCGAAGTGAGCACGACTAGCACTATGGATATTAATATATAATCGAAATCCTCCTTTAACAAATCGAACGTCTTGGAAGGCGCAACGCGTGTAACGAATAAATCTGAAAGAGTTTACGCATGTTAATAAAATATTTAGAAATATTCTGTATAGCTGACATACCTAAGCCAGTGGCAACGACTAGACAGGTACTCTCCAGACCGCTGGGAGCGGTATAAATTTTGCGCAAACGTGCAATGCTCTGATTATAATTTATATGATTCTCTGTGGGTAAAGGTAACTCGGGTATATAAGGAATGGCGCCTTCTTCACGACCCTGAGTGGTCGATGATATTGGACGACGTGGGTCCAGTAAATGCCAAGACATTTCCACAATACCTCCGCTAGCTGTGCCAACTATAAAATAATCATTAATATAACATAACTATATTAATCAAAATTGACTAAGAATTCTTACTTAGTACATGCTTGTTGGTGATACCGCGTTCAGTGATAGTTTCGCGCAGAGCTTCCACAATAGTAGGTATGATGTAGGACTGACGCTCCACGAGTGGCATTGAAGGAGCCTGCAAAGAGCTCCAAACACTGTTGTTGCCTTGAGCACTGCCCTCATACAGCTCAATGGTAGCTGTGGGAATTACGTTGCATTGTTAGTTTACATATTATAATCATAATGCTAGACTATACTTACTGATCTCAGTGCGACGCACTTTATCGTTGAAATAGGAGTAGGCGAGCCAATTCTCCGAGTGCACAATGTGCAGCGGTGGCCTAACCTTGCGATGGGTCATAGAGAAGATCACCGACCCGGAAACAACATCAATTAAATACAAATTGAGCACAGCTTCATTACAAAATGTAAAAAGGGTATTAAAATAAAAGCAGTTGTGAGAAAAATTTATGAATTTACATTTGTGCGTGGCATCTGGAGCTTGGGTAACAAAAGCAACCAAGTTAGGATTGATATACTTGTAGAGAACGGAACGATCGCCCAGAACGCGTCCCTGAGAATGCACGTGCTCGATGGGGTTCTTGCTGGCAACTCCAACGATATGCTGCTCCGAATTGTGACCGCCCAAACGAACATTCCAGATCGGTGTGCAGGCTAACTCCTAAGTATGTCAGAAAAATTAATAATAGTATCAAGATAGTTGAAATATTTCCACTTACACCGCCCGCATATTTAACGAAGTAACCCTCTAGCTCGGATGTTTTCACATCAGCCGTGTACAAATACATGCCATCAGCCTGAAATTGAAATAGCATTTTATATGATTTAATGATTTAATGGCTTAATGGCTTACCAATGGAGTAGCATGTTTAGGCTGCACATGTACTTTGTTTGCCGCGTCCAACATCAAAATTCCCTTGACAAAATCTTTTTCCGTTTCAGGCAAAAGAGCAATTTGCTTAATCTGGTAGTCCAGCTGTAAGAGTCCACCTTCGGTAGCATGTCCAGTAATGGGATTGAATCGGAACAGCACGCCATTACCGGTAGTCTGCAAAAGAATGAACAGTTCAATAAATCATATACATATTTTGACCCATATCATTGTTGCATACCGCAAACTTGGCTACGATGGCACACAGTGGCTGCAGTGGGAAATGCTTGGAGGTTCGCTGCACAATCAAACGCATTTCTTCCGCGTTCTCAAAGCCCGAGACATTAGGCAAATACAGCTTCCAATGATGTTTACCAGCAATGTTGTCGATGCCAAAGATTTTTCCTGACTTGGTTAACAGTACCAGCATTTTGTGTAGGCCAAAGGAGTCTCGGACAAGTCCAGCACGTTGCGTATCTGTTGGTGGTGGACCCAAGCCAAGAACATGCAGCAGCAGACTCTTAATTTGCAGAGCTTGCGTCTCGATACGGCGCAAAAAGGCACTTAGAACATCGCCTATCAGATCAAGAGTGGTTTAATTTTAATATAAGATATAGAAGGCCACTCTTAATAGTGATGCTGATCATTTACAATACATTGCTCAAAATAAGGGCAAAGAGATTTATATACATTTAAAAACATAAAAAAGAAATAAATAAACAAACCAAAAAACGCATACATTTCAGGCTAAATAGTTTGGCCGTTAAGGCTGTTGTTAGAATGTAATCAAAGTTAATCTAAACTGGCAACTTAAACCAAACATATTCTATTTACACGACACTAAACGATAAATAAAAGTGTATTATAGTACATGTAATTTTGAAAGAACTTTGAGTTTTTTATAACCCTCCACTTACGCTTCAAATTGCTGGAATCCACTTTGGTAAGCATTTTAAATTGGAAATTCGTATAATATCGTGTTTTGTCTTAATTCATATTTTTATGTGATGTTTGGTGTGAACACTTACCCGCTTTGCCCTTCATTTCGTTCTCCAGAGTACCTTCTGTATCGGCCAGTGGCAAATCAATGAATTGCGTATCAATCACATTCGCCAAGGATTCTTCGCGGGCCCAACGGACACGTCCTTGCTGCACGGCAACAATGGACTCTGCACTGGTACCCAATAGGAAGAGACAACTCTTGCCATCACCATTGCGCTTCAGTTTGCAGTCAAAGGAACGCAGACTCGGGGTTCCGTAGTGCTCGGCAAATGTCAAGCTCATTTGTAGTTCTGGCACAGGCGAGCAGTTGTCCAAATAAACGGCGTTTATTTGTAGGTTCTAGAAACAATACAGATTATTGAATACTAAAATGTTTGACTAGTTAAATAAGAGTGACTTACGCCATCTACCAAGTCCGCATAGGCCACAACCTTGCGGTAGTTAAAGCTTCCAATGACATAACTGGCACTGCTCAGATCAGAACAGACGGCTTGCTCCTTATTGACGCTAATGAGTTTCTTGTTTGCAATTAGCACACCGTTTAAGCCCTAAATAAAAGGTGTATATGGTTATCTAAGATTTACGTGTATCTACTTCATAACTACTTACCGATAGAGCTTGGATTTTATCGCTGGGTTCCGTTTCAAGAGGCGTGGCCACAACCTGTGTGCTCTTGGCCAAAAGATCTATGCTGATGAGCTGCTTGCCATCCTGGCAGACATAATAGGTACCGCTGAGCAGACAGCTATCAGGCTTAATCCAAGCTGCCATAATTTTGCTGGTGGTGCCAGTTGTGTGTCCCGAGGTGGCAAAGTATGCGGTTACCTCGAGATGGCTTCGCCAGACAGGCACCACGTGATACAGCACCGAATTGCTATAGAACCAGAGAGCGTCCTGCGCACGTTCGGTATTTAAAGGCATAATGGACCATTCCCATTCAATTGTACCAATGTTAGTATTCCAGCCACGAACCAAAGCGGGCGCATGACCCTGGACTGTGAGCATGTCAAAGCCAAGGTGGGAGCCCATCGGAGCGGCGGCAGTGTCACTGCTATCATCAGAGAAACCGCTCACTTGCAGCAACTTGATGTCGCCCCTGGCCTTCTGCTCTAGCACCTGTCTCCAAACTATCTCTCCCGATTTGGGACATAATGA
This sequence comes from Drosophila dunni, assembly GCA_018152125.1. Lineage (NCBI taxonomy): Eukaryota > Metazoa > Arthropoda > Insecta > Diptera > Drosophilidae > Drosophila > Drosophila dunni. Next base: position 14,560,245 of record JAECXC010001917.1, on the reverse strand, counting down.
GGCAATTACTTGCTCATGTGTACTCAGCAGCACGCGCGGTTGAAACTGATTGAGGTCGACGTGGACTTGCTTTAAGGCACCGACATGAACACTACGCCTGTATGTGCCAGAGTTTCGTGTTAATGATGTGGATCAATGTTCAAAGTTGGCTCACTTACCAGTCGAATTTTTTTATCTGGTCCTCGTATAGCGCAGAGCAGGTGCTCAGTAACAGTAAAAGCGATAGTGAGATTAGCTGAATGCCGGTTGGATGCAGTGGACAACGCATTTTGTGTGGTTCACTATGAAACCTCTTTCAAACTATCTTAGGCACGGAATTTGCGGACACCGACACGTTTTTATGTTATAAATTAATGAAAACGTCAGTAATTTGTGTTTTCCGTCATAGTAAAAGGGGATGAGATGACAATTTAAACAGGGTTGTAGCTTCTCAATAATATCGATTTAGATAATCCACGAACGCGTTACCCAGCACTGTTTTCTATGCCGACAACTTGCTTCTGAGTTATCGCGCACAATCGGAATCGAATTAGCTACTTTCAATAGGAATGGATTTCTCTTTTCAAAATTATAAAACTTTCAAATTTAATATATAATTAAAATCAACTTTGTTAATATTTTGAGGCATTGACATTATAAGCAGGGAATGTTTCTTAATTATAGAATTTAATTTAAAAATTTAACGAATTTATAAAAGGTTTATTGAGGTTAACTTTTTACCCACTATATCCCAATTTTTATTTTTTTAAGACGTTTGGATAACTTACATACTTTATATAGACGATGATTTTTATTCTGAAGTTTATTGAATTCGTTTAATTTATAAAAGGCATCTCAAATTTCACAACTGGTTTGGATCTGGTGATCTAAATGGGAGCTGATGCATGAGGATTGCAGAACACCTTGGCCTCCAGTACCCACTAAGATGATATCGAAGAGGGTTTGTGCTAAATGTCATTTATTATTGGCAACCGTGAATTACAAAGCTAAACAATAAATGATAACAATGAATAAATTTTCAACCATTCGTTGGCGATATTGAAGGCTATTTTTTATACAAAAACAATGTCTTTTTTATATAGGGAAAGAGAGCTTTTCACTGAAGAGCTACTTAAACTTAATATGTATAAAGTGTATTTTTGTATAAAGTGTAATTTGAACTTATGTGTTATGCTATAAAGAGAAGACTTTCAAAATGGAAATAGATATGTTAAATGCAAAGCTGCAGTTATATAGGAAGTAGTTTAGTTTGTGACAGTAATTTTGAGCACTCATTGGCGTGATACTGTAGTTTTCAATTTTGAATTGGAAGGAATATATATTTTTCAAATATATTGTTTACCCATTCACCAGCTCAGCTCATCGGGCAGTCCACCAGGATACTCGCCCGTTAAGCATGCAGTGCAGTGACCCATTGGCTTTGAAGATCCCTCATGTTTGCGTTGCACAGATTTCACCAAACCCCCGACACTTAGATAGGCAAGACTGTCGGCACCCACGTGGCGGGCCAATTGCTGGGCGTTCATCTGGTTGGCGATAAGCTCCTCGCGTGTGGGTATGTTGATGCCCATGTAGCAGGCATATTGCAGCGGTGGGCTGGCAATGCGAATATGCACTTCTAGGGCGCCAGCATCGCGCAGCAGTTTAATGATCGGTCCGATCGTATTTCCGCGCACAATGGAATCGTCGATTAGAACCAGTCGCTTGCCAGCCACGTTCTCCGACAAGGCTCCAAACTTCTTAGCCACGCCCAGCTGTCGAAGGCGCGTCGAGGGCTGAATAAAGGTGCGTCCCACGTAGCGGTTACGGCACAGAACTTCAGCAAACTCCAGATTAGATTCCCTGGCATAGCCATGAGCTGCGGCCGTGCCTGACTCTGGCACAGAGCTTACAAGGTCCGCTTCAACAGGTGCCTCACGCCACAATTGCCGTCCGCACTCCAGGCGCACCGAGTAAACCATCTGACCCTCGAAGATGCTGTCTCCACGGGCAAAGTAGACATACTCAAAGATGCAGAAAGCCATGCGCTTGAAGTCGGGTCTCTCCACAATGTCCACGGTGCGATAGCCATTGCGTGTCAGCTCCACAATCTCTCCGGGCTCCACCTCGCGTTCGTAGCGAGCACCAATGGAGAGGAAACCGCAGCTCTCGCTGGATACCACCCAGCCGTCAGCATGGGTTTCGGTGCTGTTGCCCGTGTGGCCAGAATTGATGGGAACAATTTTGCCAATGCACAGTGGTCGATTTCCGTAGCTATCACGAACAGCATAGATCTTGTCCTTGAGCATGATCACCAGCGAATAGGATAATGGTGCCAGCATCATGAAATGACGAATGCGAGCCGGCCAGTTGGGTCCATCCTCCTCCGAGACATCTTCAGGGGCACAGCAGAGGGATTGGGCAATAAGCTCACTGTCACTGTGTGTGGACAAACCGACGCCACGACCCAATACCTCGCGACGCAGAGATTCATTGTTGACGAGCTCGCCGTTGTGGGCCAACGCCATGGCTCCATGAGCCGTATGCACAACAAACGGCTGGCAGTTGACCACCTCGGATGCACCAGCCGTGGAGTAACGTGTGTGGCCAATACCCAGATTGCCGCGTAACTTTTTCATTGAGTCGTCGTTGAAGAGGGTACTGATCATACCCATGCCCTTGTGAACATTAAAATTTTTCGAGCATTTACCTTCGCTGGTTACAATGCCCGCCGACTCCTGGCCGCGATGTTGCAAGGCCACCAGTCCCAGACAGATCACGTGAGCAATGTCAATCTGTGTAGGCCAATCGCCGCAGGCAATGGCTCCAAAAACTCCACACTCATGCGTCAAACCGGTTAATTCCTTACTCTCACTAATGGACAACGTGGGCGCATCGTTGGCCTTCGCATCCATTCCCACCTCCGCCTCCACCTCCATCGCCGACTCTACGTGTTGCTTACAGCTTTCAACGCGCACATGTTGTGGCTTAGACGTGTTCTTGCTGCTTGACATATTGCTTCTGCCTGCGGTGGCTGTGCTGATCGGTGATCGCTGTGCGAATTAATATTGTTGTTAACCAGTGCAGTTAATGCAACGTTCTCATCTGATTTACCTGTTGATTTATGCAATGGTTTTATATACACAAATCTTAGCTTAGCACACGCAGCAAACTTAGCGCGATCAATAAGCAAAACTTCGGTCGATTATCTTTAATATCGATAGTGGATATTTGCTAATATCGATATAATAGAAAGATTTGCTGATCAATAATAACCGCCATATTTGAATTGGTAATCCAAAACAGAGTGCTAATAAGACTTTCCTGTCAGCTCCAAACATTTCTACGAATATATTTCCAATTAGTTGTATAAATCAAATAAGAGATACGAAAGCATACATTTGGCAATTCATCTATTATAATTTAATTTCTTTTAAAATGGTTTGTTATTTATTTATCTTAACAGTCGAATAAGTCGACTCAAATCACAGACGTCTACAATCTCGACTCTTATGTAATCAATCAATCAATCAATTTACGTGATGAAAATAATTGCATTTATTACCAATATAAAAATATCTCTTAAGTACTTGCCACATTTTGTCATATACGTGAATCTCTATTCGAATGCTTAAAGTACTTTAAAGATAACAGCTACTATACTGCGATTAGCTAAATATTTTAACATTTTTCTATTTTGTTTGTAAAGAACTCATTGTCCTGCAGGTTTTTATTATCCGGTGTGTCCAGCAGTGATTTTGCTTTATCAATATCCGATTTTATAGTTTTAATTAAAGCCTCTAACGAATCAAAGTTTTGCTCGTCTCTCAAGTAGCCTACAATGCATATTTTTAAGGTCTGTCCATACAAATCACAGTTGTAGTCATGTAGTATATGCGTTTCCACGCTCTTCTCCTTGTTCATGTAGAAGGGATTCCATCCTATGCTGAGTACCATTTTGTGCACATCGCCGTTGTTGACGTTCGCCCAACCAAAGTAGACTCCGGGTTTCAGGCAATCTGGCAGACGCTTGACCGCATCCCTAGACATGTTTGCTATCAAATGCACGGCACTAATTTATCAGCTGTAAATACTATGATGACATTGGAATGCACACTCACCTGTTGGTATCCCCAATTCTTTGGAGCCCCTACCAAATCCCTTCACAATTTCACCGCAGGCATAGATTGGCAAGTGTTTCAGCATTTTGGAAAATTACTATTTTGTTAATTTTGTTTTGATCTCGAACAATTTGGGTTTGTGGTTAATTGAAGCACAATTATTGTTGTTGCGACCTCGGCGTGATCAGATTACTCGCCAATTTCCTGAAACAGCTCGTCAATTATGCCTGGCCAATTAGATGCGTACGTATTTTTAACAACGCCGCCAATAAGACTATTCATTTACCCCCTGGCTATCATATTTATACTAGTTAAAGAGAAAAGCACAATCAGCTGACGCCATGGACGCAAATAAAATGCAATCGGTTATCGGTATCGAATAGAATTATTGTACTCACACATACTGATACATACAATTGCATATATGTGTATATACTAGTTTTGCATCCTGTGAAATTTTAAAAAAGTTTATTGAATGGTTATAACGTAATTAAAAATAACCGAAAAATGGACCGACTCTGTCGTGTTTGCATGGATAGTTCCGTTACGCTGGTTGACATATTCGCCGATCGTCAACAAACATCCAAAAAGGACCCCAGCCTGGCGGAAATGCTCAATGAATTTTGCGTAGTTAATCCACAAGATTCGCTACCCCAGAGCATATGTCTGTCCTGCGTCCTGGCTGCTCAAAATGCATACAAATTCAAGCGAACTTGCGAAGAGAGCAATCGTCAGCTGTTACTACTGCTGGCGATGAGAAACCAGGAGAGCTGCAACTACATCGTTCCCTGCGTAGAAGCTGTCTATCAGAACGAGGAGATACCGGTTAACATAAGTAGCATCAAGCAGGAGCCAGTGCCCCAAGACGAAGTAATTACTGGCGACATTGTGCAAACTCCATTGAAAGAAAAAACAAAAGGCAAGCTGGTTGACCGCAGAAGAATAAATAATTTTAGTAATCAGAACAGGCAAAGACAACAAATCTCAAAGGAATACACCCACAAGTGCAGATACTGTGGCAAAGGCTTTCACGGCTTATATCCATTGCGTTTGCACGAAAAGTAAGTAGATATAAAAAGGATTAAAGAAATTTATTTTAATTTGCATTTTTAACAGACGCCACACTGGTGAAAAGTCATGTTTCTGTGTCACCTGTGGAAAGGGATTCATTCGTGCTCATGATCTGAAGATACACACCCGCATCCATACTGGTGAACGGTTTCAATGTCCTCACTGTCCGCGCTCCTTTATCCAAATGCACATTCTTCGCACTCATATGGAAAAGCACAATGTGCCGCAAGGACAAACTGTTAGTCCTGTAAAAATCAAAAAAATTGCGCCTAAGAAAGCTCTGGCCAATAGTAAAGAACAGAGTAATAAGATAATTGTTGAGCAAAATGTGGAAAAGCCACTTAAAGCCACAGAGCGCGGGTTACGTGATAAACTTCCGGCTGTTTCGTACGAGGAACTGGATATGGAATGTGAATTCAACGATATTGCCACAATGTTGACTACCCATCATTCAATGGCCACACCAAGCCCAAAGAAATTGGAGAAGGCCAAGAATTTAGACCAGACAGAACGGAAGAAACCCATAAGCACTTTGAAAAACAAAGAACCGTAAGCTAAGTGTAATTTCAAATCGAAAACATTTTTAATAACAGTGTACATTTAAAGCAGATGCCAAAATAATGAGAAAATGCCTCTGCATTTCTGTGACACCTGTGGCAGGGGATTCCTGAGAAGGTACGCGCTGACCCAGCACATTCGAACCCACACCGGCGAACGTCCCTATAAATGCAACATTTGTCCGGGTGCATTTACCCAGGGACAGGCTCTCAAGAGGCATATCCGACAGGTTCACAACAATAAGTTTGTTCGTAAGGAGCTGCAGATTCCTCCACCTATGAAACGAGTGGTTGTTCGAGTGGCCCGCATTCAATTGCCGCGTGTACTCACATATTGACTGAATTATAGTTATTTATTTAGTATAAAGTTATTAATTATTTAATCGAAAAATATTAATTTCTTTATTTTCCATATCATTTAATTTACTTTATCGAATATTTGTTACGTTACTGTATTATGTACAAAGAAAAATTAGAAAGCAATTGCTTTAAATGAACTCAAGATACATAATTTTAATAAACATTTAAAAACAATTGGACTGTGTCTGAAGTAAAATACGCGGTTTTAATTAAAACAGCTATTCAATCTACGGAATGCCCTTATTAGAGATATGCTGGCGCTGCAAGTGGTCGATACTCAAAGTATATCGATGTGTTATCGAACAATCGTATTTGGGTCTAAGGAAACAACCAGTGCGAGGTGTGATTATCTAAACATTTTATTTTGAGGCGAAAATGAATGTAAACGCCAGAATTCTGACTAACAGATTAGCGCAGCAATGTGCCATCAAGCGAATTGGTAAGGAATAATCATGTTAAAGTATCAAATGCAATTGGGAATTACCTTTGGCACTTTCAGTCACATTTTCCACTAAGCCGACACAGCAGGCTGCAGTAACCGCCGCCTCGCAGCAACAACAACAACAGGATTCACCCGCTCCGTTGGCTCGAAAGCCCATTGTACCTGCACATTATCGCTTTGTGTATCCTGAGTTCCTGCCCGATCCCAAAGTAGAATGGAGAAATTCGATACGCGAAAAGCTGGAGCGTCTGGATATGTTGGACCGTAGGCGTCAAATTGACCTGCCCGAGTTCTATGTGGGCTCCATTCTGGCTGTGACTAGCTCCGATCCCCATGCTGCTGGAAAGACAAGTCGCTTTGTGGGCATTTGTATTCACCGTGAACGCTGCGGATTGCGGGCTCGTTTCATTCTCCGTAACGTCATTGATCACCAGGGAATAGAGGTTGTCTACGAACTGTACGATCCCACTATTCAGAAAGTAGAGGTGCTGCGTTTGGAGAAGCGTCTCGATGACAGTCTGTTCTATTTGCGAGATGCCTTGCCGGAGTACAGCACTTTTGATGAGAATATGGAAGCTGAAACTCTAGAGGATGGCACTCCTGTGCCCGTAAATGATGTGAAAGTCGTACTGCGTCCACGTCCCTGGCTGGAGCGTTGGGAACGTCAGAACTTGCAAGGTGTGGCCAATATCGATCAATATTTGAAGGACAAGCATCGTAAATCATCAGAGAAGGTGCAAAAGCCTTGGGAGAAATACGATTTAATGAAGCAGTATCGTTCCACCATTCCCGAGGAGGAGCAAAAGGATATCTTTGCCGAGGTCCACACCGAACTGAATACCTTGGAGCTGCAGCGTAAGCGCAATAAACGCAAGCGTACCTTTGTCAAACCCAAGCACCTGGCTTAGAGATCTGAAAGTTCGGCATTTGTTATTCTTATGTGTAGTTTAATAAACCAAAAAGATGTTTCTTATGGAAAGTTGAACTTTTATGCGTATATATTAATATGGATTACTCTACAGAAGATATTATAATTATTATATTAATAGTCATCGTTAATGTAGCGCCTAGAAGCTACAAAAGCAAAATAATTTACAAATTCAAGACACTTAGAATTTAATACACGCGATATTTATAGAAGTTCACAAAGGAAATTGTTGCATTCCAGCCAATGATTGTGACCACAAGGTAGAGCAGAAAGATGATGGGTAGTGCAATGAGTATAAGACGTGTGTTCTTTAGATGCGGAATACCTGCAAATATTAATTTTAGTTAATCGTAAATATATGTACAGTTCATAGAGGCCACTTACAGTTATAGCCAAGGAAAGTGATGTACACATAATAGCTCATGCCCATCAGCCAGAAGGAGTTACCCAGGAAACGGGAAATGAACCAAGTCTGACTTATAAGCCAATTGTAGAAGAACAACTGAATGAAATGCAGCAGCATGAGCGGCGGAAAGAATGCATTGAGATGCACATCGAATGCATAGCCCCATTCAATGTCCGGCTCCAGACTATTGGTGCGCAAATAGCGATTTGTAACCGCCCAAAAGAATGATGCAATTATGATGCCAACAAAGATGCAGTCGACGAAAACCACATAGAATATAAAGGAAATACTCTGCCAAATGGAGAGGCCAAGCACATATGCAAATCCAAGCGATGTTACTGAAAGTCAAATAAGAATATTACAGATACAAGGTCCAATTCCAAGTGGGTTCGTGAAGATGACTAACTTACCACATAGACAAATAACAAGCAACACTAGAAATGCGGGGTCATCGCGTGCAAACTGAGATTTGGTTTGTTTCCTGTAGTTAAAATTTCTATATACTTTCTGTGGTGCTATAAATAAGTAAATCATTTGCCAGAGCGCAAATTCAAAATCCATTTGATTGAATTTTAACAATCGTCGCAAATATTTGTAGCTTTTGGATGTCGCTGATAGGCAATCTTTGCGATAGCCCACTGGTGGTGGTAATGAAGAATGTAGACGTGACGCGGTTGAATAGCCCGACACCACGGATGGCGTTGGCGATGTTGTGTATTTAACTTGACTGTATTGGCTCATTTTTTCTTGCGTTTAATAACTAAATATGTAGACGTAAACGTCTCGCATTTTTTGTCTGCACGGAACAGCTGATTGGAGATCGACTGAGCCAAAGAAAAAATATCGACACGTGTTATCGCACTACGAATAAATTTAAATATCGATAAGTACAAATCGGTGTGACCAAGCTAAACCAACACATTTCCCCTTATTATGTTACCATTATTATTTTCCCAACCCTATCATGGACACCATTATTTATTTCCCAGTATTACTACTGATTTTGTTTAGAGCCAACGGTTTTTAGGATTTAAGGGCCATATGCAGTTTAACGGCCGAAAATAGAAAAGGCAAGAGTGGAGCGAACTCGTAATAAACGACCCTGTATTTATTTTTGGAACTATCTCATACAAGAATTTACGTGATAAGATAAGACTCATAATAGGTTTGGTGGCGGAGTCCCTTGCAATATCAAAACATAACAGACAGACCGAAAAAGATGCTTCCGACAAAACTTGCACTTATTTTATCTACAGAAACATCCCCTACAAAAAAGGAGTCTTATATTTTATACATTTGAAATACAAGCAATATTTTTAGATTTCGTCGTGTATTACATGTGTAAGACGCCAAGGCACCGATCTTTACTCCCCCATAAAATTACAACAAAGCAAAAACACGCGCTTAAACTCCCACAATTGCACCAAAGGGAATGGTCAGAGGAAAGAGGGGAAAAGCAGTTCAATGGAAACGGAAAGATTCAGCTGTCCCTGGTGCTGCGAATGTGCCACAATTAAGGCATCATTGAATGCATTTTTCATCGCTCTGCGACATCAACGGAGCGGTCAACGGTCAAGGGTCACCGATCAGCTGGCTACGGGCAATTTATGGCAGAAAGTTTCAGCAATTGCACAGAAATAACACACACACACAGAAAAAAGAAAATAAAACGAAACAAAGGGCAATCTTTATCACATTTATTGCAAATGTCCTTTGGCATTGACAACAGGCGAGGATCAAAACGCACGGGACAAGACAATGGCAAGCGGGTGCCAAGACGGAGAAGGGGACGAAGATGGACAAGCAGAAAAGGTCAAACAATCAAAGGCGCATGCACAAAAGGAGCAGCGTGTGCGCGCGCGTAGACAGAAACCTTTTTGAGGTCGCCTTAGAGGTCAACTCGAGACTTGACTCAAGCAAAAGATCTTGAGCTCAGAGTCCAACTCGAACAAACTCTGACTCTCTCGCTTACGCTCTCTTGATTGCACTCTCTCACTCTCTGCTTGAGTGTATTCGCTGCAAAGCGAGGGATGAATTTGAGTGAAACACACAGTACTTTTGCAGCGCTCTCCCTTTCGCTCTCTCGCTTCTCACTCTTTTTTGAGTTGAGTGCTTTTTGTGCTGCCACTTGGGCGATCCATCTTGTCCAGCGACACAAGAGAACAGAACATTTCCGGATTGCATACAATTGTGATGCTGCAACAATTGCGCTTTTCATACATTCTTTTGCTTAAAATGTTTCTTTCTTTCATCCGATTGTTTGTCACCTTTTGCCAATGTTTATTGGTTTTTAAGATCACGTTACGTTTTTTGCCATTACTATTTGCTCAACACACACACACACAAAGCGTATCCATGTCACTGCTGATCTCTGAAACAAGACAAATGAGCCAAAGAGGCCGAAGCTGAAGGAACATGGAAGAGCAGCAGACGCCATTTCTTGGCGCCCATAAAAATTAAACGAAAATTAAGCGTAAACATGAGAATTCTGTCACATAAATCCTCGGGGAGCAACAATGCAGGACCCTGCACCTTGCTCTCAACTATTTTTAGTCCTTTTTGGTATCCGATCTGCAGCTGTTTACTCCTTCGCCTCCAGTCTCCATTCTCCAGTCCTGTGTACATCTGCATCTGCAGTGTGCAGTCTGCAGTTGACTTATGCGCTGCTGAGATTGCTACTTGATTAACACATGTCCTGCCACCGTCGCCATGCGGGCGTGTCCCTGACATGCATATGCGTGTATGTACATGACTCCCTAGTCTAGAGACGTGAGAGGTCGCAGTAGTTGCGCGATATGTTAATGCTTAGTTTGTTGATGCTCTTAACTCATTCATTATGAATTGGAGGTGCTAAGTGTGCCACATGTGTGGCAGTCACTGTAGCCGTTCCCAACGGAATGATGGCAGTGTTGCCAATTTAGCCTTTTTCTGTAAAGCTTTTAAAGGCTTAAAACAATTAAAAATAAATTCATTTATTAGTTGAAATAGTTTTAATTTCAAGACGAATCCATCACATTTTTCCAGAGACAGATGATTCCATTCCATTAATGCTTAAATCTGAACATAACTAGATTTCGGGCTAGAAACATTGTGCTTTAATCTCCCCCTTTTTAAATCATATACTAAATATAATTATAAATATGATAGTTGGTTGTCCCTTTTATGATTAATCACGATCAGCTTTTCTTAGCATTAATTTTCCCCCAACATTTGCCAACTGTTAAACCACAAAATCTTTCACGCTCTATTGATAATGCCACAAGATTGTGATCATGTACACGAAGTATCGTCAAAATACAACAAATAGCATACAAAGCCCGAGCATAAAGCATTCGATCAATCATAAGACGCTGATCCTTAACAAAATCAAACAATGACGTTCCTCTGAGGTTCCTAGTGTGAGGTAATATTGCGCGTGCGCAGCACACGCTTTCATTATGCCACAGCACTCGCTTGCTGCCTGACCCCCGACCCCAGAGTCTGCCCCTACTACGACCCCTGCTCCTACCCCTACCCCTACTCCGACTCCAGCAGTAGGTTCATTCCGGAAGCAGGGAAATCTTGCGCTTAGGAGTCGCGACCCTTGATGGCATTTGGCTGCTGCTGCTGCTGCTGGCACACGCGACCCTTGAGGAATGCCTTAAGACGCCTGAGGCGACCTCGGGGGTTGAAGTTCAAACACGCATTCATTACAAAGACTGTCTTGGATCAGTGTTGCCTCACAAATGATTTTCTTATGCTTCGTCCTTTGGGGTTTAATTCTTGTTGTTGTTTGGGTTTCTACAGAAGTGACATTCAAATGAGCGCGGGGTTAACTCAACACACACACACATCCCGAGAGTATTTATATACACTCCTATGTGTGTGTGTGTTTAGCGCGACCTTTAGCAACTTGACATCTGTCCAAGCTGGCGTTCTATGGAGTTATATGGAGCTCTACACTAATTTCTGGCAGTTTTTCTTAATTTCTTAGCCATGAAAATTTGTTCCCTTTTTGGTTTTAAGCGATGTGTTTAAAATTATGAGTAAGTACGGTAGTGTGTGTGTGTGTGGGTGATAGTATTCTGTTGGTCTACTGAGCTGTACACTTGGTACATTTGATATGTACCCAGTTGGCAAGTTTTGTACCTAAAACAGCTTGAAATGCTACAATTGAAAGTCGTCCCTAAAGTCACATTATTTATAAAAGTTTCTATAAAACAGAAAGACTAAATTCATGCTTAAAAAATAATATAAAAATTCTTAGTACCGTCCATATTTCGTATTTCTTAGGGACCTCTTAAGACTCTTTGCCAAAAAGACTTTGTCAACTCGCATTTAACGCCAATTGCACATTTAGGAACTTGACAATAGGAGCTAAAGATTTCGATTTCATGGCTATCAGCCATGTCACGATCGGACCAATTAGACCGGCAGTAAAAGAGGAAGAATATAAAGAAGCACAGGCGAAAAAGATAAAAAAGTGGAGTTGAAGTAATCCCGTCAGCGTGTGATTGGCGTGCTACAGGCTCAGAGAGGATCAGAATCAACTTGGAGATTTCAATCGAGGAAAGCGACTCGGAAAATTTAGATCTTCTGGAGTATGAAAATGTCACGCTTATCTCCATGGGGACAAAACTCGAACTCTGTTGTGGTTTTTAGCACAAAAAGGAAGCCGGGGACGCTGGCTCAACGCTGGCTGCTCAAGGATCAGAGCTCAATCAAGGACGAGCTGTTTTCGGTTTCCGACTTTGACTCGGACACAATTTCAGTTTGTTGTTGTTGTTGCAGCGGGTGTAGGAAACCGGATGAAACATGAAAATAATAACAATATAAGTGCGTATCCTGTGCCAGGATATTTGGCGCGCTGCCACAGAAACTGAAACGGATTTGCCCCGAAATGAGATGCAGGCGTTGCGGGTACTTCCCCCTAGTCCTTCTCCTTCCACCGGCTTAATGCCCCGTGGCTCTTATTCTCCTACACGCACTCAATAAGGACACCCGTCTCCTCCCTCTTTCCTGGCCGCGTGCCCGTCCATTTTGGCACCGTCATTGTGCTGACGACCGTTATTTGAATGACATTTAAATTTGTGCAGAGACCTGAGTTCCAATTCCAACAAAACTCTGACAATCCATTGTTTTTTGTTCTTCTTCTAGGGGCGTCGAATTTTGGTCGTAGAATCGATCCAGGGCTATTCAGAGCCCATCAGCATACGATGAATCACTTCAAAACGCAGTACAAAAACGAAAATCGGATTGAGAATTGAGAATTGAGAATTTGAATGAGAGCAGATGATGGCAAACAAAAAGGATCTAAGTTACTAGCATTCAGTTGTAGTAGTTTCAAATGGAACTGAATGAACATATAATGATCGCAGGTAATCAAAGTGGGGATGCAAACTATATATCTTCAATATCGTCTTTACAAAAATCGGATAAATCCTTTATAATGTTTTACGGAATTTATTCTTAAGTATTGTAAGAAACAAACCAAATTATATATAATATAACGAATTCAAAAAGTTAGTGATTCAAATTAAAGCCTATAAATATTACAATTACCAAGACAATTGAAGATAAATTGTTAGTTTAACTCAAGTTTCTTATATGACGTTTTTGGTTCTCAAGTGGAGGTCAAGATGTACGACTAAAAATCAAAAATATAAACTTCATTCTCTGTTTTATCTTATAAAAAGAAATCAAATCTTATCTCATAAGGATCATGTACATACGCTAATTACCCTAAGTGCTTGATCCCCTCCAAAGTCATAAAAAATGATCAGTACCTAGCCCCGCCCAATTTGAACACCCCTAAAAAATAGAGAGCTCACTTCACTCCACTCCACTAAAGGTTAATTACATAATGAGACCTCCGATGGAACTCGATAGGTACGGCAATTACCATGTCAAAGGTATTCCCCGCTATGTAAAAAACACCCTGTAAAAAGTGAGTGTGTGATAAGTGGCGCTAAGAGTCGAATTAAGGGTGTGCGTGTGTGCGTGTGTGACTCCTCGATTACAACATCATTTAAAAAACGGGCGAGTGCCGAAGGGGAAGCAGAAGCAACAGGCAAAGGATGAGGGTGAGTGAAAGAGAACAAAAAACGGAAGTTGTTTTTTTTTTTGGTTCCTGCCCTTTTTTAATGAAGTGCTGCCTTTTTATTGGTGGTTAATTTGAGTGCGAGCACTCAATGTGACGAGGGTAGCTCAAAAGTCAGCGATGATGCAACAAGTTTGTGGCCAGGATCGGAGACCTGAGCGGTAAAAAGAGCAAAGGATGAAAGCAAAAAAGGGTTCTCCCATCACTCTATCCCTCCATCCCTTATCCCCCTACTCCTATTTTCAGGCTATTTATATAGACGTGTGACAGGGGAAGGGTTTTGAGTAATTCCCGTTGATTGTGCAACGTGTTGAAAGACTTAAGTAGCTGCGGCACGATCCGGGAACGTTTTCAAGTTCAATGCCGGGGATCTTGTGGTGCCACACGCCCTAAGATTCTGTAATCCCCTCTCATTGATTGGCTCGCCACGTGAAGATCAGGGGGAAAGTATTTTCTATAAATAACAGACAAACACTTTAAACTCTTTTCTTTTTTTCGGCACTTTCGGGGTCTTAGCTCATTTTGTTTTTATTGTGTGCCGTTAATTGGAGTTTTTCCCATCCCGCAATGGCGTGAAGGAGGAGTTGGAGTAAGAGTAGGAGGAGGGGTAGATGGAGTGCGCGCAGAGGGATTGTTTAAGGGGGCACTACAGAGGGGGAGCTGCAAGTATAAACTATCTGAAGTGTGCCTGAAAAACTCAAGATTTCATTGGTTTCCAGCGAGTTTATAAAATGGCGGTTGCCTAAAAATATCGGAGTGTTTCAGAACTCCGTTTGTTGAAGATTTTAATATAAACTCTAAGCAAAAAATATATACAAATTTATTGTTCACTTGTAATACTTATAAAATATTTACCAAAATATTTGGATGGCAACTTTTTAAAGGATTTATCAATTTTTTTAAAAGAGCAAAAATCTGCAGAATTTAGTTTATTTTGATTAATCTTCTTGAAAAGGAAAACTTTTTAGTCAACTGAAAAAAATACTATATCTAAATATTATTAAAATACCGATAGATCTCGCTTAAAGATTACGTAACCCTTTCTAAGGATATATCAAATTCTTAATTATTTTTATTTTAATCAATTTTATAACTGTAAGCTACTAATAAAAGTCGAGTCTGGCTATGCAAATTGAGGTGCGTTCTTTAAACCTTTTTAAGTTTATGTACACAACTCTACAAAACTATAATTCTTTTCTTCATTTCCAAATTATACTTAAAATATAACCCAGTGATATCAGACTAAGAACTCATTTTCGCAATTCCATTTTCCTGATTTACAGCAGCTGCTTCAATTACCAGAATTTAGCGGAAAATTCACCACCAAAAATCATCGAGATCAGGTCTTTATTAACCCACACAGCAAATCTGAAAAGGGTTAAAAATTACCCAAAAAAGGGAATCCTTTATGTGAGTTTAGAATCGATTTTACGCAGTTCAATGCAAAATGTTTGCATTTCTGGATGAAAAGCGAGAAAATGATGTGGCAAAATCGAATGCCAAATGGAAATGTGGAAACGTGAAAATGTGAAAATGTGGCGAAAACACAATACTAAAATGTTGCAACCCCTTTTCTTTTTTTGCTTTGATCAATTGAATGCTGTGGTGACCAGCTGAAAAATGCTGTGTGTGAATTGAATCAATAAGCAGTCAAATAATGGCATGTACTTCATGTTTTAAACAAATAAAAGACTTTTCTGATGGATTGTATCACCTGCCTGACGCTCTGACTCCCTGTAGTAAAAAGGGTTTCACTTCCAGCTGCTGATTTCCATATGAAAAGCGAGCACTGATTGGTTGTGACGGAAATCCAAAACCCATATCCGTCCATCAAAGTACTTAAAGGGACATTCGAGAGGCAATGGCAACTTTAAAGATACAAGATACGAGATGCGCAGATATCATTTGACACCTGTAAGTTGTTGTTTTTTTTGCTGGACTAATAATGATACCTCAAGGCAGCATCTCTAATTGCTCACATTACAGAACGGTCGAATCCCGTATTGAGTTTTCCAGCTGACATTTGCACTTATTCTGGTCCGCACAAAGACCAATAAGTCGAAGTAGTTTTGGGATCAGATACCGCATCTATTCAGCAGCAGCAACATGTGTTTCTTGCCGCAAAAAAGTATCTGTTACTGAAAGCAATACAATATAAAAAACTACCTGTTTTTTATACATAAGTGAGAAGAAAAAAAACACGCACAAAAAAGAAAGAACATGAAAAAATACAATTCATTCAGCATTGTCAAATGGTTGCTGTGCCAATTGCAACCCTCCTCGCTCCGCTCATCGCTCTACCCCCTCCACTCACCCCTAAGGGGTGGCTGCTCTCAACCACCCCCTTGTGTACCATTTGCACTTTTCTCTGCACATTTTCATTTATTTTTTGGGTGGTTTTTTCAATGTTTTGTTATTTTTTGCATTTCCTTTTTTTTGTACATGGTTTTGATTTCATTTTTCTATATTTTTATTGGTTGTAATCGCATTTTTTAGCTGCGTATCATTGCATTTTTTGTGTGCGGATGCTGTAATTGGCGTTACATGACTTTTTAGCTTGTGTTGCAAACATTTTGATTGGTTTACAAAAAATAGGGAGATTTTTGAAGAGGGAATGGAAAAGTTTGGGAAAGGTCGTGATTTAAATAGATCAATCTTTGGAGGTTCAAACTGTTGAGTAAAAAGAAGAAGGTAAGAAGGTACCTCTCGTCTTCATAGAAAACACAAGTGAGATTTTAGGACTCTAAGCCCACTTGATTTCTTTAAAGGATTTAAAGGATTATAGCCAAATATAAATCTCTTAAAAATATAACTTTTTTTAATGAAAAAATCTTAATTCCAATCGATATGAACTTCACTGAGTGCTCCTAGAAAATTTATTCTAGGTCCAAGAGGTTTACAAGAGGTCCAAAAAACTGGGTACCACACTGGAAACAAATAGGAATTGTGTTTTTAGCGTTATAGGAAGAGCTATTTTCATGTGATGGAAAAATTTTGAACGGAAGATTTCAAATCCTTATAAGTTGGTTACAAAATCAAGCATGTAATTGGTTAAAAACTGTGTTTTTTAGTACCAAGATTTAAAAACTAATCTAGCACATTATAAGTATAAGCTTTAAACACTATTATTAGTGTTATTTTGGTGGCACTTTAAGAGTTCAGAGTTTTTATCTGATATATTGGATGAGCTCTCATGCATCTATGGTTACTCTATTGACTCGAGGACATCTGTGTCGTCTGTCCAGTGCAAACATAAAGAAAGGCTGAGGAACAAAAAAAGATGTGAAGAGGCAAAGCGAAAGAGAAGTAGGTGGAGAAGGGGAAAGCGAGGGAGGAGTGGGAGGGGAAGGGGGAAACGAATTGAATCGAGTAACCCACACAATTTTTATTGTTTGTGCGCGGCAAATGTAGCAAACTGTCCAAACGAAGGAACCAACGGTCAAAAACTCGCTCTGTCCGTTTGTCCTGTGCAAATAGTTGAGAACGAAGAAGAAACAAAAAGAGAGAACGAGAATGGGAATGAGGCTGAGTAGGACGCGTGTGCAACCCCCACACTCACACACATACTCTCACTCTCTCTCATACACACACACATACAAACTGCAGGCACACGCTGCTGTCGTTTATTTCGACTTCCTTTTTCACTATAACGGATGCTGGACATTATCGATGGCACAGCCAGTCACCAACAACAACAACAACAACAATGAGATTTTTTTCGTTGTGTTTTCATGCTGCTTGCATACCAATATGTACAATGTACATATATGCATACATATACATATATATTTTTAACCATTGTTATTTTACGTTAACTAAAGTGCCATCAGGGACAGATGTTTTTTTTTTTTGTTTTCTATTTTCTATCTCCCAATGTTCACCATGTAGGCGATTTTTGTTCGCCTTCTCCCTCCCTCCCTCTCACATCATATTTACATGTGAGTGGACTTTGGACACTGTTGAACTGTAAAAATTTGTTGGCTGCCGAATGGATTTCATGCTCTGTAGCCAAATCGCATTGTCTGTCTCCCTTGCACTCAACGCAAGTGTAGCTTCTACTTTCGGACTTTGGACTTTGTGGGTTCTAAGTGGATTGAAAGCTGCTGAAGCGATTCTACCTGCTTATCTTCCTCACACAGCTTTTACTTTATTTTCTGTTTCGAGCTTTTTAGCTTCTAAGCGGATTTTATTTGCCTTTCTTAGAGATCTCTCGTGATGTTGTTGGATGTGGGCTTAGTCTAAATAAATTTAAAAATTGTTGATAAAGGATAAGGTTAAAATTTCAAAGCTTAATATCAGAAAAAATTTAATAATAAATGTTAATTATTTATTCCATTACTTCTTTGACAATAATTTTAAAATCGGTATAGCCTTATTTTAATACATTATGTAAGTTATATTAACAACTGTTACTCTCATTGGGCATTGCCCTAATCCCCATAATTTCGAATGTGCCAAAACAGTCACCTGGTTGATGGTCAGTTATCTTTCACCTTGGTTGTTAGCAGCGTCTGCTTAAGAATTGGTTCCACCTACCATCACCAACTTCGAAGGGGAGATACCAACTGATCCTTGGTCAGCTGTTGGACTTGGCCAACAGCTAATTGGCCGAGAAATGGAAAACTTGTTTGGACCGTGCGCAATTTCCAGTGAAAACTGTTTACAGAAATAAATTATCAGCTATTCAACAAATCCTTCGACGTGTGCCTAAGTGTGTGCGTGAGTATTGTGTGTGTGTGATTGGCATCTTAGGTGCCGACATGACGTCACGCTTAGGATCAGGAGCGGACACATAATTGGCCACAGATGCTGGTCCATGGCAATTTTGTAATAATAATGCGTAAAACTTAACAATTTATGCAGTCCGAATGTGGGCGCCATCTAGAGAGAGATGGGAAGAGAGTGAGAGAGAGAGAGAGAGAGAGAGAGAGAAATGGCAATCAACAGCTCATCGACATCGGACAACGGCTGTTTGATAAGGGCATATATATTTCCCCCACCATTTGCCAAATTCGATCCCGCTCCTGATCCTTTGGTCAGCCTTAGAAGGGTGCGCTTTGAGCTAATCATTCCCAAGGTCCATCATGGTCAAGAATAACTGAAAATGTTAAATGTGCGAGCATGGACGGCTTTTTACGGCACCCTCGCGTGTGTTAATCAACTAAACACCCACACACACTCACACACACACACACCCATAGAGACCATTATTTACACCCTTAGCTACCCCTTCGCAGCACTGAACTCGCCCCTTTTGTAGCCCACGCAGCGCAATTCCATTTTTGGCATAGTGAAAAACCTTGTAACACTTTTCCTCCCATTTTTCCGAACTATTTTGGAATTGTTACTTTTGCTTATTTTTAGCCTCAATCTGACGGCGTCTAAAAATGGCTACCCACACCCCTTGCCAACCCCCTGCCACTCGTACAACAACTCCGTCTACAGTTTCCTTCTCCTACTCCCACTCCCACTCCCATGCCTGGACAGAATCCGTTTCCGATTCCCCTTCCACTCCTGCCATCCATAATAAGTATTCAATATGGCGTGTGCTCGGCTGAATTTCTTTTTTGTTGCCTCCGTTCTGGCTGTTGTTCGTCTGGGGGTGGTTCCACTGTAAATACCTATTCGATGTTCCAGCCCTGTGGGAGATTAATAATACTTTCGTGTTTACCATTGTGCCCTGAGCTGCGGTTCTTATGTAGATTCTGCGATAAGCCCCATGAAATAACGGTATGAGAAGAAACTCTATAAACTACAAAATGGCGGTCAGAGCTCACTCATCTTAGTGCTTGCTATAAGTCACTACGCTTAAAGCCAAACTCACTGATTTCCTGATGAAAAACAGCCAGAAAGCAGCATCACCATCACTTTAAAGCAAGTACCTCTAACTACATACCTATAGAAATCTACGGATCTCAGAGACTATTGGAGGTAAGTTCATTAAATTAGGCAAGTAGACCCGCTAATACTGCACGCAGATCAGAATTCTTTAAAACTTTTGATACGTTCTCTAGTTCTTTGCAAAAAACGTTTTAAATAATGACAAAATAATTACTTTAAGAAATCTCAACTAAAATCATTTAATAATTATTTTGCATCATCTTTTGTTTCTTACCGAAAATTTGATTCAAATCGAATGACTATATAAAAAAGTTATCATTGAACTGATAGTCCACAAATCTATACACAAATCAGAAACTATTAAGTTAATATATTGTTTTATTGATATTTTATCCAATGCCACTTTAATCATGAATTGAAAAGTCTTTATATAAAATTCATTTTCAACTGATTTATATATTAATTAATTCTCTTTTATTTAGGATTTAAGTGGCGAAATCTGATGAGCTAATATTATAATGCGTATAAAAAATAAATGTACTTTTTGATGATGTATTTGAATCTTTTAATCCTACACCTATAGACATTTCAAATTAGCAAAAAAACGATTTTCTTTTTGTGGAAAGGTGCAAAATGAGCAACAGCTGCAGGAAAGGAGAAAAGTAGAGAGTGGAACCCAAAAAGAAACCAAAACTACACCTTTCAAATGGTCAGTGAGTCATTCAGTCAGCCACTCAGACAGTCAGTTGGTCTTCCTGAAGGATTCCGACTAGTTCCACTTAACAAAAAAGATTCTATTTTTGCTTTGCTTTGTCTGTGGCTCGAACAAAAGGGAATTAAGGATGCAAGAGCAGACCACAAGCCGAGATAGGAGCAGGGAGCAGAGAGCAAAGAGCAGGGACCACAGGATCTTTAGGTAGCACACTGAGGTTAGGGTCCTGAATTCCGTTTTCTTTTTTTTTTTTGGTTTTTTTGGTAAGATAAACATCTTTAGGCCCGCTTGTGCCAGCCACAAGCCAAAACGATGAAAAGTCCATTGAGTTATTAGCGTCTTAAGTGCGGTCAAATGAACAGAAATCGGTAGATTCGAAATCGGAATCTTGGGAGTTTAAAGGGATATGCTAATTCTAATTTTCGATATGAATCTATAATTTTTGTGACTACCGCAGACCACTATGAAGTTTAAATTTAACGCCTGTTCCTCCCTCCCCCCAAACACTGAATTTCCCTCTGCCCATAAATATCAATTATCATAATTTTTAATGAGGAAAAACGGCAATGAAAATGGAAAAATTGTAAAATTGTATTTAATGAACAAGAATTCGAAATATTCGACAGCCAATGAAAACGCGGCTCGGAAGAACTATTTATAAAACGGAGAAGAAAAACCAATTTCCACTCAAGAGCACGCGACAGTTGTTGTCGCTCCCCTCCGAGGGATCCCCCACCACTCCCCGTTGAGTTTTTCTTTAGGCATTTGTGTGTTTTTCAACCATTTTCACGCAAAATGCCAGTAATCGATCAATGGAAATTCGTTGATCTTCAGACGTGGATGAATTTCTCTGTTGTTTGACCAATTTGCTTGGGTCGCCCGCACTTAATAGCTCGATCATTTAGCACATGATGGAGCACTTTTTCCAGTTTTCCCAGTTTCCCAATGTTGTGTGGTTTTCATTATCATAAATCATCTTTCAAAAACTATAAGTACACTGTTCTTTATTATACATATATGTGTGTATATATGCATTTATATACTATGTATTACATAAAAACATTTGGGAAACTCAGTTACGCTAGTGACGAAAGTACATCGCTTGTACTTGAAACTAAAAACTAATTTAATTTTGATCCATTCGCTCAGTTGACGCTTTTTGCTTTGCTTTTGTAAATATTTAGTTTACATACTAAGCTAGTCTATAAACTAAACTTTATACTATACTATAGTGTACTATAATTAAATTTCAAAATTTTGTGGGCTTTTGGTATAAAATCTCTAGATTTGTACTTGCTTTTTGATCTTTTCATTATCAAAAATATTGTCATTATGCCAAGAAGGGTAAGAAATTATAAAAGCTTAAAAAATGTTAAATAAATGAAAAGTTTAGTTTTTTTTGTTAAATTGTGTGCATTTATTTGTATTTCGGTTTATGTTTAACTTAAGTGCGAAATTAGACTAACAAAATACTGAAAATACCAAAGGAAAATCGCGCTAAGATAATTTTTTGTTCGTTTTGTGTGTGTTTTTTTTTAAGACTAAACATTTATGTTTATAAAAAATAAAATAATAATAAACTTTGGACTCTGGTTGTTTGACTTGGCTTAAGAACTGAGCAACTTAAACTAAGACTGAGAATTTTTTAAACCTTTTTCAGGGTTTTGTTCGATTTCGTTTCGCGACTTTCGATAGAGAGAACTATACAGTAAAGAGAGAGAGGGAAAGAGAGGGAAATATGGATTAGCTTGACTTAGAACTAACGACTTACGACTTATGACTAAAGTTAGTGGTATTTTATGTGGTATTTTTTTGTTTTTTTGTGTTTTTGGTTATTTACAATTCTTGACAACAAAATTCAAACTAAAATTACGAGTATTTACAATTTTGAGCAACGAAATAGGTTAATAATTAATAATAATAACAATTGTTGGTGATTTGTTAGGTGAGTTAGGAGTGCGCATTCCGGGCCATGTGGACAAAGAGTCCCACGGGTCCGTCGCACTTCTCGCCGCACATGTTGCACTTGAAGACATCGTCGCAGCTGTGGTAGCCCATGTGGATCGTGTAGAGCACCGCATCCTTGAAGTAAATATCACAATACTTGCACTCATAAATGGCCGGAGAACTGTTGGTTCCCGTCACCGAACTGGAACTGGACACGGAGGCAGTGCTGGTGCTGTTACTGGTGGTGGGCGTGGCAGCTGCTGTCACTGGCGCTGCTGCATTGCTGCTGGCATTGGAACTGTTGCCAGAACTGGACGCCGTGGAGCTGGCACTGGTATTGGCCTGTGGCACATGACTGGCCTCCATCGATTCATCCGCCGAACTGGCTCCGGAGCAGGGCTCATCCCTCAGCATCAACTGTTTCACTGAAATGCTGCCCGAGATAGGAGACGAGGCAGTAGGCAATTTCATAGGCTGCTGCTCGGGGGAGCTCATAGCTGCTGATTTCAGCTGAAGCAGTGTGTCCAGCTTGAGGACACGCCCCTTGCGACGGGAGGCGGTGCTGCTGCTGATCAGTGGGGTGTCCTCGTCCTTGATCTTGAGATTCATGGCCAGCTGATTGCTGCTGTGTGGTTGTTGCTGCTGTTGTTGCTGCTGGTAGTCCTCCTTGACGGGTGTGCCCTGCGAGAGATCCATGGCGGAGTCTACGGATTTGCGCTCAAAGTCATCGTCGTGCTCATCCTCATCCTCCTCTTCATTGTCGCTGTGCTGCTGTTGCTGCTGCAGCTGCTGTTGTTGCTGCTGCAGCTGTTGTTGTTGATGCTGTTGTTGCTGCTGCAGTTGATCGTGCATTCTTGGCGAGAGTTGTGCCAGTACAGCCGCTTGTTGCTGTGCCGCCAGCATCTGTAGATTGAGATTCCAGTAGGGGAAGAAGGCCATGTTGCGGTTCTGCTGCAGCAAACTGGCCAAAGGTGGTAGCAATGCTGATGGCAAGCTGCTCGACTGGTCCGCACCAGCAACACTTTTTGCGGGAGAGGCTGGTGAAGAGGCAGCTGGAACGGTTACAGGCACGCTGGCGGGTACTGGAACTGGAGCTGGTACTGGCACTGCTGCTGCTGCTGGCAGAGGAGCAGCTGTGGGCAGAGGGAATCCCTGCAATGCTGCCGACAGCTGTGAAGTTGCTGCCGCTTGCTGCTGCTGCTGAGGTACTGCGGCTGCTGCGGTGCTGCTGCTGCGTTTTGAACCACCGCCGGAGCTGGAACTACTGCCAGAGACAGACTTGCTCTTGGGACCACGCCTAGTGCCATAGACATCGATGACCAGCGAAGGATTCGGAGTGCCGTCCTCATCCAAGACCATGCCGGGCTTATGGCCATACTTGCGCAGATGCAGCTTGAAGCTGTGGCAATACTTGGTGGCATAATCACAGTCAGCGCAGCGATACTGATACACGGAACTGTGAGATTTGCGATGCGAATTCAACATGGACTTGTTGACGCAGGTGTAGCTGCACTTGTCGCACTGGAAGGGCTTTTGGTTCTTGTGCTTGCGTATGTGGTACTCCAGATGGTGCTTGAACTCGGTCACAAAGGGACACTTGGCACACTGCAGTATCTTGTCGGGTTTCATGTGATTGCGTGTGTGAGCCCAGAAGTCTACCTTGGTGATGGCCACAACACCGCACGTCTTGCACTTGTAGTTCTTCATCTTGCCATGCGAATTGTAGATGGGCATGCGTATGTTGCTATCATCATCCTCGGACTCGGCCATGTACTTCATGTCCTCACTGGAATTGGACATTAGATCGTGCTCCTTCTCGGGCTCTGCATTCGATTGCTGTGACTTCGCTGGTGACTTTGGTGGTGTGACGTCCATTGGTGGTGTCAGTGCCTGCAACTTGTCGCTGCTTGTGGTTGTTACTGTCACTGCTGCTGGTGTTGTTGCTGCTGTGGTTGCTGTTGGCGTTGGCTGTGGACTGGGACGCATGTTGCTGGCGTAAAAGTGTTGCATGGGATTGGGTAATCCAGGAGGCGTCAATGGATTAAATCCACCCAACAGGTGATGATGTTGCTGTTGCTGGTGTTGGGCGGCTTGAAAGTGTTGCTGGTACTGCTGTTGCTGCAACAGTTGCTGCTGCAGCGTGACATCGAAATGTGATTGCAAACTGTTCTGATCATTGTTGCTGGGTGAGGGCGTCATTGCTGCGCCACAAAGTGTATCCATTGCTTGGTGCTGATGTTGCTGCTGCTGCTGCTGTTGGTGGTGGTGTTGTTGCTGCTTGAGGTACTGCTCCAGTTGAGTGCTGGGCGGATGCGGTGATTGCCTGGGACTGCTGGCGCAGCTGTTGTTGTTGCTGTTGCTGCTGTTGTCGTGATGTTGCTGATGTGACATGGGCTCCTGCTTTATGTTGGCCGCAAACATGCTGTTGTACCAGGCGTTATGTTGCTCATAGTTGGCCGACGCCGCGCTCGTCTCCCAGTTCTGCATGTTGCTGCTGGACACGGCTGCAACAAAGAGCGAAAGAGATGCAAAGTCGTTAGTTGATTGCGCCTGCGTCAAGTTTTTTTCCTTTCTTTTGCTTTGCTTTTTTTTAGCGTTTTTCTGCTTTTTTTTGGTTTGCAGCTATTTTTATTTTGCCACCCCTAAAAGCGTGTGGTGTGCGCCACCCCTGGTTGCTGTGCCAGGGGGTGGGGCTGTTGAGTGAGTTTCACTCGCTACAAAATGGAGAAACTGCTGCGGGGATTCTCACCTAGCCGTTACTCTGCTGCTGCTGCTAGTTAAATATTCCAATAATTTGCGATGATCTCAAAGTGTGAGTGTGTGAGTTGTTGTGCTGTGTGTGTGATTTGATGTGTGTGTGACTGCGTGTGCTCGCTGTAGCAACAAACTTGCGACTGACTGACGATTGGCAATTGCATGCCGCTTATATGTTGCATGCCACGGCAGCAACTCAGGTAGTTGCCGCCGCACGCGTCAAGGGATTAGCGAAGGTGCGGTGTGGTGAGGTGAGTTGAGGTGCGGGGCAAGTCAGGTATCAGGTCGCGAGGTCGCGATATTCGCTGCTTGATCCATTCAAACTGGATTAAAGCAAAAATTGGTAAGAAAAACAACAAAAAGAAAACAGAAAAAGAGCAGCGGAAAAATTACGCACATTTCGGATTTAGATTCGGATTTGGATGATCCGGGCAGCGAATCCTTAAGCTATGCAGATTAGAACACGAGTTTTTCCCCTGAGCCTGAGCCAACAAAGCCTATAAACCATTTTCGCAGTGGATTAAAGTTAATCAGCGAACATCGCAGATCAAAGCAGAAGAGTGGGATTAAAAATAGCAGCAGTAACAGCAGTGGGCGAAGAAGGACAAGGAAAAGTAGAAGACACCGCTTTTCGCGTTTAATAATAAAAAGCCAAAAGGATTTTCAGTTAATTGTCGTCACCTTGCGGCTCAACCCAGTCTCCTATCTCTGTCCCTTTTCAGCCTTAGCCCGCTAAATAGTTGGCTAACAGTTCAAGCCAAACAGCTGCTATTGAAAAATTTCAATTGCAATTGTTACTAAATTATTGTTATTTTTACACTCTCGCCACGATATTTCTGCATTTCTATAAAAAGTCTCACAAAGCAATCATCGCACCCAAATTGCTGTCGAATTATACTATAAAATACACTGAGGGAAATCAAAGTCTACTATAAAATACACTGAGGGTAATCAAAGTAAAACGAAAAATCATGTAAAACTATTTACTATTTTAGAATATGTGATATTTGAAAAATTGTTTGAAGTTTTTGTCGAATAAAAAAGTAAAAATTGGATGTGAATAACTGAAATATTTGGTTTAAGTACAAATTTTTTATTTAGAACTGGACAAAAATATGTTCTAAGAACTCCCTTACTTAACTAAAATAGTTCTCTTTTAGAATTTAAGGCATTTTCCTACTTCTCACATAGTAGTTTATTCTTTTTAGCCCAAACTCTCGGACTTTTTAGCCGTAAACCACTTAAAAATCTTTAAATTTTGCACCAATTTAATTTAAAGTCAAAATTCTTTATAGAATTGCATCAGTTTTTCTTCCCAATTTTGATAAAATTGATATTTGTTAAATGTTGAAATTTGAAGATTATTTTATATATATTTCTTTTTTAAAGCTAACTGTAATTCCTAGCAAACAATTTCAAATTCAGCTTCTGAATTTCAAACATATTTTAATTGAAACGTTTCGCAAACGATTTTCGCATTCGCAAAATGCATTTTTAAAGAGTTCTCCGATTTCTGCTCAAGTTTTGCCGCTTCCCTCCTCCCCACCTTCTTCCCTACACATGATTTACGTAGTTTTCAAATTTAGCCATTATATTTGCTATATATTTTTTCTCGTTGGTTTTTAAATTTTTTGCTTGCTGTTTTTGTAGCGAAATTTTAGCGCAGTTTGGTGCATTTTTGGCCAATTGTTTGTGCCTTTAAGTAAATATTATTAAAAACGCAAAACGTCAGCAGAAAATTGTTTTTGGCCCGAACTGAGAGGGGAGATGGGGATGGGAGTGGAGGGGGTGAATGGCTGGCTAAAATATCTACAATAAATGTACTTATGCATAATTGATGGTACAGGAAATTTAGCAAGATTTTCTCCCCAACAACAACAACAACAACGAAGAAGAATAATAACAAATAAGAAATAAGAAATTCTAAGTAGATTGTGCGCTTAGCATATTTATTTAATTTAGCTAGTGATATTTTTAAGAACCCAAATTAATTGGCTTGTCAGTGCAACAACAAAGCGAGCAACTTGTCTACTTTTTTGCACAAACAACAACAACAACAACAAGAACAAAGGCAAAAACTAAAGGCCAAGTGTAAAATTAATATTACGCCGGCTGCATTAGGAGAAAGAGAGAGCGAGAGGGGCAGAGACAGGGAGTGAAGGAGGCGTGGCACGGGGGGCTACACTGCTGGGGATATGGGAAACGAGTGTGAATGCAACGCAACCGAAACTGCAAAGTAAACTAAACATGTGCTAGTCGTTTGGCTAACACACCCCTCAGCACCTACCACCCCTCCTCTCACCACTCACCACTCTCCGCTCTCCACACGCCCGCCACTCCAAGCGCTTTGTAAAAATATCATGAAAATGGCAAAAATGGAAAATTCAGACGCAGAAAATGCGCCACAAAAAAATGTTTTTGTTGTAAAATGGCAAAACAGCAGCAGCTAGAAAAGGCGGAGGAGGCGTGGTAAGAGCAGGGGCGGGGAGCAGAGGGCGGACGAGGGAAAATGCGGAAAAGAGGCGCAGTGGTGGGGGGAATTTTCCCCACTAGATGAATGTGCATTATAAAAAATTATTTATATTTAGTTATTGTTGTTGTTGTTAGAACATCTTTTTGTTTATAGGATATGGACACACACACACACACCTACACACTCACACACACACACACACACACACCAATACGGTTGTAAATGCTTTAAAGAACGCTTCATGGAAACTGTGTTAGGGCAAAACTTTCAATGCCAACAAAACGCAACAAGATTGCTACAGTTACAGCTACAGATACATTTGTATCTGCGTATCTTTGTGTGTGTGTGCGTGTGTGTGTGTGTGTGTTATTAATACTCTTGATATCGCTATTCATCAAATCGATTTGTGCCACGTTCTATTGTCAGCGAACATTTAATGAGTATTAAAAACGCTGACAGGCATTTTGGCATTTGTTGCCAAAAAACATTTTCGAAAAATTAAATAAACTTGTCTAAAATGCAAGACTAACAAATATCCTAAAAATAAATAAAGAAAGGAAACTGGCATGAAACTAGCAAAATTAAAAAATATATATAAACATAAAGTTTTTTAACTATTTAAATTTAAAAATATAATACAATTTATATATAAAATTTACCCATAAATAGTTACTAACAAAATCGTTAAGTAAGTAGTATTGATAATTAAAAGAAGACGTTAATTTTTCCAACTTTTTAATAACATAAACAACTTAAAAAATTTGAAACCATAAAAAATTTAAAAACCCCATCAAGGAAAAACACTGATCAACACACACTCTGTAGTTTTGCAGTTTTGCTACAAGTTGGAAACATAAAAAAATTGCAGCGTTGACTTTGAATTATAGTTGCATGTCTAAAATTAAAATATATTAAAACAAAAAATAAAAAGAAATTCAAAAGAAATTGCTAAAAAGTCTGAGACGACGGGCAGAAAGAAAGGCGGCAAAAAGACAGAGAGAGAAAGAAGAAAAAATACAAGATGCAGTCGACGGACATGTAAACAAATAAAATTAGCTGCCAGGCAGCGAGTGAGCGAGACAGGGGCGGCTAAAGGGGTTGTCAGGGGGGGGCACAGGGGAAGGGGGTGGCTGGTGGGATCTGGCAAACAGCACACGGGCAAAAAACAAGTTCGCTAGATCGGCTAAAAGCCAGACAGATTTTGAAATATTGTTTAAGAATTTTTGCCGTTGCATTTTGCAGCAAACGATACGAGTGTGTGTGTGTGTGTGTGAGAACGTGTGTGTGTGTGTGTTTCTCTAAGGTTAAGCACAAAAAGAAGCAAACGACAACAACAACAAAAAAGGAGAACAAAAACTTGCGAAAAGGCATGCGAAAGAAATGAGTAAAAGGATGATTCCGAAACTATAAAAAATTAAGTTATATAAATAAGAAACTTTGAATACTCTTCCTATTTCGAACAAGCGTAAATACAGAACAATTAAAATTAGATTTATGATTTTTGGTTATGCCTCAACATTTTGTTATTTGCGCTATTCTACCGAAATTCGCACTATTTGCCACCTATCGCGTATTATAATTTGTTTATATTCGTTTATTTATTAAGCAGCAAAACAGCTGGCCAAAAGCCACAAAAGGGCAAATAACTAACGGTACATCTAGCTATTATCGCATATTTCTCCAACTTTATTTACTTAACTATGAATTCGGCAGAAAAGTATTTATAAATAATCAGAAATTAGTGTATTTACATACCTTGGGCGACACTTGGTAAATCTCCAAAAGTTTGAGTGCGAAACGGGAAACGGGAACTTTGGCAGCGCAGCGACTGCGGCTTCGGCTTTGGCTGCTGCAGTACAGGAGTCTCTCGCGCTCTCTTCTACACTTGACCGCGGCACCGTTAGATTCAGCCAAAGCGACGATAAAAGTGCGTGCGAAACAAAAAACGCACACTGCACACACAGTTACAGTCACACGTACATGTACACGCACACGCACACACACTCATGCACACGCGCACGCAGACGGAGGTGTGTGTTGTGTTGGTGTTGGTGCTTCTGCTGGTGGCTGCTCCTTTTTGTCGTTTTTATCTATTTTTTTGGCTTTTGCTTTTTAGTTTGCCTTTTTTTTTATTTTGCAAAGTTCGCGCATGTGCGAAAAAACTTTCTGAAGGCTCCTTTACAATTTGTAAATCCTGTACTAATTATTTTGTAATTGTTTTAGAATAAGTTTTCACACATTCACTTTTAATTTGTTTGTTTATGTAGTTTTTAAGCGTTCTTTTTTTTCGAAGCAATTTTGTTTTTGGTTTCGTTTTCGTTTCTCTTGTCGTCCTTTTACAGATTTGTGTTACTATTGCGGCTGCTGTTCCTGTGCGAACGTTCGACTTATGCGAGGCACTGAGCACGACTGACACGAATTTCTACTCAACTGGCAATAGTCATAGCTAAAAATCTCCGCATAGTGCAGAGCTCTGGTCCAAAAGAAACTCAAATGCAAAGAAACAAATGTGAAAAGTGCATGCACAAAAGCAAAAACACACAGAACAAACGAATGGACGCAAACTCACGCGCACAAACAAATTTCACTCATACAGAAGAGCAAAACGCACGCACAGCAGCCGAATGTACACAAAACAAGAGAGGGACTCGCTCATTTTGCTCAATTACAACGGTAAAACACAAGTCACTCGAACGACTGCTTGATGTAATAGACTCAAAAGCAGTGAGTGAAACTCGCCCCAACCCCAAAACAGACGACAATGACTGGCTGCTGCCTCCACAAGTACGCGCTTGCTCTCGTACTCTCGCTCTCCCTCTCTCTCTTTAGCACATGAGTGCGTTCTCTTCGTCCTGCTGATGTGCGTCTAATGTGCATCCTTTGGCCACGCGCTGTATTTGTTGCAGTTTGCATTCGCAGCTGTCGTTAGTTGTCCGTTCACTTACACATATAAATTTCTGTTTTTTTTGTTTTTGCCAAATTTTCCCTTCGTTATTGATTATTGATTTTTGGTCTTATACGTCTGGCTCCATTCTTCGTCCTCTGCTCACTGACTGACTCCATGGTGACGTTGCATGGGAGGCTTCTGGCCCACTACATATTTTGGGCTTTTGCCGACTTCGGACCATGTCGGCAGTTAAGCAACTTTAGGCAACCGTATAGAGTGCAACATTGCAGCATGCAACGTGCGGTAGTAGAAAAGTCATTTGCTGCTTTAATTTATCACGCATCTTTTGTGCTTTCGCTTTCGAATGTTTTTGTTTTAATTGTCGAAATCACTCAAGTGACATTGAGGTTAGGGTTCCTAATGGCGCTTGATTAAGGAAGGAATTTAATAAAATTTTGATTTTTGGACGTTATTTTAAGCCATAAGTTGTTGTTTTAATGTAAAAATAAAAATTATTTATTTAAAAAATTGTTTTTTTATTACATTATTGTTTAATCGTAAATTTATTATATAAATATAGTATCTATAAATAAGTTTTGTGTCTTATTACATTTTATTACTGTTTTTAAGTGAATAATTGTGTTGAAAATTATAGTAATGTTTAAATTCTAAACCTTATAGTTACTGTAGTATACTTATTTCCTCTTTTGACTAAACTTAAACCATAATTAAGCATACTGCCAACTTTGTGCTGGCTAAATATGATTTTCTGTCATATGAAATTTGTTGGCAATATTTACAAAACAAACGTTGGCCCAGAAACGCAAACAAAACTCGAGAAACATGCAAATAGCAGAGGGAAATCACACAGAGAAATCGAGGGAGATAGAGTGAGTCTGAGTGGGAGTGAGAGGGAGAGGAAAAATGTGTGACAGGTAGGAAAATGAACATTGACGACGTCAAACGGATTAGAGGTGCAACCGGACTTAAAAGCGGATTTAAGAAAGAAGAAGAATATGGCTGAAGAAAGGATTAAAGGACTTGCTACCTGTGTGCTCGGTGCGGCGTTCATTAATCCCGCATCCGACGAAGTAGCCGCGGCGGCTGCCGGGAAACTAGAGCAACAAATAGAGCATGGATTTAAAAGTGATTTGGATTTAAAAGTTGACCAGTCGACATCATAATCCAACATTACGCGTTCGAGAAGGATCAGATCCGGATCAGAGCCGTTGATCACTGTGATTAGCGCTGCTTAACGCGGGCGCGGGCAAAGGGACGCGGGTAGGAACGCGTACACGGCTGTGGAGCCGCTGATCCTTCTCGCAAGTTATGTAAAATTGTCGCAAAGCCAAAACAAATGTTTCTTAAGCCGCTTTTCCCAATAAACCCGAACGAGAGACCGAAACCGAGATCACAATTCCGCACATGTCCAGACACGTCACGCTTGACCTTTTAATTGATGATCGCCTTGATAACGATCCTCTAATTGCTTAGATCACAAAGTCCAGTCCGGCAGATTTCAGAGTCCAAACAAATGATATGCTGGCTTTAGATCAACCTTTGTTTAGGGCTAGCAAGACGTCAACAGATCCTTGAGAATGGGAGGAGAACATCTTGATCCCGGCACGCTTTGTGCGATCTTCTATGCAAATTGCGAATCTTGTGGTTGACCGAATCTCAATACCCTTCTCCAGGCTTATCTTAGCATTTCGAGTGTCCTCATTAGCATTGTTTGCCTTTGGCGCACTTTTCTCCTCA
This sequence comes from Drosophila dunni, assembly GCA_018152125.1. Classification (NCBI taxonomy): domain Eukaryota; kingdom Metazoa; phylum Arthropoda; class Insecta; order Diptera; family Drosophilidae; genus Drosophila; species Drosophila dunni. The sequence goes on along the minus strand of JAECXC010001917.1, from coordinate 14,527,930 downwards.
CCTTTCACCTCTCTCTCCCTTGCTTCTCCTGCTTTCCCTCACTCTCTCACCTTGAGTTTTTAAGCTGATTTCATGCCAAGGATGATTTGCCAGTTCTTTTCTATTTTTTGTGGTCTTTGCTTTTTGATCTCAAGTGAAAATTGGTTTCTTTGGCTACTGTGCAACCTAATTGAGATCTGATGTGCGTTTCGTCTTTTGAAGGATTCCAATTTTGGTTTTATACAAAAAAGAAGAATTTTTTAATGCTACTTTTGGGTTTTAAAAAGGTAGCAAATGATTTTGGTGATTTATTTAAACGATAGAGAAATATAAACAATTTAAATTAAATAAATAGATATATATTAATTTTATTTTAAGAACAAATATAATAATTTGATTAAACTGCTAACGAAATTTCCGTTTCAAATGCTTAAAAATTGTTAAAATAATATGAAGATATACAAATTATGTCAAATATTATTCTTACAAATTCGTTTCCAGTAGTTTACATAATTTAAGTAACTTAATATATTCAAACGCCTTAAGTAATTTCCATGCGATAGTTGTGTTCCTTTCAGAACACCAATAAATCAAATCCGCTCCGAGCTACGCCCACTTGGTACACCATTCGCAGAAATGTTATGCTAAACAGAGTTTGTGCCACATCCGCAAATCCTTTTTTAGCATGAAAAACCGAAGGATTAAAAAAGGAAACTAGAGCAACGCGCAAAAGATACAAAGGCAACTAAGGCACAGACAGAGACATGGACAGCGAAAGATACAAATAAAGATACAGCTACAGCTCGAACTACATGAGCATGGCGAAATAGTTGCTCTAATTTTGATTGTTTGTCTTAATGGTTACGCAGTAAAAGTAGCTGAAAAATAAAGTAACAAAAGCGCGAAGGACACACCAAATAAAGGCAGGACAATTGTCGAGTATTTTGCTGGATTGGTGCACGAACCGTTTATGAGGTTGTAGCAGGACTACAACCAGAAATGTGTGTGCATGCACGGCTTATGCCCTGGTCACCAGGTAATGAGGTTAGCCGTTTGGCTTAACAATGAAAATCACTGGAAAATCACGTGAAAGTTCGTCCTGCCGGCGACGCCTCATCGCAAAAGATACATACAGTTAGATACAAGATACAAAGATGCAAAATACAAATACTTGTGTTATACATAGTGCATGCTCATTAGACTGCTCTAGTTATGATTGTCCAAGGACTCGAGAGCGACATCGACCAATCACTTCCGCGTAGTTGAGTTTTTTACGCGATGCCATAAAAGATTCAGATACTTTTTTCTTCAGGTAGATTATCGGTCGGTTTATTAACGGTTTATCGGTTTCACTGCCTCGGCTGCTGTTTTTTCCTCTCCCTTTTCCTTTTTTACTCGCTTAACCCTTTCACCCATTAACAAAAAAAAGAAAACGAGACCCGTTTCGTCCTGTGCGTTGTGTGTCCTTGTTGAGTTCCTGCGAAGCAATTGTATCTTTTTTTCCAACTAATGTTGCACGCATTGTCTTTTTTATGATCTTACGGTTGTTGGTTTTTTATGACACCCATTGTCACTCACCTTGCACCGACAAACTCAGGAATCCTACTTCCTCAACCCTTAACCCTTTTGCGAAAGTCTCAAATGTTTTCTTTCCGAACGGGTTAAATTAAACCCTGTGCACTTTTTATGAACACTTTCTAGGAAAGCCGACGAGTTTTTCTCTCCTTTACTCTCCCTTCCTGTTTTTCTTGCTTTCGTTTCGATAATTTGCATTTTATGGAGGTGGTGAAAATGGGCAGCAACGGGTTAAACTCTAAAGGGAAATATGCATTTATTGCTAAAAAAAGATTGTTTTTTGAGGTGGAATAAACAAATGTAGAATGTAGGATATTGGAAAAATGTATATAGGATATAAAAAAGATAATATATGATATAGAATATTTGAATAGTAAGAGTTATAAAAAATAATATAAAATAGAATACTAGGACATAAAATATAGCCTGTAGTTTAGAAGATAACTGATATGTAGTAAGGAATATAGGATATAGGATCAAAAAATATATAAATGAGAGGAATATAATATAGTATATAAAATAAGGGTTATAGGATAGATTAAATACAATGAAAAAAGCTATAATATAGAGGATAAAAAATATTCCTTATATAATATAGAACACCCTGTATTGCTGAAGACTAATCATAGAAAAAGCCTGTAACTAAAGGTTTTAAGCTCAAGACAAGCATTGACGGCTTAGTTGCTGTTTATAGCGCTATTTACAGGCCATTTCCATTATGAGTTTGGCAATTGCCACAAATCATTTATACAGTGAGTTACATTTGTAATGCGACTGAAATTAACGCCACTAAATCGCTGTCACTGTCGAGGTCGAGAAATGGAAATGCATTTAAACAATGGACAGATTGGGATTGTAAACTGAATCAGAGTCCATTGTAGCACTAGGAATTATGTCCAACGCTTGCGGATGTGGAATGGCTAAGTCTCAAGCTTAGGCAATGTCCAGTATATTGGGAAATGGGCGCCAAAAACACGAGGCGAGGCGACTCGATCTCACCCTTGAATGTCCTTAAAAACTCGGTCATCTAATCAGTCTGTTCGAGCAGTCGCACATTTTCACACTTTTCCGACCCCTGCGGTGCACAGAGACGCAATGAGAGGGAGGGGCAGGGGTGTAGGGGAGGGGGGCGAACGCTCATTGGCTGACCCCTTGTCAGCGTCCTGCAATTGGGATCGCCAGAGGTTAAAATTAATGCGAAAACTGTGAATGTGTCACGGAAATTGCGTGAATTTCGGGGTCACGCATAAGACGCAGGCTCAAGAAGGCAACGGTTCATAGGGCATAGGGGTGGCAAGGGTCAGCAGCAGTACTAGGGGTAGGGGATAGTGCCAGGGACTGCAATTTTCAAATTTATTGCTGCACAAACAAAAATGCTCTAAATTGTAACGATTTCGATTCGCACACAACAAAAAAAAGGATTTTTCCTATCAAATTTTCCATTGTTTTGCATGTTGAGAAATGGTCACAAAATCGGTATTGGGAGTGGGAATGAATTGGGGTAAGGGAATGGGATTGAAAATAATACTATATTGACCGATTGAAATGGCCGGCTGTGGCTGACCTCTCTGCCAGGTCGACCCTCGCTTGACCTTTTTTTCGTCTTGATTCAAAATAGTTGGCACACATTTAAATAATTGTTCATTACCAATGGAATCGAGTTGACAATGCAGATCAGCGTTTTCACACTGTTTTCATTGCAAATGCCATTTAATTGTTGACCCCTCGATGAGTTTTATGGCCAAAATGTAACGGATTTAGCCTCAAATTTGAAAATGTCGCAAAAATGCAGCTGCTCTGGGGAATCTACAAAATTTCAGTAAAATTGTCTTTTGGGCACTGTAGAAAATTAATATTTTCTTGGGATTACTATGAATAATTCTTAAAATCTACCGAAGATCACGGAATATTACAGATATAAAGGTAAATAATAGAAAGGGTAATATGAATCTTTAATAGAATATCCATAGAGTATTTTACAGTCAAATAAACTCTATTAAACGCGTTCTTGCCTTAGTCTAGTGTCCCAGATTCTCATTTTCATGTGTCAACCTTAAAAAACATTGCTTATTTACTATCTTTAAATTACATAGTATAGTGCAGTCTAGCATACTCTAATAATTCGCTAATATTATTAAACTAAAGCGTACCTCCCAGTCGAGCACTCTCCCTTGAGAGCTTCCCTGCCTGAATCCATTACATTTTAGCAATTTCTCCTGCCCCGCTGATGATCAAAAAGATTACCTAAATAGCTTGCCAGCTTTTTCCACCGACTTGCGCTCCTTTTTCTACTCCACTTTCTGCTTGCCAAAATAATGTGACTGCGACTGTGACAATATGTCGCTAATGGAAAATGTCGTCGGCCATTTTGTGTGTTGTGTGCTGGAGACTAAGCCGGAAAATCGTAACGCAAATGTGTATAAAAAATTGAACTGATTACGAAAAGTATATGAGCCTATTAGACGCAGTGGCCAAAACGACAAAAGCCAAAGTCGAATGCCAAAAGTTGAATTAGTTATGCCGTCCAGGTTGATAACACACAACACAATAGAGCGCACAACATGTACTAAACATGTGTATGTGTGTGTGCATGTACATGAGTATAGTATATATCTTGGCATAAATGAAAGCACAAATATCCAAAAGGCAGCATATTTTATTTTGTAATGTACGCTCCGAAATGACAGATTTAAGATACTTACGACTAGCGACGCAGCACGGCAACACTGACAGTCAAATACGCTGCTGAGCAGTAAAATAAATATTTATTAGTTTATTTGTTAAACAAATTTTGTTTTGCTTAATTATTCATAATAAATGAACCAAATGAGCGAATTAAAAGTGTATCAGTTCAATTACACTGCAAAGGATCGTTCATTAAGTGAACTTGCTCCTTCGTATTAGTTCGTTTGAACGAAGAAAGCAGCTGATCAATTGGACCCATCAGCAATTAAATCCCGCAAATGAACTGAAACAAAAAACTGTAAATAAAATGCATAAGTAACAGACTAACTTGAAAGCAGTGTACAGCATTGGCAGTGTCATAAGCCCCACTACACACACACATACACAGACAGCACATGTGACAAATACATGCGCTGGTCTAACTGAGGTCTAAGCGCCACCCTCTCCCACCTACAATTCGCTGGCGTCGCTGTCGCTGTTGCCGTCGACGTCGCCTGTCGTCCGCTATTTGGCTGCATATGGACTCGGAATTCACCGTTACACTGTGAGCATAAACACCAGTGTCATTTATTTTCGTATTATCATAATGAGTACTCGTATATTTTTATGTGTATTTCTTTGCTTTTTGCACCAAAAGCAACCTCCTGCCACGCCCCATGCATGTATGTGTCTTTGATGTGTGTGTGCGTGTGTGAGTGTATGTAAGTGTGTTTGTGTGTGTCTAAAAAAGAAGAAAGACGAAAGTAAGTAAAATACAAAAACACAGCTTTCGCATTCGTTTGTTGTTAAATTATCACCCAAGACAGCAGCCACCCTCTCTCCCTTTCTCTCTCCTTCTTCCTGCTGGCTATTTATGCGGACAGTCACCACCCCGCTCCCACTCACGCATTCCCCCACACACTTATTCGAATTGCTGGCAGCACATTTGTATTTTTTCCTTTCCAATAGTTCGTTATGGGTTTCATTTTGTTTGGGACAACGAAGGGTGTAGAAAGGTAGAATAAAGTAAAAATTACTTTGTGTCTGCCTTGAGTTAAAATCATAGAAAAGATTTACAGTACTATATAGAAGTCTGAAAGAACAGCTTAATCTTATCATCGTTCTTTTTGTCATAAGGCATGATCTTTGTTTTATTTCTTGCTCTTACTCCCTTTGTCTGAGCTTATCGGAAAACTCTCGCATTGATGGGAAAAACAACATGACTAGCAATCAAAATTTATCAAATATTTGCATATTTTGTGTAAATAGCTTCCAATGAGATTTATTAAAAAGTATTTGAGTTTCGAAATTGTTTTGCTGATAAAAACAACTCCCCTTGTTTGCAATCCCGGTCATTGTACTTATTTACAGATTTGCTTACTTTTTGAACTTGTTGTGAACCATTTTGTATAAATAAAAGACAGAAAATCTTAAACTAATTGGCATAGTTAGTTGATAAACATACATTTTTTAATCTTAAATTTAGAAATTTTATTTCAGTAGAAAATTTTGAACTAAAAAGAGTAATCAACAATATTATGGAGACTCTAAATAAATTCTGGTTTTAAAATTTCCTAAGCCCTTTAAAATGGATTCTTTATATAAAAAAGGGGCACAATGGGGATGTTTTTTTCAGTATACATACATATATGAATATTCTCTATTTTTTATATGGCTGTGCACAAAGTATATAAACACAAATATGTGTGTGTAGTATGAGAACCCATCAACCATACCATACTCACACACACACACTCACATTTACCAACAACAGCCAATAACATTTTATAGCGCACGCCATTTCTATGAGCCACTCACACACACAATCGCACAGACTTACACACACACAAGCACTCACACACAGCCTGGCGATCAATGAGTGTAAAAAAAAGAGAAAATCCAGCACAAAAACTAATTCCATATAATGGCCAATCTACATAAAAAAATCGCTCGACATGAAAACCGAAAATCGATGGGCGGAATGGGAGAGAAGCAGCAACAACAACAACGAATGAACGAACCAAACGAACGAGCGACTGAGTCACAATATTGCCACCCCGCATAAATTTGCGAATAATGAAAATGGTAAAAAAAATCCACACAAAAACAAAACACATACAAGTACAGATTCACATAAACACAAACACACACACTCACACTCACACACACGTGGAACTCGCTAAGGGGCGACTGGCGAATAAAGTTCCAAATCATGAAGCATACAAAATGAAAATCCACCCTCAAAAAAAAGTTGCAACGTTTTTTTTTCCCTTTTTGTCTTTTAGCACAAAAAAGAAAGAAAGAACGCAAAAAGTCTCTCTCTTTCTGTGTATGTGTGTGAGTGGGTGTTTTCGTGTTTGTGTGGGTGGTTGTTTGGTTGTTTCGCTTTCGCTTTGTTTGCAAAACAATCAGAAGTGAACGAGTCGTCGACGTCGCCACTCCTTACTCCTCCCACTTCGCGTCTCCTTCTCCCCACTCTTTGGCACTTCCTTGCACTCCATCTTCGCAAGCTGCTTCTACTGCGACTTTAACTCCTGCTTGGTGGAGCGTGGTCCATGGAGCACATGGCCTGAGCCTGCCGCGACATTTTCCGTTGTTGATGTCGCTGGCGTCATTAAATGTTGCTAACAGTTTTTCTGTTGCACATACCCTGTAAAATGTTCTATAACGAATTTGAACCAATTTTTAAAGCATTTAATATTTAATTTCAAGTTTTAAACTCTAATTGTAGTAAAAAATGTAAAAGTTTAGTATTTTAGCCCAAAGCTTAAAAAACATTTCAAAAAACTTTTATATCTTGTAATGCATATTACTACAGGGTATCTTTCATTCGATAGCTTTCGATAAGAAAGCAATCTGCTTTTTGCTGTTACTTCGTTTGCTTTTCTTCACATGGCAAACCAATTTCGAGCATATTTTTATGAGCCCACTGTGCAGCACTGTGCGACGTTTTCAAAGGCGAAATGTTCTTGGATCTGACCAAAGGGAGAATGAGTTGAATGTTACGAACGGAGCTTGGCAGGCGCAGCAGCTTTATTTTATTTTTCAAACGTGCCCTGGGCCACGCCCTCAACGCCCCCCTGTCAATGATGCTGCGTTGGCCATGTGTGTTAGACGCTAATAATGTTTTGCCAAAATGGAATCCAGTATATCGCGTCAGCCCTTCCGAAACTCTGCTTACAATGTGAAACTGTGAAAACGTACACTGATAAAAATTATTTTAGAAGATATCTGAGAAATATGAGATGGATACTTTTTATCATATTCTCAAACCAATGGCACTAAAGTGTACCCACATTATCTCAATGTTGCATACTTTAAGATCGCTTAACAAAGGTCAACAATTTCCTCTGAGTCAAAATATGTACCTTTTCGTATTTGTGTTGCATACTTTTAAGATCTCGTAATAATTGATATGAATTTCCCCTTAGAAATAAAGTGTACTTATTTATGTTTATGTTGCATACTCATAGGATCAAAAATAATTCACTATAATTTCCCCTGCAGTATGAATGGTACCATTTGCATATATGTAGCATACTTTGCAGTGTGACGAATAAATAACTAAGTGCCAAAAACTTGAGCTTTATTGAGGTCTACAAATGTATTTTTGAGTAAAGCAACGTACATAGTTTTTAGGCATTCATATTTCCTATGGTATATGTACACACATATTCCTAGCAGTGCAAAGTGTAGTAATGGACGCACATTATTTGTGGCTTATGTACATTTCGCTAGCTTTGCGACTGCTTTTTATGTGCCTTTTTAGCAAATTACAAAACTGCGCCATTTTTTCTTTACTCCCATCCACAGGGCACACACAACGCTGTACGCCTATAAAGCAGCACACACACACATACAGAAACCAGCACACACAGCAGCGAGCAACGGGACAATTTTCTATGCTGCTGCCTGAAAATATGCAACACTTTTTATACGTTTCTGCTTCACAAACTTTTGTGTCATAAAATTTTTTCTGCTGCGGCTGTCACTTTTGTTTACTTGTTGTTGCTGTGGTTTTTGTTCTGTGGTCGTTCTTTTATACTGCTCTGTGTGTGTGTGTGTGTTAGTGTATTTTTGCTTTTTATGACCCAATATGGCCGCCAAGCGCGGCGTACGTGTTTGTTCCTGTTTCAGTGTGTGTGCTTGTGTGGGTTTATGAATTATATAGATTTTTATGCGGTCGAATATTATTTTTGTTGCCATGCTTGTGTTTTTTTTCTACTCGTTTTTGTTTTTGCTGTGCTTTCCACTGTCTTCTTATTTCTTTTTGGTTTTTTTTTTTTTTGTGGCTATAAAAATGTCTTTTTATACAGTTGCGAGCAAAAAAATAGTAGTGGTTGATATCGTCAACATTTTGGTCGTGGTTTCGCATGATACCAGTCTGATTTGCTTATAAATCAAATTTATTTAGCTTATTTAATATATGTATTACATGTCCAATTCGCTAAAACGGCACTTTAAGCTTGTACCACTTTACAAATTTAGTTTGAAGTCAAAAAGACCAATTTCGGGGGAGCAAAATAATAGTAGTGGCGACGCTACAAACGCAAAAAATCCAAATCTTTAGAGTTTTAACTAAATTTTGTGCAGGCTGTTTTGAATTTCTAGAGATTACAATACAAATTTCACTACATTTTTATAAATAAGTAGCTTTAACCGGCAGGGGGTAAGCCCACTTTCCTTGAAAAAAGGATCAAGGAAAAGGAAATCAAAATCCTCGATTCCAAGGACAGAACTTGTGCAGAATGGCAACAATATGGATGTACCTCCAAACCAGACTCTCTATCCCCAATATAAGATAGAAACCAGCAGGCAAACGCGAAAAATTTAGTAAAAATTATATAAAATTACAACGGAATCTTCAAATCCGCTTCCTTTGGGATCCACTAGGGTGACCCAGGAAGTACTGGGAGTGTCTTTCAAGGTTTGGTTAGAACCGCTAATGATGAAGGAAGATATTTTAACTATTTATAGCATACGGAAATCTCCCAATATATTATGAAAGACCAAAAACCAACTAACTGAGTATTTTATAATGCACCTAAATTACCCAATATCGGCCAGGAGCGAAGTGGCCCATTAAACAGTGGTCAGATGGGTCAAAAACTGAATTGCTCTTATACAAGGGATCACGGTTGTAGGTTAAATGACCAAAAAACCCGGAATAGGTGCCCTAACACAATAAATATTTAATTAATATCTTAAAACGCATTGTTACGGACTGGGTATACATTTCGTACTTTGGAGCTTGGTCGATATATCGTGTCCAAGATGTCCAAGATCATTATGAATACCTTTAAATCATGGAAAAATCATGTGTACTCTATGCCAGGGATGAGATTCCCTATTTTGGAGTCTTTGAACAAGACTACGACCCCAAACAAACAGCAAGTTGGGAAAAATTTCTTTTAGAAGACTGGGGTAGAACTAATAGAATGACCCTCGCAGGCTCCAGATGTGCCCCCAATATAAAATATGTGTTCCGATATGTAGACTAGTGTGCCTACCCCGAATCCAACAACCAAAGTAGGTCATTGGACTAAAGTAGACCGCTCAAGGATGGCTGTTGCTTATTAAAAAAGTTAATCCTTAGTAGACTCCATGTCATGGGGCCGCTCACCTGTAATTGCCACCAAAGATCATCCAACTTAACCTAAATTGGTTAATATTTACCGGATCTTACATTTATAAAAGTTTTCTTGTGATAAAAGTTCCGAATTGTGGTTTTATTAAACTTAAAAAAAATCACTACTATTATTTTGCTCGTTAAGAAATAAGGATTTTTTTCTAAAAATGTCATATTTTCGAAAAAGGATAATGGACCCCTGATTTTTTTTTCTGAAACTACACCTTTACTACTGCAAAAACAAACTTGCATCAAAAAACCCCAAAACATTGAACAAAATATACTATTTTCTATATGTTGAATAAATATAAAATAGCCACTACTATTTTTTTGCTCGCAGCTGTATGTGGTGATATCTGGCAGATCTCCCTGCATAATGTTTGGCTCGTTTTTGCTGCTATTTATGAATATTTTCCTGAGCCTGAATTTGACTTTTATGTTTTGTGGCAACTAAAATGGCGGCATTCATTACATATAAATGTATGTACGTATGTGTATGTGTATGAGTGTGTGTGTGTGTACTCTTTACTTTTGCTACTCTCGTTCTCTTTTGAGCGCTGCTTTTGTCATTTTTGCATTAATTTCATATTTTGTGTGCGCTGCTACCGCTGACTGTTTATTCCGCATAAATAATAAATATTTTGGGTTATTGCGTCTGCACAGCATTAATAATATTCCACACATACACACACACACACACACTCTCACATATACTCATACACATGCATCCTGCGGGGCTGGCAGGACATTGCTTGGCCATGAGCTTTAATTTTAGCTCATTTTTCGTTATCAAAACATTTGGTTTATGTGTGCGTATTTGCTGTTGTTGTTTTTTTATGCATACATAAATATTTGCAATTAAATATGGCACACACACACGCACACATAGGAAGGTCTAAACAAACAGGACGATAAGTACAACGCATTGGCAACATTTTCCGAAAACTCTCTGCGGTGAAAATATCAATTTTAGTTATTTATATTGTTGCTGTTGTTTTTCGCTTTTTTCGTTCGAATTTTGAACAATTTCATTAATAAATGTTATACATTTTAGAAATTAAATCGGCTCCAAATTAGAAATTCTTTGAGAGTTACTAAATAAATTTTGATAATTGAACTGCTGTGACGTAATTGAGAACTAAAATCAAATAAAAGTTCTTAGCATTTCAATTAAGTAATACATATGCATTGAGTAATGTTTAAATTATACGTAGATTAATTATGTATGTACGCAACGCGTTCTAAAGTTTTGAAACTACAGATACATTTACCGATAAGTCGCATTAGGCTTGAGCTATGTTGGGAAACCTTTGGAAATCCACTGGGAACTCCTCAAGCACAAAGGACTAAAGTGAGTGCAAAAATATTACTCACTAAGTGCGAATATGTCACCTTTGTGCAAACAGTTAGTTAAGTAATTTCTCTCCCTAACTAACAACTGCTCCCAATTTAATTTGCCATAAAAATTACCAAATCTTTGTTGTGCTTTTAATTATTTTTATTTGAAATTTATTTGTCAACAGATGTCTTTGACCTACTGTGCACATGCACGCAGTGTAAGTACGGATGTGCGATGGCGAGTGCAAGTGCACTCGTTTACAACGGGGCCAATGAACAATGTTGGTCTTATCACTACAACACCCCTCCCATCACCCCTACCCTAGCATGTGCCGCTCTCTTGCAAGTCAGGGCGCTCGGGCGATTGATTAAGATTCAAGTGCTTCTGACAGCTAATCGGGTCGATTAAGGCGCGAGCAATATAATTTGTGCTTCAATTGTAATGTACTTGGCTAAACTATTTAGGCAGCGACAACAACAACGCGATGGCGACGGCGACGCAGTACTTTGCATGGCGACTGCTAAAGAGAGCGCGCACTAGAGCACTCAAGAGAGAACGTTAGTGCGCTGAAGAGAGCGTGAGTTACTGAGCGAGGTTTAGACAAAGGACAGAGGCGTAACGAAGAAGCAAGATAGATAGCGGCGATTACGTTTCCCCCCCAGCTGCGCCCCTGACTAAGTGCCGTTATCATTCCATGCAGTTGACTAACAACAGACGAACGAAAAGTTCTCAAAAACATTATTGAATCGCACCTCACAGCGAATGGTTTGCAATAAAATCGGGCAGCACGCGATTAAATTATAACATTAGCTCGTCTTGACCATGGCCGAGGAGTCGAAAGCTGTGCGTGAGTCCGTGGAGCAGCTGCACTTTGTGCGTGACAAGCTGCAAAAGTTTCAGAGTAAAGTGCTGTCGGACTGTGAGCAGCGCATCTCGTGCCTGATTGAGGATGTGCTGCAGGACATAAGGCAGCAGGAGCTGCGTGCACACGAGTTTCGTCAGTTTGAAAATCCAAGGGAGAGGGGAAATAATTCTGGCGCCACTTGGCATAATCGCAAGCAACTCACATCTCCAGTCAGCTCTGATGTCAGCGATAGTCCAAATCGCACAGCGGATGTCCAAAATGAGAAGACGCCGGCGCAACAGCAACAACAACAACAAGAAAAGCGTGAGCAAACTCAGGTGGAGGGAAAAGTGAGAAGAGCACGTCGTCAACTGCCAGATAAAGTGTTTGTGGGCAGAGAATCGTACTTGACGGCCTTGCTGCAGGTGGAGCACATGCGCACCATTTATCACATATTCTCCATTATTCTGGTCATGTTTTTGCTGAACGTGCTCTGCTATGACTACTTTGTTGAGGGTCGCATAAGCCTAGGGTTGGACACAGTGCGCAGTGGGCTCCAGCGTTTGCATTGGGTGATGGGCGTTTGGCTGCTGGAGCACGTCTTTGTGCTGGCACTGTACTACGCCTTCCAGGGCTGGGCTATGGTGCGCGTCAAGCTGCGCTCCCACAGTGAGTACTAATAGAATACGCACAGCAAAGAAAACTTGCTTTAAATGTTGAACTTCGCAGAATCCGTGCAACGTTTCTGGTCGCACAGCTGCCTGATCATGTATATCAGCGCTCAGCTGGTCTTTGGCTATGTCTCCACCTCGCTGTGCCTCAAGTTCCATCTGCCCTTTGCCAGTGCCTGTGTGCTGCTGCTGGAAAGCACGCGTCTGCTGATGAAAATGCACGCATTTGTGCGGTACAACGCAGAGCGAGTGCTGGCAGGGAAGCTGAAAAGTGACGTGGACGAGACGGAGTTGAGGGAAAACGGCGAACGCCCCTATATACCGCCCCTGCGTTGCTACGTCTACTTCCTGTTCGCCCCGACGCTTATCTACAGAGACAGCTATCCACGCACAGCCAACATTCGTTGGAAGTTTGCTCTAACCCGTCTCATGGAGATGGTTGCCATCGCCTTTCTGTACGCCTTCATCCATGAGCGTCACATCCACGAGCACTTTGGACAGTTTGGCGTAGAGCCAATGGGAGCACCACAATTGATTGTCAAGCTGTTTGGCATGATGCTACCAAGTGCAGTGATCTTTCTATGTGGCTTCTATATGATTCTGCACTCGTGGCTGAATTTCACATCGGAGCTGCTGCGATTCGGCGATCGCATGTTCTACAAGGATTGGTGGACTTCGCATACCTACGATGGTTACTATCGTAATTGGAACGTTGTGGTCCACGACTGGCTCTACGAGTATATTTACAGAGATGTCTATACTCACATCTTCAAGGGATCAAAGCTAGCGTCCGCATTGGTGGTGTTCCTCATATCGGCGTTGGTGCACGAGCAGGTTCTGGGATTTGCCCTGCGAGTCTTCTTTCCCGTCATGTTTGTACTATTTGGGTTTGTGGGTGTCGCATTGGTGTACATTATGCGTAAGGCACCCAAGATTCTGGGCAACATCTTTCTGTGGTTCTCACTCATCTTAGGGAACGGTATGCTGATCTCATTATACGCCATGGAATACTATGCGAAAAAGAATTGCGAGCTGCAGTATGAATCCTGGGCGGATTATCTGACACCTGCGGTCTGGCGCTGCTACCAATAACAAATCATTTTAGCCATCGAATTTTAGTCTTACTTTTTAATCTGTACACTTTGGCGTACGTTTTTACATGATAAGTGAATAAACTTAATATAAAGTATATATCAAATGGCTTCCTTAGCAACAAAAAACTTATTTCACATTAAGGTAACTTATGGCTAACTCTCAAACTTATAAAATACTGCATTACTTCAACTGTCTTAGCCTCCGCCAGCGTTCAACGATTCAAACAGTTGTTGTACTTTAGGCACACACGTTCACATTAGCAACGGGTTTGGCTGTCGATGCCAATGACGGAGAGTCCCCTTCCTCCTCCACTCGCTTACGTCGAAATAAGATAACATGCGGCTCCGGTGCGTGCATCATGTAGTGCACCCAACCTGGACTTTGCTGCACTCCCAGATTGCGCCATTCTGTTTCCGTCATTAGGTGAGACTTGGGTACATGTTTGGCCAGGTCAGCCGGTAAAATTACGTGTCTGCAATTAATAGTTGAGTATTTAGTTAAGTAATTATAATTTCGATATGATATGGTAATACCTGTACTCGAATTTGTCATCAAAGTACTTCTCTGAGTATTGAATTTGGTCGGCGGGCATGTTTTTCTTTATTTATTTTTACACTTGTTGCCGGTTGCCTTATTGTGGCGGTCGACCGATAAGTAATCATTACTTATCGCTAACACAGAGATGTGCTGTTTCGTTCAGAATAAGTTCAATTGACAGCGTCAGTGATGAACGTTGTTTGTGAATTGATCCGTTAAGTTTCGCATTTAATTTAACATTATGAATGTAGTAAAATAATATATTCAACGTTTTCATAAATTATAGATATGCAAAAAAATTATACTGAGTTTTGCATTAACTTTACATTACTAAAAGAGAATTAATTGGTTAAAAAAAACTGAACGTTTTTTCAACAACTAGATACCGGCAGCAGCAAGAAATGGAAGTGGCCATGATACCTTATCGAAACATTGCATATCGATATGGTATCGATAAAAGGTCAGTTCCAAAGAACAAGCTCCATATAATGAATAACTCTTTTGTTGTTCGCTCACACATGAACAACCCAAATATACTCCACATGTGCAGCCAAAGTACAACAGCACCATAAAAGCCAAAAATTTGGAAATTATTTATGTGAAAATCCAAATAGGCTCGTGAAAAAGAGTGTTTGTGCTTGAATGGAATGTCAGCCGTTCTCGAATCAGTTCTGTGTGTGTGCGAGTCAAAAGTTACGCGGTATTGTTGTTGTGTGCGTGTGCAAGAGCAAAGCAGCAAATAGTAATTTGGAATTTATATAAGCGCCGTCGTTGTTTTTCAACAATTTCCAAGCATATATTGAACACACACACACACACATGTGCACACATTTATACACTTAGTCACTGTGTTACCACCGCAACAGGGAAACTCCCATGACAACACCAAATTACTAACAACAACAGCAGAAGCAGCCGCAGCGATAAAGTAAATATACATATGGGCAGACATAATTAAAAATACACGAAGAGCGGAGCGCCATTAATGTTAGGCAAGCAGTTCCAGGCCCACACCGCCCACCGCACGCACACTCAGACAAGCACGCACTCGCACATACATATAAATGCAAACATGTGTATGTATGTGTGAGCCACCTGCTGCTGCCTGGGCCACTTGGCTAGAACAACTTTAAAACTTAGGACGCTTAATACTTCATATTCATCATTATCTCTGTGTTCATCATAATCGACACTGCTGCTGCTTCAAGCTGTTCCGGTGACAAAAGGCAACGCAGGGCAGATGCTGCCCTAGTTTGAGTGGAACTGGCATACAACAAACAACAGTAAAAGCAACAACAAAACAACAAGAGCAGCAGCAGAAGCAACAACAAAAACAACAGAAGCAACAAAAACAAAATGAACGCCAGCCTTATATATGAGATACTCATGTATTTGAACTCATTCTATTTTGGCATGTACGCCGCCTTCGAGGTGGGGGTGGCCGTGCTAAAGGGAATCAATCTCAGTTATGGTGAAAATGCTCTGTCACGTGAAGCGTCCATTTTGCTCTCATTGTGCATCATTGAAACGCTGCGCATTGTCTTTGGACGCAAGAGCAGTCTCAGCGATCGTGGTGAGTAATCGAACAAAAAAAGGACAAAGACACACAGACATACACCCACACACATACACGCACATGTATAACCGTTTATTGCTTGTATACATATTTGTTTACTTAATGAGCTGTAAGTTATGTGAGCTCAACAGTTGAGTGTGCTTTTGGGAGCTGGAGTCTGGAGGAGGTCGCTTGAGGTTCAAGGGTGGATGCGGTTGCTATGATGACATGTTCACATTGTTGTCACTGTCTCAATGGCGCGACGACTTCGTCATTGTTTGACACCATCATCCCCCAAACCACAAAGGCGGTCTCCTCTTCCTCCTCCGCCTCCAACGTGTTCACAGTTCAAAAACGTTTTCACTGACAACACGACGTATGCGTAATTTTCACTTGCCTGCATTTACATACAAATGTGTGTGTAGGAATCTATGCTTGTATTTGTCTATTTATATATGGGATGAGTGTTCATTTTGAACTATTCAATTTCAGCATATTTAATATGCTAATAAACATAAGCATGATTAAATTCTTCCAAATATGCTCTTAATTATGAGCTTTGATATTAAAATGTTATTTATATTTTATACATTTCGAAATTGGATAAAAAACAATTCGCAGATTGCCTAAGAATTTTAGTACTTTGCTTTTAAAATGAAATTGTCGAGTGTCCAAAAATAGTTTGCTTCTAAAATAGCAAAGGGATTAATTATGGGCCTATGGGAAAGTGTTCAAATACTATGTATACCTACTAATTATGCTCTTTTATTCGCTCTCCCGCTTAATCTCTCATTCTCTCCTTCTATTTACAGGGTGGCAAGCAACCGCATCCGTAATATTAACACTGCCCAGTCTTGCAATTGTTATTTATTTGTGTTGTTTTCAAACTTTTGTTCTCAAACTCGAAATTCTTCTGAGTGCCTTAATGATCATCCTACAAGGTACTGAACTCGTCTACGCCAGCATATTCATTTGCACAATGTGTCGACCCGTAACATACACCTAGCAGTTGATCCACGTTGCCACGTCGATGCCCAAGATCAGGCGACCAGCAGCGTTACTTGCACCAAATGTAACTAAAGCTGCAATAATACGACGACGACAACGCGCCTTTTGGCCCAATTATGTTAAACAATTTTCATTCAAATTCAGTTATTTTGATTTTGGCTAAGCCGCATTCACACAACAAAACACACACACACAACTTTAAACATCGTTAAAAGACCAGATATTAGACGAATAACAACAAATACGCTGGCGTATTGCTGCAGTCAGTCCTCAAACACCGCAAAACCGAAACCAAAAAAAAAAGTAATGAAGAAACCAAAACCAAAGATGGAAAAAATCCGCAAAAATAAACCGAGTAAACGCTTTTCAAACGAGGTTTGTAACGATTAGGATTAATTATTGTAATATAGTTAATATTATCTTATGTAAGCTCTTTATATTACACTGTTTAACACAATAACTCGCGCTACGCGATCGCGATGCGTCCGTTTCGATCAAAAGCGGTATTTGATTTGAATTCAGAGCGCATTCTTTTTTGCCTTTGTCCGTCCTTATTGTCGCTTATTGTTGTTGTTGTTGTTGGTGCTGTATATTTTTATACACCTATAATGATCTAAAATTATATGCATATACAAGTACAACCACACTGGTCACATAAGTAGTCGTCTAGTCTATGTGCAGCAGCAGCAGCAGCATCTTTTGCTTGCCTTCGCACACCGTTGGGTGCAACGTACACTTCTAATTCAAGTGTAATATATACGGGACCCACAGCTACTTTGTTTAGGCCAACTATACCACATTTTAGGTGTATTTTTGTTAGCCATCATATGAAAACCAAATAGTCATTAATGTCAGAAAATAAACAAACCAAATTCAGGTGAAGAGAAATATTGTAAACCTACAAATAATAATGCTCTATAGGAAAATACCCACTAGTCCTCAGTATTACACGAAACCTCACAATTTATTACACTTATTAGAAGACTAGAAAATAAGTTTTTCTGAGAAAATAACTTTTAATTAATAATTTAACCATATAGTTATCATTCAAAGCATCTTCTTAAAGAGTCTAAAAACCTAGATTTATTTTATAGATTAGACAGTCACTTTTATGGATAATTTAACAAATTAGCAAATGTTTGTGATCACTTAGAGAACTCGTAACAAGTATATCTGGGCAGATCATTTCCAATTAATAGAGCTAAATAGCCTTAAAGCAGCCAAAAGCTAGAGGCGACAACAGCTAAACAGCACACATAATTTAAACGCAAGGCAGCCACAAAAATGAGAGACAACAACTGAGGCACCCAATGGCCAAAACACAGCGGGCAGGTCCACATAATAATGGTCGTCAGTCTAAAAATACAGTGCCCAACGTAAGCAACGTGCGATGCGCATTGCGATTCCTATCTCTTGTGATATATTGAAATTTTCGCCACAGATCGCAAGAGATCGGTAGACTCTGAAAGTTAGTTAAATAAAAAACACGATTTAAAATGCCGCCAAAGCGTCCACCGCCGCTTGTGCCAAAGAAGCCAAATCCGAGCATGAATTACGAGGTGTTAATCTACCTGAATAGCTTTTATTTTGGCATGTTTGCCTGCTGTGAGATGGCCATGGGTCTGCTAAAGGCGATCAATCTGAGCTATATGGGTCACACGCTCGCCCAGGACTCGGCCGTAATGATAAGCTTTATAGTGCTAGAAACGATGCGTTTGATAATGGGACGCAAGGGGACGCTGGCAGCGCGAGGTAGTCAACACACATCTATTTTTAGTTGTTATCAATTTTATTTATATTATGCTCTTACTAATTGAATATCTCTTTGTTATCTGCTCTAGGTTGGACTGCCATACTGTCGGTCTTTCTGATCATACCCTGCTTTGGGGCCGTCGTGTATCTGCTGCTATTGCAGACCTACAAGCTGCGTCTGGAGTACTGCCTTGGAACGCTGCAGTTGGCGCTCTACTTGACCGAGGTGTGGTATGCCATCGTCTTCGTTTTCTCAATGTGTCGTCCAGTAACTTATGATTAGTAACAATACAGCAAGACGAGACATTTTATACATTAAACTACAAAGCAAAGAAACAAAACTAAAACCAAAAAAACTTAAAAACTAAACCGAGATTAGCAATACGAATATAAACAATTTACTTAATTAATGAAATAAGAACATTTAATTGGTTCACTAGCCAAAAATATATATATACACATATATACATCTATATATGCATCTCTATTTGTGTATTATAAATGTATACTTATGAAGGTTTTATATTGAAGACATTTGTTAACAACTAAGCATCAATTGGAACCAATACGACAAGACAAAAACAACAAATTATGAACTTGAATAATTTTCACATTTGTATGACAATTTTTGTGAATACTACATTTAAAATAATGTATGTATCTCAAACAAATAAATTTAATCCTTGAGCATACTTGAATATACTTATATAATTGTAAAAAACAAAACAAAATGTAAAACAATAGTTGCAATTTTAAAGTTCAACCAATTTCAAAGAAAGAATTCAAAAAAGGCAATGTGTGTACTTTAATGAAATACTTTATATAAATGTAGTTTAAGCCAAACCGAACCGAATCTTAACTTAGACACGATTCAAGCTAGTCAAAAAGAAGTTTGGGGAATCCCAATTCTAAATATTACGCCCTCTAGTCAAAAGTAAAAATCCATTGCTCTCATTCAAGTATCAATTAGATGTAAAACAAACAAACAAGTAAAGCAAGGAGGAAGGAAACCCAATGAACTATAACTAACCCTTATGTTGACAACTTTAATTGTATAATATTTATATAAAATTCTTTTGTTCAAAATGCATAATGTTAACATACATTTTTTAAAAATGCGCTAGTCGAAAGTTGAAAGTCGAATAACCAAAGAAATCTAACACAATTTAGTTATAACATAAAAATACAAAGCAAAATTAAGATTTTATGACAAATTATATACACTTGATGAAAAATACCAATTAAAGAACAAGAAAAACAATATATCAAAGTGTTTTGAGTCTCAACATTTATATGCTTTGGCAGTAGGCGCTGCCAGTTTTGTAGAACTGATCATACTGAACATATTTTTGTTACATATTCAAGATACATAAAAAGGGGGTACAAAAATTACACCACACACACATTTGTTGTTCTAGATTTCCATTGGCTCCAACTTTGAACTTTGAACACCCGAGGAGAATCTTGCACCCTTTTGCAATGGAGAAGAATCAGAAGTCTGGTAAGAATAGAATTACATAATTAAATAACATTTCATTATTTTCATCAATATACTTGTATTTTCAGTGGAAAATGTTGTCGAATCGCAGTCAAGCAGCAGTCGTCGTGTGATGTGGAAAGTGTGCGAAGACGAGGAGGAAGTCTTCGATTCGGTTGTCAACTATCAGCTATTGGTGCCATCTAACCAAAATAGCTCTACCAATTCCGAAACAGAAACGGTCAGCCCAAGTCTTCCGATTGCGTCCGCCGACGAAAAACCTTTGACAAAAGCGCCGAGCAAATCATCTCATGAATCACTCAGGGAACTGGCCATCAAGAGGAGAGCTCGCATTGTGGGTTATTGGCGTCGTCTGTTTGATCGTCTGCGGAATCAAGCATCACCCAATTTGGCACTACGCTATAAGCCATCGCATGAATCATTGAAAAATCAAACGAGATTGTCGAAATCAGCTAGCTCGACCAAAGAAAACATGGTCGATGCTGACCTTAAGCTGGAGACGTGCTTTTTTCCTCCATATCAAACGGCTGTAGTGCGTGAGGTTGCGCCCACATTTGCACATCGCATGTTAGTTCCAGATGAAACCGACTCGTGCTGTTCCGGTTCTATTGAGTTGCGAGTCCCTATGTTAAAGTCATCGAAATCTAGCAAATTACAAAATCACAGAAGACATACCTCCACTATGCACGACAGCACATCCGTTTTTAGCCAGATCCAGGCGAGCAACGATCGTTCAAAGCTCAAACGCCGTAATAAAAAGACGGTGGGGTCTTCGATTGGCGGTGCTGGTGGTACTAGCAATACCTCCAAGGGAGGCAGCAATAAGTCACCATCAAATGGAAGTCCCAACTGCACTTTACCCACATTACGCCAGCGACAACAGGAGTTGCATCATTTCCGTGTGCTAATAGAGAAGCGTCGTTTGGAGTTGCTGGATTTGAAGATTGTGCGTGAGCGGGCGGATGCATTGCGTCACGAGATACTCTTCCATAAGGACTTACAGCTGAAACACAGTCAGATAAAATCGTATGAGGACAACAACAGCTCCCAGGCCTAAGTATTAGCCCCGCAAAATACCTACAAAATCTTTAGTATTACACAAATCATATATTATGATCCAATTAAATTCCCTGTTGAATAATACCATAAGCTTAAATTAAAGTGAATTACAAGAAATTCAAAGTTAACAACAGATTTGAATTTGCCGTGGCCGTTAAAGCTTTCGCGCGCAAGTTGTGTGTGTGGAACAGTCGACGATTTTGTGTGACTGTCAACGCAGCTGTTTGGCGACATGTTTACACTCAATTGCATTTCAATTAGTTTCAATTACAACAGTGCCCAACATTTTGCCAAAATGTGCCGAATATGTGGCAGAAGCAACATTTGCAATAAAAGTAAAAATCTATTCGAATCAGGCAATAGAAAACTGCTTCATCACATTCAAATGTTGACAGGATTGCGGGTAAGCAACTACACATGTGAAGTTGGTTATTCAGGGGAGCGTAATTTGGCAAGTAATTTAAACCTAAAATTAAATGCATTATATTTAAATATGAGAGTTATTTTCGTTCTTTCAGATGCGATCTCTGTCAACGTTCATTCCAACGAAAAACTCATCTTAGAACGCATTTCCGCTCTAATACACACAAGCAAAATGTGGAAAAACAGCCAGAAGCACGCGTTGTGTCTGCCAAATAGTAGTAAAGAAAATTTAATAGAAAATTAGTAAATAAATGTAGTTTTTAATAGGCTTATAATAAAAATAGCATCGTTACTCGGTATGCGGTTAAACCAACTATTTAAGCCATTAAAACCGTTTTATTTCTCAGCCAGTGTTGAAATGCGCGAACAACCTGTTGTCGTGTTTGGGTGAATGCCACTTGGCGTAGTGGGTGGGGGAGCCCTGCTTTGTTTACAATTGCAATTTATAAAAAGTATTTTTATTAAAATTTGAAATTGATGTTCACAAAATGTTGCAAAACATGTGTCGCATTTGTGCAGTTGCCTCTGATGCGAAAGAGGTAACTAAACTATTTGAGAAGAGCACACGGAAACTGTTGCGCCAAATTAATCTGCTCACCGGTGTTTTCGTAAGTGGGCCAAAAGTTTAAATATTTAAAAAGTCAAATAAATGAGTTTACTGAAACACAGTTGGAGGCCAGTTCAGATATACCTGATGTTATTTGTAAAATCTGCCTTAATGATTTGGTTTGTGCCATTGAATTTCGACGACGTTGCCTACGGAATCACAAGCGGTGGCAGCTCAAGAGAACAACAAATCCTGAGCCCGAGTCCGAATCAACACAGTCCAATAACGTGCGTCGAAGTGCTAGAACGCGTGAAAGAGTTGCTGGTGAGACCGTAGATGAAGTGCCATTGAGTCCACTTGAGGTGTTGATCAAAGTAGAGCTACCCAAGTTAGAGGAAAATGAAGAAGAAAGCGTGGATCATTTAGAGACTGTGGATTTCTCAGAGCCTGAGGAAGAGATTTCTGGAACGCCAGTGAAAATTAAAAGACGATCCCGTTTAATGAAGCAACCGCGCATTAAGCAAAAACTTCCCGTTTTCTTTTGCGATCAATGTGGAAATAATGTGACTGGAAAATCTGCCTTCGATCGTCATCTGCGCAAGCACAGTGGAATAAGACCCTTTCAGTGCGAGTAAGTGCTACCCCCTTTATGAATTTTAAAGCAACTTTCATGTAATCTTTGTTTTAGGCAATGTCCTGCACGATTCCTGTCTGCCGGCGAGCTTAAAGGCCATCAGGTGATGCATACCGGTGATCGCAACTTTCCCTGTCGCTTCTGTGAACGCACTTATGTTAATTACAGTGGACGATTGCGACACGAACGCACGCACACCAATGAGCGTCCATTTGCTTGTTGCCACTGTGGCAAGGCTTTCACCAATTCCTACATTCTGAAGAACCATATGCTGGTACATACGGGCGAACGAATGTTTAGGTATGCACATATTATCCCTTTATGATCCTAGCACTGATTATGAATACATACACAGGTGTGACTTGTGCGATCGTGCATTTTCACGACCAACCCACTTAAAAACCCATTATCGTTCCAATACTCACAAGCAGAATGTGGAGAAGTCGTGTGAGGCGGAGCAGCAGTTGCTAAAAATAGCACGGTTGCAATCTGATGCTGGATTCACAAACAATGGACCCCAGGTGGACTTATCTTTAGTTGAAATACCTTTGAGCGACAACCAATATTGAAGTTCTATACGAAGTGTATAAAACTAATTAGCCTGGTAAAATGTTATTCGCTTAAGAAGTGATTAAGTGCTTTTAAATATTTGTAAATATTGATTAAATTATTTTGTGTTTTTAGAGCTCCAATTAAACACAGCTTTCGTTCTTAATATACGTTTTTTATTATTTTGAACAAATATCGCTGGATCCTGATTCATTCCAGATGGTGAGTCTTAGTAGAGAAATTATAACAAGTAATTACCATAAAGAAATTCATATTTAATTAATATATCCTTCCGAAATAAATCAACTTTTAAATTCTTCGTTCTCACGTTCCATGTTCCGTTTATGGGCGCTCGAGCGATAATGTGTAACCAGATGAGTTTGTCGCAAGAAGGATTTGTTACACAGATCGCAGCTGTCATTGAGAATTAAGAAATGTTATGATTTTGGATACAATCTTTCGAAGGAAGTTAACATACCTGAACGCACGCTCGCCGGAATGTATGAGCATGTGATTCTTGAGTATGTATGCGGTGGTAAAGGCTTTTCCACAGCTTTGACAGACGTAGGGTCTTTCATTGGTGTGTGTCCGCTCGTGCTTCACTCGCGTGCTGTAGTCCGTGAAACAGCGCTCACAATACTGACAAGCAAAGGGACGCTCTCCCGTGTGTCTGCGCATATGGCGTTTCAGCTCTGAGCTGGTGCAGAAGCGATCGCGACAAATGCTGCAAGATATATGTGAGTATTTTTGGAAGTAGTGGTTTTATTTCATTATATAGCTTACTCGCATGCAAACTGCTTGTCACCTCGATGCCGCCTGCAGTGGAGATCGAAGGCCATGCGACCAGAAATATGATTACCGCATTCGTCACAAATGTATATGAGACTTCCATGACGCTTGCGTCCTGGATTCTTTTTAATTGAATTTTGTGCCACTGCTATTTCATCGTTAAGTACTCTATCCAGCATAGCGCACTCTTCGTCGGATTCCTTGTCTGGTAGTATATAGTCAACCGTTGATACATTTCCAGTGGCTTCGTCAACAACGGTGAATTTGTGCTCCTCACTGCGCTCGTCTACTACTTCAATTTCTTCGGCTTCTGTTTCCTCCTTGATTAAGCCGTCATCAATGATGATATCGAACTCCATAAGTTCCTCCTGTTTACCGTTTCCCTCCTCATAATCCTCCACATCTTTTGATCTCTCAATGATTAAGTTTATGTGCTCTTCGGTGGCTTTTTTAGTTTTAGTTTCTGTTTCTGAATCTGAGTCGGAGTTACTTGCGTTTATCGATTTGTGGTTGTTTTCAGCAAATTCCATTATTGCTTCTCTGTATTCCAGGGGTATCTCCTTGAGCTGCTCCTCTGTTAATCCCGCCAATAGTTCATGCTGTGCTCCAATGACTCTTTCGCGGAATCGAATCGCTTCACGTAGTTCTGTTTGACAACATATACATATAAGATCCGGCAAACACTCGGCATTTTCCAGCTGCAGTTAAAAATAAACAAATAAATACAGTTTTCAATTTTTAAACTGAGAACAAACAAAACACTTGCATTTATGCCCGTAAGAACTTGAAGCTTCCAAAGAATACTTTGATTATCAAAGATTCGTATAGATCTCTTGTAGGCTGCATATCGGCCGCATACTCTGCACATATTTTTAAGCATTTTGCAATTTAATTTAAATTAAACAACAATTTGAGCTTGATAAATATGTTTTGTTCGCGTTGTGCTCCAGCTGTTTTTAGATGTTTACCATTCACATGTTCACGACAAGCAATATGCAGATTCTGCTTATAGCCTAGTGTTGTAAAACGTCATATTGGCTAAAAAAATTGAACGCTAACAATGAATTTAATTAAACTAAAAACTACGGCGGACATATTTTTAAATTCATTTATTCTTCTAATATATAATAAGTAATGTTGCAATCTCTTATTGGTTAATGTACAATTAATGTAAGTTTATAAAAAGGGGCATCTTAATCTTGAATGTGCAAACTTTCCTCGTCCATTTCCAATTTGAGCTGAAGAGCTGGATCATGTTGCATTTGCTGTTTCAGTTGATACTTTTCAACGGTACGCTTATGGACTCCGGTTCGCATATGTGTGCTGAGATGAGTGGGGAGCATAAACGACTTGTCGCACAATTCACACCTAGAAAGAAAAAGTAGCAGTTTCGAAACATTTTCCAAAAGATTCGCCATGGGCTTTTACCTGTAGGAGCGCAGTCCGGAATGTGTCAGCATATGGTTCTTGAGAATGTAGCCTGTGGTAAATGCTTTACCACAAGTGCCACATGCATAAGGCCGCTCGTTTGTGTGGGTGCGCTCGTGCTTGACGCGGGTCGTATAGTCGGAGAAGCAGCGTCCACAGTACTGGCAGGCAAAAGGTCGCTCTCCGGTGTGCTTACGCATGTGCCGTTTCAGCTCCGAGGTGGTACAAAAGCATTTGTCACAGATTCTGACAATTAAATGTTTTAAATTGTATATTGTGTTCCTGGATTTAGTTATATTTTACTTACTCGCACTGGAAATCCTTCTCGCCGCGATGACGACGGCAGTGTAACTCGAATGCCATTCGTCCCTTAATGTGATTACCGCATTGATCACAAATGTATACACCACCAGCTCCTCGTCTACGTGGATCATCAGGTTTGATCTTTGGCTTTGGTGGCAGACTCGACTTTTTCACAACATTCTCGTGTTCATATTCATCGTCCAGTACGTTGTCCAAGACAGCGACCTCGTCATCCGAATCGTACAAGTATGCTTCAGTGGGATCATCGGGTACGATAAACTGTTCGCCTGTCATTCCATCAATTTTCTCATTTCCATCGTCTTCGGCAATGAGGCACTCGTATTGAGCATCTTCCACTATCGCATCGTTATCCTCGTCATTTTCTTCAATAAATTCTGCAAGATCGGGTCCGATTTCATATTTGACTTTCGTAATCGTTCCACTAGTTTCTGGTACATATTTTATATATTCTTCATCCACTTGGTTAGGATCCGATTCGAATTCTCGCACTGCCTCAGCTTCTAGGTCCGACTCCGTGTCAACTTGTTGTTCAGTTTCTGGCTCTTCTCGCGCTTCAATGCCCAATATTGCAGCCTTGTATTTCTCGGGGATTTCATCGAGTTGTTGTTTGGTGAGCCCCTCCAGCAATTCACGCTGGGCACCGACGCATCTGTCACGAAATCTAATGGCGTTTGCCAATTCGATGTTGCAGCATTCGCACATGAGTTCTGGCAGGCTAATGTAGCTTTCCAACTGAAGCACAAATCATATATTGATGTTTGCTTTTATAATAATTACACAGGTAAATTCTGAACTTGCTTACCCGCAGGCCTGTTAGCGTTTCGATATTGCCCAGCAGTTTTTTGTTGGCCTTGTCGAAGATTTTGAAAGATTTTTTGAAGCTTGCGTATTTGCCGCACACCCTGCATGTATTTTTTAACAATTTATTTGTTACTTTTGCCATGGTTTTAAATGAAAACAAATTTTTTAATAATAAGAGAATAATGAAGGAAAAAAAGATGCGCGGACGTCTCGCGTTGCCAACTATTCGGCTTCAATTGTGTTGTTATGCCATTCACAGGGAATGCGTACAGCTGTACTGTAAATAACAGAGTTGCTTCCCACATAACAGAGCTGCAAAGCACGTCATGTCGGGTTTGGAATGGTAAGTTTCTAATGAAAATAAACAAATAATTGTTTATAAAAATCTATTTTCCATATAAAGGGTTTGCGCACCGCGCTGCTATCAAGTAACAAAAAATCACCTACGTAGCCATGCGACGGAAGAACATCCACTTAAACAGCATGCGACCAGCGCTTCGGTGAGTTAAAATAAAAGCCGACACCCAATTATGAAAATTTAATCAAATCTATTTTTGTCAGCCTGCAGATAATAATCCGCTGAGCTTGGCCTTGGCACTAGAAGGCACTGATCCGTTGTCCAAGTTTGCCCGACTGGAGCAAGAGTTCAACGATCCCTTGAATCAAATGGCTAGTGAGTTTGTAAGTAAATTACGATTAAATCTAAGCATTAAGTGACTAAGCAATTTGTTTTTAATAGCCGCTTAAGTCCAAACGCAACAGTACAATTGAGATCGAGGATACTACGCTGAATTGGAGCACTCGACGCCTGGGTATACTGAATCGCTTTACCACCAATGAGAAGCTATCGCTCTCCACCAGTTTCCTATGCACCAGCAGCTCGGAAGGCGGCGGGGAAAACTGTAAGAATCAAACGCCCACTTTTTTAGATTTATTTGCTAAAAATGTTCGCGCCTCTCGCTGCAGTCAAGGCACAGACGGTGGTCGCCGACAAGGTGAAGTATCGACTTGAGCAGTTGGATCACTTTGAAGATGGCAGCATGCGACACATGATGGACCTCACGCAGCAGGAGTACATTCAGCGCTTCGATCAGCTAAAACAGGAGCTTATCCAATCCTGGCACAGTGATCAGCGTGTCAAGGCATTGAAAATAGCTATACAATGTGCCAAAATGCTCTCAGACACCAGAGTACTCCAGTTCTATCCTAGTCAGTATGTGCTCATCACGGATATTCTTGACGTATTTGGCAAACTGGTTTACGAACGTTTGCGTGCCAAGGCGGCAGGAGCACCGGGTGCATCAGCAGCGTTGCTGCAACGAGAACGGGATGCAGCTCGTGATACCTGCCAAAATTGGTTTTATAAGATCGCTTCCATACGAGAGTTGCTGCCGCGTCTTTATTTGGAAATGGCTATATTCAAGTGCTATGAGTTTCTGACGGCTTCACAGCAGGAAATGGAGCAAGTGCTGCTTCGCTTGACCGGTCAGTTACGTGGCATTGCCGATCCTCTCGTGTCCACCTATGTGCGTTGCTACTTGGTACGCGTTGGAGTTCCAGTTACGACCAGTAAGTTGTACATACGTGACAACTTTAACGACTTCTTCATCATGTATCCCCAGGTAAGTAAATACTATCCATCGATTGAGAAAAAATTCATTAATTCCTTTTCTATGACAGATCTTTCGCTTGGTGGCCCGCTACAACTTGCATCCAGAGATTATAACAGCCAGCGCCTATCTACAACTATATGCTCCAGCTCTGGACTTTATGCTGCAGTGCCTCGTCCACAAGTGCGATCTATACGCACAGGAAATTCTTGGCGAGTGCACGCAGCTGAAGAACAAGTAAGCATAAGGCATAAACTTAAATTGTAACATTAATATTTTTGTATTTATTTTAGCGGCGCTATGCTCTTGTCTATACTGAACTCTTTCAAAGGCGAGTTTATTGCTGCACATGCTCTGGAGTTCTTGGATCTCATTAACAACTGCGATACACCTGGCATAACTAAATCGCAATTGCTGAGACCCTTGGGCAGTTGTGTGAGCAGCCATGCTCCGTTGCAGGAGCAGCGAGTTCTCTTCCTGAATGCTGCATTCCAAATCATTAACATTCTCAACGATCCCAATGAATATATCCATTGTGTGGAAACCTGGACACCTTTTGTAGCCCAATTCTTTACTGTAAGTATCTATAGAGTTTTTTTGGCAGACTTATATAAATATTTTTGACTTATTTGATAGATTCATGAAGTGAATCGTCTGCTAGGTGAACTGAACTCACGAATGTGCTTGGGCAAAGCCTATGAGAAGCATTATGGCATACTGCAAAGCATCTTGACAGGAATAATGCAACACTATCGCAGCATCGAGTTATTACTAATACAGCCGTATTTTCTGCCCTATTTGGATCTGTTTCACAAGGAGTCAGTGCGCGTGGAAGTCTGTAAATCTATACTCAGCTATTACCGCCAAAACAGCGAGGAACAAACCTGTGATGCAGTTGTTACTAATGCGCTGATGTATCTTGGCAAGATACTCAACGACTCAGTCAAGTTTGTTGTACCAAAATTTTCAAATGACTTTCTATACTTATAAAGATACTTTGTTATTTTAGTGCGCTTACTGTGGAGGATGAACGACGTCAGATATCGCAGCTTATCAATGGTTTCATAAACAAGGTGCACTTTGGACGGGATTTGGAGCGCCAGCTCAGCTTTTATGTGGAAGCACGGGGCACATTTAGCAACCTGGATGCGGTCTACATCACTTTAGTGCACGCTACCTGCAAGCTGACCATGAGCTCAGCCAGTCGACAGCTTAGCAAATCTATGGGTTTCATTAAAGCCTGCATCGCCTACTGTTTCATCACCATTCCTAGCATCACGTCTGTGCAGCAGAAAATGGACTTGTATCTGCTTTGTGGCCAGCTGGCACTGCGCCATCTCTGCCTGGGACAGGGTAACTGATAACTGCTCTTAATTACATAGACCCTTACTCTAAGCAATATCGTTATTTCGTTTAGCTGATGCCTGTTTTGAGGCTGCACTGCAACTGGTGGACGAGCTGCCCACAGTAGCCGTGGACTTTGAGGGTAAACCTCGCTGCCTGGAACGCTATCTGGTCGCCTACTTGTGCAATATGCTGGCCACGTTGATTATAGTGCCGGATAGTCCAGAGCAGGGAGTGCTATACTTTCTGCGCTTGCTGCTGGAAATTGTGGGCAGAAGATCATTTAAGCCGAACAGCACAGCTCCCACCATTATTTATCTACACGCTTTGGATATGCTATACGTGCAAAGTCTAGAACAGTTTCCCTATCACATAGATGGAGTGATTTCCAACGATGCACTTTATGGACATGATCCAAAGTTTCTAGTGGAGGTAAACAATCTGTGTGGTCAGGTTGTTGATGCCATACTGCTACAGCTGAAATCCCTTGGCGCTGCACAGCAGCAACGTGCCCAAGCACAGCTTTCCATGGAACTTTTTATGCGCATCGTGCGTTATGCGGATCTAGATAAGGAGCCGCTTTGTCAGTTGGCAGTTAAGCTCTGGCTGCTAGCCAACAAGTCACAGGCCGAGCTGGACTCCGAGACAATTGTGCGTTGTGTTTAAACTTATCTAATTAAATGTGTTATAATAATCACAACCCTTGTATTGCAGCCACAAACGCTGTGCAGCGTGGAGCACTTCTACAAACTGGTCAAGGATGCAGCACCAACGCGTGCTCAGACGATTGCCAAACTGCTACTACGTATGCGGGATAGCTGTAGCTGAGTAACTGATATATAGATTAGTTACTAGAAATATTTATATCTATGTGTATATGAGTTGTGGACAATCAGGCGTAAATTGTTGCTTGGTTACCATGAAACTACTTGAATTTCGTTGTGCAATCAAATGGCTGAATTAAGACTTAAATAATTAGAGTACATAACAAATTAATCTTATGACTTACGTTTGACTGAGATTAATGCTTGTGCTAACAAATAATTAAACAGCATTTAAGTAAATTAGTATTAAATGCGCAGTTCTGTTTATTTTTAATGCGTTTATTCAAAAATGTTGGATTGCTTTGGGCCCAGTTAGCGCAAAGGGCCCAAAAGGAATCTAAGCTGTGCGTTCTTTAGATTTGCAAAAAGTAGTTGTAAAAATATGCATTACATTTGTTTTTTGTATTTTCTTTTTATAATTTTTCTTTGTGTGTTCTTGTTTAGTTTAAAACATTTGAGGCAATTTGTCGATTTGTTTTTTGCGTGTGCATTTCATAAATGGCTAAAACTATGGCTGACAAACTCGAAGGATCACACATGACACATGGACAACTTACAAGATATACGAGTATGTTTAAACAAAAGCTAGATGAGTGGAATACCAATTAAATAATATAGTTATATGCAAAATACACTACAAAATTATGGGTATTTATTTATATATAAATGTGTGATGAATTCGCATACGTATTTGTGAGTGCGTTTAGAAATTTGTCTCCTTGAATTCCTTGGACTGCAGCACTGGTGCCACATTGCCATTTCCGCCGCCACCACCACCACCTCCTCCTCCTCCACTTCCTACTCCACCTCCCTCTTCGTCCGCTGCAGGACCGCCAACAGTATAGGCTAGCACAGTGGCGTGATCTAGCTTGCCCGGCAACGCGGTGAAGGCACTGCTGTCTACTATACGCTTGCGTGCCGCTCTGTGCTGCATGCGATTCAATTGCACTTCCCGCTTGACTCCGTCGGGACCTGTGGACAGTTTGTAGAAGAGTTCGCGCTGCTCGAGCGTCTTGCGACGTGCCGAGGTAATCATGCGCACGAAATCGATGAGAAGATGGCATAGACGTCGCGCCGACGAGCAGGGCGAGAAGGTGCCATTGATGCCGTAGCTGAGTAGATCCTCTAGACGGTAGAGGGTTAAGGCATGTCGTTGCGGTCCAGTGACCAGTGGGAGGCCCATCGCTGACTTAGGTATGCGCTGCTGTGGCGGCACTGGAGTGCTTAACGGTGTGCCCGAGGTGACGCCATGCCTGGCATCGATCAGCGTCTGGGAGCGCATGTATTTGGGTCTACTAGGCACGTTGCTAGGAGGACTGCCGGCCTTCGGCTGACGCGTTCGACTCGGTGGCGTGGCGGATGAGGGATGCAGTCGAGCGTATATGGCGGAGGCGCTTTTGTTCTGTCGCTTGGATGCCAGATTGCCACCGGTCTGCAGCTGTTGAAGCTTGACGTCAGGTGTCCAGGCCTCGGCAAATTTACCTACGACAGGATCAAAGTTATCGCTAATACCATCGGACGTAAGGAATACAATGTCGCCACGCTCCAGGGTGCTCATAGAGAATGTGAGATTGCTTAGTTCCGGTTTGTTGCCATCGGCAGGACCAAGAGCGCCCAAAGCATCGCGCATGTCCCGCATGGAGCTAATGTCATGGGAGCCCTGTGTCAACTCCCGCACGCCATGCTTCTTGGAGTACACATAGCCCAGGGAATCACCCACATTGCAGGAGCACACCACATACTTGCCGGGTGCACCGTCCAACGGCAGCACCACTGCAATGGTGAGTGTGGACAGTGCACCACCGACCTCCAGAATACAGCCATGTCCCTCCCACAGACTGCGCAAGAGACTCACGAATAGTTCCTGTGTCGTGGTCGCCAGACACTCCTGTGCCTGCCCAAACACGGCACGATCTAGGTAATCCAAACAGCCATGCACCGCAGAACGAGCAGCCAAACGAGCACCGTCACCTAATGCACAACACAAAAGGGTTAGCATACAATCAAGAAGGTTTTGCAGGGAATAACTCACCCCAGTTGACGCCATCGGCCATGGCCATGGCAGCGGCTTCGCCACGCACCACACAGCCATAACAGTCGGCTATGGGATTGCCCATGGGCTCTTTGGTCAACATGTTGTTCTCGTACAGGGACACCGAAATGCCGTACGCGAAATCACAATCCATTTGCCAGTTATCCACTCCGGCCACGGGTGTGGACAATGTGCTCTGGCCGCTGCTGTTGTTGGTTGTCGTTCCCGTTCCCGCTGTTGTTGTGCTGGGATTCCCGCTCTGGTTGCTCACCGCCTCGCGCAGCAAACGCTCTCGTTCCGAGTGTCCATCGGGTGTGGTGCGTGTATGATCAGTCTTGGCGTTCAACAGATTCTTGTTGTTCTGATCTTGGGGAGCATTGCTGACCATGCTGACCACAATGGTGGTGGCCTTGCCACCAGCCTCTGTAGCAGTGGCCGGCATAGAATTCAGACTGTTCTTGGAGTTCTTGCGGGAACGCATGCCTGCACCAGGAGCAGTGCTGCCTGTACCTCCTGCTGTTGTGCCTGTGCCCTGTGGCGTCTGTTCCGTGCTACTCTGTCGCCTGGAGCCCGTGGGTCGCGCAAACTTGTTGCTTAGTCGTGTCGCAGTTGACACTGGCTGTGTGCTTTTCCGCACTCCGTAGGCATCCTCGTTCTCCTGCTGTGTGTCGATGAAGTCAATGTCATCCGCATAGCTGGCACTCAGATGCAGCTTGGAACGCTTGATGCCCGTTAGACCCTCGTCGGGGCCTGTACAGGCGGCAGTAATGCTCTCCGTGCCACTGTCATACCTGCCCAGCTTCAGCACGGGCATGTCTGTGGGGTTCTGACCATTGTAGATCTCTGGTCCGCCAGGCAGAAACTCACGCTGCATGCGTCTAAGAATTGGAAGTGGAATTATTAGATTAGTTCTTAAGTGAACCAGCGCTGCCAATCTAGCCATTTCTTTGGCTGGTAATGTGGTCATCACTGGTGATTAGTGAAACAACTTACCCCTCCAGATATTTGGTTATAAAGCTGCCATCGTCCGTCTCCTCATTGCCATTCACACGTCGCCGTCCATCCCGTGGCTCCGCAATAAAGCTCAATTGTCGAAAGTACGTGGTGACCTTTTGGCGCAGCGAAGGCATCTTAAAGCCACTGAACTCTCACCAACTTCTCAATTAACAATTCTTTTTAATTACTGTCTCCGTAGGAGGAGTGCAGCGTGGCGGCGGTGGTGGGTACCGGGTCTTATGCTGGTGGTGGTGGGTTCACCGCCTCCAATTACGGTGCATTCACCTCATCGGCAGCAATTGTTGTTGTCGCCTGCAGAATTTGGAGTAGAGAGAATTTACTTGTTTAATTATCAATAAATTATGCAATTAAATGAGGCATCATCTTCAGGATGTGCGCTTTTCTGAAGGCCGCTGGGCATGCAGACTAGGACTCAAAAGGATGATTAACCCACCTCCCACTTCCTACACCTCATCTCTATTCCCTTTCCTGTTTACCCCTTTTCTTTTTCTCGGTTTGGTCCCTAGCTTGCATTTTAAATGGCCATTCACTCCGAGTCTTGCTCATTTCAAATGCAGCGACTGAGAAAAAAACAAGTCATAAGGCACTTGGGTGAGTAAGTCGACCTTTGAATACCCTGTAGGCATTTCAGACAATATTTTGTAGTAGTTTGAGACTCATTAAGATAACATAAGAGATTAAAATCTAGTTGAAATCTTAACAAATCTATCTTTCCCTACTTCATACATACGCCAAGCAAGCTATTATACCCCAATTAAGCCCATTTAAAAGATTGCAGGGTACTGCGCCGTTGAGCGGGTAGCGGAAGCTCGAGGGGAAACATGATGAGGTTTTTTTTTGCAGAAGATTCGCGTCGTCGTTTCAAGTTTTAAATGACGCAACTTTTGCGGGATTTGTATGATTAATGAACTGTCGGTTGTGCCGCTCCATGCGAAATGGGGCACTACTCGGGAGAACTACCCGTAGCAGAACTGGGCTTGTTCTCATCTAAGTTATCTTAAATTTCAACTAGACACTTGGCATTCAGTTGCATTGTGATTAAGGGTATAATAAGCTAGTTTAACAGCAACAAAAGGCAAACAACAATAGCAATAAATATTGTTTAGTACGATTGTAATGTGTGATAATCTTGAAATACAATAGAATTCCAAGACGAGAGATGGATTTGCGCACAAGCGGTTTATGTAAGAGATCAACTGAGTGAGGCAGTGATTGACTAACAGTTACCCAGTAAAATGAATCCTTGAATTTAAAAGTGATGAGCGAAGAAAGCTACTTTTGTTTATTTTGTCAGCGCACTCATATACCCGCTTTGTTAGCCATTTTATAGAGTATTATTAATCAACAACAATAACTGCTGGCAGTTGTTGATGTTTGCTTATACAATGCTATAGTTGAACTTGCTTTAAATTATATCGCATAGAGCAGTTCTAGTGACTAAAGACAAGCTGGCGCCTTTCTAAGCGATTCTCAGAAATTCTACATAATATGACAGTTTTTTATTACAAGATCTTTTAAATATAAATTATTTTGGGGTTCTAAAAAGTCAGCTGAAAGTTGGCTTAAAAAATCGGACTCTATATAAATATTAAATTTTATTATTTCAATGTCTACTTTCGTCACTAGCTTGGGTGACAACAAAAACCAGTCTGTCAGTTTTCAATTGTTAGTGTTGGGTTACTTGAGATCCATTGTGGTTGCTTAATAGCCCAGGCCATTAGGCACGTGTCAGCGCACGACAAATGGACAGTCTTAATAGGGTTGCCTATACATTGCACAAATTGCGCTTGATTTCGATTGCTTGCAATCACTCAATGATCTACAAGAGCAATTTGAATATATTTTACATTTACATTACTAAATGGCTGCCTTCAATTTCCATTTTAGGGTTGCCATCTGTGAGTTAATTGCTGCCAGAGTTGACAACTCAAAATGATTTGCATGTCTAAACTGACATAATTGTAAACTTTGTATAGAATTCAAGTGCTTTTTGATCGACAACGGTTGGTAGAA
This sequence comes from Drosophila dunni, assembly GCA_018152125.1. Taxonomy (NCBI): domain Eukaryota; kingdom Metazoa; phylum Arthropoda; class Insecta; order Diptera; family Drosophilidae; genus Drosophila; species Drosophila dunni. The sequence continues at coordinate 14,492,390 of JAECXC010001917.1, read as the reverse complement.
GTAGTAGGCGTTGAGGGAGTGCTACTCTCGTCGCCAGGTGGCGCTACAAAGTGGAGCAAACCGAATGAATAGAAATGTAAATAAAAGGAAATTATGTAAATTGCTTTGGGCCTCTCTGAAGCGGATGCTGCGGAACATGTGGATTATGTGGATTAAGTGTATTGTTGTGGATTGTGGGATTGTGTGATTGTCATTGTGGGTGCGGTCAGCCTTTTGTGGTTGTAATCTCAGCCATTCAATCGCAGAATACGAATCCATGTTGTTGCTTAATTGAATTGCTTGCGGTGCTGGAGTGCAACATTTCAATCACGTTGATTGAAAAAGAAGTGCACTCTCAATGCGCTTCACTGTACCTCAAATGCACGTCGGTCGCCAAAGACTGTGGAAATTGGTTAATTGAACTGTGAACAGGAAGACACATGGGTGTGTGAAAATTACACTTCTAGAACTGGTAGTCCCCATAGACTGCAATTTGGTTCGGTTCATTCAGTTCTGCGGTCTCACTCGCCTTGGGTATATAATTAAATTACTTTTTCTTGTTGAATTCACAGCGATTGATGCGTGATCTGTCAGAGTCACAAGGGGAAGTTCAATTCAATTGTTTTACGAGTTCTTGAAAGCTACACGATGGCATTGGGGAAGGTCTTCGGTGATTTGAGACGGCGGAGAGTCAATGTGGGTGAGAGAGGGGAAAGGGAGCGCGGGGTAGAAATAAAGAAAGAGTGGGAGAAACGAGAAAGAGTGATAGTGGGAGAAGACGAGTCAGCGGAGAAGAAAAGTGAAGAGTAGGAGACCGAAATTTTGAAAACATGTGGTAAGGAAGGGAGCTAAAAGAAGTCAAAGAACGACGAGTAAACTCTTTGGGGAAATAGAAAGAGAAATGTAAAGGAAATAGAGAAGATGGGAGACATAGACAGAGGCAGGTAAGAAAGGTAAGTGAGCGCTAAGGAGTAGGTGACAAAAGCAGATATAGTAAAGAGGACCGTACACGAAAGGAAACTAATAAAGAAAGTAGAAAAAAGCTAAAGCAGGTAAAGGTATAATGAAGATGGGGAAAAGGGTGTGCACAAGCAGGAAGAAGAAAGAATAAAAGAAGCGAAATAAATACTAAACTAATAATTCATACAATAAAATCCCTCATCTAACGGTTCTTTACTCCAATCAATTCTATACCCCCAACGAGTTCTTATGCATTTTCTTTGTGCTCTAATTAATAAAAGATCTGCCCGAGCCTCACTATCCCCACCCAACCACAGTCCCAACCCCATTCCATATGCGTATAAATATTCACCCAGTCGTGTGCCACAATCAATCGACACTTTCGACCCAGAGTCCATATTCGAGTCATCAACATTTTCAACACTCTCAGCTAATCAGGCGTGAAAATAGACCTAAAAAAAACGCAGCCAACAATTGTGCAAGAATGAAAATCAGATAAGGGGCCTAGGGGGGTACGTGGGGCTGAGCGGGGCATGGGGTGTTGAAATAATTGTACATAAATATTAAACACATTTAAGTTGAATTTAAATGCAAACATTCGAGACGAAAATAAGTGAATTTTGTTTAAAGTATGAATGATAAACGTCTTCCTGCCTCCGCCGATCTAGAAGCTATAAATACTGTAATGATCGTATTTATAGTAACACCAGATGGCACAAAAATCAAAACCAAAAATATTCACTCCCAGCCAAACCCAACCCAAATAGATATGACCTGGAAGCGACCCAAACCATTTTATTCCGATCCGATCCCATTCGACCCGTCTGTTGTCTGTTTTGAATTCTTTTTATACTCTCTGCAAGAGTATATTGGGTTTGTGCAAAAGTATGTAACAGGCAGAAGGAGGCGTGGCAGACCCCATAAAGTATATATATTCTTGATCAGCATCACAAGCCGAGTCGATATAGCCATGTCCGTCTGTCCGTCTGTCTGTCCGTCTGTCCGTATGAACAAACAGATTTCAGAGATGGTAAGAGCTACAAGTTCGAGCTTGGTGTCAATCGATCACATATTTAGTCAGTCAATACAAGAATCTTTTTTTTTTTTCGATGCCACGCCCCATTCGCCCACAATGAGCAAAAAACTAGACACACCTCGGAAAAAATCGGTGTTTTCGGCGAATATCTCAGTAACCATGGCACCTAGGATCACCAATTCTGGTATGGAGGTTCCTAGCGACAGCGCAAATGCATTGGCATTTGAAATTTTGGACTGCCACGCCCCTTTTTCCCACAATTCATACAAATAATTCTGAATTTTTTACGCATTTGTTCATGTAGTACAGCATTGTAATTGTATAATTCGAGTAGAGGCTAACTATATAAAACTATTCCTGAAAGGTGCATTAAAATCGGACTACAAACAAGAAAACTAGAAGCGTTACAATATTGATAATTGAACGCAATATCACTAATGAGTGCAAGCGAGACAGAAACGTTTTCGCTGCTTGTGTGGCGACAGCTCTGGCCGCAGTCGCTGGCCACGCCGAATACACACATACATACATATATGCATCATATATTCTTAAACGTATGTGTATTCGCATACATACAAACAGATGTATGTGTGATAATGTTTAGATTGTTTTTGTTATACTCTTTTCAATGTGTTTTAATGCAAGTACTAGATATTGTAATATCTTGATACCGATTTTAATAATAATATCGGGATTAAAATGCAGAGAGTATTATACGGTCGGGCGTGCTCGACTGTACTGTTCTTTCTTGTTATATTTGCAAATTCACTTGAAAGATTTATTTTATTTACATACGTGTGTTTATTTGTTGTGGTTAGACCCGGTATTTGAAGAGTGCAGAGGGTGTATTAGGTTTGTGTGGGGGAAAATCTTTCTTTTCTAGGGTATTCATAGACTTTAAAGCTTAAAATGTATGATATTTGCATAGAAAAAATTTAATTTAATGATATATTATTAAAAATGCGATTTAGTCTTTAAAAAGCGTTGTATTTTGGGTGCAGTACTCAGTAGCTATTTACACTTGGCTTGTGTCGTTAGCCTATTGTGTATGCAAATCACGTTTGCTTGACAATTTTGCTAGACATATATATAAAAAAAAACCTCAACAATATAAATTCTTAAAATATTCCCAACAAATTCTTCAAATTATTTAAATGACATAGTCTACTCAATGCCCTCAAATTTAGTCTAAATGTAGACAGCTCTATTATTAGCACAGGAAAATAATGATTGTTTAAAGATTAATTTATTTATTATTTTTTTAAGCGTTAGAAGCAAGTACAGCGTATTTTCAAGTCGGCTAACTCTACACTTAATTTTAATGTTGTGTTGTTGCTGCATTTTCCACTAATTGATTGAGTGAACCCATTGAAAGAGTTTTTCCTGGCCTCGTTAATTGCATTTAATTTAATTTAGACAAGGCCACATATCAGATAAAAGCGTTGCAAGGACAACTTGCAACTGGTTGCATCAAAGGCACAGAAGGATTAGGCTCATATGTCATTTCTAAAGACCGGGCAACCTTGTGGCCTGAGAGGCAGGTTCTATTGCTTCTTTCATGTGTGAGCTGCTGAATAGTTGTTGATTTAATGCTCAGCCAGAGGAAAACGAGGAAAAGAGAAAAAGTCAACAAACAAGTTAGCAAAGAGTGTTGGCCTCTAGGGAGCAAGGGAGTGTAGGGGGGTGTAGTTAAGTGGAACCAACAGACAGAGTTAATAGCTGGCGGCTAAAAGCCACAATAACAAATGCGTCAACAAATGTTGTTACTGTTTCTTGTTGTTGCTGTTGTGGTGCGGCATCTCAAGGTAGAAATTGCATTCATTCGTGGATTTAGCCATAAGTCAAGTGCAGCTCAAAGTCATTTGCGAATATGTTGTTAAGACAAAAGACCAAAGACATTAAGACATAACACGGAAAAGAAAGTGAATGTGTTTCTTTTTTCTGTCTTTCCTTATTTTCTGTTTAAGCCAAGTTTGAGTTAGGGTTTTAAGCTGAAGGCCATCAGTCATAAGTTGGTTAACAGTCAACACTTTGTGTACAACAAGATTTAAGAAATATTTTCAGGAGACTAAGATTTTGCTAGATAAAGAAATCGGTATTTATATGCTAGTTCTATATATATTTTACAGTCAACTAATGCTCTGCTAGTCACGTAAGGTAGTACCCCTCGTCATACCCATTTAAGTTTACTTTCCACAGTATACAGTCTGTGTCTGTGTCTATTTCGAAGCTAGGCAAATGTTTAATCAGGTGTAAGAACGCCAAAATGAATCATAAAAGACGTCAGCAGTGTCCAGAAATATCTAAGCAGACTGTTCCCCCATCGGTAGCTGCTTTTTGTAAAACTCTGGCAACGCTTGGGGCTCCATTAAAATGTGTCTAATTAAAATTGCATGCGATGAAAATGTCGCACAACAAAAAAAAAACATGAAAAACACACAGAAATCGCATACAATGGAGTTCCTTCACCTCAGAGTGGTTGGGTTCTCTTTACATAGCTATTTACCATTAGGTGGCTACCCTGTGCATACACTAGGTGGGGTGTACCAGTCTCGGCGCATTGCTTAAATTGCCAGCTAATTGGCTTTTGAGTGGTTGTTGCGTGGTGCGTTCATTTCCTGCAGCAAAAACAATTTGCATTAATGCCAAGAGGAGTGTGGGTTAGTCTCCTACACTCCCCGTTTTCCCCTCTAGCCCCGTCATGGCAGCTTCATTCGATTAATTCAACACTTGTCAAAGCCCATGAATTGTACGTGACAAAAACTGAAAGTTACGACGACACAAAATCCATAAAACGAAATTTTCCTACAGTTTTCTAAATGATTTTTACATCTGTAATGCTTTTTGCTGGGTTTGGGGGCCAAGTGGGGAATGTGGTGGGTGGGTGGCAATCTTAGTGTGTCAAAAGTGCACTTTCACATGCAACGAGTTGACGTCGATACTTGGAGTCAGCCTGTATTTTATCGCCTGAAATAATGACGTATTGCTTTTTCCAACCCCTTTCGAGGACATTGAGCCTTGAGTGTGCGCGTGTGTGTGTTGTGTGTGCACACTGCTCTCATATCGCTCATTTCCGTTGCATGTTTTTGTTCTGAGCTTTTGGGGTCGCGCCTCTTGGCCCCGTTTCTTGAGGGGACCCCAAAAACTTGAACGAACTTCTTAAGTACAAGTAAGTAAATACTTAAGAACAACAAAAATGACGTACTAAATAGGCCAAAAGGTGGTTTCATTTGTTTTTGGACTTAAGTCTACATAATGGGGGTTTACTGTAATTGCAAGTCTAAGTCTATATGGCACAAAGTTTGTAGTACTCCCTCAAAGTTTCCCAAATCACGTCAAATATTTAACGCAGCGTTGTCAAATTGCAAATGCACGGAAAACTGGCAACGCTGTAAGTTTACTGCAAGCCTTGACTATAGAAATAGCTCTAAAGAATTGTAACTAAAGTAGGCATAAAGTCTTTACAATTTACATGAACTAAAATAGTCAACCCTGTAACTAATCAATGAAGTAAAGACTATTAATATATTTGTGGAAAACTTAAACTAAATCGATAAGTTATTTAATAAAGTGATTCAAGTCTTTTAAGAGCCCAGTCTTTTCATCCAACAAATTGGTGTTCCTTGTTAAATGAAAACATGACAGGCAGTAGTTGTAGTTTATTCATGTAGGATTTGTAAACGTATCTCACATGAATAAATTAGCCATGGGCACGGCTTCAGGCTTAGCTTGACTGGGAAACCGACAGGCTTGTCTGTCTGCCAGGCATACTAATAAGTTTAATAAGTTACAGCAATTGAAAAATCAACTCCCCAACAGCAAATGCATAAACCCCTTTAGCGAGTGGGAGAGATCAGGAAAGAAATGCAAAGACAAAGTCAAAAATACTGGGCACAACATGTAAATGAAATCTGAATGGTTGGGGGGTATCAAATGAAAAGAAGTCAAGGCCCGGCCAAAGAACTGTGCGAGACAAAAAGCAACAAAAGACAAAGACACAAAACGACATTCATGGCAAACAGCAACTGCAATTGAAATGCCCACGTTCGAGGTATACCCCTCAATCCCCAGCTTGATACTCCATCGGGTGTCAAATGTCTGCCCACTGACAACAATTTAGCAGTGCCAGGTGCCGTAGTGCCGTAGTGCTACACCCGATACTACTCTATTTGCGAGTATTTAGGTTTCTAATTTGAGTTTCATTGGCTGGCTTAGTCATCGTATCAGTTGGTTGACCAATCAATAGAGACGGCGCGTGCTTTGTGTTAAGTACAGGGTCAAAAACTGGTAAAGAATTCAATGAACTTTTGTATCACAATGGTAAAACATTCGAAAGATCGAAACGATTTTTTTTGACTATCAATTAAAATAGCACTTAAAAAAGAATTAAATACAAAATAAAAGTAATTAAATAGGAAATAATTGCCAAAAACCAAACTGGAAAGAGATTAAAAATGATTTTTACTTTTATATAACAAATACATTTTTTTTTAAATTTTTTTAGTTGATTTAATTCGTTTTTTCTTCATTTCTAATGTACAATTTTAAGATCCAAATTCCGTCTGTCTAAAAGCTGCTTATCTGTGATTAATCTATTGAAACAAATCATTCCCTCTACAAACTTTTTCCAAATTCCTCTTCCCCGCTCTGTTTCACATACCCTGATTTGAGTTAATTGCTTTAAATGATTACGATGAGAGTGAATCATCTGCAAAACTGGCTTTCTAAGCCGAGTCAACACAAACTTAGCCAATTTCAGCTGTTAAATCAAGATAATCGCGAAATGATCATTCATTTAAAGACTGTAGACTGTAGGCCACAAATAGACGCATTACTCATAAACTGATTAAAGTTTTGTGCTCAATAAAATGCAGTAAATTGTTCAATTATTAAAGAAGTCAAAATGGGAACTCTATAAAAATGAAGTTGGCAAACAAATCGAGCGCAAACAGAGCAAACTACGTATATCAAAATACCATTGAGACAACAAAGGAGAAACCGAGTGGTTTCTGGTTGCTCCATGGCAATATGGCTAAAATGGGTAGGTGGATGGGTGGTTGTCTGGACGGAGCGCCAGTAGGGCGGGGTGTACAGTCAGTTGTGGAAGGAGTTAGACAGTCTGAGTACAACTTTATGCAGCATCCCTCGTTGGTGCGGACAACCAACCCCAAGTGGAACTCCCCAAAGAAGTATTTATGACGAAATATGGGAATGCATAGTTCAGTTCCAGCTGCTGCTGCTACAAAAAGAAAAGTTACAACAACGAGACCACAAGAACAACAAAATTCTTTGTCTTCTGGCGAAAGTGATTGAATTCCAACAAGATTCGTGGCGCCACACGATTCTGACTGTGTGTGTGAGGAGAAAAACTTTCTTTACAGTAGTGTTGAAATCAGCTGACAAGAAAAACGGAATTTAGAAATTAAGTGCAAGTGTTAAATGTAAATGCAAAGCTTTAAAAAGAGGTAAAATAAACGTAGTTCCAATTCTGTTTCTGGCTTTGGGCTATTCTGATTACAAATCAAGATTAGTGTAATTTCATCAATATTTGAAAATTTAATATTATCGTATTTATTTGTCGTAAAAATCGACTGATAAGTGTTACCCATAAAAAAGGTTTTGAAAGAGTTTTAAACTTATTGAATGATGAAATTACATTTTTTGTAGTGTTAACTTTTCTTTTATGTAATATCAGAAAACTTTCTATCACTGTTTACAGATTTTTTATAAAGCTACCCGCTGAATTCACCCATACTTATATCTTTTAGTTATCACAGAGAGCGCAGATTAAATAAATAACTTTATCTTTTTTCTGAACGTTTTTCTGTTGCCAATGCACGACTTTTTCTTGGTCTACTGCGGGTGCCACAAAGCGGCCAACATTTTGTGGCTGGACAGGGTATATGCAATTTAGAATTTCATTTCCTGTTATTTTCCGCTAGGCGTGTATACCGCAGTTTACACAAACAGGAGCACAGCACCACAAGAACCCCAGGGACCCAACAGACGACAAAAACACCCACGATACGTGTCCAAGGTATTGTACATATCCTTCTCCCCTCCCTCCTAGCCATCCTCAATCAATTTGCTGCCTGTCGTGCATGTTATCCTTGGCAAGTGTTTGGGCTTAAAGCCTCGCAACGTCATTACCTCATCATTATTATCATCATCATGATCGGACGTGTGTGTCTGGTTGCATGGCATGAAAAACCAAATGAATTGCCTGCTGCATTTTCAAACTGCCAAATGTTCTGTTTTGCGCAGTAAAAATAGCTTAAGGGTCTGGGCAGTAAGAGGAGAAGAGTAAAAAGCGGGGGAAGTTCAGCGTAAAAGTTTTTTAAAAAAATTATGTACATTTGTATAAAGAAAGTAAACTTTAAACTCAACTAAAAGATGCCCTGTACTTGCCGCATTTCTACAGCAAATAATTAGCAAATTAATTAATAATTTGTGGTGCCAGTAAAATTGAGTATACGTAAAAGGACAAAGATCTTTTATCCAGTCAAGCCCATTTCGCCCTTATAGGTAATCAAAAGCAAAATAGTGTTGTAAAACGTTGTAAAAATGTGAGATGAAAGAATGGTAAGGATAATAAAATAAAATTTACAATTGCAGTTGATAATTAAGTGTAATTATCACCATTTGATACTGAAGCCACACTTTGTTAGACCAATTTAACGCAATTTTCAGTTGAACAATTGCAAAACTTAACACGATGTTCATAACGAAATAAGAAACTGGTTATTGCAACAACAACAGCGAAAGCTTTTGCGCTGTTATTTCTGTTGTTGTTGTTGTTATTGTGGATGAAGTGTGACGGCGACGTCGCAGCAGCTGAGATTTTGCAGCTGTCCGTGAAGCAAAACAGCAGGTGAATCAGAGGAAGTTTCCCCCCTCGCACAGTCAGACACACACGCGGGCACAAACCAACAGGCAGACACAGCCACCGCCGCCACCACTACAGCAGCAGCCGTAGCAGCAGCAACAGTAAAAACAATGAAGACATCGGCCAAGTTGAATGACAAAAGCAACAAAAAAAGATAAACACACGCATACTGTCACACTCAACTGCGTGTGTGTGTATGCGTACGCACGACACAAAGTGGAGCAGGGCACAAAACAAAATAAGACAAAAACAAAGAGTCAAAGTTGATGGCCAAACTACAATGACTAAAAAATCAATAGAAGTAGGAAGCATAAAGGACGCGAAAAAGTGAAAAGCAACAGCATAAATATAAATAAAACATATACTTACAATAATTGTAGTTGCCGTTCTTATCGGGTACTGTTGGTTGGATGCTTTTACATATGTTGGCGCCACACACGCACGGACTAAAATAAAGGAGGGGGCGGGCGGCTAAGGCAAATGTGTGGTGGTAGTATGTATAAATATTTAACAACAGGGGATGACAAATTGATATTGTCAACGGTTTAAGTCATAAGTTGCACAATTAGAATTTGGAGTTATTCAGATACGCTTTTATGTGTCGCATTGCCGTTTGTTTATTCAAATGTCAATTATACCCGTTGTGTTAAATAAAATTTAGAAGAAATACACTGCGCACGTCCAGCCACTTTGACTTCTGAAATGTAACTATTATCGGTGCTAAACGGCAGCTTTGCCGATAACACAGCAAGAAATTGAAATCGACATTGCTGCCAACTTGTTGCAGTAAACTATGAATACTCTCAGGTTGGCAAGTCAACACATATCGATATATTTCTGCGATACATCGGGTTCAGCTGACAACGCAAAGTGTGACCATGTTTGTTTCCTGCATATATCGATAAGCTAGCAATAATTTGTCTGTCTTCTTTTGCATTTGGCGGCGCTAGCTCCCAAAATTTTCGCGAAATAAAGTAATTTAAGTGATTTTAAAAAGAAGCAAGCTGCACGTTTAATTGTTTGGAAAACAATACTTTTAAAGCACTGGTAAGTTAGTAGTTATGAGCTGAAGGTGCCAATGAAAGCACATCAAATTTGCACACACGCACACATGAACACTGGCGTGTGCTGGCAAATACATTCAGACATGAATTTGCGAATCTCGTGTATCAAATTGTTAATTGTCGCTACTTTGTGCACTTTATAAATGTGCGAATTGTGTTGTACTTATTGTGCATAGCATTATAGCCAATTGTGTTGCCGGTGTGCGAGTTTTTGCGCGGTTGACAGCGGTAAGCGGCGATTGGCGGGCTCGCACACACACACACAAATGTTGCGACGCGCGCACAAAACACACATACGAACATATAGCATTCCCATGAACACACACAGATAAAAGCACGCACTCACACAGGTGAATGAACTTTTTTGCGTTGTTTTGTAATCTTGATTTTTTTTAGTCATACCTACAAACATACAAATGTACACATGCCTGTAAGCGTTCATACATATGTATGTGTGTGTAGGTGTTCATACATATTTAATTGTTTTGAGTGCGTGATAATAAAAAGCACTTAATCTGCTACTTAGTACGCAGCTCCTCAGCCAAGCTGATGATCCTCTACGCGAAACGTTACATTTTTTTGCAGCTGCATTTCGCACATTTATTGATATTGGCGCTCTTTTCATTGAGTTTGTATTTTTGTACGTTTTTTGTCGAAAATGTCGCATATGTTTTCTTTACTTTTCTTTACATTTGCGAGTTCATTTGCATATTTGCTTAATTTGTTTCAACAGCAGAAACGACAGCAACTGGCGTGCACAATGTTAATGAACCTCTCGTTCGCATTTCGACTCATATTTGTACAATACGATATTAATAATTAATTTCGCACAATTTGTCCGTCTCTTGTCGCTTCGCACGCGTTAAAATATTATTTATAGATCGCGAATTTGTGTGTGTTCCATGCTTTCGCCCAAGAAAGAAAGAAATTTAACAAGTTGTCACTTTTTAAAGAAATCTCATATTTATTTGTGTTTTTTTTTTTTCTTTTCAATATTAATTTTAATTATAATATAATTGTAGTTTTGTTTTCTATTTAAGGCAAAGCGTTTTGCATAAAAATACACTTGGTTGGTTTAGTTAAAGAACATTTTGCAGTTCTTTTAGAAATTTAGTTTTGTAAACCATAGTTTAAACTTTAAAGCACTCTATTTTGATGTTTTTTTTAGCTTTAACTACATTGTGTGCGACCAACTGCACCCCGGGGAACTAGAGAATTTTTTCATATACCCATTGGGTGTTTTTGTTAGAGGCAAGCAGCGAAATTGTTACTAGATAAGCGCATTGAAGCCAAAACTTGGATTGGGAACTTTATTATAAATAAATCCCAAGCATTCCACATAATTCATACTATAATATACTTTGTATTTATGTAGATAGTGTATAGAGTATTCATAGTTTTAGTTTCTTTGATTTTTTGTTGCGTTTCTTAAGGTTTTTGTGATTTTTTGTTTCTTGTAGAATTGCTAACTGTAAATAGTATAATGTATACAAAAAATTCAAGTGTTTTACATAAAGAGGTAATTGTAAATTTGATTTACAATAAGATTAAGACATAATATAATAATTTTAAATACAAGTATAAGAGTAATTATACGTATAATATAAGAACAAGGCAATTTGATTTTGTTGCGGTTAAAGTTTTTGTAAGCTTTTGGTACATTTTCCAACACTGTCAACGAATTGAGATGCACAGGTTGGTTGTGTGTGTGTGTTTGAGAGGGATCGCGAGAGAGGAGTGGATAAATGAAACAGGTAGATAGAGGGGCGTTCTTAGAGAGGGGAAGCTCAGAGTATGTATTTGCCCTTGCCCCGATGCTCCGCTTGCCGCGTCGACGATGTGACACCTGCCAACAGGTAACTGGCGCTTGTTCCACTGCTGCTGCTGCTGATGCCACCGCCGCCGCTGTTGGTGCTGCCGTAGCTGGCATAACTACTGTCATAGCTGCCAAAGCTGGCATATCCGCCGAGCGGCAAAGCGTTTAGCTAAATCATCAATGCCGAGAATGGGTTATACCGCATGATCTTTGACAGCAGGATCCACAGGACCGACGTAATCGCACACAGCACAACACCACCCCAACCAAGATCCAGGCTCCAAGAAGTTAGAAACACTCTGGCGCCAAGCAGCGGTTTGGCCACAATGGCCACGCCTCCTGGTCGTGCCACAATTCCATCGACGGTGCCGTCGTAATCACTGTCCAGCATCGGACGTCCCTGCTGTCGTTTAAAGTGTATAATCATCAGTGTGAAGAGCGCAAACAAAGCTGAAAAGTTTCACAGGGAAAGTTTTTGTAGAAAGTTTCGGGTTTTTTGTGATATGGACACTTTTTAGCTCACCTGCCAGCAGATACATGACACCTGTAATTAGTATGGCGCTTATTTGACGCTGACAGACACCAAAGGCGCCAACCAAAGCAGCGCTGCCCAAAATGATAAGACAGACCAGTGAGCAGGATATGGACAGGTTTTGCATTCCTTTTCCAGTCAAAGATTAAAATTTAATTAATTCAAGTGTTTTACACAGTAAACACACAATAAGTAGGACACAAAAGGGTTGAAATTTACAAGGAATGAGGAGTTCAAAACGTTTAGAATCATAGAAAGTGCTAGAGCAAAGCCTTAAGCGAGTGTTTGGAATGTGAGTAATGGAAGTAAATGAATATTTACAGGATTATATGGCGTATAAGTAATTTATAAAGTGTTGTACTTGAAATAAGTTAGTTAGTCGATTGGCTTGAACTAATTATTTGTAGCAGGTTTCAGAGATGGAACAGATTCCAAAAGCCATAAACTGACTTCCCTTCGGTAGGACTCTTTTTACACTATTATTCTTAATTATAGAAAAGTGTAGCTCAATATAGGATTATAATATTGTTTTTAGAGCTCCACTTTAAAAGTTATATACTATCATTTGTAACGGCTTTTGCCCCAATCAATACAAAATTGACACTGGCCCGTTAAGAGCTCCATTGCCGTAGCTTCATAAATGTGCACAACTGGGATTCGCAGGAATACCCGCAATCAGAACAACAGTTAAAGTAATTACACAACAGACTGCACTATGTCGATTAAATTCCCCATCGAATACAGCGCAAAACTAACTGACCAAAACCGAATCAACAACTGAGATTTACTGCGCTTGGAATGTGTGGAGTTTAGACGGAAGATGTGTGGTGTTTAAATCCCAACCGCAGGATGACCCAGTTTGTTGTGGGTTGAGAAGTAGTTGGGAATGGGTATGAGGCACACACGGGTTAGAGGTGAACCCAGTTGGTGACTGCTGCTGGTAATTACTTTATATGTATTAAGTATCTGTCTGTCGAACATTTGTTATGTCCTATACTCGCCAGTTGTGGCTTTTGCTCTTTCTTTGTCCTGCATTATGTACTCACTTTGGGAATCTTTTCTCTGGGGGATTTGTGTTAATGACTTGTGAAATGTGCGGGAAACAATTTAAGCCTCTGTGGATGAAAAGTGACTTCGGTGAACCAGAAAAGCAAAAAAAAAGACACGAATATACATAGCTGGGCAAGAAGCAACACAGAAGGCGAGAAATACATGTCAAAGTTTTTCTTTTTTTATTAATGGTTTGGATTTTTGCCGGTATCTCTTTCTACATACATCTAAGGTGACGTCTAGGGCACAACCTCTACATTCATTGTTTTGTGTGGAAGGATTGAAAGGTGTTTATTGTGTGGAATATCAACAGATAAAGCTCCAATCAGTTAGGTGCTAAACAATAAGTTGAAAAGAAAATATGTAAATTAAATTAAAAAAATTAAGCAGTAAATAAAATTAGACCACTTTTTATTAACTCTTTATTCTTCATTTCAGTTAATTTTGCAACTGTTCCAATAAAATGTCCGCTGAAGCCGAAGCAATTGTCACAACGGCTGCCGCTGATGCAGCACCAGAGAAGAAGAAAGACGTGGAACCCGTGGATGCAGATACCACGCCGGATAAGGAGAATGTCCCTGCTGAAGCTGTCAACGTAGAGTTGGATCGTGAGGAGAAAATATTGAAGGGCAAGGAATTGTTCAGCTTGGGATCACGCAACTTTCTGGTGAAAAGCTACGATGAGGCAGCCGATGAGCTTAGCCAGGTGTGCCAAATCTACGAGGAGGTCTACGGCGAATTGGCCGATGAGCTCGGACAACCCTTGTTGCTGTAAGTAAATCAAGTGCCTTACAATCTGTTAAGAACCAACTAATCCTTGTGCAACCTATTCTAGTTATGCAAAGTCGCTTATTGCCATGGCTCTGGATGAGAACAAAGTGATTGATGTACCCGACGAGGCAGCCGACGATGATGAGGAGGACGTCGATGATGATGATGATGACGAGGAGGAAAACGATAATGAGCAGGGTGATGCCAAGGCTGAGAAATCATCTGAGAATAAGGCAAATGGAGCCAGTGCCACAAATGGCAAGAAATTGGAAAGCATTAAAGAAGGCGAAGCCGCTGATGAGGCCGACTCCACAGGTGATGGCGAGAATGGCAAGGCTGAAGGCAGCTCAAAGGCACCGACAGGTGTGGACGAAGTGAGCAGCAGCAATGGAAATAATGCTGCAACCAGCAACGATGATGAGCGTCCGAGTACCTCGAATGGCGATGTGACCGCGAGCACTAGCAATGGTGCCTCAGCTACCATGGATGTGGACCAGGAAGATGACAACGAAGAGGGCGATGGTGTTAGCGGCAGCTTGCAACTAGCCTGGGAGATACTCGAGGCGGCTGCTAAGATCTTCTCACGCCAGGGACTCAGTGGTCTGCCCTATTTGGCTGATGTGCAGACAGAGTTGGCTAATATTGAGTTCGAGAATGGTATTTTGGATGCAGCACGAGAGGATTATGGTAAGAATTGATTATAAGGCACGACGTTGAACATGCACACTATAAAATTTGTTTATCTTACAGAGAAAGCCTTGAAGATACACGGAGAACTGCCTAATAAGAATCGTCGTGCCTTGGCCGAGTTGCACTACAAGATTGGCCTCACCTATCTGATGCAGAAGTTGAACAAGGATGGCGCTGCCGCATTGCGCAACTCCAGTTTGCTCATCGAGGAGGAGATTAAGGAAGCCAAGGCTAAGGAGAATCTCACTGAGCGTGAGAAGAGCAACATGCTCGACATGGAGGAGACCAGACAGGAGATACTCGTCAAGATTCAGGAAATTGAGGAGACACAAGCTCAGGTAAGCAGTAGAGTTATCTCCTACAGACAAATAAGTAATCCTATGAATTTGTTCACAGACCATTGCTGAAGTTCGCGCTGCTTTAGACAGTTATATCAAGCCCATGGGTAGCAGCAGCAGCGGAAACGCAGCCGGCGGTGGTGGAGACGCAGCTGCCTCCTCATCCACAGCAGCTGCTGCAGCAGCAGCCAATGGCGCTGCTTCCAGTTCATCCAATTCGTCTACAACACCGGCTGCCTCCTCGTCGGCCATAAGCAGCAGTTCGGCCAAGCCAACGGACATCACGCATCTGATCAAGCGCAAGAAGCCGGAGGAACCCAGCTCTGAGGCTGAAGCTCTTTGTTCACCAGCCAAACGTCCTGCGGTCTAGGACACTCGTTCATGGCTGAACATTCCAGTTAAACATACACCCACTCATTCATACACCCACACACACCTCAGCTACTTAAAACTCACACACACACATGCATAAGTAATCCTAATACTTGTACCACACCTTGCTGTTCTTCTATTTATAAAATATGCAGATTTTGTTTACACTCATCCCCTCTATAAGTCTGTAAGATTACAATCACAATTAGTGCTAAGTGCGTGCATAAAATAATGTTTTTATATTAAAGAAAAAGTAAAAAATAATAAGAGAGAGAAATATAAAAGATTAAATGTGTTTACGATCAATTTCATAATAAAAGGGAAAGGTGACTCCAGAGGAAAGGAATTACTATGAGTTCAGAATTGGATTGAATGCATTCAATTTCACGTCAGGATTGCACCATAATACGTACTCAGATGCGGCTGCAGTGTGATGACCTGTGACTCACTGTGCTGCCAATCGTTGCGCTGCTCCTCCCCCCTCGCGTTCTCCATGGACCCCGCCAAGTAGTTGACACACGGCGGTGCACCACGCGGAAACTTTGGATTACGTCGCAATTCCTGCAACTGCGCCATGGGCAAATCTATGCACAGTGTCCAAATGCCGCCGTGCATGGGCACCAGAAACACTGAATCCCTTCGATAGCGATGATCGGCTGTAGGTTGTGAGAAACAATAAGTTGAGGAAATTGATAGTAAGATTCTTGTTCTTGATCCCCACTCACCTCTCTTATCCGGCTTGAGCACAGCGACCTTCTCGTCCAGCAGCCACTCCAGATGCAAACCGGAACGATTCGAGTAACGGTCGAGACTGCTGCGATCCCACGTGACATGCTCCCAGTGATCCGTCATGATAGCGGCACACAGCATGGCTGTCGCACTAGTAGTCATCAGCAGTGTTACAAAAAGGAACAGCACGGGCGGTGGGCCCATGCAGCAGCTGGAGCAGCAGGCACTGGCGCCCGTACCACTGCCCATGCCCAGGCCGTCCATGTGAGAGCTAAGCGATGTGGATGTGTCCAGAGCAGTACCAGCAATACCAGATGCACTGCCGCTACCACGACGCTGTATGACCTTGGCGCAACTGTTCTGTCGCAAGAGGATGCTGTTGCTACGTCTCAGACTCTCGACGGCGGCAGCTGCTGCTACTGCTGTGGTTGCGGACGCGCTGCCAGCGGCGTCAAACTGCAAGGAACCGCCAACAACGGACGAGGGATGCTCATAAATGCTATTGTGTCGACTGGGTGCAAAATAATAGCATGTGGTCTGTCTGGGTGCAATCTCGGCTATCTCTGGACCGGCTGCAGCAGGCAGCTCCTCATTGCTGCTGGAGTAGACGATCGATTGCTTGAACTGATTGGAGTAGCAGTTCTGCTTGAAGGATTGGGACGATGGTGTCTGCTGCTGCTGCACGTAGAGTGCCTCGTAGTCACAGTGATGGGGATTCCTGTAGATCACTGGCCACGAACGTGTTGTCTTCGAGTTGTGACTGTAGGTATTGGTCGTGTGTGTTGCTCCTGTTCCAGTTCCAGTTCCAGTTGCTGCTGTGGCTGTGGCTGTGGCAGCGGCACAACTCTCCTCCACCAGGGGTGTCAGTTCGTTTGGTGCCTCAATGTCCACTATCGACTGCTGTTGCTGCTGCTCCTGATCCTCTAGGGGTTGCTGCTGCTGTTGCTGCTCATCCAGTTGCGTGGTTGTTGCCAATTGGCGCTGCAACACGTTCTTGCCGCTGCCACTAGCCGTTGACCAATTGAGTGATTCGGCCGTCAGTAAGCTAAAGTCCTCCTCCTCGACCAGTGTGGCGTTGCCCACGGCTATGCCTAAGCCTGGCGAGAAAATGCTGTTAGACGTCGGCTGTGATCGACTGCGCAGCAGCGTTATGTGTTTATTCGGTGCATCATGTTGTTGTTGTTGTTGTTGCTGCTGCTGCGGCTGTTGCTGTTGTTGCTGCTGCGATGTCGGCGATGTGATGCTCAGCTCTGGCACACATCGTGCCGTCACCTTGTAACGGCTGCCGCTGCCAACGCTGACACCGACGCCGACACCAACGCCAACGGCGACGCCAGCAGCGGCGCCCTTGGCTCGCACCAGTCATAAGTCTGAACTCTCGCGCTTTTTGATCTTGTTCAGACTCATGTTGTTCGTGGTGGTTGTGGTGACTTTGGTGGATTTGCTTGTATGCTCTGATTAATGGTTTGTTGACTGTGTTTTTGTTGTTCTGCTTGTTGTTGTTGTTGTAATTGTTTTGTTGGGTTTGTTGTTGCTCTTGCTATAGTTACTAAAGTGTGCGGCGCCTAAAAGTCTACTATGCCAAATGCAACTTTGCTTGTGCCACAAAAGGAAAACTACTAGCGGCGTTTGTTGTTGTTGTTGTTGTAGTTTTTCTTGTTTGTTGTTGTTGTTTTTGCAACAGATTGAAGTTCTTGTTGCTTTTGCTGTTTACGTATGTACCAATTTACAGTTATGTTTGTTTTTGTTTCGTTTGTTGTTGTTGTAGTTATTGTTCATTTTAATGATGATTTATTTTGCTTTTTTTTATGTTTTTGTTTTATTTTCTACGTTTTGCAATTTTTTGTCTTAGCTTGAAGCTATATAAAAAAGAAAAGGAGTAGAGAAAACAAATGTACAACATGAGTTTTTTGAAAGAGTTGATAAAAATCGAAAGTTGATTTTGATACAATCCTTCAGATAGTATAGTGACGTTACAGAAATATTTAAAGAGATTTTGTTGAGACCACCCTATGAGCTGGCAGCCCCAAAATGACTTGCGTGCGACAGAGATAGCAGGAAACATGCAAAGCAATCTAAATACAATTTAATACAATTAATTTTAAATAAAATAATTGTCTACTAGATTTTAACAAATAAATTTACTTTTGCTTATGTTTAGAATAAATACAAATATTTTAAATAAAAGGAAAGATGAGATTATCGGCATATTACTTAAGTATTCTACTTGTAGTATACATTTTAAATGGCTTAAAACTATCTTTCTATCTAAAATATATTCCTATACTGACCTGAGAGAGCAAATCTGTTTGATATATGTAAGTTACTCCTGGTGTTATTTGTTTGAAGATTTGTATTCAGTCTAATTACATTTGCAATTCTAAGCACAATGAGGCTAATTCAATTTGATTGTACCCAAGTTGCATTCGCGAAACTCACGTAATTTCGTTTTAAATATCAACTATGCACTCAAAGGTCCAACTGACCCGACCTGACCTCTGCCAATGAGAACTGACCTGTCTTTTCCCTGCCTTGTCATACCCCGTTGTCTGTAAAGTTCTAAAAATGTTGAAAGTGTGTTGCATTTTGCATGGGAATGCCACAACCTCAACGCTCAGCGGAAATCCGCTGGCATAGCCGCCTGGTTTCTGTTTACCCCTAACGTTACTGCTACCGTTGGCTTTAGCTCATTGGTAGCCAAAAAGCTGGTTTGCCATCATCCGCGTTGTTGGCCTAACTGCTGTTTGCAAATTAAATTACCTGCAGATTCATTTGAGGAGCAGGTGTATCTAATTGTGTATGTGTTTACGACCCAAAATGTCCAACAGAACTATACGAAGTGTTAAGTGTTTAAAATTGTGTTGCAGTTAATTGGGAAATTAGGAACGAGGTGACTTATGCGGTTGACCGCATAATGAGGGTTATAGTCCTGTACTCTTCGCCCAAGAGACTTATAGGACCAAAAAACTCTTTCATAAGTCTAGCTGATTCTTAAATATGACCAGCTTAAAAGTATGCAACAAAAAAATATTCACCAGTCGTGCATGAGCTGAAATCTTGTGCACAACTGTGTACTCAGGTGTATGCCTGGGATTTTGGTTGCCTGGCTACGTGATGTTCAGCCATTTCACGGCAAATATAATAATGAAATAAATTGGCAGAAAAATCTGTTGGTATGTTTGCATAATTGATGAAATAATCTGCTGCATGTGGTATATTGTTAAGCTTACTTTCGACCATTACTATCAAGCCAGGTCAAGTGCAGGCGGCAACTAGCCCGAGGTTAATTAACTCACATGAAATTGGTTACAAAACAAAACTGATTGAGTTTTCATGCTGTTGTTGTCACTCTGGCCGCTGGGCATAACATAAATTTGATTACGTAGCCAGCTTCCATTTTCCAAGTTGCGGATTCACTCACTCTGCCACTTGGCAGTCAGCTCGTCGTACGGCGCTCTGGGACCATTCCAATTTTATAGCCAGACTCCACTCAATGTCATTGGCTTACGCAATGCAATTGGGGAGCCAACACGTTGGACACACAAGCACACACACTCAGACGCAAGGAGCACACAGATGGGAATATACGACGCATGTACATGCATGCGTGCTTGTATGTGTGTGCATTTGTACGTGAGTGGGTTGTGAAAGTTTATTGCAATAATGCAGTAGCAACAGCAGCATCACCAGAAGCAGTAGCAACACCCGAGACAAGATGCTTAAAACGGCCAACGAGAACTTTGTCCTGTTCCTGTTCCAACAGACGAGAACAATTTCCACAATTTACACTTCTAATGGGAAAACGGGTCGAAAGTTTTGCAATAAATGAAACCGTAGATGCTCTCTTGAAATAAACTTTCGATACTGATATTAAGCGCAGAGCTTAAAAGGATTATAATTATTTTATTGCCAACTTCTCAACTCTGAATATAAACTGTATATAAATTTAGCAGAACTTTTTTGTTTTCACTTTCTTTTCCACTTTCAAATTGGCAACTTTGTAAAACTGGCAACGCGATGACAATGAAGATCGGTTGGCATCACCAGCACATGAAAGAGTTGCCAGTGTGGTTAAAGAATAACAATGATGCCACACTTACCACAGATAGTGTGTTGGCAACGCGGTCAAGTATATAAAATAAAATTAAAGTTGTCTGCAACCACAGGCGAGTTCTTGTTAACACTGTTATTGTAACAGCAAGTGCAAAGTAGTTTTCAGAATGTCGAGGGTATTTAACATACAACCTGTGCAACAATTGCTGCTGGTCTACTGGTCTTCTGGTCTGCTGTTTTATATTTTTCAAGTGCTGCGGTATTTTATGCATGTAATTAAAATGGCACTTTATTACACACACACATACACACGGAGACAGGCACACCGCGAGACACACACACACACGTGCATGCAAGTGACAGGCAAGTTGATTGCGCATTTTACTTTTGTTGTTGTTCGTGTTGTTGTTGCCTTGGCAACGCTTGGTGCGCTGTTGTTGCCTTGACAATTAACGACGGCGCTATATATATATGTATATGTACATATGTACACCCCCATAGCGCCTTACCCCCTTCGCTCGTAAAGGGGTCACTAGGAATTAGCCAAGGCAGACAGAGCCAGCAGTTAAGGCTCAAACTGTCAGACCGCTGCCGAATTGAGTCCCTGCCACGCGTCGCAGTGCAAATGACGCAATGCAAATGGCAAAAACAGTAAAATGGTGAATAGTCATTGGGAAATGAGAAGTGGGAAATGGAAAATAAGGCGTGCACATTTTCCAAGAGAAAATTTGTTGCCATGAAAAGTTAGTAGCAAAGTTTTCTTTATGCGCTTCCTTGCACTTTCAATTTTAGCTTTCTCTCGACTCGTTTTCGTTTGCACATTCGCCATTAACTACGTGCCACAAGTTTATCGGGCTTGCAAGCGAGCTTCCCATTAAGACATTTTCCAATTTTCATTTTCGCATCGATTTCACTGCATTGCGTGAAGCTGCGAAGCTTCTTTTTAAATCATGTGGCAGATGAATTTCGGAATGAGTCGGTTTAAAGGTTATGTGCGAGGCAATCAGTAAAATTTATGTACTTTTTCGGCTTTTCTCATGTTTTCTTTCATTTACTTTTCTGCTAATTAAAATAAGCACTTTACTGCAATTTTCCCCAAAAGTTTGCTTTGCAATAAGAGGATTATATAATGAGCATAAATTCAGTATTCAGGGTAAAGCTGGAAATACCCAGTGTAACAGAGGAATATCAACAATTCTGTGCATTAATTTTTCAAGTCCAGCCATCGATTATCCAAATGACTCAACGCTAAACAAATACATTAGCATTAACATTAACAAGCGACACACACACTCACATATATTTGCTTTGTAATCTAGCTAAGAATATTATAATTAAATATATGGGATTTTTGGTTAAATGCGACATTTGGTCAAATTATACGAAAGCACATTTAATACACTTGGCCTAAATAAATAACATGTCTGTCGACCAACTTGACAAACACGCACACAAAAGTCTCACATTCATGCATAAGTTGGGTTGCTTGTAAGCCGGCTACGAGTAGTTATACCAACTAACAGATATCCTGTAGAAGTAAAGGAGGTAGGTGTGAAGTATCTATAACAAACTGGAGAACAACAAAATGCTGCTCTTGTTTATATACAAACTTAAAGATATGTTTAAAGTATGAAAGATATTGGCTTATAAAAGATATACAATTCTCTATTACCTTTCCCGTTAGCTTGATCACTTTTCTTACTATTTCCTTGTTTCGACGGTGAAAATATTTGTCAAAACAAAATTCTTTAAGCCGCTTAAATTTTAAGTCTCAATTTAAGCTCAAATCAGATCGAATAAATATTTATGAGATGTTCGTTCAAACTGCTTTTAAGCTAGTTTGCTCGTAGACTAAGTCTTTCTAGATAAAAACGCTTATTTTCTTTTAATGCCAACCCACTTTGGTTTAAGCCTTATTACACACATTCACAGTCAGATTATGGCCAAAGGGTATACAGAGTAGATAGCAGCAGTTAATACGTATACGTATTTTTATTTTCCGCTTCTTTCAGTTGGAAGATAAGCTATAATTTCATTGCTGTGTCGAGTCTACGTCGTCGAGTAGTGCAGACTACCGGGGACTCGTCATTACATTTAAGTGGTACGAGTGGTGTAAGTGGTGCAAGTTGTGGGTGTGGTGCGAACAGTGGGCGTGTCTGTATTGTGTGCAAACTGTGACAATGCAAATTGTAATCTAATTGCTGGCTTAGAGACAAACTGAATGGGCAAATGGGGGAGAAAGTGGGAAATTGCTTGGCTCCAGCAATTGTCGATTAGTTGCAACAACTTTCGCTTTACATTGGACACGTTTGGCACGTGGCTTTTAGCCTTGTCACAGCTTGGCTCACTGCCCAGCTGGTAGTCCAATTTTTACAGCTGTCAGACCCAACTCCGGGGCAGGATTTGTCAGTGACGTTGGCCAAAAACGCATCGACAACAAGAAATTAAAATCCAAAAACAACACGAGAACACAAAAAAATAATAAAATAGTAGAAATAAAAGCGTTCAAGGGCGCCAGTTGTGCACTTACTTTGGTTATTTATAACTTTTGGGCGCCCTACATAACAATTTATGGGATTTTTAAGCATGGGCGCCTCTAGCTTACGTCTGCTTCCGTATCCGTATCCGGATGTAGAGCCGAGTGCCTGAACTTCCAAACCTCTGACCTCCAAGGCCAAAGCCAAAGCCAAACGTCGTAAAGTTTGCCAGAGTTTTTTGCTTAATGCTCAGGCAGCATAAACAGTTTTCAAGTTTCAGTTTGGCATGAGATAAGAGTCTGCTAGCTTGGTTAATAACGTAGGTTATTTTACCAATAAACTGCGCCGGTTTTCCGGCTTATTGGCATAGAGACTGCATATGATAAAATGCAGTTGTTTAGAGCCCGTACTGTTTTTATTTTTAACTAGATTAGGCTCACAGCAGATCAGGTCTTCAAAAGTACTCCTTTTTCCACATATCCCTCCCTTTTCGCTTGTGGGCGATGATGTCAAAACCTGCTATGCGGGTCAATTTGAAAAATGTATGAGGCAATCGTCCAGACATGCCAAGGCAACCGCAATTTTCAAGTGCCTCAAAGCTGAAAGCATTGTCAGCACTTGCCTCACAGCCATAGAGATGCCATGACGCCTTCCGTGCCGTAATGTTGTCCCTCCCTGCTACTGCCACTCCCATTCACATTCCCACTTCCACTACGCCTTCATCAGGTTTGCCTTCTACACGATTCTTCACTCACTCCACCCGCTCTCACACTCCACGTTGGATTAGGCGCTGGCATTCCACTGATGTTGCTGTTGCCTTTACTTGTCCGTTTGCAGCTGCTTTGCCTGCATTTGCAATTTAAGTGCCC
Source organism: Drosophila dunni (assembly GCA_018152125.1). Classification (NCBI taxonomy): domain Eukaryota; kingdom Metazoa; phylum Arthropoda; class Insecta; order Diptera; family Drosophilidae; genus Drosophila; species Drosophila dunni. The sequence continues at coordinate 14,468,768 of JAECXC010001917.1, read as the reverse complement.
AAGGCCACTAAATGTCAAATTGAATATAAATATTTAAGCTCATTCCCCAAATGATGCAGCAAAAATTTGTCGGCCTTCGCTAGTCTTGTTAGCCAAAAAACACTGTTGTTGTTTTTCTGCTTCCTTCTGACTTTATCGACCAATCGAGAGTAAAGGCAATTTCGCAGTTGACTTAGGACGTAATGCCATAAAATATGAATCACATTATACAGTCACACACTCGCCCTCTTGGCAAAAACACAAAACACACTCACAGACATAATTGACACGGTCAGGCAATCAGTTTTCAGTCTGCATTCCCCTGAGAGTATGCAACACTTTTTTCCCTCTCGTTGCTTTTGTGTGTTTATTACACAAATTGCGCATACGACACGTTGAAAGCATATTCAAATACGTTTCGTTGTTTTACCCCATAATTGTGCGTATATGTGTGTGTGTGTGTGTGTGAAATCATCGCGCTGCCATTACATTTAACGAGCGAACACATTAATATTTATATACATTTAAACAAATTCATTTATATTGACATAATGACGTGGTCTTTTTGGTGGCTTAAAGTATCGGATTCTAAACTTAATCTGCTGCCCATTCTATAAATAAACCAAGTGTAGCGATGCAAATATATATTTAACAATGCGGCATAAATTTCAATTATTTGTATGCAACCAAAGAGAATTTTAATAAATATAAATTGGATAGAATTAAATTTATTTTATTGGCTACTTTTGGAAGTTTATTTGCTTGCGGATTGTTTAAATTTCTATAGAACTACTTATATTGAAATTTAAAATTTAATTTAATTGTAATATAATTGTAATAATAACGAATGTCGTGAATACAACGTATGCAAGTTATTATTAAAATAAATTATATTCTTTCCGCTGTCAATTCTACAGACAAGGCTTTAATGTATTCACTTATCAAAATATCACGTATTCGTAGCGTAAACAACAAATGAATCCCAATGACTTGCTCCGTTAGCAGCAACAGCAACAGAGTCTCACATTTTATGTGCGTCAAATGCCCCAAGTTCGACAATTCCAATCGATTAAACGGAATTGCGATAAACGACTCCAATGGAATTGGCTTTTAGTCCTCTCGGTGGCCTTTTAGTCAGCCTTTGCGTGCCCTCTGACCATAAACCAAATAAAAGCTGCAATTTAAAGCAGCCAACTTGGCGCCAACTCACTGTTTCTCTCACTTTTATCTCCCCCAATCACACTCGTTCTCACTCCCTCTCTGACTTTCGCTTAGTCAGACAAGGATTTTATGACCAGAATCTGCATAATTTCTAACTTGTTGACTTCCAGTGGGTGACAACAACTCGAATAGAAGTGTTGCCCATTTGCAAATATTTACAATCACTTTAAAAAATTGAGAAATTCCTGTCTGGAAAGTAACTAAGTAGCTCTCAAGAAAGGTGAGCGTTCATTGAATAAACAATGATTTTTTTTTAAGAAAAGAGAAGAATTTTATGGTCTTTAAGCACTTTTAAATTTATTTAACATATTTTCTAGAATATTCTACTGAATTTTACTAGATATAATAGAGGTATTTACAACTGAATCATTTACTAGCTTCTATTTTCGCTTGCGTGGTTTCAACTCTGGCTCAAGTGATTGTTTTAATGTAAGTTGCGAATGGGTTGCGTGTTGGCCATGTCAACAGCTGGGTATTGACGTCAATATTTAATTATGTACCTGCACAAACGATGTGTGAGTGTGTGTGTACTGTTACTCGAATATTTAATGATACTCAGTCGACCCATAAATATACAAATAGCCAAAACTTCTGGCAACCCAAGCGAACCGACGTCAATGAATAACTTTAAGTTAAATTAATAAACATACATACATTTTAAGCAATTACGAGAATACTATTTTCCACTTTGCATTCAAAATAAATAAATACTTAAAGCGAATGAATTATTGACGCAGCTCGAAAAGTCAATTGTAAACAATTTGCTGGGACAACGGGGCGTATGACATTGCTCCGTATGGCAAATAATCAAGCTGTTTGCCAGTCGGCCTGTCTGCCTGTTTATTCATCCATCTGTTTGACTGTTTTCTTTGTTTGTTTTCTTTGCATAATTCAATGCATTTAGCCAACGAGTCTCTCAGTGTGCTTCTGGCCAATGAGGCGTTATCAAAAGCCGGCAACAACAGCAACAAGAAACACACAAAAAGCCAATCAACTTGTGCCGAGTATAAAACAATTTCAATCAAAAGCCCAAGACACTTGTTATACTATCGACTCGATAAAGGACTATTCAACTTGAGTCTGCCTTTGTTTATCCTTTGGATATATAGTATATATTAAATAATGGTCTGTGTGCATGTGTGTTTAGTGTGAAATCGCACCATTTATCAAGTCGGTTCGATCTCATACTTTATTGCCTCCCAGTGTGCTCATTTTTCAAGAAGCCTTTCGGTTTTCCCGCTCTATTTATAGTGCTCTCTCTACTTGATATAGATTCGCAGATTGAATTTCAAGTATTCCCTTGTTTTTGACCAATTTATTTTCAATTGAACGGATGCGAAAAAGTTTCTAACAGCACAACTAAACTATAGCAAAACATTTAAACAAAAGCACAAAGAAAAAGTTGAACTCAAGACTCAACTGAGTCTGTGCCAGTTTTCATGTTGTTTGTCTTCTTTGTATACCCAGTGACAAGGGTATTATAAGCTGTTTAATAGCAATTGACAGCACACTCAAGTAGCTCACTCTACTGGGTGTATTACGGTCTGGTGAGCTCTTCTCGGTTATTTCCTTGCTCGTTTTAATTTTCCTTTCTTTATTTCGGGAATATCATTGAAGTTCTCGAGTTGTTTCCAAGAAAAACTTGGCCAACAAGTAAAAAACAGTTGCACCTTTTTTGGTGTTAGCCGAGAGCTGAGTAATTGAAGTTATTCTTGAAAATATAGCTAAAAGGCTATAAGATTACAAATAAACCTGATAAATTTAAAATTGTTTTGCGAGGCAAAAATAATCAAAAGAAACCACAAAAAGAGGAGCACTTTAATAAGCTTCGTTACCCGATTTGAGGTACACATAAATACAAGTATATATATATATATATAATTTTACTACATACACTTTACATATTTTACGTCTGCTGCGGGCCCTCGAAAAAGGAAAATATTTTAATTCCGTGCAAGGGAAAAAGAAAATAAACGTTAAAGAAATAAACGCCTTTTGCTCACTTTGTATAATGAAAAGTTGCCAAAGTTGAAAATTTACATGATTTCGTCGTTGTTGTTGTTGTTCGAGTGCTTTTAAATTAAACCGCAAATGTCGCAAAATTCTGCCAAAAATTATAAATACATAAGTACTCGTATTCATACATTGAGCGAGCAGGCAAACAAAATGAAAATTCTAATGAGCTCGGAAATCATTTTGTAGGCTTGGGCAAACAGCCAGCCAACAGGCCACGCCCACACAAAGCCCGGCCCACCTACCATAGCGCTTATTAATATTGCCATTATGGCTGTTGTCGTGTGACAGAATTTTGCAATGAATCACAACGGAATGACACGAAACAAGACCCAAAAAATAATAGAAATAAAACAAAACAAAACCGAACCAAACAATATATAAATAAATCAATTTCTCAAATGTCACACGAGCTTGTTAAATTTTATTTATAAGATTGCTTTAATTAATCGCTTGCTTGGAATTTTCCTAAACATTGAAGGCGTTTAGGAATAGAAATACCCTCTAAACAAAAGATGCCAAAGGAAACACACGAATCATATTATGTTTTACTAACAACGCTTAAAAGTAGACTATGAAAGTTGTGTAGGGTAACTTCTAGTCGTGCACTGCCAACACCTGTCCACGGCGAGGAAGTATCAAATTTATGAGTGACTCAAGTAATAACAATAAACGCGCTATAACAACAATAATAAAATATTGTAACGTGCAATGCACTGAATAGTGTCCCTGTATCTGTGTGTATGTGTTCGGGTGTGTCCCTGTGTGTATCTATGTGAGCGTATGTGCTTGCCTGAGTGTGTGTGTGTGTATGTAGGGAATGAAGCACAAGGCCAACAAGTCAAACAATGGACAACAATAAGAAAACACAATGACGCCAAACTACAAAGGCCGTCAAGTCATGAGAACTTTGCGCTCAATTGAATGACTAAAGTTATACCCTGTAAGACATATTAACGCTGGCATTGAGTGGGAGTTGAGGAACGAAAGACACACAAGCTAGAATTTAATCACGCATTTCAATTAGGTTTAACCTAAGGTCTTAAAGTGTAAAGATGGCATCTAAAATTATCATTCTATTTTATTTAAACTTAAACTGTCATTGTTTATGTATTAAACAATCGTTGTTCATTCTTATATAGTATTATATCCAAATTAAATGACATAGTACTGCCTGCAATAAAGACAAATATAATGTAACTGAATTTAGGAGAGGAGCATCGATTGAGTAGGCACGGATCTACGGTTGAATGATTGAATTGATGCTTGCCAATGCGGCACGTTGCAAGTTGGGCACAGGAGCCGTATGCTGCAAAGCAAATACCTGGGCACATTCACGTACAGCACACACACAAGAAGGGAGAGATAAAAAAACGCTGTGACATGTCAGCCTCATGTCAAATACTACGATTTTCTCTTTCTATACCCGTTAAGCTTGCACTAAGGGTATGTAGAGTATATGCGACTCTTTTTTTCAACTCATAAATATTAAAAACTTAAAGCCACGCCCACTATTCGAAGGTATAACTGTTTGTAGTTGTTAGGCCATGACAGCACCTTAAAGTATGCAATGGTTTTTATGTGAATAGCGGTCGATATTCGAGGTCATCGGGTAAATCATAGTCAAGTCTCGATTTTATTGCTTGTTCGATTTGGAAAAGGAGATTTGTGTGCTTGGAAGGGGGGGAGGTAGAAAGAGATGCAGGAGGATCTGATGTCGACGTTATGTTCCGCACCAGATTGACATGCAGGCAATGTCAACAATGCATGTGCTCAACTCAAGTTGACACCGTCAGGCCATGGATTATAAAAGCCGTTACGAAACGCTGAAAGGGCGCAGCTGAAAAGAACTATGAAAACTGAATTTATTGGTTTCTAGTTGTGGCAAAACTATATTTCGCTAATTGGATGACTTGGTTGTGGGTCGGTGGCTTTGGCTTTATTCAATTACCTGCTGGAAGAATCTACTCACAATCATAAGTTGGCCTACTTCAGTTTTGGTCTGGCTTTTGACTGGCATTTGCTTAGCTGATTGCGGAACAACTACTCACATGAGTAGCTACAAGTAGAAGAGTGTATCTACAAGTGCACTCGTATCTCACAGATGCACGCATCGCGGCAAACCTTGCAACCGTGCAGCCGTGCAACCGTATGACGGATGATGGCGGTTGACAATCTCGACAGAAAGCAAATTATGTTTTCAAAACTGACTAAGCTACCGCACACATAAGAGTATTCATATATATGTAGTATATATATGTAGTATATTTATATTTGCATTTGTATTTTCCCTCTCATACACACACACACTGGGAAATGTCGTCGCTTGGCCAAATGTCAGTTTGGCTTTTCCACTCCTTTTCCTTCCTTCCCTGCACAATTTCTCTCATTTATTTATAGCTGTGACACTAATGCCACATTTGCATACCGAGATTCTCAGTGGATTGTTGAGGAATGTCAATTGAATTGACATGCGAAGCAAAAGCAAACGCAAAGCGACAAAATTTTTATCGCATTTGTGAGTTCGACTTGGTGCAGCAATGAATGTTATATGTGTCAATTAAATATCAGAGCAGTTGATATATCTATAGTCATTTAATTAAAACATAGGATTGTCAAGTATTTGCATTTCATTACTTAAAAATACATGAAATAATAAAAGTTTTAAGTGATATACAGAAGATGTTAAAAAATTAATTGGGGTAAAGGTATGAAATTTAAGTATAAGTTAAACTATTAAACTTAACTAGCTGTGATTTTATTTAAGGTATCATAAATTATTTAAAATTTTAACTTTGAAATATTTTTAAAACTCTTTTAAAATATTTTTTTATTTATATTCATTTAACTATATATTCAATATTGGGAACTTGTTTAATCCGTTCCATTTGGATTTTTTTTATTGTTTGGAGTCGGTGTTTTTATAAATTAAATATTAATATGAATGATGTGAAGATTTTAAACTGAATTCGAAAGAACTTTCTAGCTTAAAACGAATGCAAAACAAACTTGAACAACAAATATTTCTAAATACTTAAACATGCAATTAATAAACATTAAACTTCCAAACAACAAAGTCTCCAAAGCTTACGTGTTGAGTATTTCGTATTATTTGATTGTTTATCGTATTATGAGAATGAAAATGTTTAGCTTTAATTCTGGTTGATTTATGATAATGAATATTGGTAGGAGGTAAAGCCATTCAGTTTATAATATATATGGAATGCATAACTTTCAATCGAATACAAGAACAGAACTCAACACTTACGTAAAGTTGGACAAACAACTCAGCGGGCTTGGGAAAATGAGGAAAAGTGCAGCTTGTTGAATTTGGATTAGACGTAGAGAGGTAGTGAGCAAACAGTTAGCACAGCTTACACAATTTGAACAGTTATGTATTCTGTTGTAACTGTATAAACACTAAATAGTAATGGTAGTAGTTATAGTTGGAAACTTGAAAATCGTTGCTGAAGGACTAAACTAGCAGCAAGACAAACACGAACATGGACACAAATACAGGCACAAGCACAGGCACACACACAAACAAAGTTTGACTAGAATTTAACATAATATATGTGAAGATATAGATGTGTGTATGTATAGACGCCTCCAAGCGTCGACAAACATGACGTAAACCCGCAAAAAGTATGCTAGCTTTTTTTCGTTTCACACAATTCCACCGCTTTGTTGTTATGATTTCATATATTTTTATATTTTCTCTATTTTAAAACAACTTTCTCTTTTTTTGTTTTCTATTTGGTATTTGTATTTTGTTTGTTTTTTCTGTTCACTGAAGAAATCACAAAAGATTTGATTTAAAGCGAAACGCGTGAGACACAGCGAGGGGGCGTGGCAGTCAGACACAGCGACGACAACAAGGACATTAAATAAGGCGCAGGGCACACAACGGGCAACAACAATAACAAATGGCAATCACAAAAACAAACACATTCGCAAACTCAAACACACAATCACACACACACCCACATAGGGCAGAGTGTAATGTGTGAGCTGTGGGAGATGGGAGTCAGAAGTGAAAAGTCACGATCAAATTCAATCAGTGCTCAAAATACCGATGTCGATTATCGATGGCCAATTAATCGATATCACTTAAAGAATTTGTAGCTGTTGCCGATTACACAACACTGCACAGTGCAGCTGCAATTGCAATTGCAACTGTAAGTGCAACGGTAAATGCAGCTGCTGTTGCTGCTTTGAATTTCTTATTGGCCAACACTTCGGGGCACTTGGCAAACGTAATGTGGCTAATATCAAGCGCAACTACAACTAACATTCTAGCCGACACTTTCACTGTGTTGTTGTTTTTGTTGTTGCTATTGCTATTGTTGTTATTGTTATTGGGGTTAATATTGTTATGGTTTTTATAGCGTATTACATGCGACTTTACACAGCGACGTCTGTTGCGCACGAGAGCCGAGGACGGACTAAGCACGAGGCGAACAAACAACTCGAAACTGACTCAAAAGGAAGCACCGATTGCCACTCGTTTCGGCTTCATTCGGCACTGAGTGCATTGAGCGCCGCAATTGAGTGAGTTTTATTTCTGTACTTATTTATGCACTCACCAAGAGATGAGGCATATACCTTTAAATGCGGTTTATTTATGCTACTGCAAACTTTATATATACAAATTTTATTTTTATATATCAGCAATTTAGTGCTACCCCTAAAAAACATAGTGTATTAGAGTAGCTTAATGTCAGGAGTACCTTTAACATTAGCTCATAAGAGGCTTGTTGTTTTTGTTTTCTAGTTTCCCGTCATTTGTCGCTTGCAGTTTTTGGAGCTCAGTTTTTGCTGCTGCGGTTTGTGCGACAAAAAACATTTCCGGTTTCCGTTTTGCATTAACGCCAAGCGCCAGAAATTGCAAAAGGCGGTTGCGAGTGGGAGTGGCAGTGACTGTGCGGTGGAGGCTTAAAAGCCCATGAACTAAATGCTTATAAAACGACTGCGTCGCAAAATCGCATAAAATTATTGAATGGAAACACATTTCATTTACATATAAAAATGAAACGCACAGGTGGAGTGGGAGTGGGTGGGGTAGGGGTAGTCGGGAAGTGGGAGTCGGAGCGAGACGGGCTATTATTACACTCGAGGGCATTGGGTGCAAATGAGCAAAGTTGTGCGTCCCATTTGCTCATAAGTCAGACGCATGAAGAAGCCCAGAGCACTTTGTCTGTGTGTGTGTGTGTGTGCGTTAGTGTGTTTGTGTGTGTTTGTGTGTGTTTGCTTGTGTTTGTGTAAACAGATGTCCCGAAGCTGAGAGCAACCTGTTGGCACTGAGTTTGTATGTAAATATGCATTCATATATGAATGTTTGTGTGTGTGTGTTTGTGTTTGTGTGCTTATCTACCTTGGAGTTAAGCTTATTGCTGCTGCCGCTGCAGCGGTTCTTTGACAAGACCATTAAACAACTAATTTTGTTTTACTGTTCTCGCCTAATTATTTTAACAATGATCTCGATAATTTCCATACAATCAAAAATTCCATTAAATTGCTGACCTACAAAATGAATCAAATTTGATTATTTTAAATTCATCTATTGTGTTAGAAATCTATAATAATTCATATGAAATGGTAGGCGACCTGATTAAATCATAAAGTTGACTAATTTTTTTATTTTTTGAGAATTTTTTTTTTGTTTAGTTGAAATGCCTGAAATTATTCATAAGTGATTCACTTCTAGTTGGTAAATCCGGGTAGTCAGCTAAAGTAAAGTGCAGAGAATCAACTGTAATAGACCCTGTATCAAATTAAAATATTTAAATTTATCGAAAGTCGCTGTTTAGTGCATTTAAGTGTATTTTTTGTTAATGCAGTCGATAAGTGTATGACTACAGAGTCTTTTAAAGTCAGCCCAGTGCTTTGTCATTATTTTGGTAGTTTGCTTAATTCCCAGAAATTCAGTTGTTAAAAAATTAAATAAACTATTTATTTCAGAACTTATACAAAACTTTTACTAGCTAAAGGTTTTCCCCTGGTTTTGACGGGTTTTTCCCTGGTCAACCTTACGACCATTTCAGCTGCTCGTTAGAGCGTGAGTGTGGTCTGAATCCAGGGTAAGTAGGTGCCCACATTGACATACACCCCGGGCACATTGGCCTGTCCACAGCCGATGCCCCAGGCGACGAGTCCGACCACATACCAGATGCCATTGCTGGCACAGACTAGCGGTGAGCCGCCGTCTCCTGTGCAGGCATCCTTGCCAGCTTCACCGCCGGCGCAAATGAAGCTCGTGGGGCTGAGCACGAAGGAGGCGCCCAGGCGAGTGGCTCTCAGAGCCGTTTGGCAGTCAGCGTTAGGTATTAGTGGCACATCCACCTGTCGCATGATGGCCTGATAGGCGCCAGTTGGCCCAAAGTCGTTCTTACCCCAACCAGCAACCCAGCAGCGTTGGCCCACAAAGTTCGTGGAGGGCAGACAAATGGTGCTTACAGTGGAGCGGCTGGTGAGGGAAACTGGCGTGGCCAGCTTGAGTATGGCGACGTTATTCTGCATGTTGTTGGGGTTGAAGGCGGGATTCACATACACATTGGAGATGAGCACATCCTGGGCAGGAATCGGTTCACTCGTGCCACCCGCATCCCACTCACCCAAACGCACCTTAAAGGATGTCAAACTAGTGCAAGGATTAGGCAAACGTTTGGAGCACATCTAAGCTCAACAGACTTACGCCAAGTTGTAGACCTTGTGGGCAGCCGTCAGCACATGCTGTGCCGTGATTAGTGCTCCTCCGCCCAAATAGACATCCGCTGTTGTCAGCAGCGCCGCCTGCCAAGGATACGCCCCGAAACTGGCCTGGCCAGGACTCGCCAGCGCCGAGCCCGGAGGTGGTGGGAATCGGAGGCCACACTGATAGCTGCCAGCCTGGCAACATGCCACCAAACCAAAGTTGCAGCTTACCGTGGGCACCGTTGTGGGCACAGTGGGCTGAAACGCATTTGAAAGTGGATGTGTGCTGTGCATTCACAGTGGTCATTTTCTGCGAGTGTACTCACCAAGCCGCCATTGTTCACAATGCGAATATCCAGCTGACCACTGCCGTCGTTTGGGGGCGTGGGAATTGGATTGGGACAGGAGGCGGGAGGCACACAGCGGCAATTACTGGTGCCCGGTGTCACAATGGCTGGCAGCTGGGGCCAACTGGCTTGAGGCACCTGTGGCGGCAACAGCGTACCCACAATCAGCTGACGTGTGAGGACTGCAAATCATTAGCATTAAATAGAGTAATTTAGAGTGAGTGTATTAGGGGTATTCCTACGCTTACGTGTGTGATTATCAGTATTCGCTGCATCGATGGGTTGTGGAGCACTTTCATCCGACAGTGGACCGAGTGATCCGAATGTCCAGCAGTCCACACGGCCGGTAAGCAATTGCAGTAGCAGCCAGCTTACAACAGGTGGAAGCAACTGTAATGTATTCATTGCCTTGCCAATGACAACTAAACCGTCTAGACGAGGTGCTATATGGCTATATAGTAAGCCTCATGCCCAAATTACACAGCTAGTGGAGCTGAATTCGCTCCAACTCAGGGATTTTCCGAGCGAAATTACGCAAAAAACGTTGACAACTGCAGCCAATAAAAAACTTGAAAAATGGTGAAAAAAAAGAATGAAAATTTTAGGTAGCGAATTTGAAATACTCTTGAATTTGAAATTAAATTTCATTAAAATATTTATGATGTTTTGGAAATTTTTGTGAAATTAAATATAATTTTATATCTTTCACATAATTTTTTATCTTTCAAACAGAAATATTTGTTATTTTTATTCCAAATTTGTGAGGGCTAAAATGTTACGAAGCTTCTGACAAAAAGTCATATCCCCCTTCCGGTTTAGAGCATACAAACGGCCGTCAATGAGGTCAGTGTGTGTATGTAAATAAACTGACACCCTCCATAAATCATTCGAATAGAACCCTAGAGGTGTACGGTGTTGGGTGTAAGTACATTCAGAACAATCATTCATACTATTTCTATTTCTATTTGCTATTGAAATTGTATGCTCCCCATGTGCGGTCATTTCGTACTAAATAAATTGCTCTGACTAACTTTGTGGCGATTATTTAATTTAGATTTTCGTTTTCATTTTGAATTTGATTTGGATTTCGATTTCCATTGCGGTTTGCTGACTGTAATAATTTGAATGCATTTTTTGTTCTGTTTGGTTTGATTGCTCCAAAATCGGGCTTGATGTTAACAACTTAATGGTTTAATTGTGCAAATTTAAATATGATCTGAAATAGTAACAATTACTTTTGTTGCTGTGGGTTTTGTTGGTTTTAGAGCGTTTTAATTTTTATTGTTGAATTTAGTGCGCTTAACACTTTCCGCTTGGCTGATAAACAATTTTGTTGTGTGTACTCGCACCTGAAACTTTTTGTAATCCCCATTTTGGGGCCACGTTAAGACCTACGATAACAAAGTTTATTTTTGCTTTCTTGCGTTGCTTCGTTTGGCATAGATCGATATTATTAACTGAACAATCGAGCGGAATGGGTCACGTTGAATTGGACTTTTCCTCAATACCAAAACTCTACGGCCCTGAGAATTTCTGGCATTGGCGAATGCTTTTGCGCGCCTATTTGGATGCAAATGAACTCTGGAGGGACGATCATCCCAGGGACGTAAGTAGATTTCATTTAAAAAATAATTTCCGAGTTATTAGAAGATTTTTTCAACTGTTCTTCAGAACCCCCATGCCAAGTTCATAATTTTGGCCACTGTGCAGACTGACAAGATTGAGCCTGGATTTGATGAGGAGAACGCCAAGCAAATATTCAAAACTTTAGAAGAACGTTTCCGTCCATATTGATTTGAAAATTGAATAATTTCTTTGTATTTTACGTCTATCAAATTAAAGAAAACTTATCTTCAAGAATCTAATGGGTAGTTTTTCAAGTAAAATGGAAATACTTAATATAAACGTGCCTGATATTCCCAAACTCAGCGATTCCAATAACTATTGGAATTGGCGCATCCTTGTGCGGGCGTATCTAGAAGCAATGGGTCTGTGGTCAGGTCAAGCCCCAGTCGAGGTAAACTTTTCTAGAATTATTCAATTTAAAGTTCTTAAATTTCTTGTGATTGCTTGCAGTGCCCTCAATCTAAGTTCATATTGTTGAGTACTATAGAGTTTTATCTCATAACGCGGGATTATGAACTGAAAGGAGCGGTAGCATTATATCATGATCTATTTTTACGTTTTGGAACTTCGAGAACTCGTGAACTGTAGCTAAAAACTTTTAATAACTCGTAAAACTAGAAATAAACACATTTTATATTACAATGCAATTCAAATTACTAAAAGCGCGCAATTTTTAAACTGCTGTAACGTTAAGTTGGTCGCGCGCAAAAATAGTCGCACGTGAAGTTGGCTGTGCTGCAACTAACAGTGTGTACACATAAAAGTTGGTAGTTTTGATGATAGGGCCACACTGAATGATATTCGATTCTTGTTCAACAGCCTCACAATAGCGTTATCGACGGAGTATTCGCTCTCTACCGATAACAGTTGCATTTCAGAAGTCAAACTGAGTTGACGTGCGGTGCGCGTGGGGCTCAATTTATTTTTCAAATATACTAACAATGTTAATTTAATTTAAATAAACAAACGACGCTAAACACACAAAGTGAAACATGTTTTTTATACTAACTCGCAAATATACGACGTATTAACCAGCATCTAACCGAAACACAAACATAAAACAAGTCAAAGGAGGCCAAGAAGCCAAAACAACGCGACATCGACACCTGTTTGCTTGCATTCCTGAGCCTGTGCATCAGTGTTGCCAACACTTTCGCTTAAAAAAAGGCTAGCTGAACTAAAAAAAAGGACAAAAAAGGGATAAATATTAAAAAAAGCGGACAAAAAAAACAGCTAAAAAATGTTTTTTTTTTAAATTATATTTTCAATCTTAATTATCATCCAATCCGTATAATACGTCGTCAACGGTAGTATTCTCTTCAACTGGAATTATGGCAGTATGTTGGGCACAAAACATTGCAAGTGCTGCTTCCTAACGACAAAGTGCAGGTGTCAAAACAGGCTGAAATTCAATTTTATTTTTCTGCGCGAAAGGTACTGCATTTTGTGTGTGTTTTTCTGTACTGCCATGTGCGCGGACCTGGTCAGTGTTTGGATTTATACAGCACTTGCACTATTTGCAGTACGCCTTATCAGGATCTTTAGGATCCCCGCCCATCCAATTCTTTAACCAAGGTTCACTTAACCACGATTCGCGAAATTTCTGTTTATTAATCTCATTTGGCATCTTGAAACTTTTAAGCGTTAAATACAGATATTTGATATGTTTGATTTCGATTACACTTTCAGATGATGTTTATCGAAATCAGAAAAACAATATATATGCGATGCCACCTAGTTTTAATTAACAAATTGTGCAAGCAATTTAAAAAAATCAAAAAAGGACAAAAAAAGGATAAAATACAATATAAAAGGCTATTTTTCCGGACAGGGGACGTTTTAAAATTTTTCCGGCAATTACAATTTAAAAAAGGACAGATCTGTCCGGAAAAAGGACAAGTTGGCAACACTGCTGTGCATGAACGTGACTCCCTGTGAGTGTGTGTGCGAGTGAGTGTGCATGTTTACGCATAAATTGCGATATTTGTGCCTTTTTGTGCGGAATAGGGACATGCAAACTTATTTAATTTTTTAAACCGCGTTGAACAATAAACAATTAGTTTGCTCGCTGTTGCAATTGCAGCATTTAGCAGCCATTTCGTTGACCGCCGCTCCGCGTCGCGCCTGCGCAAGAAGCAAACAGCAAAACAGCCAGCGAAACAACAACAACAACAACAGCTATAAAGTAAACACAAACATACGAAAACCGGTTAAAGTGAGACACACACCTCACGCACACATGCAAACAAACATACCAATACAAAATACTTACTGAGTCGGTTTTGTTTGCTTTTGCTTGGAAAATAGAAATAGAAGGAAATACGTACACAAAGCAAAACAACAACAACAAAAGAGTGGAAAAAATCAATTCCAAGTGGTGAAAAGTGTGAACAATACAAAGTAAAAAAATAAGGCAAAAAGAAAACAAATCGTCAATTTAAGCATAATAAAAAATTATTAATGATTGTGCTCTGTGCGGAAATTGGGCCGCAAATGTTTGCCTAAGGGTTAAATACACATGCAGTCTTTTATCGGTCAACCAACATCGATTGGCGCATTAAAACGAAAGTGAATTAAAGCCACAAATAATTGTAACAGTTTACCAATTACCCAACCTGTTTATTGTTTAGAGTTTTGGACGTTATCACAAAAAACGCGCAGCCACTTGTTGATTAAACTGGTGAGTAAGCTTTTCGTCTTTTATTGGGTCAATAATGTATTTTGTATTTTTGGTTTTGGCTTATTGGCCTCAAAGTTTAAATTTTAAACTGGAACGTCTCGCAAGTGTCTAATCGGTACTATTGTAAGTACGAGTGATTTACAGTTATCCAAACAATTTGTAACGGTATCTCATGCGCCCATCATTGAAATTCACAGTGTGCCCAGTTAGCGCTAAAACAACAATGCCCAGAGCATAACTTTCACTGAATTGCGCGCCAAAATTGGCGAAACACACACAGCCACACACACCAATTTGTTGTATTACATGCCAAAAAGTACAGAAATTGCAATGCTATCTCACGATTGCTTTTTCAATCAAATTTAGTATTTCATGTATTTTATGATTTTCCATTTTCCTTTTCGTTTTGGTTTTTCGGTTCGTTGATGTAACTTCAAGTTGATTTCCAAGCTGATTTGCAGCTTCATTAAACTCAACTCACCTCAAATTGAGTGTAAGTCGAGGCGAAGCTGATTATGAGATAATCAGTGAATTGCTCAACTAAATTGCGGAACATGTTTCAACTTGTCGGGGAGACAGTGGAAGAGTGAAAGAGAGTTAAGTGTTTTCAACAAGCTATAATTAAAACTAGTTAAGCATAATTTGTTTAAACTTAATTAAAACTTATACTCACAACAAAATTCAATTGAACTCTGCATGAGTCATAAACTCCATTCATTCATCTTGAAGGTAGCGAATAAAATTCCAACTTCTCAGTAGAAAAACCGCAACAAATATTCCCACCAAAAAAATACAAAAAAATGCAGAAATAAACAAACAACAGCAATCGCAGACCAGTCAACAACTTTATAAAAAGCAATAACAAGAAAACTGTGCACACAAAAAAAAGTTATATAAAAACACGTTAGCAAACTGCACAGAAAACAGCGAGCGCAGAAGAGGAATGCGAAGTTTCTCGAAGGGGGAGGCGGTGGGTAGGCTAGGGGAGTAGGTAGGAATGGAGGGGAGAAGGGAGAGGCAATGCTGACGCTGACGCTCACTTTAAGCCACGCTTCAATTGCAAATGCGCCAGCGAGCAAATGCATTGACGCAAATACGTGGGCTACCAGTTGTTGTTGTTGTTGTTGGTGTAATTGTAAATTCTACAGGTTTCTGCCGCTGTCTCTGTCTGTGTGTCTGTGTGTGTCTGTGTCTGTGTAGCAGTTGTTGCCTTAATGGCGCATAACAACAACAAAGCTTCGCAATTTTACGCCAAAGCTAAAAAGGCGACCGATCGAATCGAAGCAATCGACGACGATCAGAGTTCCCTCCAATCGTAGCAAAACCGGGCCAGGTTTTAACTGCGACAGAATTGCATCCACTGTGGTCAGCAGTCTATAAAACTGTCACAAATTAAATCCTTTAATTACACATGTTTTAAGCACGAGCTTAACTAACTATGAAGTGAAAACACGGAAATTAGTTTAAGCCACAGACATTTATATGATTAAAATAAATTTATTAAGACTTTTTTTATCTCTACAAACTTTTCCTTTATCTAAACTTTAATGCCCTACACTTTTGTCTCAAAGTAATTCGGTTTTCTTTAACGCGTTTGTCACCTAAAGGCTTAAATTCTTCATTTTAATTAAACTTTATTGTTTACTGCTGCTATAAATAACTAAATTTGATTGTCTTTATACGCTATAAACCCTTTTGTAATATCCATTATACTTGCTGTCGCTTTAGACTTTCTTTTTATCATGGCTATTGACGTTTATTGATGGCCAGACAAATAGACCTCTAACTCTTATCTCTGCTTTGATTGATAAGTCTTCTACAAAAACAAATGAGAAGTTTTGCTAAAAATAATTTATAATTTGACGTATATTTTTAAACTTGTTGTCTTTCTAGAAATGACTAGAAAAGTAGGCTTTTTGACCACTGTGCTTGCATTGACATGGCCACAACGTCACAATGTTGCAGTAATCTGGCAATGGGCCCAGAGCTACGCCGGCTTGTGGCCGACTTGGCTAACTGCTTAACCACTTTGGCCACTTGGCCACATTGGCCACTTGGCCACTTGGTGTTCAATTCGTATTCGCTGCGCGTTGTTGGCCGATGCCGATGCCGCCGCCGGCTTTACTCCGCTCGATTCAATTCGATTCGATTCAACTGAACTCGACTTGATTCGGTTTGGTTTTGATTGGGTTTGCTTTGGTTTAAGATTGAGTTTGTTTTTTGGATTTTGCCTTTGCACTGCGAATGCGAATGCGATTGCGGCTCGTAATTGTTTCATAAAACGCAAAACTGGCTGTGGAGTAGCTGTAGGGAGTTGGGGGGTGGAGTACAACAGGTGAGACGCAGTGAGGGGTCAACTCTTAAAACAGGTGGTTTTACTTACTGGAACTTGGCTTTTGGGGCAACACTTTTCGATTTTAATTATGGTTTATGTGTCGTTTTTAGATCGCACACGATACACACACACATGTACCCACTCTACAGCTTATATACAAGTATCGAATACATATAAATACGTATATATACACAAGGTTATGCCAACTGGACGAGGCGATGCGTAGATTTCTTGATCGCTGTTATTGAATCGCCTTTAAGGCGGTCCTATAAAGTTAATAATACTAATTCTCCACTCGAACTGGCAGTTTGCTCATGCGTATTTATAAGTCCATAAGAAATCGAGAGACTATGTTTATTGGAGTGGAACCCACTGGACAAACTAACCAAGTAACTAGAATGTGTCTCTGCTCTACATTTGTATTCATTCATATTTGTATTGTTCACTTTAATCAGATCGTAAAAAACACATTTAAACTGTTATTTCATTTAAATAGAAGAATTGTCTTCTTCTTGCGTATAATTTAGATTCTGAAACTGTAGAGATACGAGTTTATGTCGCTGTTATTTCAGCGCACTCGCCTTTAGTTCACCTGAAGTGCTTTATTAGGGACAAGGTCACATAACTGTGATTCATTGATGGCCTTTTGTAAAGCTTATAGAATAACTCTTTTCGAATTGATTAAATAAACGAGTCACTTTAAAGATTACACACACGTAAATGTCAGAATCAAATTGTAGCTTCAATTCCTTTGTTTGTGTGTCAAATGTATCTCAAAGTGTTGCACTTGGTTTTAGCCTATTCTTACAATCCAACTTGCAGATACTACACACTGCAGCTACTCCACTCTAAGTCGGGCTTCGTATTGCATATGATATATGTGTTTGTATCTATTTATGTGCATATGAAAGACAATAAGATTGTATCTCAGTTTACGCGCACACGCGTCGCAGTTTGTCGGCGCATTTGTATTTACACTTGATTGCAATTCGTATCTGGCAGATACACACAAGTGTGCTTTGCATACAACGAATGCCGTTAAAACGCTTATTTCGTTGTTGTTTTTTTTTGTAGTTTTAAGCTGAAACTGTAACCGCCTGGGCCCAGACTCTTAAAACAAGTATCAGCTATCTGCTTTTTACTCGGATTTTGTACACATTTCTGCATGCAACGAAGCGAACAGCCAACAGATTAAAATACACGTTTTTTTTGTATTTTGTTTTTTGTTTTTGTGACTTTGACTGTTTTCTGGTTGTCTTTTTTGGCCTTATTAATATTTATCAATTTGTTATTTAACTTGTTTTGATTTCTTTGTTCGCTTTTGAAACAACTTTTCGTAAAACACAAAAATACAAAAATAAAACCACAAAACAACTACAAATTCCAAAGGTTTTTGCATAATTTGGCCTGGAAGATGAGAGAACCGAAGCGCCATTAACAACAATAAATTTGAAATGCGTTTCTTGTTGTATTTTATAGCCATCGATTTGACTCTTTTGATACCCTGTACTGCCTCTAAGCTAACTTTTAGTCGGTCTCCATTGTTTTACTTGAATTGTGTTCAAGGCACTTTGAAATTGGCAATTTAACCTTATTTTATATTTATGAAGTACTTATATTCTTTGTTATTTTCATTACTCTTAATTACAATCGAG
Source organism: Drosophila dunni (assembly GCA_018152125.1). Classification (NCBI taxonomy): domain Eukaryota; kingdom Metazoa; phylum Arthropoda; class Insecta; order Diptera; family Drosophilidae; genus Drosophila; species Drosophila dunni. The sequence continues at coordinate 14,450,219 of JAECXC010001917.1, read as the reverse complement.
TGTGGCTCTGCGTGTTGTGTTAATTAATCGATTGATTTAGAAGGTCTCAGTATGTGATTTTGAATTCCAGCAGCTGACAGCCCATAAATATTTAATGTTTTAATTGGTTTTCTTTGAGAATTTGGACATTTCAGCATTTGGCTTACAGAACCGTGTCAAAGCATTTAAAGCCATTTTTAGAACTCGGCTAATATGTGGACAGACATGGAAAATAGCCAAGACAATCAGCATTTGTGTTTTTAAGGTGAAACCGAAACCGCTGGCTAAACAAATCTCCAAACTTATTGGAAAAAAAACAGAGAAATGCGATATAAAACTGTTTGGCAATTAAGAAAAAACTGTTTTCTGGTTATTTTGTTGTTTCTGTTTACGGTTTACAGTTCCCAGCTGACAGCTGAGAGAGTTACAACGGGTATTACGCCTAGGGGCCTCACCCACGTTAAGTGTGCCAATGGGAAATTAAACTATTTACAGATGCAGTTTTCAATTCGCCAAAGATTGACAAGTGTCTGAGTGGCAAGCGATAACGATAAAAAGTGTTATCGATTGGCCTAGCTTTTGACCAAAAAGTAAACCCCAATTCATACTACTTAGTATGTGATTGGCGTCAGTTTAATAGTTATAGCCAATATTTACTTAGTTGTTTAGCTCTTGCCAACATTTAAACAGTTGATTGAAGCGACAAGAACACTTCACTACACTACACTTCAGGTAACTTAATATTTGTACACACACTTCACATAATACGCACTTTTTCTATGCACTAACTAGTTAGTATATTATACAAGTATGTGTTACTTATCTAGTTAATTTGCTGGCAATGTGCACTAAATTCATAAATCATTTGCAGCGTTATCATGTCGGATAAGCGTTTGCATGTGCCTGGCCAACAGGATGTTACCCAAATGGCTTTGCCAATTTACCTAGAATGTCGCACTGATAAATGTGTATTTGATTATTAAGTTTAGAGAACATTAACAATTGAGCAGACATATGAACAAATGAGCTAATGTCTTTCTACTGTCGCTTGAATGTGTTGATAAGAACTAAAAGTCACTGGAAAATGTAGAAAGTTACGAAATTGTATGAAAGGTTAGAAATTATCTAATTTATTATTTAATACTTATTTTATAATAAATTTACATGAAAAGTATAAGAGTTTTTGAGAGTAAAAAGGCTTTAAAAATCTTCAAATTTTCCATAAAAACTTCAAGACTGCGTAGTTTCAAGTCCCATTCTAATAGAGACAATCAAGTGAAGGAAAATTGTTTTCAACAATTTTCAAAGTCGCTTTCTACTCGCAGTGTAAAGTGCAAGTAGTTATATTGCCATTGTTTAACAATTTTCTCCCAGGTCGAATGTAAATCCTATTGTCATTTGACTAAAACTCAACTCAAGTTGAATTTTGTATTGTGGTATCTTGGATCTTGTGTTATTTCCTGTCTAATTATAAACAATTAAAGTGCAACAAATTCGCGTGGAGTTGTTTGTTATCGTTGCTATTGTTGTTCCATGATTACATTTAATGGCCGATGGCAAACATAATAATTTCGATTAAATAATCAGGCACTTGGCTTACGAACTGATCGTCGCACATTTTGCACAGTGGCTGCAAAAAGTTGAATGCCTCTCTGAGTTGCTCAGATGCTGTTGTAATTATGAAAGTTTTTCTCTTTTTTTCTTTGGACCAATGTTGAGTTAAATGAACGGTATGAACTCATTTCAAAGAGTCAAGTTTATGCTGCACTGAGTCATTTTCGTAGCATTTCATTCATCCAAAGTCTCGGAAGTGTAGTGAAAAGTTGTCGAAGGCGACCACAAAAGTGGCTCTGACTCGGACTCCTATGTCTTGGATTGCTTGTGAGTTGCTATCTGTCCATGTCTATGTCTATGTAGCTGTATCTGTGTCTGAACCTGAAACCGACAGCAAATGCAACTGCAACAAACTGTAACGCCTTGCAATGTGATACAAAATGCTATTGGCTTTATGCAACAACAACAACAACAACTACAGTAATGGGAGCAACTGTAGCAACAGTCTCCAATGCGCTCTCCCCTCTCCCCGATCGTATCCGATCCCATCCCTGGGTGTATGGTCGAGAGCGAGTGCCGTTGGCGTTAACAACGCGCGTTGCCTTCAAAGACAAGTTTTACACCAATTTCCGCTGAGTTTTTCTTGTTTTTTTTCTTCTTTGTATTATTATAATTTTATATACAAGTATTTTTTTGTATCTTGCTTTCCATGCTCTTATCCAAAAGGTTAAAGACTTGTGATGCGCCTGTGGAATTTTCTATCATATATTTTTTTTTTTCTTACTTTAACTTTTGCTATTAACTCTTAATGGGGCTCTAATGTGGCAATTGGCGTCTGCTAAGTGCGAGCCAAGTATTTCTTATGATTGAAAAAGGAAAATCAAGTGGAAAATTGTGCAATTGATATTTAGCCAGGCGTTTAAAATGTTTTCACAAATACGTTACGTGTTTAAGGTGTTTGTGGTTGTGTTTGTGGCCAATGAACTATTCGATTTATTAGGTATAGTTATCGATCACAAGGTGTGGGGACGGCCAATTTCCATCAATTATTGAACGCCTTCTTAAATATTCATAGGGGACTGGCCAAGAAATTAAATATTGTTGTATTAATTGAATTTAATTTGAAAACGTTTTGTAAGCAATTTATTTGGTATGCGAGTATGTCACGTTGTTTATTTTATATTTAATAATATCGAAGAATTCTAGAATTCTTGAATTCCATTACGTACACAGAGAGACAGAGAACAAATGCAAATTGTGTTGCTTTCTGGAATCACAATCAATCATTAATTAGCAAAGGAAACAGGCTGCAAATACGGGTTAGATTATCCATCAATCAATTACTCATTTATTTATTACGACTTTAGAACTGTTTTGTTCATTAAAAACGAATTATAATTCGAGAATTCAATTGCATTGCCTAAAATACATTTTAGCCACTCGATGCTATCGCTTTTTATTCAGTTAATAAAATTCTTATCGCCGGATTGACTTGCGTTCATTTTTATTGAACTCACTTCCATTTCAATTTCAATTTCTCAATTAACGACTTGTTTACCTTTTATTTATTATTCTATGGTTTTTATTTGATTTTTTGTTTAAACAAATAGTTGTTGTACACACACCAGAATCGCAAGGCAATAACAATGCAAATATCCTAAACAAAACCCAACACTCTTTTTTTTTTTTTACTATATTTTTTTTATTTTTTATTGTGATCAAGTATTTCCGTTGGTGGATTTGTGTGTGGCATTTGGTTTTTATTTTTTTTTTGCTCATTTTTTGCTGTTCTGTTTATTTTTTACGCTGCCTTTTGTAGGTTAGCAATGCGAAACCTTGAAATTATCTGTCTGTCAGCTTTTAACTTCAGTTTTTTTTCACCTTTATTTTTTTTTTTTATTATTTGATTTTTGCTTCTCTCCACAGTCAAATGGTCGCTGGGCCATAAATTTTCACACACAACTTTTCGCTGTTATTTTCCGTACTCGTATTTACCTTTAAATTTATTTATGTCAATTCGGGTTGTGCACATTATTTACACGGCTTTTTGCCCATGCTAATGATTTATTTATTTTTTGTTGCTGTTGATTTCTTTATTGTCTTAAAAACACGCCTAAAAATAAACCCAAATTAGCATGTAAATATAATTTTTAATTATAACTAATAACTGTTTTAAATTGTACTGCTTATCAAGGGGTTTTCTTGTAGCTTATTTAATAATAATCATTTTCGATATGTGCGCTGCAAAGTCCAAAAGTTGGTCATAATTCAGGGAATTAGCCGCAACTTGTTGTCAGCTAATTTCATTAACATTTTGTAATAGTTATCTGAGTTGGGTGTGTATTTGTGTGTGTTGGCAATAACCTGGCTAAGCGGGAATATAAATTTATGCATTTGAAAACTTTGTTTTGCAACTAGCGAGCGTCGATCCAATCCAAAGATCAGTTACACTTAACAATTTTTATTTTTTATTGACAAACAGCTAAAAATTCAGTAGACCAAAAGCGACAAACTCACAGTTGGTGAGAGAGTAAAGCTGACAACAACCGCATTTACATGCAACGACTTGAACAGTCTTTTAGCCAAGTTTGTGTGATTGCCTTTTGGCCAACCTGTTCGCAGTTGCAAGTTGATTTTTGAATTTTTTGGGTGCGACGCTTGATTGATTTGATTTGAGCAGCTTGAAGCTTGAAGCTGTCCAGTTTGGAAGACGCACGACGCAAAGCGATGTCTACATTTTTTTTTGCTCTTTCTTTTGGCCAAAAACTTGCTGACTTGTTTTTTTTTTGTATACTCTCTGTTTTTCTTTTGATTTTTGTTGTTTTTTATGGGCCGAAATGATTGCGCTGATTACGTGACGCTGTCAATTGATTTGTGCGCAAAACCAAAATGAGCAGCCGCTTGGCTAGCGGGCAAACCAATTGTTGTTAACTTTAACGCATTTGCTGGCTTATGGCCATATGAATGAAATGGGGCCCAAAAGCAGCAGCAACACCACCAACAACAACAACAACTTCAACTACAGCTACAAATTTTGTGTAAGTTCGTGAGTTGCGGTGGCTAAACAACTTTTTGCTGTCGTTTGTTGTTGTTGGTCGTGGTTAATTTTTCACGAAGGTTTTTCAGTTGTTGTTTTTGCCGTTTCTTAGCTGGACAAAGGCCTCAATTCAAGCCTTGTTTTTGTTGTTTTTATTGCTGCTATTTTAGCAGCTGAAATGTGCATTGAATATTAATTTTTTTGAATTATTTTTATATATTTTTTTCCCTCTCTTCAGAGGCCATTTTGAAATTTGTTAGCATATATTGTATTATTAGAAATTACATACACAATTTATGCATGTTTTTTTTTCTGCTTAGACATTAAAACGTCTAGAATTTCACATAAAAAACTATCGTTTAAGTTTTTTTTATGGTTTTGAAATAGTTCAGATCACTTGTTGGCAGGTTGTTGCATAGTTTTTTTTATTGCCATACTCGTTGCCATAAATATTAACGTGTTTAAAATTGTTATTCGCAGTGTTATCATACGCCAAGCTCATTTGGCATTTGGCTAAAACCAGAAACCTGAAACCCAGAGTCGATGCATACTAAATAAGTTATTGCAAACGGGCAAGAGCAAATAAAAAGAGAAGCCAATTCGCATATATTAGAATTTTATTACATCAGACACACTTGTACATATACATACTATATATTTATATATACAGTCTATTGCGCCATAGATAAAAATACCAACGTTGAAAAGCGTTTAAGCCAAGTCAGACTACGTCAAATGCAATTGATTTCGCCGCCTAGAAAATAAAACTCATTTAAACGTTTATCAATGCACACGTGCCTGAGTCCTAGTCTCCAGTGCTAGACTAGCAGCTACCCTCTAAGCAGCTCTAGATTTTTTATCACTTTCATATTAATGTTTACTTTGCTAAAATTATCTTGAAATTTGTAGATTTTTTGGGGTATTTTTAGCACACTTGTTTAGCACTCAAGTTCCCAGAATATTCCTTGGAAATCACGCACCGTCAATTAATTATTATTTTTAGCTGCCGTTTATCGGAGATGACAGCGCTCGTTAGGAGCTTAAATTTCAGAGTTTCTACGTTGCGGACGAACAGAGTTCAGGCGGTTAAAGCAATTGATTTCAATTTTAATTAACACCCACATACCCACATATGACAAGCTAGGGAGGAGGGCGTTATGAGTGACTACAGCGATGGGCTGATGGTCTGATGGGCGTGGCATATTCACATGCACACATCAAGTTTTAATTGCCACTTGCTCTCTTGGTCGAGGTTCGCTGAGTCGTCGAGTCGGCGAATCTCTTCCAATTGTGGATCCTATCCCAAGCCCTCCCAACCGCCTCGGGGTACACAAATTTTACATGTGCAGAGAGCGTCACAAATTAATGAATGAATCCATGTACGACTCGTTGGATACAACTCTCACACACCCACTCACACACACACACGCACCGCAAATACTACTGATTACAGTTATGCACACAGCGGTTGACAAATGTTTTTCCCTTTTGAAGTAGCCATGGCAATCTGAAGTGGTATTAGCCAGGGGGTCTCTACTGGCATTATAAGGGTTGATATGCTCCCATATATCTAAGCACTTATAGGCTCCATAACTGAGACTAATTACACTTGCAAGCGATCGATAATGAAATCTGATAAAGCTCTTATTTGAGCAGTACCCAAAATAGCTCAGAAAATAGGTCAAAATTATTTGAGCAGTACCCAAAATAGCTCAGAAAATAGGTCAAAACCCATAAGCTGTTAATTTGTTACGATATGTAGTACAGTATATTATTGATTGAGAAATGTCTCAAGTTTATGGCTTCTTCAGTAATCAAATTATTTGTGTTTTGTCCACTGCTTTCGTCACTGATTTGATTTGCTGAAATTGGATGACAAATTCGTTAGACTCTTTGGAAACCAAGTGAACAGGAGACTTGAATAGTTTTAGAACTCAAAAAGGTTAGTCAAGCTTCAAGTCGAATTATAGCTTTTATTTACTTAAGTTTGATGTAAGAATATATACTTTAAACTCTGTAAAGTTATAGCTTAAATTCCATATTTTAAAGAAGTACTCAAAGTTCCATTAAAATTGGAATGCGACACCAAAATATTTCGTATAAATTCTGAACTTATCCGAATGGTTATGGCTGCCATAAAAGATATTTGATATTTCTGATGTTTATCAGTAATGGCAGGTAAACACTTTACTCTGACTTTACGATCAATTCGTTGCGCAATTTGTGCTCAAGACTTTAACCCACATACTACAGTGTATATACAAATATATACAATATATTTGTGTATATCGGTGTGTATCTATGCTATGTTTGCTTGGGTACGCGATCTTTGAGCTACAACGCCCACACAATGTGCGAGTGTAGGTAATTTGAATGTTCAGATGTTTTCGAGTGCCCCCCGTAGCCCCGATCTATACCTGTCTCTGTCTGTCTAGCAGTCTGTCTCAGTCTGCGTCACTTAAACTTGACCTTTATTTCCATTTATTGCTTATTACTGCATATTACTGTGTTTATTGTTTTGTTATTGTTATTGTAATTGTAATTGCCATCATTCTTCTTGTTCTCATTTGTCGTTTTTTGTGAATGGAGGCACAGAGGCGAATATATCAACATCCCATCACATCACAACCAATCGACACATCACCGCCCACTTGCACTCATGCACTCAGTGAACATTGTTCGTATCTCTCATTCTCATTCCATTTTCATTTCTGTTTCCATTTCCATTTCCATATCCATTTTCATATTCAATTTGTATTGTTTCTTTGATCGTGTGGGCGCACTTGCCTCATGCTAATCAATGTGTGTACACAAGTGTAGATACAGATGAACCCACATAAATCTCATACACTGTTCGAAAACTAAGAGTCGCTTGGAGTGAATGTGTTTTGAAATCTGTACTTGCTACTTCAAGCTACTTGTTTTTATCAGTGTACACCCAAACCTCTTCGCTTCAGCTCATTTCGTTGTAATTGTTGCACAAACACAAAGACATCGTGTTCTATTACTAACTTTAAGTAATCGCCATATCTTACAGTCTTGTCTTGTCTCAGTTGTAAGTTGTTCTTTTAATGTTATTACTCATTAGATATGCAGTGGAAAAATAGCGCATAAATCAGACAAAATGCCTTAGGAGGCGTTACTTGGTTCCCTCCACATTCAAAGTGTCTTATTGTTTGAGTTATTGTGATTTCAATTGTGTGGCTTGATATATGAGCCAGCTATTAGCATTGGCTTTAATGATTTTGTTTTTCTTTTTACCTATTTTTGAGCCGACTTTAGGCTGCATTTGCATTAATCCGTCTCATTGTTCTGCCTTGGCTGGTATGCTGGCAATCTATTAGCTTTTGAATTCCATCAAAAAAAGAGATTCCAAAAGAGACAAACCGAAAACAAATTAAAAAACATTTCCAAACAACGTGTTAGAGAATCATCTTAAGTACCAAAATGGCCGCTAATTCTTTCAGTCTAGTGTCTAGAGTCTAAAGTCTAGACGGACAAACAATTGGAATTCTAAGCCTAGCCCAGAACTGTTTGAGAGCCAAATTAACACATGGCCAACAACAACAAACAACAACAAATGTGGTAAGAGGCGATCCATGTAAGGTATTAGACGGAGAACCTGCAGGGCGAATGAAAAACTCAACTCAAAATTGAAATCGAAATCGAAATTGGTATTGGAATTCATTCGAAATGCATTCGGAATGAATTCGGATTATTGTTGGATTTCATTGAACTGGTTTTGAGATTCTTGTCTAGCCGTCATCATCTGCTTCTTCTTTGACTTTGTTGCTGCGGTCTTTTTGACCTTTGATGTTGCGTTTTGTGACCAAAAAGACTGAAGAAGTCAACTTTATGAAAAGTCTGAAAACCGATTTTTATAGTAATCAAATTCATGGAATTTTCAACTTTAGGCGCGGCTCGCATCTTCAATGATCAATCAACAGAGGCAACAAACAGCAGGGGAAAAACAAAACAACCAAAACGAATACAAAAACGAATACGAATAAGAAAATGAATACTTTTACGAATAAGATTATGAGTATGTGTATGGGTTGACTCACAGCAGCGGGTTTAATTGATTCAAATGAAGATGACGCTCAACGATGATCACAATGCTGCTGATAATGATGATCATGATCACGAGATGATGTTGCCACTGACTGCCTGACTGCCTGAATGTCTGAATGTCTCTGCTTCCATCCATCCATCTATCAGGCTGAGCTTTCTGCATACACGTAAACGTATGTAAATCGATGCATAGAAATCAACTTCCAGTAGCAAATCTCTCTACCGCCTCTCTATCCGCCGGGCAATATCGTGAGACGAACGTAACGTCAGTGGAATTATCAAAAAACAACGACAATAAAAAACTGCAAAACATGCAACTGCCAATTGCTGTGTGTTGTTGTTGTTATTGTCATGTCATGCAACGTTTTGTGTCTGTCTGTTATTGTCTCTCTGCTTTTGTGGCTTATAATTGTGAGTGCCACGCCCACGCTGCAGCGCCCCCATCAGTTGTCAGCAGTCAGGGGCGTTCATCCGCATCAAGTTGAACTTTACAATTGTAATCCGTATTTCGCATTCGCTGCGGTCAAAGTTGACTGACAGCAGCTGAATGTCAATGCTGCAATGACTAGTTATCTGTGCGCATACACTGATAAAAATGCGAGTGGCATCTAATAAATAAAATACAATTTACATGGAATGTTTTAAGCTACAAAGAACATAGCAAAAACCTTAGAAAATATATGTAGAAATATTTCCTCTGTGCAATAAACCTTTTCTTAAAAAAACCTCAGGAGAAATATTCCCGCTTAAAACTATGAACTGTCTATTTTTAGCAAAGATTAAAATCCTCATTTTAAAATACCTTTTTCCGTAATTAATGCCTGTAAACATGTAGTTTAGTTGTAAGTAGACAACAGGTTAACTTGTGAACTTTCCGTCCAATTAATTATTGAAATAAGCTCACGAGTTTCTGCTAATTGTGGAGACTGCATTTGTTAATTATAATATGATTATCAGTGCAGGTTAAGGGTCGTCTCATAGGCATATTGCCTACAATTAGCCCCAAAAAGATTATATATCTGAATGTTCTAAGAAATCGTTTTGCGATTATCTTTTATTGGCATTTGAAGTGAAGTCACGTGGAAACTGAGTACTATGCAATAATGAAGTCAAGTTTAATCTCTGCAAAAGTCAGAAATAGCTTTGTTTACGAGCTAATCGTGTCTGAGAAGACACAACTTGGCTCAACATGTTCTTATCTGTCTTATACTTTGATTGCTCACTAATTGAAGTTTCCCTCGTTGTCGTGTAGTTGTTGAATATTATGACCATAGAATGAGTACTTCCTTTCCTGTTCGATAATAAGACGATAGAGAAGTCAACATCTGCGTTTCAATGTCCTGTGCAATGGGAAACCCTATTCAAATGCCCATGAAACCTTGGAAATTACCCGGGGGACCAGCACATGGCCAAACAGGTAGAGATACCAGTTAGCAGGTAGTCGGTAGGTTTGTTGGTAGATACTTGGTACTTGGATTGCGTCCTCCTTAAATAAAATCATTAAAAATAATGAACGCACTTCCGCTGCGCTCCCATCGGGGTCTTAGAACTTTACACAACATTAAAATGAGGCAGTTCTTGTAGTTGTTGTTGTTGTTGTGGTTTTGAAGAGGGGAACCCGAGGGATGGAATGCCGCACAAATTAAAAGGTGCCCGACTTGAAGTCGCTTCGTGAGTCGCTCGGCAATTGCAATTACATACACTGCACAAAATTCCCGTTTCCGAACTCAAAAACCAACTTCAAATCAAAGTTTAGGTGTAATTTCTAGCCCCCTAAGTTTGATTTCAATTATACACGAGGTAATTAAATTTTAAGAGCCCTTCCCCTTTTTGATCAGTGTACGGCAGGTTGTGAGATGGTCAAGAACCAAGAGCCATACCAAAGTGAACCGAACCGAACCAAAAACAAAATCAAAAGATGTGGGCAAACATAAACATGAACGGAAATAAAGCGCACCGCGTTCGGCTCCCTTAACCGCGTTCCCCTCTGTCCCCCCAACCACTGCTCGAGTATCTTTCCCCTCGTGTTCCCAGTGTATCTGTGTATCTATGAAATGCGCGTAGAAACAAAGGCAAGTTGGTAACTTGATTGTGGGGGCCGGACGACACATATAAATTATCAGCAAAGCTAGCTCTGAAGCTAGTTATGCATAGATACAGATACATAGATACAGCTACAGCTACAGATAAAATGTGAACAAGTAGCTAGACACGCTCAGGTACAGCCTACATCAAAAAGACATCATGAATGGAATTCTTTATGCTCTCTTGATTCACTCCTTAAATATTTGTCGTTTCTTAACATTCTTAGTTCCAATAAAAGTCACAAGAACAATAAAAACACTTAATAATATATTGCTTAACATACTTTAGGATTAAAATAAAATTCGTATAAAATTAAAACCAGTTTCGGTTTATGCAAACAAGCAAAAAGTAAAAACAAGTGTTTTCTGCAGTTAAATGTTAAAAGTTAAATAATTAAATATTTGTTAACAAAGAACAGTCTTTAAAATGTTTTAGAAGAAGGACTGAAGGAATCCTGTTATAAGAGTATATATTCTAAAAGAGTTAATTAATTAAGAAACCCAAAAAAACAGAAATCAGTTAACTGAACAATCGAGTGAGTGACTGTCAGAGTCTGTGACTAACCTGGCCATAAAGTAAAGTATCTTTGGGATGTGCTTTTTGCCTCATTCTTTTCTCTTGTTGTTAGTTGCTGTTTTCTGTTGTTTACACAACTGTTGACGCAGTGTTCAGTGTTTTTTTTGTTTTGGCTTGAAGTTTATTGTTGGTGTTAATACACAGAATGCTGTGCCTTATTAGCCATACTTTGCTTTATTTACTCACCGACTTCGTCAGCGTTGTTATTGTTACTCTTTTGTGTTGTTGTAGAAATGGCGCTTAAAGTGCGTTGGGCGATGTACACTGAAAATAAGGTCAGAGCGAGAACTTTCCAAAATGACTTTTAGTAGTGCTGGCAAGAAGTTAATATTGGCCAAAAAGCACAAAAAAAGAACAGAAAAAGAGGTGTACTGCCACCGCCAGCAAGAGGTTAAGGCATAAACAATTTGTCAAGTTACGAGGGGGTGTGGTGAAGGGAGGTAGGGGGAACGTAGGCCCATTTGTATCTGACAGATATGCGCTTTGCATGAGAGGCCGCAACCTAAACGCTGCCATTGACACACGGCCGAGATACTCGCATGGCTGTTAACCCGTTTTGCCGTTGGCCCAGCCAATTACCAAGCCCACAACACATAAAAATACTTGTGAGAATGTATCTTGAGTGCGGTACGAATTCGTATCTGCGCCTGCTTGAATCATGGACAGCAAGGCAGGCAGACAAAGCGTTAAAGATGTAACCTACATACATGCATACAGATGTATCTGCATCTGTGCAGATGTATCTGAAACTGTGACGCATCCACAAGTGAAACAATTGGAATGCTCAACTTGATTGCTTTTGATTAAATTTTAGTTTCCATTGAGGCGATTGTGAAAGAGTAAGAAGCGAAAGAGATAGAGATGGAGGGACTGAGGAAGATACTATCTTCTCACAGCTTTTCGATTCAGTCAATTTGATTTCCAACTTCAAGCTGTGCCTGTGTTTTCAATTTCATTTTCATTTTGTCGATTCCAATAAATGTACTCATAATTGCAGATTTTGTTCAGATTACAAATCAACCGACTGCGTTTTCATTTTCTATTTTCGACGCTAACCAAGAAACGAGAAAGTGGCCCGCATCCCATCAATATCGAATTCACTACCAATACATCAATACACCAATCTTCGCATATTTGGCTTAAGACGCGTGTGAAACATTTTTATTGGCATTGTTCGAAATACACGTAGACGTACATGTAAATGCAAATGTTTATCGATTATAAAAAAGTAACAAAAATAAAAACAGCAACAAAACATAACACAAAATAAAAAGCAAACAGCTCTCTTAACATAAAAACAAAATATTTTAATAGTTTTTCCATCTTCTTTTCATTTCTTTGCAGACGCACGCAACCGCAGCAATTTGCCTGGTAATTATACTTACAATTTATACACAAAATCGTTAGAAAAATACCCTGTACTTACCTCTGACTTTGCTGTTTATATAGATTGCAGACTTGATTGTGTAAGCTTAGAAAAATATTTATTTACTAATTTTTTGTTTGGCTTAAGATCTCTGCTTTCCCAAAAGTTTTTAAGCAAGCCCTTTTTGTATTAAATTTAAAGTTGTTTAAGCCATAAATTTGGTTTTAAATTTATATAGGAATATAAAGTCTGTGCCAAAGTTTAACAGAATTAAATAGAATATTTTATATTATAAAGTTTCCTGAATTTCTTGAACTAGTTGAGTAAACTGTTTTTACGTCTTATTCTAAGCGATACCGCGAGCTAAATCAAGTGGCAGCTTACAGGGTATAAACGGTGGTTAAAGGTACGCATCAGCTATTCAGCGTAACGGTTCCAACACTCCATTTGCAACTTGCAGAACGACAAAGAGACAGGCAGAAAGAGACAGAGAGAGGCGAAGAGGGAGAAGGTGAACACTTTGAGGTGGCACGCAAACTGTGGCATGCTCCAGTGGCAGTGCCCAGAGAACATTAAATGTGGGTCAAGCATTGGTGAAGCGAATCTCTTACATAACTTTAGTTCAGCTAACAAATAATGATCGTATGAGGATAGAAAATGGTGATTCAGATGGTGATGGAGATGGCGATGCCGATGGAGACCAGTCAATGGCTGAAAGGCGCCATTAGTTTGTTTTTTTTTTCTGCACCTGTTCAACTGTTGAAGAGTTCATTTGAAGCCAAGATCGTAACTGTTGAACGGCATTTAAATGTTAATTTACCTTACTGACGTTGACTTTTTAGCATGTTTCGAGTTTGAGTTTTGTGCGTTTTTAATTGCATTGAGCGATTCCGTTGGATCCGTACACGTAATTACCTAACAGACAGGCATGAATGTACACGTTTGAACACGTCTGTGGACGCGCATACATGTAAATGTTGGCCTACTCTTCTCATTTGCTGCTGGCCCTAACCTTTTAGCCGGGCTTTTTCGCACACACTCTAATGATATGGCCAAATCGAAGCCAACCTAATTGGGTCGCGTTCCAACTGCACAGCTTTTTAAATGTTGATTATGGCTTTTGACAGTTCGAACTTATGTAAATGCTCATCATTAGTCCCGGGCCAGACTCTGTATAATTAGTTGTAATAATTCATATATTTAGTATTTGGGGTCAGTGCTCAGTTCGTGACGCAGTCGAGTATCTTTAGTCTGGTAAATTACAGAAATTATCCAAATGATTGACAACTGATTTAAATTTAGCTATAATAGAAAATTATTGGATGTATTTATGTCAAAATGACGGAAACTGAACAAAGGCAGAATTTCCACATTAATTCGTTTGTGTTTTGAGCAAAAAACTGAAGTTTTTTTTGTTAAAACTTAATGTCTTTTTTAGGCGAATGCGTTTTTTGTCGGTCGTTAGCAGTAAACTGTTATTTTAACATAGCGCTGTTAAGTAATAGTCAACCGGCTGTAGCGCTGTTGAAACTTTAACATCTGCTGTTATGCACGCTGCATAGCTAACAGCGCACTGTTAAAGTCTCTGCAAATAAAACATGCTCTAAATTTCCGGCTTGATTTATTCTTTTTTGCGAAAATTTAACATAAATCGATTGGTTCTTCGAGCAGCTAAATCAAATGGTGAACTTTAAACTTGAATCAAACAAAGAATGTTGAAACCACTACACCAAAGTTAACTCATAACCTGGTCAAAACAAAAGCCAATAAAAAAACTGTCAACAAATTTGAGTTGGTAAATGTTTTCGGTGACTCTTTGGGATGCATAAATTACAAGAATGTTGTCATATGTCAGTTTTGAATACAACAGCAAAAAAACTGGTTATAAAGACGCCTGGTTTCATGACGTAAAGTCTTTGTGATTAAAATAAAAATTTTAATTTATGCTACTAAATTTAACTGGAATATTTTTCAATTTGCTAAACAGCTAAATAAATATTTCTGCATTAAAAATATACTCGCAATAATAGCAATCAAATAAATTGTATGCTGGTAGAAAAAGTAAAAGTTATTTTGATGTGGATTCCAGTTCAGATCAGTTGTTTGTGATTATGAGTTCTTACTTTTTGCTGTTAATATCTTGGCCGTGTACACAATTTGGCTCTTGATTTCACTTATCACTGTAAAGAAACTGAAATGGTTTTAGACATGGCTCAGTTTCACCTGCTGGCTGTGGCCAAAAGCACGTCGTAGTTGAATTCACATGACATGTCATTTTGGGCACAGTGAGAGTTACTGGCCAAACCAAGAGCTGTATGTATTTGCTGTTTACGTTGTTTTTGTTTTAAGCATTTTAAGCATTAACAAATTCTTGCAGTAAAAGTGCTGGCTAACACACAGCTGACCAGACGGCCAGAAACAAGCTCAAGATCGGACAGCAGGCAGCAGACAGCTAACAACTGACAGAGTCATCTGTAAAATGTTTTGGCACATGCCAAACCCCAAAAAGATACACAAAACACTAAGATTCAAGATCGGAGAATTAAGATTCAAGATTCCAAGCAAACATCGTTAACTAGCGCCAGACCTGTCTGCCATGTTTGGCAAAGAGGAAAGGAATAATTATGAATTGGCTAAGCTATTTGGCAGCTGCGGTAGCTAAAAATCTTTTATAATTATTAACAAAAGTGGCAGTGGAACAGGGAGGGGGTAGGGGCAGTAATGCTTGGCCAAAATACTTATGAAATGTACGTCAAAAAGTGCGTCAGCAGAAAATCTTATGTTGCCTGGCATTTGATTTTTAACTCAAATGATTGGCCAACAATCGAATAACAAATTCGAAAAGCAAAAATTGCTTAAGGTGATAAGTTTTTAGACTGTTTTTGCTTTTTGCTTTTGCTTTGCGCTGATTGTTTATCGCTTGTTTATTTGTACGACGCGTGCGCCAAAGCTTTTGTGTTAATTTGTAATAATTAATGTGCTTTTTTTGCCCAACAATCAATGAATTATTTATTCATTTATGGTATTTATTTAGCGGATTTTACGCGCTTATTTTTGCTGTCCAAAATTCTTGGAAAATTACCCAAATTTGCATATGATTTTAAACGTTAAGCTACTAATCTCTGGACATAAAATGAAACAGTCTTATTAGTGTTGAGACTGTGTTGCATGCACAAGTGCTTAAAATTAATAAACCACTTTTATATAACGAAAATGTATCACGTAACGATAAGGAAGACGCTCTTCCCACTTCAGTTAACCACTTTTGAGAGTAGTCTTACACAAATATGGCTGGAAAAAAATTGGTTGCTTTCATTGCGTGCTGCATTCATTGCCCAAAATGCAATTACCATGGAAAACGGCAACTACTGGGTCTGTGTGTCTGTGTCTTGAACGAAAATGCATTTAATGCACTGCCAATTTGTAGACAACAAATTGTCCACAACAACAACTACAGTGGAAATCAGGCAACTTGTCGTATGATGCATTTAAATGATTTAATGGCCGGAACGAAGCAAGAAATCTAAAAACATCATCTGACGACATTTGCTGTAGTTAAAAATTGTTTTTAACTTCTAAAATATACCCTTTACAGGTGTACCCCAATTATGTCATTTAGTTTCTCTCACAACACCTAAATTTCCTTTATTAATTCCAAGAGTTTTAAATAAATTTCTATACTTAATTGAAATGGCTATTATTTATTTTGATTTCTGAGCATTCTCCATTTGCTCTAAAGTAATTATAATTATAAACTAATTGCCTTTTAATTGTCAGATGGAATATATTTATAATTCTGTACACTAACTTATTATATTTTATTTTTAAATGATCAATCTCTTATGCCATTTATATTTAGTTTGATTAATTTTGATTAAGTTGTGCTGTAATTTTAAACGTGCCGCTAATTCACCTTTGTTGTGTGTATATAATAATAAAATGCGATTTTATTATTATTTTTATTGTTATTGTTATTATTCTCGGTTCTCAGTTCGAACTGCGCATTTATAAAATAGAACTGAGAACTGGGTCCATATCGTCGCCACGGTTTATTACTTTTGACATGCATGACACTCATTTGTGGCTGAATGCGTGTACCTAAGTACAGGGTATGTGTACTCGAACTCGTACTCGTACTCTTTGGTAATATATTAGCTCATTATAATAAACTTAAAAATAGAAGCCATTAGGTATTGAAATTAGCTAACAGCAGATCAATAAGCTGTACAACTCCACTCTATAAATATATTTTATAAATCGTAATTATAGGCTTAAAGTTAAGCCGAGTTTAGCAATTTTGCTAACTGAACACCATTTCCTGTTGCCTACTTGACCCTTATAATTATACAGTTCGAAGTGCAGGGTATTGTATAGTCAATAATTTAGATGCCATTAAGCGATAGGTACGCAGACCGTTTGCCGAGCATGAAGCCGGTTTCTATGCATCTTATTGTGTGGAATCTTCACCAAAAAAATTAGAAAAAGAAACAAAATCTAATACTTGTTGTTCATATTGAGTTCTCACCGATTTCATCAAGATTCACTTCACTTAACTTTATTTGCATAAACTTTTAGAATAAGCTAATAGGCGAATTTATGAATTAACTAAACGCGAATCACACGTTTTGCACAAAAAACGCCACTTCAATCAAATTTAACATATTTCATCGTTTTTGATTGCAAAAAATTTTTTAACGTTTTTTAAGCATACTAAAACATTTTCCATTTTTTATATTTTTTTTATTGATTTGGCAATTTTTCCTTCGAATTAATTTCATGCGCTCTGTTTGCATTGAGGCTTTTCAGCCGCTGAGCCTCTTATTTACTTATTTATTTATTTATTTGCCTTTTTTATTGTGCATATATACGTATTTATTTTTCGTTATTGAAATTGGAATTGAAATTGCATTTGGAATTCGTAAGCAATTTGTGCGCTAATTGAAATTCAATGGACTGCGGCAATCGGAGAATTGGAGAATCGACTAGTCGATTGCTCCCGTTCCCCAAACAACAATTACAATGCAAAATTTAAGCTCGTCTCTGTGATCGGCATATGAATAGTGAATAGAGGGGAAAAAACGCCAACTTGAATACGTTTGGGAGTACACTTCAATTTGTGCACAAAAGCATATTTTTAAATCACAAAAAACGATTTGTATTTTACTGCAAAGTCGAGCTATATATAACTAAGCTAATGCTTGAAATCGATTTATTTATTTCGTATAGAAAAAGCGAGTTATATATAGATAAACCAGACCTAATGTACAGACTCGAATAATTAGTCTGCGTAATTATTAATAACTCAGCAGCAAATGAAGATTCCATGACTACAAATAATTACTTATACGATTTTCAGCTTAGCAGTCAAAGGGGTACAATAAGACCCCAAAGGTGAATAAATATTTTGCCAGCTAAACGTGGTGACTTTTAAGCATATGTGCCGTTTCCAAGTCCGGGTTTTTCCAGAAAGCTGCATCACGATCGGTTAATAAACCCAGCAATTCTATGAAGTACCAAATATTTAGCTATCTAATGGCCTCAAATATTTATTCAATCTGGAAATACATTAATTGTGCTTAGGTAAAATAAAATTAGTAAGGCCTAATCAACTCACTAATCTATTTTGGCCATAGAAAAAAGGTAACTCTAAACGGAAGTCAGGGCTACAACACTTACTTCCCATAGCCAAATCAAGAGCACCCTTCGCCAGAGCTGCCATACCAAGGTTTTCACCTGGTCTGGCCACATGGCCGCACTGCGGTTTGTCTTAACTTGTCCCCCACGTCTAAGTGTTTGTGTGTGTGTTAGCCAGGTGAATGCATTTGCCAGAGAACAGAGACCGCAATAGCAAAGCAGTTGGAATTGGTTGACCAACAAAGCCATAAAATTGCAACAACAGCAACAGCAGAAAAAACGGTTAGCAGTTTCACATTTTTGGCAGCTGCTCCACACAAACAACAACAGCGAAAAACAAAATTCCAAAGTTTTTTCAAAAAATTTTCTCACGTAACAAGTACACAACAAACAACAACAACAGCAAACACCAAAGGAAAACACAAACCGGGCTGGGCAAAAGCAATTTACTAAGTGTTGTTGTTGTTGTTGTTGCCTAGGCGCTTGGTACACATGTATGTTGGTAGTTGTAGGCATGTACATATGTGATTTTGTTGCCAACATATTTGCGAATTTTCAGACCCTGTGCTTAAAATAGCCTAGGGTTCATACACACTGCAGATCTGCAGAAGTATCTCAAAGATAGCTAAGCTGTGCCCGGTAGTACAGGGTCTTTTACAGCCGCAACCTGTTCTGCTAGTCTTTTAGTTTTTCGGCGTCTGCGCAATCCATAAGAGGGCATTAAGGCTGCTTGCTGGATTCTAAATATCAGGAGATTGCAAGTAGCCACAGCTCAACAACAACCTTGGCTAATGGCCTGGCCAATAGTGGACAGACAAGGCGATATCAACACAGCTGGAGTTGATGTTGGAGCTGGGCTTGGAGATGGAGTTGCAGTTGGAGTCGAGAGAGCTGCTGTTGCAGATACTTTTCGGCTCTGTTGCAAGTTTGTCTCGTAAAGCTTAATGGCTCGTTGCTTGGCTGACTTCCAGATTTAGACAATTCGTCTCACATGCGCATGTGTACGTGTGTGTGTGTGTGTTGGCCAATTTGCTGGCTATGACTAAGCAGGCAGGCGGCTAGGCGGGTCGCCTGTCTGCCGCCTGTTTATCTTGGCCAAGAATTTGACTCTTGATCTTTGTAGGCCTGCCAGTCGGTCTGGTCGTCTGTCTGCTCTGTCTGGCTATCAATTTCGATAGTTTTTTATCATTATCGATAATTCTACTCTAGTTTCCTTAGTGCGAATGGAAATTTTTCACACGAATTTCAGCAAAACGACGTTAATTGCGAGTATAAACCAAACACGTTCGAATTAAATATAAATATTTGCCTAACTAGATTTTAGCACGAAAAAATTGATAAGCTCAAATTTGATTTATTCATTTTGTTAAGCAATTTTTCATTCGATTTCAAAATTTGCATCCAATATGATCATCAATTTGGAATTGAAAGATTCATCAAAGCTTTCAAACAGATAGAAGTGAAGAACTTACAGGAGAAAGAAAACAAAAGAGACAGAGAGAGAGTAAGAGAGAGGGAAGTAATTAAAACATTTGCGTAGTATCTATAAATACTGATGACAATCCTTCGCTTAAACACCCTGTAATGATATCATCAGTGGACAAGCTTTAGTCTGAGGTAATAACCGCACCTCCAACGCTTCTTTTTTAACCAAATACGAGGTATATGAAAGGTGTGTGAAATTCCTCTCACACTCATTGTTATTTACAGAATACATTTGTTCTTAAATTATTCAATTGCGTGTTAACCACTAATTTTGTTGTTCAATATTCAATTAATTACATATTCCATAAACTATTTAAACTAATGAGACAAGTTGTTAGCTCTTCCTGGCTAACAAGTTTGGTTATTCAATTAGCCATTAGAACGGTGATTAACATTCGAACCCTTTTCGTTACATCGCCTGTAATTAAACGACTTCACAGCCTGCTATATATAGTCCACTTTTAGTCGACTTAGTTTCATTTGTTTATTGTATGTGATTTGCTTTTAATTTAATTAACATGCCAGCGATTCATAAAAATGATTTGATATTTATAGCCAACATTTATTTTCTTCAACATTTAATTAACATTTGCCCACTAAATAATTAGACAAAAGTTTCAAATGCGGCTTATATATGTGGCTTATATATATGTATATATATATATATATATATATATATATAAGCAATGGCCTTTGCTTTCCGATTCGGTGGCGTTGTCGATCTGGGCTTTTTATTTATGGCCTTTATCGTTGGACAGCCACATGATTTGAATACCAAACTAGCAATAGACGTGTCCATGTGCAAGCCAAGTTATGTGTTACGTACAATCATAGTTGGCCAATTGAATGCTTAACGAGTCTGTTAGCGTCTTTTATTTGCTCTGACAGAGCTGCAAAGTTTTTATCACATCAATGAGAGCAATCTGTTAGGCTTTCGTCACGAGTGTGGAGTGTTTTGATCTTACAGCAACAGTGTGGTAATAAAGGTAGAATAAAGTGAGTAGTCTAAGTCGTTAAAGCTTTAAGAATTTAAATAGAGGCTAAGCTTAAAATATATTTAACTATGATGTGTGGGGTGCCAAGACTAAAAGTTATATAGATAGGGTTGGTAAGATAAGAAAATAACTTTGTAGTCAAGATGCTGAAACTGCAGTTGTTGCTGCAACTGAAAATTTTATTGTTATTGCTGATTAATGTTGTTGTTGCTTTGGCTGTTGTTATGCAAATGCAACAAAGTCGTCTGAATTTTTGCATTTTGTTTATTGCTCAATTAACCCCCTTACTGGCATATATATATTTTTTCTCATTTTGCTAATAAAATTCGCCCGAGCGAACCCTTTCGGACCGATGACAAACTATTTGTCATACTAGTTTTTTGCTTATCTTCATTTTTTTGAGCTGGAGAAACCCGAAGCTGTGCAAGTGCTCCATTGTTGTAGTTGAGAAATGATTTGTACAATAAGACAGTCCCAAATTTATATGCGAATATTTTTTGAGAGCGATAAAAAGCGACAGTGACAAGATAACCGACAGACAGAAGAGATACAGATACTTAAGAGAGGGAGAGAGAGGGAGTGAGCGTTAGAGAGATTACTGCAAATGTCAAATAATTAGCAAAAAGGTAAACTTTCTCTGCTTTAGACTTAAACAATTACATTTATCTGTACTTTGTTTATTTATATACTTTGCTTATTGGAATGTTTGTCATCTTCCTGTGCCACTTTAATTAAATTACAAATTTAAATGCATAAATATTTACATTCCCTGCAATTATTTGAGCTTTATTTATTTGCTGGCTCACAGTAAACACTCGCTAAGAATGCTGTAATTGTACAAGCCCAAAGTTATAACTTTCTTGAGTAAGCAAATGGCTATAAATCAAGTACAGGATATCATATAGTCCATATACGACTCTCTTAGCTGCTGTTCAGCATTTCAATTAAGTTTTTGGCCGTTATTTGAGCAAATTGATGTGCCATAAAAGCGGCAACTTCCAAATCAAATTCCGTATGGAAATATGCGAAAAGTTAACCATATAAATGTAAATTAAAACAAAAACAACTACAACAGTAACAAGCCTGGCTAAAGGCTTAATTCATGTCAAGGCGTTCACTTTCAAAAAACCAATTTCAATTTCAGAAATCAAAAGAAAAAAGGTTTTTACTCGAACAACAACAGAAAACAGCAAAAATATAAAAAATTTAATAAGCAGCAAAATTACGCAGACATCAAAAAGTACAAAGTAAGAAACACAAAATAAAAAATAAAAATAAAAAAATAATAGTATGAAAATAAAAATAAAAAAAATACCTGCTAGTGTTGCCTCAATTAAGTAAAAACATAAAGTCAAACTGAACTCGATGTCGGTTCATGTCTGGAGACCCATTAAAGCCAACTCCGCTGCCGATACCGATATATAGACACCGGCACCCGCTCGACTGACCCCTTTAGACCCCATCAAAAGGTAAACATAAATCTGTTTACACTGACGCAAATAGGTACGACTACACCTGTGTGTGTAAGTGTTTGTCTGTCCGCAATTTCGCATCATTCTTTTGAGTGTTTTTGGGCGTCAGGCGCTTAATAAAGTTGTTCAAAATGCATAAAACTGTTGTAGTTGTAAGTGCACGACTTATAGATGCTCCTTTAAAAAAGACAAAATGGTTAATCAGCAAATAATGTTAAGCTTTACTTAAAACAAATGTTTGGTTTGGTTCTTATCGTTACCTCAAGTGTTTAGCTTAGTTGTGAGGACCCCTTGTAGTTGTCTTACAGGGTATAATTATACTAGCTGTTTGCTGTAGTTAAAACTCACATTTAGTGCTATTATACACATTGCGTGGCTTAACTCCTGAAAATACTAATAAAAAGAACACAATTTCAATTAGTTCTTGTTGTTTTTTTTTATTGTTACTCGGAATTAATTACCTGTTAACTCACCTGACTTTTAACAGTTCGTGCGAATCGTGCAGTTAAGATATGTTTGTGGGCTATGGAACTTATCGCAGTGAGATACGGTTTTAGCCAGTTAAGTGGATTTGACTAAAAATTAGCACATTCAAATTATATAAATTGGGAAAGGAATGAGTAATGTATGGAAAAGGTAGCTATTGGTGGGGAATTTGTTAAATATTAAATCTAGAGTTTGTAGATTTATTTATTTGATATGCAAACCTTAACTATATTTTATAAGAATATTTAAAGAACTTAAACAACAAATATAAGTTAAAAAGGTCGTGTAAAGGTAGAATAAAACCTAATTAATGTATGTATATAAATTTTAGCAGTGTCTATTATTGATTAAATTGTAGATATGGATTTAAACACTTAACTAAATTATTTAAATTTAGCGCAAAAGAAAACTAAATATTATTTTACCGAGTTGAACCATTGCCAAATGCTCAGTCATACCTTTATATTGTTATTTGTTTGTTACTTTATTTTTTGAATCTTCAATTGTATCTCACTGGGATTGGCTCTGAGATTGAATGAATTGAATGCTCGAGAGTGTTTATTCAATCATTCAATTAAATGCATTCCGATGCGTTCGCACGTACAAAACTGGCAAACTTCCTTTCCTTTTTAGACCCCGTACTTTAAAAAAGAGTAGAGGGGTCTATTAAGTTTGTCAGAAGCGAAATGTGCGTAAAATAAAATATATATTCTCGATCCGCATCAACAGTCGAGTCGATATAGCGATGTCCGTCAGTAGCGTTGCTACAAAATAATTAACTAGCTTAGGCAGACTCCCACTCTCTGCGCTAATTGCGCTCAGAGATCTCTGCCGCTGTTTGTGTGGTTGTTCGCGGACGCCAGCAGAGCCCACGAACGGTTAGCGTGTTTGTTTGCTGTCATAAAATGGCTAAAAATGAACTTAAAGTAGCTAAAAAATAATGAAAATTGGAATCCCAATAAATTCATATTTTCAACTTTGAATGCTCATTTCTCAGTCAAATGAAGTGATATTTTGAAACGGGATGCCTTTTTAGACTCCTGACAGCTAGTAGCATCGATTCCATGCCAAAATTCAAATTTTGAATTTCGACCCCATTTTGACAAATTTTGCAGTGTTACCCCTTTGCATTTTTGTCAAAAATCGTCAAATTTTTAGATTGCGATTTTTTGCAGCCAATCGATAGTCCTAGTCCTCCCGAGTCCAAAAAGTCATACCAATCAAAAATCTGACGCCTGAGTCCCAAAATATTCAATATCAAAGTTGGATAGTTTTGACTCTTAGACTTTACACGCATATAATTTTCATACGCAGTCCGAAATTATGCTATAAAATGCTTAAGCGCTCCCGCATTCTACTCTCTGTAATTGAATTTAAATTACAGCCTGTCGCTTGCTGCGGATTCTGATCGCCTGGTGTTTCACACAAAGAAATCTTCGATTTTGGCCTTTCGCGGAATTTTTATTTGCTTGACCGCTGCGATCTGCAGTGCCCAAAATCGTTAATAATTCCAGCTAAAATACCAGGCGAACAGAAAGATCAGCAGGTCGCTATGCAAAAATATTTAACATTGACTTTACATTAACATTGACTTAACATAACATTGACTTAACATAACATTGACTTAACATTGGCTTAACATAGCATTGACTTAACATTGGCTTAACATTAACATTGACTTAACATTGACTTAACATTGGCTTAACGTAACATTGACTTAACATTGGCTTAACATTAACATTGACTTAACATTGGCTTAACATTAACATTGACTTAACATTAACATTGACTTAACATTAACATTGGCTTAACATTGACTTAACATTGGCTTAACATTAACTTAACATAACATTGAATTAACATTGGCTTAACATAACATTGACTTAACATTGGCTTAACATAACATTGACTTAACATTGGCTTAACATTAACATTGACTTAACATTAACATTGACTTAACATTAACATTGGCTTAACATTAACATTGACTTAACATTAACATTGACTTAACATTAACATTGACTTAACATTAACATTGACTTAACATTAACACTGGCTTAACATTAACATTGACTTAACATTAATGTTAACATTTAAAATTATTTTGTTTAAACTGGGCTCTTGTAAATTCTGTTGTATCTTACTGTGGATTTCTTTTCGCTTGAGAATTCAACTGGGAATTTGAATATTCCAGCTGTAATACCAAGCGAACAGAACTTTCAGTAGATCTATAATTTAAAATTCAAACTAAACAAACTGATAGTACCATTATAACTATCCTCACCAATTCTGTGGGTTAGGACAAATTGGTTGAAACTTGCTCATATGTATGGAAAATTTCACACAAGAAGGAGTACGGGGCCTTTAACAGTCGGCTCGCTCGACAGTAGCCTTTCCTACTTGTTGTTTTGGCACTCGCCTTAAGTATTCGCATTCGTATGAGTATGAGTATTCGTATTCGCTTTTGTATTCGCATTTGTTTCGCGTGACACACATGTCCAAAAAACTAAGAAAATCGTATTGCGAAACTGTATTTAATTTATTCACTTATTTTATATTTGATTTTATTTTTAAACTCATTTGGGAGACATTCTTGGCTCTGTCTCCGTCTCCGTCTGTCTCGGAGCTTTGAGCTAAAGTCTGAGTTCTCTCGACATGCCTTGTCCGAGTTTGTAATTCTTTATTTACAATTTATTTAAGCCGACATTGGACACATTACTTCGGCTTCAAGCCACACGCGGTGTACTGTGGTTAACTTCAAGTTGGCCCAAACAAAGTAAACATAATGTTTGTTTTGTTGTTGTTGTTGTTTTTGTAAATCAACTTTTCAATTTGCCGTTGACACAGTTTCGCAGCTCACAGATTGCGGCTGCACCTGAGCATTCGACTTTTTGTTTTTTTATGAGTAAAATAATAAATTGCAAAGACTTGTTGCCAATTGAGAACGCGGTGTCTCAAGTGTTTAGCTCTGGAGCTTGACTTGAGATAAATATGTATCTACAACTTGTTATGCCCCTTGTTGTTGTTGTTTAAGCTGCCTGGGAAGCACTTGGCCACTTGGGTGCTTGGTCGCTTGGCATAGCTAAAATTTAGCTGTTAAATTTGTACAAAAATACATTTTGATAAATGACTCAACAGTTTCATTTTTTATTCATTTTCTTTTGCTTTGTTCCTGCAGTTAGTTAGTTGATGAACTGCTAAAGCTGTCCCATTGTATCATTTTAGAGCCACAAGTCAAATAGATAAATATAAATTCCAAAAAAACGCTCACAAATTATATGATATGATGATCAATCACTTTTGTCTTTGTTTGTTGACCAAAAAGCCAACAGCAGCAGCAGCGAACAGCTGTTCTTTCAGCCAGCTCATTGTTTGGCCAAGACGGGAGCCACAGTGTTTATTGCCCATAAATCTACACTGCACAAAAAGGAAGTTCCAAAGAATTCGACCTTAAGGTTGCAGTTTTGGCACGCTTTAAAAAAGAACAAATTTGCATAAGAATTTAAGATTTAAAAGGCACTAAACTTGAGCTTTAATTAAGTTTTTAGTCACATTTTGATGCTTATTTAGAGCAGTGTATTAACAGCTCGTGTTAAGTTTTCTGTGCTGCTCCCTGTCTGAAGGTCAGTTTTCCCAAATTCCAGCTGTTTAGTGGTGACTTCCTGGTCGCACCTCATTGACAAACACTTCCTCAAGACGCGCTTTGAATTTCGCATTCAATTCGCACAACAAAATTGCTACTTAACTTGGCTATTTTGTTTATTTTATGTTGTCGCTGGCACGCACAACAAATAATAATAAATAACTTAAAGTCTTGCAATTATGGTCTAAAAGGAAATAGCCGGTGAGACCACAACAAAGCCAAAATAAAAGGTTGTACAACAAAAAGAGGCATAAATGATAATGTGATCGTGTCTCAAACAAAACAATTACTTATTTTACTTTTTTGTTTACCTTTTCATGCCAATTCAGCGCGCTTTCTTTGCCTCTTCTCTCTGCTTCTTCTCCTCTTCTTTTTGTTGTTCGTCTTTTCTTTCTTCGCAGTGAAAACTGTTTGAGCAACCGATGTCAATGGCCCGAGGGTCGTCTTTGGGTTCAGTAGCTCCAAAACTACAACTACTGGGTTGGGCTTTGATCGGATCCATGAATGGCTTAGACGCCCGCATAGTTGATAGTCTGCTACACATATAAAGAAATATATATAACTATATAAATTTATGACAAAAGTGAAAGCAACTAACATAAAGCATTAATCGACAGCAACAAAACATGTCAAGGTCGTTGCATTTTGGCCATTAGTTGACTGAAAGTTTAGCCTTTTTTCACAGTTGTTTGAGCTGAACTGCTTTTTAGTTTCGGTTGATGACTTAAGTTCCAGTGACGCTCAATACAAAGAGCACAAATCAGTGCTTAATATTACAATTTAATATATATATTATGGTAGATTAGATAACAAATAGGCAGTTGAGATTTGAAAGTCTTGACATGATTAGCCACGCGATTCACCGTCTCAAGTGCTGATATAAAAGTGTTCCAGGATTTATTTCAGTCACATGATAAAATCATTTTTAAGCCAAATTGTTGCCATTTGATGAGCTAATCAAGAAACGTGAAAAAAATTGCTGACGATGTTAACTTATTTATTATTAACCCAAAAACTTGCGTTGTCAACTAAAAATTTGGCTTAGAATAAAGCTTTTTGATAAGTCATAAGTCATTTCCTTAAACGTAAACACTTATGGAAATTAGTCAATTATTGTTAAACACTTTTAATTTAAACCATAATTGCTACATGAAGCAATTAAAAAATAAATGAAAAATATTTTAGCCATAAACATTTAAAAGAGCTATAAAGTCATTGTAATTAAACATTTAATACTGGCAGACTAATCGCCTTTAAACGCTTTCCAACTGCAATTATTAGCCAAATAATGCGAATGAAAAACGTGTGAAATATTTTGGCCAAAACAATGGCAAAAAAAGTTTGCAAATATCTGCAGCATAACTCGAATGTTATATGAAAACTCGTTCAGTTACTGCATATGACAACAATTAAGCAGCGCACACAGGTGAGAAAGGTGCGAAAGGGGTGGAAGGGCCAAGCAGAAATTACAAGCACAATTATTTCACAGGTGCTTGAGGTGCTAATTATGCAGAGTCTGTTATTTAATTGGCTTTAGTTGCGAATAAATTACGATCTACGTTGTGGAATTACAGCACTTGATGTCGAGCTTGAGGAATTTTATACTGTACTAATGGTATAGACATATCTTATATATAATCTAACCAATTAGTACCTATATTTCACTATACAAAAAGTATTTTTCTACCAGTTAAAAACCTAATTAAAGCTCTTTTACTCAAATTGAAGTATAACTAAAACTTTAACTTTTAACTAAATTAAATTGCATATAAAACATTCTTTAAAGTCACTTCTTGCCACCAAAACAAGTTCAAAACTTATAAAAAAGATTTACATTTTTTATTATAAGTCTAAAACTGGTAGGGTTACTAACTAAATGGCTGGGTTTTTTCTTTTGACCAGTTTGGCAAGAGTTTTATATATTATACATACTTAAGTTTTCTTTAATTTAAATATTAGGGAAAGAACTTAACACTTGATTTTATAAATGAAAAAAATTGATAAGGATTTCTGGGGGACAAACTTAAGCTTTAACTTACCTGTAATCCTTTTATGATTTGAATGATTTTACTAAACATGTCTTTAATTTTTCTCTATATTCAGCTCCATAACATGTCACAAACTAACGGCTATTAAGCGCTAACAAACACAACAACAACAATACTCGTGATGGCAGCCAACAACAACAACTGCAGTGGAATGACGAATTCCCGCGATGCTCTGGAGGGTCAGGATGAAGTTGACTTTATTTTAAGCAGCTCCCACAACAACAACAACGAATACGAGGACTTGAGTAGCGTTAGCGGTGCGATAATCACCGCCAAAGCAACAGCAACAACAACAACAACCACACAAACAGTCACACCAAACAATGAACCAAATGTCACCAACAACACCAACAACAACAGCAACACAAACAGTCTAAAGAAATCAAAGGAACGTCGAACACTTTTCCATTTTGGCAGCAAGAAATCGAGTTCAAGCAACAAGTCACAAAGTCAGGAACAGTCGGTAGCACTTGTGCCCACACAGAGTGCACTGCAACTGCCTCCAACACCTGCGGTGCCAATTGGAACACCGCCGAGGCAACACAAGTTCGTGAAGAGCAGCAGCATCGCCCGATTGCTGGGGAACACCTATAATGCCCGCAAATTCGAGAAGCAGGAACAGAAACGACTGGCGAATGAGGCAAGTGGCAAGTTCCATACGTTCAATGGTCGGCAGCGTGGAGCTGGTCCGTATCTGGAGCGTTTTAAGCGCATGTCCAAGGAGGATGGGGACATTGCGGGCGGGGATGAAACGGTGCAGATCACAAATGTGATGACCTTGACCACGGACTCGAGGGATCTGCAGTACGGCAGTCGGCAAGAGCATGTAGGACGCAGTGAGGATCAGTTGAGTGCGAAGGCGATGCGTACGCTCACACGAGGATTGGGTAAACTCTGGTGGAAGCGCACACACAGCGTCGACATTAGCACACCAGATCCCGAGTACAAGGTGTCCTACCTGGGCAACGTGCTCACCGGTTGGGCCAAGGGTGAGTTAACAGAGATTCCCTTTCTTTCTGGCAGTTTACTTTATCCCAATCCATTTCCTTAGCAGGCGAGGGCTGTGTGGAGAAGCAGCTGAACACGCTCTGGAGGAACTACACGCAGCACACCAAACCGGATGTCATAATGCGGGTGAAGGTGTGCGCTTCCGGTCTGAAGGCGACCACAAGACAGCACGGACTCACCGAGTACTGGTCGAATAGGATCACGTACTGCTGTGCTCCGAAGAATTATCCTCGCGTCTTCTGCTGGATCTACAGGCACGAGGGCAGGAAGCTGAAGCATGAGCTGCGCTGTCATGCCGTGCTCTGCAGCAAGGAGAAGATTGCCCAGGACATCTGTGACACGCTCAGAGTAAGTGGGAGCTCGCTAATCTTATTCCTAGTCAATTTCACTCACCGATCCCTTTTTCTCGACAGGATAATCTGCAGAGCGCATTGCGTGAATTTAAGCGAGAGAAAATTCTTAAACAAAATGCGCGTCTCAGTCTCGCGAATGCTGTCTACGACAATCCCAGCTTGCCCAGGCGGAAGATCATGCTGAGTGTGGGCGGTAACAATTATCGGCCACCGTTGGAACGGTCCAAGTCGGCGCCCAAACTGATGGCCATCGAGGAGGCCATTGGCGAGGAGGAAGGCGATGAGATCGAGGACACAAATGAACCCGAAATGAAGCCCTGTTGCCAGCGAGACTCACTATATCCGGCCATGACGCTGGGCAGGCGGAGGTGTCGTCGTGGCCACTCCATACGTCGCACCGGCAAGATTCCAGCAGCGATTAGTTGTTGCAACCACCAGGTGGAGGCAACCCTTGAGGTGGAGGCGGAGGAGTTAGAGCAGGCTTGCAGCACTGCATCCACACCAGGCGGCAATGACGGCTCCGACTCGGATGAGTTTGAGAAGCTGCTCAAGTTCGATACGACGCTGAGCAACGAGTTGCTGCCCTACTTTGACATGCAGCTGCACAAGAACAGCAGCCAGAGCTTGGGTAGTCTCAGTGAACTCCATGTGGAGTCAGTGGAAGCCGAGGAAGTGGACGTCCACGACGATGAGGAACCACTGAGCCTGCTGCCCACGATCAACAGCGATCCCAGCGCTGATCCGCAGGCTGATTACGACAGCGAGGATGTAGTGCACCTTAGACGCAGTGGTGTCTGCAGCGACGGCGAGGAGGACTACCTGGACGACGCTGACGATCATTATTTTCGGCAGGCAGCTATGCTCACCATGTTGCATCGCAGCTCGATGAGGAAACGGAACAGTGATCAGGCCAGTCTGCAGTATCGTCATCAGGCCCAGTCCTCCATCTCCTCCAATGCGTCCAGCTCAACGACAGCGAGTGGCAACGCAATGCAAGCTGGCAGCGGGATGGGTTCGGGCACGGGAATGGGTACGGGGACACAGCAGTGTCTCGCTAGTCCGGATAGCGATGAGGGCTCCATTTCCAGCGGCTGCGAGACGGCGAGCACCGTCACCAATGCCAACCAGGAGGAGTACAACAAGACGCAGAGCAACAGCAATGTGCAGCATCAGGTGCTCGAACAGATACTGATCTACCAAAGACTGGAGGAGTCGAAACGCAGACAGCAGCTGCGACACAACAGCGACGCCACCAACTACAGCAGCTCCAGCAGCATAACCCTTAAGCTGAATTCCTCCTCCTCGCCAGCCGACTCCCTCAGCGGCCTCGAGGTCTCCGAAGCCGGTCAAAAACCGGTGGATGTCGGCGCCGTATCCGACGATGACTCCGAGTGCAGCGATGAAAGCGGCTATGTGGAGTTCCAGGAGAAGGAGCGGGTCCAGGCCATCGCAGGCAATGTTGTGGCGCCAGTGAAACCACAGTTGCCACCAAAGCCAGCGCCACGTCGGTCTTTAAGCGGGACAATGCCAAAGGGCACGGGTACAGCTGTTTAAAGGAGAGCGAGGGAGACAGAAGGCGTTATTAATTCCGCCGCCCGAAAGTATGCTTTAATTTTTATTGAAGTTTCCCTTTCACTTTGTTATTTCTGTGCACACGTCAGCAAACCACAACAACAAACAAAAGTGCAAGAAATTTGGAATGATTTAAATAAATTAGTCGTAGTCTTAGTCTAATTGTTTAAGCCACCATTTGTTTAGGACATTCGTAAATCATCTGTTGTTGGTCCATCATCATCATCATCATGCAAGGAAATAACCTAACGATATTATTGTGTGAATTTTACATTTTACCACAAATCACTTTACACAATTAGTTTTATTGATAAAGGCGTTCTATATCGGGCTTCACTTTCCACTCGGATTTCCTTTGAAGTGAGTTGAAAGTGGAGTCCGGTATGGACCCAAATATACAATATAAATATTTGTTTTGTTTAGATGTTTTCGAAATGAGAATAAATTGTTTGATTTGTATGTTTTCCAATGGGCACAACTGGACTTGCCCTGAAGCGAATTTATATGATATGCTCTGTAAATAAAGTATGTACTATATGTAATCCATTGAATTGTATCTTATCTACTTATATAAATTATTATTATATTGAAATATATGCAGCAAAAGCAACGAAAAACTTACGAATTTGTTCTTTATGGCTGAAAATGGGGACAACAGAACTGTAACACTAAAAGTTAACATCGTTTTTTAACAAATAGGTCACTAAATTATTTGAAAATTCACTTCAATAATTAAAGTTTGAACTAAATTTGTTTTTTGCAGTAATTTATTTTGTTTATCGTTTTCACAAGCGATTTGTACGTGAGCAAGCCCAGGTATTAACACAATTTGTACACTTTTGCGATTTATTGGCACACTGTGGTGGGCACGGAGGGTTGGTGGCGGAGTAAGTGGCAAACGGTTGCCCGGAAATTGCGCAGAGACTTGTCCTGCAGCTGCTGGTTGAATACCTGTTATATGGGGCGAATGCGTAATCCAAGGTGAAACCAGTTAACGAAATGCGTTTTTTTATTTATTAAATTTAGACTTGTACTTACATGATTGTAAACAATCGTGGGCACAAAGCTGGGACGATAACGATTTGTGATCTGCTCCGCGTGAAGCTGCAGTTTTGTTCCCGCCTCCGTCTTCATGCAGTGCTCCACGTCCGTCAAGAGACCCACCTCGCTGGCACACTTAAGAAAAAATAGACAAAGTTGCGAATTTTGTTAACTGATTAAATAAATTCTGGCTTTCACCAACTCGCACCTGTTCAGCATTTGCATAATCCAAAGCAAACATTTGGCAAACAACGAATTTCACCTGTGTCGCTTGATTTTGAGTGCTGCTAATTACACAGCTCTGCAGACGATTACCCTCACACTCGTTGGGTCCATGCTGGCAGTGGAACAGTGCTCCATTGTCCTCTGACTGTAAAGATACAAAAAAGATCAGTTTAAAAGGCAAACGAAGAGCGTAGAGTTTTGGGACAGTTTGCATAGAGTCTATTGACCTCGAGCTACAGATTTGGGGACAAGTTTAGTTTAGAATTTTCAACCGCCCCTTAGAGAGCAGTTTTATTGCAACGGCCTTGAAAATTTGATTAAAAATAATGTGTTAATTTGAGGATGTTTGCTAAAAATGTTATCACAGTTGTTTGCGGAGCACAAACAATTTATAAAATTAATTTTAGCATACAAAGAATACAAAAATAAAAGTGTTTATTCTGAAAACTCTAATTTTTATACATGACCCACTCATTTTAATTAAAAGTCTTCAATCCCTGAGCTTGCTCTTAGTTTAAATACAATTTTAAGTTTAAAGTTTTGCTTCAAATCAGTTTTTTTGATACCGAAATTGGGCTTAAAACAGTCGAGCAGCTCAATAGTTGATTACTTACCGCAGATTTGCCAAATGGCACCAGGAGTATATCAATGTAATCCCCAAGTTCCTCGTGCACAGGACCCAACTGACGCATGAAATTCCTGCTGTCTGGACAAAGGGACTCATAAAGCAGAGTTATATGCAGCTAAAGATCAGAAGAAAGAAATATCAATATATGTATATATACCGTAATTAAGATTAATGTCTTTTCTACACACCTTTTCAGTCTGTCGCTTATCACGCAGAGTTTTCACAGCCAGGCTGCAGTGGAGCACTGATAAAATGCACAGGGCAATGGTAAATTTAAACATTATTGCTAACTCAGCACTTAGCTCAGCACTTGCAGAATTTATTTTCCAATAAACTTGAACCGAATCGATTCAAGACGACCTTCAATTCACTCTCTTAAACCTTAAGAACGAAACTAACTGTCTGACTGACTTTCTGTCCGTCTGTCTGCCAAGTCCAAGATTATGCGACCGTTCAATTCAGTTTTAGTTCGACAACTGAGCGTTTTGTCACATTTCGGGGCTTTATTTGGACAAGAGCAGACCAAAAAGCCTGCTCACATTTGTTAACACGCACACATAGCCAATATGCATACATGCACACATATGTGGCCATTCGCTCTTGTAAGCCGGTTTTTATATTTTGTCTTTTCTTTGTGTCAGCTGCTAGTGTTTAAGTGTTTTAGTTACTCAAATCCCCTTGCACAGATTCAGAACATTGTGTTAATTGTTACAACACAGTGAACACGGGACAAGTTTTTTACTTTTAACACTTTTCTCACGCTATTTACTCGCTCCCTCGCCCTCTTTCTCTCGCACACCCTCTCTCGCTCACAGAGCTTACTTGCATAGATAAGAACTTAAAACGCCGTTGGTTTTTTTAACTTACAGCAAGTTTCGGTTACAAAACGATAACTAACTATAAGTTATCGATAACAGCGGCTTGTTTCAAAATACAAATTACAACACTAGTTGATGAGTTAGAAACTTGGTTCTACACTTTTTTGAGAAGATTAATAAAATCAATTTGTAATTCAATAGTAGTTTTTAAGATTTAGCAATCGTCAGGTAATAAATGTTTGGTAGACATCAAAATGTTGCACAAAGTCTGATGCACATTGGCTCTAGTTGATTGCTGCAAGGACTCGTTGAACACCTAAAAAATTAATAAAATTAAATTAGTGAATAAAATAAACTGTTTTGCTTACCCCATCAAATATAATAGCAGGAACTTCGCTGAAACCATATTGATCAGTTATTTTTGCCGCTTCGGTCTGATATTTATTAGCCTGCAATCTCATGCAATGTTGTACATTATTTTTTATGTTTAAAGATCTTGCGCACTTTAAGCTCTTGTTTCTCACAAGCTTAAAGTTTGCCATTTCGCAAGCAACAAATTTCATTTTTTGTAGTTGATTTATATGGGAATGCAGAGCACAATTCTGCATTCTATTTCCCCAGCACTCTTGATAACCGTGTTGGCACTTAAATCCATGTTCCACGCGCTGTTGATAGCAATTTTATAATAAAAATTTATTAAACTAATTAATTTGCTTACCCTGGACTTTCCATGGGGAACCAAAGTCAAGTTAATGCAGCTATGATACTTCTGATATACTGGCCAAAAGCTTGTAAAGAATTGTTGGCTGTCCGCACAGAGGGTTTCGTACAACACAATCATTTTTAAAGGCTGTTTTGGAAATAATATCGTTATTTAATCATTTATAATATTTAATTATACTTACATTTGTCGTAGAGGTGCAGTATTTTCCAGTGCATTGCAAGTAATGGACCAACAGCAGAACGATGCACAATTTATTCATGTTAACGGGTCCAGAATAACTTAGTAACTGCTCGTTATATGAATTTTTGCACTGAACTTAATGCGATCAAGTCACAATTGATTAATTTTGCATGCTCATTTAAATTAAGCGCAACTTTTGAGTTGCGTGGCCGGCAGCTTCTGATTGTATGCATTTAGTGTTGTGCAACTGCTAAAATGCACAGTGCTGCACCAAGCAAACATCGACCAACCACCACATTCTATCGGTAGCTTATCGCCCGATTACCAAGATTTACCTTACAAATTCATTCCGATTAAACCCAGCCTTTTTTATTAACAAAAACAAAGTCGAAACTGCAGCAAAATGAAGAAAAAGGTATGAATTGGTACAAAATGAACATTGAGCACATATGAATAACATTTCCACTTACTCTGATCATGCCAGGTACTGCTTATGGGCAAGAGCGGCTCCGGAAAGACCAGTATGCGATCTATAATATTTGCTAACTATATAGCCCGTGATACGACACGCCTTGGTGCAACAAGTTAGTACAAAGTGGCTATAGCTAGATGCACTTGAAATAATCCCAACTTAATTGCAGTTGATGTGGAGCACTCACACGTCCGCTTTCTGGGCAATCTGGTACTCAATCTGTGGGACTGCGGGGGTCAGGAGGGCTTCATGAAACAGTACTTTGGCCAGCAGCGTGACAACATCTTTCGCAATGTTGAGGTGCTCATCTATGTGTTCGATGTAGAGAGCCAGGAGATGGAACGGGATGTGCACTATTATCAAAGTTGCCTGGAGGCATTGCTGCAGAATTCACCAGATGCAAAGATCTTCTGCCTGGTCCACAAAATGGATTTAGTAGCGGAAGAGCAGCGTGAGAATTTGTTTAAGGGGCGTGCAGAGGATCTTATACGCCTGTCGAGACCGGGCAATGTGACCTGCTTCCGCACCAGCATCTGGGATGAAACCCTCTACAAGTGAGTATCTGATTTCGGCTTTCTTTATAAACAATTAATCGACCTTTTCGTTTGTAGAGCCTGGTCCTCTATTGTCACCATGCTGATACCGAATGTTGCAGCTCTTGAGAATTCACTAAGTCACTTTGCCAACGTAATAGAAGCGGATGAAGTCCTCTTATTCGAGAAAGCAACGTTTCTGGTCATCTCGCACTGCCAGAGCAAGCAAAACCGTGACTCGCATCGTTTCGAGAAGGTATCGAACATCATTAAACAATTCAAACTGAGCTGTTCCAAGCTGGGAGCCAAGTTCCAATCGATGGAAGTCCGCAATAGTGCGTTTGCTGCATTCATAGACACCTTCACTAGCAACACATATGTCATGGTGGTCATGTCGGATCCCACACTGCCCTCGGAAGCGACCTTGGTTAATATACGCAATGCACGCAAGTACTTTGAGGAGTTAGAGAATCCAAATAACATTGCCATTAACCATCAGAACATTCGGTACCGCTGATGGGCTGTGAATGCCATTATCTATTTTTGTTAATCTTTGTTTTCTGGTACGAAAGACACACGATTTGTTGTTGCACCACATCGAAGCGCCCCGTGCGGCCTTTAAATCGTATTGCTTCCCATATTATTAGAAAGCCAACATCATCTTCATGTGCATCGTACAAGTATGAAGCGTTGATTTTTCCTACATTTATAAGCTTTAAACTCTAAAATTATATCCCTTAAGTTTGTATACAAAACAAAACACACACACACACAGTTTAAACACATTTAAAAACAAATATATATATCTTAATACAAAATGCTAACAATTAATCA
Organism: Drosophila dunni; assembly: GCA_018152125.1. Classification (NCBI taxonomy): domain Eukaryota; kingdom Metazoa; phylum Arthropoda; class Insecta; order Diptera; family Drosophilidae; genus Drosophila; species Drosophila dunni. Next base: position 14,413,400 of record JAECXC010001917.1, on the reverse strand, counting down.
TATTTAACTATAGTAAATGCCACATCTGATACGAGGAAAGATGGATAACAACTATTTATAAGACCCAAATGTTTGTTGAACACTATCACAGACACATAAATCGAAATCCAAGGCACTGCATTAGGAGAATCGAAGCCAGGAGACACGCACAGCACTAGGAGTAGAAGCGCCTCACCTCAGCAGACAACTGATCCACGCTGGACTCGTCCACGGCAACGAATCGTTTCGCTCCTCGACTGAAGTAGTATATGTCTCCTGTGTAGATGTCGAACCACAGGGCGTGTATGTGCAGATCGTGTGATTCGAGGCGTGACTTGAGGAAACCATACGAAGCAATGTTGGACATTTGCTGCAGTGTGTTTATCTGGGACAGCTTGTCCTCCAGGGCAAACCGGTGCTCCTGATCAATGTAGGCCACAAAGCGACGCAGTGGTGTCTCCGACGAGAATATCAGTGGATCCTTCATACCAGCTTCCCACCACTCCTGGAACTTATCCAAACTGGTGTTGGCATGCGTACACAGCCAGGATCTAAGCGGTGACAGCCGTCGATTCAACTGAAAGGCAGTAAAATTAATATGTTGTGTGTCACAGGGACTGGGAAAACCTTACCTTTGATGCAAAGTCGGGATCACGCAGCTGATAGAGAAGATTCATCGCCTTGCAATCGCTGTGGCCACAAACAATAATGTGTCTGATGTCATTCACCACACAGCCCAGCTCCAAGGCAGCCGGTTCACAGCTGAAGTACTCGTCCTGAAAGTGCTGGGCATGCGGTATCAGATTTCCCGCGTTACGCACTAGACATTGGGAATAAGCACATGTGTTTGATTAGTTTCATTCAAGTTAGAAGGCGTCTGTCTACCCACCCACAAACATGTCACCGACGTGCGTGTCCGTATATCTCGTGGGTATCATGCGACTGTCCATGCAGGTGAAAAACACGGCCTTTGGCTGATAAGGGAAAGGTGAACATTAGAACAGATATCAAGTGTGCTTCTGTAGTTGTAGTTATAGGAATAGGAATATGTATACATTTAATATTAGTTTTGGGCAGAGAGCCAAAGTGCTTGCTGGGATAAGATATTGGTTCAGGGTCGTTCCAAAAGGCAACATATGCGTCTAATATTGTCAGCAGACAACACTGTGTTATAGACTGATAGTAGATACTCTACGAAATAAGCAGTGGGATAATTATATATTCAAAATTATGAGCAGGTGTTATTTAATTAGACTTTTATAGTATTCATACAAATTCCACTTTCGTTCTCCTTTTTAAAGAACCTTCAAATTAATTTCATTAATTAGAAATCAACAGCGAAAAAGCAAAACTCGCCAATTAGAGCGTGTGTGTAGCAATAAATTCCAAAAATAAAATTACAAATTTTGCACTTAGTAAACTTAACCGGTTAGCCTTTGTTGTTTGTTGTTTGTTTACCAAACTGCGACAACAGCAACAAAAACCGCACGAAACAGCCAGACAAAGAGAGCAAGAGCAAGAGAGCGCAAATACAAGAGCACCATGACTGCGGCTCTCTCAAGAGCTTTTCAAATGTGTTTATGACACATTCATGGGAGCAAGAGAGAGAAAGAGTATGTTGCTCGAAGCATCTAAGTTCAGACAGACACAAAAAAAGTGTGATAATGACCTACACTGACAACAAAAACATGGAATCGAGTACTACAGTAGCCAAACGGCGTGCTTCAATGATTTGCTAAACAACACACACACACACATACAACCAAATACACTGTATGTACACTCCATTGGCTTAGGTCAACTGAATATCAAATCAAGAATTAATTACTTTTGGTTACTCACCTCTGGATTGTCTCGAACTTTTTGAAACTCTTTGACCATTTGCTCACGCGTCGTGTTGCGATAACGCATAATTCCTCTTAGAATTCGTTCCATTTCCAATAAGTTATTTAAGGCACTCCAACTACACGCACTGTAGTATTAGTATTGGTATAATTGCAAAAGTCCAACTGGAATCTCGCTTTTATCAACTGCGTGCATCAGCTCTAACCAAAAACGAAGGTGGCTTCGTTGCGTCGCGTCGCGTGTCGTCCCGTCTCGTTCCGTCTCAGTCCGCGGCTCATTTGAAAATGAATTGTTGCTCCCAAAATACGCGACGTCGACGCCAGTGTTGAGAGCGACCGCAGCTGTTGCCACTGTTGACAGGCTTATGTTGCTCTCAGAGAGAGCGTTCAAATGAAGAGTGCAAGCAGCTGCTCTTAAAGCAATTGCAATTAAGCGTTGGTGATGAGCACCTTCAATTTAACATAATCTCCTTAATAATTCCTCTTGATTTCTAAAAACTTTTATTGAATTAGTAGAACATTTCCTTGTCTGCACACACTCTTCTTCAAATTATAATCAATTTTATCACATTATTTCAGACCAGCTCGTGAGTGTATACTCTGCTCCGAGAGCGACCTTTGCACATTTTGCAACAGAGAGATTGAGGGGCTCGCATGTGGGTGATGACGTAGCTAGCGATAAATTGCGGTCGCACCAAATAGAACACTCCTTAACTAGGGCAATGGCGCGTTGCCTCGTGTCTTCTCCATCTCTTCTAACATGCTGTAATATTTACTTTGTTATTATTCAAAAGAGAAACGTGCGAATCAATTGCGTAATTGAATTATGGAAGATAGCTGAAATTTCCAGACAGACTACAATTATATATTTGCATGCATTGAACAGACTCTTATCAGCACAGCTCGACAGACAACAAAAGATTTTGTATTTACGATTTTATTGTGGCTTCCTTAGATTATTATTATTAAAGTAACTTTTAATGAACCGAAATGGGTTTTTACTTAATCTTATGCAAATATTCGTACGCTTTTAGCTGGATAAATATCCAGTGTTATCTCTACATACCGTTCACAGCACAAACGTCCAATTAGAACAGAATGACTATGCCCAAATGTCGTTGCCTACTTTTAGGCACTACAAAAGCTGAAGGTGAAGTATTTAATAGTGTGCAAATCACTCCTGGCAATGAACCAATTCTGATATTGTTGCTTACTTTGTGGCTGAAAAGCATTTAAACAGCAGTTTCCAAGTGTTTTTAATATTTATTTGCAAGAATTTGTAGATAATAAATGGCTCAAAAACCTTTTTATGCAAAATGTTTGCCAAAATTTATTAATACATTTTAAGATAATTTTTTAGTACACTCAAATGACGTATTTCAAATAAAAAAGTAGGTCGTCTGTCAGCACTTTGTTGCTCAGCTTCGTTTTACCATATCCGACGATACTTCTATTATATTTGGTTTTAAATTTAAGTATTGAAAGAAATTCGGGATGGTCTCCCAATTAGTCTTAAAAAGAATACAGAATAGACCCAACAAAGCCAGAAACAGTTTTCATATTTTCAAAATGTACATCGTAATATTCAAATGCATTTGAGATAAAAATATAAATGGCCAAAGCACTTCTAAACGCATATGTACAAACAAATGTACTTACACATGTTCCCATAGATATAATTGTACCCATACCCATATATACGTATGTATACCACAAATATTATATATATATATATACCGACATACAGATATAAAATGTTCAGACGACTTTTAGAAGAAAATGGTTAGATCACCAAAAACACAAACGTAATGATTTAAAATGTGACTAATAGAGAAGTCAATTACACGATTTCAATCTGAGTAAGTGACTACAGTTGGCACTGCTCGACTTGGGAGTACCCAGCTTTAACTGGTATAGCATTGTTATTCCAAATCAATTCGAATGTATCTGACCGTAGTGTTACTTAACAAACGTACGTTCGAATATCTTTGTGTGTATTTATTTAGTTTCTCTGGTGATCTATTAACTACAGCTAGCTATGTACAAAGTGTATGTATATGTATGTATTTGCCGTTAGAATGTACGTATGTATGTGTAAAGTGATTAACATTAGAAAGATATGATGTTTCAATTACGGATGTTTCAATTTCTCGCATTCCTTGCGTGCCTTGAATCCCCGGAAACTGGACTGTATTTTTACAGCCGCATCCGTAGCGATTTTTTGTTTCTTTCGCACGAGAAATCCACGGAATCCAGCTTGAATCTTGGTGGCACAACGGTCTTCCATTGACGCCATATCCGCCGTGGCCGTGCCAGGAACCTGCTCTCCATCAACAGATCTATTTGGGTGCTTTGGTCTCTCCTCCATCGTCGCTAATGCGTGTGTGTGTGGGTGTGCGAGTGTGTGCGTCTGTTGCTGACGTCGGTGACTCGTGCGTGGATGCGTCGAGTGGCGTTTGGAAGCGTTGCGAGCACTGTTGGCTGTCTTGGACAAAGAGTATAGCTGTTTGCGTACACGATAGCCACGAAATCCCGCTTGGATCTTGACAGCTGCACTTTCTTCGGACTGCAAGGATGAAGCTGAATCTGGTGAGCTCGGATATATGTACATGATCTCACAGCTGGGGAGCACTGTGCACGTATCACTGATCGCAGTACCACAACTCAATTACAATGGCTACAGATACTGTGTATCTCGAACAACGTTGAAATGTATCTTTTAGTCTCTGGGCAGCTGAACTGATGCTTGCGAGACCTTAAATCGTACTGACGTACATTTAACGGAATTGGCTGCTCTGCGCTGAGAATTTTCATTTAATTTTTCCATTCAGAAAACAAAAGTCTCGTCTCCTTCCCCTATTCCCCGCTTTCCCCTTCATCAGCATCATTTATGCTCTCACATACGACACGTATGTGTAGATACAATCCGCTCGGCGCCCCTCCGCTGTGTATCTGCATCTTTTATATTTGTATACATTGTATACACACACACACGTCCACACATGTAGGTGTCTGTGTGTGTCTGTGGGTGTGTGTGCTTAATTGTATCTGTGAGTTTACGTATTCAAATCTACGTCCAGAGCAGCTACATTTCTGTGTGTTTTGTTCTCTTTGAAAATTGAAAATTGAAAATAGTCGCGGATGTTCATGACGTTAATGATTTTTAATTGAAAAAAACTCACAAAAAGCAATAACAACAACACTATCTCGAATGCTTTACGAACTAAATCGGAGCATACTTTCCCAATTAATCTCCCACCCATTTCATATTTATTTATTCCCAATGTTTATGTTTATGTTTGAGTTACACACACATACGCACGTCTGTAGTCACTCACAAACTCAAACAATAACAATCCAATCTTTAAATAGCATTTCATAACAAATTCGGTTGAGAAAACTCCACAGAAAATTCCACACTTTACACTGTCCATCACACTGTGATCTTGAGTTCTTGGCTAACTAAGTGCTTACCAAATTCTGTGTTAGCTTAGAAAACAAGTTAAAGTGCTTATTTGGGGATAGACTGGCTGCAAAATACTCTGTATGGAATTTGGGCGAGACATTAAATAAATGGACAGCAAAGTCACTACTTTAATTCCAAATTAATGAATGGTAAAGTGACTTGAAATCACAACCAAACTATGCATTGGGCACTTAACGAAGTGGATGAATTCAACGATTGCTGCTGTAATATTTGACGAAAATGAGCTGATCAAAAAGGACTGGCACCAAATAAAACTAAACGAATAGAGTTGGAGTAAACCTAATCTCATCGAAACAGCATGAGCTAAAGTAAACGAATCTATTGGGAATGGTTTGTGTACAAACTTAAAAATGTAACTGAACTAAAATGAACGAATCGATAAGTTTTTGAAATAAATTCAGTTACCAAAAGAAAAATGAGTATACCCAATTTTACTGGAATACAGGTAACCTCTATAAAACATCCGAGCAATAAAAATTTAACTTTTAATATCTTTTAATTAATTGATCAATTTAATCACTCTTTTAGGGTATTTAAACGTCAGCATTCGTTAAAGCAGTACCCGCAAAGCAAATACACACAGACATAAATAAACGTGTACGTAGATACATTCCTACATATCAAGAAATATATGTACATATATAGTTATTTATTTGTTTTCATTATTGGTCGCTTGATGACTATGCAATGGTTACGTTAACGAACCGATATCTGCGGTCAAGATGAAATTTATAGGCGTTAATAGCCTTTTAAGAGGAGTGAACTCATGAAGTCAACACACACATACACACACATCACACATTTCACACTTATAAACATTTAGCATTCCGTATGACTTGTGTTTAAATTAATAAATTGTTGCCTCGACAAATGCACATGTATCTAGTACACAGAGTGTATCTACAAGATACAGAAGACGTATGTTTTTGTTTTGGCTTCGGCAACTAACAAATTTGCGTCACAATGGCCGGCAACGTATACGGAAAATGGATCCTGAAGCAAAAGAATCTTACCATATGGCTGTAATTCAACTGAGTTGATTCAATTTCAGATGATTTTAAAACACTTTCACTCGACAGCGTCAAAAATTATTCATTTTCTAAATTTATTGAGAAACATACGCGATTATGGATATGAAATGGAAATGGATAAACATCATGAAGAGTGGTTTTAATAGTAATAAATATGGATGGGAATGCGCTCTTAGCAAATGCGATAAAGCATTTTACGCTGCATTCTGTGTTGGAGCTCACCTCGTCGTATCATGGTATGAATGACCTTCATGACAGTGCGCTCCTCATACTTCTGACGCAGGAAGTCCTGGTTTAAAAATAAAATATTAATAAATTTGTTATAAATTTAAATTACTGCAATAATTACCTGTAGAATATTCTGCTCGGAAACCTGTGATCCAATCGCAAAACGACGCTTCAGCTGCTTCTCAATGCGATTCAATGTTTCCTGATCCTCCTCGGTGGTAAAGCCTTCGGCACCAGCCAAGCTACCCGTTGTGGCCGCATCCAGCGTAGACACTTGGAACAGTCGAAGCGCCTCGTTGACGTGCTCATCGCTGGCGAACGGCTGCAAACGCATTTTGGCCAATGACTCGGATATGCGAATTACTGCCTCCAGTTGACGCACTGTTATGGGAATGGCATGACGTTTGTCTGCCGACTTCTCCTGCTGCCCAGCACCACTGCGCATCAGCACATAGCGACTCTTGAGCTTTTCACCGGCAGCTTCACCCAAACGAGGTCCACAATGGGTGCGACAATAGTGTATATACTTCTTGAAGGTGGACAGAGAGATTTCACCCTCGGCTGGCTCTGATGGAGCCGACTTGTTGGAGCTCAAGTGAACGTTTATAATGTGCTTGGCCAGGGTGATGTCCCGTGTCTCGTCGTGCACGTCCTTGACAATGAAGATCATGTCGAAACGGGACAGAATTGTTGGCATAAAGTCAATGTTCTCCTCGCCCTTTGTGTCGTCCCAGCGTCCGAATATGGAATTGGCTGCAGCCAACACCGAGCAGCGTGAGTTCAAGGTGGTCGTAATGCCAGCCTTGGCTATGGATATGGTCTGCTGCTCCATGGCCTCGTGAATCGCCACACGATCGTCCTCCCTCATCTTGTCGAACTCATCAATGCAAACAACGCCACCATCGGCCAGAACCATGGCTCCTCCTTCCATAACAAAGTTGCGCTGAGAAGAGATTGCATATTGTATTGAGATTGGTCATCTTTAAACCTTAGTAACTTACCGTGTGAGGATCTTTCATAACAGAGGCCGTCAGACCAGCTGCACTGGAGCCTTTGCCGGATGTGTAGACGCCAATGGGAGACACCTTCTCTACGAACTTGAGTAGCTGCGACTTAGCTGTACCCGGATCACCCAGCAGCAGCACGTTGATGTCGCCACGACGACAGAGACCATCGGGAAGGCGCTTCCTTGAGCCACCAAAGAGCATGGCAGTAATGGCCTTCTTGATGTCGGTGGAGCCAAAAATGCTGGGAGCCAAGGATTTGGAGAGGCGCTCGTAGATGTCGGGGGATGCTGCCATGCGCCTGAAGGACTCTTCCTCATCGGTGGTAATGTTGCTATAGCGGGAAATGGCTCCAGCTCCCTCAGCATCCACAGTGATGCCAACAACACGCATGTATGGAGCACGCACACCAAGCACAGCCTTCTCGCGACCATCCTGACGTGTTGGCTTGCCCACCTTGCGGATCGAGTATATGCCCTGGATGAGCACACGGTTACCGGGCACGACTCGTTCGCAAATCGAACGATCGCAGAATAACTGCAGATGTCTTGGGATCTCACCCTGGGGCACAAAGTCCGGCAGCTCTTGTAGCTTAAGAGTCTGGAAATCAACGCACTTGCATTTGTCTGGCATTATGAAAAAGGGATCTAGTGGACACTTTGGTCTGCCTGCTTGCTCCGTGGTGCACTTGCGGGGCAGCGAGTACCCTTCCAAACCAGGATTCACTTTAAGATTTGGGATTACAGTGCTACATGAACGGCACATGATCGACATACGCGTTGCTTTGGCTTGAATACCCGACGCTGCTACAATTATTCCAGCAATTTTCACCAAACGCGAGACACTATCCGACTTGAGTTCCCGAATATTTGTTGGATTCGCACTGGAAGTCAACAGAATTTGGATATCTTGCATGTGCTCCTCGTGCTCGGGACGCGGTGCCGTAATTTCATCAGCTACCTCTCGTGCAGCCTCTTCGAAGATTTGTAAGTGCTCCGTGGGCTGCTTGTTCAGCTTGTCCGCCAGCGTCTCATCGTAACCCATGACGTCCTCCATTTCGATCTCGAGGAAGTAGCGTCCATTGAGATAGTTGCGCTTTAGATTGTCCCTGCATGGGCAATAGACTCGTTAGTAAATCATGTTAACTACTCTCTGGGCTTTAACAATTACCTATATTTGTAGAAGAAGTTGTCCTCATTAAAGGTACGAATGAATTCCTTGTACTTCTTCTTCACGGCTTGTAAATTAATTTGCGCTCCATCAGCATTTTGATCGCCACCAAAGTTATCAGAGAAAAATACACCGGCATCGTCAAATCCCTCCATTGTAAACAAAATATATGCAACTAAGCTGAACAACTATTTGCAATTGACAACGCGTTTTAATCAATCCTCCAAAACTATGCCGAACTGCAATCTATGCAAAACTATGCGGAACTGCAATCTAACCAATGATTTGCCGCCAAAATGCGTGAGCATCGATGATTTATCGATATCATGCCGCCCTGTTAAGTCGATAACAGTGTGCAAGTATAACAGTGGCATTCCCAGAGACGATTTTGGTAGCAACAACAAAAGTATTTCGTGTTATTAAGATAATTAAAATTAAAACGATGACATGCTAAGTAAACCAACACATTTTCAGTGTCTAACAAAATATAAAAATTAAACAAATAACTAGAGAATTAGAGTTACATTATATAAGAAAGGAATACCATTATTAGTATTTTTGTTAGCTATCGAAAGTTAACGCTTATCGATATCACAGCGATATAATTTGAGCATGCCTATTTGAGAAATTATGGGTAACACTTTTTCGCGTGTGTTTGGGAGGGAAGCAGACCGGAATTTTACACATTGCTAAATTTATTGCATTATCACAGCTTAAGTCTAGTACAACATAAGTAACATGGTGTGTTTATTGCTCTTAGTCAACGTACTGTTGCTAACCCATCCAACTTGAAGTCTTCTACAGATATCGCAATGGAGTCAAGTGTGGAGCTCGATGGCGCGCCCGCGACCGGCCTCATACCAAACACGAACAATGTGATAAAGAAGCTCGCCAATACCAGTGCAACTGGCGGCAGCACGGATTCGCCTGCTCCAGGCGAAGCGGGCGCAAATGCCGAAGAGATGACATCGAGGGACTATTACTTTGATTCATATGCACATTTTGGCATCCACGAGGAAATGCTCAAAGATGAGGTGCGGACTGTCACATACCGAAACGCGATGTATCACAATAAGCATCTTTTCCAAGGAAAGGTAAGTGCTCACACACATACACATACTAAGGCAATGACACATGGTGGTGCCACGTTTTTTTTTTTAAATAAACATTTTTAATCAGTCAAGATGAACGTGAGTTAAACGTGTCTCTCGGACATGAGCGTCATAACCACATGAATCACATGTAAATTTAGACCAGCTTCATATTGATTACGTTAATTATTTGTAGACGGTATTAGATGTTGGATGCGGAACCGGCATACTCTCTATGTTCGCTGCCAAGGCCGGTGCCGCCAAAGTAATTGCTGTGGATTGCTCGAATATCATAGAATTCGCACGCCAAGTGATTATTGACAACAATTTGCAAGATATTATTACAGTGGTGAAAGGAAAGATCGAAGAAATTGAACTGCCAAATGGAATCGAAAAGGTTGACATTATTATATCGGAATGGATGGGGTATGTACCGATTTATCGCTGAAATCTTCAATTACTTACTTATTATTTCGTTTGTAGGTACTGTCTGTTCTACGAATCAATGCTAGATACTGTGTTGTATGCTCGTGACAAGTGGCTCAAACCCAATGGCATGATGTTCCCCGATAGAGGCACACTTTATATAACAGCCATCGAGGATCGTCAGTATAAGGATGAGAAGATCAACTGGTGGGATGATGTTTATGGTTTCGACATGAGCTGCATACGTAAGGTGGCAGTTACTGAGCCACTCGTCGATGTTGTGGACCCTAAGCAAGTGGTGTCCACGGCCTGTATGGTTAAGGAAGTCGATCTGTATACAGTGCAGAAAGCCGATCTGAACTTCTCATCGAAATTCAATCTTACAATCAAGCGTAATGACTTCGTCCAAGCTTTGGTTACATACTTCAATATTGAGTTTACCAAGTGCCACAAACGGCTTGGATTTAGCACTTCGCCGGATTCCACATATACACATTGGAAACAAACAGTTTTCTACTTGGATGATCACATGACTGCCAAGAAAAACGAGGAGATCAATGGAACGTTTCAAATGAAGCCCAACGAGCGCAACAATCGCGACTTGGACTTTGTCATCGACATCAATTTCAAGGGTGAATTATCGGAAATTCAGGAATCAAATACATACCGCATGCGTTAGGATTAATGCCATTTACCAATGTGGTCTTAAGGCCACAATACCTTCTTTAGAAAGAGGGGGAAATAAATGATGACTAGACGTAAGATATAAATCCAGTGCGAAATGTGCAACGAATTTGTGTTGCGTCTTCTACTAAGTTTAACGTGTACCTTTTTTAGTATACATCCATATTATAACAATTGTGCGCCTGTTTAAACGATTAATCAAGTATACTACTTCTAAGCATATTGTACAGTTGCACATTAAGTCTCTCATACACACATAATAAAAGTGTGCGACAATCGCACCATTTTACTGGAATCTAATTTGGAATTAATTCGATTTTGAGGGGTTTCCCAGCACTTTTCAATAATCAATTGGGGATGTTCGTACAAGAAACTCTGACACTAAAATTATTTATTACATAAAATAATTATTACATAGCAAAAAAAAAATATTCACTTTGTTCAGTTCAAAATTATTGTTTTTTGATTCATGCCGAATACTTTTCATGCTTCTGGGTATCGAACGGTTATGTACAAAACTAAATTTAATGTTTTTGTTTAATTTTTTGTCAAATGCAGTTTAGAAATTTGTTGTCTGACTTATTATAATTGTTATGTGTGGGATATTTACTTTTGTTTGTTGTGTTTTTTGTTTTTGTGGTTTTTTAATTGAATTGAAAGTTTTATCTTAATGCCGATCGCGAGAATCAGAACGACTTCTTCGATCACGGGAGAAGCTGCGGGGAGTGCGGGAACGCCTGGGTGAGCGGGACCTGAAAAAAGTTGTATATAAAATCCAGATTATTAAAAACAAATCAGTTAATAGTTTTATCGCTATGTGTGCCCATTATTAACTTGAAATGATTATCTCCTTGTTGTTAAGAAGTCAGAAAAAGTCAAACTTTGAACTAAATTGTTAACCTTGAACTAAAACAGCTGAAAATTAATTACTTCACCATGTTGTTTAAATTATTGTTTTATGCATCATTTGTGTTGAATAATTATATATTTATTATTGGCTATGCCTTTTTTGTTTTAAAATTATATCACAGTTAAATTAGCAATTTTATCACATTACGAGCACTGTCTGATAATTGGTTATCCTAACAGGGAAATTAGCATACATAGTATAGCTTATAGTCTTTTGGAACGAAACAAAGCCAACGGTCTAATTTGTTCATTGATGATTATGTGTTGAATTGGAAAATGTGGCAATAAAAAACAGAGATGTGTGGCGTGTTGTTGCTGACGTTGAGACATCTGAAGAAGTTGATCGCTGAGGGTTGTTATGTGACTTTAAAGTTGGAAATCTTATAGTTGTTTTAGAACCCTGCTGATCGGATCGAGGATGTGATTGTGGTTGTGGAGATTTTGGTAGAGAAGAGGTGACTTTGAATCGTGAAGATGTTGCTGTTGTTGTTCATGTTCTTGATCTTGTTCATGTTCATGTTGTTTGGAGGAGGTAGTTGTAGAAGTAGTAGTTCTTGTCAAAGGGTTTATCCTGTAAAAATTTCGATTTTAACGAGAGTATAACAAAACTATACTTTTTAAAAGCGATAAATTGGCTCGGCTATCGATAATGATCAGGAATACAGATATTTTATGGGAAATCAAACATCTCCTTCTGCATGTTTAACGAATTTTCATAAAATAATAGTCAGTGTTTACAGGGTATAATACAAGGCTGCAAACCCCCTTGTTTTCATTTCGGCGTCTGAAGCCAATGAAACATTTTATTTAATGTTCTCAATTAAGCTGAAATAAATTGATGGGTTGTGTAGATATGTGTGTGTGAATGAATATATAAAGTTATATAGAATAATTACTACTTTTTGCTCGAACCAAACCGACTCTTTGAGGTTTGATTCGTAATAAGTTTGCAGCCCTGGCATAAATAGGATTTTGTCTACCAAGTTCTGGATGCGGACAGACACAGATGTTGTATAAAAAAGAACAGTGTACATACCTGAATCGTCCAGCACCACGGCCACCGCCGTTTCCTTCTGGAGCCCCGCGACGACCACGGTCTCGTGAGCGCCCTGAAGACATCTCAACTCGGATCCGAGTTCCACAGCAGCGGGTTCCGTCAAGAGCTCGGGTTGCGTCCTCGGCATCACGTCGATCTTCAAATTCAACGAATGCAAAACCTGGCGGGTTTCGTGCTACCCACACGTTTCGCAAGGGACCGTATTTACTGAACGCGTTTTCTATATCATATTTTGAGGCTGACGATCCCAGATTTCCCACATACACCTTGCAGGCCAAATCCCACTCGCGATAGCGTGGCATTTTGTTTGGATGAGAAATTTTGTATGTTTTCTGAAAACGTAAGCTTGTTAATTGATACCAGATTTTAAAACGGTAATAATATGAATACATTAAGAAAACACATGTAAAACTGGGATGGCGAACAACCTTATTCCGCAAGCCTAACCATTTACATTTATGTTATGTACCCATGCATACACATGTACATGTGTATTTATGTATGTATGCATAAGAAAGTGTTCCGAATGGCACATGGCGTACACACAATTGTAAGCAATTCACTTCACGTCGGAAGTGTATTTGTATTAACTGTGAATTGTTTATGTATAACAAATAACTTACCAATTGATATATATTTTCGCGTTTACGCAAATTAACTGCAATACCTTTCAACTCAAATGAGTATAAAACGCAAATACTAAACTTCAATGGCAACAATGATGCCAGACTGTCGGTTGGGTGTGACCGTATTTTCAAACGATTTAAATACCAATTTATGTTTGCTTCTCGTGAAAAACGCGCGTAAAGTTGACGATTAAAATATTCGATAATAGGGCTTTCGATGTGTTTTTGCTTAATCGATATCTTCCCTTAAAATATATCGCCGGAATCAGCTGCTGAACTTACATACAAACATTTCATAACCATAGTGTGGTATCTTCTGTTTTGCACTTTATTAAATTAAAAACCACACAATGCGTTTAACGAATAAACTATATGCACAGCATATTGGATGGCACTTTAAGAAGCATTGGCAAGTGCAAGGCAGAAGGGTACCCCTGGATACTGGAGCTGCTGCCGAAGTTTTAAAATTGGGACGTAAGGTGAAAAGCACTGAGGAATTCCTCAATCCAAAAAGAGAACCAAAACTGTAAGTGGAATTTTGTTATGTTGTTAAATGGAACAGAATAAATTTGTATGTGCTTTTAGAGTGAACATTGTTGGTGCAACTCTGAAACCAATACTCAAAGACGAAACCCATCCGAATTGGCATGAAACTGCTGGCCATGCATTTGGAGACAGCAACGTTCTGCTCGGAGGACTGCCTCAAGCTCAGGTGCTAACTAACACTATTGAAATTAATAGTTTTCCACCGCAAATCGAAGCTGCTATAGCGGAGGGCCAATTTCCTAAGACCATTGATCGCAGTGTTCAAAATGCCATCTTTTCGTCTCAATTGCTTGATGCACAACAAGTGAAATTGCCCAAGACCAAATTGGTCGATCGTCCAGCATATAATTTGCCTCGAGAATATGGAATATCGCCTGAGAGACGCAAGTAAGTATATACAAATCGGTAATATTCAAATAAATTAATGTCTTTTAACTTTTTCAGCCGTCTTCTGCTGAACAAACTTTTGTTTGAAATCGAGAAATTGGCCGGACGTTCTGTGACTGTGCGTCGCAAGCTGATCGATAATGTCACTTTCCAGACGTCCATGGTTAAAGACAACGGTGTACTTCTGTTTAAAATCACTGGAGACAAATTGATTAGTTCGAACCGTGCTCTAGATGCTATCAAGGGTAAATTTAATGGAGAACTGCCGGATCTGTATCCGATGAAAAGCACAGTGTCAATGCCCAAACTGCACATTTTCACGGAAAATAATTTCTATCGTAAGTAAATTTGTAAAAAACATACATAAACATTTAAATCTAATTTTTAAATATATTTAGCTATTCGAAAGGAAATTGCCTGCTCATATCCGCATACAATATTAACGTTCTTCAATAAGAACGTCTCCAGAAATGTACACGGCTCCGAAGTCTCAAAAACGCAGTTTTACGGACGAACTTTGTTGAAGGCGTTTGTCGTTGCTGCGTCTCGAGCCAAGCAATTGGGAGACGTGTCTGCAAATGGAACTCTGCCAAAACCAATTGTCGTACAATGCATTCAGACAGACGGACAGGAGTTCCATTTCGGAGTGCTGCAGCTGAACACACTTGATCTTAACACTGATAGCGCCACTAAAAACTATTGGTTCCATCAACCCAGTGTGGAGTTGTTTTCAGAGTGCAGCTATCAAACTGGAAGGCCGCACATTGATGGATACAACAGTGAAGTCTTTCGTATTTTAAGCGCCTTTTATAACAACTCTTAATATTGAAGCTTTAAAATAAAGTTCATTATGTTGTTACACAAAACAGAACTTAATAACTGAATAACCATACATAATATGTAGTATAATGTCTGGGAAAGAGTTAGCCTTTCTATTAAGCTTAGTATTTCTTGGATCAGACAGACATACTTAACAAAAACTCATAAGTTAAAAAATTCATTGATGGATTACTTTGATTGACATAGGACCAAATTTATTTGACGTGCTTACTACGGAAAAATACACGTGCAAAATCAGGTGGATGCCATGGCAACGTTAAGGTGGCAAATTGTTTTTCCATCGATATATTGGTTGTGATAAACTCAAACTTCGTTTTGATTGCGGGGTTGTTAAATCTGCACACACTCATTTACAGGCAATACATTCAAAAGTGAAAGGAGTAAAATTCCAAAATATTTAGTAATATGAGTAAGGTCCGGGTACAAGCACCAATCAGCTCCAACAACAGTGCCACGTCTTCGGAAAACAGTGAGACTCAGAGCGTAGAGGACAATCCAACGATTTTGCCCGAGACCAATCGAACTGCTGCGTCAATCAGGCAAGTAGCAAATATAACTAACTAATAGAAAAGTTACTATTAAATTTAACTAAGTATAAATATTTTAGAGGCTTTAATAAATTACCTAAGCTCTATAAGTGTTTTTTCTTTTGTTAGAAGAAACTATTTGATTAATAGTGTAAACATTTTTATTATTAGAGCAAAAAGCAGTTGGAAACGCATGAAAGATCTGGCGGCAGAAAAGGAAAAAGAAAATGAGGCGAAGCGTCCTCCATGGCGAGCAGTTAGCGTCTCAACGCTTTCCAAACCGGACAAGAATGCCATGTTGCGCGCCAAATTACTGGATGCATCCAGGTGAGTAGTCAAAGACCATGTAAAAGGATATAATAATGATTAGGTGACAGAGGGATGTAATCATTGTCTCACAAAATCAATTCCTGTGTGTCCGCAGCTGTCTAAGTACAGGGTCTTTTGCAGTCACTTGCATGTAATTTTTAAAATTTCTTTGTAAACAGACGTTTGAGAGCTGGCAAGGCAAATGCAGCGGTGCAAACTGATTTCGTACCAACCAAATTGATGAAGGAGGCCTGCATTGGACCGCAGTATGATTTGATACTATACAAAGATGCTGGGATCTTGACCGATGGGCAATACTCCATAAAGAAGGACCAACATCAGCAATGTAGAATACCCTTTAAAACAAACCACTCTAAGTCTACTAAACTTCATTTCTTGTAGATATTTTAACCTATTCCATGTCGCAAATGACCGACACCATTGCCACGTTTGATATTGCTACTCAAACACTTTTGCCCAAATCCTACCAAGAAGAGTTGGGTAATAGCTTTGACATTTGCTATGACCTAGATGAAGTCCAAGATGTGCAAAGAAAGGTTCAGGAACAAATCAAGAAAGTTCGTTATTTGGATCTAGTCAATGAGGAGGATAACGCTATAGTTGAGCCTACAAAGCACGTACAGGGCCTAAAGCTGCATCCAACTTTAGGGTCTTGGCACTTTGAGGATGACGTCATTGATATGGAGGCCGCACAACATTTTATACCCTATACAATCGAGCCCTTCAAGCCCTGGAGCAGTTTCATACCCTTTCCGTTTCGTCTAAGTGGCAATAATCTAATCGGCAGGCAGAAGATCGATTGGTATGGACTGCTGCAATCCATTGATGATTTAATTCGCGAATCAAATCACCTGGTAGACAAACTTGAGAGTCTTATCCAAGACAGAAACGCACAACGTCAGAATGTACTTAAATCTTTAGAAACTATCAAAAAGTTTGAACCTTCAAATTTTGTATTTCCCTCCGAGCACTGGCTTCCTATCATCGAGCAACAGGAAATGCAACTCCAAGCGCTAATGGATGCAAAGTAAAATAAAAATTTAATCATTTAATGGTTCCATTTACTTAAGTATACATTAACAAACTTTCACTTATTTATACACAGTTTTATCAGTCAAAGCATAAACTCAAATAGTGTTGAGTGAATAAATAAAAAATCATTAGTTGATTAATCATTTAATCAATCGGAATTTCCTTTTCATTTCAGATAAACTTTAGATTTTACTAAGCTTACTACAAAGACCTCTAACATTTTGATAGGCAAATCAGTGGAGGGCATCAGAGACCGGGACAGGTTTACGAGGTAGTGCAATCAGAGTCCGATTTCTATTCTTCTTTTATTATTAAGTGGTTTGGCCAAAATTCTTTACAGCAGATTTAGAAGGAACACTTACTTTAATTGAGGAAATTTCCTGAAGATATGAGAACTTGCATTTTTCGGGCGTATTGTTGGCTTCTGATTTAGCCTGAATAAACCCTTGCAATAATCCGATGTGGTATCCAAAAGCCTGGAAACATATATTTGCTTTTTTTGATGGAATAAGTAGTTTCTGGCTAATTAGATTTTAAGTGAGCTAGATATCCTCCTAACTTTCACCACACAATATTTATATGTTTTATGTAGTTGTTGATAAACTTCACTCAAAATGTTAGAAGTTATAATCCAGAGGAAAGGGATGTGGCAGCACTTTCCGCATACCCCGTCAAAATAAGCACTATAGCTGGTCGTCATGATAAAAAGTTAGTAATAGAACTTATGCAAACATTTAAGTCCTTGACAGAACTGTCCGGCCATTAAGCCATAGTCCTGCTCACACAAAAATAGAAGCAGGAGAAGATAACACTTTATGCTAGACGCTGACCTTGAGAAGTTTCCACCCATCCACTGAAACTCAACTACAAAGACAGCGACAACAACAACAACAACAACAACAACACTTTCATATGCATAACGCGTTGCCTTTGACCGTAACTAATGGCTTCGATGCTTTGAGAGTAAGGTATTTGGTTTCACATATGCAAACACACACACAAACACACCTACACAGACAGTCGCGCTCTTTAATACATGAATAAAGTTCAACGTGCGAAGGCTTAAGGTTTAATTAGGTGGTAAAGGATAATAGTGTGCAAATACACCGCAAGCTGCGATGTGTCCACCGAAATTAGTAATTAAATTTATTGCTCCGTCTGGTGTATATGTAAATCCCCGGCAGACATTCATACATTCACAGAAAAAGCTTTTTATTAGGCCAAAACTCACAGACATAAAATCGGTTTATGGCGCACAATTGTATGCTACACTTTTTCACACACACGACTGTCTGTGGAACGAAAGCCATTTGCTGACTTAAGCTCTAATTAAACCTATAACTTGCTGTTAATCATATACTAAATGAACAATTATTTGCTACACAATCGAAGAAAAGTAAAGTAAACTACAGTAGAGCAGTTCAAAGAAGCTTGTCTTCAAATCTGATTAATTCTTTGCACAGTGGGGCAATATTTTGCAGGATATCTGGGTCGTGCACGCGTTAATTACTTTAACATAGGCAAATTTCATTAGTGATTACTGGAAGTTGGCTAGAGTGCACACTGTGCTTCCTCAACAAACCTGTTTACCTGTATTTGCTACTACTAATGCTGTTAACATAGCACTTCTTACTACAAAACGGGGAAATGTAAAGAGTCGCCTATTGTTTGTCCTTACTTGCTTCACACACACACACACACACACACACACATAAAAGTATTATATTCTAAATCTAATAAATATATTACCAACCGAGTCGTCTGCACATTTTATAGCTTTATATAATTTAAGATCTATTCATATATCAAAAGGACTCTCAACTACTGCTCTCAGAGTGCTTTTCGTTGTGGCTATAAAGCTGCATGCATACCTGTGCGTATACGTAATATGTTCACATATATGTGTGCTGGGCGTTAGGTACTT
This sequence comes from Drosophila dunni, assembly GCA_018152125.1. Classification (NCBI taxonomy): domain Eukaryota; kingdom Metazoa; phylum Arthropoda; class Insecta; order Diptera; family Drosophilidae; genus Drosophila; species Drosophila dunni. The sequence goes on along the minus strand of JAECXC010001917.1, from coordinate 14,394,278 downwards.
GAGCCGGCCACAAGGCAATTGTTAAACTGAGATTCATGGAATGCTTCAGTCTTTAAGGTTTTATGACTTTAATTCTGTAAGCTTTTGTAGAGTTCGGTTTGTGTTTTTGGTAATAATTTTTAACTTTCGGAAATTCTTTGGGTTTCCCTGTAAGTTGTATAAGTCAGTTTGTGGGCAGCTGTTTACCTTGGCCACTCGTCTTTACTTAAAATTAGTTTTCTACCACAAATTAGCTGAAATTCTAGGCTAATGATTTTTCTGCAGAAATCTGAGTGGTTAGTGCTCTTACACTTATTTTCAGATTAAAATAGTTTACTGCACTCAGTGCGCTACTTGAGAATTTTTAAGTCTAGCCGGCAGATGGCATAAGCCTCTTTCCCAAGTCTTTCACATACGCAGTAGCAGCAAATTAATTAAACCCCAAGATTTGTTGGTTTGGCCAAAATAGAACTGTTGGAACTATTTACGACGGAGTGCAATTAAGTTGCTAGGCAATTTTGTATTGAAGTTACTGCTCTCTGTAGTGTATTAAAAGGACTGTCTCTCCAGCAAATGTCTCGATTTTAGCACAATATTCGCAATTAGCTCGAGCACGTGCAGACATATAGTATGGTTTGAAACAGATGTTTGAGGCTGATATCCTTATGAGCACACAAACACATACTTACAAGCTAAATGAATTCAATTTAAGTGTTGACAGATTTTTTGGTGTAGACAATTCCGTTGAGTGCACAGAAAGCTCAAATTTATCAATTGATCTGATAGTGTGAGTCAAATAGAATGGTCAACGAATTCAAATTGATTCAATCACACATCATCGACTGTGAATCATAAATAAATTATGTAAAAATAATGCTGTGTAAGGCGGCCAAACTTGTGTTTTCACCGTTTTGTGGCACCCAAGCTTATTATTGCCAATAAACATTTGTTTGATTAGGGTGAGTGTGTGAGTGTTTGTGTGGGGCGAACAGAGTTCAGGTGCAAAGCACACAAGCTACTTAGTCCACAAAGTCCTTGGAAAAGGACGTGCTCTCGGGTTCCTTGAACAAATGAAAAACAACAAAAGCAGAAGCTGTTTGTCCTGCAAATTAATTTTTTTTTAAATGGAAAACCACCGAGTTCCCCCCTTAAAAAACATGACAACATTATTGTGTACAACAATTCATAAGCGCAGAGACAAAAACTAATATTGTGTGTGTTGTTTTACATCATAGAACACAAAAGTTCATAATTAAGCACGGACATGGCACTTGACAATGATGAATAGACTGCGTATGCGTAATAAAAGCACACTGCAGCTGTTAACTTATTAATTATTTCGCAGTAAAGCTAAATCATTAGCAAAAAGGCAAATTAAACAATTTCATAAATCATAAATGTCACGATTTTTTCACGACCTTAAACAAGTTGTATAAATATGCTGTCCATAAATCGATCAACAGCTTGATGGGGGTTAAAACCAAAGCATCAACACATAATTAAATAACGCGTCAAATTAAAATTAATTTGTCAGTGGACTTTCTAAGCTTCTAAGGCTAAAGAAGTAAGTCTCGTAAGTGCCAAATCAATAGACCATGAAATCTACACAAAATCAGTCTAATGAGGGTTCAAAATGGCACATAAAAGCTACACTTACTGCGGCATTACGTATACGCAATGTTAAACGCTTAAAATTAAATTAAATCATTTTGCACCTTGCTGACTTCACTTCAATTCAACGAAAAAATCACAGCAAAATGGGGTGTTTAACATACACAAATACAGCTACAAAGTATAACTCATTAACGTTCTTTACTTTAAGCCTATTTAATTAAGCCGCCGTTGTGGTTGAATAAGCAAACAAATAACTCCTCATTTGGGTTACGTGTGCCTAAAGCAACAGTGAGCGAGAGAAAGCATCTACGTACACATTCAAGTAACAAACAATTTGTAAAATTCCAACAAATTCTCTGCCGGTGTCCCAATCTGAAATTTCTGTAAAGACGAGGCCTTTACAATAACCTACCTACCTTAAATATTAAATTTTAGGGCCAAGAGTCAACAAAAAAATATATATAATAATAAAAGAGAAAATGAAAACTGTTGACTTGGGAGTTTTTAATCAGCAGACACTTGTCGCTTGGGTACACAAACAAAAAAAGAAACAATTCCCAGTGTCATTTGGGAAATACAATTGAAAGTGAACAACAGTTTTGATTCTTTTCAAAAAGTGAAATAAATATGCCTGCAGAAAGGTAAAAAAAGCAGAAAAAAAGTAAAGATTATTATTTTAAATTTTTAGACCAGAACAATATACACAAAAAAAGCTGACGATAAAAGGCAGAAGGAAATGCCCCAGTGCAAGCTCAATAATTCCAGGTCAAGCTGTGTGTATTTTTAGCACACGTCTAACAAAAGGCTAGGATTCCTGATAATCACAGTTATGGCAACATAAATGACTCAATAATTGCAACTAATGTCATCAGTTGTCTGCTAGCAGCAACTCGAGCAGAATTATATAATTTTGTTGCAAAATTCACCAGAAACGAGACGTCGAGTTTGACAGTCATTTGACCACTTGGGTTTGCAAGTCTGTTTCTGCCTCGTAATTAAATAGTTTAACTCACAGTCTTTTCATTAAATCAATAATTGATTGAATATTTGAATAGAGTTCTCCGAACTCTGGAAATAAATTTAACTCCTTTTGGACATAAATTTGCTATGTTGTTTGAATAAATTAACACTTTAGCTGCTTCTACCGCAATGAGTACTTGTTAGATATAAAACAATAATAATAAATCCTTAGACTTTAAGCAGTAGATTTACGGCACTATGGGGATTTCCAGGATTTCCAGGACACATAAACCATTTGGGTTTTTGGGTTATTCAATTTTGACTGCAATTATGACTTAATATCTGAGACTCATTGATTATTCAGCAGAAAAACATAAATTCACATTTGAAATTCTAAACAATTTCGACTTTTTTTCCCCTCTGTCATTTGCAAATTAATGTTTTTAATGCGTAATAAGTTGGAAAATAATTGCATAAATTAATCAAATGATTGCAAATAAATTTCCGGTGGTAAGTATTAGGAGACACATATGGAGCAGCAAATGAAATTCAGTTCACAGCACGACAGAGGGTATCGAAAACAGAAACGTGACGGTATTAACCTCAACCTTATCAATGTATTTACCTTTTCTTTCCAGTGGTACTTACATAAAGGTGGGCAATGTCAGTGCAATACAAGTGCCATCAATAAATCACGATTTTCATTCAATACAACAAGAAAAAAATGATTCTAAATCAAACGGTACAAAGCAAAAACCAAACAGTCACGCCCCCTCTTGCCTCCTCTGCCCTTTCATGTCCTTGACGAGGTTTAAATGCCAGACAAATTACAGCTAACACCAAAAAAGAGAAAAAATAAAAGTTGTGCTCGAAATGAAATTTAAGTCAAGCTGTGCCGATTGGAAGCCAAACAAGGAATAAAAAATAAATCAATTCACAGGCTGTAAAATGAAAAAGAAATTCCTGTCCTGTTTGTATTGTATTGTGTTTTCCTGCTCGCAACATTTGTTGCCAACAAAATCGAACGAAAATTCCGTTTGTGACCTTCGATCAAAATAAAATATCAAATGTACAGCAGTGTTTGCTTAAAAATAAAGACAAATAGCCGAAAGTCAGAGTTAAAAATATATTTGTGTCACAACTTACCCTTAAAATATATTTTCAAACCAATTCATTAGTAAACCAGTTCTCTGCACAAGGAAACCTATTTGAATCCTTATATTCCTACCCCTTTAGAGTAGTCGTTGTATTTATAGAGCAACATCAGCATCATAGGTATATTTTTCGGCGGAAATTGATATTATTCATACGCCGTGTTGCACGTGTCGTGCGACAACAACGACTGGCTGCCAAATGAGTTTAAACGCTGTTATATCATATTTTACCTCTATCAAGTTTTGTCTGCATTACTTAGTAGGCTTTTTGGGCCGAGTTGTCCTATTGATTTTCCTGCTCTTCCTTTGACAGTTCCTTGAGCTTTAACAAACGGAAGCAGATGTGTACAAAAGTGCCACACTAAGACCAGTTGAGCCTGCCTTTGTTGTGCTTTTAAAATACAATTTGTGACGGCAATGACGTGATAAGAATACTATAGGTATGCATAATATGAGGCAGTTGTCATACCTACCAGTTGAATTACTAACCCAATCAATGAGTTGAACTTCTTGTTCTGTTTCTGCTTTCATGACAACACACAAAATATATTTTCAAGCACTTTATTAAATAGTCCAACTGTTTCTAGACATCCACGTTGCAAAACTCACATCTACCGTTTACTATAGTAGTGCCACCTCGTCGATAAATTGTAGAGCGACCATTGTTGTAGCCAGGACGATCCAGGATAACGTTGCCATTGTCAAAGCTGCGATACTCCTGACCATCTATAACAACCCGTTCGCCATTGGGGTTAGGACCTATAGGCACAAAACTCAATTAGAACCACAGACTGATAACCGCAACGGCAAACTTACAGGTCAGGCAAACACCATTAACTACCACTGTGCCGGGATGAGCTGTGAATAAATACGAAATACGAAATATGGAATTGGGAATATGAGTAGTGTAATTAACACTTATTGTGTGTATTTTGCTACGAACCAGTGATCAAAGCTGGCAGTAATCCCATCAACAAGAGCAGAAATCCACACGTCAAACACTTCATCTTAACTGCCGGCAACTGAACTGGCTTTCCCATAATGCCCATATATACAAGTTTATATATGAAATGCAAATCCAAATCGAAATCGCTTTACATAATGTGTGTGTTGGTGTTAAAATGTAATCGTCAAATGATTGAAATCAAAACGCATTCAATTCACAACGACTGCCAAGTGCGCTGTAAACAAGTCTTTAAGTCTTAAGCCTTAAAAGCAATTAAGATTTGCCCCACACCCACTACCAATGAAATTTAAACAAAGTTTTCCAAAATTTACATAATTCACAATTGTTGTGCCAACATGAATGATTGAGTGCATTCCGGAGAAGCACGGCTTTTCCCCCATTCTAGTCGTGACAGACAATTCATTTGGTCGTCTATCAACCACAGACAGACTGTGTACAGTGTACAGTGTACACTGCCCTACACCCCACTCGTTTTCCAGTTTGGAGCACAAATCAAATGCTCGTTTCTAATTTGCTGTAACGTCAGCAAAGCATCATATACGATTAGCACCGGGCATTTCCCAGCTTTGATTAATATTTGTATCTCTCTCTCTCTCTTTATCACCTGCTCAGTCTCTTCTAAGTCTGCTAGTTTTAAGTATATAGCAGTGTAAAAAATACTTGTTAAAATCAAAATAGAATCACACAAACACCGCCGTATAAAAGTAGCCGTTTGCACTGTTGGCCTGCCAGACCCGTTTGGATTCTCAACTCAAACACAACAACAAAATGGGAAATTTCTCAGTGGCTCTGGTGGCTGTCATGCTGTGCTCTTTGGCTATTGCTGAGGCAGCTGTCTACATTGGTGGCGGATGTTATGACTGTAAGTCGTAGTTACGACTTTTATATAAAATAGTAATAATAATTATAACAAATAACTTGTGGTGTTTTCCAGGTAATCCACCCAATGGTCAAGGGCCAGGCATTTATTCCAACGGCGGTGGCAATGGCGGTGGCAGAGGAAACGCTGGTGGTTACAATGCTGGCGGTGGAGGAGGCGGACGTCCGGTTTACTCGGGAAACTTTGGTCCTAATGGTTATAGCAGCGGTGGTGGTGGTGGCGGACGTGGCGGCGGTGGTTACGGCGGTGGCGGTGGCTACGATGATGGCCTTACGCAAATTATTAGCGGCTAAAAGTTGTTGTGTGTTAATGCAAATTGCATGATTTTAGTTAATTGTTTGTCTGCACTGCAAATAGATGACGCATACGCAGTGTGGTCCCGTAAAGCAACTTCCAACTTCCAACTTTTATTCAACTGAAACTGAAAACACCAAAAACCAAAATTGCTGCATGCAGGCTACTTCAATAATAAAGTTTGTAAAATCAACTAAAATGCATTTAATTATGGTTGGCACTATTAGTTTAGCTCATTACGTATACGTTTCTACAACTACTCAACGCTCTATTGTTATAAAACAAAAACAGAAAAAACCACCAACGGGCATTTCCACAATTTAGTATTATTTTTTGAATTGCTTTCCGGTTAATGCAGCCATTCAAATGCGCAGTGTAAATTATGTAAATTTCAATTCGCAATTAACTGCACAAGGTCAAGTGCTGCTGACCAAACTCGTGCATTGATAAAACTAGTGAAAAAGAGCTACAATTGAGCTGTGATTTAGTATGCTATTTTAGCATAAATCAGGATGAAGCCGGCTTTAAAAATGAATAGAAATTGAGTCCTTTTTTTTGCTATTTTTGTAGAGTATCTTGCAGTCGCCTGTGCTCGGCTGCACCCCTTCAAACAAAATGCTTTTATTGTTTTGTTTTCATTTCATTGCTATTATTGTGATGTCAGCTACATTCGAGTGCTATCAGTTACCAGATCTCAACCTTTGGCTGTTTTCCATATTGATTACGTACAATATACCCTACAGTCATTTGTTTATATATATAAAGGGTATTATGATGCTGTGATACAGTTAAAGGCAGCTTTGTTCAATCCCCTGACAATCAAGGTGTATTAACCTGCTCTAATTAATGCATTGGGTGAACGGTATGGATATTAGTTAGTCAAGCAATTGAGTTAAAATACTTTTAATTGTTTGGCTTAGTGCTGAAAAGCTGTCAAACGAGATTCAAGTCGTGTTTTGCTAGCTTTGAACAGTGCTGAGTTCTTAGCGTTCCCGTCTTGACAATCATTTTCCTGTTAATCAATGCAATAACATGACATAATTGATGGTTATACAACAATTATTTACATGTATTTAATTTATCTTATGCTAATCAAATATAAATTCATTTCTTAGAAATTGATAAAGAAAAGCATGTGAATTTTCATTAAATTTTGCCTTTCAATTCAAGGCATTCACGACAGCTGCAGATGAAAGGCCAACATACCGGCTTATTTGAGCATTCTTATTGTAAATTCACTTACTTTGGCTTATTGCATTTGTATGTTTTTGTTATGCAAACTATTTGCCATTTGCAACACATTTTACACACTCCTAGGAAGCCCTTGTGGCAGATAAAAGACAAATATAAATAAATTCTGTTCAAGACTTTAGTTCAATGACTTTGAAACTTATGCTGTGCTCAACGGAGTGTGCTTACCTGGCAAATATTAAATTACATCAAAGGATTAAGCGAATGCTACGATTAAATATTATTCAATCAATTAAAGCTTTAAGCAGTGCAGTAATTGAAGTGCTTTTAATGAGTGTTGAGCACTCCTCAATAAATGAAGAGAGTAGCATAATAAAAGCTCGTTATGTTTGTTGGAAAACCAATTAGCTGGGCGTTAATTAAATGTTCCGAACTTAGGGTCAAAGTCCGGCCAATAAATCGCTCGAATATCACGAAATGGCAAATAATTCAACGAATTTTGACGAAAGTAATCAAGCATTAAAGTGCGCCTGAAGGTATGCAATACTTTTCGCAGAAATGGCCAAAACTTTACACAGTGAAGCCAATTGATTTCACTTTCACCAAACTTTTGCAGCAATCCGTAAATATTGAACATTTTAAACATTTCTAATCGCCCACGCAGCCAGTGCAGCTCGTAAAATTGTTTACGGTTTCTTTTATTATTATTCGACTGCCTTTGTTTAAGAATTCGATATTGCAATTGCTGGTTGGCAGACGAACACATCAAGTTTCACACACGTGTCTACGCCCACTGACAACGCAACTGGCATTTAATTTAGTTTCTTTTGGTTTATTCGTTTGTGCTTTTCTTTGGCCATTTGAGTGCAGATGACAGCCTGTAATTTGTTTAAAGGTTTTTGCGCGAAAAAAAGACGATGCGGATTTAACATACTAATAACAAATGAAACTAGTGACATTCTGTTGTTGACCAACTAAATTAAATGCTTCCAGCCAAGTAAATAGCTTGCTGCTTGCTGTGCTCAGCAAGTCCCATGCTCCAAGTTTGACAAGGATAGTGGCAAAGTTGACAAAGGATGTTCGTTGGAGAGCATAATGGGTCGAGGAAAAGTGCAGTGCATAAGCGACGAGCGTTAACTTGTATTACGAGAGCATCTCAGCAAAATGACTATCGATCAACAAAAATAACTTATCTTCAACTAAACATAAGTTGGCACTTCAATTTCATAAGTTTTAGCCACCTTTGCTGCTTGCCTGCCTCACTGCAATTCAATAGCCAACTAAGTCTTTGTATGTGCTAAAGTTACTGCAAATTATTGGCATCAGTCGACGTCCTTGTTATACAGGCTGTTTGTGAAGTTCAAAGTTTCTTAGCCGACCTCAAATGGCTTGTCAAAAGAATGCACAAACATCACCTCACCACTCCACCGCTTAAATACCTGAAATAAAGTTTTAGAAAATCAACTTGAGAAAATTCAAAAAGTAACAGAGCACGTGCTAAGTGAGTTTAGGGCGTGACTGATTTTTATCAGATCAGTGCAGACAGCAGCGGCTCATTTACTTAACTGTCTGCCAGATTGATGGCTGATAATCAATCAATTTGGTATATTACGCATACGCCAGGTGTCACCGCAAAAAGTTCAACATTCGCTCGCTTGAACTGAAGATGAATTTATTTATATAATACACACATTAAACACATACACATACACAAACACAAACACATACTCATAAGCATATACAATACATGAGTACTTTAAAGTCTAAGAAGTGCCGCTGTCCGACAAAATTTGAACCCACCCTAGAGAATCACACGCCAATTGCAAGCGTATCGCTTAATGCTATGCATTTTTCAATTTGGACAACCTACACACCTGCACACACATGCACCCACAACCCCAGCGAGACGGTGTGGCCAATCTATGGTCCAACGAAATGCCGCAGATAACGTAGTATTAGGACCAGAGCCAGGGGATAAAAACTATTCGGTATCGAGGCAGTGCGTACAGAATGTGCACAAATGTGCTCCAGATGACGGCAATTGCTAAAGTGCTTCTCATCCGACAGCATTTTGGCGGTTTCCCGTGCGAATTCAGCTGAATGCTTATAGCACTTGTATCGTGCACTGTTATAGATGCAATTCTCATACGCGTAACGTGCACTGCAATAAAATGACACAAAAAAAACAGAACGAAACATAATGTATTACCCATTTCATTTAAGCCAAATCAAAAATGCTCGTTGCGACAGCTGCTTACCAACAAAACTCCATAAATTTATCACTGGCATTCCGTGTGGCGTCATGGAGTTCATCTGTGAGTATGTTCTCAAACTCTGTGGTACAGGTAATCCAATCTGGCTGAATGTGTGTAAAACAATCCTTGTGACGTAGATAATCTAAGGGTTAAAATAACAACGTTAAGCAACAAAGGTTTGTACGCTACTTAAACAAAAGTGATGCAAAGTGCATAATTTAAAAAAAGAATTTCCTAGCAAAACAAACGAATCAAAACATATTTATTTAATAAATACATATATACCATAAATATATGTAATATAAGCTCAATAATATTACTTTAACACATATTTTTTAAATAATAAATAAAGTCATTTTAATAGCCCATTCATAAATGTACATAACTTTATTCAGTCATTGTTTGATTATAGTAATTATTTAATTTTTTGCGGATTCTTTTGTTATCAAAAGGAATTCAAGGAAAATGGCATTATAATAATGGCCTCCATTGATATTTAATCGGTTACTGAAAGCTTTAATTAAAACTACAAAAACACCTAATAGGTCTAACCATCTGTTATTAACCTGTATGAGGCATTTAATTTTCAATTTTCATAACAAGAGCTTTTTGTTTCCAATTACTAAATAGTAGTAATTAAATGTTACTTAAATTATATAACTAAATATTTAGCTTTGGGTTTTATTTTGTAGGTAATGCAAGTAAAAACAGAGAAACAAGAGTGAGGCATGCAACAGTGCGATTTCCAAGGGAATGTCTCTATAGTTTACTGCGTGTAACTTGTCTTTTAGATAACTGTATTAGTGTAGGTTGGCTTGTGTGTGTGTGTGTGATTGTGGGGTAGTGTGCTTTGTCAAGCATGCACTTTGCGTAAGTGAAAAATAAAAGGGCTTAGATCACTTAGTCTGCATTGGCAGCGTACTCTTTGACCTTAAAGTCTTTAAGAAAAACGGTGTGGTTAGTTCAAAGTTGGCAAATGTTGACCAGCTTGAAATAAAAAATCCATTGGGGTTAAAATAAATCAAGAGCAATAGGCTTTAAGGTGCTCAGTCCATCTTATTTTTATCTGCTCCAAAAAGTATGCAACATTGTAATATTAGAGACTTGAAAACCGAGTCTAAGTAAGTAGCTGCTCATTCTCAGTGCTCTTTTCTTTTTCTCAACTCTGAAGCCAAAAGTTAACTGACAGAAGCTTAGAAAATTACTAACTTAAAGTCTTGAATGCAAACAGAAAATCTGTTTCTATTTATGGCACAAAAGTTCCTTCCAAATATTAAATATTTAAGCTGAAACTAATGAAGTAACGAAAACTTGTCTATAAATAGAGAGAGCTATTAAGCCCTCCCTTACTAGTTTTACTGCTAATTAGTCATAGCTCAGCCTAATGAAGTAATATATGAAAAATGTATTCCTTTTTAAGCTGTGCTTTCAATTGGAAACTTGTAAAATAGTTAGATTTTTGCCAAATTCGATGACTTTGCAATTTCGTCAAAAAATCAAACAAAAATATTATTTTTTATTTTTAAAGTAAATAAGTATGATTTCATTAAAGCATAATATTACTAACTATATATTAAACGTGCAACATTTATTTTAGTACTACATCAATCATTAATGCAATGCTCTCTTACCTCGTTGAAAATCCTCATCGGAGCAGAATTTGTTGAAAAATTTACGAGCACCATCGATATTATTTTTAAATAAATTCAGTTTTCGATTCTGGAGGCAACGCGCAGAGTAAGTATCAAAGCATTTCATGCCTCGGTTGAAAACACTATAAATAAATTGAAATAATTAGGACTGGACGCAACACGGAAAAGTGTGAGTCGAGTTCTGTTTCATGTACTCGTGCATATTATTATTTATAATTATGTTATGAACGGTGTCCTGATTAAAGCACCGCAACACTGTTTTGAAGGGCACCAGCTTATAATTAAGGTATCCCTTGTGAATCACCACTGCATCGCCAAAGGTTTTTCATTTCATTTCAATTGAAGTTTGTTTCATTTTAATTGCCGATCAAATTACGCACAATAATTTCAAGTTATTACAATTAAATTTGTGTTGAATTTTTCGATATCACAAACTTCCTTAAAAGAGGTCGAAGGTAAAAATGGCAGGACCTGACGAAAGTTCTTTCATTAAGCTTCCGACTGTCAATAAACTCTTTGCCAACTTATTCTTTTATTGGCCTCAAGTCGCAGCTGCTTGAAAAGGGTTCGAATAAATAATTAGTGCCACTTTTAAGGACTGTTTGTGGATGTCTGTTTTCGAAGTGGAATCAATAATTTATCAATGCACAGCTGTGCGTGTGTTTTTAAAGACACTTTTCTCGGATTCCGAAAAACACTTGAAGTCCACACTTTTTGCAAGTTAATCTGTCTGACTTGGCCCTTAACACTTACGTGCACTTGGCCATGATCTCCTGTTTACTTATGACGATTTTTGTATTTTGCAGAAACTCCATTAGATGCGGCGGCAAGTCCTTAAAGCACTCATCTACCATCTTTTGTGTGCTCCCACACTGCTCCACGTGTGCCAGCGGTGGCGGTGGATTCTGATGGGTTTCATTACGCGCCTCAGCCATGGCAACGAGCAGCACAAAAAAGTACAGCAGATTCATAATTATGTGCACACTTTTGGGCCTCTTTGCGACTTATTTTTTGGCTTCACTTGTTGCTGCGCGTAAAATATCACCACCGATTTGACAAGCGAAGGATTCCGTTCTGGGTCCTGACAAAACGCTTGCTAAGAATCAACTGGGCCGGTTAACACTGCACACACTTCATTTAAGGAGCAGCTAACAGCGCTCTGTTAACCCACTGTTAATTACAGCGCATGCGCCTTGACGGCCAACGCACGTGTAGGCCACAGTTTGTTTACGATTATAGAGGAATTGGCTGGCGTCCTTCTGATAAATGGCAGTGTGATTGCTGCTATCAATGTCAGCACTACCTAATTAGCTCGCATTATGGTAGAAATTTCGTAACTTGTATCAAACACACACAAATTCTATCGAAAAGTGCCAAGTTCTACAGATTTGAAATGTCATAACTCAGCCAAACGGTGTAATATATGGAAAAGTTATACCTTTTAGACTCCGGACACTTTGTAGAACCGATCTCAATCAAAGTTGGACTGCTGGTAAACATTTTAATTTTTTTCGATTTTTGGCAAATTTTTATGATGTTACCCCTTTTCATTTTTTCCAAAAATGGGTCAAAATTTTCACCTCAATATTTTGACGTCAGTCGATAGTCCTGGTTCTAACGAGCTCATAGAGGTATGACACTCCATAAACAGACGACTTAATCCTCAATTATTCCAAGTTAAAGTTAGTGAATTTGCTATCAATGTCAACACGACCTAATAGTGACATAGTCCGATTTTGTTGCCCTTATCAAAAGCACACTAGAATTCTTTGGAAAACATAGTTTATTACACAATTTCACACTATCTGCAGTTTCCTGTGCTTTCATTAGCTGCTTGATTTGGTGCTGAAATCAGGGTGGACATTGTTTCCTGGAAACTGTCGAGTGTGCGTTCGGTGTCCTTCATTGATCTGTTTACAGTTTGTGATTGTAAAGCGTCTATTGTTTCAAAGCTCAAGTGTGTCAACGTTCCGACGCATACCAAATACCAATGGATTTTAGGAAAATGCATAGAAAATTGGTTCATTGTTGTTTACCCTCTGGATTTATTAGTTCTCAGATGAGTTCCGGTTTCTAATGAGCAGTGGGTTTTCACTTTCATAAAATTCATAGTTTGGTTTTTTATAAACATTTATTTTATGCAAAAACTTGTACATAATTAAGTTTGATTTTGTTACAGTTGCGTAAATAATTATTATTTGAACAAATGTGGATAAGTGTTGCAAAGTTCTCCAATTAATTTGCAATAATGTGTGTGTGTGTGTGTGTGTGTGTGTGTGTGTGTGTGTGTGTGTGTGTGTTTGTGTGTATTCACGTAAATTAATGAATGAATTCTCCTTGATTTCAAATAAATGTTCCCATTAACACAATAGTACATACAACATTCAATTTGCCATATGCTTTAGCTTACAATTAAACACTATATAGTTATTTATTTATATATACGATAAATATATATATAAAGTTAATAGGTTACTCACAATCATCAATTGAATTGAATTTCGAAACCAGCTATTATACATATATGTATATATTTGAGCATACATATACTTGTTTTATTATTATCGGTTATCGAGAGATTTAGGCAGCTCACCAAAAGATTTCAAAATTTTGGCGGTGCTCATTGCTACGATTGCACGATTGCCGTTATGCTAACATAAAGTAAGATATATATTATTTAACTGTTAAATAATTATTTAATTGTGTTTATGAGTATGTTGGGATTCACATCATATCGTAGTATTATAATTTCACTTTGTTGTGGCTGCTGCCTAACGATTTTCATTTAATTAGATTCATTTACTTAATGTTGCCAATTTGTTTGCTTTTGATTGGTGCCATTAAAAAATTAATATTACATTTTATTATATTAAACTTATTTGCAATGCTTTCAAAAAGGCACACGTAATTACATTTTACATCTATTTTAATTGTTGTTGTTATCAGCTCCATTCAAAATTCTTTAATTTAAAACAATCGTCTATCCGTTTTACTTTGTACCATAATTTAAATGCAATTAACATTTATTTCGTTTTCGTTTCATTGAATTAAAATGTTGTTTGTTGTATAAAAATCTTTACGCAATCGTAGTTTTCATTTTAAATTAAAGAATTTTATGAACATTTATTAATTTCAGCTATTATCAAAAATAGTTTCTTATCCAATCTTTTTTTTGTTTTTTGATTTTTTTTGTTTTATTTGTTGTGTATAATACATTGTGCTTGAGCTCAACATTAACATTAATTATTAGAATTAAATTATTTATGTTTAACTTGTACATTGTTAATGCATTATATTCGTTACTTTTCATTAACTAAATATGGCTGTTGCGTATTTTCTTTTTCTTGTTTTATTATCCATAAAAAACTGTTTTTTTTTATAACTTTTAGACTTAAAATTGATGTGTGAGTGTATATAGTTTTGCCTTTAAAACATAATCATTATCGAAATACTTCATTAACAAAAATTTGCGTCAATTAAACAAAATGAAATATGGTTTTTCATCAATCTTAACATTCGCAGAGCATTATAAAAAATAAAAAACAATCAAATGCTACATAATGAATGGTTGTGTGTGTGTGTGGTGTGTGTGCGTGGGTGTCTGTGTGTTTAATAATTTATACACAGATAAAACAACTTATGAACTACAAAAAAGATTCTTCTTAACTGTTGAGAGAATTTTAAATAAAATTGTGATAAATACGATCTGCAGATTTCTTGATGAGATTCCGTAAAAATGATATTCTTTTTTTTTAGATTTTCAGTTTTTCTTTTTATAAAGAAGGTTTTTAATAATAATAATGGCTCTAAGGGCATATACACAAATGGATATTTCTATAGATATGTATATATGCGATTCATTTCCTTTCTTTGCTGCAGTTTAAGTAATTTTTTTGTTCGCTGAACTTATTTAATTATGTGCTACTTACGAGAGCATAATAATATTAATTATATTTATCATAATAATTAATGATGTGCTTTAATTTAAACTAGACACTATCGCGTTTTGATTTGCTTTGTTTTGTTTGCTGTTGCAACAGAAATGGCCACAAAATTCAATACATTACTGTTATTATTAATTGTTTATGTTTTGTTTTTTTTTTTGCAGACAACATGCCACATACTTGTTGTGCAGGTGTGTGTGCGTGTGTGTGTTGTGTGTTTTATTAATTGTCAGTTACAAGTGCTGTTTGTTCATTCCTTTAGACATGGCACACAATGACTGAATTGCTGCCAATTTTGCTGCTGCTGCTCCTGTTGCTGCCACATCGTTGATGCCACACTGCTGCAGTTGTTGCTGCTGCTGTTGCTGCTTCTGTGCTGCTGAATCCAAACTGTGCTTCAATGTCGAGCTCATCTGACCAGACGGCAGACGGCAGAGCAGAAAGAACAGTTTGATGGAAGGATTTGGTGGTGATTTGGTTTTGTTTTTTAATATTTTGTGTAATTTTGAGAAATGTTGTTGGTTGAGATTTATATAAATATTTTTTGGTTGGGTTAGCATGTAAATAAAAGAGTCATAGAAATGGAAATAGAGTTTTAATAAATGGTTAGCAGTTAGTTATTTAATTTGTTGCTGTTCCCTTTTCATTGCTTTTGGTTTAATATTATTGTCTAAACAAGAAACATTAAAGTTTTGTTTATGCGTATAAAATATATATGAGCGCAAAAGTTACTAAATGAAAGCGGGCATATCAAATGTACGAGTACGAGTATTTATGTCTTTTTATATAGAATGCAATGTGAACAATAAAGTAGATTAAGAGCAGGGCACACAGGACATGCAGGCCATAAGATTTATTACAGATTCATAGCTCACAAACGTTTAGTAACTTGTCTCAAATCAAATACGAAATAAATTCAAAACTGTTTAAGATAAAAATTAAAACTCTTCGAAATTGGTTTGTTCGATTTGAGATGGACAAACACATACGTAAATCATTAAAATTCGTAGATAGTGCAAATAGTTATTAAAGTTTGATTAATGAAACATTTATTGGTTATTTCGATTCGTTTCGGGAATTTGTTTTTATCGAGTAATTTACAAAACAACTTTTAGAATGTTGCAGTTTTTATTTTGGTATTTTTGTTTTGTTTTATTTTTGATTTTATTTACTAGTTGTTGTTGTTGTTTGTTTTTTACTTTTATTTTCTTTGTTTTAGTTAACTTGGCCTTTGGTTAGTTAAAATTAGCAATAATATTACATCACATATCATTTGATATTCATATATGGTTTTTATACATATGGTAAATGCTAGAGAGTATCAAAATTTCAAGATTAGAAATAAATCAAAATAATAAAATTGCAAGTGCATTGGCTGTCAAATGATTTAAATCATAATAGTAATTGTAATAATAATTATAATTTTGTTGTTCGAAAATGCCAAAAAGCGTTATTTACATTGATTTGTTGTTTAAATTGTAAATATATAAAATTCGTGTTGCTTGACTTTTTTTTAAGATTTGGTTTTAGCATTAGCCAAAAGGAAGTTCAGTGTGCATAATTATTAATTTGTTTTTATCATTATCATTATCAGACATTCTTTGGCATGGCATTAGAGTCGATTTAGTAATTTGTCTTAAAAACGCGCTGGTATGTGTGTGTGCGTGTTTGGATTGTGTGTGTTAAAGTACTTTAAAAGGTTTTTATTTAATTTTTATAAGCAAATGCATATGCAATTTTATCAAACGTTATACAAGTACATATCTTACTAGTCTATAAAAGAGATAGAGAGAGTGTTGTATTACTGATACCCGGAACCAGATAAGTAAGCTTATAAAGTAAGTTAAGAGACACATTAATATATATATACTATATAGTAATGCATGTGGTAGTAATTGGACTTTGGTTGCTTTTCTGTTGTCTTCTTTAATTAAATATTATGTATTATGTACGATTTTATAGGTTGAGGAAGTTGTGAGACAGACGTTAAGCAGAGAGTTACGCCCCCCTGAATGTGGTTATATTTGCGGTTGTTTTTTGGTAGTAGTACATCAGTAGTCCCCACCGCTGAGTGTGTGCGTGTGTTTGTGTGTGTGTGTATGCGTTACACAGAGCTTAATACTAAAGTTAAGTTTCTTATTATTTTCAAGAGTTGCAAACAAAAGTTAAGTGCGATTTCTTTAAATTCAGTTTTAATTCATCTAAGAGTTCTCCAAGGGTGATCAATGAGTTATGTGTGACAAAGAGAAGTTTTTTTATTTTTAATTTGTATATTATGTTAGATTTCAAAAAGCGTTAGATTAAAACGATTTATTCGTACTTTAAAAAAGACTTTAGAGACTGGATTTTTTGTTTGTTTGTTGGTTTTGTTTTCTGTGTTTTGGGTTGCACTTCAACAAAAGTCATTGATCTTTATTCTGGTACACTTTCGGTTCAATTGCAACAAATACATTTATAAATGATATACAAGGTAAACTTTACAGACTAAACAGGTCCTTAACACTAAATACACATATAAAATTCATATCGTAATTCATATATATTTATATAAAAATGTAGATGTAGATATTTAGATATATAGATCATAATAATATGGCTTAAGAGAAAGTAATACAAAATGTTCTAAATTGCGTTTTGCTTATTATGTTTTTTTAGAAATCGGTAGAAGCATTTCTTACCCATTTCTGAACGCTTTTCATTTGTTTTCTTATTGTTTTTGTAAAACATCAAAGGCACAAGTCAACGTCATCAACAAAGAAATAAAATAAACTAACAAAAATTTTGTATAAATTGAGAAACAACTAATTGAGTTTTTTCTTCACTTTTTTTTCACTATTGCACTAACATTCAGCATGTGTCTGTCTAAATGTTTTCTATATTCATTTTTCATTTGTCGTTTTTGTTTGGAAAATAAATCAAAAGTTGCAAATGAGCTGCCGTTGCTATACCTTGAGTTTAGTTTAGCAACTGCAGCCCAATGGGAAACAAATTATAAAAAAAAAAAATAAATAAATAAGAAACAGAAGTAGTAAAAAAACAAATTTATAGATGAGTAGAAACACAACTAACCTGTGAGGCGCTTGATATATTTATTGGACTGAGTTAACTGAGTTACGGAGCTGCACAGACCGGCCTGGCCAACTTGGACTGGCGGAGTTTCATTGGACACATGGAGTTTCATTGAGAGCAGCATCGGGTTTAAATTTAAAAACAATTTTCCAAAAAAATTAAAATAAAATTTTTAAATAATTTATACATATATGTTTTCTGTACATATATATATTTCACGAGTCATAATTGAACTAAATTGTATATTGCCCTTTTTTTCAGTTTTTGAACGTAATGGCGGGCGGAGTTTGATAATCCACATAATTTTAAATTAAACTTTAAATTTATACTTTGATCTCAACGAGAGTGAAAAAATTAAAAACTGTAATTCTACTATAGAATTTAAATAAAAAAGACTGTAGTTGTTTTCTCTGTTTTTCTGTTTAAGCGCAACAAATGTGTGTGAGTGGGTGAGTGGGTGTTGCTGAGGCTCTACTGTATCTCAATGAAACCCGCCGGCTTGGCTGGCACTCCGACCGTTGCACGCTGATAGGGGTGTTCTCTGTTAGCCGCCAATCGACGTTGCTGCTTAAGGGCGCCTACTAAAATATACGATACGATACATGTAGATATATTGTGATTTATAGATATTATGTTTATAGGTAAATTAAGACAATCAACATATATACAAACTATATGTTTATATATGTGTATTGTCTGCAAGACTTAGCTGCTAAAAGAAAAAAATTATTATATGTTTATTGTTTATAAGATTTATGCTTGCTCTTTGCTGTTTGTTCAACATTTTCACACTCTATTTTATGTTCTTTTCTTTACCAATTTCATATTTGTTTATATTATTAACTGTATTCACTTCGTTTGTGCATTTTGATTTACATTTAAATTCTGTTTCTTTGGAATGAGTCGTATATTTGTTTAATTGTTTAAGTTTTGATTCGGTTTCTGTTTTCTTTTTTTTTTATATTTATATTTTTTGTTGCATTGTTTTGTTTTGTGTCGCTGGAATAAGTGATTTTTAAGCAGCTCGATAAGTCTAAGACTAAGCTAATTTTTAAATATTTATATAGTATAGATAAGTACAGTCGTACCTCCCAGCTGCTGTGTAATTGATCTTCTTCTGCTGATCTGCTGAAGCTTGACTGTACTGAATTTGTTTTCATATATGCATTGTCATATTTTTAGTGATTTGTTTGTTCTTTAGCATTCTTCCAGCTGTCTGTCACATTGTCTAACTGTCTGTCCCTCTGTCCGTCTATCTGTCTAACTGTCAATCAAAACATTTGATGCTCGCTTTTGCTGACTTTTGACTAGTTGTGCAAAATATTGTTTGGACGGCTGCCTGAACCTCAAACTAACTTATGTCTACAAATGTTTTTAAGCACCAACTCGATTCAAGGCTCCGTTTTCAGCTACGAATATACTATGAATAAATATTCATAATCTAAAAAATACTAATAATATATTTATGATTCTATGTATAGTTTTGTGTTATTGTGAGACGGCTGCTAATTAAATTGTTCAAAAGAAACATAAAAATAATGGCACTGGCTGGAAAAAAATCAAACGGTACGGAAATCAAATGTAAAAAGCTTGAACTTGTCGTAAGGTACATTTGTGCATAAATACTGCTCTTAACTTCTACACAAAACTAATTAGCTATCAGCTAAATATTGCACTTAAGAGTATTTTCAAAATAAGTACAAAATAAAAATAAACATAGAAAAATAAAAAGGAAAATAAACAATAAACCTACACCGCAGTAAACTAGTATATACTAAATCTTACACGAGAGAAATCTAGAAAAACATTCGATTCAAACCGATTTCACATTGCATTCAATTTCAGCCTGCGCTCAATTGTATGCTATATTTATTTATGTGGAATTCAGGCGCATGTGAAACTCGGACCTAATATAAAGATATATAAAAGCTAGTTAAGTCAGCAACTTAGTTAAAGGCTTTAAGTAGTAGGTATATATGTATTTATGTAAGTAGAATACTTCATTGTTCCCAAAACAACAACCAGCAACAACTAATTTGTGTTTAATTATTGTTGTTACTTCCTTTGTTGTTTGTCAACTAGAATATACTCATGTTTTTTGCAAAATCGAAAGAAACGAAATTTAATAAAAATAAATTCTTTATGTGTTGTGCCTAAAAATCACTTATTAACCAGTTTTTGTTGAAATGTTTTGCGACCTATGAACTAACAAAAACTTTTGACGAGCAATAATCATTAATTATCTGCATTTTCTTTCATTTATCTACATCTTTATCTTTCTCTTTTGAGTATTTGCTTTTGTTGTTGTTGTATTTTGTAGTTTTTCTTGTTTTTGTTTTGTTGTTGTGCCATTTTGCAATTTGTTTGTTGCTAAATAAATATACATACTTAATGCATGTATTTTATGGTTTTCTTTTGTTTGTTTTTGTTTTTCTTTTTTTTTTTTTTTTTTGTTTGTTGTATCTATAACTAATTAATGTTTAAGTAAGGTTTTTCTTTTGTTGTTCTGTGTTGTGCAGAATGTAATTTAACTGGAACTAAGAACTAACAATTTATGGACTTCAATAAATTCTTGGTGCACACTCAAATTTAAAAAAAAGTTCAAAAGACGGAGCCGGCATGCATATATCGACCAACTGTAAATATTTATATATGACAAGGTTCAGATCAAAATAAAGGAAAATTCATAAAAAAAAATAAAACAAGGTTTATAAAAGAGTTAAGTCAGTTAGATCGTAAGTAAATGAAGTATACGTAATCGGTGTTAGCTGTGAGAGAGTGGCATTCAAACTGTTATCAAGCAAAAGCGTTACTAATCGTTCTGGGTTAAAATCGTGCACTTAAATGACTCTGAGTCGAATCAGAAACAAGTGAGAATTCAATAGTCGCTGCTCGACTATGAGTTTTAGGTATTAAACATTTATAGCATACTTTATGGCACTGCGAAAATTAATTAAATACATCATTTATAACGAAGCTGAAATACCCTGTAAACGTTTGGAAACCCAAACGTTATCTGCTTTAAAAATAATCTATCAGACGGATGTAAGGGTGTCAAAAGAGCGTACATTTAAATGCGCATATTAAACAAAAATCATAACAAAATGTAATAAAATAAAAATAATAATTATGTAAAATACTAAAACTATTGTTTAAAATATTGCACTTTGGTTATTAATGTCTAGTAAACAAAAAAAAAAACAAATGCTGCCTACTAATTTTCAAACACAACTGTGCGTATGTGTAATCTGTTTGATGCTCAAGTAATTAGGGTCATTACAATCGATCAGTTTAAGATAATGCCTCACAAGTAATGTAAAAATGGTGTGTTTAAATTTCCATAACATTTATTACTAACTGATCGACAGCAGATACCCTAACTACTTCGGTTTGTCAGTGTGGTAAGTACGTGTAGTTATTATTGCTCGCAAATTTTGGCACATTAAAACAAATACTAAATTTTTAGCTAAGTAAAAAAGTACAAAACTAATAAATGACACAAAACTCTGGCTAAATTGTGATAAATATCTGAAGTGTGTGCTGCGTGAGTGTGCGACGAGTGTGTGTGTGTATGTTTTCGAGTGTGTGTAAACAGTTATGGCGCATATAGTTAAGATATATAAATATGTATATCGATAGAATCAATATTTTGTAGCTGCTTTAGCTTGTTGTTCATGAAGATATAGTTTATGTATGTATGTATTAAGTTTGGTCTGAAATGTGTTTTTTATGTAGTTTTTTATCTAGCAAACAACCCACCGCTATGATCAGCATATTCCGTAAGCAGAGGATTACCAGCGAGTGCCGCATAACCCGCATAATCTCCGTATGGGGCAAAGATCATGCCATGTGCTGTCTGATCGAATGCAGCTGTCGGCGCTGCCTGGGCGGACAATATGCTGGCCGCTGTGGTTGGCACTGACATCCTGGGATTGATCATCAATGGTGCTCCCAGTGGTGCGTTCGCAGGTGTACGGATCTGTGTGGCCAATCCGGAGAGCGTCGGTGTCAGCAGGCGACTATCCGATGCAGCAACCAATCGACGCCAGTCCTCTTCGCAAACTGCGGGATACAGAACAGAAGCAGAAGGTGAACCAACGCATGAGAATGCTGTCCGATATAGAAAATCTATGTAAATATTTTAGGGTAAACAAACTTTCAATATATCATTATTGGTTAGATTGCTTTGGATTAGAAGAACTCGATTCAGATTCGGATTCAGTTTCAGATTCACTTTTTCGCACTTGACGCCGCGCAATAGCTCCTCATGTTTTTTGTTTATTGTGGGTTTTAGTCAATACTTTGGATTAGAGGCTGTTTAGACTTTCTGCTATCGTTAAATTATTAATAATTATTAATTTTTTCAGTGTATTCTGTTATGTTTTATGTGTATTTTTGGTTTGTTGTTGGTTATAAGTAGAGCTTTATGGACGTACCTGCGACGGATTTCGCTGTTGTGTCTCTGTAAGTGCCGTTTATAATGGCTAATTCCATAAGTTGACGTTTCTTAAGTTCATCTTCGCCTTCGGCTTGCTGTTAGTACAAATACGCGTACGCATGTGTATGTGTTGCGTGTGTACGAGTATGTGTATGTGTTGCGTGTTTGAGTGTGTGTAATAGTAGTAGATTGGTTTTTCAATGTATTAAACCAAATACATTAAAGCAGATTAGATTTGTTCGGTAAAAAGAAATGAAAATAATATAAAAAAAATTATTATTAATATTTGTTGTTGGTTAAACAAATGTTTAGCATATGAGATTGATTTATTTTTAATATAATTTTAATACAGTTTGATAGATACAGCAAATGCAATTTCTTCGCACACAATTTAAACAGTTTAATATTAAATTAGGGAAGGAGAAACCAATGCATTGCACATTTAGCATTAAAATATTAAATTCATTGAACTTTTTACTTACCGGCACTAGCAATTTCTGTACTTCAGCGACGGCTTGAGCCAACTTGACTTTGGCACGATTCTCAGTATCCTCGACGGTGATCAAAACATGCAGATCATCGGACAAATGCTCCCAGTTTGGCTTGCCACGATTAGCATCCTCCTGTTACGAGGTAAACACAATTTATATATTAATAACAGGAAATTAAATTAATTACACCTTGGATGATCTCATTAGTTAGTTACTTGGGCTATCTGTTAAGCGAGAGCAATTGATTTTTAATAGGCTAATGAATCATAGACATGTGAATCACACGGCAAATAAATCACTTCAGATTGAGATTTAAAATTAGAATTGTGTCACTTCTTTCAAGTTCAATATTGAATGCAATTGGCAGAAAGTGTGTTCAGTAATTCTATAGTTTATTCCTAAACAAATTTATTTTCTTTGAAATTTTATTGAGTTTCCTTCATCACATTTTCATGCTTTTTATTCAACTCCCACGCCTTTTGATCCGTCATTCAGTGTCAATTACTAATGAGTAAATTTTAAGCTTTTCCAGACCTTTTCTCACTCTTACTGCCCTATTATTTCCATCTAGTTTTACCCACCCCCTACGCTTTCCATTGTAGCCGGAAAATCTTTGAAAATTCCTATGCAAAGACGACATTTGCCAGCGCGTGATTTTCTTAATTGCTGAAAAACAATTAAATGTGGGCGTTGCATTTGCAAATGAATTTTTTGAAATTTATTTCAGTATTGCATTTAAAAGTTTTGTTACTTTTGCGGCGAGAAGCCAAAAAGTACTACTTGGCTAACACGCTCGAAATGTGGCGAAATATGTGGTGTACTTAATGTGTATTTATTTCGGGTGAAATGGTAAAATGTTTCGGGTCGGGGACGCGCATTAACTTTTGACCCAGAAAACAAAAGTGCAGAGAAACAAGAATTAAGTAAATAAAAATGTGTTTTGTGTGTCACGCCGAAACTTAATTTCGTTAAATTTCTAATCAATTAAGCACGAAAAGCTGTCACTTTAGTTGGCTTTTGAAGTTGTCTCATCAGTGGGATGTCCAGTGACAGCAGCAGCACTCTCACTGCCGTACTGTCTGTCTGATTTAGCCTGGCTAATTCCCCACACCACCACTTGTCAAATTAAGAACTGTCAAGCGGCCAAATGCTTGTACACAGTTAGGTAGGAGCGAAACTCTGACTAATCCTCCTTTATTTTTCACTGACTCTGACTCAGGCAAACAACAATCTATCTTTTTATCTCCCTCTAAATGTGGGTGTCAGTTCATTTCGTGTAGCTACTAAATTATAAAAATATTGCACCGTTATAAAAGTGAGCATTTTCATTATACTCGTATAGCGGTATATATAGTCACATTATATGTACTACTGCGACCTGTGGTGCCTCTGTTCACGTATTAGCCATAAATACATTTTGCAAGCAGGCAGCTACCTAAGAGCTCTGTCTCTTTGTTTGCCAAACGCCAAAAGGAAATTAAATCATCAAAAAGCATTGGAGTGACAGATGGTTGTGTGTGTATGTGTGTGTGCATGAATTTATACATCCAGGTTGCAGCCAAAAAAGTTAAGTAAATTTTGTATAAAATTTATTCACTCTGCACACATTTTAAACATCAAGTTTTTGACGCAATAAATAAATATTTTATTTGAAATTTACAGTAAGAACCACAAACCGAGACTGCCAAACCGACATAACTATACGGAGCACAATTTTTAAATTTCTCCATTAATTTAATAAGAAGAAAGAACTTTTGGTACAATGGAACCATAAATAAGTAAAGTGTTGAGGAGAGATACATGTGGGGAACTACAGATTTGGACGCTTTTAACTTGGCATTTGAGGAATGCAAGCACTTTGGAATGACGATGCTCGTCCGGCATTCAAATATTTCAACGAATTAATGGATTTATATGCCCTGTATTTATTTATATAGTTTTCCACACACATTTGTAAATATAGTGGGTGATTACTTACCTTCTTTTTGTCCCGCATAGAGCCCTTGCCGCGTACCATTATCTTACAGCCAGTCTCTTGTTCTAATTGTTTGGCTGTCATGCCGCGTGGTCCCAAAATGCGACCAACAAAGTTGAACTGAAATCACAGGAAATGAGAAAACAACAATTAAATTATAATAATATTAAAACAAATTAGCTCAGGTCTTAATGCCAAATGGCACAAATAAAAAACTTAAAGGTTATTTTGATCAAAAAATCATGAAAAATTTAAAACGCATTAGCAAATTAGAAGGTTGACTCATGAACCAAATCATTCACTGCACAAAGCATTCTTTCAAAGTCAAATTTATTATTGTATATTACTCCCTCCCGCTAACAATCTTTCCTCCTTCCACCACAACTTTTATCGCTGTCCCTCTTTGCTTGGCGAGTGCACAATGGCGTATACGTAATATGACCTAAGGCGACACGCCTGAATTTGCCACGATAAACCAATCAGCCAGATACTCAAACAGATTGCCAACTGCAGCAGCTGCCACAGTTACTACCAACTAAAGTCGGCATTTTACCACACAAAACTGGAAAGCGTTTGGTGTTGATTTGTGTAGAGAGATGGGGCTAATGTTTAAACCAATTTCAATGGATCACCATTGATGGCTCATAAATTAAACGCTTAAATTGTTTGAAATTATTAGAGTTATAGTTAAAGTTCCCATATCTCAAATCATTTACACTACGCTGTAAATACAAACGAGTATATAAATGGCTTGGCAAACTGGTTCAACAGTAGCCCAGAGGCGAAACAAGTCGACCACCCGCAAAAATGTGTGGCATGGTCTTTTGTTTTGTTGCCACTCTATTCAAAATCGATGATGTGATGCTGTGATGCTGTTATGATGATGATGCGAGGCAACCGCAATAGCAACAACAACTACAACTACAACAAAAATAATTGTCCGCAGATTATCTGCATGTATGGCAAGCATTTGATGTGGCGAGATCACATCAATTGAAAATTGCTGCACTTACGTGATGCAACGCTGTGAATAAGCTTTTAATTTACAATTTATTACAACCAAGCAGTAAAATTTATTTCTTTAAAGTTATGGAATTTTCAGAACAGAGCTTAACGCCTCTTTAAGCAGTATTCAATTATTTACGAGCTGCACACGGAAATCCAATAAAACTCAACAAATTATAAACTTAAATATTTGCTAACGGTAAATAAATGAAATTCCGCTACTTCAGTCCTTTGTAGCCATTTGATGTGACGGGTTTATTGGAAATCAATAATGGCACAAGTGAATTGCAAGTGTACCACAAAAGGAGGCAGCAGAAGCACGCCAACACAAGAGACAACAATAAAGATAAAAAGTCAACAATTTGCTGTTAACAAAAGGAGGCAAGAGCCGATAGGAAGCAAGGCAGGAGTGGCACGTGGTAAGAGCACATAGTAGCTGCAAGCTTTTGAATAAATCAGAGGGCGGGCCTGACTTATATTACCGATTCCGAACGGTGATAAGAAGCTTCTCAGGAGCGCACACACAAATATACTTATACATAATGTGTGCTTCTCTTAAATGTACACATATTTATATTGACAATAACTACAAAGATTCCAAACAGCAATTGATAAGACGCAAAAGGGCAGCCCTTCAAAAAGGTATAAGCACAAACAAAAGCGAATGCATCAAATTAAAATTTGATGAAAAGAAAATATGGAAATTGTGACAACTGGGAAAAACCAGAGTTGCCATGCCAACCTTAAAAACATACGCACTTAATGGTCAAAGTTGGCAGAAAGCGGCTTATTAACCTGTATGTCTCTGGCAAGCAATTCAAGCCACATTTAAACGACAAATTTGTGTAGTAAATCATGATGCGATAACATTTTGAATCTAAGATTTGTCAGCTTTGGCAATGAGCTCAACAGATTTTGCAAATAGTTTTGTAAAGAGCGCAAAAACATCTTTTCATTTTAGCCGCCAGAGTTAGTTAGAAAAATGCAAAACTAAGCAATAAGTCGGCGCAGATCAAATAGATTACAACTATTTGTATAATATATATTAAATAAATGTATATGTACTATGTCTTATCTGTACATCCGCTGGTGGACTTGTGTGTGTGTGTGTGCGACAGTATACAAAAAAGTTTGTCTATATAAATCAAAGTTTGACATGTAATACAAAAAACACAGCAAAAAACCAACTCACAGGCAGTTAACCAGTTCGCTGTTGCAACCAATTTTTTGTTTGTCTAAAATTAAATAACTTGCAATGAAAATGAGCATTTTAGTTGCAAGTAATTAGCATTTTATGTTCATGACCAATCAGCTGCAGTTTTCAGATTAATTGCCGCTTTATTTACGACTCAAACACACACACAGAAAATAAACATTTTGAAAATATGAGTGTTTGCTTTTTCAGTTTGTTTTTGTTTTGCGAACCAACGTATATAACTTAGCATAAATATTTCAACTGGTTGTTATGAATGATTACTGCGAGTATTGCATTTAACAGAAGGTTAACATGATGCTGTGGCTAGTTAACAGCACTGTTAAAATATATTCCGCAACTTACGTTGCTGTCATAAATATCTATTTAATTAACTACATAGAAACGAATCAAAAGAAACACACCATAAAAAGATCTGATAAAGTCATGTGTCAACTGAAGTCATCTATTAACTTTTACCAACAATTTCAGTTATATAATAAAGCAATTGATTTACGACCGCTTTCATCGACCGTTTAGATTTTCATCTTTTATCTGTGCTTTTATCTAATACTTTATATATAGAAATTCCTAAGGTAGTCGCTTTGACCAGTGGGTCAAATTGTCACAGATGTTCGAGACTTACAGATGCTCGCCACGGGGCGTATAAGCAATGCGAATTGACTGTGACGAATGGACAAGCATAAAGAATAAAAGAAATAGATACGACTCTGTGTGTCTCTGTGTATGGGTCTGCAGAGGGGACAGAGGGGTAATTGGACTAATGCGACTATGGAGTTAACTTTAAAACGCATCTATGCGAGAGCGTTAATAGTTTCACAGTAATTAATTGTAAACAGTTTAATGCTTTTGTTGCTTGTTTGTCCAATGTTTGACTTTAATTAAGTTGTATTTATGTTTTGGACACAACACCACAAGCAGCTGCAATTCAGTTGCATTTGTGGTCTTGCCTAGGCTATGCTCTGCCTGTCTCTCTCCCTCTCTCTCTCTCTCTCTGCCTCTCTTCATCTTTCTCTTTCTATCTCTGGCCATAGCTGGTGTTGACAAATTGTTGTCTATTTACATGGTGTTTGTTTGTTGCCGGTTGTCAACCGGCTGACAAATCATTATTTACATTGTTGAATATGGTATAAATTATATACAGTCCATTATTTAGTCGAGCAACATTTGTGCTGCTGCTGCTGCGTCAGAGTCTTGGAAATTTATGACCAATGACGAAGTATTTTAACATAGCTATATAGTAGATATATACACATAATGTATAGCATTGTATATAATCCACATTTGCTTGTTTTGTATTTTGATTTTGACAATAAACATTGTGCAAACTTGTTGCATTTGCTTCGTGTGCGATTCAAAACGCAATTTGTCTACCAGACGTAGGAAAATGTCTGAAATTTTACGTATTTGTATGTTTTCGATCGAGCTAGAAATATTGCAATTAAATGAAATGATTTATCGCAACACTGAAACGCCCGCGCACACATACAAATACACATTTCAAACTGAAAGAAACACAAATCAAATCTACAGCTGCTTTGATTAAAAATAGACACACAGTCTTCACTGTGCACACCTGAAATATCACAAAACTATACTAAATTATATAAATATATATATATCTAGATATACAACTATAAAACCTATGCCCTCTGGTCATAAATCTAAAATGTTTCTGTGCCAATTTCCATTCGAAAACGAGAACATGAACGGGCAGGAGAACATCGCAAACATCATCCAAAATCAACCATGTCTTTTGGTTGTAGTTCTGCTTCTCTTTTTATGCCAAATTATGTTCGTTCTTAATTTATGACTTTACTCATTTTATATTCAATTCGTATTCCAATTCCCTTTGCGTTTTAAACTTTATTTTAATGAACGTCTCTTGGCTGCTGCTTGAGTCCAGAAGACGCTTAAGAAGCTTATGCAATATCTGAAAGTAATTAATTAACTAACGCGAATGCTGTTGACAAATGTTTTAGCGTTTCCATTAATCTAAATCGTATACCCTTTAATCGTTGGAGATTCAAAGCAAACTCTTATATTTCCTTGAGTTTTATACGCTTTTTGTACAGGGTATTACTAAGTTGTGTTGCTTGTGTTTATAACTGTTCTTTAAGCTTTGCTAATTAGCAGCTGTGATTAAGAAACTCGAAAATTAGCATAGCCAAATTTAAAGTGATAGCAAAGTTTTGAAACAAGTCAAGTATTTGGTAAAATCCAATAAAACTTTCCTACCTACTACATAAAGCTGCTCGTTATCGGGTTTAGCTAAAAAGTGGGAATAGCAGCCGAGCTTGATCTATATAAATTAACATTTTATTTGTGTCACTTTAAATGTAAAGTGCCTTTTGATAATAAAATTATTGCAGCACGTGTTAAGAAAAACTCTTTCATCTTTGCTTAAATTCATTAAAATATACGTCATACTCCACTACAAAAATAGAGAGGAAAAACAGAGAGAAAGATATAAACACACAGAAGTTAATTGTGTCAAGCAATGAAATAAATTCACTGAGTTCTCAGTTCACGATGCTGTCAGCCATAAATAAGCTACAAAAAACACAAAAAACTACACCCAAATAATCTCCAAAAGAAAAGAAAATAAAAGCAACAAAAAAAGAAAAGCAACATTTGGAATTGCATAAAATTAAATCAAATTCTAATTTGCCAGGCGGCAGAAACAAAAACGCCCACAACGCAATGAAGTGACTTCCTAAAACGCTTCACTGATTTTGTCTAACCCACATACATACACACACATTATATTTAAATATGTATGTGTGTATATATAGACAGACTGTGTGCCTCTTTGGGGCAACTGCAACATCAACTGATACGCATTTTGCATGCGGCAAAGTCTTAAGGCGAGCCCAGGTTGAGGCACAGTTTGCCATGTATTTGGACAACTTAACAGCCGACTGATTCCATCAGCTGTCTTAAGGTGTGTAGTGTGTGCGTGTGTGTGTCGTGTTACCCAACCGCCCATTTGTTGCAGCAGCAGTGTAACCGTCTCGTATTCTTTATTTTTTTTGTGTTTTGATTTCGATTTTCGCGGACTGTTAGAGGGAACACACCTTAAAGCGATTTCCGGTGTACCAGTTGCTCATTGAGGCTCATTGAGCAATCGTGCTGTCAATTCTAATTAGCGGAAGCGCTTCAAATGTGCTTCGATTCATAAATTAGATCATCGTTCATTTTCATTTATTTCAACTTACATCTGGATGCTCACGCACTGGCACATAGACCTTCTCGTTCAGCGTTACCATGGCACCCTCTGGCTCGGGCAGCGTCAGTGGTTCCTTCTTCACGCCATTGATCTGGAACAGGGAG
This sequence comes from Drosophila dunni, assembly GCA_018152125.1. NCBI lineage: Eukaryota > Metazoa > Arthropoda > Insecta > Diptera > Drosophilidae > Drosophila > Drosophila dunni. Next base: position 14,363,864 of record JAECXC010001917.1, on the reverse strand, counting down.
GCGCGCACGCGTGCAATTTCTAGAAAAAGTAAATAAATAGAAATCAATTATTAATGGTTTGCAAATAATAAAATAGTAGAAGATTATAAAGAACTATTTTGGCACATTTAGCTATCATAAAAGTGTCGGACTTTACCAACTAAACAAACTTAGCTAAACAAACATCGATTGATTGCTTCCCTGCCGAATGACTGATTTATTCAGATTTAATCAATAGTTTGGCATGACTCATAGATCTGCCACTGTTTCGCCACGCCTCTTACACGTTTCCGCCCCAATTCAGAACATACTCTGCTGTTAAATTAATAGTGAGCTATAAATAAACAATCCTTGACATAAACATATTGCTGATGACAGCAAACAAATGTAACATATTCGATTGTCCTCGATTGTAATGATGTTTTGTCATTTATTTAAATGCGCTTAGTACTATTAAATGACGCTTAATTTGTCCATTAGTTAGTGTTATTAAGCAGCTCAACAGCGGCAGCAATTGTGCTACACAGTCCACATGTATGCCAATAATAGCGTGTGAATGTTTACTTACCATTAATGCTTGCTAATTTATTAGATGCAAAGCAAGCGGACAAGTTGCTGAATCTCGTGGGTGGCAAAAGATGGGAAGGGGCTGGGCAACTATAATTTTTATCACCTAATGAAATCATTTGGTTTATATATAAACGACTTATGGCATGCATTTGCCTTTAAAATTACGCCAACGACAATATAAATATATATAAAAGTTGTGCCGAATGCAATGCCAAGTTGCGCATACGCCTCGTTGTGCTGCCCTACACTCCGCCCTCGCTGCTTCCGCCACAGAACAGTCCCATAATTCACACATTTGGCAGTTGTACACAACTACAACTACAGCTGTTCTCCCCCCCAGTGCGCCAGTTGACAGCGCCTTTACAATTGATATGATCAACATTTCATTTGTTTAATTTTTGCTTTTGGATAAACTAACTCTCAGTTGCATTGTTTGCTTTTGGCATGTGCCTGTCGAGCTGCCTCTCATACAATGGCCAACACTCTGACAGTTTGTCACCCGACTGCTGTGATATATACTATACACAATACACTATATATATATTTGTATCTATATCTTTATAATTATCGGCAAAGCGGGCGGCACACATGTCATAGAAAATGACTTAAGAATTTACCACTACTGTGCAGTGTTTGAAACAATGACATCAATTTAATGCATGACTTCGCTTTGTAAAAATTGATTAATCGCATTTTAAAGGCGTACGTACTTATGGCGCCTCCTTCTTCTTCACAGAAGTCAACTACAATCACTAATTATGGTTATTGTTTCTTATTTATTGTAATTCAATATAGCTAGTGTCTTCCGTTAGTTTCCGCGAACTAGAAAATTGAGTATTGCATTTTGTTTGCCAGACAATTCCACCGCCAGTTTACACCTGAAGTTGATACAGCAAATGCTGGCTAAGAGGGACAGCTTTGAACTTTATTTTCTTTTGAAAACTGTTCGTTTTGATGGACACTCACTGTACTTTCGTTATTTATTCACGCAATTTCCTGAGAACAACGACTCATAAGTGTGTATCGAAGATGAAACAAGTTAATTCAAAGAAAACTGAGAACTCAGTTCTCTGAAATTTAAGTACAAACAATAACAAGTTATCAATTTAATTGATGGAAATGGTCTTTTAATTTAATTAATTTTCCAAATTATAAGTGTGCTTTTAAAAGTTTTCCTAAATTTTTGGCATAGAGATGGACATGTGGATAGATAGCTGCCCTCTGGCTGCCAGAATGTGGCAAAAATTCGTTGCCAAATATAAAATCGCAATGCATAAAATTTGACAATTTATTGACGCTCTGTTGGGGCTCATAAAGTGCACAAAATGCTGTAGGAAAATGTATCTAAATATAAAATGTTGCAAAATGTGGCAACCGAGCGCAAACAGATCCCAGAAGGGCGCCATAAAGCCGTCAAATTAGGCACCCAAAAGTGTTAGCATAATGGCCAAAAAGCCAGCCGAAGTAGCGGCAACAACAAAAAAAGGGCAAACAGTCAAAAGGCAGTTCACATCTATTTTTGAATAGAATGCAAAACTTTATGAGCCATCTTAAATGAAAAATTTGTCATATCCTTTAAACTGTCATAAGATTTGTTTGACTTTTGGGCCAATTTATGGCATAAAGCGATAATAATTTTCAATGCAAAAAGCAAACGATACAAAAACCACTTAAAAGCAAACTGCGGGGGTGGCAACACTCAAAGAAGAAGACAAAAAACCTCGGAATACTACTTAAAAATATATATGTATGTATGTATGCATATGTTTTTTTCTTCTTTTTGCCCACACAACACAACGTTCTTCTAGGCACCAAATTTGGTAGCACTGTGCCTACCTTATTTAGAAGTTAGATTATTTGAATTTCTAAGATAGAGTCATAAGCAAACACATGTAAATTATGACTAAAACTTGACTTGCATTAAGAACAGAGTGGCAATTTAAATGAATGAATGAATGAACGACTCGCCTTATAAGTAACCAGCTTCGAGAACTTGTTAATGAATACAGAGAAAAAGAAAAAAAAAAACAAAATACAGATCTGCCATTGATAATTATAAGATTGGCGAAACTCAAACTGATCGACACCTACATACATACATAAAGAGAAAAAGCTCACAGAGTAGAGCCGCAACCTGATCACCAACTCATGCAATGCCCTTAAATGGTCAGAGTTGGTCAGCAGACACGAGGATTTAATTATAGTTCCAGCACAGATACATAGAAAGAATTAGATAGAGATACAGATACACATATAGCTAAAGATTGAGAGAGTTAGATACTGAGGCAGGTTATTAATTAAGCCGCCTGCGCATATGGTTGGCTTAATTATTGTAATTTATCTAAATGCCGCTATCAATTCAGTTGGCCAGTGACTAATTCGATTCAAACGCTCGCCTCGAGCAACTTTATCATATGCAAAATACAAAATGCAATTTACAAGCGAATTTTTGTGCTCGGCTTATTCATCTCGAATGCAATTTAACAAATCTTCAGTCACGCTTGTCTGTCCATATAAACGATCCGTCCGACAGTCTGTCTGTCTGTCGGTCTTTCTGCCTGCCTGACATTTGACCGATTAATATTGACAGCTGTCATGATTGCATTTGAGCTTAGACAAAAGATCTCAAGAGTTGATTCCACGATTATTGCTCAAAAGAATTTCAGTTCAAGTTGCTGCAAAGTATTTGCCCTGAATTTGCTCTTTTTGCCATCTATTTGAGAAAAAATTGTAAGAAAACTAAGGGGAAATGCTGAGGGGTTGACTTTAAGAGACCCTGTAGATGAAAGAAAAGTGTAAAAAAAAACTAACAAGACTACAGACTCCAAGAAAAACATTCAAAATTGTTTGATTTGAATTGAATTTAATTTTCTTTATTTTAAAATAGTTCAGTAGCTTTCTACTTTATAAATACAGGGTCTAGCAGCAGCAAATAGGACACGCACATATATTTTTCATGTTTATTGCGACAATTTCCATGCTGCATTCAATTTTTCACTTGTCGCTCTCGTCTCTTAATGAGTTCTTTAACCGCCTCTTAATGTTCTTGGACAGCTACAACGAGCCACGTCTTGTTATTAATTTGTTGCTGCTTTATTCTTTTTTTCTTTGCTTCTCTCGATTTATTCTGGCCGTTGCAAAAAATAGCACAGTGTGTTTTCATTTGTTTTTTTATCCAATGTCTCAATTTTCCACAGTATTTTCTTTGTTTCAGAAATAAACTGTCTGTTTTTAATTTATTTATGTGCATTTTGTATTTTTTAGAAAACACATAATCATCAATTAAAATAAATTAAAACATTTGTGGGAGTAGCGAAAATAAAAGCAGCCAAAATGCAATGAGTTTTGAAATTCATTTTATGATAAAAAAGACCTTTTTTAATGTTAGATAAAAATACTTTTAATTAAGTCGTATTTTCATAAGCAGCAGACTTATTCTAAAATGCAATTTAGCTGAGCATGTGCTAGACAATCACATCAATATTAATTTGCATTTCAATTTGAAGACTTTGCCACTTCCATTTCCAGCTAAAAGAAACCGCAGACAACCTTGTTCAGGCCAAAATTAAATCCCGACTCGTCAATCTCATAAGATATGCCGCACAGGCAGTGAGTTTGTCAGTTCGTCAGTTTGTTAGATTGCCAGATTGTCAGATCGTCAGGTAGGCCAGTTGACACCTAAACCGAATTAATATCAAACTCATTCGCAGGTTTAGCGACTCAGCTGATTGATTGTTTTGGTCGCCTGTTTGCATTGGCTCACGACTTGTGGCTTCAAGTGCGATATATATGTACAAGTATCTAAGTATCTAAATATCTCGCAGTCGGCTAATTTATGAATGCAAAACCATTCATGCCTCGAATTAGATGACTCGCTGTGGGTTCCCAGCGTGGGTGTGGGTGTTGCCAGTCTTAACAATGCCAAAAGTACAGAGTGAGTGAGTGTGTGTGTGTGGTTAGTGTTTGTATGTGGGTGACAAGCGGAGCTTTAACAAATTGTCAAATGGCGCAACAGCTGAAACGAGCAGCGTTTTAAAGCTGTGTTTTTGTATGTCTTGCCAGCTAAAGGCATTGCAATTAAGCCGTATTCGCCTCCGGGCCATAAACCAACTGCAAGCACATTTTGGCTTAAACATGAACTCAACAAATGTCTGAACTGGCCTTGAAAATCAATTTGCAAAATAAAAAAATCCAAAAAAAACAATAACACAACGAAAACAATTTCGCATATTTATGCATTTGTACATGTATTTGTTTATGTACCTACTCCTTTATGCATTCAAATAATCTTATTTATTTACGTTTGGTGAATATATTTAAAGTAAAAACAACTTTAGAGCCTGCGATTAAACAGTCCAGAGCTTAGTGCCTTCGATAAGTGTAAATGTGTTTAGTAATAAACAAATATCCATGTCAATTGTTGCTATCTCTGTTTGCGTAATTTAATTGTAGACTGATAACAGTCACACTTGCGTTAATCTGTTTGATTATCATATCAGAACTGAGCAAATTCATTAAGTAATTGCATCACATAATTAAAATCCGCATTAAGCAATTCATATAATTAAATTAATATTAATAAATATGGAAAAAATATGCATGCACAGGCGCCTATATTTGTTATTAACCAATTTTTTGTCGAGTAAAACACACTGTTGACAAGCAACTCGATAAAAATCAAATAAAACCGAGAATTGAAAAAATAAAACACCAAGTATCGAGTGCAATGCCCAAAGCAGAAGATACTGTACAAAAAAAAGCTTAAAACAAAAAGTGTACTTATATGCATAAACAAAATATCTGTGCCCAGTTATACTTGGAATTAGGTCATGCGAGCACAAAAGCAGACGCATCAATATTTATAACAAGAAACAAGTAATTATGATCATAATGGGAACAACTGGAATCATATATACACATGCTTGTTTACTACCAACAAGTGTAAATAAGTTTCGATTTGGAACTGAATAAGGAACATGTAAAGGTTAAAGAGCTTAAAGGTAAACTATTTTAATAAGTTCGTCTGAACTTGTTATCTAAATCATTTCCTATAAAAACTCTAGTCGAAATACAATATGTCGCTACAATTTTTATAAATTTTGTAGAACATGCAATCGAGGAGCAAGCTCTTTATTCAAAATTCTCAGATATGTTTCGCTGATTTCTATAAATTCCAATGAAGCACACGCTAACACACACACACACACCTGTGTTTATTTATGCAATATAAAATAGTAATATTGCATCAATATGGATTCTAAAAAAAAGTAGCAAATATTAAAGCAGAACTCGCGAGAAATCAATGCCAAAAAAATCCAAAAGTATCCACCTGGCCAGCTGCCTAGCATCTCACCCAGTTGAACGTCGAGCAGCGCATCAAGTATTTCTTATTTCTATAATAAATTCGATAATTGTGTATATTGTGCTAACAATAACACGGAATAATGTATAAATTGTTAGTTAAACAAAAGCAATTTTCCAATTTTTCGCTCTTTTGTGTATCAGGCAAGAGTTGCGTTAAGCGTGACCAGCTAAAAGATACTATAAAGCTATAAATAAACTAATGTTTTTGATAGAACAAGCCATAAAATGAAAGTGCTAGTTTTAGTTCACGATTTCAATATACTCCACTTATACGATTAAAACAGGGTATTTCCATATGAGCGCTTTGCAGCTTCAATTAAATTAATTCGTTCCTTTCAATATTTGTATATATCCACATATGTACACAAAATGACATAGCAATGCAATTTAGTCAGACTGTATAATTTGCCCATTAAAAGGAGCATGCAAATAGCCGTAAATACAACGTACATAGATATTGGAATTATGGTAATATAAGCATTATTATTTTTATTAATATTATTATTTTGACAGCTATCAAATGTTTGCCGTTTTTTTGTTGTTTTCTTTGATGAAGTAATATGCTTTATTATTAGACTCTTTCGTCAAATAAATTGTTATTAGTCACTGGATGTCAACAATTTGATGATGCTTTAATCAAATAATGTTAAATGAATGAAGACTGACAGCCGAGACACTCAAGGGAACAATCTTTTCTCAAACAAAAAGGGCAAAAGCTTTGACTAATTAATTTTAGGCAATTTACAATTAAAATTGTTTAATTGTAACAATCATTGCGCAATAAACAAAACGAAACTCGCATTAATTTGACAGCCAGAAAAAACACATTGGAGTTTAAATTGAAATTGGTGCAAATGAGCAAATGAAACTGTCAGAAACACCTTGAACGACACGAAAGCGTATAAATCGTTTGTGATTAAATTGAAAACGATACAAATACGAATACGAAACCAACAAAAAAAATGTACTTATACACTCAAAAACACCCAAAATCGTGACTAATTTCGTTTCGCTTCTTAGCACATTTTGTATTCTTTACATATATAGTCGGTGGCATTTAATAATTCTTAAATACGTCAAGCGGATGGGCAAAAAAAAAAAATATATATACTTGTATTAAAAATTTTAATGAGATAATTTTATGGGGATGGGGATGAGAATGTGGAACTGCAAACACTTGGCAACAAAATCCGCTTAATTATTATATTATATTTTTGGCCAAATGACCAAAAGGGCATTAAAAAAAACTAATGCCAAAGATCAAAAAAATTGTTAAGACTTTGGTGGCAGGAGAAATGTGTCAAAGACAATGAGAGTAATGCGGGTTTTGATGATTTCAGTTTCACATACTAGATGAGCAGATTTGCAGTGATTCAAAGTGAAGGTGGTCGACACGCCAGAATGCCTTTGACAACGACAATGGCAGTGGTTAAAGAAAAGCAGCGAGTCATGAATCTTAACTGATTGCCTCTTGGCTCAAAAGGGCGTTGTGGAAAGGAAGTGAAATGTTGCAGGCAACACGGCGTGAATCTGTTGAACTTTCAGTTTCAACAATGGCCACAAAATGGAAAGCTGTTGTCAACACAGCTGGCACACACACTGAAAATGAAAATGAAAGACAAACTCAAAAGCGAGGTATCTATTAAGTAAATAACATTATTCACACCAGCAGCAAAAGGAAAGAAATGAAAATAAAATAAAAATACAAATGCAAATGATGTTTTAATGCGACAACGCAAGCTGTGTGGGTAGCAACAATAATACATGTAGTATTAGCAACATTACGACAATTTTTCACACGCACACAATTAACACAAATAACTGTACATCAGGGAGTCTATCTGCCCTCATGTGTGTGTGGTGTGGGTGTGTGTGTGTCTGCAACAACATAGCAACCTTGCAACTTGACATTAAGCTTTGAGATTACAATTAGCCAAACAACAACCACATACACACCACACACACACACTCAGCACACTCTACAAACAATCGCTGGGCGGAGCGGGGCGTGTCAATTTGTGTAGCTTAACAACAACTACAACAAATTACCGTCTCTCCCAAAAAGCGACAGCAATGCAAACAATTAACATACGTAATAAGATATCAAATTTTTTTTTGGTTTTTTTTTTGTTTTTGGAATTGTCTTTACCCTTGAATTGTTTTTTGTGGAAATTTGAGATGCTTTTCAAAGCCAAAAATAGCTTAAAAGTAAAATGACAAGCTCGAGAAATTGTGTCATTTGGCTAATTGAGTATACAATATGCTGCATTAAACAATCATTTGTGAAGCAAACGAATAGTACACTTAAATACTTGTTGATTGATTTTCCCTCCTCCAAATGAGCCCAGCGATGTTTTCTATACGGCCAAAAGGCAAAAAACTAGATATAATTGCAACAAAACACACGGGCAATATAAAACATGTTCGATACATTGGCTAAACAAGTTCGTAAATTGTAAGCCAATTTTTCCAAAAAACAAAATTAATACGAAAAAAAAGTTTGTATAAAAAAAAAATCAACTTGTCATTGCCAAAAAACGTTGCAAATGTCGATTTATACAGTTAAACAGTTGTTGTTTTTGCAGTTGCAGCTGATGTGGCGCTGTGGTTGTTGCTGCTGTTGTTGTTGTTGTTGTTGTGCAAAATGGCGCAAGGCATCGAGCCAAGCGAAAATTGGCCGCAAATCAAACAGTTCCCATGTGCGCAATTTCCAAGCGAAAACGCCGCCACGTAAGCGCGAAAAACCCGATACCAATAAAGAAAATTGTACATTAAATGCGTAAATTTTGCGAGATTTTGGAATTTGCTGCTGGGCGCCAATAAATATAATAAGAGTGCTCCTAATGAGCCAAAAAATGAGAGCAACGATAATGGTAAAGATTATAAGACTTTGAAAAGCCCTGTGCATAAAACACAATTTTTGTTAAATTTTTAAAAATGTTATTACAGAAAACCATAGGTTCAACTTTCCTCCCTCTCACTCTTAGTATGCCTTAACTCATGCTTTTGTTGGCAATTTAAAAAGACCTTTCATACTTCTTAAGTACAGAGTCCAAAAACAATAGCCAAAGCTAAAAAGACTAAACAAGGTGCAGACAGGAAGCCACACCCCTAAAACAAAAACGAAACCGAAATCTAAGCTGAACTGAATCAAGGCAAAACAGTTGCGACGTACGGCAAAGTACATAATTTGTTAATATTTATTATGTTTTTGCTTCTTTTTTTGCGTTGAGAAAATTAATTAAGATTCACCGAATGAAGGCAATCAGCGCGTAGGAGGAGGAGGAGAAGCAGAAGGAAGAGGTGTGGAATACCTAAGCTCTGCGCTGTTGAATTCTATTGAAAAACCTTTTTGTTTCTTAACTTTTTAGCAAACACAAGTTGAGTAGCAAAGTGCATAAATTTGTCAGCTTAAGTTTCCCTTTACTTTCTGCTTTATTCCTCAATTTTTTTGTTTATATTAATACTTTTTTCATTCGTTCAGTTAGACAATTAGTCAGTTAATCATTTGAAAAACGGTAGTCGGTAGTCGTTTGTCGTCGGCTTCGCTGTCGTCGTCGTCGTTGTCAGTCGCTGTCAGTTGTTCCGTTGCGCGCCCATTTTTATAAAGCAATTAACCGAGCTTATTTTATAGCCTAGCTCATAAAACTCAACGTCAGACACAATATCGATGAGCTACCTCAGCACCCTTTCTCCCTCACACATACACTATCCCTCTCTCTCTCTCTCTCTGACTCTACTCAGTGCCTGCAATGTTTATATATTTCCCTATTTCCAATTCATAGCAATGGCTGCTTAAACCAATTAAAAATTAACAAACTATAGTATAGATAATAGACAATTTGTATACTCAGCCAATCAGGTTAAGTTTTCGAGCCCAACACCGACGGCATTTTCTACAACAATTGAACAACAACAACAATTGCCATTGTTTTTGTTGTTACCAATGAGCAGCTAATGTCTTATCGCAGCTGATAAGTATGTTTAGATAGACTCACCTGAAACGAATAGCAGAGGTAGAGAAAATAAAGATAAGATTAGTTATAAATACATAAATAGTTCAGTCAAAGTCGTTTGCGTCTGCTGCCCATTAAACTACAATTTTAGTAAATCTAAACAACAAAAAATTACTGCTGCAATCGCATGTAGACCAGATAACCACTTGAGGAGATAACAAGTCATATACATTCTTTTATTGTTGGATAAAAGCTAAAATTAGCATCCATTTATGGATCATAAAACGAGTAGATATTTTATTCGTTTAACATAGTTCAATCAACACGTTGAAGAGTTGTTAACACCAGTCCAAAGAAAACACAATGGAGGCATGCAACAATAATACAAAAATGTTGTAGTGTTTTTTTTTTTGCCTGCCAAACTATTTTTATACTAAAATCCAAAAAGATACAATTTCTGTCTCCTCCACCAAACTTTTTGGCTGTGACTCGTCTCGCTGTGTTGTTGTTGCCACCATCAGCATTGCGCTTGTTTATTTCTGGAGTAGCCGAATGACTTTTCCGGAGCCCCTGCTACGTGTGTGGAACATAAACAGCCTCTGCTCTGGCCACAAACCACAATATCAACAACAGCAACAGCAACGGCAACGGCAACAAGAGTAGAACCACAGAGAAAACGATTCACACAAATCATCAACTGAATTGAATACAGACACGGTCCAAAAAGATTCTCCCTCTCTCTTTCACTTTATCTAACGCTATCTCTCTTCTCCGCTCTCTGTGTGTGACTCAAGCAACCACAAGGGTTCATGACCTTTTGTACATCTTCTGCTTTTTTTTTTGAAAAATACATTTCGATACTGTTTTCTTACCCAGCTTTGTACCTGCTTCAAGTTCTGCACATCAATTTTTTTGGAAAAGATTTTTCAATTTGTTATAACTGAACATTTTGTGAACATGTTGTAAACAATTTCTGGCCAACAAGCTGCGTTCCATCATCATTTGCGTTTTCATTTAAGCAAAATATTATTTCTACGCTTTCCCCATTTTTTTTGGTAGTCTGAAAACTCCCAGCTGTTATTAGTTTAAAGAATGCTGCGCGCGTTTCAGCGGAAATTAAAAATTTATATATATCTATTGGGAATTTTGGGATTTCATGTTTTTTCGAGTTGAAAAACCAAAACAAATAGATTTCGTAGTTGCGTTTATAGGCGATGGTGAAAGTCACAATTGGCATTTGGTAACACTAAACTGGCCAAGTTAATGTTGGCGACGCTTATGTCACAAATGTTTTCAAATAAATCTCTGCAAATTGTTTTGACCATAATTAGCCAACGACAGTGTCTAGATTTTGTGCAAAATTGATTTAACAAAATACTAATATTTATTTAAGCGTCTTGGTACTTTTGTTTATAAATCGGAAAGAGTTGTGGGCGTTTAAAGCGCTTTAAATGGGCCATATGCAATGGGACATGTCATTTGATCGTGTTGCCTCTTACTTGTCGTATAATTAATGTTTGTTGTTTATCGCGTATACGCAACGTGACACACTCACACACACACTTGTCTCACACTGAGCCCCCACACGACAGAAAGGCAAACAAGGCAAAGCCTCAGTCCAAAGCTGAAAGCCAAAAACCACAGATACATTCCACAAACCAAAAGACAATATACATGAAGAGCTCTCAGTGCTATTGCTATAAATTATTACAATGATACACACCCCACCTCCCTATCGCCGAGCAGACCTAACTGTCTGCCCACTTGTCCACCTACCTAACCACTGTCACATTGCCTATCTTTTGTCTTGTTGGAGTGTCGAGCGTAAGACGCACGGCTACATGCGTATCTATATACTTATGTATCTGCATAATTACACATATAACACAACAGCAACACAACAACTACACAAAAATAACAAACGTAATGTGCTTGACCAAATTTCAAGTGGCCAACAATTCGTTTTTACTTTTTCAAAAATAAAACAAAAACAGTCAAAGAGTTTATGCCGCCATTTCAATTGTTACCTTACTAGTTATATTCCCCCTGATTTTACACCAGCATTGGGGTGTATTACGACCCTGAAGGTATCTCCAGAAACTGTTTAAACTCATTAAATATTAAATTTGAATAATGAGTATCTTGGTGTCGACTACATATGTCGTTTGTATTATTACTTGTCTTCTCATACAGCATGTACCTATTTATTAGTCTTTATTATAGGTATTTCTATACTGCAGGTTCTTTATGTCTCTCTCTCCCTTCTTTCTTTCACTCTATCCCTTGTGTTCTCTTTCACTCTTGTTGTTGTGCAACTTGTTCTTAACACCTTTGAGCGCCCACGTATTTTGTTTATTTTTAGTCAACCTCAACTAGCAACGTATACCTCCGTTCTTCTTTCCTCTACATCTTACCCTGTCTATACATATATATTTTTGTTAAGGGGTTTATTTATTTTTTTCTCTCTTTTCTGTCGCTTTTTTGTATGACAAACTACAAGAAATTTTTGGTGTGGGCTTTTATAATGCGTGGAAAACCGGAAAAGCCTACGTAAGTTGGCCTAAAGTCGACTCAACTCGACTCGATTCGACGCGACTTGACGCTTATTTAGAAAATGCAAGTGCACTCTTTTGTATGTGTGTGCACACATACACATGTACACGTGTATGTGTACGACTGTCTGGTCAATGCAAATGCCAATGACATTCACGCAAACTGTCACTCTCCAGCTGATAAGCCACAAGATGTCCTTGAGATACAGATGCTTTAGCTGAAACCGAATCTGAATCTGTATCTGTATCTCAGTTGAATCTCGAACTGATTTTGAGTGGGCAACAGTTGCTTGTTGCATTTGAAAGTGAAGCGGAAATTACTACAGCTGCTGTGGCTCTCATTCAGTATTCAAAGTGTTACAGGGCTAAAGTGGGTATAAGTTGGGTATACTTTATGCAGATAAGGGAAATCTATTTGAAATTGCTTTCATATTTGTGTAGGGCAAGGGATGCGCTCAGAGCAAAGCAGTTAGATTCGAGCAATTATGAATTCTATATTTTTAGAAAAGGGGACAGCTGTTATGTCTGTAAAAGATGCATAAGCTATTTAAATTGTTGCTTATTAATATCTTGTAAAATTTGTATGACAAGTCCCAGTTAAACTACCGTTCATTAACAGATTTAAGCTTACAGCTTTCGAAAACTGTTAAATCTGTTGCTCCAAATCCCTTACGCTCTTGTTCCGGCTTGCCTGCGATCAGTTTTTGCCACATATGGCAAACTGCCACCCACACGCAACTAAAATTTCGACATAAGAAACTTTGGAGTGTCCAACAATAATAATAAAACAAAAAAAAGTTTTAGCTTTTAACCCAAATACGCAGATGAATAAAACGTGGCAGCACGACATTCAATTTTTAAGTCATGTTTCAAAAAAGTGCCATAATGAACATAAACAGCGAAAACGGTGAAACGGCTGCAAAGGTAGAGACAATGACAAAGACAAAGACGAAAACAAACATGCAACGACATGTTGATACACACGCACAACTGTCTGCTGCACACAGCTGACGGTAAATGCAACAATTAAGGCCCCTTGGGGGCGTGACAATTGCAAAATTTTAGGAAATACCAAAGACTTTTAATCAAAACAGTTGAACGACACGAAAGTGCGTGAAATTGGCTGACGCAGAAATGCGAAAATAGCGCAAAATTCAAACGGCTGGCGTCGTCCCCAAATCAAAAGCCAAAAAGAAAAAACGCCAACAAGAAAATGCCAAAAACACACGGATACAAATACACAGAAGACTCACACAGCTAAACATACACACACCACCATACACTCGTCGTACAAACAACGACAAAAACAACATTCATTCATGCTGCACACAAAGTAAATACGCGTCGTTGTTGTTGAATTTCTGAATTGCAGACAGCCAAAAAGATACAAAGTTACAGATACAACGGCCACTATGGCCGCAGCAGATACATTTACAGGCGCCTGTCTGAGAGTTTTTCCGTTCTGTTTTTCTTTTTTATATTTCTTACTTTTTATTGCTGTCCACCGTACTATCTAGTGTATCTTTTGCCCTGCTCCTATTTGTATCTATAAGCAACAGTGCTGTTAATTGTTTTTAATGGCACTCAAATGAATCTTTTTTGGCAACGCCTACGCATCCGATACATATCTACTTATATGTATATGTACATAGCTTGATTTCTTTTGGTGGTGTTAATTTATTATTGAATGATATTTATGCGCAATTGTTACAAAGATCATGAGCCAAAGAAAAAAATTAATTTTGAAGATTTCTGTTTAAGTTGTTCTGATTTTTTTACTGTCATTTTTAATTTATTAATCCACTGTGTTTTTCTTACAGTGTAGGGGTGTGTATCTTCTATGCTGCTAACTTTAACCCGCATTTCACACACTTTTCTGGCTTTTCAGTTTACATTTTGGTCAATTGAAAAATTCAATTGATCAAGCATTAAAGAAAAATCGATTTTATTTCATTGCAATTGCACAATAATAGTGATTCACTTGCCCACAAGTCGAGTCTCCAGTCTCAGCTCTCAAGTGCCATCGATCTGCCCATATACGGTGATTGGGGATTGAGAAAAAAGAGATGCAACGAATTCGATGGCGATTCGAGTTGAAATTGAAGTTAAAGTTGAAGCCAGCACACCGACCATATGGCACAACTTCAAAGTAAAATTTATTGCCTTTTGCATCTCATACACACACAGATACACACACACACACACACCACACTGGCACTCAAGTAATGCTGTTTTTGTTATCAAATTGTTCAATTTGTGCGGCTTGGCGGCATCTGTCTGGTGGCATATTAAAGCAATTGTCTAATGCCACATGGTTGCTGCCTCTGCTGCTGGTAGTCGCGTGCCCCTTTTGTCAAAATCTTGGGGATGGGGAGGGGAGTAGGCGAAGGGGTCTGCAGGGGGATTGCCTGGAGTGTTTATGGAGGGCACATGGAATATGAGCATGCGAAAAAATATTTTAATTACGCGCATTTTATTTTTTTTCTTCACTCTTGCTTTGTTTTTGTATTATTTTGCTTTTTTGTCTTCGCTCACTCGCTTGCTATTTTTGTCAAAAATAAAAAAAAAATTTGTTGCAAGCTATGTGTGTGTATCAAATGTCATGCAAGCTGGAAAATGACGCAATCTAATTTGTATAGAGTGTGAGTGCAAAGGAAAAACGCTGGAAAGAGATAGATAGAGATACAGGCACTTGAAAATGCTAATTGAAGGCTATAGATACACAGATACATCTCGCTAGATACTTGTGTCTCTAGGATTGCCATGTGCTCTTCTACACTGTGTACTCTGCTGAGTCATTATTTCGGTTACTGAAGACATCATGTTCGTCGCCCAAAAAAATGAGTTAATTTCTATGAATTTGCGTCGGTTAAAATCAAACAAACCCAAAATAAAAGTTGCTAATTGCTGTCTTTAAAATCGTTGACAAAGCAACAACAAAGTTTAAAGTATCTGCTTGACGTAACTTGTAAATTGTATCTTTTATCAATTTGACAAGATAAAGTTAGGTAAATGTTTAAAATCTAAGAGAATGTGGTATCATTCCAGTCATTTGCTTACAGGACAAAGTCACAAAATATTTCATTTATGCTTGTACTGTGATATCATTGAATATTTTAGATGAAAACAGGCATGTATCTTTACCGTTTATAAACTTTAAGCTTTTTCTTTAAATTTCCTTTGACGAGACTTTAAACTTTTCCCCAAAAGGTTCACAAGTTCAATTTATTGATTCCGTTGACAGTTATGCAGTTTTCCACCCACATTTCAGTCAACGAAGCAAAACCAATTATACGCTTTAGCCCATAACTTTCGCCTATAAACGAACACACACACACAATTCATCCAACCATTTATCCAGTGATCTGTAATCAATCGTTCAATCGATCAACGATCATTCGCTTTTCTTTGTCTAATAAATTGAAACATTGGCAATGCAATTGTGTAATCAATTGCTTCATTTGTTGCACTCATACAATGTTCAATGGTCAATAATGCAGGTATGAATGCTGCTGGCCATGGTCAACTTCCGTGCTGGCCAATGCATGATTGACTTTTCTTTAACATGCTTTTTTTTGGTAGCGCCCATAATGCGATAAACATAAACAACAACAATAAGAAATCAAAACAGCAAATGGTCGCCATGACAAAAGATTTTAATTGAATTTGAAAAACGCAATGGAACGTGTAGAGAGTTGAGCCCACTTCCCCGATCACAGTTCGGATCCCTTCCCCCTCTGTTCTAACTATGGGGCAATGCGGGTTACAGGGTATAGAGTGTAGAGCGTAAGGTAGGGTGCGGAG
Source organism: Drosophila dunni (assembly GCA_018152125.1). Classification (NCBI taxonomy): domain Eukaryota; kingdom Metazoa; phylum Arthropoda; class Insecta; order Diptera; family Drosophilidae; genus Drosophila; species Drosophila dunni. The sequence continues at coordinate 14,347,639 of JAECXC010001917.1, read as the reverse complement.
AGTGGGTTTGCCCAGCTGTGCCCACGCGTTCCGCATAACAATTGTCAACAAATTTATGAGCACGACGTCAACTCGAAACTCAAACTCAACTACTACGCTATAAACATTATCTTTTCTCTGTCTATCTCTATCTCTCTGTGATCCCTGAGTAATATCGAATTGAAATTCAAAAGCGCTCATTGCGCGTTTTATTTTAATTTATTTGGCTTCATTTGTTTTTCTTCTCCTCTCCTCTCCACTCTTCACTTTCCGCTCATTGGATTTTTTTTAATTCCAAATTGTATTTGTTTTGCAAAGCGATCGATGAAGCGTTCGATTCGTTGGTTGATGCATTTTGCTTTGTTTGCATTGAAGTCCATTTTTAGTCGCAAGCCAAGTTAATAACCGATGCTCTTTTTTTGCCTTTTTTTGTATTAGTCTACTGTGCAAACAACGCCCCAAAAACGGTCAAATAGAGAGCTAAAATTCCGTTCAGGCCAAAATCAAGAAAATACAACAACATCAAGAAGACGAAGCATTTCCAATCATCTAAATTTAGACGAAATGAAACACATTTCAAATTTTTCATGAAATGAACAAAAAAAAAATATGTCGAGCGTTGAAAATTTTGCTGCGTGTATCTATCTGAGAGAAATGCCAACGTATATATACAAGACGAATATACATATATATAAGATACTCATGCATATATATATCTATCTAAATGTATTATGTATATATAGCCATGTGACTATATAAACATTTGCGAGTAGTCCGCAGCGGGTGTAGTTCGTAGCGTAATTTGATTTTTTAAATGCATACAAGCCAAGTGTATCTGTGTGTGTCCATGTGTGTATCTATAAGATCGCGGCCGCTGCGTTGCGTGCCTCAGATACACAAAGAAAGATATGCTCGCTTTTTGTACTATTTCGGCCAATGCGTGGGCAAAATAAATGATTACAACAACAACAGAAAACACGTAATAACACCAAATAATAATAATAATAATGATTTGATTAAATGCGCGCTAAGACCATTATGTTTTAGACAGCAGATACAGATATTTTTCGAGATACACCGCATTTGCATGCCGAAACAGATGCAGATTCAGATACGAGATGCCATTTACATTTATTATCTGAATTCTGTATCTAAACAAGTGTGCGACGTTATCTGCTGGAAAACTCAGACGTCATGCGGAAGATACTCTCGAATTATTATATTATATTATATATATATACAGGTATTGTATATATATCTGAGAGATAGTACGTGCAGTTATGCTTGGACTGCGCCGCCGTAATCCGAGCACACTCAGATTTTGTACGTCGTCGTCTTTCCACCGTCTAGGCACACTTCAACTGTGCAAATTGCTCGGCATGCATCAAGATACACAAAACACAGCTAGAAACGTGCTACACCGACGCGGCATGTGTCATATGTGTATCTTAGAGATACAATAAACGAACTGCGGACAACAATCTTCGCACTCTTTAACGCTTTTCTCTTTAGAACTTTTGGCAGTCTGTTGTTGTTGCTGTAGTATCATTTCTTTCTTTATACTTTTAGACATGAGTCACTACGAAATTTATGTCAGCAGTGCCAAAAGCGACGAACGACGAACAACGAGCGCTGATCGCTGAGCGTTGAGCGTCAAGCGAGTCCAAGACAATAAAAGTAAAAAATAAAACAAAAAAATACAAGCGGCAAACAAATAAATAAGACATTCTAAATACGAAAGAGCCAACAAAACAACAAGAAAGCACAAAAATAACAAAAATCACATACAAGCATTCAGTTATTCAGAATATACACACATATATACTAGAGTGTTTGTGTGTGCCGGGCACGTATGAATTTATGCAATTTAAAGCACAAAACGCACAACAGGTTGCAACACAAATGATTTACACAAACAATAATTCTCGTACCAAAATTTATTAAAATATTCGAGAGCTTTGTTGTTATTTAAGGGTATAAAAAACTATCCGATTTGTAAACAAAATAATATTTGCACAGCGCAGACAGTTAAAAAACAGTGTAATGCATAAAAAGTCTGCATAACTAATTAAGTTTTTACTTTATCAGTTTACAGACTTTAATAGCTGCAGTAACCAAATTGTGGTAATATATTTTTTAAGCTTAAAGATACAAGCTTAAAGTATCTTTAAATTGTCTGACAGCTTCATGTCTTATCATTTATCTCAGTTAAATCACAGTTAAAAGATAGTTGAAGATACTAAATAAATGTTTGATTTATGGGGACAATTTAAATGTGATATTCTTGTGTCAACTGTTGCATGCCTCATTTGAGCCTTTTGTGAGCATATGGTCACAATTTTAAACTGCAATCAAGTGGAAGTTAAAACTAATATAAAATCAAAAGGAGACAACATAAATTGTTTATTTATTTTATAAGCGGCTTGTGCAAAGCATGAAAATGTTCGGTGGAAAAGTAAAATTAAAAAGTTCTTTCATACAATTTGAAGAAGTTGGTCAACCCGCATGTCAAACTCAGACGTTGTCAACAACTACAACCACCGAAAACAAAAACAACAGCGACAACAGCTAAAAACAAACCCAATGAAGGCAGCAATTGAAAAGAGAAAGTTGCAAAAATAAAAAACGACTACAACAACAACAAGACTGAAAGAAAAATATAACTTCTAGCCAAGTTGAAAAGTCGAAAGCCGTTAACAGAGCGACCCAAAGGCATGGTCCCGGGTCCGGGTCTGTGTCTGGGTCTGCGCTTAGGTTTGGGTCTTCCAGTTGGTCTCGGACTCAGACTCGGACTGCGGTTCACATTAGCTTTGCAAATAGTTCACTCCCACCAGCAGCAGCTGCGGCTGCTGATAAGACGCTAGAGGGTGGGTGGCGGTGGTGTGGCAAGCAGGTATAAAAAACACCAACAACGGCAAAAATAAAACATTTTCTTGTAGCTGGTCGAACGAGTTTTACAAATTGTCAACGCTTTGCTTTTGGCAAATAAAATCTGTGGGCAACAAAAACCAAAAAAAAACTAGTTTGCAGCAGCATATCTATATCTATGTAGCTGAGTATCTCTCACTGTGCAACATAATTTTGTCATTACCAAGCGACACTCACACACACATACACACACCATCTCATGTACTTATGCATATGGGCAACAGATGTTAAGCAAATAACAACAAGACTAACGAAAACGAGCTGCGAGTTGTGACCATCCAGGTAGTCTGTCTGTCTTTATGTGTGTGTCCTGTGCTGTGCCACGCCTCCACCTCCGTAAACATCTCACGCCCTGTTAACTGTCGTTTTTTGTATTAGTATGTGAGTGTGTGTTCAATTTCGGCTCTGTTTTGTGAAGCTGTTGATTTTCTTTAAAACTGTTTGCTTTGGCAAATACACGATACAGGCGTGGGCTGTTGGACTGTTGCCTGTGTGCTGTGGGCGTGGCTTTAACCAAGTCGCGCATCCCATTTACAATTGCTACGTTTATTATCATTTAGACGTCATCACAGATTCCTCACACTCTCTTATTTTCTGATTCTTATATTCCCCCTCTGTCTGACTGCAGCTAAATCGTAAGTGGGGGTCCCGTTTTGTAGAGCGAGACAAAGGCATATGAAGAATTTACAAGAGAAGAAGAACAATAACAGAGGCCGACGAAGTGACGTCTCTTCTTCCAAAAAGAGCTCTCGGGAGCGGGAGAGCACAACGAAGTGGCGCACAAAAAGGAAGTAACTAAAAATAACAAACAACTGCCAGCGTCGCAGCAGCGGCAATGGCTACAGCGACGTCGTCGTCGACAGCAGTGACTTTGGGTTCTCTGCAAGGTGGAATGAACTCAAGATCAGAGCAGAGAAGCGACTTTAAATATAGAAAGCAATAGCAACAAAGTTCCGCTTATTGGGGGGCAGAGAGAACAAGAGAGAGCGAATGCTGCTCAGCATAATTGAAACTGGCGCTCACACAAATACTCATACCCATCTTTATGTATACACACGGGTATTTACACACTTAAATAGAAATGCGTTTGACTTACCTTCATCCAGGAGACGCTCCACATGCGTAAAGACATTTGGAAATGCGGCCAATTGCTTGCGATCCTTTAACAACTGTGCCAAATAGTCGGCAATGCTTTGTGTGCTCTGTTGTTGTTGCTGTGGCGTCATGTGCTGTGGCTGTGGCACCACTTGCGGGGGTTGCTGTTGTTGTTGCTGCTGCTGTTGGACAACGGCAGCGGCTGCAGCAGCCGCTACGGCAGCGGCTTGTTGTTGCAATTGCTGTTGCACAACGGTCTTGTTCTCACAGACACTCATTTTGTTCTTGTTTTCTGTGTGTGATTGTGTGTGTATGTGTCCGTGTACTGGTGTTGATTTAAGCTTTAACAATTGTTTACTTTGTTGCACAATATTGTTATTATTGTTGTTGTTGCCGCCGAAAATCTTTTATATTGCGTATTTAACTTTTCGGCTTTTCTCTGTTCTGTTTTATATATTTGCTTTTTGCTTCTTTTTTTACGTATTGCACAATTGCTAAACAAAAGACTATTTTTTTTCTTTGCTTTATAACACGCTTCGATTTCTTGTTGTTTTTTTTTTATTTTCTGTGTTTGTAGTTACTGTAAAATAGACACAGAATTGTTGTTGTTGCGAGCTGAATTCTCAATAAATCGTAGGCGAGAGTGAGTAACAGAAACGGATTGAAAACAACTCCACCCAAAAAGTTTTGAGAATAACGAAACGAAAACACAACAACAAAAGCAATAGCAACAGCAAGAGCAAGAGCAACAGCAGCAAATGAGAGAGAGCAAGTCGAAATTGAAGACAGAAAAAATTCCTCAGCGCAGCAGCGGCTGCCTCTGATCGGTAGAAGAAAGAGGAAGAGACAGACGGCGCAGTCGCCGTCTACGTTTTGCCATCGCATACACCAAACACATACACACAGAGACAGTTAATTTGTATGCGTGTGCGTATGTGGCTGGGAGCGTAGTCGTGAGCAAACGGAGATGAATGAAAGCAGAATGCCAAAATAGCTTCTCATTCGCTCGCTCTCTGCGGCTGCTGCAGCCCCAAAGAAATACAAAAAAAAATGAAATTAATTTTTATATGCAAATATATTATTCTTATTTGCAATCAAATATCATGTAAAATTCGTAGGGATAACAGCAGAATTTTTTAATTTCACTTGCACAGTGCCAGACAGAATAGCAACCATTGAAATTTCAATGTAAACGTTGAAAATTTCGCATAAAATATGCACATTTGCTGTTGCTGCTGATTATATATTTTGTTGTTGTTCTTGCTCTTTTCGTGGGGTTGTTGCCTTCGGTTCGTTTCACTTTAATAGAGTTTTGAAAAGTTGCATACATTTGCATTTGTTGTACACTGCGTTTATTGACTATTTGAGAATTCCTTTTTTCGTTTATTACAATTTTATTCGAGTCGGGTAAAAAGGAAAACGCACGGATCTCGCCTCTACTTGAACGATTCTTCCTATTTCTACAACTGAACCGCACGCAAAGACAGAGAAAAAGAAACTGAACGCAAAGCGCAAACACAAAAAACGATGTTGAGAAGAGAGGCTAGTATACCATTTTGAGTATAACAGCGGCTTAACAGGCCTTAAGATCGGTGGCGAGCGTTGCCACACTGTGTGGACCGCGCAGATGTTTTACTAAATTAAGAATGTTGGTTTAATATGAATCAATTTGGATTTATGAATAACAAGACATTAAGATGTAATTGCAATAACCTGAAAATAATTGAACTTCGGTCGTTTCTATAAGCCCTTACGACGCAATTAACAATTTTATTGTATATCTGCGGCCAGGTGGCAGCACCAAGTAAATCAAACATGAGCGCCGCAACAGTGGCCGTCTCGCTTGCACTCATTGCACATAACATATTTGGCGCGTTGGCGTCAATTTGAATTATGGAACACATGATCGCGGAGGCATTAATTACGTACGGAAATTGTGAACAGGCAAACGAATACGATTAGAACCAAATACACAAAGTATGTATTTTTAAGAGATATGTGGGCATTTGGCCAAAAGCATATGCAAATAATACCCGCACCACCACTGCTTCGATGGAAAACCAAATGTTGGTGTTAAACTTGCCTTTGAGGCAAAATGCTTAAACAAAATGCTCAAATACTCCAAATGTATGTGGGAAAATTGGCATTCGCATGTGATGGCGATGGCAATGTTGGATGTGGATGTTGTTGTGGATGTGGATGGAGCGACGCACCATATAAAGCGACCCTGGACAGTTACAACTTTTACTTTCCATTGCAAATGCGTCTCCGATTGTCGTATGTGTGTGCCAGTGTGTGTGCGTGTGTGTATGTGTGTACACACGCAGGTATGTATGGTTTTATGTCGGGGCTTCCGCGTATTCCGCCAAGTCAAAAACTGAAAGAAACTGAAAAAAAAAGTCAACACCAGCACCCGCATGCACTTAAAAAGAGACGTGAAAGTTTTCAATCAGTGGCAGTGGAAAGCAGGCAGTGGACACCGACCGAGCTATCCAACGACTTTATCAGCACCCACCTCCTTACCCCCGCCCCTCACCGCTTACCCCTTTTCCACCCACCCAACGCCCACGACTGGGCAGCCAACAGTCGAGCAGCTCAACTGTAGCCTAGTTACATTGCCGATTTGAACAAAAATATCTAATACACTCACACCAATTGCTGCCACCTCTAATTTGTGAGTGAGTGTGTGTGTGGGCCGGACGGACCCGGCATTATGTTCGTAGTAGTCAAGATATTTTATTGCCATTGAAATATATGTGTCACATAAAGATGCGGACATTGTATCATTATTGTTTTTCGATTCACAAAAAAGCCTATTTTGATGCGCACACCTACACACCCAAACACACACACAATCATAGAGAGAGACGTTAGCATCCAATCGAACATAAAAAGACACATAATTTAATCCGTGGGTCGTATTTTTTAAGCTCTTGGCCACATTTTGGTAGCACTTTCAGTTTTTGGCTTTTAAGCTTTTAGAAAATGGCTCAAATGGCAGCGCTGGATTTTCACACAAGGTTGTGAAAAGTCTTTGTTACCCCCACACAGCCCCTTTTACTGATTTCCATTCCCATGTCTGTTGGGGCGTGAGTTATGAGTTTTGCAGCCAAATTGCATTTAAAATGCATTTCAATTGTTCCAAACGGGCCAAGTGTGTATTGATGGCCAATACCAGAGACTGACTTGGCACAAAGTCATATTAGGAAGTTGCCCAGGCAACAGATTGACAGACGGCCCAGACAATAACCCAAACCCCATCAAAGCACCACCCACAACGCCTCCTCTGGTGCCACAAAAAATGTATTGAGGCAAATTGAGTACCTGGAAAATTTGATCAGACTATGAGCTAAAAATGTGCTTAAAGTCTTGCTTCACAAATTTAATGAGAAACAGAATTTTGTAAATTTTTAGTGAATTTGAATTTCAAATATTTATTTAAATATTTTACTTAAAATTTGAACAAATTTCGCTGCTTAATTTTAAATTCACTCGCAGTAATTCGCGAATAGTTTTCCACCAGTTTTCCCCTGGCGGAAAAGCAATATTTCACGCTTAATTTTGGACCGGTCTGCGCTTCCCCCACCGCCTACCCCACCCGTATTTATGCTACCCCTTGCTCCGAGTAAAATGCAAATTTTGTTAGCTGTTTTGGCAATTGCTTTGACGTTAGCCGACAGATTATGCACTTGCGTTTTGGGCCAATTTGCAATTGACACAGAAAGCGGGCAGCGTGTGTTTTGCCACTTTAGTATAATTAGTAGCGGCATATTGGTTAAAAGCCAACATTGCTGGCCATTAAACAGTCAGTCAAGTATATGCGGTTGTTGTTGTTGGCATTACGCATGCAACACTTGGATGCGTAGGCGCCTCCTCAGCTCACCTGTGTGTATGTGTGTGTGTGAGTGTGTCTCACTGAGCCAAATAAAACCAGCTCCGACACCCACACTCACCTGGCCAACTGCAGGTAGTCAACGTGTTTATTTCTCTTACAGGTTTACTACGTTTTTAACAATAGCTCAAAATATTTTTTCCACTTTTCAGTTTGCATTTTTTGACTGAATTTTGAAAATTGTCATAAGTTGACAATTTGTGACATTATCGAACGACATCTTTCCATTTTTCCCATCAAGTGAGGGCTCCAAAACCTAGCCAGGTGTAAATGGAAAGGAGACTTCAAATGCTTTTAAGTGCTTGATTGATTGATTTGGAGACTAGGAGTTTTCATTACATTTAAAGTACTTAGACACATTTGAAACGGTGTATAAGAAATCTGGCTAACTTTAGATCTTTAAGCTGATGAGCTTTTCCTTTAAGATAAAGTGGATTTGGAAAGCTTAAATGGGATTGAGGGAGTAAGTAATTTTTATGATGTGTAGGAGAATAAACTTTCTGTAGACAATTTCAACAGTTCTTAAATAATCGCTATGTAATTTAAAGTGTTCTTGGAAGCTTTCACTATAACCTAAAGCATTAAGCGTCGTATAAATTTTATATCAGATTTAAGCCGCCTGCTATGCTTGACTATCACACATATCTTAGGGCTATAAGCGGTCGACTTAATGCATCTTTAATAATTCTGCATAAGCTTAAAATAACTTTGCGTATTTTTCCTTTACTTTCAACTAAATTTAACAGCTCAATGGGTTTAAAGTAGCTCAAAAGTTCCCCATTCCGTCCATATCAAATTTGTATAAACTTTAGGGACCTTTCAGTATTCACTTTGCTCTTTTAATTAACTTTAGTAGCCCTTATTCTTTATACACAAAATGTCTGCAGAGCTTTTTATACCATTCTTTATCAATTTTAAGATTTAGGTGATTTCTTTTAAATTTCATTTAAGTATTAAATTAATTAGTTACTTACAAAATAACTTAAGACTTTTCCCATTCCAAGCTTTAAGTATTCTCTCTTCTCTTTTGACTAACTTAAGTAGCCTTTTTTCCAGTTTCTCCTTCTTAAATTTGCATAAGCTTTAAGGAGCTTTCTCCGTATTTCCTTAGTGTAAAATTAACTTTCTTCGCTTGCCTTGTCATGCATAAAGTTTTCATTCATGAAAACTTAACCAACTTATTACACACTCGCACACGCGTATCAAATCACTCATGAATATACTCGTACTACGAGTGTATTTAGTCGCATGAATGAATACATGAAGTTTTGAGTACCAGCATCAACTTGAATCCATTCACAAAAAAACATTTGCTTTTGACTTGATTAGTAAATCGCTGTTTTTTTGTGGTAAGTTTTTAGTTAGTTGCATGTGCTAACAACAGAGGGAGGGGCTCATGGGCGGATGGGGGCGTGCCCGTAGTAGTTGTGAGCAGTTTAAACGCCCACTAAAATGTAGAAACACTATTAATTTGTTGGTATCTAAGCTCGATTGAGTTTTTGGCCGGTTTCATTAAGCAGCGCATTAATTTCATGATTGTTTTTTATCTTTTTTATTTTTTTTTTTGGTTTGGTTGTGATTGTGGTGGGTGTTGTTAAACGAGTTTTATTAGAAAATTGTTTACGGCCTCAATGCTATTTCAATTGACTGACAGCAGCGTCTGTGGGCGCCCAAGAAACCCCAATCCCAAGTGAACACCGAACACCGAGGAGTGAGCACCGAACACTGATCATTGCTCAATGGGACAAATGGGGCAACAAGTGCTCGAAGTGCTTAGCACTAGTCTCTAGTTTTACTAATTAGTAAAATCTTAATTAATTTGCATAAACAAGCCTAATGAAGCTATAAAAGTTTATGTTTCAAATTGGAATATAAAACTTTAATTTAAATTGTTTTTCGCTTTGATTTATTTGAGTGGAGTTGTGTAAAACTGTATTAAAACTTAATGTGTCTAAAAAAAATAATAAAATAAGCGAGCAACTAAACAATCAAGTCCAAAGATTTGTCTTAGCAAAACTTGAGTTCCCAACACTTCACAACAAACCAATAACACCCCTGCCCCCAGGGTAACTTGAAATATAACTGACCGTCAAAAAACTGGAACTGGAACAGTTTAATAAAAAACTGCCAAAAAATACAAGACAAAAAAAAAGAAAAGAGAAATAAATAAGAAACAGCACAAGACGTTTGCCAAATTTGGTGCAACTCGCTAAATGCTGAACAAACAAGCGACAAATAAGGCAATGCCACATCCGTGTGGGTGTTGCAACGTCTTCTGCCTGCTGCTTTCTGCCTCATCAGATGAGTCGCAATAATTGTTGCTTTTGGTGAAATGAAGATACAACTTAAATACTTATGTACATACAAAGATGTAGTTGTTGTTATTGTAAAAGAAAAAGTTAATGGTTTTATAAATTTAATGCTAATTAAACTAACGCATAAACTTCTTGGCCTGATCCCGATTGACCTGCTTGAAGACACGCTGCTTCGAGTTGGTCTCATTCATTTGCTTGTAGTAACCAAAACCACCGCCGCCCACTCGCTTCTCGGGCCGCTCTCGCTTGGCCGCGCCCACCTTGAGGTCAACCACGGGGGGCACCAGGAAACCAAAGCTCTTGGACACCGCCTGCAGATCGAGTGTGTTCACATTGAAGATTTGTTTCAGCTGATGCGAGTCATAGGCGCGCACATAAGACTTGAACGCCTCCTTGGCCGACTGATTCAGGAAATAGTTCTTCGATATCAGTTTCTCCAGCTGCAAAGAGAAAAGGAGATTCATTTGTAGAGGTAGTTCAATCGTTAGTCTCGGGCAAGTACACACCTGCTGCTGTATATCGGCAATCTTTTGCCAGGAGAACTCAAACTCGTTGAGCGGCACCTTCGCCGCCTTCAGATAACGCAAGAAACCCAATTCCTCGGGTCGCAGCATTAGCAGCGCATGTCCAGAAGTGCCCGAACCACGTGCCGTACGTCCCACACGATGGATGTACTCCTTGGGATCATCTGGTGGATCGTATTGCACAATCCAATCGACTTGCGGTATGTCAAGACCACGAGCTGCCACATCAGTGCAGAGTAGGATTCCGGATTCCGCATTACAGAACTGGAAGAATGTTGTGGTGCGTTTTGTTTGCTTCTGTTTGCCATGTATGGAAGTCACCGGCAGATCAATGTAGTTGAACAGCTCGTGATGGTACTTGACCGACATGCAGGATGAGAAGAAGACCATGACCTTCTTCTTGCGATTCTTCTTAAGAAACGTGAAGAGCACCAGCAAACGTTTCTCCGACGGACAAACGATGTAGCCCTGTTCCAGGCCCTCAACGGTGGCAGTCTCCTGGTTATCATGCACACCCACATAGATGGGTTCCTTCTTCAGCGCCAACTTGGACAGCGCATCAATGCGTTCTGTCTGCGTGGCCGAGAACAACATAGTCTGACGGCGTTCTGAAATATGTCAAGGATTAGATTATGTTTGGAGTAATAGAGGTCATGTCTTACTGGGCAACAAGTTGATAATCTGCTTAAGCTCCTCCTCAAAACCAATCTCCAGTATACGATCCACTTCGTCAATAATCAAGCACTGCAAGTTCTTGTACAGGAAATCCGGCGAGTTCTGCAAGTGATCCAGTAGACGTCCGGGCGTAGCCACCAATATATTGATGCCCTTGCCAAGTTTCTCGCTCTCCACCTGACGATTGGAGCCACCCATAACCAAGCCGTAGGTATGATGATGATGTGCCATCAGCTCCTTGAGTACACCAAACGTTTGCATGGACAATTCTCGAGTGGGTGAGATAATAATCACACCAGTGCCATTGCGAGGCATAAATCGCAGCTTATTGATCAGCTCCACGGCGGGAATGAGGAAAGCCAGCGTTTTTCCCGATCCCGTTTGAGCAGCGCCCACAAGATCACGTCCCTTAAGCAGCGGCGTCAATGATTTCGACTGAATTTCGGTCATTTCGTTGAAGCCCATCTCCTCAATGGCACGTAGTGTCGCCTCGGAGACGGCTCCCTTTAGGGACGCAAAGCTACGATCATCGGAGTCACGCTGGTCCAAGGCAGACAATGAAGATTCCACCGAGAAAGGCGTTTCATCGTTGTCCTCATCCACAGATTTGCCGTTTGTTGCCGCTGCTTTACCGGCTGTCTTGGTCTTAAGCTTGGGTTTCTTTGCCGGCGCAGGCTCATCCTCCTCTGAATCTGGTGAATCAGCAGCTGTAAGTTGAAGAATTTCATCAGCAAGCAGTTCTTAGTTAGATAGTAAGGACAGCGCTTAACATCTTTCAGTTGGTTTTAAAACTAATCTCATTTCTGCACTTGGCAACATTAACTCGTTGCTGTAGTGCAACTCAAATTCGCCTTTGAATCATCATTAAAAAAATATTCATCCTTTTAAAGTTTTATACACACCATCACTATCTATCTCATCGTCGTCCTCATCATCATCATCATCATCCTCAGCTTCACTGTCACTCGGCACTTCGTCCTCCTCATCGGATTCTGACTCGGAGTCTGAGTTTGCCACTTGAATTTGTGGCTTTTTCTTCTTTTGCTGCTGCTTCTTTTTGGGCTGTGGTTGCTCCTGGAAATCATCTTCCAGCTCATCTAAGGGAACAATGAGTAAGTTTTGTTTCGGGATATTTACAAAGTCAAGTACACACCTTCATCTTCCTCTACAGGTCGCTTCTTTTGAGGCTTTTGCTTGTTCGGTTTACCTTTGCCTTGTTTTATGGCGGGTGTTTCTTGTGCTGCCTGTTTCCCTTTTCCCTTTTTTTGCGTGAGCTCCTTCTTCATTTTCTCACGCTTTACAATTTTCTTCATTAGTAACTTTTCTCTAATCGACATTTTAAGTAATTATTTAGTTAATTCAAGTATATAGCACAACAATTTATAATAAAACACCCGCGCACGTGTTAGAGAGTACGATTTAACCATTCACACATAACAAGCGATAGTTGACACAGCTGTTGGGGTGCATGCTGTTATCGGTATCGTCAACATATTCGATAGTTAAGTGCCTTTTTGTGATGATGGCAACAGATGATACCTAAATTTACCATTCACAACGATTGTATACATTGGCCCAATAAAGCCAACTTGATGGAAATTTCTATAAACGTTTTAATTTTCATATTTTATGCTTTGTTGATTTTGTATTTGCAACATTTTGTTAATAGATACACGGAATTCGTGCGCAATCTCTAGATGAGCATGTTGGGACTGCAATCCTACGGGAGCTCCTCCGAAGGTGAGTCGGACAACGAGCAGAGCCAAAAGCCAGAGTCTGAGAAGGCATTGCCCGCGCATTTGCAACCCGTGGACAAAACACATTCCCTATCCACAGCGTTAGCGGTTTGTGCTGCGCCAGATGTGGTGCCAATGGGTGCAGTAGCCGTTTCGCGAACTCTCGACCCGACACTCAAGGAAGTGGCATACAATCCACGCTACGATGAAATGTACGCGCCTGTCCAGGGCCCAGAGCATCCCAATATGACGATGCAACAGAAGGCGCCACGCAACACACTCGCTGGCTATGTTGAGAAGGCGCACATTAATGCTTTCGAGTTCGAGAATCAACGACGCACGTTCCACACCTACGGCTATGCCCTGGATCCCACGGTGGACGAAGAAGCCGATGGCAAATCCTTTGTGGGTGATCTACAATCTGCCTACGATGACAATGGTAAAACTGTGTTCGAAGCACCAAAGCCAAAAAAGATGCGCAAACAGGAGAAGAACGACCATCCCGAGGATATTGAGGGCTTCTTGGGACCGTGGGGCAGATTCGAAAACGAAGTATCGGTGGCCAAACCAAACGAACAGGAACGCGCGGAATTGGATGAGTTGCTCTCAAAACGGCATAAACGAGGACGCATTCCAGAGGACAAGCCGCTTGAGGAGAAGTCCACGCTGCACAGTAAGCACTTTCCGTTTGCAGACGAACTGATTTGTATTAAAAAAATATGTTTCTTTACAGTCAAGGATGCCTACGATTATCAGGGACGTTCTTATCTGCATGCTCCACACGATCTCGGTGTGAATTTACGTTCGAATGCTCCGCCACCCAAATGTTTCCTGCCCAAAGCACACATACACACCTGGACGGGTCACAACAAAGGCATCTCATCTATACGTTGGTTTCCAAAGACCGCACATCTGCTGCTCTCCGGCTCCATGGACTGTCGTGTCAAGCTGTGGGAGGTGTATGGTGACCGCCGCTGTGTGCGCACATTCTCTGGCCATCGGCAGGCCATCAAGGACATTGCTTGGAACAACAAAGGATCACACTTTCTGTCTGCCTCGTATGATCGCTACATTAAACTCTGGGATGCCGAGACTGGGGATGTTGTCTCCCGCTTTACAACACGTAAAATGCCCTTCTGTGTCAAGTTCCATCCGGATAACAGTAAGCAGCATCTCTTTGTGGCCGGCACCTCCGACAAGAAGATCATCTGCGTAAGTTACTCTTTGGAATACCCGTAAAAATCTTTAGTAATTGTATTTTTTTAAATTATCAACAGTGGGACACACGCAGCGGTGATATTGTGCAGGAATATGATCGTCATTTGGGCTCAGTTAGCACAATTACTTTTGTGGATGATAATCGACGATTTGTGACCACTTCTGATGACAAATCCATGCGCATTTGGGAGTGGGACATTCCAGTGGATATGAAATACATTGCCGACCCCACCATGCACTCCATGCCGGCCGTTACCTTGGCGCCCAATGGCAAATGGATGGCCTGCCAGTCGTTGGACAACAAAATCGTGATATTCTCCGCCCTCAATCGATTCAAAATGAATCGCAAGAAGACATTCACGGGGCACATGGTCTCTGGCTATGCCTGTCAGTTAGACTTCTCACCCGACATGAGCTATCTGGTGTCTGGCGATGGCGATGGCAAGTGCTACATTTGGGATTGGAAGACCACAAAGATGTACAAGAAGTGGCAGGCGCACGAAGGTGTTTGCATCAGCGCTTTGTGGCATCCGCATGAGGCCAGCAAATTAGTTACCGCTGGCTGGGATGGTCAAATCAAATATTGGGATTAAGCCCAAATATTAAAATTTATTAATGTTAAGCTCAAATGTATAAAAATTACTTGACTAAATGGAATGTGAACAATGTTTAAACGTGAGAAGTGAGCTGTTTTCATTTCGAGGGGAACTGATAACAGCTTGAAGTGCTTTCAAAACTGTTTAGGTTTATGAAGGGTTCTGTTTAAATATTGGTTTGAGTTTATATAGAAAACTTTAAGCCAGAAAGCACGTGGCTAAAACTAACAGATAGAGTTGCCTATTTTACGTTTCCACTGACACTGATAAGAGTACAGTGCTGCTCGAACCATATGATAAAGGCTTAACCGTCTAAGCTTGAGTATATAAGAATGAATTACTTATAAGCTATTCTATTTATTAATGCCCATTCAACCAACTCCTCTAGCCCAGTGAGTAAACAACAACAAAGGCGTCTGCTTTGTTTACATTTTGCAGTGTCACTGATAACAGAGCGCATGCGCAGTGCTTGCAAAACTGAACAACATGGCGCCCAAACCGAAAGTTCCACCCCCACAAGGGGCGCTAAACATATGTGATTGTGAGCCAAAATCAATACTTTTTCACAAAAGCAAAACCAAACAGCAGCGCAATTGTTAAAGAAACAAAAGAATTGCAACGAATTAGTGCGAAATCAATGCAAAAAGACGAGTTAACAGTGCTACCACAACTGTAAAACGCTTACAGTTTGACTGCCACTGAAATAATGTATATTTTCAAGTGCAATTAAAGCGAGAAATCAAATCAAATACAAATTTCGTGGAAAGCCAAAGTGCAAAGATGGCCAAGCCACCGACAGACACCTCGGGACTGGGTTATGCCTACCATCTACCCTCGGGCGGACTCCTGCTGCGCCTCAAGAACTCCCTGTCCCAGTTTAGTGATCTTTTCAGCGAGTTCAACAAATACATTTCTCCGGCCTTCTTCCATGATCGCTGCGAGAGATCCGTTCACATGCGCATGTATTCAATGCACAAACGAGAGTTTGTCATGGTGTTCCTTGGATTCTTCACCTGCTTCGGTCTGGGCATCATCATTGGACTGACGGGTCCGCCCATCACAAACACCGACGCGTTGACGGCCCAGCAGATTCTGGCCAACACTTCGCTGGCTCAGAGCAAGACGGTTCTGGCCACTGGACCTTTTGCCATGAAGTCCCCACTGATGACGACCTATTCCCAGCAGCTCTGGTTGATTGCCAAGCTGGTAACGGACAACAACGATGGTGAGCAACGTTTACAAAGTTTTGATATCCCCGAAAATAAGTTACTTACTTCTCCCACAGATGAGCGCTACGACAAGAGTTTCCAGATCAGCGTCTCCATCGATGGCATCAGTGCCCAGCACAAGCCCTTAAGTGTCCTCGGCTCCAGCACGGCCCACAATCGCACGCGGCACCTGATCTGCGTGCGCAACGATTGCGAGGAGTTTACGGTGATGCATCTGGGATTCCTAGACTATGCGCACTACATAATCACAGTCCGTTTCATGGGACTGGAGACGTTCCATCAGAAGTACAACATCAGATCAATTACATTCTATGTGAGTAGAAAGAAAGCCAACTCTTCACTCTCTAGAATTCTTCTCTACAATTCTTCCAGTTCAAGACGTACAGTCCGGAGTTCACACAGATCGAAATTTGGTTTAGATTCATCTTTCTGCTCTTCACTTTCATAGTCATAGTAAGTTAACAGTAATGAAATCTACTTAACATTTCTTAAGCTGTTAACATTAACATTTGCTGTTAACAGTGCTGGTACGCTCACACCTTGAGAAAATATCCCGTTTACGACTGGTCCATTGAGCAGAAATGGATATCCGTGCTGCTGCCGCTGCTGCTCCTCTACGACAGTAGGTCTCGTCCAGATTTTCATGGAACTATTGTCATTTCCCCTTCCCTTCGTTAGATCCCTTCTTTCCGCTAATCTTTCTGATGAACTCCTGGCTGCCGGGCATGTTGGACGCAGTGCTGCAGGCGACATTCCTCTGTGCACTGCTCATGTTCTGGCTGTGCATCTATCATGGACTGCGACAGAACGAAAGGCGTTTCGTTAGCTTCTATCTGGTCAAAATTATCGTCGTATTACCCATTTGGCTGTGTGCCATTGTCCTTGCCACGTGGGAAAAGTGCAACGAGCTAAGGGATCCTACATACAGCCACTTTGTGGATACCAAAAACTATAATGTAAGTAAAGTCCTGTGTGATTCTATAGCAGCTCATCCAGTACTTCCCATATATTTGTACAGGGCCTCAAGATGTTCTTCTACATTGCCTGCTGCATGTATGTGCTCTATCTGGGACTACTGCTCCTGAGGGCTTACACAGAACTGCGTTCCATGCCTTACTTTGGTAAGTCTTTGAATATTTCTTGCTCTTCCCAGAAGTCTTTCCACTCCCCATTTAACCGCTTTCCTCTTTGCAGACATTCGGTTAAAGTTTTTGACGCTCCTGATGCTCTTCGTGCTGTCCATCTCCATAACGGTGACCACATGTCGCTTTGGTTTTGGCATACTGGAGGACAACTTTGTGGCCTCACTGAACACCACGTACCGGAGCTCGGCGCAGTTCATGTGCTTCTATGGGCTGCTGAACTTTTACCTGTACACCATGGCGTATGTGTACTCACCGGACGGTCGCTTTGCACAGGCCGAGTTGGCCGTAACCAAGGATAATCCAGCCATTTCCATGATTGATGATTCCGACGAGGATGTTGTCTACGGCTCCGACGAGGAGTCCCGCCGTCCCCTCACCTCCGTCGGTGGCGGAGCTGGTAAAAATGATTACGACAGCGATTAACACTTAAGTCGATACATGGAGTTTCCCTATCATACTTATTTTAAACGTTAATGTTCCATTGAGTGTGCCATTTCAGGTGCACCGCATTATTTGTACAAATTATGTATTCTACAATGAAAAAACATTCAGCCAAGAGTTTTCGAAGTCGTAAACGGACAGAAGTAAAACAAAAGACAATTAAAGTATATTTAATTATTTGTTGTAAAGCGAATTAGTTTTCATCCTGAAAGTATGCTACACAAATTTAAGGAGTTACCAAAGGGCTTAAGACCGGCTTGTCTCTCGAAGGTTTTAGAGCCAGTTAGAGTTGAAAAATACTGTAGAATTATTTTTTTGTGTATTCAAAAATATTCCAGTTTTCATACCGACAGTTTTTAAGACAATTCAATTCATATCTATTCCAATTTTAGTTTTAGTAAAACAGCTATTGTAAGCGAAAAGATTTTCATTATTTTACTAGATTGTTTATTACATAATTAACACATTTCGCCAGTTAAATTGCAGGCCAACAAGTCGCCATTTAAGCCGACTCGTTAATGCCAATCTTTGTCTTGGTCAGCAGACCGCTATCGCCAACATCAGCATTGTAACCAGGACGATACTTCATGCCGGGCGCCTATCAAAAAACAAATAAAGAAATCAGAATTCAATTAATTGGGGTACTATAGACTCAAGACTCACGTTGAACCAGACATCGCGCCAGACCTTGCTGTCGTCGGCGCTGCGCAGCAGTTCGGGCACGTCGAAGCGTGGCACATTGAAGTAGCTCATCAGATCGGGCTTTTCGTGGCAGTATTTGATGCGAGCCTCGCACCAATCGTTCTCGAGATGGAAGCGCCAGTCGAGCTGCTTCTTGTTATGATGATCCTCCTCGAACTGTTCGAAGTCCAGACGTTCGATATCCTCGACAACGACCTCAGCTTCGCCGCCGGACGACCAGTCGTAGATGAGGAGCTCGGCATGTCCGGAGATATCCTTCAGATACTGCTGCTTATACAGCGTATCCAAGTCGCGCAAATATTCATCGGTGAATGCCTTTGACTTCACCTCGTGCTCAACGTTGCGTGCCTTGATCTGGCGCTGAACAGCGCTCACAGGCAGATCCAGATAGATGACCAAGTGTGGCTTGAGCAGTTCATTGATGGTATTCTGGCGAATTTCATTGTAGACCGAGCGTGCGCCACGAGACACGTAGCCCGCACGGTACATAGCCTCCATGAAGACGAAATCCGAGTAAGGACTGCGCTCCAAGACGACGCCCTGACCGGTGGACAGGATGTGCTGCAGTGCATCGATGTACTGGGAGTATTTCAGCATATACATGCGAATCTGGAACAAGGCAGCCAGATCATGTTTGGGATTCTTGCAGAAATCACGGACATCAAAGCTGCGACAGCTTGGAGGCAGCTCGGGATCCAATTTGCGCATATCAAAGCCATATGAATTGATGTACAGCAGATCTAGATCGACTGCTGGAAAGTAAAGCATATCCAGCTCCGTGGCCAGCTCCTGGGCAAACTTTGTCTTGCCCGCAGCAATGGGACCCTCAACGCAAATGACTTTGGAGTTCTCATCGAAGCGTTTGGAGGTCTTGTCGAACAGCGAGTTCACGAAACTGTACTTCTTCGTCTTGTATGGATACGGCGCCACCTTGGGCACACGAGGACCGCCTCGCATCGTTTTGCCGGAAATGTTGCACTTCTGCATGAAGGCAGCGGGCAGCGCATTTGTCTGTGCCTGCAGCAAGGCAGCTGGTGCAGGTGCAGTGGCACTGCGGCTTACAAGCCGCGCCAGGCCAACACGAAACACGGCAGTCATGCTGTAAACACAAATATCAGTAAATAAATGTTTCAAACCGAATTCAGAGCAATTTTGTTGGCATTTCTTAGTGTCTGCTGTTACATCACACGAGCGTTCAATTATTCTCTCTCACAATATGCGGCTTATGTTGCCGCTTTGTGTATCAACTATGTTGCAGCCGCTGAAGAAGAGCCACGCCCACAATAGCAATTGTCCAAACGTCTTTTACTTTTACCAATTAGTTTATTTACTCACTTTTACAGCAAAAATCTAAAATCTATCCAAAAACAATTTCGGCCAGGTGTTTGGTGTTGGTTAACGTCAAAGTTTTATGCGCTAGTTAGCACTAGAAAAAGAGCTGTCAGCTATGTTTCATATTAATATTTATGTGAATATATAGTTAGTAATAAGTAAGAGCGACCTTGCATTTAGTGTCAGCATTAAACAGAAATATTTTAAGTAACATTTACACTGTTTACATTTTGGCACCGCTTTTTATATTTAGATAGCTTGACAACCCTGCGCGTAACCTCGCTGCATTTTGTCTCTTACATACGCTCGCAACTGGCCAACAACATGAACAGTAAAAACATCTATTAAAACTGTTTGCAAATTCGTTCTAAATCAACAAAACTTTTTGGAAAGCACGATAATTATTTATTAAAGTAAGTGGAGTGTCAAAAACTGTAGTCAGTCCACGCAATTTTCATTTCGCGCAGTTACGCAACTTGTAGAATTTACTCGTGACACAGATACACAAATATTATAATGATGCATTTGATTTCCAGGAATTATCAGAATGGGTAACACAGCGATCACCAAAGTCCAAATGGAGGCATCCAAGCGGATGGCCGGAGGTACTCCGCCACCGGAGTGTCCCATGCACCAGAAGCATGGCGAAAACACATCTGCCTCGGCCGTTCCTCCACATCCCAAAATGACGTCGGCCTCTGAGTGCCCCATACAGCATGACAATAGCGATGTCAACCCTTTGAATATGATGCCACCGGCTAACCAGCAGCCGGCTAAAGATCAACCCTTCCCATTGCCCACAGACCGTCAAACATCAACTATACCAAAGGTGACCGAGGATGGCAGCGTTCAATTCTGGCAATATCCTAGCCAGCAAATGTTCTGGAACGCCATGTTGCGCAAGGGTTGGCGCTGGAAGGACGAGGATGTGTCCCAGAAAGATATGGGCGATATTATTCGAATTCACAATGCCAACAACGAGCAGGCATGGCAGGAAGTACTTAAATGGGAGGCGCTACACGCCAGGGAATGCGGCAATCCTCGCTTGAAGAGCTTTGGTGGCAAGGCCAAGGATTTCAGTCCTCGTGCTCGCTTCCGCAGCTGGCTGGGGTAAGGATTGAAACCTTTAAATAATTAAACTGTTAACTCAAATTCATATTTGCAGCTACGAGTTGCCGTTTGATCGTCACGATTGGATTGTGGACCGATGTGGCAAGGATGTGCGCTATGTTATCGATTACTATGACGGCGGTTTGATCGATAAGGACTATCGCTTTGCTTTGTTGGATGTGCGTCCGGCGATGGATTCGGTTGACAATGTCTGGGATCGCATGCGTGTTGCCTATATGCGCTGGAAATACGAACTATTGGGTAACTTTAAAGACGCCGGAAACAGCAAAGTGCCAGCTGGTAGCGATTAAGTAATCTTTCTTATAATGTAAACTCAACTAAATTAATCGAAATGCATAATGACCGTTACACAGTTTTGGCTGCACTGCTGTCTGAAATACATATATATAATTCTGTTAAAAAACATGCTCGTGATTTTATGAACAGCTGCTTTCTGGAGAAATGTTTCATGCAGAGGTGATACATGGTGGTATTATTAACAAGGTGACCTTCAGTGAATACGTCACATTGTTGCCAAATGATCGTTACACAGTTTAGGTAGCACTGGTTTTTGGCACGCACTTATAACTCGCTAACAGCTGTTAAAAAAAACTAAAAAACTTTAGCCACTTTTAACTTTCAAGTAAAAACAGCTTTTTTACACCATAAAAAGCTTTTTAAAGCTTTATACTTTTCTTCTGGAAAAATTTTCCATAGACTGACTGTTTATTTAGTATCTCCAGTGTTGTACAGTGCATGCGACTGGCTCCGCTCTTGCGTCACGTAATCGTGTCATACGTCGTAAATTGTTATAGGTGGAGCTAGAAAACGTCGCTCCAAAGAACAGTCATAAATGTTAGCTGCCAGAATGCGTTTCGTGCAATATTTGCGTAAAGGTGACCTCGCCAAAAGGCTTGGCCTACTTGCCGATGATCAAAAGTCTTTGGTTGAGCTGGCTGGTGTTGAAGGGCTGCCCTGCGATCTGAAGACTTTGATTGCACAAAGTCCAAATCTGGAGGAACTGGCACAAAAGGCTCAGAAGCAACCCAAGCTTGAAATAAACGATGACGTCACCTTGCTGCCACCACTCACGGATCCAGGCAAAATCATTTGCATTGGCCTCAATTATCAGGATCACTGCGATGAACAAAACAAACCAGCCCCCAAAGAGCCCATGTTTTTCAGCAAGTACAACAACACATTAGTGGGCCCACGAGATAATGTGATAGCGCACAAATCTTCAGAGGTAAGCAGATAGGAGACTTTACACGACATTATTTGCCCTTGCAGAGGGTATAATGATTGAGTGACAAACTGAATAAACAATTATTTTGGTATCTTTATCAGAAAATCGATTGGGAAGTCGAGCTCGTGGTCGTTATTGGCAAGGTGGCCCGCAAAGTGGCCAAGGAGCAGGCTTTCGACTACGTCTTTGGCTATAGCGTTGCTCAGGATATTTCTGCTCGGGACTGGCAAAAGGAGCGCAATGGTGGACAGTTCCTGATGGGAAAATCCATGGATACCTTCTGTCCCCTCGGCCCGGCTGTGGTGCACAAGAGTTTGATCAAGAATGTGTACGATCTGCCGCTCAAGACATGGATCAATGGCGTGGAGAAGCAGAACGGTAACACGGGCAACATGATCTATAAGATCGACGATGTCATCAGCAGGCTGACTGAGTAAGAACATAAAGTCTGGGGCAGCTCTAAACTTGAATTAAACTTTTATTTGTTGCCAGATCGATTACTCTGTTGCCTGGAGACATCATCTTGACCGGCACACCGAAGGGCGTGGGCATGCACCGCAGCCCACCAGAGTTTTTGAAACCCGGAGATGTCATCAAGACGGAAATTGTTGGCCTTGGCACAATGTGCAACAATGTTGTGGCATAAAGAAAGCTCAACAAAAGTATTGTTACTATTTGTTTTTAAAATAAACATTGTTATGCATTTAATCAATAAATCAATTACACTTTAAACGACTTCGATTTGGTGGCAAAGTACTCGTCGCGCTTGTGATAGGGAGCGTAGGGATCATCGATGTAATGCTTGGGACGCCTCCAATAACTCGTTACCATTTTGTCCAGCAGCCAGCTTTGTGTGGCATTGGTAAATACATGCTGGCGCAATCGGCGTCTTAGTTCCATTGACTTCTTAAACATTTTCTTATGACGACCAGAATGAGTTCTGATCCAGGCACCCCAATCCAAGCGCTTGAAACGCTTCAGCACCGCCTTCACTGTCTTCCGCTTGCCCTTGATGAGTGAGAACTTTGTAACGCTGCGCGATGGCAGAGCTGTCAACGCCGTCTGCTGTAACTGCAATAACAGGGGAGTAGGTGTAGCGGTCAGGCTGCAGGCAGGCAATAGATTTGGCCTGTTTTGGGCAGGAGCAGATGCTTTCATTAATTGGCTAAAGCAGGCGCGCTGTGTTTGCTGCACTGCAAATGCCGGAGACGCACGGCAAACATTGCGAAGTGCTGCAAATTAAAGTAACAAATGTATGTACACATGATATATATTTAAAACCAGACACGACTTACCACCAGTAACGAGTGAACGCAGCATATTTATTCTTTTAATTCATTAAAATGTAGACCAAAATATTTTTTTGGTACACAGTCGCGTAACAGTCTAGATCGATCAGCTGTGCGGCATTAACCATGCTCATGTTTTGCAATTCACAAACTACGCAGTATTCTAGTGATGGTAGCTTGGAAAGTATCGCATAAACTAGCGATGCGGAAATCAAATTGGAAAAATTAAACTGCTGAATCGAAACAAGCAATACATTATTTTTGTTAATATTTCTTATTCATTATACATATTTTAAACAGAAAAGACTGATTGTTTTCAAATAAGTCGCCATATATTTTGATTTATTTGTACGATAATTTCTTACATCACTAGCTGGGGGTATATTCAAGCAGAAATGTTTTAAAATTCATTTAATTTTATATATTGTATTTTTTATTAAGCTGGTAGCTAGCAATAGTGTAGAATAGAGTCAATTGAAATTTACAAATTTCTGTAAGTATATTTATTATAAGCACACATGCAAATTCTCCCCGACACAAATGCACGAATGGAAGAAGCTGGAAGCAATCGATTGCCATTCATATGTAAACGTGCGAATCACGTAGACGGCAAGGGGACATCCAGTCGGTATTTGTCGTTGGAGAGAAATTGGGCAGGAAAATTCTTAACGCCGCCGGTCAGGGCCTGCAGCAGACACCATCAAGTGAAATTATCAAAATTCTTTGGCTACATAATGTATCGTCTAGCAGTTATAGAACAGTGCAAGTGTGCCGTGCAGGTAATTAATGAAGTCAGCTCGTTTCGGTGACGTCGCGGTGTGCTTTTCCCCCCGCACGCACCCACAAACAAAAACCAATTGCAAAAATATACAAGCGAACATGTTATGTCATCTACCAAATGCAGTTAATATGCAAAAAATGTCCAAAATTCCAGCCAACCAGAACATGCTGACAACCAGAGAGTGTTTCCGTGTCCAATAAGAGTCCTTTGCTTCTCTCTTTCTAGCGTACTCTGCCCCCAACAGGCCAAAGACACTACAGCCACAACAGAAGTCATGGCGGTAATGGACAACACCAACAAAGGCAAAAGAGTAGCCTGCCCCCACCACCTCATCTACGCGAAGCTGGCTTTGGCAAAGTGATGCTCCTACTGACACCACTGGCTGCTGTCGGCGGCGTCATTACCTATGCCAAGTAAGTAGCTCTGTAGATTAACTTACCCTCGAGACACTTTCATTGTGAAATGAATACTTTGCAGATACGACAAAGGTTTCCGCGAGATGGTTGAGAAGAATGTGCCTGGTGCCGGATCGATTATTAAAGTTACCCTCAGGGAGGAGCCACCGTTCCAGGATTTAACAAAAAGTGTAAACGAACAA
The DNA here is from genome assembly GCA_018152125.1 of Drosophila dunni. Taxonomy (NCBI): domain Eukaryota; kingdom Metazoa; phylum Arthropoda; class Insecta; order Diptera; family Drosophilidae; genus Drosophila; species Drosophila dunni. Next base: position 14,322,808 of record JAECXC010001917.1, on the reverse strand, counting down.
TACGACAAAGTTAAAGCGACTTTTAACGGCGTTTCCGATTCGGTCAGCTCTGTTACCAACAAAGTAACTGGCTTCTTTGGTGGCAATAGTGCTCCGGAAGTTCCATCCTCTGCCAAACAGTACGATCAAAAGAAACAGCGCTCTGAATCGGAATCACCAAAGGCCAAGTCAACTGTTCCAGCTGCTAAGAGTCCTGAGCCGAAAGTGGCCGCCAAACCAGAGCCAGCGGCTGCAGCAGCTGCGCCCCCAGCTCCTAAGCCGAGCCCACTGCCACATGATGTTGTAGAACTAGAGAAGGCTATTGAACTATCGGCTCAACTGGCAGTCAAGGAGTACAATACGGCCATCGGGGTGTTGAAGAAGTAAGTGAATATTACATAGGTAATTACGATATACTTATGTCTGTGCTATTTGGTAGGTTCAATGAGGATGTGCGTCATGTTGTGGACAAGGCGGTGGAGCACGGTGAGAACACGCTCTGGCGAACACTCAAAAATCGCGCGGGAGCGCGTGACTCGGCTGTCTCGACAGCGGAACGTGCAGCTCGTGATGCGCAGGAGAAGATTGGTAACTTCCTGAAGAACTAACTCCATTTTAAGTTGGACTATACTCCTCCCTTTTGCTTTCAGAGCGTTGTGAGCTTGCTTTGAGCAAGGTAGTCACGAGCGACAACCAGGAGAAAGTGGAGCTGGTGCGTAACAAGATTAAGAAACTCGTGGAGCATATTAGTCAAGTCAAGGATGAGCTCTATAGACAAAAGGATACGGCGAGCGTCTCTGATAAATATTGGCGCAGTGTGGAACAAGCACGCAACTATTTCATCGATGAAATCGAGTCCATCTTCCCTGGTCTCAATCTAAGCGATAAGAAATTGAATCTATCCAAGGAGGATTTGGATTTATTCATTCTGCATGCTTACTCTCACGTGGTGGCATATCAAAAGGAGCTGCAGCGTCTGCAAACTGATGGTGAACTGCGTCTTAAGCGTGCCATTGACTCCTTGAAGGGTGATAATAGCTCCACCGCATTGCGTGCCCAACTGGAGTATCATTTGGAGGCGGAGAAACGGAAACTGGCCGTCGAGAATCAAAAGAAGATATTCCAAATCCATGCCGATGCCGACAAGCAGCTGCGTCTGCAGCTCAAGAAGCAAGCCGAAGCACACACGGATCACATCAAGGATATTGTGGCTCAAAAGGAAACGGACTTGACTCGCAGCTTCAAGCGCGAACTGGACGATAAGTTGGCTGCCGAGAAGGCCAACTACAAGCTCCAACTGGCTGCAATGCTAGGCAAGCTACGCGGCATGGATACTGCTCTGGCAGGTGAGTGTTACAAGCAAAACAATTGCATTGTCACCCCTTTGTTTGGGCTGACAAAACAAACGAGTGTCACGTGATTATCTAATCTAAGTGATTCGATCAATTCGCTGTTTGAAATAAGTTGTTAGATTTATTATATAGTATATTTAACTTTCTAACGCTGCTTTAGAAATTGAGGATGAATTTAAAGGTATTCTCAGAGCACACACTCAGCAAACAGTTATTTAATCCACTTTTTGTTGACTTTCCACAGAGCGAGCTGAAACGGAGCGTTCGGCCAATCAGGCCCAGGCCTTATGGGCAGCCTGTCAAGCTCTCTGGGCTTCGGTGCGCACTGCCACGCCTGGTGTGCACTACAAGGAGAAGCTGCGTCCTTTGAAGAACGAGATCAGTGCAATTGCCAAGGTGGCAGGTAAGTTCATAACAGTTCTATCTGGGTGGCTATACTCTAGTTTTTGATTTCTTTCACAGAGGGTGATGAGCTGGTGACTGCTGTGCTCAACAATATGCCCAGGGAGGCGCAGGAGCGTGGTGTGTTCCCCGAGGATGCGTTGCGCGAACGTTTCCTGAACGTGGAGCGCATTGCACGACGATTGGCGCTGGTGCCAGAGAATGGAGGAAGCCTTCCTATTTACTTCCTCTCATTTTTGCAATCACTGTTCATCGTGCGACCTGATAACCCCATTTCCAGGGATGAGTTGGACAACAAGCCCTTCGACTACAATAAATTGGATACCTATGACATACTGAACAGAGCTAGGTGAGGGAACAATTCATCCTCTTCAACTCTCTTCCTTAACAACCTTTCTTTGAACTTTATTTCATTTGCTTTCCAGGTATCATGTGGATCGTGGTGACTTCTTGCAGGCGCTGAAATACTTAAACCTGTTGGAGGGCGCGTCACGGGAAGTCGCCAATGATTGGATGAAGGAGACCCGTCTGATGTTGGAGACCCAACAGGCGGCCAACACATTGATGGCTCATGCCGCAGCGAGCGGTTTGTTGTATTTGTAGATTATGTTTTCCCCTAAACGTCATCTCCTTTTAGTTTGCAAATGATTTGTTGTAATTTCACTCAATTGAAAAAAGTCAAACATTACAAAAAAAAAAAAAAGTTTACTTAAAAAACACAAACATTGATTGTTTTAGATGCAAATATACAAATTTTAAATATACATACATATAGGAGTTATAGGCGCCCCTGACCAATGCTGAAGGAGGCAATAAAACGATCTGTAATTGAATTTAAGCATAAGGATTTACAACTTTATTTCGCATTTTTCCTAATTTTTGTATTTCACTCTCGATAAGATCACCCGGCTTTAGGAAACTGGATGGAGCCCGAAAGGCGCCGGCACCAGCTGGCGTTCCCGTTAAAATGATGTCACCAGGACAGAGGGTCATGAACCTGCAGGAACAGCATCATAAATAGTATTAAAAACTGTGGAATACTTTATGCTACTCACTGGGAAAGTCGGTGAATGATGTAGTCGATTTTAAAGATCATATTCCTTGTGTTGCCGCATTGTCGCTCCTCGCCATTGACTATCGTCTTGATCCACAAATTGTTCACATCAGGCACATGACATTTATGCACAATAACCGATCCCAATGGACAGAAGGTATCCATGGATTTACCCAACAACGTTTGACCACCCAGCAGAACATTCCAATCCCGTGCCGAAATATCCTGAGCAATCATATAACCAAAGACACAACCCATTGCGGAAACCCGAGGCACATTACGGCACTTGGCACCAATGACTACGGCCAGTTGGCAGCCGTAATCAATGCGCTTGGCTATTTGATGAGCTCGTATGTTGTCCAGGGCTCCAGTAATTGAGGTGTTGAATTTTACGTAAAATTCCGGACACTTTGGTATCCGAATGTTTTGCTCGTTACAGCTATCATAATAATTGCTCGTTATGCCAATGATCTTAACCGGCGCATCAATGGGCGGTAAAAGCTTAAGATCCTCCATCACATCTTCCACATCCATGAACTGTGAGCTATCGAGAAGACTGTCCATGCAATACCTTTGCTGTATGAACTGGACCATGTCTGTCGCAGCACACGTGACATTTGATAATTCAATCATTTTGGTGCCATTTTCCGAGACCATGCCCAATCTCTTGTTCGTATCACCAGATCTTATGTACTGAACAAAACGACATTTTGGTCTATGGTATTCGTTGTGGCAGGAAGAGATGATGGATTCCAATGGATTGCCCTTTAAGGCATATCGATCCAATGGTGCCGCTTTGGCATGTATTCTCGCGAATCCCAAGTGATTTCGCAGCAAAGATACTGCAGCTTTCATTGTTTCCGTTTCATGTAGTATATTTCTCAATTATGACGAATGCTGTTAATTTTAAATAGCGCGAGCGTTAGAAACCAAAGGGAAATGCACCAAACTTCGTGAATATTTAATTTATCTAGCTATAACTGAAATTTAGTCTTACGAATTTGAAAATTGAATCAAAACTATACTAATACACTGGCGTGAAATACATTGCAAATACACAGATATAGCTCGGATAGCTTGGATCGCTAGCATTGCGACTGAAGAATCGGAATTAATTTAAATTTCTTTAGTAAGCTTAAATATTGCGCCAAACTTTTCGATATGTCAGGTAACTATCGATATGTCGATATTCACATCAAGCTTTGACTCTTTATTTATCGATATTTATATTCGTTATGATTAGTTTGATTTTGCTTTTACATTGCCATTATTACTTAACAAATGACTTAACACGAACTGTATGTATTTATTTGTATAATCGAAAATTGTATGTGAAAAATAATTGTTTGCAAATTTATCGAAATCTTGTTGTTGGCGATTACTTAAGAACAACCCTAGTCAGCTGTTACTGTTGGTTAGTTTTCTATTAGAATTTTGCAGTGCAAAATTAAAAATTAAAACATTTAAACAGTAGGTCAATTGAAATAACGACAATAAACACAATTGTCTTACATACGATCAACATGTCGATGCTGGCTAGAAAACTGGGACGGACATTGGTGCAGGTAACAAATTGGCTCTGAATTGCACAGTGCTTACATAAACACTTGCCAAGCGCTTTGCCGTAGTAGACAACGACGTCGACGTTCTCGCGGTCACTGCGCGAAAGCAGCGCAGATGCAAAAAAAATTTTTGAGGTTAAAATCCTCGCAAGTTTTGGATATGTTATTAACCGAGTTTATTTCTTTGACAACAGGCGGCAGCAGTGCGCAGACTGCATGTGTCGGCGCCGGTCGCAGCTGGGGTGTGTATACAACATAACACCTAAAATTGTACATTAGCTAACCGTTTGGGTTATTTTACAGGATGCCCATAGCGCAAATAGAACCACCTGCACTCTTATACCCGGTGACGGTGTCGGTCCCGAGTTGGTCTACTCCCTGCAGGAGGTCTTCAAGGTAAGTGCATAACAAAGTTTCACATAGCTATTGAATTTAAAATATTTCGATTGTACGGGGCTTAGGCAGCAAATGTTCCTGTAGACTTTGAAGCGTACTTCCTGTCGGAGATTAATCCCGTACTGAGCGCCAAGCTCGAGGATGTTGTCTCTTCTATTCAAAAGAACAAAGTTTGCATTAAGGTAAGTAACCGAAAGCAATTATACTATGCGCTGGATACAGTTATTCCTCCTTCTTTCCATAGGGAATCTTGGCCACACCCGATTACAGCAACGAGGGAGAACTGCAAACGCTCAACATGAAACTCCGCACAGATCTGGACTTGTATGCCAACGTGGTGCATGTGCGTTCCTTGCCCGGCGTGAAAACCCGTCACTCCAACATCGATACGGTCATCATTCGTGAACAAACTGAAGGTGAATACTCAGCATTGGAGCATGAGTCGGTGCCCGGCATTGTGGAGTGCCTGAAAATTGTTACTGCCAAGAAATCGATGCGTATTGCCAAGTTTGCGTTCGATTATGCCACCAAAAACAACCGCAAGAAGGTCACAGCTGTGCACAAGGCCAACATCATGAAATTGGGCGATGGTCTGTTCCTGAAGTGTTGTGAGGAAGTCTCGAAACTGTATCCTCGCATTGAATTCGATAAGATGATTGTTGACAATACTACCATGCAAATGGTTTCGAATCCCAATCAATTCGATGTCCTCGTTACGCCCAATTTATACGGTGCCATTGTGGACAATCTGGCATCCGGTTTGGTCGGCGGCGCTGGCGTCGTAGCTGGTGCTTCCTACTCAGCGGAGACGGTTGTGTTCGAACCGGTAAATAAATGGATTACTAATAGTTTGCGGTAACTAATACACTTTATTTACAGGGCGCACGTCACACCTTCGCCCAGGCTGTGGGCAAGAATCTGGCTAATCCAACGGCAATGCTGTTGTGCGGCACAAAGATGTTGCGTCACATCAACTTGCCCACGTACAGCGAAGTCATACAAAATGCCATCAATCAGGTGCTCAAGGACGGCAAGGTGCGCACCAAGGATTTGGGTGGACAGTCGACAACTGCAGACTTTACCCGCTCTGTCATTGCCAACCTGCACTAAGCCAAAAGGGGCACTTATAGCCACAAATAATAGCAGACCAAAATTTAAAGGATCCCCCCAAATCTTTTTATTGTTTATAGTTAATGTCTAAAAGTTTCGAAGTGTAAAATGCGTTTCAAATTTTTAGTTTTAGCTCTTTATATTCACTCATCCATCTAGTGTGCTTGTCTCCCATATCCAATTGCATAATTTGAGTATTATTTCTGGCGAATATTTAAGTTTAGTTCAATTCCCTCGCCCCTCCGCCCCTACACCAAAACTATTCATAGTTTTACAAATTGGCCGTAAACTTTAATTATTATTTCTTTGTGATTATACATGTATTATAATTTTTTAAACTGCAAATCTCGAATTACATTCGAATTTTGCTATCAACTTGCAGCAATTAACTAATTTAAAACTCAAAAGTGTAACGAGAATTATTTATGTCAACCACAAATGGCGAGAAAGACCTACAAAATAAATTAAATGTTATAGGCCAAGACAACAGTGTTGGCTAAATGAATTAGGGCCGTCTTTTTCTCCTTAGTATTAAGTATACGCATAGTAGAGAACAGTTCACTTATAATTTGCGATAACCAAAAGATAAGTACAAAGAATTTTAACAACATTTGATATTTCCCAAGCTACGAGCCTTTCGGCTTGGCCAACTCTATAAGCCGCGGAGATGCCTTGGCCTTAAGTGCTGCCGGCGATATGGCAAATGGATTCTCACGTATGTGCGTATTCTCAAATTCCTTGGGTTCGGCCAATTCCTTGATGCGCGGTGATGGCTTGTATTTGAGTGCATTCGGCGAAATAGAGAATGGATCGTCCTTGACATCGCCAGCCAAGTTGGCTTCGTTCTTGGCCAGCGGCTGAGACATTTCCTTAATGCGTTCACTCGCTAAAAGTTGGTAAATAGTACACTTGTAGTTAGCCATTAGAGGATCGGGAAGTAGTACTTACCTTTGTAGCGCAGCGCACTGGGCGATACCTTCTCTGGCTCCTCGTTGGTGTGGACATTCTGACGACTCACCGGCTCAGCCATTTCCTTGAGGCGATCCGATGCCTTGTAGGCCTTCATGCCAGGGGTTAGTTCCCATTCAGGCTTCACGTCCTCCTCTACCACCTTGGGACGCGACAATTTCTTCAGTCGTCGTTCACTATAATCTCCCGCTTTGCGCTCCTGTGGAGTGAGTTTAGAGGAGTTGTAGGATTCAAGGTACGTACCATAAAATTATGTTAAAAAATCTATAACTTACAGGTTTAGGAGGTTTCTCAGGAACCTTGGGCTTTGCCAGCTTATCAATGTAGGCAGCTTGTTTCTTCTTCTCTTTCTCCGTAGGTTTCTTCTTTTTGACACTGCAAATCAAAGACTCGGTTAACAAGATCAAGCCAAGTTAAGGAACAACAAACTTACGGTTTCTTCAGAGGCTGCAGGTTGCCCAGACGACTGTAGAGGGACAAGTAGCTGGAGCGGAGCCAGCGATTCAAAATGCTTTCACCAATCTTGTCGCCAATCTCAATGGAATGTTGCCGACGATGGAGTAAACGTCGCACTGTGGGCAATGCCAATTGTTCGGTACGGGTATTACTGGGCTTATCAGCGGACACAATCTCGATTGTTTTCTTAAAGGGACAGGCACATTTGGGTAGAAAGCGACTCCTGGGTCTAAGTGGTTCGGCCAATTCCATAATTCGCTGGCTCTTCACGAAATGATTCTCGTGTCGCTTGTAGAGCTCCGTTAGCTCCTTGGAGATGTCCTTGATGAAACATTGTGCATCATAGGGTATGGGATTTCGTATGGGGCAACAGTCGGGACGAACGCTGTCGGCCAATTTAAGATTGGTCGTCAGCTCGGGACTTAGATCACATTTCAAACGTTTCATGGCCAAAGATTTAGCGAATTTTCTAATATTTTTTTTTTTAACTCTTTAAATACTATTTTTTCTTATTTTTTTTTTAATCTTTTCGCTTTACAGAAAATTTTATTGCCATCTGCTTTGAAGCAAATTGACGTTAAAAGTCGTTGACTAAGCTACAGAAAGCTACTAGATCACATTTTTGCTTGAAAAACGGTAGTCAAGTTGGCATTGATTTTGTAAAATCTATAGAGATAATCAAGTGCAAGTAAAGAAGTATACTATAGGGGGTTCATCAAGAATCAGTATAACCAAAAAAATCAAATTTTGATTTAGAATATTTAGAGACCCAAGCGTCTGGGATGCGATTGATATACCTTTTTGAGCTCGTTATGACTAGGACTATCGATTGGCATCTAAATAATTCAATATTTTGAAAAAAAATTTTGGATCGATTTTTTCAAAAAATGCAAAGGGGTAACATCATAGAATTTGTCAAAAATCGACTAAATTTAAAATTTTTTAAATTTGATTGGGATCGACTTAGGCAGTTTTCCAGAGTCTAAAAAGGTAAGAATTTTCAAAATATCTCAATATTTGACTGAGATACGATAGTTCAAAATTCGAAAATAATACTTTACTTTAAATAGAGACTCCAGCGTCTGGGAAGCGATTGATATACCTTTTTGGGCTCGTTTTGACTGGGACTTTCGATTGGCATCCAAATAAATTAATATTTCGAAAAAAAATTTTGGATCGATTTTTTCAAAAAATGCAAAGGGGTAACATCATAGAATTTGTCAAAAATCGACAAAATTTTAAATTTTTTAAATTTGATTGGGATTGATTTAGGATGTTTCCCAGAGTATAAAAAGGTAAGAATTGTCAAAATATCTCAACATTCGACTGAGATATGATAGTTCAAAGTTCGAAAGGCAAGGACATTTTTAAATATGTTACGCCCCCTCTGCTATAGATGAGATAACTTATGTGATAACGCATTACACACTTGTAACTCACTACTGTCTCTTCAAACTACAGACAGTCGAACTGGCATACCCCATGCCAGTCTTTAGTTCGTGGGTGTCCAAAATAAAATGCACTTTTTGGCTTTTTATATTTTATTAAATTTTTATTGACAGTATTTATCAAAATACTGATAGCTCCATGTTCACATCATTACAAGTTAATAGTTGTTGTTTTGTTGTTGTTGTGGTTGTTGTTGTTATTTTTGTCATTTCGTAAGTACGTTCTTTAGTTGATTTGTTGCCATTATAAGTACATACGTTCTATTTGCTCACATACATATACACAAATCTAATCTTTTACTTCTGTTTTAGTTTTTTATTTGTTTTTCTTTTTTGTTTGTATTTTTTACAATGATTTTGACATGTTCCTTTTTTGTTCTTGTTGTTGTTTGCAACAATTGCAATTTAATTGGAAATCAGCACATGTTGTTGTTGTTGGCATTCAATTTGTTGTGGAAACAGAAGAACGTTTTGTTTTTGAAATCAATATCCATGTTTTATGATATCCATGATATAATTTTAGCATACATACACAAATATATATATAATATATAAGTATAAGTACTATAAATTTAAATTTATCATTCACTAAGTTGACATAAATTTTGCTAATTTAATTTGTTAAATCTTTTTTTTAATTTTTAATCGTAATTTTATCCGTTCATTTTCCCATCAATGTGTTTTAGAAAACCCACTTTGCAATCCATCATCTTTTTTCGATATTTAATTTATTTATTTACACCAAAATCACATCAAATTATAATTGCAATTTTCTATTTAACTTAATTTGATTTTCTTTTCCTTTTGCTTCCAAATACTTATTATCCTTGATATCGATAATGGAATGTTTTGCTTTTGTTTTTATTTTTGATTTTGAAATTTTTTGTTTACCGCATATCGTATACAAATTTCTTAATAATAGTTAAATCTTCAATATCCGGGAGTTGAGACAAACTTTTCGGTCTGCCTCATTTTTAAATCGAGTTTTATTATAGGTTTTTATATTACCAAAGTGTTTCCTTATGTACATATACTATAAGTAAGTACATTATAATTTTTGGTATTCAAAATGTTTCCCTAGACGTTCCCTAGACTTATTTTGGTTTCTAAATTATTTCCATTTATGCATATTCTTTTTTGTATTCATACAATAGCCGAGTTGATTTTTTCGAGTTGTTTTCAAAAGTGTTTTCATCAGTTTTCAAATAAATTTTCTTGTTTGGTCCCTGAAGCTGTTGAGTTTAGATTAACGATAGCTTTACTCATATGTGTTAGTTTGTTTCTTATTTTTCCCTTTCTTGAACATTAGTACCTTAGTTTTGTCCAAAAGTGTCGTTTTTTAAGTGGGTTCAACTGAAGGAAATTATAAGTAAAAGTGTTAATTAAAAATAAAAATTGTTCTCGACGAGTTTTATACAAATTCTTTGCCAATTTGCCAATTCGCAGTTGCTATTTGCTTTTGTTCAATGTGAAAATGGAGCAAATATTGACAAAATATGTTGATCAATATTTACTTTGGGCTATTGATTAGTTTATAATAACTGTCCTAGCCATAGATTACTATGGCATTGAATTGTAGTTGTAAGTACAAGTATGTGAATTGTAAATGTTTATTATCATTTATAATCATATTGCTGCAGATCCGCATGACTGTCGTTTAAATAAAAGCCTCTGTGTCTATATAAATTAATTAAAATAAAGTAGTAATGATAAGAAAAATAAAAAATGCAATTGTTGAACTAAAATATTTTTGTTTTTATTCATAAACATTTTCAGCGTAAATATATAATGTATATTTATATAGAGATGTTTATATATATATTTAAATCTTTTTTTTCGTTTAAAACATAATAAGTAAATAATAAAAATAACGAAAATCATTAACTTAAAGTTTATTATAAGTAAGTGTAAATATAACAATTATGCACGCTGAACAAACTTTTTAATTTATTTAAATCTTTAAATATAACTTAAATCAAACATGTTTTGCTTTCCTAACCAAAGTTTAATTTTTTTTTAGTTTTTTGTGTAATGTTAATGAATCACTTAAGAAAATTATGTGTGTTTTTTTTTTATATTTATCGAAAATATGTAATTTTCTAATTTTGTAAAAAATAATATACATAGAATTTACATATTACATTTTCGCTGTAAAGAACTAAACATAATTTTCAATAAATATTTCTATGGAATTTTTTGCATGGAAATAATTTGTTGATAAAATTATGATTAAATATTTGCATGCTTGTCTGCTTTGACTTAAGTTTTTATCTTTGCTATTGTTGTTATCTGTACTTATGGGCTATTGCTAATCATAATGTGGTTTTTTGTATTTCTTTTTTTATTCTTTCTTTATTTTGTTTATATTTAGTTAAGCTTATTGGCTGTGAAACAATTTCCAAGTTGTTTTTATTTTTGTTCTACACAAAAAATAGGGTGAAGAAAATGATTTTGTTTTTGCTTTTATAATTGATAAATGCAAAAATAAATGAAGTTTTTGCTCAAGTTGTTGTTGCTGTTTATATTGTACTTGCATCAGTTAAAACGCATCTTTGTTGTTGTTTTAATAATATTTTAAATGTATTTTGTTAAAAACGAGAAACTTGATTTCATTGTAGTGTATTAACCAAGTCTGGAGTATTGTTGGTTTTTCGTTTACTATTTGTATTGGTTGAAATTTGTTTGCTATTTCGGTTGATGCCAATAACTTAGAACTATTGGTTAATATGATTAATATTGTTACTAGGGCTATTGTTTGTTTTACTTTTGTTTTAGTTTTAACTGTAATTATGTGTGTGTGTGTGTGTGTGTGAGTCGATAATTGAAATAAAAATTGTATTCATTTATACTTAGTGTACCATATGACAAATGTTTCGATCCAATGCTGCGTATACGCAACGTAGGCGTATACGTAATGCAAAGCACGCTCTCTTACTTCGATCTTGTTCTGCTTCTTTTTTCTGCTGCTGCTGTCTATTGTAGTATGCTTGGCTATAATTGTTAATTATACTTTGTTTTGTTTGTGGCTATTGTATTGGTTATTGCTATGAATTGAAGTCTGTTTGAAATGATCAGCTGTTAGTTATTGTTGTTGCAACTGTTGTGTGTGTGTGAGTGTGTGTTGTATTATCTTTTAAGTTAATTGTTTTGTGGCTATTGCTATTTCTATTACGGATTCTATTTTAGTTTGTAGTAAGAGTAGTACTATTGTTTAATAAAATTGTTTTCGGTAATTGTTGGTAGAAAAAAGAAAAGTACAATCGACGTCAGGCTTTGTGTTTTGTTGTTGTTTTAGTTGTTGTTTTTGTTGTTGTAGTTGTTGTCTTATTCATACGATCTACAACTTTAAGTTACTTGTAGATCTGTCTCTTTTGAATAAATTTCTTGATCAATTTTTAGTTCAATTATTTTGGGCTATTGTTGTTGTTTGTTTTGTTGGGCTATTGTTTCGTTTTGTTGTTGTTTTGCTTGTGTTCTTTGCATTTATCGCTCAAGTTGAAGTTTAACATAAAATATGGTTTGTTTTGGAATTTTCATTTGTTGGCACAACTTAACATTGTTTTGGTTAACTAATTTATCATTCAATGGTTTCTCGTTTCTATAACTGATTTTAAAATTAACAATATATCGTTTTGTTTTATGTGATGTTTGGTTCATGTTTGATTCGGTCATTTTCATATTCCATTTCCATTTTGCAAAATTATATCTGATTTTTGCTATAAAAAAGTTATGTGCACTTATAATGATTTTTGATTTTCAATTGAAGAGTTCTCTTGATTAAATAATAATGCATATATATATGTATATGTATAAATTGTATTGTATATATATGTATACATACTTCTTGGCATTGCAAAGTAGTACATCAGTTTTGCTGTTGTTGTTGTTATAATTTTAATATACGTGTATTATTAATATTTGTTGTTGGTTGTTTGTTTGAAACAATTGCACTATAAGTCAAATGTGTTGCCCGTTTTATAATAATAATTATTATAAAAAGATGTTTAAAGAAAAATATATATATACCTCTCGATATATATATACGTAATGTAATGCTTAATAATGTGGTCTAATATATACAAAACACAAATCAAGGCTAACAACAGCGGCAACACGCCAGTCTGCTATACTCGGCTAATATACATATCCTATTCTTTTATATATATATGTATATGTATATGTATTTGTAAATAATAGTTAATTATAATAAGTAAAATTTTGATTTGCCTATTTTGCGTAGACTGCGCATACACATAATTAGAATAATTGTTATAATAATAATAAGTAATAATAATAATATGCACTAATTCATAAAAGTAGTTTATAAATTATATTATGGAGAATATAAACTCTAAGTATATATATGCACTTATATTCAGCAAATTTTGATTCATTGTTGAACAAATTATAGTTTATACACAAAGCTGAGCAATTCATTAAGCATGCTAAAAACACTTTCATCTTTTTCTGTTTCCCTTTCTCTTTTGGATTTCTCTTTATAAACAATTACATAAACATTAGTATATAATATGTATATATATACACATATATATATTTATGGTTTTAATTTGTATATTGTACAATTATTAACTATTAATTTGTAGTGAACAAAGAATAAGTAATGTATGGGTAATCAATCTTTTTTCTCTCCGAAAAATAAAACACGTACCTGAGCGTTTTTGCATTCTCACCTGTATCTCCACCCAAAAAAATAGATACAATATCTTTTGCCTACTACTCGAGGGGGGTGTAGTGGGCGGAGGAGGAGGTGAGAGTGCAAAAATTCTATACAATTCAACATTCTCAAGCTGTTACTCTTCACAAACCTAAACTTAGGTTGACGATCTATCAATATCTCACGCCCTTTCAGTATAATTCCTATCTTGTGTCTAAGAATGCCTTTTCTTTATGCTGTGTGTATTGGGTGTAGTGGTGTGTGTGTGTCTCTGAACACAGACACACACAGCCAGGCATGTCTGGTTGTCTGCTGGTCTGGTGTTGGTTTAAAAAATGTTTATAAACAATTTGAAATGATTGGTTTGGTTGCCTTTGCCTTGGTTGCCTTGAGATTGAACCGAACGTCCTTCGAAATATTTGCTAAATTTCGTATATACTTTAACGTATGCTTTTTTCTTAATATAAACCGTATAATTGCACTTTATTTTTATGTCATTATTTCATTACATTTCATTTTCTTTTCTCATACTCAAGTTTTCTTTTTGTTTAGCTTATTCTTTTTTACATTGTTGTAGCTTATAAACAAAATAAATTTACTTTTTTGACATAATTTTGTATAATTTAGTTTTATAAAATGTTTATCCATTTTAACTTGGTTTTTGACTGATTTTTGATTTTCTTTATTTTTTTTTAGCGTTTTTCCTGTATGTTTTTGAGTAAAAAACTTTCCAAAATATATGTACAACTATGTAAGTATGTATGCTCTGAACTGTCTGCTTTAGTGATGTGCTGTAGTTGTTGTTTTTGAATAATTTTGAATAAATGAATCTGGCTTGTTTCTAGCCACAATTAGTGTAAGTTTTCTGCTTCTATTACCAACTTGTGGTCACAGTTAAGACTTAACTTTTGTTTTGCATTTTGCTCTGTTTAGTAAATTGTTTGTTATTATTTTGTATCCGATCATTATTTGTTATAATTCATTTTATTATAGTTTGTTTTCATTTCATATTAATTTGTTTAGATTGAGTTGTTTTTTGTTGTTGTTTTTTAATGTATGCCTAACCAACATTAGTCAGAAAAAGTTTCTTCAAAATTTTGGATTATTAATCACAGATAGTGTGTCTAATATATATGTATATATGTATGTATAATAAATATTTATGTATACTTCAAATATAAATTAATTAGCAATAAATACTTTTTCGATTTTCTCTTTCTCTTTCTCTTTTTTCTTATTTTTTCTTTCCTTTTCTTACTTTTCCACTTTGTAGAATAAACATTATTTTTATTGGTTTTCATGATACGCATACAATAATTTACTAAATTTCACTTTTGTTAATACCAAATGCTTTTGTTTTTACTTCATACACCAAATGACAATTTTTATCAGTATAATATAATTTTGGAATTGATATATTTTGTTACTAAACCACAACATTTATGCACATTTAAATTTTCTTTTAAGTTTAGCCAATAATTTTAATTTTGCTTATTTTTTTGATTTAATTTTCCATGCATAAATTATAAATAAATTGTTGTTTTTTTCTGGTTGCTGTAAATGCTTTTAAATGATTTTTGTCTTGCTGAATATATAGTTTTGTTTTCGGTACAATTACATTTACAATTCACTAAACATTTTACCGACATTACCGACTTTTAAAATACATATAGTATTGTATATATAATTTATTAAACGTTTTTTTTTCGACACTTACTAACTAGCACACAAAATATGTTTGTTTCTTTTTTTGTTTTTATTTGTTTTTTAGGTACATTTATATAGATTTTTTTTCATTATCTTTTTGTTTATTTTTACGCATACATTTAGTAACCCATCGAAAGTTTTTGAAACATTGCCCAAAAATCATTATAGACATCCAAAGGGGTGAGAGTGTGTATGGAGTGTAAGTGTGTGTGTGTTGGCCAAAAGATGTGAAAAGGTTGTTGTAAATATGTTGAACGTTTTCTTTACTTGTTGTAGAGTGTAAGTATAGAGTGTATATAGGTGTATAAGTACATTTAAATATATATATAGATTTTTATAGATTTTCATAGATTTATAGTTTGCTCAAAATGATCATGTGTTTTATTTGAGGTATACGCGTAGTGATCAAGACACACACATACATAAATATACATATATATAATATATAGAGTTTCCTTTTTTTGTTTTTTAGTTATCCTATAAATAGTTTTAATTTTATAGCCAAATATTTAGTTTGCTTTAATGCCTAAACACGTGTAATTTTCTTGCTTTTATGATTGTTAACACCGAAACATTTAATTTTTTTTTTGTAGAATTTTTCCGTTTTTTGCTTACATTATCTTTGCTCTATATATGTATATTTTTTAGATTGTTATATAATTTGGTTGTAATTTTGATTTCAAAACTCAAATCAAAAGGGAGTTCTGTTTTTTGATGGGATTTGCTGGGATTTTTGTTCATTTTTTTGGTGGTTTTAGTTTGTGTTTTGTGAATTTAATTTAATTATTTGTTTTTGGTTTGCGTATCTCTTTGATTTATTATTATTATTATTATTTTGTGTGCTTTTTTCATTTGTTACCTAATGTTTCGTTTTCCTCTTATTCATTTATTTAATTTGTAAATGTGAAGGCAGCTTTGTTTATTGATTTCCGTTTTTTGTATGCTTGTTTTTCTTTTAAGGTTTCTGGGTTTTCTAAGTTTCCTCAACTTAAGTTTTTCCATTTTCAAATTAATGCAAAGAAAATGTAATAAATGTTTTTTTTAGTTATTTTAAAAGAATGTTTAATAAGTTTTGAACAATTTGTTTGAGTAGTTTTTGAATTTTGTCTTTGCTATTTTTGGGTTTTTGTAGTGTTGTTGTTGTTGTGTTGTTTGTTGTTTATAGTTTATTGTTGTTATTATTGTTTGTTGGCTATTATTGATCGGATATTGTAGATGTTGTTGTTGTTGTTTGTTAGTTATTGTTATTGTTGTTGTTGCTAGCTATGGTCTTTTGCTGTAGTTATTGCTGTTGTTGTTGTTGGGTTTCTGTCAGTTTCTATGTCTCCGGCGTCTGCTTTGCGTTTGCGAATCACATTTCAAGTTTTCTAAGTCAAGTTTTCAAAATATTGGAATGTATTCTTTTGAGAATTTTTCTTATACAATTCGCTAGCAGGCGCTGCATAGTTATTACTTTAATTTCTTAGTTTTTTGGCTATTCTTTTGCTTGTAACT
Source organism: Drosophila dunni (assembly GCA_018152125.1). Lineage (NCBI taxonomy): Eukaryota > Metazoa > Arthropoda > Insecta > Diptera > Drosophilidae > Drosophila > Drosophila dunni. The sequence continues at coordinate 14,306,204 of JAECXC010001917.1, read as the reverse complement.
GCTGTATTGCTGTTTGTTGTTGATTTGTTGATAAAAAAAATAAAATTTATTTGATTTTCTTTTACTTAACACAAGAGAAAAGGCAACTAAATTGTTTTTGTATTTTTGTTTTGTTGTTGTTTGATCTTAAAAAATTATGTAATTTTGTTGTTGTTGTTGTAGTTGTTGTTGCTTTGTTGTTTTTGTATTTGTTTATTTTAGAAAGTTTGTACAAGAGAATGCCTATTTGTCGATTGTCAAAAAACTAAACAATAAATATGCATAAATACCATTTGTTTACAAGTATATTTATGCACTTTTGCTTGTTGTTGCTGTTGCTGTTGTCTTGTATACTTAACTAGAGGTGTATCTGTGTATCTGTGTGTCTGTTTGTTGTTTGTTGTGTAAGTGTTCATTATTACATCTTAACTAACAATAAGAACTGACGCTCTTGCCTTGCCTAATGTATTTTTGTTTTTAATATGTTTTTATTTAAATGTTAAGTGTTTTTTTGTTTTATTTTCTTGCTTTGCATTTGGTTTGCTTGAATGTTTCAGATTCAGTTTCGGATTCAGTGTGAATCATTGTGAATCTTTGCCTGTACAATACGAACTGCTGCTCACCTCTCCATTCCAGCCTAGAAACTGTAGTAGTGTGTGGCAAGCGGTGGCCAAACAAGTGTTGCTGCCACCTGTTGCTGTTGCGACTGCAGTTGCTGCTGCTGCTGCGGGCAATCGCTTGGTTGCCACCTGCTCTATAACTGCTCCTCGGTCTGCTCGGCCTTGATCTGCGCCAGTTTCTCGTGCAGTATGGAGCTGCTGGGAGAAATAGACGCTGCTGTTGCTGTTTCCGGCTCGAATTTGACACTGTTGCTGCCATTGAGATCCATCATTTTGTTGTTGCCAGCTGCTGCGGTGGCATGTTGGGCCGAGCTCTGTGATTGCTCACTCTTGAGACTGCTGACATCCGTTTCAGAGTCGCGTGATGTCATGCGACTGCGACCGTTGCCATTGCTGTTGCCGTTGTTGTTGCTGCTGTTGTTCTTGTTGTGCGCCAGGTCACTATTGTTGTTGTTGTTGTTGTTGCTGGTGGCATGCTCGTCATCACTGCTGCCACTGTCTGCACTAAGACGCTCCCGCTTGATGTCCGCATAGGCGCCCAGAGGACTACCCGCTCGCTTGACACCCTCGCCGGGAGAACAGACAGCGTTAGCAGCAGCAGCTGCCGCAGCAGCGGCGGCAGCAGCAATGTAATCATTGCTTCGATTGTTGGTGAATGGCAGCGGTGTCTTCTTCACCAGCAGCTGATCCAACAGTGCATTGGCATTGACATTAACATTGACATTGCCATTGTTGCTGGTGCTGTGGTTGCTGCTGCCGCTGCCACCAACATCGCTCTCACTCTTGAGTGTCTTGCGTATGATGTCATCGTACATATTCTCCGTGTACTCATGCGCAATCGAGTGACGACCATGATGTGCATTTGGATTAACACCCAGAGGACTGCTGCGCAGCACATCAGCCAGATGTGTCTTCAGATATTCCGGATTCCGATGCAGATCTAGAGCATAGCCGGCACCAGGATTGGGCTGAGTCCAAAACATATTTGGCTGGAAGGACAGTTGTGAAGTGCCATCGAATATGGGCAACTTCATGCCATTGGATGTGGCTGCTGCAGCTGCCGCTGCTGCTGCTGCTGCTGCAGCGTTGCTGTTGTTCTTCAGGGCATTGCTCAGCTTGGAGCCCGCACCAATGTTGTTGTGGTTGTTGGCACTGTTGCCACCCACGCTATTGCTGCTGCTGCCGCTGTTGTTGCCGGCCTTCAGTTTATCCAGCTGTATGCCCACCAAATTGGCCGCTTTATTCGCTGCCCCTGTGAGTCCCACGAGATCTGGTTGTGGTTTGGGTTCACGCTTACGTGGTCGCATCAAATGACGCTCCTTCACCTTGTACTCCAGTGTCGAGTGTGGCACACCATAATAGCTGCCAGCTCGATGCACCGACATCTCGCCACGTTGCACCGCCTTCACAGCCTCCACGAGACTATCCCGATCATAGTTACGGTACTTGCCACGCTTCGGACGTGTGCCCTTTCCCGCTGCCAGGGCGGCTGCATCCTGGGCACTCAGCTGCTGCTGGTGCGAGTGATGTTGGTGCTGATGCTGGTGCTGGTGATGGGCGGCATGATGTGTGGGCAGACGACTGTGATGCTGCTGAGCCAGCAGATTGGGAGAAGCACCAAAGCGTGAGGTGTCAGTGCCACCAATGATTTTGGCCACCGAAATGCTTGGCTTGTAGTTGCTGCCGGCGCTGTTGCTGCTGCTAACATTGCCATTGCCACCAGCAATTGCTGTGCCTCCTCCACCTCCGCTGCTGCTGCACTCACTGCCGCTGGTGTTGCCATTGTTGCGTTTGTCCAGACTGGACAACAGATTGTCCTGACTGCTCTGCTCATTGAGTTTGCGCTGTATTGTCGATGCCATCATCTTCTGTATGGATGTTTGTGACGGCGACAACAGATTGCTGCTGTTGCTTTGCCTGTAGCTATTGTTGGCGGCTGCAGCGGCAACAGCTGCTGCCAGCATAGGTGAAGCAGAATGCGGACTGTGTTCACCATTGCGATTGCTGCTGTTCAATGAGTTGTTGTTGATGCTGTTGTTGTTGCTGCTGTTGACGTTGTTGATGTTGCTGCTGCTGCTACTGCTGTTGCAGTGCAGTGTGGGCGATAAATTGCCAGCACCGCTGACCTTGAAGGACGGAATCTTCAATATAGGATCATCGCATATCTCGTTGGTATCCAGTGAGGAAGTGGTCTCAGGTGTTTCAGACTTTGGTAGGTGGCGACGAAAGGCGGCAACAGCAGCCAGCTGTTGGCTCTCATGACTGGCGGCAACTGGATTTACCAAATTCTCATTCAGAATGCCACCAGTATTGGCCATAACCAAGGACTTGACCAAATCACCCAACGTCTGCGTCTCATCCAATTTGGGCACAAATCCAATACCCGCCGCCACCATCAGTGTATGCAGCAATACATTGACATCAATGGCTGCCGCTGGCATGCCTTGAATCCCTGTTGGTGTTCCACTCTCCGGCCTGTTCAGTTTCGGGGACATGCCCGGCTCCATGTCGTCACCCAGATCGCTGCCATTGTGCTCGGACATATTGCTCAATTTACGCAGATGCTGCAGACGCTGGTGTTGATCCTTTAAGCTTGAAACTGGCGTTGAGGCATTGCTGTCAGCATCGTTGCCTTCCTCTCCAGAATCATCCGCATCCACCAGCTCCAGTTCCGGTTGCAACGACATGTTGCCCATTTTATTGCGCAGCGTGGGACGTGGCAAGTGATTCTGGTTACCGGAGGATTTGTTTGCGCCCAACTTATTGGCCAGCACATCGTGCAGCGCACTGTTCAGATCCTCGTCACTGTAGCTGCGTCGTCCCGCTGGCACAGGTGTGGCACACTCCGAGAGGCCTCTGTAAATGCATTGGAAGGAAACGAAATTTTGTATTGACATTATTAATTAAATTATAGATAATTGTGAGCGATTGAAGTGTTTTGTTGTCTGATAAACGTTTGTTTTCTTTGAATTTTGGACTTAAGATCTACTGAAAGTTCTGTTCGCTTGGTATTACAGCTGGAATATTCAAATTCCCAGTTGAATTCTCAAGCGAAAAGAAATCCACAGTAAGATACAACGGAATTTACAAGATTTAATGTTAATTCACTGTTAATGTTAAGACAATGTTAATGTTAAGTCAATGTTAATGTTAAGTCAATGTTAAGACAATGTTAATGTTAAGCCAATGTTAATGTTAAGTCAATGTTAATGTTAAGTCAATGTTAATGTTAAGTCAATGTTAATGTTAAGTCAATGTTAAGCCAATGTTAATGTTAAGTCAATGTTAATGTTAAGTCAATGTTAATGTTAAGTCAATGTTAATGCTAAGTCAATGTTAATGTTAAGTCAATGTTAATGTTAAGCCAATGTTAAGTCAATGTTATGTTAAGCCAATGTTAAGTCAATGTTAAGTCAATGTTATGTTAAGTTAATGTTAATGTTAAGCCAATGTTAAGTCAATGTTATGTTAAGCCAATGTTAAGTCAATGTTATGTTAAGTCAATGTTATGTTAAGTCAATGTTAATGTAAAGTCAATGTTAAATATTTTTGCATAGCGACCTGCTGATCTTTCTGTTCGCCTGGTATTTTAGCTGGAATTATTAACGATTTTGGGCACTGCAGATCGCAGCTGCCAAGCAAAAAAAAATTCCGCGAAAGGCCAAAATCGAAGATTTCTTTGGGTGAAACACCAGGCGATCAGAATCATCAGCAAGCGACAGGCTGTAATTTAAATTCAATTACAGAGAGTAGAGTGCGGGAGCGCTTAAACATTTAATAGCATAATTTCGGGCTGCGTATGAAAATTATATGCGTGTAAAGTCTAAGAGTCAAAACTATGCAACTTTGATATCGAATATTTTGGGACTCAGACGTCCGATTTTCGATTGGTATGACTTTTCGGACTCGGGAGGACTAGGACTATCGATTGGCATCAAAAAATCGCAATCTAAAAATTTGACGATTTTTGACAAAAATGCAAAGGGGTAACACTGCAAAATTTGTCAAAATGGGGTCGAAATTAAAAATTTGAATTTTGGCATGGAATTGGTGGTACTAGTTGTCGGCAGTCTAAAAAGGCATCCCGTTTCAAAATATCACTTCGTTTGGCTGAGAAATGATCATTCAAAGTTGAAAATATGAATTTATTGGGATTCCAATTTTCATTATTTTTTAGCTACTTTAAGTTCATTTTTAGCCATTTTATGGCAGCAGCATTTTATGTTGGCCACGCCTCCTTCTGCCTGTTACGCACATTTCGCTTCTGACAAACTTAATAGACCCCTCATAACATTGCTAAATGTAATCAGAATTAGGTACGTCTTACTGCAGTTAGTGCAGCACTGAATAAGGAAGCAATTGACCGGTCAATCTGGTAGCACATTACCCCCGCCGCTTTTCCCCCCTATCCACTTCTCCCTCTTGCCACAATTGTGCTGCTTGCATGTATGTGTGGAGTGACTTTACTTCAAAGAGGCACAAAGAAGCTGACAAAATATTATGTTCGCTTTTTATTCCTCCTTTTTTCGGAGCTAGCACACACATGCACACACACACAGAGAGTCACACACACTCGTAGGTACACTCAAAAGTACTGACAATGAATGCTTCTTAAATGTCTTCAGTAGACAGGCAGGAGGCAGGGAGGAAGGAGGCAGGAGGCACGAGGCAGCTCACCGACGTTGTCCTTGTCAAAGGCTGCAGCATAGAAAAATTTGTGCCTTTTTTTTGAAGCTTCTGCTGCTTCTTCTTCTTGTTGTATTTCGGCTGCAGCTGAGACAAAAGATGACATCAGCCAAGGGATGAGTGACAGAAGGACACAAGCAAGAGGAGCGAGGGAGAGGGCGGGGAAGACGAGAGTGAGAGCGAGAGAGGGACAGGAAACGGGTAAGAAGCTGTCAGGCTGGCAGCTAGAGCCAGGGACAAACATGTTTTTGAAGTTCATTAGACGAATTTCAGAAAAAATGTTAAAAAGAATTGCATATTTTGTTGTATTTTTTTTTCACTTAATGCCAAGCCGCACCACTTGGTGGTGCCAGCAGCCCAAGGAGGGGCAAGCGCACTTTTGGGTAGCCCATTTCAAAAGGCAACTTTTGTGCAAAGCAAACAACAACAACAACAACGACAACGAGGTAGCAGCAGCATCAGTGAAAGCCATACGAAATTTTTCTTTTCTTTATGCAGCAGGCAGCAAGGGGGACTGGGAGTGACGCGGTGCGACGCGAAAAGCGGCGACTCGACGCGAGACGAGACGAGACGAGTTGAGACCAAGACCCTTTTGGCAACACAGTGGGTGGGCACTCAAGCTGCAGTACATTGCACTGGCAGCAGCAGCAGCGGCAGCGGCAACGGAAACGCACAGCTTCTTGCCCCTTTTTGCCACCTGTCTCCTGCTCCGCTCACCTTGACGCTGTGGGCTGTGGGGCAAAGCCCAAGCCCAAGCACAAGCCCAACAAAAGTTGACTGAAAAGTTGTCGCTTTTTGTTGTTGCTGTTGTTTTTGCACATTTTTAGGGCTCGCGCGCGTCTGGAAAATGTCTGAAAATTCTACAGACAACAGCAACAACAAAAAGGACGTTGCAACAGCAGGTGGCAGGTGGCAAGTGGCAATGACTGGCTGCAACAACTGTTAGCCAAAAAACTGCGCTGAACTCAGCTCAACTCAACTGGACGCTATCATTAACAGCGACAATTTTTTGTTTTTTGGCTTGGAAATTTTCATAATGGCAGCACCTGAGCAACTGTCTCATTTCCAGTTGCAACAGCAGCAACAGCAGTGGCAGCAACATAATTTTGGCACGAAATAAATGAAAAATGTCATTTCAATGCTGCTGCTGTTGTTGTTGTTGTTGCTGGTGTCGTTTACCTTTTCGGCTGCACTTCAATTGCAATTTGACGTGGCTGCAACATTCGTTGCCGCTGTCGACGTCAGCGGCGCTGCTTTCGGTTTGTTGCTGTTTTGTTGCACGCATGTTGCCGAGGATTCATTTGCGCTGCAATTCGGTTTTTTTTCTTCTCTTCTTTTTTTTTACTTTTTTTTTTGCCTTTTTCGTTTTTCTGACATTTTGTTTTAATTTGTGGCAGCAACGCGGCAACTGCAACAACGCAAAAAAGGGTTGATTTTTTTATTTTTATATTTGTGTTGCATTTTTGTTGCTGCTCTTGTTGTTGTTGCTGTAATTCTGACGCTTGTTGCAATTGCAGCAGCAACTGATGTTGCAGCTTGTTGTTGCTGTTGCTGCTGACATTTTTATGTGCATATCGCATTTTTGTCGGTTCATCCCACACCTTTTGTTTGCCTTGTGCACACATACATGAACACACACCTCCGCCGCATTGTGTGGCATGCAACCAAATGCGTCGGCAATAATTTTTGGGTTTACCATGGGCGGAGGGTTGCTGTTGTTGCTGCTGAGCATACACATAATTACATTTGGGCGTCTGCCTTATTGAAATTAACGATAAAATAGTAAAATAAAGCTTAATCGGCGCTGGAATGAGTGTGCACGATTGGCAGATACCCTGTACTCCAATGTGTATGTGTAATGTACAAATGTTGGCTTTATTTATGGATATATTCAATATGCTTGCTTCATACCGTCCACAATAAAAACGAGCTTGTTGTGACTTAAGTTGGACATTTAAATACCCTCTCCTTTTTATTTTTTTTGTCAGCATCCCATTGTATTACCCTGTGCTTAATCGTTGAGCATTGGTAATAATAAACCTTTGTTTTAAATATTCTCTTTAATTTATATATCCTAAGATACATTCTATGTTAATTTGCAGTCAGCTTGTAGTGAATAATTTTAATAAAATAAACTAATGATTCTAAAGGTAGTAAAAGATACAAATATTTGCCTTTTAAGTTTAAGACCCGCAGTATTTGAAAATAAATGTTTAAAATTAATGCCAAACACTTGAAAGCTTTAAGCCATTCCCGAATTTTCTACCTCTCTTTCATTCGCTATGTCTCTCTTCTCTCACTCTCTATCTCTCTCTCTCTCTCTCTCTCTCTCTTATACTCTACAATTAATAAAATTTTCTATTTTTTTTGGCTGTTCATTTGGTCATTCTCTTGGCTATTCTTTTGGCTATACTTTTGGCTCTTCTTTTTGGTTTTCTCTTGTCTATACTTTTGGCCATTATTCTGGCTATTCTTTTGGTTATTCATTTAGCTTTTTTCTTTGCCATAGCTTGTCCGTTAAATTTGTCACTTGTTGGGATGCGACAACTTTGCCGGATGCCCAGCTTCATTCCAAAAAGGGGCGCTAGGGAGGCGTGGCAGTGCTGTGGTAAGTATACAATGTCTCATTCCAAGCGAGTTTGAGTGTGTGTGTGTGTGTGTGAGTTGTTTGTGTGTGTTTGCGACGATGTCGAATGCAATTTTGTTAAAAAATGCATTAAGTGCATGTGTGTGCGTGTGTGAGTGAGTGTGCGTTTGTATGTGTTTTTTATTTGTGTATGAATGCAATTGCATGTTTGTTTTTGTTGCCAATGCACTCGCCCCCAAGCCACATTGCCCCCGCCACGCCCCCAATTCGCCCTACGCCTGATGCGTGCGCAGCAAACAACCAACCACCCATACACACACACACACACACACACACTCACACCCATACACACATACAGCGTGCATATATGCAGTTGCATTTTTTCGGAAGATATGCACTCATTTTTTACGGCCAGCGCTGTCCGCGTCGCAGTCGCCGTCGACATCGACGCTGCTGTCGTTGCTGAGTTTTTTTTTTGTATATTTCAGTTGCTGTTTTTTATTTCTTCTTTTTTCTATCTCGCTCATTTAAGCGACATTTCATTCACGCACGCATATAGCGCCATATAACGGCAATCAGGCTGGCATTCGGGTGGGAGGCAGGCAGGAGTGGCAGGAGGGAGGGGACTGTATAGGGACAAGGCAGAAGGGTGGAGGGTTGGCAACCAACGGTCATGGAAATGACAAAAATATGGCAAAAATAAAGTGTGCGACGAAAAAAGCAGTTAAAAAATTGCTGGCCTGCAGCAACAGCGGCAGCAGCAACAACAAAAAACTACAACAAACACAACAACAACAATAACTACAACAATAACAGTAATAATAGCAAGTGCACGCATTAAGGTTTTTTTATATTTCTGTCATTTTTTTCGTTCATTTTTTTGGGGCCAAATGGGGAAAGCTGCGCTGCAGTCGCTGCCGGCGTCGCCGTCGACGTAAGCGCCATCAGTCTATGCCAGTTATTACGTTCACAATTTTTTCGGTCGCCCTCTGCGTGGGTGTGTGTGTGTGTAGGTGTAGGTGTGTTTGTGTGTGCACAGAGAATTTTTCGTAAACGAAAAATAATGAATACATATATACACAGAGCGACAACAGGCGAATTCCCTGGCCCCACCGCATCACACCACCGCCTACCTGCCACGCCCACACACCGCACACCCCTTTCGGCACATTGCATAGAAAAAAGTAGCAAGAAGAAAGACCGAAAAAAAAATGAAATGTAAAACGCAACGGGGAAAAAAAAGCGATCGATATGATGCACTCATTTTCTGTCTGCTGCGCCGACGACAGCAACAGCGACGACGACGACGACGACGACGACGACTGCAGCGTCGCTGCAGCAGCAACGACATCTCGACGCTTGACTTGGAGTGCCAACGACGCTGCCTCATCATCAGCATCCACAGCGGGCAGGGGGGTGCGGTGTAGGAGACTGCATAAAAAAGAATCCGTAATAATAAACGCTCGAAAAAAAGCCAAAAATTGCAACGTCAGTAGCTTTTGTATTTCAAGTGTTTGGCTGAGTTGGCGAAGGAGAGCGAGGGAGTGGAGGGCGGGGGATAAACGGCCGCTGGGAGTGGCAAGTGGAGCAGAGAGGTGCACTATGAACTATGTGGCAAATACGAGTACGTCTAACTGGACATTGAACACTTGTCGATTTATTTTACTTATTGTTATGCTTATGGTTGTTGTTGGTTGTAGACTTTCTGCTGCAATTCCTGTTTCCATTTTTACTGTCAGCAATTTTTGTATATTTTTTGCCAACAATTTTTCTATTTTTCACAACAATTAAAATAGGTGCCCGACAGGTTGACGTCAGGCATCTCCTGGCTGCTAACAAACACTTGGCCATGCTTTAGACAATAGACAAGGACTTCTGGCTGTGTGTGTGTGTGTGTGCTTTGCGGCTCAAGTGGCAGCCACAGTTGCCACAAAAAAAAAGGTAGAAAAAAATGAGAAACAACCGAAAAAAAAGTAATGACGAAAATTGTGGAAGTGCTGGAAAATTATGCACACGTTGTCAACGCTTCTCTACCTCTCTCTCCCTTTCCCTCTCCCTCTCCCTCTGTGTGTCGTCTGAAGTGCTACGTACATAAATAATAGCTTAGGTGCGGCTCAACATTTTAGAGTAATTAAAAAAATAGCTAACAAAAAGAAAAAACAACAACAACATATAAATAAAGTACAGGAGCTAAGATGCAGCCTGCAAATACATAAATTGTGTATTCATTTTCATTTTTTATTTCACTCGTTTTTGGCTGCTCAAATTTGATGCAAATTTATGCGGCTCTACCCAGCGTCCCGCCCCCGTTTGCCAGTAATTAAGCGTGGCCAAACGCAGCGCAGAGCAGCGCTGACTGCGTGCTATGGGGCGTATGTGTAATTTTCGGCATCGTTTCATAAACCGCACTCAAACCACACACCTATACACGCCGAGCGAGACACAAAGGCACTTGCACTGAGCAGGCGTTTCACACATACTTACACACGTATGTGCACACACTCTCACTCGCACACACTCACTCGCACACCTATGTGTGTAATTGCACGATTTTTACATAGGCTCACAACAATAAAGCTTCCCGAGTGCCACCTCAATCTGAGCCCCAGTCTCAGTCCCAGTGCCAGTCCCATGCTCTCTGTCCCTTTCTCTCTGCCATTCTTCGCTCGCTTGTACTCTTTCCTCCCTCTTGGCCCTGTTAAGTATGCTACAATAAATGCAGTGTCAGAGGCGGTCCGCTGCCCAAAGTGCAATTATCTCATGTATTGTCTGCTCACACAACATCACTCTTTTTTGTGTATTTTTTGTTCGTTTCGTTTCGTCTCCTCTCTTCTCTTTTTTTTGCAGTTAATTTTTGTTTTTTTTTGGGCATAGCAAATAAGTCATTAAGTTTGGCTTGAATTCGTATGAGTTTTTAGCTTAAATTAGTAAGTAATTTGGCTACTGCGGTTTTTGTTTTAGTGTGTGTAATTTTTTAGTTAAGCTGTTAATAGTTACTTTTTTAAGTATTAGAATCACTTGGTTAAATAAAAACTAATGTATTTTAAATTTTAAATTCTTGTTTCGATTTTAATAAGCTTTAAAAGTACTTTTGATTTCCCAAACATTAGTTAATTATAAGCTCAATTAATAATTAAATATGTTCGCATTATAGAGCGTTCAGAGTGCGTTGCATGCAGTGCACATCCTTTTTTTTGTTATGTATCCTCATTTATGTATTGAATTTTGATGAAAACTTTTTGTTTGCGCATTCTCCGTGTATATTTTAAAAAGTACATAAGTGTTATGTGTATGTTATGTATGTTTTATTGATGTATATAGTGACACTCACCTGACTGTCTTGATGTCACCGCTAATGGATGAATTTGGCGATGGTTTGCTGCTTAGATCCAATGGAGCATCTGCACTGGGACTTTGTGTGTCTTTGAGTGTGGGACTTGCGGCTGTTGCCGATGCATCTGAGGTAGTTGTTGTTACCGTATTACCATGTTCCTGCTGCTGCTGTTGTTGCTGTTGTTGTTGTTGATTGGCCAGTGTGCTCCTTAGATTGAAATCGGCCAACACTGAAAACTGTGCCAATTTGACGGCTATTGATTCCATGGATGTCATTTCGCTTAATTTCTTGGAGAATTCTAAGTAAGACTCTATGCCGGTTGTTGATGCAGCGGTTGCTGTTGTTGTAGATGGGCGTGCTCTATGTCTACTGTTGTTGTTTCTGCTGTTGCTGTAGTTGTTGTGGTTGTTGTTGTGCAGCGATGCGCTCGAGTTGCTGTCGCTGTCGTGCTGCATGGAAAAAGTTGCGTTAAGTATACGTTAATTTAATGTCATATTAAAAGAGGTTAACATAAGGTAATGAGGGGAGTGAGTGGAGGCAAAGAGAGGTTAAGAAAGAGTATGCGCTTACCAGCAGCACAGCTGTGCCGTTGTAGATGTTGTTGCTGTTGTTGCCGTTGTTGTTGATGGTCGCTGTTGCCGTTGTTTCGGCCACCAATTCGCCTTTGGTATTTACCGTTAGCAAGCGACCGTTAACACAAAAATTGCACTTATCAGACGGTGTCCAATCGTTGGGTTCTGGCGGTGGTGATGGTGATGTTGAGCCTGAGCTACTACGTGATGTTGCACTTGAGTCGTCTTTGCCGTTGTCGTGTGATGTTGCTGTTGGGTTGTTGTCTGCAATAAATGGTGTTTGTCTTGGTTAAATTCGTCTAAAATCAGAGTGTTGTAGAATGCTCTTACCAAAATCTCTTTCAAATTGCCGTGTGCCGTTCTTGTAGTTGCTGTTGTTGTTGCTGTTGTGACCGTTGGGCTGCTCGAAACGGTGGTTCTGTGTTTTGCACTTCTTGCTGATTTCTTCGATTTCGGTTTCTGTATCTGTATCTGTTATTGATATGGGCTGTTGCTCTGCAATATTCAGTTGGTTGCGCGTCTGTTGATCTTGATAATGTTTCCATTTCCTGCGACCCATGAATTCCTCAGCGACACGTTCTAAGCCTGCAAATAAAAGTCGTGGCAAATAATAGTACAGTTAGTAAAGTTATTGTGTTTTGCCATGAAATATGCAAAAGTCTGCTAGGCTATTAAATTTAGCTTATGGATATATAATTTGACATTGCTAAAAGCCATAGCAGTCGCACAACTTTCCCCCTATTTTATAATATTTTCTTTTCATTCGTTACCTTGGGAATTTCTACAGACATAAATTACTTAATTAAAATGCAAAAAAAAATGTGGGTAGTTGCATTTAAAAACGAGTAATAAGAAAGTCCAGCGCATTTCGAAATTACAGTCTGTGCACACTGCGTATGCGTATTATTACGTATACAACGGGCGTGACGAAAAAAAATTGATAGATTTGCATTTGTTTGTTTTGTCGAGCGGTAGAGAACTGCATTTCCTTGCATATCCTTGCCGTATGCCATCTCTAATTGCTACAAAAGTTATGCAATTTAATGCAAAATGCATATGCCCACATGTGCGGCATGCGGCACATGCCATATGCCACCTTGCCGCAAACGGAGGCCACTCCAATTGCCGGGCATGCGTGTGCCTTAAAAGTAGAAAAACTTTTGTGCTTACGAGTATATGGTAAAAGGTTACGCGTCAACTCACACGAAATGCGAATTAAATATTGGCGTTGAGACAGAGACAGAGCGAGAGAGACAGAGAGAGGGAGAGTGAGCGAGAGCAAGAGAGTGAAGGAAAGGGCGTGAGTTAAACATCTAACTGCAATTTTGGCCGCATTTTGTAGCACTTTGTACGCATTTCAATTTTACAAAATATGTAATTTATTTACCATTGTTACTTTTTTCTTTCTTTTTTAAATCGGAAGTTGGCAACTAAATTTTTGATGGCCACTCCCGTGCGCCTGCCTTTCTCTATAAGCCCCTGTCTACCCCTTTGGCTTGTTATTGCCCCTGCGGCGTCCTCATTACGCAAAAGTGCGTGCAGTGCGTGCCTTGGCTAGTTGCAAACTCAAGTGGGGCACAGGCGCCACCTACAGTAGCTCCTTGCCACAACCGCTGCTGCTGTTGCTGCCGCTGCTGCAACGACAACGGCGGCAACTGCTGCTCATTCCGGCGCATAAGTAGAGCGGCATGTTCAAACTTTTTTAGCGTTCAAATTGCATTGCAAACTGCAGTTTTTGCTGTCGGTTGCCTTGCAGTTGTTGTTGCTGTTGCACATTGCGTTTTTTTAAGGCGCTCAAATAAACAGGGTCGTCGTCGCTGTTGTTGCTTCAGGGGTTGCTGCTGTTGCTGTTGCCGTTGACGTCGCACGCACCAAAAAAGGCGCAAAAAAACGAGGTGAATGCACGCGCGGGACTTACGAAACTCCAACTTTAAAGTGCAGTCAGCTCACACACACACGCCTCACAAACACATGCACACACCTGCATTTGGGCTCAATAAAAAAAGTTACGCATACAAGAAAAATTCCGAGGGTTGCTCGACTCTGCAGCGATTGCATACAATGCGACGTACGCACGCACGCACAAAATGTCTGCCCCAAACACAGCTGTGTGTGTGTGTGCGAGTGTGTGTGGTTAAGCGACACACATTGCGTATGATGTTGTTGATGACGACGACGACGACAGCCGCAAGGTGGGATTTGAATGCGTCGCCTGAAAGAGTAGCGTTTACATTATGCCAAGCGAACGCCTGAATGTATGCTAAATAGAATTTTCACTTGCTGGTTTTCTTCGCTCACATTTCTGCGGTGCTGTCGATAGGCCTAAAGGTCTATGCACAGCCGCACTGAGAGAAAATTGGGTGCTCAAATGAAGTCTTGTCTTATAAATAAAAAATACAAAAATACTGTAATATTATAAGACCAATAATATGCCAACTGTCTTCAAAAAATAACAGATCAGATAGTGATCTAGTATAATTTAAAGTCCGTTCATACTTGTTTCTAGCAATGTATTTTTATGAATATGTATATGCTATTAGATACCATCTCACACACACACTCGCACGCACACAGTCACACAGCCAGTCAAGGCGACATGTCAGCTGAGTTTTCCCCTCTTTAGTTGCGAGTCAACGTCTATCTGCTCAACTGTCAGTCTATGTGTCCGTCTGTCTGTTCGTCTGTGTGTCTGTCTGTTGCGCTGTCTGTAGGCCTGTCTCTCTGTTTGTTGTTGTGGCTTTTGTGGTCGCCCTAAAACTAACAGCAAATCAAAAATGAAAGTGCGTTTAATCAAACTTAGATGCAGGTGCTTTAAAAAACGGGGCGTATGATTAATATGAGCGTTTTTTGAAGCGCAGAGGGATGAAACACAACACAAAATTCATACACGAAAAAAACCAATTAAACACGCAAACTCATTTAATGCAGAAAAAAACCAGAGCACCAACACACTCAAACACACACGCACACACACATGGAAATGCCATGTGCGCCATGAGAGACAACCTGAAACAAGCCATGAAAAGTGGCAAAAAAAAGAAATGCACGAAAAAAAATGCAATTATCGATTAATGTACACATTACGAGTGTGTATATATGGCTCATACATATGTCGTGTGTGTGTGTGTTTGTGTGTGTGCGAGTGAGTGTGAATCTTTGCCAGATAATCCCTTATGTATAGGTAATTTATATGTGTACATACATGTATATAAATACATACGTATTTATATATAGACACACTACCTTTGCGTGTATATAGAAAAGTCACACACAGACAACAATTTTCGCCTTTTTTTCGTTTATTTTTTTGTAGCAATTTTTAATGCTCATCCTTTAATTTCCTTTAGCGGCTTGGGTTGAGGGCAGCAGGGCCGGTCGGGGGGTAGAGGGTCTGATTCATGTCATTTACGCGCGTTACATAAGCAAATTTCAGTAATGATATACATTATGTATTGCCATCGATACAAAATGGCTCTTGTTGCTGCCATTTGCATTATTCTTGCGGCATGCAACGTGCCAAGCCTGGAGTGGCGAGGTGTAGTGAGGCGGTGAAGAGTTGGGTTGGGGTGCTGGGTGTCAACGTCAACTTTTTAGCCCTGCTGACATGTCGACAACGACAACTTGACATTTTTTTTTTTAAAGGCCTTTAACATTGTGTGTTGGTTGCTTTCAGTTTTGGCTTTTCCGTTTGTTTCTTTCACTGTACATATTATATTTGTGTGCTAGTTTTGGTTTTTGAATTTTGCTTGCGTTTGCTAGCACATGGCGTATGCGTAATGCGTGCCATAATCAAATGTCAAAGTGCAAGGCGGTTGCAGCCCCTACGTATGAGTAATATTATTAATTTATATACTAATGTTTCTTGTACTGTGTGGCGTGCTCAGCACGTGCCTGTGATTCGAGCGCAGACTGAGCTGCGATCAGCACTTCTTGTGTTTTTTTTGTAGCATACTTTTTGGGGCAGCAAAGGAGATTTTGGGGAACTGGGTTTTAAATAACAAACAGGGTATCTGCTAGTCATCTTTTTGATAAAAACTGCTTGTAAATTACTTAAACAAATTACAGAGTATTTGTTGGTTACCTATTTACAACACAGTTATTTATTACAGCTGTAAAATTTTAAGTTAATCTGCTGCATCGCATAACTCATAACTCTAACAGAAACCCTGCGACAACTTTAGACGCCCATACTTATAAATATGTATATTAGTTAAGTAGAGCGCCAAAAATTAAGCTAAAATAAACTAAAAATAAGCTAAAACTGCAATGCTAAGAATGTTACTCTATGTAGTTTTTGTTGTTGTGAGTTCAACACACGCCATTGCGTTTTGCATAGCATTTTTGAGTTATGTCGAATGTCAACGTACTTGCAACGTGCAGCGTGCAACGTGCCGCATGCATTAGCGGGTGTATAGCGAGCTAACGGCTAAAGGCTACAGGCTACAAAGGCTGGGGGTGTGGCACCAGATGGGCGCCAGTTTAGTTAGTTAAAGGACAACGTTGTAGCATTTAGTAGTCGTTGTTGTAGTCGTCAGGCGTCACATATCCTGTTAGAATGTGTGCAGTTAAAAACGAGAAAACGAGAAAAGGCCGAAAAGAAAAGTCAAGCCAAGTTTCAAAAGCCAAAAGTGAAGCAAAGAAATGAGTTTCGTTAACGCCAACAAAAAGTAGTCAAATGCAATGAAAGGCCGCACTGCAAAACTCGAAACTGTGAACTCTGAGCTGGGAAATGGAAAATGAAGCAAGGAAAATGGGAAGTGGGAAAGGGGAAATGAGACGCGTCGTTCTTTGGTGGCCTGTGCGTTTTTTAGGGGCTTGTTAAATGTTGTTGCTGTGCATTCAAAAAGACATGCGAATGGTGTGTGTGTGAGTGTGTGACAAGCCTATGTCTCCAAGTATGTGTGTGTTAACGCTTTCGGCCAAATTGTCCACCTTTTCGCATAGCAATGCAAAGCGGCAGCGTTGAAATGTAAATGAATTGCACAAAATGCAAGGACATACGCAGCACACACACACACGCACACACTCGCACACACCCTAAGCAACACTGGGATGCATCCAATGCTGTCACTAAATGGGCCCACCCCCCGCCCAGCCCCTGCCACACAAACCTGCTCATAAGCAACCCTTTTTTGAGCTCAACTGCAAAACTAAAACGCAACCTACCCCAAAAAAAAATAAATATATATGTATATATATAGAAATATAGAAAGAAGCAAACTTGGCAATTTACATACTGACAACATCAATGCACACGCGCACACACACACTCGCACACACATGCACAAACACGTAGTTGTGCTTAGAGCTTTTTGTGTGTCACTTTGGCATAGAAATTGTCGTCGTCATCGCTAGAAGCCTGTCCAAAAAAAAGGGGGTGAGTAGTGTGGGCAGGGGCAGGGGTAGCGGGAGGGGTGTGGTAAATTAGAAGCAGCAAATAAATTCGATTGCCTTGCTCGACGTTCGTTTCGTTTCGTTCCATTTCGTCTCATTTCGTTTCCTCTCGTCTCGCCTCGCATCGACTCGGCTGCAACTGTTCTTGTTGCTGTTCTTGTTGTTGTTGTTGTTATTGGCACTACTGTAGTTGTTGTTGTTGTTGATTTTTGGTGTGGGAGTCCCTCTCGGCTTGTTTCGTTTGCGTTATCGTTGTCTCGCTCTAATGCGCTTTCTCCATGCACTTTTGGGCCTGCTTGCAATTTGATTGGTTAACCAGCCGTTTTTCGGCCAAATATTTTGTGAACACTGCCTTCTCTGTTGTTGTTGTTGCCTTTGCTCGATTGCATTTGATTGCATGTTTGCCAAGCGCTCAAAAAACTGTCTGTGCTGCAATTGGTGGGTTTTGCTTCAAATACGAAAAAAAAAAAAAACTAAAAGGAAATTACCCGAAATTGCTGCAAAGTTTTGATTTCAACTAATTGATGTGAGCACTACACTTAACTAATTTGGAAATTGTTAGTCAAGGCTCTCAGTGCTGCACTAATTACAAGTGTGAGTTTGCTGATTGATGGGCAATTACCCTGTAGAAAAGAACTTCCACTTCATGTTCAGTTATCCCATCAACGTCAACGGTTAAAAATGTCAATCTTGTCTGGCATATGGAACGATAAATTACTGTACAGGGGACTTGGAAGCTACACGCTGCTTTTATTTATGCAAGGGCAAAGGTATTTCTTAGTAGAATATTAATGATGGGGTTGGTAAAGATATATATTATTCATCGGAAGCGGTCTTAAAGTTGCCATAGGTCATAAATTGGTTTGTAAAGTTTGACAGAAGTTTTCTAGTCGTTAAAATATTGGAAAGATGTTTAAATTTAATAAAATTTTATAAGTGATTTTAATATGGAAAGTCTCAAAAATAATTATACAATTTATATTATGTGTTGACTCATAAATTGTTTTTAATATTCCAATTGAATATTTTAAAATATTTCCTAGATGCTTAGAACACTCATTTCGGTTTTATTCGGAACTAATTAAACTGCTATTATTTGTCTACAATAATTCTAGTTTAATTTATTTTATTTCCAATAAATTCTCTCCAATGGTGATTTAAGTTTATTCGAATAGAAAATTTGTCACCGGACATTTAATTTATTCACACCCAAAAGCTAACACAGCTTTGTTATTGTATCACCGAGTGTATCTAATATCATCATTGCACTTCCTGTCTATCTTTAGCATTTTTTATAGAGTCGCCCAATTTAACGGCATCGTAAAAACACAGTCGAAATAAATATCCGCTAACAAACAAAAAAATAGAAGTGACATAATAAAAAACATTGCTTTTATTATAAATGAATAAGGGCAGGGCAAAATAGCAGCATAAAAACCAGGCAGAAGAGCAGCTTGGAAAATTTATTGAAATGTAAAATGCAGAGAAATGCAATTTCCGCACCAGCGGAAAAATGCAGTGATGGTGAGGCAATAAAATGAATACGACAACGGGTAGCGACAACAACAGTTGGCCAAAAAACTAGACAAAAAAAATACAGCCAAAAAAGAATCAGAACATAAAAATGCAGAAAGCCAGCTGCTGGCAGGAAGAGCGTCAGGAGTAAAATCTAACGACACGAGAGCAGATTTAAATGCCAGTTGCAACAGGCGGCAGCAGCTTAAATAAATATATATAGAAAAGAGAGTAAGAGAGAGAGAGAGGGTGAGCGAACATGTGCACTCTCTGTTTTCTAATAAAAGTGAAGCTGCATGCAACAGGCGGTCCTGAAAGTATGCAACACGGCAGCAATACAAACAAAAACCGAGCACTAAATAACTAAACAAAAGCTAAACCAATTCATGCGCTTATTCATTCATTCATTGAATTCGCAAATTCAATTTAGCCAACAACAGACGGCAAGTGGGGGGGAGAGAGAGGGAGTTGGAGTGAGAGAGAGAGGGAGGGAAATTGACGATTGTTAACTGCACAAACGATGCGCAATAAAACGAAGCGTGGCAACAGATGAGCAGCCCGATGGTTTAACAAGCAAACAAACAGGCAGACAAACAGACAGACAGTGAGAGCGAGAGAGAGTGAGAGTGGGACAGATGCTGGCATCAAAATTTTATTCATGGATTTAGTTGAATTTACAATGAATGGGTTTTTGGCTTAGTCGGCAGGCAGCAGCAGTGCCACTAAACGGCAAAATGGTACGAAAAACGAGCAAATGATGACAACAACAACAACAATAGTAGTGGTAGTAACAACAACAGCAACAGCAACTGGTATTTCAATTTAAATGCTGGCAGCACAGCCAACAAGTGGCAGTAAACTATTTTTCATGAGAGCACATTTAAATATGCCGCATGCTTCCTCTGCCCTGCTGCCCCCCTACCAAATACACGCTCAACGTCTGCTCAGTCCAGGAGTTCTTGTCGTCTGGCACACTCGACACGGACATAAATGGGGACCATCGTCACTGAATGAATGAAGCTGCAGCCACAAAAAGACAGACACAACGACAAAGGCAGACAGACGGAACACTCGTAGGGACAGAGAGACAAACAGACAGACAGACAGACACAGGAAATGGCATACATATACAGCAAGTTTTGGTTAGTTGACTGGCATTTAACAGAAGTCTTGTTTTTGACAGCCATCTAAGCGGAGATATTCGAGTTACCCAAAAAGCAGGCAACAGGCTCCACTTGATGACGACGACTTGTTGTTGGGGCTAGTGTGAAACCAATTAGGGCCACTTAAGTGTGCACTTCAAATGGACACGTAGTGGTTGCACCCCTCTACTCAGTGTGCCCTCTTCTCTACCTACTACTACCTAACATGTCTGACTACACTGCTAAAACAAAGAGACTACTCTAATATGTGCTTCAAATTGAAGCACAAAATAAATTCTTATTTATTTGTTATTTATTATATTATGTAGACCTAAAATATTCGTTAAGAAATTCCTAATTTTTTGACTTAAATTCTAAATAAACTAGTTTTTCCCAGTGTAACTGTCCCCCAAAAACCAGTTGCAGCCAAAAAGCGGAGAGAAACTTCATAAAACTGATTGCCAGATGAGTGGCACATGTGTGACGTTACGTTACGTATACGTAGCGTTAACAATGCACACAATAAAAGCCAAGTGCTGCAGCCAGACAGAGCACAGAAAAAAATCAGCATATAACCAAAAGTCAACTGGCCAAAAAGCAGCAGCAACACTCACCCCCCACACACCCACACACACACTCACACAAAAACGAGTGTTGAGTGATGCAACTAATTGCTTCAGGCAACGTCCTCTACTCCATCCGGCCTCAACGCCCCCTGCTCCAACTCAGTCAAGCCCCTTGCGGCGATAGGACAGCAACAGGAGCCGCCTCAATCCAATGAAAGGATAATTGCGCGGATTGCGCACAGATCGCCTTAATCCTTTTAGGCCAGCCTCGTCATGGTTCGCACTGACACTGGCACAGCCACTGCTGCACTTCTCCAAGCGCCAGGCGTATAAACAACAACAACAACAACATACCAAGTTGACTGCGTTTTTTCTGGCTTAATGCATCGTCCACTTGATTGCATTGCAGCCAAAGCCAAAAAAAAAGGAAAAAAAGAAGAAAATCCAACTCGACCTCTTCCTGCAAATGGGCAACATTCAATTTTTTTTCCGCGGCTTCTGTTTGCATACAAAACTGCCACAATACAGAGCAACACCTCGACACTTTACACGCGTGTGAGTCTGCGATGTGTGTGCGAGTGTGCGTGTGTGTGATGTGTGTGTTTTGTGTGTTATCCTGACGCGGCAGGCAACTGGCACATCAGTTGCAATTTTTTTGTATTCGCGCGTGTTGAAGATATTTTTTGCGCCTCTTCGCATTTGGTTTCCAAAAGGGTTTCACTAACCAACCGGTTGCTCTGATTGTCTGTGATTTGTGAAAGCGCGATACAGCGGAGGAGTGTGAGAGGGATGGCAGAAGGAGTAGCAGTGCAAAAGAGACAGTGAAATCACAGCAATTGGCATCAACTGTCAAATGTTTGCAGCTTTTAATCAAATGAAACTCGCATGCGACAATTAAAAACTGACATTGATTTTGGCAAGTTAGCGAGTTATTTGGGGGCTATAAAAAATGTTAAAAAAATAATTAATTAAATGGTGTAAAATTAGCACGGATTAAAATTCAACTTTTCTGATTTTGGTTTAAGTTTTAGACAGCTTTCAACTAGCATATCAATAAAACCCATGAGTTTTAAACTGCTGCCTCTGAATCACATTTGAACTGTTGATAAGGCAGCTTAGATACATTTTGTATGGTGAAGAAAGCTGACTATTTTCTGTATGACTTCATGAGTCAATGTAAGTGCAGAAATTGGCACACAACTTATTGTTTAATTTTATTAAATAAAACTTATTGAATCATTCTATTAAATAAACTAAAAACAATAGCTACATTTTACTACTTGATTAGTACAATTAATTAAAAATCCATTAACGTATAATTCTAGTCATTCATTTAAATATATTTTTGTATATTCATTTGTCGCCTTAATTTCCCATAACTTAAGAATGCATTTCGTGGCACTTCCAGCGAAAGCGCACGATTTGTATACGTGAATATTGTATATCGTATATAGTTGGCTATAGTATAGCTAAAGTTTATTGTATAAACAGTTAACCAAATTCAAGAAAAAACAAATCAAATCAAAACGCAACAAAAACCTTGAATCAATTGATACGATATGTAAAAATGCTAACAAGAGGAGAGAGGGAAAGCGAGCACTAGAGGGAGAGAGCGAGAGAGAGAATATAATACCAGACAGTTGCACAAAAAGCGGCTCAGTAAATTAGAATTAGAATTGAACTTGTTGTTCCATATTTGGTTACAATTTCAACGCTTAATTCCGCAAACGTCAAACGATGCGAATGTGATTGAGGGTGACGCGGTGCGGTTGGGGGGAAGGTGAGGCGTTAGAGGCGTGGCGCATGGGTGTGTGTGTGTGTCTTTTGGGAGGGTGAGTAGCACGATCAGGGGCGCGGAGAGAATTAGGCTTGGCAACGTGTCGCATTCGACTTATGCATTTCTAGCTAAGTATTTCACTTTGTTTGCTTTTCAGCATTGCACAATTAATAATTACGAATACGAAAACGAATGCGAATGGATACGAATAGATGTGAATACGAATAGATGTGAATACGATTGCGTTTATTTAAATTGCAGGCCATTGAGCTGCAGCTTCGACATATATGAATGAAATATATGTGCTTATTAATTAAACCCGATTAATTTATGTCTAATTGCCGTGTGCAAAAGTTATCAACGGTTAATTTGACTTGATAGTCCAGTTAGGCCCTGTAAGCTGGATGAGTTGGGTGTAAGCTGTTTCGGTTTACAAAGCTGTAACTAAGCGGAAAGCAAGTCCAGTAGATTTACTGACCACTACAGGGCAGCAGTGTACGTTGTTAAACTCTTAGCTAACTTTGAGTGACTTGTTCTAAGTACTCAAATTCTTAGCTCTTGCAACTGTTCGTCTTGCATTTAAATAATTAATTAAGCTAGTAGTGTAATTTCTAAGCTATTTGCTAAAAAATGAAATAAGCTGGCAGCAATTATTGTTATTAAAATTATTGATTTTTTAGCTATAAAAATTCGCTTGCTAAACAAAAGTATTTTTTACAAATTAGCTACCTCAAAGACACACACACTTACACACACACACACCTTTAAACACTTCAAATTGGAATTCAGCTGTATTTATAGCGCTATTTTTATTGATCTTGAACTTATTGCTATGTTCTCGCTATGAAAATCGAAATCACATGTAAAATAAGTCAAATATCAGGCATATCAATGAGCACAAAATTAATATACTAATACAGCTGCAGTGCCAACTGCGTGTGTGTGTGTGTGTGTGTGTGAGCTAAGGCATGCATGAAAGTCAATTGGGTGTGTGAGCTGCCAGTTGGAGGCACTGTAACAAACATTTTTTCACATACAAAAACAGCGGGTATATTAACTACCAGATAAGTTATGTGTCTAGAATCAAACTCTATCTAGATTTTAAACAACTTTTAGACAAATGTTATGCTAAGAAACCTTTTCTAAGAAATGTTATTTTATTTTTACTTGATTTTTAAATCAAAATAGAAACTGTAATTCGAGTGCATTTGATACTCGTTTCATCAATTAAAAATAATTAAACTAGCATTTGTTGCTTTACATTAATTTTTGCTCATTTGCCATGCACGACTTTCTGATATTTTCCATTAAAGTGCAGCAAGGGAGGCAAGGAGAGGGGGAGTTGAGTGAGCAGCACTGATAAGACGGCAAGGCGGACGTGGGAAGTGGCTAGGGGAGCTAACCTTAGGGCCAGACGTAGCTGCCGCTGCTTGAACCACATTCTAAGCCCCTAACTAAAGCTCAGTCTGCATTTACTTCTTCGTCTCCGTCTTCTTCTACTAATTTGGCTTCTCCTTCTCTTGCTCTTCCGTTTTCATTTGCTTCTTTGTGTATCATTTGCATCTACATGATTTTCCATGCATTTTCGCATATTTGATTACACATGCGCCCCTTTTGACAGCTTTTCACTAAGCCGCCGCTGCAGTTTTCTGTCTTAGTCGTCGCTTCGCCTCATCCCCTCTTCCCCTCTTTCTCACCCTCTCTCTGTCTCTGTCTCCACTCTTTGTTTGTTCGTTTAGTGCGCCCATTTTTTGCTTCTTTTTTAGCATTTTCGTTGCTTATTGACGTTTCTACTTATTTAGTGTATTTTGCGCATTTTCGTGTATGCTGTCCCTAGCACTCTGTGCTGCATTTTGCATGCAGTTAGCTTGTCTCTCAGTCCGTCGTTCTGTCTCTCTGTCTGTGACCGATTGGCTTTGTTGCTTATTTTCATTAACAAGCCTCTATGTGCACATGAAAATTTGTACAACAGTAACTCACTGTATTTCTCTCTCATTCGGAGTGTGTGCGTGTGCTTGTGTCTGTGTGTATCTGTGTCTAATGTCTATGGCAAAAATCGCTAAACAAACAAATTTTACTGTTAACAGATGCAACAACAAGAACAAGCAGCCAACTTGTATGCATTTCGGGGTGTTAATTGTGTTGCACTTTGCCAAAGTCTCAACTGAGCTGCAGTTTGTTGATTTACCCGTTACTGCTCAAGTTGGGGTATGAACGGTAAGCGTTTCAGGGACAAGTATGGGGAGTAAAGTAAAGTTATCTCCTAAACTATAGGTTCCTTGAGTAATTCATGTGACTACGGCCCCTGCAGTCCCCAAATTTAGCTACAAAATCACATTTTTTGTTAGTGATCATTTCAATGTTTACATTGCTCTTCTAGTAACTATTTTAAATATAAACCCAGTAACGGGTATCTTCTAGTCGAGCCACAACTACCACGTTCTTACCCGTCTAAGTTGCTGTTCTTGCTGATTTCTGTATGCAGTTTAAACTAAGGCGTGCATTGTATTTCATTTTATTTACGATTGCAATTTGTTGTAAATTTAGATATACCAAATTTGGAGCCGCAAATAACAAATAACAAAAAGCTGAAAAAAGCTGAAAAAAAACTGGGAAAAAATAAAAACGTCGCCCACGTTTATCTCACATTTTTGGAGGCGCCTGACATTTAGTAATTTGTTCAGTTGTGTGGGGCGAAAACCTTGACAAGTTGCATATATTTGTTGTGCACACACACACACGAGAGACCAAATGCAATTTGGAGTGAGCCTCTAATCAATTAGTGAGTTGACTTTAACCGCATTACGCTGCGCTGTCAAAGCGAAGAGAAGAAAAAATATAAAAAACTGCCTAATTAATAAAAAGCTGGTCATAAGCATTTCAAAAAGAATACAATAAAAAGGCAACTAAATAATTGCCTATATGCAACCACTTAGAAGGCAACTAATTCAGTTTGTACTTGTATAGGGTAGACATAGGCTGGCTATATTAAAACTAGAAGGCAACGCACTTAACCAAATCAAATTCCCTATTAAAGAATTGCAAAACCTCTCGCCTAACCCCAAGCAGCAACTAACCAACACAGTAACTAACTAACTAACCTATGGGCTGGCATGCAGCGACCCAGCGGTAGCAGTGGGCAAGGGAAAACAAAGTGAGTCTCGACTGAAAGATACCCAGTGAACTGAGCTATAGTTATCAGCTTCACCTTTTTACCCAACCACTTTTAGCAAGCTCAGTCTACCCTTCCTACAGCGTATTTAAAAAAAGATGGAAGATGAAAGAAATTGTAATAATGCGGTTGAAACATGCGTGGCACTCTCCATAGCACCACATGCATGGCCATCTAAATAGGCCTCTGTAATATAATTACATGCGAGTGCCGCAAAGCAACAACAAGAAGAGAACGCAGAAAAACGAAGAATTATTAAAGAAGCGTAAACAGTTAAGAAAAATGGCAAAAAAAGAGGCAGAAAACGAAGGGAGAGCACATAATGAAATTCACCTGTCCATTATGCACTGTAATTATTTGTATCTAGCCTGGCCAGGGTTGCCATGTTTTGTGTAAATTGGCGTATGTCGACGCGTTTTTTAAATGCAATTAATTTACAATGCATTAGCGCTAAGAACCAGGCAGAGTCGGTCCCAGAGTCATAGCACTAAACTCTTGTTCCCTTAGGTGAATTCTAATTTGAGAGTTGTCTGCTTTGGGTTAGCTTTAAAAAAGTATCTCCAACTAATGCTACTCATTTTACAGCTTTTAGGCAGCCAGTTCTAAATAAATTGCCCACATTTTGGAAAAGTATAACTTAGATACAAAACGTACTGCACAAACAGTGACTTTGTCTTGCAAGAGACGAGAAAAATTACAAAGATTTAGCGACAAAAAAAAGTATCTGTGCGCAACGAAAAAGTAGCTCTCAGATACATTAGCAAGAACAAGAAAAACAGCAACGTAAAATCAAATCGCAGCGAATATAAATTGCAGTTGAGTTTTTTTCAAGGTTTTCCAGTTCATGGTTTTTAGCGTGTGTGTGTGTGTGTCGGAGTGTGTGTGTGTTTGACAAGGCGACGGTCGCAACAACAACAACAACAATGCAACGTAGCTGATCTCTGCTAGCGTCGCAGTCGACGCTGCTCTTGTCATAGGCGCTTAGACACACGTGAGTTATTGTTGTTACTGGCGTTGCCAGCGTCGCTGCTTTTTTTTTGCAGTTTCTATTGTTGTTGTGGCTGGGCGCTCCCGCTTAGTCTTTTTGTGTTGTACGCTTATGGAGGGTATGATCGGTTGGTGTAAAAGCTAGAAGGATGATTGGCAGACGGCATAAAGTATTGAATGTTCTGTTGATTAGCTAAAATAGCTGAAAATCATAGAATATCCCCATTTAAATGTAGAAAAAACAGAGTCCAGAAAATGTTGCTATAAAAAAAGAAATCTGTATAAGGTCTAACTAAAGATACTTTGTCTAATAAACTGCCCATAGAGTATCTCAAAGTCGCACAGCCACTTTCCTATCTTTTCTTTTTTTATAAAATATTTTAATTTATTGCTTTCGATTCTTTTCGAAATTTGCAACTAAATTATGCAAATGTTTTTTCGCTCATGTATCGAAGTACGTGAATTTTATTTGAGATTAAATATGCTGATTTCACACCCAAGCCCAAGCAGCAACAAGGAACTGAATGAAATGTAACCTTGGACAACAAAAAGTTGTTGCAGCTGCCAATTGAATATTGTTTGCAGCTATTTTCTTCAAAGAAATCTTTTTTCAGAACCAACCCCCTCTCCCCTCACGCCCCTACGCCCACTTTCTTACGGCTTTCTTTGCCAGACAATCGAAATCGCAAATAAAATAGCTGCTTTTTCTTTATATTTACTTTTATTATGCCAGTTATGCCAGCAGTTGCCGAGCAGCCGAAGGTTACACGGCATCTAAACTGTGTGCCTGACCAGACTATCTGTATCTGTTGCACAGCAATCCTATCTGTAGCTGTATCTGTAGCTGTAGCTGTGCATATTGACACGTCATGTCTCTGTCTCGAACTTGTAGTTTCTTTCCTTTGACTGGACGGGCATTTTCCTCACCATTAGCAAAAATGCCATTGAATATAAATATGACGCAGTCCGAGACAGCAACAGGATATTTCAACTAAAGGAGCGTGTAAATAAATGTCTGCCAGCAATTCAAACTGTACTTATTGTATACTATAGTATAAACCTATTTAAACTATTGTTATTTGCACGTAATGCGCTTTATAAGTACCAGACACTAGACTCAAAAAAAAGTAGAGAAATATAAATACTTTTTCAGGCTTATTATGGAAAACTTTGAATACGAAAAGTTTTCAATTGAAACGGCTGCAATTCCATTAACCAACAGCAGATGTGTTCACTGTACTTGGCAGCACTTACAAGGCTTAAAAGGTACAGATTTCTATATTATAATTTCTTCAAAACAATTCAATAAACAAATTTGGCTGAAACTGTTTGTTGGAGGGAAATATTGAGGACTGCTTTCATTTTGGACTGTTTAATGATTTCAGTTGCTTCAATAAATGATTCAAAAGTCGTTATAATGAAGCCCAATATTTCTGGGAATTTGAATTAACTACTTTATTTTATAAAACAGGTTTGGACATTGCTGTTTTGGCTTGTTTTTCCGCCGTATTTTCTATGAGTTTTCGCTGTTTGCATAGTTTGATTTGTTGTTATTTTAGTTGTTGGGTTGTTCTTGTTGTCGCTTCGTGTTTGAATCCAAATGTGCAAATTCATTTGCGTTTATTTAGCACATTTTCTAGGCGACTGCATTTAAGATCGGATCGACTGTCTCTCAGACTCCATCTCCGTTTTGTATCTGTATCTCAATGTCTGTCTCTGTCTCTGTTCTCTTGCTGACCCTGTAAATGTGTCAAAATTTTGTCTGTTTGCTCGCTTTGAGCGCATTTAGTTGCGTATTTTGTGTATGACAAATTCTATGGCAAGTGCGCGCAGCATTACTCATACGCCCCGTTTGTTGGAATTTTAAATAATTGTTTTGTTTTTACTACAAAATGGGGTTTGGTGCAATTCGTGTAATTAAAGTACTAGTATGTGAAGCATTTGATAAGCGACTGCAATTAGAGTTATTGAGACGCCCAAACGTCGCTCATTTTATCCGTAAAAATATGGAAAATGAAACGCTCAAGGGGCGATAAGACAGACCGCTCTGGCTCCCTCTGGCCACACAGTGTGACCAAGCGAAGAAATAGAGAGAGATAGGTAGAGTGTGAGCAAGATGGGTAGCGTATCTGCTGGCGTTGGGCAAATGTTTGCCAATGTGCGCCACGGGAAACTCAATATGGACTTGTGTACCTGCCACACAAAATGGCCACGCGCTGCGTTTCAGTTTTTGCACAAAATTTCTTTCTGCGCATTTTACGCTGTTTTTTATGGTTTATATGGCGGTGAAAAGTTAAGAAAGGGTATGTTGAAAGCGTGGTAATGTTAAAAACAGTAAGAAAAATGTTTGAGAGACAAGAAGTGTAAGAGTAACATAAATATTATGTATGATTTAGAAACTAACTCATCTAGAGACTTTACTTAAACACGGCATAATTTCTTGAAGTTTTTATTTTAGTAGGTTTATCTTAATAAAAAAGGTAATCTTATGAAAAACCTCTTTTCACTAAATAAATTTTCCTAATTAAATCCCCAGCTTAATTCCAAACCCAATTGAGTCATATTCATACAGCAGCAGTTCTAGCTGCTTATGCCACAGGCAAACCTCATACAATGGGTATCCTACAGTCGAGTGTCTTGAAATTTGTCATTGTCTTTATCGTTTGTTTTATTTTTGTTGGCATTGTTGTTTGTTATGGCTGGCTATTGTTGCAACAGCAGCAACAGTAGCAACAACAGCAGCGAACTGAACTATGAATGCAATTTCGTAAATTATTTTCCTTTTAAGTAATTATTAAGGTGTGGTTCGGTCGCAGTCGCAGTCGCAGTCGCAGTCTTCGACGTCAGTCAGTTGGTCCGTCAGTCATTCAGTCATTTGAACAGTTTACCAAACACCATTGTTTTGTTTTTATTGTTAATACTTTTTTTTGTTTACTATTTTTGTTAGCAACTACTGGATATATTTCGACTCGAGTTCTGTTCATCCATTAAACGCCATTTAACTAATAACAGACTCGACGACTTTGCAGTTTACACTCCGGCAAGTCAATCACTCAGTCAGTCAGTCAGTCAGTCAGTCAGTTGGGGAGTTCTGCACTCATTCAGCAGTCATTTTAGTCGTTTATTAAGTCACTCGAGTCATTCATTTTCATTTGGAGTTACCGCATCCTTTCCATCAAAGTCATCATAAATTTTGCATTTGTGGGTGTTGACCCCAAGTTGCTTTAACCCCCTGTAGCCGTCAGCTTTATGACGCTTAACTGCCAGCCAATACCGTTAATTAGTTGCAATTGACTAAATTGTTAAGCGTTAATCTAGTTAGGATCGTCCCCGTTGGCTGCCATTTAAGCTTTATCTCCACAAATTGCCACTTGGCTACCTGTTTTCATTACATTTTTGGCCAGGCCAACACTTTGGCTGCCACAGTGTTGACTGGCACACGACAAACACCTAACAAATTGATCAAATTTCGTACAACAACAGAAAGCTGCAAAGCGTCGACAACATGAATGGCAAATTACAAAACAGTTAAGTAGCAAACAACAGTCAAGCAACACTAAGACTAACAACAACAATCAAAGCGTACAAATTTGCTGTAATACAACAACAACAATTACATTAAAACGCGACCATAAACGTGCAGCAGCCGCAGCATTGGTAGTTGGACTTGACTTGGCCAAAATGCAGCCGCAAATGCGGCATAAACTTTGACGATGAGGCAGCAAGAGCAGCAGCAGCAGCATCAGCTGCAGACTGTGGCAGTTGTGGCAGTGGCAGGCGCTACCAAAGTCATTCCACACCTTGTAAAATCAACAAAAAGGCAGCCAAGAAGCACACACACACACACACAGACTGTTACACACACTGCTACACCAACACAAACAGAGTTGCAGGCGTGCAATTTGCAGTCGCAGCCTAGAAAAATAATTGCATATGGATGCAGAGAGGCAAGCAGGTAGTGAGGCAGACTCAACGGATGGGCCAGGAAGGGGCGGAACGGGAGGTGCAAGTAGGGAAGAAACTACAGCTTGCAATGGCTAAGAGGGAATGGGTCTAAGCCGCGTCATTCATGACGACGACGCGGCATTTGCTGCAAGTGCAAGTGCAGCTGTAACATTAACATGCAACCAGCAACAACAACAACAGCAGCAGCAAGAACAACAACAACTACGCTGAGATGCAGATGCATTTAACGTCATTGTTGCTGTTGCAGTTACTGCCAGGCAGGCAGCAGGTGAATTGCACGATTTTCAATGCAAAAGTCAAGAGCGCCAGCGGAAAAAAGTCGTTAGCCAAGTTTTCAGTCAGTTGTAACTATTTTGCCGTTGTTGTTCTTGTTATTGTTGGTAGTAGTGGTGGCTAGAACTGTAGCAAGTACAAAGACGGCTGGCAACATTGACCAAAACCAAACGATTGTGAACACTGAGCCGGCTGCATTTAGAGCCTGGCTTAAAGACTGTTTCGAGTGTTTGGTAGCAGCTTCCTTTTGGCAGTTGCTTTGACGTTGTCTACGGCCACAACTTGAGCCCCGGGGCTAGAGCTAGAGCTAGACTCTCTACCCTTATCCAGCTAGTGTATCTGCATAAAGCAGGATAGATCTGCATGCCAGGCAAGACAGAGAGGGAGCAAGGCAGCGTGAGCGGTAGAGGGAGGGAGAGCGCCAAAGAGACAGCTGTTTCCGTTTGTAAAATGTTTGGTAAGTCGCCAATGATTGGCAAGCGATTGCCAACTTGGCCAAGACATTGATGTGCAGACTTGTACATTTTGTTGGCCAGCAGCTAATTACATTGCATTTTACTTAACGTGCTGTGTGGGCCAACAACAACAACGACGACGACGACGACTTTTAGCCAAGTTGGCAAAAATTTTTATTGCATTTTCATTTCGTTTTAATTTCATTTAATTTATTAAATGTATTTAATGTTCACACATTTGTCACGCGTTGTTTGTTTTTTATTCATTTTCTAGTTTGCTTATTGCACATTTTTTATTTACCTCCCGAACGCTCCCCTCTATCCCTCCATCTCCCTCCCGTTGTTATCTTTGCTCAATTGGCAAACAGTTTCGAGTTTTCATTATCTTTTTGGCCCGGCGCAAAACAGCTGCAACACATTTGACAATACTGCAATTCGATCTGCAAAATTCTACTATTTACACAATTTGTTTCTACTTACATAATACTGTTTTTTAATGCAGAGAGAGAGACTTTTTTAATTGAAACTATCACCACTTTTGGTGCGTTGTACGCTTCCAAATGAAATGACTTTAAATTTTATTTTATTCCATGTGATTTGGTAATTAAATACCGAATTTTATATTTTTGAACAAAGAGTATTGATATAAATAAATGCGTGTGTGTGTGCGTGTGTGTGCCTGTACTGTATCAACAATTACATTACAATCTTATTAATAACATTCGATTCGATTTGAGTCATTTTCAATGGTCGCCTGTGGTTGCTTTTTTTTTTCATTTATTTTTGGTCTCAACTGCGACTTGGGAATTGAGAAAAGAACCACAAAAAACGAAAATCGAAGCGCCAGTTAAAAGTAAAATGGAAATAGGGGCAACCAATGGTCTTCAGATTAAACTCATATAGGCACAGAAATAGTTTAGATATAGATTTGTGAAAATTTATTTAGTTTAAAATTAAGTGAGAGTGAGTAATGGTTATTTTAAAACATAGGGTACATTTAGTGCATACTCAACAAATTTACAGGGTATCTACTAGCCTACCCACCCATAGCCAGCTTAATATGTAGCTCTAACTTCAATTTGTGCGCTTCTAATTCAAAATCTTATGCCTGTGGCTAGCCATAAAAAACTGGTAGAGAAATCATTATATTTACGACATATTGTAAATAAACGTATGTAATGATTGAGCTCTTATCAGCGTCAGTTTTGTGGAAATGCCATAAATATATATGTATTAATATATACTTATATATTTGTGGCTAGTGTAGCAATAATAAAAATTAAATTGCGATAATTTGAAGAGAGTCAGTGCTGCGATAGAGCGATCGCTGCAGCTGCCCAGATTTTTCCTATAACTACAACTACTTGTATACTATAAATTCCATATACATCAAATATTTTTATATATATATTTAGCTTGTAAGTTTGACTGTGAAAAATTTGAGCAATCAATTTTTTTTTTTTGCGCGCTGCTGATAAGAAAGAGCAAAAATTATTTCCGCTTTAGGGCGTTTTTCCATTTCGCATTTCTCATTTCATGATGAATTTATATACTCGCTTTAATTCTGTTTTTTGTTGCTTTTTTTGTTCAATAATTTGTTGCTTAATTTGTTGTTGTTGTGGAGATTTCACAAGTTGCCGCCGTATCAGCAAGGCTTCCTCTCTTTTTCGCTCTGTGTATTCTGTTGTCAGCACTGCGATTTTCGCAATTTGGGTCAGAATCGGCTGATAAGCAGCACAGCTATAGTATATATATACTTGTATATATACTAATAATCACCTACGTGTAGTTTGCTGCCCACAGTTTGTGAATTAATAACTTAAAATTATCTCTTAGTTTGATCAGATAGTTTCTTTTATATCGAAGTGCAGTTTTTTACCTTCAACTACTTCCGCTCTCTGATAACTCTAATGGCTGATAACTGCTAGCTCCGGTAGCTGAAGGTGTTTGCAACTGAATGAATTGCGCAACTTTTGAGTTATCTCAATAGTTGTCAATTTGTAGCTACGTGTTTGTAGCTCTAGCTGTGAATGTATCTGTATCTGTAAATGTATCTATAGCTGCAGCGATGTGTCAACGCTCTTTGCACTTGCTTAAACTGGTGTCCTTAAGCTCATGTATCTTTTTTATTGTCTTTATGCGCGATCGTCAAGTGTGTGTATCTGATAGGTTGTTGCATTGTCTGTCTTTGTTTACATATTTCGCTTTACTCGTTGTCATTGAAGGACAACCTCAATGAGGCATTGCTTAAAATCACATTGATTTTTTTTCACCTTATTGATAAGCGTTCGTAGAACTTGGCCAGAAAGTGAAATGCAAGCGGTTAACGCAAGGTTATTGATATTGTTGCCAAATTTGGCAATTATTTCGTCAAAAAATTGGTCAAAAACGTAGCTACTTAAAATTGTGGGTGAAGCAGGAAGAGAATTCCAAATTGATACGCACAAAACTCACGAAAGGTTAATAACCAGTGTTTATAATAGGGAATGTGAGGGAATTAGATTTTAGGAAGTCAATCTATACAAACTTTAAGAAGGTCGATAGAGAAATATAAATTCTTACAACATAAAAAAGATTCTTTATTAAACATATAAATTTATTTAAAGTTTCATTCTTCTAAACTTAAAAACTTCTGCAAATATTACTGAGATATGGAGAACCGATGGAATCTTGTATGATATTGTTACTATATACTCCTCTTTAAGATTGAATCTTGTATGATATTGTTACTACATACTCCTCTTAGTAACAATATCATACAAGATTCCATCGGTTATCCATGTCTAAGTGATTTTTGGGCATTTGGTTTCGATCTAAGTTTTCACTCAAGTCGAAGATACAAATATTGTTGTATCTTTAGCACAAAATGCGATTTCTAATTGGGAAAAAGGGTAATTGGATTTTAGGAAATCAATCTAGTATTCAAACTTTAAGAAGAACGATGGAGAAATAGAAATATTTATAACATAAAAATGATTCCGGGCATTTGGTTTCGATCTTAGTTTTTACTCAAGCCGAAGATACAAAAATTGCTGTATCTTTTGCCGAAAATTGCTTCGAATCAAGACATAAATCTTGTAAATGAAACAGTTTTTAAAACATAACTTGGTATAATATCATCTTGACGACTTCTTTGAGAAACAAATGTATTATAACTATCAGAAATATAGTAAAATTGTTAGATTCGATGAGCTAGAAGTTCTGACACATTGGCAATGTGACTTTTTCCTTAACTTATTGAACTTCAAATGTTTTAACCACAAGTATATATCTTTCCCCTAGACTTCCTCTAGACTTAAGCTATCTGAAAACTGTGGAGCATAAAAAATAACTGAAAAATATTTCGTTTAAAATAAAGTTGGAGCTGTCAGCAATGTTTCAAGTTGATTGCTTAATTAATTTGTGAATGATTTATCTGCATAATATACTTAATGTATTATCTTATCGTATGTAGCCAAGAGATACGTACATAATTCATAGCTGCTGATGTGCATAGCATCACATATATTTCGCTTAAATTATTTTTGCCCAAAAGCCAAATTGATGTTGCTGCTGCGTCGAAGTTGCTGCTGCGTCGAAGTTGCTGCTGCTGCTGCGTCGAAGTTGCTGCTGCTGCTGCGTCGATGTAAGCAACAACAACAATGGAGTGTAGTGAGTGAAGCAGCGTAAAAACAACAACAACACGGAACTCAACTCCGAGTTGCTGGAGTTGTTGTTTTTGGGGCGTTCTGCTGTAATTGTGCCTCAGTTGCTGCTGTTGCTGTTGCTGCTGCTGCTGCGGCCGTGCAGCGCATACAGCGCACAAATTTATATATATAAATGTATTTTTATATATAATTTTTTTTATATGTTGTGCCTATATACAATAAAAATTCTTTGGGATTTTTGTTGTTGTTGTTGCTCGTTGCGCGCACAAAAGGCAAAATGCAGGCAATTATTGTTGTTGTTGTTGTTGTTGGGTTGCTGGTTGGCTGGTATTTTTGCTGCTTTTTTTATTCAGTATTTTTGATGTTTTATGTGGCGCACAAAGTAAATAATATGCAACGTGAAAATGAAACGGTTTTCAGCTTTTCCTTTTTTTCTTCTCTCCTGTTTTTTTTTGTTGTTATCTCTTGTGTTCAATTTACAGACGAGGCGGCAATTGTGTGATTTGTTGTTGTTGTTGCAGTTGCAGTTGTTGCTGTTGTTGTATATTTTGACAGTTGCCCGTTGTTATTGTTTGTTTGCTTGTTGTGTGTGTATTAATAATTATAATTATATGTTGTTGTTGTATTTGGTGATATGTTTTTTTTTATTTTAACATTTGATTTGCAGCATTTAAAATAATTCAAAAGTAACTGCTACTTTTTTAATTATTTTGCGCTATTTGTTTTTGTTTTCCTTTGTTAGTTTAACGTTTATTTTTAATGGATTGCACTTTTATTTATTTCGTTTTGTTTTGTTTTTAACTCAACATAAATTTAATAACAAAAATATTGTTGTTGTTGTTTGTTGTTGTTTGTTGTTGTTTTTTATCTAAAATGGCAAATAAATGGCAATGAGCAACGTTGGCCACGTTTTGGGCAAACGTGTGAAAAGCGCGATCGCAACGATTTGCCCACAACGATTTGTATCTGCGAGATACACAATTTAATCAATTTTTCAACTTTTCGGAAAACTGCCTGAAACTGCCTGTGCTGCGTTCTTTTTGCATTTCTCCAGCTATCTATCTGTATCTTTTTTTTCCATTTAATCTATTTGCTGCACTTGAGCTGCGCTCACGTTTCGCAGCAACGCAGATTTTTTTCAATGAACCGTTGATAAGATTTGGCGCCGCTTAGCAAAAATTATTCTTTTTTTTTTGTGATTACTTATGTACCAGTGCTTTTTTTTATCAAATTTACTTAACGCCACTGTTCGAGGGTAAAAAGAAAAACAACAAAAACGCATGAAAAACTCAACTGAAATACCAAATGAAATTAGCAAGCTGCGAGCTGCTGGCTAAGGGGTTAAATGGGTAACTTGAAGGGGGCTGGGGAGGGGCTCAGCTATGTAAAAGTTGAGAGCAGCGGAAAAATTGTAGAAAAATATTCGCCAGTTAAGTTGCAAAACGAACGAGAAAAAAAAACAACAGAAAGCCATTGTAAATAGTAATTTAAGTTTTGGCCAAAAAAAAAGGATGTGCCAAAAAAAAATTGGGAACGGAAGGGGGAAGGGGGAAGGGGGCAGAGAAGGAAATGCTAACGAACGGAAGGTAAGCCAAGGAAATGCGAAAATCAAATGCTGTGCACTGCAATCTCGACAGCAGGTTGCTCAGCTGCAGCGCGTGGCGGGTTTTCCCCAAACGCTTTTCCAATTTGCTGCGCAGCTGCAGCGCATCGGAAATTCGCTGTTAGCCGGACAACGAAAAATTTCTCATTTTTCGTTTGTTTTTTTCTGCTTTTCTTCTACACATTTTTTTGGTTGTTTTTTTGGCTATTTAATTTGCCATTTTTTTTTTTTTTTTTTTTTTTTTGTAGCATATATCTGAGAGTCTGGTTTTTTCAATTTTTTATTTTTTTGGGGTTCTCGTTCATTATGCTGTGCTGCAAAAACCCCGACGGCAAAGTAAATGCCTGAGCACCCAGTGAGACCTGGCTATTGTCATAGCTGGAGCTGGAGCAGGAAATGCTGGAGCTGGCAAAGAGTTCCTACTGGTTAAGTTGCTAGCTGGAGACTCAACTCGACTCGACTTGTCTGTCTGACGAAAATTGAAACTGACAAAAATTTGTTACATTTTGCCTGCACATAAAGTTCGTCCCCATCGAACCACCCACACCCCAAGCACAGTTTATTACAGTACTTCTACTTCTACTTCTACTTCTACTACTATATTTTTTTTTGTTTCACTGCTATTTAGTTCTTTTTTCAGCTACTCTTTATTCATTTTTTTTTTGGCTACTTTTGTTTGTTTTGTTTTACTGCTGCTGCTGAAGTTTGCTACAGTTCATTTGTATGCTGAAGTACAATTTTTTTTCAAGTTTTTTTATTTCTATCCATCTTTCTTTAATATTTTCTATTTTCTTTCAGTTTTGTGTAACTTTTTTTTTTTTGGTTTAAAGTAAATTTGGCACGACAAATGAATTTTTTGCGGTACGTGCAAATTGTTGCGAGTATCGAGTAGATGAGATGCGGTGCGTGATGCATTCGATTGGCAATGAAACTAAACCAAGTTTTAAATGTTATTATTTTCTTTTGAACTGATTGAGTTATTCCTTTGATTATTTTTGCACAATTTCTTTTGAATTATTTTCATTTGTAATTTCTTCCGTTTTCTTTAATTTTTGCTTTGAATTCACATTTGTTTTCTGTGTGTGCGGCATGTGTTGAATATTTGTCACATTTGTTTGAATTGCAATTGATATTAATTATAAAATATTATTAACAATAAATTGAATGCACATGCACACTGGCACACACACTCGCACACACACTCACACAGAGCAGCGGCACACACGCACACACACGCGGGGCAGTGCAACTATTCAACCAAAAGACCGAAATAAAAATGCATTCTATAAAAATTTTGCGAGTGCGCGAAAAAAAGTTTTCCGCGTTTTGCATGCCAGCGACAACAGCGACGGTGACGGCGACGGCGACTGCGACGGCAACGGCTGCGGCGACAGCGACTGCAGCAGCCAGCGACCGCAAAGCACACACTTACACACACACACACACTCAATTACACACACTCACAGAGACACGAGCAGTTTCGTTATTGTTGCTATTATTGTTATTATTGTCGTTATTCATGTTGTTATTGTTGTTGTTGTCGCTTGTCAGTCAAGAACAACCGAAAAATGTATGAAAGAAAGTTCGCGCGGGCGACGACTCAATGGGAAAAGCCATTGCATTGCCCAAAGGGCAAACGCTGCGTATACGCAATGTGTGACAGCTGCTGCTATTACTTCTGTCATTTTAGATATTGTAAATAACACACACTCTACACACACTCGAGCACACACACTAACTTAATTCAATGCAATTGTTAAGTTTTACATTTATTCGAAATTATTGAAATTTTCTATTAATATTTTG
Organism: Drosophila dunni; assembly: GCA_018152125.1. Lineage (NCBI taxonomy): Eukaryota > Metazoa > Arthropoda > Insecta > Diptera > Drosophilidae > Drosophila > Drosophila dunni. The sequence continues at coordinate 14,268,123 of JAECXC010001917.1, read as the reverse complement.
CAACACTTCTTTTTAGCTGTTTTGGAATTTTGGCTTGCTTTGCGACTGATTAGAATGAAAAATGGAGAATGCGCTTAATGCTTTACGATTGATATACGCGATCGTCGTCGGACGCTACACCTCGGAACGACTCGGGCCGCGTCCGAAAATGCGTTCCGTTGCATATCGGATGCGTTGTGTTTATGCGACTGCCGAAGCCGACTGCAAAATTATATCACAACAACACGAAGACAGCGCTGACAACGACAGCGACAACGGCAACGGCAACGGCAACGACGACAGCGACGTCAAAATTGCATACAAGCGCATTCATGCTTGCGAGCCAACAACAACAACCACACACAACTAGAATGCTGAGAGAGCGCAAAGGCAGCAACAGAGAGAGCCAATGAGCGAGAGAGTGCTTGTGTGTGTGTGAGAGAGCAGAGCTTGTTGAGTCATTGAGTGCTAAAGGAGCGCAAACGCGAGAACTTTAGGAGTAATAGTAACGGGGTAAAGCCGCACAGACACACACACAAACACACTCACACATACAAAGGGACATCAAGCCGCGTGAGCGAGAGAACAAGAGAGCGAACGCACTCGTGAGAGAGCGCACAAAAGCCCAAGTGCAATGTAATGCAATTCTCGCCATCGACAACTGCATGGAACTAAACTGCGACGACTGTGGCGACTGCGACGCCAGCGCGCGTTGATAAAAAGCCAGCCGACTGCGCGCAGCGCTGCCAAAATAGCCGGTGTCGGAGTCACTTGAGTAGTTATATGTAGTACTATGCTGCGTCCAGTCCCCAAGTCGAGCCGACTCGACCGACGCTCAGCTGTCGCTTCTCTGCCTACAGCTGGCTTGACATTGTTGACAATTGCCCATAAGAAATGTAGCTTACAATTAACTCACTCACACACACTCAGGCCACACTAGAACTGAGCAAGAAGTGACTCAAAAAATTTGTTGGCCTTTCGCTCGCACCACTACAGATGTAAACTGCGGCTAGAACAATGAGAGACACGACAAGAACAAAACATCTCAAATTTACTATTCACCACATTTTTTTTCTTCTTCTGTGCTGTCGCTTTTTTTTTCGCACACGCACACATCTGCTTAATAAGCACTCGCACACACACACGCATACATATGCAAAGTTGTAAAAAAAAATTTGCAGTGCAGCTGCTGCGCTGCCGCGTCGCTGTCATGGCAATTAGCTGGACTTTTTTTTTTGGTAGTGTGTAAGATTGGGGAAATGTGGGATTGACAAAGAGCAGAGTGGGGTGAGTGGATTGTGTGAAGGACTGGGGAGGGCAACGTATTCGTTTAAGCTTTGCCTTGCAGGCATGCGGGTAAGTTTTTAAAATATGTATAGCAACTAATATATAAGTTTAATTGCAATTAATAGAGGGGAATACCCAGTCTTTACACACACACTTTTGAGCACTTTATCAGCCCTTAACAAGTGTCGTGTAAAATACATTTTTAAACTTAAACACAAACACACATTCGTACATTTTTTATACTTTTTGCTACTCATGCGAATTACACTCAAAAATTAACCAACAATAATGAGAACTCGCTCACTCATACATTAATAATCACTAGCTGAGAATTCACCAGTGTTGCTTAACCTGCTCTCTCAGGCAAAGGCAACAAGAATTGCATTTCCTGCTCATTAATGACGCGCCGCTTCGTGGTGAATTGCCCCTTTTTCCCCATGCGCTCTCAGTCAAGCCACTCAGAACTTGACTCAAACTCAGAGTGAGGCGAGTGAGCGAGGCAGCAATAAAATGCAACATGTAAATGAGCGGATTTTTTTTCGGTTTTTTGTTTCGTTTTGTTTAATTTTTTTTTGGCTCGTCTGTTGTGGGTCGCCTTGTTTTGAGCTATTGTTGTTGCTGTTGCATTGAACTTTGGCAAGTGCTAAATAGTAAATGGAAAAACTAAAAAAACGAAAAATGCAGCTGCTAATTGTGGATAAGCGTCTAAATGCGCAGTTGACTTTTGTCAAAATGCATGCCGAAAATCAAGAAATATTTTAGTCACTAATTGTACTCGTGTATCTAGTGACTAATGCAAAAATTGCGATAAAAACAATGTAAGAAGAGATTAAGTTTTGTTGCCAAATCACGGCGCACTTTTCATTTCATTTCACTTGAGAACTATCAACTATTATAACAGTAAGTGCAATAACAATAACAATAACAAAAACAATAGCAGTCATGTGCTTGCTGTGCGGCGTTGGCGGCAGTTAAGCGACAACGGCAACGCCAACGACAACGACCTGAACTGACGCACGTTCAAGGTATTATCTCATAAATGCACTCACACTCGTGCACACGTGTGTGTACGTGTACACACATGCACGTATGCTCATATGAGCAGAGCCCTTGCTTGCCGCTATAAAAGCAACAACAACAACTGCGGTAAACGCGAGCGCAACTGTTGCATCTCAGCAACGAAAGAGAGTGGAAGAGGGAGACGGAGAGTGCGAGGGCTGAGCAGGCAGCGCAGTTGCCGTTACCCTTTTGAGCAGCGAAAGCTCAGATTCAGATTTGCGACTTCTCGTTCATTGATTTATTATTATAAGTGTAAACATAGCGAACTGCGCAGGCTATGCGCGACTAGGCAATGCCCTACAAAATATAATAAACAAAATATGAAATCGATTGTGGTTTTAAAATTATTACATTATTAAATTTTATGACATTTTATTTTATTTAAGACAGTCGAAGCTAGCATACCCCATTGGGCGACCTGTACTTGAAGGGTAAAAGTGGAGAGTTGGTTGTTTCTGCAGAAGCCAAGTTTTAGTTATTGTTTCAAGCTTACATGAGTGCTACCATACCCACTTTACACATTTTATGATTACAGGGTATATACGTAGTAGTTGTGCATTATTTAAGTGCGTATTGATTCTTAATACAAAGCTGCGTAAATTATAACAGCTGCAAATTGCACAAATTCGAAATCAGCGACACACACACCCCACACACCCACACACACACACATGCACAAGTACAAGTATTAATTAGCAAATAAGCAGATAGGCAGAAAACTGACTGATTTTCTTATCTTCGCTTTCGATTGTTTATATAACAGTGACTGCAACAACAACAACAACAACTACCGTGTCCACAGCTGACAACGCATTAAGTCTTGCCACACACAAAAGTTGTTGAGACACATTTGAATTTGTTGCACAACATGATTTTCCATTTTTTATTGCATCAATTTTCGAAATCAATTTTTTGCCTGATTTCGCTTCTGTTGCTTCTGTTCTTTCTTCTTCTTCTGCTTTGGCTGGTGACTGATAAGCTTTTAATCAATTTTGCCTGATTTCGTATTTGGTTATTTATGGAATGGCATTACGACACAGATACACACACACACACACTCACACACACATTTTGACATTGCACTTTTTGTAATACTTTTTTATCGTCTTTTTAGTCGGCAGCTAAACTAATGCAACTCTAAGTGAATCACATTTTGGACTTGGACTTGGGAAATTTATATAGCCATTTATATGTCACATATATCGTATATAGCGCATATAATATCGTTTAATAATAAGCTCTGTGTGCAATTGTGATTAAAGTGCAGAACTGAGAAATCAGTGCAAATGTTGGCAAAGCTTTTCCAGATATCTCAAGTTTGTCTAGCGAATGTACACAAACTGACAATGGAGGACGAACGCTGAACGAAGACATCATAAATTACAAGTAATTAAAAGCAGTTTGACTAAACAAATATTAGTGGAAATAGTTCAGTTTGATTTATATTTTATAAAACTTAGGAAAGAAAAGTTGTCAGTAAGTCTGAGTAAAAGAATTGCCACTTTTTAAGATATAATTATTTTAAAAATTAATTTTTAAAATTTTTGTGACTGTGTAGTAGATTTACTACTTTTATTTGGAACATTATGAGTACAAGGAATCAGTTATATGCAACCCTTTAAAATTATTTATAATTTTGGTAATTATTTCTACTACTAATTTGTTTTATAAAGAAGATGAGATAAAGAAGATCAGACGACACTAAAAGTTGTATTTATTAAATTAATTTAAAGTTTAAAATAAGTTTTTTTGGGCTTTCTTAAATATTTCGAATATTTTTTTTTGGCATACAAATTTTTGTTTAATATTAATTCGAAGAAAAGATTTAAAAGCTTAAGCCAATTGGGAAGTGTCGATTAAACTTGATAACAAACTTAATCTCATTTAGTTTAAAGCGATCTCAATCAGATTTCCAGTCGATTAAAAGTGTGCGTAACTTTTGGCATATCACGTATACGCCGCTCAGCAGCGCACAAAAGCAAATAAAGATACAGATACAGCTACAGCTACAGATACAGATAGAAATACGAATAAAGCTGTAGATGCGAAGTTAAGAGCCGCTTGGACTTTTTTGCTTCCGTGTAAATGTCGCACAACAAGTTGGTGGCAAAGTTTAGACGACAGTTAGCCGCCGGCTTAAATCGTTTACCGTTGGCCGTTGGCCGTTTACCGATTTGCCGTTTTGCCAACGCCATTTTGGTAAATTCTCAAGGCGAACCTGTCTGATTTGAAGCATGTTTATGCTTGTTAGCAATTTCGTTACGTTTGATTAGTGGCCAGCAAAATGGCAAGTGACGGCGACGGCGAGAGAGACAAAGTCTGAATCGGATTCTGAGTTTGAGTTTGAGTTCGAGTCGAGTCGATTCAAGCCGAGTTTAGATTGCGTTTTTGATTGCGTTGTTAGCAGCTAACTGCATTTTATTATTATTACTATTATTGTTGGTTTTTGTTGCTGTTTTTCTGGCTGCCTTTTCGCATTGTCAACCTTGAAAGTGTGTAGAGTGTTAACTGTGTGTGTGGAGTGTGCACTTTGATTACCTGTCAGGAGAGTTGCTTGCATTTTCAAATTTATAGCACACGATTAATGCATTAGCTTCTAATTAAAAATACAAAAAAAACACAAAGAGTGGGTGAGGGGGTGAAAGCGTGAAAAACTCAGCTCAGACGCGTTTGATATTCATGTCAGAGTGCAATGTCTAATGCATTTTCAATGTATTTTCCTTAGCCAACTGTTGTTGTGCCGCATATTTCCATTTATTTTTTATCGATTGTGTTTGTCATCGTCTCGAAGTGCCCTTTTTGGCCAAGATGCTGCCAGCAGAAAAGTACAGTCTGCAGTGTCCGCACAAAAGCAGAAATTTCCAACAGACACTTCACAGCCACTTCCTCAGTAAAAAATCGGAAATATTCCCATTATGTGTGTGCGCTTTCCTCTCTTCTTTTTTTTGGCTAAGAAGCATGGCCAAAAGCAATATAAACCGAAAATGATTTTGATGCTAGCAATCGTTGTGCTAATGGAGTTGTTGTGCCGAGAGTGTGTGTATTGAGTGTGTGTATGTGTGTGCGTGTCTTGCATTTCTTTTTGTCAACTTGCCACATTTGGGGGCACAATGTCTTCGCTTTGCCGCAAACAACAACAAGTTGTTGACGCTTGACAACTGTTGCTGCCTGAGAGTGAGAGCGAGTGCAGCGGGGCAGTGGCTGGGGGGTTGTGAGGGGGGTGTGAGCATGTGTTCGTGTTTGTCGAAAAACGCCGAAAGTGACGCGACGCAGCAGCATCCGCCGCTGGCAGCGACGTAAGCGCTGACGTCGCTGCTAGCGCTGCTGCTGCTGCAGTCGTTAGAATGTGTGAATTCACACAAGTCTTTGCATACTTTTGTGCGTTGCCACTTGTTGGTGTGTGTGGGTGTGTGGGAGTGTGCGTGTGTGTGTACGTGTGACTTATGCAACAAGTGCGCTAGTTTTTTGTGATGTTATTGTTGTTGCTGTTGTATAACGATGTTACAAAGTCAAATACAAACGTCTGCAACGTCGTTGCCATCGTCATCGCCAACTCAGAGGGTTGAGCAGCACAAGGGTAGCCAGGGCGGGGGGCAAGGGGTGTAGGAAGTATCTGATGTGGCTGCTCCTTTGGCACATTGTTGGCTTTTGTTGTTTGCCTCGTGCTGTTGCCTGCTTCCCTTCTGCTTGCCACCACTTTACTCCATACCAATTGTTGTACCGACTTGTGTTGTGTCGTGTTGTACATGTGTAGTTCGCTCTGTTGTCTGTTTGCAAAAAGTTTTCTTCAAAGAATTTTCATATAAGCATAAAATTCTTGTTACACGTTTGCCTTTCAGCTTTTCCTCTCAGCTGGGAAATGTAGGCAAAAAACACGCCAACTTTACCGACTCGGTATCATGTTGTTTTGTGGACTTTTCGGGGCAAAGTATACAATAAATTTTATGAGTGTAAACGTGCAGTTTGCTCAAGTGTTTTGGAATCTGTCAACACAGAACTCTTCGACTTTTTGGCTTTAATAGTTTGCCAAGTGTTGCATTTTCCATGTTTGCCTCTCATCCATAACAGGTAAATGTTTCACACATTTTGCTTAGACTCGCTTTTCCTCTTAACCTTCACTTCACACATAATAGTTGGCTAAAAACTTCAGGAAACTTTGCCACTTTATGCTTTAAATAAAATAAGGTGCTAAATGTAAACAGTTTTTGGGGCTATAAAGGACATTTTGAAAACTTGCTTTCGATAAATTTTAAATGCATTTCAACTGACTTTATTGACTCCAATAAATTTTTAACAATTGTAAATTTTTCTAAAAAAAATCTATTGAGGGTAAATAATACTTTCTGTTCCTCAAAAGTATTTTTTTTTTTTTTTTTTATTAGACATTTTCATTTATTTATTTTCCGAACTTAAAAACTTCTGTAAGAATCACCTTGACATGGAAGCATAAGTATTAAGATACAATACAAACTATAAATTTATGCCTTTAATGGTTTCTAAAACTTTATTAAAATGGGTTAAGATATTATAAAGGTATTCGTTGAAGGTATTCCCTAATATATTGCTAATAGCACAGTTAATTGTGAATCACTTCAAATTAATATTCAATTTATGTTTAAGGACATTTTGGAAAAACTCTCATATTTCAGTTGGTTCAAATGTACATCGCATTAAAAAAATTATAAAATTTTTTTTATTTATTATTATTTTTTATTATTATTTATTTATTGTGCTTTAATGGGTTTAGATTCGCAGATAAAAACAATTAAGAGGGTACTTTGTTGTTAACTACCTTTATAACTATTTAAATTTTAAATATTTCGGCTAATATATAAGAGTGTTAAAGTCAAAAGAAAGCAATTTTTATTTAGCTTCTAATCTATTAAACAGTTTGTTTTATTTAGGAATAAATGGGTGGGTTATGAGAAACTATTACAAAGCCATATAACTCCAGAAGTTAAATAAAATACTCAATGAAGTTAACTAATGAAATTCTAAATGAAATTTTATATTCAATTTTTTCAACTTAAAAAAACTTCAACTTTTCTCACATTAAATGCCCTTTTAAAAGTATCTTTTTTAACACCAGTTTAAAATATTAGATTTTATTTTTATGTTAAGTATTAAAATATAATCGAAATCAAATACCTTGTAAAGCTAAATCACTCACCATCTTCTGACTGCTGCTTTTCCCGTGCTCACAAAGTTGAAGTTCAACTGAAATGCAGTCGAAATTTGGTTGTGTCGCGTAATCAATTCAATTAGAAGCTTACAACACTCAAGTGCAGTGCAACATATGCCAAAGTCACAATGAAAATGTATCTACAAGTTTGCACGTTATCTCAGTTTGTTTATAGTTTTGTATGTAAATCACTGTGTGCGATCGCTTTAATTAAATGCATACACCTCAAATTATCTTGCAGTGCAGCTGTGACAAGGTCTTTAATTAAATTTTCACCAACACACGCACACACACACACTAGCGCAGACACACACACACACACGCAGCGGTAAGCGGAAAAGTGTTGCGCTGAAAAGTGCACAACACTTTCGGTGGAACGTGAGGCACTTGAAACTGAACACGGCGAAAGTCAAACGTTAATCGTCAATCTGCTGGCAACATAAAACGTGCTTTGGGGTACGTGCAACAGTTGGCGCCAATTGTTGCTTCAATCAACACACTTGAATCCGAATGAATGCCACAATGGCTGACTGACTGCCACTTGCCACCCAGCAGTGCCACTGTTGAATGATTTGATTCAGTTGCTGCCACAATTGCTGCCACTTTGGTTGCCCAACAGCTTTTGAAAACACAATTAACTGGCAAAAGGACGAGTTCTGCTCACTTTCTAGAGTTTTTCCTTTTTGGGGATTTTTTTTATTTTGGGGTTTTGTTTGCTGCTGCCGAAAACTAGTTGTCGTCCTGTTGGTGGCTGCTGCCAAACTCACTTGTTGCACAATGCGCACCAAATGCCGCAGCACGAAAAATAGTTGTGCAGTCGCAGTCGGCGTCGCAGCCAGCGTCAGCGTCAGCTTCGACTATGACTACGACAACTTCTACTACTACTACTGCTGCTGCTGCCAACTACAGCAAATTCGACAAAAATGTCAGGAGACACCCACCAAACTACAAGGCGCAATCCCTGCCCCCTGCACCGCCTGCCACACCCCCCCTGCTTGGCCCACCGCACAGCCAACCAACCGAGTGCAGCCAAATGTAGCTGCAAAACTCAAACCCAGTCAAATGCCTTGCTCACAAACACACACACACACAGGGGAAGCAACACCCACACACTCACACGTATGGCAGAAGAGTTGCCCTCTCCACCCACTCACCACCCCCCCTCCCGCTCAGTCGTCTATTCGTTCTCCCTTGCAGCAAAAACTACCAAAAGCGCACGACGCCAACAACGACGTCAACGAAGCGACGAAACTTTTTTCGAGCACACGAAACTTTTTCAGCACAAAATAAAATGCAGCAACGACAGCGCTGGCAGCGACGACGACTGCGACGGTGACGGCGACGGCGACGTTAACGACGAAGTCAAAACCCAAACCCTCAGCTAAGAGCTGCCTTCCTCCCCTCCCCGCACCCCGGTCAAACCCAAACGTGCTGCATTTTTTTAGTGTTCTTCTTTTCCTTCTTTTACTTTTTCCATTTTGTATTTTTTTTTGCTTCATTTTGTTTTTGTGTGTTTTGCTGTTTGCTTATATTCACCACCCACACACTCACACACTCATGCACACGCACACACTTGCACACGCCCTCAAACTATGCACACGCACATAATGTGAATTTCCTCTTTTTTCTCCATTTTTTTTATTTTATATATTTTGCTTCAACATTTTTTTCGCACTGCATTTTCTGCCCAATGTTCTTAGCCATATTGCTGGCTGCCAAAACCACCCAAAGCCACCCAAAAAGTAAAAAAAAGCTAAAAAAGACACCCACTAATACACTCAAGCACGCGTTAACTGTGTGCTTCCGCCTTACACGCTAAAAAATTGGCGTGTAAGAAGAGTTTTTGGAGCGGCCACAAAAGGTTCAGCGGCGTCTTGTGTTGCCTGCCAGCCAGGACTACAGTGGGGCACAGCACAGCTAGGCAAGCCAATGGCAGGCTGACTTCCTGGCCGGACACTGCATCCACAAGTGGAACCGACAATAAGCAAAAATAATGCCAAACGATATATAGCAAGAAGCTGCTGCCCAAGGAGCGAAGAGTGCCGCCAAATAGCTAGAAAAAAAAAGGCTAAAAGCAGCCAACCAAAAAATCTATTTTCCAATTTCTGTGCACGAAACTAAACCCGGCAAAGCAAAGGCAAAAGTCTGTCCTTAGCCAGGCCAACTGCCAGCCCAACTGGCCAAGGCACCCAGCCACCCACACGCCCACTTGTGGCGCTTTCACACACACACACATGCACGTGTATATAGAACAACACACACACAGACACACTTAACCCAAGGAGCGCATGAATTCGGTTGCGTCCTTGCTGCCGTTGCACGAAGAACGCTTGTGGCAGCAACGTCTGCGTTTCCTTCGTCGTCTCTCAGCCTCGTCGTCGCCGTCGTCGTCGTCGTCATCGTCGTGGCCACAAGCAACAACAACAAAGACGGCGCGAAATGCTCGCAGAGTGGAAAGCGTGCAACTCGTAAAAATGTAACCTAAAAACCGCCAGAAAAAATGCTACGCAACAACAACAACACGTGCGCTGCTGCAGCAAAGAAAACGGCTAAAAACGAAAAAGGAAAAAAAATGGGGAAAAGAAAAGAAAAATGAAGAGAAAACTGCGACTGGAAAGTTGGGTAGGAGTGCGCCATTGCGTAGTCCATAAAATCCTGTGTAGGATTTGGTGCAAAGTGCAAGGGGTGGTGGAGGGGGTGGCTAAGGTGGTTGGGTGTAGGAGCTCGACTGTGGCTTGGATTGCCCGCCCACGCACACAGCTGTTGGCTGGCGACGAGTTTTCCTCAACGCTTGTTGCATCCAACAAAAGTTTCCTATAAAAATGCCTTCTTACAACGACTACGAAAAATGTGGAAACGCAGGAGCCAAACAGCCCCATCTATACCCAAACCCATCTATACCCAAACCTTCTACTCCCCCCCTTCCTCTCTTCAGCGTGTTTTTGTTGTTGTTGTTGGTATTGTGATTGCTGTAATCGAAAGATGCGTTCGCCCAATATACGAGTACTAGAGACGCCGCACTAACTACAAGTATATCCAAGCACATATATACTCTATATATATTTGTATATATCTGTATAGTGTGGCCCACAATTTTACCCAGCACCTGCTGATTCGCTTTTCCACACACACACGCAGCACACACACACACACACTCCTTACACTCTGACACTTTCGCTCTGCTTCTCTCTCTATCTCCAGAAATCTTTTTGTTTTAATTTAGGTTTTATTAATAAACAACAACTTACAAGCACAGTTTTCTAAAGCTAATTTAATTTAATTATTGGTTAAACTTATTTTTTAAAATTAAATACATAATTAATACTTCTAAGGTCAAGTTTAAAAACAGTTTGGTTAAGCATAAAATGCAGTTTTCTATAAATATTTGTAATTAAACATTAGACACGATTTTTTTAAGACCAAAACTTAATTTAAGCGCTGCGATAAAAATTTAAACAAATTAATTTTAATAGTGATAGATTATTTTTAATGTGTGCACTAAAAAGATTTATTACTAAATGCAAGTCTTTAGGCCATAAATTAAGTATACAAATATTAAGTTGTTATTTAATTTAAAATTTAATAGATGAAACGTGAAACTTTAATAAACTTTTAAAGCTTGTTCAAAAATTGTTTATAACCAATTTTCTCATATAAATTTGAAAGTTTTCTTTAGTTAATTAATTAAACTTAAATTTAAATCATTGAAAACTTTTGTTTTTAAATTTAATTTAAATCTTGCTTTAAATATTTTGTTATTTTTTTTTTTAATTAAATTAATTTAATTTATTTTTCTTTTTGTGTCAGCTGCTAATAGTCTGACAATAAATAAATAAACAAGTAGGAAAGGCTACAGTCGATCGAGCCGACTGTAAAAGACCCCGTACTCCCATGATAATGCGCATTTGTATTTAATTTGAATTAAAATTTTATAACGAAATTTAAAAATTAAAATTTATATGTATATTTTAAATTGATATTTAAAAAAAAATTAAATTAGCAATTCTCATTGCCAGCATTCGAACCCACGACCCTCAGACAACGTTTTCACATCGCGCCGTAACTCTACCATTCGCACCACGCGCTACTTTCAAACATGTTCCGCTTATTCGCATTTACATGTTATACATACAAGTACACACTCGTTTAAAATTATGTGTATGCACATATGTATGTATGCGTGCCTAGCACTGGTCGGCACGGCGGCGTCGCAACGTCGCAGCGTCTGCGAGCAGACGCTGACGTCACACAGGCGGCGAAATTGCAGCTAAATTACATAAACTTTCTAACCTAATAACTTTTTTGTTAATTGACGGATTTTAACGCCGCTGGGAATATAGATTGATATGATATTTCTCTCTTCGAATAATTAATTATAAACACTGTACTATTTGACTAAATGCCCTAAATCCTGCAAATTTTGAGCTTCAAATTTCGAAAGTTTTTTAGCTTTTATGAGAAAAGGGGGCGTGGCAGGCCAAAATTTTGAATGGCATTGCATTAAGGCTGTCTCTAGCAACTCTAGCAAGCAGAAATGGTGTTCCTAAGTGCCATAGTTACTGAGTTATTGGCCTAAAACTACATTTTTTTTCGAGGTGTGTCTGGTTTTTTGCTTATTGCGGGGGCGGTAAGGGGCGTGGCAAAAATTTGAAATAAACTTAACCTGCGTAAGATAATAACGGACTTTCATTATAAATTTGGTGGCTCTAGCTTTTGTAGTTTAAAAGATCCAGGTGTTCATACGGACGGACGGACGGACAGACGGACAGACGGACAGACGGACAGACGGACATGGCTATATCGACTCGGCTGTTGATGCTGATCAAGAATATATATACTTTATGGGGTCGGCCACGCCTCCTTCTGCCTGTTACGCACATTTCGCTTCTGACAAACCTAATAGACCCCTCTACTCTTTTTTAGAGTACGGGGTCTAAAAACACAGTAAGCTTAATTTAAGTTCTTCGTCTCGTGTCTAAAGTAATGTTTTTTTTTTATATATTTTTAATTATGTCAAACTTGACATTTATTTTTAAAAGTTACGCGTTGAATAATTACTCAACAGCTAGTTAACTGAGCGCTTAGTTAGTCACTAAAAGTAGTGGCACTTTAGTGCTGAATTTTATAGTTGCTAGACAATTTAATTATTATTCATGCTGCGGGCCTTAAATATATGTAAATTTGTAAATTAAAAACTTAACATTGAATTAACTTTAAAATTATAAATTTAATTTGTTGTTTATAGAGAATAGTAAACAATTTAAGAACCCCCTTAAAATGAATTCCTTTTCAACAGATGATTTCCGTTTTCCACTCCGCCCTAAGCTCAACTAACAACTCAACGGACAACCCAAAATTCGACCCATAGAAGCTACAAGTGGTATATCCCATTACAATCAAATGGAACGCCACCACTGATTGAGCCATTGGGCCAAGAGAAACTGAACAAATCGAGCAACAGAGTCAGCCGGTGGAAGCCAGCGATGCAACAGGCGAAAAACACACGCACACACACAGCCAACACACACACACACATACACACCCAATAACCTGGCTAGTGCAAGGCATCTTCTACGATCTAACCAAAAAAACACGAGAGTTTCGTTGGGTGGGCGAAAAATAAAAAAAATGAGGAGAAAAAGAAAATGGAAAAGGAAGAAAAAATGAAACGACGAAATCGTCGCTCGTTGGAAACTTGACTCCCATTTTGGACGAAGTGGCACAAGGGGGTGGGAAGGTGGCAAGGAGGTTGGCGACAGCGTCGAAAATCGGCCACAAAAACAGCTACGACGCCAACTACAACAACAAGAGCAACAAGGACGATGACAACGCTGACGACGAGGAAGAAAACTTGGGCGAGCAGTGGAAAGTAGGAGGTAGTAGTGGCAGTGGGTGTGGGCGAAGGAGCAGCGCAAGTAGGAGCAAGTGGAGGGCATTGCTTGCTGCTCGTTGGCTCGTCTTTCGGCGCCAGCATTCGGGTGTAGGTGCCTTTTCGGCTTCTAGTCAGCAGGCAGAGGGGAGTGGGGAGTGGGTTTCGGGGGGTTGGGAAAAATTCAATGCATTCGGCAGTCGTCGTCGTCGTCGTCGTCTGCATTTTTATATTGTGCAATATATTTCGTAGGGACACGTCGTCGTTCTGTTTCGTCCTGCGTGCGCTTAAGTGTGCTTCGTTATCTCGTATAGCACTTCGTTTTGGGCACACACACACACACACACCCAAACCTATACAGTGCAGCTAAAAGTGTACCCACACCTAGTGGCAACCCTAAAGCTGCACCAGCTGAAAGCCAGACAACGATTTTTTGCAGCTTCGTGCAACGACAACGACGCCGAAACTGCGCCCCCGCCCAAACCACGACTCCTCCTCCGCCACCCTCCCACACCCCTTGGAGTGGCAACAAAAATTGTCGCTGGAAAAATGTGCCAAGGGTGGGAGGAGGTTAGGGGGCGGCATGCGGCGAGTGGGAGTGGCACATTGGAAGCGTTTGGCTGGCAGTGCGGGAATGTCAACTAGAAACAAGGACGATAAGCATTATGGAGCGCATTGAGGAAGTAATTGAGTGCACGGAGACAAGGACGAGGCAAGGACCGAAAGCTGCACAACGTCCTGGTGGTTGCCAGAACAAGAAAAAACTGTTGTATATAGAAAAAGGAAAGAAAAATGAAAACTACAACAAACACAGCAACAAAAGGCATTTAACATTTTAATGCAGGTGGCAGTTGGAGGGAATTGAGTGGGCGGAGGCGGGTGGGCAGGTGGAAGGCAGCGAGTGGGGATAGAGCACGGAGGTTGTAAGGTGGATAGCCGGCAACGTGCTAAACGTGCTCAAAAACCGAAATGAGAGTGTTGCCACACACACACTCACACTCCGCCAGGACGAAGGATAAGGCAGACGCTGATGGCGACGCCGACGCCGTTGCCGTTGCCCAGCAAGAAATGCAATAAGCAAAGAGCGGGCAGAAGCAGCAGCAAAAAAGCATTGAAAAAAAATTGCAATTTATGTTAATTTTTCTTGGTGTTTGCTTTGGCCCTAACGCCGATGCCGATGCCAACGACAGCGCTGACAGCGACGTCGACGCTGACGTCAACGCAACGCCAACGGCAACAGCAACAGCAACAGCGACAGCGTCTGGGCATTAGTCTAGCTACAAAAGTCGGTTGATGTTGGTCCGTTGCTTTGTGCTTTGCTGTTGTTGTTGTTCTTTAATTTTCCTGCTCATTTTTTACTCTATATCCTGCCCCATTCCAACCATAGATATAGCTATATCTTTATATGGCTGTAGTAGTCAAACATATGCTAAGCTCTGGGCAGTAGTCAACTTATGTTGATTAGGACTGGACTAAAGTCAATTTCCATGTCGAACATTCACTTTTTTTTTAGCTTTTTTTGAAACACACTTCATTTAACGTTTAACTGCAAATCCCCCAATACAGGTAGTACTACAAACGTGGCTCAGAGCACACACACACACACACACACTCAGGCACTCCAACTTACGTAGAGCAGTGCAAGACAGTGTTGGCAAATGAAGCTGGAAAAATGTTTTCCCTAGAGAGACACAAGAAAATTATGGGGCTTATTGGCTTTACGTAAGGCTTTTCTTGATACCCGTTGGGAAAGGGTGTAACAAGCTGGTTTTAATTGGTAGAAGTGGGTTTGGCATAGCTCCTGAAGTATATGAATTTTTGACCAGAACAAAAGAGTTTACTCTTTGTGTACTACCAGAAGCAACAAGTTAGCCATTTAAACTGCTTTTTAGTTCAGTTGTAATTAAACTAATCATGCCACGCCCATAAATTCAAATACTTTAGTACCAAGTACTTAACCTTAAAGCTTAAATCTATAAATTCGCATTCATTAAGCATTAAAAATCAGCCCAAAACTTAATTTAAATGAAAATCAAAGTTCTAATCCTTTTCAAACCCCGGGTATTTGGCAGTCGATAAAGCTCTGCCGCTTGCTTACACGCTTTTAATTGGATTGCGTGGTAAAGTTGGTAAAGTGGTGCAGTGGTGCAGTGGTACAGTGGTAAATGGATAAAATCGCTTTGGACACTCACCCACAATGTGCAGCATGTCCTTTGACCATTTGGTTAGCTCGCGTTTGATCAGACGACGCTCCTGTTGGCAGCGCCCAAACGAACACTCCGCCATTTTGTACGCTTACGGTATCTACCGGAAATGAGTTTTGTTTAGTTTGCGGCAACTGTACCTGCAAGTTAGAGAGAGAAAGAGAGTGAGTGAAATGATTGCGATTAATACGAAATTTTCCAATACAAGTTTCGCTGCTCAAATTGTTTAATTTATAATGCGCCATTTAACGCTTCATACATACAATGTGGTTGTGTTTGTTGTTGTTTTTTGTTGTTTTTTTTTTGTTTTTGTTGTTTTCATTGCATTTTCGAGTCGCTTGAGAAATGATTAAACGAGTTTTGTTTCAAGGTTAACACGAAAACACACACAAAACCTGTTGCACTTTTTTGTTGTTGTATTATTCTTATTATTTCATATGCTGAAAAATATTTAAGTTTTTTTTCTTTTCGTTTTCGTTGTTGTTGCATTCTTGCCAAGTCCCCAGTCGTGTGTGTGTGTTGCTATAATTGTAATTGTGGGGCTTTTACTATTCGGGCAGCTACCAGTTTTTGATATTTCCTAGTTACAAATAAACAACAACTTTTTGTTGCTATTTTTTTGCTGTTCCCGTTGCCATTTAATCTGACTATTACACTAATTTATTCAAATGCAGTTGTCGCCGTTGGCGTTTTGCATTAATTTGCTAAATATTTTAATGCCGTAAACAGTTTGACGGCATCAACTTTTTGCACTGACTGTAATTACCCAACTGTTTTTGTCTAATAAAATATTTTTTCCGAAAAATCATAAAAATATTTCGATTTAATTGGGTATATAAAGGGCATTCCCCACTAGCAATTTTACTTTCAAATTGGTAAAGTTACAGTGCTCCGACTGCCTGCCTTCCTGCCTGCTTATTAACTTGGACATTTTGAGGCACTTGTTGGCCATTAAAACCAGCCTCCAAAAGTAAATTACAATACCTCCAACATGCTCACAGCATACGCATAAAGACTAGCGCAAAAAGCAAAACTAATTGAGATTCTAATATCAGATATGCGAACGTACATGTAGCGCCAATACAATAGGAAATCTTGGTAACTGGGAAACTGGAAAACAGGCAGCTTCTGACAACCCTTGGAAAAACTGGTAGCCAGCAGAGTTTGCAGACCATGTAGCTGAATGTGAGTGAAGGGACTTTTGGGTTGGCTTAAACGTGTCTCTGTTTGTATAAGCAGCAAGAACTGAAAGAAATCCTACAAAAATCGGCAGTCTGGATAAATTTTTGAAGAAAAGTATAATTTTTGTTAATTTTCATTTTAATTATTTTAGAATCATGGCACTTCAGACAGCATTCATTTGTAGTTCTATCAGACATCCCAATTATACATAAGCTCATGTTAATTAACTTTAAGCCAGCTTAAATATGATGATCATTAAGCCTGACAGTTGTTGATTAAACAGAAATTACAGCTAATTTCAGTTGATTGGAAATTTTTAACGTCATCAAAAAGGAAATATCTTTTTTAACTGATTTCTAGTATTATGCTTACTATGCTGTCCTTGGAATAGAGTCAAAGAACTACATGAATTTATAAGATAATATATGTATAACGACCCTACTTGATAGGGATAGCATAACGGTTCGATGTTGTCAATTAACCTTATAGAACGTAA
The DNA here is from genome assembly GCA_018152125.1 of Drosophila dunni. Lineage (NCBI taxonomy): Eukaryota > Metazoa > Arthropoda > Insecta > Diptera > Drosophilidae > Drosophila > Drosophila dunni. Next base: position 14,250,865 of record JAECXC010001917.1, on the reverse strand, counting down.
ATTTTGGATTATTTTTTAGCTGCTTAAAATGTTTGCCATAAATAAATCAGTTTAAGTCTATTGTATAAAACTCTTTGAAGTTAGTAAAATCTTTGAACCAATTTTATCCAAACTAAGTACAGGGTCTTCCACAGTCGCTTAAGCCCCACTGTAGTTTTTTGCGCAGTAGTAGATTTTGAAGATGGCTTAGACTGTTGCTGGTGATGAAAAATTACTTGCTGCCAACGCTGGAGGCAGTCAAAGCCAAAAGTAGCCGACGAGAGACAACAACAAGGAGAAGAAGAGGTAGAAGAGGAAGGCAAGACGAAAGGGGGAGGGAGTATAAGGAATTGGCAGTTGGCGTGCAGGTTTTGGTAGCATGCAGTAGCCACTTGGTGGGTGTGTCAACTGAGCACGCGGCAGCAACCACAGCAGCTGATGATGGACGTTGATTATGATGGACGTTCCTCTCTGGCAGCAGCAACTACGAACCGGCAACAACAATTGGCAACAGGCAGCAATTTGTTGCTTCCTTTAGGCCATAGATTGAGCGATTCGCAGCGCCAGCCCAACGCCTTTTTGATATTATTTTAAATATTCAGCTGGCTTCTGCCACTTTCTCCCCCTACCGACCCTTTTCCATAACTTTTCGCCATGTTTATATAGAAAACACAATTTGCAATTATAGATATTTTTGAGCTAACGTTCAAAAATGCCAACTCTACTCAAAAGTGTCGCTTCCTGCCTCGCTGTGTGGAGGAGACGTCCAAAGCCCAACCCGAAAGCCAAACAGATGCAGCTACAGTTTTTGAGATACAGATACAGATACAGATACGAGTGTGTGTAGAGCATAGTAATCAGTCTACGTGTTACAGATACTGCAAAATAAAGAGCCCAGAAAACCCATTCAATCGAACATTCAGTCGTTCTATAATAAATGCAACAAGTATCGGAGACTGTCGCTATGTGTCGATGTCTCTGTGTCTCTAAGTCTCCCTGTGTCTCTGTCTCTCCGTCTCTCCCTCTTGCTGTCTCTGTGTTTCTCTATTTCTCGCTCGCATGCATTTGATTTCATAAATAAATTTTTGCAAAATATCAAGGCCGGATTGCAGCTTGAAACTTGTAGCCATATATAATATATATAACGAATATATATATTTATATATCTATGCACATACACTAAACATGTGCCGTCGCACAAAAAAATAAAAAATCACAAAAAAACGAAGTGAAAATGCGACTGTTTAGGTGTGATCAACTGGGGAATACTCTGGGAATTTAGAAAAAAATAAATCAAAATTTTAGAGGCAGTAATTCTTATGAAATAAATTATTTAAATATTTTAATGTCACTAAATTTAATAGCTTATTATATTTTAATTAAAGAAATAATCCTTAAAAACTATTAAATATATTTTTATCGCATTTTAAACAAACTTTAATTTAAGGACTTTAAAGTGAACAACAAATTTTTAGTTATTTTATATATTTTTCCATGGAATTTCACAACAAAATGTAGTCCTCAAAGTAGCTTAACTAAGGAATTTTCACAGCCAATTAAACACTTTTCCCATTTTCACCTAAAACTACTGGGTATACAAAGCAAAATGGCAACTTCGACGACGACGCAATTTATTGGCTTCAAAGGTACGAGTTGGAATCAGAATCAGAAACAGAATCAGAATCCGAGTCAGAATCAGAGTCAGAGTCAAGTGTCTGCTATAGAGAAACGAGTTAATATCAGTTAATATCGCTTTGGATGCCTTATAGTATACACTAAATAGAGTTGTTCTGGGCACAAAGTGCAATTTTGGCTCAACCAGTTTAGTATCGAATTATAAATTGTAATACTCAATTTTCAGCTCTCAATTTTCAGTACTACACATTTTGATTGGCAATTTATTGTTCAAGGTTTGAGCCAAATTTTAGAGACTCAAACACACACACACGCACACAAGTTGAAGTCGTGGCCAATGTTAAAACCTTGAAATGGTTTGCAATTTTCCATTGTTCCAATTGGCTGCTCAATACGACTGCGAATTAAGGTTTTTTGTTATTCTAAATAGGCAATTTGCATTTAATTTATATGTAGGCGATGGTTTTTGTTGCTATTGTTTATCATATATTGAATGGATTGGAATGAATTCAACAAATTACTTGAATGTGTGTTGGTTTTTTGTTGTTGTGTTTTCGTTGGCAAAAGGCGGAAATGATCGATTACATTTATTTTATTATTATTACTACACTTTTCCCATCATTTTCATTAATTATGTTCGCTCAGCTCTTAATAGTTTCAGTTTTTTTCAGTTGCTGTTGTTGCTTACTTTCTAGAAATTTGTTTATTAATTAGATTTTTGTAGCATGTTTGCTCAGAGCGGCGACCTTCAGTTGTCTTTAGTGCCGTGTTTTTTTTTCGCACATATATTAAACATATTGCCAATTACGCTCTGTTTTACATTAAGCTAAAGCATGTTAATTGCACTCGATGTGTTTCGATTAGTTAATTCAAGTAATAAATGAAATGTTTTCGAAACTGGCAATCAGCTAAATATGCTAAATTTAACAGTTTATTGAAGATCAAGGTTGATTATTAATTAATTAGTTTAAAGCACATAATAAGTTTGTTATTCCTGCCCTTTATTGCTACCCATTACCACTACATTCATCTCTCTGCATTAGTTTATTGAATTCCTAATCTCTGCGTATACGTAATTTTAGTTTAAACCGCATTTTACATTGGCAACGAAGTGTATCGATAATGTAATCTGACGCATTGCCAGCAAATTTAGCATGTAATAAATAAATATGCTAAGAATGCATGACTTGCTGACACCCTGTAAACCCACAGCTTTGGTTCTGATTTGCCGTAAATTTCATCAAATTTCATTACTCATACGCCGCGTAGTTCGACTTCATTTATTTTTTAAACTATTAGTTCACTGGAATCTTGTTCATTACACGTATCAAGATCATCATTATCATATGACTCATGATTAAGTGTTAGCACTTTAACCTTTCGCCAGTTTTGATTTCCAATTAAATTTAATTACTTTTCACTTTTCAAGCAGCTAAACTGATCAGATGATTGTTGGACTGTAAATGGAGATCGATCAAATTTAAAAGAGAGTACAGAAACTGGGCTTATAATAAATATAAAATTTGACTTGAACTTCAAAGAGTATCTCATACAAATATAAGCAGGAAAACTCTACTAAGAATAGCAGTAATTATATAATTATTACATATAATTATTATAATTATTACTGATTATTTGAAACTAAGCTCATTACTCATTACATACAAATATTATTTAAATATTTTCTAGAAGTCGAAACTTTCCTACCTTTAAAATTTAGTCTTCATAAATTTTGATTTCCCTTTCTTCTTTCTTTACTTATTTATTCATAATTCTAGCGCCTTATCTTTTTATTATATATTTCCATTTTCCTTAACCCATTTGATTGATTACTCAAACTGACTGCCATTTAAATGCTTGGATCGTCAGCTCTTTGACACTGACACTTTTCAGCATTTTGCTGCACTTCCGTTGGCAGCAGCAACAACCTCCAACTTGATGAATTCTTCCGCTGCCACAACAACAAGCAAAACGAGAGCTGCGTGCAACTTCGATAAAAGATCATTGCCCATTAGTGTTCACTGTACTTGTGGTTGTAGTTGCTGTTGTTGTTGTAGCTGTGCATCTGCCTCTTGTAGTTGTTATTGCTGTTGCTGTCGTCGTTTATTGCTCACGACTCTGAGCAACAACAATGACAACTCTCACCTGTTGCTGCGGGACGCATGCAACAAGTGCAGCAGCAGCGGCAGCAACATGCAACAACTGTGGCATCATGAGCACGCGCCAACAGCAGCAACAGCAACAACAACAACATGAGCAACACCAACACAATGACAGGAAGATCGAAAACGAAACCAAAGTCGCTGTTGGCTAACTAACTTGGCCAGCCAAGTTGGCTGGCAGTGAGTTGGCCTGGCTCAGTTACAGTAACACACATTTGACTGCGAGTTGCTGCTGTGGTTGTTGCTGTTGTTGTTGCTGCTGCTGCCTTGCCATTGTATGCAACGAAGCGCATTTCCATTTCTAACGTTGATCTGCGATCTGCAACAGCAACGACAACGACAACAACAGCAGTTACTTGTGTTGGTGTTGGTGTTGGTGCTTGGTGCTGGCCAACTGGCTGAGTGGGGCGACTGGTTGACTAGTTGACTAGCTGGCCTGCTGGCTAACTTGGCTAACTTGACTGTAAGGTCGCCATTTGCCGTGGCGGTCGATCGCGGCTCGTTCATGGCCCAGCTCACCTACAAACCGACAACCAAAAAGACAAGTTTAGCCAAGTTGCAGTTGCTGTTGCTGTTGCTGTTGCTGTTTGCTTTTTGCCATTGGACTTGCTCTTGGCTTTGAGTTTTATTGGCTGTTAGGCTATTGGCTGATTTATTGTACATACTTTGCATGCAACTATATGTGTTTTGACTGTTTCTTTTTTAATGCTTTTTGCCACAGCGGCCATTGCTCTTGACCCTAATGCCTGTGTCAGAGCCAGCGACAAGCTGCAGTCAGTTTTAACTAACTTTGGGCCACAAAATAATGGAATTTAATTTCCTAAACCAAAAATTGATTGCATAAACGAAAGCAACACGATTTTAAATCAAATGACAGCAAGGATGTCGATGTTACCAGAGGACCCATCATGCCTGTGGGTGTGGCACACACAAAACGAAGTTAAATGCCGCTCAAGGATGCTAAATGTGCCATGTCGAAATGTGTTGTCTGTATTTTGTATGGCAATGCTATTGAGCGAGTGCTATTGTCTATCTACAGCACCGACTGTCTGTCTGTCTGTCTGTCTGTGTGGCACTAAACTGTTGCATGCAACAGGAGCGAAGGCAGCAACTACAACAACAGCAGTTTGTAGACAACGACAACGATGCCATTTGTTGCTGGCATGTGGCACATTTTCGACGTGTTTTGTGCGCATTTTGGGCAACAACAACAACAGCAACAACTACTACAACTACAAGTTGGAGCAGCAGCAGCAGTTATTCTATATATCTAAAAAAAAGAGAGGAAAAAAAAAACAGGCAGTGGCTGCTGACTGGCAGCCCAGAACGTCACGCGTTGCAGGAAATGTGAAAACAACGTTACGAAACTTTTACTTTGCACTCCACCACACACTCACTCTCTCTGTCTCTCTGTCGCTCTGTCTCGCACTCTCGCTCTATCCCACTCTGCGCTCGCTCTATATGCGCAACAGGAGGCCGCACCAATACCAATGCGCTGGCAGCGCTGCAGCAGCGCTAAACACCCGAATGCAACCCCCAAAATAATGCAGGCAGCAGCGGCAGAATTTACTTTGTTTTTGCTTTTGCTTTTGGCTTTGACTTTGCGTTTTTCGGTTGTGCGGGGGGGAGTGGGAGTGGGAGTGGGGGGAGTGCTATTGCTTCGTATTTTTGCTTCGTTTTCATTTATTTAGTTTTTCTTTTATTTTGCCACATTTCTTTTAGGTTTTTTTCTGCTATATATTTGGGTACAACGACTTGTTGCTTTGTCTGTGTGTGCAACAGAGTCCTGTTGCTGCTGCTGCTGCTATTGCCGCTGGGTGTGGCAACTTGACTCTGGCACATGGCGCTTGTTACGTATACGACCTGTAGACTGCCGGCTGCTGCTGCTGTCATATGTGCTATGTTTTATGATGTCAGTTTTGGGTTTTATTAAAACTGCCTTGAGATATGAGTGCTTCTTTCATTTCAGTTCTCATGCCACTTCTCGCCACTCCCATGCAATTTCGTAAATGTAATGCACATATTTTTATTATATTCAGTAGTAGTATTTTTAATAAATACGTAAGCAGGCAATATGCATAAGCATTATCGCCTAAGTGCTGACACATCGCGCATACGCCGTGTGGCATCAGTTGCAGTTGCTGTGGTTGTTATGGTGGTTGCTGTTGTTGCTGCCATTGCTGCTGCTTATCAAAAACCCAAATGCACTGCAGTTGCAACGCCTTTGAAAAACGGGGTCACCTTCAAATTATCAAAATTCACCCGAAATGATTAACTCGACAAACAAAAAAATATATAAAAAAAAAAGAGAGGAAAAATATGTGAGCGTTCCCCGTGCTCCGTGCGTCTCAAACTATATCAAGAATAAAAGCGAGCGTTACAACCACAACAACAATTAGCAACAACAACCACAACAACAACAAGAGAACCCACTCATTCGCTGGCGAAACCTTATCTTTGTTACACAAAAACGCAACGGGCACGACGATGTTGTTGATGATGAATTTGCCCTGATTTCGACACAAAAATAAACAAAAAACGAAACGCAAAAAGGCAGAATGCAAAAAAAAGGCGAAAGAAGAAAAAGAAAGAAGCAGAGATACAAAGCTAGAAAAGCAAAGGAAACGAAAACGCTGCTCAAAAACAAAATAGACGAAAGAAGCCAAAACAAAAGCGACAAAAAAATTAGATAAGACGAAATTGAGTCAAGTCGAGCTATTTAGAAAAACCGACAAAGTAGCCAGAAAAACTTCGCATGCAGTTTGACAGCAGCAGCAGCAACAACAACAGCAATTTATGAAAAGAAACAACAGCAACAACAACAACCACAACAACAGCAACAACAACAGCTACAAAGTGCAGCGCGTGTTGGGCTCGATCACAACGGCAATAGAAGCGACATGCAAGAACAGCTGGAGAGCAGCGCGAAAAGAGATAGAGATAGAGAGAGAGAGAGAGAGAGAGAGAGAGGGGGAGGAGAGGAGCGAAGGCCGCTGCAATGCCAAAAGGGGCATACAAATATTTTTCAGCAGTTGTCTAAATAACAACGACAGCGACAACGAAAGCAAACGAACTAAATTGCTAAAAAACAAAAATAAAAACAAAAATAAAAAAACTGTCCACAAAAAAACAGCAGCAGCAACAACAAAAACTAATGAAAATAAACGAAAACGTAACAAAAATCAATTGTCGCCAACCAAACGTCAATACAAGTGTCCAAGTACATGTGTGTGCGTGTGTGTGTGTTGTGTGCTGTGCGTGTGTGTCTCTGCTTTGACTGTGTGTCGTCAAAAAAAAAAACCTCAAAAACATGCAGTCGCAATTGGAACTATTTGTAAGCGGTAGACAAAAGGGGGTGGCGGGAGGCACTAAGGGGCGAAGAGATGGAAGGCAGGGAAGAGAGAGAGAGAGAGAGGCGCAGGCGGGCGGTTCATGCATTTAATTGTTGCGGCGACCGTGCAAAATGTCGCACAGACAAAAAAATAAAACTATTTGGTTTGAAGTGCTCAAAAATTGTAAAAATATTTAAGCAATGGAAAGGTGTAAACAATATACCAAAGTTCACATTTCAAGTGTTATGTAATTTGGTTATTTGAAACTTAACGGAACTTAGTACAAGTTATTAAGTATTGAGTACTTTTAGAAGTTTTAGTAACAGAAACATTTGTTTACAAATTTTACTAAAATTTCGTTAGCTGTAAAATTGTGAAAGATGAAAGATTATGTTAGAAAAGTGTATGAAACTATTTATTATTAAAAATATGTCTTTGTTTTAATTAAGGATTGTGATTTATTTTTAAGATTTATTTTTTACAGCACTGCAATACCACACCACTTGTTTTCGCATGAACAAAATTTTTAAGAGAGAAGAAGAGGATCATTTTCAGTATGACCAGCATTACTTATAGTAGAAAATACTCCAATAATAGTGTTGCATAATGGTATAATTTGATTAGGGTATTCGTTATGCATTTTTTTAAAATAAAAAAGCTGAAGAGTTTTATAATTTATGAATAATTTCACTAAATATTTTTTTTTATTCTCTTATTATTAAAAAAAAAATGTTTAATAAATTTATCCACAAAAACTCTTCAGCTTTTACTTAAAAAAAAATGCAGGCAGCGTACAAAACTATTTTTATTTTCAATTTTCATTTTTGTAAAGACGTCTTTATTTACTTATATACAGCCAGAGCCATTAGCTTGAATAAAATCCACGGACTTTAAAGATTGCAGATACCCTAGTTCAATTAATTAAGCAAATTGCCGACATATCAAAACAACTCGCATATGAAACAGTCATAACATAATATGAACGTTTTCTTAATTAATTTTCTCTTATGGGGTACAACTTATAGCCTGTAAAAGTTTACAGCGCATTTCATAAAAAAATTAATGTAAAGGAAAACATAATTGATCTGTTAATTTTGCCATTTTTAAGTAATCAGCTATTAGAATAAATTTTTTGTGCAATATTTTAAATAAAGTTTGCAGCTCACAGTTGATGCCAAATGTGTGTGCGTGTGTGTGTGAGTGTGTTTGTTGTGTTTGTTTTGGCCAGCAGGTGAATTGTTATTGACGTTGACTAGTTTTTCACGCGGAGAGTGTGGAGCAGGGGGTGAGTGGAGTGGCGGGGAGGCAAACGACGAGTGTTTTGGAATTTTTCGTTGCTGTGCAAAAGTTGATAAGCTCAAGGACAATGTGGAAGTTTGGCATTGCGTTGCTGCTGCTGCTGTTGTTACTGCTGCTGTTGTTGCAATTGTTGCAGCTGCTTGTTTACACAATTGTGTTTGTGCACATGACAAATATCGAGTTTACTTTTCGGCAACAATAATTGCCAGCCAGCTATGCCAATACTCAATACAAAATACTTAAGTATATACTATTTCAAATGATTGCGCATACGCCACGTTGTCGCGGCATAAAAAACTAAAAAACTCAAACTAAATACGTTAAATTTTATTTGTAATTTACTGGCGAAAGTATGGTGAGCGTTGCACCTGTTGCAAGAACAGAATTCATTGTCTTTCTGATGCTAACGACAAAATATTCTGCATAGATATATTTTATTTGCTTTTTTTCTACGGCAGACTCCAGTCAAAGTTAAATTAAACCCATTTTTTCTGCTCAGCGGGTGCAAAGGGGGAGGGAAAAAAAAAATCAGCGAAAAGTTTGCGGCCCAAAACCACCCACTGAATCACCCGAGCCACTAAAACGAGTACAACAACAACAAGAAGAAGAAGAACTGCCTGTTGCACTTTCCTATGTACCTGGAATGCTTCCAGTTTTCGTGCTTCTCTGCCTTCGTGCCTTCCAGCATCCTGCCAAACACATAAGGAAGCAACAGCAAAAAACACAACAACAACAAAAGAAATTTAAGAAATAAAATAAAGAAAGGAAAAAATAAGGAAAAAAAAATATATATAAAGCTAAACCACCCAAAAGGCACCACCCAAAAACAGCTCCAACTGCAGCAACAGTTTATTTTATGCGCTGTGCTTTTATAGCAAGAAAAGTGGGAGAATGAGAGAGAGAGAGAGAGACAGAGGGAGATAGAGCGTAGAAGGAAGAAATAGAGAGCAGTGAGAGGCAGCCCTGCGAGTAGTTTAATTCCATTCAGCTTCGAGTAGAGATTTGTATGAATCAATTGATTTGAAAGTACTCAATTCGAAGGCAGCAAATGAATAGATTTAGCTATGAATAAAAGTATTTAACTTTATTATATAATAAATGAGAATAAAATGTATGTTAACTGTGAGTCACGCTCAAGTTGCATAAGTTGCAAGCGCTTGGCAGCAATTGCAGTTACTCGACTTGTTGCCTGTTGAGTGTTTCTAATCCAATCACAGCGAACAATGGCAATGCAAATGCAACCACAGTGGCAGCAACAGCAACAACAATAACTGTGGCTGCAACTTCCTTTTGTCTGCCATATGCAACACAGACGTTGCAATTGCGAAAGCCATGGCATTATAAAACTGTTGTTGCCTTGCCGCATGTTGCCTTGCCTTGGAGTGTTGATGGTCAAGGTCATGAACCTGTTCCAATAACTAGTTTTCTTACGTGCCACATGCACACACAAACACACAGCCAGACAGTTGGAGAGACACAGAGACAGGCAGACAGTCAGACAGTCGGACAGACAGCAGTTGACTGCCAGCCAGATGATTGTATGTTGCATGTTGTGGCAACTGTTGATGCTGCCACTGCCACTGCCACTGCCACTGCCACTGCTGCTGTTGCAACTGCTGCTCTAATGCTAATCCTTGCAGATTCTGCCAACAAGCGATTGCCGCTGGCTCTTGCCGCTTGCCGCTTGGCATGACTAATGGCTCTAATGTTGCAAGTGGCAAGTTGCAAGTAGTTGTTGCTGCACCTCAAATCAATTTGCCAGTGCATAAATGTTACATGAAATTAAATTAAAATTTTGCACAAGTCGTCAACAAAGACAGGAAATTGCCACCCAAGTGGCAAGAGGAAGAACCAGAACACGCGCCAACGATTTAAAAAGAAAATAAATAACTTAAATTATATATAAAATCGTGTTTAAGTAAAGTACAAAAAAAATAAAACAGCAAAAATCAAGTGACAAAAAGAAAATTCCATTGCGTGGGCGTCCATCTGTCTCCACCCCTGTCCCTCACCCCCTCCCACTCTCCCTCTCTTACTCTCTTCTTCACTACAAGCATCCACCTGGCTGATTCATTGTTTTGTTTTGCTCAGTGTCATAAATTTCACAAATGAATTAAATAAATTGAAAAATCAAACTGACAATCGCAACAAAGAGAAATCACATTTTTAGCTGCGAAAATGCTTCCGTCTGTCAGCAGCGATGGCTTGAAATTAGAAGCGCATTAATTAGAAATCTTTATTATTCTAATTACCATTAACAATTTCATTTTTATTTTCATTTACATTTTTTTTCTGTTGTTTTTTTTTTTTGTGGCGTTTTATTTTCTACTCACAACATACGGCAATAAATTTGAGGCGACATTTGTGCATAAATTATAAATAAAGATTTCCGCGAATTTTTTGTGTGTTTTCTATAGACACACACACACGCACACACACACACACACACAAAGAAGCAGGCTCTTAAAAAGCAATAACAACAACATTATTGTTATTATTATTTTTTCTATTTTGATCAATACAACTGTCTATATTGACAATTGTGCATTTGATGCCCATTGTTGTCTCCCTCCCTGTCTCCACTCGCCTCCTTCTCCCTCTAAGCAAATATGGGTAGCTTGTAGGGGGCTGTGGGTTGACAGCGGTGTGGGCGTGGCTAGCGCACTTGTTGGGCTTCAAAAACGTATTTATTTTTGCTGCTGTTATGGCTATTATACTTTTCTCTTTGTCTTCAAGAGACGTTTTTTAACAACGTTTACAGTTTGTGAATTTTTTAGAAATTATTCCCAGAATATGAGAGAGCAATCAGGGCCATTTAAAGCTGCCTAAACTAGAAATAATATAATTAAATTAAGTGGATTGAGTCATCAGTAGATAATAGAATAATCATGTGTACTCTAAGAGATACTGCGCTATGATTTCATTTAATCAACTAAGAAAAGAAATTTTTCTTGGCATAGTATCTTTTTACAAATGGACTAAATAATAAACAGTGAGTCAGAAAAATCATAACATTTTTATAAATATAGAGAAATAAATGTAGCTTTCATATAAGCTTCTATTTTTTTTTTTGAGTGTAAATTAAGTGGGAAAAAATAAAGCGGAAATGGAAAAGTTTAGAAACTGATCTGTTTGGAAATCCCCATCAAACTGAAAACCTTATGATGTAGCTACAAAAATTCTACAACACTAAAGCAAAGCATCAGCGTATCTACCTCAAGACACTGTGGGGATTATTGCCGTAGTCCCCCAAGCCGCTTATCGCCTCCTACAGCCAAGAGACTTGGCTAACAAAAAATTGCCAGCTAATTTCGCAACTTATCAGAGGAAGAAATAGCAAAAAACTCGGAATAAAATGGGGGAAAAGTGCATATAAAAACAAAAAGTCTTTGCATTTTGAGTGCAAATGACAAAGGGAGAGCAGAGCTAAGCGCAGAGAGTGAGAGAGAGAAAGAGAGACTAAAAGAGAAGCAGAAAAATGCGTTACATTTCGCAGAAAAATCAATAAAAAATGCACTCAAATTAAAATATATTTTTAATAAATAAAATAAAAATAATTTCGCTGTTGAGTTGCATGCGATATTCTTGACCTTTTAGTGCACTGAGAGTGTGTGTGTGCGAGATGAGAGGGAGAGAGAGCATGTGTTGATGATTTGCTTTGCCTAGAGAGCACACACTCACACTCACACGCGCACACACACTTCTATGCAAATTGCACGCAATGCACGCAGAGCTCATAATAAAGTCATATATCATATTATTAAGTACAAACAATGAAATAAAACTTACTTAAAGTTTGTTGCACGCACTTTTGTTTACATTTCTGTAAGTGTAAATGTATTTTTTATTTTATTTATATTTTTTATGATATTTAAATTGTGTATTTATTGATTGTCACAGCACTTGAGGATGAATTCAGCAGAAATTCGTTTGGAGGATTAAAAATGTTCTGTTATCACTAGCGAGAAACGCACGTCAACTGTTTTTTGGCCTTTGGGCTGTAGAAGAGGAAGCACATGTAACGCACGCACACACACACGCGCACACACGCTTGCTTTAATACGTGCCTAAGTGTGTGTGAGTTATTGAGTGCGTGTGTATGAGTAGGTGAGTGTATTGGTAGCTGCAGCAGAAAATAAATAAAAATTTCGCACCGCGACCAACGTCAACAACAAACAAACACCGACACTAACAACAAGCGCAGACAACTTTACTAATACGTAAACAACAACGAAAACAAAAAAGAATCGACTAACGTTGCGACGTCGCAGTCGCTGTTAGCGTCGCTGCCGCTAGATGCTGCTGTTGCCGCTGCCACTGCGGCTGCCAATACGCTGCGCTGCGTTGCGTTGCTTTGCGTTGCGCTTACAACGACAATCCGAAGCTAAGGCAAAAGCGTACCGAACCGTTCGAAACGACCGACAATAAAGCTGCCATCCAGCTGAGCTGCCCGGCACTATTGACTATGAGCCGCAGCCAAAACTGAGCGGCGGGCAGAATGAGTGCAGCGGCGATTGCTCTCCACACGCACACCAACTCACACACTTAGCATGTGTATGTGTGTGACAAAGAGTCAGCCACAATGCAGTCGTTGTAAAGGTCTAAGAAATATTTCGCTGTTTTTATGCAGTTGCCTTGACTGAGAACACAGCAGCGCTCAAAGCTTGCAAATGTATGAGTGTCTCTCTATGTGTATGTGTGTCTGACTGTGTTTGTGTAGAAAAAATTGCAATGTGAGCGAGAGATACGAGAGACCCTTCAGCCAAGTGGGAGGTAGCCGGCTAGCCAAGACTCTGTGTGTGTTAGTGAGCGTCTCCATGTATTTGTGCGCTTCATTCATGGCAGCCGGCAAAAAACGTTAAAAGCGAAATTGGTTAACACAAAAAAAAAACAGGAGAGAGAGAGCAAGAAAGAGCGTTAAAAAGAGGGGAAAAAAAGAAAATGGTGGCAAGCAAAACTCGGAGTGCAAAAATTGTGTCGCCGCTGTGGCAAAAAAAAAATGTGTCTCATCTCCAGAGCGAGCGAGTAACTTCTGAGTGAGAGCAGCAGCAGCAGGAGAGGCAGCATTAGCAGAGGCAGCGGCTGCGGCAGCGACAGCGACGCAAGGAGAGTCCAGTGACAGGCGGGTAAGGCGAACGTCAGTGCATTTTTAATTGCACTTTGCGCGCAATGGTATTGGTGCACTCACACACACATACATGCACAGCTGTGTCGGCGCTCAGTTAAATGCGCTCACTTTGGACTCGCTCTCAGCAACAACAACAACAACAGCACTCGCGCTCTCCGTTGTAGTTTGTTTTTGCATTCTTATTCTGTGCTTTTTTTTCTTACTTTTCTTTTGTACTACACTTTGTGCATTTAGTTCACCATTTTGTTATATTTCGAACAAAGATTTTCGACAAAGAAACCACACAAAACAAATCAACAAACGGTTATCGATAATCGGTAAGCGGTAATCGTTAATCGGTAGTCGACAATCGAACTGCGAATCGGACAATGCTTTGTTTGTTTTTTTCTTCTCTGTGTTTTTAGCGCTGGAGACGAAGACGGAGACGCGCTCACTCACCGCTCGAAATGCAACTGGCGGCGACTCTGGCAACACGCGCCCGTTGCACATGCACTTTTTATTATTTGTTGTCGTTACTGTTGTTGTTGTTGTTGCTGTTGTTGTCGTAGTCGTCGTCGTCGTCGTCGTCGTTGTTGTTGTAGTTTTGAGTGCAGCGTTTTCGGTGCTTTCGATCTGCGTCTGACTTTGTGCGAATGTCGAGCGCGAGAGCAAAACTAAATAAATACAACAAAAAAATATAAAAATTATTATAATTCGCCAGCCGAACAAACGGACGGACACGGCAATTCGACTCAGCCAACTTGCAGCCGGACTCAATTGCATTTCATTGTTGTTGTTGCTGTTGTTGTTGACGAAAAATGTAATTCGTAATTTTTTTGAGAATTTTCGGCATAGCACAAGTTATGGACTTGAGACTCGGGGACTTGAGACTTGAGACTATTGGCTAGAGCTCAGAGCGGGCCAAGGGGCTGTGACTGCGGTTAAGGGGGTGCACAGGGGGGACCTTGGCTATGGCTTGGGGTTGGGTCTGTTTCTCTGCCTGAATTTAGTCGTGACTGGTTTCAAGGTTTCTCAATTAATGCGAAAATTTCGTTGTGCATTTTTTAGTTTTCGTTATTTTTTTGTATTTTTGCATGCTTGTAATAAAATTCGTGTATAATAAATATAGTAATTGTTTAACCGTTTTTTGCATTGTTTTGTTTTTGGTTTCTGTTTATTTTATTTTTGGAATTTTTGTTGTTTTGTTTGGTATTGCATTTAATGCTTTTCTAATAAGCAAATAACATTTATTTTTTGTTGATTTTAATTGCAGTCAGCGGCGACTCACTGACCTTCAGTTTCAGTTGAGTGGAATTAGTCAAGAATTGGTGGCATTTCAATTACCGAAGGTGATCGTTTTGTTTATATGAATATGGTATATCATACGATATTTATACATTCATGACAGAAAACTCCGTAGAGAAAACGAGCGGGAAATTTGAGAAATTTAGCAAAAGGAATTTACAGAGAGAAGTTTGGAGAGAAATAAGTTAGTTAGATATGTAAGAAAAAAGTCAGAAAACCGATCGTTTTTGAGTGTTTCTAACCGTTCAATCACCAGTCAATCATAAAATAATTTTATTACGTTAAAGTGCAAGTAATAAATTTTGGCTTTTTTATGGCGATCTCTTTAACTTAATAACTACACTTCCTTAGCCAATTTAAGTTAATTTCCATCACATTTGCTTGCAAATCCAACACCAATCAATCACTTATCAATCAGCCTCATAAAACACATCATAAGCGCAGCGCTTAACGATCTTTTGATAGTTGGGCGTAGCTACCAGTAAGTTTAGAACTACAGTCTTTGTTTTACATCCATCACTAATCAATCAACAGCTCAGAAATCTCTTTAAAGTTCTAGGCCAAATTAAATTTATCAGCCAGACTAACTGTTAAAAAATAAGGTAACTCGTTTTAATAGCACTCCATTCGTTGTATGATCTCTCACCCTTTCTGACCACTTCATTTCCGTGTCGCAAAAAATGCAAAAACAACTTCAAAACATACTAAAAGGTACGAGTACGAGTACGAGTGAGTTTAGAGTACGAGTAATGTCGCCAAAAGAGGAACACACATAATTGCAGTATTTACAAAAGATAAAATCGGCGACAACATGCAAGCGACAAAAAAGATGCAGAGCAAAGTACACACACACACACACACACACACACACCGAGACACATGTAAAAATCCAATGAGAAGCAATTAAAATTAAAACCACGTAAGCAAATACATGTACGAAAAGCCCCCGAAAAAAGAAGCGTTTAAATAGCGAACCCAAAAACTCATACAAATCCACCCTATTGCAAATGCATTTTTTACGCTCCTTTTTTATAAACACACATACACATACATTTTGAATGCACACAAAAGATGCACGAAGCAAAACGTGCAATTTTGTTGAATGCATTTCGAAAAAAGTACCGAAAAAAATCGAAGCGAATGAGCAAATAAGCAAAAAAAAAAGACGAAAAAAAACGACAAAAATGGTATGCAATTTTTTGCATAATGAAAAATGCAGCAGGCAAACAAACACACACACACAGGGGCATATATGTGCACAGTGAGAGCGAGAAATAATGAAACGCATTGCATGCATGCACATTGAAAGCTGAGCTGTGAAATCCAGACCCAAAAATATATTCTAAAATTAAAATGCGACTGCCTGTCGAAATGTAAACAGTCAAAGGGGTGCGCACAACAAACACACACACGCACACACACACACACACACACACTCGCACACATATGAAATTAAAACACGCCACTGCATTTCGCGTATACAAAAGCAAAGGCAAGAAATGCATTTTTGTGCATCTTGCAGATACACACACACACACGCAGTCGCACACACACACACCGCCTAGGGCTAATGGGGTGAGTTTTGAGCAGAGTCTGGCATCTTTAACCATTTCGTATGCATTCTTTTTGCACATGAAAATTACGCACTTCCCTGTGATCCCAGCTAAATAGTGGCTTGATTGGCTCCAAATGAGTTTGCACCCAAAAGCGGAAGTGAATTGCATCCGTTTAAAGCCATCTAGTGTTGGGCAAACGGAACTAAACTCCACTCAACTCCACAGCGGAAGTGGCCAACTCAAAGTGCAGCTGGACACACGGGAAACTACTAAGCACACACGCACACACTCACACTCACACACACACATCGAGCCCCACATTAGCACTGGGAACAAGAACAAGAATTTCATTATTAATGAGAGAAGCCAAATTAAACACACAATTAGATTAAAATCAAACCGTAATAATTGTTTGTGCTTAAGCGACAGTTTAGAATTTAAATGTTTTTCTTTCTGAATAATTAGCTGGCAATTTTAGCCGTGCTGTAAATTAATTGTATGGCAACATAATTAAGCGAAGAGTAAATTAGATTGATCAAGTTGTTTTTTCCTACATTCAAACATCAGGTTAGCCAATTGGTGTTCTTAATCGATTTGAGTAGAGGAAATCAGCAGAATAAATTGTGTAAAATAAGTGAGCTGTTAGAGTATCTTCTAGTTAACTCTTTAAGGCTTTCAGTAGGATTGACAGATACACTAATTTAGGCTTGCGAACCATACGCTTTATCCATAACTTAGAAGTTATTTTTTACTTACATACTATTTTATTTATTAAGATCATCACTTCAGATAATTTTTAATAATATAAGGAACATCTTGATACTGCAAAATATATTTTATAATAAATATCTAAACTACAATGTGCTATAAATAAATTTTTTTATAAAACGCTATACATTAAAAATCTAGAAAAAAATTTTTTTTTTTAATTAATCTTAAATATTCTTTACTTTATTAGAAAACTTAAGAATTTTCTTGAATATTTGTAGGTGTCACTGCTTTGAATATTTCATATGAAATATCTAAACTATCTGCTCTAAATAAATGTTTATTTAAAACCCTTTTCATTATAAAATGCTTGGAAAAAAGTCTTTAAAATTAATGTTAAATTTTTTAAAAATTAAAATTATAGAAATAAAGTCTACAAAATTAATATTATATTTCCTTTTCTTTGTTAGAAAAATGTAAGAATTTTCTTTAATATTTGTAGGTATCAAATACAAATCAATTGTGAGTTTCAACCTCTTTTTTCTTAGCTACAAACCTATTTAACCATCTGGCTGTTAATTTTACTTTTAGTGAATTTCTTTCAGAATGATAAGCCTTTTTAAAGTTGGCCGCTAAAGATATGGTCAAAAACTAGAACCACTGCTGCTAAAAATAACTTAAAAAATTTTCGATTATATAAACAGCCTAACAAATCATTACGTTGATATAAAAAAAATAAATAAAATTAGGCTCTGAGCTGATAGCCCTGGCAGCTAAAGCTCATCTTTAATAATTTATTGTTAACTTACACTATCAAAAATAAATTTGGCTCGCAAAAATTTCCTATAAAAACTCGTTAAAGTTTTAATTTACTTATAAATGAACTCATTCTTAAACTTGCGCTGCGAAGTAGACAAATTTAGCTGGCAAATAAATGTGGTTTCCGCCCACATTAATTGTGATTTGCAGCCTCGTGATCTCAACTCTTGTGTACTAAATGTGATTTTCAGTTTCAAGTAAAAGTAAACGAAAACAAG
The DNA here is from genome assembly GCA_018152125.1 of Drosophila dunni. Taxonomy (NCBI): domain Eukaryota; kingdom Metazoa; phylum Arthropoda; class Insecta; order Diptera; family Drosophilidae; genus Drosophila; species Drosophila dunni. The sequence continues at coordinate 14,232,745 of JAECXC010001917.1, read as the reverse complement.
CGAAAACAAATAAACGAAAATGAAATCAACAAATAAGCAGAGCCAGAGGAGGAACAGCAGCAGCAGCAGCGGCAGCAGCAATCCATGTCCAAGCCAATGACCAAGAATCAACAGCAGCAGCAACAGCAGCGGCAACGGCAGCAACAACACAGATTGCTGAGGCCAAGGAACTCGACAGCAATACAAAATTACTTGGCCTTGGTCAGGCACACTGTGTGTGTATAAGTAATGCACATAAATGTGTGTGCCAGTGTGTGTGTGCGTGTGTGTGTGCATATAAATATTTTTAAATGTTTTCGCTTCTGCTTTTTTGTTGTTCTCTGTTTTTTTTGCATTTTTCCATTGCTTTGTGCGTTGTTGCGTTATTACGTTTTAATTTACGTTGCGAAAATAGTTGACAAGAAAGTGAAGTGCAAGAATCACACAGTAGATTAGCGCAGGCAGTGATAAGATACGCAGCAACAGCAATAAGTGCAATAAACAGCTAACTGTCTGATAAGCCACTACAGCCAGCCAAAGGTTTGCCACACTGGACATGGCTGCTGCCTTGTAGGTCAGTAAAAGCAGCGTGAGTAGGGGGGTAGGCGCAGGCAAAGGGGTAAGAGGGGAGTGCAAATGATGTCACTCCTTTGCAAGCTTAGCCCAATGAAACAGATTTCCACACATGTTAAAAATACATTTGCATTAGCCCAGACACAAATACACAGCCAACAGCAGGCATGCACAAACGTGCACGCACTTGCATCGACAAGCGAGAATTCCAAATATACGCGCACAAATTGCCGTTTAACCAATGTCAATGTCAACATGCAACATCTGCGGCAACAACAAATATGTTTCTAATGGACGCAGCATCCACGCGGAAACTGTTGCCATGTTTAGGCCGTGTTGTTGCTGTTGCTGCTGCTGCTGCACGCCGGCAACAACACATTGTCCGCGTGCGTGTCTGTGTTTGTGTTTAAGGTCATATCTCGAAATTTTATTTGGCTGCCTGCCAAATACAAAACAGATGAATGCGCCTGGGGGCAGAGCCAATGCACACTCACTCACTCACACACACACACAGTTACACACACGACACGTGTTTACACACACAGAATTTGTGTTGCAAATTCACGCATCGTTGTGGTTGTTGCTGCTGCTGCTGTGGGGGCCGTTTTTGGGGGCTGCCCGTTTTAGATGTTTAGTTTTAGATATCAATGAAGTCGAGAGCGAAAGTGTTTTCACAGCATTTACATTTCAATTCACATTACGTATACGTATACGTTATATTTGCTGCCTGTCTATATGCAGTCGGCCCGCATGTGTGTGTGTGTTTGAGTGTGTGGTCGCTGAACTTGTGGCAGTTTTGTATTTTTAGTTAAATGTGCTTTAAATTGGCATTCAATTGATACGCCACAGCGATTTAAAGCAATTACTGTTCATTAAAACAATTCAATGGAGGAAACTAAATATTTCACTAGCGATTAATTATGCACACTAGCAAATCGGACTTTATTTTGCTTGAATTTAGCTGTGAAAAATGCGGCAGATAAAAACTATCTAAGATAAATATCTGCCACTTCATCTCTTCAAACTTCACGTACTCAAAACTTCCATATCAATTGGATTTTTATAGGTACTTGATGACGCATCGATTTCGCGACTCTTTCGAAATTATTGCTATCAAAAGTGTTGCGCCAATTTCCGGTGTATTTCCGCTGTTGATAACGAATTTTCAAGCTATCGTAACTTTATCTTAAGCTGATTTATACGGCACTCATATGGTTGATGTAGAGCTTGATTAAGAAAAGTTATTAAATATATTTTCGTTAGGGAAATTTTAAAATAAATTGAATGGGTAGAAATAACTTATTTTTTTCCAGCTCAAGTCTTCTCCAAAACACTAAAAACTAAATTGTTGTTCATTTCAATTAACTGCTGGTTTCTTTATGCACTTTTAATCGATGCCAGCTGTCAATATAAGCATAAAAAAATACTCCCTGCTGATCAGAGAACCGTGACTGTGTCAGGTTCTTTTTCTTTTCAACCCCAAAACGAGCAAAATCCACGCATATGAGCAAATAATAATTTAGCTAGGAAAAAGCTAAAATAAAAGGGTACCCAAAACAAAAGAAACGTAAACAAAGCGAAGTAGGGAAGGGAGAGCAGCGAGAGAAACGGAGTTTCAAGTTCAAAGAACTCATTACTTACTAAAAATCATACATTTTTAGGATGCGAATGTTGTTTGTGGTTTTGATTTGATTTTTGCTTACGAGTATACGCAAGCCACTTACGCACACACCCACACCCACACACACACCAACATTATGAATCGAATGAGTGTATAAGTATTTCTTTATCGCCGCACACATGATTCACAAATAAATAAAAGGCAAATGTGAAATGGCGTCCATGACCAACACAACAACAGACAACGGAGAGAGACCAAAGACCAACGACAACAACAACGGTCACTCCTCTTTCCCCTGCGCCACGCCCCAGTCCGCCCCTGCTGCAGCAACTGCTGCTGCTCCATATGCTATAATGCCATGAACTGAACCAACAACCGATTTTTATTATTACTATTTTGAATACGCTTCTTGTTGCTGTTATTACACTTATTGTTGTTGTTGTTGTTGCAGTTTTTTTTTTGTGTATTTTGTTTTGTATATTTTTCGTCACACTTGGCAGCAGCGACGACGTCGCAGTCGGCAGCAACAGCAAACGTAAGCAGCGTCAGCTTGTGTATTTGTATTTGTATTTGCACAGCGTCAGCGTTGACTTCGCAGTTGACAGCGACGACGACGTCATGCCCCCTCTCTCTCTCTCTCTCTCTCTGTACAGTGCCCCTTTGGCCGTTCAGCAGTCGGTCGTTTGGTTTGTCGGTCGTCCCTAACCTACGACAACCGAATTCGCACTGGGCCAGGTTCAATGAACTTTTTGGCTGCGCTGACGTCGCTGCCGCTGCCACTGCCGCTGCTGTTGACGTTGTTGTCATCGCCGTTCGTCGCTGCATAAAGCGTGCATTGAGGGAGCTGGCTGGCTGACAGACTGACTGACCGACAGACCAACTGACAGACAAACGGACGGACGGACTGACTAACTGACTAGCTATGCGTGTTGTTGTTGTTGTTGTTGCTGTTGCTGTTTACTCAGTGTCTGTGTATGCGTGCATGAATGAAGCTTCTTTCTTTTAATTTTGTCAAGTTCGTTTTGAATTTCAATTTTGAGTCATGCATAAAGTGCAAGATACGACAACGAGTACTTAAACTCGCACTCGCATTCATATCTACAACTACAAACACACAGACACACACACACACACACACATGTGCTGCTTTTTTATGTATGCATCGAAGACAGTCAGCAGCTGTCACTGGCTTTTTTTTTGCTTTTTGATAAGCCTCGTTGCTATAAACGCAACTGTAAAAATAATTTAAAAGAAATTAACCACAATAACCCAAGCTGTGGATTCTCAGTGCAAAAAAAAAAATGTTTAAAAATAATAATAAGAAAAATTCACTAGAAATCGGAAACTTTTTAGAAAATCAAATTACATGGCGCAAGAAGAAGAAGCAGCAGCAGAAGAGGAGCAACAGCAAGCACATAAAAATTAATAAGCTGAGCACAACGGAAGTGCAAATACCCTAAGAGACATAGAGAGTTGAAGTGCAGAGAAATATGTATGAGAAATATTATTTAAGACACTCAGAGAAGAACACGATATTTTAAAAACGTTTCTTCCAAATAGCAGTAAAAGTTCAAAAATCAATAAAAAAATAAAATGTAAAAAAAAAGGATATGAAAAAACGATAATTAAATTTTTGAAAAGAGAAACGAAAGAAAAACTATACAATTTAATATTAAACTAAAGCAAAATTAATAATAATAAATATTGAACTTACATTTTTCCAGATTCTCCCAAAGATAGCTTCATGTGCAAAATGGAAGTATAATTTCCCTAAAAAAAATATTTAATAAATAACTAATAGTAATTAATAATGTTTAACATAATATTAATAGCTTGAATCTTATTCAATTTAAAACAAACTTATTTTAAAATAGTTCTTTAAAATCCTTATAAAACTACTGCTTATAAATCCATAGAAAATTGCTGTCTAAATTTAAAGTAACTCATATGCCCGTTTGCTAGAGTAACTAGCTGGACTGTCTGGGTTGCCATTGACGATAATGATTCTGTTAAAAATAATCAGTTTATGATAGGTAAGGAGGCTGTGACTGGGAGACTGAAACTGGGACTGAGACTGAGGCTGGGACTGGGACTGAGAGCGAGTCTAGGGCGTCTCTGCTTGGTTGCTTCGCTTGGTTTGACTTGACTTGACTCGAGTTGACTAAATATGATATGCCCAGGCAGAGAGTCAACCAAAATGTTACCACAGATCTATAACACCCCATCGCAGTGTGTTTGTGTGTGGCGAAAATGATTGTAATGGAATCGAATTGAATTGAATTGAAACGAATCGAATCGTCGTCTGTCGAATTGTGGATTAGTTGGTTGGCTTTTTACAAAAAAAGAGGAGAAAAAAAGTATGTAAATGAATTACTACAACTTCAGCAACTGTCTGTCAAGACGCAAGTCTATCTGTCTGTCTGTCTATCCGACTGTCTGTCCGTTTGTCATTTCACATGCTCGTTCTGTGCATTTGGCTGTGATTAATTGCATTGGCTGCCGCTGGTAACTGGCTGGCAAGGAAGCCTTAGAAATGTCAGGGCCAATGGCATGGCCCAATGCAAATTTATGACAACGGCGCGCCGAGATTTATCAACTGCAACAAAACAGCCAGCACTAACAGCAACAACAACAACAGCAACAACAACGGCATGTACAAATAAAAATAACCAGTTAATGCGCCGACAACAAATAAAATCGAAAGCCGCATCCAAAAAACCGGTTCGCCAAAGTTCTAAAAATGAAACTGGCTGCAACAAGACCAAAAATATTTTCAATTTTTTTTCTTCTTTTTTTTTTTTGTATTTTTCACTGTCTGCCAAAATTGCAAGCGGGCATAAATTAACCGCATGGGGTCCAGATAGACACACACACAGAGAGAGACAGAGAGAGAGGGAGACACACGCATATGCAAGAGCAGCACACCCAAAACCACTTAAAGTCCACAATGATGACGTTGATGTCTGTCCCAAACGTCGTCTTTGCCAGCAAAACCACGCCAGTTGAGTTTTCAAGTGCAGTTCTTCTCGCTGCCGCTGCTGACGTCGCTGCCCGCTGCCACTGCTGCTGCTGGTGATGACGCAAAAAAAAGTAAAACCGGCAACGACCACGACCTCACCCAAAACCGGGCAGCAGCAGCACCACCAGCAGAAGATCCGGCAGCAGCAGCAACAACAACCAACAACGCATTCAGAGAAGCTCCACCCCAAAGCCAAAAAATGCGCAATTTGACTGTACGAAAAATAATACAAAAAATGCACAAAAAGTAAACGAAAAAGCGAATAAAAACGCAACAGAAAGAGCAACCAAAATAAATGCACACAAAATGTTGCAAAATTAATACTGACACGTCGACTAGCGCATGCTCTAAGTTGTGCAGGTATATGAAAGTGACTAAGTTGAAGACATGCCTGTCGTTTGAATAAAGGAATATTTGTCAAGTGCAATAAATTAAAATAATTTAGATATAAGCTTCACAGTTTAAGTCCGAAATTCGTATAAATAACTTTAAAAATACATTTAAAGTTTTTTTTTAACCGCTTGCAGTCGCAATTGCACATAAGTCCTTTAAACCACGAGCCAAATGCATCAAAAAATACAAAAAAAAAAACGTATATCCAAAGAAAGATTTAAAAAAATAAAAATATTTTTAAGTTATTTATTAATTTTGATGTTTTAAAATATTTATATTGAAAATAATTTAACTAAATTACTATTATTTACTCCTAAATCTTTTCTATTACACCTAATTATTTATTTTAGTACATATATAAATTTAAAAAAATAAATATCGAAATGATTCAACGGTTTTAATTTTAAACAGTGTTCTAATTTCTCTCTATTATTCCATGGTTCCACCATTAGCTACCCTTTACCTGCTACCTACTGCCTACTCCTACTTGCTCATTTTTAAGTTTTTTTATCGATAATTTGAGCTAAGGATGGGATAATGATTAACATTTTTTGTTTTTCGTTTTATATATTATTAGTGGATTTTTGTTAAAAATTTGAATCGATTAACGCATTTTTGTGGGTTTTACAGCCACTCAAAGTCGCAGTATCAAAACATGTATCCACATGTGCTCGCCACTGTATTTGCCCACTTCATTCTCTAGCTAATGTACCCCAGTTAGTGTATAATTTTAGTAAAAATTTTCGTTTGTTGCTCATACAAATTTTTCTGGGCTGGCGGTTTGTCGGTTACTGACCGTCCTCAAGGTTTTTCGTATTTTGCCCTTTTTGCAGAGGCAGCGACAACGACAACAGCGTCGACGTCGCCGTCGCCGTCGCTGTCGCCGTCGGCGTGAACGTCAACAGAGGCAGCGTCAGTTGTAAACGAAGAGCAAGTGAGACGCGGGCAGCGTCAACGATCGCAACGCTCAATTCCCTTCATTTAGAGCGTTTTTTGTTGAGTTGTTGCTGCTTTTGTGATTGTTGTTGTTGCTGTTGTTGTTGCTGCAGTTCGTTGTTGCATTTTTGAACGTTTTACGTAGCGCAAATTACAGCAAACACGCCATCATCATCACCATTACCAACGTCATCAACAACATCATCATGAGCATCAACGTTGGAGTCACAGTGTTGCAGCTAGGGCGCAGTAATAATAATAAGAACAGCAACAACAACGGGAGCTGCTACATAATCAAGATGGCAGCCACTTGCAGCAACTTGCAGTAAAAAATTGACGAATATGCGATGCAACAGCAACAACAACAGCAACAACAACTGCAGCCACTGCAGCCTCAACGACAACGGCAATAAACAGAATTTTAAACCCGAATTCAATGCAAAACATGTCGAGAACTCGAAGCGGGCAAAAAGTGTAGACTTGACACAAGATATGGCATCGACTGGGATAGAAACGAGTGCAGATCACCAGCGCTGAGAATATATATAGTAAAGTCAACTGTCTCTCTCTCTCATTCCCTGTCCCTTTCTGCTGCTGTTGTTGTGTGAGCCAGTGAAGCATAGGTTTTAATTTATGTAGCACGCACATTTTGTCTTGTGTCTTGAGCTTTTTTCTCACAATTTGTTTTGGCAGTGAACGGAATGAAAGATGGAAGCTACAGGGAATGCTATGCCCTGTGCAATTAAACTAGGCAGCTGAGTGGAGAGGGGTATGCCTAGTCTAGGGTATAGGCTTAGAGCTACAGGGTATGCGGGGCTCACCTTTTTAATGGGAAACAGCACAACATTGTCGGAAAATGTTTCAAAGTATGTTTAGCATAATAATGAGTCTCTGATCAAAGCACATCAAATAATGTTAAAGCTCAAAATAAACACAAGTTTTAAGGGCACAAAGTACAACTAAATTCTGTAGAAATAACCACATGCTGCTGTTACTTGTACTTAATTAAGATACACTACTAATTGCATTACTTTTAAAACAATTACTACTAATTTTAGTTGTTCTACCAAAACTTTAACTTGTGTGATTTTTATTTGTTTCCTATATTTTTTATTAAATAAAAAGCTTATGACAACAGCTAATGCTTTCCCTCATATCCCACTACTTGTCAAATTTACTACCTTTTTAATGCTACTTCTAATAAAGTAACAAATTATAAATATTCCCCAATCAATTAAACACTTTAAATTAAAATATTTGTGCAACACTTAGTCTGTGTTTGTTTACACTAAAGCCACACACACAAACACAACCAGCCGCATCATAATGAAAATAATATTTAGTAGCAGCAATAATTGCGCGCTGTTCATTGATAATAATGCGTACCACATGGCGTATGCGCTATGCATAAATCATAAGCGAAATTCCACAGACTGCCACCCAAAAACACGCAGCAACAACAAACCCAAATTGGACCGTCTAAACACATGCGGGCCAAAAACGAGCCGCATAACTGACCCTGAACTAAATTTGCAAAAACACTCAATTAAATGGCAAGTGTGTGCAAGTGTGTGTGTGTGTGTGTGTGTGTGTGTGAGTGTGTGTGTGTTTAGGCCTAGTTGCCTTGTTGTTGCTGCTGATGCTGTTACAATTTGAAATGCAAACTGCAGACGACACGAGCAGCAACTGCGGCTGCCTCCTAATCCAGTAACCAGTCGATGTTGCCACTAACAACAGGTGGGTGGCAGCCACAAAACGTTGCAGCCTAGTGATGCAGTGTGCAGGCCAGTGCGAGTGTGTGTGTGTGTGTGGAGCATTGAAATGCAGAGCAGAGGCAGCAACACAGTTTAGTTTAGTTGCTGCTGTCTCACTCCCACTCCAGTGTCTGTGTTTGTGTGTGTGTGTGTGTGTGTGTGTGTGTGTGTGTACTGTGTGTGTGCGTGTGTGTGTGTGTGTGCGTGTGTGTGTGTGTGTGCTTGTGCTCTCTGTATTTGCTGAAAACGAAAGTGATGTGCAATTTTCGATTTAGTCGTAGTTGTTGTTGTTGTTTGCTCCTGTTGCCTGTGGTTAGACGATGTCGCATAATGAAATTAGCCAGGCCAGTTGGTTTGGGCCAACAGGTGTCTCAAAGGCCATTACGCTGGCGTGTGTGCATGTGTGTGTGACTCTGTGTGGTTTGTTTAGAGTGTAATCAAGCGAGGAGCACAAAGTGTTGCCCAAAAACTGACTAAACTGCTGACAGGCAGCCAGACACAGTCAGGCACACATACACCACACACACACGCACTTACACACACACTCAAACACTTCACACTTGGCCCAAGTGTTACCACAAAATTGCCAAGCATTTAAGGGGTTAAGAACCAAAAGTCCTTTTACTCCTTTTGTTCCTTTTGGCCATTTTGTGTGTGCTTTGTTGCATTGTTGAGCTTAAATTTTAATGCCATCAACAGGCTTGACTTGGCCTAAACAAAATCTGCTGCATTTCAATACTAAATTTCTATAGACTCCTTAGCCATTACAGCATCGACTTAACATTGCTAGAGATCTGCTCTGACGGCATTAATTAAAAAACTGAGCAGCTTTTCATTTTCATTCCTTTTTTTTTTGATTTGATTGCGCCAAATTGGATTAATTTCATTTGCTGGCAGCTAAAGCGAAATATGAAAATGAATTTCTGTAGTTTTTTATATTTTTCTTCACATTTTGCCATCGTTTTTTTGCATTTCTCATTTCAATTAGAGCAAATCATGTTAAAAATTCTGTTTCTGGAAATGTCAAGAAAGTGGGGAGTGTGGACTTGTAAAATACACTCAAAAACAAGTAAAGTAATTTTGGGGTGGAGAAAAGTTGTGGAAATTAATTAGCTAAGAATATAGTGCAAAAGAAAATTTATTTATTTCATTAGGAAAATGGAAAGTTTTCAAATATTTTATAGTGTATTAAAGTGTATGTACAAAACTGAACTTAAGTTCATTTTGTTTTTATTGTTTTTATCACGAAGTTTGTAACGCATTGAAGGAAGCCTTTCCAAACACATAAAGTATATATATTCTTGATCAGTATCAACAGCCGAGCCAATAAAGCCATGTCCGTCTGTCCGTCTGTTTCTATGCGAACTTGTCTCTCAGTTTTAAAGCTATCTTAATGAAACTTGGTACAGATGTGTATTCTCTCTACACGCAGACAGATCGGACAGATCGAACCACTATATCATATAGCTCCCATAGGAACAATCGGTCGAAATGCATGCAAATGTATGAACATTTTCTGTGTCTATTGACCGATTCCAAATTCACGCAATATGCATTTCTAATCGTTCTCCGTCTGTTGACCAAATTTCATCTGAATCGGACTTCTATATCATATAGCTACCATAGAAATAATTGGTGATTGAAAACAAATTAACGCAATATTTATGACTGCAAGAGTATTTAATCTTCGGCGAACCGAATAAAACCGTTTTTTCTTGTTTTTAGTTGATTTTTTATGAAATTTGCAGCTTGCTGTGTTTCAAGTTTAATGACATCCAACGAAATAATGAAAAGCGCTGTTTTAACTGTTAAACTGTCGATTATAAGAGACTAAAATGCAAACTAGCTGCTGTTTGGAGGCAGTACACAAACTGAAGCGAGCTAAACTAAACCAAAAACAAGCCAAACCAAGCCAAAAGAAGCCAAAACCAAAGCCAAGCCAAAACCAAACAAAACAGTTCATTGTCGTCTTTATGCCGACCACTTCCTCGGACATCTCGTTCTAGCATCAACAGCAGCAGCAACTAAAAAACGCAGCAGAAGATGGAGTAGCACAGCAACTACAATAATAGCAAAGAGCACAAAAAAAAAAAGAAAAGATATATAAAGGGGGCTATATAATGCAATACAATGCAAAAGTTCTCAAGAAAATTCAGCAAAACAATTTGACAAAAAAGCGAAACGACAACAAATTCTGCCATCTTCGGCGATCCTCGTTGATGGACGTTGGCATTTTTAAATGAGTTGCGCGTTTTTTTTTTTTAACTTTTTGCTGTTGTTGCTCTGCAGCTGCAGCTGCATTAAACTACATACAACTGCTTGACAGTCGCTCTCACTGAGAGAGTGTGCGACTGTGTGTGTGTGTGTGTGTGTTTGAGTGCCTTGCAACTTGAAACGCAATGCAAGAATTAAAAGCAAGTAAGCGCGAAACGAAGCCCCGCTCGGCAACGTCCCTAGTCCCAACTTCTCTGTCCCTTGTCCCGACAGCACCAGCAGAGCAGAGACCGACAAAAAGCGCGTTTTGATGCATTTGTGGCAGCGACAGTGCTGACGATGGCACTGACCTTTCCTAATGCAGCTCAAGTTGCACGCAGCAGCAACAAATATAATTGAGAGCCGCATAGTTAGACCGATCACCGCAGCAACTCTCCATCACCATCATCATCGCAATGACAATTTTGATGACGACCATCAAAGGTCAGCTAATAAGTTCTCAAGTATTTCGAAATTATTTAGGTTCGTTCAATGACTCAGTCCCCCATTTAAAGGTCATTTTTTACTGCCAATAAACACGTTAGCACAAAGAGACTTAACTAAATTTGTTGATGTGCCATGACAGTCACTCATTAAACATTAATCCAAGCCAAGCCAAGCCAAGCCCATCAAGCTCAAATTTATGTGATTATTTCAATTCGATGGATTTAACGGCATCATTAAAATTGTATTTACAAAACATGCAAATGTGAAAAGTGTTTACAAAAAATCACTACTAAAATTCAGCATTTTTAAATGTTTATGTGACGTAAAAATCAAGTATTAAACAGTTATTTATTTCCGCGCAAAAAGCAAATAAAATATGGTTGAACTTTTATATATTTATAATTATTGAAAATTGAATTAGTCACAAAAATGGGTCAGAGTGGTAGAGTGGGAGAGGAAAACTATATAGGTTCTAAAAAAAGAAGCATTTCAAAGGCTCTTAGTCACTGCCTTACATTTATTGCGGTTAAAAATCAGCAAAAAATTTCTAAAAAATATAAAAATGTTTAAATTTATTAAAATTAATTAAACTTAATTAAAATGAAATTAAAATTAAACAAACTTAAACATTTTTATATTTTTTTAAAATGAATTTTCTATTTTTAATTAATTTAATTAATTTGCCTATGTTTAAATTTGGTGTCACTTTTCAGAACTATGAAATAATTTTAATTAAATTTAATTTTAAAAAATTAAAAAATTATTTAAACTTAATTAAAATTAATTAAACTTAATTAAACTTAATCAAAATTAATTAAACTTAATAAAAATTAATTAAACTTAATTAAAATTAAACAAACTTAAACATTTTTATATAAATTTTTTTAAATTAATTTTTTAATTTTCATTAATTTAATTAATTTGCCTAAGATGAGTATGTAGTAACTATATTATACAAGATTTCATCGGTTCTCCATGTCTAAGTGATGCTTACAGAAGTTTTTAAGTTCGGAAGAATGAAACTTTAAATAAATTTATAATTCTAGTAAAAAAAAATTCTAAAAAAATATAAAAATGTTAAAATTTGAGTTGTAAAGGGATTTGAAATATTTTTTAAATAAATCTACGTTTTCAAAGTTTGAACTACGGTTTTCATAGAAAAAATTCTATAGTTTTTTAACTACATATTAAAATATTGTTTGTTTGCTATTTATCAAATGACTTCTATATATTTTAGGCATTGACAACTTTAGGAAATTTTAATCAGTTGTAAAATGTGCACTGGAAAAATATTATATGTTAAAATTACAAACTTTACATAATTCAGTTTATTTATAAAATAAACTGTCTATAAATTCGGAATGCTTTAAACATGCAAAATACAACTTGAAATCAGCAATTTATATATACATAGATATACATATGAAATCAGCATAAGAAACGAATCCAACTAAAATTTGAATAATCACATAAGCTATTTATTCAGATAAAATACATGTAGATTGTCTTTAACAAATGAGTTTTCCTTTTTTGTTATTAAAATGCAAATTAATAAAAAATAAAATAAAAAAAATGCATTCAAGGTAATTGCACAAAAAAGGCAGCAGTCAACAAAACGCAAAACAAAACTGAAATGCAGAGAGAGAGAGAGTGAGAGAGAGAGAGAGGGAGAGAGGAAAAATGATATAGAACCAGTTATTGTTTATATAACTGTACGAATAGTTGAACTTTTCTAATTTGTTGGCATTTTGTGCGGTCATTTGATTATTTATATTCGGACAACTTCCAGTTTATAGTGCGCACTTATCGAGTATATCAAATCGCGTATATATACATATATATTAAACGACTGACATTGGATTGTACTTTGCACGATTCAATTAAACTGCGATATTTGTTGGCGTCGAAGTGAAGTTGCCACACAAAAGTTTATGGCGCTGGAACGTGCAACAAGTGGAGCAGAGAAATGAAACTAGCAGCGAATTTCCCTTAGTTGCATCCCGCTGGCCAGTTAACTTTAGCCACGATAAATTCACGTTTCCTGCCACACACACACACACACATGAGTCCTGGTCTCTGCCGATTTGGCGGAAGTGGCAGTGGCAGTGGGCGCGTTACTTCCGCTTTTGGCCACAGACACTGTGCTGACCACTTAAAACTCGCCCCCCAACAGCTGATAAGCTGCCAAAATGTTAGCTGGCAAATCCAATCTCTGACTCGTTGCCTTTATCATTAGGGTCAAGCTCACACCAAGTGAGTAATAGCTATTAATCAAGCCAAAAAACAGCAAAAAAAAAAAATCTAGCTAGTTAGTTAAACAACTCAAAGCCAGGGGCAAGTGCAATGGTTGCATAAAAAACTGGCCATAACCAGCCAGTAAAGTGCAACACCTTGTTCTCTGACGCCAGCGTTGGCGGCGACAGCGACGTCAGCGCCGGCGCCAGCGTTAGCGTCGTAGAAAACTTGTCTTGAACTGGCTCCGACTGTGCGACCTCCGCGCCCATTTGGCTAAATGGAAATGATGGCCGGCAGTCCGCAATGGGAAATGTGTGTTACTGTAACTGCGAAGCAAATACTTCCTGTTGCCACTCAACTCTTGGCTTTAACTGGCCCAAACAGGCAACTGGCCAACGGCTCAAAGCTGTGCAACTGATCTCTTAAAGCCATGTACCGCTAAAGTATTTTAAAGCTATAAACATTTAATGGCATATTGAGTCGAAAAATCTTTAATTTTTAAGTGTTAAATTTTTTATTGCTTTACAAATTGATAACGTATGAAAAATAGTCGAAAATTTCACTAAGAAATTTAGGCTTTCAGTTAGAAATTTGTAGGTTTCTATTCGACTCTTGGCCTGGTTTTATTTATTTTTTATCTAGTTTGTTGTTTTATATATTAATTAATTATGAACCATTTTTGATTTATTTATTTAGGCATTTAACTAAAGTCGCTGAAAAGCACTCGACACAAAATTGTTGTGATAATTAATGATACTAGTTGCTGACTTGCTTAAGTCACTCTTAAAAGTTTAGTTATTTGATAACAAATATATATATGAGACTTGGTGATTATATTAAAAAACAGTTAAGCTAAAAATATTATACAGTTTCCCAACTTTTTTAATAACACACTCATAAATTTTAGAAAATATTTTGAGCGTCAAAAAACTTCAATCTTCAATCTTCCAAATCTTTTACTAGTAAAAAACTTTTCTTTTATTTAAATTCCTTTACTTCGTTTTTAAGGCTTCCAAAATAGTTAATCATTTCCAAAAATCTCCGTATTCCTACCAAATCTACATAAATATTATTTTGTGCTATTTTTATAGACAAATTGTAATTAGTTAACCAATTTAGCTGCCGTTTAAGCCCACTTAATTGCCTGCGAAACGCCCACACCAACCTGATATGTCTGCCGCCAGGCAAAACAGCCTACAGTCTACGATATCTGCTATATAAATATATATATACAGAGTGCCTATATTATTTAGAGAAAAAGACACGTAGCTACGCGTATCTCTCGCATACAATAAACAGAATGTTATGCTCTCATAAACACACATTGCAAACAAATCTAAAGTTCGAGGTTGATGCGACGACGAATGGCAACAAAAAAAATTGCACAAAAAAATACAGAAAAATAGACGACAAAAAAACAAAGAGCAAACGATAAATTTTAGGCACAAAGAGGCTGAGCGAGGGAGAGGGGGTGAGGCAGTCAACAGCTCAAATAGCAAACAAACGCGGCAAAAAAGCAAACGGCAAACGGCAAAAATTGGAAACCAATGAAAACCTCGACTTGCGTTATGAATGCAGCCAAAATGGAGGCCAAGCGCAGCCAAAACTAAATAGCAATAGAAACAACAGCAACAACAACAACAACAACAATAAAGACTGCCAGTTTTTTCGTTTATTTTGTATGCAGCGAAGCGTTGCATTTTGGGCTATGGGCATGGCGTTGCCAGACTGTTGAGCTAAGCGACGTATGCGTGATATTTTTTTGTGTGTGTCTGTTTTGATGTCAAGGTTTATGCAAAGCACAAACAAACAACTGCACATTAGACCCATATGCAAAAGAGGACTAGCAAACACACACACACAAAAAAAAACACACACACACACACAGTCTTACGACTATTAATTTAAGTTGAGGCAAAAACTCACAAGTCAATTTTAATTATTGCTTATTTATTATTTATAAATAAATATGTGTGCGAGTGTGTGTGTGCGCTTGGCACTTTCAACAATTTCCGCATTTTATTTGACGCCATCCAACTGAGCAAAAAAATTAATAATACATTAAATGTAATTTATTTAAAGTCAGCAACGAACGAGTACGAGTACAACAAATCAGCAAACAACACACTCAAAACTAAGTAGATAAAACAATTTAATTGAATTTATAAGCACACAAATTAATAGCTGCCGTTGTAGAAATAAATGCAAATTAAGTATTTAGAATAATGCGAAAAAGCAACAACAAATGCAGCGATAACAATAACAAATGATGACTTTGTTTTTGCTGCTTAATAAATAAAGAAAATGCATAAATATTAGGCAGGGGACTCGGAGGGGGCGGTTAGATCTTTTGCAGCTGCAACCACAGCAACAACAACCGAAATGCATATTGGCAAGCCGCAAAAAAAACTGGAGAAAAAAACTGAACAACGGATAGAAAACAAGATTTCAAGGTAAAGAACGCAATCGAACTTGACGTACTTGAACAAAATGCACAAAAACAACAACGAGAGGGAGAGGAAGAGGGAGGGGGAGAGGCGCTACGTTTTGGCTAAAAACGCTTTGAGCCAAAAGTGGCGCTTTGAGTGTTGCACTTTGAAGTTTGTCTGATTCCCAAACGCCTCAAATGCTCAATGGACCCGAAGTTAAAGCGCCAAAAGCGACTCAATTCTATAGATATTTTGGCGTAAAAGCAGTCAAACAATTGCTGCCAAACATTTCTATATAGAAAGTGTAGAAGTCAGTGAATTGGAAGAAATACATATATTTACATTTAGTTTTTGACTATACAAAGTCAGTGAAATGTGAAGACGGCACTGAGAGACAGTTTGACAGCTGCTTTGCTGGGGCAGAAGCTTATTAAAGACAGTTTTTGGGCTGAAATTCAAGATACTTTTGCATAAATTTGGTTTGAATGGTCTAAGAGGTGTTTGAATGTATAAAAATGACTAAAAGATTAATCTTCCTCTGGCTTAATAATCGCTATTCTAGTTAATCAGTCTAATTATCTAGAGCTTACTGAACTTCACTCTTAGTTTTTTGGCTGAAATGCACGCAGCATTAAGATACTTTTGCATAAATTAGGATTGGATGTACTAAGAGGTGTTTGAATGTATAAAAATGACTAAAAGATTAAACTTCCTCTGGCTTAATAATCGCTATTCTAGTTAATCAGTCTAATTATCTAGAGCTTACTGAACTTCACTCTTAGTTTTTTGGCTGAAATGCACGCAGCATTAAGATACTTTTGCATAAATTAGGATTGGATGTACTAAGAGGTGTTTGAATGTATAAAAATGACTAAAAGATTAAACTTCCTCTGGCTTAATAATCGCTATTCTAATTAATCAGTCTGTATCTAGTGTTTACTGCACTTCCCACTTAGTTTTTTGGCTGACATTAAGTCAGCATTTAGATACATTTGGGTAAATTATGATTGGATGGGCTAAGAGGTGTTTAAATTTATTGAAATGATAAAAAGACTTTATTTCCTCTGGCTATTCTAATTAATCAGTCTTTATCTAGAGCTTACTGAACTTCCCACTAAGATTTTTGACTGAAATGCAGTCAGTCATTGAGATACTTTTGCATAAATTAGGATTGAATGGTCTAAGAGGTGTTTTAATTTATTAAATATAAAGAAAATTACTAAAAGACTAAACTTCCTCTAGCTCTATTCTCTATTCTCATTAATGACCAGTTTTTATATAGTTTTTACCGCACTTCCCATTCAGTTTTCCATTCAACTAGTTCCAATTTCTAAAATTATTTTTAATCAATTTACTGTCTTTCCATTGGTTGAGTAGAATTTTAATCACAGTCTCAATCACAGATCTAATTATGAAACTGGCACAATTCGCATTTAGTTGACAGTTGGCAGCAATCTGTCAACAGTTCAGCTGCAAGTCAATCAAAACTGAACAGAGCACAGAACAGAGCAAACAATGAAAGAGGCACAAATTGACACAAGTTAACCATTTAAAATGTTTTTGTTGTTGCAGATAGAAAAACTTGTAGATACGTTATAGAAAACAAAATTGTTAACAAATGAGAGCCAATGAATGAATGCAGCTATAAATGTTTAATTGAAAAAAATCAAAGCAAACGGCAGAAAAAGAGAAAAACTATTAAAGAACAGATGGAAGTGCTAACAATGTGGCACACATACACACAAACACACACACACACACTGGTGTGTGTATGCAAAGCAGGAAAAACTGAGCTGAGCTGAGCCAAATGAAAGCCCAAAACACAACGAGCTCAAGTCAATTTCAATCAAAAAAGGTAGCAACAAGAGAGGGCACATTATAATAGCTGCAGCTACAGCCAATGTTGTTGCAACAACAACAGGTGAGCGGGAACAACATTATGTGTTGCTGTTGCTGCTGCTGCTGCTGCTGCGAGCCAAGGGAAGGCTAACTATTATCATTCTAAAAGATATGAGGCATGGCTGCGCTGAAAACTTTAGAAGGGGCACGGCACCATGCAACATGCGGCAGGCACACACACTAGCAGCACACACTCGAACTCTCACAGTGGCAGCAACCTTATTGCTGCAGGGAATTTGTATTGCAGATTGCGCCCAAGCGACTTGGACGCGTCTGTGGCAATGGGGCTGGCTCTTGGTCTAGGTCTGGGGCTGGGTCTGTGACTGGGTCTGGGTCTGGGTCTCTGCGTCTCTAAGTTGCACACCTGTTGCAAGCATTTTGCATGCAACTGGTTACTGATTGTGAGACTAACCGCTGTTGCTGCTGCAACTGCTTGCTTCAACCGATGGTAATGATGATGATGGGCCGCGTTGTGATTTGGGATTATGAAGGTTAAAGTTCCACTGCCAATATGCGCATAAACATAATCAGGTTTGGCATTCAAAACAAGAAAAACTAAATTGGAAAACTAATGCAATATGAAAAGTACAATTAAATTGCCATTAGGCAGCGGCAAGAGCTCAATGACAGCAGCAATAACAGCAGCAGCAACAGCAACCACCCAAAAAGCCAACACTCAGCTGAGTCTTAATAAAAATATGCCAACACTAATAAACTCATTCACACACACACACGAACATCGCACTCAATTGACCCTGCATGTAAAACTCACTCAACTCAACGTTTTGAGCTTTTCTTAGTGCTGTAAACTCACCACGGCAGCAAGTTGCTGGCGCAGTTGAGTTCTCGCTCTTGTATTGGTTAACCCCTGGCCCCTGTGTAAAATGTGTAAAAAAAATTATATACATACGAAAAAAATTGCAACAACAACAAGCTCGCGCGGCGCTCTTTGAGCTCTGAGCAGCCATAGCGACGTCAGCGCCGCAGTCAGCGGCAACAGCGACGCAGACAGCGACTGCAGCGACGTCGACGCGACCAAAAGCAATGCAATTTCTTTAATATGCATGCAAAATGTGAGTGAGCACTTGAATGCATGTTCGAGCATGTTTGAATAGAGGGCATTTTGGATATTTGTATTTTGATTATTTAAATTGATGGATATTTGATCATCAAAATTTATAGCTGTCAAAAACAAAACATAAACAATTAGAAGGCTAAAAGAATGTTAATGAATATTATAAAAAATAAAGTAAAAATAAAATCAAAAAATTTTAAATTTTAAAATTAACTAAAAATTTTAATTTAAATTTCATTTAAAACTAAAAATATATTTTTTTAAATATAGTTTTTTATGAAGAAACAATCCAATTTGCAGCTCAAATTTCCCTCTAAAATTTTGTTAAATTTTTGCGCAAAATCCAGAAATTTTCAGCAAAAAAAGTGCGTGACAACAACAAGAAGGGCAATAAAAAAGCTGACATAAAAAAAGAGGGAATAACGGGTTAAAAAGTTGACACCTTTGTTCTTGAAGCATTTGATTGCCATATTTATGGAAGATAAAAAGGCAACGGCGACAAGATTAACCACATTATTCTAACAGTCGAAACGGGTTTTGACTATGTTTTTTTTACAGATTTCAAACTCGAATTTAACCCTCTCTCTCTGCCTCCCTCTCCCTCTAAAACTAATAATAAATAATTCACAAAAATAAAAATGGGACAAAAATAGGACAAAGAATGCAGCGAGCGAGCAAAGGAAATGCAACCGAAAAAGGGTAAAGGCAAAAACAAAGAAGAAATTCGAGCGGACTGCAGCTAAAAAGATGCAGTTTGTGATAGGGGGTAGGGGTAGGGGTAGGGGCAGGCAGAGGCTCGCCTTGATAAGCGCTTTTTTGGTGCCTTGACATTTGATATGCACAGCAACAACAACAACAACAACAACAAGCGCAGCAGCATCACAACAACAACAACTGCATCCTGTTGATAGGTTTTTTTTTAATATTTTTCTACTCTTTTTTTTGTTAGCTGCAAATGCTGGCTTTTTCGAGCCAGATCGCAGCATCCGTTCTCAGAGCGACAGCCAAACAAAATTTACGGTTTTGGTCTAATTCAGTTGGCTGTTGGCCAAGGAAGTAAACTGATTTGAAAAGCCGTCTGAAGCAACAGGAACGAAAACAGGAAGCGCCTCTTAAATTGTATCTGGCTCATTAAAGCAGTTAGCGGATGTGCGCCAAGCCAGACAATGTTGCCATTATTATTAAGTATTACAATTTATGATTTACAAATTAAAACGCACCGAGTTGCTGCCACATGCCTCCTCAGACAGTTGTCAACAGCTTAAAACAAAAAAAAAAAAAAAAAAAAAAAAAAAAACAAATGGAAAAAAATGATGAGTAAAATTACTTTTTGTATTATGTACTTTTTTTTTATAAATAGAAATATCAGTGGATGTTGCACGTTGCGAGCTGCGTTTGCCCCGCGGCCGCTGAGGCAGCTGTAAGACCTATTTTAACCCCAGCAACGAACACAAAAAAACGCGTCAACAAATCACAAAAGCTGCACAACAAATGCTTTATGTGTGTACTCTACGAACATGTGTGTGTGTGTGTGTGAGTAACTGGGTGTGTGTGGTGTGTGTGTGTGTGTTGCTGGTGTCATGCTGTTAAACAAAGTGCGTAGCCTATGCCTTGCAGCTAAATTTTGTATTAAAAAATAATCACCCGCACATACCAACAAATAAACCGCAAATAAGTGTGATGATAAAGTGTGATATGAGCGACTAGTGGATACCCTGCAGACAGCCGAAAGATGTGTGCTCAAGAAAACAATAAACTCAACTGATTTTTAAAGATTTTTAATTAATTTTTCCTATTATTTTTAACGGCTTAGAACAACAGTTACGATACCCTGTAGTGGAGTAAACTTAATCTATTTGTTGGTCAATTTTTTAAAGTTAATCGACACCACAGCTTTATATATGTTCTAATTTTAATTAAATATTATAATTTAATTTTCAGTTTTACAAAAATTGTTTGCTTATTTTTACAGCGTATTTAACAGTCGTTCAGCTTGTCTGCTCTTCGCTGACAATCACATTTTTTTAATTCCCCGCTAAACATTTCAAGCTTTTTACAATTTGTTTTCAGTTTGCGCTGCGCTTTTTCTTTATTTTGTGACAATTTGCCAACGCATTGGGATTTGTGCCACGCCCCTTTTAACAATAGCTGGAGTTTATTATATTTATACCCTGTAGCTGAAATGAGAACAGCTAAGCTGTAATTATTAAGAACTTAAGCTGCAGAAAATTTTAGGCCAACTAAATTAATAAATCAATATTTCTTATAAATGTAACAAAATGAGTTTCAAACTTAAAGTTGTCAAAAAATCTGTAGATAAATTCCTTATTCTACTTAAGTTATAGCTTTGATTCTCAATTAAAATAAGTTTCTAATAAATATAAATTAACTAAAAGGTTTCTTGAAGGGTCTAAGTATCTCTATTTTGGTAAGGAAGTCATAGTTAATACATATATAAATAAATTACACTTCTTGTTGAGGAACAGTAACTGTCTTAACTTGCGGAAAATGCCAAACCTATTCAGTTGAGCGGCACTGTAGATTAATAATTATATCTCAACACAATCACGCAGTATCTTAGGGTTGTGACTGCACTTTACTTATAATAGTGCATTCCATTCAATTAACCCTCCATATACAGGGCATTTGCAAGTCGAGCATGGCTCACTCACGCCAATTTAATGCTCAGAAGTCACACCAAATGTGCGTTTTCAGCAATTTTGCGGTTGCCATATGCGTTGCATACTTTGTGGCGCAGAGGCAAGCAGCTCATTGTTCCGGCTGCCACTACGCACACTAACCAGCAATGCTTGAGCTATTGTAAATATTTAAATAAAAAAATACAAATATTCCTACTTAAAATGATTGCTACAAGTATGAGCTTATTTATGGATTAATTTAAAACGCGCCATTCGACCTTATTAGCAAAATGCAGTTAAAAGCCCCAGCCACGCCCCCTTTATTAGCCACAACTATGTGTGTGTGTGTGGTGTGATGCGTGTCTTTAATTTTTAATCGCTTTCTATTGGTTTTACGCAGTGTTTGGGGTTAGAAACAAACTTGGTCGAAAAGCGCAACTCAAACCCGTCGAAGATCTCTAAGAACGTCCCAGCTTGGAATCGTGTTGTCTCACTCACTCCACTACATTTGGGTGTGCGTGTGTGTGTGTAACGGTAAGCTAAGCACTTAATGGGGTTGTTTAATAATAATAATAAGAACTAAAAAAAGGGTTAGGGCAGATCAATATATCAAACCAATAAATGTGTGTGCACCTCTCACTCCCACTCCCACTCCCACTCTCTCCCCTTCTCTCTCTCACTAGCGCCTGTGTTTGCTTTCAAATTAGAAAATACAAAAAGTGCGTAAGAAGCAGCACACACACATAGCGAGCTGCCTGTGTGTGCGTGTCTGGTCATTGGCCTCAATAAAGGCAACCATCCGAGTCGCGCCTGCAAACAACTTTTGTGGCAGACCTCGTTCCTGTGCGCCGCTCTTTCTTCCTCTTCTTCCTCTTCCTCTGCTTCTTCTTCTTCTACTTCTTTTTTGTTTCGAGTGAAATTTTCAAAACGAAATTAAAATTTTACGCATTTGCTCCACACACACACACACACGGAGAAGTACTCACTTTGGTCATAACTGGGCGCACACATTACGTAATTAAGGCCTGCCCGAAAGCACTTCAGACTTTTGCCCAAAGCCCGCCCCCTTTACGCCCCCCCTTGAGTTCCCACATCGGTCCGAGTTCTCGTTCGATATTGACTGCGGCTGCCAATCAAATTGTTTATTCTATACAAATTGTAGCTGCATTTTTGATTCAATTTTTTACTCCTTTTTTTGTGTTGCCCCCTTCGGTCTGTGCCAAATAACTTTTCTTTTTTGCACGCACTTTTGCCCAGTTGTGGGCGTGGCCTTATGCTCAATTAGAGTCGTTTCGCTGAGAGCAATTAAACAATTTTCCAAGCCATTTCAATTTTAAGCCAAGTGACGATTGGTTTTTGTTTTTTTTAGGCCTGAGTTTGAAGTTTTGTTGGCCAGGCTTACCTACTGTCTACTAGGCTTACCTACTGCAACTTGACCTAGAGCAAAGCCGCTTACGTTGCCCCAACTGGGCTTCAACTATTATAGCCCAAC
Organism: Drosophila dunni; assembly: GCA_018152125.1. Taxonomy (NCBI): domain Eukaryota; kingdom Metazoa; phylum Arthropoda; class Insecta; order Diptera; family Drosophilidae; genus Drosophila; species Drosophila dunni. Next base: position 14,210,001 of record JAECXC010001917.1, on the reverse strand, counting down.
TATTACTAACTTTTTTCCGACTATTTTTTTGTCTGCCTGAAATTGTGTGGCTTCTTGGGGTTAAACAATGGCAACCTTAATTTGGTTGCAGCAATTAATTCGTAATACATAGGCAAAGAAATTTTGAGCTAATGTATTTAGAAAGTTTTTTATTTATGGCCGCACAACGTGACGTATGCGCAATGTGCCTAATGCGACTCTAAGTACGCAGATTAACAGCATGCTCCTGCTAAATAATAAATATTTATTACAGGGGAGAGCAGCCACCCCCCTTGTAGCCCACTGCCTCCACACACACACACACAGTCAATGTAAAGAAACCTACGCAGTCATTCCGCGGCCTTTGATGCAGCGCTCTTTTTGCGGTCAGTCCAGGAGAAAGAGAGTCATCAAAGCCACGCACAACAACAACATTAGCAGCCGTTGTGGCATAACAAAAGCAAATAGACGAAGTAACCCAAAGGAGCAGCTGTAAGACACTAGCGAAACCTTCAAGAACTGCAGATGGAGACGTAGCTGGTGTCAGACAGCAACATACATATATATGCATAGAAAGAGACAGAGAGACAGGCAGAGAGCGTGGGGGAGGGAGCTTATGATGATGACGGCTGTCTTTCGCCCATACGCTTTGGGTAACATAATCGGTCACTGACTCGGCATTTGGCGTCGTAATTTGAGAACTTTTTGCGCTTCAATTGTTGCGGGTGGTCAGTGTGAAGGGAAGGAGGGCAAAAGAGAGAGAGAGAGAGAGAGAGAGAATTTAAAGCCAGGTACAGTCGCTGCAGAACCTACCACAATCAGAGCAGAATTGAGCCCCCCAAAAACCCCAACATAATTTATCACTCTTGCCGCAAGCAGCGCAAAGATCTTGCAACAAATTCGGTTTCATTTGGCGAATTCGGGTCGCAATCGGCTCCAGCAAAAAGCCGGCTGCAAAAAAGCACACACACAAACACACACACACACACAGGGAGTCTTCACTTTCGTGCTAAATTATATCATCCTCGTCTCCAAATTGCTCAGGCAACGGCAGGCAACGCCAGGGGCCAACAGGCAGCCTGAATGTGGCATGCATCCGATATGAATACACTGCAAAAAAACTTAGCTTGAAATATTTAAAATTAATGGGCATGAAAACTAAGCACAAATCCTTTGGGGTAATCCCTTACTACGAACTGCCATTAAAATCAGTAACTGAATTTTTGAGCAGTGTATTTAGGGGAGCCCAAGTTGCCGCTCGTTTGAGTGCAACAAGTTTTAGCCACAGGCTCTTTGAGGCATGTATTTTTGTTTTCGGGGCGCAAGCACATTTTGATGCTGCCACTGCCGCTGCCGCTGCCACTGCGTTGCATGCCACTTCCCTGCGTCCACGTCTTGACTTTACTTTTGCCCACCGAACTCCAGCTCATTTTTTGCTTTTCTTTTTTTATTTTTTACTTTTGCCTTAGTACGTCGCCTGGCATATTCGTCAATTTTTGTGCGCATGCAATTTACGCAGCGTCGAAGGAGTTGCAGTGTGGCAACAACAACAACAGCAGCAGCAGCGGCAGCGGTGGCAGCAACAGAATACGAAAAACCTTGAGTACGGTCAGTGACCAGAAAAAATGCATAAACATTTTTGTGCTCGTTCGATGCGAGAGAGACGAGAGACGAGAAACGCCGTTGTCGTCCCTTGTTGCCACAGTTGTTGCTGTTGTTGTTGCAGCCACTCAATTGCAAATTTTCGGAAATTCTTTTTAGACCCTGTACTTAAGGGGGTATAAAGGTGTTTAGGGGGTATTAAGGGTCTAATGTGCTTAATAGCAGAGCTTAAAAGAGGTGAGGAAAGCCAACTTGGGTCAGGGGAAGACTATCGCCTATACTAAACTATAAAGGCTTTGAACAACAGCTTTGAATGGCAGAGTATAGTATTTTCCAAGTCCTTAAAGTATCTGTTATGTAAAGTATCTTCAGCAGCCCATCACACTTTACTATAACTTATATTAAAGACCTAGAGAGAGTAAGAGAGATACATATAGAGAGGAAAGCTAACTTAGGTCAGGGGAAGACAAGTGCCTACACTAAACTAAAAAGGCTTTGAACAACAGCTTTGAATTGGGGAGTAAAGTATCTTCTAAGTCCTTAAAGTATCTATTATGTAAAAGTATCTTTTACAAAGAACTAACCGACTATGGCAAAACAAAATAAAAGTTTAGGAGAAAGTATCTTTTATGTCAAGGACTAACCGTAAACAAAGTAGAAGTTTAGGAGAAATTTGTGTACGGAAATCATTCTAAGACAGCCTAATTACAGAGTCTGCAGCAGTCTAGCACACTGCACTATAACTTGTATTAAAAACAGAGAGAGAGACAGAGAGAGAGAGGCAAAGAAATGCGAAGAGGCACGTACGAATCGACTGTTGATCGCACTTGAACGTTGCGTCGCTCGCAGTTGCCACAGCGTGGGCTGAGCGGCATGAAGGGATGGTGTGATTGGGGCATGGGGCATGAGGAAACGGGGCAGCGGGCAACGTGCATGCGGCATGTGGGATTGGGGCAGGCTATTGGGCTGAGTTAATGGCCAGCGTATTTTCGGCATAAGCAACGCACATTTAGTGCATGTGTTTGTGTTTACGCTGCAGTGCCAGCCGGTTTGCAACAGCGAAAGAGATGGGGAAAGGGGAGAGAGAGAGGGAGAGGGAGAGGAAGAGGAAGAAGAGAGACAGCGAGTGCTGTGCAATAAGTCTGCCGATCCACTGCCATAATTTTTGTTTATTTCAGTTTCTGTTTCTGTTTTTGCTCTTCGTTTCTTCGTTTTTTGGGCTCCCCTTCAGACGCTCTTCATTTTCAATTATCAAGGACAAATGTGCGTTGAACTTGATCTCGCTTTTCATTGCACTCAAACTGCCGTTCATGCTGCCCCTCTCTCTCTCGCTCCCTCTCCGCTTCCCACTCTCTTTTTGTTTACAATTTGCACTTTTATATTTAGATTTTTCGTTGCCTTTTCAGTTGCTTCGTCTGTTTCTGCATTTGATCATAAAATTTGTTAGTTTAAGGCCGTTTGTAATTAAGATACATATCTAAAGCATCGCGATTAAAATGCCAAATTTATGGTGCATGCAACGCTGCCAGCATAATGATGCCACAACATTGATTTTGAATTTAAGCTGGTTTTTGTCCAAAAAAAAGAAGAAGGAAAAACAAAATTGCATCCGTTTGTGGCTTTGAGTCGCTGGATTTGGCTCTGGTTCCCAGTTCTTGGCTTTAAGAATTAAGTTGTTATGCAAGGTGCAACACGGCGGCTGTGATTTCGGTGTTGCAGCTGTAGCATCGACGTATCTGTCGGTTTGTGGCATGCCAGCAAGAGATATGTTGAGGCAAAAGGAACCCACAATGAGTTGGACATAAGTAGGAGTACATAAAGATCATTAGAAGGCAACATTAGTGATGGAGCCGTTGCATGCCACATTTGTGGCAGCACAGAAACCCTATAAGCAAACTCATCCCCGCGATTTTTAGCATTTTTAGTTAATTTACACGACGGTGTCAGGAATTCCTGATGCTGCAGAAAGAAGCCTGCAGATGTTGCAAGTTGCAAGTTGCCAGTTGCACGTCAAGTCCGTAAGCAACAAAATCAAGCAAGCATTCGATTTGTTCATTTATGGCATTTTATTTGGCGCGTCAGCAAATGTTTTTGTAAGCAATTTATTTATGACATTTTTTTTGCAACCATTTAGATGTTGCATGCTGCATGTGGCTGGCTGTCCGCTGTTTGCTGTTTGCTGCATTTGCCACTGTTGTTTAAATGCTGAGCGACACATTTGCCGACTTGGTAACGTGCGGCAATCTGTGGCACGAAAAAAACACACACACGGTAAAAAACTGGCCGCATGACGCGTCCAAAAGCGCAATGAGGCACAAACAAACTTGTAATAGCTAAAACAACAACGGCAACAACACAAAATAGACTGCAACTCAAAGTCAAGTTCCATATTCATTAGTTACGATATAAACAACAACAACAACAACAAGAACTACAACAACTACAACAGGGACTACAACAACTACAACACTTTGTACATCAACTGCAAATGATCGGCGTCCAAATGCAGCTGACGGTTTGGTGTCTGTTAATGACAAGCTACACTGCAAGAAAACAGGAGTTCTAGGATTAGCATTTAACAGGAAAACTTAACAGGAAACAAAATGAGTGAAATCTGCTGGATTTTAAGACTTTTTAGACTCCGTACTCTGAAAAAGAGACAACTGTAGCTCCCCTAGATATGTCCTAGGGGAGCTACAGGCTACAGTTGTAGAAAGTTTTTATAGTGTTATTTAAGCTATCACAACCAAACTCATACATTATGCATATAGTACCAATATAACTATGCTCACCAATATACAGATCGAACGACTATAGCCTATAGCTATATACGATAGCCTATACGATAGAAAAATTGTATGAAGACATGTAGTGTTTTTTAAGCTATCGCAACCAAACTCATACATTATGTGTACAGTACCATTATAACTATCCTCACCAAGCTTGGTCCGAATCGGACGACTAAAGCCTATAGCTCATATAGGACATATCAGAAATAAATAGAAAATTTGTATGAAGACATGTAGTGTTATTTAAGCTATCGCAAACAAAATCATACAATATGTGTATAGTACCATTATAACTTTTATCCGGATCGGACGACTATAGCCTATAGCTATCATAGGACAAATCGGTAATAAAATATCGCAACCAAACTCATACATTATGTGTACAGTACCATTATAACTATGCTCACCAAATTTGATACGGATCGGAGGACTATAGCCTTTAGCTCTCATAGGACTTATTGGTTGAAAATTGCTCATATGTTTGAAAAATTTCGCTCTAGAAGGAGTACGTGGTCTTTTACAGTCGGCTTACTCGACTTCAGCCTTGCTTACTTGTTTCTTATAACAAACTTAAAGTAATAAAAGTAAAACACTTTTTATTTTAGCAATTTTATTGCCTTTCCTTCCCACTGTAAACATTAAATAACCTACTTCAATAACCAACCCAAGAGCTACTCCAATTTTTCCCAGTGTACCCGCTGCCTTGACCAAACAGGACACACAAAAAGTTAGCTACTAAAGGAAAATTGCACTGTAATAACAATTTCCATTACAAATATTTAGTTAGATTGAACAATTTGTGGCTAAAATTAAACTATAAGCTGACCATTTTGAATACCAATTAAAAGGAGGAGAAAAAGAGAGAGGGTGAAGGAGAAAGGGGCAGATGAGGAGCTTTGGGGGAAATGTAGGAAAAATCCTAAAGCCAAGAATTGTTAACAAGCGTCAAGGAAAAACCAGATTTCTAGCCGCCAGGGGGCCGGATATGGCCAAATTGCTAGGGTTCCCGTCCGCCGGTAATTGGCAATGCGGCAGCAACAACAACAACAACAACGACAATTTTTTATACAATTTTTTTTTTTGCTACACAAAAACGACTGTAAAAATAAATATGAGCTCAGAAAACATCAAGGGTCTGAGGCAAAGTGAAGTTTCTTCTTATTTTTAGTCGTTTGCTTTTTTTGTGTGTTATTTTTTTAGGCAAAACCAAACGCCAGCCAAGACAGATGTGCGACATTGCAATTTGTTACAGTTGCAGTTGCATTAACGGCCAAAAGCGAGAAGGCGACAGAGCGGCAGAGAGAGAGAGAGAGAGAAGGAGAGAGGGAGCCTGGGCTAAGACTGAGTCTGAGTCTGGGCCTGGTTCTGGGCCTGGGCCTGGGAAGTTGGCAGCCAAGTGGCAACCTAAATATTTTAATGCCTCAGCCGCATTGATGGTTGGCTTTTTGTGGCAACGGCTTGCAACTGCCAGCAACTTGCGACTTGGCCCAGGTAATTAACATTTTTTGCGTGCACAAATATTTTTCGAGAGAAACACAGAGAGACAGAGAGAGAGAGAGAAAGGGTGAGTGAGTGAAGGCAGATGCACAACAGAAGCTGCTGCTGCTTGCCACAAACTGGAGCTAGCGTTTTAGCCAGGCCAAAAGAAGAAACAACACGTCAGCCAACTGAAAAAACAACAAAAGCAACAAAATATGTTAAAATGCAACCAAGTGAGTAAATTGTGCGCAACTTAACAAAAAAAAAATGTAAAAAATTATAGAAAATAACAACAAATGAATGAATGTTCTGTTTATGTAGCACACACACACACAAGAACTTACACACACACTGAAGCACACACAAACTTCATAAACTAAGCAAATTATTATTTGAAGGCACACGTTCCAGGGTTGGTTCTGGCTTTGACTTTGGGCCTCCAGTGTGTGTGTGTGGGTGTGTGTGTGTGGGTGTGCGTGTGTATGTGTCTGTGTGTGTTGCTAGTGCACTTGTACAAAAATTAAATTGTTTTAATTACGCGCTGCCGCAAATTGTGGGATTATGTTAGATGTTGCCAGCTCAAAGGGCGGAGGAGTTTGAAGGCAGCAAAAAACGTTTGCATAGTTTATTATTGTTGTTGTAGTTGTTGTTGTTGTTGGAAAAATTGTTGCCAAATTGCGTTAGCCAGCAGTGACTCTGACTGAAGTGGGCTGTTTAAATAGGCAAACAATTAAAAGCATGTAAAGTTAGCATAAGAACTAGAATTAAACTTTCTGTTTGTTTTCGAACAATTTTAATATATGTCGAGCTTATTAAACTAATTGTTAATTAAAAACAAGTAAACAATTTGCTAGTCTTTTGCTACCAAAACTTTGGTTAGGTTGCAGCCCTGGTTAAAGGGATTTTTATTATTTTTATGTACTTCAAAATGCACTTGAAAGGGTATGACAATTTATAATAATTTTAGGGGAATATTTATATTATTATTATATATTTATAAAGATTAAAAATATTAAATATTTCTTTAATATAATTTAATATAAACTTATATTAATAATAAAATCGTTTCTTAATGTTTTTAATTTTTCTTATACTTCCCCAGTAAGTTAAGCTCATAAATTAAACTTAAATTTAATTCATAATGTAAATTTCAAAACTTTTTTTTTTCTTTTGTTTTTAAATTTAGTTTAAATCTTATTTTTAATTACATTAATTTAATTCATTTTTCTTTTTGTGTCGACTGCTAATAGTCTAGCAATAAATAAATAAATAAAATAATTAAATATATATTTATATTTATATTAAATTATATTAAAGAAATATTAAATATTTTTAATCTTCATTATTTTTCCAAATTTTTAAAGTTTCTGTCAATTTAATTATTTTCCAAGCTAATAATTCATTAACCTTTGAAACTTATATTTTTTTCAGTTAAAACTTTCTTGTTTTTTAATAATAATAATATAATTTAAGTAAATTTACAACTACAGGGCATTCAAAGTGCAGTACTCTTCGCTAGCTGCCTAACTCAGCTTTTAATTGAGGCTCTATAGAAAAATGCTTAGGTTTGGTTTGCTTTAGGGATAAGTAGCGAATAAGCGAGACAAAGAGATAAAGAGAGAGAGGGAGAGGGAGAGAGGAAGGGAGAGAGACAGGGAGACTGAGGGGAAACGCCGTTGCTCTCAAGCAAGTGCCACGAAAATTTTTCCTCCACTTTACATTTTTTGCGTGTGTTCTCGTTTCGGATGATGGGCTAAGGGCAAGTGGAGGCTGCAAACGGTGAGGCGCAGGGGGGTGAGGGGCGGCCATGCTAAAGCCAAGTCGACGCAGGCAGTCTAGATAGACAATGTTAGCCAACTCAGCTATTGATAATTACCAGGTTGTTATTTTGCACGCTCCCGCTGCACCGCCCCCTGTCTTACCTAACCAACGCCCCCCTTTCCACCTGCCCACTTCACCGCTGCTCTGTCAATCTCCCACTGTTCTGTTTTTGCAAATTTATGTTGGCTTCGCATGCGCTTCTGGCCAAGTTACGAGTGTATGTGTGTGCATAGAAGTCAAGTCAATCTTTAGACTGTTTTTACATAATTATAACAGTGCACTCATTTTCATATTCATTTTCATTTTTTCATTTAAATGCCTGAACAATAATTTGTGCATTATTCTGCCAGGGTTATTGTTTTTGGTTAATGCATGAGGCAAAACCTCAAGAGAAACTTAGGGAAACTTGGGCAGAGCTGAGAGAATAGCCCACTCCAAGCCCAAGTTGGTCTGCTGCCAAGGCAATTATACAGCCAAGTTTATGCAAATTGGTAAATTCAGCCACCCAAATGGGAGCGCCCAATTAGAACACTTCCTGGTCGGTAAAAAGTTCCCATAAAACTCTTGGCCATAAATCTCGAAATTCATATGGCACAAAGCCACAATATCCGTTTGCTATTAGTGCGAATACGCAGCTCAGTTTTTCGTCTAGATAAAATTTTACGCATAAAATGAAACGCAATAGATTTTCGGGTTGATAAAAGTCTATGGCAAGAAATGGGCGCTGGTTTCCGGTTTCCGGCACAGATAACTGTGCGTATGCGTATATGCGTGGTCTAAAATTTACGGCCTAAACCTAAACAGCAAGACAAGCAGAAGACGGTGAAAACAGGAACCTTCAATTTTGAAAACAAAAGGCACAAAAAGCGAAGTGCGTACAGTTGTGTACAAATCACGCGTGTGGCAGCCATTTTTGCCCCTCACGCGTATGCAACACTAAATTGTGGGTATGCAAGTGGGTGTGTGTGTGCGTGTGTGCAGGTGTGAGCTCAGTATGTGTTTGAAAAATATCAATAAACACTGAAAACGACCGCAACAACAACAACAACAGCAGCGCAAGTTGCTTCTTTTATTTATACATGCTTATTACATATTATAAATTTTACATAAGCCTCATCATTAATATGCCCAGTAAGTAGGGTGTTATGGGTTTGGGTAAAGTAAGTTTTGGGTTGTGGGAGGTGTGGCAGATACTATGAACATTTGTTTAACCTGAGAACAGAGGAGAACAGAGCAGAACGATCTCTGGGATAGTAAGACTTAAATGCAGTAAACTTGTTACAAAGACTAAGTTTAGTTACAGGTATTACCAGAATATTTTCTACTTCTCCAAGACACCACCCCTTCAACCAAATTTGTCAAGCTATCAAGTACTTAAAGTTTCATTATTTCTCGACTTAATAAATGTCTAAAGTTCAGTGTTGTTGAGCAACACTGAAAGTTTCACCATAATACCCAAAGACACCAACAAGTTATGACAAAAAGAAACAATTTTTGTAGAGTATCTATCCCTTTTCACCAATTCGAGAACACAAATCTTATCACAGGGTATCTGCAGTGTCTGTTGAACCCATCACTACCCGCCTTTCTAGCTGTACATACTGCAAAAGTTGACCCCGCAGAGTTTACAGCACAATTTTAAGCTACCGTACAAAAGGGCATGCCGTGCCCCCAAAACAGAATAGTAACCCCATCTCTTAGGTATTATCACAGGGTATCTGCAGTGTCTGTTGAACCCATCACTACCCGCCTTTCTAGCTATACATACTGCAAAAGTTGACCCCGCAGAGTTTACAGCACAATTTTAAGCTACCGTACAAAAGGGCATGCCCTGCCCCCAAAACAGAATAGTAACCCCCAACTCCAGCTGCCACAAGGCGTTGCAAGTTTGCCAAGTCACCCCATGTGTGCATGCGTGAAAATTTTTCCACCACATCGATTACTTTACACAAATTAGTGCGTAGATATTTTGCAAAAATGTTCTATTAATAATTGATGTGCCATTTAACATGTGGGTGTGTGCCCGCGTGTGTGTGTGTGTGAGTGGCTTACGCAATCAACCCTAAGCTAGCTATATCTAACCCCCCTACACGCCCCCTTGACAACGCCCATGTAAGTTACGCACTTACATAACTGGCGCACACATTGCGTTGCTTTTAACTGCATTTAATTTGAATCGAGCGTTTAATTTAGCAATTTTAAGCAATTAGCAATTGACAGTTGACAAACAATTGTACGATAAATGTTTAATAAACATTCAATAGTCTACTTTAATCATATCCCATGGGCGTAGGTAGACCATAGCTGCTCAAGTTCCTTCGACTGTAAACATCTTTGAGAAAACTCAAGACTTCCGACTGTTGCCATGTTGGGCCCTGGCACTTGCTACACAGATTCGCCGTGGGATACTGCTGCTTGGGGAACATGGGATCCTCGGTGGAGTCACCAGCAATGCGTTGATTCACCTCATTGTGTGCCTGCCACAGCCAGAGTATTTCCTCGTCGTGTCCATTCACAGCAAAGATCTGACGACGCTCCGCCATTTCCAGAAAGTGTTGCACACAATCCTTGCAGCCAAAAAAGTGTTGCACAAAGCCATGAACAGCAGTCAGGACAGCGCCAGGTGGCAGTAACTTTAAGCTAGCCGATTCCACAGTTAGATAATGAAATAAAGTCCAGAGCGAACAGGTGAATCCGCGCAGAAATGGACCCGATCCTACGCAGCCCACATAGCGCTGGGATTTGAAGACTTTGTGCAACTTTCGCTGCTGATTCTCCACCTGCAGCTGGAACGCAGCGCCACTCAGTTCGCCCTCAATGGTCTGCACATAATTATATAGCCGATCTAGTAACAGTTTACCATTCGCATTGAGTGGATTATGCAGACGCAACACGTTGAGCAGCTGCTGCAGAGCCAACAAATTGTCACCCTGAAATGAGCGCACCTTGGGCAACTCGATGTGCAGCAATTTGTCAATGGCCTGCTCCAAATCAGCGCGATATACTTTCGGCTGTAACTGTAGCACCGTGGAAATGATGGCCTGCTGTTCCTCGTCCATAAAATATTTGCTTACACTCGGCGCTGGTGTTGTGGGCAGCGGTGGATCGGCATTGTATCCCGCGGCTTGCAAATATTTGACAACACTTGCCACATACGACTCTTTGGTGTCCTCCGTCGGCTGCAAGGCCAGCACATTGCCCACACAGTCCATTATAGCCAATTTGTCTTGGAATTGATTGAGTCCAAAATTGTCAAACAGCTGGCGATTGTCCAGTATACGCACCGCTACAATGGGCCAAGTTAACAGCTCCAGCAGCACATCTCTCCCAATTGTTGTGTGTGCTGGCTGATAGACCAAGACTGTATATGCTATAGAGCTGCAATCTACTATCAGATCTTGATCAGCTGTAAACAAATTCTCCATTGCTGTAACTGCTGCAAAATTCGGCTGTCCATGCTGCGTATACTTAATCTTTGATACAAATTCAGCTAGTTGAGCATAAATACCACTCGGTTCAAGTGTCGTGATTTCATGGCCAATGTCCTGCTGGGTGCGTTGAAAATATGGCGGAAAGATGCGCAATGTTGGCGTCTGTCTGATGTTGTAATCGCGACAGATTTGCACGTTCCGCTCCTGAGCACAGTCGACCACATAGACGGAGAGCAGACGTCGCCAGTCGTAGAGTTTCCAGGAAACCCGTTTAAACGTGGCCGCAAAGCGTCGACAATCACCGCAAAAGTAGTTAATGAATTGCACAAAACTGCAATTGGTTGAATTTTGTAGCTGCTGTTCGAGTGTATCGTTGTTCAATATTTTGACATTATCCTCGGGACTGTACAAGCTGGGCTCAATCAGAGCCGCATCCGCCAGATACAACGCCATTAACGTGGCCAGAACGAGCAGCTTTAATGAGCACGTCATCATACTCAGTTACACAGTATCTCGATGCTCGTCGGTTTAGTTTTTAACAACAACTGATGAGCGGCTTCAAGGTACTTCGGTTATTAAAGCAAGCGGAGACAAAAGGCGAAGAAAATCAAGACAAAGTGTAGACGAAGAAGACGAAGAACAAAAGCGACGCAAAACAAAAATAATTAAAGCTTTCGATTGAGCGTATTAAACAATAATGTTTCGTTTGAAATATGGAAAATCTTTGAGATTTATTATGCACAAAAGAAAAGCAGCGGAAGATTAGAAAACAGAGAAAATGTGTAGGAAATCAAAAGCAGCGAAAAACAAGAAAAAACGCTAGCCGGTTAGCCGAAGATTAAATACCCTTGCAGTTATGAATATTGCGTTAATTTGGTTTCAATCACCAATTATTTCTATGGTAGCTATATGATATAGAAGTCCGATTTAGATGAAATTAGGTCAACAGATGCGACACGATTAGAAATTGATTCTCTGTGAATTTCGTTGAAATCGGTCAATAGACAACGAAAATGTTCATACATTTGCATGCATTTTGACCGATTGTTCCTATGGGAGCTAAATGTTATAGTGGTCCGATCTGTCCGGTTTTTACAAATGTTCCGAGTTTCATTATGATAGCTTTAAAACTGAGAGACTAGTTCGCATAGAAACGGACAGACAGACGGACATGGCTATATCGACTCGACTGTTGATGCTGATCAAGAATATATAGATTTTATGTGGTCGGAAACGCCTCCTTCAATGCGTTACAAATTTCGTGACAAAAAAAATATTCCCTCAGCAAGGGTATAACAACAAAAACTGCAGTTTCTTTTAAGCTTTGAAAGCCAATATAAATCAGAAAAGATTCTCTTAAAATAAAACTAAATTTTCAACAAAAAGATACTTTCCCTAGCTGCTGTGGAAACCAGATACAATAACAATTTAGTGTGAGATGAACTGATTTGGCTTCAGCTATTTACCACATTCCCAGTGGAAACCTTTCAGTTCTGGTCTATTTTGTAGGCTGAAGAATTCCCCTCCATCCCTCCCTAGACTTAATTAACCTCTCGCTATGGCAAACCACAAATGTGATCAAGTCAGCACTTCAAAACTAAAGTGAACTGTCTGTGCTACTCATTCATTTTGGGCAACAAGTTGTCACTTGGGCAACAAGTGGGTAGCAGACAGCTACCAAATTCAGCAAAGTACGCACAACTTTGCGGCTATATCATTTACATGCCAGATTATGTGATGAAATCTGCCAAAAAAGCAAACACGACAAGCTGCTCAAAAAGTTGGCCCAACAACTTTGCGGTGTGAAAACAGATTCTCGTTTTGTGTTCTCAAGTTTACAAGCAGCAAGGGGAGTGGTGAGGGGACTGCAGACTGAACTCAACTGCAGCTTAAAAGTTTTTGGCAACAGTTTATGGCCAGCAGAGCCCTTTGCACTTGGCTCTGGCTGCCAAACGGGGCTGCTTGCTAATTTAATTGCGACAAAGGAGACGAGGTTTCATTGCAGCATCAGCTGCAGGCGGGAGTTCGTGTTGCGGTGGTTATGGTTGCTGTTGCTGTGGTGCTGGCTGCTGTTGTTGTTGCTAGCATATTTTATGGCAAATTAACTGTGAAAAGGCGTTGCAGTGGAAATCGTTGAGCGATTTATGCGCCTTGTTGCACGCTCAAGTTAGAAGTGAATGAATAACAAAATGCCCAACACTGCGCATACATAATAAAATGCAGATAAAACTTTCATCACAATTTGTTGCAAATATGCAAAGTGATTAAGCACTTAACACACAAAACTGCTCACTGCCTAATCCAAAGGCATTTTAGCCATTTCGTTTCATTAGTGCAATGGATATTTATTCATATATTTTATTTTAATGCCACAATAATTGTCGCACTAACTCTGCTGGCAAAGACAATGACAGGGCAAACATGTATCTTAGTCCTTAGACTCGCTACCCCCTACGCTGATGTTAATAAACAATGCGCTGACTGACATGAACAATGTAGCAAATCGGTTTTCAAATCAGGCAACAGCAAGCGGGCCAACTGGCGAAGCAGTCACCAGTAAACCAGTAAAAATTGCGTAAAATACAAATATTCTTTTGCTTGTTTTTGTGCCAGGATGCACAGCAGTAGCAGGAGCTCAGGGGGCTAAAGGTACACTGAACAAAATTTAGGATAGGTTTGTCAAATTTGGATCTTACTGAAAGTTCTTAAAACCAACTGTGAGTAGTGACTAAACTTAAGTTAAACCCAAAAACTGTGTACACTTTTGTTTAGAAACTACTCTACTTTTCTCCCAGTGTAGTTGAGAGTGGAAGCAGCAGTATGGGAGCTGCGGCAGTCCATCAAAACGATTTGAATGCGTCGTTGACGTTGATGAGTTTGAGTGAAAAGCGGATCGTCGAGTAGTCAGTTAGTCAGGACAGCACAGTAGCAACAACAACAACACGAACACGAACAATCCAAGTTCGTCAATCAAAAGCCAAACCAAAATCTCCTCATGCGTGGCACAGAGAAGGAGGTAGGAGATAGAGAGAGCGGGAGCGGGAGAGAGAGGGGCAGAGAAACAGAGTCAAAGGCTGAGGCTGATGAGGATGCCACTGTTTTTCCGAGGATGATGCGTTCGTTGCATTGCATTCCGTTTGTGTTGTGTTTGTTTTGTTTTAATTTTCTCGATTTTTTTTCTTTCATGCCCCCCTTTTTTGCCTCGTTTTCCGTTTAGGTTTTTTTCCTCTTTTTTTTCGTTATTTGAAAAACTCTTCAGTTTTGAATTGTTGCCATGTTTTTATTGTTGTTGAGTTTGGTTTAGTTTGTGCGTGGCGGGGACGCATCTCTAAGCAGCCGTTTTTATCAGAGACAGAGCGAGAGTCGGTTGTATCAGCCACATATCCGTATCCATATCCGTTGTGCTTTACACTGTTTACACGGTTTAGGGGGTGGAGAGAGGATATGGGGAATGGGAACGCATTTGACATTTCATTGCAGGCAAAACTGAGGATTTGATTTGATGTGCGTCCGTCAAAAGGGAGTTGCTGCAGCGGCAACAATGCGCTGAAAATTGCATTGTTAGCAAAACACTACAATATGGCCAAAGTGTATACACACACACACACACACACACACACTGGCACACGCATACACTCAAATGACAGGCTCACGCATGCACTTGACAAGTCAACCAAGCAGTCAGGCATCCCCTGCATTTACTTCCGCTTTTAATTAAAAATAAAAAATAAAAACCAAACCAAACAATAACCTGCTTGCAGCATGCAAAAAAAAATATATGTATATACAAAAAAAAAAAAAAATAAATGAAAATAGAAGAGATTCACAATTATTTGCGCATAAAATACAAAAACAACACACACTCTGCATAGACAGAAAAAATAAAATGGGGAAAAAGGATTGAAAACCGCACAAATACATTTACTACAACAACAGACTGCAAGGGTCGTCCTGGCACTCACTTCGTGCGTGGTATCCTGCAGCTACGCACTTTGCATTGCCAACTGGACGTGAGGGGGGCAAAAAGGGCACAGGGAGCAGAGCGAAAGTGGTGGGAGTCGGGAGTAGAGTGGACGAGCTCTTAATTTTCTGCCTGCGAATGCAGCAAACTAATGAAAATTGCGTAATTTGAAAAATGAAAAAAAAATTGACGTTGGAAAATGTTATTTCAGCAGTAGAGAAAGGTAAGCAAAAGGTTTGCAGTGCCCAATGAATACGCTGTAATGATGAAGCATATCATTTTAATTAGAGCATTATTATTGGAACTGGTTTGAACATTAAAAATAACACTTAAGGAAATTTGACATTAGCATTAGCATTGGCATTAGCATTAGCATTAACATTAACATTAGCATTAGCATTGGCATTAGCATTAGCATTAGCATTAGCATTAGCAGTAGCAATAGCTTTAGCATTAGAATAAGCATTAGCATTAGCATTAGCATTGGCATTAGCATTAGCATTAGCATTAGCATTAGCATTAGCATTAGCATTAGCATTAGCATTAGCATTAGCATTAGCATTAGCATAAGCATTAGCATTAGCATTAGCATTAGCATTAGCATTAGCATTAGCATTAGCATTAGCATTAGCATTAGCATTAGCATTAGCATTAGCATTAGCATTAGCATTAGCATTAGCATTAGCATTTGTATTTGCATTGGCATCTGCATTGGCATTGGCATTAGCATTAGCATTAGCATTAGCATTAGCATTAGCATTAGCATTAGCATTAGCATTAGCATTAGCATTAGCATTAGCATTAGCATTAGCATTAGCATTAGCATTAGCATTAGCATTAGCATTTGTATTTCTTATGCATTAACATTAGCATTAGCATAAGCATTAGCATTACTATTAACATTACTAATAATATTAGCATTAGCATTAACATTTCCATTCGCCAAAAGAAGCAACAAACTACCTCCTAAAACTAATATAGCCCATCAGTTACACTCCAGCCTTGGGCGATAGAGTAAACTCGACCAGCACGCTCTTGAAGCCATTATCCTTTCCTCTTTGGCTCCCAGTATTGAGAGGGTCGCAAATATGTGGAAACGGGCAGTCAAATCAAATTAGACTGACAATTTTACTGACATTTTATTTGTATATAACAATTTCTATTTTTTTTTTTTCATTATTATTATTTGTATTTGAATGTGGAAAACCACAATTTACGTAAAGACCGCAAACGTTGAAGACTAATTTAAATAAGCTTAAACATTAGCTAATGTTTTGATTAATTAGAGACAGGTGAAAAGGATTGCAGTAAATTGTACGGAAAGGGGCAGTTTCACTGTGAGTTCCCAGTTCGCAAAAACTTTAGAATCTAGTTAAAAATGCGAAGAGGCAACAACAGGGAATGGATGTCTCATTAAAATGCACTTAATTAAAATGCAATGGTAAAATCAACAGCAATTGCAATTGCAACTGCCACTAACACGATGCGTTGCGTTGCGTTGTCCGCTGAGATCGAGCGAATCATTTAAGACTCAAATCCAGTTTGGGTTTCGATAGAAACACAGCAGCAACAACAACAACAGCAACAAGAAACAACATCGAAAAATTACAAGACAAGCCAAACGAACAAGCAACACCAAGAATGAAGAGTGTTGCAACTGATGAATATGGAACTTGGCTTTGACTTTGTAACTATTTCAGTGCGTCTGTCCACTGCTTACCTCTTGCCTCTGCCTCTCATACGCAACACACAGAAATTGTTGCACGAATCTTGCCACTGCAAGCTGCAGGCATTGGACAGCGGCCGTCGAAGGCTAGCAAAAAATGTCATAAATAAATTGCTTAGCAACATTTGCTGACGCGCCAAATAAAATCCCATAAATGATCGAATGCGATTTTTAGTCTATGCAGCAGCGACGGCCGCGGCGGCGACAACGGCAGAGGCAGCGACAGCGCGTCGCGACGGTGGCGGCTGCGTAGACCAAAGTGGAAAACCAGGAAAAGCCAAGTCGATATAAACGAAAACTAAATGCTCTACAAAACTGTTCACTAAAGAATTTACAAATTTTCCTAACTAAGTTGAAACTAGTATGGAAATTGAAATTAAGTCATTAAAATTTATTATTTAAAGTCAGAAATGCATTTAAAAATTTAAGCTAAAAATAGTTTAGGATTTATTTAAAGTAATAAATACTTTTTAGTTCATTTTAGAACTATTTAAAAGCCATATTTAAAAACTTAAGCGACAAACGTATTAAGAAAATTATTTATTTAACGGAGACTAAATTTAAGAGATCAATTTGCTGCCAAAAAATATTTTATTGAAATAAAAAATTAAATTTAGAATATTTGTAGCTTCAGCCAGTATTGATATTTAAACAAAAACGAGTTGTAAAAAAAAAAAATAAAAGTAAATAAAAAATAAAAATTATGCAAAGAAAAAAAAAAACTCTATACCAAACAATTCATATACCCTTTCCCTTCCATTTGTAAGCAATTTTAAGAGCAATTTTAGTTATTAACAAAGTTTAGTAAGCCAAGAAAAAATTGAAAATATTTGTAATGGCATTTCTCAGCTCAACTTGGCCGATAATAGAGTATAAGTGGGCGTGTTGCAGCCCCTTAAATGCTACGTTTTTTTCCTAGACTCAGCCAGCAGCTAGTTGTAGCGACTTTGCTTTTTTTTTAAGAATTTCAAATGTTTTTCCTGGTAAATTAACTAAAAATGCTGAAAACGCTTTGCAGTTGCAGCCGTTTTTGTGTGGCTCTCGATGTGAATGTGAATGTGGAATCACGGCAAAAACAACAACAACAAAAGAGTGGACAACTGGCGTTGATCTTGTCTGATGATGGACGAAAACAAAAACAGAAAGACAGAGAATAAAATAATAAGAAGAGTCAGCCAAATGCTCAAACGAAAGCAGCAAAG
The DNA here is from genome assembly GCA_018152125.1 of Drosophila dunni. Lineage (NCBI taxonomy): Eukaryota > Metazoa > Arthropoda > Insecta > Diptera > Drosophilidae > Drosophila > Drosophila dunni. The sequence continues at coordinate 14,192,011 of JAECXC010001917.1, read as the reverse complement.
CAATTTCCTATTTTACCAAAGTGGTTGATCGTCTTCGTCTTCTTCAGCTGCTTCCAGCTCGTCATTAATGTGGCTTTTAAATGCGTTTTTCATGGAGAGACGCAGATGGAGCTGCACTTGGAGTCGGGAGCTGGAATTGGGAGTTGGGGACAGAAGACGCCAAGTGTGCGCCTTAATTATGTGCGAGTCTTGAGAGTATTGGCTGATTTTGTAATTAGGTTTTCATTAGAACTTACGCACAACTATGGACATGACATTTTTTACTGGTTTTCATTTGGTTTTTCTGTAGCTGCACATTCCATAGCATTACAGTTGCTGCAACTTCAGGGCAAACAGCTGCATTAGTTTCGCGTGTTATAGGTCAAATTTGGCCCAAAATGCTGCAAGCCATCAAAAAAACACAAGAGTCGCGGTGATTGAGTTATAGATACATGTGTAAACAAACAGTAGCCAAGTGGCAACAACAACAACTTGAGGAAAATAAAAAAGAGGCAGCAGAAAATAAAAAGTGCTGCACGTTGTGGCCGCAAGCTAAACGGCTAAGACTTGAAACACTAACAACACATAACACGAGCCACACGAGCCACCGTCAGTGAAGACGGAGCACCACGGAGGCTGGAGAACGGAGGAGAGGAGTACAGAGACCCACAATCAAAGTGAAAGATACGACTAAAGAGCTAACGTTTGCGTTTGTCTTAGGCACAAGAGGATCAGCCAAGGCACGGTGGGTCAGAAGAGAACTTTTTTTAGGCATTAAACTGTAAGACAAAAAATTAACTACATTAACATTATATCTATATATACATTTAAATATATATTTTAAAAACCCTCTATTTATCTAGCTTTATTTAGCTTTAAGAATTTTAAACTTTTTTTATGCCAAAATTGTTAACCCATTTCCATAGTGCAAGTGTAGCAGAGAGGCAGAGGCAGCCTCAAAGTCAGCGTCAGGCAGGCAGGCTGCAAAGTGGCAGCCAAAGAGGCAACCCAAGCCTACCCAAGACTACCCAAACCAAGCCAAGTTAAGACTCATGTGCGGCACTTTCTTTGGCTTTAGCTTTGGCTTTGTGCCGCGGATTATGCTGTATCTGTTTTGGGGGCGAGGGCGGTATGGAAGCAAAGGGGAGAGAGTTAAGAGGCGGGGCGGGCTGGGTGATTGTGCAGCTCGTCTGGCCAACATTTTGATTTATCCACGCGCTGCCGGCGCTGGCTGCGCTCGTCGTCATCGTCGTGATTAGCGTGGCGTTGCAGAAGGTGTGTCCCAAACTGGCAACTTGGCAACTGAAGTAGCCAAATGCGCGAGCAGCTACCGAGCCACACAATGGGGCAGAGGCAGAGACAGAGAGAGAGAGAGAGAGAGATGGAGCTGTGGCATGAATGAGCCATGTTTGCAACTGCAACTGAAGCAACGATTACATCAATGAAATTGAATGGAATGTGTGCCAGCATCAAATGCGCTTTCAATGGACCAGGCTAGCGGCTAATTAGCCTAGACCACACACCACTACACAGACACAAAGTTAAATACACACTCATAATTTGGCGAAGAGATTTGGGCCCTTGGCTAAAACATGTAAGCGGATGAAGACAACAGCAACAAAAAAGGAGCCACAAAAACTGAAGGAATTGTGATAGCCTTGAATGCGGCCAACGAACCTAGCGACGATTAATGCTACTTACAGCTAAGACTAAAGGGTATATTAGCTTGATAGAAAACAAGACTTTACTAGACACTCTGTAGCAGTTAAAAGACAGCATTTACAGGGTATAAAATCACTTATAATTAAAGCTTCTAATTGACAAGCCAACATGGAAATAACATTTCACTAGCATAATGCATAACATTGAGTGTAAAGCGTATTTTACAGGGTAGCTATTTAAAAGTAAGCAGCTGCGTCGGTTGCAGCATTTTGCAAGCTGTATTTATTGGGTATTTAACTAGAATAATAGACTATTAACTATGTACGTTGTCTGCCCAACCAATGAACACAAAATTGAAATGATTAATGATGCTACGCAGAGCATAGAACAACCTACCATTTATAGGGTATATACAAAAAATATTTCAGAATTCAAAGAACAAACTGATCGAAGAATTTTAATTTCAGTTCATTAGCTTAAGATAGTTTAAAAGATATATTAATCGCTAGTTATAGACTTATTTACAGGGTATTTAGCTAGCCAAAGTTGGAGTAGTTTTAACGTCTCATTGTATTTTAAATACCAGTTCATTAGCTTAAGATATTTACTTAGTTTAAAAGAGATATTTGTACCTAGTAATAGCCTTATTTACAGGGTATTTACCCAGCCCAAGTTTGAGTGGTTTTCCTGCCTCATTGTGCATTTTTTGCTGCTATTTTTGAATGTTCTATAAACTGCAAAAATTATGAAAATTTCTTGAGTGTCGCTCAGTGCTGTCTCTCTCGCACTGCTGTAATCTCTTGTTGTCTCTTTCTGGCAGTGGGTTTGGTGCATTTTGCTTAACTGGTTTTTATTCTGTATATTTAGCTATTTTTGGCTTATTTCGTTTTGATTCCTGTTCTCTGAAACGCGTCAATGAACCTCGTCACAAGCTAAATCGCAGAACGACAAACAGCAACAACGATTAAGTTGCTGTTGTTGTTGTATTTGTTGTTGTTGTTGTTGTTGGTGTGGCACATGTCTATGAATTCTAATTATGCAATGCACAAATATGTAAATTTCATTTTGTCTAACACTCAAAAGGCGGCAAAAAAGGCAAAACGCATAAAAGCCAATCAAATTGCCGGACATTTCCTGAGTGTCAATCAGTCAAGTTATTGCGAAAAAATATTTGGAAGCGTTTACAAGCCAACAGGCAGTTCAATGTCTTGGCCAAGTTGGCAGACAGCGATCAAAGAGGCAGAGAGAGATGGAGAGAGAAGCAGGGGGAGACAGAGGCCCGATAAAGCTGCTGCCCAGCTGCAGTACCTATAGGGGTAATGATCATTTTGTAGATACAATTTTTTGCTGTATTTTGTTGCTGCAGTTTTCGCATTACAAGAGCAACAAACGATCGATTGTGGCAAGTCGCAGGCAGTTGCAGCTACTGCCCGGGGGCAATCAAAAAATGTGTGGCAAAATCAGCGCAGAAATACTCTTTTAATGAACCTCTTCCTTTTGGTCAACAGGCAATTTGGCGACACAAAATCAAAGTCACGGCAGCTATCTCTCTCTAGCTACCTCTCCCTCTCTCTCGCTCTGTCGTTCTCTGTGGGCAGTGAAATGCATTTTATAATTGCACACGCACTTTTTTTGCACTTTGACAAAATTAGAAGCAGAAGCAGCTACAAAACTCAAGACTCCTCAGCTGCCTGCTGTAACTTTTAGCCAGAAAAAGTTGTAAGTTGGCTTGAACATTAATGCTCAAATCGCTTCATGTTGCCATGTCAGCGCGCACATGGAGCTTTGCAGGCGTCGCTCTTGCTTGGCCAAGTTAATGACATTGGCTGCAGTCGGAGCTAGCGCAGAAAAAAAATCACAAACCCGGCGACAACTTTGGCCAAAGCAAGCCAGCCGTTGATGAACAAAAAACTGGACATTTTGATTTTAGAAAAATATATAGAAAACCACTTTTTGTAACAATTCCATTTCGTTTCGTTTGCTGCGTTTGTGCAACATCAGAGGCAGCGACGTCGAAGGCAACTGCAACTGCAACAGAGACTCCGACTCAGACTACGACTACGACTACGACTGGCATGGCCATCAATGTCGCAGCGGCAGCTGACTTGGCCAATTGGCAAATGGCAACATATTTTAAAAGTTGGCTAAAATATGTGCAGCAAGCTGCTTCATTTACCCATCGTTTTGAATTGTTTAAAAGGCAGCTCCCAAATTTATGGTAGCCTAGCAAAGGCCATATTTGGCCCAAAAGATGTAAAGCCAACTTCACAAAAAAAATAGTGGTAGAAGTGGTAGAAGCTTGCAGCCGCGAGACAAACTAGTCTAGCACTCGGCCTAATGATGTCTTTAAACTGTTTGGCCCATAAGGAACATAAAGTATATGATCGAGTATCTTAGTTGGCCAAGCTATCTGTACTTGGTTGTATCTCTCTCTCAATTCTAGCTAACTATTTCTATCTCTAACTGTTTTGCATCGAGAATGACTATATCAAAAGTTAGACTTAGCTGTTTAGACGGTTTACTTTGATTTCAAATATATTTTTGGGCTTTCAATGTAAAGTACTGTATCTATTTAAGTTTCTTCAAAGTCCCACCCTAAGTAGACCCTGTATTTTAGCTAGATTTATTTGCTTTCTACTCAGCGAAAACACTTTGCATGCAAAAATGCCGCCAGTTTAGCATGGCAAACACATTTCTGACTGTTTTGCTATGAATATTCCAAAAGTGGCTAAATGGTATCTGGTCGAAACAAAGAGGGCCACAAAAACCAATGGACATCTAATTAAAAATGCAATTGAAATTTGTTTGAAAATGAAAAAACAGCAACAAAAAAATTGCAGAGAGTAACAAAAGAAGTTGGAAACTTGTACTCGAAATGCAACGTTAATTAAATATAATTTGCAATATGCTGGCGGTCATAATTTTTCCAACAAAACAGCCAGACATGGGGGGGGGAGTTGGGGAAGAGGGAGTGCCGCCTGCGGGGGGCCATGAGAATGTTTCGACAGAACAACAAAAGAGCATGTTTCGAGGCAATAATAGACGATGTACTACTAAAATGTCATTCTATGGTCCCAGGGAATAAACGGCGAATACGAGACATTTTCTACTCTCATTTCTTATTTGTTATTCTCTTTTTTTCACTTTTTTCTCTTTCTTTTTTCATTGTAAATTATCATAAATTTGTCGTTGGTCCGTTTAGATGTTTGAGCGACTTAACGGGCCAGTTTTAACTTATCCTATCGTTTTAGCCGGTTTCTCCTATTTTAATTTTTTGTTGGTTTGTCAAATATGCAAAGGCTAAAACACGACTACGTAGAAAATGGCCAACACGAAAACAGCTCAAATTTATAGCCAGCGACCAAAACAAATAATTTGAAAATTCGTCACACGCTACAAGTTAAATGGCTTAGGGAATTTTGTAATGAATTTAACAACGAATAGTTAATGCACTTTAAATAATAATTGTAAACTGGGTAGGACAGAAACTGAACTGCAGGCTTTTATAGAATTTTTTGGTATTTAAATAATTTTAAATAAAATTCTTTAAAGCAGATTAAAGTTGAATAATTTCACTAATGTTTCTATACACTTTCTGACAAGTTTTTCAGATAGTCCTTGTATACTTTTTCGTATATTTTTGGGTCATATACTAAAGAAACTTAGAAAAAATTATTTCAAATTTTTTAACAGGTCACTAGGCAGTTCTTATATTTTAGAAATTAATCATTGATTTATTTCTACTTATCTTCTTGGCTTTTTTCTCAATCTAAGTTTTAGTTTACTCCTCTATTTCAGCCCATCCAATTTTAACTTAAATTGAACCAATTTATTGAATTAATTTAAAGACTTTTATCACCTGCAGCTCCTGTCTCTTAGAATTCACTGCCAATATCATAGCCAGCTAAAATCTTTTGTTAACTCCTCCCACACTTACTTTAAGCCATAAATGATAACCTTTTTTTCTATCTGCATAGAGCACTTTTTTAGCCGCTTTTCATGGCTAACAATTCACCTTAGCTTCTGTTGCTGTCAACTCTGCTTAATTATCAATGCAAGTCCTTCGTTTTTTTATATTTTTCGTGTTTTTTTCAAATCTTTTTTTTTTAGTTTTCGTTTGGAACAAAATGAAAATGCAAAGAGGCCCAGACATGGCTTTGTCGTGCGCATGGGAAATGAATTTGGGCGACAGGAAATGGCCAAAAGGCCAAAGGCCAAACAAAAGAAGCAAAAAAAAAGGAGCTAGCTTTTTAAATGCAATTTAAAAGCTAAAGACCTGAAATGAATGACAAATAAAATTAGAAAATTAAATATAGGAAAAGAGCAGACAACACGCATGCGGGCCAAATGTGCGTAAATACATGTATTTGCACTCAAACCCAGCAAGATAACTATATAAATGTGGTATATATATCTTTATATACATGGCTATGTGAGAGGTAAATTGTACGCCAATTTCGAGGCCTTCTATGGCGCTGTCTTCCACACACCCCTCAAAAAAAAACTCGCTGCAAAAATGGCTAAAACTGGGGGGGAAAAAAAGTTTTGCGGCATGCATTGGTCCTTCGGCTGATGCGTAGTGGTCGACTTTTGCTGGTAAGGGGCAGATCAATATCCTTTTATGCGTTTGCACATTCAGCCTGCAGACGTTGTTTAGAAAAATTGCACAGCTCAGGGGAAGTGGCGGGAGGGAGTGTTGGTGTGAGGGCAAAAAAGGCGAAACAGCAAAAACCGAGCTAAACTCTTAGTACAGCTTATAAAAGTGGCCTAGGTAAAGGGAGAAAGGGCATGCATTGCGTATACGCAATATTTGCCATCAATTGCAGCTGTTGGGCAAAATGGCAGCAAATTGGCAGCAAAAAGAGTCGGGGAACCTGAGGAAAACACTGCCTGGAAATTAGTTACAAAATGGATATGCACTTCAATTGCCAAGCAATAAGGCAAAAGGCAAAAAAAAGCAAAAAAAAAAAGAAATTTATATAGCAGAGATATTTATTTTAGTTAATATCGAACGCATCGAGAACATTTTGCAATCCATTTTTCAAGCACTTTACGCTTCAGTTTGAACTGAAGTTTTATTTGATTTAGTTGCCCGTCCTTCCGTCTGTCTTTGTTTGGCTTCATTGGTCAGTTCTGCATTTATTTGAGCGTAAATTTATGATTAGGGCTTTGAAGTGCCAGCGTTAGTAAGCACGTTAATGAGCCAGCCACTAACTGGGCTTAGGGCAATCTACTCTCGATAAAAATAAACTGCAAAAACTTGAAATATTTATAGATAAAATATAAAAGGCAAGTAAAGAGTTGATAAAACTATATAGCATTCAATTTTGGTACAGAGATCCAAATTAATTAGATAAAATATGAGTAATTAGTATGGAAATAATGATTTAGCATAACTAGACAACTAACTACTAATAATAAATATTTAACTATTCAATAATAAATATTTTCACATAGCAATTTTCAAATAAATTCAATTATTTATTCTTTAATTTATTTAATAAAACTAAAGTACGTTAAAATAAAAAATAAGTTACTGTACTACTGGAAAAAACAAAGACTACTTTTTAATTATTATTTATTCATATTTCCAAATTAAGATTAATAAATTTATTTTATTTTCAGCTCGAAGTAATAAAAATGCTTTATAAAATTAATGCAAATATAAAATGATCCTTATTTATCAGTCTGTTGTCCATAGCCAAAAAATCAAATAACACCCATTGCCTATAGTGGCTAATAAACAGCTTTTCTGGTCAGATCGTATTACCAATTTGTGACTGCCATGAAGTTAACTGTCTAATTAGCAGAGCAATTTGAATTCCAAACTCCTAATTGGATGTGGCATCTGCGTATGAATGTTGACGTGCTTTTTATACTCTTTTTTTGTTGTCGTATTCATTTGGTATTCGTTTTTGTATTCGTTTGCGTATTTGTAGTCGAATTCGCATGCGGGATTCATTCTCATGCTCACAATTTTTGCGACCTATAACAACAGAAAGCTTGTTAACAATGAAAACCAACTTGGCAAATGCTCTATGGCTTCCTGTGGCAGGCTGTCAGCCAGGCAACCAGTCTCAGCAACAACAAGTAGAAGAGTGGCAGCAGCAACAACAACAACAACAACAACGGGCATGGCTTTGACGCAATGTCAAACACCTGCTGCCAATGTTGACGCCAAACACGAAAAAAGGCGCACAGCAACGAAGTAAAAAACCAAAGAGTAGCAAGAGTAACAGCAGCAGCAAACAACAACAACAACAACAGAAACAGAAACAGCAACAACAACAACAACAACAACAACAACAATAACACACACTGTCCATTGCGTTTGTTCTTCGGCTGGATAGGCAACAAATTCTGCGCAAAAAGTGCAATGAACCCTTTTTGCAACGCTCAAGGGAGCAAAGCAGCAGGAGCAGGAGACATTTCGTTATGTGTGTGAGTGTGTGTGTGAGTGTGTGTGTGGAGTGCGTGTTGTGTGTAGAGTGAGTGTTAGTTGGTGTGCGTGAGTTTGCTTCTGCTGTGTGATAAAAAATATACAAAAGATATCAAATGCCCAAAAAAGTCAAAGAAGCAAAGCGGCAAAGGGCGTGCAAGACTAGCAGCTACCCTGTAGCTAAAACCTTAACTATTCAAATTTATAAAAAGAAATTCAAGTCTAGAGCTCAAATTGTGCCACTTTCATGGCTTGCCAATATTATTTTGCAGCCATGGCTAAATCTTTGTGACACTTGATGTTTTGGCCAGAAACAACAACAGCTGCGCAAATATGTTAATAGAGAAGCTTGTCAGAGGCATTAATTCCCAATTCATCAAGTTTCGGTGCGACGCTGTTGAAAATAAAGTCAACTTGAAATGAGCCGACATTTGTTGTTGTTGTCGGTGCTGTTGTTGTTGTCTCCTACCCTTGGTAGTCGTCACTTTTGTCTAGTTTGAAGTTGGCTCAGAGCCTACACCAAAACCTAAGCCACTTCAATGGCTCGTCTTTGTCAGTTTTCGTTGTCGGGCCTGGCCAAGCCGCCGGACTGGCCAAAAGCAGATGATGAAGCCCTCAAAGTCAACAACAACAACAACAACTACAACAACAAAAACTAGCTGGAAAAAGCGGCGCATCGGTTTAGGCCTTTGAAAGTCCATACGGAAAACACGTACTAACAAATGTACGTCGTGTCTGTACATGTCTGTATGTGCTTAGATAGCAGACTAGGCGACACATCTGCTCAAGCCATGTGTTGAGCCATGAAGTTTTAGCCAATTTAGAGCTAGATGAAGTCTACCTAAACTTAGAAGCTTAAAATTGAGTTATAATTCAAGCGATTTTTAAAAGGAATAACTTTATATTTTTGATATAATTTGTAAATAGTTCTACATTTCAAAGTGATTTAAATTTTTTGTTATTTCATAAATTTTTTAAAAACTTCAAAAATTTGTCAAAAAATAAGCAGATTTTTAAAAGGCAAACCAAGTGATTATATCTATGTAAAATTGATTTTGTATGTAATTTTTCAAACATTAAAAAAAATTACATGGCTGGACATTTTTCAAAAGAATTTAGAGGTTCAAAACCTTGTCGAAACTTATATTATTTCAAAAAGAATGAAAATATATCTTTAGATTACCCTCTAAAAGCTTTTGCTATGAGAATTGTTACTTTAATTTTATTGTTAAATAATTCAAGTAGCTTTTTATAAAAACTAGCTATTTTGGGCAACGAAATTGTGCCATCTCTGACACACAGAAAAATGCATACATGTATGTGCATATTTCTTCTTTTTTTTCGTTTTGAGTTTTTCTTTTATTTTTCACATTTCGCCTGCAGTTAGAGCGCAAATGTTCTCAAATTACCCATATGCAAAATGCGAGAGGGGGCAGTGTGGGGGAAAAAGAGAGATAGCAAAAGGGAGGGACTGAGAGGGAGTAGGGAGAGCCTTGTCTAACGTTGCTGCATTTCGGTTGCGCTTCATATTTCGTCTACTATGAAAAACCAACTGAACTGCGGCTCAAGATGCCACTGCGTGAGGCGAACGACTTGTAGATTTTGTGGTAAGTTGACTTTGCTTGCCACATTTCATACACTTCTGTGTGTGTGTGGCAATTGAAGGGCAACAACAACGAGTTCTCATTGCAAGCCATGCAACAGAGCGTAAGATAACAAACAGTTGACAATTTTCGATTATTTAGGCACAATTTGAAATATGCTAGCAGTGCTTTTTGGTCAAAAAAATAACCTCAATATGTGATTAGACTTGCAGATTCTTTGTAAACTTCCAGCAGCAGCTCTCTACTCTCAAGGGCAGTGGAAAATCGGAGAGGAATTGAACCATTTTTGTTTATCTAAGAAAATATTGTTTCTACTATTTGTTTAAAGACTCAAAAATGGCCAACAAGCTGTTTTCCTTCACTGCATACCCCATAAACACCTTCCCACTCCCCTCGCAACTATACAAATAAAAGCATGCATAATTTCATGTACAAATTTATATAGATTTACATAATAATAACTGGAAAATGTAATTTACCGATTGCTTTTACACTCTTATCAATGTCCTCACCAACGTACAGCCCATGCCCCGCTCTTACACGCCCTAAGCCCCACGTAGGGGGCGGGATTCACATTTAAGGCTGCCCAAACGTCGCTGCAGTTGCCTCAGTGTCATAAAGTGTACACTTATTGCTTTTTATGCACTTTTGATACGCGCGACTGTGTGAGTGATTGAGTGAGAGTGTGTTTATAATAGTGTGTGTCTTTGTGTGTGTGACTACATTTCCATTGCATTCGTCACTCAATTCACTAGTCAGTCAGTCAGTCATTCAGTCAGTTTGTCATCTTTGTGTGTCTGTGTGTGTGTGAGGGTGTGCATGTGTGTGTGTGCTTAACTCGCCACAACTTCACAATGGGCACCCTAACCTACGACAACCGAATATTCGCCATTCGGCCAAGTTCAATGAACCGCTCGTTTAGTTGAATAAACTTCACACATACAAGCACATACACATACATTCACTCACACACGTGCAGCGAGCTGGCGATGCGTCGCAGTGCACAGCAAGCAGCAGAAGCAAAAGCAGAAGAAGAAGCGACAGAGGCAGAAAACCAAAAAGAGCGTAGAATGTCTCTTTTAATGCATGAGTGTGTCATAGGTGTGAGTATGTGCGTGCAAACATGTGTGTGTGAGTTTGGGGGCTACTTAAATGACATGCCTTTGTGCACTTGTATTGTTGTGCGTGTGTGTGTGCTTGCAAATTGAAAGCGCAACTGTATTGCGATTCCACACTGTCCACATGGACAACAATTCGTTTTTTTTTTATTTATTATTATTTTTCTCTATTTTGTTGCCATTTTGACTCCATCAATTTGTCTAATTTTCAATGACGTCGTCAAACGCAGCAGAGCCAAAAGTAAATTACTAAAGGCAGAGAGGGGAAAAGAGGGAGACTGAAACAGAGCCAGAGAATTAACTACGAAGACTGGAATGTAGGGAGCTGGGTAAATTGGCAAACACTTTCACACACACACACAAATAAACACTCGTGACGTCAAGTAAATCGAGTTAAGCAGCAGCTCACTAAATAATTCAATAAATCGCGCTTAGCTACGAGAATCCCAAACTCAGCTCAGCAGAAAAAAAAATGAAAAGAGATGCCAGATAGCAGCACTGCGATGGCAGTTGCCAATTGCCAGAGTTGCCACCCCTTCCCTCTGGAGCTCAGACAGTCAAGCTCAGTTTCATTTGGCATATCAACACACACACACACACAAACGCAGACAAAAAATGAAATTTAATTTCGACGTGCAACTTGATGGGGCAGAAGAAGCAGCAGCAGCAGCAGTAACAGCGAAGCTGCAACAAATCGAACCCAAACCGAAAGGCAGACAACAAAAATAACAGCTAGATATTAATAAAGCAAAAAAATGCATATGAAATTTTAATATGCAAACGAGCGAAAAGCAGATGAAGAACATAATAAAACGTACGACTACACACAGCGCTAGAAAGAAAGACAGAGAGAGGGAGTAGAGGAGAGAAGAGAGAAGAGCGCAGCAAACCATGGGAAGTACTCTAACTTCTTCTAGTAGTCGTTGGCCATAAACGCATATTACATTACGGCCAATCGAATAGACGGACAAACGGACAGTGGAAAAGACACCGCGACGAATAGAGAAACAGACGAGGAAACAGATTGAGCGATAAGCAGATTGAAACCCAGACACTTGTAAAAGGAAGACGATTTTTTTTTGGTAAACTTAAAGTTATATGAAAATGTAGATGACTATAAAAATTGATATATATTTAAAATGAAATTTACCATAAATATTTTTTTTTATATCGCATACTTACCGCACTATAAAAGCGGCAAAAAAACGTTGATAAGTTAGTCAGCGGAGTCGCTAAAAACTGCACAAGTCGAGGTCACTTTCGAATTCGTCACTTAGTGCATGTAGTATACATTTAAAAAATTCTATAAAACCACTAGGCAGCAGTTTTAAAATTATTACCAAAGTCCATTAATGTAAAGCTAACCCAAACCTAAATTTACACTGATGGCTAAGAAAAAGCACATACCCTGCAAATCTAAAAAAAGTAAGCAAAATTGGTTGTAAAAATTCTGCTTTATTTGTTTTCAAATGTGGAGTACAAGGCAAAGATTTGTGATAATTATACTTCAACTTCCTATCAACTGAACTCTTGTTTATTTTAATATATTTTATTGTAAAGTCACTTCATAGAAATTCTACTTAAGCCAGTTGAAGTAGAGATAGGAACGAGTTGTACAACGCATGTATTTCAGCTGAGTTTAATAACTCATTATACTTATCAAAATACGTGAAAAACTCTAGATTTAAATGTATTTAAAAAATATACACATATAATATAAAATATGTCCCATTAAGCACACCAATCCAAACTGTTACCTACACAATTCACAATCTACGAAATCTGCGCATATACCCTTTATATGCATTACCACACTCTTTTTTACAGGGTAACGCAATTAAACGCAACTATAACTCTGATAATTCGACTAGTACTCGTTGTGTTTGCCAACTGACTCAATAATTCCTAGAAGTGATTACAGCCATACGAGGCTGAATCCCTTAAGCGCATTAACGATGCCAACATGAATCACCAGAAAAACCACACAAAAAAACAAATCAAACCAACAGAAATAGTATTTCGATGCTAGCGTACCACGCTACGTATACGCAACGACGACATGCCAAAAATACAGCAGGAACAGCAAAACAACAACAAAATGAAGGAGAAGAAGAAGAGGAGTCGGCTAACTGGTGCTGCCTGGTGCCACAGTTTTTTTCCAATGCCAATGCCACAAGCTTCACCAACTCACTTCCTCACTCTCAGTCTCTCCTGCTCTTGCTCTGTGTCGTGCCAATGCCATAGATACACAGCCGCCTGGTTGCCGGCCGTGGCACGTTCCGATGCTGCAATGCCAAAAATAACAGCCGCCACATTGTGTGGCAGCCACACGAAGAGGCAAGCCAGACAGCCAGCCAGACGGACGGACGGACACACCAACAGCCTGTTGGACATCAACTGCGAGTTGTGGCCATGAATGGGATACGCTTTTCTCTGTGTGTGTGAGTTTTTTTTTTTGGGCCGTTTTGTTTTTGACCAAAAAGTGCTGCAATTCGAGCCGAAGGTCGCCGCACGAATTGCGGCATCGAGCATGCTGGCAACAGAATTTCATTAGACGCACAGATGCCATGGAAATGTGCAACAGCTGGCCATTAAGTGGCCCAAACGACGGGCACGATGAGCGGCTTGTTGCCTGTGGCAAGCCAAGTTTCACTGGCTCGAAAGTGAAAGCTGTGGTCGCTTGAACAGCATACGCAACGGAGGCTCGTTGTGGGTCATGCCACCAATTTCCTGCCACATAATCATGTAATCCAGTCGCTAGAAGCGCTTTGAACAGTTTGCTTAATAGTGTCGCCAAATCAGGAATTAGCTGAGCAGACTATAAGACGATCTACTACTTAAGGGGATATGAGCTATGTTATAGTTAGTTAGGGATTGGATTAGGATATTAGAAAAATGCAAAAAATGTTTTATTGAAACAGTAACACAGTCAAAATATCTTTCAGTTAGTTAAGTTGGGTATTAGAGACTTGATTTAAACTTTCTTAAGGATACTTTGAGTGGGAAAAATCTGATTATAAACCTTTGAACATTTAAAGATACCTATACTACACTTTTAAACAGTTTGACAACTCTTCCAAGCAACCTAGATTTTTTTAAAAATTTAACTTGAACAAAAACCTTATGTTTCTTAGGTTAATTGAGTTTACTATAAAATTTTTTTGTTTAATCCAATTCTAAAACCCTATTTTCACTATCAATAGACGTCAATAACATTTTCTTTTATAAAATGATTTGCTCAGCTCCAAGCCAAATCTACAGACTCAAATGAAGCTGCACTGCTTTCAGTTCGTGATGAATCCAAATGGGTAACGCCACTAAAATCCAAGTGAATCGTCGTGTAAACAAATTTGAACAACTTATTCGAGCATTTGCCGTGTCGTCAGCGTCATCGTCATCGTCACTTAACCCTAGACACACAACTGTACCCAAAAAAAGAACAAAAGCTACCTAAATGAAGGGCATATAAAAATGGCGCAAAGTACGAAATACAAAAAAAAACACACACACAAATGCAGTAGAAAGCGAAGTAGCTGAAGAAGAAGCAGAAGAAGTAGAAACACATACTTAGCCTTAGCCGTGCGATATGTAGAAATAAAAATATAACAAAAAAAAAAAAGTTTGCCACTCAACGGCAGACGCCAATGGAGAGACGCACGTAGACAAGCTGTGTGGGTGGAAGGGAGATGGGGCTATGCAGGGTGCGCTCTAGACAACTAGCAACAATAACGGCATTTTCGATGCAGAGCAGCAACGCCAACAGCGAAGTCGACGTTGACGAAAAGGACGAAAGAGAGAGAGAGAGAGAGGGCAAGCAGGATGAGAGTTGGTTGTCGTCGACGAGTTGCCAACAGCCACTTGACACTTCCGTCGTCACATGAATGGAGCCGTAAAAATGCGACGCTGCCGCTGCCACTGCCGCTGCCTCTGCCACCGCCGCTGCATTCGTTACTCTTCTTTGCTTTCTTTCTTTTGCTTCTCTTTTTTTTCGGGCTAGTCGAGGGCAACTTTTTATTTGGGCAGGAATGTGAATATGATGAGTATGCGAGCAAGTGTGAGTGTGTGTGCGAGTGTGCAAGTGCATGTGAATATGTGTAAAATGAAGCAAATACATTCATGCATAATTTTTATGGCATGTCGAGGGACAGAGCAACGACAACGACGTCAGCGACGACGGCGACGACTCTTTCACATCCATTTGGTACATTTGGGATGCCAAAACGTTTTATGAACACGTTTTTTCTACTCCTTTTTTTGCATGCATACTTTTTTTTTTTGTAGCTGCACTTAATGCAAGTTTACAAGCTCCAAAGGGAGAGAGGAAGAGCGAGAGAGTTCGAGATTGCTAGAGCGAGAGGGGGCAGTTAATATGCGCGGCGAGTCATTAGCGCAAAAACAAAGTGATGATTAGTTGGCAGCACTACACAAAAAAAAAAAAGAGATAAAACGAGGAAGAGTTAGAGGAGAAGGTGGCCGAGAATAGGCTAAAGGTTCGTGTGGTCAATGTACGCCCAAATGCAAATAGGCTGGGCGCCAAGGTAGGTCAGGTATGAGAGACGGCAGCATGAGCAAATGTGATGAGACTTTGCTGTCTTTGCACAGCGCAAACATGAAGAATCATGCAGAAACAGGCATGCCAGACAACACACACACACACTCAAACATGACCAAAAGGAGTCGCGTTTTAAGTGTGGGCGTTGCAGAAGGGGGCGGCGCAAAAAGGGTACAGTATTACTAGTGTACCCAGTAGGAATTGATTTCATGTGCAGCTGAAATTAGGAAGGTTGTTTTTTAGCTGTGTCTGTTACAGCAGCAGATCTAAAATAAGAATATATGCATGCATTCCCTATATATTTAATGGGCTGCGCCACGCCTTTTTCTACCCGTTAGTCGACTTAAAAAGTACAGTATGCAATTAAGAACAGTCGCTGGACTCTGTAGTAAGTTAGTGCACTTTTCCGTAGCAGCCTTCCCACTGGGTGCTTGCAGAAACTATGCTGCTGCATTGCCACCTTCTGCTGCTGCGTTTTTGGTTATGATTGACTGATTTCTGTTGAAACTTTGGCGTCTGCTGGCACGCATGAATTGTAATTTTCGTATAACGAAAACCACATGAACCCACACACACACGCACGCCACACACACCACACACACTGCACACACACGCACACTCATGCTTTCCGAGAGAGAGATAAACATGGGGAGTGCTACAATTAGCACTTTTTTTGTACTTGGCTGACGGGTTGGTCGCACTTTTCAAGTGGTTCGCTGATAAGCTCCGAAGAAACGGAAACTCAACCACATTCGCCTTGAGTCAGGCGATTGAACTCGTCCCCCCTTCGCACCCTCCACAGCACCACCTCTACACCACCCTCTTATTAGCCTTCCTTACCCCTTGCTCCAACCGTCCGTCTCGATTTGCTGGTAGCAAATAGTTTTGCGGCCTAAAAATGACAATGTGCTGCAGTTTTTCTTCTATGCAGTTATTCCTACACTTTTTTGTTAGTCGTTTTAGTCGTTGATAACAAAGTTTACTCAAAAATGGCGCTCATAAAAATGTAAAGCCCAAAAGCAAAGCCTATTTGCGAACCGCAGTCTGTCTACTTACCGTACCGCCCCCCGCTGTCACTCCCCTGCACAGAACCGCACACTGAACTCAACTCACAGTGCGTTATAAGATAAACATTTGTTTTTACTTTTTCATTTGGCAAATAACAAAAAAACGTTGAACTCGCCGTACAGTATAAACCATAGAGATATGTACGATATATTTGTAGATACGAATACGAATACGACTACGAGTACGGGTGTGGACTATGTTGGGCATTCAAGGCGCTACACTTAAAATTCTGAAGAGCTGATCGCATGAATTTTATGTTAATTATATTTAAATTAAAGCAGTTAAGTTATTTTAAGTTCTGTGAATGGATACTAATGCATTTTGTTTAGGGAAATCTGATGTTTCTATATTATATAACTTTTTTCATAACGAAAAACTAAGTTATTCGTTAAGAAACCTTCTCTTACATATTTGAATTATCGTTTATATATTGACAAGAATTATATTTCAGTTTAAATAAAATTTCTCAAGTTTTTAGTTAATTTAAAAATTAATTACTTATTTTTTTTTTGTTTAAATAATTTTAATTTAATTAAAGATCTCCAAATGTATTAAAATTTGTCTAAAATAAAAAGCTTCATGGAGCTATCAAACTAATAGTTTATGTTCTGATCGAGTTATAGCCTACGCCTAAAGCAAAGCTCCCCACAAATTGCCATATAAACGAAATTATCAAGAAATACTACAGAAAGTTCAGACAAAGAAAAGTTTGTGATTTAGTCCTCGTGTGTCGCGTCTGACGATTCTACAAGTGCTGAAAAGTTGATTGCACTGTGTGGTTGTCTGACTTTTGCTAAAGCAAATATTGTTTAATAACATTTTTAAAAATAAAATTTACTGATTAACAGCCCCGGCTGCAATGACACTACAACAACAACAACAAAAACAAAACACAACAAGCAGCGACAATGGCACAACGGCCTCGGACCTATCCCAAGACAAAAAAATTTGTGCTTCACACTCGTTGAAAAACGTTCACTGTTTACTTTTGATAGGCAATAAAAAGTCAAATACATTAAAAATACACAAGCAAACAAACAAAAAGAGCGATTCTCTTGAAAGTTTAATGGGGGCAATTGGGCATGAGGGGCATTATCTTATACGGGTGCGATCAGTGGGAATTTCAGAAACTGATTTCATCAGAAACTTACACTAAGCTACATATTTTTACTGAGCTTTGAAAGCTCAACAATAATAATATTAATATTTTAAACATTATTTTAATATGCCTTAAAACATTTTTCATATTTTACAAACTTCTGTTTTTTAATTCAAATCAAGCTTTCACGGACCCAAACCTTTCCCAAACTAACGCCTCTTGCTTGGTGCGAAACTTGTCTATAACTTAGCAAAGACACAAATCATACGTGAACGAGCTGACATGCGCTGACAATGTCATAGCAAGCAGCTTTGCAGCGTGCAACAGTGCAGCCGTTAACAATTCAAACAATCAAGTTGAAGAAAATATTTGTAAGTTTAAAATATTTGGCGGATCTCCCAATAAATTTATATATTGTATATATGCACTCACCTTCTGCATATAAAACACCACATTTCCTATCATCATTTGGACACCAACAAAGTTGACCACGGACCACAAATAACACTAAAATCTTTGGAGGTGCAGCCATTAAAAACATGTTGCAAGTTATCCAAGTATCCCGGCTCCTTAAAATGTATACCCAACTGACCGTGAGCACACCAGCCGGTGCCCCAGAGCCGTCCACAACGACGTATGAGCAGCGTGTGCCGTGTACCCGCAAAGACTTGAACAGGAGCACAAGGATCTACATCATCATTTGCTTCACAACATGGAGCCAAATCAGGCAGTTGGGGCAGTGGATAAACCATTGGTTCTTTGAGCAAACCATCGGGTTTCATGACACGCATACTCAGTTGGCCATTGGAATTAAGACCCCACGTGTAGAGATCGCCGAATGCAGAGATTGCCGCACTGTGCCAGCCTCCAGCGGCAATGTGAGTTATCTGCAAAGAATGTTGACAAATAGATTATTTAAATAAACAGTTAACAGATAAGTTATCTTCTACTTTAATGCCGGCTAGTGCCTCCACCAGTTGCGGCGTTTCTTCTACTCCAAGTTTGGATTGACCCAATTGTCCGCGTCTGCAAGATTCAACAATATAATCCCAGATGACAGCATTAATCTTTGGTTCACTTACAGACCGTTTCCCCACATGTAGACATCTCCATTGCCGTTGAGCAATAGCGCATGCTCCTGGCCACATTCCAACTGTTGTAGGCGCCACTGGCTCTGGGGGAACTGATGCAGAACACTGGGTATGCTATAGACGGTATTCCCAGCACTTATGGCTACATTTATGTGGGAACCGCAGGCAATATGAGTGATACGCCCCGCTGCATCACTCGGCTTCTTGGGCAGGCCAAAACTTGTACGTTTGATGGCGCTGAC
This sequence comes from Drosophila dunni, assembly GCA_018152125.1. Classification (NCBI taxonomy): domain Eukaryota; kingdom Metazoa; phylum Arthropoda; class Insecta; order Diptera; family Drosophilidae; genus Drosophila; species Drosophila dunni. The sequence goes on along the minus strand of JAECXC010001917.1, from coordinate 14,173,157 downwards.
CGGCAGATTGGACGGAGTTTCCAGGCTGATCTGCTGCAACTGAGCATTCAACTTTACTGGCAGCTTGTACAGCTGACCATTCTGTAGCAGCACTAGGCAGTGGGCATCGCCGGCAGCTAAAGCCTTTATGGCCGCAGGGGCCTCCAATTCCAGGCATTCACCCGGCGTCGCTTTGAGCAATCCCATAAGCCAGATCCTATTCCCCACAGCGTAGGCTGTGTAGCGCCAACTGAGCGCAACAATACACGAGTCATTTCCATTGCCCGGAACATGTATTTCTAAAAAATAAATAAAAGGATTCATTTGTAGTATTTATTCTGAGAATCGGATTTTATTTAATTACAAACCCGTTAAGGAAGCTAACCAAGCGGAAGTGGTCTCAGTGTTGTTGCTTTTGTGTTGCCCAAATGCATTGAAGCCCGTAAATAGTAACTGTCTCATCTTCCGTTCTGCCTCTGCTTGCGTCCCTCTGTCCCGACGGCGGTTGCGCAGCGCGACGAGCGCACACACACACACAAACACACACGCACAGGTGTTTAGTGTAGGGGAGCGTCCCGCTACTTGTACCTGCTGCTCTGTTGCTCTCTTATTGTTTGGTCGACCGAGTTTTAGTTGCTAGATAGCATTGCAACTGTAATGTTGTTGTCGGTGGTAGTTTTTCAACAATTAAATAAACTCGTGTTTGAAACTCAAGTGTCATCAGCTTAAAATCCCATACAACTGATCGTCGTTTCCCGCGTTCGTGTTTGTTGCTGCTACAAAATGGTATGACAACTATGTACTAACTTGTTTATCATGCAGCTCACGTAAACTGCAATTAATCTTATTTAAATTGGCACTTATTATACGAAAATTACAATTTGTTTATTAAAATTGGTTGGCATGACAACCCGTGTTGCCAGACTGTTAAGGGACTAACTCTAACATTTGGCGCAAATGTTAAGTAACAGTGATCATTTAACAGAGGGTTTTTAAGACTAATAATATTTAGTTAATTTAATAAAAATTATAATGATTGAAGCTAAACATAAATAAACAACACAAACTTTATAACGATCGATACAAGAACACTTCTTTACTCAACTGGCAGTGTTAACTTTAAACGCTTTAACATTTCCCTATGTTCTGCCAGTCACCCAGTCACAACAGCTGTTTAAACGGTTTAATTTGAATTTTGAATTTATATAAGTACTGAGTTTTTGTTTTGTACAATCGTTATTTAGCTATAAACTAATAAAATGTGTTATGATTGTCTGGTCTTAGGGTCTCTTATCACTGCTGCGCAAGCTGCGACCGAATCCCGATAAGGAAGCACGGATATTGCTGCTTGGCTTGGACAATGCCGGTAAAACTACGATACTCAAACAATTGGCATCAGAGGATATAACCACGGTGTGTATTATAGAACAGTTGCGTCTTTGCTTTCCCAATAATCGTTGGATTAATCCACAGGTGACACCCACAGCTGGTTTTAACATCAAATCCGTAGCTGCAGATGGCTTCAAGCTGAACGTCTGGGACATTGGTGGACAGTGGAAGATCCGCCCTTACTGGAAGAATTACTTTGCCAACACCGATGTCTTGGTAAAGCTTCTTTATAAGCCCTAAAAGACTTGTAATTAATAGCATTATCTCCTTTTAGATCTACGTCATTGATTGCACGGATCGCACGCGTTTCTCGGAGGCGGGTAGTGAGTTGTTTGAGATGCTAATGGACAATCGCTTGAAGCGAGTGCCTTTGTTGGTATTTGCCAACAAACAGGATCTGCCCAATGCCATGACCGCCTCTGAAGTGGCCGAGGGATTGGGTCTGGTGCGTCTGGAGGAGCGCACCTGGGAGATCAAGGCCTGCACCGCTGTCGATGGCACTGGCATCAAGGAGGGCATGGATTGGGTGTGCAAAAATATGAAAAAATAGAAATAGATAATAAAAAAAACATTGTTTAGTTTTTAAACTAGTATATTTAATTATTTAATCCACAACTTTTGTTAGTTATCCCAAATCTCAGCAGTTTTGTTAGGTATTTCAGAAACATTCAGAAAAAAATAACACAAAACATAACGAATACACGTCCTAAATGTTAAAATTCTGTAAGCATGTAACCGAGCGGTTCCGTAAGCTCCGTCCGAGAGTTCCGCCGGAGTTTAACCTGCTGGTGCTGGGCCTCAACAATTCCGGCAAGAGCACGCTAGTGGGACGCCTGAGCATGGAAAACGAGGAGACCGTAAGGACACTCTAAAATCCCATTAATCTGTTTAGTTTTTAGCTAAGTCTATTTGTAGTTAAAGCACATTAATCCCACGGAGCAAGTGAACGAACGGGATTTGGCGTTCAAGAATATCAAGGTGCGAATGCGGGACTTGGGTGGTCAGTGGAGAATGCGTCAGTCCTGGCACACGTTCTACCACGACACCAATGCCTTGGTAGGTACAACCCACACTTTATCTCCACTTGTTCGCCCACTAATCCCAGCAAGATCCCGACAGATCTTTGTCATCGATAGCACGGATGTCTCGCGTTTGAGTGAAGCCCGTTGTGAACTCTGTGACGTATTGCTGGACGAGCGGATGTCCCAGGTACCATTATTGGTATTGGCCAACAAACAGGATGTGAACGGTGCTCTGTCCAGTTCGATGATTGTGGAATTATTGGGTTTGAATCGTTTAGAGGGTCGTGCTTGGAAAATACAAGAGTGCTCCACACTAACCGGAAGTGGTTCCTTTGTAAGGCTTTAAAAATCACAAAATTTCATTCCATTTCATAACTAATTCCATTTTCAACCAGAATGTCATTGAGTGGATATACAAGAGCTACAAAAATCAACAGCCGCCAAGTCGTATCCAAAAACTCTTCAATCCCACATTTATTTTTGGCCAACTTTGTCCACTAGACTGTCGCCGTCCAATGGTGGAGCTTTAATTAATTTATGCAACGGGCACAATAATCTAATCTATTCTTGTCAAAACCCGAAAAGACTGAAGAAAAAGAAATGGAAATGGGTCGTGGCACACGCATTGGAATTAAGCTGCAAAGCTGAGAGAATTCTGGCGGAGAAGCAGAAAAAATATGTGTTCATGTGGATTAGACATGTGAATTTGCATTAAAAAGTAAAAATCAAGCTTAAAATTTGTATGAGATATGGAAGTGGAAAGGAAATATTGATTAAATACTAGGATTTGAATGAAATTTGAATTTTTAACATTGTATTTAAAAAAGAAACATTTACTTGCATATTGTAAGATTTATAAACCGATGAAAAAGTATGAACATTTTCTTCGGGTTTCTAAATACATCAAATATTTACTTGGTATTTAATTACTGCAGCTATGCAGAGCATTTTACAGTCCACCAAGACGCCAAAAGTCGTTAAATAAAATCTTATGAGCAATTTTATTCAAAATTCGAATTTATAACCGTCATTTGATTACCATTTGAATAAAAGTTCGTTATTAGCTAATAATTTGAATTTAATTGCTCTAAATATGACAATCTGGCAACGCCTTAATAACTGCAACAAATAAAAGGTGACAGTCACTCACTTCTCCCACATAGCAGCTCGCAATTAAAGAAATTTACTTTTGCATGCACACACCAGCAAACATACATATTAGTAGAAGTTTGCATAAATCACTGGAGTCAAGAAGCGATGGACAACAATAAGCTTGTGTAAAAAGAAAGTGGGTAGAAATATAAACAAAATAAAACACACAGAGCAACAGGTCCAAAGAACGCAGTACACACACACACAAACGCTCACAGACACTGCTGTCGGCTTGAATCTGTATGCGGGCAGCAAACTGACGTGGACAGCGCAGGCGTGAAGAATGACAAGAATAACAGAGAGAGAGAGAGAAAGAGCAAAGAGAGAGCAAACGTGTAAGTGTAACTGTGAGAGCACGGATCAGACCAGCTGAGTTGTTGCAACATGTTGTGAGCCATAGCAAGACAGCGACAGTTGGGCTTAAGAAGTGTTACACACTGACTCAGAGCCACAGAAGAAAGAAAGTTTTCGCCTGTGCTGGCTGTGTCTGCTGTGCTATCGGCTCCAAAAATTCCAGCTAAAAGAAATAAAGTTTAAGAAGAAGAAGCAGCAGCAGCACTAACTGAAGAATATCAACGGATTTAAGCCATTTGCGTGCAATTTCCAAAACTCTTTTTGCGCACTCAAGCGTCGGTCGCGTCGCCGTCGTCTTCGCTGCGTTGTTTAATTGGCCCAGCAACAATAACAACACAACAGTAAAACATAATAAAAAAAACGAGTAGAAAATACTTAAGTATCTGAAGTTAGTTCGTGTGTGTTTGTGCGTCAGTGTGTGTGTAATTGTGAAAGTTCCTGCCCATAAAAAAAATGTATATGAAACGAGCACTATTTGTGCTGGCGCTGCTCTGCGCCCAGCCCTACGGCCACCTGGCCGAGGAGGAGTCCAATCCGCTGCTGGACATGGCCTCCATGTTTATACAAGAGGCGCTGAGTAATCAAAATGGTGGCGCTGCTGGTGGTGGCGGAGGAGGCGGTGGTGCTGGCGCCGGTCTGGCGGGCATTGCTTCCATGGTCGGCAGCTTCATGCAGGCCAATGCCAAGGCTGGAGGAGGCGGCGGTGGTGGTGGTGGCGCCATGCAAATTCTTTCTGGTATAGGCAGCCTGTTGGCCAACAATGCACGTGGCGGCAACGGCGGCGGTGGTGGCGGTGGCTTTGATCCGGCCATCATTGGCAATGTCCTGGAGATGTTCACCCAAAGTGATGATGAGGATTCTGGTGCTCAGCAGCAGAAACGTAGCAACAATGGTGGCTCCGATTCAGGCATTGGTCTGGACACCATTCTCCAAGTGGCCTCCGCTTTTATGAACACCCAATCTGGTGGAGAGAAGAAGAGCACACAGCACGCCCAGCATAGCCAGCAGAAGAGATCCGTAGCCGAGGAACCGGAGCAGGAAAACGGTTTCATGAACCTCTTGCCACTGATCATGCAGGCGGTGAGCTCTTTCGCTGGTCCCGAGGGACAGAGCACCCAGGAACGCCACAAGAGTCACGCGTGGGTGCTGCCACCATTCCTGGAGCACATCCATGTGCTGTGGGATCACTTCTCCAACTCTGAACTGGCCGATGCGCTGTACGAAAAGTCGGGCGTGAACAAGATCATGAAGGTAAATAATATGCGCATAATCTCAGTTGGCAGATTATTCAGTTTCCTATATGGTTTGCAGGGTTTCAAGGGACGCGATGGCAAAGTGGATTATGATAAGCTCTTTGAGTCACTGAACAATCAGTCGTTCCGTCGTCGCTGGATCAAGTCGGCCACTTTGTACTTGGCTGATTGGACCAGCTACTTGGCCAATCCCGAAAACTATCTGAGGTATGCACACACACACACACATACGTTATCTTATATATATTTGTGTATGTAGAACAAATCGTGAGGACTGAGCCATGCGTGTTAATTCTTGATCACGCTCTGCTTTTTTAACGGTTCTGGAAAACATTTTAGCACCTAGCTGCGATACGATTCTTTAGCTTCTTCTTCCCCTTCCTCTTTCGATTCTATTTTGTTGTTGCTGTTCAATTGAATTGAAGGCAGCCGCTGCCAAGTTTAAGTTGTTGTTATTGCCATTACCGTTAGCCGCAACCTGTTTGTCATCGAACATGTTTGAAGCGCACGCTTTAGTTTGCCTGGCTTTACCTTTTGACACACTTTTTGTGCTCGCAGCTGGCACATTTTTAGAACCTGGCTGTTAATCTGACTGGTCAACAAAACAGTCCAAGACCACGTCCGAGTCCGAGTCCAACTCCAATTCCAATTTATAGCCATAGCCATGTTACAGTTACCCAAAGTAGTAGTTCTGCTGCTTCGTCTTCCACTTGTTGTTGTTGTAAACAAATAAACAAAACGAGTGAGAACGAACGGTTCATTTCGGAACCGGTTTTGCGCTCACACCAAATGGGCCGCCAAAAGGCAGAGAACCAAAGCTATTTAGGTCAAATCGTATGTAAATAAGTAGACACGTATATATTTGGCATAAGTATACGCCCCATCATCATTATTAGACAAATAAGTGGAGAAGACAAAGTGAAAGAAGAAGAAATAACTTCCACTTTCTTCTAGTAAGCGCCCTTTCACTTGGTCATGCTGTGTCATCATTATAAAAGCTCATCAATTTGTCATTTTTCATTTCATTTCTTTTCATTACATCTTTTCTACTTTATTTTTCTTTTTGTTGGCCACTTTCCACACAGATATTTCCAGACAGCGCAAATCATGTTTAACGGCCTGTTAAAGTCTCAAGGTTATCCAAAGCAAACCTATTTCGATCCGCAACGTCCCAGTGAGACGATATCGAATCTATTTAATCACGTGGCCAAACATCATTTGAATGTGAAAATCGATTCGCGTCAATATGTTAAGCCCGCCGTGGGCTATGCCAAGGAACTGCTCAAATTGGGTCAAGCACGTGGTCTGCTGCAGTTCAATGCCACCGAGATCAGTGATAGATTAACGGATACCCTCAATCTGGAGGTAAGTTTTATATGTTTCCAATGAATTTGGGTTGGCGGGCAATTAACAGAACAAAAAAAAAAAATACACAAACTGAAACAAAAGTAAACCAGCGTAGCAATAGCACAAATTAAATTAATTACGCTACAATTTTCTCTTTTTGTGTTCGCACGCATCCCCAACATTCCCAACCCACAATCCAACCAACGTCTGCAATCCACCAATCCGCCGACACAACAAACACGTTCCACAAACCACACATCGATAAAACGAAAACAGGTTATCGAACCAGTGCTAAAAGTGCATCGTGCCTACCGATACATCTCTAAGTCGCCGCAGTGTGATCGCTATGTGCTCTGTCAACTGAACGCAGCTGCACTCGAACAGCAACAACAACAGGAGCAAGCAAGACAGCAAACGACGAACGCTGGCGGCGCTCTCATTGCCGGCGTTAGTCCGAAAATTGTCAAGATCGGCAGCATGGGTGCAGCGATCTTTATTAGCACTGAAACCGGTACACCATTCTGGACGCTATTCGGTGTAATCAATGCGCCATATAATTGCGAGGTAAGCTCACATCCGCCTCAAATACACACACACACACAAACACTTAGACACATTTAACTCTAATTGTTACCGTTATGGCAGGTAAAATATCCCGTGGATTGCAATGGCTTCCATGAGGGTGAGGCAAAGGTGACCACGGAATACATTCACAACGAGTTGTAGACTCCTCACCCCACCCCAAAAAGCAAAACCCAATTCCAAGCGATCTTCAAGACGATGGTTAGCTGAGTGCTCATTAAGACGAATTAGTTGTAATCGAGATAAAGATTTCCAAGTGTATATAGTATTACGAATTGCAATAAACTTTAATTTAATTGGTAATTTCATTGGCTTCTTATACCAGTGGCTTGCGAGCTACTCAACTTCAAATCTGTAAAGGAGGATTATATGAAATTATATTTGAAATCATGGTTCAAGGTTAATTTAACGACTTAAGCATTTCAATTACTTGAGATTACTTTGCTAACATCTTTCATAGGGTCGATAAACTTTGGTTACATATGTCAATTTTTTCCAAATTTTCGTTAAAACTTCATAGTAGTCTGCCACAGACCCGGTGTTGTCCACCTCGGTTACAAAGGGTTCTAACCAGTCTTACAGGAACCGAAGTCTGCCCAGACCCGAGGTAGTGCCTCAGGGGCTTTAAAATTGGTGCACAACAGAGGTTTCTAATCTTCATGTAATAATATAGAGGTCTAACCGGAACCGAGGTCTGCCCACAACCAAATTTGTAGAGGAATATAAATGGTAAGAAGTTGAAAAAATTAAAGGACCTCGTATATACCATGTATTCCCAATATGCGATTTTCGGAAACATTTTTTTTGAGACTGATAAATAACCATTATCTTTTATCGATTTGGCCAATAGCAAACCAAACACATTTGTTTGGTGGCTTGTTGTCTCAGAAAATCCATCAGTTAAGTGCACTTCCCACCATACCAAATTGCATAGAGCCGGTTTTGGCAACGCAAACAAGTTCAAATTGCGGAAAAAAAAACATTGTTTAGATGAATTCCCGTTAACGTCACTTTCACCACACGCTTGGGTTCACTTTTCACAACGTTGACGGAGCCAGAGTCAGTCGACTGCAGCTATCGGCGGCCAACAGAGGTGGGTAATCCTAAGCAAACGGTGGACGTAATGCAGCTCATTTTTCGGGAACTGGATGCGGATATTGTGCGTCGCACGAATGCCATATTTCCAGTGCAGGATTGCTTTGTGGAAGTGCTGCCCGATCAACTGATCATACCAAGAAAGTATGTGGAGCTAGGGGAATCCATCAGGCAGCTACCGATCTATAAGGATGATGTGTGGATGGTATCGTATCCACGCACCGGTTCCACTTGGGCACAGGAAATGGTCTGGTTGCTGGGTCACCAGTTGGACTTTGAGGCGGCCAAAGAGATGCTGTCTCTACGCTCACCCATGATTGAGCTATCGGCTCTCTTTAGCGCTGATCATCATCAGTGGGTGGCGTAAGTAAACCAGTATTCACCAGAAAAACTTTGAAATCATTACATTTTCACCTATTTTCCCAGCGAATCCTTTGGCAATACAGTGGACCTGGTACGCAATCTGCCACGTCCACGCTATGCACGCTCGCATCTCTCCTGGCAACTGCTGCCACAGCAATTTGAAAGCGTCAAGCCGAAAATTGTGTATACGGCACGTAATCCCAAGGATCTTTGCGTCTCCTACTATCACTACTGCAAGCTGCTCCATGGCATCAACGGGGACTTTGAGCAGTTTGTGGAGCTCTTTTTGGGTGGTCACACGCCCATGGGCTCCTACTGGAAGCACGTGCTGCCCTTCTGGAAGCGCAGCTATGACGACAATGTGTTATTCATCAAGTACGAGGATATGATCAAGGATCTGCCCGCTGTCATCCGTCGTTGTGCCCAATTCCTGAACGTTTCCAAGCTGCTCACCGAGTCGAGCATGCAGCGTATGGTAGAGCATCTCCAATTCGACAGCATGCGAGGCAATGAAGCCATCAATTTGGAGAAGATTCTGCCGAAGAAGGAAACGAAATTCATAAGAAATGGCAAAATTGGCGACTGGAGGAATTACATGTCCGATGAAATGTCCGCCAGATTTGATGCTTGGAGCGAGAAAAATTTGCGTGGCAGTGGCCTAACATTTGAATACGACTAAGCTAAGTATTAATCTTAGCGTAGATGACATAAAACATGTGGATTTAAAAAATATCGTAAATGTATATTAAATTTGTTTTAGAATATACAAGCTGTAAACTCTCTAGTTAGCATAGGCAATGGGGAAATACTTCTTGTCCTGCTCGACAATCTGCTCCAGTACATTATCAATATCGGTGGTTGGATAACGCTCGACCCAAGACTGAATGTAACCCTCGTGGGTGGCTTCGTATGTCTTCAATTCCACTTTTCCGTCCTCGACCACAGTGTTGGCCTGCACCAGAATGATGCGTGGCTTCTTGTGGGCCAAGCAAATGTCACGCCATTTGGCCCATGGATGGGATCCAGTCTCGTTAACCTCCGAATAATGTTCATACATCTTGGAGGCGGCCTCAATGTCCGCTGTGGACTTGTAGACCTGCAGTTTGGTCAGGAAATTGCTCAGCGCTTTCTTGCCAACTGTATGGATCTTGCTGCGATCCAGTGTGAGCAAAAGATTCTTGCCATCATCAGTCTCCTCGACGGTCACAAAGCCCTCGCCAGCCTCAAGCAGCATCTTCATGATAACGAAACGAGCACGGGAATGAGCTTGCATCCACAGCTTTGATTTGGGATTGTACATTTCAAGGGCCACGCCCATGCCATTCCAAATCAGGCTCAGCCAATTGATATAAATAATTTCATCCTGTTCGACAGGATCCTTAAAGCCAAATATCTCCAGGATATCGCGCTGCAGGCACAAAAAGAGACCAACAGCTTCGGCACGGCATTCCTCATAGGATGAGCTTATGACACCAAACTTGGTATCATAGGTCTCGCCTGGCAGATACCACTTGGTAACGGGTTCACCCGTTATCAGATTCTTGACTTTGTCGGCATCAAAGTTGAGGACGCCATCCTCATCGATACGGAAGAGCTTTCCACTGCCATGGCCGAGCAGCTCGTGGAGACCCACTTGCACCTCAAAGGCCTTCACTTTGTATTCCTTCATGAGTGTCTGATCCTCATCGGAAAGGAATGGAATGGGATCCTTGCGATTGATATTAGCCAACACATTGCCCAGGGATACGTTCTTGAAGCCCTCATCTTGACGAATCTCGTCATCTGTTGAAAGCCGTTAGTTGTAGTATAAGTAATATATTAACTTAACTATAACTATAACTTACAGTTGGGAATGTTGATGCCAGCTGGCACACCACTTCCGGCAAAGGTGAGCACATCCAGTGATGTGAAATCAGGCTTCAAATAGGAGTCCTTCTCGTAGGGCTTGGTCCATGGCAAGTACTCCACAAGCTTCTCTGCACGATTAACCAATTCAGCGAATTTCGCCGAGCTCTCCTTGTTAACCATGGCCACAAAGCCCTCGAATTCAGCACGACCGCCGGCGGGATCACGGTAGGTCTCAATGAAACCGATGTAGGTCTCAATAACAGGTCCCTTGTCCTTGATCCACCATCTGGAGCCATTCTTGTGCTCATCCAGAGAACCCTCCTCAAACGACTTTACATAATGTTCAATCATTTTTTGTTCGTTCTCATTAGCCGCGTATTTCTTGGCCTGCAACAGATTCTCGTTAACACGCTTCAACAATGGCTGATAGTCGCCACGAGTAACACGGAAATTATTGCCATTGAATTCCTCGAGCGGAAGAGTGATACCCTCCTTGCTGGAGTCGGCTACCGATCCCAGTTTAATGTCGTACAAAGTCATGCCATTCTCGATGACCTTAAAGGTACGGCACATATAAGGCTCAATGCGTTTGGATGTCAGCCAATTGTTGACGATTTCAGAGTCCTCTTTGGTGCAATTATCAGACCAATAAGTGGTTACACCATCTGGAGCAAATCCCAGTATCTCATTACGCGAATCTAGAGCGTACACGAGACCCTTGACCTTTTCAAAGATCTTGGCGACACGTGGGTCGTCATTGAAGGCATTTGAGCTACGTACGATTGCCTCGAATTTCTCCTCCGACAGATTGGGCACAATCTTGCTGTCACCCATGCCCTTATAGTTGCCGGCGTTGCCAAACACACCACAGGTGTATACCAGAAAAGCCTGGAAAGAGGAAACATTACAGCAGAGAACAAAATAGTCATCAAAAGCTTACAGTATAGTCGTCCTCAGTTGCGCCCAGTTTCAAAGCCTTGGCCTTCAATTCTTCCGGGTTTTCAGCCACGAAAATGCGGTGAAGCAGTGAGAAAATGAGTGGTGCCTCTGGACTGGATTGAATGAGGGCGATGAGGCCACCATCCCAAGCAGCCTTACTAAAGTAATGAGCATACAGCTTCTCCTTATCAGTAAGATTCTCAAATGCACTTTTGCAGTCCAAATCAGCAATTGGCTGCGTATTTGGCAGTACAAAATGCGAGGTCTTGCTGGCCATCGTATCTAATGCAGTCTGGGGGACGTTAACACTCGAACTGGAAGTGAAAAAGAAGAGTTTCAATATTAGTACAATTGGTGTGTATAATAAACCATGGAGAATACCTGTAAGTAACGGCTGACGTTCTGAATGGACTGTGGTAATTTGGAAGGCGCGTTGCCGTCTTTTGGAATTGTTGGGCTACTGCTGTGAATTTACAGGCCGTACGTAAACGCAATTGACAAATCTGGCCAAGTTTACAGCACCTAAATATTCTCGAACCTAGCAGCATGACTGGCAATTTTGAATATGATAAAATACTTAAATTTTGATATATTTTACTCAAAACTCCGGGATGCAATGAAAAAATACACATAAATTTGTGTGCGTATGTGTTGAACTTTTTGTTACGTCAAATGATTAATGAATTTTTTTTTGTCGAAAGTGGCTTAAAACATGAAATGTGATGGTATTAATGTGTTAAATTATGAAAATGCTGCCCACTACGTAAATAAAACACAGCAAATGTTTGCATATATGGCACACACACGCACATGCGAAAGTTTAACGTACGTATGCACGTATTGCGTTATGCAGGTGCATATTTGCATTTGCTCGATTTAAGCGTATAATCGAGAAGGAGATTTGCAAAAGACCAACAAAACAAAAAGTACCAAACAGAAATAACAAAACTAAAAATATAAAAAATATAAAGTGTACGTACCTTACGAAAAACAAATGCAAACTTAAATGAAATGTCGGAAAAGTGCAAGTTGTATTTAGAGATGAACGATGTACACTAGAGATGACAGACGATTGCCGGTATTTCGTAACAACATAAGCATCGTATGTTAATAACAGCGTGTTAACACTATGCTGACATTAAATTTGAACTTTTATCGGTGTCAACTGTGGCACTTAGTTTGAACTTTTGTCATTGTGAACAGCAGTTGACGGTAAGAAGGACAGCAGAAAACTTATTTAATAAATTCAACAGAAGTGGTAACTAAAATATTGGCAGCTGCTAATAAAAAGAGACTGGTTAAAAAGTTTTAAAATTTTTTATTATTAAAATACCAAACAATAGTATTCTTATTGGCAAATTAGGTATCTTTGTGCTTGCGGTCACACTGTCCGACAGTATTCAAACATATTGATATACATTCAAATATTTGTGGGGAAAATAATAAAGTTAATTCAAAATTCTCATTAATGTGTGGACGTGGCTAGTAAGTGGAATTGTGAACGATACAATTGCACTGTAATTGTACAGCTTTTCTTGTTATCGAAATTGCAAGTAATCGAAAGGGGTGCGCTAACCGCCCACCGCCCACAACACATAGCTTTCAGTCATATGTTTCCTTATCACCTTCAGGTTGACCTCAGCTGAGAAAATAAAGGCAAAACACAGAGCAAAATGGAGCTAACCGGTTGGGTGAAAACCTATGATTGGGGCAAAACAGGAATTCAATCTGCCGTTGCCCAATTAGCTATGGCCAATGATCCTGACTTTGTGCTGAACGATGAGGAATCCTATGCCGAATTGTGGATGGGCACCCATTTCTGTGGCGTCTCCATAGTCAAGGAAACGGGAGAAACACTCGATCGCGTGCTGAAAAAGGATTTGCCATATCTGTTCAAGGTGTTGAGTATTAGAAAGGCACTCAGCATACAAGTGCACCCCAACAAATGCGAGGCCGAGCGTCTGCACAGTGAGCGTCCAGAGATTTATAAAGATGACAACCACAAGCCGGAGTTGAGCATTGCTTTGACGCCGTTTCTGGCCCTAGTAGGTTTTCAACCCGTAGAGGACATTATCGATTTTATAGACGAGTTCCAGCCGCTGACAAAACTCATTGGACAAGAAGCTGTAGAGAAACTGCATCAGAATCGCAACTCGCAGGGTCTAAGGGATTGCTATGAGATCATGATGAAAGCCAAGGAAACGGACGTATCCAAGTGTATCAAAGACATAGCCAAGAACTACACGGCAGGTGAGTGGAGTCAGATTTAGCATACGGTCTCCAACTAAGCCTCCTCATTCTCAACACTTTTAGAGCTCAAACGGAATGATTTGCTGGAAGTGTTTACGAAAATCAATCAGGATTTCCCCGATGATGTGGGCACTTTGTCTTTATTCTTCTTGAATCTGGTGCGCCTGCAGCCGGGTCAGGCCATTTACCTAGGAGCCAATGAGATTCATGCCTATTTGGATGGCGAGTGTGTCGAGTGTATGGCTTGCTCGGACAATGTGATACGAGCGGGACTAACGCCGAAGTACAAAGATGTGGAGCAGCTAATCTCATCAGTAATATTCGACGGCGCTGGCGTGCACACTAAGCTCTTCCTGCCATATCGCATCGATGACACCGTCCAGGTGTTTGTGCCACCTGTCAATGACTTTGCTGTGATGCATGTGAATATAAAGCACACACTGGACTCCTATAAGCTGGAGATACAGGCATACGGCTCCATACTGCTGACTCTGGCCGGCACACGTGTGCTTAAACTAAACACCGAGCAGGGTCCCAAGGAGATTACACTGTCCCGAGGCAGTATTGTCTACATTCCAGTGGAGGCAGCGCCAGAAATTGAATTCCTTCATGCAGACGATTGTGACGAAGATTTCACTGCCTATATTGCGACCTATAATTACTTCCGTAGAGCTTAAGTTGTAAATTAAAATAAAACACACATTTTATATTGGCGAATTAATTTCATTTCAGTTTATAATGTTGCAAATTGATAACAGCTAATTATAGAAACTAAAGTGGCAATAATAATAATATATAACTATATTAAGCAGTTTACAAATCTATTCAATACACGTAAATTGTAATAAACATTAATATACATATATAAATATAAATATATAGAATGTGTACAAACAATTTTGGGATTATTGCAGCAGACAAATTAACACAACTCGCTTTTATTTAATTTTACTTAACTAATCTAATCAAAAACTGGGTTTCTAAATTGGTTCCCGACAAACATTCATATATATCTATCGCTATATGTGTAGATATATATATTGGTATACATCATAAAGGGGGAGTATATATGTATATAATTTTTTGTATAGTATTAACAAACTTTTGTGCACACAACAAATGCACGTAAATTGGCTACGAATATGACACTACCCTTAAATTTGTAATTACTTTGGGTCATCCAATCTAATCCTTGTTTTGCTCCTTCATATAAATGCCTCTCACCTCACGAATTATAATTATTGTGCTCAGGTTGTAAATATTTGATTAACAAAGTTTTTGATTCATAATAAATTGGGTTCGTAAAAGGTCGTAAAAGCCTCCAAAAAAGTTTTTGTACCACAAAACACATGAGTACATCAATACGAAAATCTCATTATAAAATTTTGAGTGTGTGTTGTCTTCAACGTTATCAACTTTAGATACACTATAGTTAGTTAGTTCAGTTAGACGGTATATAAATATATATAAATATGTATTATAGTAGTAGTAGTAGTTGTTGTTGTTGTAGTTGTATATGTAACATATTTGATGGGTTTTGTTGCATTTAGTTCGTGTGTGCGTGTGTATACGTTATCAAAATTTTAGTATATCTCAATAAATCATGCAACTTAAAAGAGCTGCTAACTGGTAGTATATTTGTGCCCACATTTGTACCCAGTATATAGATAATTAATGTAGCTGGTGAAAGTCAACAAGGTGAGAGTGAGATAGTAGGAAGTAAGTGGTTTATCTGTTGGGCGGAAGGGAGAAGGAGTGATGGAGGCAGGGAGCAATGGTAGCGGGAGCGGGAGCGAGCAATGTGAGAACTATGCTTATTGTTATCGTTTCGAGCTTTAGCAAATCGATTGTTGTGCTTACTGCTTAACTCTTGAGCAGATTATTTGCACGCTTGTTAACAACATCCATGCGAGTATTGTTGGCATCGCCTTTAGCATTGATGCGTTCAATTTGTTTATTTTGATTCTCCAGCTCGGATCCCATGTCCATGGCCATGTTACGCAAGTTACCCAGCATTGAATTGACTTGTCCCAGATTCTCGTCCATCTCATCCTCGCGTGCATCGTTGGTTATGCGCACTACATAGCCGGATTGCGGTGGTGCACCCATGCCACCACGTTCACGCTCATCGATCACACGCTGCGGTTGACTGGCCACAACTTTACCATCGTCATTGCCTTTCCAGGCACTGTCGCCGTCATCCTTGATGTTGACTTTCTTCCAGGGCAGCACACAGATACCACAACACTTCTCCATGCCACTGAGATTCTTTTCGGCCTCTTTCATATCGGCATTAATGCGATCCATTCCCTCCTCGATGCGATCCAATTGCTCACCCTGGTCATCCAGCGCTACCAGTGTACGTATGCCCGCCTCCTTGGTCTCATCCATAAGGCTAAGCATGCGACGGGTGCTTTCCAGCGACTCATCGGCAACTTGGCCAGATTTCTGCTGCAATTCCTGCAGCTCTGTACGAGGTTGGTTCTCCATAGCACCAGACATTGCGTGACTACTTAGTTCCGGTTAAAGCTTACTTACTGATGACTTCGCAAGTGGTTGCGAATATTTTAGTGTATGTGAGAAATATTATGAGCGTATGACTCACAATCAATCACTGCTGACGCCACTTGTTGGTTATGACAAATCTTTCGTTTTATTAATAATTACTTGCGAAAGCGAAACTTGAATTTGATATTCGGATTTCGAGAGTTATTTAAAAATGATATTTATTTGTACAATATTTTGGCAAGTCTACACACTATGTATAAGTCCAATTGTGTATATACAATAGAGCAGAGCTGGACATAAATCGATACCTCATTCGATGTATCGATGCTTTATCACTATCGCCATACATCGTTTTAATCATCGATACAAAAAGAATACACTTTTGTCAGATCTGGCAACCTTGACTACAATCTACGATGAAGAAAATGCCAGTGTTGATCAATTATTCATCGAAATATTTTATATACGCGACGCGGGATAAGTAGGCCGATAGCTCGAAGTGAAAAAATTTTTCTGGCTAGCATTTACGACAAATAAAATGTGATGGCATAATAGAACGATCTGAATATCTTAATAATAATAAATTAAATAAAACGTCTAGTGAAATTCGTAAAGCATATTGTGGCAGTTGCAGTTGCATTTTACAAACGACTCGCGAGTTGAGTGTTGAACAACACATTTGAATTATTAACGCTTGTTAGTACAGCCAAGGGCGGGCGTCACTGATCGTCGTAGCGTTATTTCTAACTGTGTTAATTGACGATATCAAGAAACTGAAAAAAGAAGAGTGTTAAATAAATAAATAAGAACTGAAAAATAAGGAAATACAATGGAGAATATGCGCCGCTCGATTGCGCCCAGCGAGGAAAGCATGAGCATGTATTTATCCTTTGACACTGATGCGGACGACACACTCGCCAGCAAATGGCAGTCGGTGATGGGAAGCCAGACTTCTCAGTACCTGGAGATGCAACAAAGCATTAACATGGAAAACAAGTTAGACGAAACGCTCGAAGAGAAAGTAATAGTAGAGAAAATGGTGCTTCAGTCTATAATGCAATGTGAAAATATAAAGGAGCAGTCGCCTTTGCGTCCCTTCGATCAGAGTCTTCTCAACAAACACAATGCACTCTGCTCGACACCAACAAAGAATAAAACCCTAATCGAAGGGCGTCAGAATCTTTCAGTTATTGATAACAAGGAGAACACTCAACCAGATGTGGGGGAGAATACCACACTAGAGAACACTGCGTCAACAGTGAAGACCAACACAATGCTGACCGAGACAAATGCTACAATTAATGAAATTTCTGTATACGAAACCCAAAATAAGACTAATAATGTGTATCCATTAAACGCCGATGTCTTGCTAGAAAACATTACCGAAGGTGAGTTTAAATAATTATTATTTTATTCTTGCTAATTCAGGATGTTTTTAGTCTCGAATGAGGAGTCCTCCTTGACGGTGCCCTCGCCTGTTGTAGTGCTTCCAGAGAAAAAAGAGGAGGCGGCTGCGGTTGCTGACATGGTTAACGAAGTGCCAGAGAAAAAAGAGGAGGCGGCTGTTGCTGACATGGTTAATGAAGTGTCAGAGCTAATTAACAAGGCTCTGAAACTCACAAATGCTGACTCAAAACCCAAGGAGCTACAGCAGAAACCTATGCTAAAGCTACCGACAGTTGCATTGCCACGCCCACGTCGCTCGCTATTGCCCACATCCAGTGGACAAACCTTCAAGCAGCGCATGTCGATTGTCGTGAAGACTACATTAAACAGTCCAGCCCGTAAACTGATGGCAAACAATCCGAGTGCACGTCGTAGTTTTCTACCCACCGCTAGGTCAACCCAAGTTGGAGTTGGCGGTGGCTATCGCAGATCCACGCTAATACGCGCAACAGAGAGTAGGACCAGCATGAGCGCAACGGCATCTTCGGCTAGCAAACCATTGGCAATTCCAGACAAACCACAACACAAACCCACTCCTGTTGTGAACGCTGCCAAGTTTAAATGCCAACTGTGCCGTGCCAGCTTTAATGCCAAGGACCCGTTGGATGTGCATATGCGTAAACACGTAGACTTAAAGAAGCCGGGTACCTGTAAATTCTGTGACAAGAAGTTTGCCTTGGAACGTGCTCTTCACATTCATCTCATGCAGAATTGTGACAAAATTCCGCCAGCCGAGAAGCGCAAACTGCAATACACCGAACTTAATCACGTCAAGAAGGCACAACTACCAAAATTGGTTGTTACTGCGACAGCTGTAAGCAGTGCTAGCTCGACTCCACGAGAGAGTACAGTGCCAGCATTGGGAAGAGAGCCTTCAATGGGTATGTTTAAGTCGATATACTAAATAATTCATTGTTAAAACGTATGATCTTTCAGTTGCCACCTCAAGCAGTGCCTTGATGGCACCACCCTCGGTGAGCAAGTTACCCAAGAAAGTGGCCCACGCTGGAGTTTATCGTACGCCCACCAAGACTGTGCCTTGCCACATTTGCAAGCAGTCGTTTAGGAGCATTATTGACTACACCACACACAGCCTCATGGTGCATTCGAAGAGTCTGAAACAGGAAACGGATTAAATCAAATTCTCTTAGATTAAGTTGTATTGAATTGCTTGTTCTTATTCTTATTAAAACAGTCCAAATCAAATTATACGATTACACTGCAAACGACATTTATTTAGACTTTTTTTCGGGCGGCGGTTTCATATCGATGGCTTCGGTTGCTATATCCAAAGGTCCAGTGGCATG
This sequence comes from Drosophila dunni, assembly GCA_018152125.1. Lineage (NCBI taxonomy): Eukaryota > Metazoa > Arthropoda > Insecta > Diptera > Drosophilidae > Drosophila > Drosophila dunni. Next base: position 14,154,323 of record JAECXC010001917.1, on the reverse strand, counting down.
ACCTTCACTCGCGTTGGCCACCGCAGCTTCCTGGCCGCCAGCAGCCGGTGGCAGCTGTCCAGGCTGCAGTGGTTGCTGGAGATTCTGTAGCATTGGCGGTATAGGCGGTGGAAATTTCCGTAAAAGCTCGGCCAGCAACATGTCGACTCTTTGTTTTTGAAACAGTGTACCACTGTTATCATCCTTGGCTGCGTTTGCATCCTTTTTATCCGACTTTGACTTATCCGACACTTGGATTAAAGATATAAATTTAGAGTTCTGTAAGACAAGCCGTAGAAAACTAACTTACAAACTTTGTTGGAGGAAAAATCCCAGGTGTAGCCCTTGTTGGGATGATAGCGTGCATAGCTGCTGGTTTCCTCGAATGCAGACTGAAGGTTTACCACCGTGTTGAGCTGCAAATATACTATTTAAGAACAATATTTCTATTTAGAAGAATTGTCAATACTTACAATGCGCGCATTTATTACGTTGCCCAGATCGGGTGCTTTATATACAGTGCCTCCAATAATATAATAGTCGGCAATGGGCGTCGCTTCGGAGGGATTATGCCTATGCTGTTTCCTTATGACATACAGTATGGGTTCCGCAACATGGAGCAGTATGTATTCGAGTCCTATCATGTTACTGCAATAAATTTATAGATCAAGGGGTGATACTTGGCAATTCACTTGCATTACTCACTGTAAATGCTCTACACCCAGCCGCTGCATTCGTATGGTTTCGTTGTTGCACACATGATCATAAAAAGGATTACTTTTGCGACAGAAATAATCCATTACCGTCTGTGGACTGAGTGTGGCCATCATCTGCGTATCGTGCCAGGAGAGACGCAGATGGTTCTCTGGAGCCGGTGGCATTTGTCGGTTCGCCATGGTGAAGGTTGTAGCACGTGTTGCTTGCCGCTGTGCTCGTGTTTTTTTCAATGCCAATTGTTCAACAATTATTTGATTTAGCCGGCGACAGACAAGGAATTTGTAATCAAACAGTGGGTCAGTGTCAATGCCTGGCCGCTACTTGCATGCTCGCGCGAATTTTCCTCTTTCTCAATTTGTTTACAAATTATTTATAGCCTGCACGCTGCCAATTTTATATTGTTGCAATTCGTCGATATGTCTTTATTTGATTTATTTGTTGTGTAATATATATTTCAGTGTCGCGTACAGGAAAATTCTTTTGCTGCTCCTTTTGTTTAACAATAAACACTGCGCTAATAGCTCTGTAAGTTCACCGTTAAACTGTTAATTTTAGTATATGTGCATTTTGTATGTGCTTCACCAATGTAAAACTGCGCGTCGTGCAACTAGACAACTTTATTGTTATTTATATTTTTTGTTTATAAATTTCGATAAATATTTTAATATGTCCGATAAATTGTGGCGGCGAATCGATAATCGCGCTTTTTCTTGCGCAGAGTTGTCAAAGCGATCGATTTACCAGCAATATGGCAACACGTAAACGGCGCTCCACACACAAATATTAAGCAAAATGTTTAAAAATAAAATAACATCTAACGGTCGTGTTTCAAATTGAATTCATGTTGTAAAACGCAGCCTACATACAGGGCTTACATACATATCAGAACGTACAATACGTGTGTACAAGTTCAACGAAGCGTACACTGTTGTTGTTCTTGCTTGCTTTCGTTGTAGCGCCGTTGCCGCTGCCGCCACAAATACAAATACCAATACATATGCATAACAATTATCATCAACATCAATTTGTATATTAAACATTTGCTCGGTCAGCGGAACTTGGCCCATTTTTTTTTTGTATTTGGATCGTCAGTATTGGGAACTATATCAGTTCGCTTTGCACACTTCGCCGTGGCGCTCGCGAGGAGATTCAACAACAAACAGAGCAACGAAGGCTCGCAATGGTAAAAGAAAAAGCGTCAGGAAAATCAATAATTATTACGCATTGTTCAACAATTACATTGTGTCCAAGTGTGCGTGTACGGTTTTAAAAAAGCGCTAACAGTTATTGTTTTATGAGCATTCACTTTTTATTATAAACTTGTGTGTCATACGTTCGATTCAATCATAACTATTTTATCCATATGAGTGTATATACACATATATATTTGTATTTGTTGTTATTTGGACAGTCAAGGTCGCCAAATGTCTCGTTAGCGTTTAGTAAAAATGTTCTTTTTTTTATGCCACACTCACCTTGATTTTCATGCACAGAATTATTCGCATATAGATGCGGGAGTATATGTATATGTATTTGTATATATGATGTGCCTGCTCACATGTGTTAGTGTGTGTAAATATATTATCTAAGACTTAACGCCTACACAGTCCGTCTAAATTCCATACTAAAACTATATAAAATGTATATAACAATTCTATATATAATTTAAATTATTTTATGTTTTCTTAGAAAGGCATAGCTCTGTGCTCCCCCAACCACAGCGAGTTAATTATAATATTTAAAAATGAGGCAGGTTATGGTTGAAAAACAAACTTTAATCTGCCTTGCTTTAAAGCTTCAACTCAGTTCAAAACCCGTCTTTTAATTTTTTTGTTATTTTTCGTGTGGCATGCGATTGTGTTGTTTTATTTTACATTGTTTCAGTGTAAATAATATCACAATTCTTAAAAAGAATCAAAACGAAATAGCTTCTAATTTGTTCTCTTATAGATTTTGAGATACTTTCATAGCCTGATGCTGGGGCACAACGACAATCGGCCCAGTTAGTTTTGTCAGTTTACACGATATGCGCTATATTAAACCGGAGCCGTATTATGAGGTACTCGCTGCCTGTCCAACGCGCTTAGAAAACCAAGAAGAAAATATAATTATTTTATTTTTAACATAAGTCTTTGTTTTTGTTTCTAATGTTATTGTATCTGCTTTACAGGGACTTCCACCGTTTAATGTTACCGGCAGTCCGTTCAATGTCGTACCCATACACAATTTTCCGGAGCTAATGAAGGACACATGCGCGCTGATCAACTCGGAATGGCCACGTTCCGAAACTGCGCGCATGCGCTCTTTAGAGGCATCCTGCGACTCACTGCCTTGTAGCCTGGTATTGACCACGGAGGGTATGTGTCGCGTGATCGCACACCTGAAGCTCAGCCCCATCACATCGAAGAAGAAAGCCTGCTTTGTGGAGTCTGTGGTTGTAGACAAGAGTTACCGCGGCCAGGGATTTGGTAAACTGATTATGAAGTTTGCCGAGGACTATTGCCGTGTGGTGCTCGATTTGAATACTATTTATCTGTCGACCATCGATCAGGATGGTTTTTATGAGCGTATCGGCTATGAGTATTGTGGACCGATATCCATGTACGGACCGCGTCATTGTGAACTGCCTAGTTTACAGAATCTTAAGAAGAAATACATGAAGAAGGTCTTATAGGCGTCAGCACCAGTGGTAGTAGTAGTTTTGGCCTAAACACTAGCCGTGTTAGTCCAAAGAAAAACTGTTGTTTAACCTAGTCAAATTGGGTAAATGCTCAAGGGTCTAACCAACACCTGATGATAATATTCTACTGCCCTAAAATAGGTTTATCCTTGGAGCGTTTACTACTGATTCCATTATGATTACTCAAAAAACACAAAAACATTTCATATTACGCTCGTGTTGATTTTTAAATATTACTTTCCGCATGTATTTTTTGTTACCATTATCGCTTGAGATACATTTGAAGCACATGTATCGGCTAATGCTATAAACCAGATCATAGCATATATGTATATATATAACATATATATATTTAAATATTTATATTAATGTTAATTTTATTAATAATCATTATTGTTAATTTTGAATTACATATTTGTATGATTTATTGTGGTTTTTGCTCGAATGCTTACTAGACAATATCTACCTACAGACATATACATATGATAGCTCAATTATCTTCCAATTTTAAAGCGTAGCATAGATATACATATCGAGTTAACACCGTAGCATTAAGCAAACCAAACGAAAGGCAATAAATTATATTAATATTGTAGAAACATATGTGAAGAACCAACAATTGTTTATATATTGCGTTGAATCACGGAAGACATAGCGGAAACTTGCGTCTGCAATCTATCTAAAGATAAAGCAACAAAAATTATAGCTCAAATCTATGACAAGTTCAAGTTCACGGCGATGCGACATGCCAAAAATTGATGTGCCTGGTAATTTTATTTTTATTACAGCTGCATCTGGCAACTGGGAGGAAGCAGGCGGGGCATAGGCCCCCGATGACTTCACATATGCTGCCCAGCGAGAGCGACAAGCAGCGAAAGCATCAAAAAGTTTGATACACACAAAAATAAACTCAACGCATGCAAGCAGAATCTGCATGGGAGAGTGTGTGTATGTGTGAGTGAATACAGTACGCATTCGATACAGAGATTTGCAGTTGCCTCTTAGAGTTGTACATAAAAATATGTTGTCCCTGTTCATAAAATAATTCAACTAATCAGGCCATAACTTAAGCTAATTAAACCTATATTCTTTGCACCAACTATTTAAAATTATCTTCGTAGCACAACCATCAAAGCGCAGGCGCACTGTACTTAGGTACATGCTGTCCATCTTTCTCTCTCTTTGGTCATTTCTCTTCGTGCTCTTTGGCATTGAGCTTTTAAACGGAAGCAGCTAGTCATAGTTTTTGGCATTTTTTTTCTTTTCTTTCACCAAATTCTGTAAACTTGCTACAGGTGCACATTTTTGAAATGCTTTCGTGACGTGTTTTGCGACAGGCGCTAATTGCTTGAAATTTCAGGTGTCTTTAGCCATTTCGATCATTTCGTTTGCCAAATATTGATAGCGCACGTAATTGCAATTAAAATTTGTTTATTCATTTTCTTCGTAACAAAAATGGAAAGTTTAGATACATACACACTTTGAGCGCAGATTGTAAATAGTTAAACTATAAATGTATTTGTACGTTTTTGAAAATAACCGATTTATATGCACAACAGACGATCTTTACCACTCCTCCTCTTTAATTGGCTTTGGCACTTTTGGCAATGCCACAGACTTTGCCATAATGTTCCGGCTGATCCAGGGAATCAACAATAAACTTGCCCAAATCATCTTTGGACACCAGGCGTCCGGGTGCTTCGTCATGGACCACCGTATAACCACTCGCTGGCTCATCGGCTATGTGCGGTGGCAGAATTGCAATATAATCCAAACCGGAAGCCTTTGTCAGATCCAACATGCGTTTGTGCTCCTCGTTCAGTTTGTGGAACACGGCAGGCACTTCAGTCAGGGGACGCAGCAGGAACGATGACATGACAATGGAGAATTTGGTTAGTTTTGCCTCCTTCATGGCCTTGATGACGTTCTCAGTGCCGCGAGAGAGTTCGGTGGTGGCTTCCAGTTTATTCCTTGTGCCCAGTATAACACAAACGCCATCGACTCCGCCATCGCCTTCAATCAGATTCTTCACATCTTCAAATTTGGTAACATCGCCCTGAACCAACTGAACTTTGGATTTGAAACGCTCCGGCACGGTGGGTTCCGTGCGGTAAAGTAATCGCACCTTGAGACCTGCAAAAAGCGGCGCAAATTAATGCATTTCATTAGAAAGTGACTTATTCCGGAGAGGGGAACTTCTTAAATTAAGACACCAATTGAGCGCACCAACCATTTAAATTAAATGTACCAGCTACGTCGAAGAGGTCACATTCTTCTTACCCTTTTCCAATGCATAGTCCACTACACACTGACCGGTCATGCCGGTACCACCAATAACAGCAATCCGTTGCATAATGTTCCTGTTTGCTCAAAGGCACTTTAAATAGTGAAGAACGTGAATATTTGTGCAGCTATAACGCTCGACTGTAAAAAGTGTAAAATCACGTCGAGTTAGTCAAAACGTTTCGAGCTCAAATCAAATTCTGAAATGATTGTTGTTTTTGTCAGCACCAGCACCGACTGTGCTTACCTGACTAAGTCGTCCAGCTGATTATGACTTACACACACATGCAGGTACTCCTATAAGTGTGTACAGTGTTCATTAGCGCCGCAAGCTTTAAAAACAATAAGTTTATAATCAAAAAGATAAGTTATCTCACACACCTCTACAAGCGCATTTATTTACAAATTTCACTGGTAATTGTAATGTCATGAAGAAATTTGTGGTTTGAGTAGCGACGTCTCTGATAAAAGTGTCGCTATTGCTATTTTTAATCTCCAATAATAATAATAGAATTAACGTCATATCAGTGAGCAACAAATGAACAAAAATTAAAAATTGCATTGTACATATGTATGTAAACAAGAAGCATGATTAACTTATACAAATTTTACACTTTAAGAATTTAAATTGCAGGGTGTCCATAATTATTGTTATTGAAAATATCATATTAATACTAAAAAAATGGTCACTCTGCTTGCAAAGCTCAGCGTTGCCCATTTTGGCTAGAAGTATAAAAGTTGCGCGCGCCATGACTACGCCTGCGATTCATCCGCATTTGCTGCAGAAAACGGATTATCCGCAGGATTTTTCACGCGTCTTAGAGTAATGCCCAGTTTAAGCTCGCTCAAGAAATCTGTAGTTGCTGGCTTCTTTTCCGCGCGCGGTTTGATACCACTAATTGTCGCCGCTTTCTTATCGACTTTCTGTAACAGAATTCAATAATTAGTTCAATTTTAAAAACGAGTTTTTCGTTGTACCTTTAGTTGTACGCCTTGTCGTATGCTTGCCAAGAATGCGTCACGATTATCACCAGTGTCAGCCGCTGCCTTGGGTTTCTCAGACTTGTTAATAACCAGCGGTAGAGTGGGGCCACCAACTGGAGGCGGTGGTGGTGGCATGGGTGCACCACCAACTGGAGGCGGAGGTGGTGGCATGGGTGCACCAGTACCTGCTGCTGGTGGTGGAGGCGGCGGTGGCGGAGCGCCACCTTGAGCTGCCATCATTGGAGGCGGTGGTGGTGGCGGTGGCGGTATGGCAGCACTTGTGCTGACCGCTGCAGTCTTGGTCATTGGCGGCATTTGCGCAGGCGGACTGCGGGATTGCACAGGAGCAAATCGGTTTGGTACTGGTTCATTATGTGACTGCACTGGTTCATTACGCGGCTGCGCAGAAGCAAATCGGTTCGGTACATGTTCATTTCGCGATTGAGCCTGTTCGTAACGCGGTTCACTTGGATGCTGAACCGGCATTAATTTCACAGGAGGTGGAGGAGTGTTGCCCGCATATTGCACTGTGGATGCACCTGCAGTGGGTACAATCGATGGCTTTGGCGGTGCTGGTGGTGCTACTCGCATTGTCCCCACTTTGCGATGTGTCTGAGGCGCAATTGTTGCATATGTTAAATTTGGTGTCTTTGGCTTTTCAGCGCGCACTTCCACTGCCGCAGTCGGTGGACGTGTGTTTACCGCAGTTACCTCTGATGGAGGCGGTGGTACCTTGGATCTGTTGTTTGGCTGAGACTGCTGCAACTGTACCGGCACCACTGTGCCAATCTCCCGCTGCCTTTCGTGTATCTGCCCCATTGGCATATCCATATCCGAGATGTCCACAAAGCGGGACGTAACGGAGGCATAATTGGATAATGCAGCCGGCGGAGGAGCAGGCGCCTGCTGTTTAACTGTGTTTGGCGGCTGAGGCGCATGATGTCTCTTTATGCTTGGTGCTGGTGAATGTGGTGGAGTTATCTGATTGTTGGTGGATATGGTAGCATACTGTAGCGTGGTTGGACTCGTCTTGGGCTTCTGTAGATCCTGCTTTCTTGGCTGTATAGTATTTTCAATAGTTTAACCAAATTTGTATTAACCTTTTATGCAATCTTTCTCACCATCCATGTGAAATTGGAGTGCACAATCTTCTTGATGAGTTCCTGACGCTTAATGCCGGCCACATCCTCCTCGCTGATGTTATGCTCCATCATGTACTTCTTCAGCACATTGTCATTGGCGCCGGCATTCAAATCGAAAGCGTTGCGTGTGCGATCCCTGGTGACATCTCCAGAAACATGCTGAAAGTTAATGGGTCCACTAATCTCGTACTTGGAACCCTTGTTACTGACCAGTACGCTGGTGCCAAAACTGGGACCCGGCATCGCACCTGGTGCACTATTAAAGCTACTCAAACTGTTGGACGATGACGACGGATTCATCTTGTTGCTATAACCGTCTCCAAGTAGACGTCGTTCACTGCCTGGCGTGGATCTCGTGGAAGGTGGAGGCAATACGGCAGGTGGGGGCTGGGCAAAGACGTCACTGCTCACCTGCATGCACGGTGGCTACAAATACAAATCATACAGAGAAGCTACAAGTTCAGTTGCCGCAGAAATCAAATGGAGATAATGATGATGAAGGAGCAGGAAATGATCATGATGTGCTAATCCATGGGTATGCTATTGATATTTTATTTGGCCATTACCACCCAGTAACCAGGGGCCTTATTGCTTCTAATGATGTCGTAAACATAGGCACGCCGCTGCAACGCCGGCAGCTTCTCAACATCATCGGTGATATGGGCTTTTTGGAGGTACAACTGTAGCATTTCATCTTCACCATGACCGCGCACATCGAAGGTCTTGCGAAAATCTATGGGTTTGCCTTCAAGATGCCTAAACTCAACCGGCTCGGAGATGTACGCATATGTCACCCTTTCCATATCCATGAGGTTCATATTGATGACTTGCTCTAGTAGGAGTAGGAGGAGGACGCGCCTGAAAATGCGATACGTATGCGGTCACTGGATTAAAAGAGTGCTCCCAATTACCTATGTGGGGGCTATGCATGGACAGACGTATGTACATCCGTATCCGTACGTACTACGTATCCACGCTGGCGCATTATCTTCCAGCAAATTTCGCCGATAAGAAGTAACTTTTTTTTGTTTTTATCAATTTACGGATTTCTATTGTTGAACGCTGATGAATCATTGCGTCAAAAGCTGAGACAAAGACACGCCAAAGCCAACACACAGATCAAAAGGATTCGAGCAATGTTTTAATTACCGTGATCACTGGAAGTAGAGCCGGAAGAGAGCAGGAGTCGATCCGATCGGCACTAACAATTTGTAATTGATTGGAATGTGGGTGTAGTGGAGTGTATGGACATGTGGAGCACCGTGGCATTCAAACCGAGCTAAAGTAACGCACTGATTAACGGTGGTGGTATGTCACCGCGTTTACTCATTTCGCGAAGCTTGTTATCTGGAAACGCCCGACACTGATAACCGAGCAGAGCAGCCCGTAATCACCTTTACCTGCCAGCGACAGTTTGAGCCCAAAGAAAATATAAACAATTGGCTTAAACTATCTATATGTATACTATATACACCCAAAGATATCTATAATGTATTTTTGGGGAATTTTCTTAACTATTTTAAACAAATTTCCAAACTTTTTGCTTAAAGTTAACTTTTGAAGCGGGTCATAAAGTTATTAACTGATAAACTCTTAAGTATGACGTCTTCTAGCCAACTCACAGTCGGCACCAACAATATTTATGCTATAAACAATTAGATAAGTGTGTAAAATGTACTTACTGTAATTAAGAAACTTTATAGCTCCGAGTTTTACGACTTCACTCTATGAAATAAAAGTATAGTTTATTTTAGAGAACTGTAATCTCATTTATTCGATTCATTTACCACAAACACTTAAAAATAACTAAAACCTTTCATCAAATAATTAATCATTGAAGGCAAGCATTTGTGATAAACACATAATTATTTATATATTATATTTTAGTAAGTGCACTTAATGTTGACATATATAGGAAACCTTATATATAATAAGACTTAGGAATTTGTTTAAAAAAGTATTAGAAATTGTACTATTAAAATACAACAAATGGTGTATAAACAAATTTTACTTCGTATAAAATATGTGCATTAGTTTAAAAGAAAAACTAAAAAAAACTATGACAAATGTTGTTAAATGTTAAAAATATAAAGATACAAGAATTTTGTGCTAGTTTAAACCCAAAACAGTAAATCTAACAAATAAGCTTAGAAATTTAGTACTTAAATATATAGTATACATTGAAATACGATTCTATTAACAGCAAACTAGTTAAGGTTTTTGAAATTAGCTTTCCTATTTAACAGAAGACGACTCAATGACTTAAGTGTGTGTAGTCGTACCAGGTATATTCCAGTCGATCAGTTTGACACAAGTGACACCCCAGTGACAGAAGACCCAAAGCATAGGCAGGTAGGGGGGAATTCTCTGACGTTACGAACTCTCAATAAAGTCGAGCAAACTTTTCATTTCCCATCGAGCTGTGAAATAAGAAGCATCGCAACCGAATTCAATATTTTTTAATTTCTGTTAATTTTATAGATTTTTTTTTTTGTTGCTTACACTTTGTTGGGGCCATGGATGAAAATGTGGAAATGTTTGTGGATGGTGAGTATGTCATGGCAGAATTTGAATGCGAAGCCGAAATGGTGGATCGCAGTGGAGAATTGCAAGAGGGTGCCACTGTGCTGGTGGCCAATGAGTCCGATGGCATTGTGAATTATGAGGATTTGAGCAAATTCTTTGATCTATCGAATGTCATAGAAATTGAGAGTGGCGACGAAACCGTTGAACGAACATTAGCCGATCCGGATTTGAAGCAAATACTTCAAAAAAACGATAACACAGTTGACTTTGATCCGAAGGCAGAGCAAGAGAAGTTGCGTGAATTTCTTGCAGTTGCTAACAATAATATTGTCGGCAAGAAAAGTGTGCCAGCTTTAGGTCTGTGTACTCTCAGCGCACAGCGCCGTCTAAATATCTTCCTAATCCTGCTGCATTTCAGGAGCTGCTTCGAATTCACAGCATGTGATTGCGTCATCGTCATCAAATTCGTTTCGTGTTATCAAATGTTCCAATTGCAGTGGTCTCTTTGATACGCCCTCTTTCCAGACTCACAGCTGTGACTACGATGCCAATCAGAAGCCACTTGCCGTACCTCCAAAGATGCCTCCACCTCCGGACAAAGTGGTGGCCTTGCCAGCCAAGAAACCACCCAGTGAACGTATCATAGTGGAGAATCAGGTGCGCATACGTCGCTTTATGAAGGAAGAGCTCAAGTATGATCTAGAGACTGGTCTGGACAGTTCCAAGATCAAGAAAGCATCGACTAAGGGTCCCAATGAGTGCAGCATTTGTGAACGAAAGTTTGTCCATGCCTCGGGGTTAGTGCGTCACATGGAGAAGCATGCCCTGGACTTGATTCCCACGCAGGTCAATGTGCAGAATACAGCAATGGCTGCACTGGGTCTTCTTGTTATACTCAAATGCGACATCTGTGGTCGCATTTTCTATGATGTGAAGCTGGCTCTGAAACATGTCTCTGTGCATTTTCATCCACCGATTGAATCCAATAAGCCGCAGCTTATAAATGAAAGTGATAAAGATTTGCAGGTACAGCTAGACAAGATCTTGGCGGACGGAGAGCAGCTAGTAACGGTTGCCCTGCAACTTGAGAGGATGTCGCTGTACTCGGATAACGAATACTTTTCCACGCTCATACTGAGCAACGTGCTCCAGTGCGAGTTTTGTGACTACATCTTTGCCGATGTGTCTTTTCTGTTGATTCATTCGGCGACTCATGTACCGGAGCGCCGGTTTGAGTGCACCGCTTGCGATCTGCGCATGACTACCGCCAAGGAGGCTAGCGTACACTATCAGACTGATTGTGTGTACATGCGCGAGGGATTAAAGCAGTTGCCAACGTCTCCCAATCGCTATTTTGTGTGCAACGTCTGTGAACTGAAGTTTGCCAATGTAGAAGCACTCCAGGAACATCGGTAAGTGGGATGTTGGCGTGTTTTAAAGTTGGTACATGAAATCAGTCTTGTTACAGCTACAGCAGCTATCACTACTTTCCACGTCTGAGCGAAAGTGGCAAGCGCTTGCTCCTTCCCTGTGAGTTCTGTGCCATTAACTTTGAGTACGCCCATGAGATTCAACCGCATTACGAGGAGAAGCATCTGAATAAAAAGAAGCGTGAGAAGGAAATGCGCAGTAATGGTAATACAACAACTGTGGGACGATTGCGTCAATATCTATGCGACATTTGTGGCAAGTCGTATACTCAGTCAAGCCACTTGTGGCAGCACTTGCGTTTCCATCAGGGTGAGTGGGCGATCTTGGATGTTGTTCCTGTAAGGGTATCTTTGTATATTAATGTTGCTACCAGGTGTCAAGCCCTTCGTTTGCCAAGAAGAAAACTGTGGACGCAAGTTCACAATACGTCCGGATCTCAATGATCATATTCGCAAGTGTCATACGGGAGAGCGACCGTATCACTGTCTGGTATGTGGTAAACGTTTTCTAACTGGCTCTGTTTTCTATCAGCATCGTCTCATTCATCGTGGCGAGCGGCGTTACGAGTGTGATGAGTGTGGCAAGCGATTCTACCGCGCGGATGCCTTGAAAAACCATCAACGTATTCACACTGGTGAGAAACCGTATGATTGCCCGTTTTGCACAAAGACATTTCGTCAGCGTGGCGATCGTGATAAACATGTTCGTGCACGTCACTCTCACCTGGATGAGAATGCCCGTTTGATGATGCAGATGCAGAAATTTGAACTGGAAACCGCAGCTGCATTGAAGGCGAAGCAAATGCAAGAGACAAATGATAGTGAATTTGTATCTGATCCCTCATCTGTTGCATTGGCCCATTTGGAACCATCCGCCATTATGTCGGATCAGCAGTTTGAGATGGTTGAAATTGCTCCCAATGACTTCTGCGCAGCTCCCGATTTTGTACAAATGCAAATGCCAATGGATAATACAAATTATGAGATAATTAACTTTGGCGGTATAGAGGCAACGGACTCCGTTGAGCCGCCGCAATTCCCAACGGACAGCGCTAAAGTTCTGGTTGTTGAAAATAACTCATCGCAGCCATTTTATTACTAAGGCAAAGAAGTTAATAAATGATTTTCATATTTGAATTCGAGTTTTGTTTTTGTCCAGAACTGCCAACTGTTGGCAAGATAAAAGATCTGGCAGCCCTATCGATAACATCTGTAACAGTTCAGTGTTGTAAAACTGTTAAACAGCCGAAAAGTCTGGCAACATTAGGCAATGACAGTTGTCATGTCAAGCAGCCATTTTTTGCCCTCTTCTTTCTTTTCGATTTTTCCATCGTAGACGCCAACATGGGTTTCGCTACTCTCTGGTACTCGCATCCCCGTAAATACGGCCAAGGCTCCCGATGCTGGTAAATATTGTGTAGATTATTAAATGTTACACTGAAAACTATATAGTTTGCATGTATGCCTGTTCGTTAAAGTTGTATTTTGTTGCATAGTTGATTGCTTTGAGTAATTGAGGTTAAGCACGCTCTAGATTCGCATGGTGCTAACTTGATCACTACTCTGCATATATTTGTAATGTATTTGTGTTGTTGCTTTTATAGTGCAAATGTTATGTCTAAATGTTATTTTGCCCCCGGTTGAGTACGGAAATGTGTGTTAAAATATCTACAACAATTTCCTTAATAAAGGGTGGCCAAAGCAAATGCTGCAGCTGGCAGTTGCCATTACCTATTGGAATGCAGCAAACCGCCAGCTGCATCGACAGCTATGCAATAAAATGCAATATGCAAGAGTTTGCTTGTTTTGATTTGTCCTCGTGGTTTGCCCTTCAGTAATACGTATTCTTTGTGCTTTTTAACATTTCAGCCGCGCCTGCTCGAACCGTCACGGTCTTATCCGTAAATACGGCCTGAACATTTGCCGTCAGTGCTTCAGGGAATACGCCAACGACATTGGCTTCAAGAAGGTAATTCGACAACATTTGGCAGCATTCCAAAATAAATACTAATCATTGTTTTGATTTTCAGCTGGATTAAATTTCCGCTTCAAAAATAGACATGCCCTGAGTGTGTCGAACAACAAATAGGCATATTAATACAAGCAGTCGCCAGTTTGGGGACTTCCTATATTAATATGCCGACAGCAGCAACAACAAAGCAACAACAAAATAATCATTGGGAGATTTAAATGACAACAAAGCTCTAGACTCAACTCTAAAATACACAAGCCCAGGAATGTGCCAGAAAAGTGACGGATTGGATTTAAGTTACCAATAAGAAGTTCGTATTCACTACGCATTCCAACCGAATCAAATCTCACAACATGTGTCTACTGCACCAAGAGTGGAGTACACAAATACAAAACGCCAGCGGATAAAGCAGTTCCCCAATCTAAATGGTGTTATTCCTGTCTTGTAGTTGTTGCCTTCTACGAAGGTTCTTTGTTTAAATCTCCGTCTGATTAAACCCATAACAAGTAACAAGTAAACCAAATGTCTTTCAATTTATATGTATTTGAATCCTTAATGTCATGTTGTGTCTCCACGTCACTTGAAATGACGGAAGCTAACCAAAAGTGCATTGTCGAAGCCACTCTCAATCTTCTCTCCTAGTTACTTCCTCATTTCTATAATATTGGGTTAGTGGTATCCCAGGCGACTTGCGGACTGCATTTAGAGAGCTCTTAAACCAATGTAAACAAACGGCAAGACACAAAACCAGTTTATATACTAGTTGGCTCACAGCAACCGCTTGTGTGTGTGTTTTTGGCTGAAGAGCGAGCGCATTACCACCAATTTTGCTCTCTTAGCTGCCTACGCTGATCCGGGTCTCAGCTGGTGTTGTTTGTGTGTGTCTTTGGCCAAAAGTTAACATTTTGCACATTCACCCAATGAGTTGACTTCGTGTGCTCAAAGCTGGCACAACGCGGCGCATTGGCAACCAAAAGCCAAAAGTACAAAATTTATAAACAAAACGATTTGAGTGTGAAAATGTTTATTCGCGTCGTCTAACATTTGAAAACGCAAAGTTTTAAAGTGGTAAATCAATTCCCATTGATGAGCTGTAAAAAGATTTTAAGCGCTCGTTAACTCTGCGTGACCTGGTTTCGGTTTAATTAAATGAGAAATGGAATTACCAATGTTATTGCTATTACTGGTGCTGGTGCCACTTCTAGGCAGCTCTTATGTTGTGGCCACGGCAAATGATGCAACGGCGGCGATTAGACGACAACAAAATGCAACGAAACCGAGAGCAGAGGCAGCACAGACAGCAGAGGCCTTTGTTCGCAGCAACGGCGGCCATATCAGTTCCCGTGGCCAAAGATCTCGAGTTGTTGCACAATACAAGTTGCCGCTTGACGCTGCACCAACTGCGGCGATGGACGTTAAAGACATCGATAGCAATAACAGCAACAACAACAGTGGAGTGCAGGCCAAGCGAAGGCGTAATCAAGTTGTTATGCGTCGCAGGCCTGTTAAAAGTGGCAGCAACTTCACATCAACAACAACTAGCACAACTACTACATCCACTACAACAACAACTACAAGTGAGTGTGATTTGTCAGGAGTTTAGTTGCATTAAACTGGACCCAAATAGTCTGACCGCTGCAAAGGCAAACAACTTGGCTGGCACTGACCTAGCTTTCAGTTTAAAAGATTGGTAAAGGCGACAACAACAACTTCAGTGCTGCCTGAGAAGTTGTCTGAATGTGCAAATGAAAACAAGCTCATTCGATAATTATGCGGTCTCTGTTTCGATAACTGGAGCAGCCGTTGGCGCCGACTTCGGCGTCGCAGTCAACGCGACGGAGCTTTCAAATTCGCATTGTTTGTTTTTGTGTTTGCTGCTGCAGCAAAAGAGACCTTGATAAGCTTTTGGCTAGATGCTGTTGACTCGTGTCACTCCATCTTAAATGCAAATGCAAATTTAATGCTGTGTATCTGGCTTGGCATTAATCATAATTAATGCGCCGAGCATATTGGCCTTACCAAGGACATGGTGAAATTCTTAACAGGGTGACACATTCGTTTAGCAAAGCAGGGTAATTATACACAGGGTGACAGCTGCATTCGCTTGTTCTTGTTGTGTGGTGAAATTATCATTATTCCCCGTGTTTAAATTTCCCACCCAATAGGATATCGGTTTGCGTTTATAAATTTAAATTTGCGCGCCTTGAACTTGACTCACAATTAGCTCGCTTTATGATGCGCACAATTCGACATTGAAGTGTTTTAAGATGTTGCTAATAAAAGCTTTTCGAGGCATTTGGGTCGCGGCTTGAATTCACCTCCCAAAGCAAACCAAACCAGGCCGTAATTATCTCAGCTCAAAATACACAAAGCTAAAACTGTTGTAATTGCATTAAAAGGTTCACTTGCAATTTGCAATTATTGTGTTTTACACGCTCCACATAGTATATATACAATTTAGAGACCTATTGTTAAGATCTGTGTTTAATGAGCTCTTCTAAAAGCTGCAAACTGTTGAGCAATTTATCAATTCACAGACACGACTTGAAATACATGTAAATACTTTTTACAAGTGTGTACATATATTTTTCGTGCTCAGTGTAACTTTTAACCTCCGTTTATCAGTCATTTGAGTGTGCTTGTCGACGAGATGTTGTGGATATTGTAGATTTTAAACACTTAATCTCGATTTTGTAATACTTCGGGGGTTTCTGTAGACTTTGACGTGCAAGAGGAAGACGAATTTAACTTAAAAGGTTTTATTAGATAAGTAGAAACTATACAGCGAGTTTTAATTGCATGTTAAGTACTATCAGCTGTAAAATATAAATAGTTTTCTACTTTTTCGAACCTACCTAAAAGATTTTACCCCTTTTAAAGTCCCCTCGATGATCAGTCGGTGAGTCATAGAGTTTTAAACGATTTTATATAATAGGTTTGAGTTTCCCAACCTTTAATTAATTAATTAACTACCCCAATACTAAATAGCACCTCATTATTGTCAGCTTACCTTCTTTTTCCAATAGCTCCGCTCTTTAAAGCCAACTACTTACACTATTTATTGGGTTAATGGTTGTATCTCTGGTCGCTGGGAACAAGTTGTTCAGTTGTGAGTGCGAAAATAAATAGTGAATGGGTTTTTACTCGCTTTGTGTTTAGATTTTATTTTTATTGGCAAAAAAAGTTGGCTTAAAGGGAGTGTATTGTTGGCCATTTGTCGGGAATGCTTTTCGCTTCAGCGCCAACCAAAAAAAGCCAACTTTCAGCTTTTATTGTGAGTGCGATGGTGTTTTATGATTTGGCGGGAACTGCGCTTTGGTTGTCTTGCAAAATATGCTATTTAGAGCAGAACTGTTAAAGCCCAGTTTACTAGTTGTTAACTAATTTCCAATCCCTCCTTCTCCTCCTCTTACCCACTTCCCCTTTTATCTGTTTAACACGCTCAGCGCCGCGTCCCAGTTTCGCCAACGGCTTCAATTTCTTCAACCCAAGTTTCTGGAGCTTTGGCCAGCAGAGTCTGGTCTCGGTGAGCAATCCAGCCAAGCAGGCACATCCTCCCAAGAAATTTACACACACCAAGGAGGAGAAACACAAGTCACAGAAGCCGTCACGTAAGCCAGGATTCCGCAGCACGACTCCGACTACGCCTTCGACGACTTCCACGACCACAACACGTCCCAGAGAAGGACCCTTCCGGATTGCGCTGCCCACACTCAATTTCCCCAGCGCTGCGGGGCCGGGAGACAAGGAAAAGGACAAGCGAGCGACGACTGATCTGCGGCAGCGCTTCAACTGCCCACAGGAGAACGAGGTGCGCTTCCAGCTGTTCCCTAAGATCTGTCAGACGGACAAGGATTGCGCCGTTTGGCAGAGGGATGAGCTCTGCTGCGACATCTTCGGCTCCAGCAGCTGTGTGAGCGGCATTGCCAAACCACTGGAGGAACTGGCCCATGCACGTTTGTTGATTTCCACTCAACCCCCTTAACCCGCCGTGGTATGATCCAATAGCATTTCCTACTTTTAGCCATACTGGGTCTGATACCACGCAAGTGTCCCACGCGTCCGCTGGCTGAGCTCTGGTGGGATGTGCAGGAGTGCCGCACGGACATGGACTGCTGGCCACGCGTCTGTTGTCCAGACGGACGTCGTCGCTACTGCCGCACCTCACACCCGGAGCTGGAGACGGTGCCCGTGCCCGTAAAGCGTTCCTTCGACTACCGTGGGTTGAATTGCACCCTTTGGGTTACCTAGGGTTAATTGTTTGCCTTCTTTACAGTGACGGAGTATTTGGAGTGCACCGCTCCACCACCACCCATTTTTGATCTACATCCCAAGGCGTGCACCTCCACGCTGGACTGTTTTCCAAATGTGTGCTGCCAGGAGGCGGGTCTCCGGCACTGTCGTCCGCCCAAGAAGTCCGTACTCACACTGATGGCCAATTTTCTCAACGTGGACTTTGTAAAGCGACTGACACAAAATATTGTTATCAAATAGACAAGCACAGACATGCACACTCACGCATACACACGTATTTATATAGTAAACTCGTTTAACCCATGCTTGCCCATATGTACAATTACAGTTTTCGTGATTTGTAGACTTTTTGTGCTACAAAATTTGTGTATATTTATTTGAACTCACAATTTGTAAACATTTTTAGACGTAAACACGAAATTAGTGCACCTAACCTCACTTTTCCACGCATAAACGCTGTAAAATTTACTTAGATATGAGTATTGTCTTTTTTTTTTTGTTTATTTACACAATTATCTCGTATGTTGTTGTTCTGATACTGATAACCGTGATACGTACAGGTAGATACGGTTGTGCCAGCAAAGAGACCTACTTACCTTACCCTTAAGTCTTAGATAATAAAAGCGATTTGTTAAAGCTACCACTCGTTTCTGTTTTTACGATCAAACTGCGTTTCAGACGTTTACATTTGCTATAAGTTAACATTTTTTAAGTTAGCTATTTTGTACAGAAAAGGTTAAGAGTTTCAAAGCAGTTAACACTGTTGGCCCATTGGCTTTTGGGCAACCTGGAAGTAGAATCACGCGAGTGTTTCGTCTAGCTTTTACCTTGGTAGCTCTAGTCTGATGCATGGAAAATGCCAGCTGTGTGGCTCTAATGAGTCACAGTCAACTGTACACATTTGTATTGCCGGAGTATTATTTACACTACGCAGTATTTTTTTTATCAAAAAAATTGTGTACCTACTGAGAATTATTTTTTTTATTTTCACTTATCAAAAGTGTAATAAATATTCAAGTGTTTCCTTGAAAAAACGAAAGCAGACGGCGCCCTAACTATTTAGGCCGACCCTCAAAGTGTCCGACTGCGCCCCTGCTAAATACACCTTAACTACGCTATTCACCACAAATTCACACGATGTCATTTCGACACTTTTTTGATTAACCGTTAACTTTTCGTGCTGCTAATTTGGGCAGAAACGTTGTACTTGAAGCTAAATAGAAAAAAAACTGCAATGCTGCAACGACAACATTATAAAAAGAAAAGCAAACTCAAGAAAAGGTTTTAAATTTCCCACAAGCAGCAAAACAGACAACCAGCGACAGAAGAAAGAGAGAGCGGTAGAGAGAGAAAGCAAAACATGCGACCTAACCTAGAAATCCGACAATTGAAAAAGAAAAGGCATGACGCAACGGAAGATTTCTTTTTAAATTTGATTTATTGCATAATTGAGAGAATCAGCAGACAGTCAATTGGAAAATTAAAGTGCTTCTGTGTAAATATGTATGTATGTGTAATACTTTAGATTCTAGTAGAAATTTGGTTAAGCTGGAAACTGAAGGCTTCACTTGGAGGCGCAGCCGCAGGATTTCTTGTTGTCGCTGCCGCACTTGCAGTCAGTTCCGCAGTTGCAGGAACCCTTGTTGGTCTGGGAGGCGCATTTGCAACCTGTATGGGGAAAAAAATCAAAAAGAAAAACAAAAATTAACAATGATTAATTATGGATCGTGGTGAAATAGCTATATTTCAACATATCCTTAATAACTCACCACTTCCGCATGGGCAAGGCATCTTGTATTGATTTGATTGACTTCACTTGAACACGAAGAAGAAAACTTGATTTTTCACTTTTTGCTGCAGAACACAACTGATGCACAATCCACGGATGCCGCCCGATTTTATACACCTTCCAAACGAGGCTTTCCACATAGCGGGCGGGCGATTTAATTCCAGTTTTGCACACGCCGACCGGCCGGCAACAAATTCAACGTGTCGTGTGCAAATGTAGCTCGTTGCGAGAGCTTTCGAAAAGCTTTCACTGGTTTGTGTCTCGGCTAAAGTCTTTTTTTCTAGCCGTTACTACGCTCATTTCAAAGTGCGTAGAGCGCATGCGTGTGAAGCAAAACATTGAAAACGTGTGGTGGATTATTGTTGCGGGCGGTACTGGGATTCTTATCGTACACCGTTCTCAATGTTGCCCCTTGTTGTCTATCTGTCCATTCATCATCGGCTTCGGCTGTGGATGTGCTGCTCTGTGAGTGCGAATGCGAATGCGACGCGTATGTACGTCGGTCGGGAGAGTCAGTGTTTTTCCGATTTCTGAGTGCGGCTGCAGCAGGAAAAATCACAGTCGTGTGACATTTTGGCAACGAATTTAAGTGCAACGAAAATGCAAGAACTGAAAGTAAATATTACGCTTTCTCTAATTGTTATTGTTACCGTTATCCTTATTGACTAACGAACAAGCCACAACCAAGGAAACAGTACAAAAAAAAAGAAAAAAAAAATTAAAAGCACGCACAACAACAAGAAGAAGACAACAAACACTTTGTGAACTTTTCTATTTCAATTGCTTATTGGTTAGTGTGTGTGCGAGTGTGTGTGTAGGTGCGTGTATTATATGTAGGTGAAAATGCAACACACATAAAATCAATAAATCCAAGTCAAAATAAAATAAGCAAAAATCAACGACAAACGTGTGTACAAATTGTTGTGCGTGTGCGTCTCTATGTATATGTACATATGTGCGTGCCTATGTATGCGTGCTTATGTTTGTGTGTGTGTGTTTGCCCGTGTGTAAGTGTGTGGGCGTGGGAAAGAAAACAAAAAGAGCAAAACAGAGTAAGGACAACGGCAAGAACAGTGTGTAGGAAATTAGGTGGCAACGCGCGACACTGAGGACACAGTGTGCGGAAGTGAACAATTTAAAGTTTGTGGTCACCAACACAGGCACAACTTTATATATGTACATACATATGTGCCTGTGTGTGTGGGCAAGGCTAGCAAGCGATTATTTAGCTAACCCACGCATTTAACTGTTGTTGGCAATTTTGTTGTTGTAATCGCCTGCACTTCAAAAGCATCTATTAATACACTGTAGGCGTGCGTGCGTGAGTGTGTGTGGTGTGTGTGTGTGTGGGCCTGTGTGTCCATAATGCGAACGAGTTGAGTTTGATACCTGAGCCCAATCACAATCAAAAATATCACCCGCTCCCCGCGTGCCTTCAAAGCAAACCGCCCACATAGCAATAATAGTATGTAATCATAATTATAATGAGGATGGTGATGATAATGATGATGATATTGGCAATGACGTTGGCGTTGTGACTAACGACCCGGAGATCTGTGCTAGCGTTTATTTTGACAACAATATATATTTACATATATAAAAATCAATACCCTTCTAGTTCCCCCTTCCCGCTCCGTCTGCGCCTCCCACTCCTTGTGCTTTACCTCAAACACATTTGCTAAAATTGGCACAACATTGTTCATAAGCCTAGAAGTCCACAAATAAATGCCCAACATAACCATAAAAAGGTTGTGCGTGTGTGGACGCAATATGATGAATTAATTTAGCTCCTTCTAAATCGTTGCAGAAGATAAACCAAAGTATGGCGCTCAAGTAAACGTTTCGACATTTCAAAAACTCCCGCTCGACAGCAAAGTGCTTAAAACCATCAAAAGAGTCCAAAATTTCGGGTTTTTTTCTTTTTGTTTGGCAAACTAAACGAAAAAAAGAAAACGGGACTTAACGCCATTTTGTTTCGAGATGACGGAGCAAAAGAATCAGGTGACGCGAGCAGCGCCGGAACAGAGCAACGATTATCGTGTTGTGGTCTTTGGTGCCGGCGGCGTGGGCAAAAGTTCCCTCGTCCTACGCTTCATAAAGGGCACATTCCGCGAGAGCTATATACCCACCATAGAGGACACCTATAGACAGGTGAGTAAGCCTGACTACCCAGCATGTAAATTAAACTTTGGTTGATTTTGCAGGTGATCAGTTGTAATAAGAATATTTGCACGTTACAAATAACGGATACAACAGGATCACATCAGTTCCCAGCCATGCAAAGGTTGTCCATCTCCAAGGGACACGCCTTTATTTTGGTCTACTCGGTGTGCTCAAAACAAAGTCTGGAAGAACTGCGACCCATTTGGGCGCTCATCAAGGAGCTGAAGGTCTGTGCTTGGCAAGCCTTTTTCCTTTCCAGTAAATTTATATATATTCTATAGGGTGACGTGGTCTCCATACCCGTGATGCTGGTGGGCAACAAGTGCGACGAGAGCACGGAGCTGCGTGAGGTGTCGCAGATCGAGGGACAAGCCCAGGCGACCACCTGGAGCATATCGTTCATGGAAACATCGGCCAAAACCAATCACAATGTCACCGAGCTGTTCCAGGAGCTGCTCAACATGGAGAAGACACGCACCGTGTCGCTGCAGCTGGACACAAAAAAGCAAAAGAAGCAGAAAAAGGAAAAGAAAAGCAAGGAGACAAATGGTGCCATACCAGAGAACGGGGAGGCGGGTGCTGGTGCCAGCGGAGCCGGTGGAGTCAAGGAGAAATGCGGCGTTATGTAACGTGTTTTTTGGCAAAGCTATGAACACATTAATTCATCTTGGTGACAGACAAATACTCGCATTGGGACAGTGGCAACTACTCGAAGAAACTCATCCCATAAACACACGCTAACAGGCACTGCACACACACACATTTGCATATACATATACGAGATATATATAGATATATACATACCACTTTGGGACTGATGTTATCAGCGAAAAGCCTGCAAACAAGAAAATATTATTAATTATAGATGAAGAGGACACAACAAATCTTAGACAAGCATTACACGTATATATATTTTGCCTAGAATTTAAATCGTAATACCCTCCAAGGCCCCACAACACATAAAACTTTATTTCGTTTTTGGATTCCAAAGTATACAAGATAATTAAATCAAAACCAAAAGTAAAACTAAAACTAATACATCTGAAACGTAACGACATACATATCAAGTACACAGCATACTTACATACACTAATACATCACATCACATCGCACGACATACTCGCAGACATACATACATACTAACCATAAATGTAAGATCAGCATTATACTGATGGTCGGAATGATAATGATATATATACACAGATATATACAGATATACACATAACATACTATAGATATCTCAAATGAAAAGCCAAAGTACCTATATATAAAAAGAGAGACATACAATTTTTAAACTAAACAGTAAACAGTAAATAACTAACGATATAGTACTATATCTATCTACGAACGATAAATCCAAGTTACAAATTACAACGTGTATTTAATGCATTAACTTACAACTAAAAACAAAAGGACAAAATACTTAAGACAATTATGGGAGAATTTGTGCGGAAAGCGGTGAAGTCGAGCTCACCGTGTTCGTTCCGTTAGTTTGCAAATCGCTCCTTTCTGACTATCAATCAATTGCTGTATAACTATAACTATTTACCACCAAAATCTTTCAAACATAATAACGAATAACAAAATATATATAATTATATTTATTGCTACTTTCGTCGCTTCTAAAAAAAAAAAGATTAAAAATTGTATAAATAATACTCAGAATCCATAGGAAAAATACACAGAAAATTCTTTATTATGGTTTTCTCACTTTGCAAAATGTTAAAACTTACAAATGGGAAGTGTATTCATTTACAATAATTTGCTGAAAATTGATTAACATTTAAATTAGAAAAGCAAATAGCAAAAGAAATTAGCTTTAGTCAAAGTAACAAATGATAAACGATTCTAGCTTCGCGTGAAGATCCGTTTATGGATCTGTTTTTGAATACGATTCTACGGATCTTTACACTAGGCATTTAAGCACAATTTTTTGCCGCTCATTATGAAAAGAATTTTAGAATTAGTTCTAAATAAAATTAACAATATATATTGAACCATGTACATCGAAGCAGTCGAGAAAAGTATGTGCAAAAAAGAATGGAACATATAAGTTGCCTGTTTTTTAAAAACACAAATATTTTTAAAAACAATTAAGAATTAATTAAAAATAAAGTTCACAATTTAACTAGTTGGTTTTTGCATAGGCTTGTGCATAGGCGTTATAAATAGCAGTAATAGTACAATATTTAATGATTCAAAGATTCAACATGGTTCGCGTTGTTTTGCTGTTAAATGATATTAAAGAGAAACAATTCTAATGGCATTAGTTAATTTGTAAAATATTTATGTATGTAGTACGATCCTAATCCTAGCTAAACCTATTGTTAAACTATTGTAATTATTACCATTATGATTATATTATGAATTTTGCTCATTTGTTATGCACACAGTAAAGACACATTACAAATGCCGCATGCACTGAGACAAAAGATCATATATAAATTAATCTATTACATAACTAGCGCATATATATACCTGTATTGTTGAATTTGTGTAGTAAACCAAAAGAAAAACAAAAATTATTAAACAAGATTTTGATAGCGGACCAATTTGCGTATAAGATTTCAGAAATCAATTTAGATAAATTCTCTCGGTTTGCCATAGAAGAAATGAAGATTAAACGATGAATGTAATCAAATACGAATACAATACATACATAGTATATTAAACATAGTTAAAACATATGTAATCCTAATGCCAGCCTTAGTTCAACATTTTTGTGTACTTATTGTTAGATGATCCTTGAGTGCTTTAGGTTTTGGAGTCCCTCTCAGTTTGCCCTACTTGGTTCTTAGTTAGGATTCGTTAGGCTATTGACAGCAAAACTGGTTTATGGCTTAAATGCATGTACCAATAGAGTACATCAAATGAATAATTAGTTGCATAATAATCTTAAGGAAGTACATTAAATAATATTTGTATATGTAATTTGAAATGTATAATTTAAAATACAACGAATGAATATATTTACACCGAATTATTTTTAACTGTTTTTTTATGAATATACATATAATTAGTACATATTAATCTTATTATACACAGCAACATATTAGTTGTACTATATTTAACTAGTTTATTCATGATGAATAGAATTTGATTATTGCTTACATTTAAAATATGCAAACTCATACAAAATAATAAAAGATATAAAAATTGAAATACAAAGAGACACACTCAATGCTAATATAAAATAAATATGTTGTAAATATTGAATATAATGAACAAAGTAAATTCAGCAAATTAATAAAAAAAGGTAATAATTTAAAAACGGCATTATTGGTACTATATACAGAAGTTTTGAAGTGGCCGATTGAATACTATAACATGAACATGGAATAGAACGTTTTTTGGAGATGGCCTATATATATACATATATAAATATTAATGACACTTAATGAAATCTTATTGTTAAAGATTTAACTTATAAATAATTATCGTGCAAAAATGAAATAAGTACACGCAAAAAAGAAAATAATTTAAATAAAGAATAATTTAACTATGACAACATTATTAACTCTCAATGGAAATCCTCAGCATCATCATTGTCATCCACTATAGTGAATCCAGCCTCCTTTGCGGTGTCCGCTGAAGAGCTGCTAACATTGGGCTTTTCACTCGATGTGTTTCCTTGTTGCGGTGGACTTTCTATAGACGCCACTGGCTGTGACGGTGGCGCTGGCAGTGCTTCGGTTGGCTCCTGTACCTCCTGAACACCAGACACAGCCAGCTGTTTTGGTTGCATTATACTCGTTTTGTTGGCAGCAACAGCCAGCAGCATTTTAAGGTTTTCACCTGAAATGCGATCACTCCCCGCATCCGCTATAGAAGAAGAAGGCGCTGAACTCTTGTTAACCAATCCCATCCATACTTTGGGACTGATTATGTACTTAAATGTAAACTTTAACATGTAACCGATCAAAAAAACTAACGCAAACGGAACTATTAAGTTAAAAGGAAACGATAAGGAACCTAAAGGAAAATTCAAATTTAAATTAGTTTATCAAATTTGGTAGTATTTGAAAACTTACCGGTTAGCTTGGTTATCGTTTCCGTTGTCTTCTCCAGCAGCGTCTCAATTTGCTTAAGAAACATATCGCTAGTGTACATGATGAAAACGTGATCAGGTCGACAAAAGGGCAAATTTAATTTACTAGATTTTCTGTAATTAAATGTGAATAAATTATTTTGCTCCATAAAGCTTAGGGAATGCTACTTACAATAATTTATTCTTTTGTCGCACTTCTGGCGATTCACTGTTAAAGTAGCTAACCATATTTGAAAACCAGGATCTGGGGCCATTTTCCGATTGATGTTTATGATTATTGAGTACCTCAATCATTTCATCAGCTTCAAGTTTCTTAAATTGGAACAGAGAACAGTTAAATTTAAAATGTTTTCAATAATAAACTAGTTTAAAACTTACTCTATTGCACTCCAAATATGTATGAAAATAGCCAAAAATGAACACACCGCCAATTACAATGACTATAACTGGAATCCGATAGCGTTTTCGCACAAACCAGCCTAAAGCTATTGCCAGCAACACTATCAATAAGAATTGCACCTGTTGAAACAAGTTTTGTTTTTGTTTAATGTATTAAACCCGGAAGTCCATAAAAGTTACTGCAAACCTCGGAGTGTTTTAATAAGTATACTGAATCCTTTGACATCTCCACAATAAGCGCCAACACTCCCATTCCTTTGTGTGTGTAGGAATAATCATCTTCGTCATTTCCTAAAATCAATGGTTTATCTACTGCTTTGTCCAGTATTTTGCTGAGCAGAATATCAAGGTCTCGCACATCTTCTGTCGATTCAATTTGTTCTAACTCAGACGGCAGCAATGTAAACATCACTGATCGCTTGTACAGCTTCGAAGTTTTGCTGTACTAAAAAGGTGTAAAAAACCAAAACGCCATTACACTGACGTCATCTAGCCGCTTATGATTCTTAACGCATGTTAGCTTACCCGAAGTTTGTTACGATCAAATACAGAGATAACGAACTTTTTAAAGTATATCAATGCCAATTGATCCTCAATTGATGCAAGGGATTTCTCATTATGCACTGGAAATTGACACGATTGAGGCAATTCCTCACCAGGACTACCGATGGTTTCCGGTGTTATTTTTGTCCAGTCGTAAGGTTCTGTCCACGTATCCTCGGTACAACACACATTGTGAAATAATAATAATAAAAAACTAACTATTGCTCTTGGCTGCATTGTGATCTATTTCTAACTACACTGATTTTATATTATTAACAGGCACTTTGCCAAGCAAACATCTGATCACAATTACGCGGTTATGCGTTCAGTGTTGGAAAAGTCAATTTTGCATGACCATTGAGGACGGTATGCTGAGCTTTGAGCAATGTTTTCTAATTTCTTTGGGCATGGTTAATATATGCAGCGAAACAAATAGTGGAAGACATTACCAAATATAAATTTTTAAATCTTTTTCTAACATTAAAACAAGAGTTGCCGTCTAATTGCATGGTTTTTGCTTGAGCTGCGTATTAAGCAAAAGCAGGCGTTGCCAGACAGTTGCTAAAAAAATATAAACAAACGGGCGATGTTGCCGGACTCACACTAAAAAAATGACTCAGAAGCAATACAGAGCTAAATAATTTAATAATAATAAATCGTAGCGTTCTGCTATTATACGTGTAAAATGGGCTTATTTGGCAAAACCCCTAGCAAGGATCCCAAGGAGCAGGTCAGATGTCACAAACTTTTGAAGTCAATCAATTTTTTTTGCGCGTTAACTAGGCCATGAATTGTTGTGACCATGAAATGATGTCATGTCCCAATTGTTTTGATTCACTTTTAATTCGAGCTTGTTTCTCCGCTTTTATAGGTTCAAGAATGGACGCATAAACTGCGAAAAGAAGGTAATGTGCTCGATAGACAAATTCGCAGCATACAGCGGGAGGAGGATAAAGTGAAACGTTCTCTTAAGCAAGCGGCGCAAAAAAATGACCGAGACACTTGCATCATTCTAGCCAAGGAGATTGTAAATGCGCGGAAGGCAATCAATCGCATATACACCTCCAAGGCGCATCTCAGCTCCATACAGATGCAGATGAAAAATCAATTGTGTACGTATTCCTAGGATTACCTATTATGTAGTTAGTTAATTGTTTCCTATGATTTTCAGCCACGTTGCGAGTGGCTGGCTCATTACAGAAATCCACCGAAGTCATGCAGGCCATGCAGAGTTTAGTACGTTATCCAGAGCTAGCTGGCATTATGCGTGATATGTCCAAGGAAATGATGAAGGCGGGCATTATTGAGGAAATGCTGGACGAGACCATGGATTCGCTGGAGGAGTCCGAGGAGCTGGAAGAGCAGGCCGCAAAGGAGGTGGACAAAGTGCTCTGGGAAATTACGGACGGCAAACTGGGAGAAGCACCATTACCACCAGAAGCAACGCCTGCAGACAAAACACCAGCCACAGCTGCTGCTGCTGCCGCCGCACGAGTTCCAGTCCAAGTAGAAGAAGACGACGATGATGAGGGTGATGAGCTGCAGGAGATGCAAAGTCGTCTCGCTTCGTTGCGTTCATAAATGAGTTGCTGTAAGCTTCGTAAATATGCACAAAGAACCACAACCATTACTTACTAATGCTTAGATTCGAATTTTTTAATATAGCTTGTGATTGTTTTACGATAACTTCTCGCTAATTGCACGCCACTAATCTCCGATTTATCCCCCTCCAGAAAAATTATCGACAGTGAATTATAGAAACCAACACAAGAGATATGAAAACCGTTTTTTTGTTTTGTAAGTTTAAATTATATAATATGCTCTTGTTCATATTGTGTTGAACTTAAGTTGTTTTAACATTAAATTTAAACATTTTTAATATTATTTATTGCCTAAACTAAAAGTGTTTCAAGTGTAATTAATTAATGTAGTTTTTGTAGCATACATTTAGGCGGCGCCCAAAATTGACTTAAGACCTGAGATGGGAATCTTTTAGAATCCTGAGTAAATAATTAAAAGGCACCTCGTTTATTGTGTGGGGAATGCACTCCGCTTGTCTTTAATTAGCAACAGCATTTCAAACAATTCTTACGGCTGCAGTGTGGATTGAATCCAGTCCACATAAGCACCGACGCGAGTGTAGACACCCGGCCAGCCGTTTAGACCGCACGGGGTTGGCCCAAAGGACACGACGCCCGTGAGGAAATAGTATGTGTTCACCTTGTTTGTGTCCAGTCCGATGAGTGGACCACCGGAGTCACCACGACAGGAATCTACACCCTCCATGCCGCCGGCACACATCTGTGTATTCTGCAGCTCAATGTTCTGGCGACGATAGATGGATTGGCATTCTTCCAGTGTGAAGCCATCCACAGTTGCCTTAAGCTTCAAATTGCTAGCCGACAACTCCTCCGTTTTGCCCCAACCCGCTACGTCCATGGAAATACCATCAAAGGTGGCGCTGCGCAGATTCACACTAAGAGGCAGACAAATGGGACGCACAAAGTCCGTGTACTCGATCTGCTTGGCCATGCGCAGCAGAGCAATGTCGTTGAGCTGATTCTTTGAACTGGGCACATACTCTGGATGTGGAATAGTGCTTTCCACCGCAATATCCATGTGTGGGGGTGCACAATCCTTCATGCCACGCACATCCACCTCACAGTCCGGATCCGTAGCCGTATCCCATTCACCCAAACGGACGCCGGTAAGACGCCAGTCGGCTGGCAGGGACTGGCCATTGACGCAATGTGATGCAGTCAACACATAGCGTGTGTTGATCAGTGAACCACCGCAATGATGACCTTTGCTTCCGCTGCCTGAAAAACCCATAAACATTAAGAGGTTTGTGCCTAGTCATCAGCAGGTTAATTACCCTTGGTGTACTCCACCAGTGCCATCCAGGGAAATTCATCAATTTTGGTCTTCACACCGCCGTAAATGCGATTCGAGAGTATATTTCCGCACTGACCGGGCTGAGGCAGCAAATTCATGTTCGTGTTGATAATTACGGGCGGTTTTGCGGTTGTCACTGGCGCTTTATCCCGATAACGATCCGGACAGCAGATCTAAGGAAGTCAAATAGAAAGGGTTTAGTTAAGCTGCACGACTGTTATATGTATAAACGAAATGTCGGAAGCAGCACCTCCGTGACGTCATCACAAACCCGATCGTGATCAGGTCAAGCGCTTCATTATAATTACAGCGACATTGTGCTAATTTTCATGTAAGTTTTCTTTTTTTGTTTAAGAATTTTGTGGGCGTGTCTAAATTCACAAACAAGCTTGAACTGTGTTTGGCACTCACAGGAGCTCTCGCTATCCTTCGGAAACTGGTCATTTCTAAACTCACCAAAACTTTGCCATTGATATAGCCACACTGACTGCGACTCAAGTAGAGCTTATCCATGTCCCTCAATGGGGATGTTGTCAGCAATCCATACAAATACTTGCAATCCTCGAGATGGATGCACAGAGCCCTCTCCCGATTCGGTGTTATGCAGCGTCCATAGTTTGGCACCTGATTCGCCTCGTTTGGGAAATAAAATTCTGCGTAGATTCCAAACAATATTTTAAAATCCAAAATTCACAGTAAAAAAAATAATTAAAATTATATAGTCAGATAGATAGCCGAATCAAGATAAATAATTTAAGTTATCGGAAACTGGTTTCTCACGATGTGAGAAGTGAGAGATGTGAAGGCCCCTTTGAAACAAGCAAACATACGAATTGGATGTTTGTGCATATGTTTTAACTATGTAAGTATATGTTTACCAATACACTTACACACGCGTGTGTGTGTGAGTGTATGTAAATAATTCTATCTTTCATTCCTTTTTCGCTTACTTACGCGCACTTGTCAAATTTACACACAAACCGACGAAAGCACAAAAAGCAATTATCTTCATCATTATTGACACCAATATTTTTTTTTAACACTTTTTTCGAGATTTATATAATTTAAAATTCGGTGATTTTGTGGGAAACTAAAATAAAAAGAGTTCGTCGCGCGAAATCAGGTGAAGATGACCAAGGCAGACTTGGCGCTCAACTGAGAAGACGCTGAGCCGCGAGAGCAGCTTTAACGGAGAACGTTGCGGAGCTTTTATAAAAGCTTTTCTCACTTTTCTCTGCTGCTTGCTATCGTCTGGGTTGTTGTTTTCGTTGGTGCTTTCTTAACTATTAGAATTTGCGCGCTTTGCAGATGTTTAGCCCAGCAGGGAGTAGTGAGCTGGGAGCCTATGTTTTTGTGAACCATTTAAAAAATATAATTAATATAGGAATATATTTTTATTTTGTATATTTATTTAAAATAATTATTAAATTGTCTAGCAATTTTTGTAGGCTTTGGCATCTAAAAGCTTTGGATACATATAAATAACTACGTATAATTTGTGGCTTATATCCAAGTTCATGTGTTCACAGTATTATTTTGCATGCTATTAGAGATCCAGCTCACATAGGAACTAACGGCCGTATAGACACCCGGAATAGTCGACACACCGCAAAGTGTTGGACCAAATGCCACAATGCCCAGCAAACTATAACGTCCATCGGCATTAAGTATGCCCGATGTGCCGTCGTCCATGAATGGTCCTCCACTATCCCCTCGGCACACGTCATTCATGGGCTGTCCCTGGGCACACAGATGATTGGGTGTGATGACAATCGGCTGCTGGAAGTTCTCACTGAGACTGGCATAGGTAATTGCACAACTAGTTGTATTCACGATCGGTAATCGGATAAATCTCACCGATGTGGAGCTGGACGAGTTGGCTGAAAATAAAAAAAAAAAAACAAAAAACAAAGTATGCAAAGATTTGTTACTTTTTATTTGTTGTGTTTTTACTGCGAGAATTTGTCAAAGCAAATTTATTACAGTTTAAATTATTCATTCATTCATATATATTTTTTTTTATTTTTTAACGATATTAGAAAAGTTTTTACACTTACTTTCCGAAGTTGTACTCCAGCCCGCAACAACTCCCATTTGTCCAATAAGTCGAGTCGCGATTGTGGAAGTACTATTCAAAGGTAAGCAAATTGTCGTAAAGTCGGCTAAAAGCGTTGGAAGTTTTTAAATTTAATTTGTTTACGGTGGTGAATGGATTCGATTTACCTAAATTAGAGCTAAGATTGAGCAGCGCTATGTCGTTGGCGTACTTGGGCTGATCGTAGTTGGGATGCACTATCACTCGGCTAATGCCGAACAGATTTGGAGCGCTACAATTGGTAGCACCCGCTAGGCAGTCTTTGGGTCCAGGGGCATCGTCACCTATGCGCACCTGAAAGCTGTAAAGCGGTAGGTGATTTATGGGCAAAGTTGTAGCTAGCAAAATTCAGTAAATCATTAAATGGATTTTAGCATTAATGGATTTTCATTGCCATGATTTAATGAAAGTACATAAAAAGAAAATTAGAACCTCCTTTTCTTAGATAAATCGATTTAATGTCGGTTGAAGATAAATATTTAATCATTAATATACATTAATAGGAAGAGCTTTAAAAGTCTACGTTAAGCTCTACTATGGTGTAAGCGCATTAAAGCTTAACGCTTATTCAATAAAGCTCTATGGTTTAGAGTTTTTTAATAGCTAAGTTTGGGAGTTAAATAAATTATGCTAATGGATTAAAATTAATTAAAAAGCAGGAAACCTAAGAAACGATTGATTGTAACATTTAAACTGAATAATTATTATTAAAACGTTCAATTATGTTTCAAGTTCAAATTTAGACCAATTTAAATTTATAGGTTTCCTTATCAAAAATGTTAGTGAGTCATTTTAGGGCTGACAATACTTACAGCTCCAGATCGCTGACCAAATTGACCACGCAATGAGCGGCTGTTACAATATAGTTTCTGTTGATCAGGGAGCCCGAGCAGCGATAGCTAATGCGACCATTTGCTAAAATTAAAGAGATTAATAATTATAGTAATTATATTTGAATTCTTTTTGTAGATCGTGCGAAATGAGTAAACCAGGTTGCTGCTGTAAAAGTGCGAACGAGCCAAGTCCAAATTGTGCTTATTGTGGTAACAAGAAACAAGCCAATTACAATAATCAAAACCAATATGGGTATGGGGAATACCAAGGTTACGACCAGGAGAGCAACTATTCATATGGAAAGGGTCAGCCGATGCCAACGGATAGTCAGTACAGTGGAGCCAGATACAACAACAACCTACCGCAAAGTTCATCGGGTTGGGCCTTACTAAGGCCGGTTCTGGTCTTTGGAGCCGGTTGCTATTTGACCTCCAAAATGGTCACCGTGGCCAGTGAATTGGGTTAACTCGCAGGAGGTCATGAGGTCAATCGATGCGTTAAAAAAATCCCTTTGTTTTATTGGATGTTTGTTGTTATCCCAGCAAGCAATAATTACACACGCCAACACACACATGCATACACACATACAGACAGACACCTTACACTTACCTCATATCCTCATTCTATATGCCTGTATATGTGTGTATAATGCTTCGTTGATGGTATTAGTAAAATTCAATGTGCTGTAAACTTACTTCTATTCCGATACGCGATCCTCGCCAGCCACGGATACTGGCCCGGCTGAGTTTCCTCTCCTCCCAGGATGCGTGTGTTCAAACTCAGCCCGCAATCGGGGGAATTTAGTGGGGTAGTGCTTCGCGGTGGCGTCACCGTTGCTGTTGGTAGCACCTCCTGACTGGACTGCTCCTGACTGGCGGCGGCCATTAGTTCACCTTCGCTCTTGGCCTCAATCGTCTTGAGGTAACGCAAGTCACCAGGAAACACAAAGGGTCGGTCCCTGGGCGGCGGACGCGGTGTCTGGCTCCTCGGCTGCTCATCGTGATTAATGTGATAGGCAAAATGATGACCACCATAATAATCTTCATCCTCAAAGGGTTGAGGACAATTGCGTTGTGCCTGGAAGTCCCTATAGTCGAGTATTCGCATTTCCGTCTCGTAATCCGAAAGTCTATGTAATCCGGGACTGGTTGCATCCCAGACCCAACGATCTTTGGGTGGCGCAAAGCGCATAATTCGATGGTTATGCAAACTTGAGTCATATCGATGCTGTGGACAACAGGCGAGTGCATCGAGTCCTTGAAAGCCACAACCGGCCGAGTGGACCATGGAGAAGACAGCGGCACGATCCTCCAGCTGGTGATTGAGCAGCAGACGAACAAAGGGAGCACAGTCCTTGATCCGAATACAGTGGCAGATGCCGGTGACGCAAGCAACTGGGGAATTGGTGGAATCAAGTAAAGTGACTTGTCAATAACCAGAAAACCAGAAAGGAAAGTACAAGCGAGTGACCCCGACTACAATATTCCCAGGATAATACTGTTTTCAAAGCAATCAGAAAGCATATGAAGCAGACACCCTGTCTTACTTTTAGACACTTTCGATCATGGACCGATCTTGTAACTCCACTCGTTACAAAGCTATAACACACTCCACACTGGGTATTAAAATCCAACAAGAAAATGAAACCAAATAGCCAAGGTCAATATCTGCAAACCAGAAGTGCCTAAAGCGCTAAGATACAAGCCCAAAACCCAAACAAAAGTCCGGTAACAGCAATTACTGAGTCACTTTTGCCATACACACGCACTCACACACATATACCAATGCACATATGTACATTCATGCGTATGTGAACATGTATGTAGTTTATTGCCCTTCGCTTTGCCGCGTAGAGCATGATGTTAGCACATTTGCTTTGGGGAATTTCTATTCATTGACCTTGACCTACTGCCAATCGGCTTCCCGCAGACTATTGTTCTTATAGATTTCTTTAGCTTTCAATTTCACTTAATATTTATTTATAATTAATTGACAGAATCATTTCCACAGCGGTAAGTTCGTTGTTTAAGTCGTTAGATTTGCCGTACTCACCTTGTAAGCACACCAATACAACTATCACACACATAAGCTTTGCAGCCTGCAAATGCATTTTGATCTTTGGTTTATTTTTTAACACAGAATCTCACCACACACTCACACCAACACACGCACGGACGCAAACACTTCACTCGTACACGTAACACAACTTGCGCTTAATTCTCAGCTGATCATTGAAGTTTTAGACGCGAACACAACTTATGCCGTCGAGGTGCAAAATAAAATTGAAATAAATTGGTTCAATATCTGAGTATATCTTATTTCCATTTCCATGTCGACAGCAGAGACGGCGGCGAGCGTGGCTTGTTTTCTGTTTTATCAAAAGCGAATCAAAACAATGGGGAAACACAAAAACAAATTATACACATGCCACAAAAGCTGCGCTTGTGAAAGAGCAAACACACAAACATATACATACACTCAGGCAAGTAAAGAAACAAACACACACTCACACAGCTGTATGCACAGATATAAATTAGTATAGGCCGACGAAAGGAGAGCACACGATCATAACACAATCGAGAATTGAGTCGGACTGGCATCTCCGTGAGTGAGTTGAAGTGCCGGCAACGCAATAACAATAAAAACATGTTTAAGATTGTGTGCGCGTGTGTGTGTATGCTCACGTACACTTCCGTAGAGTTTGCTCTCAGCGAGAGTATTTGAATAAAAAAAGTTCTTTAACATGATTTTGTTTGTATTTGAAATAGTCATGTATATATTTTGATCTTTAATTTGTTCCACACAAATAACTAGCATGTGTAGTAAATGTGTGTACGGAATGCACTTTAACTTATAAAATAATGTCTAAATTTCTAGAGAATGTATGGATGTATGTATTTATGGAATGTATTAATGCGGATGGCAATGCAATGCATTAGATTGCTCCAGTTAAGCCTTTTTTATAAACGCTTACTTGATTTTAAAAAAAGCGACATTAGCAACTGTGGATTTATGCCACCGGGACTACCTCGGGTGCAGCGGCAACAGAAACAATGACGCTGGCTGAAACGTTATTCTCGACCTGTTCTACAGGTTCAACAATCGGCTGCGACGGCGACTGAGCTGGGGAGACATTCACCGCAATCGTTGTCACTGCAGCCGACGTCGACGTTGCATAAATGGCATTTGTGTCAGTATTGCAATCAGTGCTGCTAACCTGAAGCTGCAGCTCAAGTTGCTCATCATCCGCATCGTCCACTGGCGTTTCTTGACGCAGTACTGCTGCTAAATGGTTGTCATTATCTGTCTCCAAAACCTGGTCAATAACATCGTTTACTATATTATGTACTGCAGCCGATGCCGTCGCCGTTTGCGTTTCCATTGTGACTGGCTGCGTTGCTGAGACTTCCGTCGACTGCTCCAATTCACAATCGCCGTTGCCGCTAGTTCCATTTTCATTTAAATGAAGAGATACGTCACCGTTCTGCATTGAATGCGGAGTCTTCAGTTCATTTATGATCTTTTCCCCCACCTTGGGGTCAATCTCGTTTATTTTCTCTTGCAGTTTGGCTTTGAAATCAGTTGGCCATTTGGGGTTCCATTGACGGAACAGTTTAATCTGTAATAAAAAACCTATAATTATTTAAGGCTTATAGATATATATTGAATATAGTTACGCGGCATTGAAATAGACTCATGGGCTTGTCCTGCATACCAGACGTGGCCAGGGAATGGATAACGCCGTTCACATAGGCTGTGCCTCCATTTGCACTAGCGCCTTCATCTGCTACCGCGGATATGTCTCTTGTTAGGTACTCCACTAACACATACACGAAGTCGTCACGTTGCAACTCACTCCATTCGTTGAACCATTGAATAATGTAACGGAACTCCCCGTCTACTGAGAGATTGCTCATAGACATATTCACTTATATTTTGTTGTTTCCCACGTTCGCACACAGACACACACACACACACATATACACCCCCGCAAAGTCTTTTTCAAACGTTTAATTTGCAATTAATTTTTCTGGCCTCGACCGATGTGAATTGAAAACCGAGTTATAGTTAATTGAACCCAGACTATACTTGCGTGTCGCTTTAAAGTTTCTATACTAACAACAACCCGTTTCTAACTTTTTTCACTGCTTGAATGCAAAGCCCAGCTCACAACAGCTGTTTCGGCTTTGTTGTATATCGATTGTTGCACATGCGGCGTTATACAGCACCCGCACCTGCTGCAGGGAAGCGCAAGCCTTAGTTGCAACCGACTTTAAAGTGATTATTCTTGTCGCCACTTGTGCTTACTGACATTATATTTTTTAAAACATCTTTGGGTAAGTGTGGAAAGTATATAAATTATCAGATTTACATACTTTGAGTTGTTGAATTTGAAAATTGTAACATATCGATAAGTAGCGCCAGCCTGCTTGTTGCTCATCACTAATAATTTTGGCGTTTATCAACTCTTGAAAATTTGCAGACAGTAAATAATATTAGAGAAATAGCCAGGCAGCAAATAATCATCAATTAAAACAAATTATGTCGTCGTCCGATCTGGAAACTCAACAGAAATCAACGGATAATCTCCAAGATCAAGCCCCTAATGCAGAGATTAGTGCCACCGAGTGTGAATCAGCGCCAAAAGAAGTAGACCAAGATTTTGCCGCGGCCGAGCAGTACAAAAATAAAGGAAATGATTTGCTCAAAAGTGAGTTGTCAATTATCACTTACACAAGACACTAGATAATACGATATACTATGTAATTCACACGAAAGCTTCTAAGAAGTTATAAACAGGTATATTTCGCGTTTCGTGCTTCAAGTACGCTATCTTCGACCTAACCTTAAAACTAATGGATTGACATTGGTGTTGTATGAGATAATTTGTATATTTCCTTGTTCTCCAACGAATTGCTTATCATTTTCAATTGAAACTCATTAAATGCTTAATAACACATTTCTTATTTGAACACATTGCAGCCAAGGAGTTTTCAAAAGCCATCGACATGTATTCCAAAGCCATAGAACTGTATCCGAGTAGTGCAATTTACTATGCAAATCGAGCGATGGCTCATTTGCGTCAGGAAAACTTTGGCCTGGCTCTGCAGGACGGCGTTGCAGCGGTAAAAACGGATCCCAGATACCTGAAAGGCTACTATCGGCGTGCAGCGGCCCACATGTCCTTGGGCAAGTTTAAATTGGCGCTATCCGATTTTGAATACGTAAGTCTTTATCTGACGATATATTTTTCTTATATGATAATAAACATTTTACTTTCAGGTAGCCAAATGTCGTCCAAATGACAAGGACGCAAAATTTAAATATCAAGAGTGCAACAAAATTGTTAAAATGCGCGCGTTTGAGCGAGCTATTGCGGTAGACATGCCCGAGAAGAAGCTTTCGGAAATGTTTAGAGATTTGGAGAACATCAGTAAGTACAATATACAACAGCATTAAAAAAATAATTGCTTAATGTATTCTATGAATTGTAGCCATTGAAGACGACTATAAGGGTCCACAACTGGAGGATGGCAAGGTTACTTTACAGTTCATGAAAGACCTTATGGAGCACTATAAGGCACAAAAAAGACTGCATCGCAAATTCGCCTATAAGGTAACACAATAAACAACCAAAAGTGTTAAGTGATTGTATACATTCCCAATTGTTATTCGCAGATACTCTGTGACATTGATGTGTATATGCGTGCACAACCATCTCTGGTGGACATTAAGGTGCCGGACGAGGAGAAGTTTACCATTTGTGGCGATATACACGGGCAATTCTATGATTTGATGAACATCTTTGAGATAAACGGACTGCCATCGGAAAAGAATCCATATCTGTTCAATGGAGATTTTGTAGATCGAGGTTCATTCTCTGTGGAATGTATATTCACACTGTTTGGCTTCAAACTGTTGTATCCCAATCATTTCTTCCTATCGCGCGGTAAGCAGAAACATTTTATACTTCTTTTTTATCTTTGGCTAACTAGTTTTGCATTGCTAGGCAATCATGAAAGCATCAATATGAATCAAATGTACGGATTTACGGGCGAAGTGACGGCCAAGTATACCAGTACAATGGCAGATATATTCACGCAAGTGTTTAACTGGCTTCCGCTATGCCATTGCATCAATCAAAAGATTCTCGTCATGCACGGTGGACTGTTTTCATCGGATGATGTTACCTTGGATAACATACGACGCATCGATCGAAA
This sequence comes from Drosophila dunni, assembly GCA_018152125.1. Taxonomy (NCBI): domain Eukaryota; kingdom Metazoa; phylum Arthropoda; class Insecta; order Diptera; family Drosophilidae; genus Drosophila; species Drosophila dunni. Next base: position 14,115,369 of record JAECXC010001917.1, on the reverse strand, counting down.
CTGTCAGCCACCTGAGGAGGGTCTTATGTGCGAATTGCTGTGGTCTGATCCACAGCTATGGATGGGACGCGGTCCATCTAAACGCGGTGTGGGCATACAGTTTGGTCCAGACGTAACAGAAAACTTCTGTAAGCTCAACAACTTGGACTACATCATTCGCAGTCATGAGGTCAAAGATATGGGCTATGAGATGGCCCACAACGGTCAGTGCATAACCGTCTTCTCGGCGCCAAACTATTGGTAAGTGAAGTAACTAAACAAGCAGATTCGGTCTGATTAGGAGTAATTTCTTTGCAGTGATACTATGGGCAACATGGGCGCTTTCATAACAATTACGGGTAACAATCTAACACCAAAAATACGATCATTTGAGGCTGTGGTAAGTTTTCTTATTCAGTTAAACATGTTAACTGTTTGTTAATGTTATTTTTTTTTTAGCCACATCCTGATGTAAAGCCGATGGCCTATGCCAATAGTCTAATGAACTGGCTGGCGTAGTCATAACAGCCAATTCCCTTTGCATAACAATAGCTAAGCAACACTCTAAACATCTAAAAGAAAACTACCAGGTCCACGCCCACGCTTAAGTAAAAAGAAATAGCCAACAAAACAAGTCGCAAAGAAACAGTCAAACACGGATTCTAAAATGCTCCTTGGACCTTTATGCCAACAGTTTGCTTAAAATATAACTGTTTTTGATATGTAGGGCTTGATGGCGTCTGTATAGCAATCACTTTACCACAAATTCAGCTATATTTGATACAAAACCGAACAAAAGAAAAAAAGATACAAAAAAGATAACGAAATACTAACGTTGATTATATTTATGTGGCTTTAAAAGTCAGATGCTAAGTTGAATTGGTGCTAAGCATCTGAAAAATTCACGTAACCGAGTTTGTGCTATTAAAGAAAACTATCGAGATACGAGATACAAACCGTAAATAGTGAAAAGAATGTATTATGTTAACGCATAGCATTTAAAAATTGGCAATAATCTGCGTGCCCACAACAAAATAATATCCCAAAATATCTTCAATTCTACTTTTTTCCAATGGCTTTACATTTTACTTTATTTTTTTTAAATTTATATATTTTGTTTGATCTTTAGCCTTGTTTTTACATATATCAAGAGTCATTTTAATAAATATTATGCGAGTTAGACACAAATACCTCAATAATCCATTTCAATTTTAAACAAAATTTACCAAAATACTTGTATACAGTAAATTACATGTATTAGAAGCAAATGTGTTTTGGGTTTATCCATTTGTAATGCATAAAAGAAAAGACATTTAGCATTAAAATTGTGTAATCTTAACAAAACAAAACTATTGAGCGAAATGCAGAATAGAGAGCAATTGTGTAATGATTAATATTGACTTTTATTTTAAACAAAATCTATATTAATTGGTTCTGCTAAACTTAATCCTACTGTGCGAAAGACTTCATTTACATTGGTCTTGTAATCCTTAAGATGAGCTCGCTGTAGCAGCGTCACATACACAAATGGTCCATTGTAGTCGAATAGGTTAATGAACAATTTAACTGCCAGTTCGTGCATATCTTTGGGCTGTTGCTGGGACAAATACAATGCGACAATGCTTAGCAAGTCGTGCAGATGTTTGGCATCGATTTGCAGACTACGTATGAATGGCCCTAAATGCTCCAATAGTTTTAACTGCAGCTTATACTCCTGCGTTGGGGTCAGTGACTTCTCCGTGCTGCTGTGTAAACTGGCTGCCTTGAGAAACTGCTTAAGCTGTGGTATCACATCGCTGAGACTTCGCTTCAGTATGAAATCCTTGGCGTGCTGACCAAGTATGTGCAGCAAACTGAAGCAACGGCTTAGTACCACCGAATCCTTTTGGCGAAACTTCTCCACCAAGGGCTGCCACACCAGATGAACAAGAGGCAACAGCTCGTTCTCGTACGCAGCAAGCAGTGGCACACCGGTGGCTAGGCAATCCAAAGCAAGTATTTGTTGTGCCTGCTCTGTATTGGGAAGAAACTTTATGACATGACCTAAAATTTTTTTTGTCATTTCAATGTGACGCGGTAGAGGTGTTGAAGTTTCCTCATCATTCGCTTCGGGCATATCAACATCTGGCTCTTCTGCTGGCGCATTCTCCAAATCCACAGGCACATCATCGATTGTTGGTTTATTAAGTACATTTAGCCACGAGCTTAAAAGATTCTGTTCATCCTCCACTTGCATGGGAATGTCGCCAATCTCCTGCGCTGCATCGCTCTGCCAGCTGGCCACATGCCTTAGGAATGCATTGAAGACTCGCAGATACGATTGAACGTTGTCGGTTTGATGCAGCTTGGTGCACTCATCACAAATAGTTTGGAAAATGCTATCCAAATGAGGCACATTTCCACGCGTGCTATACTGCAGCACGACGGTGAGGATATCCACAGCAGCACTGGACTCTGGCGACTACAAAAGACAAAGTTGGTTATTGATCAACTCGAGAGATCCTTTAGCTTCTACTAACCCGCTTTAGCAGCGTATTGAGGTGAAAGGTAATGTAGTCCGTGGAGCTCTCGATGAATTGGGAGGGTTCTTGATGCTTTAAGGCAACTTGCATGGAGAGAAAAGCAAATGTGGCTGCTTGATGTACAATTGAATTGCTACTAGCTGGAATTAGAAGAGCTGTTGAATTAGGATGTTCAAGAAGCTGTCTTGGAAGCTGCATACCCAACTTAAGCAATACCCTGTGCAAACTTCGAAATATGTGACGGTTAAACGAGTCGCCTAAAAATTTAGCACAATGTCCCAGCGCATCTAGAATAAGGCAGGTGTGTAACACATTGAACTGAGCATCCGAGATGCTAACGCGACTCTTCACATGCTCGCTCTCATCGCCCGAATCACAATCCTGAGTGCGCACTTCCACGGCGGATGAATATAAACCTGGAGTATAATCCTTAAACCACGAAGTGGGCTGTCAAAAACAATAAATTAGTTACACCAACAAGTTACTCAATAAAACGACAACCTTATGAACTTTAAGCCGCCAGGCTGCATCTGGCTGTAGTGCCAAATGCCAATGCTCATCAGCCAGTAGGTGTTCCATGAGTAGTTCAGCCAACACCAAGCGACTGTCTCGAGCTGTCTCCTGCTGAGGTGTTATCATAAGCGTTAGTAACAGAATGGACTCATTCATGACCGAGCTATGCTGCTGGATGAGATCTTGGCAAAAGTCAAAGACTAGTTGATTTACGGACGGCGTAGCGCCTAATAATGCCGCAATTTCATAAAGAACATTGACACAACGTTCGGAGTTTAAATACTTAAACTGACGCCAAGGCAGCTTTTGGAGCTCTGTAGCCAAACCTTTAGTACTGCCCTCAGCGATACCACGCAGGGAGTACTCCTCATTAAGTAGATCCCGCGATGTTCGCTGATTAAGCGCTGTCAGCAGACACATGACAAAGAGCTCTTGGTTTTTGGGCACCAGCAGAAACAGCTGTAAACTTTCTTCACTGAGATTCTGCAGTAATCCTTTGAAGAAAAGCAGTTCGGCAAACTGTTCGTTGTCATCGATGCGATGGAGTATTCTCGGCCAGCTGTGGAGATGTGTGTCTAGCAGAAGTTCTGCATTCTCCTCAAAGATTCCCGCCGTACTTGTCTGCTCTTGCAGATGAGCTAGTGTTGTTTGGCACATCTGCGCAATGGAGGATTCCTCATCACTGGACAATGCCAACACACTCTCCAGTAGACATTTAAAGATGTGCTTAAGATTGTGAGCACAATTCCTGAGCAACAGACAACAGATTTCTGCATATGTTGAACGCACTTTAATGCTATTATGGGCACGTAGTATCGTCGTCTTTTCGAAGACCGGAGCTATGTGATGTGTTGTGGCTGTTATCCACCGGGCCGAACGTAAATTAGCCTGCAGACTTTTGACACGCTCCTCGTTTTGCTTCAAAGTATTGCGCTCGCTGCCAAAAATGTTTGTACTCTCGGACTTTGGGAGTTGCTCAGCTGCTGAGCTAAACAGAGATTGGAATGCATTTGCATCATAGCGTGCCATGCAGAACTCATCTGTAGTTTCTTCAAACATGAGACAAATGATGCGTCCTAGAGCTGCGATGGCCATCTATAAGGTGAATTACATTTTATCAACAAGAAGCATTCATGGATTCATTGACATCTTACCGATTTTATGTATTCCCCCATCTTATCATCCCCCTTTGATACTATAAACAGCACAGTCACAACTTTTGGGAGGAATATGAATACATTATTAGCCACTTGATTCCGGAGCACCACATCGCCTGCATCGGCCTCATCGTGCACGTAAAACAGAACCATAAGGCAATCCAGCGAGGCAATTACCAATTTCCGATACTTCTCTTGAGGTATAAGCTCGAATAGCGTGAGCAGAACTTGACCAATAATTACTGTGGTATCCTCAGTGTAAAATGCTTCGAGGACGTCGCTTGTAGAGCGTCGTAGTGCCTCCGACATGCAAAGCACTGCAGCCAGTTTAATTTCCTCTGAGAGACCGGGTCGCATTTTGGCTGCTTGAGAGTCGCGCACTTGTTGCAATGTTGCTAACAGGATTGAGCGTAGACCCTTCTCATCCGTCAGACGCAACTGAGAAACAATATATCGGATGCAGTTCAGCAAGCTAGTACGCAGTTCCTGACTTTCGCTGTTAAGCATGAATTTAAAAATACTACACTTTTATTTGTATTAGCATTTAACTTACCCTTTGAGGACGTCAAGCGTGATCACAAGCGGTACCACAATTTGAACCTGAAATATGCGTGCTTGCCCAAAGTCAAATCCCTGCACTTCCTTTTCCACTTTCGCCAATGTTGACTTGCTGGGCTGGTCAACGAATTCATTAATGGCTGGCTTTATGCGATCCACATAGGCCCTCATTGATGACATATTGACCACAAATATACACTCCTAAATATTTAAAAACAATAAACAATTGAAAAGTGAGTAAATAGAAAAGAGCGGCAAGAGTATTTCAAACAGCTGTTTAAACAGCTGTGGACCATTCACAAGCTTCGTGCACAAAATACGTTATTTTCTCAAGTTTTTCAACACTGAACTACTTTGTTGCTGTATAATTCGTTTTATTAATACTGTTTTCTTTATAATTCATTTAGTTGTAAAATTCGTACTGAGCCTGATCCTTGCGCACACTAGTCTTGTAGCCCTTTTCGAAGTCCTTAGAGCGCGCAATGTAGCGATTCTCGCGAACGGCATGCATGCCAGCCTCCTGGCAAATTGCATTTATATCGGCATTGGAAATCTTATCTGGACGAGCAATAAGCTCCTCAAGATCTACATCCTCAGCGAGATTCATTTTGGCCGTTATGGTGGTGAAAACCAAACGCTTTTGACGACGATCGGGCAATGGGAATTCGATTTTACGATCTAAACGACCGGGACGCAACAAGGCCGGATCTAAAGTATCAGCACGATTGGTGGCCATAATCACCTTAATATTGGTTGTCTCATCAAAACCGTCCATTTGATTCAAGAGCTCCAGCAAAATGCGCTGCACCTCACGATCCGCACCGGTTTGGGCATCAAAACGCTTGGTGGCAATGGCATCGATTTCATCAATGAAGATGACCGATGGAGCATTTTGTTTAGCCAAACGGAACAGATCACGCACCATACGCGGTCCCTCTCCCAAATATTTCTGGACAAACTCTGAGCCCACAACGCGTATGAAGGCAGCAGTAGTTTGATTAGCCACAGCCTTGGCCAGCATAGTCTTACCGCATCCAGGTGGCCCATAAAGAAGAACTCCACGAGGCGGATCGATGCCTTAAGAATATTACGATTAGTAAGTATGTGTGTGTGTGTGATAAGGGTTATGTGCATACCAATCTGCTTATACAAATGGGCATGAGTTAGGGGCAACTCGACAGCTTCGCGAATCTCCTGTTTTTGCATATCAAGACCACCGATATCGGAGTAACTGACATCTGGTTTCTCGTCAGGTGACAACATGGATATGGTGCTATCGGCCTCTGGTGGCACCAAGTCCACTAAACAGTTGCTCTGCTTGTGCAAGGCGACGGAAGCTGAGGGCTTTAGCTGCTCCCTATCAATAGTGGATAGAACGCGTACGTAATAATTGGAGCCCGTAGTGGAAGCAACGATGCCAGTGTTCTGGTCCACAGCCTCTAGGAATTGCCCAATAACCAGTGGCACAGCCTTGGCACGTTTCACCTCCTCTTGGGCATGCAAGTATTCCTTTTTGAGATTACGCTGTTCCTCTTTGATATAATCTTCTTGAACCTGCAGTAATTCGAGCAGCAACTGCAACTTCTTGTAGCGCACATAATAATCAGCCTCTTCCAAGCTTTGGTCAACGTTTTCCAGCAAATCTTCCTTAAAAACAACCATTTTATATTAGTTTTTTTGTACTTCCTGAAAGAAGGGCAGAGTGAGAATGACTTGAATTTTCAAATTGGACGAAGTGTTGACAAGATTGAAAAGTTAAGGTCAGTGTTGACAGTTGTTAACATTCACCACGTATAATGTTATCGATAAGTGTCACGAGCCACGGACAGCTGTTAGCGTAGTCTGTTATGGTTTTTTGTTCGTGTTGGTTTACTTATTCTTGTTATGCTAAACGTGGAACGATTCTATTTTTAAATCAATTTTCAATTTTATTTTGGAATTGTAAATTCTGTTCCAAAGCAAATAGACACACGCTGTACGCCAAATCAATTTTGAAAATCGTGGCAATGCTTGACAATTGAATACATACGAAAATACGAGCAAACAGTGTAAACGCCGGCTGTGTTTATAATTTGGTGATAAAAAAAAATACGTCACCTGTGGAATATATAGATATATGTGCATTTACCAAAAACCGTAGCAATAGCTAGCTCAAAAAAATGATGACAATTATGTAATATGCCAATTGTATATATCTAAAAATCTGCTAATTTGTGTTTGATCAAACAACTGCTACAAAATGGATACTCTAGTTTTCCTCACGGCTGCAGCCCATCTCGTCTACACGCCCTTCACCAAAGTCGAGGAGAGCTTTAATTTGCAGGCCATGCACGATATATTGTACCTCAGGGACAACTTCACGGCCTACGATCATCATGAGTATCCGGGCGTGGTGCCACGCACATTTATTGGCCCACTAATTGTTTCCATGGTGTCCGCTCCTTTTGTGCTGCTCTTCGAGACGCTGAGCATCAATAAATTCTGGGCACAATATGTAGGTAAAATACACTAACTGATCTTTGTTTAAACACCTTTCATTTCATACATTTAATTCTTTAATAGTGCGTCTTGTGCTGGCTGCTGCGATCTCAATTTCCTGGAACAATCTTCGGCAAGCTGTGACCAAGATTTTCGGCGTTGAGGTGCGTCTCTGGTTCACGGCCATAACCATAACACAGTTTCATTTCATTTTCTACATGACACGCCCACTACCGAACATCTTTGCCCTGCCCCTAGGTATGTTAAAACTAGACTAAGATAAGCTTTAATAGTTTTAACAATCCATTTGCTTGCAGTGCTTTATGCCATCGCCTGTTGGATGCGTGGTCAATACAAACCCTTCATCATCTGCTCTGGCATATCCATTATTGTTTTTCGCTCAGAATTGGCATTGTTTCTGGGCTTGCTACTTGCTCTGGACTTGCTGCAACAGAAGTTGTCCATTGATGGGTATGGTTATGACCTAGTTTCTGCCAGACTTCTATTTAATTTGTAATCTTTTTGCCCACAGCTTGCTGAAGATTGCTGTGCCTGCTGGTGTGGGTATATTGGTGGCCACGGTCTTGGTGGACTCATTCTTCTGGCGCCGTCTGCTCTGGCCCGAGGGAGAAGTGTTGTGGTACAATACTATACTTAATAAAAGCTCCAATTGGGGCACATCCCCATTCTTGTGGTACTTTTATTCAGCGCTGCCTCGGGCCATGGGCGTGTCCCTAGCATTTGTGCCAATTGGCATTTATTTTGAACATCGCATACGTCCCTTGGCTCTGGCGGCACTAGGATTTGTCCTGCTTTACTCACTGCTGCCGCACAAGGAGCTGCGTTTTATAATATACGTGTTTCCAGTACTTAACATTGCTGCAGCCTGTGCCTGTCAACGCATGTAAGTAGATGTCTTTTGAGATTGTCAGGCTTAATACATGATTAACTTTTTCAGGTGGTTGAACAGCGCCAAGTCCGCTTGGCACAGCTTTCTGGCACTGATTTCTGCCTCACATCTGCTGCTCAATGTGCTTATTACGATATTTTTGCTCGTTGTGTCGGGCACAAATTATCCGGGCGGTGCTGCGCTTTCCCGTCTGCATCGTTTGGAAGCAAGCAATCCAAATGTTTCGGTGCACATTGCCAACTTGGCAGCCCAGAGCGGCGTATCGCGTTTCATGGAGATTCACAGTGATTGGACCTACAGCAAGGATGAGTCAATGAACTATACTCAAGCACAAATTGCAAGATACACTCACTTGTTGGTAGAGGCAAAGAACAAGCATAACACTGAGCTGTGGAATACATTGCAGAATGATTTCGAGACTATGGAATTCGTGGACTGTTTCAACAGCATTGGCATCCAGTACAACTCATTATTTCCAGTGCGCATTAAGACAAAACCTTGCATTGGGATACTAAAAAGGATTGCCAAGGAGCTGCCCAAAGAAAAAAAGTTGCCAACGGAAAAGAAAGTAAAGGAGAAAACTAAGCGTAAAAATGAAAAATCTAAAGTAGATATTGAGCCTCCCTTAGAGGCTGAGACCAAAGAAGAGGAATCCACGCAAACATCAAATGCAGACGATTTGAATGAAGTTTCGGAACAACTCTCGAGTGTGGAGCCACAAATGCTGGATATTGAGTTCGACGATGATGATGGTTTAGTAAACACTGTGGAGGAATTCTCAATGGAACACCACGTGCCAGATCCAGTTGAAGTAGCCAAGGAAATTAATTTCCAGGAACTGCGTAATCTTGCGCTAGAGCAAACTACTCGTAAATCTCGAGCTGCAACGAAGTTGAAACTGCGGAAAATCATCGAGCAGCACTACAGGGCAAAAGGGCGACATATCGAAAACGATTCTGCTGAGCAGCCAAAGCCCGTTGCGCCACGCACTGGAATGCGTCAATCAGTTAAATCCATAATCAAGCAGGAGAAAATTAAAGAGATGATCGAGCAGATAGCTACAATGGATTTGACACGCATGTGCGATTTGGAAAAGACATCGACTAAGGACTGTTTAAAGCAGGTTATTGATAAAATCGACGGTGATAGCATTAAAGTATAATGACAAATCGATGGATTAATTGAGATTGTAATCAAAAAAGTTGTTTGTAATAAAATCGAAAACAAATGCCAGATTCTGCTAATGCAATGGTTTATTAGTACTAAATGCTGCTGTGTATAGAACATGCACTAAGTGTAAAGTTATATTGATTGTGTAAGGCCCATTGAACGTTTTGAAAGTGTATTAAATGTCGTATTTTTCAACCAGTGTCAAGTATACTCATAAAATTCTAGGCAATTATGAAGCCGGCAAATAACCAAAAATCGAGCACTAGCCCGATAGCTGAGAGAACAAGTGTTGATGTGTATAGAATACTGTCCATGCCGCCACCCTTGAGGAACACGGGTTTATCATTGTCCGCCTGGAATGTCTGCTGCAACTTTGCCATTTTCGGGGTCAGTTTTCCGGGTCCGGAGTCGCCTTTTTGACACAACGCATTCAAAGATGTCTGAAACGAGCGGGATACCACAAGCATGGGAGCTGTTGCGCCCCATTTATCAATGTCGCACAAAATGGGCTAAAAAACAGAAACGTAAGTTATCAAAAAATATACATATACATTTTTTGTCAATTTTACTCACACGAAATTTAGAAATAATAATTCTTTGCATTTTGCAAACAAATTATTAACTATACTCAGAAGCGAAAGATCTTGGAATGAACGAATGAAATATATGTAGAGCTTTCTATTGGCAACTGTGTGAAGTTAAAAAGCATAACTGCTGCGGTTTTTAAAATTTGTATTGTTTTGAAAAGTAACGAATCTCGTTGTTAAAAGTTATCGAAACTTCGATAACCGACAGCTGGTAGCTAACTGCTAATGCTAATAACATTTTAAAAGCATGTTAAGCTCAGAATTGGCGATAACAGTCTATCGCTATTTTTAACATATTGGAAACATGTTAAGTTCTTAAAAGCCGCCTATAACAAACAGTGTTTTAATTTCACAAGTCATTTTTTGTTAGTGCATTTTATAAACAATGTCGTTGGCTAAATATTTAAATCGCTCAGTGAGCAAAGCCAGCACAGAGACACTTAAGAAATGCTGCACCCTAAAGCCCATGGACCCTGAGTACAATGCCATTCCATTGAAAAATGGTGAGAACATTGTTGGTCGCTGCAAGGAAACCGGAATTCGTGACTCACGCTGCTCCAAGAGACAACTCCAGCTACTGGTGGACGCAAAGCATGCAAAAATACAACTAAAGGTGGTGGGCATGAACCCTTGTGGAGTAAATGGTGTTATGGTCCTGCAGCACACAGATTGCGAGCTGCAACACGGAGACCTCTTGGAAGTGGTCTACGGTCGTCACAAATACGAAGTGATCTTTAACAAGGCAGCTTCAAATAACCAGAATGACTCCATTGACAGCCCAATGGAGATTGAGGGACTAGAACCCACGACAGGGGAAAGGTGGAACTCAGCTGGCAATGGAAAGTTGGTGATCTACACTAGCGCGGGAGTAATGTCATCCAGCAAAATTGCTGGCTACGATATGGATGGCACTATTATAACGACTAAATCTGGCAATATATTACCCAAAACCACAACAGACTGGCAAATCATCTATCCAGAGGTGGCTGAGAAGCTACAGCGCCTGCACAAGGATGGATTTAAGATTTGCTTCTTTACGAATCAAGCCGGCATTGCCCGTGGCTATGTGGATCTGGACGAATTCAAGTTGAAAGTGAAAAATATAGTGGCAAAACTAAAGGTTCCTGTACAGGTGTTTATAGCTATAGGCAATGGTTACTTTCGCAAGCCATTACCCGGCATGTGGGAGCACCTAAAGGAAGTTATGAACGAGAATGTGCCCATAAAGACGGAACGTAGTTTCTTTGTGGGCGATGCGGCGGGTAGACCGGAGAGCGGTAAAGGAGTCACTAAGAAACGTAAGGATCATTCCCTGGCAGATCGTCATTTTGCCGCCAACATCGGCGTTTCCTTCTACACGCCCGAAGTCCACTTTCTGGGTAGACGCGTGGAGGAATGGAACAAACCTGAATTTGAACCCAGCAATGTACATGTTGGCGAAGACCAACCCATGTTTGAACCAGACGATGTGCAGTTTGATGCAGATAAATGCGAAATGATTATAGTTGTCGGTCTGCCGGGATCGGGAAAGAGTCACTTCTGTGCCGACGTGCTAGGTGCCAAGGGCTATAAAGTCGCCAATGCCGACACCTTGGGCAGCATACAGGCGTGTCTTACACTCTGTCAGCGTGCTCTGAGTGCAGGTCAGTCCTGTGTGGTGGACAATACAAATGTGGATCCGGCTCAGCGTAAGAAGTATATATTTCTTGCGGCAGGAATGAATGTTTCATGTCGTTGCTTCGTGATGAATACTCCACACATTCAGGCGAAACATAATATAGCTTTTAGGGAGCTGCAGGACCCAAATGTCAAGCCAATCAGTGATTTGGTCTACAATACGATCAAGAAAAGGTATCAAGCACCGACATTGGATGAAGGATTTGTCTCAATTCACAGAGTTAATTTTAAGCCAAAGTTTTCCAATGAAAAGGATGAGAAGCTTTATAAAATGTATTTACTGGAGAAGTAATCTTTAGTCTAAGGTGAATATTCGCTTGGCGATGTCATCTATAAGCCAATCCATGGAACTCAATAGTTTCTCTCCTGTTACGGCGCTTACTCCCGCTACCAACCAGTGATGTGTTGTGATGTCATCCAAGCTTAATATCTGTGAACCACAAATTGTTAATAAATTTTAAATCTAAGTACTTGAAATCGACTGACCTCTTTGATTTCGTTTGAGTTTAAAGCGCCGGGCAAATCCTGTTTGTTGCACAGCACTAGTAGTGTGGCACCTGCTAGACGCTCTTCCTGCAATAAGACCTGCAGTTCCTGCTTGCAGCTCTCCAGACGCATACGGTCCGCACTGTCCACAACCCAGACGAGTCCATCGGTGCACTCGAAATAATTACGCCAGTAGGAGCGCAGAGACTTCTGGCCGCCCACGTCCCACATGTTTAGTGTATAACCTTTGTGCTCCAGAGTCTTGATATTAAAGCCCAGCGTGGGTGAGATTTCATCAATGCGCTCGCCATTAAAGCGCTTCAGAATCGTGGTTTTACCTGCATTGTCCAGGCCACTAGAACCAGAGTTAAAAGTATGAATCACGAATGCTCAGAGATGGATCAATAAGTAAATTCTCACTCACAGCAGGAGTATACGCATCTCCTTTTCCTTCTGACGCATCTTTTTCAATACTGTTAGGAATCCCATTGTGTAGTTTAACTATTTGTTGCTTAAATATTATTTGTAATTAAATCTAAAGTCACCAGCTGCGGCAAATACAAAACAAAATAATAATGTTTGTTGTGAGTGCCGCCAACGAATACATGTGAATGGCAAAAATATTAAGAGTTGTATTTTTGTAAAACAAGGTGGCATCTCTGTTCTCCATAGACGTCAAACAGCTGTCATAACTTGGGGCCCGTGAATTTTCGCATCAGCTCACTGAACCATTTGCATTTCAGCGACTAAAAATAAAATATATTTAACAAAATGATGAACTTATCCAGAGTAAGTTGATCAACTGGAGTATCTTGGCCTCTGTGGTTGCAAGCATGCAAATAATGGCCATGCGATTCGCCTGGAAGCCAACAATTGGAAATCAATTACGTAAGTTGGCTGGAGTGGACCAAACTAACCGCACATTTTTTGTTTAATATTTCCATAGGCTGTTGTGCGCAGTTTCGCTACTGCAAGCACTCGTCGTGCTACTGCTACCAGCAAGGATCAGATCGAGAAGGGTTACTTTGAAATCCGCAAGGTTCAGGAGCACTTCCAGAAGAAAGATGGCAAGCCCGTCTTCCTGAAGGGTTCCGCTGTCGATAATGTGCTGTACCGCATCACCATGGCGCTCGCTCTTGTCGGCATTGGTGGCATGGGCAAGCTCTTCTGGGAGCTCAGTGTGCCCCAGAAGGAGGAATAGGTGGCACCAGCAGTATAGACTAATCCCTAAGCTAAGCCATTACCAGCTCCCCAGCAAACCCAAAATTGCAGCGTAATTTGCTTATATTTCCCTGCTTTGAATTGATTGTGTGAGTAGATAAATCCCCTGATAATACTGGGAATTATAAGTAATTATTGGCATTTCCTTTCCAGAGCTGAATCCGCAAAAAACCTTGAATGTTGCTTGTGTTAAAATATATATATGACTAAGTTTAATGTGTATCTGAACATTCGCAAAAGCATTTCAAACGTGGAAATATAAGAACTTTGCTGTAAAGTTATAAGATAAAATAACGCGTCTTTCTCTCAATTTGCGGCGGAATCAAAGGAATCGAGTGGTTGATCAGGTCTTACGACATATGGTCGCTTATTTTTCAAAATAAATTTGCCGAATATTTTAACACACACACAAAAGTAGAGGGAAATAAATAAATTGCATTGACATTAAATAAACAAAACAGCGACAACTTTGCCGGAAAGATTGGATAATGTGGACGTGGTGAGGAAAGAGTTCGTTTTATAAATCAAAGGGCGGCAACTCGACGCGTTGCCTTTGGCATGGAAATGTATTTTAAATCGAGCGAATCATGCTGCGCTTTAACACACACAGCAGACATACACGAATGTGTGAGTAATCCCATGTGTGTGTGTGTGTTTATTAATAACTAAAGAAAAGAACAGGAAAATAGCAGAGAAGTGCAGCGAAATGTGCAATTTAAGGCGTTTTCATTAGTTATTTCTCCATAAACACTTAAATAAAATTAAAGCATTTGAAAGAAAAAAAGAAAGGAAAGGAACCATAATATAGCCATTTTGATTTTAAGAGTTTTCCGTGCAATTCACACATACTTTCGGCTTGTTTTTGTATCTCAGTGTGTGTGTGCAGAACAACAACAATTTTGCTATTTCATTTGCAGTTACGGACCATTTACACTTTTGGATGTGCACGCGAAGCGCATAAAATGAACACGAGTTTACCGTTAACATATTCCACAGCATCTGCATGTATGCGAGTGTGTGTGTGTAGGTGGCTAAGTACTTGAAAGATGAACTAAATCCCAACATTTTCAATTCCATTCCCGATTTAGAGTACATTGTAAAATTCTTTTCCCTGAATTTGCTTGATTGCTAACGAAAAATCATCTAATTTACAGACATGTTTGTGCATGCCCATACACACACATTTATTTTTTCGTTAATTAATTAAATGCAGAGAGCCATGAGAAAGAAATTATGTGCACTTGTCGCACACTTATTATATTTCATAGACTGTGAAAAATGTTATACGGCCGTACTACCAATAGCAATTCCAATTATGGCTTTGGTCTACTGTCTACTATCAGTGCAACTCCGTCGGTCGTTCCACACGAGTGCCCACTGTGTGGCACCACAATAATAACTCAAAATGCATAGAAGATGCGAAACTAAATGTTTTTCCCCCTTTTTACTTAAGACGTTGCCAAAAAAGAAAAGAAGAGGAAGATGAAGAAGTAGCGTGTAGAATCAAGAATCGAAAAATGTGTTTCATTAAATTTTATTTATAGTCAGCAATTTTATGCATTTAAAGCGCGTCTATCAGCGGCAGCATCAACAGCAGCATCTGAAACTGAATCTGAAACTGAGCATCGCCATGCGGAAACGACTGCGACGCCATATTGAAATTAACTGTGGCGCGCTTTGCGCAAAGGGTTGAGTGAGAGAGGCATAGAGTGAGTGTTAGAGATGGGTAAGCGATAATAGTGATCGATAACAGCAACACTGGTAGTTAGCAGCAAAACTAAAGGTATGTTTTTTAAAAATTAACTTTTTAAATATAAAAACTATAAAAAATTATAAATTAATAAGATTTTGGCATTAAAAATGTTTAATAAACCAAAACATATCTAGAATTTAAAATGAAGCCAAAAAAAAAGTTTTCTTAATTTAAATCAATTTTTGGGCTTTATTTAAAATTATGTTATAAATAAGAAAGTTTTAGTGTTTTATTTTATAAACAAATCTATAAATTTATTTTACCAACTAAGTCTTAAACAAATACTGTTTTATTTATACTAATAATTAAATTTAGAAAAAACTTTCACCTTTGTCAACGTATAATTTGCTTTGCTTTGTGTTTACTGCGGCATAGATAATTTTGTAGTGTTTTTATTTTTGTGAAGCAACTAAAATATGGCAAACGGCATGCGCTCAGATCCAGGCGCAGACCCTGTAGCTGTGGCAGTCCAAGACCCAGACCCAGGCCATTGGCAGTGCTCTGCAAGCGTTGTCGCATCAGCCGCAGCAGCCGCAACCACAAATCAGAATGTCGTTGAAGCATTCAAGTGCAACCGGCGTGAAGCGAACTCGCTGCTGCTGTGCCTCTGTCTCCGTCGTCGTCACCGCTACCGTCCCCTTCTCCACCTTTCTGCCGATCCACCTCGGATTTGCGGCAAATCTCGACAACTCTCAGATGAACAGCCGCTGAGTGAGCAACGTCAACGTTTCGTCTTTGTCAGAGTGCTCCTAAAAAAAAATAGTAGGAAAGGAGAAGACGTTGGAGGCGGAGAAAGAGGAGTAGTAGGAGGAACAGTAGGTTAACTCCAGTGTTAAACCTTCAAACAAAATTCATGTTTCGATCTGTCTAGGCACGTCGGAGCACGTCCAAAACCCCGAAACCCGTTTGGCCTATTAACACTTCGATTACATCTCAACTTTTTTTTGGTGACCGCCGTTGTTGTTGTCGGTTTCGAATTTCTGGGTGGTCTTGAACGACGCTTTTAGTTAAAATTTTGATTTATTTGAGCTTCAATTAGTCGTTGTACAAATCTGTTTATTTATTTGCTTTTAATTATTGTTTGAAACCACAAAGCCGTGCCACTGCTCACTGCCACAGGTTAGAGGGCGATACAATCCCCCCAAAAAGATTCGACTCAAACTGAAGAAGGTTTTTAATTAACACCAGCACAATAATTTACGAAATACATTAATGGAACTTTAAGTGATTTTTCAAATAAATTTGCATTTGTCGAGCGGTTGAAGTACCGCTGCCGAAGGAAAGGACATTTGAAGTGACCATGGAGCAAAACATCGTTATGACTGTTACTAATTAAAGATGCAACACAGATTTGATTCATGTTGATACTTTAATCTAAATGCAACCAAGTGTGTTCATCACAACATACTTAAGTCCATAATTTCATCTCATACATGATTGAATTTGGGGATTGTGTTATGATCAACACAAAACAAAAACAATAACAGATACTACACGGACATGGTTGCCGGAAAACGTAAACTCTGAAAAAATATTGAAATGCATATTTGAAATTTATAAACCATAACGCTACACAGCCATTGAATGGGTGTGGGAGCGGGGGTGTGGGAGCAGGGACTGGGGAGCCGGCAACTACAACAAATTCAAAATGGGCGTGAAAGATGCGCTTCCCATTTCCCGCTACTCCGACATGAGATAAAGAAGATGTGTTATTTTCATTTTTCGCGCTCTGAAACTGAAACCGTCGAGAAGTAGAAACATGTGTCCAAAAAACCAAAATCCAAATCCGTATCTTTTCACACAAACGCCGCTGTGTAGTCCACTTACTACCGCGCAATATTACAGGGTTGTTAGCAGTGCGAACCACTCGGATCAGGTGACAGTTGCGGTGCGTTGCCTCTCAAGTGAGCCGCTTCAGGTTAAGTCCAATAATTCATCGTCAACTAGACTTGCGCTGAGCCGTTTTATGTCCGCGTTCAGGTTCCCGTACCCAACCAGGACACCCAACACTCAAGTGCCTGGCTACAAAGGTCGCTAACAACATAATCATCTTGTACCCATTCCAAATTTGGGTCTCGAGCCGTACCTTAAGTGGGCGGCGGCTCAGCGTAGACAATTCGACGCTTCCGTCCAAGAGGTTACACCCTTTTCTGGTCATGTTATGTCACTCGATTCTGCTCCGAATGTGTCAATTTTGCCCACTTTACGATATTTGAAGCCGCTCTCTCTTCTTCCCGATTTCCATTCCCATTCCAGATCGGCAGATCAGCAGTACACAATATTGCCTCTGTCACGGAATGCGACTTTTGTTTTCTTAAGTGTCGAGCATATTTTGTCGCTTGTGTTATTTTTGTTGGTTGTTGAATAACACTAAAATAAAATAAGACACAGATTGTGGAGAGTGAAGAGGAAGGAAAAAACACATAATATTCATTTGTTATGCTTGTCATTTGTCGCTGCTGTCGGCCACTTCAAAGCATTTCATTCAATTTGTTAAACGCAGATAATTTGCTCTCTCCATCGTCATCTCTATCCCGATCTACATCTGGATTGGCGTCCAAAGTTTCGAGTTGTGGGGCTTTGACTTTTCGCATATGTTTAATTACTGTCATTTCTGTATGTACATCTGTTTATATAAGACGAAAAGTATCTTCAGTAATACATATGGTTAAGTAATACTTAGGAAAAAATAATATAAAATAAAACACAGTGATTTTTTAATATTTTAAGTCAAGTCTTTAAAAATCGTTCTAACATTTTTTAAAAAATAAAATAAATCTTTATAAATTTTAAGAATTCCAAAAAATTTTGTTTTAGAAAGGATTTACATCATAAATGAAAAATAAAGTTTGTTTTAAAAAAGCATGAAAAATGAATGTAATTTTTGAATTACTACAAACTTTGTAAAACTTAATCAATCGAATAAGTAAATACAAAAATAATAAAATATTTCTTACCAAAGAAATATTTTCAATAAATTATACTTAGGCTGGGTATTTATTTATGTAAATATATTTATATAAACGATAGTTAATTTGCATTCAAGTAAATATGGAAAACTAATTCGATTAGTTAAAAGGTTCAAACAATGTTAAGCATAAGTAATTTAAGGAAATTAGAATTAAGAAGAATACCTCAAAAAATTCTTGTTGGACGCGCAATCAAACGAATCACAAGAGAAACGATCACAATGGCGAACGTCAGAACGAGTACGAGGGAGAGAGCGAGAGAGAGTAACGAGTTCGAATCCGAATTCGCAACAAAGCAAAAAAAGGTATACGCAAGCAGGTAGGAGGCCATAGCGAGCTCAAGGAGGTGTGTCCAACTGGCTGTTGAGAGAGTGCGTGTGTTAGTGCATATCACAGCAAGTTGGACGCTCACTCACAAACACAACCGTAGGCGAACGAACTGATTGACTGGCAAATATGTGGGCATGTGTGTGTGTGTGTGTAAATGTAATAGAGCGACGTGAGACGAGAATCGTTCTAATGAGCGAACGACAACAAAAATTGGCAGCAAGCATTAAATGACGAAATTAAATATTAGTGACAATCATATGAAGACAACAAAATTTCTTATAATTAACTCTAACCATGCGAATCGCAACGGCTCGACGAGATTCGAAATGCGGCATCTCAGCAACGCCACCAGCAGCAGCACTAGCAGCAGCATCAGCTGCAGTGGAGACATGCCCTCTGCAGCCCTGGTTGTAGGGAATAGGGATTTGGCCCTGTGCCGCTTTATTAGCCAACAACGATCGCTCAAATGATACGATTTTGTTAATGAAGCAAAAATAGATGCAAATGCATTGACAAACTAGGCGGTCTACAACGGCCACGCCCTCGATCACAGCTAGTAGTGTCGCTGGTGTGCGAGTGTGTGTATGATACTAAAAAGTCATGACATCGCTCGGGCATACTGCGGAACGCTACGGATACGCTTACTTGCTTCAGATTGGCCATTCAAGCATTCAAAAATTAACTCCGCCCGGTTGCGTATGGTTAGTCAGAGTCACAAGAGCAGACTACTCGTGCGCAGCTGAGATACGAACCCAAAAGATATACACATACAGATGCACACGCACACATGTCTGCACTATTCGTTGTTGGTGCACAGGAGCGGAGTGCGAAGAACTGGAATGTTGTGGGCGGTAAAAAATGTCAGATTCAGCAAACTGATTGTGAATCATACAAGAAATGTAAGTATACAACAAAATACATTTTTTATATATTTAACTATAATATAAAAGTTTAATATATAACAACTTTAATAGACTATTTTATATGTAAATATTAATTAACTTCTCTGTTCTTTTCTTTTCGTCAGTATCTGCGCCATCTGTGATCTTAAATAAAAATCTTCTACTAACGTACACAATTGGGGGCCCCTTTAACCGAATGCGCTCCTGTGCGTTTGAAGACATTCTTCATTTTTGTTATTTTGCCAGCCAACTACAAAACACGCACACCAACACACAGCAACAACGCCATTAAAACCAACAAATACAAAGCGATCGCCGCCCTCCGTGAGTATGTGTGCAGTATGAATGCGAGTTAAAAGAGAAAACACATAAACATGCTCACACACACAATCTCATGTGCTACCCGCGGCCGAGAGCGAGATGGAGCGAGAGAGTGAGTGAGAGAGAGCAAGCGAGTGAGCGAGATCTTTGGATGCTGCGTCGCAGTCGCTGCTGTATCGTTCGCTTTTGGCTGTTGGTGCTTTTCGCATGCGGCTGCGGATTGATGAATACAAGCGACCGTTAGTCTCAGCAGACACGGGTGACGAACAACAACAAGTTGGAGCTGTGCTGTGCTTTGCTTACTGTAAATGTGAATTGTGGCAGTGAAACAAATCACGGATCACGGATCAGTAACAGAAAGCAACGGGTAATTGGATTTTTATGCGGAATTGCAAGTGACAAGAATTTTGTTTTTATTCTCTGTGCGTGTCTATGCGTAAGTGCGTTCATCTGATCAATAACCCGTCAACGTGAGGCGGTAAAATACCACACACAGAAATCAGGTGTGAAAAGTGCGTGATAATTTCCGAACAAAAGTTACCCAAAAAAATAAAAATAAATAAAATATAGTATATATAAAAATATAAAAAAAATGTGCTAATCAATTTCCAGTTGTGGTTCAACAACTCATAGGAAGTATCGTATATCCAAAACTACAAATAGTGCTATTAGTACTACTCCAATCTATATTCAAATTCAAATCCAATCAGGCAATCCAACTGGCGTCGCGCCGGCACCAAATGCCCGTCAATTTGTACAAATTTCATGCCTTAATTGAAACTAACAATACACCCAAGTGCGAATAAGTACTTAACGGCTAACCACCCACGTCTCCCCGTATATACCCCCGCCGATCCCATTACAATTAAAGAATTGCTAAGAAGGCACGAGCGTGTAAGCAGAGAAAGTATTCCAAGTGGCAGATTGACGGCAGAGTTGAGCGAAAACAGCTACAATTGTGGATTTCTTCAGTCTGGAAATGGACCCAGGTAAAGCACTTACTTAACATAAATAACATAAGTAAATTATTATATCAGTATATGGCTAATAACGTTGGGGCTTAACTGCCGACGGCACTTGAAGTGTTTTAACAACACACTCAATGGTTGAGTGGGGAAATTTGAGTAAAAAGAAAGACAAAGATTAAGTGTTCCGGCAGATCCATGCTCACATCCTGGTAGCCAAAGAAAATACACCTGACTTTTGTTGTCGCAATCCGTTCGAATGTAAACAAACAGTGTTACTACCACTACTACTGTCTACTTCGTGCCCAGGTCCAAAAAAACACTTTTCGTGTTTACCTTTGATTTTCGTTTCAAAAAGATGAGCAGAGACGCCGACGCCGCTAACGTCGCCGTCACCGTCACCGTCGCCGTAGCCGTCGCTTGCTGTCTTCTGCGCATGAGCGACAGCCTCTCGGTAGCAATGACACTTGTTTACTTACCATGGAGATGGCCGACTCCGTCTCTGACTCCGTCTTTGTAGCTCTGTCCGTTGGCGACGTTGCCATTGCCTCTAATTTAACTAATGATCGTTGTAATGTTTGTGGTCTGTGCCGATGTTTGTCGTGCGGTCTTCACTTTTCTCGCCAAGTGCCCATGTCTCTGTTTGTACCCCCTTCTCACCCTCATCCCCTCCCAGCTAACGGCAGTGCCTCACAAATAAAAACCTTTACATCATTGGCCAAAAATATTGAAGTTTTGTTTTATTGACACACATCGATCCACAATTAACCACATGCGCAATCTTCAAAATCAACACATTTCTCATGTTTTTTCTGTTGGCATGCGTTGTAAGTCAATGGTAATTAACTAAGTGCTTGATATAAATATTATGTAAGAAACAAATGTCATCACTGTCGTGAACATACTTTATAGTGGTTTAAAAATTCAGACATTGAGTAAATGAATTCAAAGAAATCAAAAGAGATTTTAAGGGAATGCTGATGCTCCTTTGAATAATTAGATAGAAGTAACTGATAATAATCATAACAAGACTTGAACCAAGTTTCATGGGATAATTAACTTTAACTATGTTTAAAATTCTTGAATTTTTGATTAAGTAAAGTCTAGTTTTTGGTAGGGTACTCATACAAATCATTACAATTCTCATTATCAGTTGCTTAAAATATTATACTGGCTTAAATGGTTTAAAATTGTTTTTGCTGGCTCATTTTCAGTTAACAATTAGTTCAAGACTTTTAAAAATTTAAGCCAAAACTTAAAATTCTCATCTTTTATTTAAGAACAATTTTGTTTTCTGTAATCAAAGCTGAAAGTCTGAAAGCATTGTGCTCCGTGTTTGTATAAAAATGTTGTAAATCAGAGTTGCAGGCAAGTTCTAGTTACTTTACAAATAAGCCAACATTTTACCGATCGAACAGCTTCATTAGTCTACGATCAGACTCTGTCTCACTTTATAGCTCTCCTCTCCACTCCTCTGCCCACTCCTGTGCAAATGTAACCCACGTAGCGGCAGTTCTTTGGCATTCAAAGCTAGAGAAGCCAGCGATCGATCGGTCCATTAATGAGTTGCTTTCGATGTTTTGACATATTGTTTGTACGTCGAGCTTTGTTTGCCAAACTCCAGACGCTCCAGAGGCAGACATGGAGCAGTGGAGTGGGGGCAGAAAGAGCAGTCGTGGAGCCAGTGGCTTTGTAGATGCAGAAATGCGTGACTAACGGCCACCGGTAGCCATCTACTTCGGTGGCTAAACATGGAAAACAAAAAGCGCAGAGCGAGATGCTAAAATCACAGAAATGGGCAGTAAAACAAAAGGCAGACTGGGAGGAAGACGGAGTAAGAAAGAGGAAGAGGTAGAAGAAGAGGAAGCAGTGCAGGAAGAGGTGGAGAAAGAGCAAGACCAAGAGCAAGTCCCAGTCAAAGACGGTCGGTCACAAATGCAGGCAAACACTTGAGAGACGAAAAAGTCGCGTCAATGTGTGCACGCCTTAATGGATGAGTATACACACACGCACACAGGGGCACACACACACTTATATACTGCTAGTGTACACATGAATTCAGGAGCAAAGATTGCAACTCAGACGGGAGCTGCGACTGGAATTGAGACGGAAACTCGCAGTGTGGTCAGAGCATCATAAAAACTTCTGTTAACCGTAGCGCACCCTTTGCCCTACCACAACTCCTGGCCTCCACCCGCTTCACCCTACCACTGCTCTTAAGTTTCCTGATTGTGCTCAAGTTTTGGCCAACGCTTCGCTGACTTGATTATGCGCCGACGACGACTTTAATTAAAATCACTTTCATTATTTTTTAAATTTAATTTTTTTCTCATTCTGCGGTGCGTGAATTCCTCATGATGAGTTGATGGCCGCCCACTTAGAGCCAAAGGATTTGGCTGACATGTGGCAACTACAAGTGCAAGTGCAACATGAGCATTCCAAAAGCAGCGCCCGCTGCTGCGCCCTCTGCTGCTCATTAACATAAAATTTAATGATTTTCTAATCACCGACAAAAGGCACGTGTTTAACTATTTTCCTTCTTGGTTTGGTAATTAATGCGAGTTCATTAATTTGTGGCGAGGAAACCACAGCAAACATCTGGGGAGCACTTTTGACATGAACTAAAGTCTAGACTTAACCCTAATCCCAGCCAGAATTCCCCAAGGCCTGCACTCTGTTGAACTTCCAACTTCAAACTCTGAACTGTGACCGGATCTTAGTGCTCTCCGTGCTCCTTGAGGAACAGAAAACACATGTAGTGAAATCTATAGAAAATTTATGCTTGTCAGCGGGCATAGCTCGAATGCCAATGTGGATGGTTGTTTTGGGGCTGTGGTTCTGCTACATTGGTTATGATTGGTCGGATCTTTGGGCTTGATCTATGCGCAGCATTTGTAGATTTCAATGAATTTCGGCAAACGCCTTGCTCGCATTGTCCGCATTCTTAGTACGCGTAATTGAAGTCACCGCTGCATGTCTTTGGGCGCGCCCCTTTTTACATGCGTCGGCAACGGGAACGGCAGGGGACACAACGGGGTACATGAGGGGTACCCCTGGGGTACTAGGGACACCAGACACTGTCATATTTCTCTAGTGTAACTCTGTGAGTTTTGGCTTGGCGACGCCTGCCGTGATTTATGGACCCATTCATTTCTGTTGACAGACAATGTTGTTGACGCTGAAGGAATCTATTTAGTTTTATGTACTTTTGATATCCACAGTGGGGAGAAAGGGGCCTCTGTGCCCCCCAAACGTCGAGTTCAGCCAAAGTAATGAGCTTAATTTATAATTTAAAGTACTTGCGGTGCTTCAAAATGAAGTTAATCTTTGAGACTGGAATAATCATTCACAGACGTCTATATGTGGCTGTTTATTTTATAAGTATCTGATAGGACTTACAGCCACTGTCCAGCAAGTCTGGATTAAGGCTAGAAAGTATGAGCTACTTTAAAGAGTTAATTAAGCTGATTTAAGATGATTTGGTTATCGAAAGCTATGACCGTTTAGAATTCTTTTTACCGACCAATTAAATTTTTACTGTAGTAAAATTAAAATTGCTATAACTCCCCATAACTTCTCTACTTTCTTTTGTAACTTAAACTCCCTTTGGAGTACAGAGTAGCGTATTTTGAGAATATATGGCAGAAATTACAGATCGGTCGTTGTAAAGTAAACAGATGATGATTTTGCACTCTCTTAGACTTCTTGTCTTGTTGTAATACTGTCTGATAACGTTGCAAATTGAACTTTTGCTGATTAAATGGAAATCATATTGCCACAGTTCAAAAGGCACACACACAAGCAGACCATACATATATAATATATTGGTATATATAGCGAATGGACAGTCTGCGTGGCATTTGCTTCCTTCTTCTTGGCTTGACTTGGTGACTTTTTTGTTGGCTTTTTTTTCTTGCTTGTTAAATTCACTGATAAATAAATGCGATTGTGCGGCAAATTGTGCAACGCTCCGAATGCGAAATTGTTGACAAGCTCTTTGAGTGAAACACTAAGTATAATATATACTAAATACAATTTAAAAAGTATTGAAAATTATACTTGTCGCTATTTGGATACCAAAAGATCATGAAGGAGGCAACCAACGCCGCGTATGCGTAATGTGCCTCAGTAGAATTCAACTGAGTTGTTAAATTAATTTTTGCTGCATTTTTGCAAAGGCAAAGCAACAAGAAATGCATACACTAAATGGGTAAGCATGGTAGCTAAATACCCTGTAGGTATACTAGGACTAAATGCTGAAATTTTAACGAATATCTGAGCTTAATAAACAATATACACTCATTTACTCAAAGGGTATTTAGATTTTCTCCTCCTTTAAATCTGGCAGCGACAAACATAGTGTCAATCAAATTCTTGGTTTGCCACAGGGTACAGTGGAACATCGCCAGCGTGGCTGCCAAGAGTCAAAGATTTATGGCATCGTCACAGCCATATTGCTGCTTGTAGTTTTTGCAGAAAAGCAACAGAAAACGAAGGGAAATTTAATTTGGCATGCTTTCTTTGCGGTCTCCAACAGTTTTTTGTGGGCATTGGCTTTGAGGCGAGACTATAAAATAATAATACAGATAATGTCCTCAATATTTAAAAAGGAAGACGCCATTTCATGCCAAATTTATATTCAATTTCTGACAATTTCTGAAAATATGCTGCGAGTGAGACGGAATGCGTGTGAGGGAAAGAGAGAGAGAGAGAGGGAGAGAGGTAGAGAGAGAAAGAGAGAGACCAGCAATCTGTCATTCGGCCATTTTATTAATCATTTTATTTGCATTTTAGTTGCATTTAATTTAATTGAAAGTTGTTATTTTGCCAGCTATTGTTCAACTATAATTTAAAACAATTCGCAGCATTTTAATTACAATTATAAAAGTAATTTGTATCGAACGCTTCGTTTGAAGTGGAAACGTGTTAAATGACATTTCGCCAATTCATCAATTTATCAAATTCCTTTATATTTTTTTTCTTTAATTTATTTAATTCGTTGTTCTATTGTGCCCGTTTGGGGTCGCTGAATTCCGATTTGCTGATTAAATGCCTATTGCCCATTATAATGCCGAGTCGTAAAAAATACAAAGTATTTTTTATGTGCTCCGTAATATTATGTCAAAAGTGGCTTATCAGCTGGCCAAACGTCCAGTTGTCTGTAAAATTTGTTCAATTTCAATTATGCATGAAATTAGTTTATTGCCTTTTGACATTTCAAATCTGTCGACAAACATTTCTAAAAGTCATAATTTATTTAAATGTTTTATGTGGAAAATATTGCAAAATATAGGCAGTTCAATGGATTCCCCAGTGTGACATGAGATTAGGCATTGCTTATCAGTGGGCTAAGTAGATTTAGGCTCATGAGATACCCTGCAAAAATTTACAAGTAGTCAAAGGTTTGAGAATTTTATATATTTCGCAAAAATAAATTGTTGCTAACATATTTATCAAATAAAGCTGAGTTAATAAATATTTTATACACTTTAGACAGCATTAACTGTGTCTTAAAAATACCTTATGCCTAGTAATTCAACTGCAGGGTATTTTTATGTCCACTCAAAACTCCCATATTCATATTAGACTTATTTACGGATCGAAATCTTTGAATTGATATAAAATAGTCACTAAAATGATTATCGCTGATGTCAATTTTTTATATATTTTATATATATATTTGCCGATCGAGCGCGTCCATTTTGTTTAGCAATATGGTATGATTATTTTTAATTAGTTCTAGTTAGTTAACGTTTGTTAATTGCTCCTATAATTGGATTTGCATGCTTCGCTTAAGTTTTTTGGTGAACTTTTAACGATTTTTTAAAACCGTTTATATAATTTACACACACTCGCACACACGCACACCCACTTCAAATGCGGCATGCACTTTCAGTTTCCATTTCAGTTTGAGCACTTTAATTTAATTGCCAAAAGGAATCTGCGAGTTGCGGTTTTTTGTCAAAGCGAAAGTTTTTTGCATAATTCCAAGAAAGCGAAAAATCGCGATATCATAAAATCCATTTAGCTTCAAACTACTCCCAGTTTGCTACTGTTGAGCGATTGTTGGACTGTAATTTGTTTATCGTCCATCGAAGCGAGCGGCTACTGTAGCACAATGACACTCCATTGTATTCGCCAATTTCCCAGAATTTATGATTTATAATTTTGCTTTATAGACAATTTTAATTGAGCTTTTTATGGTTTGTGCTCTGCATGCTTTCTGCTGTATGTGGTATGCTCTGAAAATGTTAGGGTATACACCGAACAGGGTTACCATACTCAGTCGGGCGTGACCAGGCTCAAAAAAGTGTTGAATTTCAAGGCAAACAAAACCATTTGTAAGCCATTTGTAAACGAACATGGCTAATAATGCAGCTACCGTCGGTGACTTCCGCTCGGAGCAGAAATAGAAGATTGAGTACCCGCAGCAGGATCACTCTGCTAACCCGCAGCCTTCGTCTACCAAATACGAAAATCCATGTGCAAATATTGATTAGGGCACAACTTGAACTGGGTTCTCACTCTGCGCTCTTGTCCCTGAAAATAAAATCGATTTTTATGATTTTTTAAGCTGTTTACACTCGAGCTCTTCACATTTTGTAGCTGTTTGCATTTCATTAACAGAAGCTGCGTCTGCGGATAGCTACTTGGCTGCCAAGTCAGTGTGTTTGCCTTGATTAGCTGAGTGACTAGTGGAAATGCCAGGATATGGATACTCATTAGAGACAAAGTAGCTAAAGTAAAGGCCCAAAACTGGGCGATCAGACCTCAGACATCACTGTAAACATAGTGAGCATTTTAAGAGTCTGAGCTCGAGTCCGAGTCCGTCTGAAGCCCAAGCCCCTTTTGTGCGTTAACCTAAAATTAAATAAACAATAATACTTGTACAATTTACAAGATAGCCGTACATGCATTTATTCTGAAGAGTTGGTAGTTGGTAGTTGGCTCTCTAGATTCGAAGGTTTCCCAAATGCAAACAAACACGCAAAATAAACCCAACGGCGACGGAGCAAACACTTCAAACCTGCAACTGAGCGGGGAGTATGAAGAAGAGGAGCAAGGGGAGAGCAGAGTAGTGCTGAGATGACCGGCGGTCAATAGTGCGCTCTGTGATCGTAACCGACGCGATGCTTGAATTTGAATCCTCAACGGCGGTGGCATGTTTGCACCTTTAATAAGACCAACACCGTCAGACACAAATCGAAAATACCGACGGTAGTGCAGGGTACGGCACCCCAAAGAACATACAGTAGGTAGTACTACTACCACTAGCCTCTACTGTATGGTACTCTCCTCTGATCTTAAGTAGTGTTTGCTTTCCGCACGCCCATTGCAATAGAATCTTTAAATAAGCATTTACTTTGTTTTCACTTCTCGATTGTTTTATGTTTTTCTTGTCTTTTAACAAGATCATCACATATTTAACAGATCAATGTTAAATCTGACCTTCGATTTTTTATACAGTCAGTAGGCTAGTAAAAATATTAAATAGTTTTTAAATTGTGTAGTTCCTTGCTACATTTTCTATATTGATTTCTTGACTCATCGAAGGGGTAAAAACTGCAGGAATTTAATTGTTGCGCTAATTGCAAAAATACGTGACTAATTTGACTGGAGACTTTGGCTCTCAATCCCATTCTGAACTGTAACGAGGGCCGGATATGCAAATAGTTATAGCGGCTGATCATAAATCTGAAGTTTACTTGAAAAGAGCATGATTAAAGACCAAGTTGACTAATGTGTTTAAGTGTTGAGTGAAATCATTATAGAGACCTAGTCAATGCAGGGTATTAGCGATGAAAATGAAGATTATATAATATAGAGAGATCAATAACTTTGAGTATATAACATTTTTCTAATAACTTTATTATCATATCATCTATCTATCTATCATATCAACTAAGGCCAAATATTACAATTCTTTTCCTTTAGTTCGCTTAGCAAATCTTAAAAATTTATGCTTAAGTTTCCCATTGTTTATTTTACAGTAAAAATAATTGTTTAGTCAAATAGATCATAAAGTTTACAATTACTCGGATTAGTTAGTACACGGCGTGTGTTATCAGCAGAACACTATATCATAATTAAGTATCAACTTCAAATGGTCAACTTTGTCAACCATTAATCTTTCATAATTGCCCAAAATTGATGTGATGCGTATTTGAAAAGCCATTAAAATGACGCAGCAAACATTGATCTTAAGTCCAAAACAGAAGACAATAATAAAATAGACAGCAAAGCCAATGAAAGAATGAAAACCAGAAGCATCATTCATTGGGAAAGACAACAGAAGACTGAAAATAAATAGTACATTTTTGTGGAGACAAATTTATGAACGTTTAGCGCAAAAGTCAAGCACTCGAAGATAATGTTGTTGAGTAGAGCAACAAATTGCGGCTATCACTGAACATGCCACACATGCCTAAGACAAAAAAAAGACAGAAAAAAGTGAACAATGGGAAGGGGAAAAAGGGAAACATTCAAACATTTGTCGAATGTGTGATGTTTTTGTCCCTCACAGGAAAGTACCATATACTAGGCTCCTGTGTGGCTCCGGTTCTCCCTTTGTAACTCAATTCGAAAATAATTAACGATCGCAAGATTACAAATGTCAAACATAATGTCAAGTTGGCCTGACTTCGTATCACATTCTGCTGTCACTGGGAAAAATGCCGTTGGGCGATGCCACAGGCAAAATGTTCAAAGACGACTGATTCACAGATACAGCTACCAACAAAACCAAAAGACAAAAAAATATGAAAAGAAAAGGAAAAACCACCGAGTCTCTTGCTGAATGGAAGCTAAATCTCAGACCCAGCAGCGGTACTCGATCCAGACACAGACCAGAGCCAGACGGCAGGCAATGCGTGTGGGACCACGTTGAGCGCCAGCCGATTTGTTGTGACTTATGTCAAAACAATTGTGTATATCCGATCCAACGCTGAAGAGAGCGTTACAAGGGGGCTTTGGGGGCTTGAGAATAACTACCTGACGGTTTGCAGGCGATCTTTAGTCTGGTAATATTGGGTCCTTTAAGGACAACACTTTAGCACATACGAAATTAGTGTTTTAATCATAAGATCTGAAAAGTTAAGTTAATAGATGGTATTAAGAATAAATTAGTTATTAAACAGTTTATAATATTTCAGCTTAAATTAAATTAAATAAAATTCTTTATATGCCTAAAAGTTTTTAAAAATAGTTCGATCAAAAATAATTACAATTTTATTAAAACTTTAGTGTATTTTGTAAAATGCCGACACCAAAAATTAAATCATATTTAAATTATAGCCTCTACCTTAAAGAAGTTGGAGAACTGTTTTTGTTTGACTCGTATACGAAATCCCATTTGGTAGCTTAGTTATAAACTTAAAATCTAGGAAAGTTAGATAATATTTCTTGCAGTCAGAAGGGGAAATACTTTAACGGTTTATTGGAGAGTTAAGTGTGCATTTAGCCCTGGGCAGGAGGAACTGGTGGTACGGCAGCTCCATCAGCAACCGGTGGAGGAGCAGGAGTGGGAGCAGCAGTGGGAGCCGCTGTCGGAGCTGGAGTAGGAGCAGGAGGAGTGGGAACAGTTGAAGCTTCATTTCCGTTAGGCGGAGCTGCGCCGTCTGTGCCATTCCGCTGATCCTGACTGACGACAACAGTGCAGTTGCGGCAAAGCACTAAAAGTTAAGGCAAAGTTTAGATTAGTTTCGATAAGTTAAATAGATTTGAAGCTTACGATATTCCTCGGACTCGGAGTCGTCATAGTCGAACAGACTTGAAAGCCAATCGTAGAGATCGTTGCTCTGCAAGAAGATTGTCAAAGTTTAGTTCAACTACTGTGCTCCTAAAAGCATATAAACTTTACCGATCTGGCAACACGCTTCTCGGCAGGATTCGCCAGCGCTGCCGGATAGCTAAAAGCTGAGCTAAGACACAGAAAAGCAACCAGTTTACTTCCAATAGACATCTTGACTTTGAATGACAAACGGGAGGCCTGAGACACTACCTTATATAGTAGCTATAACCAGAATATATGTATATAGTATATATCTAGTTTACACACTACTCGTTTGTAAATAATTGTTGTCTTTACGAGCCTCGAAACAATTAGAATTATGTAGGCATTTCAGCACGAGCCGGAGATACCCAGACGTAGCTGGAGATTCTCAATGGCAGTCAAGTAGTAGTGTTGTTGGCTACTCGCCGCCAGATGGGGTTGTATTTATGCAGCTGCACGTAGCGCTTGACCCATTTGCCCATTTGGCTATTTTACTACAACATTTTGCTATGCGAACTGAACTGAACTGAGAAATGATCGAAGTGCAATTGACAAATGCGCAAATGCATAACGCATAAAGTACATGAAATTCGATGATGCAGTGCCTGCAACAAGTGTCCAGTTTGGCTTTTCAATAGTTTGCATCGGTAATCGGTAATTTGAGTAGTTGTAGTCGTACTCACACTCGTTCTCCTTCTAACTCCAATTATGAATGAACAATTGAGGTCGATACACTTGTGTTTTTTTCTGCTTTTTGGATTTGGATTCTTGTGGTCTTTGTTTGGTTTCTTCCTGCTTTCTTGCACTTGCTGCATGCCACATCCAACTTGCAGCTTGGCGCGTGTAACTCGGCAGTCCTATTGTGATTTTTATGGCGCTGTTTGGAGCACTATTTCTCTCTCTGACCCTTGTACGTGTTCTTAGTTAAAGTTGTTGTTATTACTTATTATTGTTGCCATTGTATTGTTGTTGCTGTAGTTGTTGCTGTGAAACATGATGCTAACTACATGCTTCTAAATTAGACGGCGGCTATCGGCGCAGATGTGCAAATTTCCCTAAGTGACTGTAATGAAGCGAGGGGCGCATTGAGGTGCAGGTGATTCAATCAATATGCTGCACAACCCAAAGAGAGAAACCGGCTGGAAATTATAAATTTATTTAGTAAACATATTAGCAAATAATCAACAAAGTTGTGGGGAAAACATCCGATAAGAAAAACATTGTTTTTATAGCAAGTTGATCTTGGTCTTGATCTGCATTTATAACTAAAACAGTTTTACCAACATATGTTAGAGATCTCGGAGTGGTTTTAAAACGATCCTAAGACAGTTTCCCGAATACGGATCAACTTTGTTGGTTACAGAACAAAAACTCAAGAACTTTTAACAGCTACTGTTTATAGTTAATAACTGTTTTCTTTATACTTGACTAGCTAAATAGAAAACTCTTTATTAACCAAATATTAGTTAGCCTTAAGACAGCTGATGACTGGGACAGTTCTGTGTAATCAGTGCGTCAACAGTCAAAATGCATTTCCGCACGTTCGCCGCGTTTAAGTAGCTTTTTCTATACCATAATCTTTAGCAAGATACACACAGCCACACTCCCACACACACACACCTACACACATCCGCAGTTCTCGGAAGCAAAGTGTAGCGGTTTTCAGCTGAACTAAAGGTCCATAGAACTAAACCGAACCGCTCCCGGAGTGTTCCTACAGTGCCAAGCGAAGCTAATTAGACGCAAATGTGACTTTCTCATTTCCCGCTGCTCGGCATTGTGCTTTGTAGTTGTTCTTGTTGTTTCTAAGACTGAGAAAAATAGGATTCCAGAATTGAATCGGAGTAGCAAAGAGAATTCTTAAACTTAGTAAAGACCACTTTTTTTAAGGACGGATCATCTGAATAAATATTTTATAATTATAATCAGATACCAAATATTTTAATTTAGAATATACACATTATTACAACCTTTTTCTCTCTAACTCAAATCATAATCTCGCTCTTCTCCCTCCCTTGCAGAGTCGCAGTGTCCGCAGTACGGCGAAGTGAATCAGCTGGGCGGCGTCTTTGTGAACGGTCGTCCGCTGCCGAATGCGACCCGAATGCGGATCGTGGAGCTGGCACGACTGGGCATACGACCCTGTGACATCTCGCGGCAGCTGCGGGTGAGTCATGGCTGTGTATCCAAGATATTGGCGCGCTACCATGAGACGGGCTCCATACTGCCAGGAGCCATTGGTGGGTCTAAGCCGCGAGTCACCACACCGAAGGTGGTCAACTACATACGTGAGCTGAAGCAACGGGATCCGGGCATCTTTGCCTGGGAGATACGGGATCGTTTGCTCAGCGAGTGCATCTGCGACAAGACGAATGTGCCCAGCGTGAGTTCCATCTCCAGGATACTGCGTAATAAGTTGGGGAGTATTGGGCATCATCACAGTGGTGGCAGTGGAGGAGCTGCAGCGCTGGGCTTGAGCAGCAATGGCAGCTCCGCCGGCGCTGGTGGCAACAACAACAACAACAATGTCAACGTAAACAATGCCGCACAACATACAGCACACTCCGCCCACCAGCATCACTATCATCACCAGCACACAGCAGCCGCAGTGGCGGCCAGTGCCCATCATGCACATGCCCACGCTCACGCCCATCTCTACAATTCCATCTATCAGCCGTACACGGCAGCCGCGGCGTACAGCATGAAGGCCGTCTCCTGTGGCAGCCCCTCTCCGCCACAGGGCGGACAGACACATCAGTTGCGAGGCGTGGCAGCCGCCCACTGGCCATCATCGCACTCCGTGACCGACATTCTGGCCCATCATCAGGCCGTTGCCCTCCGGGCCAGTTGTCAGGGCAATACAGTCTCTCCTCTGCCCATGACCCCCTCACCGGTGGCTGCAGCTACTGGTGGTCAACCCCTGCTCGACTGTGAAGGGGGTGCGGCACAGCAGTCACCGTACAACTACTACATGTACTTTCAGAACGGTAGCATGCATCATCATCATCATCACGGTGGCATGATGACCGCCGGAGCAACGGGATTATGAGCTAGCCAGGCAACCAGCTCAACCAGTTAGTCATTGGTTTAAGTGGAACTAGTTGCGAACAAGTTCGAATTGTGAAGGGTTTAACTACGTTATGCATAAACACATAAATATATACCTAGATATATACATATATATATGCCTATTCTAAGTCTAAGGGTTACTCTAAAGTCCTTCGTGGTACACAAATGTAATTTTAGTGTGAGATTTTATTGGATCTCATATAAAAATCGCAGTAATATACTATATAGACACATGGGGCCTTAGTAGCACTGCCAGGACCTGAGGAACTCCATGTCCTGGCTCTGCTTTTAACGAATTTTATTTATGTAATTTTGGAGATTTTTCTTAAGTGTTTCTCACGTTTTATTGCCAACATTTGATTGTATAAAAATTAAATATATTAATTAATGATATATCAAGTATTGAGTTGTGTTATAAACAAATTTATTATAAAAACTAAAATAAAATACACAAGCACATACGAGTATGTTTAACTAGGTTCTTGTTCTCATAACTATTTTGTACATTATGCTCATTAAGTAAATGCTAGTTGACTAATCTATGCCATAAATCTAAATTTAAAAAAATATTATCAAAAATAAAATTTGTTTTTTTAGCAATACATTAAGGCCAAATTTGTTGTAATAACTGTGCGGTAAATTCAGGGGCTGACAAGATACATGCTCGTTTAAGGTGGTACCTACCCCTAACTTGACTTAAAAATAAAAAACAGTTAATATTAAATTTGCATGCTAACTTTCAAGTTTATACAGTTATATAAGCTTTCAAGAGGTTCCTTACGGACAACACTCGCCCTCCTGTGGATCCTTTTTAACCCAGCCAAAAAAAAAGTAACCGAATCCCAGGCCAAGGACCACAGCCAAGCAGAGCCAATAGTTGAATGTCATGAAGATCAACATAAGCAA
Source organism: Drosophila dunni (assembly GCA_018152125.1). Classification (NCBI taxonomy): domain Eukaryota; kingdom Metazoa; phylum Arthropoda; class Insecta; order Diptera; family Drosophilidae; genus Drosophila; species Drosophila dunni. Next base: position 14,081,124 of record JAECXC010001917.1, on the reverse strand, counting down.
ATAGGAGATGACGATCTGCACCAGATTCAACAGGGATTGAATAATGTGCGCTGATCCAAAGATGCGTTCCCAGTAAGTCTTCTCTCGAACCTCGGCCAGATGTGTCTCCGAATTATTCTCATTATTCTTGTGTCTTAGTGCCTGCGCCATAAGTTCAGCCTCCTTTCGTGCCTCTTTTCGCATCAGGTGCTCTCGGAAGAATTTCAGCAATTCGTAGAGAAACGCAACCACGAAGAGGGCAATGGCGGAGAGCACGAATTCAGCTACTGTAGAAGCTACCCAGCCACGCCATAAAATCCTCTCACAGTGGCCCGCATGGAACTATTGAGAGAGAAAGAGATAGTGATGCATAATGAGAGACGTGTTATACAGGGTCACACAGGTAAATCAGATAAGCAAGCTTGCAATTGCATTACACACTTGAACGAAGCACCCGCTATATGTGTTTGTATGTTACTCAATATCAAATTCATTAGCAAGTGTCGGAGCGGAGAGAGCGGGAGAGCAAAGAATGATAAGCAGAGCGAACCTGTGCGCAGAGCGTGTGAGATGTACACATACACACGCATACGCACTCACCGTGTCTACGCTCTGAATGAAAGCACACAGATCAAAATATTTTCAGAGCAAATCAAATTGAATTAAATCTCTGCTTCTGAGAGATGTAATTTTTGTGTATTCAAAATTTCTCCGAGTATAAAAAGTTCTATAATGAAACTTACCACCATAATCATAGGGCAAGATTTGGCGGCATCGGCATCAGTGCCATGATCGTGATCGTGATCCATTGTCATCAAATCCATTTTAATATCTGTATACTGATTTAATCACAAACTAAAATACTTGTTGGCTGTGATAACCACTCAATAACTTGCTTAACTGTTGAGAGCAAGGCGACGACTGCTTGGGAAAAACGAGCGAGTGTTGATTTTTAAAGAAAAAACCAGACACTAATCCCGTCAAGCCGAGGGCCGTGTGCTTATCTCTGAGAAATGTGTGTTATCAGCGCACAGTGAGTGCAAGCAACAGTGATATCAACAGCGCGATATCAGAGAGAACGGTGTCAACATCTTTTATATTCAATTCTAACAGGTAGCTCGGAGAGCGATATTCAAAGGTGGGAAGGGTGCGTTATAGATCTGGACCTTTAGATATGAGTGCAAAATATGGCCTATTTAGTAATTAGCAGATGCGTGTTCCGTGTATCCGGTTGTCACCTGTTTAGCACGAGCCAATTAATTAAATAAATTTCAATCATCGAATACCCTGTAGACATGTTCTTTACTGTTTAGGGTATGATAAATGTTATTACATTTTCATTACAAGAAAATTATTATTTTTAAGCATTTTTTATTGATTTGTGTTTAAAATGAACTGATCTCATTTTATAATAACTGGGCATAAATTTATATACAAATATCTTGAAATTAGTTATGTATTATGACCTAAAAATGATTTAAGCTTTGAATCAATTTAATGCATTTAACCGATTTGTATCATAATGACTAGTCAGTTTCTAAAAGTCACATAAATATAATCATCCAACTTTATACCTGTATTTGTTAGTTAGGTCAAGAAACTTTGTTATCTATAATAAACATTTGCTATAAATAAATTTATCTTTTCTATTAATTTTGAAATATCATTCATTAATAATTCCATGCTATTTACCTATTTCGATACAAAAATCATTATTGCATTTGACTATTTGCTGCTGTAGAATAATTTATTATTTTTGCTAAAGTTCAACTAAACTTAAAAGCGACAATTTATATTGTGGTAATTAAGATTATTGGCCATTGATCTTCAACGTGTTGACACTTATGTTTTGTACGTTTTGTTCCTTTATATTTATTGTTTGGTATGCCGTCTCTTAACCACATATAGACGTAAGTATATACATTCATATAGACATAGTTAAGTAGAGCTCGTGCGATAGCAACCGTCTTGTACTGAATTTGCAGTATGTCTGCTTAAGGCCCATTTGGCTTTTGCTCGATCGTGTTTCTAACTGGTGAGGTCTAACTGCTTTTAGATTGATGGCCGTGTGCAAAAACTCTACGGCCGTGTGCAAAAGTTACGGCCATTCTTTGTGGCCGTGTGCAGACTTCGAATGATTGGTAACGTGTGCAAAAATCGTAGTTAACTAAGTTAGCCAACTCGAAATGGTTTGGTAATTGGATTTTAGTTGTGGCTAAAGCTTTAAGCTAACTACTCTCCTGCTTACCATTTAATAAAGTTTTTAGGCCATAACGGAAGTTATATGGGGACCGGTACAATTTTATGTGTCTAAATTCATGAAAATATAATTTATATAAAACACTCATTATCTTTTAAAATAGTATATAATTATAAAAAAGTTAGCTGAACAGTAACCGCCAATTTTAAATTGCCTTATCGCTTTTGTTTCTACGGTAAAACATTTTTTACTGGTATGGTAACGCTAACCCGCTATTCAAATCTTTCTTTGGCGCCTGCGCCAACGGCTTGCAAAGCATCATAGAATTTTGATGGGAAAGGTGAAAAAAAATTATGGAAATAAATTTCAAATCGAAAATTGTCTGAAGAGAATACAAAACACTTTGCTAACAGTAATAAATTAACTTATAATACATTTTACATTAAAACAAATATTAAATACTATCAATATTAAACAATAGATACATTTGTACCATTTTTTGTACCCACAACTTCTTTGTTTTAAATCGATTCTAGATTTGTAATCGATGTATCGCGACTTTAGTGTATCGTCGATGTATCGATGCTGAAATGGATTCTAATTCCAGCACTAACTATTCTTGCCAATTTTGTACGAATAACAGTTGTTCTGTAATATTAAATCCAATTGGTTAATTCGATGTGTAGTGTATTCCAATAAGAAACGCAACGCGTCACTTGACAAAGTATAAAAATGTTTGCGTTACGACATTTACGGCTACAGGGCAGAGTGAAAATGCAGTTGCCATTCATAACAGCAGCAGCAGCAACAACAGCGGGAAAACACATGCCAGCTGTGCCGGCTCATGTGTTAATTGGGATGCACACACACAAACATACACATACAAATACGCCTATGCAGGTTATCGACCATCGAAGGCAACGGCTGTTAATGCTCGAACAGCACATGGCCCATTGGAAACAGCACCATAGAACCACGACCACGTTGCCCACGGATGAGCAAAGTAAACCGCCCCAAAAATCATCGATTCTACAGGAATTGAAAGTGGCTACAAAACCTTATGTGCAACTGATGCGTATGGATCGGCCAATTGGCACGTACCTGCTCTTCTGGCCATGCGGTTGGAGTATCGCATTGAGTGCCGATGCCGGCTGCTGGCCAGACTTTACCATGTTGGGTCTGTTTGCCACCGGTGCTTTGATTATGCGAGGTGCGGGCTGCACCATTAATGATATGTGGGATCGGGACATAGACGCCAAGGTAGAGCGGACACGCATGCGTCCACTTGCCTCCGGACAGATCTCTCAGCTAGATGCCATTGTCTTTCTGTCAGCACAACTCAGTCTGGGTCTGCTGGTGCTTGTGCAGCTCAATTGGCAATCCATACTTCTGGGAGCCAGCTCCTTGGGTCTGGTTATCACATATCCACTGATGAAACGGGTTACCTACTGGCCACAATTAGTGCTCGGCATGTGCTTCAATTGGGGCGCTTTGCTGGGCTGGTGTGCCACCCAGGGCAGTGTCAACTTGGATGCCTGCCTGCCACTGTACCTTTCCGGTGTGTGCTGGACGATTGTGTATGATACAATCTATGCCCACCAGGACAAACTGGATGATTTACAAATTGGCGTCAAGTCAACAGCACTTCGTTTTGGTGAGAATACCAAGGCGTGGTTATCCGGATTTACGGCTGCAATGCTGACGGGTCTCTCGGCCGCTGGTTACGCCTGTGACCAGACACTGCCATACTACGCTGCAGTTAGCATCGTGGGCGCTCACTTAGTACAACAAGTGAGTAGACCTGAATTTAAATAGTAACCTTTTTTAAACAATCTTAAATCTCTTTCAGATTTACTCCCTGAACATAGACAACCCCAGTGATTGTGCCAAGAAATTCTTTTCAAACCACCAGGTGGGTTTTATTCTGTTCCTGGGTATCGTGCTGGGCACGTTGCTCAAGTCGGAAGATACGAAAAACCAGCGTAAATCCTCAACGACACCATCGACAGTGACATCCGCTTATGTACCACTACCCCAATCCAAACCAGATGTAATTAGTTGAAGTTCGTCAAGTTAGTTGCCTTCATTAAGTTTTAGTTAATCATAATTTGCGCTTTTCTTTCGCACTAGACCAAAGTCTGTAGTTAGCTAGCTTTTATGTGTATATGGAATTAATTTTTAGCTTTTTTCTTAGCGCATTCAATGGGAGCTATAAGCAAAAATACATTGTTAAAATCAATGAATGCAAAACGGGTTAAGTACATTCGAAATCTTTGGACTTAATGACCCGCAAACTTTTATAAAAAAAAAACCAAACCGGTTTCTGTATTAAAACTAATTGTTATTTATTATTACATATACAGATTATGGTGTATAGAATGATAGATACTCTTTCTATTTAGTATTTAATTCATTTTTGTTGCAGTTTTTGGCTACTGTTAAGTGAAAAGTTGATTATAATTTTACAACGTTGCGTGTAAAAAAACGAAACTAAGTTATTGGTGATGAAATTTAAATCAAATCCGCCACATTCATGGGCATCTCGTCGATTTGCGTTGAATAATATTGCTCAATATCGCGGAGAATGCGAATATCATCGGACTTGACAAAGTTAATGGCCACACCTTTACGGCCAAAACGACCCGAGCGACCAATGCGGTGAATGTACAGCTCACGATTGTTTGGCAAGTCATAGTTGATGACCAGCGAGACTTGTTGGACATCAATACCACGCGCCCAGACATCGGTGGTGATGAGGACTCGCGACTGGCCAGCTCGGAACTCCTTCATGATCTCGTCACGTTCCTTTTGGGGCATGTCGCCGTGCATGGAGCTCACGGTAAAGTTTGCCTCACGCATTTTCTCAGTCAACCAGTCTACCTTGCGCTTGGTGTTGCAGAAGATGACAGCCTGTGTGATGGTCAGAGTGTCGTAGAGATCGCAAAGTGTATCGAATTTCCATTCCTCACGCTCCACGGCCACGAAGAACTGTTTAATGCCTTCCAGCGTCAACTCATCACTGCAATGAATCAAAGTTTAAGCAAAAGGAGCAAGTGATTGTTGTTGATTGCTTACCGTTTGACCAAAATTCGAATGGGATCTGTCATGAATTTGGATGTCATTTCCAATATCTCATGGGGCAGTGTGGCGGAGATGAGCACCACTTGCGTAGCTGGCGGCAGATAGCGATAAACATCATAAATTTGTTCCTTGAAACCCTTGTTCAACATCTCATCAGCCTCATCGAGCACCAGCATTTTGATGGCTCTGCAAATAATACAAAAAATGTTAAATCCTCCGTGGAAATGGTGTTTCTTGTAATACTTTACCTTGTGCGCAGTACACGCCGTTTGATCATGTCAAAAACACGTCCAGGTGTGCCACTAACAATGTGCTGACCGTAGTCCAGCTTGCGTATATCCTCACCCAGGTTGGTGCCTCCAATGCAAACATGACACTGTACATTCATCATGTCACCAAGCGCTAGTATAACCTTTTGGATTTGTACAGCCAACTCGCGTGTGGGTGAAAGGCACAGCACTTGTGTCTCACGCAGCGTTGTGTCCAGACTCTGCAGTATGGAAATGGAGAAAGTGGCTGTTTTACCTGTGCCGGATTGTGCTTGGGCGATGACATCGCGTCCCTTTACAATTGGCTTAATGCTGCGCTGCTGTATAGCCGAGGGTTTCTCGAATCCTATATGCAGTGACCAGGCACATTAGGTTAGAAGATTTACGCATATTAATTGCAGAAAACTTACCGTACGCGTAGATGCCGCGTAGCAGTTCCTCCTTGAGGTTCATGGCATTGAACGTGGGTATCACCTCGACATCTTCGCTCGTTTCGAACTCCACGTTGGACAGATCCTCGGCCTGTGCGTTTTTTCTTGCCATTTTTTTGGTTTTTACAGTAGTTAGGCAACAATAATATTTATTTTTGAGACCAGTGAGAACGTTTCCAATATTTTTTCTTCAACTTTCATGCGGCTTGGGGATGGAAAATTGATTACCAAACATATCGATATGAAGGCGTCGATATATCGATACATAGCGAGAGTTGCCAGCTTGTTTCGTTACTTTCTGTGCTGCCAACGGGGGTGATAAAATAGTGGCAGCACTACGTGGCGTGAAAATAAACATTTTGAATTGATAAAATATATAAACTCCTTTATTATTGTGGTAAATAAGTAAATAAAATTATTTTTTGTAAGGTAGTGTGTTAAGAATCAATTGCAGTGATTTAACATCTTTCTTCCGTAATCTCTTGATTTTCTTATAGGCGTCCTTCACAGCGTCAATTCGGTCTATAGCTTCCTGGGCTGCACTGGCAGCCTGCTCGGCAATGCACTCGGTTCGCTCAAGATCTTCCTTTGCACTTGCCAGACAGCTCCTCAAAGCGTTTATACGCTCTTGCGATTCTGACAGAATTAATTGCTTGGTCCTCATATTGCTATCAATGCCAGTGCCAAGATCTCCCATCTTCGCTAGATTCCCGTCGATATCGTCATACAGGCACTGAAATTGCTCCAAAATCTGCTCCATTTCTGTGGCTATCCGATCAATTATTTCAATATTACATTGACTGTGACTTGAAGCATCTTGGATTTCCTCCAACGCCGCATCGGTATCATTTTTTGTCCTCAGCAACTGATCCAGCAACAGGCTCTTTCCCCTCAACGCTGACTCTGCAGCACAAGCCGCTTGCTCGGCTTTCTGGGCCAACTGTTCCATGACGCGTCTGCTGGCTTCTACACTGGCACAAGGCTGTGCATCCTTGGCTGCTTTTGCCTCCGCCGCAGCCTTTGAGGCCATGTTCGTAGACTCCAGGTTGATTTTACAAAGGGACATGTTCCTGGCCTCGAGGGTTTCCGGTTTGACATGCTCGGGATTTTGTGAGAACTTGCGGGGATTCCCAATGACCATCGATACGATGCTCACCATAAATATTAATGCCAAAAGCTCGTAACGCATTGGGAATTTGTCATCTTACATTAAAATCCAAGGTCAGTTGTCGTCGATACAGAATCCGAATTGTTAGCACTGAGGAATCGATCCAAATTAATCAGAAAAGTGTTAACATGAAAGTGAAGCATGAAAAATTCTTAATGCTGCTGATGCTGCTAACAACAACTTGTGGCTTCAAATCGGGTGAGGTAAGTCTGTTAAACAGAATGAAACTAAATTGATTTTAAATAATTACAGGAGACTGCTGCATCCAATCCGACTCTTGAGGAAGACTGCGATTCAACGGATCACACCAACATGAAGGAGAACTGCAATATCAAAATGAGCTCCAGTTCCAAGCACAAAGCATCGAGTATTGCCATTAAAGCGGCTCAGGAAGCCAAAGCCGCATCCGATGCCCAGCTTCCTGCAGCGGAGAATGCCGCTCACCAGGTGATTATTCAACTGGCTGATAAGGCTCTGGCGGCGGCAAAAGCTGCCGAAGCTGCGCTCGCCGGAAAGCAACAGATTCTGGAGCAGCTGGAGACGGAGGTGAGGGAGGGCGAACTGGTTGTGCAGGAGGAGGCCGCATCTCTGCAGAGCTCACAGTGTAACTGCAATGCGGCTGCTCAGGCCTCGAAGCAGGCGGGCGTACAGCTGAAGACGTTAACAGAAGCCGTCAAGAATGCTCAGGCAAATGTGCAGAATTCTGATCTGGCTGCGAATGGAGCTCAGCAGGAATTGGCGGAGAAGCAGCAGCTTGTGGAGGCGGCCAAGAAGCGTGTGGAGTTGCTACTGCGACAATTGGACTTAGCCAAAGCGGATTTCAAGAACACCAAGAAAGCCGCCGAGCACGCCGCTTGTGCCGCTCAAGAAGCCAAGCAGCGGGCAACCCGGGAGCGTCGCAAGGCCGAAATTCGCGCCAAGCTGCGACAGTATCGCAAGCAAGTGTAGTTTGTTTTAATTATTAATTTTAATTTGTTATCATTTATCAAATAAAAATACACACATTTTAATCACTTTGCTCATTAACAAACACAGCAGCAGCTACAAAAAAAGCAACAACATCAACAGCTTAAGCAGACTCCCACTCTATGCGCTAAATGCGCTCAGAGATCTCTGCCGCGATTTGTGTGTTGAATTACACTGATTTAAATATCTATGTAATATAAATGTATCTAAAAAGTAATGAAAATTGGAACTCCAATAAGTTCATATTTTCAACTTTGAATGATCATTTCTCAGCCAATTTACGTGATATTTTGAAACGGGATGCCTTTCTAGACTCTCGACAACTAGGAGCATCGATTCCATGCCGAAATTCACAATTTTAATTTCGACCCCATTTTGACAAATTTTGCAGTGTTACCCCTTTGCATTTTTGTCAAAAATCGTCAAATTTTAAGATTGCGACTTTTTGATGCCAATCGATAGTCCTAGTCCTCCCGAGTCCAAAAAGCCATACCAATCGAAAATCTGACGTCTAAGTCCCAAAATATTCAATATCAAAGTTGCATAGTTTTGACTTGTAGACTTGACACGCATATAATTTTCATACGCAGCCTGAAATTATGCTACACAATTTTTAAATGCTCCCGCATTCTACTTTCTGTAATTGAATTTAAATTACAGTCTGTCACTTGCTGCTGATTCTGATCGCCTGGTGTTTCACTCAAAGAAATCTTAGATTTTGCCCTTTCCCGAATTTTTTTTCGCTTAACCGCTGCGATCTGCAGTGGCCAAAATCGTTAGTAATTCTTGTTGAAATACCAGGCCAACAGAAAGATCAGCAGGTCGCTGTGCAAAAATTATTTAATGTTAACATTAACATTGTATTAACATTACAATGTTAATTAACATAACATTTTAATGTTAATTAACATAACATTTCAATGTTAATTAACATAACATTTCAATGTTAATTAACATAACATTTCAATGTTATTTAACATAACATTGTACTGTTATTTAACAGAACATTTCACTGTTATTTAACATAACATTACACTGTTATTTAACATAACATTTCACTGTTATTTAACATAACATTACGCTGTTATTTAACATAACATTACACTGTTATTTAACATAACATTACTCTGTTAATTAACATACCATTTCAATGTTATTTAACATAACATTACAATGTTATTTAACATAAAATTACAATGTTATTTAACATAACATTACACTGTTATTTAAAATAACTTTTCACTGTTATTTAACATAACATTTCACTGTTATTTAACATAACATTTCACTGTTATTTAACATAACATTTCACTGTTATTTAACATAACATTTCACTGTTATTTAACATAACATTACACTGTTATTTAACATAACATTAAACTGTTAATTAACATAACATTGCACTTTTAATTTACATAACATAACAATGTTAACATAACATTACACTGTTAATTAACATAACATTACACTGTTGATTAACATAACATTACACTGTTAATTAACATAACATAATAATGTTAATTAACATAACATTACAATGTAAATGACATTAACATTGAATTAACATTAACATTAATTTAATTTTCGCTTGCTGCTGATGCTGATCGCCTGGTGTTTCACACAAAGAAATCTTCGATTTTGGCCTTTCGTGAATTTTTTTTTTGCGTTCGCTGCGATCTAAAATGCCCAAAGTCGTTAGTAATTCTTGCTGAAATACCAGGCAAACAGAAAGATCAGCAGGTCGCAATGCAAAAATTATTTAATGTTAACATTAACACATTACAATGTTATTTAACATAACATTTCAATGTTAATTAACATAACATTACAATTTTAATTAACATAACATTACAATTTTAATTAACATTACAATGTAAATGAACATTAACATTGAATTAACGTCAACATAGAACTAACATTATCAATAATGTCGCTTCCTGTCCTTTCTTACCTGTTTTTTTATAGTATTGTCCATTGTTAGTTAATTTAGCAAAATTAAATTTATTTACTGTTTAAATAAGTGCAAGTCGTCGCCTTGTCGTCTGAATGAACAAAATGACTTTCATTCATTCTTATTTATTATTCAGTCCTCTATTTTTTAAGTTCCTAACACAATTTGTTGGAATTCACTTTAAAATCAGCTAAATTCTCGCCAAGGACAAAGTGCTGGTGCTGGCCATGCTAACGCATTCGCTGGTGCTGTTGCCACCTTCGGTGTGGTCTAGGGAGTCCACGGAGTGGCACAGATTCTCCGTTGCATTGGGCAGTAGTTCCTGGTTGAGGGCGTGTGTGTTGTAGCAGAGCACTAGTTTGGTCTTGAGTCCCTCGAAGATGCTGACCACACTTGGCTTGAGATTAAAGAAAATGATCTTTTGTTGCCTTCGCCGGAAGTCATCCACCATGGAGGAAATGACCTTGGCGGCTGTAAAATCAGCTGCATAAATGTAGGTGCAGTCGATGACCACAGGAAGCGTTGTCCTGCTGCCCGACTTGAGCACCATGTTCCGGACGAACTCAACGGAGGGGAATATTAAGCAGCGATCGGGTGTGATCTTGATAAACTTAATGCCTTGCTCGGTTTCAAGCTGCTCCAGGGTCACCTTGGGGCGAGCCGCGTGATAGAGTATGTAGAGCTGATTGGCACCAATGGCTACCATGATGCCAATCTCCAGAGGCAGAACCAGACAGGTGATGAAGGCCAGCACGCCGGGCACAAGGTCGGAACCTGCAACCCAAAAGATAAGGGAGATTCTTTGGACTGATTGAGGACTACTCACGTTTGCTGCGCCACATGGGCACCACGATCTGATACTGCAGCTGGAACACCACGGCGGAGATGATGATAGCAGCCAGCACTGCTTTAGGTATAAAGTAAAAGTACTCGGTGAGATAACTAATCGATAGCACCACAATGATGCCGATGTAGAGATTGGACATGTTGGTGCGACATCCGCTGGCATTGTTTACCGCAGATCGGGCTAATCCTCCATTGCTGCGATAACCATGCACCAGGGAGTTGGCAATGTTGGCCACGCCCGTGGCAAACAGTTCCTGGCTAATATCGATCTGCTTGTCCTTGGCAAAGGCCTTGCAAACGGACACATTCTCCAGCAGCGCTATAATGGGCACTATGATCAGTCCGTAACCCAAGCTGTGGACCATTTCGAAGAAGTTTTCCGCTGGTACCGCTGGAATGCCAGCTGTGGCATTACCTGGCTGTGCCGGCACAGAAAACTCGGGCAGTGATACCGTGGGCAAACCGGGCGGAATGTAGCCGGTGAGACGGAACGGATTGTTGCCATTCCCCTCCAGATACATGGCCACTAAGGTGGCACCAATCACAATCGAAGCGTTTCTCGTAACGCCCACAAACTTGATAGTTTCGTTGAGCACACACTGTAGCTTGCTCCGCTGGGACTTCTCCTGGGATCCCACCCGTATACGGCTGAGACTGCGTATGAGCAGCAGTAGCGCAAGGCAACCGAATCCCAAGCAAGTATCCCAAATGCGTATGTTTCTAATGTCACTCATCATGCTGATCCAGCTCTGGAGGAAGGATGCACCCTCGGCTCTCACGCCTAGAATGTATTTCATCTGCGAGGTAAGCACAATCAGGGACACGGCACTGGTGAAGCCGGCGCTAACTGGGCCCGAAACAAACTCCACCAAACAGCCTAGCTTGAAAACGGCCATGAGAATCTCTATGATGCCGGTGAGAAAGGTGAGCAGCACGGAGCGTGCCCAGGAGCCGCGTGCAAACTGAAAGGTCATGAGCGAGGCCACCGCAGTGCTGCCTATCGTGTTATCCTTGCAGGTGCCCAACAACACGTACACAAAGCAGCCCAAAAACGAGCCATAGAGTCCTGATTCCGCAGGCAGTCCCACGACTCCCGAGTAGGCTAATCCCTGGGGTATCACCGTTAGACCCACTGTAAATCCCGCTATAATATCGCCAATGGCATCCGCCTTGTTGTACTTGGGCAGCCAGCCGATGATGGGCAGACGCTTCTTCAGTGTCTTCATGCGAAACGTGTTGCTTACAAAACTGGAGCAGCAGGAAGGTTTCTCTTCATTCTCCTGCTTGGCAGCCTCCAGTTGCTCGAGACTGCGGCACTTGGAGGTGCGATGATCGGTGATTAGTATGGAGTCAATGGAGGAACTACGGAATCGTGCCTCCAGATTCTGACTCACTTCCGCTCGTTTGCGAAAGATCACCTCATTCTCGATTGTGGACATTGTGCGCGCAACGTCTGTTAACTTGGCCAGGTGCCGACTAACTGATAATGCCGGATGCTGAGCAGCTGCTGCGAGCAATCTTATCGAGAGCGAGTTCCAAGTGTGTGTGGAAACGGGACATCGGTTGTTTGTTTCGGCCACACTTCTTGGCCATAATCGGGCCATTGTTAAACTTGGCAACTGGCACAGCTGTCACCGTCTCCTCAAATTTTTCCACTAATCAATTGTCCAAATTAACTGCACAAATATTGGAATAAGCAAATAATTCAAATCAACTTTTGATTTCCTGTCTCAATCCAAAAATACTTGAATAATTACGCACTTTATAAATATTTTTTTGAATTTTTTTGTGTTTTTTTTTTTGGTTTATTTAATTTTAATGTTTTTTTTTTACATGATGATTTTTAAAAATTGTATTTTAAAAGCATTGCATTATATCAGATCATATAAAGTATGATATATCATTACAATATACAAAAATTGTTTGTTGGTTTCGTAATTGTTTTCTAGGTTGTAACTTTATGTTTAGGCAATTTTATAATTCAATATAGCAGTAAATTGTTTTCAGAGACCATGGCTATATATAATTATGTATATATATATAATTTTATATATAAGTATTATGTGTATGCATGTAAATATATATATGTAAGCTCAATCAAGCACTTTTTAAAACTAAAAAAATTTTGATTTTACCCAAATCTAGAATCAAAATAAAATAAACAACAAATTACAAAAAAATAGATAAGCTGCAGCGTAAATCTGAACAACAATGGACAAAATTGTTTAAGGAAAGTATTTATCAAATTTTTGTTTTACAACTTGCGACACAGATTAAAAGCGGCTTTAGTTTTTCTTCAGTTTTCTCTTGCCAATTTGTTTCCCAGATAACATTTTGAGTGTGTGTGTGTGTACGTGTGTGTGACAACAAACATTTGCATAACTCGAATTAACAAACAAAATGATAACCGAAATGAACACGGGGCCTCGAGTAAAAAAATCGTGTGTTTTTTGTAAAATTAAAATGATCGAACGCAACAAACATTGAACAAAAGATGAGCACAAACCACCAAGTGGTTGGCATTATCCATAATAACAACAACAACGACAATAATGTGGTTCTAGATCAGCATGTATAGGATGCATATATAGATGAGTACGTGGTAGTATACATCGACATCAGCCCAGATACTCCAGAACGTCTCGATGCCTATTGCCAGACGCCAATGGTGTAGTTCCTGCTCAAGTGTCCCATGCGACGCTGACGACCAACTGTAAAAACACGTTTAAAATAAAACGTTAGTAAAGTTACAGACTGATTTAGTTATGCAGAAAGGCGTGTTAAGAGACGCAACACCAACAGTGGAATAGATACATGTGCATATATATCTTTATAACGTGGCACGATAAACACTCGCAGCTGATTTCAAGTGTCAATAACTGAGTTGATCATTTGAATTAAAGTTTGTGATGAGATGAAAACCTGCTAAGTAGCGCTATCAATATTTACTAAGCTACTTACAAGCTACATATTTAAGTCTGGATTAGCTTAAAAGATACATATTTGTGTACTCAGATACATTACGTACTGCATGTTAACATCATTCTTCGGTGTTAGTTTTGCGGCTGGTTGTTTGGTGGGTGTAGGTCTGGGTTCTAATTTCTTGTACTTGTTGTTGTTGTTCTTGTTTTAACAGAGGAGGAGAGGGAAATCACATTTCGGGTGTTGTTGTTGTTGTTGTTGTTGCTGTTGAGCTGAACACATTGAATGGTTGCTGCAGTTGTTGGTCTGGTTGCTGTTGTTTCTTCAGGTGGTGGTGGTGGTAGTGGTGTTGATGGTGCTGATTTCTTGGTAATTAGTAGAAAGTTGGACAATAGAAACAAACACACACACACACAAATTTGATTGTTGTTGTTGTTGTTGTTGTGTCTTTTTATTTACGCTGATTCAGGCGTTTCACACGTACTGCAAGACATAGAGATAAAGAGAGAGAGAGAGAGAGAAAGACAGCGGGAGTTTTGGGGGGAAGAAAAGAAACAAATACAATGTGATTAGTCAAAGTTGTGGCACAAAAAAAGGTTTTAAATTCATATTATTATCAGGTGTTATACAAAAATACAATTACAAATATTCAATCAATCAATAGAAATAACATTCAGGTGGGCAGAATTATTTTAGTCAGCAAAAAATATTGCCTGCAAGTCAGCAAAGTTCGAGCAAGAAACGAGTCTTAAGTTTAGTAGTTTTTGTTTTTATTTTTGCATTAGTTTTGGCTGGGAGTAATTCAGGGTTTTGTTGCTTGATTAGTTGGGAAAACTCTTGGTTAAAGCTGGCTGCAAAGCTGTGGCACAAACAACAAACTGAGCTGAGTAAAAAGTACTGTTTTTGGGTACCAACTATTCCAAATTTGTTTTAGCGCTGAAAAGTAGGCTACACTTTCAGTTAGCTCTGCTGTTGTTGCTGCCTTTGCTGCTGCTGCTGCTGTCGTTGTTGCTGTTGCTGTTGGTCTTGTTGTTGTGCGGTTGAATTATAAAATAGCATAAACATATTTTCTATTGGCATTTGTTGTCTCAAGTGTTTATTGGATTTATTTATGGTTATTTAAGATTTATTTGTTTATTGCTGTGGTTTTTTTTTGTTGTAGTTATGTTTTTCGATTTTAGTTTCACTTAAAAATGTACATCGCAGTTTAATTCCTATACGAAGAGAAGTACATTAGAGTTGTGTAGAATTTGGGTTGTTCTTAACAAAAGCAAATGGGGTGTGCAGTGGTTGTTTAAGTGGGGCAGGGTAGGTTAGTGTTTGTGTGTGTGTATGAGTGATTGGCATGCCACAAAAGTTAACAAAAAAATGACTTAAAGTTTAATAACAAAATAAACATGCGAAGTCAATGCAGTTGCAGATGCAAATTCGTTCGAAAACAGATGATAAAGCTACGTTTTTGGAGGATAGTACAGATAAGTCAGTAAGCTAACAGTCTTTGTGTTAAAGGGTTTTTAATTAATTTTGCGCGTTTGCTTTTCAACAAGAATACTATATACACTTTTCGATTTGTATATGTATATCGTATCGAGGCTATATGCTGTATTGGCCAAATTCGAAATTGCTTTTTGGGTTAGGCGAATCTTCAACGAATCTTCGGCTTGCAAACGGGTTTAGAAATTAAGCTTAAAACGTAGTAGAAAACAAATTATTTCAGATTGTGTGTTTATAGATACCTGTGTTAATTAATTAGACAAAATTATACACATTACGCCTAAAGAGTTTTGTTTTGGTTTTTGTTTTGTTTTTGTTTTCGCTGTGTTAGATGCCTTGACTTTTGTCATAAATCAGTTTCAAACATATATATCTTCTCTCTATATATTTTTGTTCATTCTTTCGTGGATATATTTACATATACATATACGTCGTCTATATGTATGTATGTGTATCAGTGGTTCGTTCTGCGCATTATAAATATGTATATGTGTATATAGTTTATCATATTATTTACTTTTTGGTCTCTCTAACATATTTTTCCTTCATTTCATGTTGCGAGCATTCTTAAATAGTTTTTAATTCTTTTATTTTTTTTTTGTTCGATATATATTTTTTACACGTTTTAAACTTTTTTTTGTTTTAAAATTTGTGTATTTTTTATGTGTTTTTTATGTAGTTTAAAATTACAAAACGCTTTAAAAATGTTGTTTAGTTTTTAGTTTGCTTTGACTTTGGTATTTTTAATTTTTTATATATGAATTTGTGTGTGTTTTTTCTTTCTTCTTTGATTTAAATCTGCGATTTCGCTTGGTTCCTATTGAATTCTTGTTGTTGATTTTCTATGCAGATTATTGAAAAATCTGTACTGCAGGCGTAATTCAAGATCTTTTCTTACTGTAAACGAGAAACATAGAGAATTGGGAGAGACAAAGAGAAAGAATACACATAAAACAAATGAAAAATAGACAAAAACAAAACACAACAAAAAAAGATTCGAATATTAAATGTAATCTGAAACTGAGTTTGAAACTGAAATTGGAACTGAATCGATTTTCGGACTTTCGCCGTCAGTCTGTCCATCAGTTTGTCAAGTTTTGGTTTTGGTTACACAAAAAATAGACTGAGCTTTTAGGGCGGAAAGAGGAAAAAAATCAACTGATCACGTGGAACAGCCCGCTGATAAGAGAAGACAGTTTGGAGTGGACTGTTCAACGCGTTTGTCGGTTGGGGAATTGGTGGTTAGTAGCACAGCTGATGCTGATGGTTTGTGGGCGTGTGGGCATGGTTGTGTCCCAGTTATATACAGAATGAAACGATCATGATAACGACAACAACTATATATCGATGAATGTAGAGAATTATTATACAAGTTTCGTTTGTATTGGTCTAATTGGTTTATATACACGTACACGTTCTTGGTCTGCAAGACGTTTGGCTTATACTTTTCACCATGATCAAAACACAAAACACAATGGGTCAAGTAAGAGACAAGAGAGAAACAGAGACAACAACGTTACTACGTTACAACGGAGCAGGTGAGATGGCAAATTGAATCGAGTTTTGACTGAGATTTTGTACATTGTGTTTGATTCTTGTGGCTGTGGCTGTAACTGTGTCTGGGCGGGCTGCGCTCCTTGGATGGCTGTGGTGGTGTACTGGTGTTGAATGTCTTGCATGGCTTCACTGTGACTCACGTGTGCGCTTGGTAGACGCCCTCGTCGTCGTAGTTGGGCGTTACGGCCCGGCTGCCCGGCACCACCATATTATCGGGATCAAATTCGGGATCGAAGGCATCGCCGCCGCCGCGTATGACCATGTTGTCGGGATCGATTTCCACATCATAGTCATCATTTGGCGGCTGTGGTGACGGCGAAGGCGACGGCGATGGTGTGGGCGTGGCCGAACCATAACCCGATCTGCCCAGCTCACGTTCAATCTCCATGTTGCTGGGCAATATCAATTTGGGCAAATTTGGTTTCAGTTTTTGCACGCGGAAAACTTCAGTTCGTTGTGTTTTGTTGGATTAATTGGTTGATTGTTGGATTGATTGCAGTTGTTTGTTTTTTTTTTAACATATATACACAGAGGACGAGTTGAGTTTGCATATACAGTTTGATCAATTTTGGTTTTGTTGTTTTGTTTGGTTTTAAATATAACAAATAATTGGTTAATAATGCAAATTATCGAATCATTTTGTCTATGGTAATTACAAGTCACGAGATAAATAGAACTAACAAGGAGCGACGAGACAAGTAAATACAGAGGAAAATCAATTATTCGGTTGGTTTGAGGGGAAGAACTGTATGAGTGTGAGAGAGGAGAAGCCGATGTGAAGAATGATTACCGGCATACGAGTATTTATAATTCTGACTTAAAATGTATAACTGACTTAGCAAATTGATTAACTAAATTAATTAAATTTAAATAAATTAAGTTAAGACATGGCTGATAATGAAGTTCGATGAGATGACTGAGCAATTTGATCTTTCATAAGCTCAACGAGTCGAGGTGACTTAACGAGTAAACGCAACGCAACGAGAGGTGATAACGAGAACGATAACGAGAACATGAACGATAACGAGAACGATAATGAGCAATATGCTGATTTTAGCTGGCTGTAACGACTTCGGATGGGTGCACGAAACGATACGAACGCTTTTACCTGGTTACCACACACGAAAGAAGAAGAGACAGTTGAGACAGTAAGAGTGACAGAGAAAGAACAACTACATATTTGTATGGGTTACCAAGACGCGTTTTCTGATAACTTAGATTTCCTTCTCGTTGCCAGCACGCAAGAGACTCAAGGCAGCCGAGGATGTGGAGGCTTCCACTTCATCTGTTTTCCCATCTGGGGTAGTAGTTGCTGCCACCTGCAGATTGCGCACAATGCGTCCTGATGACAAAACATGATCAGTAACTGTTTCACTGCTCCCAGTGCGAGCCTTGACAAACTGCTCAAAAGCAGTCAAGCTCTTGGTCTTTGTGGGTGAAATGATGACCTCGGTTTGCCGAGATGTGGATGCTGATGGAGCTAATGATGATGACGATGATGATGTGGTCGATGCGTTGGCGTGGGAAGCTAACGTACCTTGTTGCAATTCACCTAAACGCGAATACACGAGTCAAAATAATAATCAGACCTAAAACTATTTAAGAGGGAATCGGGGGCGGGGTGCCTAACGAGTGGAGCAGCTGAAACGTAGTTTGAACCAACGCTGATAATCCTGCAAATGTTGCTGGGAGATGAACTGTTTGTCAATGTGACAACAGACAACTTACTTCTGTCAATGTTGCGCTGCAGATGTGCGGCGACACGATGACGGGCATCATTGAACTCCAGATGCAAGCCAAGTCGCAGCAGCGATGGGTTCTTCTCCACCAAATTGGTAATCTCCATTTCAATCTTGTTGCCAAGCACCGCAGATCGCTAGTAGCAAGTAAACAGTTTTAGGAAATAATTGAATAAAGGTAAAGTAGTTGAAAGCTTACCTGATTGGAGGCCCTGAACTCCTCGATGGTGTGACACTTGAGCAGGGCTTGCACCAGCCTGACAATTACGGGCGGACTGATAAAGTTCGTTTCAACATTTAATACTCTCAGGGTTTTGCTTTTCTCGATCGCTTCGGCGAGCAGGAGAGCTGTCTTATCGGTCAGGCCGACGTTTGTCAGCGATAGAACTTCCATATGTTCGTTCTGAGGCAGTGCGGCAATCAATTGTTCGAGCTTCTCGTCCGATATATTCTACAATACAAAAGAATTCCATTAGAAAACAGTCACTTCAAGTAGTCCCTTTAATACTCACCTTAATGTTATTCAAATTTAGATCAATCAGCTTGTTGTCATCGTCCTTGACGCGCTTAATCGACTCCTCGACATCTGTGCTATTTGGTGGGTCCATGGGGAACAGCTTTTGCTGTGTGGACTTTGTGATGCCATCCCAGCCGAGACCGACGGGTTGTCCCTTGTTGAGTAGTGAGGCATGGTATTGATCCTGGTTCATCATCGAGTGGAAGCCGAGAATGGCAGCCAAATCGATAATCTCCTCCTGCGTGGCATCGTTGAGTGCATGCTCATACTCTTCACCCATATCGATGGCAATCTGTTCCTCTGCCTCAATTTCGCGTGCATCTCGCGGTGGTGGCACCCATTTCTTGCCACGCACTGTACCCTGCACAAATGGCTCAAATTCTGGCTGATCGGGTGTCTCAATTGCCTGCTTATTAATGTGCTCAA
This sequence comes from Drosophila dunni, assembly GCA_018152125.1. Lineage (NCBI taxonomy): Eukaryota > Metazoa > Arthropoda > Insecta > Diptera > Drosophilidae > Drosophila > Drosophila dunni. Next base: position 14,061,578 of record JAECXC010001917.1, on the reverse strand, counting down.
TGAGCTGTTTGCGATTCAGCGGCCCGGTTGCATCCTTGGTGCACTCGTAGCTGCAACGCTGATCTGGTGGCAAAAAGGTGTCCTAAGAAGGGTAATTAATTAGTATAAAAGTGAGTGAATGATATGCCATGGATTTACTCACATCGGGATCAACTTCTTTGGCCAAAATGGTTATCTCCTCGGGCGATAACTGCGCCAACAGACTCTCCACATCCACATCATCGTACTCACTCAAATCCTTGCCATACAACTTGGCCGGCGTGGTGAGCGTGGTTGTCTTTGTGGTGGACGAAGTCTGTAAATGTCAAAAAGAGACTGCAGATTAGTAAAAGATCGTGGCTTCAAATTGTTCATATTATGGCTAACATTATTGTGTAGCGTGAGGCTTAATGGCGGCTGCGGTGCACGCCGTTTGACCTTTGGCACAGGGCGCAGTTTGATCTTTTGAAACTCGGCCATAGCCACAAAGCTTTCCATCCCGTTCAAGCTATGAATCAGTTGCGAATCGATAACAAATTTATGGAAATAACAAACAAAACATAAAAAAAACTAGATGCAAATCCAATTATGCACGTTTTGTGGCCGACAATTCAACGCTCAGACTTTGGTTGCGACTTGGGCTGGTGTTCAACACAGACTGACACACCACGATACACGAGACACCGAATCGACGGTGCAGGCCCAAAGAGACACCAACAACAGCAACAGCAACCATAACAACAACAACAACCACAACAACAGCAATGAGAGTCGCGACAGCTCGTGCAACATTTGCTTGACGTGCGCGCAGTTTGAGCCACTGCACAGTGGGACAGGGCACACTATTTTACCTCAAAATAACTGTTGTTGTGTGTGCTAAATCATAGCGCATTTAAAATTTTAATTGCTTAGTAAATTATAAAATTAAACTATTTCTCTTTAAATGTATTTTATGACTTTCAATCCTACAAAAGCGCTGTACAACTTAGTCACATGAAATTATAATGATTTTGTTTAAAGTTTATTAGCAAATTTATTAAAAAGGTAATAATACTTATATTATCTACCAATTCTAAACCATTTTATAAAAATATGCCTAGTTTTCGGCAATGCTTAACTAAAAAACGACTGCTTATGCCCACTGTACTGCAATCGCAACTGCCACTCAGTTCAGTCAGTTGGCCAGTCAGTCAGTCAGTTAGCCAAGTTAGTCAAGTAAGTCTCTCTCGCTCGTAACTCTCCTCACTTCTCTTCTGCTCTCTCCCCCTCACTTGAGTTGCTGTAATCGACAATCGGTGGCAATGTAAATTAGGCGCATACATTAAGAGCCGTGTGGGACTGTGGGGCAGGCAACCAAGTGTGGCACGACGCAGTCTGCACTTAAATGACTTCCACTCCAAAGCTTTGAGCATGAAATCGAAGCCAAAACCCCAACAAGAACATCAACAACGATACAGCCAAAAGGGCCATAAATAAACAAAAAAAAGAAAAAACACACAAATAAAGTAACAATAAATAAAAAAATAAAAGCAAAGCAAGTTGAAGTCACTGCGATTGATTTGAAGTTGCTACTCAGCTGTGGGAATGAAAAGATTGCGCAGGTTTTTCAATTCGTAAAAAGATTTATAGCTCGCAATGGGAAATTAAAATAAAACTTCGAGATACACGACTTAAATAAATAAAGTCTAATAAATTTGTGGGGCTAACTCTTTTTTGGCTAAAAGCTGACAAAGGGCAGGAAGTTGGGTAAGAAAAGAAAAACAGAGCAAAAGAGTTGAGAGTTAAGAGACTATAATTTACATAAAATAATTGTAGAGACCCATGACTGAACATAAAGTGGGGGAAGCCTCATAGTTCTATTAAAGCGTGACCCAAACAAACAAACCAACTGAAGCGAACCTAACCGAACCCAAGTGAACCCCAAACAATGGTAGCAAAAGTGGTAAGAAGTCGCAGGCAGTCAACAGGCAGACAGGCAAAAGCCAAATCAAAAGACGATCTGAAACTGGTTTTTATTTTCTAGAGGGCAGCAGCTTAAATGACGAGTGCGCCAGGAAGCGAGACTAACCACATAAACCACTTTTCGTACTTCTTGGCTGCAACTTCAGTGCGCCATTTAAGTGAAACCGGTTTCACAAACGGCCAACAACTAACAGCAACTTCAATTCGTGTATGTCGGTGTGTGTGCTGGCTAGCTAACTATTTACTTCACGTAAATGGCCATGTTCAAATGTGTACCCAAGTTTGGCTATAACTTTAGCAGATGCTGCGTCCAGATATAAGAGATACTTGGTATCTGCGTCTCTCGATTGACCCACTTTAACCAGCCACTGAAGTAAAGAGAACCAAAGTGAAGTGAAGTGTGGAAAAGGCAACAGGGCAACAATTCAATTCATTTCAATTCAATCCGATTCAACTTATTATGTCAGTCTTTACTTTACGTGTCCGTCCGTTTGTCTGTCTGTCCAGCCGTTTGTATCTAACGGAGGCAGAACAACTTACTGTATCTGTTGACATTTAAATTGAGGGCAGATGCTTGATTAATTGAGAGAACAGAACTTCAATGACACAGCAAAGATACTACAATTTGTGAATGGCTTTTCAATTCAAAGCAGCTGCGGTTGCTGGCGCCTTCAATGTGCTTTAAACTAACGCCTTCCCCACACTCACGCCCCCGTCTCTTTTCTCCAGCTCAGTGTCATAAATTCAGGTAGCAAAACTCACAGACACAACTCTGACACTGCAAACACCGCAGCAGAGCTGTAAGAATCACAAAAAAAAAATTATAATTGCAAAAATAATTGAGTTCATGGCACTCGAGAGATTCACGCACTCGCCAAACAGATAAAAAACAGGCAGCAAGCAGATAAATACACTCGTAAGTGGGAAATGGGGAAAACTTGGCATAAAGAAAACGATACGAATTTAAAAATACACTCTTAATCAAAAAGAAATAAATTAAGATACGTTTTTAATCACGAACACGTTTGTATCTCAAAGTAAAGCGCAAAGTTTAAACTTTAATTAAAAGCAAACAACTGCAAAACTATTTGTATCTTAAAGTCGAACTTTTGTGGGAAATTATGGCTCTTCGAAGACTGGCAAAATATCTGCAAATTAACTGTGTTACGTAGATAATTACAGCGAAGGGAAGTTCCAGCCGTAAAAAGTTCAAGCTTGAAGATACATTTTTATAGCAAACTTGGACTTGAAACTTGCTCAATGCATCTTCAAAAGATACACAGAGTACAGATTGTTTAAGCAGGAAAGGGAAGTTTCAGCAGTTAAAAATTACAGCTCAAAGATACATTTGAATCACAATGTCAGACTAAGTCTACATATGAATTTCAAAGCCAGGTTTAGCGAGAAGTTTAAAGTAATGAAAACTCACATCTAAAAGATACATTTGTGTTTGAAAGTCAAGCTTAGCTGAGCATCTGTTGCTTCTTCTGCTTCTGTAGAGTATCTGCAACTTGTTTTAACGGACTCTTCGAGGCACCCACCATGCAAATGCACCGTAAATAACATAAACAAGGTGGCGCAACGAAATTTATGCTCGTATCTGACAGATACGTTAGGCACAGAGAGTTGTCAACGTTGGCAGATTCAAATAAAATACAAGCCATTTAGTGTTGCAGCGTGTGAAGCCAAGTGAAGTGGATTTGACTCATTAATTGCAACGGGCCTTGAAACGGGAGCAGCACTGAGACTTTTGCTTAGATACCTGCTCAAACAGGTGCCGCATGCGACCCACAAAATGTATCTGTATCTGTATCTGTGTTAGTGTGCAAATGTTTGAGAGCATGAGAAAACACGTCTATTGCTATTTTCGGTGATTTGCACATTTGTTTGCTGCTTGGATGACAGATGAATGTTTTGACCGGCAAGCAGACAACTGGAAATGTGGGTCAAGGTGCTTAGCTGATTTAATTAAGCGCCAGAAACGTTTTCAAGCCACGTTTTGCCAGGTGGAAAATATGTGAAAATGTATGTGAAATATTCAACGCCTACCGAGCAGCAACAGTTCACTAATGACTAATGACTGAAAACTCTCAGACACACACAGACACACCCAAATATGGGCAAGTAGGAAGTACGCGTTTGTCGTTGAGGATGCGCACACACAACAACAGATGCTCGAACATCTTGGCTGTTAGAGCTCTTACCAGGAAATTGTAGCACTTGTGGAAAATCATGGCAGGAAATTCCAAAAATCTTAATTATCTCACAGTGGTTTCTCTTTCTCACTCGCAGCCTGTCTCTCTCTGTCAACTGACAAATCTGCAATTAGCATAAAGGAAATTGCTAGCAGGAAAATGGAATGGAAAAAGGTGTGCGGTTTGCATTTATGTTTAATGTGGCATACTGAGGAAAACTGAAGCAGGAAAAACCCCATCTGAAATTATTGTAGAAACACAGTTTATGAAAATATGCTGCTTGTATCTCAACGGCTGTTCTCAAATGGAAAATTGCAGCTCAGATAAATCTCAGTGGGTTGAAGTGGCATTTGGCCAATTCAATTGCTGTTTGTTAACAATGAAAAGCATTTTAGTGGCTTCAACTTCAACTTCAACTACTGTTGCGTCCCTTTTGGCTTAGACCACAAGCTAGCAGATACAGTGAACAGCAATATGCTCTTATAGCAATATTTTATGCAATTTGCATGCTCCGACAGCAGTGGCAGCAGCAGAACAGAGGCAAAAGTAGAAGCCAAAGAAGCTGTAGCAATAAAATAAACCCAAAAGGCACGCTCCATTGCAGCTGACAGCACTGGTATCCAATGGAACAAGTAAAAAATACACACATACATACATATACACAGAGAGAACTTGGCCCTGGGATTTGGTTTGGCTGTTAACCAGCTAGAAAGTTGAGACCACATTGGTCATTCTCCAGTGCTGGAAACTGAAAGCTGAGCTGCAGATACTTGTATTCGCATCTGATGGTTTGTCGCCTGATTGCACACGCACAAAAAGCGATTGCAACGCAAAGATACTTTTCTATCTAACTTGACTTGGAGAAGGCCATTTGCCATTGGGTATTAGCATTGACATTGCAGCTTAGTTGCGAATTAACAGCCATAAAAAGTAGCTAATGGCATATTAAACATTTGGCACAAGCCACGAGAGAGAGGGGTAGATAGAGATAGATGGAGAACGATAGAGAGACTGGGGCAAACTTTCATCAGTTGTGCTTCGATTTGTCACAAACATTTGCACAGATGTTGACAAAAAACAAGCAAGAAAAAAGAGTGAAATTTCGTAAGCTATATCCAGAGAGACATACATCTGTGGTTAATATAGAGCCAAGTCTGTTGCCAATGGTTGTTGTGGCATTTTTCTCTGTCTTTTTTTCTCTTGCCACGATTACAGTCAAAATGAGAAACGTGCAGTGCATTTCTATATGTCGTTCCTGTTCAGATCATCAATAAAATGTCAAATAAGCAACCGACAGCATCCAAAACTAAGTAGTGGCTTTTCCTACTCCACCTATCCCCACGCCCCCTTCCCTTTTGTGCGCCCATGTGGGCGTGGCTGTCATGAAGTGTGCAAAATTTATGTAGTTTGCATTTTCCTTTGAATTTTAAGTGCGCAACTTTTGTCACGTCGCCGCATTTTTGGCGTGCACAAAAGGAAAAAAGTGTAAAGAGTAGAATTGACTGGCAAATACCATGTAGTAGTTAGTACATTCTCTGCTAAACTGACTTCCTTTTACTACAAACTTTACGCTTTTTGCCTTGGCTAATAGTTTGCAATTTCAGCCACGATAATTGCAGACTATTTTTATTAAATCGTGAGATCGAAAATGTCCAGGAATATTTTGTGTAACAATGGCACAAAGCCACAGCCGTAATAATAATAGTTGGGAACTGCGAGTGAAAGTTAATCAGTCTGCGTTGAAGACAAGACAAAAAAGGTGGGGAAATAAACATTAAAAAAAGGAAAACAAATTTCTTTGTAGGCTTTTTATGCAAAGCAAATGAAAATTAATGTTTTTTAAAGAGTGTATGTAAATTTGTAGTGCCGTTGGTTGGTTGTTGACTCGCGACAGACAGACTTATGGGCCAGACAAAGGCTGGCCATAATTAAGCGGCTTGTTTAGACAACATCAAATGGCTTGAACATTGGGTAAAAGCCAGAGAGGTGTCACTACGTGCTATGTGCGTGTTGCATGTGGCAGGTGGAGGTGAATGAACTGCCATTCCAACTTGAACTCAAAGTCAACAGCAACACAAACCTAAACACAAACCCAAATAATCAGCGACATCTAATGTTGTTGAGTCATTAGAACTGCCTCGTCTGACATTTGCAATTGCAACAATTAGAGTGGTTTCTGTTGCCAGTTGTTGGCAATTATGCAAATGCTTTGCTAGGCATGTGGCATGCTACACAGTGACGCCGCTATTGCCCTCAAATTGGGCAATACTTTACCCGCAAGCAAGTCAGGAGTACAGCAACCACAATAGTCGGCGCAGAGATGATTGCAATTGCCAACACGACACGACAAGACGACAAACAACAATGCTGTAATCGAGTCTGATTTGTGTGCACAAATCAAACAAACGCGATGATTGCACGCAACGCGATTTAAAACGCGCACAAACCACAAATCGCGTGCACGTGGGCGTGTTGCAGTTGCATCAACCAAGATTTAATAAGTCAGTGAGTCAAGTAGTTGCAGGCAAGGAAAGTGGTGTGTACCTTAGATAAAAACAACAGGAAGATTAAGCAACTAGTGAGAAATATTACTCAATTGGAAAAAACTTAGAAGATAATCTTCTTTCTAGAAGAAAAGGGTCCAAAGTTATCAGACAAATCAGAGGTACAATAGAATGTGTTATGAATATGAATATTTGGCCATTAATCATAACGTTTCCATTTCATTCCACAAGTAATGACAACAGAAAACAGTTACATATTTTCACGTAGAAAGCTTTTATAAGTTACCCAACCAAGCCTCTAGAATTACCAATAAACCCATAACTTAAGCAACTAATTTCAACTCAGCCTTGTCAGCTTATAGCTGCATCCAATGAACCAAACTGAAATCGCCTTAAACAGCTTTGAGTGCACTTAATTTGCAGCATCCTTTTGCATCCTTTAGCGACACTTACCTGCAATTAAAAAAGAAAAGAGAAGAGAATTAAATTAAAGTGAATGCAAGTTAAATCTGTGTGTGTGGGAATGTGCAACATATGGAGGCAACTGCATGAATATGTAACGACCAAAAGTTTTGACAGGTAAACGCAGCTGAAAACTTTCCCAAGTTCCCAGCCAAGGAAAGACTCTTGGGAGGCAGGACGTGAGCAGAGGTAATTACATGAAAGCCATACAGAAAATTATGTAAAAAGATTAAATTTGTAAGATAAATTGGAAACGACCCAACGCCAAGCTTCAGTATGCCAGTCTACAAGCATCGAAATTCAGTGTAGACCGGAACACTTCCCTGGGAATAAATGGAAAAAAAAAATGCCACTTTATGTGGCAGATTTCATGGCTGGAGATAAAAATGGTTGCGGTAATAAATGAAAATTATGCAAAGTTTGAGCGAATGATGAAGTAAGTAGAAAATAAAGCCAAATACGGTTAACGGAGCGTGTTATAAGAAGACGCAAGAGGCAACAAAAGCTCAGTTCAGTAAAGAAGTCTCTCTTTGGCTTAAAAAGCATCCCAAGCCACCCATCCAACAGATGAGTAAGTGGAAATTTATGAAAATATAGTATAAAGCCAGCCAAATTCACAAGTAATAAATATGCCCAAGCAGCTGCCTGCTATAAAACTTGCACCGCTCAAGAAAAAACTCCCCAAAGTTTCGGCCCAAAACAACTTCAGGCATTTCGAACAGCGTTGCGCTACGGAAAAGCGCTAAGATGCTTCTACTTTTGTATCTTCTTACTTGTTTTTTTTTTGGTTTCCTGACAATGTTGTTAACAGCGAAATTTAAGTGGCTAACAACTTGTATAAAGTTTGACTGACAGTTTGAGCAGACAAGCAAAGTAAAACCGTTGAAAGCTTTAACAATGTCACGGCATTAAATACTCATGACATTTTCAACTCTTTAAATATTTCCATGTGTGCTAAAAATATCTATTTGATTTCTGATTTGTATTTGTCTTTAATTAACATGAAGAATGATCATGATCATGAGTTTTTTGTGGCTGCTAATTATCTGTATAAATACGTTTCAGGTTAGCTCATTAGTATGCAAGTAATAAAATGGTTTTTAATTTAAACTGAGTTGCTAATATTCATATTTTTCTAGTATTAAGACTTTAGAACTTGCTTAAGTTTAATTTTTAATTCTCTTCATTTTTCCTTCAACTAAATCACTCACATGACTGCTCAAATGTTATCTCACTGTAGTATTTGCTTACACCAAATAGGATATGTTTTATTTAATAATCTCTTCACTCGATTATGTTCTCCATGGTCAGTTTCATGCAGATAAGATTAGGCATTCATTGGCCTTACGTTATCTAGTTATACGCACTTACTAGTCATACTTAAAGAGAGCAACACGTTTCTGTTTATTCTAATTCAAGTCTATGTCTTGCTGACCTTTCTGACCTATAAAACTATTTGCAAAAAATACTGACCTAGTATTTTTTTGTTTGTAAATTAATACTCGTGGCTCGCAGTTATTACATTTTTATGTACCACATGCATATAATCCACAATGTTTACTCATCATTTCAATCTAAATAAAAGCAGCGACAGACTATTACTAGATACTGTATAGACAAACTAGTTTCATTAGCTTTATTTTCTTCGACAATTTTTGTGTGTGCTTGTGTGTGGACAACGTCAATTAAATGCCGGAAATGGCCAATTTTTTTAGGTTGCTCTTCGCTTTTCTGTACTGTTGGTCTTATTGTGGCTGCCCCGATTTTAAAAGGCCAGAGGGGCGGAGGGAGGTTTTTCACGTTTGCTTTGATGGCCGTCAAACGGTTCAAATAAAGGCGATTAATTACGTGTTCTCAGCTCTTAAAGCTTACAAAAGACGCTTAAATTTGCTTTGACGGTTTTGCGTGGGTGTTCATTTGCAAGTAAATGCAAAGGGTTTAATTGCGGATTAAACTGGCTGAGTTCACTTATACTAATTAACTAATTTAAACATTTCGATTTGGATATAATCCGTAATCAAAAACGCATGTGAAAACTATGTCAAACGAAGCTTATCTGAAACAGTAGTGGAAAAGGCAGGGAAGAGAGTGCAGAGAAGGTTGCAAATTATAACTGTGCATATCTCGATAAATTCGAACTCATTGTGGACTGACTAAACGCCGACGTCATTAAGGTTGGGTGCGATGATTAATTTTATGAACTGATAAGCAGAAACAATGAACAGCTGTTAATTATATAAAATGCAAATTGATGATATTACAAAATATGCGAAATATGCATAAAACATAATAGAAGAGAAACACAATGGTAAAAGAAAGCGGCTTTGTGATGATATAATAACAAGATTTACTTTATAGCCGGTATAAGGGAATCGATAATGAAGCACTGAATGGGATGCGAAGGGTTGCAAAGAAGATGACGCGACTCCAAGTGAGCCCTATGGCTGGCAAGCAATAACATAATCAACAGAATACCAACAACAACAACTTTAACACCAAAGAGAGCGAGTGGGAGCGCCAGAGCGCACAGGCAAATGCCTAGAGCGCAAACTCCAGAACTTAAATAATATGAGCGAGTGTGAGAGAGCGAGAGGGAGCGCGAGTGTGAGAGCGCGCACTGACGTAATCGATATCGTTGCTCGCTTCACTCATACAGCGAATTGCCTTTAATTGAGTGAAGGGGAATAGGGAATAGCTGAAATTGTTGTTGTCAAATAATAAATGAAATGAAATCATACAACAGAAACAGCAAACATCAATGAAACAACATTTAAAGCGACAACAACAATTGAATGTCATACATATCGATTCAGCAACAACAACAAATTATTACTACTAACCTCCATAGCGATTTTTATTTTATATTTTTTGCTTGCTGATGTGATGTGGTGTTTGGAGTCTCCTACAATTACCAAGGTCTCGTTTTTATATTCGCTTGCCGCACAGTTTCTTGTAAACGATTTTGTTTTTTTTATTGCACTTTTCAACTTTACTTTTCACGCACGACAATCTACTGGGTTTTTTTTTTCGTTTTGTGTTTGGGCGTGACACACACAAAACGAATCGAAATTCGTTGTGGCCTACAAAAATTTGTTTGTTGTGGTGTTTTTTTTTTTCTATATACGCCGCTCTCCGACTAACCCGAGTTCTGTACGCGCTGCGATACTACGTTTAACAATTTGCAACCAGCGCAATTGTTTAATGCTCACACGTTACTGAAAACAGCGCGAAAATAACAGCGGTAGCGACGGCAAATGTTTTGCGTTGGGTAAAAGTAAGTAACCAGGTGTGTGTGAGAAAACCAGGTTTAATTTTACTACTGAACGTCGATGAAATGTATCGAGCATAGCAAAGCGATAAATTACACTTTCGATATTGCCAGCTGTATACATATCGAAAAGTGGCAACGCTATCGCGCTCTGCCTCTTACTGAGCTGCCAACTTATATAAATGTGAGCGCAGTTTTGAAGCCACTGCAGCGCCACACTTTGGCAAGCACTAAACGTTTTAAACGCTTTGCACGTGAACAAGTGAAACTATTATAAAATGCAAGCTAATCAAAAAGTGTTTTCACTTTTATTAAGATCCATTTTTATAGCCACTTAATGTCTGACCACATACATGATATAATTTTTGCAATAATGGGCCACATGCATATATGCTCATTTAGATAAGTAGGCGGACATAAATCAAAAAGTTGTTGTCGCAATTTTTCACTTGGAATTAATTTTTATCTATGGCATTTTTGAGTGCGTTTAATTAATTAGGGTGAAATGGAAGAAACGAAGCGAACGTAGAGAGAACAAGCAAACAAATAACAATTCCCTTGCATACTTTCAGGAGTGGGCGAAGGAGTGGGGAATATGCGAGGATGTCATAAAAATACCATTGTAAGTAGTTGAAGCCAAAAGTCTTTGGCATTGTTGTTGCCATTGTTACCGCTCTTAACTCTTGTTGTTGCTGCTGCCGCTGCTGCTGCTGCCGCTACTGATGATTGTTGTTCTCAGTTGTTGTTATTATTATTGCAGGCAAATCGACAAAGACACGCAACAAACGAGACACAAAACGGGCAAAACTCATTTCACTTGTGTCGAAAAGATAAATGTGAAGCGCTTAAAAAAGCAATTACCGCATAAATTGCGCTCAACGCTCAACGCTCCCAAACGTAGTACGACTAACTACAAAATGGGCGTATCCACAAAAGCTGACAGAAGCGGCACAGGATGCGGCGCATAAAACTTGTTACAAAGGACACTCGAACCAACAAACGTGAGGGGAGTGTGGAGGGGGAGTATAGGTAGAGGGGTACGGGGGTATGGGGGTACTGAGGACTCATGTACATACGAGCACATCCTGGCTATAAGGCATTTGCCAGCAAAACAAATGCGCAAAACACGCGAAAACATGCAAAATGCATTGTGAAATTGTGAGACAATCTCCCACCGCACCCTCCCCCGTCCAGCTTGTCAAAAGGGGCTGGGGAAAGGGGAAGTTGGCGCTACCTTAATTGTAAAATCAATAGTGGGCCAAATGGCTCACAAAAGGCGCGTAAATCAAGTTAAAAATCGCAGCAATCAAAATCACCTGAAGCGCAATAAAAACTCATTAAAAAAAGCGCGTCATGCCGGTCGACATTCAGAGCAGGATGTGGATGCCAATTGGCCATTTGGGGTACGAGTAGGGGTAGTGAAGGGCTAGGCGGTAGGGGGCACGAGAGTACAGGTGTGTCGACCAATGTTTCAAATTGGATTTGAACAAATTGAATAGGACACATCGATTTCTCATTACGAAGCCAGAGACTGATTTGGAGACCGGCAAAAGCAACCAAGTCGTAGACCGAGACGGAGACTGTCACTAAGACTGAGCCCGAGACCAAGACCGAGACTGAGACTGATGATATTTTATGGCGTCTGAAATCACTTAAACAAAAATTTAATTGACTTGACGGCGGCTGTGCACGTAGCTGGCTGAAAAGGGAAACGGCAGCGCAACACGAAACGGAAGCCAGCACGACACTCGAGCACGACAACGGGAATTGGCGTCAGCTGGCAGGCCAAGAGACAGCGAGAGAGAGAGCGACAGACAGACAGACAGGCGAACTGTAACACTGACTGGCAGTCACTCTGTCTAGAGCCAATTTGTTGCTGTGCCAAGCGGAAATTTCTTCAACTTCCTGATTTAAATAATAACAAACTGTGTGTCAGTCTCTCTCTCCCTCTCTCTCCCACTCTGTCTGTCTCTTTCGCTCGCTGTCTCACTGGCTTGTCACACCAACTGACGACAACCCAAGACGTTCGCCAGCTTGATTACCGCCATCAGCGGCTGCAACACATATCAACAAATATTCTGGGCGGAGTGGCTTAAAGGGGGCATGGTGGGGTGTTAGGGCGGTAGGAAGTTTTGAGGCTTGTCAACGATTGCGGCTTAGCAAAGTGTCAATATTTTGTGGCTGGTCGAATTTTAAATATCACACGCTATTGGCGGGGAAAACGGACACGAAGAAGGACGTGAATCGGACACGGAGACAGCGACAGCGACGGACAAGGCCTAAAGTCCTTTGCGTGCCAACGACATTCGACAACAGTTTCCGCATGCACAGTAACAACAGCAGCAACAACAACTGAAGCACTTTAAGCCCAAACAACAACAACAACTGAAGCCGACAATCGCAGCCGAGTCAGTGCAACCGAGAGACGATTGCGAATGCGATGCGATGGCGATGACGATGGCGAAATTTTAGCCGAAGCAGTTGCCCGGCAAGGACTATAAGACAGGAGTTTGGCCAACGCACGAGCTGAGTCGCGACAGCAACGTCGAGTCAGACGCCACGCAACGCCACGCAAACGCCACGCAACGCAAGCGCTACACAAATATTACGCATACGCGTCGTGTGCCACAAGTGCCGCATAAAAATTGAAATATACCAAAAGCAAAAAAAAAGAAAGTAAAGAAAGCAAACGAATTTTTGTGCCGCGTTCACGCTCGTTAGTGAAATTCCAGCTCGAAGTTTTAGGAAGCAGTCGGGCGCATAATTTGGCCAGCAAACGGGGTCCAGCCAGCAGCAGCAGCAGCATCACATAGGCGCTTAAAGCTGGCCATAAACGTGCGTGTTACCAAAATATTTGTCCAGCAAGCGTCGCAAGATTCCAGCGAGCAAAGTGTGTGCTATTTTTTTTTTTTCTTGGCCATGTGGCGTACAACGGTGCGTATGAATGAAAATTGCGCGCGTAATGAATGAGTGAATGAATGAATGCGGGAATGAATGAGTTGAGATGAGTTCAGTTCAGTTTACTGAAGTTTGTGGTCGAGACTGAGAGGGCTGTCAGAGATTTATGTTTATGCCGCGGGTTTGCTTTAATTATACATGTACATATGTCTGCTGTGTGTGTGAGTGTGTGAGTGTGTGCCACATAGTCAGCAACATTATGGAAACAAAGCACGCAGCGCGCCACGGGTTTTGGCCCAATGCAAATACTCGTAAAAAAGCACAAAAACTTGGCCAGTAAATAGTACTACGCATAGCAATTGGCCCAGAGATTGGGTTAGCACAGCCAGGATATGTCAAATTTAGCAGTCAACGCCGCAGGACATTTAACACTTCATTGACTTTTGCGGCACTAAGGGTAAACTTTCCTCCGTGTGTGTGTTTAAGCCTGGCCAAAAGTTGAAATTAAACTTTCATTTGCATTTGTGCCGCAGTCAACTAAATTAATGGCCAAAAAAAGTGTAAGTCCATGACAAGTGCAAGCAACAACCACTGGGCCAATTTATTAAGTTCTGGCCTCGAAGTTGGTAATAGATTTGGCCAAGAACGAGTGCGAAACTTTTGTGCACCAATCGATCACAATTCCAGTGTCTCAGCTGCGAGTTGCGTTTCACTTTTGACCCTTTTTACATGTGAGTGTGTGTAGGTGTGTGTGTGGGTGAGTGTGTGTGGGTGTGTGCTAGCGTGTGTGTTAGTTGTGTGTGGGATTGCTGTCAAAGCCCAGGATTTGACGTCTAATTTATGAATGTTTTCAGCTGGACAGACAGGAATCCTGCTGTTTTTTCCACTGGTTTTGTGCTCTATTTATTTTTGCACATTTTTCTCTGTTTTTCATTTGTTTTAATATTGTAACTTATTTGAATAAAGTGTCGGTGCGTCCTTGAACAGTCGAAAGTTGTAACGAGAAATTCCTCAGCCTTTTCGGGCTTCGTTTCGGCGTTTGTCTTCCTTTTAAATATGTTGCCCCGAAAACTTTTTTAATGAGTTTCATAATCTTGACTGCGCTTTATTTCAGTCCACCAACGCCATGCCATTTACATCTAATGATGGAGCCAAAGTTCTAGCTAAGTAAGAATTTCCCAGCTGCTGTTTTTCCCTCTCTTCCCCACTCTGTTCCCCTCTTCACCCCCTTTGTAGGACTAAGCAACTGCATCGGCGTGATAAGCGTTTAATTGAATGCTGTCCACTCGAGTCCTTGATTGAATTTCTATACAAACAAGCAACGACTAGATTTTGTAAAGTCACAGCAATGTTGGTGGTGCTGCTGGTTTTTGTGGTGTGAGTGCTGCACACTCGTTACCACAGCCGCATATGGCCAGCAGTTGATAGGGACAAGGCTTGCAGCTCGAGTGTCCTTTGCTCATTCGTCCCTTTTGCATTTGCGCTCAAATAAATTTCAATACACTCGTTTTTTTAGCTTTTTTTTTTTATTTATGAATGCACTCGTGCAGTCAGTCGTGCGGTATTCACATCACTTTGAGCAGGAGCCGTTTAACCTGAGCCTCTTTACCGTCCGCTGCACTGGCACATTTGACTTTAATTACGACGGCTTTTAATTGAATTAATCACATCATTTGCTAGTTAAAGCGGAAGGAAAACGCTATAGATACGCAGGGAAAATACCCTATAGGAGGCATAAGATTTTCAACACTAGGAATAACTTAAATATCTTTAATTTAAAAGTACTTTGTATAGTCCTGAAGGACTGCTACTGATTTGTCCAAATTATTACACTTTCAATCTTTAAATAATTTAATTTTGACTCTACAAAACTATTTTAAATCAGTTTGATTTTTACTGATTTTTCCAATCAAGCTTTATACTTAGTTGACACGCTTTTAAAGCTTTTGGTTTACAGGGTATAGTAACTCACAAATCACTTATTTATTTCGTTAAGCATTGCGTTTTTATGATGTTAAGCTTTCAATTCGAGTGCAGATAATGAAAGTGCTTGACATTCTGATTTCGTTGTCAGGAAATTTGACAGGAAATTCCAGATATTCAAGCATCAAGTGCAGCGAATGTCAATTTATTGTAAATTTTTGCAGTCAAATGAACTTGGAGTGATGTACGCGAAGCGCGAAGAATTCTGGATTTATGGAATGCATAAAAACTTATTTTTTATCAAGTATTTGAGTGGTGAAATAAGCAGCAAAAAAATTAAACTACTTCAGGAAGCAGAAAAGTTTCAAAGAAATGTATTTAATTTTATTTAAATTTAGTGAAGAGTTATTGTGGATAAACGAGCTTTAAATTTAAATAGCTACAAACTAAACTCAGTGTGAACAGCTTAAAATGAGTCTAATGAAAATCTGGACAAGCTGAAGGACTTAAAAAAAATTCATCTTCAAACTATCTTTTCAAAAACTGCATATTTTGTGTGCGTATACTTGATTTTTCTGGCTGTGCACACCAAATGCCCGCTCAACCTGCCCCATTGATGAGTTAATGTTTTGAAACTTTTGTTTTGTTTTTATCGATAAACAAACTCACCTACCTTAAGCCCAGTTTTAGCCGATTCCCCAGACTGCTCCGTGCGGGACTATTATAACACAGAAAGTTAGTTGTTATAGGAAACCTTTTTCAGTTTTCATAAAACACTGAACTAAAGCTAAAAAGCTACAGTGAAAACCAGCTACAACTTACTGAATTATAAATGATTTATGTGGCCAGATGGAAAATCGTGTTTAAGCCAAAGTAAACCATAAAAATGATTAAAATTGTACAGTTTTATACATATTAAAATATGCTTAATTAAATGTGTGACAAAGAGTGTTTCTCTCTCTCTCTCTCTCTCTCTCTTCTCTCTCTCTCTTCTCTCTTTTATTTATGCAAACAACAATTATGAAAAAAAAAAAATGGAAAAAATGCAGTGAATGCAGTTTCTTGCTTTGGTTCGTCAGTTTTTCAGTTTATCTGTTTGTCTGTCCCTCCGACTGTCTGTCCGTCTGTCAGTTGGTGTGCGAATCGTATTACAAACCATTGCCATGGCTTTTTACATGCGAAATGCGTTTTAAATTTCATTTATTTAAATTTTTTTTTTTCAATTTTCAGTTGCTCTGATTCGTGTTCTTTTGTAACTCATTTTTTTTGTAACAATGTTATGTTACCTCCTACCAGCCTTTGTTGTTGGCCAAAAGGAATGCGTTTGCTGCAACATATTGGGCAGCACACCCACGCACACACACCAGCACACACACGTACACTCAAATGCAACTATAAATGCTGCGCCAGCTGGCAACATGCAACGCCATTATGCAACATGTGTGTGCGCGCGTGTGTGTGTGTGTGTGAGTGAGTGTGAGTGAGTGTGCCTCGCAATCTTTGCCATGTTGATGGAATTCGTTGTAGCTGTCTGTCTGTCCGTTAGTCTTTTTTACTCACTCTTCAAATCCCCGACAGACTGAGCGTTAACACGGCGTATACGTATTATACATAGCTGCCATCATGGGAGTTGCAGCTGTTTGACTAGAGAGCTTTTACTCCCGCCCGTTGTGGCAATGATATATAACACACACATGTAGACAATATTAATGCAGTCATCTTCGAGTGCACAAAATGCTCACAACTTTTGACTTACATACTAATATTTCAAAATGTTTCTTAAACTTTTCCATTATATTTTGTGTTCACTTGCAGCTGCTGCACGGCCAAGATGCACGGCAATGAGGCAATGAGATAAACCACAAGGACCAACAATCGAGAACTAAGAACCACAGCCATACACAGACCACACCACAAGCAGAGCTTACCACAGCACAGCAGAGTAAATTCAAGCCAAATGCAATCTAAAGTATACGCTTCTTGGCCAAGTGCCACGTAGCTGGGCTGCACATACAAACAGGCCAAAAGAGCGCAGGAAGCGAGTCTAAGCCGAGACTCAAAAGAAGACGTAAGAGAGGACAGGGACAGGAACAGAGACAGCGACAGCCACTGGCAGAGAGAGTGAGCAGCAGAGAGACAGTGCTTGGGGCCCGTCATGTTGCGAGATATCTTTCTATATTTAGTTCTAATCGTTTTATTTTGCTTTATTTTCATGGCACAGTTAATCGTTAACGTTTACGCATTTCAACGTCAGCCAACTCCGGCACAGAGAGCCGAACGAAATGAAATTATATTTGTCTAGGGTCCCCGAGGTGTGTTTAACTCCCTCCAGATTAGTTCCCCAAAGGCATAAGTCAAGCACTCGTGCTCTGCTTTTGGCCGTTTAATGAGCGGCCAGCAAGGGAGTGGCAACAACTTAAAGCTGTAACCAAAGCAGACCGACTGCGAGTCGGAGCGAAAAGCCACGACTAAGAACTGATAAACTAGGTTGCTACGCTAATTAGTAACGGTAGTCCTGGGAGTCTTCTGTTCAGCTGTGTCCTGAATGCACACAATGAAACTTGGCCAAACAATAAGTCGGGCGAGCAGCTCGCGTTGTGCGGTGCGCCCACTCGGGTGTGAGTAAATCACAGCAACCGGGCTAAATTAAGCAAAGTGATGCAGAGATGTAGTAGTCGACTGGGAAACCTGTCACTGCATTTAAAGAAATGCAGCAAAACAGGAAAAAAAGAGGAAATTGAAATGAATTGTTTTCATTCATTAGTTTGGATTCATTCATAATTAAAAGACTTATTTCCTCTGTCAGCGGATAAACGTGTATTTAATATTAATTGTTGTTTATTATAATTGTTTTTTATGCAGTTTCATTAACGTGCGAGCAAAAGGCGTTGCAATATTTTATTGCCTACTTTTGAGCGCTCATTGTGTGGCCCCATAAATCCAGCTTAAAGCCACTGCAGTGGCAATGAGCCGGCACAAATGCCAAGCCAAGCCAAGCCAGGCCAAGTGTCGTGCCGTGGGCGTTGGGGCGTGCCAAATGGTGAATGGTGAATGCCTTTAGTTTGTATTGATTACCAGTGCGCACTCGACAATGCTTTTCCTTTTTCCGCTTTTCCCACTTTTCTTACCACTATGTTATGTGTATATAAGTAGAAAAGTATTTTCGATTTGTTTTTTTTTCCTTCGCCCCTTTAGTTTTTTGGTTTATTGTTTTCTTTGGGCCGCTTGAGCTTGGCCAAGTCAGCTGTTGGCCGCCTCGAGCACTTGAGAGCCATATACACACTTGACCCCATTCGCTGAGGGGCTTTACAATAGGCCTGGCCACTAGACCTAGGCTCTGGGTGTGGCCCTGCACTGGGGCAAAAAACATTTAAATTGACATGGCCAAAACGGAGTAGGGAGCTGGCTGAAGAGGGATTTATTTCAAAAACTTCAAAGTATGGCAAAATGTTTGTTGTTACAGTTACTGTGTGTGTGAATGGGTGTAAGTGAGTGCATGTGTGTGTGTGTGAGTGTGTGTGCGTATGCCTAATTGATAGCCGGATGTTTGACCAAATGGAAATGAAACTTTCAACATTTTGCCCCAAAGAACTAAGTAGAAATTTGTTTATATGCGGATGAGCAAAGCTTAACAAAGTTATACTTGCCCCGACTTTCAAATTAATTTAATTGCATTACAAGGCGTATGCAAATTTGCGAAAAGAATTTCAAAACTTCCCAACAAGAAGAGAAATTAAATAATAATATTCATATCGTAGGCACATTTCAAATTGGAATAATCGAATAATCAAAACAATGAAAAGCAAAATGGAAAGATAAAGAAAACTAAAAATATTTAACGAATTATATTTAATTAAATAATGAATTAATTATAAACGCGTACATTCGAACAATAATAGTTTTAGCTATACTATACACTATATACAACACATATATATATATATACAGATAAATATACATAATCTCTAAGTGTCATAAGGTTTTAGCCCCAGAAAGACATGCGACAACATTTACTAAACTTGTAGTTAGTGCTGAACAATGAATATTAAATTGAATTCAATGAAATACACATAAATCAAATAAATGTTGAACAATTCATGAAAACAAAACGAAACGAAACACAAAGAGAAACACGAATATACAAAAATAAATACTCTGCATTTTTATTATGACTGTGAGTGGAATTTTCATATTTTGTACTAAACAATCATTTTATTTATTTATGTCTGCACAAATAAAGCAGCAAATGTCATAAACATTTTTAAATTTATTAAACATTTTATTTTATTGCTTCTTTATGCTGAGCGACAAAGTGCCGCCAGCAAAAAGTTGAACGAATTTTAGAAACTCTCTAAAAGAATCCTTTTCAGACCCCGTACTCTAAAAAAGAGTAGAGGGGCTATTAGGTTTGTCAGAAGCGAAATGTGCGTAACAGACAGAAGCAAGCGTTTCCGACCATATTAAGTATATATATATTCTTGATCAGCATCAACAGCCGAGTCGATATAGCGATGTCCGTCTGTCTGTCTGTCTGTCCGCTGTCCGAATGAACACCTGGATCTTCTAAACTATAAGAGCTAGAGACACCAAATTTGGATTGAAAGTCCGTCTGTATGTCAGGCAGTTCAAGTTTATTTCACGCCCCCTACTGCCCCCCGCAAATTGCGAAAAACGACATAACTTGGAAACGACTACAGCTATCAGGACTAAATTCACACAGTATGTGAGTGGTGCTATGGTAACTATCCTCACCAAGTTTAATTCGGATCGGACAACTATAGCCAGTGGCTCCCATAGAACAAATCGGAAAAAATAGAAAATTTGTATGAAGACAAGTAGTTTTAGTTGAGCTATCGCCACCAAACTTATACATTATGTGTACTGTACCACTATAACTATCCTCACCAAATTTAATCCGGATCGGACGACTATAGCCTATAACTCTCATAGGACAAATCGGTTAAAAATTGCCCATATGTATGGAAAACCTCGCACTCGAAAGAGTACGGGGTCTTTTACGGGGTCTTTTCTTACTTGTTCTTAGCGCTATTTAAATGCCTAAAGTTCCAACTACTGTTTGACTCATAAAAATGCTCAAAAGCCATTAAAACGACTTTAGTTTCAAGTAAGATAAAACTCCATTAAGCCTCGCACTTGTTTTCTCAAGTCACGCAACTCGAACTTAAACTCAAACTCTAACTTAACCCAGTTTTAAATAGTTTTCTCCGAGCATTTCTCACTTTCTCTGTTTGATTTTTTAATGGCTGTTTTTGCTCCTTTTTTTGGCTTTGGCTTTAAGAATTTCAATGACCTGATTTGAGTACATTACACGCAGCAATCGTTGATCATTCTGGGTGCTTTCATTATGACCATATTTGTGGTAAATGCGTCGCCACAAAACGGAACGGAACAGTTGAGTAAATTTTCCATTTGGCAGCTGTTTTGCTCGTTTTGGCCCAAAAAGGAAAAAAGCGTCTTAAATTTTGTTGGCAGCGTGGAAAAACAAGCACAGTTCGACGCCTTTTGTGTCAGGCCCAGAGCTCTGTGTTAACGTGTTTTATTTTCCTTTTTTTTTGGCACTGGGCCAAGGCAAAAAAGGAACACTCGCTGGCGTCCTGTGCAACAAGCAAATTGTCCTACCACCTACCACCTCCTACTGCCCACACTTCTGGGCCCTTGTTGTTGCTGTTGGTGACTCCAAGTTGGCTGCAACTTCTGGCCACGTCTTTGGCTTGCTTTGCTTTTATTATGCCAAGTTGTCTGAGCTTTAAAAGTACAACGACATGGCCAACAATCATAACAATGGACACAACAACAACAACAACAAGTGCTGTAATTTTGTTATTGTTTTGCGCATTTTGTGTTTATTGCATTAAGTTAAAACTGCACGAAATCGGCAGCTGCCAAATTTGGGCAAACCCTGAAAAGTGCACATACATATAGTCGTATATGTATCTGTACAATTTGGAGCTGCGCCATATTGGTGGTGTCACTGCTGTGTGTAGTGGCAAATGTAATTGAAAATCGCTTAAAATGCCTGACAGACAATTTCTCAGGCAACCTTTGGCAGCCTGTAAAATCAACTAATTTTGCCAACAACTTGTGTGGAATATTAATATTAATTTGTGCTCGTTGATACACTGACAACTTTTGCCACTTTTCCACTTTGATCTGAACTGTGGGTGGTTGAGTGTGTGTGTGTGTGTGTGTGTGTGTGTGTGTGTGTGATTGACGCTTTGGGACAAGTTCTTTGCCAAAGTCGCGTCCTTGTTGCGGACAATTGAAACAAAAAATCAAAACTAATTAGACGCAAATTAATGGGAAAGAGCGAATGGCAACAACAACAAGCATAAGCTGATGAAAATGAAAATGTGAAGTGAAAATTTGCAAATATGACACAACAATTTGGCAGCTCGGACAGTCGGATAAACAGGCCGACAATTGGATGAACGTACAGACGAGCAGTTAGCCTCAGACTTTTGATTTAGTGCATGTTCCCGATGACAGCAACGAGTTTTGGGTCCTCGAACACACCTTTCAGCTGGCCAACATGTAATTTTGCACAGCTACAAAACATAAACATCTCTCATTCAATAATTTAATTTAGCTTTTCATCATTTTCCCATTTTAATTTTAGTTTCAAATTTGTTTTTGTTTGCTAAATTTTCCGACTTTTGCGCTCTTTACTTTGCGCGTCTCTTAAGAGGCGCAAAAACACTCCAGAGCATGGTCGGTGAGTGGGATTGTTACCACTACTATTGCGTGCTACGCATACAACTACAACAAGTCGTACAGATGTTGGCCCGGACCGCACGGCGTATGCGCAATTCGCTTTGGCAAGCTGCCAACGCGCTATACTTGGAGATCAACGGAAAAAATTGCTGATTTTTTGCCAGAAATTATTTATAACTGCTTGTTCATACACAACCAACGCACACACATGCACCAGTGTGTGTGTGTGTTTGTGTGTATTTTATTTTCGATTTTGTGGCTGCTCTTCTAACTCAACTTAGCAGCCAAAGCAACAAAAGAGCAAATTGTCGTGGCATAATATTTAAAATATTTAACATTAATGTTGAAATTACTTACTAATCAAATGACAGATGCGTTGTGCGTAGTGAGTGGAGATTAATCTGTAAGTTTCATTGTGCTTACCTACAGAAAGAGATGAGAGAGAAAAGAGAGAGAGAGAAGAGAAGAGAAAATTAGCATACAAGTATTTTGACAGCAAGATCTATATATACAATACATATAGCTATAGCTATAGCTACAGTTAATGCTGAAATATGGGCAAATAAACACATATATTCAGATATACCATATATACACGTATATAGCGAATAGCTAAAATTATTTGATTTATTGGTAAATATTGGCTTTTGACTCATACTCATTTTGCAGCACCGAAAATTTCATTTTCACATATATTTTGCTTAATATTTATAGTTAGTTAATGCCAAGTTAATATTTATCTAATGTAAGTAAATTTCATTTAGCATTTATTTAAGCAGTTTTTATATTTGATTGGAATTTTTGCACAAGAAATCAGAAATATTTGAAGAAGAAATTTCCAGTTAAATTTTCCCAAGAATTTTCTAGAGAAAAATCAATTGTCTAGCAGCGCGTTAACCTCTTAAATGCAGGCTAAAATATGAGTAAAAGAGTTTTCTTAGAGACTTTAAAATATTAAAGGAATTATGATTAATTTAATGTCTTAAAGTTGGCACAAAGAGAGTAAGTATTTTTATAAAATACTATAACTAATAGCTGATTACTTTAAGCCCATTTAAATAAAATAATACTCCATTCCATTCCATGAAATTACGTATAATATTCAGTGCTTTTGATTTATGTTTTGCCTTCATTCATCACCATTCTCTTTTGTTTGAAGACATTGCATTTGTTTGTTTATATTTTTTATTGTTTATATTTTGCCTTATGCGAAATGTTAAAAAATTGCTGTTGAATTCTAGTGGCAAATCAGCGAGCACAACTTTGATATGACCCAATTAAGCGGCGATTGTTTATTTCATTGCCGCCATTCGCCTCAGCTGGCAGAAACAGTCACAGCCACAGCCAAAAAAGGCCAAAAAGAGCTTCAAATCAATTAGCCTCATGCTGAACCCGGCGATATGCGTAGCCCTTCAACCAACCCCCCTGCCACCCAGCACTTAATTGGCCTAAATGAGCGAGCAGGCCACGCCCACATTTAACGCCCAACGCCCAGCGAAGTTGGCCAACTCGAAAGTAACAAATATTTTATATGCTTGTCAGCTAAATAAAATAAATGTTAATGTTGAGGTTTTAACTTATTTTTCGCTGGTCGTGGCATGTGGCAAGAGGCATAAAATGCTTAATTAATGCACCTCCCTCCCTCTCCCACTCCCCCTTAATGCTCATATGTTGGCGTGGGGCAGGTCGTAGATGTTATCGCCCCTTAAAATAAAAAAAGGAGCAGACGCGTCAGTTTTAATTAAAAGATAAAATTGCCTGGCCAAAACAGAGAACGAGCATAAGATATAGCAAGACTGACAGAGAGAGGGGGAGTGGAAAAGGGAGTGCGGGAGGGAGCAGCAAATAAGAACTCCCAAAGCACATAAAATAATAAAAACTGGCAATGAAATTAACAACAAATAAACGCAGCTAAAGTTAGAATTTCTGCGCTGATGTAGTAGCAAAAAATAAGAGTATAACAACGAAACTTGTTGTTAGCGAACGCATGAAAAGCACTCGTTGGAAAAAATAAGCACAAAGAAGCAGCAAAGAAAAAGAGAAAGAGGAGAAGGCAAAAGGCAAAAAAAGAAGAAAACAATACACAGCATACGGAAAGGGAAATGGGGCGACGAAGCGGAAACTTTTGCACTGAGATCGCCTTGATTGCTGTCATGAAAAAAAGCAGGAGAACGAAGTGGAAAAGGTGGAAACTAACTGCCAGCTAAAGGCTAGAAGCAGCAACAGGAACAGGGCCAGCACCAAGAGCTCAGAGTCAGCGTCAGAGTTACCGTAACGTCAACGTCAACTGAACTCGACTTGGCTCTCAAACGTTGTTGGCTTCATTTGATGGCAGTGCCAAAATGCCGCCGGGCAAAGATGGCAAACGTTGGGTTAACAAGTGAGTCCCAGCAGCAACAATAAAAGGCAGTAATGATACCCTGTAAGTGGGTGGGGGCAAGGAGGTGTAATGCCAACTGTTGTAGGGTGCGAGATGGGTGCCAGTGTGTGTTGGAGTGTGTGGGTGTGTGTGCTGGCGCTTAAACATAATGCATGCCTCTGTGTTTGTATATTAAGTGAAATGAAATCCTGTTAAGAGAAACAATGAAGCTATTAAAAAAGCTAACAGGTAAGAGAGGGTGTGCAGGGGAGCGTGTGTGGAGTGTGTGTGTGAGGTGCGAACACACACGTAGCTGCACATGTATGTATAAGTGCACATATCTGCTGGTAAACCTCATAATATCGTTTAATAAATACTTTACAGCTTGATTGATTACAGCTGCGCCAGCGACAGGTGAGTGTGGCTTAAGGAGCCCTAAGTAGCTGTTGCTCCTGCTCCTGTTGCTCCCCATACTACCCCTCTGTCTTCTACCCCCACACCTATTCCCACTCCCATTCTTCATCTTGTTGTTAGTCAAAGTAATTTATGCGCTCGGCAACACGTCGTGTTGCTGCTACCACAGATTGCGTCCCATGTGGCAGGCATATAATCAATGTGCCGCGCCCGCCCATTTTGCGCTTATGCTTATCCCTTTTCGGTATCCAGCCACAACAACGGCTTTAGTTCCCGGTTGAGCTTCATCTAGCCGTATACCCAGAGTATCCATCTCAAATAGCAGTGGAAACTCACTGACCTGGAAACTTTCCAACATCGTCGTCTGCTTGGGTTGCTGGCCAACTGCTTTAAGGACGTTACGAGTTTTTATACCCGTTATTTGTGGGGTTTGGGTATACTTAGTTTCGCTGGCAGTTGGAGGCATCAGTTTTAGTGACTATAAAATTTAGAACGACTGTATTTGACACACGGACTAGTGGGGAATTGATATAAATGTTACGCCCCCAGTTCCAGTTGGAGACTTTAAGCTTGACAGACGTTCAGTCGGGACTTCGGTCACGCCTGCTAGCGTCCCCCTTTGCCTACTGCTTTCTTCAATCGATATTGCTACCCAATGTGATCAAGATAGCATGTATATAGCGGAAAATATAGCCGCTTAAAGATGTTACCCATACCAAGCGCCTTAAAGTATGCAATAATTTTGTAAAAAAATCAAATCAGAGCTTGTGTAACGGGTATTTCTTAGCCGTTAAGTCCTGAGCAACTCTCACTTGTTTAATACTGAAAACCCGCACGGAAATGAGCATTTTTAGAATATATGTGCATACATTAGGGGTATTCCCTTTATTTGCCATAGTTTCCCATGCACCTTTTCGCTCTTTGTGATTAATGTGCCAAGCCAAACTGTTTATTTTTAGACACATTAACAGTTAATCAAGTGCAAAGCGCATCGAAATGCTTTACTTAATTAGCAGGGCATTTTTTTTAAAAAGCAACCAAAAAAACAGACAAAATGTGTTGTTCAAATTATCATTTGCTCAGCTACAAATTGAGTATATGAAAGTATAGAATATATAGTCTGTTTTTTATGTATTATAAAAATGTGTATATATTTTTTGTTGTGAGTTGTTGGCTAAAATTATTTTGCCTTTGTTTATTTGGCCGCCAAAAAGCGGATCGGAGACGTCGCTTTCGACATCTTTGTCCGTCGTCCATTTGGCAACTTTCAATCTGTCGCATTTGTCAGCTTCAAATGTTGAGTGAAGTGGGCGGACGCTGGTCATGCGATTGCCTTTCATTACTTGACGCATCTAAATAGCCACCCAAAAACACTCGCATAGCTACGCACACGCACACACAAACACACGCACACACACACTCACTCATAGACACATCGCAGTTAGTGTAAACGAGGGCAGATTAATGAAACTGTTAAACTAAAGCGTTAAATGCAACAAGCTAGTCGTTATCCCTTTGCCAAGCTGCTTGTTAGATAAACAGATAAATGGCTATATCAAATTTAAGTGCATTATTAATTTTTAAAAATATTTTAGAGAACTTTTGGATTACTAAATTTGTGATTTTCCTTTCCTTCTAAATTTCTTTAGCTGATTTCAAGTAATCTTTGTTTACTGACAGTAAAAAGTAAAAGTAAAAGGCACTTTAAACTCACATAATTTAAGCAGCTTAAGAAATCTATTTATTTATTGAAACTATTATATTTTAAATTTAAAAGAAAATCACCGACCTCTTACAACTTTAAGTTACTTTAAAATCACATAATTTAAGCAGCCTAAGAATCCTCGACTCTAGGTTAGCTTAAAGGTTTATTGAAACTATAAAAATTTAAATTTTAATTGAAAAATAAATATCAATCTCTAACAAATTATAGTTTAGGCAGCCCATCAATTCTTGACTTCGAGTTTCCTTAAAGATTTGAAACTATTTTAAATTTATAAATCATCGACCTCTTATAAATTATAGTCACTTTAAATAATATTATCTAAGTAGACAAATCAATTGTGGGTACGAAAAATCAGAGACTAGTTCAACAAAGTGTAAGAACCTTTAATTGTGTTCTTAAGCTATTCTCCTCTTTGATGCCTAAAAACCCTTAACTTAAAATACCCATCATAAATTTGGAGACTTCACAACACTTGCTTAGAAACCTTAATGGCCATAAACTTCCTTTAGTTGTTTTTAAACAGCTTTGGGAAGCTATAAAACTGCCCTCGCTCATTGAAGCACACTCCTCACCTTTGTGGAGCGCGTTTTGTGCCATTGTGAAGTTTTCTTCGTTGTGGTTGTTGTTGTTGTAGTCTCCTCTTCCTCAATGACGTCATTGCCATTGTCATTCTCGTTGTTGTTGTCGTTGTCATCGTTCTTGCTGCTTTTGCTTTTGTTTTTGTCATTGGCAGTGTCTGCCATATTGAAGAGTGTTTATGTTTGTGTTTTAATCCTGAGAGGTGACGAGTGTTATCCTTATGTTGATCCTTGCAATAAGCGTGTTTGCCTGAGTGTTGTTATTGTTGTTGTTTGTTATTATATTTTTGTTAATTTGTCGAGTTTATTTCATGGCTCTTGGCAATTTCTTTTTGAACACTTGAACACAGAGAACAGAACAGCACAGAAGCTGAAACTTTGTTGGCTTCTTCAATATTTGCAGTATTCACTTGGAAAATATACGACGTGTGTTTTCATCTCATTTTCATTTCACTCATTTTGACTGGAAACGCATTATGATTTTTATTAGATGCGATATATTTTATATATATGTATTTCTTTATATGTATATAGTAGATGGATATTCCACTATATATTATAAAGATTTATAAAATATAACGTGTTCTTATTTTTGCTTAAATTTATTATTGCAGCTGCCTTGAATCGTATTTTGGCCAACGTTGTGTGTTGCGTTGTTAAATGAATGCGAATTGTTTTCATTTTGCGTATAAATACAATTAATTAAATCGCACAAAAGTAAACTTTTGCGCTTTCCAATTACAAATTTGTTATTATTTTAAAACAAAGAACCGACAACAAAACAATAACCGAGAGAAGAAAAAACCCCATTGATTTATGGCCAAATTAAGAGCTGAACAGTTACACATGTTTCCATACTCAATTCACTGAGTTATTGGCCATAATTTTCCACTTTTGAGTCACTTTAAAAACTAACCACAACACTCATAATTTGATTTATTTGTTTATTTTGTAGTGTAGTTTTTTTTTTATTTTAGCAATTAACTTAATATTGGCAATTGAAGAGCTGCTTTTGCTGTGGTCTGGTCAACTTTATGAGCAAAGTCTTAACCAAATCAAAGCAACTGCCAATCCATTGGGAACTTTGCTTAAGAACCACACACTGTGGCAACACACGCACACACACACTTAGTCACTGGGGTGAGTGTGCGAGTTGAAAGTAGTTTCTATTCCCCAAATGCTTTTCAACTTGAAAACTATTTATGTCTACAGCCAGTGGAAAAAAACGGCCAAAAAGGAAATGGAAAATGTAACAAGAGGCTTAAATAATCCATCAGTTTACTATATACTTTATGTCACATGGGCTAGTTTTTAAACCAGAATGTATATAATAAATTAACTTTTGTTACAATTTCTGGCTCTGCCTTAAATTATTAAATACAGAGTAAATACAGAGTTTTTCTATGTAAAAGAAAATCCATTAAAAATTCTATTTATCAAAAATGTTGGAAACTACAGGAGTCCCTCAAAATACAATAACTGGCATGGATTTCCCAGTTTCTACCAAAATAGTTTCGTTTGAAAGGGTGCATAGCTGGCCAAAACCCAATTGAACAGGTGGCTAAAATCAACTCTACTGCCAGCCAGCAGATAACATGAAAAGCTCTAATGAAAAACCAGTTGTAAAGTAGAAAAGCGAAATGTTTTCTTTTGTTTTGTTGTGTTTTTGTGTTAAACAATGTTGTGAATTGCATTGTTTTGTTCAGTTTTTGCATAACACGCGCAGCTGTTGTTTAATTTTATTTAATATTTTTGTATTTTTTTGGTATTAGTTGTTGTATTTTTTGGGCACTGTTATTATTTATTATTATTGTCGTGTGTTTTTGTTGTGTAAAACGTTTTTTAATCGATTATTTATTATTGTTGTTGTTTTATGTTGTATATGTTTTGATTGTTGTTGTTTTGAGTGCACTTGGTTTCATGTTATTGTATTTTTGGTATTTTGTGGTATTTTTTTCGGGTATTGTGTGTTAGCGCGTGGTCGTGGTGTTGTTGTGTAGTTGTTGTTGTTGTTGCTGGTATACCAGTGGTATTGTGTGGTTTTTATCGCCTCCGATATGCATGCAAATATCAAATACTAAATATTCAACTAGGCCATCAGGCTAACTGACTCTGGTGGCAGCATCAGACGCGCTCGCGCTCGCAACCAACTGAGTTTGCTTGATTTTTCTTTCGGCCAATTCAGTCAGTCAGCCGAGAAAAGCAGCCAACTGCCAGCAGCCTGAGGACAACACCAACGGGTGGTCAGGGGGCCGGGGGTGGTGCGCCCTGGTGAGAGGCAGCAGCTAATAGAGCGACGCACACAATCAACACTTAATGTTGCCGCGGGGACGGGAGCGACAGACTAACACAATTCGCTCATAATCTTAAAATTGAAATGCTTCGCAGAGACACACTCGCAATTGAGTGCGGGTGTGTGTGTGTGTGTGTGCGTGTGTTCGGTGTGTGTGTAGCCACTTTAAATTATACAGTTTTCATTCTGTGTGTGTGTGTTTGTGCGCAAAAATATTTGCCGCTTTACATTTTGAGTTCATCTTATTATTTGCCTTTATTTTTTGCAGCCCGTCAACGCGACGTATGCGTAATGTGTGCGCTGAGTGTGTGTGTGCTGCAGTAGCTGTTAGTTTTTCGCAAGAGAAAGGAAAGAGAGCGAGTTTAAGAGCAAGCAGAGCGAACTTGCGAATACGTAAACGAAAACAGGTGAATTTTTGTTGACCACACTCGTTTGAAAAATTATAGCAAATTCCTTTAAAATAAAAAGAAATAGACACGCAAATATTTGAAACAATTTTTTTGTTGGCCGCGCGCAAAAACAAAACAACATTCTTAATTTTTTTTACACACGACGAGCATTAAAAAAATATTAGATAGCAAATTTATGTTGTGGTTCGTCTGTGTGTGTATGTGTGTGTGTGTGTGTTTGATGCTGATTTTATTTGTCTAGCCGCAAAGACCTGATGCGTTCGCAGCACTCAACTGAACTCAACTGAACTAAATTGAATTCAAGTTGTTCAAATTGAGGATTTGACTGTCATTGTCAGTTCCACAGTTCCACAGTTGCACAGTTCCTGGCCCGAGTTCCGGCAGAAGGCAGCTGCTCTCCTCTTTGTTTCCCACCTTTGTGACGCAGCGGCAGAGGCACCGACAGCTCCTCTCCTCTCCTCCTCAGATGCTCCGTTCTCGTGCTCATTGTTGTAAGTAAATCTCACGGCGCCTATTGCCTTCAACCTTGTCGCGTGAACAGTTTATTGCGTTGCTAGCTTTTGGCCACGTTATTTGTCACACTGCCGTTTATTTATAGCCTCAAATCATTAGCTGGCATTCTATATAAATACCTATACAAATATCCCATAAATACTAGATGCTCCATAATAATCATTTATTGCCAATTTGTTGAGATCCGTCGTTGGCTGGCCAGGCACTGCTCATGTCCGTCTAATTGGTAACAATTTGCATTGCAATTCGTTGGCCTGGTCACCATCGATTAACCCTGGCTAATCTGCCGTGTCACGCCGTCAGATGCGGATGTGTATTTAGCTATTTTCCGCTGGCTTTTCAATGGAGCACGTCAAAAGTGTCAGCCACAAAAGTGCAGCAACAATTACTTGATGTTTAAAGCAAAATATTATATTTTTGCAGCTATTTTCAGCTTTCTCGCTAATTGCTGAAATGAAAACTTTTCTTTCAGCCCAATTGAAATTGTTGCGTTGATTGTTCATAGTTTGGCAGTCAATAAATTGTAAACTTTGTAGACTTTTTGGCTTGTCTAATGGCCCCTCAATTATTTATAACGAGTTATTTTATTTATTTTCAATTAAATGAAATTCAAATTGCATTGACAATGCGCCATTTTTATCTCCGTTTCTTTCACGCTACCCCAGCTTTCTTTGGGCCAAGTTTTTTAGAACCCAAATCAGTTTTGTGGAACCCTAAGGCAGCTGTCCCTTTGGCCATATAATTAATTGTTTACATTTTGCTTGCCAACTTCACACAAAAGTTTCTTTTCAGTTTCAGTTCAGCCTGCGGCTTGGTAGGAGAAAAAGTTAAGACCCCGTGCCGCGATACGAACCCCCTGCCCCTTCCACCCTCCCTAGACCCTACACTGCCCCCAGCTGTATACAAAAATAAACAACAACAGACTGAATTGTAGGCTCAACGCCTGCTAAAAATATAACGCGTTGGAAATTGTTCCAAAAAAAGCCAGAAATTAAAATATTATTTATAGCCAAAGCAACAACAGTTTATACCAGTTTACAACAACAAGAAAAATCGATATATTTTTGATTTTGAAGCAAAAATACGAGCAGTGCGAGTCTATATGAATGTGGCTACAACTGTTGACTGTAAATCTGAATTCCACGTCTGATGCTGGACAAAAAGTAGGCTAGATAAACGATAATTGCTTTTCTTTTTGCCTCTTTTTGGGCACATTGGCCAATGGAACAGTTCAATATGCGAATGCATTTACGTCACAGCTGCGTTCACCTAAAAGGAAAACGCATCAAAAATCGCATGATGAACAAAGTTCTGCATCCACTGCCCCCCCCACTTCTATCATATTTTCCATTTCCCATTTCCACTTTATGTTTTTTCACCGATTTACTGGCGTATCCGGCCCTCGAGGGCGACGACTTCAGTGCTCACTTTTTCCCCGGCCTGCTGTGAGTTGTTGTAAAAATAGTTGTTTGTAAACAAAAGACTGCGGAGGACTGGGACTGAAAGTGCTTTGACCTCGGTCTGTGCAACGTCTGTAGAAATTGAATTTAAATTTCTTTCTGCTTGTCTATGCTGTCTAATTTTTACCTGCATAGCCAATTTACAGTTTGAGAAGCAGCGCGTTGAGGTGAGTTTGTGTGTGGTTGGTTTTTGTTGGCAGCAAGGCAACTGTGCCACGCCCACGCCATGTTCATGTCAGAAATGATCATTGACATTGTCGTGTTGAAGGTGTTGCACACAAACAGACACACTCACACACACACACACACACATATTTAAGCACTCACACATTTACACCTGCTGCTCTCACAGGTGTCGGCTAAGAGCGTCCCATCTGCAGCTAAAATTGCTCTTCCCATTGCGCTAATTAGCTCTTTTGACACCAACACAGCTATACTCTCGCACACCTATACCTAGGTAGATATATATGTACACCTGCTGCTAACGAGAAACGAGTGTTGCCTCCACTTGTTTTGGTTGCCATTCGTTCCGTGCTTCTACTCGACCATCTTATTCATAAATAGTTCCATTTTGAATGGCGTCGCTGCTTTCAAGGTAATTTTACAATTTGTGTGTT
Source organism: Drosophila dunni (assembly GCA_018152125.1). Lineage (NCBI taxonomy): Eukaryota > Metazoa > Arthropoda > Insecta > Diptera > Drosophilidae > Drosophila > Drosophila dunni. Next base: position 14,029,285 of record JAECXC010001917.1, on the reverse strand, counting down.
ATTAAAATCTTGTGAGTATACTTATTAAAAGCCAATTGTTTAAAAATAGTTGGCAATTGAAAGTGCACTGAGAAATGTATGATTTATATACTCGGTTAAAGTAGTTTATACAGCTGTTTGCCGATAATGTTTGATAGTGTTATTATTGAGTTATTTCAAGTGGTTTAAGTAGCGATTTGTGTTTAGTTTGGTGTTAATATAATTTATGTATAGCTTTTGTAAATAATTTTAAAAATTTACCAATTTTCGATTTGTACTCGTAAGGACAAAGTCTATCGATTGGCATCAAAAAATTGAAAAAAAAAAATTTTAATCGATTTTCGACAAAAATGCAAAGGGGTAACATCATAAAATTTGGCTAAAATTCCAAAAATTTAAAATTGTCCAAATTTGATTTTAACCGATTAAACTAATTGTTTAGAGTCTAACAAGGCATTAATTTTCGAAATATTCCATAATTTGGCTGAGCTATGGTCATTTATAGATTAAAATTTTGATTTTAAATTTTTTAGGGAACTAGTCGACTGATGTTCGATTGGTACACCTTGTTTGACTCGTAAGGATCAGGGCAATCGATTGGCATCAAAAAATTGAAAAAAAATTTTGATCGATTTTCGACAAAAATGCAAAGGGGTAACATCACAAAATTTAGCTAAAATTTGAAAAATTTTAAATGCCACCAAATCAATTTCAGTTGATTTTCATTTGTTTTCCCAGTTAACTGAAGTCTAAAATTGTATACACCTTTAAGATAGCTCATTATTTAGCTGAGCTGTGTTCACTAAAAGTTTCAAAATTGTAATTTTATAAATACATTTATTTAGTTAAGTTTTGAAGAAAGAAATCTGCATTGAAAATTGATTCTAAGTTCCCTTTACTTCAGTGTACTTCAATACTGAAATACTTTCAACTGAATGCCGTTTGTCAATCAACCGATCCATCATTTAATTAGCCTACACAAGTTGTTTATATAAATAAATGATGAAATATTTTACATATTTCACCACAAAGTGATAATTAAACAAATAACTAATGTTTTATTATAAAGGGTAATTAAAGCAAAGAAAAAAGCAGCTTTTCTTTCATTTTATTATTATGATACTTTGTTTGTTTGTGTGTTGTATCAGAGTCATAAAGGATGACTCGAGACATTACCCTTAGATTCGTTTGCAGAGCGTATGTTTTGGCCATGTGCCTGTCCACGCCCCATAAATATTATTAAATTATATATTTCTTTCTTGGCCATTAACATTATGTAGGTTATAATTTAAATAGCCAAAGAGAAAGAGCAGGGTGCTCACATCAAAACATCAAATATCTTGAGGAAAAAAACAGAATAGAAAACACACACAACACACACACACACACACGAGAAGAAATGCTGCTAAAGAATTTCGCCTCGACTGGGGTCGCCATACGACTAAAATGTATATACAAATATGAAACATATAGTATATTTATAGAAAATGTTGTCAAGACAGTTTTTTTTCTCTGGTCTTGTCTTTTGTACCTACTTATATGCATGGTAAAAGGCAAGAGGCGAAAGGCAAACAAACAAGCGCGTGAGTTAAGGGCATTCGAGAGGCATACATGAACCCCATTTGAGGCCAAGGAAATCCGTTCAATGCAATTTTTCTTGTCATCCCTAGCATTGACAACGATCACTCAGTTTAACACGCCACCATGTTAAGGTGAGTGAAAAGTGTTGAGTTTATAGGAAAATTTATGTTGTGTTTGGCATAGAAGATTCGCTAATACACTGTGAAAAACATTTATAACATTTTTTTTTATTTTTATAAAATTTATAAAAATTTGTAACCCGGCGATTCGTGAGTTTTGAGACTATAAGAGATTATATGAAGCTTATTTACCCCTTTAAATGCGCTTGCTGCCTACAGGGTATACACTAATACACTGAAAATCATTTGGAAAATTTTATATTTTTTGTATAAAATTTTTAAAATTTTTACCCCGGCGATTATTGGTTTTTTAGACTCTAAGAGCTTATTTGAAGCTAATATACCCCTTTAAATGCGCTTGCTGCCTACAGGGTATGCGCTAATACACTGAAAATCATTTGGAAAATTTTATTTAATTTTTATAAAATTAAAAAAATTAAAAAGAGTTTACTCATACGGACTATTCGATGCTTATATACCCCTTTAAATGCACATGCTGCCTACAGGGTATGCAAATATTATTCCGATCGATACATTTTTAAAAGCATAAACATTTAAAAATACAAAATAAGTAAATTCTTAAGTACACTGTCTAAAAATACCAAGACAATGAGCAAAATACGATTAAATAAAATTTAAAAAAATTGCCACTTGGCCAAGAAAAAGTATTAAATATTTGCCAAATAATATAGCAACTATTTTTTGCTTTTAGTTTGCTACTATTTTTACAAGTAATAAAAATTTGTGAATTTATGACAACCATTTCGATCAACAGCTAAGAAGAAGATTAAAAATAGCTTAAACCCAATAAAGTCAAAGTCATGTGATCAAATGGGAAATTAACGATCAATTTATTATTGGGTTTCCTTCAGCTGCAGCAAAAGACACCAACGACATACATTTTGTATCAACTATAAGATGTATAATGAAATGAATTAATATTTTACAACGTGTTGTTGGTGCAGCTAATGGGCAGTTGATTTACGGATCAGCTTGAATGCACGACATTTTTATGTGTGTTTCAATTTATATGCATTTCTAATGGGGCGCCCCCATAACGGACCTGCTGCCGAGGGCGTTGGGCAAAGTGTAGGCGCATATTAATCATACGCACTGTTAAACGCTCGAGCGAACTAGAAAAGCGCAAAAAAAACGACGATGTGATTTGCTGTGGGACGGATTAGGCAATCAAAGTGCAGCCGTTTGTTGTTCGCATTTCGATTTAAATGTCGGTGCGAACTTCCGGGATTACGCGCACACACCCGTCGTCATCAATGATGTGAACATGTTGGCCCGCCTGCTCAGCCTGCTCAGCCCCGTTTATCCTGCCACTGTTCAGTCAACTAATTAGAGACGCATGTGGCAATCAATTCGCGTTGCAGTTGCTGGTCCATTTCATTGAAAATCGTTTCGTTGCTCATACGCCATGTTGGACGACCAGCATTTTATTTTCGTTGGCCATTACAAAACTTACAACAACAACAACAACAACAACAACAACAACAGCGTCAACTTTAGCGTCAGGGCAAAGCGTTGGCGGCAACACAAAAACGTTTTAGTGAAAATAAATTGAAAATCTTTGGAAAATGTTTTGATGTATTGTCGGTTCATCTGCGTGTGTGTGTGTGTGTGTTTGTGGCACACTCAATCTATATATCTGCATGTCTGTGCATGTGTGAGCATGTTTTTGTTTGCTTTGCCTGTTTGCGTTTGCTCTGATTTCAGTTGTGTTTTGGCTTCGAGCGCAATTCTGCAACAGATGCCAGCATCGTGTTGTATCGTGTTGTATCGTGTTGTGTTGTGTTTGTTTTTTAACATGTTTCACTTTTCTTTTGCTTCTTTTCTCTGTTTTCGTTGAGCCACATTTTGATTGATTACAGCGAGTGCAGAGGAAGAAATTCAACTGACAACTGCAGCTGAATCAATTTCAAACATTGCAGCCCCAGAGAACTGAGAACTGCGAACTGATCATCAAATTAACACCTCAACTAAATCAATCACAAGTCGAAGCCACTAATTAAACAAATTGCACTGCAGAGACAGTATACTAATGTCTCCCAGCCAACTGCAGCAGCATTGATAATTATAATAATTTATAATAATAATTATGATGATGCTTTGAGGTAGTCCGCCTGCTGAGTGCAGCCATCAAAATTAATTGGATGGACGTAGACAACGAGGAAGCTGGAGACAAGAAAGCTGTTAAGACGCTTAACCGGAAAACAATTTGTTTTAGCTATAAATAGAAGAAAAGCGGTGGAGAGTGGGGAAAACTACTGCAAAAGGAAAACAGTTTTCGTGTTGGGTTGCAACATCAGCAGATTGATACGCCGGCTAGGAGCAAGGCTAAACCCTAAAACCGTAACAGCATATTCAGAGGCAGAAAAATTGCTAATAAGCCACAATCAAAGGCAACCCTAAACCCTAACCCAGAGAGACAACGACAATGGCCAAGTCAGATAAAAAGTGTATCGATAGCAATCTGAGCACAATGAAAGAAACGCTCGATAGATGCGGGCGAAGCCATTCACAGGGGAGTGGAGGGTGGTGGGACTGCGGCAATCGGGCTATCGTTTATTTTTAAGCATATTGAAAAGCTGCTAAAAAGCAAGCGCAGCGAATGAAAACAATTTTATTAAGTGAAAAATACGAAAGCAGAAAATAACCCGCAGCCAAAATAAACAACGACAACAACAACAACAGCAACCACAACAACACTAACAGCAACAACAACAACAACAAAATTCACAGCAATTCTCAGACAGCCCCAGCCCAAGCCAAAGGCAAAGGCAACAGCAAAGTCAAAGCGAAGGCAACAAAAGTCCTTGGCAGTGGCAAAAGTTGTATTTATTTTAAAAGTCTTTACCTTAAAGGGTATCTGCAGTGCTAATTAGATCTACCAACAGCCTTGAGCAGGTGTTGAGGTAGAAATCTATTAAATTTTTAAAACTTTCCGCTAAGAAAACTTTTTTTACTACACACCATTTAATGAAAAAACTTTATTGAAATGGAATTTATTTTATATGCACGCTATTATTTCAATTAAATTATATTTATTTTCAATATTTAACTATTTGTGCGTGGTATGTGGCAGTCGTTCATCGCTGCACAGCTGCTGCTGCTTCTTTATTTATTTTCACTCAACGGGTTGCGGGTGCTGTGCGCATGGGGAAACGATTGAAAGATGCGTTGAAGTGTTGGCGCTGACTGCGTCGTCGACGCTGACGTTGACGTCGACGCCAATTCACCTTGAACCACACGCAACGACAGTGACTGCGACGGCGACTGAGACTGCGACTGCGAGTGAGTAGCAGACACAATTAAGTGCACAAGAAAAACGGAAGCAAGCGACAAAATTTTACGAGCAAGGTAAATGACAGATTCGGTGGCGGCATCTCAGCATAAAAGATTGACAAGTGATTTTCACACCTCCGCAACAAGCAATTCAGGAAAACACACAACAACAACAACAACACACAAATGGGACTTAAAGCCATAGAAAAAGTTGTATGAATTTTTTGGGGTTTTTGTTGAGGGAATCGGGGCAAATTGTTGCTCATTGTTGTTGGCTGGTCGAGTAGCAGCTTATTTGGATTTACATTTGCTTAATAGCGTTATGGGTCTTACCTTCTCATCTAATATTGCCATGGCTTTCGGCTGACACTTGGAACTCTGCTTAATCCGCTTTCAACAACGATTATGTGATGCGATAAAAAATCTAAAATGTTGAGCTTTCCGCCAGTTTTGTTGTGTTGCGCAATTTTCAGAACGTATACAATCTTTTTTTTTGGTATATATATTGTAATGTTACACTATTACACACCCATGCACACCCACACACACTCACACACACACGCACAGTTACACCCACATGCACATTACTACAGCAGTGGGGCAAAAACAACGCGCGTCACAAACTACGCACGGAAAAATCGCATTAAAACTAATCTATTTATTTGCCATTCCAGCAATAAATCAATAGTTTTTTTTTTGCGTTTTTCTAGATTTTTCAATAGTTTTGAATATTCGTTTTCGATTGCTGCCGTGCCTTTAGTTTTTGAGTCTTTTAATGCAACTGAAATCGAAGCAACAACGAAATGCAATCAAAAGTGCAAAGCAGTCGCTACTTTCGAGTGCCTTTTGTTTAGCCATTTTTGCTGGGGACTTTAGCCAAGAAAGCGGAAATACCAATGCGCATTAAACCGAATAACTGAGAGAAAGGCAAAAAGAGACAAAGAGGGGGAAAGTAACGGCAGAAGTAGAGAAAGGCAGAGAGGGAACATTTTGGTATTACAAACTTTCGATTTCTAGCGTTGACAAATATTTGGCATATTTGCTAATATTATGAGCCAAGTTGTTTTAGCCAAAAAGGGAAAATGTCAAGAGCTGTTTGCCAATAAATTGATAGCCAGGCCATAGATTTCAATTATTATGAGTGCTATCGCCAGAACATTGACAAAATCAATGTCAGCTGATGATGATGACAAGTGACAACACGACCAACCGAACCAGCCACTGGAGGAGGAAAAGAACGCGTTCACGTGCCATAATTCAAGCAGCCAGTGTCATCAGCCAAGCACTGAATTATGAGCTGGATTAAATGTCGATTGCAGTGGCTGAAAACAGCAAACAGCCTCGACCTACTCCAAACTGAATATGAATAATCGAGTCTAGATAATTTATGAACGTTGAGAGCTGCAACAAATCAGGCATAGAATAATGTAAGCAAACAGCAAAACAGCCAACAAAACGCTTTAAATTATTAATTGGGTTACACAAATGCCAATAATTAAAATAAACAAAATAAAGGCAACAGCTGGAGTTGCTCGAAACGAATTAAAAATAGTCCGTGTATAGATACTAGCCATAGGAACTACATGGCCTACTCCTTTGAAGGACCTACGCAGCTCAGCTAATGGCCAGCATTGAGTCTCGGCCAATTTAATTAGCATTTAACGCTGTTGGCAAATTAGTAATTCAAGTGCCCTAAGTGGGTACCTAAAGGGGCTCTAGTTTTGGCCCTATTTAAATGTAGACAAGTTAAATATTAAAAGGCTTATTTTTAAACCTATTTGAGTTATTAAATATTTAAATTAAACAAGTGTAAGCCCCTTTGACATTGATTTTGACACATTAAAGCGTGTTTGGCAGTCGGTTAGCAGCTGCTAACGAAATCAGTACCAACCTTAGCAGCTCTCTAATCTTTCTAACTAACATTCCATTAATCCACGCCAATTTTCGACTATTTCCGTTTCGATTTGATGGGCATTAAAGCCGTTCTAACAACGCTGGATGTTCAGGCCGCTTGTACTGCCTACGCCTCTTGGCCAGGCTAGTTATTTGCGTTTTCAGGCATTTGCATGTGCCGTTGTCAGACAAATCCGACAGAAAGACAGACGGGAAGACTGAGAGACAGACAAACGGACACAACGTAGGCAACGGGGGACAGCTGGCCTACAATGCGCTGAATATACTCAATTTGCAAATTTCCTCATTGATTTGCCAAACAGACAAAGGGTGGAAAAGGGGTGAAGGGGGGACAAGTGGTGGGAGGCATGAGCAGAGACTAAGAGGGTTTCTGCAATGGCATTTTTGCAGCTGGCTTCTGCCACATTTGGGGCTGATCCGCTTTTGGCCAGAGCCAAAAAGATTGATACACATCTGAAGTGCCTACAAGACAGAGGGGCGGACACAGAGGCGACTGCTCTTGGTTGCTTGCAAAACTACGCAAAACATTTTGTAAATTGAATCTGAAAATGTAATTGAAATAAGTAAATATCAATTGAATATCCGCCAGCGGGCGGACGGAAGTTTATGGCAGAGCCAATGAAATTATTTCAGACTTCCAGGCATTGAGTATTTTGGCTTTTGTTTCTGCTTTTGTTTTTGTTTGTTATGCCGCCATTGATGTGCCACAACATACTTGCGGCAACAACAAATAACTTGCAAAGTAAACTCTTTGTAGCTGTTGCCATAAAATTTCCCACTTGCGGCAGGTCAAAACACAAAATATTAAAAGCAAATGGAAATCTATGTCTAAGCCGATGAAAAGTGCCTGTAAATTACATGAGCTATGCTGCTCATAAAACTGATTTATGACGAGTAACAAATAGTAGCTCACGTTCGCCGCATAGCGTGCAAAAAAAAGCAAAGAATTTTGTGATACACTCAAAAGTCGAAGCAGCGGTCGACTGCCAAAATAAATGGCACGTTTATCATACGCCCAGTGGGCCCAGTGCGTCGAACATTTTGGCAGCAGTATTAATATACTAAAAACCCACACGCATACACTCACACGCACACAAACTGGGAGCAGCATAGACTCTGGTAGCTTGTTGTGTGTGGCATGTGAACGTTTTGTATATGCCACGCCTACCCCAGCGCCCCCTTTTTGGTGCTTGTCTGACGTACTGGCATACTTACGAGAAGACGCTATGTTTTTGCTTGATGCTTTCGCGTTTGCTTTTCAATTATATAAACATATTTAGATTGTATTCAGTTAACACACATACGCATACGCAAACACATACACAGACGGCCACGCAGTCACACATGTTGTGCGTGTGTGCATTAAAATTATAAATTGTTTGTTCAGCAAAACAGCAAGCATAATGAACGCTGACCAAAATGCCAAAACGGGTACCAGAGCTGGTGTAAGCAGCCACAGACTGTTAAAGACCCTGTACAGTCGGAAACTTAAGAGCTCTGACGTTTTATCAAAAATATTGGCTGCAAATTTAGACCAAATTTGCTACCAAATTCACTGCCTGTTGCGACTTAAAATCCCCTTGACTTTTCTTAGTAAACTACAGGGCTTTACAGGCCAAACTAGCCACTGCTGTGGCCTACACGTCGTATACGCAACGGGAGGTAAGCTTTGCCACCTTGAGCGAGCACTGAGCAAAGGAGAGCTGCAACAAATGAATGAAAATCAAGTGGCCGAAACATGACATTGAATTCATATTTTTGTTATATTTAATATTTGTGTGTTTTTTTTCACAATTCGGAGACTTGTTTTGTCACACCCAGAATGCCATAACCGTGTCGTATCTATGTGTGTGTGTGTGTTTGTGTGTGATGACGCGTGTAAATTATTTGCTTGGACTTTTCAGTGGCGCCAAATGGCACAATGTGACGCACAGTGCCGTCGAAAGCAATTGTAGCCAGGCTAAGACAATAGGCCAGGGTTGAGATACGGCTGCAATGACTTTAAGCTTGGCTGTGCATGGGTTTAAGCCAAGTTAACATGCCTATTGGCTGCCCAGCATATGTGTAAAGCAAACTAAATGCTATTAATGTGTTTAATAGTGTGTGATCTTTCACGCCTTGTTGCACTAATTGACATGCCTCATTGGCTGCCACTAGCACACCCCCTTCCCCACTCGTCCCTTGCCTCTGCTAATCTGTTTTCCTTAACTGCAGAAATACATTAGGAAATTAGCTTAAATCAACAAATGTGGTCAGCTGAGCTAGTGCAGCTAAATCAACTGTGAAATTTATGGCATTTCTCACATCTCTGTCGTTGCGTCGTTTCGTGTCGTTCATTAAACAGATTTTGCATTCACAAAATTTGAAATTACGTCTTAGGTCACGTAAAACTTGCGACCAACTTTGACCCCTTCAGTGTAGAAAAATGACAAAAATGCCACGTGCCTCATTAAGGGAGCTGACGTTTTTGGCCATCTAACTTGACTGAAACGTACACGCAACGTAATTAGTTGACCCGACCGACTCCTACTCCTCCTCCACCTCCACTGCGACATGCCCACTAAACCCAAGCATTTTATCACAATCAGTTTTAGCTTAGACAGCAATGACACCAGCTGAAAATAACTCTGAAGCTGAAACCGATTTTAGAGTAAATAAGTTGTTGCTTAAAGGGGATCAAGATGTTTTTAGTGGACTGAATAAATTAATTAGTTTGCTGTTAAAAAGAGGATTAATAAGTGTTTAGCTGGTTAATTTACTATATGAAAATGAATTAATTTATTTATTATATAGAAAATATATTAAGAGCTAAGACAACTACGAATTTTTCCATTAAATGTTTAAGTTTTGCTTTGAAAATATTTTATACTAAAGTTTAATAAACAAAACTGGGATTAAGCTCAACTAAAAGTTGTGTTAACTATCTGAAATTCTTATTTTATAATATAAATATGTTATGAGAAGTTTTAATAATATTTTAGTACTTGTTAGTTATCAATCCTACTATACTTAGTATTTATGTTATGCACATCTGGAATGGCGCTCTCCTTAGATTATTATTATTTTTATTTTATTTTTAGGTTTATTAGTGTTTGTAAATATTTATAATATTTTAATTAAGTTTTAATATTTATCTTTGGTATTAATTTATTTACTGTAACTAATTTTATTTTTATTTAATTTAAATTAAAATTTTATTAATTTTACGGCACGCTTAGAGTTACTTTCAGCTAATGTCATTTGGGTATTTAAATCAACATATGTGCGTAACGCATACGTTTTGGTCGCTTTTATGGCTGCGAGTCAAAGGACAGAGGACAAAGGACGAAACTGGCAACTCAGCCTTCCCGCAAGAAATGTAATCGCAATGCAAATTTAATTTGGGCACACATCAAATTTAAAATAGCACACAGACGGCCATAAAACGGCGGAAGTGGGCGGAGGTAGAGAAAGGGGAGGGGCTCGTGTGGAGACCTCTTTAAATTCAAGATATCGTTACAGAGTCTGCCACAAAATCTGACCGCACGCGTGGCTGCGTCGCCAAACCGGAAATGCAAATTTGTAATTTGTGCAACAAAATTTGTAGCAATTAATTGCAATGCGTCTGAGTTGCTGCTGGTGCTGCCTCCTGTTGCATGTGCGCCAGACCGCAAGACACGGAAACCTCAATAAGATACATCGTCTTTTTTTTGCAGTTGCCCCACTCTTTGCCGAGCAAAACGGATTTGATTGCATTTCATTGCATGCAATCGTATTATTTTGTCGGATTTTAGTTTTTTTATTGTCTTGATTTTTGTGTGCTTAATTTTGGCAGCAGTCGCAGTCGCAGCGCATTAAGTGATTTGCGCCTAACAATAATTTGTGATATTATTTTTGCGTATTTCTATTTAATTTTTTTTTTTTTTTATGATATTCGCAATTTGCGCCGAAATCAAACAGCTGCAAGAAATTTGGTGATCTATTCTGCGAAGCGTTTCGCCTATAGAAAGTGTGGCCGAACAAAGATCTTACATATGCATATCTAATATATAGAGATATAGAGTATATGTGGTATATACAGCTATATGTTAATGGCTGTAGAAATATATTATGTACTGGCATTAATCTTTATATATGTGTGTGCGATGATTTAACGCCCTGTTGTGGCTATATAAACAATTTGTTAATACGCACACAGTCAAAGAATAATATTTCATATAAGTAAATAAATAATTTTGACATGTTTTCGCCTGAAATGCGGTACTTTTCCCATCACAATATTTACCCAATTAAATGCGTTGTTGGAATTTCAGATTTATGGTACTCACCTCAGTTATTTTCATGGTACGCTTTACCGTCTTGCGGGTCACTTCGGTTGTCTCCTCGACAACATCGCCATCCTCGTCGATGGTCTCGGTGACCATTTTCTCGCTCTCACCGGGAATCACCTCCTCGGTTTTCTCCGTGACAACGCTGGTTTTGCTCTCCCCATCCGCATTGGCATTCGCATCCGCTTCCGGTTCTGGGACAGTCTCGGAGCTTGCTTTGGTCTGCTCCTCCTCCTCGGAGGCACCGAAAACATCCTCAATGTCCGACATTTTTGTTAATTAAACAATTTCTCACTTGATTTTTCTTTTCAGTATTTATTTGGTATTAAGTATTTTTTGTATGTTTTTGTTTAGCTTTTGTTTGCTTTGGGGTCACTTTCACTTGGTTCGGCGCTCGCTCAATAAATTTTTGAACTATAGCGACTATAGCGACTATATAGCGGCCCACCGACACGCACACTAGAGTATTAGCACAAGAACACACAATAGAGAATTTCTCAACTTGTTTCGCCTGAAAAAACCAAACCAGAAATGAATATTTTTCTATTTTTCTTATATTTCGTATTATTTTTCAATTCTATTTTTTGTTGTTGCTTTTCTTTTGCTATGTGCTTTTGCTTGTGAACGCTGTGGGTTATTATATAAACAAGCGAATTATTTTTCTCAACAAATTTCACTATTAACGCTCACTATCACGATCACGATTGCAATCCCGATCACGAAACATATAGGCGTATAACGTAACTTTTTTGGGAAATCGTTTTGTATTCAATTTTCAGCTCCTTTTAAATGATGATGATCACTGTCGCTGGTTGTGCTTGACACTGTGAGAGTGAATGCTCAGCCAGCGACAACGAAAGACACGACAACAACGAACAACGGTACAACGAAACAAGGAAGAAACGACAACAACAATAAGAACAATAAACAGAGACAGAGGCGGACAACGGGAACGACGACGACAACGACGACGACAACGAAAAGTGACAACGACAAACGACGAACGACACGACAAACGCAAAACTGCAAGTGAAACAAAACAAAATGATTATTAAATGCAATTAAAAACGCATATTCGGTTATGTTTCACTTGTAGTTTTATAATATTATGCAGTGCTAATAATAATAATAATATTAATAAGCGAACGGAGCAGAGCGCCCAGCGTCAACGCACGAGGCAAATTACACGATTCTAAAGCTTCTGTCCCGATCGATGGCACTGCTCGCTGTCTGGCCAGGGCACCGGAACCGCCGTCGCCGTTGCCGCCGCCGCTGCCGTCGCAGTCGTCGTAGTCGTTGCCGTCATCGTTGCCGGAGAGCGACCAAAATACCTAATACACACCACTAGTTGGACATAAAACTGACTGTCAGTCTGTGTTAGTGAGTGTGTGCGTGTGTGAGTGTTTATGCTTGTGCCTGTGTTGGTGTGCCAACGGTTGATTTCCCGGTGAGCGAGAAGGCCAACTGCTTGGGATCACCAAAACTAGTACCAGGTGCATGTTAGTGCAAGCGGGACAGCCATAGTGCATGCTCACTCTCCTGTCGCTGCTGCTGCTTCGCTCTGAATTTTGATTTTAATGTTGATTTTGTTGTTCAATTCAATATTTTAGGCAAGCAGCTGCTGTTGCTGCCGCTCTGCTGTCTCTGCTGCTGTCGCTGTTGCTGCCAGTCGTTTGTTTGTTAATTGTTTCGACTGCAGCAAGTGCTAAAACCAAATCAAAAATGAAATTAAAAAAGCATATAAACTGATGAACTGACTGCAATTAGGAGCTCCGACTGCGACGTGAGCCGTGACGCATGTCAAATCTGTAACTGTTCCCCCACTCCACGTGCTCCGTTGGCGCTATTTTAGAATGCTGCTCTCACCCTCGCCCGCTTTCCTCTCCACAAAACAATACAAAAGAAGAAGAAGGAAGAATAGAAGATGAGAGCGTACACCGCTAACTAAATACGCTTGCAAGACTTCACCTGCCTATGAGTAGTGCAAGTTATGTTGGTACTTTTACTCTTTACAGAAGGGATTTTATTTTGGTACTTTTAGGGACAGCACAGCATTTCCTAATGGCTACAAGTAATTTGTACTAAAATAAGTTAATGTATTTCATTGATAAAGTGGAAATTGTTTTTTAGATTTACTTTTTTATTACTTTTTAGTACATTACAGTACTGGGCAGCCAAATTTTATTAGTACCTTTTACTACACCTGCTTTCAGTTTTACAAACATATAACACTCGCTTCACAGGGTATTGCAAACTCAAAGAACATATTAAAAACTGCCTGCCAGGGAGACATGACTGCGTCTAGGCCATTTGCTCACAACTTGTCTGTTGCTGCAGATGCGTTTGCCCGCTGCTCCATCCCACTTCCCCCTCGCTCACCTTCCCTTCTTGCTCCTTCACCTTTCTCGTACTCTTCCCGTACTGCCTTCAACTGATTGCTGTCTGGCCGTTTGGCCTGACGGCATTTGCTGTTTTTTTGTGTTTCTTGCCCGGCGTTCGACAGCTGAGCTGAGCTGCATAGTTTGGTCGTATGCAGATATAGACAGAGATACAGGGTGTCGAATAATTTTCATTCATGACGCGAATGTGACTGCGCAAAACTTCCTGTATAGAAATCGACTGCATAAGATATATGAAAGACAAGTGCGAATGAAAATCTGAAAAAAGTTGTGCAAAGCAAAACAAAGCATTGAATTTAAACGCAACACAAGAAATTTTCTAAAATTAATGCTCGACAAATGTGTTTTTAGCTGCCCAACGCAATATACACAGAACGACACAAATATCTGCATATAAATACATAGATATATAGCTATAGATACAGCAAGAGCAGCAACAGATATGCTAGAAGACACTCGTAGATACATTTGTATCTACATACGTATACAAATATATGTCGTATCTCGACATTATAATGATTATAGTGAAAGGCTTTGATAACCCAAGTATTGAGTAATTGGTTCTGCATTGTGCGGAAATCTATTAAAGACGGAAACCAAAGACGCCCCTTGAGTAAATTACAGGGCAACAAGCGAAGGAGGAAACCACACACGCACACACACACACACACAGACAAGCTCGTCTGACAAAATATCAATGCTCAAATATGATTAATAAGTAATTTCTTTGTCAACAGCTTCCTGCAGCTTGCGGTGTGACGCCAACGCCAACGCAGACGCCGACGTCGCTGTCGTCATGGAAAATGGCAGGGAAAATCTTTAATAACATACATATATGCATAAATAAATTATAGGGCAGACAGCGAAAGGGAAAACGACACAATGGGTAATAAAACAAAGCGAAGACAGTCGCGAAATAATAATAAACAATAAAAAAGAAAAGTGCAGTGTGAAGTCCACAAGCTGATCGACAATGGAATACACTTTCAAAATAAAGGAGTCAGAGGAATATTAGCTTAACCGATTTCTAGGTATTACTGAGCTTTAAATAGAGGAGCTTAAAGCTGAGCTTAAAAGTCGCTACGTATCTTTATTGAAACACAGTTCGATATCTAGAGTTGTGACTAGATTTTATTCATTGGTTACAAAGCAAAGCTTTCAAGAAGCTTAAGTGAGCAACTTTTTGCTTTAATCCTGTAGAAAGAAAGCATTAAATTCTTGACTACTTAAAGCTAATTAGATTTTTTAATTATGTTGAACATTTAATATGTATTCTAGAAGTAGTTTTCAATCAAAGTTAGTGTGAAACGTATAATATAACTAACTAAATTGAGTTATTAATTTCCTCAAACGTTTCTATTAGTCTATATACCAACTAACTATTTATTTAATTTTATTACGTTACTTTCTTACAAAATCTTCATAGCCACTTTGGTGAGTGTATTTACAAAGAGTGAACAATACGAAGAAAAACGCACTCATATGGTGGAATCAAAAGTGAAACATATTCACACACCTCCTACTCCTTGTCCCTCTTCTCCCTCTTCCAGCTACCCCAACCCCTACACCCCTTAGCCTTGACTTACTCGGTTTATCTCGCAGTTACACAGTTGTAAATTGCACAAAGTAATTGAAGTACTTTTTTATTATAAACCAACAAGCTGTCGTTCCTTTCTTTTCAATATGTCTCTGCTCCACTCCCACTCGCTCTCTCCCTTTCCCTCTCCATGTCGGTTAGAGATAGGAACTCTGCTTTCAGCTCCTTTCCTCTGTGCTAAAGTGTCGTTGACTTGATTTGACCTAGGATTTGGGTCCCAGACCAAATCATAAGCAGCAGGACACTCGAAAAAGTGGGCGAGGACAGAGGGAGGGCAGAGGAGGCCAGAGGAGGGCGCACAGAACAAGTGGATGCCTTTAATGCGATTTGAGTCATGTGTTTTCACTCGACAATGGCAATTTTCCGCAAAAATGAAAAGTTTGCCAATTGACGCTCAGATGTAAAACAGAGAAACGATTCATTTTTCTTGGCTTATGGAAATTTGATTGCATTGACATTGGTCAGTTGGTCAGTGGGGTGGAAGAGGGGGGAATAGCATGTCTAGAATCAGCAGAGTAATAAAATTGAAATATTGTACAATTTATTTAGGGCATTTAATTAAAAACTTTGTTACTGAAAAGCAGCTACAAAGGGGTTTAAAGCTACAGAAAATTACTTATGTGAATTTTAAAAATAAATAAAATATATTAATCTTTAATATCTTTATAATATTTTCTTTATAAGGTTTTTAAGTAGCTTTTGGAGCTTTCTCTAAATAAATCCAAAGTATTTCAAAAACTTACAAAGTGTTCAATGCTTTAAAAGTTTTGCACAAATTGCAGCGCTGCTCAACACTGAAGCACAGCTTTCTTTGCACTTTAAGACAAACCTGCGACTTGTTCAAACTTGCGTTGCAGTGTCCTTTGGCTATGCGAACTGTTTGCACTGCGATTTTGCTTTCGATTCACGCTTTCAATGCACACGAGAGCAACGGAAAAGGAAAAGGACATGTGACAAACAACGTGTGCTTGCAATGCATGCACTCAATCTACAGCTATCTATAACTACTCCTACTGTATCTGTATCTTTGGCTGCGTATCCAAGGCGGCAAACAGCCAGAGTAGGAATGGAAATAAATAGTTGCTTAGCTCATTTCTCTAATTAAAACGATGCTCTGCCACTTACTTTCGTTTGGTAGAGATGTGGGAAGGAGTAGGGAACGTAGGGGATCTTCAATTTGTAGACGTCACAAGACACCCACAGTGCAGCCAAGTGCGTATGTGTGTGTGGGCGTGAGTGCGTGTTAGTGTATTTGGTCCTCATTGGACTCTATGTTGCCTGTCAAATGGTTTCATCTTCATTTCGTTTGTCTACCTCCATGACACACTACCACTACGACAGTATAAGCCAAGCTACCGACCATGTTGCTTGTGCCTTTTTGCCATTATGATGATTTATGGGCGGAAATTATTTTTGGGCCGACCAACGGGTTTGAGACTGTCTATCCCTCTCTTTCGCTCTTTCTCAACTACGCCTAGTGGCATGCAACAGTTTTGTCCGGTTCATGTTTTTTTTTTACAATTTCGATTCGATTTTGGTGCAAACTTTTGTGGCATTTTCCACACTTGGCTGCGTCTTTTAATTTGAAAAGCGATTTGCTGTCATTCGATTGAGACACGCGCCCACCCAAAGACACACACATACACGTGTACAGTGTGTACTACACACCCAGAGACACTCCTTGGCTGACCACAGATGGACGACTTTTGTCTCAAGTTTTAAATGTGATGGAAAATTTCGTAGAACTTGTCTATGATTACTTTACGTTGTGCCCAGCAACAAGTGAGCGTTTGTAAATTTATAGCACGCACTATAAACGAAAGCTGCTTTTATAGCAAAGCAAAGCACAACGAAAAAGCTTTGCGGCTGGAAACTGACTAAACTTGAAAGCTTAGCGAATGCAACCGGTTGTTTAACATACGCATTTTGACGGGGAAATAAAAAATAAAAAGAACTTGTTTTGGGTACTTCACCTGCTGCGCTGAGTCAGCTGCATACCTGAGGTTTAACCCGGACTCAGCGTGGAAACCCGTCATGAATCAGCTGTCAGCATTTGAAAGCTGCCAACTGAGCGCGCTTATCACTCGTCACTGGAAGTTGACAAGAAAAAGTCAAAAGTGCAAAAGTGCTTGAAAGTTCGTTGGGTGTCGCCGCGAAACTGGAGCGCAAGCTGCGGCAGTCGTGCTTACGCTCTCTCTCTCTCCCCGCTGCCGCGCTCTCTCAGCTGCGAGATGCAAGCTCTTCCAGCGCCTAAGCCACAGCGGCCCAGCCGAACACGAGACACGAACTTGAAGCCTTTGGCAGTTTGAATTTCGACGTGTTGCCAGCTACATCGTGAGCGCTTCCAAATGTAATAATAAATCAAATCAAACAACAGTTATTTAGTAACACAGAAATAAAAGTGCAAATCGAGAGCGAAAGCCACAGCCACAGCCACAGTGAGAGAGTGGGAGAGCGGGAGAGCGGGCGAGTGAGAGAGGGAGTCAGCTTGTAGTCAGAATCACAACTTTTGCCAGTGTCTTTGGCTTGAGTGGCATTCGTGGCTCTTCTGTTAAATTGTTTTGATTGTGAGAGCGCGAAGCAGCGAAAAAAAAAATAAAAGTCACAACAACAACAAGTAGCAAACAAAGTTGTTATTGTTTACTGTTGTGTTGAGCAAACGAATGCCAAGTGAAAGTGCATTAAAAAATAAATAATTAAATAACACAAAAGTCCAAGTTAAAACGTGTTTTTTTTTTTGTTATACTTTACACGATTTTAATTTGCGTTAATGTATTTTCATTTGAATTTATATTTAGACCTAAATTATTGTCTGTTTGTTAGTAACGCGAAGGTCATTCAGTTTTGTTGGCTAACTACGGAAAAGTAGAGTCTAGACTGACTCACAGCTCAAAGAGCTCAGAGCAAAGAGCCCAAAACGTGCTTAATACTTTGTTTAATCTCCTGAGTTGCTAAAAAAATAAATGTAAAATTGAAATTCTTTATTAAAACCGCAGTTCATTTCGACTTGACGTGTTGAGAAATTTAATCAAAATGAGTGCCGTGGATGCCATAATCAATTACAAACGTAATCCCAACGAGGATTTTTACGCTCTGCTCCAGTGCGATGAGACCTCATCGGTAAGAGTTTTTCAGCTTTAAACATACAGTAACATAGCCGTTAATTAGCCAAGATCATAATGAGCTTAGGCGACTGAATCGCAAAACATTTATTATAGACAACGCGTTGCCATTAGCAGTTGCTGTGAAAGTTTTTAATTAGAATTTAATTGAATTAAGTTCGAGAACTTTTTGGCAGTCTCAATTTTCACACGCAGAAATAATGATGGAGGGCGATGACAATAATTCCGAGAAAAGGCAAACCGCAAAGTGTAGACGCTTTTCCAGCACCGAGCCCAGCCCAGCCCACAGAAAAGATACAGCTACAACCCAAAGATTGAGCTAGTCACTTTGATATAGAGCATGATGTGAGATGAAATAAAATTCAAGTTGATTTAATGTTTGCTGACTTGGCTTTCAGTGTCGAGGCGTTTGCTTTGAGAATTAGTTTCAATTACGCAACGTATTCACAGCCAGATTGAGATAATGCCTCTGATTTGGATTCAGATTCTGATTCGTATGCCGTTACTCATTTTATCTCGCAAATTGCAATAATTGAGGGCGGCCAAAGAGCTGCAACTAAGTAACAGTGTGATAAGTGCCAATTAAGGCCTCGCACTTACTAAACTTAGTCATGAGTCGCTGACTTGGCCAAGTAACTTTTTGGCTTACACGGTGAGCTCTTTAATTAACTCGAAACTTTTGACTTGTCTCGACTCTTTGGCACTTCTTAAGCCTGGCAATTATTTTGTATGCCATGACCGAATGTCAACTAAATTGTTCTTCTCTCATTTAGCCATTTTGCCACTCTTTGAGACAGATTTGCAGAGCATTAAGTTGACTTTGCAGGCATTTTATTGAGCAGAATTAAAACCCAAAATCAAGACTGTGTAGATTCATGCGGGCTGACAAGACTTTACGCTCCAGGCTTATCACATTTTCTGGCTCAGAAAATTTCAATAACAAAATTAAGAAGCACTCACAACATTTTGTCAATTTTAGCAGCTTGGTGCGAACATAATCAAATTCATTGCCATGAAAAATGGTCCACAAAATGTTCTACCTGAAAACATATTAATGTTGGCAATTTCTCAAGCTGTCGATTGCATCATGTTGTGCCACATATTGAATTATGCACGAACTTTCACACATGATAAGGGTACAGATACAAAGATACGAAAAGCGAAGAGATACTCGTTGAAAGATGGCCACATCCTGGGGGGCACAAATTGTTAATGGTTATGCGAAAAACTAAGCCCCAATCAAGCACAAAATAAACAAGCAATGGACAGCAAATAAATTATTAATGTGCTTCAAAAGGAAGCTGAGTAAATATTACTCAAGGGCTGGAGAGTATTAAATTTAGAATTTACTGAGCTACTTTGTGGAGCTGTCGTCTCAATTGTCCAGCTTGTTGTGCCAATGAAAGTGCAACAAAATTAGAAAAGACAACTCAGTTGGTCGGATCAATTGTCTGTGCCGCAAATGAATTGAATTGTTTGGAATAGAGAGCCACGGGAGCTACGAGACTCTCGCTTCCAGATGAACTGTCCATTGTGTCCAGATAAACTTGTGCGAATTTTGCATATGTCAGATACACACACTGTAGTCTCCAATTCAGTCTATATATATATACTCTATACAACATGTATTTATATAAATTTTGTAAATGGAAAATCTCTGTGCAGTCCAATTAAGTTTCGAGCTGAGTGCTCATTTGCATATGTATATGAGTGGGGATACATGTGTAAGTATGTTCGGTTCGAAAAGCTTCTGGCGTTATCTGATGTGGAATATTTGGCTATAGTTAATTTCATGGCGATGCATATTAATTGAGCAACTTGATTTTAATTGGCAATTTAATTGCACTGGATTATGCAATTATTACAGCTGATGGCATCGATGAGTTTTCTCCACTCAGTGCTGATTACCGTGGTTGGATTCCGACTACTGATGCATCAAATGGTTCATTTTAAAGTTAGTTCTGAAACTTCCCTCGTTTTTTTGCCTTACACAATTTGCAATAATGTTGCTAATAGCTTGTGGGCTGCATAGAAATTTGCCATGAATAGTCGAATTCTCAAACTGTCAACAAATCATTTGTTGTACCAACTTTAGCCAGTTTAGAATTCCATTGACACATGACACACACGTCTACAAATTGCATATTTCATGGAGTGTGTGTGTGTGAGTGGGTGTAGAGTGTGTGTGTGTATGGGGTGACATTTATTATTTCAATGGCCATCTCCCAATACACATATTCGCACAGGAATGCAAACAGAAGCCACAGCAAATGTCTCTCTGTGTGTGTGTGTGTGTGGAAGATTCATTTAGTTAATTATCTGTGTGTATGTGGTTGTTTACGAGTGTGTTAGTGAGTGATATGTGTGAGCTTGTAGTGTCCTACTCTATGTCAATCTAATTTGTAAGTCTACCGTGCGTATAAGTAATATTAATTGCGTCGAAATTAATTATACGACTCGTTGCCATTGGCACAAAATGAAAACGAAAATGAAAATGGAAATGTAAAAGGGAAGTGAAAGCAGGCGAAAACTCAACGACATTATATTAAATAGCTCTCATTGGCCTCCGCTGCGATGCTGAGAATTCTACAAATATTCCCTGACAAATATTCCCATTAAACAAAGAGTTTGTGATTTGCCTTTGGCAGATTTATGTCAATATTTCAAGACAATGAGGGACTGACAAGCTGCCTAACTGACTAGTTGACTAGCTGACAAACTAAACGACTGACTAACTTAGTGCATGCCATTCATATGCTCAGCCGCTGCTTCAACTGCTGGCAGTTGTGTGCATTGTGCGCGAAAATCCATTTTCATTTACAATACACAAGAAAAAATTGTAAAAAGTGTAAAAAACAAGTAAGAAAGGCTGTAGTAGAGCGAGCCGACCGTAAAAGACCCCGTACTTTTTCGAATGCAAGGTTTTCCATACATATTTTCCTATGAGAGCTATAGGCTACAGTAGTCCGATTCGGATCAAATTTGGTAAGGATAGTTATAGTGGTACAGTATACATAATGTATAAGTTTGGTTGCGGTAGCTCAACTAAAACTACATGTCTTCATACAATTTTTCTATTTTTTTCCGATTTGTCCTATGGGAGCCATAGGCTATAGTTGTCCGATTCGGATCAAATTTGGTGAGGATAGTTGTAATAGCACTACTCACATACTGTGTAAATTTAGTCCTGATAGCTGTAGTCGTTTTCAAGTTATGTTGATTTTCACAATTTGCGGGGGCGGTAGGGGGCGTGGCAAAAATATGAAATTAACTTAACCTGCCTGACATGGAGACGGATTTTCTTTCCAAATTTGGGGTCTCTAGCTCTTATAGTTATAGAAGATCCAGGTGTTCATCCGGACAGCGGGCAGACAGGCAAACGGACAGACGGACATTGCTATATTGACTCGGCTTGTGATGCTGATCAAGAATATATATACTTTATGGGGTCGGAAACTCCTCCTTCTGCCTGTTACGCACATTTATCTGACAAACTTAATAGATCCTTCTACTCATTTTTAGAGTACAGGGTCTAAAAACAAAGCGCTTTGTGTTCAAAGCATGAGCGCTGAGTGCGCTCCCTTGTGCGACTTTTGAAAGGATATTTTAATGTGCTTTTGTTGTTGTTCTCGTTATAATACTGATGACAACTGTCAAGTCGAGGCTGGGCAGTCGCTTAACTTGGCCAGCAGCAGTTGACTGGACAGGCAGTCAACTTGTTGCTGTCACACACTTTGACTTAATTAATTTTCAATTGTTTTGCGCCAATTTCAGTTGCTTTCAAGGTCTTGGAAAATGGTTTCTAATAATTCGCAAAAGTTTTCGACTTCTTCTCATGACTATTGCAATTCTATTACCTTAAGTGGTTTTCAGTGCTCCCAAATAAATTTTGCGCTTTGCATTTCCGCCCGTCGCGTGTCCTTGTTTGTCATTTGTTTGTTATTTGCGCTTATCACATTCGTGACACGACTGTAATTTTGGCTGTCAACTGAGGCTTTTTGGCCTTACCATATCCCCAGTTGACTTCTGTATACTCCGTGAGGGTCACACTCATTTCGGAGTGAAGCACAAAATCAGCGTGTCACAACAAGTTTTATATGTTGTAATGCGAGTTCTTGCCACAAAATGCTTAGTTAATTTACGGCTAAAAGCGAGTTTTTTATTGCAATTTACTTAATTTACGCCATTTTTCCAGCCGGAGCAAATTCAGGCAGAGTACAAGGCGCTGGCGCTACAGTATCACCCCGATAAGAACAGCGGCGACAAGGATGCGGAGGCAAAGTTCCAGCTGCTAAAGGTAAGCGAAAAATGTAAAACTGAATAAAAGTTAAATATAAATAATAAAAAAAAAAGAAGGGAAAAATAAAAAGGGAGACGAACAAGGCAACAAAAAAAGGCAAACGTTGAGTATTTTGCATATTTAATAAAGTGCCAGGTGAGTCCTTAAGCTCAAGGAGTGCGGGGCGGGCGTGGCTATGGAGATGGGGAGATGCTTCTCGCCTTGGGCGCAATATGTTTGTCTTGTAAAAAGTGTGTGTGGGGAGGGGTGGGGGAGTGTGAGGGGGAGTTGAAAAGGGGGCGGGGCTAATGCTTGATAACGCCAAAAGAAAACATGTTTTTATTTCATGGTAACAAGTGCGCTGCCAGGCATCGGCTGATCTCTTAGAGCTTGCCACATTAATTTGCCCGTGCAAGCAGACAGTTACCGTAATTAAAAGAGCGACAAGCACGCACACACACACACACACACACACACACGGTGTGCAAAATGGCTGCCTGACAGTTGATTAAAGTTTTTCCCACTCACTCACTCAACCTCAAATTGAATTTCACGCACAACAAAAGGCATAACAAACTACTAAAGTGGGCGTGGTCGTCACAAGTGGGCGTACTGCAATAGAGATCGCTGCTGACAGATTGATATGTTTGTATGTATTTGCATATCTAGATACGCTGTGTTTTGAATTTGAAAAAAGGTTTATTGATTTTCCCCACAGCTGAAAGGGGCAAACCATAAAAACACACACGGAGTGGGTGTGTGTGTGAGTGTGCGTGTGTTTGTTGCTATTGTTGGCCAACTTCCCGAAATGGAACGACATAAACTTTTGCCAAACAGCTGCCGTTTGCTGCTGCTCCACCGAGTACGCTCCTGCCGCTCCTCATTAGAGTCCTGTCAGCCACAGTGACAATAAAAAAAGACTTGCGTCTGCTTGCGTTTGGGCCAACACCAGCACAATTGTTAACAGTGCTAACGGTAATGCTAACAGTTACAATAACGGCAAGTGGAAGAGCAAGAGCAACGGTATCGGCAACAAGTCGAGCGGAAGTCTTCCCTTTGTTGAGGGGGGTAGGGACAGAGGGACTCCCAACTGAAACGAGTGCTCAAAGTTACCATAAAAACCGTAAATACAATTTGCAGCTCGTAAACTTTCCACTCTATCTCCGCTGTACGTGTGTGTGTGTGTGTGTGCATGTGTGTTAGTTTTGACATATGCACTGTAGTTCGCTTGGCAGCTGTGTTTATGGCCAGCCGCAACGTGAGGCCATAAAACAAAGGGCCATAAAGCAGTGGCTCAAATGAAACGCTGAGATTTTCCACAGCACAACAAATGTATGAGAAATGTTTAAAATGCCTAAAATGTTGAGAATGTTAGTACTGTACTAAGGAATGTAAGTACTTTACTAAAGAAAGTTAAGTTAAAGCTCATGTTATTCAAGGAAATTTAATTATAATGTAAGTACAGTTTAATTCGGTTATAACGACTCCGCTTAAAGCGTCCGTCCGTTCATTGCGACGAAAATTCGATGAATGGTTTGGTCCCCATACAAGCTTTTTTTTCTTTGCTCGTTTCGGTTCAAGCGTCTACCGGGTATAACGACGTAAAATCGTCGGTCCCTTGAGTGTCGTTATAACCGGATTCCATTGTTTTTAGTAATTATAAAGCGGCATAATTTATGCACATATAGGAAACTAAATTTAACGGCTGACAAAGTTAATTTAATTTCATTTTAAATTAAAAACTTTTTAATAATTTTAAACAAGATTAAAACTAGTAATATTAAAATAAGTATGAGCTCTAACAACTGCTATAGAAACTACCTCATATTTTACTTTAGTTTGCTATTCAAAAATTAAACAATAAATTGCATTTTATATTATTTTAAAACCGTTTATAGTTTTTAAAATTGTCTGACATTTTTTATCAATTTAATTATTTATGCAGCCAGTTTTGTTAAAAATCAGAGCAGTCTTAGAATCATCAGTATTTTGAATTTTAAGTCCAAATCGGTGTAGTATTCCAATTGATTTAATTTATGTTGCTTACTAATTGACTGTATTTGCTTATAAATGTTCAATATATTGAGAGCTTATAAAGTTATGCAAACTTGTGCCCAACCAGTTTTGGCTGCACAGCGCAGCGCAGTCAAATAGATTCACTTTTAACTGACTTCCTAGATGTGTGTAGGGAAATTCGCTTTTTTGACTAATAAATTTTACTCAGAAAGTTATTTATAAATTGCATAAAATTAAATTCCAAAGGCATTTCATTTGGGGCATTTTACAGCCTTTTGTTAATTCAACTAAAATATATAACACTGCCGTTTAAATTTTAGTAAAATCAATAAAATTCCAATGGGTAGTTTTAAATTTAGCTTATTGATAGCTTTGAAAACTTGCTGGCTTTGTTAAGACAAAACCAAATGCAATGCTTTGTTGGCAATAGCTGAAGGGTGAAATTAATTGAAGAAAAATAAACCCGCAATCAGCTAGCGGAAAATGGGAAAAGTCTATAGAGCTGCCTGTTGACCCACATAGTCAATGAGTAGTAAAATAATTGATTATCATGTAAGAATCATCAGCAACAAAGACGCCAATAAAATCTCAGCACACTCAAACTGGTGTGTGTCTAAGTATGTGGGTGTGTGTGTTTGACAGTGCTGCCAGAATTTATGAGACCAAAGAAAAAAGGCTGTAAAAAGCAAACTGTTTACAGCGTTTCGTTAAGAAAGCAACCAAAACTCTCTAAGAAAAGTGTTAAAAATAACACACTAATATTGAACTTATACAAAATAACTTAAACCCCTTTAAAACAGCTAAAATGCCAGCACTGTTGTGTGTCTTAGGTTTGTGTGAGTGTGTGGACGCAAGGACTTGTGTGGGCGTGTGAGCTTTGAATATCAAACATGGCAAGACAGCAGTTGGCGCTGTCTCAAAGTAGTAGATAAGCACAGATACATAGATACACAGATACATGCAAGCATCATGGTCAGATATGCTATCAAATTCACTTGAACATATCTAAGACTGTGTGCGCGTGTGTGTGTGTGTGTGTGTGTGGGTAAATCTCTCACAGCTAATAAGTATGCTACGGAAATTGACTATAACACAAAGCCCGCAGAGCCCAAGACAATACACAAGGCTATCTATTTACTTGGGACCCGAGTGCATTTAACTTTTACTCACCAATATCAATAAACATTTAGAGTATTTGATTTTGATTTTGAATTTGTATGGCCGTCTTGCCGCTTTGCAGGAAGCCAAGGAGACGCTATGCGATCCGGAGCGGCGTGCCATCTATGATAAGTGGCGCAACAGCGGCATTTCAATGAGCTACAAACAGTGGCTGGGTATGAAGGAGCACGTCGGCCAGGTGAGAAGATACACAATTGCCGAGAAAGTGGATAAAGAGGTATGCGTATGGGCCAACTACAAAGAGAAGTAAACTCCACAAGAAAAACCCTCTAAAATTATATTTAAAACAAGCTGAATTTCCCCAGTGCCGTTTGCTGCACTTCATTAAATTAATTCCAACTGCTTTCGACACCAATTTAATTTAAAAGAGCACTCGTCTCAGTGCGCTGCTAATGAAATAAGAAAGAAAAGTACAGTCGAGCCCGCCCGACCTTAGAATACTCTCAGATTTTTTTTTCCCGGTTAAATTATTAAAATCGGTATCGAGTTTTTTGCTCATTGTGGGCGAAAGGGGCGTGGCAGCGAAAAAAAAAAATTCTTGTATTGACTGACTAAATATGTGATCGATTGACGCCAAGCTCGAACTTGTAGCTCTTACCATCTCTGAAATATGTTAGTTCATACGGACGGACAGACAGACAGACGGACAGACGGACAGACGGACATGGCTATATCGACTCGGCTTGTGATGCTGATCAAGAATATATATACTTTTTAGGGTCTGCCACGCCTCCTTCTGCCTGTTACATACTTTTGCACAAACCCAATATACTCTTGCAGAGGGTATAATAAGCAATTCAACCAGACCAAGTTCATATTTTTATGGCATTTTTAATGCGCTTAGTTTGCGAGTGGGTACGACTTTTGACATGCGCGTTTTAAGCTAATTTCCGTTTTGAATTATTAGTTGTTGTCAGTGTCCTTGCACTTCCTGTTTAAATTACAGTGCTTTGCGCATAAATGGAGTTTTGCACACTCGACTGGCCAATTTGGCCAATGGTCAGCACTTTGGCTTTTGTGGTTGTCTGCAATTTCAGGTTTCTGGTTGCACTTTTATGGCCACTGTGGTTACACTCATTAATTTGGTAGTTCTGCACATAAAACGGCACTGAGGGAAATCAGTCAACTCAAATTTCAATTCAAATTAAAATTCTTTAACTTTAATCTTGATTTAAACTCCTCTTTAAAGCCTGTTTCTGGTCGCCCGGTAACCTCCGCTCTTAAAATATTTACCTATTTACCTACATGTGGTATCTTTTTTTCGAATGCGCCTCTTCATCCAAAAGTACTCCGTGTGTGTGTGTGCATGCCAATAATTGCCGAGTAGCTAATGTGTTTCAATTTCGATTCCATTTCCGAGCACAATTCCAAATCCAAATCAAAAACACACCAAATGCATTAGCTACTTGGCAATCTCAACTTAATTATGATCGAACGTTAGACGTACTAATTATTTAATTATTTTCGATTCAATCAAATCAAAAGTCCATGCATTGGGCCACACCCAAAACCAAGGATCGCATGCTACCCGAGGCGGGCACTGGCGCTGGACCGGCTGCTGGTGCTGGTTGCAGCAGCGGTGGCTTGACAGCTGCCTCCCCAAATCCCGCCCATCGGCGCGCCTCGGAGGGCGGGGCCGCGCTCTACTACGGCAATCGGAAGGCCGAGTGGGGCACCGAGAACACAGATGTGGCCAATAAATTTCGCAATTACGAGATCTAAGCTGTAAAATTGAAACGGCTTGGGAGTGCGAGGAGAGAGTGGGAGTAAATGCATATTAAAATCGTCCCGGAATGGGCAATATATCTTGATGTGAGTTTCAGAACATATATATATATAACAGTTTAATAACAAATTACTTAAAAATGTGCGAATATATCAAAACTTACTCGAATTACATGAACAAACCAAGTAAATGTTTAATCAAATTTATGAGAATTATATATTTAAAGCATATAAAAAGAGTACGTATTAGTACAAGTATACAAAATATACATACATATATCAATATTGATGTGAACAGTGTTCCAGAATTAAATAAATGTTTATAGGTGTATAATGAAAATGGTAATTAAAGATATACATAGAAGAAACTGTAATTTCAATAAACATAAGGAAGGCAGGTGAAGAGTTTTAACTTAAGTTAAATGAAACAATTTAGTGACATTTTAAGTGTGTTTATCAAACTGAACAATATACATATACATGACATATATATATATATTTATCTACAACTATTTGTATATTGATGTATGTAAAATGTGAACCCTGTAAGACAATCCCTTTGGAAGTGTTTACCTGTGCACTTAAAACGACAAACAAAAATGAAAATGAGTCAACAAAACTAGCAGCAAAATGCCCACCATGCTAAAGTAAAAAAAAACCTATGGAAAACTTACAAAAAAAAAGCGAATTTAACAAAACTTTATACACAAGTCTAACTGCATAGTCAAAAAGATAAAAAATAAAAATTAAATAAAAACTTTCACTCGGTGTCCTTTAAAATGCAATACTAAAATTGCCAACTAAACTAAACTGAACTATTTTATTTATGCAAAAACGCCGTCAACAAAGACGCAAGAAAAACCCATAAAAAACAATAAAATATAGAAAAAAGTATTACACTGAAAAAAAAAAGATAAATGTTTGAATGCATTGTTGTTTTAATGTCTCAAATGTTATACACATGCGAACAGTAGATTTTGCTAGCATCAAATACTTTAAATAAATGTTTGTTTTGCAAATCATATTGAATTAACTCAAATACACACATATTATAATTATTATTGTAAACATTAAGACACACAGTCTGTAATTGAGGCACTTGCAGCTGCAAGCCAAAGGCAAAAAAGAAAAACAAAAGAAAAAGAAAGAAAACAAAACAAAGTAAAGACAAAGAAATATAAATGTTGAATTTAAATTAGATGGATTATGAATGTAAAACTGGCATAAACCAATAAAGTCAACTATTTAAAGGGGGTCAACTCAACTTGAGTGGCTTCGCGTATTAAACCAGTTTGTCTTTTAATTGTTCGATTTTTATGGAGGTAAATAATGAAAAGCTAACAGACTTTTATTGTCAACAGGAACTAATAAAAGAACCTATCCAAAGCCCTCTGTGGTCAATTATAATAATTAGAAATATTGAAGGTTCGAAAGATCATACCTAAATCAGACAAATGATGTAATATTTTACACCTTTTTAGAGGCTAGTCAAGTAGAATACTCTAACCTCATCAAAACTATAAAGAAGTGGAAAATTTTTCAATATACAGTGCAAGCTCTCTTGGAAGGTTCCAGTATTTGTGACCGCCCAAGGGAGATGTCCGCCAAAGAAAAGGAATTTTAAATAAAAATCATGCTAAAAAACTATAAAATTCGTCCGGCTAAGGGAGCTATTCGCCTGAAGAAGCTGTCCGCTAGTAGAGCTTTCAAAGGAGATGTCCGCCTAAGAGAAAGAATTTTGTATAAAAGTCGTGCTAAAAAACTATAAAAATCGTCCGGCTACGGGAGCTGTTCGCCTGAAGAAGCTGTCCGCGAGTAGAGCTTTCACTGTAAAGCTCTCTTGGCCGGATAGCCACGGTTTCAGTATTTCTGTTCGCCCAAGGAAGATGTCCGCCTAGGAGAAGGAATTCTGTATGTAAATCATACTATATAACTTTAAGATTCGTCCGGCTAAGGAAGCTGTCCGCCTGCAGGAGCTGTCCGCGAGTTAAGCTTCCACTGTATCTCTTGTTTTATCGTAAATTTTTTTGCCTTTTAATCAAAAATCGCACAAAATTTGTTTACCAACTTTTGTATGCCAATCGATAGTCCAAGTCCTTACGAGTCTGAGAAGTTATACTAATCAAAATATATTTTTTTATTACTTCATATTTAAAAAATATTTTTAATTATATATAAATTAATGTTAATTATAAAAATGTTTAATTTCAGCTAGCTACATGTTTATAGTTAAACTGTCATAAGTCATAAAATTGATTTAAAACTACTTTTATTTATTTTATAAGTTTTACTAAGCCATTTGCATTACTGAATCATCCCACAGCTCGCAGCTGCGTCGATCTGATTGATCGTGCTCTCGTATCCAGCGATTAAGCACTAGAAATAAACCCGATTTTAGTGCAGTTTAACAGTGACTGCTAAAGTGAACCTACCCCATTTGGAGCCAGCTATAATTGGACAGCCACCGTGCATGACACGAATATCTCCCACGCCCGAAGCATGTAGGTTATACCAAAAGGCAGCTAAAATGAGAAAAATCGAAATGAAATTGGGGGAAAATGGAGGAAAATGTAGGAAAGTGGAGGAAAATGGGGACAAAGCTTAACGGGTCGTAGGAGAACATACCAGCATATTTCTTTGGCTTTAGTAATTGACCCAGGTGGGGAAAGGCGGTGCCACCGCCCTGTGCCACATCAGTGAGCTGTGGATAATGTTGTGTTTATTGTTAGTGTTGAACAACGATAGAATACAGGTGAATACTCACATAAAAGAGCACAGTGGCAATGCGATTGCCCATTTCGGTAGCGAAAACCTGATTGGTTTCAAACTACAAAGGAAATTAGATCTAAGTACAGTGAGATTGATTGTGGATTGGAATTGACTTACGGCTTCGGGGGAAAACCAGTCGTTGTGTGTGGAATAGTGTCCACCAATGCCATAGTTGGAGAACTGATGGTCCTCCGCAAAGTCTGTCAAGGAATTTACTTATTTTAAAGTCTATTATTTAAACCAAAAACTTACCCATATTGAGATCAGTCATGTCCTCCACACGCTGATCGATGGTACGCAACACCTGGTGCTTGGTTTTGGGCACAAAGGTGAATTGACTTGTGCGACTATTTGATACCAACGAAGCGTTTTGACCCACAATAGTGGCACGCTGAATTCTATTGCGTATCAGCTCGGTTAACACATCGATTTCACTCTGATAGATAACGTCGTGATAGAGCAGCAGCAGCGGATCATAATTCAGCGCCTCCACCTTGATGGGTGCCAGCAGCAGAAAGGGATGCGTCTCCGTTAGGTAGCCACAATTCAGCAGACGCTGGTGTGTCGGTGGGGGCTTAATGTGACCACTGCAGGTGTAGCTATAGGCTTCAAAGGGCTCCAAGTTCTCAAACTTCTCGGGCAAGGGCTGCGGTAGAAAGTCTTAGATTTAGTTGGGTTAAATTTTAGCTATTTTGTGACTTACAGGATGCTCCTCGATCTGCTGCTCAAAGTCCAAAGGATTCTGCTCCCAGTTAAAGTCTTCTGAAGTACCATTAACACTCCGTTGGATACTTAGCTTGGCTCTAACCAGTGCGAGTAGCTCTATAATCACTGACTCTAGCTTAGTTCGATCGCTAATGGATAGACGACTGTGGGCCTCCATTAGCCAGGCATGAGCCAAGTGCAGGTGCTCATCTCGGATGGCTTGCTGGGCAATATCCAGACAGTGTTGGCCATTCAGTTGAGTGCTTTGATAAAGGTGATAAAGTGATGTTAAGTGAGGTTTTCACTCAAAAACAGATGCACACATACTCATAGGCTACACCATCCAAAATACCGGCTGCCACATGCTTCGTTTTGAGTCTGTAAACGGATTGTAAACGCAGTAAACCATCGATGGCACCCTCCAGTTCCCTGTCGTTGGGCATGTGCTTTTTGCGGCGTTGTTGATGCAGTCGGGAAAGTGCCTCTGGTAAGTAAAAAGGGAACGGAAGTGCAGAGAGAGCCCGGTTTACTTAATGAAATTTGGCCATAAATGGATTTGGCACTCACTTTCACCCGTTGTGGTAGCCATGAGATTCGCAATAAGTTGCCAATCCAATGTCAGGCGTTTGCTCAGCAAATATTTGTTCAACGGACTTTCGAAGTATGCCACGCCCCATTGCAACGCCTCGTTACGCTCACGCTCGAACTCCTCCAATCGCCTGTGCTTTGCAGATTGAATTGTAGTATCAAAGTTGATTAGTCTCAATGTTGTGTGTGTTCAACTTACGTTCTTAGAAAATCCAATTTACTTTGATTATCACCAATGAACTTTTGCATATTCTGCAACATTTTCTGCTCATATCCAAAGACCTTGGACATTGCGTGTATCGATGAGTAAAATTCGCCATTAACTCCACTCCACAGCAGCAAAGTGAACATGGAGAACACTCCGCAGTGTCCCCAGCTAGCGCCCAGGTGAAACATGCTCAAACACGTCTAAACAGCAACTGAATTGGCCAAATGACCTCTGAGTCGGCTGAACCTATTGGCAATTCTTCTATGGTCATGACTTGTCTAAAAATATTATATAACATCTTTGAGCATAATTATGCCATACAGCTTCATTTGTTTACTAGGCAGAACCTGTTTATAAAGCAGAGTGTAGAAAGAAAGCTCGAGGTTCAAAAACTTTAACTGGTTTGTGAGTTCTTGGCTAGAATTAAGATGGGAGCTGTGACGTCAGAAAACTGAATGGTTTGTTGGCCAAATCCAAACAGTTAGGGCGGGAAAGTAACTTGACTTTGTGCCAAATTTTATTACCTATAGAAAAACTCAATCAGTTGTTGATTAAGCAGTTTAATAACTTTATCTAGTGTTAAAAACACTTAAGGTTCAAGTTGAACTAAATTGAAATTTTTAACATTTCTTTTCCCAGCTTGTGTAAATAACCATTTTTATGCCAGACTAAACGGCAGCTGTGCAAACGTTGACTTAGCTGGCCAAGTTAATATGTGGTTGTGGGACCTACTTCTAGACAATGTGGAAAAAGTGGCAGTTGGAGTTGTTAAGTAACGGAGTTAGAATGTGTCGACTAAGTGCGTGGCTGTTAACGTTTTTTGTGCTGTTTGGCTTAAGTAGCGCCAGTGCTGGCAATGGCTACCAAGAATGGCTAAACGTGGAGAAAATCTTGCTCAAGCAGCTGGAATCCTATGTGGACAAAGTGCAAAAGCAGCAGAAAGATATGCAAAGGTAACGTAAAGCTTAATAAATTAATAATTATATAACTACTCTACCAAATTCTTGTAGATTTCTGGACCAAGTTGACTTGATGCACAAGAACATGTTAGATCCAGTGTACTACTATGGCAATCCACTGAATGCCTTCATCACCATCATTCGCCTTGTCAACAACTGGCAGCATCAGGTCATCGATGTCATCGTGGGCAACTCAACAGTTCAGCAACATAGAGAAGAAACCTATAAGAAGTTGGACGCTATCGAATTCGATGAACCTACGGAAAAGGATGTGCTCGATGCCGCCAGTTTCTTGGTAGAGGCACAGGACTCCAACGATCTGACAGCAGCAGAGTTGGCTAAGGAGGTGCTCTATGTGGATGAGCTTAGAAATCAGAATTATACAGTCAATGCCCATGATTGCTTTGTGATTGGCACTAGTTTGAGTCAACTGAAACATTATGATTTTGCTGTCGAGTGGCTGCTGGAGGCTCAATCCCGTCTCTCTCATAATACTTACTCATTCCTTAAAGTCGACAAGGTTTCGATACTCAAAGAGCTGGTGCCAGCACTGCAGAAATTGGGCAATTTAAAGTTGGCTCAGAAGCTAAATTATCAGCTCCTGAGGGCTCTTCCTAAAAACAATGCTTCGCTGGCCATTAAACAGGACTTGGAGAAGAAACTTGTACTTGCTCGACTGTAAAAAAAAGTTGAGGAAAAACTAAATATCTAGTTAAAGAAATTTTAAAATACTTGTTCACGTATTTATTAATTAAAGATTGGTATGTTTCAATTTTGTGCTTTTTTTATTTAATTTAAAATTAATAGATATATAAATAAATATTCTAAAGTGTCGAAAAGACTTGCCAAGTTTCTTTAAATGCAGAAAATAAGTAAATTGAATTTTGTTTCCAATTAAATTTATTTTTAACTTTCCAGACACTTTCAAACAATTCTGTGCAGCTTTTAACCGATGCCAGTGTCCAATAATGGGTTTAAAGTATTTTTTGCCATTTAAATATTTAATAAAGGCTTAAGGACAGCGATATGCAAATTTAATAGTCGATAGAGGAAAGTAGCAGAGGTTGGCAGCAATAAAATATTAAATAAAAGCATTTAAAATTTATCAAAAGAGAGCAGTTAATGAACAATAAATATACCTCTATTCTACACTCATCTATTTTTGTAAGCTCTCTTCTTTTTACAAGAAAAAGAAGAGTAGAACAAGGAGAAAGAGATCGAAAGAGTAGAGAGATAAGATTTAGCTATTTCACCTTTCGCATGATGTAGCAAAGATTCATAAATTGAAGATTCAGTTGAGCTGGAACGGTCAAGCCGGTTGGTCACTCGCTGCCTTATATAACTATAACTCTAGCTTACGGAATAATTAGAGATTGTGTGCTGACAAATGTGTACAGAAGCCATTGACCTGTTCGACAAAGAAAGATAAAAATAAATAATCGAAACGCTGACAAATTTATGCAAATGCCTCAAGTCAAAAGAATTCTTTGTTTGCTTTGCTTACTCGTGGTAGGCACTAGCGATGTTAGAGCCGGCAACGAGCATGATTGGAAAGAACTGGTTGCCACAGAGACATCGCTCATCGATACCCTAAGGGAATATATAGAAGAATTGGAAGAGCAGCTAACGATACTCAAAAAGGAGACAGCGGCTATAGAAGAGATACATCAGTTGGTGGGAGATCAAGTGGAGCAGTACATAGGAAATCCGCTGAATGTACTCACCATACTGAAGCGTTTTCACAGCGATTGGCCCAGAATCGAGCAGCAGGCAAATGAGACACTAAATCTAGCCAAAAACCAGCCAGATATTGATGTGGAACTGCAGCTGCCCAGCGAGCAGGATTACGAGTCCGCTCTGCTGAACCTGCTGCGTTTGCAATCGGTTTATGAGCTGGAACCCAAATCACTTTCACTGGGCGTAGTGAATGGACTCAAGCTGGGGTAGTGTACACAATCAGTAAGCCAACTCAAGCAAAGTAAAATTATGATTTTTTAAAGCTCGGCTATGTCCTGGAGCGACTGCCTTGAAATGGCACGCATGACAGATCGCAATGGTGACTACGCCGTGGCCAAATACTGGCTGGAGACGGCAATGGGAAAACTGCCAGCTGTCAGTAATGCAACAGTTTTCACCACAAGCGAGGAGCAGCGCGGCAAAGTACAAATACTCGAGGCATCTCTGAACATGGATTATCGTGCAGGTGTGTCCTGACTTCCTTTTGTATCCTGTTGTAATTCATAAAACTCAAACTTGTGTTTGCATAAATTGTGCGTTTTTCAGGTGAATTCCAGCGAGCTTTGGAAACGGCCAAAGAACTGCTTTCGCTTCAACCCAGCAGGCAGAAAGTGCTAAAAGCCAAGGTCACGATTGAACAGGCAATAAGCCAAGGCCAAAAGAAACTACCAACTAAACGAAAGGCCAAAGTAAGACTCAAAGTAAAGACTGAAAGTAAAAGTATGCTAAATTGCGTATTCGCAACAAACTGAGGTATAATAAGCATGCGAAATTGTAGTAAGAACTTGGAATTGGCCTTGGAACAGGGTATGCTAGACTCACTAAATATGCAAGTGGCTTAAAAAGAGGTTTTGTGTAAAAATTTTTAAGTTTTCTTAGTAATTTTCAACCATAACTCAAATTGTTTTATTTTAAAGATACAATATTTCCACTTTGTGTACTTTACTGAAGTACCAAGTGCCCACCAAGCACTACTTACCAGAATTACCCATTTACACCTTTCGTGTCTTTCTGACATAACTTTTCCAAGAACTTCGAAACTCATCAATTCCTAGCGTAAATTTCCGTAAATATTGCGTGCACTGCGACTGTATAATTTGAGCCCATTCAATAACAGTATTTACCCAAAAACTGAATTAAATAGCTTACTTTATTTTGTCCTTTTTCAAGCCAACCAAGTCAGTGGAGCAGCTGCTTACCGATGAGCTCTGTCGAGCGGCCACGCAACAGGTGACCACAGGAAGTCGAGTCTCCGTGTGCCGTCAAGATGTATCGAATCTACGTATGTTACGCCTGGAACAACTTAGCGAGGATCCATACATTGTGCTCTTTCACGATGTGCTAAGCAGCGGACAAACAGAGAAACTCATAAGCCGCTTGGATGATAAACCCCCAGAGGTTCAAGTCAAAGAGGCGCTGAGTTTTGACCCCATGGAGGTCAGTAAATTGGGGCAGAAAATGTTACGTGGCCTCAGATATCAGCTGGATAGTGTTGCAAGTGCAGAGTTGTGGCAGGCACGTCGTCACAGTCACGAGCACGTGACGGCACCAGAGTTGCCACCGAGCACAGCGGCAAATGTGTGGCATGTGGCACGCGCAATGCTCCAAGTGAGTCATTTTAATGAAATGATTAGCTAATATGTCACTAATTGGCTATTAACTTACCCCCTCCCCCTCTTTTAGCTACAAGAGGCGAAGCTGGGCGGCTCCTTGGTGTTTCCACAGTTGGAGCTCAGCGTGAAGGTCCCGCGGGGTTCCGTTCTGCTCTGGCACATCCGCAGTCTTAACGAGTTGCCGACACTGGATTATCGGAGTCGCCAGCTTGTCTGTCCCGTCTTACTGGGCACGCAGTTGTGTAAGTACACTCAGAAAGATTAGTAAGCCTTAATTAAAGAAGTTAATTTAAATGTTAAGAAATATTATTAGACCCCGAATAGAGGGGTCTACTTAGACCCCATAAAGTATATATATATATATTATTGATGAGCTTCAATAGCCGAGTCGATATAGCCATGTCCGTCTGTCCGTCTGTGGGCTCGATCGACTGTAGCCTTTCTTACTTGTTTTTATATTGTCCATTCAATGGAGTTTATCGTTGCTAAATTAAATTAAATTGAGTCAGCAAATTTACGCAGAATGTCGTTAAATACAACAAATTTTTTCAAGCTTAATGGAAATTTGTTGTAATTCTTAGGAAAAAAATCGGAGAATATTCAGAAGAATTGTTTTATAAAACGGGTTATTTTAGCATTTATTTTAAAGAACTACTAATGTATAGTCCTAGATTTAACATCAAAGAAATTTCGTTTAAATATATTTGCATTTTTATATTTATATTTTTCCGTTTTCCGACTCAGATAATGAAGTGTCACGCCCCATTTTAATTTTTTAAAATTTAATATACACTTCAATTTAATCAAAAAGATTAAGTAAACGAAATTTGTGTGGTGGTGCCAACATAAAGCGTAAACTACTTTATCACGGTTATATTCCAACACTTGGAATATACCAGAAATAGTTAAAAAAGATAATATAGAAAGAATACCGTTAATTTACCAATTCGTTTTCGAGTTAGTTTCAAAAGAGCTCATACAGGGTGTCCTATTCAAGTGGAGAGCAGTGTAGGCGACTTTATTTCCATTCAAACTTCAGGCAAACTCTGCTGTTTTCTCTTGAACAAAATTCCTTTTAATTATTAAGCATCACTTATTTCTTTAAGTGTACATATTGCTGTTTATCTTTCTATTTACAATTCTGAATCAACTTTTCCTTTTCAGCACTCTGGACAGACCTGAAGTGAGGCAGTGCCCATGACTGAGAACCTGATGTTTTTAATGCTCTTTAATCTTTTGCTAATTGCCTCAAATGTGAAATAAAAAGTGCGATGTTTACTTATCATTGGGTTTCATGGACACTCGTCTGTCATTTATTGCTCATTTCGAAAGGGGCGTGGCCGTGTTTGGTCACTTTGTTGTGTGTTTAATTACAGAGCAAACAAATTGAAATGTTTATGCAACAGAGTTGGGTATAATTAGCATAAAGCCGACACTTTGTCTGGTTCCCAGACAAATCTTGTTCGCTCCCAGCAGCAGCAGGAAATAGTTTAGATAAATATTGGCTCATAAAACTAATGCGAAAATGTGACAAGTCAGTTGTTGAGACAAACTTTAAATCACCGACGAGTTAAGCATAAAACTACAATAGCTGTTTCACTTGATCGTTAATTAACACAATAAAATCACTGACTTATCATATACTAATCATACCCTGTATTTGCGCAGCTTGGCTTATTCTAAACCCGATATATACCCTGTAATCCGCACAGAAGATTTATAGATCATGGAATTTTTAAGCCAAACTCATGAATTATTCATAGATCGAAGCTTCTGCTCTGCCATAAATTTCGCAATAATTTTTTGAATTTCTGTAATATTTTTGGCGAAGTTTGGTACACTAAATATACCCTGTAAAAAATTTTATTAGTTAAAATTAAAATTTTAAAATATTATTTTTAGTTTTTATTTTGTCATTTGTTAATTTAAAATTAAAAAAATTAAAAAATACTAAAATTATTATTTGCGACACTTCTTTTCTAACTTTATTGACTGATAAAACTTCCGCGAGACTGTGGAAACGTTTAAATTTATGTCAGAACATCGGAACACCCAATCTGAATATTCAAAAAATCAAGTATAATAAACTGGCTCGGCGTTAACCAACACTATTAAATACAACAACAAGCTGCGTGCGACTGCAATATTAAATATCAAACGACTCGCAGTTAATTAGCTTGAATTAATAAGCGATCGAATATGGTAAGAGAGAGAGAGAAAGATAGAGAAGGAGAGAGGGATCGTGAGAGCGAAAGAGATGTAGAACTTGGGGCTGGTCAGAGCCGAAACGAGCTCATGATAAGCATCACTAAATCAGCTTCGACCAAGCCATAAAACATGCTTAATCGCTATGAAACTCGTATGCTCTTCATTAGAGTGCCTCACAATGGGCTTAAATAGTCTGTTGCCGATAGACAAAGACATGTCTACATGTCGAGAGTTCGACATATCCATAGACAAACATCAATTGGTTATGCAAATATTGGCAGCAGTATGTAGTTAGCACCCGGTCTAAGCCGACGCCGATCTCAGAATCGAATGTGCCAAAACGTCTGTCGAGATTTCTCGGGATGTTTCAGTTCATTCTGAGACGCGTTGAGCCGCAGACGCCAAAATTGAAAACAAAATTTATAAACACCCGCCCTTAAATTCTAAGCCGTTATAAACACGCGGATTAAGTATACGGCGAGGAGCTTAATATTAAGTATACGCCGGAGTAGAAAATAGTAAAATGCGTGAAAATTTAAGGCTTCTGGCCGTGTTTGTGCTGGCCAGTCTTGGTTATTTTTGCCAAGCATCGGATTACTTCTCCTCCGTCACAGGACTAGAGAAACTGCTGCAAACGGAGCACACTCTGGTGAGCGACTTGAGCACGCAGTTGGCTCAGACTCGGATTACACTGCAGCAATTGGAAAAGTGAGTACTTTGAACAACTGGAATTGTATTGACTGTCTGTTATCAACCGGTTGGTAGTTTTATGTGTTTATGCCTCGGGTATTGTGTTTCATAAAATCAACAACTATTCGTAAACTTTAAGCATTTAGCATTTCGCTTTCATTTTGCATTTAGGTTTTCTGGTTGGATCGTAAAAAAAAGTTTTATGTATTTGAATCAGAAATAAATTAGAATTAATTAAAGCAGCGCTATCAAAAACACTGTGGGGTTCTTATTTACGTGATTATACAATATGACGTCCAACGTCACAAAAGCC
Source organism: Drosophila dunni (assembly GCA_018152125.1). NCBI lineage: Eukaryota > Metazoa > Arthropoda > Insecta > Diptera > Drosophilidae > Drosophila > Drosophila dunni. Next base: position 13,989,984 of record JAECXC010001917.1, on the reverse strand, counting down.
CCACAAACTGGTAGCGGTAGCGACCGATTTATGATTAGCTGTTCTAAACCCGTCTAAAACCCCAAATCCTAATAACCTGATCCGATTCCACAGAGAGCTGGCCGCCATCGAAATCGAACATGCACTGGCTGCACGGGGCCTCGAGAACTATCTAACCAATCCCGTTAATGTTTTTCGTCTGATGAAGCGACTGCACACGGACTGGTCCCAATTGGAAAGTCGAGCCCAGCAAATGAGCAGCCAAATCCGTAATCAATATCATCAAATGTTTATGATGCGGAATTGCCAATTTTGATTTGAATTTTCTTTGCAGACTTTAATATAACACAACAATACGGATTGAATTTTCCCAGCCAAGAGGATGTCGATGGTGCCGCACTGGCGTTGGTTCGACTCCAGAGCACCTACAAATTGGACGTGGCCCAAGTTGCTGCCGGCATACTGAATGGCATCAAATATGGGTGAGTGGAGATCCTACCTCAAATAAGCAATAACCAGTCAGGCTTGAAATACATTGAGTGCTGCACATACATGTGCTACTCACACTTTGGCAGGGAGTACAGGAGCGCATTTCGAGGGAGGAGGGTAGAAGGATGTGTGTAGGTTAAAGGTTTCCTTTTAAAAGGCTTTTTTTGTAGAGTAATAATATTTTGAATAGAAGAACTTATACTTAGTATGATTAAAAAATAGTTTTTTTTTATGCGCACAAAATTTAAATTTGCTCAACACTTTTTTATGTCAACACTTAATTAAAATTCAGTGAGCTTGGTTTTGATTTCACAAACAAAGACAAGATTTATTAGCTTTAAACGACTTTGTATCAGCCAAATTTGATCTCTAGTTTGACACTCTAAGATTTGCCGCCATTTGTAGTGCGCTAGTGACTAACAGCAGCCTAGATCTTACCAGTTAGACTACCAGGGATCAGTCAATCAACGAAGAAAACATGTATGAGTGCAGAAAGAGTAGTTTTCTATGCTAAGCACTAAATTTATTGAACGCCCCCTTTGGGCCTTTGACTAACCCCACAATCCACCCCTGTACTAGGGCAGCTAAAACGCCCAAATCATATTCATTTCGATTTTTATGCTGCCGCCTTTATTTTTAGCACGGACATGAGCTGGCAGGATTGCTTTGTGTTGGGTCAACAACTCTTTGAAATGGAGGACTACAACAACACCAAGGCGTGGCTGCGCGAGTCCATGGAACGTTTGCGACGCCAACAGCATCAGCAGCAGTCCCTGCACATCACAGCAACTGAGCCAACGATAGTGAACAACATGGAGATGGTGGCCAAGAGTTTATTCCAATTGGGTGAGCAGAGCAGAGCAGAGCGCAGTCAAGTAATCGGCGAACTTCATGTATATTTAACAAAACGATGTTTTAGGTGACTTCGACACGGCATATGAACTGAGTCAGCGCGTGCTCGAGTTGGATCCATCGCGTATACGTAACTGGCATATGGGTGACAAGGCCGCCAAAATGGAGGACAACGTGGAAACAACGGATGCGGCACAACTACACCATACGGACAGCTACAAAGTGAGTTTGCTGCTGATGCCGCTAAATTTAGACACACATTCACTTTCCAATACACACTCACACACAGCTCACACGGGAGTTTGCCCACTACGAGAAGGTGTGCAGGGGTGAGGTGATTGCTTCCCCCGCCCAACTGCGTCCTTTGCGCTGCAGGTTAGCACGTGGAGCACACGCCTACAGGCTGCTGGCACCGCTCAAGCTGGAGGAGCACAGCTTGGACCCGTACGTGGTGACCTACCACGACATGTTGAGTCCACAGAAAATCGATGAGCTGCGAAAAATGGCCGTGCCGCACATGAAACGCTCGACGGTCAATCAAATGACGGGAGGTCAACGCATGAAGTCCGCATTTCGTGTCAGCAAAAATGCCTGGTTGGCCTACAATTCGCATCCGATAATGGAGCATATGTTGCGTGATCTGAACGATGCCACCGGACTGGATATGACCTACTGTGAGCAACTGCAGGTGGCCAACTATGGCGTCGGTGGACACTACGAGCCCCATTGGGACTTCTTTCGCGATACCCGTCACTACCCCGCCGAGGAGGGTAACCGCATTGCCACAGCCATTTTCTATGTGAGTTTTGCCATGCCAAATTGCGCCCTTTTCCCTGCTCTTTTCATGTACAAATTATATACTCTGCAGCTGTCGGATGTGGAGCAGGGCGGAGCCACAGCATTTCCCTTCCTTAATTTCGCGGTGCGGCCGCAGCTAGGCAACATTTTGTTTTGGTACAATCTGCATCGCTCCCTCGACATGGACTTTCGCACCAAGCACGCGGGCTGTCCAGTGCTCAAGGGCAGCAAGTGGAGTAAGTTATTATCTTTAAATTAGTAGGGTAGTCGCTAAAGTTTTACCTTATAACTTGCACTGTGTTTTCATCGCCCTAATCACTTATTAATGATTACAGACAGGCAGTGCTGTGTTTAGTTTAGTATATATTTATTAATGCTCTGTGAAATCAGTTTTCGGTTATATTTGAAAAGTAGTAAGTAAAGTTCAGTCCAGTTAGCCGACCTATTACTTATTGTCAAGCATTTATAATGTGATATACTTATTATTATTAGGTCTACTGTGATTATCCATACTACACAAAGTTTTCTATTTCGATTTCTGATTTTAAACTAAACATTATTGTTATAGCTGTATGATATCATATTTTATATCTAACCAAATCAAAGCAGATTATATAGAAATGTTAGCTTTTCTAGTTATATTCTTAGATTTCTTAGTTTGACACTATCTACTGATTTTCTGCCGATTAACACAATGGCCGCTGTATGATTTATATTATAGACTACGAGTCAGACTACGAGTAACGGATCCTCCACGCACGGACTACTAAGGGCCATCAAATGGCCTATGCACTGCTCTGGAAGGGCGTCCGGCTTAACCTAACCTAACCTATATTATAGTGTATACTAAGAAATCTAACCAAAATATATAGCGCCCATTGGGTTAATCGGCAGAAAATCAGTAGCGGTCTGATCCCAGATAATTTCTATATAATTATTATAATATACCAAATATAAATTAAGTGTAATTTTAGTTACGCTTGTCCATTAAACACAACATTTCACCAAGCAATGCTTCCATCCATCCCATTAGTTCTATAGGAGCTATATACAAAGCTTACCAGATCATGGCCAACCTGAGGCACAATATACCAAAAAAAAAAAGCAAATCATATGACGAATTCATGAATGAATGAATTTATAGTTGAGATATCTAAAACATTTCACCAAAAATTAATTCTAGAAAACCCGCAGATTAATTTTAATCTAATCAACATTGATTAATCACTTTAAATATATAATTCTTATAGAAAATTCATATAAATAGCCAAAACAATACCACATAAACAAACTTTATCTTTTAATTACTTCTTAAAGTAACACATAAAATGCATAAATATTTCTAAGATAAGTAATTAAATTAAAAACTCTTTCTACCATTGCAGTTGGCAACGTTTGGATACACGAAGTCACACAGACGTTTGCGCGACCCTGTAGCGTACAGCGAGATAACGAAATTTCGCTGGAATATGAGATTATTAGATAAATAAAAGTATATTTATATTGTTGTTAATTAAGTGATAAAAAACTGTTGTGTTTATTTCCAAACAAAAATGTTTCTGGGGTTAAGCAGTTTGAGTCAAACTAAAAGCTCGTTTTGAGTGATTTTTGGTTAAGTTTCTTGAAATGAACTCAAAACAAAGCAGCAGATAAAGATGCGAATGAGACAGACACAGAGACAAAGATGAAGAAGCAGATGAAGCCAGTTGAAATTTGCCGGCAATTTGCATAAACAAGTTCACGGGCAAAGTTTTAGCGGTTCATTTGCATGTTAGTGAGACACGTTAAGAGCGAAGTGACAACGACTCTCTCAACTGTAAGTCAAGTGAAAGTAATTAAATGTAGCGGAAGAAAAGTTGTGGCAACTGCTGATTCAACAGACATGTTCCCACAACTCCAGAAGATATATTTAATCAATAAATTAACAAAGTTTTTGCTCAGTTTTTTCTCAGTTTTATTCCAATTAAATTACTTCAAACTTTCAAGTTTGTTGACCTCGTGTGCCCATTGGGGCATCAAAAGGAACACTCGAGGGCAGTTCTATGACCACAGCCAGAATTGCCCGCTAAACAAACAAACCCGTGCGGCCAAAGCTCTGCTTTTCGAAGATCTTCGAAGCTTTTTCGAGTCTGAAGATTCGCAGCGACTCGAACACCGAGCAGTTGACAACGAAACGCCGACGCGTAGACAGCACGGCATTCTAATCTAATTCGTTAAACATTCTCATTCTTTAATGAAGTAATGAATTGCCTGTTTCTTTTGGCATTTCTCGGGCACTTGGCTCTAAGCACTGCGGAGTTTTTTAGCTCTACCAGCAGCTTGGAGCAGCTACTGCGCACTGAGGTGATCCTGCTCGCGAAGCTGCAAAACTATGTTGACCAAATCAAGGAACATGCGGAGCTGTTGCAAAGGTAAGAAATTCTAAATTCTTCTAGAATTTAAAGCCGTAAAAAACTGAAAGTCCACAACAACAGCCGAGTTCAGTGCCCGTTAACCAGTCTGCTTAAATTTGCAAACTTAATTTGATTTAAATAAGATCAGTAAGCTGCTTCTCCCGCAGCCTATTGGCCATTTCTAAACACTTTTGCTTTAGGCCGCGACTCACTAAACTCGACCTTATGAATATTTGGAAATTAATAAGCAACTGACGCCCACCAAACCGTTTATTAATTGTGTGGCATATGAAAATGTCGTTTTCAACCCCCACAAAAACTATCTGTCAAAACAAAAAGTTACTAAAAACCGTCAATGGCTGGAAGTAACTTTATTAGCTGAATTTGGTCTTAACTGAATGTCATGTGTGGCCACTTTAAGCCATTTTATTTCATTTAATTACATTTGATTTTATTTCGCATTCCCATCCAACCGGTTTACAAGACAGCTGACTTGTCCGAGCCTCAAAGTGCAGTCCAAGAAATTAATAATTTTAAGTCATTATCTTGATTCTGCTGTACACAAGTGCTAATTGTTTCAAAACTACCGAAAACTACAACTACTGTTTGTTTTAGTACCAAATTTATGAGCTGCTAATTTTTCTACTCAACTTTTTTCTCGACTTTTTCGGCTAACTTTAGATCTTATAGACAGAATTTAAATATCTACTGTTCTCAACGGTTCTGGTGCTGTCAATTACTGATGTTTATGTGATTATTCAGTTATAAATATCAACGTTTTGCAGGCTTTTGTTTTAGATTTAAATTTAATAAACAAATTTCATAATTCACTTTTATTTTTTTGCAAACCGGCTGCCCCGAAACTCATTAGAAGCACCGTTATGAAGATATTAGCACAAATAAATTCACACAGACATGCATGAATGGGAATATATATATATATATATATATATATATATATATATATATATATATATATATATATATATATAAGAATTTTAGACTTACTAAAAAAACCCGTTTTGATACAGTTTACATCACTCTGTGATCGAAATGTGTCGATAATTTGTAGATAATTAAAACTTACCCATTGAACGCGATGAGATAATTGTTATTTATGATTGTAGGACGATTTGAACAAACGAGTGCTACCACTTAATGGCTGAAATCGATAAAAATCTCACATAATCAACCTGAAAGATACGCAGTCTTTTGCCGTTTAAAGTTATGGTGCTACTTTAATGTTCGATTAATGTTTTCAAAAACAAAAGTTCCCAAGCTAAGATGCGATTAAAATAAAACCATTTATTTTTTAACGACTCTCATGCTATACAATTATATCGCCGAGTGCATGATAAAATTGTCACCACATTAAATCAAGCTATAAAGTAGGTTAGCTGTCTCCCAGTCTCTGAACTTTCAAGTAATGCCAAGAAACTAGTTTTAAATAACAATAGTTTAAAAAAAAAGAAAAAAAAGTTTCTTAAGATTTTAGATTACTTTCGTTTCTGATTAAATCACCTTTCAAAGTTTCATTAATTTACCAGTGAGTGTATTTAAGTTTCGCTCAACTTTTTGCTAACTCAGCAGTCTTGTTCTTTTGCTTGTTTTCTAAACTTCTAATTAATTAAACTATGATTAAGTATTAAAGTGTTTTCGAATTTGTTTGTCAGGTAAGGAGACAACACCTGAATTGTGTTACCGGTAGAAAAAGAAACCACAAGACTAATAGCTCAAATATGTAAATTTTCGTTGTGGTTTATGCAAATCGGAAACAAATATGAAACAATTTAAAGACTGATTAATGTGTAACGTAGTTAAGTAAATCCCACTTGGTATTTCATTCAATTTGTTCTTGTAGCGAAATCGATGCCATTAAAGCGGAGCATCTGAGCGCCTCGGACAGCATCGAGGGTTACCTCAACAATCCGGTGAATGCGTTTCGACTGATCAAGCGACTGCACAGCGATTGGGCTACCTTTGAGAGCAATGTGGTGAACGAGGCGAGTCGCACCAGTATGTATCCCTAAATAGTTAATGGTATCTCTTACCAACACACATACGCTCTGTGTGCTCTGTAGATTACATCGAGGCCATTGAAAGCCACAGAGGGAACTTGAGTTACCCCACCAAGGAGGACTTCGTGGGCACTACGCTGGCGTTAACCCGACTCCAGCAGACCTATCAGTTGGACGTAGCTGAGCTGGCGAGTGGCATGTTGAACGGTGTCAAATACGGGTGAGTAGCGAGGGGAGGTATAGTGAAAGGGATTAAGAATGGAAAGTAGGAACACTTTTTAACTAATAACTCTGCAAATAACAGGACTACTGAGCGTATACTTGATATATACACACAAATCAAACTAGACAGCTTGTCATTGCAGCACACCGATGTCCTGGCAGGACTGCTTTGTGCTGGGCCAGAATTTATACGAGTTGCACGACTACAACAACACAGTGCCCTGGCTGGAGCAATCGATGGAACTGCTGGTGGCACAAAACTATGCCGATGAGACGCCATCACTGGATTTCATGGAAGCTGTCTCCAGTTATCACCAGGCAATGGGTGACTACCAAAATGCGCTGAACCTAATCAATTATGTGCTGTCTGTGCAGCCAGAAGAGCGACTGCATCTGCTGGAGACGCGTCATCAGCTGGAGCAGCTCATAAGGGATGGCGTGAAACGTGGCCTGATGCACGAAGTGGTGCGTAGTCCCGGAGACTATCATGCCAGTCGGGAGTATGAGCTCTACCAAGAGGTTTGTCGCGAGGACTTGCAGCCAACTCCCGCGTCGCAAACTGGACTATGCTGTCGTCTGCAACGCAGCTTATCTTATGTGCCCTACAAACTGGAGGAACTGCATCAGGAGCCCTATGTAGTGCAAGTACACGATGTTGTTAGCACCAAGGACACCACAGAGCTGCAGCATTTGGCTAGACCTGAGCTACGACGATCACAGGTTTATAGCTTTGGTGGTAGTAAACACACCGCCGCGAAATTTAGAACCAGTAAAGGCACAACTTTCGACTACGACGAGCATCCGTCAATGCAGAGATTGAGGCGACACGTGGGTCTGATTTCGGGACTGAACATGAGATCTGCGGAGCCGCTGCAAATAGCCAACTATGGCATCGGAGGTCACTACGAACCGCACATGGACAGCTTCGATGAGCACCACGATTACTCCAGAGATATAGACTACACAAATCGTCTGGCCACGGGCATTATCTACGTGAGTGGGTTTAAACTAAAACTAGTTGATTGAGTTGATAAATATAAGATTCTTCCCAGCTATCTGATGTGGAAGCTGGTGGTGGCACTGCGTTTCCCTTTTTGCCGCTGCTGGTGACTCCTGAGCGCGGTAGTCTGCTCTTCTGGTATAATCTACATCCTTCGGGGGATCCAGACTATCGCACAAAGCACGCGGGTTGTCCTGTGCTGCTGGGGAGCAAGTGGAGTGAGTTTTCAAGTGGTTGAAAATCTTCTAAACTTAATTTTTTGCTAATAAACTCAAATTTCTTTTAGTTGCCAATGTGTGGATACGCTTGAGTCGGCAGGATCATGTGAGACCCTGTCAATTTGAGAGAAACCATGAAGTCTCTTTGGACTATCAGGACTACCAGTAGCTGTAAAAGTATTATATGATAGTTAAAGTTTATTTTGCTGCCTCTTTGTGATAAATATGATATAGAAATATACAATTGATTTGATTAAAGTTTAAAGTTGAGATGGAAGCAAAGCTCGCTAAATTACACCAGAGTTACTCATCGGGATTAAGTGAGCAAGGCCGACGGAATTCCTGCTTAACCGAGTGAATCCAAATATTGCCGACTGTAAAGAGTGTAGAATAAAACATTATAAAAGTGCATTAAAGCTCAAATCGAAAGCTGCTGAAAGCTCACTTCGCTTGAAACCCTCGATAACTGGACAGCCCGCGTGCAGAGTGAGTGTGTCCTTCTCCAGACTTCTTAGCTGATTATGCCACACCACCATCGAACCCTTCACTGGCTTCGCAATTACATTCAGGTCTGGATAAACCGTATAGCCGCCCTGCTGCACATCCGAGAACTGGAATAGAGTTTATCTTAGACTTACTGCTAACAAAACTGATCTACAACTCACGTAGAACATGACTGTGGCCAGCCGATTGCCCTTCTCCACAAAACTTCCCCTTAGCGAATTCATAAAATCATAGTGGGGCGAGTACTGTCCTCCAATGCCGTAGTCTGCCACCTGCATGTCCTCTGTATTGGAGGTATCCAAACCTGTGATGGCTTGAACTCTTTTGCTTACGAATGCCATGATGGGAGAGGTATAGTTAATCCAATTCTGTTGACTAACACGAATATCGGTCACTTTGCTACCAGCAACCGCTGAACGGATCTTTTCAAACGCATCGGACACATTGTAAATCGCATCGATTTGATCATCGGTGAGAACTTGGTGATACACATTTATATCGGGATTGTAATGCAGTTGCTCCACTTTCAAAGGCGCCAGCCTAAAGACTGCATCTCGTTCCGAGTCCAGATAGCAGAAAAGTGGGCCCCGACTTGGACCCTGTTGTGGTAAATACTTTCCTTGACACAGTTGTCTATAATCATCCGCCCAAGGCTGTTCTTCGACCTGCTTCGGACTCTTGGCTGGTCTCTGCTCCAAGTAGAGTAGCGTTTGTTGCAGCGGTTGTGATGACTTTGATCTGAGCGCGTCGGAAAACAGTTCCAGCGCCTTATCCTTCTCACCCAACTCAATGTAGGTGAGAGCCAGGTACTCCTTAATTTCGCTGGTATAGTGATCGACATGCTTTCTGTTCACTTCCTGCAGTAAATGTCTTGCCACTTCCAACCATTCCGCTGCCCACTTGTAGTACTGCTGTTCATAGAGCTGCACACCCAACTCGAAGCAGTCTCGCCAGATGAACATGGTCTCCGTGTCGTAGCCATGTAGGAAACCATCGGCAAACTCGTTAGCCGTTATATTGTATATACTCTGTAGGCGCACAATACTTCTGGATATGCCGCGTAGATCTGTCTGGTTTGGTAGGCCGACTTCCTTTTCAATAATGCCCAAAACCATTTTGAAAGCTTAAGCAAAAGTTTAGTTAAATAAAGATTTCTTTAGCAAGTGATTTACAAAACAAACACACTTGTCTTGGCGGGATTCTCCTCCATTAGATCGTGCAGATTATCCCACTCGACATCCAGGCGTTTGACCAAGCGAAAGTAATTGACTGGATGCTCCCAGAATTCACCTCCTAGCTGTCGAGCCGTTTCATGCTCAAGTCGTACACGTGCCACAAAACTGTCAACAACATCAATCAGCCAAGTTGCTACGTGCCACAGTTTTGCATTAAAATCGTTTCATACCTGCGATATTCGTTCAACTGTTTCTGCTGTTCTTTCAAAAACTCACGCGTGGCAATAACTAGCTCTTGCTCCGCGTGCTCCAATTCCAGCATGTTATCCGCAGATGAATAGAACTCGCCATTGACAAGGATACAAGGGGACAATAGCAGAACCACAAAAATGCCAATACTTGTTATCATGTTTCAGTTTGCTGTATCGACCTGCCTAACGATCCGTTGGCTAATGACAGTATCTGGTAAAATAAATTCCAGTTTCTTGTAGTCACAGCTTTGCGCATGTTTGCTCATTTTTTGTTGTTTAATGGCCCAAAAAAGCATATGAAAGACTTTCAGCTAATACTGTCACGTAACCAGAAAAAAACGTGTAAAACAGATGTGGTTAAGTCAACAGAGTGGGGCGAGAAGTTCTATATTATTCCATTATCAATTTATGCGCTGCATTTTTCATTTGAAATCCGATGAACAATGTTCTCAATTTATGCACAAGTAAATAAATCAAATGCACCCACATAATGGCCACGGGGCGTGTGTGCACACTCTCAGACGTAGCAGTGTTGCCACTGTAGCCATTTTAATGCCACTCTATTTGTATCTGTCAGATACTTTTTATATAGAACTAGAGAGAAGTTTGGTCGCCTCTTTCGAACTAATTCTATGATAATTTGACTTTGAAATTTTTAGGGATTTAGTCGACTGATAGTCGATTGGTGTACCTTGTTCAACTCGTGAGGACCAGGACTATCGATTGGCATCAAAAAATCGAAAAAAAATTTCGATCAATTTTCGACAAAAACACAAAGGGGTAACATCACAAAATTTCGTGAAAATCGCAAAATTTTAAGATTGTCCAAAATTGATTCCAATCGATTAAACTAGTTGTCCTGAGTCTAATAAGGCATTTTCGAAATATTCCATCATTTGGCTGAGCTGTGGTCACTTAAAGTTGCAAATTTTAAGTTCTTTAATTTGGCACTGTACCCACCCGATGTGTCTAATAAGTCAGTTCGCTTACAATTTAAGCTTCAGATTTATTTTATATTTATTTATTTCAAGTTTTTAATAAGTTATTACTTACCCACTAAGTTTTTACCAACAATTTTAAAGTTTATCCTTGCCAAAATTGTGCAAATTTCCAAGCTCCGCCAAGTAAAATTTTATAACTATTTCTTGCAGCCATTTTTTATTACCAATCTATTTATTTTGACCGGAGAAATTGCGTCAACACTGGCACACCTACACACAAGTAAAAATGCCAACTCTTCGCGTAAATTGAATTTGTGCTGGCGCTGAAATGTATGCAACACATTTTACATGCTCCTTTTGCAATAACCCGAGCAGACACATATATGGCGCCAGGATAACCGTTATCTATTGCCACAGTGCACACTCGCTTAACCAAACCTACAAGAAATAAAAAACTGTAAATGCAATTTCTCATATTTTATTTACACTCGTCCGTTGTGTTCGTTTTAATTGAGATTGTTTTGTTTGGCTAGGTATTATTTAAACTATCAATATACAAAAGTTGATAAATTCAATAATAGTAGCATGCCTAAGTTTAAAAACTAATACCAAACACAGTGGTATACAGTTGAAAAAAAGAAGATGTATGTGTAAGTGCGTTGGACAGCAGCCGGGCCTCCATTTTAGATGCTGTATTTACAATAGGAATAGAATTCGATTTCCGGCTGGCCAATTAGGTATGTAAGTAGAGAAAGTAAGCACATTGGAGCTGACGCTGGTAGTTCAAATGCTTTCCAGTTTGAGCTATATTTCACTAGATGGCGAAATCACCGTGATCCTCAGTCAAATCGCAGGGTCTTCTGAACTCCTGACCACGCTCGTGTATCCATTTATTGGACACTGAAAAAGTTAAGCTGTTTAGTTGGAACAATTCGATTGGAGTGGCATCTTAAACGTACCCCATTTGGTGCCGGTCAAAACAGGACATGCGGCATGTCGCGTTCTTAAGTCTCCCTCGCCAGAACGATGCAGATTCATCCAAAATGCCGCCGTGCCCTGTAAAAGATAACAACTCGTATATTTCTGTTTACTTTTCTTGCACTTTTTTTGAGGGAGACAAACCTTTTTGGGCCACAGTGCAGCACGCAGCGAGGTAAAAACTGTGGCGCCTCCCTGCTCCACGTCGCTCATCTGTACGGCGAAAAGAACAAAAGAGAATAAGATAAAGTTCTGTTTGGTTTACATTTTGCCGTGAACTTACATAGAAGAGCATGGTGGCAATGCGATTGCCCAGGTTGAGACCTTCAAAAGCGCGTTTCTCCTCTCGCTGTGAAATGAAATCAAAACAAAAGTGAAATTATAATAAATTGCTTGATAAATGTGTCAGACTCACCCTCGCAAAGTCAAAGTGTGGCTCGTAGTGACCGCCGATACCATAATTAACCACCTGCAGCTCCTCGGCGGACTCCATGTCAAGGCCCGTCATATCAGCTGTGCGTTGCACAACCGTGCCAATCACCTCATGCTCAGGGGTTTTCAGCCAAGCAGACTTGCTGATACGATAGTTGGCAGTTTCCAAGGCACCTGTCACCGAGTTCTGTACGGTTGCACGGCGGAAACGTGGACGCGCCATGCGCTTGATCACCTCAATCTCGCTGTCGTACATGGCATCGTGATAGACCACAATGTATGGATCCATGTGGGCCTCCTCGAGCTTGAGCGGCCCTATGCGCAGGAAAGGCACATTGTTGGTTACGTAACGACAACGCAACGGACGCAAATCGCTGGGAGAGGGTTTCAGCTCACTACGGCAGAGCATTTCGTAGGTCTTGCGTTCAGTGTAATCGTAGACACCTGGATCACTTTTGGCCACAGGCTGTAAGCAGTTAATAATAATGTAAATGAGAAATGCAATCGATTATAAATGGAAATAGCATTCATTGTCTTACCAGATCGGAAACGGGCATCTCGTCGGAGCCATCGTCGCCCTTCATTTTATTCATCTCCTTTTGGTGGGCAATTTCCTTTTCGTAAAACTTCTTGTTTCCATTGGCGCGTTCGTGGTTGGGCAGCAGTTGCAGCAGCTCGTTTGTCATGGTCAATGCGCTCTCCACGTTTCCTGTGCAAATCGTCAATATTCGGCGAGCAGAAGGTGAGCAGAAACAGAGAGGGAGAGAAGACAAAATTAATTGCTGCCTAAAAGTATGCTACACTTTATTTCAGTTTCTTTGCCCGGCGTACACTTTAAATTGCTAGCAGAAGTTTGGCTGCAGCAGTAGACCAACGCAAGTTTTCGCTACAGTAGACCCTCAATAAAGTTACCTACCCAAATTTACTTGGACATACTAAATTCTTTGTGAAGTTCAGCGATTTCCCCACTCATATATTTTATCTGCGGCGCACAAAAGTATGCAATATTCTCAAGATTGCTATTGCCTTTGGAATTGCTCTAAGTGATATGATTAATACATTAAACGTTAGCCCCAATGTTAAATGCATAATAAATTATTTACACGACCCTCAAGTGTCCTGCTACTGTCTCGTGCTGCCCTTGGTACTTTGATGTTCACATTTAACGCAAAAACAAGCACTACGTATGTATGTTAAAGTAGACAGCGAAATAAAAATAAGTTTTATTTGCAGCTGGAAAGACAAACTTTGTATGCTCGTGCCCCTGCACAAGATGTCCTTTTCTTGTTCTTTATCTTGTGGGTTTTCTTGGGGCAAAACTTTCAGTAGGGACTTTTGAAATATGTATTCACATTTACTTATGTCCTGACCGTATTTTCAGTAGTTTTTTGTACGTCCCCTCGACTTTTGTCCTTAATTAGTTTGCCAAACACTTAAAGCTACCACTAAATTTCCTTAAATTTTCTTTGCCTCAACTTCAACTTCAACCTTCTCCGCTTGGGTGTTTAAATCTGCATTTTTGCATGCCGTTGGCAGAAATTCTGACACATGTGTACAAAGTGCCAAAAGCCAGTAGAGCCAGGAGAAGTGAGACTGGAGGAGTCAGGTCCCAGAGTGAAGGCGTGCATGTTTTTTGCACAATTTCCACAATATTTCGACTGGTTCCGTTCGTTCCCAGGCACGCCTATAAATTCAGACAAGTCGTATTTTTTACGCTGCGTTCAACGAAGGAAAAAAAGTGCAGGCAGGTCACGCAGATACGGATACGGTAGGAGAAACAGATACGTAGATACAAACAGAGCAACGACAGGATATCATGGCTGTATAGGCGATTAAATACACTTCGCAGATAAAGACTTTTTATGTTGATACTATCACCCAATATGTTAAAGTTGTTTTACAAATTAGAACTAATGTATGGACCTTAACCCAAATTCCTTAAAATTCAAATAAATTTCGTAGTAAACCCACACTTTAGAATCCTAAATGTACACAATATTTTACTACGTCTGCCAAATCTCCATGGTCCCTGCAGGAGTGCAAATAAAGATAAAGTTGTCTGTGGGACACTCGCAGGGAATTGGCGCTGTGACTAAGGACTCGTGTTTAGGTCTGAGTTTAAAGGACGTAAACAACTTCAGTCATATCCTTGGGCAACAATTGGGGTAATAAGGCATTAATAAACCGTACTTGGGATTGCGCAAATACGTGTACGTGCATTTGCAGCCAACTTGGTAAGAGCGACCACTAGAAATAGAAGTAGCTACGTGATTCTATGAAATACCCGGCGGCAACACTAAGCTACAATATTGTCCTTGGTGTTACAGGTGAGTAACAATTTTTCGCACTTAACGACCTGAGCTTAATCGCTGGAGAGCAGCACAAACTTAGCTCGCAAAAAGTGTGTGGGTGGGTGAGGGTTTAAAACTAAGGTAAAAAGTGCAATTTCCTGCAGCCAAATGGACAGTGATAACAAGAACCAGGCCCTCAAAAGTGTCATGCAAACGAAGTAGAACGAGACGGGGAGAGAGGATAGAGGAGAGAAGAGTCAGAGAGATGGTGGCATAACAGTAAACAGTCACAGGCAAATGGCAACAATTGCAGAGTGAAACAGGGTGGTAAAAAGAGAGAGAGATGTCCCCCACAGAACAGCTGGGCACGTACGCTGTGTACTTACCCTGTTTGTAGGTGGAGAATGCAAGGTATTCGAGTAAATCAGCACGCGTAAAGCTCTGAGTCTGATTGTGCGGTTCCTCCAGCATACGGGACATCGCCTCATTCATCCACAGCACCGTATGGTAGTAGTCCCGATTAACATAAGACTGCCGTCCAAGTTCAAAGCAATCGTCAGAGGACATCGCCGTGCTACAGTGGCATCCCAGTGGTATTCAAAGTGTAATTTGTAGTCAAGGCTAAACAACAACTTGGCCCTGCACTTACCTATACTGTATGCCATTCAGCTTGCCACGTGCCACACTGGACGTGTCCAGTTGATAGGTGTCCTGCAGTCGCAGCAAAGCCACAGCCGCACCATTGAGATCCTCGTCCGAGGGAAACTTGAGCACATTCCGATATTGTGTGAGATTTTGCACAAAAACTTAAGAGTTCAAATTGAAGATTACCATAGAGTGGAAAGCAAGTTTAGTGTGTCTGACTTACCTGTGCCCACGTCATGCTCCATCAGATTTTCCACCTGACGCCAGTCGGTGGTCAGTCGTTTGGTCAACAGATATGCATTAATGGGATTCGATACGTAGGCGGTAATATCACTGGATGCATCCGCATGCTCTCTTTGGTATTCATCCATTTTGCTGAAAAGTTTACAAGTTTCACAAGAGTTTACTAAGTTATTCTGTTGGTATTACAGCGCAACTAAAAACTAAATAAAACTTGGTCTACTTGTGTGCATTGGTGGTCAAGTTTAAGTTGAACAAGATCAAGTTGAGGTCAAGTAATGTAATTAATTACGTTGGTTGTTGTGAGTTGATTGACAAACGTGTAGTTTAGTGTGGCTTAAAGGGGGTTTGAGTTTAAGATACATAGTATCTTAGGCACTAGAAAATATCTCTTTAAATAGATTACAGAAAAAAGGTCTTAACTGAACATCGAAGAGGATATATTTTAATACATCTGCTATTCAATTAGTTAACTAATTGTATACATTAGATCCAAGCTCCTTCTGTTTAAACCCATTAAAACTATGTCAAATGTATTCAAAACTAAACTTTATTTATTAATACAGCCTGAGCTGAATTATGTTTAAAGTTTCATAAAACCTGTATAAATTAATTATGACCCAAAATGCGTGTTTTAGCTTGATGAATGTTCCAACATTTATCAAAATATTAAAAAACTTTGCAGTTTGTTTAGTGATTTGTCAAAACGTGAAACAAAAGAATGACAATTTATTGGCTTTTGTGTGCTTTTGTTTAGTTTGTATTTATTTGTGTTTCAAAGTTTTGGTGCACCAAGTCTTAGCCTAAGTTTTGAACAATAATTTATATAATTGATTTAACAATAGTTGTGTTTAGTTTAAACGGAACTCTTTACGAGTTTCCTATACGATATTTACAGTCTTTGAGAAACAAAATTCGCTGCAAGGAATTTTGCGTCAGTTGTGATTTAATAATACTTTGTTTTTGGTCTCTTAGCCGTTCCGGGTGTTGTTTGCTAGATAGAAAGCTTCAATTAAAACTAATTATAAACTAAACAAGTAGTTTGAAAGTGGGGTATCCAACTTCTAGACCACATTGACGCGATTATCCGGTGGTGGACGATAGCACCACAGACTGCCAATGACACCGAGGCCAATGAAGAACATGGTGAATGTCGACAGTCCCAGAATGACGCCAGTGGTGACATCGTGCAGTGGCAGACCAGGAAACGGATCCAACACCAGTATAAGCAACAGGCCACAGCACTTGAACAGACAGAAGATGGTCACCAAGATGTAACCAGAGGTGTAGCTCCGGTTTGGTAGCCACTCGCAGTGCCGCGAACGAAAGCCAAGGAAACCAAGGCCAATGCCACAAAAAGAGGCAACGAGGCCAAACTGCAGGTAGAAGGACTTGCCAAACTAAAAGTAACAATTGGAAATTAGTTAATAGATTATTTTTAGACATGGCTACAGGGACTTTTCCAGCTTACAGTGGGCCACAATGCCGCAAGTTTTTGTAGAAACATAAGTTCCTACCAAAAAATCGTGTTTGTTGCCCACTGTGCCTGCTTTAAAGTGTACTTACGTGTGCTATCATGTAGACGATTAGACCGGCGTTCATGGTGCTACCCAGCACCAGCATCAAGGAGACTATTGCCAGTGTAATGGTGGCGTTAGCCACCTTCTGTGGATAGGGGCTGCTGACATTGGCCTTCCCCTCAATGCTGCTGTTGTTGTTGGTGGGATTGAGGTCTTGGGCCTGCACACGTGGACTGATCACAGCCATGGTGCGATCAGTTGCCACAACTTGTGACACCGCTGACTTCACCGTCTCGTAGTGCAGTCGTTGCGGTGAAAGACGCTGCTGCCTGCGCTGTGGCAGGGGCAGAGGTAGGGCCTGGGACGGTGCCACCGAGAGGGTTGTCTGACGGTTCAAGTTGATGTGCTGCTGACTCTGGTAGAGCTGCAGTTGGCGTTCGCGTTGCAGCTGCTCGTGGTGTGCGGCGTTGCGGGGCGTGGAGTGTGCCAGTCGCGGTGGTGGTTGCATTTTCCGCGGTGTCGACAACAGTTCGTGCAACGCTCGTGTGGCAGCTGCCGCATTTCGCTGCTGCTGCTGCTGTGGCGTCGATGTGCGCACCGTGTACTGCTGACTCAGCTCCGTGTTGCTGAGGCAGGTTTCCTGTTGCAGCTGCAGCGATTCCTCAGCCAGATCCTCATCATCCGCTTCCGTGGGTATCACCGCATAACGATGCGCACGTCCATTGTGCATCTGTATAATCTCCTGATTCTCATCCACCAGCTCCTCGTCCTCGGCAGTGGGCACCATTTGATAGCGTTGATTGCTGTTCTTATCCACAATGAGGAACGTTTTGCTGCCAAAGTCACTGGAGAAGGCGTGCTTAATCTTGGGTGCAGATTTCGTTGGCTGCGAGTTCAAATTGGGCGGCAAACTGGCAAATTGTGTCTCTTGTTGCTGCTGTGGCTCCTCGTGGAACGAATGTGGCTCCTCATCCGATTGGAGGCCATGTCGTGAGCCATAACGATCGAGATTATCCTGTGATCTGGCTAAGCGCTGAGCTGCCTGCCCGGGCACAATGGCATAACGATTACCCACAGCCCCCAGCTCCTCCAGCGGCACTAAAGCATAGCGTCCACTCTGCCCCGCTTGCTGTGGCTGTTGCTGCTGTGAGTGTTGCTGCTGCTGCAGCTGCTGGTACTGTTTACGCGTCACCGAACGCGTCGACATGCTACGCTGCATGCGCAGCGGACCCTCGCGGGGATCACGACATGGTGAGGGTATCACCTGGCCGGCTTGAAAGTTCAATTGCAGGCTGCGATTGTAAATGGATTCGACGCGATTACTCGATGGAACCGGATAAAATTCACTGTTCTGGCAAAATGCCGGATTTGTATAATTGTGTTGCGACATTTTAAGCACTGTACTTTCACAGTCACCAACACTTTTCACTGTCACTGTCGATGTCGCTGTTCACGGTCACTGCTCACAGTCACTGCCTAACCGTGAGTGTCTCTAGTTTGTTCCTTAAAACTGATCTGCTTGCGACGACAACTGCGTTTGAACTGAACTGCGTTGCTGGCTGCGAGTCGCTTCTAGACTTTGCAATTTCCTGCGCAGGCGCGCAGTCGACTGGATCGACGTTGGCAGTGACGTCGACGCCAGCAGCGAGATAGAGAACTGCGATAGCAGCGCGTGCGTTTCCCCCCTTAATAAATACGAGCATTTACTCAACTTGCACATACATACATGTATTTATACACATAATAATTGTGCTCAAGACACCCGTATAACAACAACAACAGGGAGTGCTACAACAACAACAACAAGAACAAGAAGCAGCGACGTTTGGCGCGTTCCGTTTGGTTTTGTGCTGGAAACATCTGCTCCTTGCTGCTGCTTTGGCTGTGGCTGTGACTGTTGAGGGTTGAAACTCATGTATATGTATATTTCGGCCACAAATTGTAGTCGCAGCCGGCGCTGCATTCATGCCCAGTTTATCAGCATTTTTGAATTTATATATGCGATTATTTACACAACTTATAAGAATGATATAACAAAATAGACGACGCCAAATTCCCTGTGCACCAGCGAGCATATACAGGGGAACAACATGTAGGGATAATTATAAAACTCCCCTCGAAAAGGTTCAAGCTCAGGCGACCGTTACATTTGAGCTGAGAGTGTGTGAGTGTGGGGTGTGTGTGTGTGTGTGTAGAGTATGTGGTGTGTGTTGTGTGTGTGCGGCTTATCGAGTGTCAATAGTAAGCGCCGTTTCTAGGCAACGACCTGCAACACCCTATTTCTCCCTCGCTGTCTGCCTTACACCCTATCAATACACTGATCAAAATTGTAATAAATTATGTGTTTAGCTCATATAAAATATTTTGAATATGGGAAAATAATTTACACTTTGAATAAACATGAACTTTCTAGTAGCGGATTGTTTTTCTCAGTAAAGTGCACCCTTTTCTGTTCAAAGATACATACATATCCCTCTAATTCCCCTGTCTGCCGCTAGCTTACTCCCATTTACCTTCATATCCCATTCTTCCTCTTTCTTCCCGTCTCCTCCTCCTCCCTCCCACGCTCACACACAGACATTCCACTCGCCGCTTTGCATTTATGAACCTACAGCTTTCGGCCTTTGTCATTGACTAGTCTATGTTGGCCAACATAATTGGATTTTGGCTACAACAAAGCCAAAAGGTGCCAGCATATGAAATCAATATTGTAGCTGCATAGCAATGCAGCAGTTATTACCTTTCAACAAAGCCACGCCTTCAGTGGGAGTCAATGCCCAGAAGGGCCAAAGGATCGATGTGGAAATGCAGCTGACAAAGAGTGGAAAATATTTGTGAAATAAAAATGAAAATGAAGTGAAAAATTCAAGTCAGCATTAAATTTAAATTGAAGACAGACGGCAACGCAGAACAGAGACTGTGGCACGCGCCAGAGCATGATGCTGATAATGATGATGATGATGAGGAAACAGGATAATGAAGCCAAAGTTGATGATGACGATGTCGATGTCGACAAACTCTCTGGCAAGGACAAAACAGCTGTCAGCTGTTGTGCTGTCGAGGATCTCTCGACGCATCCTTATTGTGACAAAGCAGACACCGAGGGACACAAAGAGACAGCGACAGAAAGAGAGGAGGAGTGACGAAGACAGCAATATGCCAGATAGATCCAGAGCAGGACGAGTTTACTGGTTGCTCGCTTCACATTTGATTAGGGGAGTTACCTTACCGCATCCGCTGCGTCTTTTTATCCTGCACATCTAGACATCCTTCCGCTGCAACTATTTACTACATAAACATATACATAAATACTGTCAGTCAGTCGGTTTGTCAGTCCCTCTCCTTGTCGGGGGTTGCTCAAGCCATGTGCTTGATAAATAAGGCTCCTTTTTGAGTTTGGCGCCGCATAGATACAATGGGACTTAATGCAGATACACACGTTTTGCAGCAGATGCAACAGCTGCCACACGCACGTGGCAAGGATAGCGAATGCACATTTCAGTGTCACCTGCCCAGTCTACGATAATGACACTAGGTAGACCATGTACATTATGTAGTAGGAAGTATCTCAAATATATGCAAAACACTCTCAAAGTCACTCAAGACTTTAAGAGTTTAAAATTCACTCAACTTCATCAGCATTTTATACTTAATGATACTAAAGTTACTTTAGCGTAGACCATTTTGGCCATTTTGATGCTTTAAGATACTTTTAAAACTTAAAAAAGCCACAGTATCTTAAAGATACTTGCTGAGATAACACTGCTTGTCTGGCAAGCATCGCAAAAGATACCAATTGTATGCAAAAGATACTCAAAGCATAAACAAAGTTAGTTACACACAGCACTAACTTCTTATGAAAGCTCAAGCTACAGAACTTGTATCTATAGCAAAATATGTCTGACAATATGCAAATCAAACGTAAAGATACGCATCGTTTACGGATTTCACTCACTTTTTGCCAGTCTGCAGTTCTTTTTATCACAATTGTATGAAATGCGAACAAAAGAAACCAATTTGTCATTTTTGCATCCATAAGATACTTAAAAAAGGCTTTTTCAAGTGCATGCAACTTAATCTACAAGATACTCGGCAACTTAGCAAAGAGCAATTTGTCAGCTTTGCAGCAACAAGATACTTATGGTTAGTGCACACTTTGGAAAACAACTTAAAATAGAATAAAGTATCTATAAGATACGTGCAGTTAACACTTACGTTTTGAGATAGCCCAGCTTGTCCTCCTGCACACGTATGTAGCCCTCTAGGTTGCTTATTAATACGGATTCAGTCTCAAATAGTTCCTCCATCTCCGCCAGCGCCGTGTAAACTTCGCCGTGCACCGAAATCCACAAAACTCCGAGCAACACAAAGCCGAGCGCGAATTGCCAGCGGCGACAGGACGACATCGCGTAAACTGCAAGGACAAAGGTGGGAAAATGGGTTAAATATTTGCAGCATGCACTCAATGCGAGTAGTGAGCAATGGCCTATTAATGACAACAATGTTGGCTAGAACGCTCTTTAAAGCCTGGCCAATTACAGTCTCCCCCACAGCCATGTATGACAGCTTAAATACTAATCAAAGTGGCGAGTTGGCTGCTGTTAAGTGAAATTCATTGAGCTTGAAAACGGTTTTCATATCGATTCCCCTGCTCTTGGCTAACTCCGAGCTGGCTACAAACTGGGGCCGTCTTTTTATCTACAAACTGAAACATGATACGACACAGGCCAAACTTGACCTCGTAATTTATTTTAATGAGCTATTTTGGTACCCTGTTGTCATAAAAAGAAACTGGCGAAGCGGGTATGCTTAGCTGGCAGAAAAACAGCTGGAAATAATAAACTTTATTAAGACTTTAGAGATCAAAGAAGCTGGCAAAATATTATATTTGTTTATAATTTTGTATAACAAAGTATATATTTATTTATTTAAAGGTACTCAAAAGTTCTTCAAAATCTTATAATAAACAGTATAGATTTTCCATTCCCAATTTACCCAAAAATCCATAGCACTTCGGTTAACAAAACACAGGGTATCTCTTTCCCCACAACTCCATAAAAGTTTGTACGTCTTGTATTTAATTGGATCTTCCAAAACAGCGTATTTGTTTTATGACTTTTGGTTTACTCTTCTTGTCAAATCAGAGGATAACAGTAAAAGATGCATACCAAATTTAATGCGACTAACAAATACCCTACACAAATTGAGCCATGAGTTGTGTATCAAGTGTCTTATCTCCTGCCAGTTTTGTGCACCAATTAGTTGAGTTGTATCCACAACATTGTAGATACATTTCTGGCATTGTTCGATTTGGCAATCAATGAATTATTAGTGCCATTAATTAGCATTTCTTTGTTAATTCTCATACTTGAGATAAATGTGCTTTAAAGCATGTTTTATGGCAAGTCAAATTAAATTTTAATTTGCATTTTAAAAGCGTTTCATTGATTAATTTCAATGGCGAGACGAATCGTGACGCAGCAGCTGTTGCAACTGCGGCAAAAGGACGTGCCACTTGTGGCACACGCTTTACAAATGCTCTTTAATTAATCAGCATTAATTCAAGTTGCTGTGATGGGCAGTAGGAGTGCAGAGACCACAGCAAACAAACCACATACACTACTCAACATGAGAGCCTTTTGTGCTACACTTTTTGCACTCCACACCATAATTGCTTGCATTAATCAAGAGCTAAATGTCTGCGACTTTGAGTGCCAAACGTTTAAAGTTAAAGATGAGGCCAAAACCGTCTACCAAAATTCAACGCTTGTTAACTGAAAACGGCAAAATATTCACACAAAAACACATTGATAACGATGCTTGTCTTCTGTCTCTTTTTGGTCTGTCTGTCCTACTACTCAAATAATCTTTAGATACTTAAAGTCAAATCAAATATGTACAACTTACTAGAGCAATCAATTTTTATGGTTTCATTGGACGACAAATAAGTTAAGATACTAAATAAGTATTATATATTAAACATTTAATGCCATAGTAGAAATTGAAATACTTTTTGATGTGTAAGAGACTCACACGTAGATAATAATCAAATTAATTGTCATTTAATTTAAGAGGAATTCTAAAACCACTCTTAAACAAATCTAATAAAAAATGGTCTAAAATGAATGACATATATCCCTATTTCTGTAATTAGTTAATTCTACAAATTCAACTCCAGAACAAATTAAATTCCATCAGCAACTTTAGCAGCCTAAACCAAAGGTAAACAAAAGATATTAATTGATAGAAACCACTAATTAATGCCTCTTATATTCCAGTTTAGAGCTTAATGCGCTTAAATTAATTAGCTAATTAAATGGTTTCAATCGGCATTACACTTAATACTAATTATGTAGAGCTTTTCATAACTTATATACCACAAAATTGAGTAGAAAACTGACAAATTAATTGATATAATCACACATAAGCTGCAAACGTCATTAAAACTTAATACTCGTTAAGACTCCAGAATTTTGATGACTTGAGATTAATTTTATAAATTCAGCTCTTTGCTACATTTAATTTAAACCGTGTTCTAAATTATTATAAAATAAGCATAAATAAAAACACAATAAGATGTGCTGAAGAGCAGCGTCAAAAAGCTGTCAAAGAATTCCAAATAGAATTCAAATTGCCAGTTTTGATACTTAAAACTGGTTTTGCATAAAATTCCAGTTTCTAACGATGATCTTGACTGTTTTGATTAGAAAGGGGCGCCAGATTGGACAGGCCACAGAAAGTGGCAAGACCAAATTGATGCAGTAACGGTTGATTTAGACAATGACAAGGTTTTAAATGTGTTTTAGTTTGTGTTCTGTGTCGTGTCGATTGCAGCGATTAATACGAGTTCAAAGAACTTTATGCTTTTCGGCTGGAAATCAGTTTACGGCATAGTTATGCAAATGTATCTGACGGATACGCGTGGCTGATGCAGCAGAAACAAGCATGCCATTGTTAAGTCCAACAAACATTTAAATCATTAACGGTACCACGCAAAACAAACGTTACACAATCAAACTTATTGAAATGCAAATATTATTTTTTAATGTAAGCTCCGGACTCCGAACTCCGGACTCGGCAGCTGCTTCTTCGGTGCGAAAATTGAATGGGATGCGTGAGGAATGTTTTCTTTTAATGAGTTCACTGAACTGCAACAGCTGATCACTCGGTTTGTTTGTGTATCTGTTAGTCTTTCAGGGTATTTTGAGTTGGTCATTGGGTTTGTAATGCACTAAAGTTGTAGTAAACAGAGTAGTAAGTAGAAGATGAGGGGGAATAAACTGTCTATTTATATGCAAAATTGTCAGTACTTCAATCTACACGATTGGAACAAAGTATCTGCTATATAAAAATAATAAATATATATTCAAAAACTTCATATCTCAACTGTATCCCAAAACGACCTCTACTTCAAGCTGTATCTTACAGGTAGAAAACTGTTTGGAGAGCATCAAAACTTTGCCAACTCACAAATAAACTTTATTGCATGTTTTTTATTTTCTTGTTTTGTTTTTTTTTTTGGTAAAACACTCGCAGCAAAGAGAAACTCAACAATAAAGGCAACACTAATGAAATTGAACCTAAATACTTGAAAAAAGGAAAATAAATGTGGGCCACGAAGAAATTTATGCTTGAAGCGGCAAGAATGTTTTTTCTTTTCCCCCAAAAAAGTTCTTTACACACATTTTTGCTACCTTTGAACTCGCGGAGTGAACAGAAATATGGCAAAAAACACAAATTGAGGCTAAATTATTTATTTGTGTTGAAATTCGCGTATTTTGCAACCCAACAAAAGCATTTTCAGTTTCTATAATCACAGTGTTCTGAATTACTCGTTTCTTAATTGGAATATTTAAAGGCGTATAACGAAATGTCAATCTTCAAATTATCATAGATACTTGAAAGTTTGCTTTTTTAATGAAAAACACAACAAATTTATTATTCAAACTGTGTCAACGTCATAATATATAAGCGATAAGAACTGAATTTATTTACTTAAATAAATTTGAATAGTCGCAGCAAAACATAAAGAATAAAACATAAAGATTAGAAGTAGAGATTTGGTTTGAAGGTTCATTCATAATTTGAAAATGTGCATACTATTTTTAAATATTTGCGAGCTGCAAAAGTAGCTGTTTTGACGTTTATGTAGGTAATTTATAAGTAAAATAATTTCATTAAAAGAAGACAGAATAAGTTAGAATTGGCTACAGTCGAGCGAGGTGACTGCAAAAGACCACGTACTCAATCTAGTGCCTATTTTACTTACAATAAAGTCATTTTTGACCGATATGCCCTATGGGAGCTATAGGCTATAGTGATCCAATCGGGATAAAACTAGTTGAGAATAGTTAAAATGGTACTATACACATACTGTATGAGTTTTATTGCGATAGCTCAAAAAACAATACATGTATTCATACAAATTTTCTATTTTTTTCCGATCTGTCCTATGGCAGCTATGGGCTATAGTGGTCCGATACGGATACAACTTGGTAAGAATAGTTATAATGTTACCATACACACAATATGTGAGTTTAATAGGTCTAATAGTGTCCAATTTATAGTGTTTCTTACAACTTTCGGGGGCAGTAGGGGGCGTGGCACAAATTTGAAATAAACTAGACCTGCTCGTGAAGAAGACGAACTTTCATTCCAAATTTAGTTGCTCTAGCTCGTACAGTCTCTGAGATCCAGGTGTGCATACAGACGACTGTTGATGCTGATTAAGAATATATATGCTTTATGGGTTCAGCCACGCCTCCTTCTGCTTGTTACGCACATTTCGCTTCAAACTTAATACACCCCTCTACTCTTTTTACAGGGTACGGGGTCTAAAAAGGAAGCGGATTTAATTCATCACTTTGAAACTTTGACAGGCAACATTAAATCCACTACATTTTTTTAAATCACTCTTAATTAGTAAAGCATAAAACAATTAAATTGAATAATGATACAAATAAATCAGTTTTTTGTACAAAATAAAGTTATTACTGCAACACAAACACGCAATTACAATTTACGACAACTGAAGTTAACGAATAAATGCAATTGAAATAAATTTAATTTGTTGAATTTTGCCATGAAATTTCATTGGTTGTAATCAATTATTAATTAGATTAGAGCAGGGCTTAAAGTGATGAATAATCGATGAGGACACGCTGGTCAGCATAAGCATAATTAAATAAGTTGGTGCAACAGCGAATTGCACTTTTATGTGCAGTTGTGCCACATGCCACATGCCACACTCAGTCAATGCAATATTTGCTGTTTGCTTGCGTGTTCAACTTCAATGCTGTTGTTGTTGCTGTTGTTTTTGCTGTGGTTTATGCAACTACCAAATTTGTTTAGTCTTTTTTCCGTTTGTTTCTTCTTCGCAGACTTCTTCCTTCTTTTGTGCTTCTGCAATCCAACCGCAGTTCTCCATAACAACAAAATTTTTTAATTGTTTTTCTGTTTTCTTCGGTTTTTTGTTTGCATTTTTCACTTGCGCTTCGTTGCAATTAAATTATGAAATGTTTTGCACAAAGCGCTGACTAAGCTCATTAGTTAAACGAAGCGACGAAGCGACGAACTGACTAACTGACGGCATGACGGCATGACAGCAGGAGTGACTGCCAGATACTGTGTCACCTGTAGCTTTCTATCTTTACATTAAATTCAGCTTAAATTTCCTGAGCAACGAAAAGAACTGCTGGAAGACAAGCAGCGGAGGAGTGCACACGACTATAGAAGACTCAGTAGTGGAGCTTTTAGCGGTTTATTAGAGCAAACTCTAGCTGCTTCTTGTTAGCCCAACCGAATCGGCTATTATGACAGTTTGTCAGTTTTAAGCCAAATTTTTAGAACCCCTCAGAAGTTAGGAATATTTTTCGGTCCTTACAAATATTTCATGTTAATAGAAACATTCTTTTTTGACTAACTAACAGACTCTTTAGACTCTCTTCCTCTTCCAACTCCTTCACACGCCCAGCACACTTTAAGCCCTCTTTGCTGTAGGCGAGTCTAACCATGGAGCGTTACCTGGAGCTATTTATGTGGCAGGTTGCAGTGTGGCAAAACATAACCACAAGCATACTGGTCCCCAGAGCAGACACACACGCTTAACTTGCCACATGCAACAGACAGCGGCCAGAGGGACAGCAGGGACTATTATCCAGCTTGTTGCCTGCCCCTGCTGCATGTGGCAAGCAATTTAAATGAAACTGTAAACAGGTAACCAGTAAAATAGGAGACAATTTCAAGCGACGGTTGTGGCATCATCATCGTTCAGTTTTGCAAATGTCAAAGGGCAAGGCGGTGTTGCATGCCACCTGCAGTAGCAGCTGCCCCAACCCAAACCCCAACCCCAACCCCAACCCCTGCTGACTGTTCATTAGTTTCATGTGCCACTTGGAGCACTGAGATTGCCAACAAGAGTCATAATAACTGTGGCAAACAGCAGCCAATGCGGCACGGTGACATTTATATGACTTTTCATTTTGGAGGCGCTTCCAATGCGATCGTGTTGACATTTGCCACTGCCAACAATACGTGGATAGGTATTGTTTCGGCCTTAAATGGCAGCCCAGACAGTTGACCTTCTAGCGCAGCTTTTGGCCAACTTAGAAGACGTTTTTCACAGTTTATTTATTCGCTGGCGGTAATTTCCATTAAGTCTCGTAATTTGCTTTAATTCGCTTGTTAGTTGCGCCTTGTTGCCAATAAAAGAAAAACAATTTGCCTGTCAGCCACGTTGGAAAATGTCGTAATACTTTCCGTTAAGACTTGATTTTTCTTTTCATTTCATTTATAGAAAAACTTGGCAATTACACACTTCAAACACTCATTTAATTTCCATAACTTTTCCGCGCGTCGAAAAACTGTCAACAACTTTTCCGCTGAAAACTGAACCCAACTCAATGCGGAAATGGCTAAAATTCTAAAAGTTGGGAATGTATTAAAAATTTATGTGCTTTTTATGGCCAATTTCAAGTGCAGCGAGACAAGTTTGCTAATTAAGAATGACAAATTACAACGTGCACATGAATTTTACATACATCTAAATATATATAACTGATTCAAGCGAGTCACCTTGAGCATAAGCGTAGTTCAAACCGGTTGACATAGAGATGCGACTTTGGCTAAAACTGATGCCAATTATACAATAAACTGGCAGCTGCAATTGGCAATTGAAAATGGAAGTGGAAGTGGCTGTAGAAGTGGCCATGGAGATGCAACTATTGCGAGTTGTCGACAACGATGGAGCGAGGGGGCGTGGCAGAGAAGAAGGCAGCGGGAACCCGCACGTAGACAGTCGGCAACTAGGCCAACACTTTCATTTTGGCCTTTTGAGTTAGTTTTCTTTGGCTTTCGTGTCGTTTCCTTTCCATTAGCCAAGTTAGCTGAAGAGGCTCTTATTAGACCCAATCGAGTTAAAAGTATTACAATTAAAGGGCTATTGAGCAAAACTTGTTCACGTTTTCTGACCGGTTTCCACTTCGAGACTTGTGAATTGGCATAAACAATCAAGCGACTGGGCACAATCATATATAACAAGCAAATGTTTGCTAATTTGGCTAAAAACAAATAAAAAATAGATGTCAAAATTGTATGCGATTTTTTGTGCCTGTTGTCGAGTGCAAGAAACTGGTAAGATAATTATTAAAAATTAATAAATTTCAGTAAATTGAAGTTTAATTGCTGTCATTAAATATACGAGCAAGAAAACAGGGTGTGTTTAGTTAAATATACAAAATTTATATAAATAAAAAAATTTCAACAACATCCAATTGGAATTCTGATTAGCACACGCAACGCGCGCACAGTTGAATATTCCAATATGAATTTGAGGTAGTTGGCAAGGCGTGCACGCTTGTACCAGTTCCAATAATGGTTCTGTTCAGTGTTGCCAGTTTAGCCTTTTTCAAATAAATTATCCTGTTTTCGACTTACTTAGGGAGAAATGAGGAACTTTCCCAAAAGATTGCAGTATTTACGCATTATTTCACCTTTCTTAAATTATTCTTGCCTTTTTTAAATTTTTATCCTGCTTTGGCAACACTGTTCTATTCCAGGTATGCACACGTTGTGAGGGATGTATTCCACTGTAGTTTCCAATGAGAATGAAACATAAACAGAATCGAATAACGGCGTAAAAGGCGAAGCAACAAGAAGTAACTAAGCAAAACAAATGCTGTAAAATGTCTACGTGACTGCGGGAGTCTCAATTCTATTCGATTTGGTTCCCATTCCTATTCCCTTTCCCTTGCAGCGACAGCATCCACATAACATTTGATGCGAGATACTTTACTTATCGCACAAAGCGGGGAGCATTTGACGCGTGTGACGGTCAGCGACAACGTCGCCGCTGGCAGCGGCCGAGACAGCACCGACAGCGGCATCAATTGAATCCACACACATGTGTGGACAGTAAAGCAATAAGTACAACAACAACAGCAGCGACTACGCCGACAGAGAGCGATAAATTTAACTGCACAAATACTAAGAAATACAAAAATAAGTACACATGAAAATAAGGAAATTATAATGCTATAATGACGTAGTCTCAATCTCTCTGGAAATTTCTTTCTAATCAATGTTAAGTTGAATTTGTTTGACCCACATTTTAATAAGTCGGAGCAGAAGAGGAAAGAGAGACAGAGACAAGACACTTATCAGTGCAGGACGGAAGTAGTGCACACTAACAACAGCTCGATCAGCGATCATATGGAACACGTCAGCTTCCAGCATCTCCAGTCCCCCACCCCACCCCCTGGAATAGTGACAGCATCCACTTACTCAGTCTATCAATTCCGTGGAAATTGGAAACTTGTTGCCCTTCCTCGATAAATTTGTAATAAAATTCTTAAAGCGTTGGCGGCAGTTCTTCTTCAGTTCTTCTTCTGCCTGCTCTTGCCTTTGTTATTGTTATGTGTTTTTGTCGATTCACCTTTTGTTTACAGTTTATCAGAGTTCTTTCACACACATACACAGCCACACCGCAGCTGGGCTATGTTTTATGTTGCACTTGCAGCGTTTAACTGCTACGCTATATATACCGCTCGTTTTTTTTTTAGATATGATATCTGGCACTAGACTTAAAATTAATGCAAATTTACACACACGCGCGATTTGCAATATTTTCCGTCAGTCCTGAATTTTTTATAGCGTTTCCCTTTGGTTTTGCATTCGCTTGTTGGAACGTGTCCACAGTGCGTCCGCGCGCTCAGCAGCACAGAATGGAACTGAAAGCAATGTTGTTGCCGCACGAAACTAAGTGCCAAAGAGAGTGGGACAGTGAGAGCGAGAGCGAGAGCATGACAGCACATTTTTTTCTAGTTTTGTTTTGAGTTTCGCTTCGCATGAGCTACAATAGACACGCTGTCCACACTAAGCGGAGACAACAACCAACAGCTGTTTGTGGATGGTGTTTGCATTGGGCGCGCAATTCAAAATGCAAACTCAATTTGTTTTTCCAATTTTTATTTAAGTTCTAGCAAATTTGGCATCCATTTTGTTTGTATTTTAAAATATAAAGCTTTTCCCGATTATAATAAATATACCACATGCCTGGGGGAAACACACGCTGCTCCTAGTCCTCCTTGACCGTGAAGGAGTGCGTTAGACCCTCGTAGGGATACTTGCCACCAAGGATATACTTGTACTCGCCCGTGTGACGTATGCGATACTCGCCGGGCAACGTCTGTGGACTGATGTTCCAAAAGATGTCCAGTTCGCTAAAGCCTAGGATGGTATTAGTGCGATGCCAGACCATTCTATGGGGAAAGAATTGTAGGATTAGAATAGGAATAAATTAAGTAGATGTGAAGCTTACTTGGTCTCCCAGCTGGCATCGGTGTATGTGATCTTCCAGCGATCCTCGTTGATCTTCCGCTCGATGGTAAAGTAAGTTTTCTCCGTGAACAGATTGTTGCGGGGATTACCCGAAATGAAAACGGCCTTGACGGTGTCGTTAATGCCGTACTCCTTGTTGGGCTGCGTCTTCACATAGCCAAAGTCGGTGCCAATGGGGTGTCCATCGAAGAGCACGCCCGTATTCAGCGACAACATGACGTCGTTCATATACGGAGGACTTGGACCCGCATCCACCGTTTCGTTCCTCATCATGAACTTGGTCAGGCGCTCATAGACGTCCATGTAGATAGTGTGCGTGTTCGGGCCAAAGATAGTGGAGGCCGCCTCGTAGCGCTGGGCCTGGTACTCCTCCGGTGTGACCGTGTAGCTGGTGTAAATATTGGTCAATCCGGCGATCACAACCTCAGTGTCGATGCCACCGGCAGCCGAGGCAGCGGCACGAATCTGATTCCTGAGACGACGACCCGCCATTGTGGTGAACTCACAGGGCACGGCAGCAATGATGACGTCACCGATCTTCAGCAGCTGAGTGGACACAATCTTCGGCTGCCACTCGTAGGGGAAAGTGGCCTGGATAGCAGGGAAGAATCTTTAAAAAAAGGAAAACAGGGTAAGTTAAAGTCCAGGCTACTCACCCGTCCTGTGGCCAGCAGTATGGGCTTAGGCGCATGGCAGCTGATGTCCTCCTGCGTTGGGGGCACAATAAAATCACGTACAAAGTTCCACATGGGATTATCGGTAGTGGTGCCCTGTTCGAAGCTGAAGGCGCCGGGTCCATCGGTTGTACCAGCTGCAAAACTGTAGCCCATGGCGGGTTGGCAGCCCCTGATCTTGTCCAGCTTGCGCGTGAGTGGGTTGTAGGTGCTGCCATTGTAGTTGGGCATGTCCACGAACTGGTGAACGAAGCGCACATCGCCGGTGACCTCTCGTGCCGTCGACTCCTGACTCTGCTCATTGAGCATGCCCAACGCACCCTCGGCCAGTCGCTGTCCAATCATCTGGGTGCTCTCGAACATGTCACCATTGCGACCGGGTCCCATGGCAAAGCAGTCACCCTCACCGGCGGGGCAGTGGGAGGAAAGCAGATCACATTCCTTGCCCGAAATGGAGCACTTGGGACCCATGATATTGGGCGAGACATCACCCAGATTCGAGGAGCAGAAGGCACCAACGAATTTACCCTTTCCGGGCATCTTGTTCGGGTTGTACTCCTTCTCAAGCAGCAGCGAGGCGTAGCCCATGTTGTCGCTAGTGACCAACTTGTTGGTGTTGTTCATGGAGGTGGCATGCACCGCGTACCAGTTGAAGGCTCCGAGCAGATTGTTCTCCTTGTCCACGAAACGCAGCTGAGTTAAGGTCTTGTCCACGTCGTGCTCGTACTGAGCACGCTCCTCGACGGGATTGCGCAGATACGAGGTCGGAGAGCGATTGATGTTGGCATTCAGCACAGTTGTCTTGGAGTAGTAGATGCGTCCATCCACCAGATTGTCCGTGGCGCGCTTGATGGCCTGTAACATATGAGTTGTATTTATGAGATACATTTCCTTACCAAAAGATACTTTTCCACTTACCAGATAGATGCCCTGTGCCATCACTTCGAAGGTTTGCGGCACAAAGCCCAGAATGGAGATGTCGTAGAGCAAGTGCATCAGGAATCCACCAGGAGCACCGTGTGTATGTGTACCGCTAATGGCCACGTTGTCCGCCGTATAGATGTTGCCGTAACGTGTCTGCAGACGCTTCACCACCTCCCGCTTCAGGCCGTAGCCCATCATGCCACAGTCGGCGCTCACAAAGGCCACGCGGTGTCCCTTCTCGTCCTCCACCACAAAGGCACGCGCGAAGGTGCGCGTGTGTATGCCCTGTCCCACCTGCTTCAGATTCGCATAGCCCATCTGAGGGTGGTGAGGGGGTAAAGGGGTTACATCTAAAGATACTTTAATTTTGCCCCTTTTGAAACTTACGAAATTGATTTCCACTGGCGGTCCCGTTATGTCCGCCCTGCCCACGCCCACTTTGTAGCCGCTAACGAGGCTAGTCAGCCCGCAGAGCGCCAACAGCGCGTATAAGCCAAGTTTCCAATTAGCCATAATTTTAACAACGCTAATTAAATTGGAGTTAACTGTAATGAAGCAGAAAGATTGTTTGAAACCAGTGATAAAAGCTTAAAAGGCGGAAATTATATGGAATTTGGCATTAACACCTTTCAACTGTTAACTGTTGGTGTTAACAGCGTCAGTTTAACAGCTTTGCAGTTATGTTAAATCGTTCTATTTTATAGTGTTAACAGCTTTCTCTTAAAGCACGAGTTATTACCAGACTACGGTTTCTTTAAGTTAACTGCTAACATTAACATTTAATGTTTACATATGTCTGTTATCCTTTACATTTGTAGAGTTTATAGAGCTAACAGCGCAATGTTAATGAGTAACTAATAGTTGTTAGCATTTGTAGAGGTTTATTTAATAATTGTTATCTAAAATCAGTATTTTTAAAAAGTGTTTATAAATAACTTTTACTTTAACAGCTGCTGTCTTTACTTTTGTGCAGTGAGTTGGGTTAACAGCGGTAGATAAGATAACAAACTTAATAAAAATCATTAAAGAACCTAATCAAGTACATCGATTACTTTAAAAACTAGTATCTACAATATTTATAGAGTTTTAAAAAATAAAATGGCGATGGTATTTAAACTAACGTTTTCTTATTCTCATGCTTAGGAGCAATGTTAAATTTGATCAGATTTTTGGAATAACATTAAAAGAGTTACATAGCATAACAGCGTGAACAGTTCTGCATCACTTTAACAGACTGTTATATAGTAATTCTAGGCAAATTGTTGTTTTTACTTCAAATACTTTATTTACATAATTTAAAACTAGCTTAAAAACTTTTCTTTCAAATTTGTTCACTCAATAAAACCACAATTAAATCAAAATAGCCAAAGAAAGCTAACTAAACGTTTTTATAACTACCCAAAGCAGAATTCTCTGAGCATATTATATAGCACAGTATTGTAAAGCCCTTTATCTGTATCTTAAGCAACTCAATAAAGGAAAAAACACTTATCGCTGTGTTCGGAAATTAAGTAATTTGGTGTCAATCAATTAGTAGCGCTTAAGTATTTTGCAAACTTTGTCGACTGCCAATTATTGCGAGTGGCTAAACAATGAAATCGAAAATGTCAAACGCATCAAGCCAAGAGCCATTAAAAGATACATTTACAAAGCTTTAACAGATACACAGATACATTTTGTAAACGCTTAAAGCGGCGTCGATGGCCAACAATAAATGCTAATTTATTGAGGTGTCTGTAAGCGTAGCGGCCTCCAAGAAGTTGCCGCAATATGATAAATAAACTAAGGACAACAATAAAAGCAACAACAACAACAATTACAATAACAATGACTAACTGGAGCTCTTATCAGCTTGTTACTGTAAACCGGTTGTTAACAGCTTGCGAAATAGGCAATAACAGAGGCTGTTACACCCGCTGTTACTGTTGCTGCTACTGTTAAGCGCACTCAGTTGTTGATTGAAAACAAAAGTAAATGGGTTTTTTGAGCCGACATCTGGTTTTTATTGAGTACAACAGATAAAGATACATTTGTATCTTTCCAATGCGGGTCACGTAAGGCACAAAAGAACTTTAATGTGTGTGGAGGAGAAGGAGAAGGAAATCGAGTGAGTAATATCGGATCATTGCTTTGTATGTTTGCCATGTAATGCAACCAACTGAAACCGAGATTGAAGCGCGCTTTGCATAATTCAGTCAACGGATTGACATTGAAAACGAAAATTAAATAAATAAATAAGTGGACGGACGGACGGACGGACAGGCGGATAGACGAGCTGAGTGACAGATAAACCCAGTAAAAGGCCAGCTTGGTGTGAAGACAACGATAACAGCTGCAGGGCCAGTTGAGATACAAGATACGTAGATGCAAAGATACATAATTACTGAGATACTTCACTACAAGTTCAAATAAGTAATTTGGTTTTAAGATGTAAGCTTAGTTTTTGGCCTCACGTATCCGTATCTTTTTAGCTTGCATCTCTAATGTCAAAAATGTATCTTTAGGTTGATTGGGATTTGAATTCCGCTTTTATCCCAATTGTAATTGGCTTTTATCTGATTTTGATTCGTAGCGACAAATTTAGCTGTGACTTTTGTATTGTTTGCTTATCAGTTGCGACACTTACAAAAGATTCAAATGTATCTGCTGGAATAACGTACGCCAACTGCCGCCCTGGCATCCAATTGAGCAAATTACACAAATTTTTTTTCGGCTGATGAGCCTTTTCACAAAACTCACACACACGCACACTCACTTTTTTTGTATCTCAAGTTGAGATTTCGCTTGAAATCTTGTTTTTCCTTTTTATTTTCGAGGTTAAAGCAAAAGTATCTCTTATGCAATGGGCTTCCTTTGCGATTAAAGCTGATAAGATTGCAATGCGAATTTATGTAGAATTATTCAGAGATTTGGTCACTCCAATCGGTGACACCAATAAAACACAACTGAATGAATTAATTGGAGTTTTAATTGCAGTTTTTATATGAATTGTTCAGCTTTTTGGCTTATCTCACGCTACACGCCCCTCAAATTAGCGGGAAACTACACGTTGTTTTTGCTTATTTAGTTTGTCAAATGCAACCACAGTTTCAAAACACGCCGCATCGCAAGATACGCATCTCGTCATGCCAAAAATACAAACGACAAACGGCAATCCAGAAAATAAACAAAAGACTTTGAACTCGCCAAAGAAAAGTCCAAAAATACAGACGAATTTGTAACTGTAACCGAATCGACAAATTTTGGGTCGAAGTCGCGTATTTGCTCGACGCGCTCAAGATACTATTATGTATCTGGATACATATATATTTATTTGTGTATTTGATTTTATTTTTAAGCGACGCCCGCTATGCGCCCAAGTTGGCACTCGACTGATCCACGAAGCGGGCCTCGAATCGCTGACAACTGACAACTGAACACTGCGAACTGCGAACTGGGAACTGGGTACGGCGCACGGGGAACCTCAAAACTGACCATCGAGTGACCAACATCGAGATACACTCTCTGTATTTATTTGTTGTGTATGCGCTCAGCTCTGAACGCAGTTTTATTTGTTGTTGTCTTTGCGATTGCCGATTGCCGTCCAGCGCTCAGTTAGTCATTTGTCAAGCTGTCATGCGGTCATTTCTTCAATTGCTGTGCATTGAGGCAGCCAAAGTATCTACAGCCAGTGCCGTATCGCTGTAGATACAAATGTATCTGCGGCTGTATTGTTCAAGCCTGAGTTGGAGTGCGCTCTCTGAGTCTGTCGCTCTCCCTCTCTCTCTATTCTCTCCCTCTTTAAACTTTTTGAATTTTGACTTTTGCACTATTTTTATGGCCATTGGTATTTCTTGTTTTTAGCCATTGATAACTTATCACAAACTTAGCAGTTAATCGCCAAAAATCGCCTACAATTTAATTAATAGTATTTTTGTTAATTTGTTTAAACTTACCTGGGAATTAGCCAACTTGTTTAAGGCCAACCTCAGCAAGCACTAAATGGGCCCGAATAGTTCAACAGAAATTTGCTAAAGTTTTCATTTTTGATCAAGAGGGGGCCTTTAAATTTAGTAGCTGATAACTAATATTACCCATAAGCGTTTGTGTTTTATGAAGATTAGCCAAGTTTATAAGTATATTTGCGCTGCGATAAGGATTAATGGTATTTGCGTTAGTTCAACTAAACGCACTTATCACTAAAATAACATAAATAAATACACTAATTTTTATTATCAACCTTTATTAAATATTAAATTAAATTGTTTAGAAAGTGTGTTTAAAATGTCTTGTTTTGAAATAAATTTAATTTAAATTTCGCGCCATTTGCTTTTTCTCCCAATAGTGGTAACAGCAGATGTTATCGATTAATCGATATAAACGCAGCACTGTTAGCTAGCAGCTGTTAACGCAGCTGTTATACATGCACACAGCTGTTCTCGCAGTTTTCCAGCGACGCCACTACCATC
The DNA here is from genome assembly GCA_018152125.1 of Drosophila dunni. Classification (NCBI taxonomy): domain Eukaryota; kingdom Metazoa; phylum Arthropoda; class Insecta; order Diptera; family Drosophilidae; genus Drosophila; species Drosophila dunni. Next base: position 13,953,156 of record JAECXC010001917.1, on the reverse strand, counting down.
ACCACCTGCCCAAATGAGTAATTGGTTTACAATTGTTACAAAATAACGCAAGCAGCGGTAAACCAAAAGCAAATCTACAGATGAAAACCAAAGGAGCGGAATAAACATTGAAGAAAAACACAACAAGTTGAACAAACATTAAGTAACAGTAAAAGCAACAACACGAACAGGGACAGAAAAAAAAAACAAAATGTCGAAGGCCGTGAATAATATGAACATGGGAATTGCGGAGCCGCTGGAGCGCATGAAGAACTTGTCCCACTGTGGCACCGTCATCGAGGTGGACAAAAATATGGACGTGCAACGGTGAGTGGCCAAAAGATCTCTGGCGGCAAGTGGCAGAATATTCTGGCCAATGTCAAGTCACACAAACAAACACACACACGCACACAAACATGGGCAGACAGTGGCAGGCAAAAGTCCTTGCACGCGTATTTGCTTTTTGAAGGATATTCTCAGTGGCATTTGCTGTAGGTGTGCGTGTTTGTGTGTGTGAGTCCTTTGGCAGCTGCACACAAATAACAAGAAGAAGAATTGAAGATTTTTCTAGCCAATTTATGTGTGATTTTTAACTATTTGTAGCTATTATCGGTGTGGTACTGAAATGCTGCGCATGGCGAACGTTTACCTGAACGAGGGGAACCACGAGAACGCCTTCATCCTGTACATGCGATACATGACACTCTTCATCGAGAAGATACGACAGCATCCCGACTATGCCACTGTCAAGGCCGAGGTGAAGGCCATCAATAAGACCATCAAAGACGAGATTATGCCCACAACGGAAAAGCTGCGAAACAAACTGCTCCATCAGTATAAAAAGGAGTACGAACACTTTCTGGCTAACAGGGAAGCGGAACGCATGCGGGAACAGCAGGAGCAGCGCGAGTTGGCCAACAAGCGGGCAGCGGCTGCGGCTTCAGCCGCTGGTGGGGTGCCATCACTAATTCCCGCCAATCTGCATGTGCAAATGGATCCCAACAATCAGCCAACAGCACCTGATTTGGGCTTACTGGATCAAGTGGTCTATCCAAATGATTTCCCCACTGGCACCAATCGCTCCAATCTGCCTAGCTCTGGTCTGCTGCTGCCCGGTGTGGATACAACGACCGACAAGACAGCCTCGTGAGTAGAGACTATGTTTAAACCCACAGATTAACTGAAAGTAAATGTCCCCCTGCCTTTTAGTGCGTCCTCGAAGCCCGCCTTTGATCGCAACCAGAAACCGCAATATAATCGCACCGATTCGCTGCTGGCGGGATCACTGCGCACCGTAAATGTACCTGCGAACACGATGGAAGTGTTCCTCCAACTGGCCCATGCCAACACCTCCAAGAACATTGAGACTTGTGGCGTTCTAGCCGGTTATCTGGCCCGCAATGAGCTGTGCATAACGCACATTATAACGCCACAGCAACATGGAACACCCGACAGCTGCAATACAATGCACGAAGAGCAGATCTTCGATGTGCAGGATCAAATGCAGCTCATAACGCTCGGCTGGATACATGTACGTCCTCTCCAAAGAGTCCTTAACTTGGTTTAAATTTAATTTTATTCAACTTTTCCTTAGACACATCCCAGCCAGACTGCTTTTCTGTCCTCCGTTGACTTGCACACGCATTGCTCCTATCAGATGATGATGCCTGAAGCGATTGCTATTGTTTGTGCACCCAAATACAACACGTGAGTCATCGTTGTGCTCCCAGTGACTCATTGACTGATTAATATTTGTTTATTCTTTTATTTATAGATCTGGTTTCTTTATACTAACGCCACACTATGGCCTTGATTATATAGCACAGTGTCGGCAAAGCGGTTTCCATCCGCATCCGAATGATCCACCGCTGTTCATGGATGCCCAGCACATCAAAATGGATTCACAGACCAAGATCAAGGTCATCGACTTGCGCAGATAGTATGCTGACACTGGCAACTGAAGTCTGACTCTGAATCCTCAGCCAAAAACTGTTATCTGTAGCTTAACTGGATGGCAAAAGCAGCGAATTTAACAAATGCTAAAAGAAAATTCATGGGGAAAACCAAGCAAGCAACTTTCAATGAAAATTCACAGTCGCTTTTAGTTAACTGCATTTAAATTTAAGTTTTACTCGGAAATTAGAAGCATATTTTATATTAACTTTAATTTATTTTACAAATTTACAATTGTTTATAGAAAGAATTCAGAATTCTGTAACTAAATTTATCTACTTTCCGAGTGTGCACTTTTTGCCCTTTATTCTTATTTAGTTATCACTGGCAATTAGAAATTATACTTTTTAGAATTCAAAATATGCGCAGCTAAAAGTGATTAACTACAGAAAAGCAATAACAATAGTCGCTATCTCTCTCTACTATTAATTAAGATCGGCTTTATGCAATTATTTAATGTGATTTACAATTGTGGCCTAAAGATTGGTTTTGTTTAAACAAACTTAATGTATGCTTGTATTTATTATGTCTGTCAAGAAACTGAGCACACTGCTATTCACTCAGCTTAAGCAAAACGAGAAAAAGAAACAAACTTTGAATATTATTCATATACTAATATTGCTAAAAACTAATGCGATAAATTTGTTGTTTATTAAAAAAACCAAAAAAAATAAGAATCATGTTATGCTTACTAAATTGCTAAATTTAATAAAATAAAACAAAAAATGTAATTTATTTTCAAACAAAAACAGAAATTTATTTACATATTTAAAGTTAATTGGTAGTAAAAGCATTAATTTGCATAACAGTTGGGCACTGCGGTTAACAGAGTGTTAACAGAGCTACGGCTATGTTGTGGCTCTGTTAAAATATCCCTTATTACAGTTATGCCCTTTTGCGTTTGCTATTCCCGCGCACAGTTTCGCGTGTTTTCTCGTGTCGTGCGGTCTGCTCTCGTCTATAAGTGGAAATTACACATAATTTCGCACAAACACTGCAAATATTTTAATTACAAATACTCAGAGTTCAAATATAAACACGCGTTATTTCTGGTGTCATAAATAATCGATAAAAAGAGCAGACGCAGCAAACAAAAGCAGGAAAACACACACACCCAGTCCAAAGTGATTTGCACACGCACAAGGGACACTAAGGTGTAGGAAAGGGCACAGGCTAACAGAGGGGTGCAGTGAAAGCAAAGGCGAGGGAAAAGCTGTTGGATGGCCTTTGCCCTTGATTAAAGTTTCACACGGAAAACGGAAAACCAGAAGAAAATACAAATAAAATTAAAAAAGTGTTTAACTGTTAAGTGTTTTAATTGTTTGCCGGGAAAACTGCATTTCCCCCTCCGTCCCCCTCGATAGTGAAACTCAACTAGAATGCCAATACGCGATTGGGGTCCAATTAATTGGCCAACAGCTTTGCGCAGCGTTCAATGTCAAGAAGTAAGTGCAATTAAAGGGGATTAAAAACTTATCAAACTTTGTGGTTAAGCAATTAGGGTGATAAGCGAAAAGATACCAACTGATAAGAGTAAACGACAAAGCAAAGGTGGTAATCCTTTACGTGAAAGCGGCTTTAAGGATTAACTGTTGTGGAAAGCAGGAAACGGAAATGCTCCCTTGAGTGTTGTCCGAGTGACTGTCTGTCTGTCTCACTGTCAATTTGCTTCGTCGCTGCTCGTGCCAGGCTCTTTAAGGACACGACAGCTGACACAATCAGCTGCTCCGACTTACACGCAGTGACATTTTCCTAACCTTGATAACAATGCCGGAATTTTCATTCCAAGCGAACTTCGTTTTGCCGTGGGCCTTCATCCGGTAATTGGTGTCGCTTTACAGTGAGAGAAAAAGAGGTTACAATGCTTATAGTTCTTACTAACTAGCTTAAAAATTACTAACATTTATTCCTTAACCTATTAGGAATATCTTCAGTCTAGTAAATACTTTAAATGTTTAAATTTCCCAACATTTTTCTCAGTGTAGCTTTATGAATTGCATGCAGCGTTGTCTTTTGTCCTTCCATCTGTCCCTTCCACTCCCATCTCCTCCCATAACTGTCAATTACAGCTTTGTTAGCGCGCCCTTAATGGCGCCTCTTCCACTTCCCCTCCTCGCCACACTCGAACACACCTGTTTGCCCCTTCCCCCGCCCATTTGGCGTTTATATATAGCACAAACAATTCTATTCTTTACTCGCACTGTTCATTTCGTTTTCATCCATGGGTTTGTGTCTTTTTGCTATTTATATCACAGCCATGCGCCATTCACGTGTTTACGCCCGGCCGGTTAAAGTGGCGTATACGCAATATTTCCCTTGGAATTTTGTTTGCTTTCTGTTCATTTTGCACGTGCTTAAGTGGAGAATTTAAAAAGCTTAATCAATCTAAATAACAATTTTTAATTATCTACGTAACGTAAACTTTTGGCAATTTAATAATGTATTAAAAATAATTGATTATATTAAATCTATATACTTAGCTGCACAGTTTAGAATTTATCGGAGCTGACGAAGCTTTCGTTGCTCGCTGGAAGTCGTCACATGAAAATGCAGCCAGAAAAGCTTTAGACAATAAAAACTGCAACTATTTCCTGCTTACACTCTGTGCGAGTGTGTATGCGACTGTGTGTGCGAGTGAGTGTTTGTGTGTGTGCCATAGTGTATGCTGCTACAGGTGGTTGTTGTTTTAAGTGCGATTATTTTGTTTGTGTTAGATATTTTTGCACTCATGAAGTAAACAAATGCAAAGCTCTCACCCACATGATAGCTCAGCGCATGTTTGTCGTTATGGTTCTCTACTTGTTGTTGTCACTGCATTTTTGTACTTCCCAAGAGAAAACACAGTTACAGCAGCTCACAGCCTACAGCTCTCAAATGACGCACACAAATCAACAAATCCAACAGAATATTCAAACGAAATGTAAGTCTTAATGCCGACGTCGCAGTCGCCGTCGCAGACGCTGCCGCAGCGTGAATTTTATTACTGGGAAAAGCTTTTTGTGCCAGCAATTCAGATTTGAATTCAGAACGGAAAAGTGACGCGTCGCAAACGCACGAATGAATCGCTGAACGCAAATTCGTCGCGCGTTTCGGTAGATAATTTCAAAATAAATTGTCAAAAATCCAACACATAAAGTTAAATGATATATACAAGCAACAAATAATATATATATTGTAGGAAATCAGAGAGCAAGTTACCAAACGAGAGCAAGAAAGAGATCGAAAGCGTCTGGAAAGCAATTGGCAATTTTCGAGTATCAACAGTTGGAAAATTCGTGTCTGTTCGCGACGTGCAGCTAAAACCTAAATCGAATTATTAGCTAAACTGTGAAAAATCGAACATTATTGGCATCAAATGTAAACGAAATTAGCGGAACAAATTGCAATAATCCAAAAAGTTTCCATTTGTGTTTCAAGTGTTTTGCATTTCCCAAAGACTTTTCTAATTGTGTTCATAGAATTCTATAATGGAAGAGGTAATTTTATATACTATAAATCATATCAGTTTCAATATTTGTTTATTGATTTTATTTAATTAATATTTTTATTAAGTAACCGATTTAGCTCTTTACATAATCCAATTTTATCAGTTCCATAAAATTATTTGCATAGTTTTGTATGTGCTTTTAACTGGAAATAGAATTTCAGACGATTAGATAAAAGATAATAGTAACAAAAATACTTGAACTTTATTTAAAACAATTAAAAATACTTATATAAACAGTGGCAGACAACTGTGCGTGTCAGTCATTGTTTTAATTCACATGCTCACTATTTTATTATATAAATAAAAAATAAAAATAAAAAAGACAACAATTTTATAAATGACAACACATACGTATAGACAAACGTTTGGGTATATGATCTATAGACAAACACACAGAAAAAGCTCGACAACGCATCATATGTTTTTTGGCGGACGTCCCTCAGTTTTCATTCTAAAGTCAAAAAGCAACAACAACAAAGACAATCACCTTCATTCAAAAACTGAATTATCTCAAAAGCTATCTCAATTTCCACTGGCGACTTTTATTGTTTTTTTTTGCACATTGTATTCTAGCGGTTTTCTACCCGCTATCTAAGTGTTGTAATAAAGGGGCTTGAACATGATACACAGCTCTCAAACCGGTGCAGCTGAACTCTCATAAATGTTCTCTCTTTCCCTACTTCTCTCTCTGTCTCTTCTCACTGTTGTTTTCATTACAATTTCGCAATCGTCAATTAGCTGACTGTCAGCCACTGCGTATACGTAATCCAGCATAGCTATCGCACAGTATATGCGAGGTTTTTTTGCCCGGTACTTATAGTAATTGCAGCCTATCGTCATAAACAGCGAAAATGTGGCAAAAGCTAGCGAAAAAGCTGTCAGCACTAACAATTAACTTTGACTTTAATGCGTCCTTTAAGCTCAGTATAATTTATTCGATAAATAAAAATACTTTTTTTTGTTTACCGACTGCCATCAAACTATGGTTGCGTGGTTTTCCAGCTTTTCCTTGCTCTGGCAATGGTGATAATGAACAACAGCCGGGTTGACCTTGACAGAAATTGCGAAAGTTTGCAGTGTTTTTCATTTTGTTGTTTCTTTTTGTGCAGAGCATTTGCATAGCGATACGAAAACGAATACGTAATGATAAATATTAACGGAGACAGCAGCACGTGACGCTGGCTGCAGGCACAGGTAAATTTACGTGCACAGGTGTGCCCCTTACAGCCTCTGTTGCCACCTCTAAACGGGGCGGCGCAACAGTCAGCAGACAAATGACCTCATTAAAGTTTTCAAACCAAAAGGAAATTCTAAAGAGCAGACGAAAATTGTACCAGCTGTGCCACATGGCGTATGTGCAATATTTGGTGTTGCATGCAAGCCCAGCTCACATGGGTGTGTGAGTGTGTGCGAATGTTGGTCGCATTTCAAGTTCAAATTGCTGCTTGGCATAATGAATGCAAACGACCTTGCGTTTTGATTACTCAAACATTCTGTTTATTGATTATGCTTTTGTGGAATTTTGCTCTTTAAATGATATAAAATTAAATAAAAGAGTTGAAAAGTGATTTAATTAATTATTTCTCCTATTTGCACTATCTTAAAAGCCCAGCATAGAAAATTCTATTTAATTAAACAAAAATGTTTCAATATTCCATTTGCAACCACTGATTTCCCAGCACACAAGCTGATAAGACTGAGTGTTTTTGCACAGGACTCAATTAAATGTTTTGCTGTTGATGTCAAATGCAATAAATGATTTTGTTTATTTTTGCATAAAGGAAAAACAAGCACTCACGGGGTGGCTTGGCAGCCCCCAGCAACGTGGAAAATGATAATCGCATTACGTCAATGGATTAATTGATAAATGCACGGAGGGACTTTAATGAAATCGAACTTGTTGACGGAATTAATCCAACGTGGTTGACCCCATGGCCCTGAGCATTATGAACGAAGGAAAAGCAGTGAGAGAGAGAGTGGGAAAGAGCTTAACTATTAATAGTAAATTAATACGCGCACTCTCTTCACTACGAAAATTGTTTGCAAACAAACCATAAAAATTGCTTTATTTATGATGTCAACAGCTGAGCGAGTTTTAGCAAAGAGAACATAGCAGCACGAAGAGAGCACATAACCTTAAGAGCGCAAGCGATCGAAACCACTTTACCCTTTAGGCAAGATAAAACGTGACGCGCTCTCTTCTTTTAGTTTGCATAAAATCCGCTCACTTGGGCTGCTCTCTCACGTTCGCTCCGTCTCGTTCTTTAGCACTGGTTAGAATAGTAGAAGCAATTTAGACAGCCAGTTGGTTTGTGCGCTTTAGCTTGATTCAGTTCAGTTTAGTTTGGTTTGCTTCAGTTCGAGTCGATGAGCTAATTAATGCTCAGGCACATAACTTTGCTCTAAAATCAACAACACAAGTTGTAAAATAAAATATCAACAAAATGCCAATTACCGCTACTGTGAGTTCAACATAAAAATAAAAAAATATTGTAAACTTTTGGCATTTACAGAGAACAAAATGCTTTGATTTATGACACGTGTTGCTTTTGTTTGGCGTGCGAAAAAATTCTAAAAGAGAGAGAGTGAGAGAGAGGCCGTCTGTCTTTTAACGCAAGAGTGTGTGTGTGCGTGTCGTGTATGTAAATGAGTAAAGAGTAAACTCTTTAATTGTTTTTGTTTTTGTTTTGCTTTGCAGACTCCTTCACTACTGAAGCGCGCCGGCACCGATAGACTGCGAGAAGTCTTCCAGAAGTACTCTTCAATTCAAAAGGATGGAGAGCATTATATGACGAGTGAGGATTTCGTACGGAAATTCCTTGGTTTGTTCACGGAGACAGCATTCAATGATGTAAGTCATAGCAACAAACAAAATTCCGACGACATTATTGTTGGGTCATTGCAAGGTTACAGTATTATTTCGCACACAGACGCTGTCAGTCGTACGCTGATAAGCAATCGACTACAGTAACAACAACAACAGTAACAACAACAGTAACAACAACAGCAATAAAAGCAGTGGGAGCAACCCTTGTTATAATCAGCACTTATAGAGATAGCAGAGATACACCTGTGTGAAGCAAACATAAATCTATTCAAATATTCATATTGTATATTTGTGTATATAGTAATAGCAATTCATAAAGTCTGCAACTGATTCATAGTGAACTCGGCAAATCACTTGGCCACCTCGTGATAACGTCACAGCATTCAAATTGCTTTCTTATCAATTAGTCGGGAATCATAACTGATTTGCAGCTGCGACTTTTATAGGTCGAAGTCTGCAAAGTGTACTCTGTATATATTTTGGGATTAACGATAAAGACTTTTCGCTATAATAGCCAAAATATCAATTAGTCAAGTTCGAATGTCCGGTTAAACATTGAACCTTTCTTTCAGGGTCGAGCCCAGTATAAAAAGCGTAAATAAGAAGATATGTTTTTGTGTACAGACTAAAATAACTAAATTTTGGTAAGAGTAGTGGTTAAAAAAGGGTAAAAAAGGGGCAAATTTAGACTTCAAACATTACAGAGACAGTGTGCTAATATGATAATTGGGCTTATGAAAGTCGAGCATCTTCACTACAGCTTTTTTCGTACCTTTTTTTCCATTCTTTTAGGAATCTGTGCGCTTATTGGCCGGCATTGCAGACACGAGCAAGGATGGTCTCATTTCCTTCTCGGAGTTTCAGGCATTCGAGGGCTTGCTCTGCGCTCCCGATGCCCTCTACAGAACCGCCTTTCAGTTGTTCGATCGCCAGGGAAACGGCAGTGTGTCCTATTGTAAGCATTAATCACTTAATTGAAGCAATTTCCACAATTAATTTAATTAATCTTTTAGCTGATTTCGCTGATGTTGTACAAAAAACTGAACTGCACTCAAAGATACCCTTTAGCTTAGATGGTACCTTCATAAAACGATACTTTGGTGAGGTAAGTTTACCAGCATGGCATTATAAAGTCAATTGTTTTATTAAATTCCCTAATTGTTTTACAGAAAAAACAACGCCTTATCAACTATGCTGAATTTACGCAATTGCTGCATGATTTTCACGAGGAGTACGCCATGGAGGCATTCCGTAGCAAGGATCCAGCTGGCACTGGATTCATATCCCCCTTAGATTTTCAAGATATTATCGTTAAGGTCAAACGGCATTTACTCACACCCGATGTCAAGGATAACTTGGTCGCGGTAAGTTTCATTTCAAATCTATTTTAAACTAAGTTTTAATCAGTTTTGGTTCACAGGTCACGGAGGGTCACAAAGTGAGCTTTCCGTACTTCATAGCATTTACCTCGCTGCTGAACAACATGGAGCTTATCAAGCAGGTCTATCTGCATGCCACTAAGGGCAGCCGCACGGAGACGGTTACCAAAAACGAACTGCTCTATGCGGCCCAAACAATGAGCCAGATCACGCCGCTGGAAATTGACATTCTATTTCAATTGACGGGCGCCGTCAATCAGCCAGGGTAAGTGCCCTAAATCTAGCTCAAGTGTAGCAAAAACAATTAGGAGTATAGTAGTAGCAAGTCCAGTTCCCTTTGGAGTGAATCACCAAGTCACCGAATCTTAAATAATTTCTTAGTTGATCCTCTGTGACTAAAACTAAATCTCTAATGACTCGAAAACTTTTCTTAATCAAAACTGATCAAAATTGGCCCAAAAGTATTAGCTTCTAGTTCGCTTTGGGAACTGGGCTGAAAATCATAGGTTTTTTAACCAGGCAAAATAAAAGCAGTTTAAAACTATGTGTGTAATTAACACTCTCCATCTTTCTCTCTCTTTGTTTGCCTCTTCCTTTCTTTCTTACTCTTGCACTCATGTAACAAAAATTTGTTGAATTTATTGTACATTAACTGATAATTAGAAGCTGGTGGAGACGTAAAAAGATAACTCCCAGTAGGCAAGTTTTGTGGTTCCCCAAAGAAACTTTTATTCGGCATGGTTTTCCACTCAATTTCACTTTCACTCCCCTCTCTCTATTCGCTCTCCAATCAGTTAATAATTTCCCCACATTTGCCATGCATTACCTTTTCGCTGTGCTTAGATTTTCTTCTCTAAGTTCTTTCCCAGTTTTAGTATTAATTATTAATATTTATTTCGTCTAAACAGCCACATCGACTACAGCGACCTGAGCAATATTGCACCTGAGCATTATACGAAACATATCACTCACCGACTGGCCGAGATCAAGGCAGTGGACAGTCCTAACGACCGCTCGGCTCTAACTCAAGTACTGGAGGCCACCTATCGCTTTACTTTAGCTTCCTTTGCGGGAGGTTTGTCTCGAATTTTTCCACTCTACTTTCCATGATACTGAATTTTTGTATTCTCCTACAGCAACTGGTGCCACGGTGGTTTATCCTATTGATCTGGTGAAGACACGCATGCAGAATCAGCGCACTGGTTCCATGATTGGTGAAATTGCCTACAGAAATTCCTGGGACTGTTTTAAGAAGGTTAACTAAACTAAGCATAACTCTAAAGTATTTATTATAACAAACGTTTCTGCTTCCCCAGGTTATACGTCACGAGGGTGTGCTGGGCCTTTATCGCGGTCTTTTACCCCAGTTGATGGGCGTGGCACCCGAGAAGGCCATAAAGCTGACAGTGAATGACTTTGTGCGTGACAAGTTCACCGATAAACGCAGCAACATTCCCGTCTGGGGTGAGGTCCTTGCCGGTGGTTGTGGTGGTGCCGCCCAGGTAATCTTTACCAATCCGCTGGAGATAGTCAAGATTCGCTTGCAAGTGGCTGGCGAAATTGCTGGTGGCTCCAAGATCAGTGCCTTATCGGTGGTGCGAGAATTGGGCTTCTTTGGACTCTACAAAGGCGCTAAGGCGTGTCTGCTGCGCGATGTTAACTTCTCGGCCATTTACTTCCCCACATATGCGCACACCAAGGCCGCTCTGGCCGACAAGGATGGCTATAACAGTCCATTGTCTTTGTTGTTGGCTGGTGCCATTGCTGGTGTACCGGCAGCTTCTTTGGTCACGCCTGCGGATGTGATCAAGACGCGCCTTCAGGTCGCCGCACGACAGGGACAAACCACATACTCGGGACTGTGGGATGCCACTAAGAAGATTATGGCCGAGGAGGGTCCTCGGGCGTTCTGGAAGGGCACAGCGGGTGAGTAATCAACTCAGGCACTCCTAGTTCAGCTGCTAATCTTTCTCCCGCACGTTCTTTAGCACGCGTCTTCCGTTCCTCGCCGCAGTTTGGTGTCACCCTGTTCACCTATGAGCTGCTGCAGCGTCTGTTCTACGTGGACTTTGGTGGCAATCAACCCAAGGGCTCACAGGGTGGCAAAACCTCGCTTGGTCTGAACACCACACTGAGCACGGCGCAAGTGCGTCCCGATCACATTGGTGGCTACAATGCAGCTGTTCCGCTGCTCGCTGGCATTGAGTCCAAGTTCGGTCTCTATCTACCTCGATTTGGACGTGGAGCTGCCACTACTGCTGCATCCACGACAGGAACGACAGCCAGTTCATGATTGTATTGGCGCCATCGCCTGTCCTGCGCCAGTTAGGTCTAAACTTGTACAGTTGTAGCCATAGATACATAGCTAATAATACATAGAAAGAGACAGAGAGAGAGGGAGAGATAGAGAGTTGCATCTTAAAGATGCAGAGTCTGTAAATATATCTTTTGCTAGAACACATTTACAAAGGCAACAAGAAAAGAGGGTATGAAAGGAGAGTCATAAAGTGTGCAAACTAGTACAGTAAATCGATTCCTTAACCCACAGTTATAGATACATATTTATAGCAGTTATTTATGGCACACAATTGTTGGCAACTGTTTTTACCTACACCAGAATCGAGTATATATATACATACACATATAGTTTGAGAAGTGAACAACTTTAAAACTGTTTTTTTGTAAACATTTTTTAACTAGATGCATAGTTTATAGTTAAAACCAATCACTAAACGTCAACTTTTTTTGCACTCAATCAACTATTTAAGCGTAAAAAGTACACAAAACAGAAAATATAAACAAAAATAAAACAAAATTACAACTTTTAAGATTAGTACGAAATTGTTCAAAAGTTATAGAAGAGAAAATGCAATGAATTACCTCTTAGCTAATAAATTTAAATAAATACAATTTAAATATGTACAAAAATTGAAAAATCAACTGAACCGTGTCTTTATTTAACTAAATAAATAGTAGAGATTGAAATTATAAATAAAGTTATTTATACAAAGAATGTATTTAATAAATATTAAAGGGTCGTTTAAAAAGAAAAGTCAATATTAATGGATATTATTATTTTATGATGCCGAAAATTCATTGTGATGATGAAAAATATGTTTAAAATATTATGAAAAAAAGTTTTAGTCTTAGATTTATTTGAGTTACTCTAAGGAATTCTGGAACAGACCTAAGAAGGGCTACAATTTTCATTATTTTCAGTCCCAATAGAATTTTATTGCCTTCAGCCATTTTCATCATTTTATAAATATTTTAAACCCCAAATAAAATTTATATCTTTACTTAGTTTTCTTAAATTTTTCCTCCAGCTTAGTTTCATTTCTATAATTATATAGTCACCAAAAAATGTAGATATCAAATGGAAATATCTTGCAACGTTTTTTCACAACTTTTCGCATTTGGAAAGTTCCGCAAATTGAATACTTCTCTTTCTGCTTATGGCCAGGTCAATGGAGCGCTTTAAAGCCACAAATGCGAATTGTTAATAACACATTCGATTAGAATACAAAAGCGATGACAGTTTAATGTCATGTCTGGGCAAAAAAGGTTTTCAGGTCAATCAAAGACACACAATAAATTCAGTTTCGAATTCAACAGATTTGTGGGGGGGAATAAATCCCACTCCCCCAATGATCTGTTGACCATGACCATCGACTGCTGACCGTTAAGCATGCACTGCAACTAATCACAGGTTGCATGCCCCAAAAGACGCTAATAAAAAGCCACCATCGATGGTCGTATCCGCTGCAGTTTCATTTCCAACTCGATCGTGATCGCAACAAAATGCAAGTGAAACTTGGTTTGAATTTCATCGCAGTGTGCCTGCTACTGCCACTTGTGGCAGCTCAAACGGATACGCGCATCTCGTGGATAGCCCAAGTGAAGCAACTCCGCCATCAGCTGCACGATTGCCTGAAATCGGGAGTTGGTTTGGGTCTTTGGTCCTGTTTCCGCACGCGTAGTCTGCAGATGTTTGAGAACGTCATGTCCTCGGATGTGATACCGCTCTTCGAGGGGGTTAGGCTGATGGCTGCCCCAAATGCCACAGCGGCACAGGCAAGGCATGCCAGCAGCGAGGAGCGCAAGGATCTGAAGCATCTCACCTGGTTCGATCAACTGGCAGGCAGTCTGGCCAAAGGACTAACTACACACACGTTGCAGATAAATCTGGTGAAGCTGACGGAGCGGTATTTAAAGAACGGTAGGTGGCACTAGGTGCACTTAACATCATTTGAGTAAACTACACAGAAAGAAACGTTAACTTAAATCAAGTATTGTCTAAATTGAACTTGATTTGTATACACTTTTTACTACATTTCTCCAAAGACACCCCCGTTGGTTCCGCTGACTCCCAGGGCAGCGCACGCCTGCGTCGTCACCGCTTCAACATGATCATCACAATGATGTTTGGTGTCACAGCACTGGGTGCGGTGCTTGTGCCCATGGGCTTTCAAATGCTGTCCATAGTCAGTGGCAAGGCACTGCTGTTGGCCAAGATGGCACTACTTTTGGCCTCCATTAATGGCCTCAAGCGGGTGAGTAACCTATGAGGCACATGCTCCACAACTACTTAAATTTGCTCTCATAGGTGGCCAATTCGGGACTGCATTATGGACTGTACCATGTGCCTGGCGAACACTTGGGAGGATATTACGATCGTGGCGATCTGAACCATCCGCGGAATGTGCCCATACCCGTGGCCGTGGCGCCTTCACTTGACATGGGCTTAAAGTAGATTTAAAAGCATTAAATAAAGTCAATAATTGTAGTTTAAATTAGTTGAATAAAACGTTGGGTTTTCTTAAAGAAAAGAGTGCTTTAAAATTAAGTTTATTTGGGATTTGAATAGGCGCTTCACTTTGCAGCAAGTTGGCAGCACTTCACAAAGCTTAAAGCTTCCATTGAAGCTTTTTGAGTGGTGAGTTTGTGTTTGAATTTTGAAGGGGTAGCGCATGAGCTGCTTAAAAGAAGAGTTTTAAAAATATTAATAAATAAATTTATAGAAAAAGACAAAGAATATTATGGAGGTGATTTAAGCTAAGGTAAATTTAAGTAGTTAAAGTTAATTTAATTAAAACAGAATGAATTTTCATGGGCTGCCCACAAACAGCGCTAGAAGAGGACAGAGCGAGTAAGAAGCGTAGTCGGTGTGCGTGTATGGGTGTCTCTGCCTGTGTGTGTGTCGCTGTCTCTGTGTGTGAGCTTGTGGGGTTGCGGCTGCCATCCGAGTCCGGACTATAAAAGGAAATGCGCCGCTGATAAGGACCAACATTCTGGCGTCGTCCGGCAGCGTTGACGTCTCGTTTGGCCAAACAAAAGGAAATCGTTAACAAAAGTTTCCAACTCGCTTCGATTCGACTCCATTCGACTCGACTCGACTCGGTTCAGTACTCGTATCCTTATAGTTTATCCTTATTGCGTGTAACGGTTTACACTGTCAATTCAAAACGCGTTCCATCTCTTAAAGCCAAAGTGCAATTTACGTGCACGCTCCACGTTCAATTCAAGTAATCAAGTTTTGCGTTGCGTGATTCCTTCCGTCGCTAATCCCTTTAAGCAGATTAGCAGCTCCAAACAACACGCAGGGGCAGAAAATAAAACTGGACACAACGTTTGAAATATTTTGGCGCTCAGTTGACTACGTGAAATTGCTTTAGGTCGTCGGTTAATTGAAACCCAAGTGAAGTTAGCCTCAAATAGCGACAATTGGCTATTTAACGCCGCACTGAAAAGGGATCACAGAGGTTGGCTAAAATGAAGCTCGTCGTTTATCTCTCCTTGTCCATGATTGTGCTCGGCGTGCAGGTGAGTAGCTGAGGAAGTGGAAAGTTGGGGGGACTTGTGGGCTAATTCAATTTCGATCAACAAGTTGACTTAACTTTGTTTCGACTTGTCCGTTGTTCCTAGTCTTTCAACGGCTTAAATGAATTTGGCCCCTTTGTGACTTATTTTTTCTTGTGTTCTGTGTTCTGTTTTTGGTCTAACGACGATTGATGAGTTTCGGCCATGTCGCATTTTATGAGCAAAGTTTTCTGAAACCTTTGACTTTCACTTTCACTTTTTGGTCGAAACAGATTGCTTTCATTAGGCTCAAATTATGGGTATAAACTGGGGCGTGTGCGGGATTAGAGGTCTCTGACTCGAATATCATCAGTGTCATTTGTTCGCCTCGTATTTTTTTTTGTTTTTCGAAATCAATTTTTATGTTTTTATTACACCAATGTGCTGCTCTTCTTCTACTACTTCGACTTCTGTCCTGTCATCGTACTAATTTGCTATTTTTAGCCTTGGCAGCAGCTGCAATAAACGGATTCGACTCTCTCCTTTTAATCTTCATCGAATTACAAATTTCTCACATTAATTAAGATATTTCGGCTTCGATAGATTTATTAGAGCTCAAAAACTTGGGCAAATCTTTTAAGTTGTTGCCAAGTATAAGTAGAAATTACGAAACTTTCGTTTTATTTTTTATTTAAGTGGAAAGTTTAGTTTGAAACATAATTAGGATTTTAGGCGAGTAATAAATTCATGAATAAATATAAATTTAGTTGGCTTTAGTCCAACATTATGTCAATTTGCATAACCAAAAGGCGGATTAACTAAATTTGTCACTTTGCATTTAAATAAAGTGCAAACTTAAAACCAATTAAATGAAACAAAGGATAATTTCATGCATTCAACAAATTCCTTTTGTTGCCATTTTTTACTTCTATTTTGTTTAGAAATATGTTTCCTTTGTTTTTTAACAATGAGCAATTATTTTTATTATACAATTCAATTTTTTATTGAATTGTTTGCTTAACATAGAAATGGGATTACACAGAATTGACAAGACAAAATAAACTGTTTGTTTTAGTTGTGTCTGAGTAGATTTTAAGTAAATAAAACTTGCTAAGAATTCAATTTAGAAGAAGTCAAAATAAATTGTTTATTTAAGTCTAGTCTGGCTAAACTTTAAGAAAATAAAACATAGTTGTTTAGGGTAAACATGCTCAATGATTAAGTCAGTTTTTTGCATAAATTACCTCAAGTCTATTGACATTTGAAGTTGTTGAAGTGCTGACTTAGCTCACAGCTCACAGATGTGAGCTGAAGTGTACTCCAACTACACATGGCCAATGAGTTGCACCTTTGGCCGTAATGCCATCAATAATGTCGAGCTGCAAGTTGACTCTTCTTTGCCATTTGCGACTGTTGTCCCACCTGCTGTCTAAACTGAAAGCGTTGTATGCCAAGATAAGCTGCTGTCACATTTGCAATCCTAGTCCCAGTTGTTGTCAATGTGTAGAAATGTAAATTTCTGCTTTGAAAAGGTATGTCAAACAGGCGACGCGAGACAGCGGAAGTGCTGTGTAGGGTGTGGGTGTGGGTGTAGGTGTGTGTGGTAGGAATGTGTGCAAAAATCAACAATCTGACAGCAGGAAAGGGCTGCAAATGATGGGCATTCATTGTTGCCGTGACCAAAGTGGCCAATGCCAATGCAATCTGCCTCATTGTAAACTGTGTGACACTAACACACACTCACACACGCAGAGGCAGCTAGTCAGGCGGAGTTGGCTCTGTGCAATCAGCCTGCAGCAGTTGATGAAACTTGCTTAATGCCGCATGTGGAGAGCAGCAGTAGCAACAACAGTCATTCAAGGCATAAAAGGGGTCAACATATGACACCTCTGTACCTCTACCCCCACTCTTTTCTTCCCCTCCCCACCCCAGTGACTCTGGCATTTGAGTGCTTTCACTTGAAATAGAATGTTGCAAGTGAGCAACAACTTTGGCTGCAGGTGAAACTCTAATTGGTATGAAACAATTTGTAGAATGTCAACTGAATATGCCCGCATCATTGTCATTTGTTTCCTGGCCAAAAACTTTGTTAATTACCTCACATATATCAAACCCACTGCTTCCAAAAGTGAATTAAAGTATTTCAGGCATTAGGGCCAAAAACTTTTAATCAGCCTCAATTTGTCAGCTGCTGCTGTCAGGCAGCCCCTTCAACCCCCTAATCCCCTCTGAGTAGCTGAGCCCTGCACTCAATTTATTCAATATTATAGACTTTATGTCGAAACAGCCGTTTACAGCCTCTTAACCTATGCAAATTTATGCCAAAAATAACTCAAGACCGCAGCTGAATTATGATGCGTGGTGCGCATTTTGCATAAAACCCACTGCAGATATAGAAAGGACAGGAAGTGCACTGAAAAAAATTTTAATGTATAGTAAAATAATTTTAAAAGTAGCGAGAATAATCGCCGGAGTTGAAGTGTTCTACAGTGAAGTAAAGTTTGTGACTAAAAATGTTCTATTTCAATAAATTTCTCTCAGTGTAACTGATATAGAGGTTTCGTTTATACTTAACTTCTGTTATGTGTGCAACTAATTTCCGGCAAAGTAATAGATGTCTCAACATATGCAAAACGCTTAAAGGCTACGCCGGAAAAAGGACACTGCGCAGCACCAGACCACATGACAAGTTGTGTGACTTGTGTGTCACCGCAGTGACATGTCATAAAGTTAATGAAGCTACTCTCAAAATGAAAACTGGGCAATTTCACAAGTGGCCTCAGCGTGTAATTAGCCGCCACTTTCAGCACTGTTGTGGCGCCACAAAGTGACTGCAGTTGCAACTTTCACTAGAGTTGCCTTTGTTCAAGACTCGTAGAGTTCCCCCACAACTTTAGCCGTTGATTTGGCTTTTTTATGCGTTAATTAATTAATTACTTTTATCTGCATGTCAGCAGCAGTCAGCAGACAACAGCGCACTAAGCCAAAAAGCAGACAATTGGCCAACGTAGCGTATGCGTAATAGAGTTAACATGTCATTGCTTTTAAAATAAACTTTTCATTATAAATATGCAAATTAAATCTGACAAACTAAGTGGGGTGCTTTATAATGGAAAAGTGTGAATAATACTATAATTATTTAATTATTTTTATAAAAAATGTATTAAACTTCATTTGTTAATAAGCTCAAAATATTTGAACAAGTTTATTTTTTAAATAAAATAACTTTGCTCTAGACATTAAGTCAGTAATTTTTAAACAGCCTTTTCCGGCTAGCCATACCAAACTTAATTTAATGCTCATTTATAATTTACAAAGAACTTTTTAATATTAATTTTTAAACCATTTACGTGCGACTGTTATGCAAATGTGAGATCTTAAAAGCCTGTGCTATTTAAGTATATCCGGCATTATGCGCATATTTAAAACAATCAATTTGCTTGAGGCATTAGCTACAATCCTTTACTGACAGCAATTGCAAATTAATATTGCAAAAATTTCTGCATGGAGAAGATCGCTTTTAAAAACATCCATACACCCAAACATATTTTGCTTAAATATTTGATGAGCTATAAAATGCAAAAAGGGAAAACAAAATTTGCTTATTGGCCGCCTGTTGCCAGTTTCCCGTTGTCCGCTTGTCCATTTGTCTGTTGGCCAGAAAGCAGGAAAAAAAACCCTTTTTGAAAGCCAGTAGTGGCTTATTATAGTAGCCCAAACAGCTGTCTCATGATAAAATCATGACATGTATTCCGTGCCCCGCCTTTGGCCCCACCCACCAGATCACCGTCGCCTGCATGTAATGCTATTTATGGCGCTGAAAGTTAATATTTGTTAAGTCTTTCACAGATTAACGCGAAAATCCAGCGCTGTGCCGTTAAGAGGTAAATATTTAGAAAGGATAGCGAATACATTTTAAAGCATTTCCGCTTTGGAGTCAAAAATTCCGTAGGTGTCGATGGTGTTGCTGTTATTTTCCCCATCATGGCATTTTAATTAAGTCATAAAATTGAAGGCATCCCGCTGAATCGGAAGACCTGACACGCATATTCGTGTCCAATTACCGATTGTGAAATTCAAATTCAGACAGCATTGTCTCAGATTTAATTCCTAAAAGGGCCAAGTAAAACAGACTAAGAGACAGTTGTTAATTAAAATATGCAAGTGACTTTTCATGCTCGAGACATGAATCGAAGAGACATTTACTCAATGCTTTTATTGAATTTGAAGTGTGAGCATGTGTGTGTTTTAAATTTGGAAGGCAATAATAAATAAATCTACAGCTCGGAGCAGCTGCCAACAAAAAGTTGAAGAAAACAATACGAGCACAAAAACATCCCGAAACCATTCGAGCCGGGACAATGCCATTATGCAAATGAGACTAACTGAATGCCTCAAGTGTGTTCAAAGGGATCATGTTTATATAATTTATTTGTTTGGCTGTCATCAGCATTTTGAGTAATACTTTTGCGTTCAAAAAATTGCCTGACAATTGACTTTTCATTGCGTAGGCGTCATCAAAGATTGATGACGTCACTTGGGCATACAATTTGCGTAGATGTCACGCTTTACTCCCGACGGTATACCTACCACCACCCCCTCTTTTCCACGGCTTAAAGTTAGTCCCACAAAAGCCGCCACTAATTGACAGTTTCATAACCATAAGTCGATTTTGGCCAGCTCGTTATAGACCCATAATCGCAGTGGTCTCTTCTATTTTGCTGCGTTTTTTTCTTCTTTCTTTTCGAGTGTTGTGCAAACACTTTTTTTTGTCCCAACTCGAAGAATATAATTTGGCGGCCCAATTTGGAAATACTACAGACACGCTTTAACGCCGCTTGTCAGCCTTAGAAAATCTCAATTAATGGAGCCTTTAATCAATCAAAAAATTTTAGACAACTGAAAAAAGAAACCGGCATAAAAGCTGGTAATAAAAAACTGTTTGACCCACAAGTTGAAAAACTCAAAATGATTTCTGAGCTGGTCAATAGCTTGTGGCTATTTATAAAGTTTAAAGCCAACTTTTTGTACTTTTTTCTTTGGGGTTAATGGGGTTTCTGGGGCTTCTGGGGCTTGAAGTTTGCTTAAAATTCAAGTGGCATAAGCACTTAAGTGTTGCATGTCCAGTGAACAGCTGCAACATTTTGTGGGTGACACTGAGCTCCCAAGAGTTTAATTAAAATTGGCTGCATTTGGCTTAAAGTAGAGCGACATTAGTCGATGTCCTGCACTGTTAGCTGGCCTACAGTTATGTGAACTTGCCACGAAGAGTCAATAACAACAAGCAGCCCGCTGTTAGCATTTGTGGCAACTACAAAGCGCAACATGGAATACCCGTTATGAGGAGAGTAAGGGTAGATATGTTCCACTAAGTACAGTTGGGCTATATGAGTCCAAGTGTATACGTCTGTCTGTCCTATTCAATTAACTCTGGCGCAGCAAAGTATGCTATGGGTTTTATACCTCTTAACTCAAAGTAACAGGTATATCATAGCCGGCAATCCTTAGATTACACCGTCTCCCTTCGTTTTTTAACTTTTCTGGCTTGTCGCTTGTTGGCCAACACAAAAAGCCGTTATGTAGCCCGACAACCCGCTGATTGTATCACATTTGGCTTACGTTTTTGTCCACAATTTCTTGTGCTGCCTTTTTCAATGCAGATATTTTGTAGCCATGGCTTGAACGACAGCTGCTGTCAGAAAACGGCCATTCAAAAACCAAATCATATCCAAAAAAAACCGCCCTCTTATATATTTGTTTTACACTTTAATTTTGGTTGCTGTTATCTTTTTCTACAGGCCTGGCCCACAGTGAAGCGAACTTTTGAGCTGTATCCGGGCGCGGCAATGCCCTACAACGAGCACAGAATCTCAGGTAAGCTGATAAACCGCAAACATGCATACTGACACTTAGCGAAACGCGGGGGGTAGGAAGGGAGGAAGTGCGTCAACAAATTTGCTGGCTGAAAGTTTTAGCCAAGTGCCTTTGGGCGGAAATGCACTTTGGCGGCTGTGACAAAAGTTTTTGGCGTTTACAAAATAGTTTCGAGTTGTGTGCAGCTGCAAATTTTAAATTGCTTTTTAACACAACTTGTCAAGTGTCACAGCCACAAATAAATGCATGCTTGAAATACACTCATATGTGCACAATTTATTCATTATTCTGATTTGATTTATGGCTCAGTTTGAAGAGGCATAGATTTAACCAAAAAGTTCACTTGAGTTAACACGCTAATGTAAATTCTTAAGTAAATGGTTGTGGAAATTCCACTGAAAACTGGCATGAATTTCTATGACGTACCTATAAATATAATAATCAGATAACTTGGCCGATAGCCAATTGGCAAGACAACCACACTGGACGCGTCCTTCTCACAGTTTACTTTGTTGTGGTTCTGTGGAGAAATATATTTATAATTGCTTTTTCTTCCCAATGCTAGGCAACCGATAACTACTGAATAAAAAACGATGACATCACAATTTATTTATGACTTTTCTGAGTTCAGCAATAATTTCATTTGCTTTAAGCTTTAAATTCTGTGGCGACTTTTGTGTGAAGTGGAGTCTAGATTTCTTCATAATGACAGCCTCACATGTTAATTATCAATTATTCATAATGCTCATTTAATTGTTAAGCGCTTTTAACAGAAATATTAAACGGCCCAAAAACGTTGACCGTCTAATGCAATTAGGCCACATCATAAACAATTAGGCGCCAAGTCAAACAAAATCCTACCAACGATAGCATACACAGGCACAGGCTTAGAAAAATAGGCACACATGGGTTAAAATAGTCAACAGATGAATACCCTCTTTGTATCTTTATTTAAAGGAATTCAAATATTTATACGTTGTAAGCCAAATATTCCAAATATACTTCAATTCTTCAGAAATAACACCCTTCTTCTCCTTTACCTTCTTCATTACCCAAGTGCACTTAAACACCCCACACAACAGAGTATTCGCCTCGAGAGTGCCTTATGCGCTGTTTAGCGATTTTATGGACAATTTGTGAGCTGACTGACAAACACACACATGAACTGTCACCCACACACACACTGTCACACACACTCGGGTCCCCACACACACGCACAACAAACGCAGCGAGTGTGACAAGCATGTGAAATGGGAAAACTCAGACGATTTAATTCTTTTTTTTCTATTTGACCATAAACGTCAAAAGCTAACTGTAGCCAACTGTGTGTGGGTGTATGGACAGTCGTGTGTGTTAACTAATAATGCGAGTCATAAATCAGGCAACAGTAGCCAAAAGCCAGGCATTTAGTGCTCGGCCTACAGGAGTTGCTATGATAAATTAATTGTTACGGTCAGAGGTCAAAACGTGATTACAATTTGCATATGCTCTTTGTGGGCCAAGTTTAGTTTTCAATTATCAAATCCCAACACACTCCACACACACGCACACACACACTGGCACACTGGCACACAATAAAAACAACTAGAAATGTTATTGCAGTTTGCAATTTAGTTGGCCAAATTGGTTTCAAATGGCCAAGAGGCACTGTTGCTCCAGGCTAATACAATGTTCTGCCCTTCCAGACTGCATGCATGTTGCCTCTGAACCAGGTGATTACATTTTCAAGAAGTCAGCGCCATCAGCACCACCACCCTTGGCACCACTCAATTTTAACAGAAATACCGAGCTACTTGAACTTGAATCTGTGCCCGGAGAGGAACTGGAGGCAGCAGCTGTGGCTGACGCGGCTGCTGCAGCTGCGGCGGCTTCTGCTGACACCGTCTGTGGTCTGTATGTGATTGGGGAACCGGACACGATTGTGGAAATCACCATGAAGCATTATGACGTCAACTGCGAGACGGGAGGTTTAATGGCAGTAAGTATTTCTGGAGTTTTTATGCCTCCACTCCCTGCTCCTACTGCTCTGCTCTTCCCCCAGTTTGTGGACGGCTGGGAGCTGAATGGCGAGTACTTCCCGTCTGTCAAGGATCATCATCGCCTGCTCGAGGATCGTGTCTATGAGTTCTGCAACAACAACAAGCAATGGTGAGTAGCAATTTCCACTTGGAGCAACTGCATCACTTTTAAATCCTTCTGCAGGCCCCGATTTAGCAACAAAAAGTTCTTCCGTTCGAGCCAGAATGCTGCTCTGCTGCAGTATCGCATACCTGAGCGTGGCTCCTTTGTGGCCAACGTCCGTTTCCATAAGATTTCGCAACGTGAGTCAAAGTCTTTTGATATTATGCCAATTTCCTTATTTCCCTACATTCCTTTGCCTGCAGCCTGCAATGTGCTCGTCCAGGACACTGCCGCCGTTTACAAAATGTCCAACTTTGGTCGCCCTCGCAACTGTACGCTCTCCGCACTCTTTCCGGCCGCCGTCTCCCTGGGCAACCTGCGCATTGGCAGCAAGAGCGTGCGGGCACAGGAGAAGGTCAACTATGATGTGAGTAGATGAAGAGATAAAGGGATTTTATACCCTGTGTCGAGAAGGGTTTCTTGCATAAAAGCAGTGTAATGATTGCTAGAGTTTAGCTTAACATAACAGCCCCAGGGTACTTTACAGTCGGTGAAACTCCACTCTACAAAAGTTTGAAAGCCTGTTATCTTTATATTTGCTTTACTTTATTCCTTTCCCTAGTGCCATCTGCTGGAGGATCGCTTGGAGATTGGAGGTTCCGCCGGCTTGGACGCCTCCAGTATGGATCAGGCTAGTGCTGCGTGCGGTGCCAGCGCTGTACTGGGACCCGAACAGGCAATCTTCTGCGGTGTGACTAGTGTGCGATTGGTGTCCACGGGACGTTATCAGAATCAGGCAGCTGTTATCATACGAAAAGCCGATGAAAATGATCTGGACATTGCCACGCTGATGTGTGCACTCTAAGCGAGTTCAACTTGGAGCTGATAAAGATGATGATAATGGAGACGAGGCCGGCACAATGATTACAATTTCACGTTTGTAAATATGTATGTGGTTGGATATGTATGTATATACAAAATAGAGGGAGGGAGGGAGGTAGAGAGGGAGTGGCAGTGGAAGAGGGAATGGGAGGGAGAGTTGAGAGATGCGAGATAAACCACAAAAAAAAAACATTCAACTTGGATTCTATTGTAGCGCTTAATCCTTAACCAATCCAAGCAACAAGTATTCACCATAGCAAAGCCAAGAAACGAGCAAAAAACAAAGAAAAACTCAAATGAAATTTTATGTAATTATATGTGTATATCGACAAAATTCTCAATGTTAAAAACTATATATATATATGGTATGTACATTCCTAGTCTATTGTGCTGGCAGAGGGCGGAAGGTGGGAACAAAACACTTATTGACAGTTTTTATGGCGCATTTTATGAAATGTGCGCTGAAAGCTAATCGAACTAATTAACAACGATATGCTATAAATAATCGCCAGGCAACAAAGATAAGCTTTGGATTACCAGACGACATTTCAATTAAAACAAATAGCGTAGAGCGAGAAACAGCGCCAACAAAGAGGTGAAGCTGTAGGCAGCCATCGTGGAGGCACCGTCATCATCATCGTCCTCCTCCTTGCCAAGCTGAAAGTGAAAAGGAGAAGAAGAAAAAGGAATTAGGTCTTAGGATAATTTTTAAGTAGGTTATATGAAGTTAGACAAGCTGGGGAAGCTAAGGTCGCTTCTCTCCGAGGTTCTTGGATCGAGTCGCTTGACAAGCGTCGTATCGAAGGGATAACAGAGCACGTCTCTACCAAAGCATTCACACTCCTTCCCTGGATTACTCTGGCTAACCTTATATTTCCTACATTTCATAACCGACATTCCCCGATTCTACTTACACTCTCGTGCAGAATAGCCTGAAGCTCGCGACAACGCTTGCGATCCTTAAAGTTGCTGGTGGCAATGCGGCAGAGTGTGCTGCTCAAGCAATCGTCGTCGCAGCCAGTCTCCAGCTTGGGATCTGCTTCGGTGACCTTGTAGCGCCAGAACTTGCGCAATACCTTGGGTTTCTTGGCCATTTCAAGCAGCAGTGCATCAATGCCTGCGGGGCTGGTGTCGCTGGTAAAGTCCTCCGCAAACGAGTACTCCTTATACCACATGGGCTTCAAAGCGGGGTTCATGTTGGCTACGGTAAGATTAAAGATCCAGGTCTCATGGTCGAGTACCTGCCAAGTCTCTGGATTGAGCTCGTAGACGCGATAATTGGGATTCTTGTCGGAGTAAGTGGTCAGACTGCCACCGTTCCAGGAGACAGCGACGGCAGCACCGCTTTCCGCGTAATGCAAATTCATCTCATCCTTGTGGGTGTGACCATTAAAGATGCCAGTGATGGTTTTACTGAAGCGAGCCAGCAGACGGTTGTACTCCCTTGCCCAGTCGGACCAGCAGTCGCCATCGCCCGAGGGTATGTGAGTGAGGACGTGCACCTTTTCACCCGCCTTCTCTGCAGCGAGGAGCGTGTCATGGAACCACTGCAGTTGGTCTAGAACAATGGAGCCATTGTGAAAGATCCACCAGTTGAATAGATAGCAATCCATGCTGTTCAAGGCCACAATACGATGTCCAGCGATGGGCGACAGTGTGTAGTAGCCACCACGACGGACTGTGGTCTCGGCCTCCGAGGGCAGCCACTTCTTCCAGAGACTCCAGACGTGCTCGTAAAGCCAATCGATGTTCAGCTCAGCGGGCATTTCGTTATTGCCAAAGCTAGTGGGGGAAAGAAGGAGAGAACAAAGGAAAATTCAGTGTGAGGTAAATTGAGTGGGCTGTAAATAGTTTTCCTACACATTTGTGGGATGAGGCTCGTGGTTGCCCATACAGTGATAAACGGGTATATTGGGGAAGTGGGTGCTGATTAATCCATCGATTTCTGTTAGCATGTCCTTGTTGCCCTGCTTTGTGGTGGACCAAACATTGTGCGGTGGGATGTCACCCGTCTGGTAGATCCAATCGATCTTGTGCTTCTCCTTAATATGCTCAAAGGCTTCCACGATCAGATGCTTGGGTGTATCGCAGTTGCGGTAATCACTCCAGTGTCCAGCTGCCGATTCGAGTCCAGCTCCCTCCAAAGGATCGCGACAACAAATGGGTTCCTTGCAAGCTGCCAAGCTGCCTTCTTTGTACTCCGGGTCGTAATGAATGTCGGTGAGGTGAAGCACACGGAAGTCCTGATCACTTTTCTTCGGCAACTCCGAGTTGGACTCGAGGGCCGTCTCACCCACGATGGTCAAGTTGAGGTTGTACTCTGGCTGCTCCAGTTGGCAAATGTTTATAGGTAAGACTCCACAAATGGAAGTCGCTTCGGCAATGGTCTCATTGAAGATATAGTCCAATATCGGCCAGTTCAGATCGAAGAGACCGCTGCAAACCCGCTCGGTCTGAATATTAAAGTAACTGCAAAGACCAAGCAATGCTTTCTTGGCCTTAACATCACGATCAGGTCCAGCCAGTTCTCCCTCGGGACCATTAAAGGTGCGACCGATCACGCGAACCGCAGCTCGGCACATGGTGCAGGCGAAATACTGATCAGCAGCACCCAGATCCGTCATGGACTCTGTGAAGATGTCCTTGGGCGTGTGACTCCATCGCAGCTCGGCGCCAAGTTCCTGCAATCTACGTGACTCCGTGCCCGTCTTCATGTACTTCACGAACTCATGGCTTATCTCTTCCGCAACGCTGGCTGCGGAGCAAAATAAAATAATCGATATCATGATTCGTGCTCGAGGTTAGCACCGATAACACACCTGAACTTGCTGAGACCAGTTGATCATCGGTGGTGAAACTGCTCGGCACTCCGTCCAGTTTGTGTGCTCCGCTGAGGGACAGGCAAGCGAGCACGCCCAACAGTACAGTACTCCAGTGGAAGCCCATCGCGCTACACGGATTCAAGTGGAACTAACGCACGCCAGAGCAAACAAGTCCCATTTATAGCAATTCGTTGGTTAAAACTCTTATCTTGCCGATAGCTACCGATAATTTAACGGGCATTATAACATAACTTATACAATCTTAGAAGAGATTTTTATAACGGTACAATTGCGCATAGCAGAGGGTCAAGGAGGATCACATTCGAAGGCGTTGGGAGAAAAAATCCCCATTCAACCGATTTGTCCCAAAGTTCACTCCTCTATTGTCATGAATGAATTTGTAGTTAAGGCTAAAGACGATTAGACAGTTAAAGAATTAAAGTATTATCTGATAATCTTGTATGAGTGTTTTTGAGTTATCTCTAACAACAAAGGTTTATACACTATATGTATACTGATCATTGATTCGGTTTCCTAGAGGATCTAATAATAATATGATAACCTGCCTACAATCTGTAGCTTGGATTGAGTTATCTGAATAAACAAAGAAGGTTTTCATAATGATAACTGATTTCCGATTGATTTTTGTATAAGATATAGTAGTCCGATTCAAAAATTTAATCAGGATAAACCAAATGGATTCATTCACATAACGTGTGGGTTTGATTAAAGAGTTCTAACGGTTTTAATTTTTGGCAAAATTTACTGTCCACCTCCTACAGTCCCTGCCACGGTCAAATCAATTTTCTGAGAAACCCATTCCCCTTTCAAGTACTACACCTTAAAGCAAGCCAGCAATATCAATAAACGATCTGACGTCGGAATAATGGATTAGCGGCACAACAATACTTATGGCAGATAAGCCGAGCACCTGAAAGTTTTGCAGATGTTTCGACCTGAAGTTCACGTGCCAAATTCAAAAGATACGATCAAAAGTCGAATTCTAAAACCGAATGCACAATAAAACCAGAACTTTTATTTAGTAATCGGTTGGGGTTATTTAATTTTTGCACCATTTTATAGCTTTATTGGCTAATTTCGGGTAATAAGATGTATTTGGCCTAATCTGCAGATAACACCAAATAAACAGGCCCCACATACAGCACCGTCAAAGTCTATTCCAGGCGATAAGTTGTCAACAGCACCAGATTAATCAAATTGATTGTTTGTGTGGTACTTACAGATAAATGTATTTTGAATTTATAAATGGAATGGAATTTGTGATTATATAACTTAAACTTAGAGTACAAATATATGCAGATGGAGCACCCTAGAAGCCCAAGCGTAGGGAGACCACGACTGCGATGAGTGAGGTGACGCTGAGGACACTCAGAGCTGCGGCTCCATCATCGCCGTCATCGTCGTCCTCATCCAACTGTGGGGGAAATTTCAATTAATAAACTAGCCACAAAAAAGTATCTCAAATTGTTTTCACTTACAGCCTTATAGAGACGCTCCTTGAGCTGCTCGCAGCGAGCCCTCTGATTGTTTACCGTTACTGCGGTACGGCAGAGGGCGTTTGCCAGACAGTGACGGTCACAGCCGCCCGTGATTTGTGGCTCGGCCGAGGTGACCTTGAAGCGCCAGTACTATAAAGAAAAGTGTGCAAATCTGAGTACAAACCGTAGATCCTACAAAAAACTCCTACAAACCTTGCGCATCAATGATGGTTTGCTGGCGAGTTCATCGAGCAATTTGTCAATGCCCGCTGGACTCGTGTCCTCAGTGAACTCCTTGATGAACTCGTACTCGAGGAACCACTTGGGTTCTACGTTCTCGTTCTTGTTGGCCTCATTCAGATCAAAGATGTAAGTACGATGATTGGTCACATCATAGGTTGTGGAGTCCACATCGTATACCCTGTAGTTGGGGTTCTTGTAGCTGAATGTGGTCAAAGCACCACCATTCCAGGCCACAGCAGTGGCGTGACCCTCATCTGAATAGTGCACTGCCAGATCATCCTTGTGCGAATGTCCATTGAAGATGCCACTGATCGTCTTGTGGAAGCGGGTAATGCAGCGATTGTATTCCCTAGCCCAGACGTTCCAGCAGGTGCCATCGCCAGAGGGAATATGGGTCAGGACATGCACCTTCTCGCCAGCAGCTTCAGCGGCCAGGAGGGTGTCATGGAACCACTGCAGCTGTGGAATCTTATCCGAGCCATTGTGATACAACCAAAAGTTGTCCGTGTAGCAGCCATTGCTGTTGAGGGAGATGATGCGGAATCCTTTCGTTGGAGAGACCGTGTAGTAGCCTCCTGCAAGGATAGTCTCCTTGGTCGACTCGGGCAGCCACTGTTTCCAATCATTGTACAGATGCTCGTACAGCCATTTGGTATTGATCTCCGTCGGCACATCCCCAGGACTGAAACTGTAGAAGATCGAAAGAAATTTGGATTAGATTCTAGACGTAGGATGCATTCGATTGGGATTATTTACTTGTTGAGCGGATGAGGTTCGTGGTTGCCAATACAGGGATAGACCTTCACATCAGGGAATACCTTCGCAAACTGATTGCTTACTTTGCTCAGCACCTCGGTGTTCTTTTTAACGGATGTGGCCCAAACCATGTGATCAATTATATCGCCAGTCTGATAGATGTACGTGCACTTCTCCGCCTTGGCGTGTTCCAGAGCCGACTCCAGAGATCTCCAGGGCAAGTCACAGTCACGATAGTCTCCCCAGAAACCAGCCGCATCGCTAGTGCCTTCCACTCCGCTCTTCTTCTCCTGGCAGCACATCGGTTCATCGCAGGCAGCCAGACTTCCGGGCTCATAGAGCGGATCGTGATGAATGTCTGTGAACTGGCAGATCTTGATGTCGGTGTCACTGTGTCGTGGAGTGTCCGATTTGGGTCCGGTAATGGCTTCGCCTTTGTTATCAACAGTCAGGGTCCAGTTGTAGGTGGGATTCTTGCCCGCATCGCAGAAGCTGATGCCCATGAAGAGGGAGCAGAAACTGTCCGAATCCATTTCTGAGTTGCGCATTATATAATCCACTGTGGGAAGTTCTGAGTCGATCAGACCCTCGCACACACGGTCGGTCTGCAGATTCAGACGACGGCACACGTCCATGGCGATGTTCTTCATCACTGCGGCACTATTTTCACCAGTAATTTCCTCTCGCACGGTGCGCATGAAGACATTAATGACGGATCTGCACACTGTGCACACCACGAAGGAGTCACGGGTTTCCAGATCAGATAAGTTCTTGGTGAATATATCCTTTTTGGTGTGAGCCTTTGCCAATTGTGTTGTGAGCTTCTTGAATGCCGGAGTTTCGACTCCTGTTTTCAGGTACGTCATATACTCCTCCTCCAGGCGTACAGCCACATCTTTGGAAATCGCTGATAACACCTTATCATCCAAATCAAAGTCAACTGGCACTCCTGGCAGATGCACTGCGGAGGCTAGCACAAGGCCAGTGCAGAGTAAAAATAAACACCTCATTGCAAATGCGAAACTACTGAAATAATTAACCCACCTGGATGACAATTTATAGGTTTCGCACGTCAGCTTATCAGTAAATTGGCGTTGTCGATAAGGATAAACCTACTAATAGGCATACTCATAATGATTAGGATTAGTCCAACTTGAGTTTGGGTATCTAAATGAACTATTTGTGCAGCGAAGCAAATTTACGATTACCTTAAGAAAATAAAACATTTCCTATCAGCTAATAGATTTATTGAGGCTCAAGAGATTGATTACTTTTATTTCAGTTTGCGAAATTAAAATTTAAATTACAAAGTTGGCGCACATTTTATCGTGTTATCGAAATTGAGAAAGTATCGATAGCCAATAAAATATTTTGATGCTGCACAGCATTAAATAAACAATAATAATAAATTGAAATGCAAAAAATAATTTTTTCAGCAACAGTGCAATGATTTTAATTCTTTATAATTTATATGTAATATAAACGGCTCTTTCTATATTAAATTATCTGTTTCCTTAATTAACGGCGTTGTCATCACCAAATCATGACAGCTTCATGTTTGGTACTAAAAAATACCAAATATTTCCGGCACTCTGTATGGCAACTCTAGTTAGGGCAGCTGGCATCATAATTCTAAACAGCTGAGTTATTAGCCAGTGAAACACGAGAAAAAAGCAGGAAATATCTGAAAAGGGCAAGGATTATTGAAAAATTATAAGAATTTTAAATATAAATATAAAAGTGCAAGAAGCCTGCCTAAATTTGTGGCCGCGGTGCCGCGTGTGTGTTTTTTTGTATCTGTGCGTGTGCAAGCGAAGCGTGAGTAATCGTTGGCAAAGATAGAAAACACAGGAGTCAGTGACGCCATTTTCTGTGCGAATTAGCAGAAAAAAAATCAGAGCAGGTGGGGCAAAACAGACGCAACGGCAACGCCGCGTGACCAAGCAGAAGAACAGAAAGAGAAAGAGTGAATAAGTGAAGAGAGTTGTTGGTGTAGGAGTGGAGTGGAGTGGAAGACACAAGCATTCAATGAGCAGCCTAATCAACTTTCTAAATCCAAAACTAAAGCCTTCCGTGGAATGCGATGCTGTCTGCGAGGATGGCTACACAGCAGCGAATCTCATTGCCGACGACGCCGAGCAGTTGGAGCGAGGCTTCCTCTGCTTTGCAGTCTGTAAGCCACCTATCGAGATTGTCTTTGACTTTCCAAAAGCCATTGACATGAAGGTCATCAAGTTGTGGCCCAGCTCTGGTGCCCTACGCTCGACTGGATTCGAGGTACATGGCAAACACCACGGGATCTGGGAACGCGTTGCATACGTACGTGACCTTCCCAAGGCTATGGATTCGGTAACATTTTGCTACCAAAGTGATTACAATTCACGCAGCAGCGCTGCAGCCGCCCAGCAACAGTGCGAGAAAGTGTTTTTCTTCAAAACGGCCCACAAAATTCTTGCGACCACAAACAGTGTCAAGATTGTTATCCGTGCAACGGAACGCTGTCCTCCCGTATTGCGCAAGATACAAATGTGGGGACTTCCCGCTCGCTGTCTCGATAAGGCCGACCGTGAGCTTATGAAGACCATATGGAGCGAGATAAGCGACCCGTATGGCCTGCGGGATCAAGCACAGCAGCAACAGCAGGCGGGTCAACGTTCGCCCTCGCGTCACATTCCCGAGCTGCGCGAACTATCAACCCTGGAAATCCCCGAGGAGTTCCTCGACTCCATCACTTGGGACCTAATGGTGCGTGCTTATATTTTAAATGAAAATCTTTGTTCTTATAGACTGTTTCCCCTGTTTCACAGATATTTCCGACGGTTCTGCCGTCGGGCAAGGTGGTAGACCAGTCCACTATTGACAAGCACTCGGAGGAGGAGGCCAAATGGGGTCGCTCTCCCTCCGATCCGTTTACGGGACTTGAATATACCTCACAACGCAAAGCAATACTGAATCTGCCGCTCAAGGCCCGCATCGAAAAGTTTCTAATGGAGAACTCGGAGCACTTTAAGGCAGTGCCACGTTCCCTGGGCAGCTCACGCATGCGACGCCGTCACGCCTCCCAGTTCGCCAGCCACATGTGTCAGCCCGGCCAAGGCGGCATCTCTGCTGGCACCTATTCCTCATTGAGCAGCGTTTACAAGCAGCAACAACAACAACAGCAGCATCATCAGCGCAAGACCAAGTCAACAGTAACTGCCACGGCCACATCGGCATTCTCAGGTTCCCTATCGCCGACATCGCCGCCAGCAGCAAAGCGTGCTCGGCACAGTCACTCCGCTTATGCCGTTAGTGCTACAGTCACTGCCAGCAGTGTGGACCAGACGCCTACCTCATCAGTCTCAGCATCAGCAGCATCTTCTGCCACATCGGCCGGCACAACGTCTTCGTCATCGTCGTCTTCCATTGACCAGGCCATTCAGCAGGCTCTGCAGAAAATCACCCGCTTCACTCAAGTGACCACACCCCTACAGCCACCGCCCAGCTGCATAAATTGCCGCAGCGGGCAGTTCGCCTACGAGATACGCACTTGCCGGCATCTGGTCTGTCGTGAGTGCCTCGTAATGCTCTCGACCGCGCAGAAGTGCGTCTGCAAGGTCTCCTTCCGTGGCGGAGACGTGGAGCGCTATCACAAGCTGCCGTAGTCGTCGTGCCTCCGCCTAAGATTTAGTCTCGTATTCTAGTGCTTCAATATATACATACAGATATACATACACATACATACTTAGGTTCGTTTCTAAGACACTTTTGTTGCCAATCTTCAGACATCATCCGAGCGTCGCCACTTTGTGCGTCCACTTTAATAGATTTTATTTGTCTTCTATTTGATTATTCAGTTCGTAAGCTCTCATACCCATTTATATATACCAATACCTATATATATGTAATATTTAGAATAATTTCTAATCATATCAGCGTCGATTTTAGAAAGTGCTGAGAGAGTTTTATTCAAAGCCAAAACATACACTTGGAAATGGTCGAATGTTAATGCTCATTCACCAATTATCAGTATCAGGTCACACTTAGTCGGCATTGCGATTAAACTTAATATATATACTAAACGCTTGGATACACACTCTGTGTGTGTTTGCATGCATATTATGATCATAGAGCCAGAAATAGAGCGCGCATAATTTTTGTAGACTTTATACAACCCCCAAAATGAAAAGGACGAGAGTATCAAGCGCGAAGTTTATATATTCATAACGGAAATAAAGTTAAAAAAAAAAAATTAAAATATAAATTTTTGACTGTGGGGAGATACATGAAAGTGAGTTTTGGAGAACAATGGAGCAGAGAACAATAAATTTTGCGCGTTGTCATTCATAGCTATGACCTCAGTCGTCTATTGGCATTGAAATTCGAGAGAAGTTTGGATCGTGTTTTAAAACAGCTGTTAGAAAAACACTAACAAAGACGGCGTCTCATTTTATGTATACACACACATGCATTCGTATATATGGAGAAGTAAGTACGTACAGTCTGTTGAGTTAGTATTTGGATAATGATATAAGCGCTCATTGAATATACAATTTTAATTAGAATTTATTTTGTCAATGGGTGTGAAGTTTAAGAAAAACATTTCACTTAGTGTTTTTAAATTTTAAAAAATTATTGCTTGTCAAATTAATGACTGGACGCGCTGTAAATCATATTTCGATTATTCAGCTATCTGGCAGCGCTACACCTAAAATACAGTTGACAACGCCAAACCTAAAATAAAGTTTAAAGTTTTGCGTCTGAATGTCTGAGCGGGCGGATGTTACGCCCCAACCGCGTCGTCGCTTGGGTTTGCGGCTGCCCAAGGGAGCCAGCACACCAGGCGTTCGTCGACAGCTAACTCAACCGACCAAGACTCCACACAGCGAAGACAACAACAGAAATAACGACACTGAAGCAGTGGAAACACCGCGCGCATGTGCCCAGAAGCCAAAAGCGAATTCTACAAATTGCAAGCGACTCGGTTTAACACGTCGCCGCACAGATCTGAGCAAGAAGAGACTGGAATTCGTAGCTCAAAGTGAGAAAAGCGAAGTGGCTGTCACCACTGAGACTACGGAAAGTCCACAAAAATCTGAGTGGAGGCAGCGCCAAATAGTCGAACTGGAATCGGATATAGAAATCTGGAAGAATGTATTTAAAGCCGCTCTGGGGGATTTGCAGACACTTAAGCCTGATGTTCCCAAGGAGACGTTGCTGGCACAACTGCACATACCACTCAAAATGCTACGTTACTTGGAAGAAGACTGACAATACACAATTTAGTAATAACTAGCAGTAAAATGTATTTCACTTCATACAAAAAACAAATGGAGGAAAATAAATCTCCTCTTAATATTTATGTGGTCGCACTGGCTTCTCAGGGTCGAAGAGCTTGGGATCGTGCAGGAACTCCAGATCCTTGTGGTAGCCTGGCATAAGCAGACAGTGCTGGGCACGGTGTATGGCCTGCTCGACGTCCTCCTGCTTCTGCTTGCATAATCCGGTAATATGACGCCCGTAAATGCGACCCGTATACGGTGACTGAAACTGGGACAGCAATTTTACATTTTTGTAGTTGGGCACAATATTGTGCTTGCACAGTATGCACTGTTGTGGATCCTTCTCGAAGGGATTCGCTATGTCAATTGGCTCATCGGCATTTGCCTCCGTAGTTGTTGTTGCCTCTTCGTTCACAGCAGCGGCATTGGCAAACAAACGTGTGCGCAGCTGGCGACCCGTCAAGTTGGCCACATTAACTGCAGAATCATTTAGTTATTTAAACAGCACTTTAATTATTTATGCTTTACTCACCATTCCGAGCTACTGCTTGTGTTATTTTAAGCATTTTAACAAATTTTTAATTCAACTTTGTGTT
The DNA here is from genome assembly GCA_018152125.1 of Drosophila dunni. Classification (NCBI taxonomy): domain Eukaryota; kingdom Metazoa; phylum Arthropoda; class Insecta; order Diptera; family Drosophilidae; genus Drosophila; species Drosophila dunni. Next base: position 13,917,678 of record JAECXC010001917.1, on the reverse strand, counting down.
ACGTTGTTATGGAATGCCAGTGCCCGCAGCTGACTGTGGCAGCGCATGTACATTCGAAAAAACTGGCAACGCTACGCATGGTACTGCCTTGGACAGATTACTCTTTTGTGACGTCACTAAGTTCCCAGCATAATAATTTTAAAGACCGAATTTTGGGATTTATTTATTGCTTTTATTTATTTACCAGTAAACCTCTGGCATTACATCAGTAGAATAGGTTAACTCTCTTGGCTTAGACTGTATTATATCCCCATTTAAGTTACTATTGGTGTTAATAATCATCTCAGTTGTGCTCAAAGCGGAGTCCAAAATTTCCGTAGTGCTTTCGACGACTTCTCCAGGAGTGCTCGTATCAATAGTTCCAATTTCCGTTGTACTATTTTCAGAGGGCGTTTCTGTGGTGGATGTAGATGGCTCAGTGGTGGAATCCCCCACCTCAGTTGTGGTGTCCTGGTTTATGGACGCATTCAAAAGTATTTCCAAAATATTGAAAGTTTTCTGAGTAGTCGCTTCTAGTTCTGTTTGAGTTTCCGGAGTGATCGGCTCATTTGTGGTAGTATTGTTCTCAGTTGGAGCTACTTGGGTTGTGGTTACAGGGCCTTCTGTTGTGGATGTGGCAAATTCCGTGGTCGTCTCTGTGTCTTGAATTCCGAAGTCATTTTTTTCCAATCCGGAGTTTTCTGAAGTTTTGAAATTTTCCTCAGTAGTTTTAGAAAGTATTGATTCAGTTGTAGCTTTTTCAAAAGGCGGTGTTTGTGTTGTGGGAATGGGAATTTGTGTTGTCGAATCTGTTCTTTCTGTAGTGGTATCCACTGTAGATACTGTCGAAGAAATTTTCGAAAATTCCGTAGTAGTATTGGATACGGCCTCTTGAGTGGTTGTCTCAATTCCCTCCGACGTCATCGATGTGGTTTCAAAGTCGGGAAACTGTGTTGTTGTGGAAATCCCAGCTTCGGTTGACACATCTAACAATGGATAATCATCGAATCGTGTAGTAACTTCAGCCCCGAACTCATAAGATGCAGTTGTAGTTTCGTAGCCTGGAGAATTTCCAATAATTTTGAGCAATATTGTGGAAGTTTCCGCTATTTCTGTGGTGCTTGTAATCACTTCCGTTGTGGATACGATCGGAGTTTCACTAGCAGTCTCAGTAGTTTGCTCCAATGCGGTAGTACTTTCAAAACCCAAATCACTTTCGGTCGTTGAAGTCTCGAAAGGCGGCGTCGTGACGTCTGGAATTGCTGTGGTGCTCGAAATTTCAGGTATAATTGGTTTTAAGCCGCTGTGAGTCCTGTTCTTTGCTCTGTATGGTTCATAATCTCTTACTTTATACGGTTTGTAATTGTTTATGTGGTATTTGGCCAAATTAATCCAATCATGGCGACTGAGAATGCCATTAGTTAAGGTATTCGAATTTTCAGCAATAAACACTTTGCCGTAAATACTCGTCGTATATAGCAGTAAAAGTAGCAACAATTTCTTCATCTCGATGCGTTTGCGTCCAAGTCACTGAGAAGACTCATTACGTTAAGTAGGAAACATGCAATTTAAGTAATTAGCGATTTTCTACCTGTTTTTCTACCTGTTTTAATGATGGTTTTTGAAAATGGCGGCAAAATATTTCCACAATTCGATAAACGATAGACAGTTACGCGCCAGGGCTACGTTGCATTGCTGGCAAAATGATGCTTCGCATATATGGTCACCCTTTTGCCGGCCAGCTGTGTGCTTGATGCGAAGAAGACGAGTGGCGTGCTGCAAGTTGCGCGTTTTTCGCTTACAAAATATAAATTAAGTGAAACTTATTATCTTTAAGCAGCTTAAATATTGTTTTTATTTTTTATATAAACAAGGTAAATATATTGGTATTAAATAGTCTGTGTGGTTATGCTGTTTTAGCTCAGCCGGCGAAATTTGGAAAAACGTTTACAAATGCGCTGCAAATGTTTGTGTGTGTGTGTGAGTACGCAGACTGCTGTGTACATTAGAGTGGACGTTGTTTTGAAGGATTATATAGTAATGGTAATATTTTTGTTTTAGTAACGCTGCGTAATGGATTCCGATTTGTATGATGAGTTCGGCAACTATATAGGACCCGATTTAGACAGCGATGATGATGACGATCAGAGCATTTATGGCCAACCCGATTTGCAAGACGATCAAGATGTAAGTAAACAAATTACTGAGTAGTTGAAGTTACTTAAAACAATAATGAACTTAGGAGGATGCCATGGACGAAGATGAGGTGGAGCCTCAAGATGATGAGGACAAGGAAGTGACGGCAGTGGTGCTACACGAGGACAAACGTTACTATCCATCGGCCGTAGAGGTCTACGGCCCGGATGTGGAGACAATTGTTCAGGAGGAGGATGCCCAACCGTTGGACAAGCCGCTCATTGAGCCCGTGAAGAAGCTGAAGTTTCAAATTAAGGAGCAGGATTTGCCTGAAACCACCTACGACATGGAATTCATGGCTGATCTGATGGACACGCCTCCACTGATACGAAACGTGGCCCTAATTGGCCATCTGCATCATGGCAAAACTACTTTTGTGGATTGCTTGATACGGCAAACGCATCCGCAGTTTGAGAACATGGAGGAGCGTTCACTGCGCTACACGGACACACTTTTCACGGAACAGGAGCGTGGCTGCAGCATCAAGGCTACGCCGGTAACCCTAGTGCTCCAGGATGTTAAGCAGAAGAGCTATTTGCTCAATATATTCGACTCTCCCGGTCATGTTAACTTCTCGGATGAGGCCACGGCTGCCATGCGAATGAGTGACGGCGTTGTGCTCTTCATCGATGCCTCCGAGGGTGTTATGCTGAACACGGAGCGCCTGCTCAAGCACGCTGTCCAAGAACGCTTGGCCATCACCGTTTGCATCAACAAGGTATGTTTCTACTGCTGGACACACAGGGCTTCCTCTTATGTTTTGGGCTTATTTTCAGATCGATCGTCTTATTTTGGAGCTGAAACTGCCGCCACAGGATGCTTACTTCAAGCTCAAGCATATTGTGGAGGAGATCAATGGCTTGTTGAGCACCTATGGTAGCGCCGAGGACAATTTGATGGTATCGCCAGTGCTTGGCAATGTTTGCTTTGCCAGTTCTCTCTATGGCTTTTGTTTCACCTTGAAATCGTTTGCCAAACTGTATGCGGACACTTACGAGGGTGTCAACTACGCGGAGTTTGCCAAGCGTCTTTGGGGCGACATGTACTTCCACAGCAAATCGTAAGCTTTGAACCAAATCTAACACAGCAGCAAACTAATTTCTGCTTCTAATTAACAGGAGAAAGTTCACCAAGAAGCCACCGCATAGCTCGGCACAGCGCAGCTTTGTAGAGTTCATATTGGAGCCGATGTACAAGTTGATTGCTCAGGTGGTGGGTGATGTGGACACCACACTATCCGACACTTTATCGGAACTGCAAGTGCGCGTCTCCAAGGATGAAATGAAGTCCAATATACGCCCTTTGCTGCGTGTGGTTTGCAATCGCTTCATGGGCGACTGCAGCGGATTTGTGGACATGTGTGTGGAGCACATTAAGTCACCGCTGGAGAATGCCAAGCGTAAGGTGGACCACATTTATACAGGCCCGAAAGAGGGTGACATTTATCGTGACATGATCACCTGCAATCAGTACGGCACACTGATGGTCCACAGCTCCAAGATGTACCCGAACGATGATTGCACCTTCTTCCAAGTGCTCGCAAGAATTGTGTCCGGCACTTTGCATGCCGGACAGGAGGTGCGTGTGCTGGGTGAGAACTATACGTTGCAGGATGAGGAGGATTCCCGCATTCTCCAGGTGGGCAGGCTCTGGGTCTATGAGGCACGCTATAAAGTTGAACTAAACCGGGTTCCATCTGGCAACTGGGTGCTCATCGAGGGCATTGATCAGTGTATTGTGAAAACGTCGAGCATTGTGGACATCAATGTGCCCGAGGATCTCTACATATTCCGACCCTTGAAGTTCAACACTCAGAGCATTATCAAGATTGCCGTCGAGCCGGTGAATCCATCAGAGTTGCCCAAAATGTTGGATGGTTTGCGTAAGGTCAACAAATCGTATCCCCTGCTCTCTACCCGTGTCGAGGAGTCGGGTGAGCACGTTATACTGGGAACAGGTGAACTCTACCTGGATTGCGTGATGCATGATCTGCGCAAGATGTACTCGGAGATTGACATCAAAGTGGCTGACCCCGTGGTCGCTTTCTGTGAAACGGTTGTGGAGACCAGTTCGTTGAAGTGTTTCGCCGAGACGCCAAACAAAAAGAACAAGATTACCATGATATCCGAGCCACTGGAGAAGGGTTTGGCCGAGGATATCGAAAACGAGACAGTCTGCATCAATTGGAACAAGAAACGCATTGGAGAATTCTTCCAAGTGAACTACGATTGGGATTTGTTGGCGGCGCGTTCCATTTGGGCCTTTGGACCAGACACAACAGGACCCAATATATTGGTGGATGACACATTGCCCTCTGAGGTAGATAAGACTCTGTTGACCTCGGTCAGGGACTCAATCGTCCAAGGTTTCCAGTGGGGCACACGGGAGGGTCCGTTATGCGAGGAGCCCATACGCAATGTGAAGTTTAAAATACTGGATGCGGTGATTGCCAATGAGGCATTGCATCGTGGTGGTGGCCAAATCATTCCCACAGCTCGTCGTGTGGCCTACTCGGCCTTTTTGATGGCCACGCCCCGTCTCATGGAGCCCTATCTGTTTGTAGAGGTACAAGCGCCAGCTGATTGCGTGTCCGCTGTCTACACAGTGTTGGCTCGACGCAGGTAAGTCCAACTACCTAAAAAAGCAATGCTAGTTGTTTTCTAACCCGTGTTCTTTGCAGAGGTCATGTCACACAGGATGCACCCGTTTCCGGCTCGCCGATTTATACAATCAAAGCCTTCATACCCGCCATTGATTCGTTCGGTTTTGAGACTGATCTGCGCACACACACCCAGGGACAGGCCTTCTGCTTGTCCGTATTCCATCATTGGCAAATCGTACCCGGCGACCCACTGGACAAGAGCATTGTCATCAGACCCCTGGAGCCACAACAGGCCTCACATTTGGCACGTGAGTTCATGATCAAGACACGACGACGCAAAGGCCTCTCCGAGGATGTGTCCATTAACAAGTTCTTTGATGATCCCATGTTGCTGGAACTGGCACGCCAGGACGTGTTGCTCAATTATCCACTATAGATTTAGCTCGGTCAAAGGACACAATAAACGTACAAGTTCCCAATCCAACAAAAGCGGACGGAAGTCAAAGATTGAAATACTAGATTTACCATTTATTAGACGCCTCTTGGCTTGCAACAAGACATGTTTATTAGCTTAGATTTAAAAGTTAGTCATGCTGAATATTACAAGCAGAAGGCATTGTTAACGAGTGAACGCTGGACTAGGAGTCACCATTCTGGAGCGTCTCCTGCTCGTAGTCCTCGTGTTCCACCTGCTCATCATCGAACTCGACGTCGTCGTCGGCGGTGGCTTCCTGTAGTGAGCATAGGAGACGGGAGTGAGACAACTGAAGGAATGCATGACCACTGAATCTTACCTGATACTGTTGATATTCGGATATCAGATCGTTCATGTTGCTCTCGGCCTCGGTGAACTCCATCTCATCCATGCCCTCGCCGGTGTACCAGTGAAGGAAAGCCTTGCGTCGGAACATGGCCGTAAACTGCTCAGAGATGCGCTTGAAGATCTCCTGAATGGCCGTCGAGTTGCCAATGAATGTGGCGGACATCTTAAGACCGCGTGGCGGAATGTCACAGACGGCAACCTTAACATTGTTGGGAATCCATTCGACAAAGTAGCTGCTATTCTTGCTCTGCACGTTGAGCATCTGTGTGTCCACCTCCTTCATGGACATGGGTCCTGTTAATTATTAAAGAGGCAAGAAAAAAATAAGTCAAGTTCCGCCTGACATTTCCTTGACGCATTTACATCAAAAGGCAGCAAGTTGGCTTTGATGCGTCAAGTAAATCCCCAAATCCCTGAATATGAAATACTAAACGGCTTCCTAAAGCTTTCTGGCTGAGCACACTTGGCCACCTGGGCTGCCAAATGTCGGTGCCCAAGGAGAAGCAGCAGCAGCAGAAGGAGGAAGACGACGCTAAACAGAAACACTCCCAGGAGGCAACTAAAAAAGCTGTTTAAATTCTTGTCGGTTGTTTTTTTTTTTTTTTTTTTCGTATTTTACGCTCATTTTTGTGATTAATTATTTTGCAAGCAGTGAGTGAAGCAGGAAAGGTAGAGAGGGGCGTGGCTGGAGGGGCAGTGCAGCCTTAAGTCACGTTCAGCATGATTAGTTAAGGCCCAAAAGCCGTGTCAGGCAGCGGTCGCGGGACTGGGACCTGGACTTGCACTTGGCAATGGCAACTCGCAATTCCCCAATGGATCTTGAAAGTAAATTTCTAATTACGCGCGTTTTGCGAGTCATCAGTCAAAGGCAATGGCTGAGGGAAGGGAAGGGCAATGGGTGGGTGGCACTGGCACTGAAGGAATAACAAATGAAATATTATGCGGCATACTTTTGGGCGCCGCAGCGCAGCAGTTTATTAATTTAAAAATTAGCGCGAAAAAATGCGACCTAACAACCACTACACCTCCAACTCCTCCCCAGCTCGCGTTTGCTTGTGTTTTCCACACCCCAACGGGGGGGCGGGGGTGTGGCCGAGGGAAGTCGCAAACAAATTTGCGCTACGTGCGCGCTGACGGATTGCAGCCTTTTTGGCCGCCAGTCAACGTGCATTAATCATTTTTAGTGGCGCCCATAAGTAGACTTTGAGTTTGCTAATAAAATTGTCGCTGTCGAGCGCTACGTGAGCTGCGGCCAAAGCCGAAAGCCAAAGCCAAAACCGAAAGCGAAAGCCGTGGACTAAAGCCAAAGCCTATGAACGGCACGGCACACCTGCTAGCCATGACAAAGCGTCCTAGTTGTGTCCGTCTTAGCCAAGTTAGCTGCGGTTGTAGCTGTCTTACCTGCTGCCTACTCATTCGTCACATAAACATTTAAACGCGCGTGTGAAAACTCTGCCAAAAAAGAACTATTTTTCTCTCCACACCGTTTTGGACAGAACTGGAATGTGGGAGTGGCTAACGTACAGCATGTGCATGTAAGTCAACGAGCATGTGGCGTCATGTCAACAACACTTAAAGGTTCAACTTTGCCACAAAGTCGAGTCATTCATCAGACAGCAAGAGAGGGTGGCAAAAAGGGCAGACAGGAAGTCAGAGGAGGGAGGGAGAAGTGGAGGAGACAGACCAGAACTCACCTCTGAAGATGCAGGCGACTGTCAGATAGCGTCCATGTCGTGGATCGGAGGCTGTCATCATGTTCTTCGCATCGAACATCTGTTGAGTCAGCTCGGCAACAGTCAGCGCACGGTATTGCTGTGATCCCTTAGCGGTGAGCGGAGCAAAGCCGGGCATGAAGAAGTGCAGGCGCGGGAAGGGCACCATGTTCACGGCCAACTTGCGCAGATCAGCATTGAGCTGGCCAGGGAAACGCAGACAGGTGGTAACGCCAGACATTGTGACCTGGGTGAGTGAGAAGAACTTTATTAGTATGGTTTTATGTTTCATATTAAGCAGGTGTTCAGACTAATTAACTGGAGTTTTTAGACCCCGTTCTCTAAAAAAGAGTATAGGGGTCTATTAGGTTTGTCATTAATTTTAATATCGATTTGAAATCACACTTAATTTAATTTAATTTTGGGTCTTCCAATGGACAAATTTATAAAATTAAAAAGTTACTTCTTTGCCGATTGCTTAACTAAAAGTTCTGTTCTGCTGCATCCCAGTGGCCACTGTACTTACGGACACCAAGTGATTGAGATCCTCGTAGGTGGGGGAGTAGAGGCGCAAACGTTGATAGCATATGTCATACAAGGCCTCATTGTCAATGCAGAAGGTCTCATCTGTGTCCACGCACAGTTGATGCACCGACAACGTGGCATTATATGGCTCAACCACAACCTCCGACACCTCCGGTGGTCGGTGGGGGGCAAAAGGGGGAAAGGGAAGGGAAATTAGTTAATTATTTAACAAAATTCACTTACGGAAACCAGATGATTCAGATCACCATAAGTCGGCGAGGATAGCTTCAGCGTGCGGAAGCAGATGTCATAAAGCGCCTCATTGTCAATGCAGAAGGTCTCATCGGTATTCTCCACCAGCTGATGGATGGAGAGCGTTGCATTGTACGGCTCCACCACGGTATCGGATACCTAATGAGTCATTTGATTTGGGCGGCGGGCAATGGGTGAGGGGCGGAGGGCGGTGGGCGTTGGGCGGGCATGCAAATAAAGAAGCAAATACATTAATTTGTTAGTGGCTACAGATAAAAGTTTAAGAAGTAATTTATTTATATATAGAAGAGTGTAAAGACATCAAAATACAGTGGAATCCGGTTATAACGACACTCAAGGGACCGACGATTTTACGTCGTTATACCCGGTAGACGCTTTAACCGAAACTAGCAAAGAAAAAATATCTTTGATGGGGAACAGTCATCGAATTTTCGTCGCAATGACCAGACGGACGCTTTAAGCGGAGTCGTTATAACCGGATTCCACTTTATTAGGTTAGTTGAGGTGTGTTTAATTAAATGTCATACAATGTCTTCATATAACTGAGTAGGTTATATGAGAACCACATCTTCAATAAATTAGGTTCAACTGATGTCTTCATATAACCTACTCAGTTATTGAATTTATTGAAGATGTGGTTCTTAAATACAATTAGACTGTTTATATTACTACTCTACCCTCTGAATAATTAACATAAGTGCTGTTAGTAAACAACTCGCTACGTAACCTACCAGTTTTTAGAGGCTACTCAATTGCACTGCTATTGCGAAACTAAATTAATGACTGACATTTTTGATATTTTTGATGCAATTCCTATGTCTATGCAATTACCGGACAAATCAGTTGCACACATATTTGAAATCGTATTAATTGCCTGCAGACAATTCACAAGTAATTTAATATGTTGAAAATTGAAATTGTTTTGATTGAAGACGAGAATAGATTTCAAATAAAATCGAAAATAAAGCACATATTTTTGATTTGGAAAATGCATTTATAGACGAGTTTCCAGTGCCTACAAACTACATGGAAACTGCATTTCCACAACAGATGTATAAACAAATGTAGGCGGAATTTGGCACCCCTTTCGGCCCAACCTCTTGAATGCTTTGGGTGCCTCTAGCAGCACTTAGAGTAACAGTTGTTGTGCTATAAATGCACTTGCATATTGCACAAAACACATATCGTATTACTGTAAATTTTAGTGTCTGCGTGAGTGTGTGTGTTTGTTTATGTGTAATACTTTGGTTTGCCCTCTATTTGCCCAGGCAAGATGCATTGTCTGGCCGACACAGGCAACAAGAAGTACAAAATGCAGTTTTCAGTTAACCAAACTAGCCAAAATGTTTGCACATAAATCCTTGCAATTATTTAATGGAGCTAGGCCAGGTAGCAAGCAGTAGAGTTACCTGCATCTGACTCTGCATCTGAATCTAATTATAATGAGTTATGCCAGAACATGACTTGGGTTTATATATATGAGTGTGCGTTTGGATGCGCAAACAGCTGCTTAGTTATTAGTATTTGTGAAAGCAAATTGAAGGGATTTCTACTCGTATCTTGTTGCAAATTAATCACTTTTGCTGCCAATTAAATGTTGAAATAACAAACTGGAATTTATAATGTGCCAATTACAATCAACAAAGAGACCAAGAGCATAAAAAACAATGAACAATGAGCACTATTCAAATGAGACGCATAAATTTGAAAAACGTTATTAAAATGACATGGCGCGTGTCAGTTGCTGGCCACAACAAAATGGCCGCCAATGCCAAAACATTGCGGTAAATCGAAGGGAGGAAAGGTGGAGCTGGAAAAGGGGCAGAAGGGAATTGGAACTGGGGCTTAAAGTGTGCATAGTTTGGTCATTGTTACTGAAGCGTATCGGTAATAAATTTACCACAACAAAACACAAGTTTAAGTCGCACAAAGAGTGTGTGTGTGTGTGTGTGAGTGTGTGTAGAAGACAGAGTGAGAGCAGTTTTATATACTTTATTGGCATAAGCAGTTTGTCAAATGCTAATTTCACGCCTCAATAAACTTTTTGTAGCTCTGCTGTTTTGGCCTTTTAAATTGAGTGCCAAGTGAACCCTTTGAGACAGCATGTGTGCAGTAATAAACGCACGAGTGTGTGTGTGCAAGTGTGTGCTGTTGTTGGTGTCTGTAGTGTAATTGTATTATGCACTTCCAGATATCCATCCAATTACACAAATATGCAAACAGTTTTCATGCCTTCACAGCGATTGCCGTTTGCGGTTAACCCCGAGAATTGCTCAAATTGTGTATAAATTTTGGGTAGCACTAACTTTAAACTAAAGTCGAGCCTTTAAAAGGGAATTAAAGCATAAATGTGGAGCAAATTTAATGCAAACTGTACACAGTTTTTACACCATTGCGTATACGTAACGTGGTGCAACTTGATTAAACTGCTTAAAATGCAAATGCATAAATTTGTATCTGTAGGCGCTTATTATGCACAGCTTTTGTAATTTTCAATTTATTTAAATTATTTTAAATGCCCATTAAACTATAAGTTTTTTCTTTGCGTTTTGTTATGGAAATAATGGAAAAAATTGTTGAATAAATATTCAATTCCTTTGTGGCACCTGGCTGATGGACATTGTGCACCGCCTGTTATTGACAATCAATTTGGCACTAAATTAATTTAATTAAATGGCGAAATGTAATTAAATACTCATGATGCTTATAATGCAAATGAAGGCGTCTCACGTGCCCCGAGGACTGGGCTGGGTTGGGTGCGTGTGTGGTGTAAAATATGCAACTAGGTTAATTAAGCAATAATTGAGGCGTGGCATCAACATCATCGGACTGCAAGCTATTTGCCAGCTAACCGCTAGTTACAGCATTCAATTCTTAACATAAACTATACACGTAAACGTATTAAAACTATTACATTGTCAATTATCCGCAGGTCATTTTGGCGGCTCTCAAATTTGCTGCACAAATTAATTTAAATAATTTGGCAGATCTGCGAAACGACATCAATTAAAATTGGCATAAAAGCTGCGTATACATACATATATATATGCACGCAATAAAATAAAATAAATTTTATGTTAGCATAGAGAAGACTGTTTGCCCTAAAAACGCATAAACGTGTTCCTAATAATTAGTGTGCAGTAATTTGCAGGTCTGTTCGGGATTAGACTTTCAACAGAATTACTGAGAATTAATCATAGCATAGTTTTTGGGGCTTTGAGAGATAACAAGCTTCCGGCGATATAGTAATAGTTAACTTTTCAGAGCTTAGTGCAACTTAATTGTTATATTAGTTCGTGCTAAGGTAATGTATATGTTTGAGGAATTTTTGGATTTCAGTTAAACTTAATTTTAATATATTTCATTTATATTTCTGGCGTATAAAATGAATATTTTAAGAATTAAAAGAATGGAATGCTAAAAGTACACTATAACTACATTTACTTATTAAATTTTAGCAAAATTAACTAAACAAATTTTAATATTTATTAGCTTAAATTAAATTTAATTCAAATGACACATCTAGCTATCTTCATTAGCCAAATGGAAAGTGTATTTCAATCAATAGCACACACGTTTATTGGTGCTCTGTGCTCCAGCCGCATTTGTTGCCATGGCGCGGCTTATGATGCTAATTTGGCTAAAACGCGAGCAGGTGTAAAGCGCATTGGGGTTACCTGGTCGGCTTACGGCCGCCAGTGTCGAATGTGTGAGCTAAGCTGATTTGTCTAAGCGGATTGTCCTGGTCAGGATCATGATTTTCGTTTTTTTTTTTCCTCCGCTATTGAAATGATCTGCGTGTATGACAAGCAGCATTGTGTATTTGTTTGCTTACCTTGGGTGAGGGCACCACGGAAAAGGTGTTCATGATGCGATCCGGATATTCCTCACGTATCTTGGAAATCAAGAGTGTGCCCAAGCCAGAGCCAGTGCCGCCGCCCAGAGAATGGGCCAACTGGAAGCCCTGCAGGCAATCACAGTTCTCGGATTCTCGACGTATCACCTCCAACACGGAATCAATCAATTCGGCACCCTCTGTGTAATGACCCTTGGCCCAGTTGTTACCTATGAGCAGAGAAAAAAGATGTTGATTATTATGAAACTGCTGTTGAAATATTGAATAACATATTTATCTAATCAACACACACACACACAACACACGCACACACACATGTGCTGGATAGCAATAACATCGAGATTTCTGACATGTACAAAATTAATTTTCATCGTCAGCCGCAGGCAATTTTATAATTGCAATTAACATGAACAATTCGGAGAGGCGTGTGTGTCTCTTGCAGCAGCGGCGAATATGTTGCAACACAGCAACAAGGACAGCGAAATGCACTGTGTAGGATAAACAGTGGAAAAGCGCACCACCGACCCACCGACCCACAGGCAGGCAGGCAGGAGGGAGGCAGGAGGCAGTTGGCAAGGCTCAACAACCAAGTGGTCCAATCATAGTCGAAGGCAAGTCTGAACTAACCGCAATTTCATCAACGTCAGCTTGTTTGTACTTATCAAAGCAATGACAACAGAGCATGTTGTACTTGCAGCTGCAACAACTGTGGCAAAGGACACTGACTATGATGACATGAAGGCATCCAATGTCGATCAGCTGCCGGGCGCATTCAGCACAAGATAAACAAAAGCACAAGTAGATGAGCGGATACTAGATTGCCACACACACACATGCCTGCAAGTTCATTGAGGACTTATCAGTATAAAGCATATGATAAGCTCCATTACCGTCCATACCGTCAGTTTTGTAGCAGAGCAAACATGTAACTGAACTACTATCGTATGATTGACTTACCCGCTCCGGATTGGCCAAATACAAAGTTATCGGGTCTGAAGAGTTGACCCATTGGCGACTGACGCACCGAATCCATGGTGCCTGGCTCCAGGTCGATGAGCACTGCACGTGGCACATATTTACCGCTGCTCGCCTCATTATAGTAGACATCGATGCGTTCACGCTGCAAGTTCGATTCACCGTGATAATAACCATTGGGATCGATGCCATGCTCATCCGAAATGATTTCCCAGAACTGCAAAATAAAAGTGGCAAGCATTCAATATAAATAACATTTTGGGTTATGCATGTCGTATGTCGTCTGTCGTATACGTGATATTTTATGACAAGTCCAAAACGTTTGTGTGCAATGAAATTTGAGAAAACCTCGACGACATTTGTGCTTGTTTTGTTTTTGCTGTCGTAGTTTACCACGCGGCGCTAAAATATTATTTTTCAATCAATATACGTATCGGTTACTCCGACTGTGTGTGTGTGTGTGTGTGGGTGTGTGCTGCACTGCTTTGGCAATCAGTGCATATAAATATGAGTGTCCTTTTTACATGCCGCTTGCTTTTATGGCCAATGCCAACGACAACAGCGCTGCCATCGTCGTCATCGTTCTTGTTCCTATCTGGCTGCGATTTATGCGCGTGCATATGCTATTACCCCACCTCCACACATCCTGGCCCCAGCTCCCTCTACCCACACTCCCACACTCCCTGCAGGAACACTTTACATGCCGTGAGCAATTTCTGTTGCATACTTTTATGGGCGCGCACTTTTTGCTGCCAGAGTGAGCTTCATGTTGCTGTTGCTATTGCTCCTCCTTTTTTTGCTATTCATTTTTTTCACTTTTTTTATATGAATGTATGTGTATTCTGTTTTGTTGTTGTTGTGTAACGAGGGGGAATAATTGAATCCTTTTAGGTGTTTTCATATATTTATTTATTTTTGCCGCTTTCTATGGGTCGAGCGTTTCAGCGATTTCGTTGCGCTCTTTCCGCCCCTCCACCTCTTTCAGTCTTCCCCTTCACCCCTTCTCGTCTCTTGTATTCTCTACTCAACCCGCTCTTGTATTTATTTGCACGAATATTTTTCTTGCGTGTGGTTCGCTTTTATTAATATTTTTTTTTCACTTTTTTTCACTTTTGTTGTTCTTGCAGTTGTTTCTTTTTACTTTGGTTTTGCTTCCGAGTTCGGTTTGGTTTTGGTTTGGTTTGGTTTGGTTTTATTGCTCAATACGCTTCGTAAAACATTTCACGTTTGTTGCGCATATGAATTTCAAATTTTTAAAAATGTTTCAATCGCTTCGTTCGCTTTTGTTGTGCAGGTGTGCGATGTACGTTGTACGAGTGTGTGGACCTGAGGCTTGTGCGACTTGTATGAAGTTGAGTTGGGATGCCAAAATGCTAATTGTGAGAAAAACGAAATGTGCTGCGACCGCCACTCACGTTGATCGAAATGATTTTTAATGGACTTAAGCGCCAACGGACATGAATTAATTTATTTTCTTTCGTATTTTATATAAAAGTACGAGCACGGGGTATGAGTATGAGCATGAGTACGAGTACGAGTATAAGCATTGTATTATTTTTGTTATTTCAGTATTTGTCCGAGATTAGTTTTTTCCTCATGTTTGCCTGAGTAGACAGCTAATTTAATAAAATCATGAATGGTTAAGTTAATCTTCTTTATTATGCGTTGTGGTTTTAATATTATTCTATATTCTGCATTCTGCTGGCTTTCCTCACATGATTGTGAAGCTCTCTTAAGTATTTTTAAATAATTCATAAACCACTTCTTAAGATATATTACCTGACGTTGAAGACTTTTATGCCAAGTAGCAAATGTCCATAACATAAATATTTTGAATACTCAATTGCTAATGGACTTGAAAGCACAACTCGAAAATGAAAGGACATTTTTGGCTGAAACCCATTACACTAAAGTGGCTCAGTCTTAAAAACTTTTAAGGAAAATGAAACAGTAAATTTCTGCAATAAAATGTATTTTTTAACGGCGCTTTTTAAGAACATTTTAAAATAAAATGTAAGAATATTAATAATTTATTTTAAATAGTTTTTTACAGTCTGACAACTGTCCGATAATCACTATGAATGGATTTATTTATTTATCCCACTTTGATCTAGTGCTCTTTGAGCATAAACGTTTAGCATTAAAGATATATGAGCACCACATCAACATTAAAAATGCTGAATATAAAAAGGCAGCTAATCTTCAAAGGTAAAAGTTGGAACGCTCTTCACATGGCACTTAAATAGGATAATCATTGATGGCGCAGACACACCCCTTGCTGCACACACCCCCACACACACACGAGCTGTATGCATACTATGTTGAACGCGTATGTTACAGCTCTCTCATGTTGTAGTTGTTCTTTTTGTTGTTATGTTAATCGTGGCACAGCATAAACGTTCTCCCTGCTGTTGTTGTTGTTGTTGTCGCTGCCGTTTGGCGAAAAGTTTTATTTCTCCATTGGCTTTTAGACACGCAACAATGATAACAAGTTGCACATGGACATGGAAAGTGCGGAGGATGTTACAGAATCAGGCAAAATAGTAGTCGAAGCCGGGCACAAAGTTTTGACTTGAGTTTGTCCTTGCTAAAAGTTGTGCCTCGCAAGCACCAACTCGCTCTGCCACTCCCACTCCACCGCCCTCTCCCTCCCACTCTATTTTTAGTTGGCTTATGGCGGAGTATGTTGCTGCCTTTTGCATACATAACAAACTGGAAATATGACACTCAATTGTACGCATCGGTAGACACTTTTGGCCTGACAATAACTTTGATTTGCATACGCTTCAGCTTCTATTTGTTTGCTTGCTTGTTACACCAAGTGTGTGTGTGCCTGTAATGTGTGTGTGAGTTGCTAGCCACCCGCATGTGAGAGACAACAACTTGACTGACTTTCGTCCTGGCCCTGTTTGCTGTTTGCTGTCCTGGCACTTGTTGCCTATGGGGAAATTTAAATATGTTTCCTATATATATATTTATATATTTTAGTCAAGCCAATTGCAGATAAGCGTTTTTCTTTTTCGACTACTTTCGGGCTGTTTGCTTGCTCTTGGCATTGAGTGCCAGCTCAGCTACGAAAAGGGTGCAAAGTTTTTTCTTAAATTTTATATTCAGTATACTCTAACAAAGGGTAAGCTTGTGAATCGGCTGGTAATAGTTCTATATGTATAATAGTTCTATATATCTATGATACACTGTAAGAGTTAATTTATTTGGCTGTCTTATGCTAACACTTTTTACTCCAATTTCAGTTGTAATTTTAGTCTTTGAAATTCTAATTTTTATTTAACCAAAGAGCACAGCATTTTTTTAATAACCCTTTCGTCTTAACTTCATGAATATATATCTCCAAAATCCAGAGTATTTAATAATTGGATAACTTTTATCGGCAATCATCTTGTGCTGCTTTCCTAAACTCAGAGAGCATATTATATATGTATATTATCTCAAAGTTTTAGCTTTGCGCTGAGCAGGTGTGGAGTTGAGCGGGCAGTTGAGGGGAGCTAGCTGTCGAGTTTTCCAACTGTCCGTTTAACATTTTATAAACATCTACTCATGCTTCTGACACGGCACTGTCAGTGGTTTGAGGTGGGTTTGATAAAGTGGCTTCGACAGGGCAACGTGCATACTTTTAGGTTGTCTTTTTACCTCTTTTTTTTATTAAAAAACAATAACAAATTGAACAAAAAGGAGTAGGGAGAAAAAAAATAATTATGCTGCCTTCATTTGCGTGAAACTTTTGCTGCGGTCAAATTGCTTAATTACAAAATTGCGCACAAGTTAAAAACTAGAGAAGTTTTCACCCTCAACCCCACAATGGTAAAAAAAGAGAAACGAAGTGAAAAAATTAAACTGTGGAGAAGAGAAGAAAATGATCAAATTAAAAGTAAACAAAAGGCAACGTGCGTTGACCAAAGCGGCGCCATTTTAGCAGCCATTTTAGCAGCCATTGCCATTTTTGTTGGCGCCGACTTTTTATGTGCAAAATTGGCTCGCACTTGAAAGAAACTCAAAATTAAAATTCTCAAAGCGTTCAAACAAAAACCCAAAATACTTGGCCAAAACCAACCAAGCAAAAGTCAAGTGCCAAAGTCGCCAAAGTCTTCCAGCAGCAAGCAACACAAAAAAATGAGCATAAATTAATTGCGGCTAGAAAAGAAGCAATGAATGTGAGCTCACTGTGTAGTTTAAGCTTTGTTCCTGAGACAAAAGGACATTTTAGTTTGTGTTAGCCGTGGATGCAAAGGATGCGAGCAGCGCAAAGCAACGGAAGTGCATGTCGCACCGGATGTGACTGAGAGCGACCGCCATGGGGATTTAACTGGGTGCTCGCCTCGACCAAGCGACTGCGACTATATACAACAAATTTGCCAGCCAACTGAGTTGGAATATTGAATTTGACGTTTTAGAACGCACAGCGTGCGCAAATGGCCACAATAATAAATCTCAACAAAAGATTCTTAAAGATATATGCAAGTTATCGGCATCATAAATATATTTCACTATAAATTCATAGCATAAATTGCACCGTATTCATTGATTAAAGTCATAATGCACTTAATTGAGCTCAATCTGCACAGTTGAGTGTGCAGCAAAAAAAGGCTAAAATCAATTAAAATAAATAATTAAATAAATAAGTGGCATTTTTTGCCATTTGTTATGTAAAGTCCGTATTTACTTGAATAAATTACAAAATGGTCGAGATTAAAAATAGTATAATTCTAATTAACATTCCATTTGCAGCATGTCATTAATGGACTTGCTGCATCAAATCCTTGGCAATTGTTTCACATGTCATCGCAAAGTCAAGAATGAATTTTTGAACATCAAAATGAAAAAAAAATTCCAAAAATTTGTATTTAGATTTGCTGCGAGTTGAATTCTAATTGAATTTTTATACAACTGCCGTGGGGTTAAAACTAATTATAAAATAATAAACAGGATTGAAGCGCTTTGCCAATTTACAAATGCGCCGAAAAGCCGTGTGATTTGCGTTTAAAATGCAAAACACGCGTTGTCAACTAAGTCAATTTATTTTAATTTCAGAGCCGCCAAAACGAACAAATATATGTGTGTATGTGCGTGTGTGTGTTTGTGTGTGTGAGTTGTCCATTAGCGTAATGAGCTTTACGCCCGGACAGGACTCGGTGTTATAAGCAGCCATAAAATAAAAATGGCAAAACACACTCAAAGCTTAACGGCCGCCCATCGATAGATGACATTTTGCAGCCGCCGGTCATAAACCATTTTGATGCGACAACAAAAAATTGAAAAAAAAAAAAACAGAAACAAACACACTCAAATATAATGGTGGGAAAAAGTGTTTGAAACCCTTTTGATATAGACCAGCAGACCGACCATCTGCAGTCGATGCTGAGCTGCTCAAAAATGCAATTTATATGCGCGCGTCGCAAATAACGAATTGTCCCCCAAACTACACTAACTGCCAGCTGGGCGCGTGTCAACGCCCCCATCCAATACAGTCACGCCCATATGAATAAGTATATTTTGTAATAACACTAAAAGGATCGGGTACGAAATACTACCTTTATGGCTTGTGTTAGAGCTGGAGTTGGCATTGGAGGTGGAGACAGCTGAAGCGAAGTCAGAGCTCGTGTTTTAGTCGTCAGTTTAGAGCAATCAAATTCCATAGCATACTTTTTGGGGCAGGTATAATTATGCAACTCGTCGCTATGAATCAATATTGCCGTTGTGCTCTGTTAATTTATGGCCAATCTGTGTGTATGTGTGCAGACACACACACATACATGTATGTTGAATTGCGCTCAATTTGACAGAACGTGTGAATTTCGAGGCAATGTCGGTTGACCAGTAAAAAAAAAAATTGTAATTTTTCCCCCGAATGCATATACCGTAAATTACCCTTTGTCTATGTATGGGTGTGCTTGGCTGTATATGTGTGTGTTAACGTGTGTGCGGCAGCTGCATTTGCAATTGCATTTCTCATCAAGTGCATCAATTTAAATGTGGCCACTAATTGTCATTATCAGCGCATTGCCAGCGCAATTTGTTCCTGCTTTTATTATTACTATTGCTGTTGTTAATGCTGTTATTGTTGCTGTTGTTGTTATTGCATTGTTTTTTTTATTAAACATAAATGCGCATTGGTTTTTCATGCAGCTGACACGAGGCCTTTCAAAAATTCATTTCATTGGCCCGAATAATTGAATAAAGATTCGTTTTCGCAGCGAACTGTAGCTAAAGTATTCATTTCATTGCAATAACGACTAATTGCAATCGTTAAGAACAACTACTCGCCTGATTGCAAGTAATTTATTGTTGTTTATATTAATGCAATTTATATTAAAAATTTGTTGTTAAAACTTTGGGGAAAGATAAACAGAAATCAGTTATCAAAACACGACAACTTTGTTTGGCAATTCTTTAAAAATTCACAACTTTTTTAGTTAAATCAATTGGCAAAACGTTTTAAATATTTAGGCAATTTACTATACACAAAGTAGAAACCAAATTTGCTCATGTAGATTGGTTTTTTGTAACAATTTACATACACCCACACACACACACCCACACACAGATGGGCTGTAATATGCGCGTCTAACAAACAATTTCAATTGAGATTTCAATAATTGTCGATTTAGATATGTAAATATTTAGACTATACTTATTTGGTCGGTTGGTCTGATGTTGATTTAACTAATGTGCAGTGTGTGTTGTGGCAACCACGACCGTATTATTGTTGTTGCCTTACCCTCGCCATATTGAGGTAAATATTAAAATTACGTGTAACCTGCACATTGTCATATTCATTTCCCTGCCATTACAAATCCCAGCTAACAATTGCCAACACATTTGATTGTTGGTCTCAGATGTTCTGATCATGGCCAACAGATTTGTTGACTTTACATTTCGTTTGTTGTAGAAATTCGGTTGGATCTCATTGAAGTGCTCGACCGACAACAATAATATTTGCTAATGGCCAAAGTCTTTGAGCAGTTGCTGTTATCATTTTACAAGACATGTTTTAAGTGTCTTCGTATGCATAGAAATGACTCGATTTGTACTTTATCATTTGAAACACACAGACAGACACTTTATGGCCTGGGCCTGGGGGTAAGAGAAAGAAGCGGGGTGGGGAGAGAGTGAGTAGTGGGGGGAGTAATAATAATAATATTTATGTGGCAAGTGATATGAATTTCATGCATTGGAGTATGTTTCGGCAGTAGCTAAATAAATAAACAGTGTCAGGGCAGGAAGTGTGCACACACACACACACAGAGGAGTGTCAGTCTGATGTGCGGTGCCTCATGTGGTGTTAAACATCAAGTGCTGGCCCCAACTGCTTCAAATGTGGCTGCCACATATGCGGCATGAACCCAACTCACAACCTTTTTGTAAGTTGCCAACATTTCAACTTTATTGACACAAGGTGAGCTAAATAAATATCTAAATAGTTTAACGCTTCACCGTGATCAGCATATATTTGTAGAATATATTTTTAGCATCACTTTTAAAGTAAAAAACTAAAAATGAACTCTTTAAACAGTGCTTAAATTGCTTTTGTTTTTTAGCTCATGATTCCACAATAAATTAATTATAACAACAAAAAAACTAGAGCAGATGTTTACATATTTTGTTCTTTTGTCTTTTGTTTTTTGCCTAATTCCATTGTCATGATATATGCGCGGTTTTGTACATGTCATGTAAATAAGTATGTTGTTGTGGTCCATGTAAAGAGTTTTTTCTCTATACAAATTTCCTCTCTCTCTTCGGTTCTTCCCTCTGTTTATGTCTCTTGTTGTGCGGAATAAATGACTGCAGGCTATTAACGCAAATATGTTTGGTTAAATGTTTTTTTTTGTCTCTTAAATGCAATTTATTTTTCAACAGTTTAATGACTGAAAATGTCATTAAATCAACAGCAAGTGCATCAGATAAAGAAATGAATATCAAATATCATGTTTATTATTTAAGGTCAATTTCTCAGTGGCTTCCACTCTGCAGTTTGGCTGATAACGTTGTTAATCGTTGTTTACTACAAAGCCCATGCAAATTTACGTTATTTTTGTAGCATAATTATATTTTTTAAAAATTATTAGTTTATGTTGTGTTCTGAGTTTAATAAGTTAAGCAAAATTAAAGTTTTTGTTAGTGATTACAAAAAGGTATCAATTTACTCGATGTATAACTTTAATTATCAAAATCTTGTACACAAGTAGTTTATATATTATAATTAGCACAAAGTAATTCAGATTTTGTAAACTTTGCGTTTATTATCATTGAAGAATTATTGTTTATTGAGCATATTTTGGGACAAGTTGCCAGGTGATAAATTTAAATAAATGGCATTACGGTTTGGTGTGTGGAATTCGCATGCAAATGGATTTGCTGCTCTAAACCATTGTTAATATTATGGCTGATCAATTATTTCGCTTGGCCATTTGGTTATTTGTGGTTTAGTTGTTCGGATATCAAATATCTTTTGGCCAAATTCGCGCCATTCACCTGCAATAAATTATAAAACCGATGGCAATTTTTCAAGGATACACAACCAAACAGACGCATATGCCAATGCTTGTGTGTGTGATTATATTTAAATGATAAATATTTTGACCGCATTCGGTTTTTAATGAGGTTTTTCCCTCTCCCTCTCTCACACGCTCTCTCTTTGTTTGTTTTGGTATTCCAATTCGACTGTTTTTGGTTGCACAATTTGTCAACGTAAATAAAACGTAACAAAACAAAATAAAACCAAAAACCAAAATGAAAAACATAAAACCAAAAACAAATCTTGATTATTATTCGACTTTCTTTTCCTTTTTTTAATTTTTTGGCTTTGTTTTGAGAGTTTTTGTTTTGTATTTGGTCAATTGCATTTACCATGATTTGTTTTTGTTAATTATGTTTCGCTATGCAATAAATTTGCACATACTATCGCAGCATGTGGTTAATATCTGTCAGTATTATCTCTTGCCTCTGTGAACCCGGCTCAAAGTTATATGCTGTTTGCCTGCTTATCGCTGCTCCGAGCCGAGCCGGCAAGACTAAAATGTAAATGTGTAATTGCCAATACAATTGCATGCATAATTTACACTCGCAGGGCTTCAGGCCATACACGTGTGTTTGTCTGAGTGTGTGTGTGTGGTGCATGGGTGTATGAGTGCATGTATGCATAAATACGAGTATGCAGACCGAATTAAACCTGCAAAGCTTTAAATGCATTTTGAGCTTTATTCTTTGTTGTTGCTTTTTATTTTCCAAACACTTTTGTGTACTCTGTAGATATTTGGTTGTTAGATGGGGTAGTTGAGTTGTAGTTGAGCCTTAAACTGGACTTGCCATAGTTGGTGGCGTATACTTAATGTGCTTCATAAAAATTAGGGAGTCCGTAAAGGTGAAAAATCTATCTGTTACTGTTCTCATACTATTCATTCCCCCGATTTTAAGGTATCTGCCAGTTGAGCACATTTTACCGGCTGATTCCAACATATTATTGGTTTATTTATTTCGTAAATACCAGATTACAAAAGCGCAACATATTTCAGGTGGAACTCTCCAGCTGCCAGAATATCGGTTGCCCGGCTGCCAGGTGGAAAGTGGCCAATGGTAAGTGGCACGTGGATGGGCGACGGACAAAGCATAATTACAATTTGTGGCGTGCAATTTCAATAATATAAAATTACCAAAGTAATTGAAAATTCACAAAAAAAAAAAATACAAAATAAAAATAAAACTGAAATGGTAAGCAAAGCGGCGGAAAAACAACAACAATAACAATGATAATGATAATGAAACATATGCCATGGGCTTCACACGAGTGTCAAGAGGCGACTACATGTTGCATGGAATGCAGAGCTTGCAACGGACACGTCGCTGCTGATGCATTAAGAGGCAGCATGAGAAATTAATGAGCATAAGAGTGGAATGCTTTTTAAAAGTGTTAAATAAATAACAGCAACAGAAAGCTTCCAAAGACCATTCGTCTGCCGGCAACAAAAACGGGTAACAGAATGGTCAACGGGCTGCGGCTTATCAATGGGCCACCAGTACGACAAGTAACCCAGTCTGCAGTGCCTACACTCTTTCAACAAGTACTGGGTATCTTTGGTCCAATTTACACGTGCAAGTTTCGGGTGTATTCGAGCTCAAAGAGTTGCATAAATATATAATTTTTGTTGAGCATAATATGCACAAAAACAAGCAAATTTGCTATTGTTTATTCATAATCAGTTTGTGCAACGAAGCGTTGTTGCCTCCATTAGAGTGTGTGCCGCAGGTGGTGAAGGTTCGCGAAGGGCGAGGCACAAGGGGCGTGGGGAGTAGGGCGAGAGAGGGCGTGGCTTATGTGTAAACTTCATTTTGTATGCATAAACGCATTTTTATGTAAATTGAAAAATATTTTCAAAAATTGTATATTTTATTTCTACATTTTTCTGCTTTGTTTTTCTTGCGCACTTTTTTACCATAGAAATTTGTCTGTTTTTATGCATTTTTAGAGAAGAAAGCTGCTAAAACAAATGGGAATGCGAGCTATGATTACTGACTATGAGCTACCCGTTAGGTCAATTTATTTATTAAATTTAAACTACAATAGGTTTGATAAGCGTGATTTCCATTATGGAATTTAAAGTTTTTACAATTTGAATGAGTTTCTAGAAACGTCTTTCTTGTTGTTAATAACTTAGAACACTTTGTGTATACCTTTACCCAAGAATTTAAGGCTGTTCAAAATTTATTCCTGAAACATGCGCATTCCTACTAAATAGCATACAGCTTACTAATGCTGCATACGTAAGCTTTCAACACTTCTAATTGATATGCCAGCATCTATATGTATGAGTTCTCCATAGCAAAAGTACTAACAAAGTTAGTAGTTGCTGCTAGCAATACAAGTATAGAACTTCTATCAACTTACACATCAATATTGCATTTGCATATTTACCGCTAACGGCATTTGCAGCCAAGTAGCAAACAAAAATACATGCCACCAACATGTCAGGTTGGAAACCTAAAACCAGCAGCTACTGCCACGCCCCCTGTGCCCCTTTGGATGTGCTGCGTCTAACCATAAAGAAATTATAGCTGCGATAGTTGCCAACGTTATCGATAATTCAATTTTGTGCATTATTTTGGTGCTGCGATGATGCCACGCCATTATGAGCTAAAGCTAAATAAATGTATCCTAAGGCAAGGCACAACACAGACACACACACACACACACACCACACACCACACGCCACATTTGCATGCAGTATACGCCATGTTGTATCCTTTGCTTTTGTTGACTTTACAAACTCTTTAATTTTATTGTACGTTGCTTGGGTTTTGACGTTCGAATACCCTAGAAATTGAGGAAAGGGTTTTTTACTATTAACTGAATGTTTATAATAAACTTAAGCCTTTAATACATAGGTAGAGTTTATTCCGATTAAAAAATAATTTTTTGGAGCAATTTTTAGTTCAACAAAAGTTGGCTTTACTGTTCCCAGAGCATTTTCTAGTCTATCAGTCTAACTTGCTGCCCTTGTTACTTGTTGTTTCTGTTAAAAGCACGACATCGTTGCACTCGTCCATAAATTTTGCCCACACTTTTTTTCAAACACATTTCTCATATCCATTTCTTTGGTTCTTTGCTTGCACGCTGTCATCGTTTGCCTTTGGCGTAGCAGAAGAAACATGGAAGCAAAGAGAGGCACAGAGAAAGTGAGACTCAGAAAGGGAGCTGAGAAGAGCTTGAATTAAGGGCGCAGACGGCACGCCGTAAATAGATTTTCCCTGTTATTGTTCACAAAATGATTTAGGGAAAATTAGGTTTATGTAAATAATGAAAAAAAGCGTTCGCTGCAGGCCATGCAAAATATCCAGGCATGGCAAATATATGGCAAAAGCTCGTATGTGTGATCAATTTCCGAGCGGAAGACTTACGGCCATATTGCGAAATTAAAGCACAAAATGTGCCAGAAAATATACGATTCGTACGGGGTTAATCTATGGGATTAAAAATGTACAAACGACTGAATTGAAAAATTAAAAGGAAAACCAAGTTAAAGCTTTTATGCCCTAAAAGTTCTGCAAATGGAAAAATATATAAAAATTGGACTATATCAGATCAATAATGGCATAAAAAACACACCCATGCAGATCATAAATTGTTAACCCTATTTGTTCAACAATCTATTCTATTAATTTATGATTTAAAACTATGACAAATTTAAAAAAAGGAAAAAAAAGTGCTATTGAAAAATTATGTTGTTGTAGTTGTTCGCCTCTTGTTTTCTTTATCGCAAGAGCAATTGATTTAATACATAAATACACATGTACATATATATAACAATACAAAACAGAAAATAAAAAATTGCAAACTTTTTATGGAAAATTGTTGTCTTCTGCTGCTGTGCATAAATTTGTCTATTTAGTGAGCTTATTTTTCGCCACGCATGCACTTTTGCATATTTATTATTTATTTATTTTAGCGTACAAACAATAATTCATTCTGACAGCCAATTAATCAGAAATGGACATTCAATTAAATTACAAAATAATATCGACTGAAAATGAACAAATTTATATGTAAATAAATAAATAATGCCACTAGCAAAATATGCTCAATATTATTATAGCACAATTTAATGCAATAACAAAACGTGTAAGGATTTTATCTCAACTGTTTGATCTCAACTGTTGTACCGCTCGTCGGGATCAATTGTCCGACTTTTATAAACATTTTTTGGAGCTGGCCAAAAGTGTAAAAGTGAAAAAAACAGATAACTAATGAAATGTAAGTAAAATGGCTACATAAAAACTGATGGGATAGGCCATGGCTTTGTCATTGTAAAGTGCGGCCTAATTAACTTGGCAACACGCAAAAAAGAGCTTTAAAATATGTTTACATAAAATTGAAGTGGAAAAGCGTGTAAAGAGTCGAGTCTGGGCGCAAAAAAAAAAAAAAAAACACAACAAAAAAGTGAAACAAAATATGCAGATGGGGTAATGTGTGGAGAAAACGCCGCTGGGAAACGAAGAAACAGAAAGAAAAATTTATACAAACATAAAAAAGAAGAAAAAAACTGTGTCAAACGTCAACGACTGCTTTGTTGTGCTTTTCTCTGGATTTTCCGAGGTGGGGGTAAATTGTGCGAGTTAACATTAATGCGCTAAATTAACTTAGAATGAAGCACAAAGTTGGAGCTTAATTTTTTTGTTTTTTTGTAACTGCCTGTTTTTTGGGTTGGGCCAGAGTAATGTTTTCATTTTGAATGCCTTTAATTGAAGGCAAGCATGCGTGGCTCGAGTGATAAAGTAACCAGCTTTTGTCACTCCACAAGTGGGTCGATCATATTCACACGACGTATGTAATGTCTATTTTTGTCTATGCTCGCTTTGGCGATATGAAAACTTAAATATTTATGACTTCATCTTATGTGTATGCTTCAAACATTGTAAACAAGCTGATTACGGTCAACTTGAGTTGGAAGGGGTGGCAGTCGATGCGGCGGTAACTAGAGAGGGGGCAGGTAAGCCTAACTACAAATTGAGGCTGATAACAAAGCGTACAGAGAGAGTCAGTCGTGAACAATGCGTCATAGACAGTCAGTACAATCAAAGTTAGAGTAGAAACAAACACAATTCGTGCTGCTTAATTATGTGTGAGTGTACATATGTACATATACGTCTATGTGGGTCTGATTTTTTTTTTAACTATCAGTCTCAATCATCAGACTCTTTCTGCTGTATAAATGAGCATAAAACAACGGGTATGATGTACTCGGTTAGTCGTAAATTTAGTCATGTGTAGAGGGTCAGTGGATTAAGCTGGAAACAGATCTTAACTGGGAACTATAAAAAAACAAACAAATTTTACTGTTGGCTATAAAACCTTCGCTAAAGTTTTAAGATACCCCAAGAGCCTTGTGTGAAGTGGCAGTGTATCTATTACAATTGTGAATCAGCTAACCAAGATCATTAACGAGCCACAATGAGACTCGAGTGATTCTTCTACTTGAAAATTTTGTGAAATTTCTATTTAAGCTTGTGAAGTGGACAATGGGTTTAAATTCCTATTTGCCGCTGACAGTTTTAATGCTATAAAATGTATTAGGTTCTGGCAGCTGATATCATTAGCTAGATAAGATACGAAACAGTTGAAAATTCATCAACTTTCAGTTCACTGAATGTTGTTGCAGCTTTATAGTTTCTCCCCAAAAAAAGTTGACAGAGCGCCACCTCAAGACACCTCCCCCCACCCTATTCTGTAGCACAGCGAAAGAGAGAGAGAGAGAGAGAGCGGCAGAGAGTGCAAACAGAGAGCGCGTTTGAGTAAGCGAAATGGTGAAATTGACAGAGAGCGTGTTAAGTTCATTCTGTTTTATAATTAAACATGTGAGGTTAGAAACGTCAGTCCGCATTTGGTGAAAAATTTAATAAAGCAACAAATATATAGAAGGGGCGTCACTAATTGTGTATTTGTTATACGCACCTTTGAACCAATTTGATTGCCGCATTGGCCAGCCTGCAGATGGACAATTTCCCTCATATCGATTTGCGCTTAAAGACTTGACAAAGGTCAGGAAAACTGTATATTTGATCTTTTGGTTTGGTCAACTGACTTGACTAATCAAAAGAGATATGTACACACGCACACAAACACTTAATTAACTCGAACACTCAGTCACACACACACACACGCACGCAGTCGAACAGTGAGCTGAGGGGTAAATTTGAAATGAGTTTTCAGGTACGGGTTTTTTGATAGTACTCTTCGAGTGATCGGCGCGTTCGCGTCGAGAATCCAACGTGCACTGAAATCGGCCACAGCTACAAATAGTGAGCGACCCACTCTGAGTGGTTGGAAGGGGTCAGAGCGGGCGCGGGGCGGTGAGCGGGCCTTGTCAGCATTAGTTGCGCTTTGGGCATTTCATGCGGTCGTATGGCAATGCCAAAGAGCGGCACAGAGAGAGAGAGAGCGAACGAAAGAAAGAGGGAGGGAAGAAGCGTAATGAGAGCGGTGTAAAGAATAGTTGAAAATGCTGCGGCAACTGATAAAAACAGCGACAGCAAATATGACAACAACAACAGCATAAGCAGCAGAAGCAACAGCGAAAGCAACAACAACAACTAACTGTAGAACGTGATATGGAAACACGCCTGGAATATTGTTGGAAAGCATTGCCGGCAGCAGGTTTTGAGAAATTTTCATTGCTTTTGCGGTTCTGTTGTAACTTGTTTTCATCATTCCCATTCCCATTCCAATTCCCATCCCATTCATTCTTTCGTTCTTCTTTCACTGCAGTCGACGGTTGCTCTCACATTCTTTATGCTTGGCAGCGCATTCGAAGAAGCAGCACAAAGAGCGAAAGAGGAAGAGCGGAAAAGAGAGAGGAGGCACGCGATTGTGAGCAGCAAAGAGAGCGCAAGCACAAGAGCGAAAGAGCGCAAGAGAGCGCACTGATGCTGAGAAAGAGAGAGATTCTTGTGTGACATGTATTTGATTTGAGTGTAGAGATTTTTGAACTGAATTCTACACAAACGGAAAATTTCTATTTTAACTCTACAATACAAATTTGTGGGCAGTGCAAAAGTTTTTAAGGTGATCGCAGTTTTGCTTGTTTTATAAAATTTATAAAAATCAGTTAAATATTTTAAAACTTCAGTTAATTTAAACGAGTTTTTTAAAGTTTGGGAATTAAGAACCTTGGGAAAGTAATTAAATATTTAAAATGTTTAATTGAATGCTCCTCTTTATTGTTTACATTTCAAACTGGTCTCACATTGACATGCCCCCTCGTATAAAATTTTGGTACATGTAAACACTCATATAGATATCGGGAGATACGTTGTTGCCGCAGCCAGTTGTATAGACGCTGATGCCGCAGACTTCATCGTCATAGACCAATGGACCACCGGAATCGCCAAAGCAGATTGTTTGATAATTATATCCGGCGGCACAGATCGCAACGTCGGGCAAAAAAAAGCCAACTTCATAGTTGCACTGGTCCTTTGAGATAAGTGGAATGTCAATCTTGCGTAGTACAGTGTCATATTCTCCATATTCACTTTTACCCCAGCCAGCTACGGTGACTATCATTCCAGCAGATAGAAGCCTACTACAGATGGCTATAGGCCTTATGCCATATCCTTGCATCGGATTTCCTACTTTTAAGACGGCAACATCTCCTTCGAAATCGTATTTTTGATAGTATGGATGTATTAAAGCAAAAATCACATAGTATCTTTCGCTGTTATAACTGTACCGATATGTCTCCCCGGCAACCACATTAATTTCTCCGTAGTCGTATACATTCTCAAAGCAATGAGCTGCCGAGAGAACATGAAATAGGCTCAACACACTTCCAGTGCAGATAAATGTGTCTTGTCGATAAATCTGCGCAGCATAGCCTCCCAATTCTTGAACGCTTATTGGATCGCCACCAAAGATTCGTGGCTTCACAAGATCCCTTTCTGGTTTATCCTCCAAAGAAAGTAGTTCCTCCGAAGTCGATGAATTATTTAGGGACGGGGTGTCCTTTGAAGATGGTGTATTCTTTGAAGGTGGTTTATCCTCTGAAGCTGGTGGATTCTCCGTAGCTGGTGCATCGACCAAAGATGTTGAATTCTTCGGATAATCCAAAACTGATGTATCGTTTAAAGCTGGTGTGTCCTCTAAAGCTGGTGGATTCTTCAAAGCTTGTGGATCATTTAATGTACGTGGCTCCTCCGCAGATAATACGAATGGAATCACCAGAAGCTGCAGAACTGTCGTGATATACATCTTGGATAAAACTGTGCCAACAAGTTGAAATATTCCACTGTTTAAATTTGATTTAACTTTGCAGTTGGTTAGTTCCACTAAACTGATTAGTTGTGCCATTAAATCATGGCTTATTTGGCCAAGTTATGGCTTATATTCTAAGCTATTAGCTTAAGTTGTTAAGTGTGCGGTTTCTATAAAGTTTTCGCTGTGTTCGTGGCGTCGTCAAGTCGCCAAGTCCACAGTAGAAAATAAACTTGAAATGGAGTTGGACTTGGATTATGGGGGGGAAAATTAACCCCTTTTTGGGTTTTTGGACATTTTAGAAAATCGCCGCACGTTTTGTTGCTAGTACATTTGCAGTTATGTGCTCATTGCACACACATACAGACACACACACATTTCCATACAGATAGCAACGCATATACAGCTCTCGTTTGGATACAAGGATAAGATGTAGATGTAGATATTGATGTGGATGTGGCTGTGGATGTGCGTGCGCCTCTTGCCAAATTGTCGATTTTATTATTTGTGTTTATATGATTTTTCAGCTGTTCTGCATTTTAAAGTGGCTACAAAAGGCACAAGGAGTAGAGAACGAAGTCTGAGAAACAGTTGGGGTTGTGGATGGAAAGGATTGCTGTGGTGGGTTGGCCTGGGGTGGCCTGGTCATGGCATGCGCCGCGCGTCCTCAGCCTCATTTCTTATTATAATGTGAAAAATATCCTTTTACAAATTCAAAACGTTGAAATGTGCGATTTCTTTTGTTGCCGCTTTTAACTGCCAGCATGTAGCTGTATCTTTATGTATGTATCTTGGAGTAACTGTGTGTGTGTTCATATGATACCCGCGTGTATTGTTGCCAGGACAGTTGCTCGAGAGCAGCACGTTCATATTGAAGGCACGGCAATGTTGTGTTACTTACAGATACTTTTACTCGCAGATAGCAGCACGCGTATCTTTCGCATCTCTCTTGCCCCTACACACGTGTACACATATTTATCATTTCGTATTGAAATATTTTGCGCATCATTTTCTTGTAATTTTCTACATGCTGCATTAGTTTTGCACTGCCATCAATTGCTACTGATATTCTACATGTTTTCCTCACAATTTATTTGCCAACTCATTGTTATCATTCGTTGCAGCTGCAGTTGTTGGCCACATGTTTGCGCTCTCAATGTAGATTTTAGGATAAAAATATTTAAACAAGTTGCTTAATACTTTTAATTCACGAGATGATTGGTTATAAATCGAGTAGCCTATCGAGAAAGTTGGTACATAATTAAATTTAGACATAACTTTTATATTAAAATATGCAATATAGTTTTGTGGAATAAATTACAAAAAGTTTTCATGTTCTAAAATAAGTATAAAATAATTTCAATTTGTTATCAATCGCAATGTTCAGTGTTGGATTTCAAGGGACTATTTTAATCTTATATTTTGTGTGTTTGTCAAGCGCTTTAATTGCGCTGCAAACCAAATACAATTTTTGTATTTGTGTTAACTTTTCAAATTTAGCAAAAATGCATTTCGATTGCTTATGTTGCGTACAAAAAACGAGCAGAAAAATATATAGAAAAAAAGATAGCAGCAAACAAAAGAGGGAAGAGGATATATAGAGAGAGTGAGAGAGAGAGCGAGAGAGACAGAGAGCGAGCGAGCGTAGAATTTGAAATGGCAATGGAAATGTGAGTGGACAAAGTGGACGAGTGAACGAGCAGACGAGCGGACGAGCAGACGGACGGGCGGACGGACGAGTGTGACAGTTGCTTTTATTAGTTTAGTTTTTGAAATTAAACGTATTTGCATGTCATATGCAATTTAGCCATGCCACATTTGCATTCGTATGTGTGTGCCTGTGTGTGTGTGTAGAATTTCATTTTT
Source organism: Drosophila dunni (assembly GCA_018152125.1). NCBI lineage: Eukaryota > Metazoa > Arthropoda > Insecta > Diptera > Drosophilidae > Drosophila > Drosophila dunni. The sequence goes on along the minus strand of JAECXC010001917.1, from coordinate 13,886,118 downwards.
TATTTTGCTTTCTAGCAGTTTTCAAACTATTTAATATTTGTTGATGCTGTTATTGTTGCTTTTTTTGTTGTTTTTTTGTTGCTTTTTTGTTGTTTTTTTGTTGCTTTTTTGTTGTTTTTTCTTGTTGCATTTGAGAGTGTGCAATTTAATTGCTTTTTTCGGTTTTTGTTTTGTGAACTAGGCAAGTATTTCATAGCGGAATATGTCAAAAATGCTTGTCGTCTAACAATTTGTACATTGCCTTTCAACAACAACAGCAAAACGACCAGCAGCTGAGTGTAACGGCAGCAGGAGGCAAAAAAAGCATAGAAAAATCGAGTGCGAAATGAAATTCATGCAATGCAGCAGAAGATTTGTACACACAGTGTCTCTCCCTCTCTCTGTCTGTCTCCCTCTTTATCACTCCCTCTCTTTTTTTCCACAGGACACTCTGGCTGCATCTCTATCTCTGTGTGTTGCTACAATATTTTGCTTTTAAGCTACGGCTTCTAGAGCTTTATTGTCTTTGCCGTATGGAGACAGCTTTTTTTTCAGCCCTGTTTCTACTTTTTTTTTATTTTTGGGCATGTTAGGCAGTCAAGCAGTTAGCAAGCAAACCAGTTTGGAGTGTCAACGGAAGCCGTCGCATTGTTGGTTAGTCGGCTGCCATCGAAATTCCGGATTTAAGAGCAAAGTAACCAAAATGCAATTGTTTTGCAATTGGCATTTTGACCACATTCTGACACCCTGGCAATATGGCCAGCGAGTGTCAACAGCGGCGACTCTAAATTGCCAAAAACTATATGCATATATCGAATACATACAATACGCATACGTATACGTAATATATTTAGCCCAACTGCACACAAAATGCATTAGGCAGAGCAGCAAAGGGTGGCTGCTGGGTGGAGTGGGTAGGGGGAGGTGGAGGGGATAACGTTGCGACACTCTGTCGATATGCAGAAATGTCCTTAATTGAAAATGAATTTGGTTTTTGGAAAAATGGTTGTTGTTGCTGCTTTTTTCGACTACTAATTCGGAATGTTTTGTGTTTTATCTGCATGTGACGCTCAGCTCAGCTCAGTTTGGGGCTAAGCGGGTAGAGGGGTAGTTGGGCTGGATACATTTGCATATTTGCCCAAGCCTGCAGCGCAGACAGGCAGGCCATGGGCAACGTGGTGTGCTGTGCTGCACCACAGCTGCGCCATTGTTTACTTAGTGTCGCCGAATCTGGACAGGACATGGAATAGGATTGGTCAAGCCAGAGTGTGCACTGTGGCGAGGGGCATCGAGCGGACAAAACTCTTTTTAGCAACAACAATTGGCGCTTAGTATACGCTTCGTATGCGCAATGCCAAATAAAAATACACACACACATATCTGAATTCGACAACGAGAATGAGAATGAGCACGAGACCGAGTATTTGTTCCAGTGTCCAGTGTCCAGTGTCCAATGTCTATTGCTGCATTTGATGAACGTAGCATTTGTATCTGTAACTGTAACCGTATCTGTATCTGTAGCTGTATCTGTGACTGTTGTTGAAACTAGAGCTGTAGTTGGAGCAGGAGTTGGAGCTGGGTATCTGAGCATGCATTTATTGTGAATGCCACAGTTAGATGGACACGGCTGCTGGCCTCAAACTGGGCCTCAATTTGCTGTCATGCATGCAAATTGCACTAATGAGTGTCGCAAATTTTGCATAGACAAATGGCTGACCAAACACAGGCATCGGCTATACTATAATATATAAAAGCTGCCTATACCCAAATATGTTTATATATATACCAAATATACAGGCAAAGAGAGAAACTTGATGACACTTTTTAAATTTCAGTGGTCTTAACTGGAAAAACGCTTCAGTGAGGTCAAAAAAATAAAGTTCTTACGCACGGTCGCGTCTTTCATGAAGCAGTGACTGCAACTGTGACTGCTACTCTAACTGCTACTGCTACCACTACTACGACTGTTAGAGTTTTTGCTGCTGCCTGGAATTTTTGCTCATTAGAGTAAATGCACTTAATTAGAGCATGAAAACCGTTTGGGGCTAGTCCCCAAAAAAAGCAGCAAAAGAAAGATGGCTGAGATGATTACGCCATTGTTAATAACAAACATGAGCAAAGTAGAGACAGAAAAAAGCACAAAACTACTTACTCTAAATTACTACAAATAAATAAGAGGATCAACGAAATGCGACAAATGTGCAAAAAATAAAAAGAAATATACAAAAAATAAGTGCTATGTATTGTTAACAATGTTGTGAAACCAACGTGGAGTCAGTAATTTGTGCTTTGCATTTGCATTTCTCGGTCATTAGCTTTAAGTGTGACCAGAGCAGATGGAACAGCTCCTTTGATTGCCATCAAGTCATTAAAATTCATTAAAATTGATTGCAGTTGACCGCAATGGCAAGTTTACAGCACGCAACAAACACAGCGGGACATTTAGTTTTGGTTTAGCATTTAAAGCTAAAGAAACAAGTGCTTTATGCATATGATTTGTGGGTTTCCAAAGGCATTTATTAGGAATTTATATATTTTAATTAATTTACAAGATTAGCAGTTTAAATTTACACACAGTTTCTACTTAAATTCCGCACTGCTTCGAGGAATAGTGTAATTTTAATGGGTCGCAACCTCGATTCACCAAAGTGATCAAACAAATGTGAAAGCTGCTCTACTGTGCAGCTGCAACTGGCAATTGACTTTGACTTTAGCTACCAGTTTTCCCTCTGCTGCAGTTCAGGCCCAAAGGGAACGCCAGCAACAGCAGAACGTGGGGGAAAATTTGTTCGTCCTTTTTGCATTTCTTTGTCGTTTAATTAACTAAAAAATTGCTTTTTTTTTTTTTTAAATAGTTGTTAAGGGTAAGGCACTCACTGAATCTGAGTCTGACTCCGTGTCAGCAACTGAATTTCGAGTCTGGTTTTGGGGTCATAAAAATAACGCTTGAATGATTTAAGGCCGTAGGCCACTCTGCCGGCTGGAGGAATATTATATTTTCCATTGCCGTTGCCGTTGCCATTTTCCATTTGCTTTTAGCTGCTCCCAGTCCAGTGGAATTTTTCCACACGCTTTTCCGCCCGTTTTGCCCAGCGGAAAATTGCAGCGCGCCTTTTGGCTATGCAATATTCATTAAAGTGAAATAAAGCGAGCTCTGAGTTGAGTTTGTATGCTGTTAGTTGTTCTCGTTTTGTGTTGATTGCTTAAATATTCTCTTTTAGTTAGAGCCGAGTGTCATTTTTCTACACACGCACGCACACACACACACACACACCCATATACACACGTGGGCACAAAGAAAACCCCAATACGCCATGGCAGCCACCTATGAGTTGTTGTAATCCGTCGCATATCTCCATTAAATATTCACAATGTAAATATATAAATACCTGAGTAAGATGCTTAACCAACACACGCTCACACACACACTCCCTCTCTCCCCTTGCTCTCATTACAACTGTTTTTACCACCTCCCCTTAACAAAGTTGCCTCATCATTCCATTTGCCAGTGCGCAAATTCCATTGCCTAAGTTGCCTACACTTTATAGGCTTTACTGAGATTGCCACTCCCCCCGCTTCCTCCCAACACCAAGACTACAGTGTGTGTGGTATGTCTGCATCTACTTAGCATTAATACCTGTACTTGTGCTTTGTATTAATTTAATTGAACAACAAACGCACCTTCTACTAAGCTGTGTGAAACTGTCGTCTCCTTGAAGTCTCTCAGTGCTTAATTTTAGTGTAAGACTTTAGTTAGCTGTAGTAATATATAATTCATATTTAATTATGACTAACTTGTGATTTAAGTTACCATAAATTTCATTATTAAATTTGTCATTGTTAGCATAGGTATTTTATCTTATCTAAACATAAGTTAATGATAATATAATGGGAATCAGAAGGCAACTTGAATTTCAAAGAAGCTTACTAACTTTTAAGGGGTTCTTTGTTAATTACACGTAATGATTAAAAAGCTTAAACAATTCTTGGTAAAATATAAATAAATATGCATTTAAAATAAGTTTCCCTTTTTGCAGTTAACTTGCTAAGCCTTACGCTTTATGGGGTTTCTTGTGGTTAAGAAAGGCGCCAAAATCCTGGCGATAACAACACCAACTTTTAAGCAATTAAAAAATATATTTTTATTCATATTAATTATCCAACACTTGGCTTATTTATAGCTTAGACTTATTTGCAGCACTTCAGCGATATATAAATACAACCCAAGCAATTTCCTTTACAACGCGTCCAGTTGGCTGCCATATAACGAAGTGCCCCAACACACACACACTCACACACACACATACACTCCGTCTTACACACATTTACAGGCTCACGGCTGATTGCGCTGTAACTTTTCATTTGAGCCATTTTATATGTATGTACAGTTTTTTTTTAGTACGAGTAGTTTTCGCTTTGTTTTCTCTCTTTTTCTCTCACTTTTTTACTTAACTGCTTTGGCCTGATGTCGTGTTATTTTGTTTTCGTTTTCGGAAAAACGCAAATTTTTCGGTGCATAAATTAAAATGCAAATCCTCTGCATGGAAAATCCCCCTGTAATTAACATACATTAGTACGAGGAAATGCAAAAGTTTATTTTTTTTTTTTTCTGTTTTTAGTGCGCCCATTTTTCGGCGAGAGTTGAAAAAAACTTGCAGCGCCTTCAGTCTGGATGTTTTGTGTACACTCTTCAGATACTTATATGTGCTATATACACGTACATATATTTTCGTTAATTTTCTGGACAATGACAGTTAGGTAATGTGTGCAAGGGCGCACGGGGCGCACGGGGCGTATGCGCAATGTGCGCTAATATAAAAATATAACGGCGCAGTGCAGGACAGAGGACAAGGCACAGTGGGAATAGGGGCACTGGGTGCAGAGGTCAGAGAGGGGAGTGACCGAGGTAACTGGCCAAAGGACTACTCATGCATATGCACCAAGAGGCAGGCTAAATGACTGCTCTGCTTCTTCTCCTACTTAACGTTGTTGTAGTCGTTGTAGTTGTTGTTGTTGTTGTTGTTTTGTTTGTATGTAAAATGAGCAAACACTGGACCTGCCAGCATGTCAGCACGGCGGGTCTGCACTTTTCATAGCACACTTTCAAGCGCAGGCACTAAGGCTCTCACACACACACACTCACTGCTTGCATAATGAGTAAATTACACAATGAGCCTTACGAGCAGCTGCTTGCACTCGCTTTTGGCCAGAAATTTGTGGCTCACTTGACTTTTGTTGTGCTTCTCTCTCGGCATTTCTTTCTCTTTCTCTTTTTTTGTTTTGTTTTTAATTTGCAGTTTTCGTTTTTTTTCTTTTTGCTGTGCTTGAAATTTTTCCACATGGAAAATTATTTGATTTATTTCCACTTGGACACACTGGCACTGCAATAAATCTTCGTTCAATATGGCAGAGTCACAGCAGAAGGAGGGGGGTGGGGCCAAGGGGTTAGAAAGATGGCAGGCTGCACATACGAGTAAAATGCCCAAGGACATTGCGGCGTATCCTGTGCGTATGAGTGTGCGAGTGTGTGTGAGTGTGCGTACGCAGTTGAAAACTAAAATTTTATTTAGTGTTTAGTGCGCCTTTTTGGACAGTTGCAACAACAACAACAAACCCAACTGAAAAGTAAATCTAAAGAATTTGCTGGGCCAGAAAAACGACAAAGACACTGACCGCAGCAATGCTTTCAATTTTCTACAAAACTTGTGAAAATGCAATAGCCACAACAACAACAACAGGAGCTGGAAAGGGCAGGAGGTAGTTGCCTGTGATGAGCACAAGTTGTATATATAAATATATATATTCATATACGTATGATTGTGTGTATGTTTCGGCTCTTAGCTGTGAGTACGGCTGCGGTTCTTGGCGTCGCCAATTGTTGCCCCTTTTGGTAAGTGCTGGCAGGTCTATAAAATGAAACTTTATTACACATATACAGTGCATGTAGTTAGACATTTTACAGCGTAATTGAATTGTTTCCAGCTTTTCTTAAGAAGGGAACAAGTTCCTCTCCCTGCTCCTTTCACTCCTAAGTGACCGCCGCCCACTTTTTGGCAACTTGTCTTCATTTTCTTGGGTTTGCCTATGCCTCATTTGCTTACTGCTGCTCAGACTCTCTTACTTAGTTTTTTTTTGTTGCCTGGGTAATTTAATGAAATTTTATTATTATTAACATGGGCATTAAAGTTTATTTGATGGCTTAAAGTGTTGCAGTGGAGACGGAGTCGTCGTCGCTGTCCTTGGCTAACCACCAAAACTTGCTGCATAACTTGAGGCGTTGCGCCTTTACAGGATGAATGGCAAGGAGCTGCCAGGCAGCAGAAGAAGAAGCGCCGAGCACATTAAAAGAATAGCTTAAAATCATTTGACCATGCGCTCCAAAGGAATTTTACAGCCGTTTGTGGCCCCAAACGCTTCTATTTGCCTGAAGCAATGGAGAGTGGAAAACGCAGGGGAATTGTGGGGGAAACGGGGGGTAAAAGGAAGTGTGGAAAAAGGCAACTGCGATGTGGGTTTTACGCCTGGCATATTGCAAAAGGCGTTCAAGCATTAAAATAAATACAAATTAAAATATTTGCTTACATGGGTGTGCGAGTGGGTGTGCGAGTGTGTGTGCGTGTGTATTTTCGGTTGGATTAAGCAAATTTCTAGTCAAAATTGTTTTGGGTTTAATTGCTTGGAAATGTTTTTTGGTGCTTGGCAAAGACAACACGAAGGCAGGAATTTCAACGCAGACACACAATTAAAACTTATAAATTGTGTTAGGGAGTCAAGGGTTTGCAGGTGGTTTTAAAGGCTTATCCACAAAATTACAATCAAATTGACCACAACACCTCAATATCGGGAGTAAGAAAAGAAAGAGAATTTACCCTGTAGGAAGGTTTCTAGAAGTATATTCAGTTTACAACTGGAAGGAGGTAAATTCTCGATACCTTATGAGTAGTATCTATTTGTTATAAGTGTTACATATTGTAGAAAGAACTCCATTTCTACTGTCTACAGTTTTCTACGGCTTACAGGGTACACTCTACTACATATTCTCAACTTGAAGAGCTCCCCTCATACATCATTCATGTGATAAATCCTTGGGCACAACCGCTGCCGTTCGATTTTCTAAGAAATGTATAAATTACTGTTTTAATTTCATGCTTAAATTAACATTTAATAAGTGGAAAGCAGATGTTTAGCAGGTAAACGATAACAAAGTTGCGAGTTGGGGACTTTCTGCTTAAACTCGAGTTGAATTTAGTAAAACAAATGATTCAAGTCGGTCCACAGTTGGATTCGTTATCACATTTGAAGCAATCATAAGACAAAAGTTTAACAACGTCTGACATGATATTTGCCAAGGGTGGCGACCGTCTGACAAAGATGGCAAAGCTTGGGGAAATGAGTAAAGGGAAATGGGAAACTAACCCACTGGGAGTGGACTACAACCACACAACAAGGAAACCCACAACAGCAACAAAATGTATTACAAAATATTCAAAGCTGCGACTCCAGCACCTGAAGTAACCCCAAGCTACGCCCTGTTCTTTGCAGGACTCGGCTCGAGTTGAGTTTCATTTTGGTGCTCGTTGCGCTCGACTGAAGCACAAATGCCGGAAATTGTTGTCAAGATAATTATTGTTATTTGTTTTTCAACAAAGTAAGAAAGAGTGGGAGCAACAAGGACTTCTTTGGGGTGTAGTCCTTTGTGGCAGGAATGCTCATCAATCCGCTAAAGACATCAAGACTCAGCATCATTTAATGCTAGAGCACTTGGCAGAGTATTAGAAGTTGACACTCTACGTACAAGAAACGTGTAATTTGTGGTTGCTTCGTGGACACGAGTATTACACTGGTAATAAATGGCTGAAAAGAGTCAAGTCAAAAATAAAAATGTCTTTAAAACAATAACAGACCTTGCTACAAACAACTGAGAAATTTTACAGTTAAAGTTTGGATTTTTCCCAAGTCGAAAGTGCTTAAAAAATGTCTGACTTTTTATATAGAGCTCCTGATTTTTGGTGAGTGTATGGCAGCACTTTCTTGCTTTGCTGCGATTTGACAGCAAAGTTGAGAGGAGAGTTCATGAAACTCGTTGTCGAACAAACTGATTAAAATTTGAGCACTTGATTGATTCTGATATTGCATGGAGAGCTGCTGTAGGAGCAGGAGTAGCAGCAGGAGCATTTTGCTGTCAAGTCAAGTGCACTTGCCTGGAAATTTCATAACTAAGGCAAAAATATTTACCTTTTGAGAACTTGAGAGCACGATGCACTTTCACTCACAGCACTTTGTCTAGGGCCTTCCTTCGCAACATCATCATCATCATCAGCAAAGGGAACGTCATCATTATGAGAAACATTATCATGAGGCAGGAAGTTTCAAGTGCAGGCAGCGAGTTGCTCTTGACTCCTGCTACCAAAGTTGCAACAAGCATTTTGCGGCTGAAGTTCCGTTTCGTTTCACAACTTGTTATTGTTTTCGTCAATTACAAAAGGCCATATCATGTGGGCGTAACATCCTTTGGCTCTTCCTCCTGCACTACTACGCTTACCTTTTGACTTGACGTGTGTGCACTTGACATTTGAACTGCAGCTGTCAAAGTAACTTCAACGCTGCGTGTTGTAAAATGAACGCACGTTGGCAATACTTACCAATACCAACAGCAAGTTTTTACGGCTTTTAATTAACCCTTTGTCTACGTTTAAACAACTTTACGTATGGACTGCACACACACACACTCATGTGCCATATATATAACGTGGTTGTGTGGCCCTGACACGAACATCAAGATTGCCATTTGGACGCTTGCCCGTTTCGGGTTTGCCGTACAAAAGGATAGCAACTGAAATAAAACTTTCGTAATTAGCAAAAGGAGTTAACTGATTTTACAGAAGGCCAGAACAACATTAACTACACTGCACAACGAAAAATACTTTTGCCTGTGGCTAACAGCAACAACGACAACAACAATAACAATGACACGTAGCGTAATGAGGCGGCAAATGTATAAAAGGGGGCAAGTAACAAATGTAGAACGAGCCAAACAACAAAAAATAAAAATTTTTAGCAGAATACTCACCTTTCTGCTATTGAATACCCGTCAAAAAAATTTTCTCTTTATTGTGGACTGTTAAAATAAAAAATCGTTGCCTACTTTTTAACGCTTGCTAGTGTTATAGTTTTAAAATGTCAATAACTCTTCTTTCAAAGTATCAAATCAGTTCTATCTTGATTACAATTAATAATCCTGGTTTTCAAGAGTATAAAAAGGTAATTCAGTTGAAGAAATCACATTATTTTACTGAGCTGTTATCACTAGAAGTTTCATATCTTTAGATTTCCAAGCGGAGTCGAGTGCAATTCAAAACAGAGGGCGCTCCTTCGCGTCTTTCTGCCCAATTAGAACACTTTAGCATAATTGCTGTCGCTGGGCATACCCCAAGTAAACTCTTAACGGGTATAACAAAAGTTACAAATAAATGCAGGAAGCATTTAGCGCATTGCGGAGGATCGTTACAGTTCCGTCGTCTAGATGAAAATATAACGGAATTAAATTAATTACAATCATTATCGCTTCACATACACACCTGCCGCTTGCTGGCTAGAGAAAAGGGCAAAACCCAAATGCCAGTTGCAAGTTGTCTGCAACAGTTGCTGCCACTGCTAAGCAGATAATTTTTGCTTCATTAGCGCACCGCACACACACACACTACTGCAGACACAATGCAGCTGCTGACTGCCAAAAAGCGATAAAGTTAATTTGCTGATTGTTTTCGTTGCCCCTTCATTTATTACACCTGATCTCTAGAGCTTAGCAAGGCGGGCGGATAAATTCCTTTGTTAAAAACTGCTTTATATTGACTAGGGTAATAAGTAGGAGCAAATATGAGTTTATTAAGCCAGTAACTGTGTTACAATAAATCATTAAAATATATTATTTTCTATTGTTTTAAAGGTATGCTCATTCTCTCATCAAATTTTCTTTAACACATGGATATTTATATTGAGCATATTGATTATCAATGGAAGCCTCTAAGAGCTTAACTGGTCATCTTCAAATTTACTTCGAATAGCTGAAATCTTCAGAAATTGTTCCAGATTTTACCAGGTGAGTTGATTAAATAATTAGTTAGTTTATTTATGGTTTCTTAAGACGTACAGTGGTGAGCACATGTGGATACATGTTTTGATACTGTGACTTTGAGTGGCTGTAAAACCCACAAAAATGCATTAATCGATTCCAAATTTTTTACAGAAATCCATTAATAATATATAAAACGTAAAGCAGAAAATTTTATTCTTTTTCCCCTCCTTAGCTCAAATTATCGATACTGTACATTACATGCAAAAGTTGGCCTAAAATAGCGACAGGGATAAATATAATAGGTCTTCCAGATTTTAACTTGTATTAAGATCAACTTATTTACTTTCTTTTACTATTTGTAAAAAAGTTTTAAAACATGTTTAGTAAAGTGTCATCTCCATTATTAATTCACTTAATTATTACTCATTTTAAAATACATACACAAAGTTTTTAATTAGTTTGAAAAGTTTACTTACTTTATTCCAGCAAATCAATGCTGTCAAGTCAATTGTTTGTTTTGTATGTGCGCCCAAAAACTTGCTCCATAATAATTTCATATTTTCAGCAAAGAGGATTTTAGATAAGAAATTTTTGGAAATTTATATGTCCCCGAGCTGATGTTGTGCATTGTTTAATTAAAGCTGCAGTTGTCATTGAAAAATGCACAACTGTCGACTGTGGTCGACATTGCGACATACCAGAAATCTATGGCCTTTTTTGGATAAATTGGAGAGAGAGAATAAAAGTTAAATAAACATTTGCCTTTGGGCAATGACAGCTTTGCTGTAGAGTTGTAAATAAATATTTATGACCAGCAGGAGTTCTTGGAATTGAAGCAATGGCATTGCATGTAAAAGACAATTGTAATTTACTGATAATAAATATTAGATGGCAAGGTAATGGCTAAATCAGGCCGAGCTTAACAACAAGCACTACCAAATGATTTTAGCTTCAAACATTTGTTGGCCGTAATCGTATGTAGTATGTGTAGCACTAATTACGAGCAACATTATGCATAAAATATATGCGCCACATAAATCAAGTGTGAGGCGAAAAATCTAACAGAGAATAAAGATTTGCATTGGTTGTAGTCATAGTAGTAATTGTTGTTTTTGTAGTTGGCTTTAGTGTGTTTGCTATTAATTAAGTTGAAAACAGAAAACACGCAAAAGCACTCTTAGCCCAGGAATCACCAGCACGAGAGAGTGCAGCCTATTTTTAGGCGCTCACAACTATTGCCTGCATGGCAGACCCAAAGAATGCGATGGCGAAATGCAATTAAAATGGCGCAGCCCATACGAAATATGTTAAAAGCACTGAACACTCACTGCCACGCCTCCAAGCCAGCGCCCACATGCCCAATCCTTGACGTGCCACCGAAAAACAGGTGCCCAACATTTACAGCTTGTTTTCGACGGGCGATATGTGTTAAATGTCGGCCACGCCCAAAAAAAAAACTATGTAGAAACAGTCGGTGGGGATTGAAGTGAAAATGTTCGACTTGGAAATACCAATGCTAATCCATTTAGTGCTAAGTCCCTTAACTCAAAGTAAACTTGAACTAAATTCAGTGCCAATTTTGAACCTCTTTTGATCAGAAGTCTTCAATGCTGGGCTCTACCTGCTAATCGACTACTTATTTATTTTATGAAGTCTTGCATGCTTGTACTTGCCCACAATCCTAGCACACCCTCTGCGCTGGGCATCAAATAGAAACTACGAAACGTCATTACACTTGCCTCCTGTTTTAGTTTTTAGTTTATATATATAGTGGGTTGTTGTTGCTTTTTATATATTTTTTTATGACATTTGGTTAATTTGCAAAGCGCATGCAAAGCGTGCAGCGTACGCGACGTATGCGCAATGTGACCGCAAACAGCCAAGAGAGCACCAAATGTGAAATATATGTATGCACAATGTACATTGTTCACTGCTTTTTTTCTTACATACATTTTTTAAACATTTTTGCACGCACTTGCCAAGCACGTGAGTGTGTGTGTGTTTGAGTGTGTAAATACAGAAATTTTAATTACTGTGTAATTAGCGACACGAAATGGGCGAGTACCTGAAATGTGGGTGGCTAGAAAGAGCAAACGGAGGAGGTAGCATCACATTAACCGAAAGGCGTGCAGTGCAAATTACGCGACAATGAATTCAAATCAAACAATGTCTGCCGAAATGGCGACATGGCGACATTATGTGGGCGCAGATACAGTCCAAGTAGGGGAAACACATAGGGCAAAGACAAAAGTCAGAGAAGGCGTCAGAAAGAGGAAAATGTAGAGGAGAAAGTAGTCAGGCGAAGTAGGAATACTCTTTTTTATGGTATAGAGTGTGCTGAAGAGCAGTGATAAGAAGGAAACTTGTAGCTCAATAGAATAATGTAAATTGATTATATTTTTAATCAATTATAAACAGAAGAAACTGGTACTAAAAGCGTCATCGTAGCTTTAACTTAGCTCTACGCAGCAACAGATATTAGAGTATATACAAAAGTAAGTCAATAAAGAATATGCCAATGAGGGAAAGGTGACATCAACAAGCAAGTCGCGCAGGACATGAAGACAGCAGGGCGAAACGCTGCTGCTCAACCGACAAACAAAGCCTGCACTGAAGCGTAATCATAGAAAGAAAGAGCGTGAGCAAGAAAGAGAGGAGTAGACAAAGAGAGAGAGATGGGTGGAGCGCTATTGCTGTCGCTGCCCTTGTTCCAATCTTTTGAATCTGGAGTACTTTGGCATGTCATTCGCATTTTAAAGCAGCTAAGCTTCAGCTTCAGTGATAAGCACTGAAATTAGATTGAAGTAAGGTGCAGCAGCAGCAGGAAAGGGCACAAGGCTAGAATGGAGGGGGACGGGGGACGCAGCAGCGGTAGAATCACGAGCACAGGGTGCCCAGCAAGGAGACTAACAAGCATTTTGGCTTATTGTTGTCTCAAGCGTCAACGCAGCGGGGTGAGTGAGATGACTGGGAAGGAGGGGAGCGACTGTGTGACCAATTTGGTGTAGGGCAAAAGCCAGCTAAAGGGGGTCATGGGTGTGCGTGTGTGTTGGGGGTGCAACAACCCTCGGTCTAAAGTTGCGTTGTTGCTTCACTTATTTCAATTATTTCGCTTTGTTGCTGTGCTTTAAATATTTATCAATCACAGAAGTTTGTTAGCTTTTCAAAAAAACAACAGAAAAGCACCAAACCACAGAAATTTGCACCCCTCACTAACACACACACACAGCCGGTAAATGTGCGCGCCTCATTCATTTCCGGTTACCTTCGAGTTGTGTTTTCCTTTTGCTGTGGTTTTGTTATCTTTCTCTTTTTTTCAAAAAAATTGCCAAAATTTGCAGTTTGTGCTTTCAATTTGCATTCATGGCTAAGCACTTGATCCTTGCTTGTGGACTTGTGGCATTGCTGTTGTTGTTGCTCCTGTTTTGGTGATTGTCTTTTATGTGCTAAATCTGCGTAAATCAGCCTTGAACATGCTTTCCAGTTGTGGGTTGCACAAAAATTCCAGAGCTTATTGTTTGATTTTCTCTCATTCTTTTGTGGGTGCTTAAAGTGTGTGTGCAAGTGTGTGTGTGTGTGTTCTTGTGTGTGCTTGTGTGTGTGGCAGCTTAGTTGTCAGCAGTAAAGTCCCGCCACACGAATGAATGCCACTGAAAATATTCATTTGCCATTCATTAATAAATTCATGTTCTTTCCGACAACTTGCAGCTTTCCATTCTACCTGCCACGCCCTCTTTGCCGCCTTCGTCGTGCTGCTGCCGCTGTGCGTCGTCTGGTTTATTAGCCATATGAAATATGATGCCCTTGTCTGTGTCGAGACACCCCTAAACAGACGACTTACAATGCCTTGTGTTTGCTTTTTGTGCCAAGCGGCATATTTTTTGAGTTCATATTTATATTGCATACCTCAAGGCGTCAGGCAGTAAGGGAAAGGTAAACTGTAATGAAGTTACAGGTGTGTGTGTGTGAGTGTGGGAGAATGACTATAAAGATTATATTGCTGTTGCATGGAAGTTACTTTGTGGGCAGGTGTAGTAAGCGATTGATGCGTGGGCATATGGGCTGAAAGATACCCTACGGTATCTCCACCTCTTCTTTATTATCTCTGCCTTGCTCTGATACCTGGCGATTCCTTTGTTCTCCTCGCCTTGATGTAGCGCATAATTGAACCCACATAGCCTAGAGAATTATGAGTTTTAGTCGAAGAAAAAAACGAAAATGAGAAAAAAATAATAATAACATGCTCTCAATTTAAGACTGAGTCAGAGACGGAGACGGTGCCGGAGCCGGAGCCAGAGTCTGGGGCGTACTCCAGTTTGAACTTAAGCACTTCCTGTTTGATCGGAAGCGCCTCTGGGGAAATTGAAAAAGGCACTTCAGTGCCGACAGACAGGAGCAGACACAAAGAGGCGAGGCCAAGGCATTAGGCACAATATGAGTAGCTACTTTTGGCCAACTTACTCAGTCGAACAGGTGGACGGACACGGCAGCCAACGAGCTATGCAGTTCGCTTCTCTCTCGGTTGTTTATCAAATGAAAAGCCAGTGGACTGTTTTGTTTGGGCCAGAAATGGCAACAGGATGGGTAGCAAAATTGCCTGGGTATTAAATGGATTGTGTGTGAGTGAGCGTGTGTGTGTGTGTGTGTGTGTGTGTGTACTTTACTTTGTTTACAGACATTTGCGTCTTAAAGAAAACATTGCTGCCTTGAAGATGTTGTGGCTGCCTCTTGTCTTACGTCGGGAAGTATTAAGTTTTGCCAAAGCAGGAAGCGCAGGTGATTTGCCAAATAAGCTGCCTGCCTACCCCACACCATCCCTGCTCCTATACAGCATATAGACTGCGGCAAATTATGGCCTAAATGGGCAAGGACCTCATGTGGATAGACAAACGCCTGATAATAATATCAGCCGCAAATGTTGCCACATAAAAAGTAAATCTATGCCATTATGTCTTTATCAACTAGCCAAGAAAAAGTTGGCAGAGGAGTAAGAGAGAGATAGAGAGTGGGAGAGGCACAGCTAGAGACGTGTGTCAACTATTTGGTACACATGTTGCAAGTTATTAAAAAGATTTGTCCCTTTTTCGCATCAGACGCGTTGAGTCAGCAATTTGGCAGCGACTTAATGGCCACAAAGCAGTGACAACTGTTTGTTGTTATTGTTGTTGTTATTGGTACTCCTGTTGTTGTTGTTGTCGAACAGCGTTTGGCAATCGCCGCATTATGTTTGACACTTGACGGAGCTTAGGCGTAATTGCTGTGACAGCAAAGCGTGAAAATGCTTATTGAGTGGCCAGAAAACCCACAAATGGACTTAATGGTCAGTAAGTATGAAATTAATGGCTTACTTTGCACACGGCTTTGCGAATTGTAATTAGAGCTCAACGCTTAAAAAGGATCTCATGTGATTGTGTAAAGTACACTAAGGAAAAGAGTACGAAGACAAGTACAACTGTTTGTATTTTGATGGAGAACTTAATTGACAAACAAATGGATTGAATCACATTTTATACAAATATTTAATTATTTTCAATAAATTTTTTTTTAATTTTCGCAGGCTTAAAACCATTCAGATTTCTTAACAGTGTATTCAAAATGGGTTTGCTGCATTTTTTACAATATTTTTCTTAGCCACTTGTATTTATAAGTTTTCACTTATAACAGCCTAAGGATTCTCACTAGGTTTTGACAGTGGAAAGCCTTAAGCAGCCAGTTAAGTTCCCACTACCAACCCTCCTATCTGCCTCTCTCCCTCTCCCCTTCTCTCTTTTCTCTCCAAAGATTAACAATTGGCAATTTTCATTTACATTTGCTTGGCATTACACAAATTTATGAATCCACCTGTTTTCCTTTGAAGGAATTTTCATTTGCTTCATGCACAGAGATGCGATGGGCATCGTGTAATTATTAGCTGTGTTGTGTTTTGCAGTTGCATTAAGTATTTCATTTATGCAAATGCGACTTAAAGTTGACTTTTTGTTTTCCTTATGGCCATGTGACGCATGCGACTGCCTTGAGGAGCGCTACTTAATTGGCTGGTGCCTCCAGGGGCAAAGCGGAGGAAGGGAGGAGCAGTTTGGTAACTGCCAGCAATTGGCATGCAAATGTACGACATCGATTAAAATTTTATTACACGCCATGTCGGCTACAACACAGCGTGCCACGCCATGTTGCACGGCAAGGCAATAAATCAGGTCGAGTTTACAGGTAAACCCAACGAAAATTGTCAGTCGCTCGAAGGAGAAGGCAGACTAGACAGGAGTAGCAGTAGAAGCAGCAGAGCCAACTTTAAGCACATCAAATGTGGGATTTTAAATGCCAAACTCTCGACAAACAGCAACAACAATGAGAATTGGGTGTGCTCTTCAGTCGTTGCAACATTGCCATCGTCGTCGTCCTAGTCGTCGTCGAATCTCGCATCTCGAACATCGAAGCTGCCTGCCAGACACTTGACGGTGACACTCTTAAGGTAATTGAATTGAGTGAAATGTTGTCGCTGTTGCCGTTGTTTCGATGAGACTCGGGAATTTAGAAGTCCTGGATCAGGACGAAGAGGTGACGAGAGCAGCAAAAGGAAAACGCATCCTTGTCGTCGCAAGGACAAATATTTAATAGCCATCGTAAAGGTTGCCAGGATGCAGTGTCCTCTTCGCTATCTTCTCTTTCCCTCTGTCTCGCTTCTTTCTGCTTTCCTCGCTGTCTTTGTGTGGAGCTGTTTGATAGGGGAAATGGTTGGTGGGCGGGGCAGGAGCATGGAGGGGCAACATCATTATGGCCAACATATTTTTACAATATTCAATTTAATTTTGTCTGTGTGCAACGTGGCTGCGCAGCAGGTGGCAACGCGTCGCACTCTTCGCAATCTTCTCTCTCTCCTCTGCCTCCTTCTCTTATCCCGCTTTCTTGTACATATCAAAAGGATATGAAATTGAATGCAGCTTAGAGTGAATAAGCTGCAGCATACCAGCCAAAGAAAAAAACTTTGATGAAATCAAAATTGAGATTTACAAGATATTCCTTTATATACCCCGTAAAATTGGATTAACTGGGCATGCGGTAGTTTCTCTCTAACTAAGCCATGCTAAGTACCTACACATAATTGATTCAACTGAACTACTTTCTAGGGTATTTTTAGTTACCGTACTTGTATCCTAACAAATTCACTGTTTTTTAAATTCAACACCTTTCAATATATAAAATTCCTTTGCGTTCTCAGCAGGACACACCTGATGAAAAGGATGCAAAGGACTTTGACTGTACAATTCTGAGAACAAAGACAGCAAATTTAATAATAAACAAGCGAATAACAAGAGTCCAGTATTTTGTTGACTGATTATGTAAGTCACTAAGACTGACCTGGCATTGGTTGTGGTTTTGCTAGTGCTGTGGTGCTAAGGTGGTGCGGTGGTGCAGTGCTTCCACTCTGCTCTCAGTTGTATATCTTGGCAAATACTCTGCTTATATATAAAACATGCCAACGACATGTGAAACAAAACAAGAACAAATTTACTGTTTGTATTTATTTTTTAAAAAGTTCACAACTCACATAAACTGTAAAAAATAAAAATTATTTGAAACAAACTGGAGTGTGATTGTGTGCCCTCAGAAATTTAAAATAGTTTTTTAAGCAAATTAGAATTTTTAACAGATTTTGTATATTTTTGTTTGATTAATATTAGTTGGGAATGTTTTCACCACTTGATTTTTAATAAGTTTGCATTTGTTAGCTTGAAAACTGAGGAGTTATACAATCTCTGCTTATCTTTCCTCCTCATAAAAATTTCTCTCAGTGTATTAAAAGTCAGCGAATTTCTCAGTTTAGGGGAGTAAGTGTGCTAAGCATGGCATTGGTACCTTTCATGCCAGCTTGAATGTTGTCCATGTACACCAATTATACGGCTTGTTATATTTCATGTACATGTATAAGCACACGCACACACACACACGCACACACACCCACTGAGATGCAGACAACAAGAAAAGCATGTCGCAAATTTTGTACCCAACGGCTAAAGATTTTCAATTTCTGCTAATATCAAACGAGTATACAAGTTCGTTGCCTGCGGCGAGGCAAAAAACCAAAAGCTGCCAATGCCATTGTTAGACATGGAACTGGAAGAACTAAGAATTTACTCTCCACTGACTCCTGCTCTCCATGGTCTTCGCTCAATAACATTCCCGTTCTCCACTTTTATGTATCTCCAAAATGACAAAACAATTTATGCCGCATGCATGGCAATAATCGAATTTAATTAGAAAATTGCTGCGGCCAGAAACCCGAACAAGGCAGAGAATATGCACGTAACCAGCATGGAAACTCCATGTATTGGCATTGGTATTGAGAGTTTGGTTAGAGGCAAATGTTGGCCACAATTCCAATTTGCGCCACAAAATGAAAAATAACTTCAATTTGTTTTGACATCATTTGACAAGAAAAATATATATACAGTACTATATGGGAGTCTGCATTTGAATAAAATAAAATCAAATAAATACACGAAATTGAACGATATGAAAAGGAAAATCAAATTAGAAAATCGCATCAAAAGCATACGCCGAAAATATAATTTTAATAGATTTAGTGGCCCGAGAAAAATGTTGCAAAAATGGCAAGTTTCCGCTTGTTGTCGCTCCAAAAACCTCTCGTACCTCCCCGAGTTGTGGTCAAAACTATTGAGCAACTATTTCGGTTGTCACGTGCGTTCTGCAAGATACCAAAGATTTTCCATTCCATATGAAAATGTACCTCCCCCTTCTCAGCTGCCCCCACCTGCTGCTGTGCCACATTCAAACAATTTAGCTACGTGCTCATGCCTGGGTATCTGTCTGTTTTATACGTGATCTGAGCGTACATGTGAACTGTCCGTCTGTCCGTCTGTCTGTTTGTGGTGTGGTCAGCGTTTCGCTCGAATACACGTAAATAAAAGACCACAAATTGAAAGGAAATAATGCTCAGCGATTAGCGAAAAGTAATCATAAGTAGAGTTGTGCGAATTACATTTTTTGAATTAACAATTCTACAATTGTTGTAGAGTTCCCCTGCTGCTGAAGGGTTTATTTTAAAGTAGTTTGGAAATTTAAGTAGTTCGTAAATCTTTAACTCCTTCAGTCTTTGGCCCAAGAAACCTTCAGAACTCAAGGTCCAGAAAATAAAATTGTTTTATAATATGAATTGTTGCACTTTAAATTACGTTATATCACTTTCCAGCCAAATAATGGCAACTTAATAAATGTTTTCCATTTTAAAAACTTAAATAAACCCAACTATAAACAATTTTATTTAACCCAACACTTCAAATGCTGCCATACATACAGCTAATTGGGCTGTTAACTATGAGCTAAAGTTCAAGTTGAAGTTACAGCTGTAAAATATGACTTAAAAATGATTGTGCAGTTACAATAATTCGAGTTTTCCTGAACATAATGTTCGAAAATGAACGAGTAGAAATACGAGTGCTATGGTCACAGGAAATCCTATTGCAGTTGAGTTCTAAATCAAGCTTAAATCACGCCAACTTACAAACATGCTTCTCACACCTTTTAAATAACTAATGGTTCAGGCTTATCGCAAAGGAAGCAGCAAAATGCCACAAATATGTGTGACCTTTGGGGGGGGGCGTGGGGTGGAGGAGGTAGAAAGTTGGTTTCTTTGAGTGTGTTGGTGTGTGGGTGTTTTGTGTTGTCCGCTAATATTGCTAAGCTCTCACGGTAGCGGAAATTGCTTCGTGCCTTTCACTCCAAATGCTGCAATAAACATCGAAAGCCGTCCGAATGCCAAACTGGACACAGCACCAACATCAGTTTCTACTCCAGCTCCTGGTCTTGGTCCTGGTATCTATGTCCACTGCGCACTGCGGATCGTTGTCCATGGAGCGTCCATGCTGTGACTTCACCGATTTGCTTTTGTTGCTGTTGTTGTTACTCTTGTTCTTGTTGCTTTTGTTGATGGTCTGCGCTGTGCGAGCTTACAATGGGAGCACACGGCGGAAGCGCACAATAAATTGCTTATTTATGGCTCAGCTTTTGGCCATAAGAAACATGCTGTTTTTATTGTTTTTAATCAACTCGAAAAGATTTGGCAGAGCTTATAAAATAGACGCAGCACACAGAGCACAGTACAGACCACAGCCGAGCGATGGATGAACATCCGGTTGCTTCATGATGTAGTTCCACATCTTCTTCTGCTGCTCCTTGTTCTCCCCAGCGAATTCTATTTGGACAGGAAATAATTTTTTACATTGCCAAAAGCCCAGCAAATATATTGGCAGGCCACTATAGTTCTCGTCGAAGCTAATAATATATTTTGACCAAGTAGTTTCTATCTAAAATTTAAATCTGCTAAGAATAAACAGGCAGGTGAAGAATAGTGTGGTAGGACTTCTCATGCCAAATAATAAGACAAACCGCATTGTAATTATTTTACTGCATATTTTATGCAGCTGAATCAAAGTGTGGTCGTGGCTCTAAACAAAAGGCACTTGGCACAAAGCACAGCGACAGAGCAGGGACCAAGAAGGCGTGGCCATTTGATGCAGCTAATCGGCTTTTTGCTAGTGCCATTGGCAATGTTTGTGTTTTGTCTGTGCGTTTTGGTCGTAAGTAGTTTTCACAATAAGCCAAAAGAAGGAGAAACCAAAATGTGATTAATTAAAGCGCCGCTGGGTGCCGACTGCTTTGTCTGGCCAAATGCAAATGATAACAAAAACTAAAGGCAGCTGAGGAGTGGAAAGAGAGATGGAGAGAGAGAGAGAGGGAGAGAGAGAGAGAGACGAAGCTGCTGCTGCTGTTGTGTTTATTTCGGTTGCAAACAATTTACAAAATAATTTAACGCTTAATAAAAGCGCAAATCTAATAAACCTTTGAGCTTTTTGCGGTTGCCGAGCAACTTGCCGAGCCAACTGCCAAACAAAAACAACAACAACTGCGTGCGCCCAAAAGTATGCAGTGCATGTAATTGCAATTTGTTGTGCCAGAGTGTGTGTGTGTAAGTGTGTTTCCGGTTGGCCTGCTCTGCCTTGTTGTTGAACATGTATTTTGGTTAATTTAACTTTGCTAAATTATGCACAATGCTTGTTTTCGAGAGCGGTAAGGAGGCGTGGCAAGGTGGAGCTCCCTACGCTTTACTCCCTTGTTGTTGTTAATGTTTTCAAATTCAATTTTTGATCAGTAAACAACAATGCAATAGCTGTGACTAATTTAGTGCTAATTTTGTGCGCATTATGGGCAATTAGATTATTAATGAAACATTTGTTGTTTAATTATCAATAAAGCGAAAGAACAATTTTAATTAAAATGCTTAAATTTGTTGCTGCTCCTTTTTTTGCCAGACCGGAAATTACATTTTTCGGTACATTGATTAGCTCATTAGGTCTTGATTAAAAATGCAACAATTACAAATTTCGTACAAAAAACTAAAAGTTTTAATTACCAACAACGAAATCATTTTAATTGTCCACGTCCTGAAAAAAAAATGGCCATAAAATGTAGTTAATTCGCATAAATTCGATGCCTTCGATGTGTTCATTAGCTGGCTGTCAATTTGCAGTTAAGAAAGAAAACACTGTAAAGGCGAGCTCCAAGTTTAACGACAGTAATTGGAAATTCATTAATGGACAACGCGAAACTGTACAACAAAGCCGCGAACAGCGCACAGCAAACAGCAAACGGCAAACATCGAACATCGAACGGTGGAAGCTGCTTGAAGGTCCTTTCATGTAGTTGATCTTGTTACAGCTGCAGCGGCTGAGCGCAGACAGCAACTGACAAAAATTTACCTGAATTTACCAGGTAAACGACAGCAGCAACGGCAACGGCAACTGCAACAGCAACATCAGTCGAGGCAGCTGCAATTCACGGCGGAAGCACAAAAATGCAGCTGCTAAAGTATTTTTGGTGGAAATGTTTGTGGTGTGTGGGGAAAGAACGAAGCTTAAATACTCTTACTATAACAGTCAGAGAAGCGGATTTATTTAAGGGCCTTTTCTTAGTGTGATGGTAGGGAAATAAAAAAAAGGAGTGTCATCCATTAGTTTATTAAATAATTTTATAAATAATTATTATTTACTTTCTCAGTTTACTTAAATTCATTTAGACATAGTGATAGTTTTATAGTTTCATGCAGCTAATGTATCCTTTAGCATGTGAGTGTATTGAAATCAAAATACGAAATCATGGATGCCCACATTGTGTCCACTTTTTGGGGCACGGACAGTGGCAACAATGCGCATATCCTGCGCTTCGTTGGGATTGCAGCTGCACGTTTTTGTCTAATGGCTTCCGGCACACTCCACACTCACGCAGTACACACACACACACATACACGCACTTCACGCACGACTGCTTAGCGCCGCGAATCTTTGTTTTCTGCAACAACTGAGCGCATATCCGTTTTTGGTGTTTTCTTTTTTCCACGCTACCTCTGCTGCTGTTGTTGTTGTATCTGCACTTGTTGTGTGTGTGAGTGTGCGAGTGTGTGTGCTGTTGACGGCCTTTCAGATTTTTCAAACTTTTGCACATTGGCATCCGAGTTTTGCTTTCTCCGAGCTATTGTACAAAGCAGCAACAGCAGCAGCTCATAATGGACATGTGAAGCTGCGCACGGATCAGAGAGTTGAAAGTCAAAAACTGCAGTTGAAAGGGGGGGAAGAGAGTCCCAGACAGAGCAAGAAAGTGGAAGAGAGGTTGGGAGACGTGAGGGGTACCACTCTGACAATAAGAGCATTTCAAGCGTTTTTGTGTGCCGTCTGTTTATGGTTTTTGGCCTTTGTTTTGCCAACTGGAAGTGCAGCACTGTCCATCACTGTTACAATTAAGCACACTTGACCAGCGACCATACATAGCATTTCTTTTGCTCCTGCTCTCGGGTTAACCTATTGTTTTATTGTTGTAATCATAAAAGGGCGACGCATTGAACTCACTCAAGTGTTGCACAACAAATGGTTTTATAGACCGAACAAGAACTAAATAAATTAAATTTCTCTTGAACTGTAGGTGTTAGAAGTCCTTTTACTTGTAAGTCAGATACATAACCGACTCACTCGTGTGTCTAAAACGTCAATTTATAAAGTCAAACGATCGTTTGGGATGACTTAATTCCTATTTGTACGTTAGTTATAGCATTTTGCATTCCCTTTAAATTTATGCATTAAAAAATGCTCAACGAGCTGTCGCATTTAATCAATTTTATTACCATGCAGCAATCATAAAAGCAGACCGATTCTACTTTCTCCCTACCATTTCCACTTCCCATTTCCCATTCACTTTTGCTGTTTTTTGCTCTCTATGATATGATTTTTTTTTCTACTTGGCTCTTTTTTGCTTTTATTACATTTGCCGCTTTTGTTGTTAAAAAATGTAAATTTATACATAGCTTTCCATGGCGGCCAATGGAGCAAAAAGTAGAAAATACTGAGAGTTGAAAGACTGACGTTTTTACTTGATTTATGCGCCAGTTGATGACGCTTCAATGGAGCAACTGAACTGGTCGGAGTCCATAATCAATTAGCAAATTCCTAGAGGGGAAACCAAAGGGGACTGCACGGTGACGACAAACACTTTAATGTTTTGGCCTTTGACCCAGCCATAAACATGAAACACTCGCAGACACATTAACTATAAATTCATGTTAATTTACCGCCAAACAGAGGCTGGGAGAGCAGACAGACAGACAGACAGACTGAACCATAAAGAGTCCACCTCACGGACTGGTTAGCTGGCACGTGCAGTTGCATAAGTTTATCAAGAAAAAGAAAGCGGAAAAGCCAAATGTGAGGACGAGGGGCAGGAAAGAAGATGAGTGCTTAACGGCCAAGATAAACGGCGCACGGGGCACAAATAATGTCTGTAGATGAAATTAAGCCGCAAAAGTAAATCACAGCACGCGATGCGCACGCAATGTAAATAAGCCAAAAGTAGCAACACGAGATGTGGAGGAGCGGAGGAGACCAAGCTCCAACTGAAGACGCACACAGAAGTTTGAGGATGATCTCAGAATGTTTTTCGGGTGATGATGAGCAGCGCTCAATAATTTAGAGCAACTGCAGCCACAGCTATCAACTAGAGTGGAAGTAAACCACAGAAAGAAGAAAAAATATGTATGGAAGCCAAGGGGAGTTTTGCTCACCTTGGGTGGCTATTTAGAGTTGCCGCCTCTCAAATATTTATGAGCAGGGTAGACACAACAGTTGGGCAGGTTTGATGGCAGGGCGGCAGAGGGATCCCAGAAACTTTAGTGATTATTACTAACGTGGTTACGTGACTGTTTTGGAAAGTGTCGAAAATGCGGCACGCGAACAGTTCCTTCAGCCTCGCACTCTCCTGCCCTTTGTGGCACCAGCTCTCTCCCCCTCTCCCTCTCTTTCCATGCCAGCCAGAGAGTCGTTTCACATTATTAACAAGTTTGTGCACTGGCTTTGATTTTGCCTGGAGTCATAAAAATAAATCCACTGACCTAAACTAAATTCCTTTGGCTCTAACTTAAATATTTATGAAGAATCGCCAAGAAAATTTAACGTGTTGAATTACTGGAAAAGTGTCATCAACGCTATCAGCGCGACATTTAACACTAATTCATAATAAGATGTCGTTGACAGTTAACCCATGCACGTGGCCAGAAAGGTAAGGCCAGGCAGCGAAATCGGCAGGGTAGAGGGGCAGTGAGTGGAGTAAGGGGCAGAACTGTTGGCGGTCGTTCTAGTTGACAATGAAATCTTCATGCTGCTGCCGCGGCTTGTTGTCCTCGTTGTTCCTGTGTTGAAGGCTTCAGCCAGAATGTTCAAAACTTTTCATTTCGCTCTTCTCTGATTTTTTTCTTTAACCCATAACGAGTCAGCATACTTGGCTTCTTATACCTGTCTTTTAATGGGTAAGGGTATGCTCCGTTGAGTCGATAGAAGTACTCAACTAGCTATGAACGACCTATGGGGAATTTGTCTGTTTTTTGAGCATAAAAATCAAAAAGTTTTGGTGCCGATTAGTAGATAAATGATCAAAGTTCATTGCTGCATACTTGTTTTCCAACATTGTCCATCACTGGTGAGAAAATAGCTGGCACAGAGCAACCAAAGCACCAGCGCTGATAAGTATGCTATGTTTTTATTCTTGTTGTTCCTTGAGAGATAAACTAAAGTCAGAGTTACAATATCTTCATTTTAGCTACTTTAAAGCAATTGTAGCTCTCTTTTAAAATTCAAATGCTTGAGAAAGAGTAAAATAGAGTGATTAAGTCAATTAGTTTAACATTTTACACCACTTCTTGTGTTAACCTTACTATAATGTACGGGTATCTCTTAGCCTAGAGTCCAGTAAAGCTTTTCTACTGTTTTTTATGATTATTTTTTATGGCTGCTGTGTTTGCGGTTCTTTTGGTTTTGTCCTTTTGGCTTTGGCTTTGTCGCGAACGTTACACTCCCGCTAACAGTGTGTGTAGACGCGTGTTTTATGCTGTTTGTCTCTGTGTCTGTCTCACTTTTCGGTTAGAACTTGTCTCTCTTTTAGTTCTTTGGTTTGTGGTACAATTTTTTTTGTTTTTTTGGGCAGGCGGAAAGCTGTCATAAGCAGATAAGCTGCCGCAATAAGCCTGAGCTGGGATATATTTGCACTGATTTACGAGATTCGCTTTTGCATATGGTAATCACAAAGGGGTTCCCCACTAGAGTAGCGTATGGACCCGAGGGAAGCCCAGAGACAGCACCAAAAGATCGTTCAATGAACTTGGTCGGAAAGGTTTTTTAAAATTAAACAAAAATGAATGTGGGGACTGTGGCTTGTCTAGGAAACTCGATAAAAGTTCTATTGGAAATTCAGAAAAAATGTGCAAATAAAGTTGTCGATAGACAATTGAAGTGCGAAAGGTTTTTGATGGCAAAGTAGTGGAGAAGATGCTCTAAAACTGATGTTACGAACTATGTTGGGTAGTGTATTTTATACAGTATGCTACATGTGATGTGTATTTACTTTTCATCATCAGATTTTCTCAATTAAAAATGTATTTGGCATCGAAATTTCCAAAATATTTTCTTTTTATAAAAAAAGAGTACTAAGAAATGAAAAAATTGGTTTATGTTGTTAAACTACTTCACAGTAGATTACAAAAAAATAGAAAAACATTCAGCTGCAGTGAAAAATATATAACTTTATATTTTAATACAATAAAGAATGATTGCTGAACAAAAGACACAGACAAAAGCAGCTTTTGTTAAGGGATTGGTGGAGTTGGTCACTTTTTTGTTGTTGTTGTCGTTGTGTTGCAGCGCGAATTAAAATTTATATTTAAAAGCAATTTTGTCTTTGTCGTGTGCTGCACTTTCCACTCCCCTTTCCTTCCCCGATGCCAAGCTCCTCTCCTATGGTGAAACAAGGTGGAGTCGAGCATGAAATTTAATCAACAAAGTGCAGCGCTTTTTGTGAGCTCCTCACTTTTGTTTGCCAGCTTACTAAATATTGTTGGTGTTGTTGTTCTTGTTGTTGCTTGTGATCTTGTTGTTGTGTTTGTTGTGGCAACCTTAAAATATGTGTCGCCCGCGTGCTTCGCTTTAATGCCGTATACTTAGAATTGTGGCAGCAGAAGGAACTCCCTCCCTCTCCCAGCCCTACTCTTTCTGATAGTCTTTTCGCCTCCTTCTGTCATTTATAGCAGATTGTGTATATCTACTGTTGGCCAATTTATTTATTAATATTTTGCAGCGCAGCTCGTTGCAGCCACTTCTGTTTGGTTGGCGGCATTGGCGCCACAATGAAGCTGCACGTTTTGCTTTGCCACTCCACTCCATGTTGTTCTTGTTGTTGGTGGTGGTGATGGTATTGTTGCTGTTGTTCGTTGCCAATTAAATTGGATTAAAAATTCCATTTTCCATTTTCTTACAAAAGCAAATTTGACTGCATGTTTGTTTGTGCCATATGCGTCAAAATGTTTGCGCAAATTGGCCGCTCATTGCAGGCCCTGAAGCGCCATCGCAATGGAATGAAATAACCGAGGTTACGTGACGGGGCAACACCAGCAATAACAAGAGTTTGCCATCCAGTAACCAAATCAAATATCGAGCTCGAAATATTGGCTAATCAAAATTGTGAAAATTGCGTTTTGTTATGCAAGAAAAAAGGCGAAAATCGCAGAAGAAAACGTGGCAAACTACAGCAAATTTTGTCGAGCAGTAAAGGCCAGCACGTAAAAGGGGTTTTAACATATCTTATAAACGTTATTTCGTTGGCCTAAACAAATTCAGCTGCTACGGCATTCGGAAGATATTGAGTGCTGTGTTGTGGACTCTGCACAACAATGGCTGGAATTTCGACTGCCAAGAAATTTGCACACTGGATTGAGGCCGAGGTGGAAAAATGACTCTGACTGAGCTTGTTGTTGTTGTTGAGATTGTTGTTGTTGTTGGCAAATTTTTGCCAAGTGGATGCCCAGGTTGCTCGTGAAGTTGAGGCAATCTGTGTGCGAGGAAAAGAGTGAATGTGTGCAGTGTCGAGTTTTGTTGGTTTTTAATTAACTTTTGGCTGCAGGATACAACATATTGTGAAAATTAACGCTCCCACTCACACACACTGGCACACTCACACTCTCCCAACCGGTGGCAAATACAAACATTTGCGTGCGTGTATGCGTGTGAAACTTTGCTGGGCACTTTTGCTGCCACGCCCCCACTCACACCTAGACCCACACCTACACCCACTGGCAACCAAGTGAAAGATTGAAACATTGTTCGCACATCATCAGCAAATTGAGAGCATTTTTGAAGTTTTCTTAGCCATTTAGAAGCATGGAAAACGGAGTAAATTTAATTTTTCCCTCTATTGACCGACAGCTGATAAAGTTCAATTAAAACTAAGGCAAATTGAATATATGGCTGGCATTTTAACAAATTAGAAGTAGTTATGAAACAGTTTTTGTGCATATATTGAACCATTTAACAAGAGATTATTTGTATTTTTAGTGCAGCACAGAGCAAACAAACGGCATTTATCTCCATTAATCTTAAACTTTGCCTAGTCGCTTCGTGCTGGCAATCAAAACTTTTAATTATTTTTTGCCAGTCAAAAAATATGCGAACATTTTTACTAAACTTTTTTTTGTGTTTCTGTGTAACTTGTACTGTTTCTGTGCTTGTTGTTGTTGTTGTTAACTTTTGATGTTTTAATACACTGCAATTACATGCAGCAGTGAGTGGAAGGGGCAGTCAAAGTGCAACAGCAACAGCAATAATTTAAAAAAAATAACAACAGCTCGAAAAATGCATTTAAATTCGCCAAAAACGGGCGAACAAATGATGAACGGCGGCTCGCGCACGGGGCGTATGAGCAATGGGTGGACATTAACGCGCGTCCACGGGGCGTGTGTGCAATTTCGAGAAAGAAAATAAAGGAACACATGCATGTGAAAAAAGGGAGTACATTTGACGCTGATTTCCTGCGGTCAGTTGGTTGAAATAGTTTAGTTTTTCGGGAATTGGTTTTAGTCGGCCATGCCCCCAACGCCCCCTCTTTTTGTTCGCTATTTGACTTGATTTTATTTTTGTGTTCCCGTATTTGTTGCAAGCCAAATATTTATATAACTTATTGTTATTATTTCTGTAGTTGTTGCACTGTGCGCTTTATTTGTGTATTGCGTTGCGCTGTTGTTGTTTTTGAACAAAAGTTAATTAATAGAGTTTTGTAAAGTTTTTGGCTATAACATAAATTCAAATTGTTGTGCACGTTGCTGTTTCCACAGCATACGCTTTGTTTGCAGTGGGGTATACCGATTTTGGCGTCAGTCGTACATGGAAAAGATTGTAGGGAGTATGTACCTATATGGGGAAATGTGGACTGTCTTCTAGTTGATAATGTAATTTTATAATAATGCTGTTTATATGATACTTCCCTACCTGATTTCAGCACTTCCTGCCTTGTTGCTTCGCACCTTTTGGAGAAAATTTATTTAGGCCATTGCCGCGGCTGTTAATAAATTGCATTTTCTGTGGAGTGGAGGCAAAAGTTGAGCCAGTGTCTGCAGCAGTTAAACTTAACTGCAACAGCAACTGCAGTCATTCAGCGGCATTTGATTGCCGCTGCTGCCACATAGATTTCCGCGGTGAAACTTTAAGAGGCTATTTGCCACTTGACTTATGGCTTGAAAAGCAGAAAAGTTAGAGAATGGGAGAAAGAATGCGCTGGGGAAACAGCACTTCATCTATTAGTTCAACTTAATCAAATGGCGCAAACAAATTTATGTTAACCACATAATCAATGCAGCACCTGCAGCTATGGGAATATTGCTCATACGCTGCGTGTACGCTCATATGCTGCACACACACACACACACACACACATTGCAAGCGGAATCTTTATTTATCGCTTTCAATAAGTTGCCGTTGTTGCCACAGATTGAGCTAGCCGCGGGGATCGGAGGCACGCAAAACCCATTAAAGGCATTACGTAGCCGCCATTTTTCTCGAGCCGCGAAACGCAAACTGCGACAGGCGTGTCACGCCCCTTTTCGCCTCTGTTTCTCTGTTTTTCTTTTACTCATCGCATTTTTTGCGGCAAATTAAAAACGATAAATTTGTAGAGAGTGCAGAGCTCGACTGCTGCTGCCATAGACAAATCCGTATGCATCAAGTCGGCAGCTTGAGCCCTGAATGAGAACCAGATCCCATCTCGGGTACAGAGATTGGAGACAAATAGCCAAATAAAGGGGCAAATTGCATGTTGTTGTTGAAGTTGTTGTTGCTGTTGCTGTTGCTGTTGCTGCTGTGACAATTGTAGTTGTTACACTGGACTTTGGCTGTGAATAGCGAGCGACAAATTTTGAAGTCATGACTGCGCAATAACAATAAAACAACCGACTCGCGCATACCGCACAAAATATTCCTTGAGCCCCGTTTGCCACCAGCCAACAACAAAAAGGACAACAAGCACTAGAAGAAGAACAACAGCGCTGACCGGCAAACGGACCGGACAATCATTGGACGCTAACCCGGACCCAGACCCAGACCCGAACCGGACTCGAGCATGGTGGTTATGGTCAGTGGTTAGCGGTCGCCGCATACAAGAAATAAATTCGCGGCGCTTTTCGACGACAAGTGCCACATAAATTCTAAATGCATTTGCCACAGTTCCAGCAAAAGGCGGCACTTGCCTCGACTTACACACACAACAAACACACCACACACACTCGTGTATAACTCTATCGTATTTGGCATATCGCCCCACTAACCATGAATGAAGCTTTGCGGGGTTTCAATGGCAAAAAATGTTGCCATAGCACAATTTCGAAATTCTTTTTCCATTTTGCGGAATTCAAATAAATAATTTGCGGTTTGCATAAGATAAATCAATAGAGTTGTTATTAAAATTTTATTTGCCATAGAGAAACATAAATAAAGTGTGAGAGGGTAAAGAACACAAAGACATAGTTTGGTAGAGCTAGAAAAGCTAAACCTAAATGGGAAAATTTAATATTAAATATAAGAAATATTAGGAACTCTTTTAGTCTTACAAAACTATGACACCCAATCTTCGAAGGTATATTTTTATAAATATTTTAAAATGAAGTGCCCATCAAAGTTAAGCAAACAGTTTCTTACACCTCATAAGTGCTATGTCAATCAAAATCATGTGTGCTACTACCTGCTTTAGCTTAATAAATATTTAAAAAAATATTCTAAAAATATACTCCATTTATACAAATATATCGTTTATTTAATTTAATCCCCATTTTATATTTAACGCTCAAAAAATTGTTTATTGTTGACATTTTTACTTTGGATCAGTTGATTTTTAGTAGCCCGTGTTATTTAAGCTGAATGTGTAAGCAAAGCTAATGCCGTGATATCTGTAACATAATCCAAAGTTTTTTCAGGACTAGCGATGCTAACAATGCATTCATTTAATTCCTTTATTTGGCTTTGCCAGTGTACAAATATTGAAATACATATTGTATATGTATAAAACATGGCTCATGGGCACAGATTTAGCAAAAAGCCAAAACCTAAACTAAACGGAACTAAAAAAAAATGAGGAGAAGGAAGCCAAATGCGTTGCCAACATTGGCAATAACAACACAAAGCTCTATAGCAACAATAGGCCAAAAAACAACGGGGCAAACAAGGCAATTACAAAGTGCCAAAATGGCACAAGCCATAACAGCGACGATTTCTGTACCCCTTGACGCCACGCCCCCTGCTACCCCTTGGCCCTGACAATACCAAAAACAAATAGCCAAAGCTATTTCAATGTATTTATCCCATGGTCGGTCCACATATGCATACGCCCCCCTCAGCCCCACAGTTACCCCTGGGTAACCCATGGACCCCATGCGGCTTTTCCAACTGGCAAACTGTCATCAATTTGGCGAGTGTGTGTGAGCGTGTGTGTATCAAACTGTGTGTGTGTGTGTCAGTGTGTGTGTCGTTTGGCCAATGGCCATATTGTCAATATGTATTGAAACTCACTCAAGCTATTAATGCTGAAAGCTTTTACGGTCACTTCAGGCACAGCGACAGAGACAGAGAGGGAGGAGACACACCCCCCTACACCCATCTAGGGTGACCGCAGGCAGCACCAGCTGGTGTCAAACTCAAAAGTGGTTTGCTTTCTATATTTTTTGTTTTATTTTCTTTTCTATTTTTTATACTTTCTTTTTTTTTTTGGTGGTGCAACTAGAAAAAACATTAGCCAAAATATAAACATGAACTTTTCATTTGAATTATGAGTGTGTCATTTATAGCAAGAGGTGAGACACGAGACACGAGGCGTGCTCTTAAAGTTTGGGTTTTTTAAAGCCACGCAGGGCTGTGAAAAGTTGGAAGACGCACCAATTTGTAGATAAGACACGAAACGACAAGACGCTGTCTGCACAGGACGCACAGTTGGCCAAGATGGAGTGAAGTTTAGGCCGAAAGGTGGGCGAGAAAATTGTGCGGAAAAACTACGTTTAACGGGGCAGACATGCAAAAAGGACACGAGGAGAGCACCAGGGGAGCCAAGGCAACGGGATACAGGTCTACAATTGCAAACTTAACGTGTCAATGGCAATTTGAAGCGGGAAGCAGCTGAATACACAGTGAGAAAAGCGCGGATAAAAGAGGGAGGGGAAAGCAGTGAGTGGGAGGGAGCATGTCAATGGCTACGGCGATAAAGGCAGGAAAAGAAAGCAAATCGTTGGGGCAACCCGAAACGTCTGGTAAAAGTTCTTCAAAAAGTTTCACTTTAACTTCAACAATTGACTTTTTTCTTGCCCCTGATCCCCGTTGATTGTTGTTGCTGTAGCCCCCAAACCAAAGCCCAGGGACAAGGACACTTGACTTGCGACCAAAGCCAACCGGTTGCTGCCCCATCATATATATAAATATATATATATATATAAATCGTACATCTATCTAAGTACAATTGAAACGTGGTTGCGTTTCTTGGTATTGAAATGTTTGCAGCCAAGTTATTGTTATTGTTATGGGCCTTATTGGTGTTGTTGTTGTTGTTGTTGTTGCTGTTCTTATCGTTGTTATTATTGCTTTTGTAGCAAATCGACGTCTTCAACACCAGAGTAGGAGAGTGAGACAGGTGTAGCCCGTGTGCGAAAGAGACAGAGCGCAGCCTGCTCATGAAGCTGAAAGCTCAAAGTTTGCTTTACTTTTGTGTCACGCTCTGTTGCTTTTCGCCTGTGTGACTTTGTCCTCGCAGTCGGAAAGTCGAAGGGAAAATTGAAAATGCTCATAATTTGGCTGTAAAAGATTTCAATCGTGAATCGTGAAAGTTTACGCTGCCGCTTCGAGTTTATTTCAACTGATTTTACAATTGATTTTAATATACACAGAGGCAGAGGCTAAGGAAGCCAGATAGACAAAGGCAAAAAACATTCAAAATTTTTGGGAAAATGTAAAAGTAGCAAAAAGTTGTAAACATCTTGTCGATTCAATCGTGCAACTAATTGAAAATTTGCTAATGAAATTGTTGAGAAAATTAGATTTTATATATCAATTGGCTGAACTTTGTTTACTTTTATTTAAGAAATACTAACTTTTTACAGCGAACGTTGATTAAAAATTAAAGAAGACAAAATATGTTATTTTATGTTTAGAAAGTTCTGTTAAAATTATATAAATAATGTAGAAATTTAACATAAATTCAGGTTAATATATTTATAGATTTAAAAACCATTCAGATTAGTTTATTCGGGAATTATTTAGTTAGTTTTTGCACTTGGTTAATTTAAGTTTCATACTTAATATTTAAATGTTGTGTATAATTAACTCTTCTTAATTAATACCGCTACTTTAAGTCGACTGTTAATAACTTAAGTTGTGGAAACTGTTAAACGACTCAACAGCTTATTGCCACAAATGGAACCCAAAATACGCTCAGGTATTTCAAGGAAAATGAAATCGAGACGCTAATCAAGGAATTCTAGCACGCCAAACCAAGAACTCTTAGACTACAGGGTCATGTTTCTGACAAATCTCAGCACACAAAAGGACAAATGAAGAGTCAGGTTGATGCTGAGCATGAGAGAAGAGGCACAAAATCGCGACATTCGCGCTTAACTCCTCGCAAATGCTCTGATTAGCGAGGATTCC
Source organism: Drosophila dunni (assembly GCA_018152125.1). Taxonomy (NCBI): domain Eukaryota; kingdom Metazoa; phylum Arthropoda; class Insecta; order Diptera; family Drosophilidae; genus Drosophila; species Drosophila dunni. The sequence continues at coordinate 13,852,509 of JAECXC010001917.1, read as the reverse complement.
CGGCTGCCATTGAAGTAGTTGACTGCCGAGAGTGAGTGAGTGTCACTTTCCCTCTCTCCTTCCCTCTCTACTTCCCTCTCTCTACGCCCCTCTTGCTCGGCGTTGATGAGGTCGAGTTTCAAACAATAACAAACGAGATTTCAGGGATTTATGATGTCGCTGTCGAAGTGTTGGAAAGCGGGTAAAGGAGAAGAGTAAAGAGTGGAAATTTTGTGGGTTGCTTTTCTATTGTCATCGCTCAAAACTCGGCGTAGCTCTCAATTTGTTTGCGCTTTGTTTGTCAGTGCTCATACGCCATGTTGCCCGCTCGTTAGCTGGTTAGCCTGTTTGACTATTGTTGTTGTTATTGTTAGTAGTCTGGTCCGCCCGCTTGTAACAATATTTATTCATGTTAATTAAATTGTGTGAATATCACAATTTTCCATATGACTGCGCACATTTATTGTCTTTCAATTTGCGGCTGTGCTTGCTTTAGCCAGCTCGCTTAAACTCTATATAATGCTGTCTCTTTCGTTTTATATATTAAACATAAATAGAAAGAGTGTATCACTGCTTCGAGTAGCATTAACAGAAGTGTGGCTTATTTTGCTAGGAAAATTTACAGGGTAACAACTAAGTCGACTTATGAAGGTATTAGTCTGCTCATATTTTTTTGTGGCTTACCTAGTCCTCGTGGTGCTGCCCAGCAGGCTTTCATTAGCAACGACTCTGTAATTTTCCACGTCCAACTGTTATGACTGTAATCCCTGAGAAGCCGCAACGCTTGCACAAATAACCAATAATTTCTTTTCAATTTCCATTCGCCTTGGCCGCAAAATGCACGCAAGTAACGGGCCCCCAATGTCCGGACCGGGTACGGAAGCCAACGTCAGCTCGGCCAACTCTTCGCCAGCTGACAAAATAATTTGAAAGCAATTTCAAGCGCCAAAATGTCCCCACAGTGTGTGTGACTGCCACTTGCCTCTTGCAGCAATGGCAAAATTGTCAAATTCGCACTTTGACACTGTAGAAGGCAGATGAACAGAACAGAGAACGGAGAAAGAATCGAAGAGAAGGAGGAGAATGAGAATGAACACATAATACAGTTTTCGGCACACTGCAATAATATTTCAATATGTAATTTTGGGCAAATTCCAGTTGTGCCAAACTGTAGTACGACAATTGTATTGGATGAGTTTGGTTACAAAACTGAGCTGTGATAATTTCCCCCAAGAATGCAGCATTAACACGAGACGCAGTTGGCCGCTGGCCAGCCACAGATGGAGGGATAAGGAGGGGTTAGGAGGGTAGCAGTGTGTTTGTCATATTTGCATGCGCAAGTAAAAAGGCTTCTTGCTGCAGGCAAATTGATCCCAAGTCCCTGGCTTATGAAGGACACGGCATCCAACTACATTCATTGTGGGTGGCAGATAATAAACGTTGCTGCAGTTTGCAAAAAAAAAGAGAGTTTAGTTTAAAGAAATACAGAAGAGACAGCAAGAGAGAGAGAGGAGGAGCGAGCGAAGTCAACTCGAAGTAGAAGCAGCGACAAAAGCAGCACAAAAAAGCAAAACTCTCAAAGGACCTGGGACAGGATAATGCATGCTTGCATTTTAGATGACAATAATGCATTTTTGTTTTAAGGGTAATTTTGCAAAATGCTTTTTCCGCTGTTCCCAGCTCCCACTGCCCCCCTCTCACTCTACTGCTTCGTTTCAGCAGACTTTGGGGAATTTCATTATAATGTAAGTATACAAAAAGTTTTCCTATTTTTACGCAAACGACACAAAAGATTTGCAGGCGACTCCCATAAAGTTGTTGAAATGAAATCTGTAGCTCGGATTTGCCGCGCCCAACGAAACCCAGATATATAAGTAAAAAAAGTACACATTAATGTTCTTTAACGCCACATATTTTATGAGCAGCACACACAACTATTTAAAATTTGAATTACATTGCAGAAAGTACTTAAAACTTGGCAGTTAATTAAACTCGCGTTTAACTCGCTCGAGCTGCGCCAAAGTTTGTCTCGCAAACATATTTTTTAATGTGCCTTACATTTTTTATGGCACAATAATTTTTCAATTAGAGCAACAACCATTTTGTCTTGAGTTCGCTGCAATAAATGAAATGTTGCAATGTCCCAAGAGGACACTTGACTTGGCTCTAAGTTTACTGCCAAACGACTGCAAGTATTTGTAAATTATGCTAATGACAGCACATTGACTTTATTATGGCATTAGAGACAAGACGGGGGCCGTTTATGCTGGCTAACTGCTAACTGAGTTTATGGCCAAGTCATTGACTGTTGCCATCAACAACTTATGATGAGCAATTTTAGTTTGCACTCACTTTAAAGACATTTACTTTAGTGTACGGCCGTGCGATGGCTAATCGATTGTAGCTCGTTTCCGTTTCCTCTGCCTACAGTACTCTGGGGATTAAGTGAAAAGTCTATAAAAACAGACATAGGTCTAGTAGTAGCCAGTCTCGCTCTCTCTGTTTGTGCTTTCCGGCGGCGCAAGTTGACATTCAACAGCTGTCTGCCTGGCGTCTGGTTCTAATCCTCGACAGGCACGTTCGCGTTCATTGGGGGCGGCTAGCGATGCTTAAAAATTAAAGATTGTGAACTCGCATGCGGGATGATTTCACGGCAATTCTGTTTGTTTTTCATTTCCTTCAACAGCTGCCAGAATCGGTCGTTGTCCTCTATATATATATCAGTGCCAGAACTCGAGATCAAGAGCAGCTGCCTGGCGGCACTGGATAAATAAACAAAGTAACTTTCCGAGTGCTCCAGCTGATGGCATTTATTCATTTCTCGCTCCTTTTTGGGTCGCTTTTTTTTGAGATTGCACTGTGCGACTAATTTGCAAGACAATTAGAAGGTCTCCACATTTTCTGGCCAAGAGCAGACGCTCGTTAATGAAAGCGCCGCGCGATAAGAAAACTGTCAAATGGAAATGGCAGCGTCTGTGCCGTTGAAAAGTAAAGTAAATGTTTACATTGAAAATCAGAAATTTACATAATTTGCCAAAGGAAACGTTGGGGTATGAAAGGCATTGGCTTTTGTCGCTGTCGCAGATAAGTTCCCAAATATTATTCATAGCTTTTTTCCCCGGCTGGACAAAGTTTTTTATTACTAGAAAAAAAGGCATTCATTGTCCGTGTTCCATGCGATAATGTCATATGTGACTGCCGTAGATAGTGTCTAAAAGCTGTCAAACTGGACGCCGGTTCCATGTTCCACATTCTGCGAGCAGGTGTCAGCTGCTTTCGACCAGCGTTCAACAGGACGCCAAGGATTTGCCGGCTGTGCTCGTTGTTGTTATTGCATTGTATCGCAGTTTTTGCAGCCGAGAGCCCGAGAGAATGAGAGCCGGTATTTTGTATCGTCGTCGGCAATATTGCAATACAAACCAGCAACAATTTTCGCTCTTTTGCTGAGCGAATCGTTGTCGTGTTTTATTCTCTGCTTGTATCGTGTTTATGTTTACGGCCTGTTGTTGTGTTGTGGCCCTAAACAAGTGGTAAACAATGCGCAGTGGCGTCGTTTTAAATGGGATCCATTAATGCAACTATTTAATAATTATTTCTCAACTGACTGCCGCCATTTTGTACAACTGAATTTAGTCTAGCGTCTACTTATATTTGTGAAAAGCGAAGCCACCTCCTATTTTTCGGTATATAAGCAACTGTAGCATTTACATGGCCAGCAAACAGACTCCGCCTCTGTGCTCTATATGCAGTTCGCCCTGCGACGGCTGCTGACGTTTTACTGGCGCATGCAACTGTATTGGTGGCGAGTTCTCTTTCTCTCTCTGAGTAACAAAAGAGAGAGTGCAAAAAGCAGAGCATACTTTTGTGCGCAACGGTGGTGATTCGCATGAAAAGACTTGTTGGACTTATTGAATGCGCTACAGTTATTGTTTCTTTGAAAACGTTTGGAGAATAAGCAACTAAGTGTTCACACAAGTTCCAAGAATTTATAAAATTGTTCCTAATAAATCTGGTGAAGGGCAGACTTCGACTCATACTGTAAAATATATAATATTTGTAAACTACAATTAATCTGAGCTAATAGAATAATATGCCTAGGTTAAGTTTTCAATAGGGGGCTATAGGGCTCCTTCAAACGACTGCAGCTGAACCACAGCTATCAAAACAGAGCATAACATCACTCACTCAACGAGTTGCTCTCGTGCACAACTTGAGTTGGGCTTAGAAGCTGCTGCTGCCGCTGCTTCTGGTGGTTGGCGACTCTCTGGCACTGGAATCTGCTGTGAAATCGTGTAAATTAGCATATCAAATGCCATAAATGAAACACGTGAGTGGGGGGTGGGTGGAACTGCAAGTGTATGCGTGTTATTGTTACTCATACGCCACATTGTACGAGCGAATAAGCGCACGAAGAGGCGGTGCGACAGTAAGTGACAAGGTTGAGGAAGGGACTTCAGCTTGCCTTTCTTTTTGTCCTCAAACAAACATTCACATCAACACCCAGTTGCAAGGACAAGCATTCGAATGTGTGTGTGTGATTTAGTTGCACACGATAATGTCAACCACAGTACGCCTTTTATAGCTGCCTGGTTGAATTTTTTCACTCTGCCTGCATGGGTTGGCCAATGTGCCAGGCCATGGTCCGTATGTCTGTGTGTTCCTGCGTGTGTGTGTGCGTCTCTTTTTAATGGTGGTGCAGCTGCGGCTCTGCCACGGACAACTGAACAACTACCTAGCGCCGACCGCCGCCGACTTGGCTCTTCAGTGTTAATTCGTCGACACGAGACGCTGCGTTTTCGCTTGAACCTCAACGTTTGCCTCAACGTTAACGTTACCGTTAACATTACCGTCTGCAGTAATTGTTGTGAGCCGAGCAACTAACTGGGATCACACGATTTCGCTGCGTTCCACCAACAACAATTGCCGATTTGTTGTTGTTTGTTACCGCCTCCTGCGCCCCCTACGCTACGTCAACGTCGCGAGTTTTGTTGTGTTTCGTTTAAAAATAAAAAAAATTCGATACAACTCTTAGTGTGCCACTTTTTAGCCGGTTGTCGTGTGTGTGTGTGTGTGTGTATCGGTGTCGTTGTCATTGTATTGCTGCTGACTACTGAGAGGCACTTCGGCTCTTGCATTTGCTGAGTGTGAGTAACCATCAAGCCCCGAACTCGCCTCATTCTGTTGTACAGTGTATCGTGTTTTGCATTTGCTCATTTGCCGTCGCTCAGCCTGGTTGCACGGTTTGTTGTGGTCTTCACAACCAGCACAAACTCAATGTAATCCACAAAAACTGCAATAATCATAATCTGATGAACATTAAACCGCACTTTTTCTATAACCTGAAATTTAATTTGATATTTAAGTTATTCAAAATTTACCTTTACTCAGAGATTATTAGAATTAGTTTTCATTAATTCATTTATTTTGACGAATAGAAGACAGTCAGGGACACCAAATTGATCACAAACAAATACAAATTAGAGATCTTTAGGATTCCACGTTGATTCATTTCTATTTTTAGAAAATTTAAGACCTCTTTTCTTCTATTAGATTATAAATAATTAATCAATAATTATTTATTGGAAAAATTAAAATTTATAACAGTTCTGGCTAAGTCGTTAGAATACTTTCTGTGATCATGCGATGTCTATTTAAAAATTAATTTGATATTCATATATTTTTAAAAATGTTCGGTGTTGGCTTTTCTATTGAATTTATAAATTCCAGCAGACAAGAACAATTTATATTCAAATTTTTTGTAATAATAACTAACTCAGCTTATTGTTAAGAAAGTTTAGAAAAAGCCTTACATTATCGTTCACATTACTCACCAGTATGATAAAGTAGTTAGAACTTAACGAATGTTGATCAGTTCGTGTAAAACGATAATATACATAATCTCTGTGAATTAAGTCCGAGTTAAGACTGCTTCAAAAACAACAAACTTTGTCATACTAATTAAAATTTGACCATTGACATCGAATATAACCCTGTTGCAATCAAAATTTTGCACATCGCCGCCTTATTGTACGATAAAAGTAAGAAATCTACATTGTGTAAAAATTGTCTGCCTCTAGGACCTTTGGTTTGATCTGTAGCGTGATAGATCAGTCAGTCAATTAGTGAGGACAAACAGTTTTATATATGTATATAAATGACGAACTTACTATTGTTTGAATAACATATTCCACATTTCATTATGAATATTATTTTATTTAATTGATTGTATATTTTGAACATTTCTCCAAAAACATACCGAGTATCTAACCTTTTTTATCATAAGACATTTAACCCACGTTTCGTTTATCTGTAATCAAAATAAGCTTTATTATTGGAGCAGGTTGATTGTAGTTTTCCTGTAGAATATTAAAGCGGCAATTACTTAGCTAAACTTACAGTACACTTGAATAAATTCTAATGCATTTTTAATGCACAGCATAAAAACATGTAGTGTAATCTCTCTGCATGAGCTTAACATCTGTATATCTGTGTATCTATTGTTGCTTCTAATCACTGGCAGATTACATGTTTAATTCCTTATTTAAAATCTGGTTCTTTCACTAAATGACATTTTAGTGGTGTGAGTAATATGTTGGTTGCTTGGGTGTATAATAATTTATGGAAAAACTTTCTAACCCAAAACAGAGGGACGTTTTTTTGCCCGATGCTTCATTAATTTATGAATACCAAATTGTATGCTGACATTGGTCAACAACAAAAACTATTCAAAACTTACGCCTCTTACGAGGGTTAATCCCTAAAATAGAGACCGGCTTTTTTGGCTTTTTTCCTGGGCCAGAAAAACAGAAATGAACAGACCACTTTGTTCATTCTCTACTACCGTCACAGCCCCTTCCCCTCATGTGTTCCCTGCTCACTTCTTGCCATGTTGGCGATTCAGTTTGGCGCATGATTGAAGTACCCGCATGTGCGGAACATTTTAAATATTTACAAAGATATTTCAAAAAACGCTCTTGGCATGTTTTGTTGCTGTTGTTGTTGTTGTTGCTGCTGCCCCGTGTCCAGAGGTCCACAGTTTTGCAGTCATTCAGTTTTTTGCCAAATGTTTTGCTCATTTTTTGGTCGGGCGCCTTAAATAAAAAAAAGGGAAGTTCAACTTCAAATGCGGCATGAGGGCAAAGCTTGTTTGAGAGCAGTTAAAAGAGAAATGGACAGAGACTGGAAGCAGGAGCAGTGTAAGAGGGGCAGAGGGGAACGAACTATAGAGATGGGGGCGTTGCCTGGGCTGCGGCACTTGAGCGCTTGTATGTCCTTTTAGGCAAGTGTCAAAAACCGTTGGTCAAAAAACCGTATGGCAATTATTCAACACAATTGAATATGAAGTGTGTGGCAAAGGCAACGACACAAGACATGGAATGGGCTCAGGGGGAATGGGCATGAGGCAGGAGGCAGAAGGCATGTGGCAGAGAGGCAACCAAAAAAGTTGCAACGCTTCGCAAATAATGAAAAATACACCCACATCAGTATTTTTTGGCTGTCTGCACTCGCACACACACCCACCCGCACACACACACACACACAATATGCCAACATTTCCGCACCCTTTTCATGCCCAGCCAACTTGCTGTTGTTTGTGTTGTTGTTGTTGTTGTCGCTGTGCAGTTGCTGCCGCTTGGCAATTTTTCGGTGATAAAATATTTAAATTTAATTAAGGCCACCAACAAGCAACACGATTTCCGTGCCATGGTCAAAGCGTATAGCGCCGACTGGACCTATGAGCTTGCTCTTCCTCTGGTTTCCCTTGAAACCCCTCTTCCCCCCTCTACAGTAGCACTTTCTCCCTTCGTTGGTCCCTTTTTTCACTCTCGCTCTCACTCTACTTTTGCGTGTGGTGCGTTTTGGAGGCTTTCAGGATCGGCCAAGAAATTCATTAAAAATATTTGCTTTGATGTTACCAAATTCTTTACCAAAGTTTCTGTGTACTTTTGGCAAGCTGCGCAAAATATATATATATATATTTAAAATTATATATGTATGTACATGTTTTTGTACTCTCCACTGCAACAACAATGACAACAACTTGCGAAGGCTTTAACTGTTTAAGCTGCACTATTTAAATTATAATTACGAGTCGTGTACACTCTAACTTTCTCTCCCTTTCACTCTTTATAATATTTTCTCAATTTTGCTCATTTTCCCGTTAGATAAAATGAAAATTAAACACACAAATTGTTCGACAAACAAAAGTTTGCTACGCTGCCAACTTAATCGGCAAAAAGTTATTGTACTTCTGCGTATATTTTGTTGTACTTGTTGTTGTTACTGTTGTTGCTCCCATTGTTGTTGTTGTTTTTGCTATTTTGTATCTTAAACTATTTGATATGTGCCTTGGCCCGAACTCAGTTTGCAGCGCTTGAAAACTTTTGATCCCAAGTTGCAAGCTCTTGTTTTTGGTATTTTTAAATTATTAAATATCATTTTGCGTTTGAAGTATTTATGGAATTAGGAAAATTTATTTGGAAAATATTTGGTCTTGTACTAAACAATTTTTGTTGTTCTCTTGGGAGTGGGAAACATTGAAATGTTTGGATTTGTCTAAAGAATTCTGTAACTTGAAAGATTTTGAGCTTAAACAATTATTTGATGTGTTGTTAATTTAAAAGTTGAGGCTGTTTATTTTTCTTTTATTGCAATTAAACAGAAATTTGGTAGGTTATAAAGTCAATTAGTTTGAAGAGACTTTAATTATTAAAGAATTTATTGTAGAACATTTTTAGTAACCATTTTGTTATTGAAGTTTATTAAGAAAGCTCCTTTTGTGGCTGTTTATTCCTCACACAACCACACTGATTTTAGCTTACTACTTAAAACAGTATCAGTTATAGCAATCAATCAAGATGTTCGTCAAAATGTCTGTAATTTCAAGCAGCTTAATCAAAAAGGGATACTCGATAAGGAGCAGGTTGACTTGTCGTACAGTTGACTGCAGGCAGCAAGATAATGACTGCTTGATGCATGCCACAAGGAGCTGCAGAAATAACTGGCCATCAACTGGATGAGCAAGTGCATGCTGGACACATGTACCTGTTTGTCACATTTAAAATTCCATTGTTTGTGGCGATGTTGGGTGCGTGAACGGAAGCAGAACATAAGAGGGGGAAGGGATGGAAGGTAGAGGCAGCAGAGAAGGCATGCAAACTAGGAGAAAATGAATGTTTTTCAAGATAGCAGCTGGAACTGAGGGGACGCAGGGTGGGTGAGTGGCTCTGCTGCTACCAATTTTACCTGGTATTCGCAAGCAGTAGAAATGCAGGAGGCAAAAGTAGCATTTTTCAGTTTCTATTGTGCTTGTTGTTGCTGTTGCTGTTGTTGCTGTTTGTCAAAGTTGCCATTTCAGGCGTGTTGCAATGAAAAGCAAACCTTTTTAACACACACTCTCGCACACTTGCTAGCCTATGCTACTTTACTGGCTTTGGTTTTTCACACCACACACCACTCCCCTTTTATGCACGTTCACCATACAAACTGAAAAACTCAACAGGCGCACACGGGACGTATACGAAATTAAAATGCACTCAGCTGAAAAATTGGTTTTCTCGTTCTTGACAAACTTTGAGTGATTTCTGAAAGCCTCTAACGAGTGCCAACTGTACGTCACCGCCGAAGGGGAAAGGTAGAAAGTTGTGCTAGTGGTCGGTGGGGGCAGAGACCTGAAAGGATGTTGAAAAAGTAAGCAACAAGCAACAAGCCACCAGGCAAGATACTCGTACAGTTCACAACTCTGTACAAAAACAAAATAATGTTTTCTTTTATGCGTAGCAAATTTTGAGAGAAACACAGAGAGCAGAAAACAAAAAACAACACATTGTTTTTATTCAAAAAAAATTTGTTTCAAGGAGCCAAAAATTGTAATCAAGCGTGCCGAAGGTTTGCTTCCGCGCACACAAAATAATTCATAAATTACAGGAAGTTTCAACTGAACTTGAAGAAGAATTACATTCATTGCCTAATTCAAATTTAATGAGGCTTTTATTAAACTCACAGCTAATATTCAAACTGTTATCGTATCTGCCTTTACTTGCAGTTGAATTGTCGTCAAAATAACACACTCTACCACTGGAAACACGGCCAGTCCCGCTGTGGGACTGCGCTTCCTGGGCATCCTGCCTCTGCCGTGTGCGGTACAGTGGCAGCCCGAGCCACAGTCGGAGACAGCAGCCGCGTCAGCTGTTGGCAAAGCGACAAAGATGAACTACACAAGCACGGCCAGAACATCGGTCAATCCGTATGTGTTGCCCAAGGGCAGCAATTGCTGTGGCAACAGCAGCAATCCATCCAATTGCTGTCTGGATTGTAATTGTTACAAGCAAAGCTATGAGCATTTGCCCAGAGCACGTCTCCAACAGCCGCCTCAGGTGACGTCTGCCTTGCGACAGCAACAGCTGCAACAACAACAACGACAACAACAGCAACACCAGCAGCAGCAGCAACAACTCAGCTGCATTACAACGCTGCAGCAGACAACAACAACACAGCAGTTCCAGGCATTGCCATGCCATGTTTCGGCTGCCACGCCTACGCCAGACAGTTATCAACGCTGCAGCTTGCCAGTGACAACATCGTCAGCAACACATGTGAGCCAGCAACAGCACAACAACAACAGCAGCAACACCTTGCACTGCAGCAACAATGAACAACATTGTTTTAGCCCACAGTCCGCCTTAGCCAATGCCACGCCCATGTTCTTCGTGCCCTTTAGCATGCCGCTGCCACAGCAGCAACACTTTGCACCACAACAGCAACAGCAACAACAGCAGCTGCCACCCATAATGAAATCGAAGCCATCAGTTCGCCAAGCACCTGCACCACCAACACCACAACCGTCGCCACTGCCACCACCATCGCCGCTGCTGTTACCGTTCGCGTTACACTATCAAAGGTTGCCAGTGGCTGCTCCAACAACAGCTCCTGCGCTGCCCGAGCTATCAATTTGCGGACCTTTGCCTGCTCGAGCACCTCCAACGCCACCGCCAGCGCCGCTCTCCACGCGCCGCAACGTGTTGCCACTCAAGACAGTGGCTGCTGCTGCCATTAAGTCGCATCAGCAGGTAAGTGTTGTCAATGTGCAGAAGCAGCAACAATACGTCGATAAATCTGAGCAACAACTTAACGCCCGGTGGTAGTACTGCAATCACTACAAATCCTGTAAGGCTAGTAAAATGTACCAATTTGTGTAGGGACAACAAAACAAGCAACACGGCGCGTATACTTAATATTTATTAGTTAGCAGCAGCAGTAGCAGAAAACTTCAATTTGCATAAACATAAAAGACGAACGGCAACAGCAAGAACAACAACTGCAGTTGAGTCGAGAGTTGGGAGAGTTGCGAGACTTGGAGCATTTTTTGTTGGGTGCAATGGTGGAGATTTCACGCAGAGACAGCACACAAAAAATCAAAGTTACATGGACAGGAAATACAAGCTGAAAAGAGCAGGTGACTGCAAGAGGGAAAGAAGGAGTGAGAGAGAGATAGGAGAGAGAGGAAAACTAATGCATAACCTAGTAAGATCATCAACACGAAATTTTACAGCAAACTCATGTCCAAGGATATGGAAATAAACTTGTTGTTTTGCAGCAAATCCTCTGCTTCCCCCAATCCCCTGCTAATGCTCCTCAAATCCTTCCATTCTCGATGTTGCTGCTCTGTCCTGCGCTCAATGACTTTTGCATTTAATATGAGTAAAGCAACGAGTCGAGCAACTAAAAAACAAAAAAACAAAACAAAATCTGAATAAAAAGTAAATTCTGTTTTTTTGGAGCTTGGGTTGGGCAGCATTTGAGGAGCTTAGCTTGAGTCCTGTCCAGCGACATGCAAACGCGCCTTGTAAATTACGTTGTAGCCGTCAAGGGGAGTAACCGAGGGCGGGGCTAGCAGAAAGGGGCGGCACAAGGCGGGGCAGAACTCACAGATACGTCTGCTCAGATAGCAGCAAGTTCCAAACGTATTCTTTTTGCCTTTTGTCGTGTCCAGCGGTGTTTCCTTTTTTACCTGTGCATAACAGATCAGTTTGTTCTGATTAAGAATCAGAAAACACCTACAGAAGTAACACGCACAAACACAAATACAATGTTTATATTAAAAAACATGTTAACAGGGTTTAATCAACTCTCGACTGAGGAATACCCGTTACTCAGTTTCATTTATGAGTGGCAATATTATGACAGATATGTCTGCAATTACATGAACTCAATTACAATACAAGAATTTAAATATTTTTTCTTTTGTATACTTCTGTTATTTAAATTTAAAATTTTTACTCTTTCTAGCTATACTTGTAGGACAACAGCTCCTTTAACTCTACAGGGTATTTGCATAAAATGCGTCTTATTAAAGCCAAAAAATTCATAAGCAATTTAAAGTCTTCAACTTGCATGTTGACAACCCATTTTAGTCCTCGTCAACTTGCCATTTTCTCTGGCTCTTGTCTTTCCTGTCTCTTCTTACCTCACCCTCTCCCTGTGTCTATTTCACTTTGTACACTCGCATCGCATTTATTTCACAATTTTAAATAATCATAAGCAGCATCTTTTCTGCTTTTGCAACTCGTTTGCTTACCATTTTCTTTCTGCTTCATTCACTTGCCTAAGTAGTTTTATTTAGCCTTTAAAAGTATGCTACAAATAACACACCCACACACACACACACACACACACACACACACACACACACGCACACGCTACTAAGCTGGAAAATTTCAAAACGTTTTTCTCTCAGCATTTTTCACCTTTTCTTTTTCTCTATTTGTTTCTGCACATTTGAATGCTAAATCTTTCATGAAATGTTACTTCTTTTTGACTGCCAGTCGGTCTATCTAACTCTCTGGCTCTCCGTCCTTCTGTCCGTATGTGTTTTCCTTTGTAACTTATCCATAACTGTCCGTTATAAGACATCTTTACATATGTGTCTGTGGGTGTGTGTGTGTGTCAGTGCCTTGCGGTCTGGCTACAACTTAACAATGCCTCGCCTTCATCTTGCATGCACTCTTCCCTAATTCGTTTGTTTTTCCTGCTCAACGTTTCCCCCCTCCCCCCCCCCCACCCCCTTTATGGTTTTTCCTCAAAAATATAAAAAATATAACAAAAAGCGAGCAAACTACAGCTATCATGCACAAAGAGACCATTTTATGTACTCGCTTTAATGTTTGCACTTGGTCATTGTTATAATGTACTCTCTCTTCATCACCACGTAAGAGTGTTTGTGTGTGTGTGTGTGTGCGAGTGTGTGGCTGAGTGTGTGCGTGTTTATTAAGCCCGACTCCTGCATTAGATGGTTTTGATGTTGTTCAGAATTCTGCATTTGAATCACATGAAGCTTCTGTGTGCTTTTCTATCATTTTTGGCTCTCCTACAGAACAGCCACGCCTTCCCAATTGCCTGAACCATCGACAAGGTTATGCTGAAATAACACTTGGTCGGAAAATAATAATTACGAAGATTTTTAAAGCGGATTTCGGTATTAGAGATTTTGTTTGTTGTGGGAGAAATATTGTTCTGTCGTGGCATTTGCATATTTTAGCATCTTTGTCTGTTCGTTGTTTGTGATTCGTACTTTAAATTATCTTGCTTCAAATTACAGACAAATCAGTCGAAAGTATAAAAAAAATTTAACCAAACTTGTTAACAACATTTGCAGTCAAATTTCGGATTTCTTGTTTAATCCCCAAACTTGTGACTTCTCTAATAAAACGTAGAGTTGCACTTAAAAGCCATTCCGTTTTTTTTTGAGTGTCAGAGGCCACGCAGAAATCCATTTGGAGAAACAAAAGGCAAAGGACAACAAGCACTTCACACTTATGACTTTGCAATGCTTTTAGTTTGTGCTGATCGCCAGCAATGCCAAAAAAGCAGAAAATTCAGACAATACCAACACCGATTCATAAGACCAAGAGAAACGGGATAAAGTAAGGGGTAGAGGTCGCGCCAATAAAGTGCACAGGACACTGCAACGCATTCCATTTTTGTATACTCTTCGGTCCTTTTTTTTTGGCGGAGATTGGGGTCTGGTTCTGGCTTAATGGCTTTGGGCTGATGTGTGATGCATGCTCGTAAGTGAATTCATATTTTATATAAAGTTAACTTGGCAAACAATAACAAAAAAATGCCAAACATATGTAGAGTAATGTAAAGAACATACGTAGTCAACACAGTGGATAAAACAAAAGGAATAACGGGAACACATCGTTAACTGGTGTTGTCATTACTTTGCACTGAAGAAGAGCAGCACAAGAAGTCAGTGAAATGAAGTGAAAGGCATGTCCTTGTCGAGGAATCAGGCTGGCAGTAATGCAAGCACTGATGTACATATTTTGTTGCTTAAAAGAAATCCGATATTTGCGCCAAAGGATGCAATATCAAAGGACGCGTTTGTGGCCAGCAAGCGACAGGCGTTCGAAAAAGTTGACAGCTAAAATAGCAAATTGGACAAGCGGCAAAAAAGCGATGCCAACTGCCAACTGCCAACTGCCAACAGCCAACGGCCAACAGAGTGAATCAAAATCTCGCCTTGAGCTGCCCAACAAAAAATAAATCAAAGAAAATACGAAAAAATTGAAAGTAACAGAAACTGTAGCATACTTCTGAGCGCAACTAAAGGCGTGCTGCTGAAAACATTAACAGCAGTTCAAGCTGTGATGCTGTGGTGACTTTCTCGCCTTACATGGCTTACTGAGCAAGTGTCCTTCGTCAGGACTCAAGTTAGTTGCCATGTACATCTGAGCACTGTTAATTTAATCTGTTCAATGGCCGCGAGGTGGCGTTACTCAAAGTCGTTAGTGTTGAATAGCGTGAATTTCACCGCATCTACAACTACAACTGTCTGTGGCAATGCGTGTGTGTCTCGCTCTCTGTGTGTGTGTGTGTGTGTGTGAAGCACACGCATTGGGTTACCAAAAGTCCTTTTAACGCCGCGCCGTTGCCCAGATAAAAAGGACCACGAGGCGAACGTCGCCAACAGCAGCAGCGACAGAGGCAGCCGAGGCTGCTTCGTTTTTGTTATTTTTGCTGCTGCCACTTGAAAGCTTTTACCACAATAGCTCTGTGTGCCTGTGCTGGTGTGTGTGCTTGTGTGTGTGCCTGTGTGAGCGAGTCTGTCAAGTGTTTCTTTGTTGAAG
Organism: Drosophila dunni; assembly: GCA_018152125.1. Classification (NCBI taxonomy): domain Eukaryota; kingdom Metazoa; phylum Arthropoda; class Insecta; order Diptera; family Drosophilidae; genus Drosophila; species Drosophila dunni. The sequence goes on along the minus strand of JAECXC010001917.1, from coordinate 13,837,399 downwards.
CTGCTCGATTGCTTCATATTGCGCCCACGGATGCTCTCTGCGAATGTGTGTGTGACTCTCTCTTTCCATGTGTGTGTGGATTTTTGCGATGGCGCCAAATTTCAAAAGCAGTCGTGCAAAAGCTTTTTGTTTTCAACGGTTTATTTTGCATTGCCACTCGACAAGCTGCACTCGCTGCCTTTGTAACAGTAAACGTTGGCAACAACTTTACACGTGGCGCGTAACAATGGGATTGTGGTGCAGACATTAAGTATACGATTCGTCAGCCCAACAGATCTATTTATTAAGCAGCTTAGTCAGACTGCAAACTGACTTTTAATATAATTTGCAGCAAAACTTTTTCTATGTCGATTGTAGTTGTTGTAGATAAATTTCTTTTCTTTTGGCTTATTTCTTGTCGATTGTTGTGGCAAAAGGTCAAAGTGGCAACTGCGGCAGCAAATGCGAATTAAATGCAATTGACAGTCGCAATTTCAAGCGAGCTGTCAGGCGAAATCCCAAACTGCCGTTCAACGTGCCAAGGGGCCATGGGGCCATGGGAAACTAAAAAATAAAGAAACAAGTGAAACAAACCAAAAACAGACATAGAAATAGAAGCAGAAGTAGAAACAGTAACAGCAACAGCAACAGAAGAAGCTTAGCCAAACTCTGTTGTAACACAATAAAATGCAACCTCAACTGACAAAGAAAATGTTTTCTAATGTGGAACAAGAAATCATTCGTGCGGCGAGGGGGCACTGTAGCGAAGGGGCGTGTCGCTGGCAAAGATAGACAACACGTAAACGAAACGACAATGCCAAGCCACGGCTGTCAAATTAGAGGCAGGCAGTCAAGCAGGCAACTAACATTGTAGCCATTAAACAGGGACAGCAGCACATACAAAGGGAAGGAAAGAGAGTGATAGAAGCAGCGAGAGAAACGAATCGTTTATCAAATTATGTAACATTACATATTTATTAATTTCAAATAATAATCAACAACTCAATTGAATAATTTGCATTGCTCTTGGCTTGAAATCACAAAATATGCATAAATTCCAAACATTGCAAACAGTCTTAAATGCAATTAAATAGTTCAATGACTACTTTGCAGACCTAATTAAATAAACCATTTATAGATTTATCTGTATTTTGCTCAGCACAAGGTGTTGTTCATTCATTTACTTCTACTTGCATAATCTCAATGATAAATGACAAAAACAATACCTGCCAGCACTTGCTATGTGTATTTGTGCACACGTCGTATACGTAATTGAAATTCCTTTGAATTGGATAAATTGTAACTAAACAACTTAAGCAATATACTTCACATACGGTCAGTGTATTGTTCTACCAACGTAATTTACTCGAAACTAATGTCCAACTGTCCACAAAACCTGCTGTATTTTAGTTTAAAACAGTTCGAGTACAAGGTACTGTGTACTGAGTATCCGTAAAGCCATTCATTCACTATCTCAAAGTCCAGTTGAGCAACATTGAATGGCATTCGATATGTGAAATAACTTTTGCTCAGCGTTTGCTTGGAAATATTTTTGGAAAATTCTTTCGAGGCTTATTTGAAAATTTACTCAATGGAAAATTGCTTAAATAACTTGACTTAACAAAAGCCAGACTCGTTTTTCTGTCTGTCTTACCGTCACTTCAAAAAAAGCCATAAATAAAGGTGAATGATACGCAAAATTCCAACGAAAGCCAAACAAGAAATTGTTAAGAATACAAATGGTTTGAGTTGGAAAACTCTTCCTTCCTCTCTACTGCTTGATTGTTCATTTATTAGCAACACTTTAAGGAATCTGTTGATCAGCTGATTGTTAATTCTGTTAATATTAATGACTGATATTCACCTGGGTACATAGTCTTTCTGCACGTGCTGCTGTCCGAAGAGTTTTGTTTATCTTGTGGGAACGTGCACGTCTTCATTTTCATTTTCAATAACAAATAAAAATGTTTTCACTACCCAAGTCAAGTAAAATAAAGTAACTTGGCCAGGCTCAAAAGCTATTCGACTTCGACGAGTTGATTCTCCGTCTCTCCATTATATTTCTTAGTATTTTCGCTGCTTTTCCAGTATTTAATTGGCCATATAATTGATTGGCGTATTTGTTGTTGTGGCTGTTGGTTGTTGCGGCTATTTCTTTGGCTCTTCCCCTAACCACTAACTCATTATATTGTATGTGTTTTGTAGCAGCATTTGAAAATGTTTTCCCACACTCACACACAAATGACCAAGTTTTGTTTTTGCTCGACTATTGATTTGGCGCCTGGCACAGGCTTTTGATATTTTGGATACTCCCCTTGCCTAACTCTCCACTACTCTCTCTCTCTTTGTCTCTCGCACTCCCTTTCTCTTACCAACCCACACTCCCCTGCTGTATTCAATGTGTGCCTTTATAAATTTGTATTGTGTTTACTTGTATTTTGTGGTAATTAATTGTATTTGCCTTCGACTCAAAATGTCAGTGGGCTTCTAATTATTATTAGTCTAACGAAGCAGAAACGCCTGCCACGCCCACCTCCACCTCCCTCAGCTCCCCCACACCGCACTGACAACCTCTAAACATAGTAGTCGTATCTTTGTTGTGTGTCCGCCGTGTTGTCTACAGGTTGTTTGACATTAATTGATTTATTTGCCTTTTACATAAATTAGACGATGCCTGCTGCCAAATATTCGGTTACATAGTGTAAGTAAGTGGAACTCGGAGTGTTCTTTTACAGCCACTGTTACTTGCGGCGGTTGGAATATTTTAACTAATTAATATAACAAGTAGCGCTTTCATTATACGCAATATCAATAACAAAATGTACTGAAAAGGATATAAAAGCATTATGTTATCCTATGTAATAGCTGGAGGAAGACATCAGCGATCTAATAAATACATAATTAATAATGCAATATCAACAATTGCTAATTGCAGAGCAACTTCCGTCAGTGTATTTCTGTTATTTTTACATTGAACGTGTTTGTATAGGAATTTTTGTATTGAATCTTCGGTTATTTCTGGTTTAGTTGCTGCAGGAAAAGTAGAAAAATAAATGCGGCAAAAGTTTCTGACAGCGCAAAATGCAAAAACAAACTATCAAAACCGTCAGACTGTCAATTATTGCGTAATTAGTTGGATGAGTTTAATAATTGCAAAGAATCTGTATAAATTTGGCTCCATAAATACACGTTGCAGTAAAACTAAAGTAGTTAAAGTTATGTTTGGAAAATAAAGTTGGAAAAGACTTGCCTTTAATGCAGTTAAACATTTCACTTACTTAGTATTCAATCAAACAAATCTCGCAGCTCAAATGTCTGGTCACTTTCTTGCTGCTCATTGAGTTTTTGAAAAATTCGACTTGAAATCTTCCTGGATTAAACTGTGCTTTGTTTGTCAATCATGCCGTGCAATTAGCTATTGAGCAGAGGTAGAAATGAAGTGGTTATAAGATAGCTAATGGGTGGACTTTATATTGATTAATGTGTTTGCTTTGCCTGACAACGCAACACAAAGTCAAACGAGGAAACAAATGAAAAATATTTTTGCGAAATGCAAGAAAACCAAAGCAAATCAAAGCAAAGAGACGCAAAAAGCGAATTTTCTATTTGCTGCGTACCTGTGACTAATAAATTCCTACAAATTGATATAGCAAAATTGTATGTGAAGTTTTTATGAGCCTATAAAACAGCAGTCGTTTGTCGGCTTAGTCGTTGTCGACGTCACCGGAAAGTTGAAAGAACATCGAAAGACATTGGGACTGGGAAATAAACTTGGTGTATTGGCATGCAACGCATACTTAACTGGAACAGAGCAAATAGGTCAGGACATTGTACGACATGTCATGGCACGATATGCAGAATTTAGTAGAGACAATGCAGATGAGCTGGTGTGTTCGTGTGTGTGAGTGTTTGTGCGATTGTGTTTGTATTAGTGTTTGTTTGTCCGGCCGCCTGCTAGCCACAATATGCGAATTGGAAATTATGAGCGATATCGTTGCCAGTTGCCAGTTAAAAGTGGGCAAGGATATAGACAGATAGCTGGCTAGAGGAAGCTGCTTAAACCATAGTTGCTGGCAACATTTGGTATTGCTCATACGCTCCGTGTGCTCCCAATAAGCAATGTTGCGTGTCTTTCCGGCCCGACTGCTATGGCACTTCCGTGCTCTATGCAGAGTTCCAAGCTCCATGCTCCATGCTCCATGCTCCATGCTCCATGCTGCGTGTTGTGTCCTTCATTGCACTGCACTTTTGTCGATTGATGCCGTTGGCGTGTCTTTCTGCTTTTGGGCCTGCATAGCTGCAGCGCTAGCTCTGAGTGATGTGTGCTGCAAAGGGGAGTGTAGCAAAGGGGAGGGCCGGGCGGTCGGTCTAATTTATGGGGCAGTGCCTTGGCGCGTTCGCTGTGCATACCAATTGGCAAATGGCAACTGTCAAAGCAAACCGGACAGAGCCACAGCAACAGCAATGGCAACGGCAACAGCAATTGCAGCAACAAATTTCATGCCATCGGATTGTCGATTGCGCCTTAGGGGCTGATTTCAAACCACGCCCATTCCACCTTGCTACTGCCTCTACTTTCAGCTGCCTGAACGTTAATAATTTTCGTTGGCGATTTTGGCGCGTCGCTAATTATGCAAGCTGGCTCATAAATAATGTATCGCATTCACTTTTACCTGTCCTTTGGTGCGTCATTAATCAACGTCTATTATGCAAAAGAAACGCAGCGTCGCCAGGAAACGGAAGTGCGGCGCAATATGCAATAACAGCAACAACAAAAGCAGCAACAAACAAAATGCAATTGCAAGCAACAACAAAAATGGCACGCAGCGTGGAAATCACGTCACATGTCATAGCTTCATGAAGGGTAGCAACAACAGACGCCTTGACAGTCGGACAAACTTGCATATATAAATATAAATACCAACACACACACAGACACACACACATGGATTTATTTGTGTGTGCGTAAAGTGCAACGTATGCATATTTTTATTAAAACTTTAATCCTTTGATGGTTGCAATTTCTGCAATTTCCATATTATTGACAGGCAATTTGCAATATTTGCGCATCGAATTTTGTGTAGGTCGTTGGGGAGCAACATCTGTGGCATCCACAGCAATCGCAGCCATCATTAAAGTCCATCCATTGCAACGCACAATTTGCATACAATGAGCTGCAAAACGAAAATACTTAATGACGACTCGTTGCGCCTAAATGTATGCAGCAAAAGATTTACAAAATTATTTTAATTTTCTTGTTGGCAGATGGAGGCGTGGTCGACTCCATATCAGCATATCTTGATCAGCATCAACAGCCAAGTTATTAACTAGCTTAAGCAGACTCCCACTGTCTGCGCAAATTGTGCCCAGAGATCTTTGCCAGCAGAGTGCACGAACGGTTTGTGTGTTTGTTCGCTGTCATCTGTGGCACATACAAGGAGCACTACACTCCTATGTTGAGTTACACTCATTAAAATAGCTGGTTTGATAAAATGGCTACAAATTAACTTAAAGTAGCAAAAAAGTAATGAAAATTGGAATCAATAAATTCACATTTTCAAACTTTGAATGATCATTTCTCAGCCAATTTAAGTGATATTTTGAAACGGGATGCCTTTTGAGACTCTCGACAACTAGGAGCACCGATTGCATGACAAAATTCAAATTTTTAAATTTGACCCCATTTTGACAAATTTTGCAGTGTTACCCCTTTGCATTTTTGTCAAAAATCGTCAAATTTTAAGCTTGCGATTTTTTGATGCCAATCGATAGTCCTAGTCCTCCCGAGTCCAAAAAGCCATACCAATCGAAAATCTGACGTCTGAGTCCCAAAATATTCAATTTCAAAGTTGCATAGTTTTGACTCTTAGACTGTTCAAGCACGAACACATTATATTATATTAACAGAAATTAACAACGCGGCGATTATGTTAAGAAACGATGTAAGTCCCAAAATGTATAATCTAAGAATATTTTTGTATCTATGCTGGCGACCCATTCCCATGCTTGGCAACGAAGCCTGAGATAAAAATAGATCTAAATATAAAACCACGCTCTATCCTGTACGGGGGGTACAATTTCTTAGAGGAGATCTGTGCTCCGATGTAATTTTATAGCTATATAAGGCCTAGGATTTTAAGAAATAAAGTCAGTTCAATTTTTGTGCTCAACGATAAAAGTCTTGATGTCCATTTATTCATAGACTTAACACTGAACAAGAAAGCTTTCTTCCAAGATTTATGTTAAGAAAGCATTGTAATATTCTTAGTAACTCATATAGCATAGCAATCAGTCAAGCTAAAAAGGCTAAAAGAGCTAAAATAGCTTTAAAATGGCTAAAACAGCCATGCTACAGATAATTTTCATACGCCGCCTGAAAGTATGCTACTGATAAGCGTTTAACATTAACAGCTTAAGCAGGCTGCCACTCTCTGCGCTAATTGCGCTCAGAGATCTCTGCCGCTGTTTGTGTGTTGAATTACACTGATTGAAATAGCTAGTTTGATAAAATGGCTACAAATTAACTTAAAATAGCTAAAAAGTAATAAAAATTGGAATCCCAATAAATTCATATTTTCAACTTTGAATGATAATTTCTCAGCCAAATAAAGTGATATTTTGAAACGGGATGCCTTTTTAGACTCCTGACAGCTAGTAGCATCGATTCCATGCCAAAATTCAAAATTTAAATTTCGACCCCATTTTGACAAATTTTGCAGTGTTACCCCTTTGCATTTTTGTCAAAAATCGTCAAATTTTAAGATTGCGATTTTTTGATGCCAATCGATAGTCCTAGTCCTCCCGAGTCCAAAAAGTCATACCAATCGATAATCTGACGTCTGAGTTCCAAAATATTCAATACCAAAGTTGCATAGTTTTGACTCTTAGACATTCGACGGAACAAGAAAGCTTTCTCCCACGCACATTATTTTAATACGCCGCCTGAAAGTATGCTATTGATAAGAGTTTTCGGCCCACGCACAGAATTTTCATGCGCCGCCCGAAATTATGCTACAGAATGTTTAAGCCTCAAGTATTGAAAATTGGAATCAATAAATTCAAATTTTCAAACTTTGAATGATCACTTCTCAGCCAATTTAAGTGATATTTTGAAACGGGATGCCTTTCTAGACTCTCGACAACTAGCAGCTTCGATTGCATGACAAAATTCAAATTTTTAAATTTGACCCCATTTTGACAAATTTTGCAGTGTTACCCCTTTGCATTTTTGTCAAAAATCGTCATATTTTAAGATTGCGATTTTTTGATGCCAATCGATAGTCCTAGTCCTCCCGAGTCCAAAAAGTCATACCAATCGATAATCTGACGTCTGAGTTCCAAAATATTCAATACCAAAGTTGCATAGTTTTGACTCTTAGACATTCGACGGAACAAGAAAGCTTTCTCCCACGCATATTATTTTAATACGCCGCCTGAAAGTATGCTATTGATAAGAGTTTTCGGCCCACGCACAGAATTTTCATGCGCCGCCCGAAATTATGCTACAGAATGTTTAAGCCTCAAGTATTGAAAATTGGAATCAATAAATTCAAATTTTCAAACTTTGAATGATCACTTCTCAGCCAATTTAAGTGATATTTTGAAACGGGATGCCTTTCTAGACTCTCGACAACTAGCAGCTTCGATTGCATGACAAAATTAAAATTTTTAAATTTGACCCCATTTTGACAAATTTTGCAGTGTTACCCCTTTGCATTTTTGTCAAAAATCGTCAAATTTTAAGCTTGCGATTTTTTGATGCCAATCGATAGTCCTAGTCCTCCCGAGTCCAAAAAGCCATACCAATCGAAAATCTGACGTCCAAGTCCCAAAATATTCAATATCAAAGTTGCATAGTTTTGACTTTTAGACTTGAAACGTATATAATTTTCATACGCAGCCTGAAATTATGCTATAAAGTTTTTAACTGCTCCCGCATTCTACTCTCTGTAATTGAATTTAAATTACAGTCTGTCGCTTGCTGCTGATTCTGATCGCCTGGTGTTTCATACAAAGAAATCTTAGATTTTGAACTTTCGTGGAATTTTTTTTGCTTGACCGCTGCGATCTAAAAGGCCCAAAATCGTTAGTAATTCATGCTGAAATACCAGGCCAACAGAAAGATCAGCAGGTCGCTATTCAAAAATTATTTAATGCTAACATTAATACATTGCTAATTAGCATAACATAACAACATAACATTGTACTGTTATTTAACATAACATTGTACTGTTATTTAACATAACATTTCACTGTTATTTAACATAACATTACACTGTTATTTAACATAACATTTCAATGTTAATTAACAATAACAATCCTGTTAATTAACATTAACATTCCTGTTAATTAACATTAACATTCGCTGTTAATTAACATTAATATTCGCTGTTAATTAACATTAACATTCGCTGTTAGTTAACATTAACATTTCTGTTAATTAACATTTACATTTATGTTAATTAACATTAACATTTCTGTTAATTAACATTAACAATCGCTGTTAATTAACATAATTATTCGCTGTTAATTAACATAATTATTCGCTGTTAATTAACATTAACATTTCTGTTAATTAACATTAACATTTCTGTTAAGCAACATTAACATTTCTGTTAATTAACATTAACATTTCTGTTAATTAACATTAACATTTCTGTTAATTAGCATTAACATTTCTGTTAATTAACATTAACATTTCTGTTAATTAACATTAACATTTCTGTTAAATAACATTAACATTTCTGTTAATTAACATTATCATTTATGTTAATTAACATTAACATTTCTGTTAATTAACATTAACATTTCAGTAAATTAACATTAACATTTCTGTTGATTAACATTAACATTCCTGTTAATTAACATTAACATTTCTGTTAATTAGCATTCCAGCTGCAGTCGCTGACCGTTGCGATCTGCAGTGCCCAAAATAATTAGTAAATCTTGCAGAAATACCAGGCAAACAGAAAGATCAGCAAGTCGCAATGCAAAAATTATTTAACTTTAACATTGAATTAACATTCACATTGAAAACATTAGCATTATCTTTAACGTCGCTTTCTGATGATTCTGTTCGCCTGGTGAATCAGCTAGAAAAATGTTTACTTTTAGCTGATCGCTGATGTTTTTCGCTAAACTAAGGAGCTTACGAGTTGCACATATTTTAACAGAAATACCAGGCAAACACAATTAACAGTTGATTGATATGCACAAAATTATTTTGATTAAACTGGGCTCTTGTAAATACTGTTGTTTCTTACTGTTGATTTCTTTTCGCTTCAGAATTCAACTGGGAATTTGAATATTCCAGCTGTAATACGAAGCGAACAGAACTTTCAGTAGATTTCAAATCCAAAGCCATAGCCATAGTCTTTCTTACTTGTTTTTGTTGTGCACAGCTGAAATTGGGTCGCATCAGAATCGAGCCAAAACAAAATTTCATCAAAAAAAATTTCAACTTCGAGTTATGAAACACGAAAAAAGAGCAGATAAATCCACATTCCTCCGACAGCAGCGACATGCATATTTGATATGTCTGTTGGTCATTAAATTACAAAATTACAAACAAGTCAGCGGATTCGCACGACGCGTGTTTGCCATCCCCGCCTTCTGCCAACCACTCCTCGTCCTCTCCGTGTCTCTCTGAGTTTTGGGGCTGACAGGCCTGTCAAATGTCTGTATACGTAGACCCCCTCTAAATCGCCTCTCTGCCCCCTCCAGGCAGCCGCTTTAGCCGCCGTTCCACATATTCCTGTCAACAGCAACAAGAAATGATAAAGCGTTCGCCGTCCAGATCTCAGTGTAAGAAGCATGGCACAAAACAACGAAATAATTTAATTTTGCTTGCCATGTTCGCCGCAGGCTGTCCGCTGAATTTGTTTTTATTAAAAAACTGTACACAGTACTCGCACACACACTCAGTACACACACACACAGACACACACACACACATAAAGCTCATGCAAACAGATGCGAGCGCAGAAAATGAAATCAAATACTCAAAAAATGAGCAACTAAATTGAGCCAAAGAAAGCCACAGAACGATATGCCAACGGCTCTAAAAGATTTATATACATTCAGTCAAATTTGTATATATGTCTATATACATATTGTATACATATCATATATACTTAATACAGGGATAACAAAATTTTCAAAGTCATAGTAAGCCAATTTTTTAATTTCGCCCAAAGAAACGAGGGAAAAACGCGTCAACTGTTCTCCCCCAGTTTTCTGTTGGGGGCGTCTCAAATACTTGACTTTAAAATTCAATTTAATACAAGAGCACGATTTAAGTAATGGTTTTTAGATGACCGAAGGTTAAATGCACTTTCCAATCCAGGAATAATTTGTCATTTTATGTATGAAAATTAGTGTATATTATTTAAAGATTGATTCTTCCATTTTCCTATGACGATTACCTACGTCCTGCCCCTTCTACTCTCAGATGAGGACATACTTTTTGGCTTAGCTAAAATACCTCTTTGAAAGTGTATAAAAGAGATATGAAATATGTCTGAAAATTTGTACATCTTCAGTTTCTATGCAGCAGCGAATATCGAGGTATGTATTATATTAATAAATCCAAAATTGGTTCCATGTCGTTAGGCATTGTATAATCCGAGACGTGTCAACAACTAGAACGAGCCCAGCTTTCTATGATTAAGACTCTGTTGAAGTTATGCGAATGTGCTTTCTGTCGTTAATAATTGGGTTTTATTTTTTTCTGTAGCTTTTCCCTTACCACAATTTTCTTTTAGGGTCAACTACTAATCATGACCATTTGCCTGCGACACGTGGCAGGCAAAAAACTAAAAATTATGACCACAAAACTGAAAATGTCCTGTATTGCATATATGTGTGTAAACCTTACATATAGTACGTCTAATGTGCGCTTTGTGAGCAGGTCAAGCTCATCTACCCCTTCCGAGCGATTCTGGCTATAACTAACATAACTTGATGCCTACTCGAAACTGGACGCTGGGTCTCAAATCCTTTAAGTGCCATTCGGCGGGCAGCAGCCGAAACATAAACGCATTCGTTTGTTTTTCTCCTGTTATCCTGTTTTTTTTCTCTGCTTTTTTCAAATGTTTTTTATGCTTTTGGATTTGCACATTTGGACACTACTTAATTATGTTGTTAGTCCCTTTTATGTCACAATTTTCATTTCGCAACATCAAATAAACTAAATGTGCTGAAGGGAAATAAGGGAAATGTGGAAAAAAAAGAGAAACAATATATGTATGTGTGTGTACTGTTGTTGTTGTTGTTGTTGTTTTTGTTGTCAACCGCAATTGTCGTGGCAAAGGTAAACAAAACTGCGTATATGACTGTGCTGCTAACTACATTGGCCATTGACTGCAGCCCCGAGGGTTGTCCAAGGGCTTTCTTTGTTGTTGTTGTTGTCAGCGGGAGGCGAAACAAATGTGCCTATTTGTAGCCCCAATTCCATTGTCTCTATCTCCACATCTATGTGTGTATAAATGAGTGTGTATGTGTGTGTGTGTTTGTGGCTAGTCACTATAAAATTCTGTACGAAATGACCATTTGGACTTTTAATATGCTCGAGTAATGTCTGCATTAACAGAATTCATTTGCTGTACATGGTCAGAGCATTGCCCCTGCCCCTTGCCCTCTGCTCCCTGTTACCAATTCCCCTGGATGGCAACCGGTACAAGGCTTTAATGCGTATATGTCTTCTCCTTCCTTCCCTTTGTGTGTGTGTGGCACAAACAAATTTATGTCGTGCTACTTGCTGAAATTGGATTTCTGGCAGCTTCTAGTTGCTCCTGCAGTTGTTGTTAGTGTTGTTTAGTTTCGTGCAAACAGCAACAAAAAAAGAAACGAAAAGTGAAAGAGGTGGAGAAAGTGGCAATGGAAGTTAAAGAAACAAGTCACAACAAAAGGTGTAGCTGGCAAACGCATTTATATCCATTGCTCAGTTGACTACGTGTTATCCTTTTCCATGATTTGTTTACCGCCGCCAAAAGGACATTTCTCTTACCCCTACTTTTTGGCACTCCCCAGAGGTCTCAATTAGTAATTGCCAGCTGCAAATTAAAGCGACTTGAACGTGTTCTTATCAATTTTTCGGCTAATTTTAATAAGCAATCGCTTGGACTTCAATTGCAGAATGGTCGACTGCCCCGCAACCTGCCCGCATTGCGTGCCATGGAAATGGCGTTGCGTACAAACTCCTTTGCCACTGACAGCAGCACAGACCAGGGAAATAATAGTGGTGGTGGTGGTGGTGGTGAACTGGACATGGATGAGGCTGATGACAGCGACTCGGAAATGGAGTACATGATACCGTTGCACAGTGAGTAGTAGAACAACTCAAACCATCGAGTTGAGACAATGGCTGCCCAATGCCCGTTGGCGAATTCAATTAAAAATTTTTGAAACAACTGCCAAACGTGCGGGGAGCTGGAAAGTTCGGGAGAAAAGGGAGGTAAGGAGGGGTGTTTTATCAGGGTCAGGTTCAGGTTCATGCTCAGTTTTAGGCTGAGGTGATGTCCGTGCGCTGTTACAGTTACAGGTGCTCGTTTTGTGATTGTCAGCTGTGCCGTCGTCCAGTTGATGTTGATGTCACCGACAGGCATTTCAATTTACTTTTATGTCTCGTTTCGCCTTATCGCAGCGCAAATTGAATTGAAATCTTGACACAATCAGCATGCCACAAATGGCAGCAGCTACAGCTACCACAGCTCCAGATACAGATACAGATACAGCTACAGTTTCAGATTTTCACATTCCACATACAATTAAGTTAAACTCTGGGTCATCAATTCTGTGGCTAGCTGCCTCTAAGCGTGTCGTGCCACACAAATATTCAGCTACAACAGCTGAGCACCTACAACTGGCAATGGACAAAGTTTGTCGCGGCTTAATATATTTATGGCAGCAGCGGACACCAACGAAGGAACGACTAACACATACCCTAGCTGAAACTACCCATATTATAAAAGACTTAAACAATTTTCTAGCTTAAGCAGTGATTTTTCTCCGAGACTCTCTATTTATTCCTGCATACAGTTAAAGCTGCACATACCCATCCTACCCAATACACTGGGTATACAGGAAAAAAAGAAAAAGCAACCTGTCAACTTATTCAAGACTCAACGCTGCTGCCTGCTGCCAACTTGGAAATGTTGCTTAAGATATCAAAAAGTTTAGTTTAGCAGCAAGCAGGAAGCCCGCAAATGGTTTTAAGATCTCTTTTATTCCTCTGTTTATTTATAATAATAATTTTATGATTTTATTATTACTCACAGTACTACTTACAACAAACTACTTTGGTACAAATGTCGTTTTGTCTACCCTCCCATTTTGCCAAGATTTCCGCGCAAAAACTTTTGCGCTCAACTTTAATGCGCCTTCCGTCTACTGTGTGTGTGTGTGTGTGTTTGCGAATATATGCTATAGTCGAGGTATATACGACTTGCGAAAGTATGTAGTTGTAACCGTATTAATGCGCCATTTACATTTCACTTTGTGGCTCAGCGAAAAAATGAAATTATGAATATATAAATCACGACAAAAGTTGTGTGGCCGAGCCCCCGAGTGAGGGTCAAACTGTTTAGCATACTCCAGTAAAATATATATAATAAATTCATAAAATATGAGATCCCAGCGGATATTATATGCAATATAGTTGCTGTTGTAAAGAAATTAATATTGGTAATGTCCTTGCTCATTGAGTTATACTTTGTTGAGTTACGGCAGTGTGTCAACATCCTTCTCTCTGCTTGAAATGCAGTGCAGAGCAGTCGATTGCGCTGCCAGCAGCTGAAGAGGCTGCCAGCAACAGCAGCAACGGCAGCAACAGCAACAACAGCAGCTGTTCCAATTTTTAGCATAAATAATCCACCGGCCTCGTTCTTGTGCGCATTTTACTACCTCCGGCCTACACCCTACGGGCGCACTTGTCAATATGAAACTGTGCCTTCAACCCTTTTCTTCAGCTCCTGCCCCCATTTTGCCCCCTCAGGCCCGCATTTAGTTTGCTGTTGCTGTAGCTGCTTCTGTCTGCTACCTGCTGCTGCCGTCACACGCTGCATTTTTTCGCTCACCTGAATGTTTGTTCAGTCAGAAAGTTTTGATTTATTTACGGCGCAAGTTTTACATTTTACACGACACTCGCCTCCAATTACACGCTGCTGCCACTGCTGCTGTTGCCGAACAACCCTTTCGCTCAACTCTACTCATTTACACCTCAGCTGCCGTCGCTTTGCACGGCAACAACCCTCGATGTTGCATGAAAAAAAAAGTAAAATACAGAAATACTTTCCTCCAGATTTTAATCGCTCACGTGAGTTCGTTGCATGGCATGAGTCGAACGCTCTACTTCTCTCCCTCTCGCTCTACTTCTCTTGCTCTCTCTTCCGCCCGCTCTCCAACTGAACATTATGTATGTGCATCTTATGCATATGTATTTGTACGTATTTAGTATCAAAGCGGATAATGTGTCGCCATGTTGCTATCGTTATTGTTGTGGCCGTCAACGCGACTGCATAACTTCGAGGACTTTGCGCACGTATGTAAATGCGACCTGCACGGCTACAGCTGGACAGCCAAAGAGGTGAACAAGTGGGATGTTGGGTGGGTGGAGCAGGTGGACAGCTAAACAAGCGGGGCAGTTATAGGCTTGACACGAAAACGAAATATGTAACGTGATAACACGCTTATCTTAGCGGTTAGCTGCCAACTGAACGCGCTTAACATGTTCTAGGAGAAACTTGGAATTCTAAACAGAACTTTAATTGTTTGTGTACATTTTAAACTAAATTATAGTACAATAGTCTAATTTATATAAGAAACTTATTAAGTTATTGTTGCAAGGCATAACTTTTAAAATGTCACATTAAATTAATTTCCTTCTATAAATAAATTTTTATGATCGCACTCACTGTTTTAATTTCACTTTCAAACTACAATTGATTGAGGCCACTTTATAGTTGAAGTGGCAACTATTTCGGTAGTTTTCAGCCATATTGCCACCGAAATTACATTTGCATTTCCGCCCATTCAGGAATGACCTTGAAACGCTGGCACTGCCTCTCTTTGTCTCTCTGCCCCCCGTCATAAAACATTGCCAATGGCCATCATCATCGCTTTCGCATGACCAAAAGGAGCCCAGAAAACCATTAAAGCCGCCAGTCTGCCACTTCTTTAGCCACTTTCAGCCTTAGCCACAGCATTCCTTCAAGCTTTTCTCAAACCGTAGTGCTTCCATTCCTACCCTTCTGCTCTGCTCTGTTCTGTGCCATCTTTCTTGTCTTCCCGCATGTTTCTAATACGCTTTTGGGCTAAAGTAACAGTTGCTAAAATGTTTTCTATTGTTTTCACGCTCAACAAAAGACAGACAATTAGTTTTCTTAAGCGACAAATCAAGTAGAAATTAAGTGGAGACGGGCGAAAAGCAGCGGAAAATGCGCTTAGCACGAACTGAAGGGGGGATAAGACAGAGGGAGGGTGCTGTAAATGGGGGATGCTTGACTTACAGGGCGCGAATGATAACAAAACAAAAGTGGATTATTGGCTCTTGAGCGCATAAACAATAGCATGTGCATATATATGAGAGTGTGTGAAGTATCTATGGGTTTGTGTGTGTGTGTTTTGGGTGTGAAACTGTGTGTGCCTTGTTTACATTTGTACTCCTGAGTGTTTGCCAGTCTATTAACATAAGAAACTGTTATTGTTGTTGGCATGCAAAGCGTCAAAAAATATGTGCTGCTGTTGCAACAGTTGCGTCTTATGCCATCCCACTTGTAAGACAAGTCCTTTGTGCATCACTGTAAAACAAAGAAGCTGTGAGCTTGAGCCAAAACCCGTATAACACTTCATACTTGCCATAAAAGTCCAAAACAGTGGGAAATTCCAGAGTAACTGAGCCAAGAAACATCGTTAGCTTAGACGCAAACCATTTTCGAACTGAGTTAGAGCGCATGCCTGAGTAAAATGTGCACGAAGTGTTTGGAAATGTCGAGCACGTCGCTCGTTTGATATCAAAGGACTCGAAGTGCTGAGCAGCACGACAGCGGCGCCGGCAGAATAACGGTTTTGGCCTATGCAGACGACGCGCTTCGACTATTTGTGAGACCGACGAGCGGACTTCGCATTCAGTTTGAATTGTGTCCTCGTAAAGAAAGGATATTCGTTACATTGTTGTTAAGTTGTTATTATAATTTCCAAACACAAAAAAAAAGAAAAGAAACCAACAAACTAACAAAAGCAAATCAACAAACAAGAGAAAACACAAAAAGTAATATAAAAACACGCTTAATAAAATCAACAACTTAAAGACGGAATTACAAACACAAATAAACAAAAATAAATAAAACAAAAACGAGAAAACAAACAGCAAAAGCAAAACCAAAAGATACAGTTAAAGGAATAGAAGTTATTCAAAACTGTCGACGCGTACAAAGAACAGCAGCAGAAAGCGACTGCGAAAGTTAAATCTAAATAAATAAAGTAAAAAATGCATTACAACAAAATTAAACATTTTTAGTTTAACTTTTAGACTTTTCTTTATTTAAATTACATTTATTGGTTTTTTCACTACGCATATCTTGTAAACTGTCTTTATTTTCGGCTTTCGAGTGTCAGTCAATAACTTGTGAGAATTGTATTTGAAAAAGTTTGTAGCATACTTTTTGGGGCAAGTGTAGTGCAGTCATAAAAGTTGTTTCCGAGTGTGTTTGTCTAATAACAATGAAAGTGAACTTTAGTTTAGTTAAAAAAAATGCAAACTGTATGCTTAAACTATTATTAAGTACTTTTATCTCAAATGGTGCACTCAACTGAACTTAAACTTAAGTTTGCTAAATTTAGTAAAAGAAATTTCTGAATTTTTTTGTTTTTGTGGCACATTATATACAATGATAATAACAACAAAAATATAGAGAGACAGCGACAAAGAAACACACACACACACACATACACAGAAACTGGCACTTCGGCTTATGTAGCACATAAACCGACAACGAGCAGCCAATAAATGCTTTCAGCCAGCCATCGCCGACAGTTGGCCGACACAGTGCGGCTATATAAAAAAGGCCACTGTAATTGTGTGTATGAATCATACACACTCACATTCACACACACACACACAGAGTAATATACACACACTCGCACAGAAGTTAGATGACAGCGAATGCTGTGTGTGTTTTGCACATTTTTTTGTAAGCATTTTTCATTCATTCGGTTTTTGCTTTTTACTGCGTCTGTGTCACCCTGTGAGTGTGTGATGTGTGCGTATGTGTGTGTGTGTGTGTGCATGTCTTGGCTTTCAAAAATAAAAATATAAGTTTATATTTATACATAACATTTGTACGTCTGTCCCTTTGTCTGTCTGTCTGCCCATCCGATGCGCTATAAAAACCGGAAGCGTTAGACAGACGTCGACGCCGACGACGACGACGACTGAGGCATCGACTGCGATTGTGGCAGCGCCTGATCCTGACACTTGCCAACACTTGGGGCGTGCGATTTTTGGAGTTTTCCTCCAGTTCCTCCTCTCTCGTCTGCCGTCTGTGTTCTGTTTTCTGTTCTCTGTTTTCTGGTTCCGAATGGCTTCTGTTGTTGTCTCTTGGGCGCGTCACTCGTAAAAAGCAGGGCTTGTATTCAGCTCCTTTTATTATTATTGTTATAATATTTTGTTCTCTTCATATTTTTTTTTGGTTTTCTCTCTTGTTGTTGTTCCTGTGCGTTTCTGTTTTCGACACTTTCATATTGCGTTACGCGCACTTTTCGCGTCTTTCGCATAATTTTTTATTTTTTGTTAGCTCATGCTTTGTCTTTGACTGCGCGGGGAATACACATAATACACACACTGTACACAGTGTACACACTGAACATGTACACACACAAATCGTAAAATATTAAATTTAATTTTTCAAATGATGTGTGAATGGCTTAGGCTTGATATACGATAATGGTTGTGCCCAGAATGTAATGTTTGTTCTTGAGCAACATCATAAAACTCTGGCATAAAATGTGCAATTACCCGAAAGATGCTTATGAGTTCCACGAAGAACAGTCTTATATCATTCGAGGCAAGGGTTACACTTATTAGTGTACGCGTAATCAAATATAATAAGGATATGATTGCTGAATAAGCACATTTATTTT
This sequence comes from Drosophila dunni, assembly GCA_018152125.1. Taxonomy (NCBI): domain Eukaryota; kingdom Metazoa; phylum Arthropoda; class Insecta; order Diptera; family Drosophilidae; genus Drosophila; species Drosophila dunni. The sequence goes on along the minus strand of JAECXC010001917.1, from coordinate 13,819,282 downwards.
AATTTACATGCGGAAAGGAGTAAACAGTTTCGTTGTTTGAAAAACTTAAATGAACTAGAAGCAAACAGAACAGAAAGTGCTTAAGTTTGTTAAATATTTAGTTCCTTTCTGTAATTAATTATTTATTTAAAGTTTAAGTAAACACGTAACTGAATTCCCATTAAAATTTTAGAATTCTTTAGCGAACAACTTTAACACGAAAACCACAAAAAACTTTTTCAAAAAATAAGAGAAATAAAAAGCAAATTCAAATAATTCTTATTGGTCTGTGATAAGTGAAGGTAAAGCAAAATTAAAAAACAAATAAAAAAGTTCAACAAATGCGAGCAGCAAACCGCAAAGAAAAACTTTTGAAATTAATAAAATTTGTAGAAATCATTTAACGCATCAAGTGATTTGCACGTAACACTGAACAAAACGTAAACGTAAACAAAACAAAACGTAACGAAACGAATTAAAAAACAAAAGCAAACAAAACTACAACAACAGCAATTAAAAGTGCGGTTTCACACAAAACGTTACATAAAAATAAAGCCAACAAAAAAGTAAAAAAATAAAGCCAGGCAGCTACGAAAATTATTTAGTTAAATTATAGCACGATTTGATGGTAAACATCAACTGCGAGGCAGCACTTCATTAAACATCAAAGCGAATTGCGTTTAACCGCAAAACGTGAAACAGCAGCACCAACAGGGCAGCAACAACAGCAGAATCAGCAACAGCAACCAGAAACACATTGCAAAGTGCAAAGTGGAAAAATGTTGGCAATGCCCACGCTAATGATGCCAGCAACAGCACAAATGACGCTCAGCAGTCAGCCATTGTCGGTGGGCGCCAAGCCCTATGAGACCAAATTGTTGGCCATCCATCAGACGCATATGCAGCAGCAGCAGCAACAACAGCAGCAGCAGCAGCAACAGGCGCCAACACCGCAGCAGCAACAGCAGCAGCAGCAACAACAACACCAAGCCAATGTCAAGCAGTCGCAGCAATCGTCGCAGCAAATGTCGATCATAACCACGCAGCAACAGCAACATCCTCAATCTCAATCGCCGCATCAGCAGCAATCGCAGCAGCAAGCTGTCGCTGCAGCAGCAGCAGCTGCCGCCGCCGCTGCCCATCATCAGCAGCAGCAACAGGCCGCTGTCGCAGCAGCCGTTTGTGCCGCCCAACAACAGGCGGTGGCCGTGCAACAGCAACAACAGCAGCAGCAGCAACAATATCAGATTCACTCGCAGCAACAGTCGCCACAGCAGGTGCTTTGTGTGTCGCCCAAGCAGGGTAAGCTAAAGTCATTGAAATCCTGTTAAATGTTAAGATGAGTCAATGGTAATTTAAGGAGATAGTCAATGTTAAAGTTACTGTAGTAGTAGTCCTGAAAAAGGGCGTGAAAATAAGTAAAAATAATGTTAATTAAATATATACTGTTAAGTAAAACTTATGAGTGCTTGGGGTTAAATCTGTCAAGGAATGTTATAAATCAATAAGAACCAAAGACCCACTTCTCACTACAAGGACACCTTGCTATCAACATAATTATAATTACAACATAACTCATCAGCTTTACGATCGTTGATTTTAGCGACCATATTGAGATACTCTTGCTAAACATTAGTTTTTCGTTTTGTTTATTATTTTTAGTTGCTGTTGTTGTGCTTTTAGAGGCAATTTGAACACTTTAAGCACAGTTATCGATTTGTTTTTATTGAGCTGTAGTTGGAATTTCACGAGTTGTTTTACGAGAGAGGCGCAGGCAGTTCAAGTAATGCTTTTTATGATGCCTCGTAAAAGCCAACCAAGCCCATAATGGCTGTCTAATGTTATTTGGCCTCGGCTCCAGGGGAGTGCAGGGCTGGGCAGAGCCAGAGGAGGAAGAGGCAGGTACTGCGTGCCTTAGTAAGTTTACGTTTTCACTTACGCCCACCCACACTCAAAGTAAAGTGGGAAAACTAGCCAGGTATCCGTGATGGCACAATTATAGTGTATAGGTGTTTACTTCTTGCCTCCTTCACAAGCTGATTGTAGTTGTTATTGTTGTTGTTAAATCAAATAGAAATCAATTTGAAATTATTGACAATTTCCACTTTTGGCATTGATTCAACGATTTCGATTCTGATTTCGATTTTGATATTGTCATACTGCGACTAAACGAATGGCAAACAAACGGGGTGAAAGGCAAACAAACTAACAAATAGACAGACGTACGGGCAGAGAGACAGAGAGGCAGAGAGGCAGAGAGGAAGTCAAAAAGTAAATACATGCCACAAGCAACTTACAAAGCGGGGCAAGGTGTCTTTGTCGCCTTTTATTCCATGTGGAACACGCCCACAAAGTGAAAACTGCACTAAGCAAACAGACGAGCCAAGACAACTCGACAGGGAGAGGGAGAGGGAGAGAAAGAGAGGGGGACAGTCAGACGACGCTGCCAATTGTGGCTAGTTGATGGGGCATCGTACAACGTGTCGCATACGTAACATTTAAACGCACAGACCGAGTCGACACGTTGACCAGCTGTAAGCCAGTCTAAAAGCTAATGCTGCCAGTCCATCGAATCGAATTGAACTTTCAAGTTTCTTTCATTTCTTTGGAAACTTTCTTGGCCGTCTTGCCGCTTGCTGCCTTGGCGTTGCGGCAAATTTGTTTTTAAATTTGTGACGTCGTCGTCGAGTGTCTGCTAAAATTTTCAATTGAATTCGTTGTAAGATGCAGAAACAAATTGCAAAAAAAAAAGGAGAAAAGAAAGAAAAAAGAATACAGAGAGCAGTGAGAAGAGTGAATGAAAGCAGAGCAGCAGCAGTTGTCGTCGTTTCATGTCCTCCCAAAAGGCAAACAGACTAACGCGCAGTGCAAACGACAACAGCAATAACAACAGCATCGAGGCAAGCGTTGAATTTGGCTTTATAAAGTGGCCCCGGTGTCTGCCTGCTTCTTATACTCGTATATTGTACTCTGTGCTTGCATTGTCCTTCTTTGTGAAACTGTAAGGACATTGACTGATGCGTTCGCCAGGCATTGGCACAGCTGCCAAGTAGCCGCCATTGTTGGCCAACTCCCATGCCTTCCCCCCCACCTAGCTTACTCTCTCTCGTTCTCTCTTCCGTTTTGGCCTCGTCTCGTGGGCGTCTCGCAACTTTAAGCAGGTGATCGATATTTTGCTTTAAACTTTCTCCTCGCAAATTGAATTAAATTTAATCCGCCTACAGGCGTCAAGCGACAACTAAATAATACAATTTATTTTCATTCTTAAATCAAGCTCTAAACAAAATATATTCGAACTCATTCTACCTAGTATTTTACTGTTAAATACTATACTTTTATACTAGTAAGAAAGAGTAAAAAATGTGTATAAATAAGTCCTGTTTCTACAACTTTTCTAAAGGGTATAAAGCGAAGCATGCACTTTTACTACGAGCTTTTTAGTACAGTCACGTTTTTGCTCAGTTTATGTAGTAAAACTTTGCAGCAAAGTTGTGTTTTTCTCCACCTTGAAGCGGCTATTAATTAAATAAACTTTCGCTATTTAAATGACTGCAAATACCTTCAGATCTATGCCATTTAAATGCAAGTGGGTTGACGATTCAAGAAATTTTCACGCAGACAAGGACGGACTCACACACACTCTGCTGGTGCTACTGCTGCTCCTGCTGCTGTGATAATGATGATGACAATTATTGGCAGACAGTGAGCGCATTTATCGAATGCATTTTGCCAACCTGTGTTCAGCTGGCGGCAAAGTTGTTGGCCATTATCGTCATTATTGAAGCCGTTAAGTACGTTTGCAGCCATTATCTTGGCACACTCGCTATCCGGGTCTGACCTTATTTCTGTCCCCAGCTACAATTCTATTTCCATCTCTCTCGCTATCTCTGGCGAGTCTTTAGTTGAGCTTTAAATATGCAGGCAACGACAGCTTTTTTTTACTCTGTCTAGAAATTGTAGTTGTTGTTGTAGTTGCTGTTGGGGCAGCAGCAGCAACGTTGCAAGTGGTCAATGGTTTTGAAAATTGAAAACCATATATCAATTGCCTAGACTAAGAGCATACTTTGCTGGTCCCACGAAGAGACTGCCAGTCCCAGCGGTGTTTGCTCTCCCTCTCACACTCCCTCTTGCTGTCAGCCATTGTCGCTTTTAGTTATTGTTGTTGTCTGACTGCAGCTTCCTCTTTTTTCTACACTCTCTTTGGCGTTGTTGCGCTTTTCTTATGGGCTTTCATTTATTTGCTATTAACCTGTCATTGTTCATTTTTATTATTGTGTGGTTTTTATGCTCGTCTGCCATTCCACAGAGAGCCAAGCCAGCCTTCAAGCCTGCCTCCATTTGTTGTTATTGTTGTTGCAGTTCTGTCTCGCGGCATTTTCCGGCACTTGGCACACTATGCACATGTATATGTATATGTATATACTTCTATAAGTATATGTATGCTCTTTGTGTGCGTGCAATAAATTGTTATTATCGCCACGATGCAGCATGCCGTCGTCGTCGCTGTCGTTGTTGCCCTTTCTGAATGTCCACATCCTCATCCTTTTGCTCATCCGCATCCTCGACGCCGTGGACAGGCAATGCTAAGATTTATAACTTTTATTATTATTGAAGCTTACTCTCCGTTTAATATTTGCCGCATTTATCTGGGCACGTTTCACGTTGCCAGCTCAAACTGTTCCCTTTTGCTTAGCTGGCCATTTTTTATGGTTTATGACTAGAAAATCAATCATACGCCATGTTGACGTCGCTAGCAAAGCAAACCTTTGTTCACCTCACCTGACACTTGCCATCACCATCATGAACATCATCTTCATCATTATCAGCTTGGTGTTAATTTTTTAATAACATTCCGTGACATTCATTGATATCGACTTGAAGTGCCGACAGGACTCAGTCTGTTTGAACTCCGCTTATAGTTCGAGTATATGGAAGTGAAGCCCTTTAAGCGACTGATTGCCAAGCAAAACAATGATCAGAGAACTCTCACTCACTCTCTTTCTCTCCCTCTCTCTTGTCGTTGTCTCTCTGGACAGTGACAACGATGGGAACGAAGAATTAAGAATGGTTTGGGAGACAGATTAGTATGCTTCTCGTGGCCAGGGACAACTGATGGCCGTTCATTTTCTGCAACGGACAACGGCTGACGCCTTGTTATTAAGTAAGCAGAGAGAAGGAAACTGAAGGGACACATCCAGACAGTGAGGTAAAAGTTTTTACAGACCTTCCGACAGTCCACTCTCTTCTCTGTTCTTTTCTGTTCTGTTCTGTTCTGGACTCGACTCGTTTCGATTTCTTTTTGTTTTTTAAATGCCAGCAAACAACAAAAGCAGAGGCAACATAAGGCAGTTTGGACAGGCGGGATGAGCATACAACGACGTAGCTAATACTTTAGCAGCCGGATTAGGTTCAATTGGAGCGGGCCAGGACAAGGCAGGACATGCAGTAACAGCAGCAGCAGCAGAAGCATCACAAAAAAATTTCTAAATCCCACTAAAGAACCATACAGAGAATGGGGTGGGAGAAGCAAGAAAAAAGAGAGACAGCATGTAAAAGACTTTGGAACAAAACAAAACAGAACAACAATAAAAAGTACGCTTGTACACAGCATTAAAGTTTAAACGTTGGTAAATTCCAACAGCTTCCGCTTAGTTGGACAACATCGTAGAGACAATGGAGCAACAGCAGCAGAATGTACACGAGTGTATGGGTGTAGGTGGGTGTGCGTGTATGGCAGGTGCGTAGCTGTTTTGGACAGTCGAGCTCATTGGGTGCAAATGTAAGGCGAGCTTACAAAAATCGATCAAGCTGCCGGACTCTGACGGTGTACTTCGTTTATTAATGAACTACGATCCATGAGCAAGTGTCTGCAGTTCACAATGAATGCTCAGCACGTTTACCATGCCCACTAGCAGCCAGCAAAAAGGGGCGTCAAGTAGAGTAAATAAAAGCGTTGCATACTTTTGCGCGCTGCGGTTTGCCGATAAAAACATTGCCATAAAACGACAACAAAATGGAGACACACGTACACAACCGCACACAAACACATGCTGCGGGTCCTCTATACCCTCTCCTTGTCCCTCCTACATGCTCGCTCCCTTTCTCTCTACTGCAGAGCGAAGCTGATCAATATTTTATATGCAAATTTTAAATGTCAGCAAATATTCATGTTGTTTCGTCTGTTTGCGTGAGTACAAAGGAAAAACACAGCAAAAAAAATCGATGCTGGCCACGGTCTAGCGGCCGCTTTAAAGCCGCTGCGCTCGAGGTCAACTTGGGGTCATACAGCAACCAAGCCATGGAAGATACGGGGGGAGGGAGGGTGGAGAGGAAGAGCATGAAAGACGTAGCCTGCAGAGAAGGTAGCTGAAGGGGAAGAGGTGACGAGTGAACGCCTTGAAACCATTTTGACATTTGGTCGCAGTGCCGCCTTTGTCTTTGGCGTTGACATAGCAGCAACAAACCACTAGCACCGCCAGCACCACCAGCGCCTGGCACCACCCAATGCCAGTTGCCAGTGGTTTGCTATCTGCTCTGCGCTGCACTGTGTTCTGGTCACATTTGCACAATGCTGCCGCGCATATGACATTGTCAGTTCACTCCTTTTGGCTCCCGGCTCCTGGCGGGTATTTGGACCTTTACCATGGCCAACATTGGGAAGCGTAGCACTTTTTAAAATGACTAACGGCAGCTGCGGTAGCTGGCAGCGGTCACACACACAGAGACACACACAAACACACACACTTGCACACAGTGAGTGGAAAAACCCACAAAGCCACATCCGTCTGTGCTCTCTCGTTGCTCTGTCCTTTGTTTCATCGCAGCTGGCGTCGCAGTTCGTTTGTTTGCCGCGTGACCAGCCAAACAAGCGGACCCCACAGACCAAACAGCAGACCACTCTCAGTTCCTGCCCCGCTCCTCTATCCTTTCCCTCGGGGACCCACTCTCCTGCTCCCCTTTTGTCTTTGCCGTTTCGCTGATTTGTATATTTCGTGGAAGCATAATTTATTGATTGAGTGTTTGGCCAGTCCTCCGCCTTGCTGTACCACACTCCGCGCCACGCCCCTCAATTCAACCCCAACCCCAAAATTTGCTCTGTGTTTTTTCTGTGCTACGATTTTCTATTGTCATTGCAAAAATATATTTTTCAGCGCGGTTTTGCTGCTCTGCAATTGGTTTGATTTTGTCAGCTTCGCTTTGTTGCGCTTTTCACCAGCTCTTTTGCTGCTGTTAACTATGCTTTCCATCTTTCCCCTCCCCTCTGGTGTCCTGTCTGTCTCCAGCAGTGCTAAAAATTTAAATTGGTTTGTTTTGTATTGCGGCTGCTTCGGTGGCAGCTTCTCCTCGCTTCTCTTACAGCTTCTGCTGCTCGTTTAGTTGTCTCTGCTCCTTGTGCTCCTTGTGCTTCTTCTGTTTTTAGCTGTGCTGCCATAAAATTGCAAATTGCAATTCGTCGCCATGACTCGTTGCCTGACACTGTCACTTCAAGCGCTCCACCTCCCGCTGCCACTGCCTGACAGCCCCTCAAAGTTTACCACAGTGTCTGCAGCAAGTTGCTTCCCGACTGTTGCACGTTGCGCATCGTTGACAAAGTTACGAAACTGTGCTAAATTTTATTTGAATTTCCAATGCAGCGATTCTTACTCCTTTTATTTGGAGTTGCTACTGTTGTTGTTACTCCTCTCGTGGTTGTTGTTGTTGTTGTTGTTGGCTAGCAGCTCGTTGCGGTTAGTAAAGCGTTGATGAATGAAGTGTAGTTAACACCCCAAAAAAAAAACCGTTTGCCGCATTTGGCTTCGCTTTTGATTTGTCGCCACAGCAGCTTGTGCGTTACCAATTAATCATGGCCAGCAGCACACTCTCTTGGCTCGTATAATTGTGGCTGGAGTCAAGGAAAGCAAAGGAATACAAGATTGGTAGCCGCCATGTCTTGTCGGCCACAAAATGCTAAGCCAAGCGAACAATTTTTAATCATATCGGGGATCAGTTGAGCCCCCAATGCCATGTCAAACTTGTTGAGGCCTTTCCTCCTTTTGCTACTTCCCTCACTCTGTCTCCAACGCTCCCTTGGTCTGATGAACCCGCATCAAAGTAGAAAACAAGACAAGGCAAACAAGAGACAACATGTCGAGCGAGGACGACATCAACATCGCAGCATTGAAGGTGTTACCAGTTTAATGATAACAATAAAACAGAGCGCCAAGCGAAGGGCATCAATGTCACAAGAGGGTCCCAGCATGTGTGTGTGTGTTAGTGCGAGCGTATGTGTGTGTGTGTGTGTGTGTGTGTTTGTTTACTGGCAACCAGCAACTTTCTTTTTTTCCTTGGGGCAACCTGAAAATATGAGAGGTTGCCTTTCCTTTTGAAAAATTGCGACAGCAGCAGCAGCCTTAAATCAAAAAATTATATTGTCATACGAGTATAGGCAGACCTCCTTCAAGCCCAAGCAGGGCAGGAGGGAGGGGAGAGAAAGGGAGACTGTAAGATTGGCTGACTAGGAGCCATAACAGGAGCAACATGTTTGCTATTCGAGTGTGGGCTGAGTATTTGGGGCTACAAGTGATAAAAGTGATAGCAAAAGGGAAGCCAACTTTGTGGCTAAGAGGGAGTGGGGGAGTGGTGGGGGCGTACCAGCAGCCGTGGATGGTAAAAATTAATTTATAATAGGCATCCTTTATGAGATGACAAGGATGCTGAATAAGATAATGGCATCAACAAGCAGGATGAGCAGACAAATGGCGCGAGCACCAAAAAGGCGTAGACTTTCCCGGGACACAGGCATTACAGGGGCACAGTGTCAGACAGAGGGTTTCTTTTTTTTTGGGAGTAGCAGGGGGCGTGGAGCGTAGGGCGTTGGTCGCATGTTTGGCAAATAACGAAATTACTTATCGCACGAGGCGAGACCAAAAGGCAACAACAGCATTAAGAGCAACAAAATAGGATGAAGCTTGTAAGCTGTTGCTAATAAATATTTAAAAATGTTTTGTTTCTTATCGTTCCACATGGCAAAGGAAGAAAGAAGAAAGAAGAAAACAACTGGCAGTGCAGACGAAATGAGAAAATGTGATTTGTAGCCACTTGCTAGCAGGGCACAGTGGTGCCAAAACACATTCAAATACATAAAGGTGCGAATTTCCTCAAGTGTGAACAGGCAATTAATTAGGTTACAAGTGGGCGGGAAATTGGAAAATTTTAAGTGTTTGTAATTGAGAATTCCTAGCATAATTACGATTAGGAAGACAGTAAGCTCAAGAGGTGTCACATGAGGCTCTATAAGAACTGCCTATATTTTTAATCACTGATTTATTTACCATGCAACTCAAGTACTCTACTCAAATTAACAATTTAATGCATTTTTGTTTATTCCTCTTAGAATTTATTTCAAAATTCACCCAATTAATTCTATTTGAGCTGACCGTCATTAGAGTAGAATAAACTACCACTTTTGAAATGCATAAAAATGTCCTTGGAAATAATTTGTGTATAAATTGCTTGTAAATACCCCAAAAGTTTGCTTGAAGACGCGATTAATCTAATAAAAGTCAAGCCTGCTGGCATTTCAAGGCAATTAGAAATTTGCAGCAAACTTATCTGTTTAATTTGAAATTTATGTTTCACTCGGCTATCTGAAAATGAACTCGGCTCATCTTTGGCTCTCAAGTTTCGAGACGTTCATTTAATGCCGCACCTAAGCATTAACCTGATACGAGTATCGCTGCACAAACAAAAACAAGAAAGAAAAGTACAGTCGAGCACGCCCGACCGTATAATACTCTCTGCATTTTAATCCCGATTAAATTATTAAAATCGGTATCGAGATATTACAATGTGCAGTACTTCCATCAAAACACCGTGAAACAAAAACAATCTAAGCAAAATCAAACAGCTGTTTGTATGCGAATACACACATACGTTTGACATTATATGTGTGTATGTGTGTATTCGGCGCGGCCAGCGTCTGCGGTCTGCGCTGACGCCACACAAGCAGAGAAAACGTTTGATCACGCTTGTATGTTTCTGTCTCGCTTGCACTTATACCTTGATATGGCGTTCAATTATCAATATTATAACTCTTCTAGTTTTCTTGTTTGTAATCCGATTTCTATGCGTCTTTTTAGAATAGTTTGATATAGTTAGCCTCCACTCGAATTATACAATTACAATGATGTACTATATGAACAAATGACTAAAAACGGAACGAAAGTTGAGAGTTATTGTTTTGTATTGTTAGAAAAAAAGGGGCGTGGTAGTCCAAAATTTTAAATGGCAATGCATTTGCGCTGTCGCTAGGAACCTCCATACCAGAATTGGTGATCCTAGGTGCCATGGTTACTGAGATATTCGCCGAAAACACCGATTTTTTCCGAGGTGTGTCTAGTTTTTTGCTCATTGTGGGCGAATGGGGCGTGGCATCGAAAAAAAAAAAAGATTCTTGTATTGACTGACTAAATATGTGATCGATTGACACCAAGCTCGAGCTTGTAGCTCTTACCATCTCTGAAATCTGTTTGTTCATACGGACAGACGGACAGACGGACAGACGGACAGACAGACAGACGGACAGACGGACATGGCTATATCGACTCGGCTAGTGATGCTGATCAATAATATATATACTTTATGGGGTCTGCCACGCCTCCTTCTGCCTGTTACATACTTTGCACAAACCCAATATACTCTTGCAGAGAGTATAATAAGTATATAAAATACCCACACACACACAGCATACTTGGGGATACCTGGCTCATAAATGAGCAAAGATACGAGCCTGATAAAGGCAAAGGCAATAAAAAGTATTTTATGAGCAAATTATGTTTATTAGCGCGTCAAAATGTCAACATTATGCATGACAAAATACATATTAAAGAAAATATGAAATATGAAGCGTGATATTAAGTAAAGTTGACACACAGCAACAGCAACACCAACACAAAGGCGTGCCCACACTCACTCCCTCACAAGCAATAAAAAAGTGTTGCATACTTTTTGGCATACAATTTATAAGGGAGAGTGAAGGGAAGACCGGAAAGCTTCTAAAAATACACGCAAACGTTTGTCTCACTTTTGAATTTTTGGCTTATTGGTCAAAGTGCATACAGAGGCCACTCGATACAAGCAACAGCAACACGAAAAACAGCAGACAGCAGCTGGCAATGTAATGCGGCCTTGTCTGTTGTCTACTTTGTGGCAGGCAACAAATATAATTCGATTTGCTAGCAAGCCAAAAACATGCACACGCTTCGAATATGAAAATTGTTGGGAAATGCTGGAAAAAGCTTTTGTAGCTCGCCTTGCCAGGGGCGAAGAAAAAAAAGAGCCGGTAAAGCCAACGAACCAAAAGCAAACAGAACAACAAGCAAATTACAACAATGGGAACTTGGGGGGAGGGAGTCAAACATTGTTGCAACACTGCAACGATGCCACACGATGCATGCTAAATGTAATGCACAATGACAAAACGCTACCCCCAGCCACGTCACACACACCCACACCCACACACACACACAGTTACAGATGGCAACTGAGCAGCGTATAAAAATAGTTGATGCCAACGATTGCCAACGACGATGACGACGACGAGAACGAAAAGCGACTAAAGACGAACGCCTCCACAGCCGGAGAGGCAAGTGAGTCAGTGGGTGGTGCAGTGTGTGCGGTGCTGTTGTGCGGTGGTGCAACGGGCAGCCGGCAACGCGCATGACGCGAGACTGGACTGCCTCACTGGCTGGCAGGCACAGGCACAGGCGGAAGCTGACGAAATGTTGCCGATGCGCTTTGCTAACGATGTGGGCAAAAACAACGCAACGCCAACGATGTTGCAACAACAGTGCTAGCAGCAACAGCAACAACAACAACTGCAGTTGTCCAAAGTTGCTTTCTCCACCTTCAGTCAGCCTTTTTTTGCTAGTCGTTTTTTGTTGTTGCCACAAGTGGATGGGGGTTGCATTATCTACAATTGTATGCGTATGTGTGTGTGTGTGGGTGTGTGTGTGTGTGAGTCTTTGTGTGCCGCTGTTGCGTTTTTATTTGCTGCTGTTTCGGCTGCCTTCACTCGTCCTCATCGTCATCGTCGTCGTTTGGGCGCAAAACTTTTAAATTAGAAATTTTTGTTAGTGGCAACTCAAGCAGCAGACGAAAAGGGAACTGTGTGTACGTATGTGTGTGTGTGTGTGTGTGTGTGTATAGTGGTGTGTGTGTGTGCTGGGGCAATGAGCAGCTACTGCCTGGCACTCAATATTTTTTTTGTTCCTTCTTCAGTTTTGTTGTTGTTTTTTGTTATATACTTTGTTAGTTGGTTAGTTTTTGTTTGCTGCAGCAGCAACAACAGCAATTGCTGTTGTTGTTGTTGTGGTTTCCATTGACACTCGCTAGTTGCAACTATTAATTTTTAATTTTTTTTTCTCTGCTCTCTTCTCTACTCTTTCGCTTTTGTCGCTCTGTGTGGTGTGAAGCATTTTGTGGCTGCTCTTGCAAAAGGTTCGAAAATTTAAAGTTTTTAATGTAATTTGGCAGATCGCTAAAGTGTTTGCTGTTGATGTGGTTAGGGCGTAAAATGTTGTCCAAAAAAGCCAAGAGGAGCTTTATTAAACGAAGCAGCTTAGGTTGCAGTGTAGAGACAATTAAACAGGGACAAGGCACCCGGAACTTGAACCAAAGGACATCCAGAGTTGAGTATTTTAAATTTACTTTAATTTAAAATAGTGGATACAATTCTTAAATCATTAGTTAAGTATTTTTTTTGGGTTTGTTCTGTAAGTTTAAACAGTTGGTTATTTTTTCCAACTGCACATCAAACACATTTCTATACACATACATATGGCTCTTGTTTGTTGCTGTAAAAATCTAATCAATTCCAGCAATATGACAAGAACATTTACCAATTTACTCAATTGTATTTTCACATGGCCAAAACAGTTGTCAACACTTTTGCTTCAATAGCAATTCGAATAACAATTTTCAAACTTAATTCGATAGAATTTTCAGCGCTTTTTATTTAGCAATTTCGATGGTTTTGTGTGGAAACCTCCCCAAAAAAGTTGTTATTATCTTTTATTTGTAGACTGACTGACTGAAGGACTGACTGACTGACTGACTGCTTGGGTGTCTGACTGTTGTTGAATTTAACAAAAGATGATGTGATTGAATTTACTTCACCCATGGTCCACAGTCTGTAGCCCACAGCTCGATCTATAAGCCAACCGCTAAAGTGAAAGAAAGAAGCTAAAAAAGAATGAAAGGTGGTGGCAGAGATAATTTGAGCAGTAGGCGTCACCTAATGGCATTCCGCAAATTGTTTGTTGAATAAAAGTGAGGCAAGAAAGCCAAGTGAAAGGCGGCCTAGAGTTTCGTAAAATGCTTGTTAAAATGCCCAACTTCTGGCAGGGCCAAAACTGGCTTCCCATTTTCCCAAATAGCAAAAAAAGGTTGTCATGCTGCCAAGACGAGTCAAAGACGTCTACGACGACGACTATGGGAAAAAAAACAACAACTTAATACCCAGCTGATGCCTATTAAGCACAGCATTTGTGGCACCCACCAACGGCCCGGCCCCGTTCCGCCTCCTCCCGACAGCTCTGCGTGTTGGTTGCCTTGATTTTGAGGCTGTGATATTTTCATTTGCTTGATTTGTTTTGGCATAATTTCGCTTCGACTTGGCTTGAGGGATGCTTCGGTAAATTATTGTGAACTGAAATTCGCTTTTTCCCCAAATGTTTGTACAACTCGGTGTGTGTGTGGGGGGGAGGGGTGTGTTGGTTGTGCGGTTAGCATTGGCAAACCGCAAATCAGCAGTTTTTTTTAGCTTAGCCTAGGAAGAGGGCTCTGAATAATGACCGAACTCGCACACATTAAGCATACGCCCCATACGACTTAACCACAATACTCTTACCCCCCACCCACTGCCCCGCCGCTCGTTCGGGGTGCCAGTCAAGTGACGACGCACACGTAGTAACAATAATTTCAGCTAATTGCTCTCTGAACAGCCATTTCAATGCGAAATGAATTCTGTGCATTCTGTCTGTTGCCCCAAATTGTGGCACAGTTTCGACATTGGGCAAGGGGAGTGGTCAGCAGAGAGCAGGGCAAGAGGCCCATTCATTTCGGTTGGCTGCAACAACAACACAAACGGCCATTGACCATCGACTGGGCAAGTCTGGGTAGTTGTAATAAAATTACGTATACGCAGCGTGCACGCTCTGCCGGGCTGCATATGAAAAACGAGTTTGTACGGGAACGAATGCAGCCTGAAGGACGACCAAAAGTGTGGGAGAAGTGCTCCGTAACACAATAATAGACATTCGGACAGACTGAAAGACTGAGCGACTGAGAGACACACTGACTGAGAGATATAGTCAGACAGAGTTCAAATAGTTGGCCTCACTGCCTGCTATGACTTTCATTGCCATTCATATCTAATCGCAGTCCATTTCCCCCCCCCACTGCCATACACTGTCCTCGCTGTCTGCCGGAAAAAAATTAAATTTGTCTCTTGACTGACAAATGTCCCCCGAGTGGGCAAAACCAGAAAAGTACTTGACGATACGTAAAAGTCAAGTCAAATTGCAGACGGAACAGGGCACTATGCAAGCAGGCAGGCAGTAGGGAGTGGGGGTGGGAGGGGCACACAAAAGGAGAGGGGGGAACAAAGGGAAGAATGTAGGGAGACAAACCGAGCTTGGGTCTTTCATAAGTCTGCTTGTAATGCTGTTAAGCGGGCAAAGATACTGTCACTGTAGTGGTCCCACACTCACTCAACTACACTCTTGCTTATATATAAACACATCTATATATATAAGTATATCTGCAGCTTTGTAGCATGTAGGCTGAGGGGACAGGCATAGGGGGCGAGAGGGGCTGGAGGAGCAACTTCAACGGTAGCGTTTGCAGTGAACTGGGACTCTGACTTGTCCAGGACTGAAGAGCAGCTGATGTTGATGATGATACACACTCAAGTGCGCTTTGGGTATAGCCAAGTAGTTGAGTAAATATACACACGCACACAGGGGGGAGAGGGGGAGCGAGAGGGAGGGAAAGAGAGGCACATACTAAAAGCTATGCTGACAATATGGCGAACACAGAGGCCGCAGTTGCTCTTACTTATTTATGCCAATTTTGCGTGTGTGTGAGTGTGCGTGCGTGTGTGTGTGTGTGTGTGTGTGTGCTGTCTTTTATCCTGCTCGTTGCTGTTGTTGATTTTTGGCGTATTCGCTTCTATTTAAACATTTAAAGCAAGTTCGCTACGTGTGCCGCATGTCAAGACCCACACAGTGGGCGCAAACCGCCAAAAAAGCAGCCACAATAAATAATACATACATATACACAATATTTAAATACAATTTGATCAGCATGCCATTACTTCAAACTCAAAAAGTACTTGCAAGTCATAAACGAATTAAGGAATTTCGTTTCTCGTTTCTTGGTTTCTCTGGTTCTTTTTTTGCATCTCCTCCACTGTTTTGACTGATGCGGTTGCCACGTTCGCACAACGATTTCCCGAACTTTTTCGCTCTGAACCAAAATGGCAGATGAAGAAAATAAAGCTGATGGGGCTGGGGTAGTGGGTCGTCTCCAAGTCAACGAACCAACCGAGCGAACAGCACAAATGAACGCGAATCAAATCTCGTGAGGGTTGCGACTCGGCGTGGTTTCATTTCATAAGCTTTGCATCAATTTAAATATTTAACGAGTATTTTTTTGAGCTGATAACATTTGACGTAGGCAGCTTTAAATTGTCGACGAGAAAAAAAGAGAGAAAGTAGAACAGTCTGGGTTGGAAATCACAGATTAAATTTCCGCTCTTATGAATGCGTGTAGCTAATAGAAACGCCGAATGCGAATAGCAGCGTTGACTGCAGAGTAGCTCGGAGTTGGGAGTTGGGAGCTGGGAACTGAGGTTTTTGGCCAGCTGCTGGGCCAAAATGTTAGCTCCCAGGCCACTCGATCCCTCGTTGCTGTTCGTCAGTTTGCAAATGTCCGAAAAAAAAGAAGGAAATCCAATTTGCCAGACGCGAGCACGTTGGCCATGCCCCTCGAGGACATGCGTGCATAAAAAAGTGGCGAGAAAAAGGCCAAAAAAGAAAGAAAGGAAGTGGGAAAAAACTACGACTGCAATGGCATATAGTGGAAAAAAACTAAACTAAACTGGCGACGGCTGCTCGAATACAAAACGCAGAACGCAAAAACCAACTCGGGCCTGAGACCGTGTCCAGAAACGTGTAGAAAATAAAAATTTCTATTTAAATGGCAAAAATCAACAAATGCAACGCAAAACAATCTAAAACACAAATCGAAATTAAATGACCGCACTTGCACACAAAAGCGCGATTCACACACACACTAACACACACACACACACACAGCCATACACATGGAGGAAAACATGGCAAAAACAAGCCACTTGCAAAAAAAGACAGAAAAAATACACAAAAATAGCAGGAAAATAAAGGAAGAGCAGGGAAAGCAGGGAAAGCAGGGAAAGCAGGGAAAGCTGGAAAAGCGTCTGACTGAAATAAAGTGCAGCAGCTGCGCAGTCCCCAAAGGGAGCAATGGACAGAGCAGCAGCAGGGACAAAAGGACAGCTGTTGGATCCTGCTGCAGATGGGAGTAGTCTGAGGAGAGGAGATGGACAGGGACTGGTGCAAAACGAGGGCTGACAAATGTGGATGGCATCGCATCGCGTTGCTTGTCCAGCAATTTCAACATTTCATTCAGCGGCTGCGAGCAGCGAGTTTTGAATTTGATTTTTGCCTTTTTTTTCTCCCTGGACTTTCGTTTATTGTTGGCATTTGTTTTATCTACAACACACATAGCGAAACACACACATGGAGAGGCCATTTAGTCATGTGTACAACGAGTGATCCTTTGGGTGTGTTACAAAACTTGTCACTCGTTTTTAAAGTGCTGCCATGAGCTAAACTTTATTTATAGTCTTCAATACTAGTCTAAGTTGAACTACTAACTTTGGAGGCCAGTGTAAAGTAATTGTGACTATTAAACTATTTTTGCCGCAAATGATTTAATTCAATTAACACTTGTCAGTTTTTTTCTAGTTTTGTTAAGGTGTTGAGGCGCATTGTTAGCCTTTTCACTGCACGCTTTTGGCCCGGCCTAGACAGGCAACAAAATTAATTAACTGTAAATGTGCGACACTAAATGAAGCCACTTTCTGGAGGGCCAAAACCACACTCACAGCAAAACTCTTCACAATTAACAAACCAACGCGTAGCGACCCAATTTGGAACTGCTGAAAGCAGTTCAACACATATTAAAGCGTAGTATATATGCTATATAGAGACGCATATGTAAAAGTCATGTCACGACCCAAATGAATAGCAAAAAATAGATCGTAGCTGGACTGAGACAGGACTGGCACTCGGGCTAGTTTGTGTGTGTGTGTGTGTATGTGCTTATATCAACACCTACGCTTACACACACGCTGTGCTAGTGACACAACAGCCCTGTGAAAAGGGAAAGGGAGAAATTACTAGAACAAAAAAGATATAGAATGAAAATAAAGAAAACAAAACGAAACACAAAAAAAAAAACTATGAAGCGGTAACCGCAATTTGACCCAGGTTTTACCTGTTTTTACCTGCTTTTACCTTTCGTGGCGCCCGACAAATATGCAGATTGCATGAAACAAGCGGGTGTGGGTGGAGTGGCTTACTGTAGGGGTGTATTGGGGTGCTGTGGGAGGTGGGTTGCTGGGAGTTGGTTCACCTGCGACGCGTTTGCTTTTACCATGTGCTGCGACGGGGTGTTTGTCTACGCTACTCCCACACGCCACGCCTCCCCCGCCGCTTAATGTACACACTGTGTTGCAGTGTGTTTGTGGGGGTTGGGGTGCGGTGGGTGTGTCTGGTGCGGGTACAACTACCCAAAATCCAATGCAAACATTTAGGACACACGGTCAGGCCATATACAATCTTTGTAGTTCCCCTTTTCTATTTTTCCAGTGTTTGCTGTTTAGTCGAGCGCTTTCGCTTGTTCACTCCACTAAAGTTATTGTTGCTGTTGTTGTTGTTGTTGTTGTGGTTTGCTGTTTAGCCATTGCTGCTGTCCTTAAAAAGCAACCATACGCAATTTCTATTTCGTTTTCTGTGTACTCAACACTCAAGTGCGTCAGCATGTGTGTGTGTGTGTGTGTACTTCTGTGTGTGCTTTCTAATTTATAAGGCAACATGTTCGTGTGCTCGCCGAGGGAGCACTTTACTGCATTCGTTGAGCTCCTCACGAGTTTTGACTTTTTGTTCTGCCTCTTTTCGATTTCTGATACGTAAATTTGCCATCCTTCCCCTTCGTGTTGTTGCATTGTCTTGTCCTGCGACGATTTTTACACAATTGTCAACACACACACACATGCACAAGCAGAGAGCAAACCCACACCAATCCCCTCCTCAACCCCCCCTGAATATACAAACGATGACGCCTATGACTAGCATTTAAATGCGAAATTTGCACGCGAGTGGCAACTGGAATAGAACTTGCCCCAAGACTCTGCCACATCTGTGACTCTCTCGCTCTCTGTCTAGCTGCTACAACACTCTTTTATTGCTGCCTTTTTGGCCTGATTGCTTTATAAGCAGAACCAACAATACACTGAATTTTTTCAGCATTACTAATCTCCTCTTACTCCTTCTTCTCTTCTAACATTCTGTCTCTCTCTCTCTCTCTCTGCCTCTATTTCTCTGCCTCTTCTATGCCTGCTCTGCTACTGTGGCAAATTTAAATCAAATTATTGACATTTGTTTAAAGTCAACGCAGAAGACTTGCATACAAATGACTTAAATTTGCTGCCTCCACTCTTAAAGTCTCTCGCAAATTCAGCACAAAATGGACACAGAACCCATGGGCAAAAGGGCACAGCTGATAAGGACCTTACGGGGAGCAGGACAGAGAGCGCAGGGGGCGCAGGGGAGACAGAGACTTTTGCTTGGGGCCAGCAACCCTTTGCCTCAATCGTCCTCGTTGCTGTTGATGTTGCTGTTGCCTGAGTCGTGTTTTGTTTTTAATAGTTACTGAATCTCATTAGAATTTAGATGAGTCTTAATGAGTCATTGTTTTACACGTTAGACGGTCGCGCTGAGGACGACGACGACGACGACGACTACGCCGCTGGCAACAACAACAACACAAACAGTTACAACAACAACAATAATAACAACAACAATGAAGACGCCGCCGTCAGAACTAAGCTAAGAATAGTGCAACGTCGACATACAATAACCCAAAAAGTTTTTGCGGCAACAGCACGAAAAGGTAGCAAGCCTCGATGTCAGCAACCCTCAAAGCGGCACACACACCCCCACACACACACCCCCCACACACACTCGTACAGTTAAAGTTACAAACAAACTTGCGTCTATATGTATTTAAATATGAAAGACATTCAAAGCATTGCGAAACACACAATGAAACTTTCATTTGATCTGCGAACAACGCGACAACTTGATGAGGATGCTCTCCAGGAGAAGCAGTAAGAGACAGGGAGTGTGAGTGGGTGAGGCAGTGGGAGGGGGGCAGACACTGGAGAGATTTCAAGAGACAAAAAGTAGAGGAAGTTGTTGTTCACTTTGATGATAACTTTAATTAATTTAATTTCATTAAATCATATGGGATGCTCATTTCATAAAGTCAGAGAGGAACAAAGATAATAAAAAGAAATAACTAATGGAAACTTTAATAAAAAATGTAAAGAAATATTTTAATATAAGATGGTATAAAAGATGGGAATTGAGATAAATACTATATTGATAAAAAATAAACTATACAGTTCAAACCTTGATAAATATATGGTGTACTGGGATAATTCGGTTTCCTCTATAATTCGTTCACATAATAAATAAATTACTTGATCTAAGAAACTGTTTTTTTCTTATCATTCATATCCCTCTATAGTTCGTGCCTCGACCTAAGAAATTAAAGTTTCAGTCGAAAATGGTAACTAAATATTTAATAATAATAATAGTAATAGTAGTAGGTAATAGTAGTTGGAAAAACGTTGGACAATATTTCTAAGTACGTTTGGAGTAGCAGTATAACATGTATGAATGAAAGCCCACATGGATAAGCTACATGGCAAATAGAAGTTGATACAATATACCGAAATTTTATAATTAAGAAATTAAATATACTAAATCAGATAATTAAAATAGTTAATACAGACTGACAAAGGTAGTCAGAAACACCGACAGCAAGCCATGTTAAGCACACACATTAGCAGCCAGAACAAAGCAACAACTGGGTTCAATTATAACACACACTTAAATTAAGCTGTATTACGGAAAATGACAATGTCAGGTGGCAACTGGCAGGTGGCGATAATCAGCATTAGACAACAACATTATCAGCACGAAGGCAACGATGTCTAAAAGTGACAAAGACGACAGAACTGAGCACTGAGAGTCGAGAGTTGAGAGTCCTTAAAGTGACTGCAGTTCAATTAAATAGACAGGGGGGAAGACAATCATTCTGGAGTAGAGAAGCTGTTAAAGGAGTTGAAACTGCAGCTAAATAAGTTGATTGGCTTTCAGTTTTGCAAGCTGCTGCCACACAATTTGCTTCAAGTTGCAACACAGCAATGCTGTGAACGAGGAAGGAGTCACGAGGCATAAGGCACGAGGCATTTACCCAGTTACGAGTCTGCGTAATTAAGTTGAAATTAAAGTGCAAAGTTTGCTTTAAGTTAGCGCCAGGCTCTGCTCGCTTCTCATTCGCTAATTAGATCTTTTAGTTTCATTTAGTATGCCCTGCTATCCCCGCCCTCCCCCTTGCTCCACCATTGTACCAAGTTCCACTTATTGGCCAGGCTGCATGCAAATGAATGAAATTAAAAGCACATTATACTTTATAATGCGCGCTGATTTGAGCCAGGCAAATTTAATTTAAAGATTTGCTGAGCCAAGTCGCTTATCGGTGGTCCCACTGCCACTTTGAGCCACTTTCTCCGCTCTCCTCTGGCCCAAAATGAAGTCAAATTGTATGTCATATATCAAAGCAGACCCACAGCGAACAGTGGAGACAAAAGAGAGAGAGGGGGCTGTGTATCCCATTGCCGGAGAGATAACCGCAGTGCCAAATTGCGGGCATAAGTGACTCTCGAAGGCACATAAATGCGGCAAATGTGGAATAGAAATGGAATGGACCAAATTGATTGGATGCCCCGGCATTGATCAAAGTCATAAGTCAGCGGCTGTGGCATCTACAAATCTCCATATAAATATCCTTTTGCAAGTCGAGTTGTCCTTTTTTTGTGTGCTGGTGTGTGTGTGTGTGTGTGTGTGCACAGCACGTCTAAGCAACTGGATTATTAACATTTCAATATAATTTGTGGCACAGCTCAACTTGCCTTGACTTTCATATTTTGTTGGACCCGAAAAACTGGGCTCCGATTTGCTTTTCTGCTGACGTTTGGGAAAATTAACGCTGCTCAGGACTTTGATCCTTTTTTGCACACACACACACACACACACACACACACGCACACCACATTAGTATGTATGGCACCCCGCTGCGTGTTAGTCCCGTGTATTTGCTTACATATTCATCAATTTTTTGGGTTAAACTGTGGGTGGCCCCTTGAATTGGACCCTCCACACCCCACCCCCAACATGTTTTCCATTTCCCTTTTACCCCAATCCCTTCACCCATATCCCTTTGTGTGTGTCTGTGTGTCCTGCACGTTTTGCGGTTGTTGGCGTCAAATTGTTTGCTTATTTTGGGGCTTTTATATGACAGCAGGCAGTCCCAGCAGTCGGTCAACTGGCGGTTATATTTTTTTTGTGTACTGGCCACTAGCCGCTAAACGCTTTTAGCTTAAATGCACTACCATTTCGTCGAAGAGTTCATAATTGCCATTACGATTACGCATACGCCGTGCGGTCAATAGCCGTATAAAATTTGGAATTTTTGCAAAAATGCATTTACAATTATGAGCCAAACTGGAGCAAAGTAATCTATTATTCAAATGAAATATGGCAGATTACTGTTAAATAATATGAAGCAATCAATAAATGAAACTTTGAAATACAAAAATCATTAAAGTTTTGATCGTTGGAACAGTTTATAAATGAAACATTCCTTTGTTTTTTCAAAAATGCAATCGATAAATGCTACTTTAGCTGCATTCGATGAATGTTATTTAACAGTTGCTCCTTAAAAGTTTGCTCCCTTGTGATTGCGTGTAATTAAGCGTTGCAGCTTATGTAAGACAAACAGGAAATAAGGTTTAGCACAAATGCATAAATAACAATAACACACACTCACACACACAGACACATGCATACACCTTAACACACATGCAGACAGGTAACGACTCGACACATAAATAAAGGCATACACAAACAATGAAAACGGATAACATAAAATTTACAACAACTCTAGTAACTCCAACTAAAAGCTGTAAAACACACTCACACACACACACTCACCCGCATTTGGCTGTGCCTTTAATCAAAAGGTACGAGTGGGCGTGGCAAGCGGCGCACTACTGACACACTTAGTCCTGTATATCCTGTATATCCTGCGCTGAGCTGAGGTTGTTAGGCTTCCAGACGCGTCCTCTGCAAATATACAAAACACTTGTTACAGCCATGCCCTGAGCCTGCCAAGGATTTATGATTAATTTATGTGCACGTGTGTGCGGGTTCTTACATGTCCTTACAAGTAGCTGCCTGCGGGAGAAGGGATGAGGTGGAATGGGTTGGAATGCGGCTGCCAAAAACTTAATTAACTCATTACATACGCACAGTTTTAATCAGGCAAACGAGTTGACGAGCCAGACGGAAGCTTTGGAAAGATGGAAAGAAATGCTTTTCCATTTCCTTGGTCCCTTGACACGCTGACACCCGGAGGCAAAACAGAAAATTTTTGGGCGGTTGCCACAACGAGCTACCGATACAGAACACGAAGTCGTAAATTTTAAGCTCCCTTTTGACTGCAATTAGCGTACACGTTTGTCTGTATGCCTCACTCCCCCTCTCTCTCTCTCTCTCTCTCACCCTCCCTCTCTCTCCTTTGCTCTAGCTTGAACAACTTTAGCGATTCGTTCTGCTTCATGAATATTACATTCGTCGGGGCTCCAATAAGCCAAGTCTCTGCCTGTCTGACTGTCTGTCTGTCTCTCTGTCTGTCTGAATGTCTTGCAGCCAGTCAACCAGGCAAGCCATTCAATGTGAATTCATTCGCAAGTTGCGTGCATGCCTCAATTGTCATTGTCTTTTGCCTTTGACTACAGCAACAACAACAACGACAACGACAACGAGAGCGTTGCACACAATTGACTCACAATAATGACAACTACTCGAGCTCTAGAGCCGTAAGTTGGTAACAGTTTCGCAACTCTGGCCAAAAGTTCAAATTCAGCAATGAAGGCAAAAACCTAAGCCCAAACGCAGCGCGCACAGCGACTTTTACAATAAGCTCGTTAATGGTTGCGTATACGCAATTTTCAATTAAATATTAAGTATACGCAGGGAGCGATTTAACAGTTTTGGTTTTATTTTCGCATTTTTAGCCTTTATAACTCACTCAGCTTCGTTGGATCTGTTAATGTATCCATCTCTTACACTGTCTCTGGCATTCTCTTTCACACGCTGGCCCATCATCGTCATGTGGTTGTGACTCGTCCTGGCGAATTGCTTTTTATATTTATTTAACACAAAAGCTTTCCGCATTACGTTTCTGCTGCCGTTAATTTTTCGCTTTGCTTTTCATTTTCGCAAAATTACCGGAAATGTTAATTTCTGCACGTGCAGCAGACGACGACAGCGACAGGGACAGCGATGACGATGACAAGGACACAGGACGTAGGACGTGGGACATGCTGCAGTCAGGCTGGCAGTCAAAGCTGCGCCCATCAACGTCGCCATAGTCCTCGTCGTCATCGTCAGCGTCGTCGCCATCGTCGTCGTCGTCGTCGTCATGCCCCAGTTGAATAGTGCTAATTATTTAGGGTAAGACTTCTGCCTCTCACTGTGTGAGTGTGTGTATGTGTGCGACCCCCAAAAACCCACTGCGTTGGCCCTTAACCCATTGTCACCCCAAGCGCGTCGTTGCTTTGGTTTTACTCAGCTTTCAAGCTTCGCGCTGAGCTGACACAAAAGCATACGAAGGACAACGGCAACCCCCTTGCACCACTCTCGCTTCCCTTCCCCTCTGTGCTCCCCTACCCCCCCCAAGCACAGTGCTGCCAAGACAGCGACGCTCACGTCTACTGCGACTGAAATTGTTGCGACTTTTTCTGTGCCAAAGAGACAAAGCATACAAAAATAATAATAAATGATTGCGTTTTGAGTGTGTGTGTGTGTGCGCTCGTGTGTGTATGTGTGTTTGTTAGTGTGTGTGTGCATCTTCGCTCTTTGCAATTGTGTTTGTGCAGCCTGCATGACAGCGAAAGCCTTTGAATTTGTGCACTCCCTGAATTTGGTATACACATAACGAGTACATACCGTACAGTGTGCACATACACAAGCACACACAAACACACACAAGCACACTAGCTACAGTCAGCCCTCTCTCCTTAACTTTCGCAGAGAATACATAATTCGAGGCTGACATTTGGCCTAATACAACATGATTTCAAAGCTGAGCGAATGTTTGTTAGTTGACTTGCAATTAGATTAAGTTAATTAGTAACTAAGCATAATTCACTATAAACAAGCAGTGCGAGCGTGTAATTAGTTAATTAGAGCATTCCTTAAATAATTGGAATGTGGACTAAAAAGTGTTACAATCAAGGGGTTTAAAGGGTTTGAAGAGCAATTTGGTTTTTATAGGTTTATCAATTGATTAAAACTTAAAACTTATAGCGCTTAAACTTTATGTAAAATCCTTTTCTTGCTCCATTTTTGTATTGACTTATTGCCATTATATTAATTTCACTTGCTTTCTTTTCTTGCAGAACAATTCCACATTTTTGTTGGTGACTTGAGCTCAGAAATTGAAACTCAGCAATTGCGCGAGGCGTTCACACCATTTGGCGAAATCTCGTAAGTATTAAAATGCAAATTTCTCATTTGCCAGTTCACTTTTCATACTCCTGAACTGGAAATGTATTTTTGGTAAGGTTTTTCAGGCACTTTCTTGGCACACACTGTTGTTGATTATTGATAGGCGAAATGGGTAGTGGTTTTGGCACCACTGTGGTTTCACCGCACTCTCATGGTGGAGGTAGTAGCGGGAGGCAGGAGCCAGTAAGCCGCTTGGTGGCTCACATAAAAAATTCATAACGGCGCGAAAAGTACATTTATGTAAATTTCACTTAAGCGAACTCTTTTGACTGGCACTGTATGGCGTGGATGTTGCTTCTTAAAGTAAACACAAAAGTGTCGCATCAGAAATTCTTTGTTGTTGTGGCATTAAAGAGAGACGGAACAAGTGGGAGAGTAAGGGAGAGGAGCTGTAGCAGAATATTAAAATATTTAACTTGCTCTTTTCAGCATGAGCTGATGGTCAACAAAAAACAACAACAACAACAATAACAAAACTTGACTTAATTAACTGCTGTTGAAGCGAAAACTTTTAAACTCGAATGTCTGACGAAGAAGGCTCTGTGGCATGTTCTGCCCGCTGGCGGCTTGTCAAAATTGTTGGCCCAAAGTATTTGATTTTTGTATTACGCGCTTAACTTCCTGCCGCCATAGCTCCCGCGCAACTCCTACCCCCTACTGTGGCTCCTACAGATTGCCACTCATTATCGGAGGGCAATTTCAAATGTTAATAATTCGAAACTCATTAAAATGATTATGGCTTTGATTTGGCCGATAGGCTTTTAGCCATTTACATTCAGCGATGTGCTAATGAGTGGCGCATGTCCTTTGATTAGCCCATACCCTTCACAGCCAATCAGAATTCAGCTTTAAGAAGCCATGAAAGAAATTGAAACATTTATTGCAGAGTCAATACCGGCTAAAGTGCCCCCAATTAGCTGGTGTATCGATGTCTCGACGCCTTATTGAGCAATCGATTGGCACCTTTGTGATACATATCGCTGACATCATTATCATTGGATACGAGCCTACGTACAACATGCCGCTTGCCACATGCCGCATGCCACAGCAGTGCAGGCAACCGGAAATGACAAAGCCCACGTTCCGTTCTGATTATCTCACTCAACAGTCGCCTTCTGCCCCCCACTTGCCCCGTCTCGCTGACGGCAGCTGCTGACTTAAAATAACTTTCTTTTCTGCTGTATTTGTTCTTGACTCTGTTAGCCAAGATGTCAAAACGCTTAATGCCAACCGAGACGAGGCCGAAACGAACTTGGTTACAGATTCTTGGTATCCGATACGGATTCGGTCGTGCGGCTCGCTGGGATCAGCTTTATCTGCCTTTTCTTCTCCATCTTCTGCCTGGCTCTGGCCGGGAATGGGCACAACGATTTCTTTGTCAAAAGTTTTATGCGTGCGTCGTTGTTTGCCCTTTTTTTTGGCACTGGTTTGTCTGAGGTTTAACTGCCTCTTGTTGTTGTTGGTTATTTCTTCGTTTTTTTGGGACCTTGGCGCATTTTGGTTCCGTTTTGTTAAATGCGCGGCGCGTGTGAATATTTAATAAGTCGTCTGCCAGCTTGACGGCACGGGACTCAGCTCAGCTCTTAGCTCACAGCTCACAGCTCAGAGCTCTCGGCTCTTGACTCTGTCGGCATTTTACTTATAATAATCATAAAAAAGTTGCTGGCCACGACCATTGGCAGCGTTGAGTAAACTGCCAGGATCGTCGGGGGTAATTGCCAAAGTTTTGCTGGCAGCTTAGCTTAGTTGTTGCCTTGGTATCGCAACCAGCAAAGAAAAAGAAATCAACAACAACAACAGCAGCAAAAACATGAATAAAATTCAAAAAAGCAGCATAATTTCGACTCTTACAATTGCTGTGGGAAATCAATTTGAAAGCCGGAAGCTTAGCAATCAAATAAATTGCTTCAAAAAGTGTCGAGATTAAAGCATATTTTATTAACAAAAAGAAAATAATAAAAAATATAAGTGTTTTACAGCGATTAGAAATGTTTTTTCCAGTTTAATATTCAATGAAACCTGAGAAAATAGATTTCAATTGAACTACAAAAAACTTCCCTTTGAGTCTAAACTTAGTAGGATAAACAGAAGCAAGTTCCTAATTTCTGTAGTCCCAAAATAAATTCGAAAAGGGAAAGTTTCTACCAACTCTCGACAGCAAACATTAAACACTCCACAAACTTTAAGTTAATATAAATAAATTTGTATTTTAAAATTATTGCCATCCCTCTCCTTACTGATATTTTACCTCCCTTCTCCTTTGCAGGGATTGTCGTGTGGTGCGCGATCCACAAACCTTGAAGTCGAAGGGCTATGGATTTGTCTCCTTCATCAAGAAATCGGTAAGCATTGTGGTTAACATTTGATTGCATTCTTTATTCCGCTCTTAACACACCAACTGCAACTTCTGTGTCTTTTCATTCACTGTCTACTGTCTCTGTCTGTGCTGCTGTTATCGGGCCACACAGGAAGCTGAGAGCGCCATTACGGCCATGAACGGGCAATGGCTTGGCTCGCGCTCAATTCGCACGAATTGGGCTACACGGAAACCGCCGGCGAGTAAAGGTAAGAACAAGGAAATCATGACTGTCACCTGGCCTGGCTCGTGCTTCCGGCCATGCGTACGATTCCGATTCGTAGCCAGTTCAGGTCAGAGAAGACCTGACGTTGCTTATTGCCCCACTGTTCCGTGTTGTTGTTGTTGCCACTGTTGGTAGTCGACGCGTCGTTCTTATTACAGGAAATTATGACAATGAATGCCAAAGGTAGCAGTAGCGTGACACGGGTCAAAGGTAAACCGGGTAGGCTGGCGGTGGGTTGGCAGGCAGTTGGGGGCAACCTGCTATTTATATAAACGTGTCGCAGCAAATTTTCTGCCAGATTATGTTTTCTTAATATTTCTGCTGCCTGTTGTTGTACGCATGAAATGAAAAACCGCACGCGCTTAATTTCCTTAATGGCCTGGACCAAATTCGCTTTAAACTTTTTCAATTAGTCAGCCACGACAACGGGCCCAAAAGGTGAAGTAAAAAAAATTGGAATACCCAGAAAATTGCGACATATTCTATTAGCGTAGGGAAAAGCGAAACAAATCAATTTTAATTTAGCAACGGTATTTGGCGGCTATTGTCCCCAAATGGGCCAGAATATTGTTAACCACAAAACTAACTGTAACTAGCGTAATCATTATTAACAGTTGGCAAACATGCGCGAAGGGCGTATCGTTTGTCATTCATAAATCAAAAGTTAACGCATATTTGCATGTTTTAACATAATTTTTATTTGCCTCACACACACACACCCCCATACACACACACACACACACACGTAGACACCGGGGAGGAAAGTAAACGAGAGGGTGCAAATCAGATAAATAAATTTTGCCAACACGAAACTATTATCATAAAAGGCACACACACACAGATAGAAAATTTCATGGTTATAGAACAAACATTTGGCATTCCTTGGGATATAGTCAGGCAGGCAGTCAGACCGACCGACTGATGGACGGACAGACAGTCAGATAGACACAGTCAAGGTGGAATTTATCGTGCGAAGGAAGGTCTGACATGTTGAAGGGTTCCAGAATATAAAAAGAATACAGAGAAAAGAGGGAAAACTATGAGCATGAATTTTTTCTTGCTTTTTTGCATTTATATTGTTGTCATAAAAAACGCCTATGAAAGCTTAAGCGGATTTTTATTGGTCTCATTGTTTATTTGCCTTTGTCACGGTTTTTTTTTTTTGCCTAGTCTCTGTCGCTTGTCTGTCGTTGCGGTGAGTTGTCAAGGGGGGCGAGTAAGGAGGAGTGGGTTGTAATACAAGTTATTATTAGCAATTTGGCAGCAAAATAATTTGGATATTTTGATGGTTGACAGGCCCAAGTAGCTAGAAGCTGACTCAGCACTAAAATCGAATGGTATCAACTGGGAGTCAAAGATTTTACACAATTACGAGCCGGCCATTTAGTCGACTCCTCTAAAGGGTAACTCCATATGTGTGTACTTACTTTCTAGTACACGCTTGTGTACTCGCATGTGCAATACATATATATATATATGGCATATATATCTCGATTTTATGGTCTGTCTAGTTGTTTGGGGCGCCTGCTGTCAGCCTTTACGATTTGTAGCACTCAACTCATTTCGCATTTCGCCATTTGGAATTTGGGCATTACTTGATGTTTTACGCTGCCACTTTGGTGCTGTTGTTGTTGTTGTTGTTGTTACTCTTGTTACAGTTTCTGGCGCTGCTTTGGACAGGCTTGTCCTGGCATTTTTATGTTTTAAGCAGGCTGCACATTTTATGGCCCAGGCAATCAGTCGGCAGTAGTAGCGTTTAGTGAGCTACTCTCAAACGGGAATGGAGATCTTAGTGTATGTCATTCAGAGTGTGCGAGTGTGTGTGTGTGTGTGTATAAGTGTGTTGGCTCCTTTTGTAGCCAAGATTTACGAGCCAACGCAATTGCGCATTTTACAGTTGTGACAATTTTGGCGTCGCTTTGCAATTTTCTCCTTTTTTTCGTATACCCTCGAAGCCCTTACGTGCCAAAGGGAGTGCTGGCACTGCCACAGAGATGCAGCTGTAAAGAGATGCACAACTGTGAATAAATTGATATAGTTCAGTTCTACAGGGTAGCTGACAGTTCTGCACATGTCGCCAGCCGACACTTATTTACGTTCCTCTTCTTTTCCTACTTTTTTAGTTCTTGGCTATTTAGAGCGTCGGGTTTATAACAAACGCGTTTGGCATTTTTTATAGCAAAATTGCGAAGCTCGTGACAAAAGTTTTGGGCAAAGTTTTTCTTTTGTTAACCGATGCGGGCTTGAGTCGGTCTCAATGCATGCCATAAATAAAGGCCAAAATACTTACAAGCTCATTATGGTAATAACTTAATTAACCTGAAACAATATGCCGGCAAACACAAAAGACGACGACGACGACGACGACGACAATGTTGTATGACAAATTTGTGTGCCCAAAACTATTTGACTTTTGACTGTGCTTCGAGGAGCGAAACTGTTGTCGAGTGGGTGTGGTTGTAATGGCGGTGGGTTAGTGTGCAAAACTTCAAGCAAATTGTTTAAGGGTATGCGTGGGCTAGCCACCTGTCTACCTGCCTGCTTACCTGCCCCACCGACCGATTGCCTAACTGCCTCACTGCCAGTCGTAGTTGTCGCAATAAATCAACATTTTATGCCGAGTTGCGCACAATTAAGTAAAAGTTGAAATGCCTCAATGCCAAAGAAAGTTCCAAAGCAAAAGGTAAATTATATGTTCAGCCATAAGTATAAAGTCTGCAACTGGTACTCGGATAATATATTTAAAGCCCAGACAGAGGGAGCGAGGGTACATAATTTGTCAGATCAAACAAGCTGCAGATTGTTGAATGTATTTATGTTGACAAACTGCTTTAAAACTTGCCCAGCCACGCCCAAGCTAACGCCCATGCAAGTATATTGATTAATAGAAATGTGCTTAAACAATTACTAGGAAACTTGCCGAGTCTAGTTAAATTGACGCTTAAATAATTTATGCTAATAAATGGGTGACAATTTTACATTTGAAATGACGGTACCATCGTGAAAGAGGCAATTATTTAGTCACTCGCTTGTCTTGTTAATTATTTAAACTAGACGTGACAATTGTGTTCATTTAATACAAACGTAGTATCTAGGGAAATCTTCTATTAATTTAAAACTAACATGAAACAAACCGAGTTGAGACAGAGCCACAGGACAAGCCCAAAGTTGGACTCAAAACTGGCAGCTCAAGGCTACAACTGTAAAAAATAAAATATAATTACTCATATTTAAAACCGTAAAGAACCAAAGTGAAACGAAACGAGGCAGCGAGGAAGCAGAAACACAAAGCAAAGTGCAAATTAGTGAAACATTGCGCTCAAAAGTATGCAATGCCGTTTGCAAAGCTACGTGAGGGCAGGTTTACGACTATATAAGTGTGTTTCTGTGTCGGTGTAAGAGTCCAACTGTGTGTGTTTGTGTGCGGTTACACGACTCACATACATTTGTATCAAAAGCTTTCAAAAATATTTGCAATAGTCTATACAGTGCACCCTTGCACGGGTGTGTGTGTGTGTGTGTGCAGGTGTGTGTGCGGTTGCGAGTATTGTCCTGTTGCATGCTATTGAGCCATATTTTCGTGTTTTGTTTGGCATGCTCGTTACACGGACCAGTGAGAAAGGCAGACAGAGTAGGAACTATCGAAAATGAGTGTGAAAGAGAGGCAAAGAAAGAGGGAGAGAGCAAGAGCTTGGGCGAGTGAGACAGGTATTAAAGTATGCAGAGGCATTTTAATAGGAGGGTTGAAATGGCGCCATTACAGAGTTAGGATTGGTTGGACTTATGCGATAGAAGTCCATGCCCTACGCTCTGACAAATATTTTCCAAGAATTTTTAATCAATTTTTTACTAAAACACTTAAATTGTATACTTATATTATATAACATGGTAGTGGTTTTAACCAAAGTATGGTCCATATCTTTTAAGGGGCAGATGCTTTGGCAGCAGGGCAGCTGAATGCTTTGTAAATTGTTCAAAACTAAACAAAGACATAAACACGCAAGGCTGACATTATTTTTAAAAGTGCAAATTTTGCTTTAACCTCAAAGGAAGTAATTAGTGTAACTTTTGCATACAAATACGTGCACAAATGCCGTACAGCAGGCAACACCACAACTAACAGCAATAACAACAACAAGAACAGCAGTACAACCACAATATGACCAACAATGTGGGTTGCCTGCAAACTAAAACGAAAAAAAAATATAATAAAAAATGCAATAACAAGAGCAACAATTTTAAAAATGCAGCAACAACAATTGAGCCAACGGTAAATGGTGTCGCACAGAAATCACACACACACACACACACAATTATACACAGGAACAACCTCGAACACATTGACTAAGTGTATGCGGTTATTTTAATTACCAAAACGTAGGCAACGCCGTTGCTGTTGTCGTTGTTCCTGCTGCGGGCAAAACCCTTAATTAATTTGCATATTAATCATGCAGTTGGTTCAAATGGCAGCAACAACAAAAAGCAAAAGAGAAAGAGAGAAGGAAAAAGTGATGAAGGAACAGTGGGGGACAGCACGAAACAGGCATAAAAACTGCAGTCATTAATTGTAGCTTGATATCGAAATGAATTTTCGTTTCGTATGGAAACTGCAAGCCGTTGACAGCGTTTTAATATACTTTATCACTTTTCCATTTACTTAATATTTATACAATATAGAAAACATCAAGCCATTGACTTTCGACGAGGTCTATAACCAGAGCAGTCCCTCCAATTGCACCGTTTATGTGGGCGGAGTCAACAGCGCCCTCACCGCCCTCAGCGAGGAGGTGCTCCAGAAGACATTTGCGCCCTACGGGGCGATACAGGAGATACGCGTCTTCAAGGACAAAGGTTATGCATTTGTGCGGTAAGTTATCGTTAGTTTTTATTAAACTTGAGTAAACTAAAGACTTGTGAAAGTAAACAAAAGTAAAACTGAGTGGATTAATTAATTTGAAGTAACTTTAATCCCTTTGTCCTTTGCAGTTTCTCCACCAAAGAGGCGGCCACTCATGCCATTGTTGGTGTGCACAACACCGAAATCAATGCACAGCCCGTGAAGTGTTCGTGGGGCAAGGAGAGCGGTGATCCAAATAATTCTCAGACTATGGCCAGCCAGGCATTGAATAGTGCTGCCGCCGCCGCAGCCGGCTTTCCGTATGGCGTGAGTGCTGCTGCAGCTGCTGCCGCTGCCTACGGTCAGCAGTTGGCTGCCACCGGGTGCTGGTACTCACCGACACCAACTTATCCGGCCTCGTCGGCCACCGCAGCCGCTGTGACACCTGCTGCAGCGGCGGCCAGTGCTGCCGCTGTGCAAAATCAATTCCTGCAGGGTATCCAGGGTTACCACTTTGGACAATATGGTGGCTATCAGCAGGGCTATATGGGGTAGGTCCATCGATTTATGCATAATTATTTCATTAGTTGATGTGTCCGCGTTTGAGAGTGTGAGTGCGAGTGCGTTGCCTCTTCCCACTTACCAGCTGTCTGTGTAGCTCAGGTGTACTTAGCTACCTTTACACTGTTGGCTAGAATGATTGAACCGCCACCAGGGGAACGGGCAGCGACAGCATGACGGATGAGTGAATTCATTTGCTAATTGCTAAAGTTTTCATTCCAAGCTGTGGCACTCAGCCATACACACACACACATACTCTCGTATACTAATATATAGAAATATACGTATATATATTTGCAACACGTACGAGTTTTGACCGAGCTCTTAGCATGGTAATTGCCCCGGAAAACTCGACACTCCACACACGCTTTAGCCGCTGACTCTGGGGAGCTGACTCGCAGTCTCTCGCTGCGAGATCTCTCGCATTTGTCCAACTCTTTGGTAATAATTGTGCGCATGTTCTGGCTCATTCGTATATTCACAGAATGGGCGTACAGATACCAGCCACCTGGCAAGGCGTTACCCAAGCCCAGATCTCGCCTGCCCAGCAATTGGCAACGGGTGTTGCAGGCACAGCTATTCCACAGGCCGCAGGTGTTGTTGCCTATCCGATACAGCAGTTCCAAGTGAGCCCACAGGTATGCGACAACTGAACCACACACACACACACACATGTACTCTCATATACACACACACACACTTGTACAAATGAAATGTCGCACATTATTAGAATGTGCTTTGAATGTTTTGAATGCATTCTCCATTCGATACGTTTTGTTCATTTTATTATCGATTAGCTTGGTCGCAATTCGCTTTTTCTTTAAATCATTAAAGCTTTTTGCATTATTTTTTTATTTACTTAGGCTGTCCAGCGCATGCTTTTTTTAAGATTATAATAGAATTACCGTACAGTCTAAACTAGGTGCGAGCTAAGACTGGAAATCTTAAGCTTACAGGACACTCACTTACAACAGTATTTAGTAACCTTTGTGCAACTATTTCCTCTACTACATTATTTAAAATTTGCTTATAAGCACGTCCTTTAACTATTTACGATTGATCAATCTTTTCTACACTCAACCTTCCCACTTTCGTGTTCTTTTGTAGTTTTCCTCTGTTCTTGTACTTACTCCTTGTTTACACTCAACTGCTGCATACAATTTCTCTGCATTATAAATCATTTTATTCCGACTACTATTTTTTTCCAATTTTTACTAACACCCATATTATTTTTTAAGGTTTATCCTTTACTTTTGCAGGCACAGTAAGCAAGAAAAGAAATGCTAAAACAAACAAAATATGCAAAAAGAAACCCATTGAAATTTTAAAGTGCAGCAGAAGTTCTGAAACAGAAACAAAACCAATTCAAAAACCAAAATCCAAAAAAGTCAAGCTGTAAATAAAATGCGAAGCGCCGACAAAAAAAATTTACAATTGACGAGAAGTTTGAAGCGAAGTTTGACGAAGAATGTGCACCAAAAAATTATGAAAAATGCCAAAAATACTTAGAAAACTCACAGCACTCATACATTGATACAAGTGTTTATGATTAACTAGTGCATAAACATTTGTAGGCGGCCCTTTAAATGTGAAAAAGAATTAAAAAATAAACTTAAATGATGGAAAAAAAATAAGCAAAACATACACAACAAATAAAATACATTTGGAAACCTAGCTGCTTATATCACACATACACGCAGACAGATCACCGATACTCTCCACACACACACAACACTCAACACACGATGCATAAATACATATAAATTTATGCTTTATACTTATAAATGTGTTAAGCATGCTGCGTATAAATAGAATTATAAATAACTGAAAGCAAAAGAAAATAAAAGTAGAATTGTAAAAAAAAGTTTAAAAATAATAAAGACAAAAAGGAAAAAAAATACGACAAACAAGAAATGCGTACTTAAATAAAAAGTATAGAAGAGAAAGGGAAAGCCATAAATTAAGTATGCTGTTTTCTGTGTGTAGAATATACACATATACATAGCACTCATACACAGAAAACTGTATATACATATGTATGTGAATGCGAAATTAAATTAAAATAAACATAATTAAAAATGCGTTAAAATTAATTACGCGTGTGTACACATACAAACACACGCACTTATTTATATACATTTTTATGTCTGTATGCAGACACAACAGACGCAGACGTTCCCAGGAGCCCCTTGACAAACATACACACACACATTCAAGCACACACACTCGTACTCTCGTGTAGCATATAATTTAGTATTGCCTACTTTTATGCGCAGCTTTTGATAATCGCTTAGAGCAAGTACATCACAATGATAACACACCTAGCACTAGTGCCTATTACTATCGTAGTTCTAGATGACAACGCCGTCATATCTGGACACCCTACACACACACACGCACACATACACTTAGAGAGAGAGGGAGACACTTGCATCGCCTACATAGAAACTGCCAAGCCAAAATAAAATTAGTAAACTCGACATTTCCTGCTATCATTTTCCTAAAAACTAAAAGCAACTAAATGTTACAAATACTTAAAGTAATTTATTTTGTGATTGCTCAGTAATTGAAAGACATGTTCCTACAAACACACACACTTACACACTCACACACTCAAACACTCTCACTCATTCATACAAACTCATTGCAACAATAGCACTCGCAGCTAAATGTATCTGAAAGAACCTTATGATACGAGTATAATTCAAATATCTGTTAATAAATCAAATAAGACAAAATGTCCAAAGCAATCCAGCCACAAAGCTTAACTCAAAAAAACTCTTTAATCGATACTTGGTATTCAATGGCATCAAGCTTTAGTTTCTAACAGTCTCACAGGCTTTGTAATTGTATAATAGCAAATCAGCAAGATCAATTTGATACACTTTCTATGATTTTCTCAGTTTTCGCTATTATTTGTGTTATGATTACGATTATGATTTGATTTTTCCAAAATAAAAGCAATACAAATTGAAACCCTCTGTACAAAGCAAACATTACAAATAATTCCACATAAATTTTATAAAAAATTCTAATTCTGAACTTTTTATACTTGTCTAAAACGTATCAAACGTATTTTGTATATGTTTTTATTTCAGTTGCCAGAAGATGAATGGTTAGCTGCAAATTTATTGTGTTAGTTTAACTCCAAAAGCTGATTAATGTTAAACAAAAGCAAAACAAAACCAAAGATGATGTGTTTCAAATGTCTATTCGATTTTTGAAAAATTTGCTAATTTCGTATTGAGTACCTACTGTCCATGCAGGGTCGTTACATTTTCAGTCTACCTCGTTGTCAATTGTAGACTCTACATACATTTTTCAGCCGGCTTATTCCAAATCGCAGAACGGTTTATGAAACAGAATTGAGCAGACACTAGAGAAAACGCCCAAAAATACACAATACTACATAATAATATATAAATATACAATACCGATAATATTTATATATATATGAATAACAATCAAAGTATGCCATCGAAAGATATTAATTGATATTAGCCATAATAAATACACAAATACAAGCATAGTAAGCATATAGATACGTGTAATCGAGTGCAATTTCCAGACATCAAAAGATATATAATTTTCACCCAACATCATCCACACGACAACTGTAAAATTATTGATTGAGAAATGTAAGTTGAATGAAGCAAAGAACGTAATTATATTTTAATTGAGCTTGATATAGTCAAAACTACAATACATACACACATACATTGAAACACACAAAAGTTTATATACATATATGCAAGTAGTGAACATGTAAGTATGTACTAGATTAGCTGAGTTTCTTAAAGATAAGATCAAGCTTGGATTAGGCTCGACTAACTGAAAGGCCTCAAACAAACACTGACTTAGTTCTCGCTGAAGAAATATCTACACACACTCATACACACAACCAGTGGATTAGATATATGTATATGTAAAATGGTTTATATAGTTAAAGAAACATGCTTACAGTGCATTCAAATACACATGCGTAGTTTAGAGCTAGACAGACAGACCGACAGACATATATAGAGTATAAATATATAAATGTATATCGGGATAAATCAAAACACATATATGACAAGCAGAAGAGAACAGTCAACAATATAATACTCACATGGCTATGTGTTTATATAAAAATACATATATAGAGGAGTATGTCTTGGTTGATAAATCGCAATAACAACAGCAGAAAAATGTTCAAAATAAAAACCAATTAAAATGATAAAAAAATATATAAATGAAAAAACAAGTAACATGTAATAGCTCGTATGTACAACATGCAAATGATGTACGTATCGAGCAATTAAACTTGATATCATTTCACTTTGGACATTTGTGTTTGATGGGCCAGCAAGAGAGAGCGAGAGGGGCAGAGAGAAGGGTAGTCAGGAGCGAGACGGGGCGAAACAGGGGATTGATTTGCATATGGCGCGATTTATTTGAAGGTTTTCTATGAGTTTACTTTTGACCTTTTTTGATATTGTTAACAACATTTTATGCACACACGCATACAAAGCGAATAGTTGAATTTTTTACATAAAAATGGGCGGGCTGTGCAATGCAAATTTCTAGGGGGAGTGTCACATAGAACTATACATAACTAAATATTGTGTGGAGATACTATATATATATATATATATATCTTTGTCTATGGCTAATCGAACTCCCAGACAGACAGATCGACGGACCGAGGGACAAAAACGGACATACATATTATTATGTGTTTAGTCTAAGTAACTAGAGAGTTGTAATTTAAATTTAAGATGTTTTTAGCACTAGAACTAACACGTAGTTGGACTATGAGAGGCATTGCATGACAGCAAACGACTTAGATGTAGATGTGATTTTAAAACCAGAGCAAAAAATAAAACCTTGGATCGATTTAGATTGAGATTGAAGCTGATGCGAATATTGCATTTTTCTGTTGTTATTATGTTTATAAACGAAACAAATTAGTCAAAAATAAAATAACTAATAATGGAAGCTAAAGCTAATGATAAACTGATGATTTTTTGTTACAAAAGAACGACGAAAAACCGAAACTTAGGCAGATAAAAATTTAAAACATTGTTGACCAACCCATGAAAAAGAAGTTAATGAAATTTGGCTATAAGAAAACACAGCACATTTACAAAAGGCAAACTTTATATATTAAAAAGAAAACGAAAAAAAAAAAAAATGACAAAAAAGGGGGCAGAAAGTATAATATTCAGATAACGATAAATTATATACAAATATTATTGGTTTGTTTGTTAATGTTTGCACAACATATCAGAAAAGAGTTAAAGGAATAGTTTCCATATAAAAGAAGCTAACCAAAAGTTGGAAACTTAATCGAGAAAAACAAAATATAATATACTTTAGCATACTAAGTTATAGTAAAAGTATAGTATATATATATACTTAAAAAAATATAAAAAATCGACAAAAAAAAAGTATTAATGTTGTGCAACTAATGAATGTGCTAAGACATTTATATACGTCTACATACATATATACAAAATATTTATATACATACAGTTCGAGTAACTGAAGATAGAACATATTTATAGGCGTCTATACAGCAGATAACAGAGCAGTCAGATCTAGAGGAGAGACTAGAAAAATTATTTAATTATACCACATAGTACTCCAGTAGTTCATCATCTTGATTTGGAAGACTCATTACTATTATTTTGTTACAAATCTCACAGAATGGAAAGATTATAGCTCAATTCAAATGTTTTATAAGCTCATCATTTGTTGATACTATCTATACTACCACAACTATCCAATAAACAATATGATTTAAAATATGAAATGAATATAACAAACAGATTGTAGTTGGTTATGAGCAACTGCGATTTCAAATTAGTCAATTTGGGGTGTGTATTATTGAGAAACTAAAACTAACTAAAAAGCTGAAACTGGAGCAGATAGCAAAATTTTAAGTAACAAACACAAACACACTTACACACACACACACACCCACACACACTCGAACAGCACAATAAAAGACAAAGATTGGGCCAAGAGTCTGTCTGTAAACACAATTAGGGGATGTAGCATAAATTTAATGAAATTGAAAACCAAATCAAATCAAATTACGAACAAATGCAAAACAAAACTTGAATCAATCAAATAAAAGTATTATTTAAGCAACCATACAATACGAACCTAAATAATAAATATATATAAATAATAAATATACACTGAAAAAAAAACTAAGAAAGGAAAAAAAGTGAATGCTACGCAATTAACATTTAATAATCATAGAAAATATGAGTGTGTTCTAATATTCTGGTTCTGATTTGAAATTCAATTGAATTGTTCAAGTGCAATACAACAGCAGATCCAACAAAAAAACGAAGAGAACTCATCATCCCTCGACAAAAATGTTAAATGTCATGTCTCGTGTGCTTAGATTTACAAAAGAAACCCAAAACAAACAAATCCATATGAGATACATACATTATTTATATATAAACAACCAAAGAAACAAACGAAATACAAGCAAGCAAAAAAATATTGAACGTTAAAACTAGCAAACTAAATATAATAGCAGTAAGTAAGTAACTAAAAATAGAATCCCCCTATATATATATATACATACGAGTATAACATATATATGCTAACAAAGGGCACTCGAAGAACGATCCACAATATTATTTTGTGCAATAATCCGAAGGGGCATAAACATTTTATGCATTTAAAGTCATACTAAGATTGTAGAAGAAATCAAAAACGATGAGCAAACAACCAAAAGCTGCTAATAAAACTAAACAGAACACAAGAGAAACAAACGTGGAATCAAACTTCGGTTTTGGATGGCAAAAAACTAAGACGCAGTCTAAGAACTGTGCAACACACACTCACACACCACACACACACACACACCTACACGCACTCCAACACATAAGTGGGTAAATATTAGATATATATATGAATATATATGTATTTATATATATGTATGTGGTATATGTATAGATATGTGCGTATCTGTATAAACACATAAAATATGTTAAGTGAATAGCAAATAAAATAAACAAAGTATAGATAACGACTGCAGTATTGCAAATATTTTGTAGACATTTAAGAATGTTTAATTGTGTGTTTAGCAAGGACAAGGACTAGAAACACACACATACACACCCCCACACACACGCACACTAACATACAGAAAGAAACACAAACAAAAAAGTAAGTGAGGCAAATATTACGACAAAATATGAGAC
This sequence comes from Drosophila dunni, assembly GCA_018152125.1. Taxonomy (NCBI): domain Eukaryota; kingdom Metazoa; phylum Arthropoda; class Insecta; order Diptera; family Drosophilidae; genus Drosophila; species Drosophila dunni. Next base: position 13,779,108 of record JAECXC010001917.1, on the reverse strand, counting down.
AGCAATAGGAACAGAAACAAAATCAAAGGCATAAGCTATGTTTTAAAAAAGTATATATTTATTATATATATATCCAAAGCATCCAGCATACTCACATACACACTCACACACACTGTCACAAAAGAAATCACATGTGAAACAACATAACGAATATTAAAAGGTTAATCAAATTAAGCATGGCAAATGAAATAACATGAAAATATTTATAGTTAAAAAACAAACAAAAAAACAAAATACAAAAAAAAAAATACACACATATTTTGGTTGCGTGTTTTGTATACCAACGCGCCAAAATAACCAACAAAACAAAAATACAAACAAGCAAAAATATTATACAAATTATATACAAAAACAAAAGATGAAAAAAATATGAAAACTATATTATATATGATATATGTGCAGGCTACTAAAACAAAAGGTTCGAATACAAAAAATACCAGCACAGAGTCTACAGATAATCGAAATAAATGAAGGATAAAACTGAAGTAGAGAAAGTGAGGCAAAAAAATAGAAAATGAAAATGAAGAAGATTTGTCAGCAAGATGAATTAAAAAATTACTTATACAAAGCTACAAATGCTAAACAAAACGACAACAAATTGAACAAAAATTGCAACATATAAATGATGAACATAAGTTAAACGTAAATATATGAAATAAATAAAAAAACAAAAGTAAAAGTAAAGGTAAAGAATTAACGGATAAAGGCAAAAAAAACCAAACTTATATTATGTATACATAAATATATTGAATGAAAACAAATAAAACAAGAAAAAAAATTTTGTAAAAATAAAACAAATACAATTGCGTTTACATTAATTAACAATCTGGGGGTTAACTGAATTTTGGGTATAATACTACTATAACAAAGATTTTTCCTGGTGTATAGTAGTTGCTTTTCCACAGAGTTTTCAACTCCATCTGCTGTACTTCAGTCGAGCTCTTTGCAACCAATTTATATGCCTTTTTTTGCAGCTGAAATAGCAACACAAGTTCGTATACTTGATATCTCTGTGTCATATGCTGTATCCCCATCTCCCTTTGTCTCTCTATCCAACTGTGTGTGTCGGTGTGAGCCACACCCCTGACCGTTGAGACCCGTTCAGCGGCTCAGTTGCCCGCCAAGCATAAATTGTCATAACAAAGGCAAAATAGAACACGTGCAACAATAACAAATCAAAAATTTACAAAAACACAAAACGAAAGAGACGACGACAAAATGAAAACACGCACAGTGGGGGAAGAGTGGAAAACCAGGTGGTGGAGAAGTGGAAAGGAGTGAGCGGGGATTGTATGACTGCCGGCAACGTGAAAATGCAAAGTGGAGAAAAATGTTTAAAACATATTTTTTTGCCAATTTTTTTTCACCGCTTTTCTTTCCTTTTTTGTGATTTTATTTTAGTCTTGTTTTTGCGACGCGGCTGTTGTCGTTTTACTGTAGTTGTTTTTTCCCGCACTTTGCCGCAGGTTAAGACCAGCACACACACACAAGAAGTGTATGTGTGTGTGTGTGTTATTATCGCAATGATTTCAAGCACAACACAGAACGCGAAACGCACAACTCGCAGACAGATGGTCGTGTGCTTGGAGAAACAACATATGCGTCGAGGTTTCACTTTCATTTCCACATTTTCATCTCCACGTATGTCTGTGTTTGTATTCCTATGTGTGTGTGAGTGAAATAATGGCGCTATGTTTGATTTGCATTGCAAATCGTGGCAATTTTGCAAAATGTCTTCCTATATAAGAAACAATATGTTTTATTTACTTACATTTGACTTTGATTTCACCCACTCACAGTCTGTCTGTCCCCCCGTCTTCTTGGAGGCGTGCGTAGATCGCTTTCGATTGGCTTTGTTTTACTTTAGAGTAGGAAGCAAAGTGTTAACTCAAAGGCCAAAGACTTTATACAGAATCAAAGCATTTCTTTAAACATTTCCAAGCTAAACTTATTATTCTATTGTAATTATGCGCATTGATTCTAAATAAAGCAAGTCGTAATGGATTCAACTATGGCCCAATAAAATGTTATGATGGCCCTAGGCTACATTCCCCCTCATGAGCGGTAAGACAGCTACTCAGCTGCACACATCACAATATATTGTCAGAGTTTATGGCTGCCATTAGCAGACACGAGGCTCGATTCGGTCTAGATCCTGGATGCAAGCGGCATGCATAACGTGCAGTACCTTTAACGGTGTCCTTGCTGCCTGTTTAGTTAATAATTCCCATGCATGGGATGCATTCGTTGCATAACAGGATATTTGCTGCATAAAAGAGCGCTGGGAGTCGTGTGGAGCTGAGATGAGTACGTGCAACTGCAACGGAAACCGGAAATGCGCAAATAGCAGTGCTCTGAAGATTTTCTCGCACACCCAGCACAGCATGCCACATTGAGATATCCTGTCTGAGCACCACATGCAGTGCACACTCCAGATAAGACAGTCTAAACAAGCAGCTGACAGCAGGAAAATGGGCAACAACCATTCGAAATGCCACTGAATAAGTTTCCCTTTTGGAAGCGTACCAAGTTCCTTAGTATGAGCAACTAATTAGTTGGTCTTATTTTAGTCAATTGACTTAATAATCGCCATCAATCATAAGGCAAGTGCCTTGTGCGTTTGCAAACAATCATGGTCTGCTTTTTAATACAAATTTGTTGGCAAATTGCGACGCTTGGAGCCGTATTACCAAATGGCATATTACCGGACGCCCATGTCCACTAACTGATACAGATGCCACCCCAAGGACAACACGCGCCTTACTTTTTGTGTGTGTGTGTGTTGTACCCAAGTCCAGTTCTAAGGCACCACCGCAACGGGACATAATGAAACAAGCCATTTACAGAAAAACAGAGCACCGAGAATGACTTGCTGTCCCTTTCCTGCCATACAAGTAGCCGAAAATGTCCCCAGTTCACAATACGAAAAGGAACAAATGTCCTTTGCTGATAAAGCCTCATAATAAATGTCGACCTTTCGTTTTTCCATTTATATTATCAAACTGTGGACGCAGAGTGAAGTGGAGGCACCTCACCTTGGCCCGACTTTAGGAGCAAAAAAGTTCCTGCTGTTGTTGTTCGTGTTGTTTCGCCTCTACAAAGTCATGGGCCATAGTGGTTGTTATGGTATCTTTTACCTGTGCCGACTGCTCACCCGCCCACCTGCAACGCACCTACATATATTAAAATTTATAATAAACAATGCGCCGCAGCAGCAGCAACAACAACAACAACAACAGCTGTGGGTTGTGCTGGGTGTGTGTGCATTAAAGTGAACGTCGTTTCAACACTACTCGATTGGAGTTAGTTGACTTGTTTAAGTCGCAGGTGCATCAGAAATAGTCTAAGATAAAATCAATGAAATTTAGAAGCACACTTCAAAAATATTTAATTTAATAAATAGTAATTTCAGAGACTTGTACTTAATCTGAATTTTATAAATATACAAAACATCTCAGCATCTAAAACTAAATTTCTTTTATATAAAGAGCATCTAGATAACCACTCTGATTGTTTGCGTTAAGTTTAACCACTGTTGGTGCTTCAGTTTATTTTCTTCATAGACCGGACCCAAGCGAATCAAAGGGAATTGCGCCTCGTCCTGGCAAAGGGCAGCGGCAAGTGAATTTATGTTATTTCCTTGTTGTTGGCGTATCAGATAAGCTAATAAAAAATATTATAATTACATATCTGTCGTGTGGAAGGCGCAGGGCAATGCAGACACGGCCATTGTGCGCAGATAGTTGACGTTGACGTCGACGTCGCCTGCGACTGAGACATCGACTGCGTTGCGTGGAGCTGCGTTGCGTTACAGGCGCCTTAATGTTGTCCCTTGATATTGTCTGCTGTTGGCTGGTGGGCTAAGGTGCGCTATAGTAGGCGAACAGGTGAGTCCAGCTGATGGCCGTTGGGGCATTTGCTGGGCGCGCAGTTGAAACGAAATAAGCCATAAGGACAATTTAGACTTTGAAGTGCCATTGCCATGCAAACTTATTTTAATTAGATGCGCACACATAAATGCTTAACGCGCTCGCCGCAGACCTTTTTTCTCTTTACATTTTTATTATATGTGTGGCCTAAACTTGAAGGTCTCGGCGCAGACAATGCGGCAGGCATAAAAAAACAGGTGGGCAGGAGGAGCAGGTGGAGGCGTGGACTGTCTCTGGCAGTGTCGTGTAACACACATTAACCGATGCCATGCAATGCAGCCATAATAACAGCCAGAGCACAAGTTTAATTAGTGCAGCCAACGAGGCCAAAGGAAGCTAGCAGTAGTAAGGAAGCCTGTGGCCAACGTTGCGTATGAGCAATGTGTGTTCGTGTGATAAAATGGCCACGTAACGTCAAGGTTGTGTTCGTTTGTGTATCGGTGTCTTGTGCTGTCTGTGTGTGTATGTGTGCTTTTATTGCTGTCATCCATCTGGGAAGTAAAACTCTTATGGTCATAAAACTCTAGAACGCATTGCCAGCTGCAAAAACAATGGCAAAAAAAACCCCAATAGATTTTGTGGATACAGAACCGAAAAAAAATGTCAGAGTGCTGAACTAATAATGGCACATGTCAAAATTCGTTAGCCCGCAGGTGTGCGGTAAAAGAGGGCGTTAGGGGGAGTGGCGAGCGGGTGGAGCGGAACGAGGTGAAAGACAGGCAGCAACTTTTGGTCGAATGATGAAACCCAAGTGACATTCATTGTGATTTCGTTTGGCAGTTTTGTGTCATTTGTTGGATTTAACCGATGGCACACATGGCTGGAGCCTTGGGCATTGCACTTGGACTTTCACAGTTGGGTTGACTAACGCAAAATGGGATAAGGCAGCAGACGAAGTCAGGGAAGTATAGCAAATAAAATGACGAGACAAGTCAACGAGCAAAGACCACACAATTTATGACTTGAGCGCTGAGAAACACTAAATAAGCGCAAATTCAAGTTTAATGCTTTGAGAAAATGTTACAGAAAAGAAAAAGGGGAATGACAGAGAGGTGTGAGAGGGAGAGGCGTGGAGGGATGAAGCAGGTGTTGACTTTGGATATTTGTCAAATTATAGAAATCAGCATAAACTTCAAGGCATAAGTCGAGTGTCAATTCCACAATGTCAACTCGTTTAATACATGTGGCAGGTCTAAACATATTTCAAGAGCAGACAGCATGACAAAAAACAAAGGGAACGTGTGTCCAGTGGAGTACAGACTTAAAACAGACTGAAGAGACAGAACTATTGGCAGCAAAATACCCGTTATGCCCCCTACACACCTTTCATATGAAACTCCAAGTTTTTAAAGACCCTGATGTCTTTATGTATTCCTGTGACTACATCGGAACTGCGGTTAAGTCTTTAAAATCTGCACCCTATCGAGCATTACAATACCGTAAACTATTTAAGCCAACATGCATTTGGTCAGAAGCAGCTGAAGATCTGTTGCCAAGACAACTGCCACTTACACGCAGAGAGAGCTAACTCTATAAAACTTTATGTGTATGTGTGTGTGGTGCTGTGTGCGTCACTTCCGGTGACAATGTGCCATGCTGTGTGAATGACAACGCGCTAGAAGCAAAGCCGGATGAGAGCTAAGACCGAATGTGAAAATACAATAGCCAATGCAAAATTTTTCTGCTTTGCTCACGACAAGCATTCCAATCGGACACTGCAGTTAATACATATGAAAGATAAGTACTATATACATGTGTTTTATTTTTATTTTTGTATGCGTATTGGGCAAAAGGGCAGCTGTAAGCGATGCCAAACAGTTGCCAGTTTGGCCAGTTGTTGCAATATTTGAAATACATTTGTAGATTGCAATTGCTGTGTGGCAAAAAGGACATTCATCTCATTCCAGATTCAAGTCCAGCCTCGTCTGCATCTGCGCTGCGCTGCACTGTCAACGGCGACTGCGATGATTTATGATCAGAGGACATGTGTATTTTAAAGCACATAAATTTATCGCTGGCACAGCCGACAGACAGGCACTTTGGCAATACTCTTATACTCGGCGAATACTCTTCAATACTCTCTCTACGCTCTCCATTAACGCAATGCGATTCTTATTCGCCTGCTCTGCATCAAGTTGAGTGCCTCTTTTGGACTCTCTTTGGGCCATTTTGGGTGGACATTAATGACGGGGCCGCGTTTAATGTGACAACAGCAACAAATGCAACAATAAATTCAATTAATTGCATTTCATTTCGATTATCCGCGGAGCAGGACGACAACGAGGACATCAACATCGACTCCGCCTCGCCATAAATGTCAATTGTGGTCATTGAATATTTGAGCTTAAGTTGCTGTTGTTGTTGTTGCTATCGGGTCTGTTGCTTTTGGTATCATTGCGAGCGGCGCCCGAGACTTTGGCATCTAATTTTTGGTCATTAATTTCATGCAACATTTTTATGCATCGTCATAAAACTAATTTTACGACGCCGGCTTATACACACACGCACACACACATTCAAAGGCACACACAGACGAACAATGAATATATTTAACTGTTTTCCTAATTGGATTAGTTAGCTGAGCTTTTGCCATTTTTCTGTCTGAGTTTGATTTTCATGCTCTACGTCTGGAAAGGATTAAAGTAACCAGTTTTTCAATAAGCCATTAAACAATTTTTACATAATTTTTAGCTCATGTGCCATATTTTTCTTACTTATTATTTTAAGATAAAGGGAATAACTGCTTAATTGGCAATAAACAAAATATTTGTTAAACTTGATTCTTTAAAAATGGTTCATCAACTACCAACTGTGAGCCCATTGGCTTAATTGTTAAAAGAATCCCTTCAGGCTAGATCAATTGAACTTATTTAAGTGCAATATTCCTTTATTAATTGGGAAAATGGCAGCTGTTGTGTGCAATTACTAGAATTAATCACCCGAAAGAAACGCTCTGACTTTGCAGTTAGTTAAGCGTTTAATTTATGACACAAACAAGCAGAGCATTAGATTTAATAGAGGGGATTAGACGAGTTTTACCTGAGTTTTAGCTTACCTGTATTTCGGTTAAGGTTGTGATTAACACAAGTCTCTGACTACGCTACTGACGGAGCTGCAAATATAGATAAGTTTTGCTAAAATACATATAGTATATGCAATAATGGAATTGGGAGTGAAAAGCGGAAGATATGCTCATACAATGGGCTAAAATGGTACGTTATCAGTACGTATACTTGATTTTTATACGCACACTTAAGCAAATAACTGCAGGCATTATTTCAAAAATTCGAAAATTAAAAGCAAACAAAGTAGAGCAAAGAGGTGGGGAATGGGTTACGGCGGGTTGGCCATAAGAAAATACTCAGGCAAGCCTGAAACAGAGAAAGAGACCGAGCTTAGAGCGTAAGAGAGCGAGAGCGAGAGCGAAAGGGTGAGCAAGAGTGAGATGAGAAGAGAGCGGAGAGCAGAGCAGAGCGCAAAGTTTTAATGTAAAGTGATGTGAAATGTTTTCTTTGCGAATTTACCTTCAATTTATGCATTTATGAATATGTAAGCACATTCAAGACCAAGCTCTTGGCTGTGTGAGCAGTCAAGTGGCAAACTTGAATACAGAAACATACACACACACGGGCACACACGCACGCACACTCACAATCACGCTAGCACTCAGTAATACATTCATTAATAAAATGCTTTTGGCTAAGAAGTTTTCCCATTTGCCCAATTCGTAATTCCACTTTTCATATCTGAGCTCAAAAGGCAGCCTTATATTTTGTGTGCTATGTTTTTCTGTATTCTTTTTTTTACTGTTTTGAAACCATAAATAATTTATTGTTAAATGCTTTTTCGAGAATGCATTGAAATACAATCCAAGCCAGACCAAACGTTCATCTTGTGGCTGAGAATTTAATTGGAATTTTTGTTAAGCAATTGTAAATTGAGAGCTTACCGAATGCTTACACATGTCTGCTGGCCAAAAAGGATTATCATACGTTGGAATGATACTTTGACCTGGCCAATTGTAATTCCAAATCAAAGTTAATCAATTACGAAGAAAGTCAGAACTTGTCATTAAACTTGCATGACATCCTTTACCTTCGCGTCTTTGTATCCTTTTTTTTTTTGGTTGTAAACACGAACACAGTTTGGCATCGTGTATATTACTATGTAACGATTGCCCTCAAAATCAATCAACAAAATGCCTACATGGAAAACAATTAGCGTGACAGTTTCAGTGACAATTTGAAATGTTGTCACCTATGCAAAGGTGTCGATTATTATTGTACTTTATATTATTTTTTTGCCCCATCCCTCGTATTATTTTCCCTTTTGCCTTGTCATGTGAATGCCGAACGATTATTTGTGGCTATTAAATTGCGTATACGACATGCGGCCACGCCTATTTCTCATCGATTTTTTGTAACCCTTTTTTTTTATTGAGCAATTGACAGTAGATGTCGTTGGAGCGTGCACATACATTTTTAGTGACTGTAAAATGCTTTGTTGATTCTCAGAATTTACTTGCAGTGATTGCTATCAATTTATGACATTTTTCATAGGCAAATGACACGCGCTAATCAATTCGTCCTTCTCATATTTCCCCATTCCCACTATATTTTATTGTATGTGTACAGACGACAGACACTGTAAATGACAAACTTCCGTTACGCATCGTTTGGCAGTAACATGCTTTAATAGTCACTTGCCACGACATAGAAACACGATTCGTGTTGGTAAAATTAAATGAGCATTGAGACAACTGAAAATGTGAAAGAATGTTCTGTTTTTATTGGGGGGACAGAACTTGTAAGTCGCTTTGAATTTATGATACTGCTACATTTATGCTAGTTCAACGTTTAATTGGTTGAAAAAGGCTAAAGGAACTTTATTGAATCAACAACAGTGGAAGAAATTGGCATTGGAAATGATTGATTGCTAAGTAGCGATAATGTTTAATCAATTACCAAATATAATAATCAATGAGCAATTCAACAAATTCGTTTCTGTATCGATTTGAATCAAAATAGAGTCTCTATGGCTTAGCTGGCCATGTTATTAATGCGAGTCTATAATCAAATTTGTATCTCTCACACTCAGTGTCGAATAAAGTGAAACACGACTCGCATTTGGGACATGTACTTAGCATAAATAAACGGAAGTCATATACCATTGCGCTTAAAACTACAACGCGGCTAACAGAGTGCTAGAACCACAACAGCAAGGACACAACAACAGCAACAACAACAACAAAAAGGACCCACAACAAAAGTGGCAATAACAATAAAACCAAAAGTACTTTTACACGCACTTCAAATACAAATAAAGCACTCTGCCTCGCTATCGCATATGTCCCTGTGTGTGTGTGTGTTCGTATGTGTGTTAAGTGCGTTTGTATGCGTGTTTATTAGCGCGTGTGTGTGCGCATTTTTGAGTGGACGATAAATAAATTAGAAAGTCGCAAACGCGAAAAGCGCTGTCGCAAAATGTTGAATTCTCATTGTTGACGACGCACTGCGACATAATGGCGTCCACTTTGTGTCCTTATGGTTAATTTGCTTAAAAGGGTGTTGCACTCTAAGCTGCATACAACACACACACACACACACACACACACGCACATACGCATAAACAGAGCGGAAAAGTCTATGAAAGAGGCGCGCCAAACGGTTATGAGCTGGCACTGTTTAGTAGCAAAGAACGGCAATTGAACTAAGCCACAGACGTGCACAGACATGCACAGACACGCAATGCAATGCCTGTGGTGCTGTCACTGAATCGGCTACTCTAACTACCCCGACTGCCTTTGCCTTTGCCTCAGCCGCCGCCTCGTCATTTTCAGCTCGTGAATTTTACATTTCACGCACAATTTTCCAAGGCACGCAATCGAGCGCTTAGCGCTCGCACAGTAAAATGGAGTTTTAAAGCAGAAATCCACCCTATTGAATGCCGCTCGATGCTCATATCACATGCAGAACGGCATGCAGGCGACAGCTTAGCTAATGCTAAGCAAGTCCAAATCCTCTGCCACTTCCTCTTCCTCGTCCGCATCCTCGTCCTCGACCTTTCCTCGTCATACTCGAACGCATATTACATCACCGAGACGCGGTGGTGTCACAACTCTCTTTCCAGCCATGTCACGTTGTTGTTAGCATTCTCAAACTGACTGTATTGGAGTAGGGGTTGGATCAGGGTGTAGGAGTAAACTGGAGGAGCAGCAGGGCGAAGGCACAGGGCACACATGTGCGTGGGCAAATAGTTGAAATAGTTTGATGCGCACTTTTCAGCGGCTACAACAACTTGGGCTTGGCCTTTGAACTAGCACTGCAAACTTACCACTCTCACCTCCCTTTGTGCCCTTACCCTATGCACTGCTCGTTGAATTGTTAATATCTTTTTTTTTTGGGGGGGTGGAGGGATATACGCATTTAAATGAGGCTCACGTACGCGGACGATTTGTCACAAAATAATTTTTACGACTTTACGACTCCATTGCCAGTGACCAAACCCAATTCGAGAGAGACAACCAACAAGCTATGCATATAATTTTCCATTTCCACTCCATTTGTTGTTGTTGTTGTTGTGACTGTCGCCAACTGCGACAATAATGTTTCGATTTAGCGTAAAACGCGTTGCATACTTGACAGCGTTGTCCTTGTCCGCGTTTGTCCCACTTGAAGCAAGACAGTAAGACAAAGAGAATGGGAATGAGTATGAGAGAGTTAATATTCGCAAGTAGGCCATTAGATATTCTCAATAGAATTTAACTGTTGTTTATCTCTATCTCAGTATCTATCACAGCTTGGCCTTGTCGCGGAGAGGAAAGCAAGCACAATGCAATAACCGCGACTTGTGTCGAGTCAATCACTGTTGTGCCGAATGCAAATCTAATTAATTGTCTTGCCCTCGCCATAGTTTCCAATATTATTCACACACCCCCCCGACACACACACACACACACACACACACACACACACTCACAGCCATAAACATCGCTTGGAAACTGCCAATGTCGAATTTAAGTGACGTGCAAAACAAGAATTTAATTTTCTTCTCGTGAAATCCACTTTCTATTTTGTCGCCGCAAAAATGGCAACGCAATGTCAGTAGCTCCACTGAGAGAAACCCAAACTAAGTTCAAATTAAGCAACTTGGGCTTCATTCAATCTTTTCTAATTCACTCGTCTATTTTTGTCGTTCTAAAAATATGAATTTATTAATGAAATTTTCTAGTATCTACGGCATTTTTTCGTTGAATTTTTTGCTGCTTATTCAAGTTCATTTACTTCAGCTGGTTCATAGTTACCCCTCAGAAAGAGCGAGGAAAATGAGACCAACTCACACCGCGAGACATTTGGCAAAATGACAAATTTCGCCAAGCGGGCTGTCGCTCAAAAGCGGGCAGGGGGCTGTGGGCGGGGCTAAACTGAGAAGGGAAGGAGAAAGCTCGCTTGGTTTTAGTTTCTGTTTCAGTTTCCATTTGCCGCTTGACGCTGAGTCTTGTGGCTGTTTGTCTGCCAAATGCGTTGCCTACTTTTAGGCTCGCATAATGAAATTCCAACTTTTGACTTATTGACGGCGACGACAATGAGAATGAGAAACGAACTGTAGTAGAATGAGTAGACAGAACCAAGCGACGAATGCCACGGCGTGTACAATTCGCAGTTCACCAGTAAGAGACATGGTCTTGGTCGTCGTCGTTGTCCTTGTTGCGGTTGACTTTGCCTGGCGTCAGTGCGACGCTTGTGCTTTTCTCTTAATTTTATTTTATCTGCTGCGAATGATTTGTATCTGATTTTAAAAATGTTCAAACTGCACTTGAAATGTGTCGTACATTTGGTCGGTAGAAACTCGATCAGAATTGCTACAAATTGTTGGCAATTCTACTATCGATTGTTTCAACTGATTTAGTTTTTATGTAAACTAGACGTTTAACTTGTGTTTGAAGTAGAAATTCTAACTGCGTTACATAAGTGCTATACTCTACTAAAGCTAAAGTCCTAATAAATCTAGAATGGTTAACTTGTGTCGACTGTACATTATTGTGCACACCAAATGCATTGGTGCAAAGATTTCTATTAATGATAATGCGCTGAGCAATGTGCATTATTCGAAGTTGCGGCTATCTGGAGGCGCAGGAAATTGCTCAATTTTCTAGATGCTTTCACACCGCAAAAATTTGACTCGAATTTCAAATTTTCTTTTGTGTTTTTCTTGGTTTTCTTTTTTTTTTTGGTGCTTTTTCTTTACTTTGCTTTTGTTTTGGGGCAGCGGAAGCACGCTCAAGTGAATCAAGTCCTTTTTGCTGGAATTCGCACCTTTAAAGTGAAGTCCTTGGGCCATTTTGTGTGGCAATGAAAATTAATTTTCATTTTAATTGACTTTTGGCATAAAAGTTAGATACTCGCACAGCCTGCTCTTGTCAATATTTACATGCTACACATTAATTATATAGATTTACATACATACATACAGACATACGCATACATATTTAAGCACACGCATTAGGTACAACAATGGCCAATTTCCTGTGCAGTACAACGAACTGGCTGTAGGCAAAATTATCGGACTGAGCAGAGCTTATTAACAGTCCTGCACGCAAGGGCTGCAAACAACGAACCGAAACAAGTGCTGGCAATCAGAATTATACGTCCCACTCCACTTTAGACACGCCTTGTCGGCGAGCTCCTGGTCAAAACCATCGAACTTTAACGCATTGTTTTTGTTAACAAAATGTAAATAAATGTTGCGTACAAACGACGTCGATGCCGCTGACGAAAACAACGGGCAATTAAATTTCTGGCCAAAATAAAGTCAACGGCACACGCAAGTCGTTTTGGGGAAAATTCCGGGAAGGAGAACACAGACGGCAGGACGAAAGACGCAGGACTGTAGGCGTAGGACTCGGGGCGACAACAGGTGTTCAGGTTTACAGGGTTGACTTAACAGGCAAAAGAAACGAACACAAAAACTAAATAAATCAAATTGTTGGCAGACAAACGGCGCAACAAGAATAACAAAATACACACACACACACACACTCTAACATACTTATCGAACAGTTATATCGAAGTGGTCACCATTTATCCACCATCGCCTTCATCGCCATCGTCATCATCATCATCATCATCGTAGACGTCGTCGTTGTTGTCGCAGTTTGTTTAAGTGGCTCGCGTGTTAATTGTCGAGGAATGTGCTGGCCACGGCGATAATATTGGACAAGCCAATGGATTTTAGCTACCAATGGGCAGCTGTTTAGCCGCTTTAACCGCTTAGCCTCTTGGCCGTGGCCCAAACCAACCGTTCACAGCGGGCGAGCGACTAACGTGCTCGCTGACAATTCAAAATTAACTGCCAAATTGGCCACAGTGGCAGAAAAAAACGCATAATAAAATGAAGTTGCGGCAAATAAACAATTGACTTAAGTAAGCACAATGCAAACTTGGTGAGCCAGAAGATACATAGTAAACTACTAAGACACAGGCAGAAATACATACTTTGTAGTATATGGAACTTCTAAGAAGGTCACTTGAACTGATCAAGTTGTGTCTATCATTTGATAAAAGCTGAATTAGCTGGGTATATAAAGCCTAACGGAAAACACTCCAGGAAGTGAGATCTAATCACGCAGTTCTACCAAATGAGCATTAAAAATTTGACATCTACGTAATGTGCATTCTTAAAAATTAATTTCATAGATAATGCTTCAAACCATTGATGTCTAGATAATTATAATAATATTCCACTTTTATGTATTTTCTTTGGGGCAGTTTAAGGTGTTTGAGGTGCAGATACGTTTTGCTTAATGACCATTAAATGCTGACTGCCATTAAAGTCACTTCCGTTTATTTTTATCGTTTTTAATTGCGTTTTTTTTCCTCCATCTTTCTCACATTCTTCCTCTTCTCTCTGTTATTTACGTTTTGTTGTCTTTTTTGTGGCTGACTCATTTGTCGCCGTGTGTGTCTGGTCGTTTGTTTTATTTAGCAATTTATTTCACACGTTCTGTCGTGAAGGGAATGCCTACGTGCCTGGCTTCTGGTCTGGTTTGGCTTGGTTTGCTTTTGTTTGGCTACGTTTGGTTTGAACTGGCCTCTGTATCTTGTGGCGTTGACTGTTTTTAATTTTAGGCTATTATGAGATGCCCATTTGCCTACACTCCTTACTCCTTACACCCCCTTCTACACCGCGCCTACAAAAAAAAAGTAGTCCGTTTGCCTGCCACACTGAGGCTGGCTGACCAAAATTATGGCCACACATATAAATTGTCAAGCGGCCATTCGTCTTGCAGAATAAATGTTGCAATTTGTTGGCTTCTGCGTTCCTCGCGAGGCCTCAAAAAACGCCAGAAACAAAAACAAAAAAGAAACGAAAACAGAAGATGGCGCCCAAGATAGTCCGAGCTGGGCAACTTCCGCTGCGCACTAAAGTATGCTACAATGTCTAACCATTTCAGTTTATAGCGCCGGCGCGCACCTTCAGCCAGCAGTATGAATGTGTGAGTCCACTCACTCGTTGTGCTGTAAATTCTATTGCAATGCATGTGCGAGGCGACACAAATAACTCAGAGTCTGCATTGCCATTGCCCATTGCCCACTGCCATTTACTGCTTGCCTCGGTTACCATTATTAGGAGAAACATGCGAACATGCCCTTTTGCCATCCTCCGTTGACCACTTGCGGCATATATTTGCGCACAATTAATTATTATAAATGTCGTGGTCGCCACCCGGACTCTGACTGTGACTCGGACCCGGATACGGATACGGCAACGGCAACGGCAACGGACATGGATCTAGTCCGCTGTAGAGACAAAAGGCAAACAAAATGTTTGCTGCTTGCAAAAAGCAAGCAAAATTGTTTATGAAAATTTATGATTACAATATTTGTGTCGTGTTGCAGCTCCGCATCTCTCTCTCAAGCCCCCCTCTCTCTCCAGTAGTATCTGTGTGGTCTTTGGGTTTTAAATTAATGTCACATGCATTTTATTTATTTGACTCGCCGTTTTGCAATTGCATTCCATTTGTTTTCCACATGACAGGTGCTTTCTCTCGCACTTTTATTGCCAGCTTCCACAGCGTTTATTCGGCAGGCAGATTATGATTATCTCCATTTAATGCGACATCTACTTACGTGTGTCTGCTGTTTATATTTATATATGTATGTGTATATATACATATATAGATTACAAGCAAACAGACCCCAATTGTATTGATACTTTGTTTACAAATGATTTCACACGACTTCATTCACGTTCATTCAAAGAAAAAAAAACTTTTTAATGCCTTTAACTGCAAACAAAGCAGACAGACACACACATGGAGTATACGCTCTGTAGACACGTTTCTGAGGACAGGAAAATTCTTTCTCATTGATTGTCGTTGCCGTTGCCGTTGATGTTGGTTTGCCTTTTCACATTTCGCTTTTCCTTTCTCTGCCCTCTCGCTTGCGATTTCTGTATCTAGACTTATATTTGCTTAAATGATCTTTTATTTATTTGTTGAATGCTTTCCGATTTATTTTGCTTGTTATGGATATGCGAGACTGTTGAAAAGTTTGTCTTCATTTAATGGCAACCAGAGAGCACCCAGCAGAGACTGGAGGCATTACAGATAAATTGCTGAAATTTCTCCCACACATGCTGATAGACTTTTACAGTCAACACTTCAAAGAAATGACCTTAAATGTGAAAATGCTGTGATTATCACGATTCTATCATACACAGCGCAAATTGATAAAACAAAATATATGAACAGTAGGGGTGTTCCAATACTCGATTTTATGTGAAACTCTTCAAAATTCAACGATAAATTCAATAGTTCAATTCAAAAGTTCCAAGCTAGCATTCAAATCAAGTTCAGTTGTTCTATTCCTACAGGTAGAAGCCACTTTCTCTTCTATACAAATCTAAAATAGATTTATTTGCACTGTCTTTGAGGTCGACTGCGAGCCAACCTCATTTCATTGTTTTCGAAACCTTGTGGAAGATAATTCGTTTGCATTTCCTGTTGGTCTTCATTAAATCCACATTCATCATTTGGGCATTTTTCGCTTAAGCGGCGCTTTAGACACTTCACCTTGATGTTGCCAACACCACGACCCTCTCCACTCCCCCCTCTGCCCACTGATAGTCTCAGATACCTGCTGTGGCACGCTCTGTGTGCGTTATCAAATTTCATGCAGCTAATTATGCGCTAAGTAGACACGGTACACAACAGCAGGGAAAGCAGGGAAATAAGAGTAGGAAGAGGGGGTGGAAGGGGAGTAGAAGAGAAGACAGAACGCAACGGGACGCAGTGGCGAGCGTATAATTTATGGTCGCGATTGCAGCCAAAAATCCTTTGTCGAAAAGTTGCAAATACCTGGAACTTAATGTTGGACTTTGAACTGAACGCGCAGAACTCGGGAGCACAACCAAAATATGATAAATGTTTGTGCGGAAGTTGACCACGCCTACAATGGCCTGTGAGTTCCATACACCCGTTCACCCCTTCACCACTCCCATTGGGGTTGGAAAGGAGACACCAACAAGGTGAACAAGAGACCGTCAATTTGCGAATATGCGCGCCATCGAAATTCCCATGGACATAAGCATTGGAATTAGCAGTAGGCATTTCATAACTGGGCTGAAGTTGCATTGTTTGCATGACCGAGTGTGTGTGTGTGTGTGTGTGTTTGCTCAGGAGTGGGTCATGTGGCATGGGAGAGTGCACAGCTGTGTCTCGATTATGTGGCACGTTGCCCGTGTGGCTTGTTTCTCTAATGCAGCAGATAAACACAGCCAAAAGCATGAAAACCTTTGGTTATTTGTCACACCAAGCGCGGAGTAAGTGTGTGTGTGTTTGAGTGTGTGCTTAGGACAGCTTAAGAACTTGCATATTGCGTATACGAAGTGCTGGCCAAAAAGAAAATTGAATTATAACGCAGCGGGCAAAACGCAAATTGCAGCAGTCAAGCAAAAAAAAATTCAAAAAAAAAAACTTGCAATCTCAACTCCCATACGACAAGTTAGTTAGTGGGCTAAGGGGGCGGTACGGGGAGGTGGAGAGTACTGAGAGGGGTCACAAAATTAACGACAGTCATAACTTTTTCAACGCGACATTTGCAGTTTTCGGCTGCTCGGCATTTCACATTTCACACGCTGCCAAAACGTTTCCGTTTCCGCTGCCAGTCATAACTTTCTGCCACACCGCCGAAGTGCACACACACACATATACTGCTGCTTTTGTTATACCCTGTAAACAAGCCGGTAGGGAAGCATGGAAAGGGCAAGAAGATGCATAAAAGATCAGTTTTAATATAAGACTTAATTGGGGAACTTGTCTTAGAGAGAGAGAGGAACACTTTCATTAGGCGACTGTTACAGGGTATCTAGCAATCGTATGCACCCTACAGCCCTTTTGACTCGTTACTTTTTTGGCGGTGCCACAAAGTTACAAGCACAACAAAAACTGAGAAATTTGTGAGGCTGCCAGGCGATTGCAACTTTCAGTTGCTACTCTGGAAAGACACGGAAGATCAGCGGACATCAGCGTGAACACGGTAAAAGTAAAGAAACCGGATGCCTGTGGCAACAGAGTGTGAGGACAACAAGTGTGGAAAATTCTATTGACCCACAGAAATGTCATCCAATTCCAGCAATTGCCCTGAGTTCCATTTAAAGCACTCCAAAAGGGACGACAAAGAGAAGCATTGAATTTACTAATTGCGAACGGAGAACAAAGCAAGAAAGAGTGTTTAATCTATGCTTGGATTTCTATTTTAATTATTTTTGTCACTTTAGAAGCGTGTCAGGTTTCTTATTGTATGATATTTAAGTCCTTTGGCTTGACACATTTTGCGTCAAATCACATTTAATATTGCCAGAAGTTGGCAAAAGGATGAAAGTAGCACGCCCTTATTGCCATTTGCGAAGTTTCTACCCTGGCCAGGGTTGCCAGGGTGCTTAAGTTTTTGAAACCGCGTACAAAATATGCATTTAGCACGAACCTTTGGCCCCCTGGAGGGGCGTGGCAAGGGGGCGAAGTTTGCTACTCGAACTCATTAGGAATTTCTCTGCTTCTGTCTGTTTTTTCACTCTCTCTTCTTTTTTCTAATTACTTTAGGGATTAATTTGAAGAAGCAAACGAAGTGCACATACACATACACACACTCACACACATATACGCACTCATTGGAGCCATTTACATACACACAAACGCAACACGTTTCTTTACTTTTAATTTCAATTACTTTTATTACACCAAGCAAATGCGTTCAAATGAAGCAAAAAAAAAAAAGGTTTTTACATACACACACACAAATATATGGCACACACATACACAATATATATACATATAGACTTTTATTAACCGCGACGCTCTAGAGAAAAAGCCGAGAGCAGCGCGAGGCAAAAAAAAGTTAACTTATTAATTTTTATAAGAGTAATTTTGTGTATTTTATGTTTGGCTTGCTTCTGTATGTGTGTGTGCTAGCAGCACTTATATGTGTGTATGTTTGTGTACATTTTTCATGTATAAAAAAAAGCCACAGTCAGAGTGGCAACAACAAATGGCAGCTCATGAGCGTGGCGGGCGACGGTTAAACGGTTAAGGACATGCAAAAAAGGGCGCGCTCTGATGAGTTGATGAAGTGTTCAACGCCTGGTTGGTCCCGACAACCTACAGCTACCCTCCCGCCACCCTACCACACTCCTAGCCCACCCCACCTACTCTCCAATCCCTAAAACCCTTGCTCAACCCCCTCAGTGGGGTGGTGAACTTTGGGGGCTGCCCGCAGCGCAAATAAAAAGTCAGGTTTTTAACTAAATGACTTTTTGTTGTTGTGCACACGCATTGCTACACACAAACGCACTCAGAGTGGTAACAACAACAACAACAACACTACAAAAACACACACTCTATGTACATGTACATGCATGTCGACTTGTATCGTAATTATTTTGATGGTAGCAGCCTTTTTTCCAACACACACACACACACTCATACATGCTAAGTATGCACACTCTGGCTTACAACTGTGTGTGTGTGTGTGTGTGTGTGCAAAGCTGCCCAAAATACGTTAAGTAAAAGGACCTGCAACCTTACCTTTTTTTTGCGGTGTAAGTATAAATTTGTGTGTGCTCGAGTGTGTGTGTGAGTGTGTGTGTTGGAGTGTGTGCGGTTTTTCGGTGTCTCTCTGTTTACCTTTTTCTGCTCTCTAGCGGTGGCCTGTGGCGGCCAGGTGCCATGTACATCGAGTTGGGTTTTGTTGTCTCGTTGATTATGCGCTGATAACAAATTATTCACTTGGGAGCAGACTTCAGCCAATACGCATGCACACATGTGTGTGCTTATGGGTATGGGTGTGTTTGTGTGTGTGCGTGTGTGGCGGCTTACATGAAAACATTAGACGCAGTTGTAGGCGTGTGAGTTGTAGACACACGCCTTCTGTCCTTTACCCCGCTCGTCCTTTACCCCACACCGGGTCTCTGGGGAAGGGCGCTGCGTGTCCAAAATTAATGAAAAGTCGGCGATGCCAACGCCGACGTCGAAAGTAACACAGCGCCTTTGCCTATTTGCTGTGTCACCTGCATTTTTTATATTATACGTGCCTTTATTATATTGTGATTACAATCTGCGCCAGTTTAGGCGGGAATTACAACGAATATTACGCATACGCCGTGCTGTCCAAAACGGCTAAGTGGTCCGTGAACTTAAATCGATGCATCGATCCGAAAAATGCTATTTATGCGCACTAAACAAATACAATTACTAAATTAATGACACAAAGATTTCTACTAGAGCTTAAAATAGTTTTAGAGGGTCTATATATAAAATTAAGTCGTTTTGGCATCAGATAGTTATAAAATAATAACTAAATAAATAAATTACGTCGAGTCGTTTAATATAAACTAATGCTAGCTATTTTGTAGAGGAGTAAATATTTAGCTTATTTAACTCTAAGTGCCTTTCAAAAGCCCTCAAATCGATGAACTTAAATCAATCACACGACCATTAGCAAAGTGAAAACTTAAAGCGACAATTTTGCTAAAATTGTTCGCAGAGGTTACAGGAATTAAATGCAGCTCATTTATGTTTTATCTATTGGTAAAATCCTTTGCGACCGAGCCTCATAAAAATAACAATTCCAAAATCAAATGCTGGCGGAAATAAATAGCACAACTTCCGGACAGCAAAAAAAGCCAAATAAAAAGGGACACAATTGGCCAAACGTACCCCAGGGGCCCAGCCCAGGACAGAGCAGGACACAACTGAGCTAGCAGAGACTCAATTCCAGCCTCAGACTGCTTGCTTTATTATGCGAAACAAGCGGAGGAACAAACAAGAAACATCCCAGTAAAATTTGTGTTTAAAAATAACAACAACAATAACTAGAAATTGTAGTCGGCAGTGGAGTGGTCACAGGGAGACAGAGAGAGAGAAAGGGAGACAGAGAGAACGAGTCGCCATTTATCTTAATCTACCTTTTAACTTATCTCGTTGCTGGGATCTCAACTTGTTTCTTTCGTTGATTCTGAAGACACTCGAGCTGCCTCTGTCTTCCACTCTGCTCAGCTATTGTTGCAACAAAAATCAATTAATTATTTATCACTTAAACTCTCCGCCACTTGTCATTATGTCATTGTTTACTCATTGCCCTTGGGGAAACATTGGTGGGGGCACTGGGCGGGGGACAGAGTAAAGGAAACAGAAATTTTTCTTTTCTGCTTTCTGCAACTTTATCAATACTCAATTGAGTTCTGGTCCTGGTCTTAGTCCTGGCCCAGCATTAGCTGACCCCATTGATGTTTGTGCGCTTAACTTTGCGACGGCAGTTTGTCTCGACGGGTTTTCGCCCACGGTTCGACACGACTTGAATCGAATCGACTCGTTTGGAATCGACTCGACACGACACGACACGGCACAACACAATGACGATAAGGAGCAGAATGCTTGAGACTTTGTTTCCAGCCGTTATTCTTCTTATTTTATTTAACTTAATACTTATGTTGGCATCTTTTTCATTCTTTTCTTGCTCTTGTTTCCGGCCACCTTGTCGTCGATGTGGCCTCTTGCTACAATCGAAATCCCCAATTGACAAAAAGAAAACCAATTTAGCCGACAACGACAAGCAGCTGAGGTGGTGACTCTTCGATGTCCTCTGTCTCTCAGCTGCAAGCACCGCACACTCACACACACACACACATACACATTGCTATAAATTCATCAGGTGAATGCCAAAGCATTGCGCAAATATGCCACCTCCTCCTGCTCCTCCTGCTGTTGCTGCTCCAATCCATCGAAATGCCTCCTAAAAGCAGATACAGCTCCTTGATGTGGTTTGGACTGTGGCTTCGTTCGGTTGCCGCATCAAACGACAATTGAATTTGCCATGTTGAAAACTTGGACTTGGACAAAAGCCTTGTTGCTTTTGCTTTTAGCCATGGGCCACACAGTCCGGTCAACATCTGCTGGCCATGACCAATGGAGAAGAATCGGTACAAGGAGCAGGGTTAGGAGAGGGGGAGGAACATTCCCTGGTCAGTTGTCATTAGGCGTATTTATTTAGTTGTATTTGCCATTGGCATGCCTTCAATTAATGTCAATTCGTTTTTAAGTAAGCTATCGGTGGCTGTTTCAAAACCGAGTGCGCAACAAACGGGGGGAAATGGGCGGAATAGGGGAGTACGGAGACTGGGTATTCCTCACTCCTACTTGCAGCTGATAAAACGCATCAAGTGAAATGAAAACGTATGAGAAGGCGATTAGTTTATATTTGGAAACGTCTAATATAACCCCCTCAAAGTGGGTCAGGTGATAAACCTGACGACAGTTGATGTGCTGAATATAAACTTAATGTTAATGCCGTGTCACACTCCGTCTTGCCAACAGTCCCCTCTGCAAGTCTTGGTCTTCGTCAAGCGTATGTCTAATAGAAGGCTAGCAGAAAATGTTTTCCATTATGTTAGAATGCAATAAATTACCTGTAAAAGGCAAGAAGAAAAACCACACACATTTGGACAGGCGGGAATTGGGGTGGCATAGGGTAGGAGGAGGAGGGTGGTAAATGTTGGGTATAGGAATGGGTTCTGGACACATGTATATGCACGCACATTAATTTACTTTTGTTGTCACTTTTGCCAGTGGGCCACATTTGAAGTGCGCTGCCGGCAGGGAAATAAAACAAATACAAATGACAAAGCACAGGCATTGAAAGAGACAGAGATAGCAGCATAGAAAGAGAGGGCAGGAGAGATTTTAGAGCTAGAGATAGGCGGAAGGAGACTGGCTGACGGGTTTGATATGTAAATGCGTTTCGCACACATTTTGGGCCGAGCGTAATGGAATTGTATGACATTACTTTTAATTAAAAGTGCTCGACATTTGGCCGGCAAGTTGAGTGCCTTTCTCACAACTGTCTATCCTCTCTCTCTCCCTCCCCTCTTTGTCTTGGCTCCTCTTATATTTTCTTTTTTGGCAGGTAAGTGTGAAATGTTTGCTGCTTCTCAAAAGGCTTAAGTTCGCACATTGCTTGGCTGTCAAGTCATAAAGATGCCCAACCCAAAACACACTCACACACTCACACACACACACACACACACACGCTGACAATCTCAATCGTTTATCAGTTGTATTAAATCTAATGGCAGCGGAAATCGCATACAATTCAATTGCATACTTGACAGCGAACAATCAACGAAAGTACGAGCACAAGTATGTGAAAGAATTGAATTGAAGAGGTTGTTCAATGATCCTCACGTGCACATGACCAACTAATGGCAGCTTATAGACTGCAAAATACCCTGTGTAAGTAAGTTTATCCCATAGACAAGCAGCAAAGAAACTAGGCAGCAAAACAATGTTATTTTTTTAAATGATTATACTTTATCTTAATTGATTCCAAAATCTGTGCTTCCCACGTGACACCTCCAGCAATTACAGGGCACACAATAGTTTGGGAGTCTGCTCTATCTCAGCAATGAATGGCCAACTCAGTTTTATTGAATTACACTGAATGACGTTCCGAGCTTTTATTGTTACATACTCGTACCTAAGACTCAACTAGAGTGTGAAAAAACTACACGTTTTCCGAGAAAATCAACCATTTTCATTTCGATGTCAGCGATATCAGAAAAATTAAAGGAAATGGGAAAGGAGCAGGGTCCTTCCTAGAAGTAATAAAGCAAAATGCGAAATTGATATGATATAAATCAAACATTTGTAACTTAACTTGGAGATTAATCTTAATACATCAAGGATATTGAGCTAGCTGCTACTATATTAAATTTCAAAATAATCATAATTTTCATACTAAAATTAAGTCTGTATTTTGAGCTGAGTTTTGAGCGTTGACAGCAAGGAAAAGTAGGAAAATTTCTCCTGCTCTGGTGGCAATTTTTTATGAGCAACGCGTAAAAAGGCAAACAAGTAAAATGCCAAAATTGCAAATAATGCGAATCACGTGGCGCATTCGAAGCTGAAGCTGGCAATGGAGATGGCAGTGGAGCTGGAGAACCAAATGGAAAAGGAAATGGAAATCTGTGTGGGTAAAACTGTGACCCCTTCGGCACAGAAACCACCAGCAAACAAAACGTAAATGAGGGAATGTTTTGTGGTGCCACATTTGGATGGGGCATGTATATGGATTTGGGGTTTTTAGAGTTTGGTTTGGTTTGATGAAAGGTGCACAGTAGGAAGCCCTCTGTAGCCCCTCTCATACCCCGCCATTCCCTCGATCGGCTCTTCAATCGAGCAATCAACCATTACCGAGCTCGATTCGCGTTGAGTGTTTCGATTTGCAGGCAAATCATAAAAACAAATGTATAAAATCAAATGGAAAATCAATGGAGCCAACCATCAACTGTTTTGATGGCATTGCCCGCGGTTTTGTATAAATTGCTTTATTGCCTAAATAATACAAAAGAGTTGGCTGGATACAACTCGCAAAACCCAACCAAAAATTTCAATTCAATTCGCTATAAATATATATACATTTTTTTTTTGTTTTTTAAATATTCATATTTCCCGACAACTTAATGCAAAAATAACAACTAGAAACCTGCAACAGTCTCCCCGTTCGAAGAGAATACATTCAACAACAATTAGCCCCATATTGAAGCAGGGTGCTCTTAGGGTGGGTCTACTGTGGTGCTGTCTGTTATGGAATGTACACAATGGCATCTTTCGCATTCGACCGCCGAACCCAAAATAATTAAAAGTATTTGGCGTCTGTAAAGTAATTTTTAATTAAGTTGAAGTGCGCTGAAGTAGCATCGTTGATGTTGTTGTTGTTGTTGATGATGGGTTTTGAGCAGGGTGGGGGGCGTGGCATCGTTTGGAGCCAGCCGCGTCTGCTGGTTGCTTATTACCGTGCATAAACATAAACAATTTTAGAAATTAAATGATAATTTCTGAATATTTACATAATTTTATGCATTATACCCGAGGGCTGCTCCCAAAAAAGAAAAAAAAAAAACATGAATTGGAATGAAGTTTGGAGGCAAATGAGAATCGTGAATGAATATTGTAGGTTTTTCGCTTTGAAAGCTGCCAAATTAAGATACATAAATGGGAGAATTCTCTCGCTCTCCATGTCCCACTCTCTGCTGTCTCTGTATGTTCTTTTTTTTTGGCAAATATTTACGTTATAAAATTTCATTCATTTTGGCCAGAAAACTGTGTACCGTTAATCTCAATCTCAACGATTGCTATCAACTTGGCCCCAAATTGATTATAGTTTCATTTACGCTTCCTGCTGTTCATTTCTGTTGGCCTTTTTTCCTCCTCTTCTCCTCTTCCCTCCTCATTGCATTTGGCCAAAACCCGCGCGCAATGCCAGCGCATAAATATTTATGATGAGGGCGCTCCAACCCTTCCACCCCCTGCTTCCCCTTAAACTCAAAGCTTGGGCGTGGCTATAAGTGGCAAACTGAATCGTGCCGGTAACTACAGGGCTCAACTACAGCCTCAAATTCGCTTTAGTTTTTTTTTTGGATCAAAGCCAAATGCAATGAAATTCTATTTGAGCATTTGCAATGCGCCCATTTCAGTTTTTGAGTGAATCTTCATTTGGCGCGTCGTCGCTTTTTCTCACGCTCAATTTCTATATCCCTTTCCCTTCTCTCTTCCACTCTATATCTAGCTGTTTTTCTCTGAAGTTTTAATTAAGTGCAAATTAAAAAAGTGTAAATTTTGTGAAAGAAAGGGAAAGAGCTTGGTTATTAAATGCTAGACGATTTTTTGATGGTTTTGGCTCTCCTTCATTGCCCACTTTCTCTCTCTCTGTATTCCCCAATGCCTCACAATTATTGAAATAAATATGTGAGCTGCTAATGATGAAAACAGCGCGAAAGCCAAAATAAAACGAAAGAGTTGCAAATTATTAAGATGGAAAATGTTTTTGAGGCAGCAACTTTGCATATGCATAAAAGCAGCAGCAAAGCAGCATAAAGAAAACATTAATATGCTGCATAATTATGCTTTCCAACGCCATTCCATATACTTCACTTGGTTGGCATCTCAGTCTCAGTCTGAGTTGGAGCTGGAGTTTGAGTTGAAGTTGGCGAACATAACTGAACATCATAATATAATGCTACATAACGTTAACGCTAATGATGCCAGGCAAAAGCGTAGCCATAACTGACAACAGACAACAGCAACATCAGCAAGGTGTGTTGCCAGGTGTGCGGAGGTCTCTCTGTGTGTGTGTGTGTAAGTATTGGGTGTTACATGCTGCAAAGTACTCCCCAAAGTGCCCCTAAATGCAAGAAATGACAGTCATTTCATATTTGTTGTACTCAACGGGCTGCGCTCTGTTATTGTTGTTGTAGTTGCTCGCACACACACACACAAGCATATCATGTCATAAAATTAAATACTTCACTGGAGAATTAAATGCAGTAAAAAGTGGGCGTGGCACGCACAGAGCCAAACAACAAAACACACCTTCATCAGGTGTACTACAAACTGTCCACCAGGTGGTGGAGGAGGATAATTGGGGTGCACAGGAGCAAGAGGTGGGTGGGTCAGGGGTTAGAGCAAAAAATGGAGGTTTTTAGTTCTCTAGAATGCTTGGGCGTTGCTCTCAGTCTCTCCCCCTCTCTCCCTGTCTCTCTCACTCCCTCTCGCTCTTGCTGAGGCAAAGTGAACCTAATAACAAGTTTAAAGCTAAACGTGTTTTCATTATTATGAACATTACGGATTCCACATTGTCCCCAGACGTTGTTCGTGTTGTTGTTGCTGCTATTCTTGTCGAGGATTTAGTGAGAAAGCTTTAAAATAACTGTAATAAACATATATATATAGACGCATATATACATTCGCAATAAAACACAAGTTTAACAAGCTCCATGCTCGTAGCTGACTCACGCATTATCCTGAAACTCAGCTCCTGACAGAGATCCTTGACCCACACGCATTAAGGGATATCTCAGGCATTCGACCATAAAATATTGTACAGCTTGTATTAAGGTGTTTGGCCCTGCTGTTTGCTGTTGCTGTTGTTCTTGTTGCCATTGGCTTTTATCGTTGACTTACACTAACCGTTAACTGACTCGACCAACGACTGACCACAATTCTGGCATATCTGGCATATTGACGTGGCCCAAAGTCTCCATCAATATGACAGCCAAAGTCTTTGCGTTATAAGCGGCTTCAGTTGAGTCAGCCAGAGACAGGTGAGCACGGATTTCGACACACTGTACTCTCTAAACTTGTTTAACATTTGAAATTCAAGTTTATTATAAAATGTTATAGATATCCTTAACGGGTTTGCTTCTAAAGAGTATTTATTGGGAGTCATTTAATACATTTATTTAAATATATTCTTAATAAAATCATAAATTTTATTTATATTTTAGTTGCAAATACAGTAGATTGTATCGAGCACTAAACTGTGATTAACACAACCATTTCTGACATTCAAATTATAGACTTAAACTTTGAACTGTGCTTGACTTTTCTTTAACCTGTCTCTCAGGTAGGCAAATATTTTACAATTTGTTTTGAAATGCAATAAATGATAATAAAATGTGCGATAAAGCAAATATATTGGCATGCGTCATAGAGAAATCTTAATAATTTGTATTTTCATTTACCTATTTTCTTATAATTTAAACTATAAAGAATTTCAAATAATACAAAAGCATAGCATACTTTTGGGCTATATTTTAATTAAATTTATTTGAATGTCTCTTTCAGCTAATTGTCTGTGTTTATGTCTTTTGTTTATGTCTAAAACATATAATAATTTATAAATATATTTTATTTGGTTATAAATCGAATTTAGTTGATTTTGTTGCTGCTTTTGACACAACTGAAACCTAGTTAGCCGGAAATTGCTTGTGCCCGATTGCTATAATTAAAACAAACCCAGCGCTGATTTTGGTAAGATCCTTTTTTGTTGGGAATGGGAGGCCGATTTTAGGCTGGTCGGAGCTGAGGTCATGCCAAACTAGTTGACTGTCTTGAGCAGGCGGCGATGCGGTTTTGTTAAAATTACATTTGGCAAAGTTTTATCGCAGCTGCGGCAGCGGCTGGAACTGAAACCGAGACTGCGACTGAGACTGCGGCAGTGGCATGATATCAGGGCTGTAATTAATTGCGGCCGCTGCATTTCGGGGTGGCCCTGGCAATTGTGGCGTGCAAATTAAAAGCCAGCGAGCAGAAAAGAAAGAAAGCGTGTGGAAAAAAGTTGAGCAAAAAACAACAACAACAACAAAAGCAAACAGAAAGCAGAGCAACACTTTGAAAGTGAGCTCAAAAATAAACCCAAACCAAAACAAAACACAGCAAGGAGCAAAAAGGAAACAAATAACAACAAATACCGAAAAAAAACAAGAGCAGTAGGATAGTGTAAGCATTGACAGGAGATGGCAGTTGGTAGAGCAAGAACCACAACCGATAGATGCAGCAAAAATACGTATAAAAGTACTGTGAATATTATGTGGAAAACAAAAAACAGCAAACCGCGAATTATCCCGCCGGCAATTTACGGTTAGGAAAAGTGAAAAGCAACACACAACAACACACAGCAACACAGAGCAACGACAACAGCATAGAAGACCCAAATTGGGGAGTGGGGGGGAAACTGGCAAAAAAGTCTTCGATTTCAAAGTGTTTGACAAGTTTGTTGTTGTTGCAGCCACTAATGGCAGCAGTTGGAGTGTTGCCGCTGACGACAACAACACAGAGAGAAAGTGAGAAAAGGGGGAGAACGAGAGAAAGAGAGACAGATCACAAAGCCGCCTAAAAGTGTCGCTACAAATTGAGTGGGAAGGCAGGAAATCACATCAAAAACATATTTGAATATTTGCCGTCACTTTGCTTTCAGATCTCCCACCACGAGCAACACACACACAGGAGTGGCACCAGGGGCTGGCTGGTGTCAGTGTCGCAGTCAGTGTTTGGCTAAGCGAAATGGAGCAAACTTCTCAACTCTCCAACAGTTCAAAGCACACTGCAAAAAGAGCGAGGTGTAAAATCTACAAACAATTTGAAAATAAATATTTTAAAATTATTTTAAAATATTTAATAAAATTGAAAGAGCACTTCCAATCGATATACAAGTTTAGTTTAGACTTTATTGACTATTTCTGGCAGTGTACCGACCAAACAAAAAAGAAACTGCTAAAATCTCAACAATTTACATTGTGCTCGGTCTCGGGGTCTGCTCGGTGCGAGTTTCTACGTTTTAATTCGGCTCGGTAAGTAAAGCTTAACCGTTGCCTGACACCTTGTGTACATTACGGCACTGAGCTGCCACCTTCTGCCTTTCAACTTGCCACCTGCTACACACCACCTGGCATACAACAGCTGCCATCTGCCAGCTGCCACATGCCGCCTACCAAGTTTGCATGATATCCGTCTCGGACTCGACGTTGAGCTCTGTATGTGTTGGCAAGTGTATTGTCAGTGAAATGCCTGAGGCGAAAGTGTGCATTACGAGGTTTTAAATTACGCGAAAATACACACAAACACACTCACACACACACATACAGACATTGACAGAAGCCAAGCTGCACAACGTACTCTCTTCGCCTTGTGTGTTGATTTAACTTAGAGCACAGCAACTGCTAATGGAATGAGTATATGAGGAAAGGGGGAATGGAATTCTCGTGAAGGGAGAAACGGGACAAACCTCGATGGCAACATTTGTGGGCACAATATGTAGTCCTTAACTGTATCAATGGCAAAGCGGGGAAAAGTCGCTTTTACGCTCCAACATTTCCGCAAAGAATATACAAACTCAAATCATGCTAATTTCAGCAAAGAAAGGGTAAAGAATTCACAACTGTACATAAAGGCAGCAAATAAAATAAGAATTCGAGCAAATACAAATCGATTTTCATTGTTGGCATCATTTTAAACTGTAACTTTATGTATTTTTAAATAAATATTTAAAAGAAATGTGGATTTAACATACATTTTTCACTGTTCTTTCATAGTATCTGCCTTCTCTATCTCCTTTCTTACTTTCTCCTTTCTTCGTCTTCTTATCTTTAAACAACCTTCAACCATCGGAAAGGTCAGCTGCAGCTTCTGCAGTTTGCAGTTGCATTTTTAGCCAAGTAAGTGCATTTGGATATTGACAAGAGCAGTTGGCATTTGGCTTACAGGCCCACTTGGCTTTCTCCTTAACTGGCTTTGCATATTTGCATGTAAATACAGGGCACAACATGTTCAAACACACACACAACTGTGTGTGTGTCTGTGTATAACACTAAATTGTAATTTGCGTTTTATTTTATCACATTTTCGGGACAACATCGACAGCTGCTGGCTTCTAGTTACAGTGCATGCAAATAGAAAGGCAGCTGCTAATTGACTAGCCTATGCCAAGACCTTTAACTTGGCTAAAAGGGTATCCGTCCCTCGACCACTCCCCTTGAACTCTTCTTTCTGTTCGACATTGAGCAAATACAATTTGCGGCTGCAATTTGCCATTCTCAACTTAAATTGATGCACTTTAAGTGTGCCAAAGTGGCCAAGTGGCAACATTAACAATTATTCCAAATTAATGGCAATGCTCTGCTGCTGTTAACTTGGCCGCGAGTTTCGGCCACTTCTACACATAATCGCTGGCCATCAAAAGCTGAGCGGCTTTTGTCTGCAATGATATGGCCATTGCCATTTCACATGGCATCAATTTCTGATTTTCCCTTTTGAAATCTAAGTTTTTGGTAAGGGCTCAAACAGCTGCTAACTGTGTGGCCCAGTGCTGCAGCTGTAGCTAAATATGTGGCAGTAGCTGTCGCTGACCCGACAAGCCATTTCGTTAAGCAATTCATTTCCATTATCATCATCAAAAACTTTCTACACTTCTGCTTGTTTTTATTCCATGTTGACGTTTATGTGTTTGTATGGCTATGTGTGTGTGTGTGTGTGTGTGTGTGTGTGCGGCATCATCATCGGCAGCGCACCATTTCTTAAAAAAGCAATTACATTAAAAAGGATATGGCAGAGGCAGCCCTTTTTTCCTGCAGCCAAGACAGAGTCGGGCTTACATTACGTATACGTAATCGCAATGCTCACTTACGTGCCGTGCACATGACGTCGTCCTCGTCGTGGTCGTGGTCGTACTCGCTGCCGAGTGTGTCTCTTAAATGTTCATTAAATTGGATTTTTAGTGCGCATCGTAAAAAATTCAAAGCTCCCATTTAATTCACCCGCCAACAACAGCAAAAAGAGCCACAGTCACAGCAAGAATTGCTAAAGGCGGCCATGACCAGACTGGTCCAGACAAAAACTTCATTTGGTTTCTGTTGGGCAAAAACAGAAGCTGCCAATCTTGCCTGCTGGGTCAGCAGGAGCTCAAAGCACTTCAGCTGTTTCCTTGATGTCATAAAAGTCGTGGGTACTCCAGACTGCGACTCGAATCGAAACGTTTCGATTTGAAATATTTTACAATTTTATAGATTTTCAGTTAACTGATGCGATGCATATTAAATGGGCAATGCACCAAAATGCAATGCAATCCATTGCAGTTGTCATTATGCAATGCCTGCTAAGGTTTTCAATTTGCTGCGTATCGCGTGGAAGGCGGAGAAACGGGAGGAGGCACTGGAGGTGACCAGTAAAAATCCTTTTCACGGCGTATTGTGCTGCATTTTAAGCGGAAATGATGCGCGTCCTGCGGAGGCACATCCTGTCCACAAAATGGCCAAGCCCCCAGACAAACTCCGTTGCATTCTTTGCACTCGCTTTTTCCCTCTATATATTTTTATTGTGTTTTGCCCAACCAAAAAAATATTTGCATATTCATCTAAACAAAACACCAACTTCCCGAGCAGCGACAAATGGCAAAAAAAAAATGGAAAACATTTAAAAGAAATTCGCGAACGCTGAACGATGGCAGGCAGCAAAGTCTAATGGCCAAAGTGACCGTGGCTGATGGGATGACATGGTGGTGCTTACTGTGGTGCAGTGGTGCAGGCGTGGCAGCAAGTCATCTTCAGTGCAAGTTGGCCATTAACTTTGCCTCGTCATGCCAGACTGCGGCCAAAAAAAAAAAAAAAAGTGAGCAAAAATCTAAATATTTGACAACGCCAGCAACAAACACAAGGATAACGACAACAACAAAGCGTCGAGATGGACTTTCTAATTGCCTTATCGCTTTCAACGCTGACACGCGTTCAGGCGTGATCGAGGAGTCAAAGTCCTTTGACTCTGACGATGAGTGCACACTTTTGACCACGCTGACCACTAAAAAATATAGAAAACAACCCAGTGTTACAAATAAAAACAACATAAAATGCAATTGAGCACACTCACTCACGTCAATTGCAATTTGGTTTGAAGTTTTCTATTTTTTTTTACTTTTTGACGACACTCTCAAAGGTGACACTCGCACTGGCAAATGGCTTTTTTTGGCTGACTGCTGATGATAACGTGGCGAAATATTTCATAAGTGTTTGGCCAAAAGAAGCATCACCTGCTGATGTTTCTGCACTCGCTGCACAACGATGCGAATCGAGAGTGTCGACAACGGTGTCATTGATTGCAAGTTAGATTGGCAATTAGGCAAAACTGCAGCTCTGTTTTCCATCAGGGAAAAGGTATTGCAGTTGGAAATGATGGACACCCATGTGAGCGAGGCATCATTTATGATTCACAACCAAATAGCTAGAGTGAAATATGGAAAGGAAAGCGTGAGACAAGTGAGACGTAGAGCTCAGCGGTTGTGGAGTAATTGAAACCTGAGTCGACAGAAAAGGGCCTGATTTAGTGCCTCCAATTCAACCAGGAAAAAAAAAAGTAGGATTAAAATTGATAGCCTCTTAAAACAGAATGATCTTGTTTGAAAAATAAATCAAAGGAATTGAATGAAACTATTTATAAATTTACTAAAAATAAACTGGAGTGTTCTTCAGTTTAAGCCTCGAAATCGATGCCATTTGATTCCATAGGAAAAACACTAGACACTTTGTTTCAATTAACACAGAAATATACTAAAAGCAGACCAGCATGCAAAAGAACTAGGCGAGTGCGCTTGCAACAGGCTCGGGGCATGCAGCTTGGGGGCAGCAGCAAACTAAACTTTGTAAGTAACTAAAGTTAGTAACAAAAGTCTGCCAAGTGTGCAACTAAATAAAAATTTATGCCTACACACACAATTGTAAAGACAAAGAGAAGGGGAGTGAAGAAGTGGGTGGACCTGGGAGGGAGCAAGTGGGTGACAGAGTAGCAACTATTGCAAAGCACTTGACCACTTACACTTATGCAATTATGAAATTGCCTTAGAAAGTGACACTTTTATACATCGAGCTGCTGCCATTGTCCCTTTGGTGAAGGCACTTTGTGGCCCAAAGCCAGAGGGAGATAGGGAGAGCCAGTGGGAGCGAGCTAGAAACAATGTCAAGTTTTTGGGAAAAAGCATGGCCGAAATGAAGAAAATTGCGTTTGGAAAACTCTTAACAAAGTCATTTGGTCCAGATGCTGCCAGTTAAGTTAGTGCACAGCATGGAAAGGAGTCTGGAGACTTTCTCCCCCGCCAACATATTTAAGGGCGAGAAAGAGACAGAGAGACAGAGAGAGAGGGAGCGAGACACAGTTAGCTAAGCACTCAGACACAGAAAAACACATGTGGTAATGGCGTCTGCTCGACTGCGAAGGGTTAAGGTGTCTAAATGTAGGCAAAGTATGCTATTTACTTGACCGGGCTAAGCACCGGTCTGGGGCAGGGAATCAGATAGGGTTGGTAGGGTAGCTGACAATTGGGGGAATTTGTTTGTGCCAGCAACGCATTTGGTCACTTAATGTAATTGTCGCTAGCAAGTTCTGTTCAGGAGTTGTCTCAAATTAAGTGCAGAAAGCGATTAAAGTAGAGCGAGACAGGGTCTTGGCCATGTTCAGGGTCAAGGCATGCCATTTGATGAGCTCGTAGAGGGAAAGCAAGGCTAAGCAGAATGTAGTGCAAGTCTAACGTCTTTGTCTTACTTCTTTCCTTTTTTGAGAGGGTTATCAACATTATTTTGCCCAAAAATATGCGCCGTAAATTTAGAGTTTTATTGAAAGCACTTTAACTGTATGCCAACTCGAGTGTATCTATTTGGACACGTGTAGCCTGCCACTCAAGGAAACAATTGCAGCTGCTTTGTCCAACTCCATTCACTTTGACTTCGTTTTTCTACTCTCTTTTTACTGTTCTTCTGTTCTTATTCTTGTTGCCAGCCGTCAAGTCGCGGCCATTTATTTTGGCAGACTGTGTCAATGGTCACACACAGACGCAGCAGCAAATGCGGAAGAAACGAAGGCAAGACAGTAGAGAGGGTAGTTGTAGTTCTCTTCTCAGTCTGGGGCAACTAGTTTGAAGTTTATTTCACTGCCCATTTCCGTCGAATGCTATAAATTTAGCACAGTTCGCGCTAAAATTTGTGCCGTCAATTTAGTTGCACTCAAAAGTTGTTGGGTTGCTCATGGAACTCTTTTCATTGCTATTTACTTCTTTGAACTGCTAGACTGTCGCTGTTTAAATGTCTTTATAGAAATTGTACAGGAAACTCAGATTCGATTGAAGAGATGGTGAGCAGCACAACATTTTCTTCTACAACACATTTAAAAGTTCAATATTAAAGTTGAAATCTGATATCAATTTGAAATTAAAGAACGCTAAGAAAAAAAAATAATTATTTTCTAGTCTTTAAGTATTTAGTTTTAAAGGTATGTGGAAAGTTAGCAGTTTGATTTTAATAAATAATTAACTTCTTGTTCCTTTATAAAGGAACTAAATTTCCGCTGTGACGTACGTCACATAATATATTATATATATTCTATATAACATATTTTCAATACACTTTCCAGACACAAAATGGATTCTTTACAATCCCAAATTGAAAGAAACTGAAGCTGCAAATCGTAATTTGCAATTCTTTGCTGACTTAATTATTTAGAAAAGTCGTGAAGAGGTTTACTTCAACGAATTCCGCTTTTTGAGTGCATTGAAATAACTTGGTCGATTTTTATTTTATGTGAGAGCTGAGAACTGAGAGCTGAGAGTGTGTGCTGCATGTGGCTTGTAAATTGTTGCGGTGCCTTTGTGCGTCAAGTTAGAACCAGGGCAGGGCAGAGAAACCCAGGGAAAGCAAACAGTCGGACCGACAGTCAAGCAAGCGGAAACTCACAAAATAAATGCAACATTTGGCAGCGCGTTTCATAGCAAATGGAAAACTGGCCGCTGTGCACAGTATCTGTGTGTGTGTGTGTGTGTGAGTGAGTGCATGTGTTAGTGTACAACACTATGTGTGTGTGATAATGTCTTGCTTTAGATTACGCACAGGAGATTTTGCTGTAGCTGCTGCTTTGGGCACCCTGCTGCTGTCACACTTGCCACAATCTCCACTGGCTCTCGCTGTCTCTGTTACTCTTTCTGTCTGTTAGTCAGACTTACCCCATTCGGAGTCTTCATTCTGCAATTTCCACTTGCTGCTTTGGCACTTATTTCACTCTTTTGGCCAGCATTTCCATTCTGCTGTCTGCCTCTGCATTCATGTTCCATCTGCTGGCTGCGACTTTTATTGTTTCAAATTTTATTGCTGCATCACTTTGTGGCAGGCACAAACGCACACACACACAAACACACACACACACTGGCGCTGAGATAGCAATGGCTTCCTTTTGCATTTTTCTTGATGCCTGTCCAAGTGGAGCATTCCTTGCGCTACTTTTTGGCTAGGACACCAATCGTTTGCAGTTGTTGTTTGTTTTATTGCCTGCATCTGTGTGTGTGTCACTCACACTCTCTCTATCTCTCTCTCCTTTTCTCTTCTCTCTCTAACTCCCCATAATCTCTTGATTATGTATGACATACGCATATGTAAGCCATTTTAAGTAGCCGCTGCCAACGTCTGCGTTGGCGTTGGCGTCTACGTCGCTGCTGTAGCATTATTTATGGATTCTATGCCGAAGCGAAGGGTCAATAAAAATTCTAAAATATTGTTATTGTTGCTGCAACTCAGCAGCTGTGTCACTGTCTGTGTTTCGTTGGTTGTCTCTTTCCCTCCCTCTCTTACTGTCTCTTTCTGTGGCTAGCATTGAAAATTTCACAGCACAATTTACGTTCGCAACGTGTAAAGGTCAGTCAGCGATATTGCAATTGTTGTGCTGGCAACAACAAGTGCAGCAGCTGCAACAACTGTTGTTGCCTCCTTTTTGGACATGTTGGTCAACGGCTGACTCTGACTGCTGACTTTAGCGACTCTGCTGACTCGACTGAACGCAGAACTCACAACTTTATTTGCACTTGTTTCGCATGTGCTTCACATGTGATACACCTGCCCCTACCCCTCCTTAGACACACTGTTTGTTGCACGCTCTTGTTGTTGACTTTGCTGCTTGTTTGCTGCGCTTACGCAGCGCCGACGTCAGCGGCAACGACAGCGACAGCGGTAGCGTTAGCGTCGAAGTTGACGTTCAGCTTTGTGTTTGTCTTTCATTTGCGTTCGGCGCCTTCGCGTATGCAACGTTTTTATTCTATACCTCCCCTCCCTCTGTGTCTATTGTACACAATGAGATGGTTGGCAACGCTGGCAGGTTTACAAATGACTGGTCTGAATATTTGCTTGTTGTGCCTTATTAAATTCAAACAAAGTAACGCAATTAAATAAATATAAATGAAAATTTATTGTGGGTAAAGTGCGTGGAGTAGAAGGGATAACTTTGAATTCTTGTGCTCAGGCTGCGAATGTGTTTGCAGTTGGGATAAGGGCGTTAATAGTAGTAAAATCTCTTTGTCTGATTTGATTAACAAGTTAAAACACAAACACTAATTAAGCACGCTCCAAATGACGCATGATTTGCAACGCTGCTCAGTCTACTTCAGTGCCTCTCCCTCACACCCTCGCTCTCGCCCTCTCTCTCTCTCTCTCTTTTCTCTCACTTTGCTTGTTGTCTGACATAATTAACGGCAAAGCGAAATGGAATTGATTGTATACCTCTGGATTTAACGGATTTTGCTGTCAGAGCATAAACAAACACACAATATCATACTTTCTCTTTTGCTTCCTGTCTCCCTTTGCCTCTCTCCCACACTCTCTCTCTCTCTCTCTCTCTCACTCTCTCTTAGTATGCCATTGATTGAAAATCAATCCGAGCACTTAAACTTTTAAGCAGGTTTGAGTTGTGCAAAATGCAGTGTTGCATAAACATAAATACACACACTCACACTGAGACATGCACACGCATACACGCATGCACACAATGCACAACTCAAACAAGATGGCCGACAAAGCAATGGGGTATTTCCCCTTTTTGCAGTTTTTCAGCAAAAGCAAAAGCAAAAGCCAAAGCACAAAAGCAAAAATATGTTGGCCAAAGCGAAAGAAATACAAAAACAGAGCAACAAAAAATTGCATATTAATTATGTTTAACTGGCACAGTTCCATCTGGGCGAAGGAAGTGAAAGAGGGGGTGAGGTAGGCGAGAGAGAGAGTGACGCAGCGTGTTGTGGGAGGGGAGCGGGGAGAGTGGGAACGTATGTACAAGAATTGTAATTTTCACTTTGAACGCAGCGCCGCTTTCAGCTACTCTTTCCTTCTCCTCTTTATCTTGTACCCTCTCCGCCTCTTCCTTTGTCTCTCTCTTTCTCACTCTCCACGTCTCTCGTACTCTATCTCTCTTTATCAGGTAGGCAGAACCTGCT
The DNA here is from genome assembly GCA_018152125.1 of Drosophila dunni. Taxonomy (NCBI): domain Eukaryota; kingdom Metazoa; phylum Arthropoda; class Insecta; order Diptera; family Drosophilidae; genus Drosophila; species Drosophila dunni. The sequence goes on along the minus strand of JAECXC010001917.1, from coordinate 13,742,066 downwards.
GTTGTTCAAGTTTCCGTATTCAGGGCGCGCAAAGTGTTTTGTGTGTGTGCCTGTGCCTGACTTTAATAAACACTTACACAAACACACGCACACCTGCATACAGTCGCCATCTCTAACACACACACAAGCACACTTACACATTTGCATCTTTCAAAGGTGTTTGCGTTTAACTGCATGCTGTTTGTTTACAGTTTTTGCGTAGCTTTCAGAACACACACTCGCACACTCTCGCACACACTAACACACACAAACCCACCGCATAGATGTCTGCCATTATCTTACATATGTGTGTTGTTGTTGTTGTTGTTTCTACCTCTTTTTGTGCTGCAAACTAAAAATGGGAAATTGAACAACAACTTCTGCTCGCTTTGCTGCCCGAGCGAGCGGAAGCTGCAAAGAGCGCGCCTCCTCCTCCCCCTACCCCACAAAGGGGGTACGAGTCTGTGCGTGGGTGTGCTTAAAGTAGGGGTGCTAGGGGTGTGTGCAGTTGCAGATGCCTTGCTGCTATTAAACTACAAGGTTAACCATAATGAAAGTAAAATGATGAACCGAAGGCTTCTGCTGCTTTTGGACAACAACAACAAGTAGAGCAGCAATAACAGCCGTGAACAACAACACTAGTAGCGACTACACCTCCAGCGACAACGCCAATGTTTCGCAGTTGCCTTAATAAATGCAATTTTGCAGGCAGCGCGAGTTGTGTGTATGTGGCTGTGTGTGTATGTAAGGCGCAAAAGTTTAAAAAATACCCACACACAGCAGACACACCTGTTCTTAAACTTGCCTGCATTTTATTTAAGTTTCAGCGTCAGATGGATTCCGTTTCCACAGAAACCTGCATTACAGGCGTAATTACAAAAACATTGCAGCGCCTCTGTCTCTCTCTCTCTCTCTCTCTCTCTGCCCTCCCCACTCTCCTACTCACTGGCAAGTAAATTAATTACACAAAAATACGCCGCAACATTTTTCGGGTTCCATTCTTACAACTTTTTTACTCGCTTTAATTTAATAATAACTTTTTTGGTGCAATTCTGAAAGAAGAATCGACAAGCTGAAGGCTCGACCAAGTGCCAGGCTGCAGTCAGCGCTCCTTTGGGATTGTGCACGTGTGTGTGTTTCTGTGTATGTGGTAGGCTGTATGCTGATCTGAGCTGTAGCCATTGCTTTATTTGCGCTTGTGCGTTGCGCGTTGCCCAAGTGACAGCAGCAGCAGCAGCAGGAGAAGCAACAACAATTGTTTGTCTTTAATTATGTTTGGGATCGTTGCCATTTTTGCGCTGCACAGAACCTACTTATGAGCAAACACACACACACACAGGCACATACGCAGACCCACAAATATGCCATTGGGCCAGAGCCTGCCAAGATGTGTGCCCCGAGCAGAATCAGCCTCATTGATGTTGCTGTTGCTGTTGCCATTGCTGCTGCCGCTGTTGCTGTTGCTGTTATTACTCGACGGGCGCCAGTGGCAAAAATAAAATTAAATGAAAACATTTCCTTTTCATTTGCGCACGCATAAAATGTCCGGCCAGCAGACAGGCGGACAGACGAACGGACTGACAAAGAGGCTAACACAGTGTCCTTGTTAAGGCATTTCGCATATTCGTAATCGTTTTCGTTACGTTTTCGTAGTCGAAACATGAAAGTCCCATAGACTTGAAGCTCGTATTTTAAATTAATTAAATGGCCGCACTGCAATATTGATTGAAGACGTTCGGACCAAACGAGCAGACTTAAACACGGACACGGTGCGTATGCGTAATTTTAATTGACAGCCAAAGCAGCTGAGCATAAATGTGCAGCACTTCATTTCAGCAACAGCAAATGGACTCCAGCAACGAGAGTGTAATCAAAGAAGCGGCTGCCCGTAGAGCCTGCAGACATCTGGAGAATCAATCGGGTGTGTGGGGAAATGGGCGGGTGGCTAAGAGGCGCGGGTCGGGACGGCGCAGGGTTGAATTGCCGCCGCAACTGGACAGCTTCATTTCGCGACATTGCATGTCAAAGTGAAATATTGGCTGGAGACACGTAATAAATTTTAAAAAATTTTTTATGCCCTGCAGAGTATTGAACGAAAAAAAGCAAAATGTTAAAAATGCGAAGGGGCATAAGAAAGGGAGTGAAAAAGAGACAGAGACGAAGGCAGCGAGAATGAGAATGATATAAGCAGACTAAAAGCCAAAACAAGTGAGAGCAGGGCAACGAAATGAAAGCTAGCTTGAATGAGGCAACAGTAGAGAATGGGTAGGGGGCGTGGTGAGCCGGTGGGGCGGTGGGGGTAGGGAGGTGCGACGCATTGCCGCCAAAGTGGTTTGCACGGCTGCCTGCGTGTCTGTCATGCGTGCATTTGCCACATGCGAGTACTCGTCGCACTTATTGTTGTTGTTGCTGCTGCTGCTGTTGCTATTGCTGTTGTTGTTGCTGTTGTTGGTGTGTGAATTCGGCGGCTCCTCAGTGTGGCGTGAATCGTAAATCAACGATTTAGGCGCATGCAGCGAACGAGCCTGTATTTTTTGTGTCTATTTTTTTTTGTTCGTCCTTTCACTTCAATTTTTTCCGTGTCTTTTTGTTGTTGTTCAATTGTGCTGCCATTTGACATTTTCTGTTTGGGTGAAAAAACAAGCTGGCTGGACTATTAAATACTCTACGTGCAGGTTGAGCTGTTAATCAGCTTGCGTTTTTTGTTGCTTAATTGAATTCCGAGGGAAGATCAATGTTATTGGAGTACAATCTTTGCCAAAAGGTGAAGGACTGTTGATTGGTAACAACATATCACTTGTCGATTTCTTCCCTTTACCGCTTAATGAATTTTCCTAAGTTTTGCTTTGCTTCGTAACTCAATCGTCAGTCGTTGAAGCTCACTTTGTTATTTGAAATTTTTGAAAATGGACGACACTGCGTATACGCAATAACGCGTCATTTTTGTGCACCCTGACGCTCCGCGCATACCGTCAACACATCAGTGCTGGTGCTGCCGTTGCCGTTGTTGTTCTTGTTGCCACAGCATCAGGAGCAGCCGTCTCATGACATATTGATTTGATGCCCTGCTATGTCGAGAATTTCCATTAAATTTGCGCTGCAAACGGAGACGCACAACAGCAACAACAGCAAGAACAACAACAAAAAAATAGACGGAACGTATCTACAGGCATTTGCCATTAGATGGCAGACAATGAGCCCAACCGCTATCCATGACCACACCCCTCTACACACTTCACGCCTAACGTAATGCTTCCCCTTGCGTCTAAAAGCTTACAATCCTGCGCTGATAGGCGGCATGTCATGTTTTTGCAATTGGCAATCGCGCGAAAAACTGCGGCACACATCAATCAGAGGCCGTGGCACGTCGAGTGGCATTGTAAAATATTAAATTGGCCTTTGTTGCGTAATTGAAAACATAATTAGCGCAAATTTATTAGCCGCTTCAAGCGTTGCCCTTACCACGTCCCAAAAAAGGGATCGGAAATATTTTCATTTCGAGCGAAAATTTGCGAGAAAATCGCAGCCCAAAATGGGAAAGTGTCGGTGTGTGGGGTGATCAGCGGGAGCGAGGAGGGTATTGAAGCTTTAGCTGGTGTCGAAACTGTTTGACATGGCACCTCCCTTGATTTAATTAATCTATGCAGGCAGTTTGCTAATGTAAAACTACACTAAGCTACAAAAATCAGCAAGGCAAGCCAGTTGTGCTAGAAACTTTGCTCTTAATTCAGCTTCAAGTCGATAATAATGGCATCAAGATATCAATTGAAGGTGCATGATTTTGTTACACAGTGTTGTGTAGTAGTTATAGCCACTTTTAGGTTACTTTGCTGTTGCTGTTGCTGCTCTGCTTAATACCTTAACTAAATATATAATGTTACAGCGCAGAGTTAGTAGAACCAAAGAAGAGCCAAGTTGTATGAAGTTTGTCTGGCATCGCTCTTTGTCCCTGGCTATCCCCGGGTGTCCTGTTCGTCCTGGCTGTCCTGCTGTCGCTTGCAGGCGCAGTTAGTTAATGTTGCACATTATTTCGACAGCGCACACACAGCAACAGCAACAGCAACAGCAACAGTAGAAACAACAACAACGCCTTGGTTTTTTCGCTTGTTTGCTTGGCACTTTTCTTTCGGCTGCTTTCGGTCCCAGAAGAAGCAGGACTAACTACGTTTTTTGACAAGCTCATGCATGTGACTTTGTCGTTTATAACTGCCATCCGGTGTCTCACTGTATCTGTGATCATGTGTGTGTGTGTGTGTGTGTGTGTGTGCGATGGCGCTTGTAAATGTCTGTTGGTGCAAAAGTCTTGTATCCTTTATAGCTCCGCTCGCCTCGACAGCCGTGCATTCATTTTAATTTTGAAACTTGTACGCCAGTTTCTCCAACACTCTACCTTTCTCTCTCTCTCTCTCTCTTTCTCTGTTTCACACACGACACAATTACACACACACGTAAATATGGGCTCAATTTGTGTCTGCGCCATATTACTTCCGCCGCATGTTACGTATACGCCGCATATGCCGTCGTGCTGCCTGCTTCCGTTCCCACCCCACACACACATACACACAACTAATTATTTTTCGCTTGACAATGAAAATGTTTAAGTTTAATTAAATGCAACTCGCGCTCACTGCTTTCTTTTGCTACTTGCCGCTTGTATGCTGCATGTATGTGTCTTGCCGCACCTGATGCTGGCCTGCCACGTTGCCGCTAAAGCTGAAACTGCAACAGCAACACCAAGTGAAACAGAAGCTAAAGCTGCTGCTGCTACTGATGTTGTTGCTGCCATGTCTTAGGAGCCGTCGTGTGACTGCAACTTTTACTGTAGTTGCCTTCCCAAAAAATTTATGTTGCTTGTTTTCATTCGGAAAGTGTTAAATGTGCTTTGGATTTTACAGATTCCCCCCACTCCCTGCTGCTGTTGCCATTGTTGTTGTCTGTGTGCAGAATTATTTGCTTGAGCTGAGATAAAGTTGCTTCGTTTGCAGCGAATGAAACTAGCAGCTAATTGCAGCAGTTCATTTTGATCCTGACTACAGAGCAGAGCTTAAAAATAAGATTCAATAAGGAAAAAGTGCACTTGCTTTTGGGTAGCATTTCACTGACAACACGTACATATTTAAGCTGCATACATAGTTAAGGAATTTACATTTTTGTTTCTTATTTTGCGCATTTTGTTATCTTTTTTTACAGCTTGACAGCCATTGAGTACTGTTTCTTAGCAACTCGACTTGCGACTGTTGACTTCTTTGAAACATAATCGCACTGAGCTCAGTTAGAATCCCTTTTTCAGCCTCAACTCGGTCTCTTTAGCGAGTTAACTGCTGCTGTGGCATTTTTGCAATCTTTCCAAGCCATTTGCCACAACAACTTGACACCCCTTTTTGAACCAACCCACCTGACGAGCCTACATGGCGTATACATAACTCTTTGCCTCACTGCCTGCTTGACTGCCTTCCCCGCTTTGCTGTTGGAAAATGCTTTAACAGACAAAACTATTTGTCTTTGCATGACTTTCGGCAAAAGTTTGCCATTACGAATCGATAATCGTAAAAATGCTTGAAAAACGATGCGGACGACGAAATTATTTTGTGCCCAAAGGCGCCAGCAACTGCGACAACGCTGACGCCCTGCGGTCACACTTGTCATGCCGTTGATAAATTTTTAAGCAAGCTCTAAACACTCTCTAAGCACAACTCATGCAGTTTATGCCTCAAAAGACACACACAAACACACACACACACAAACAAACCCATACACAAACACTACCAAAAAAGAAAAATAACAGAGAAGAAGCAGCAAAAAATTATTCAAAAATGCTTGCAAACAATTTACCAAGTAAAATGGTAGAATGGCGTGAGGGAGGCAGATGAGATGTGCCTGTGGTAAAGGGGGGCGTGGCAAATGTTCTGTGCCATCGCACATGTAAAAGTATGTCTGTGTGTGTGTTGGTGTGCGAAGGGCTTGTGTTTGCCGACTTGCTGACTTGCTGTGTGACGCTTTCTGGGTTTTGTCATTGCATACATTTAGGCGCTCACGTTCGCCACAGAGAGAGGAGAGAAAATGAGAGTAGTAGGAAGGGGGTTTTGTCACTGAACGAGGGCTCGCTTATGTTTGCCAACGCGTTTTTGGTCGCGTCCATGTTTGCGTGCTAATGTTTATAAATGCTTAGCAAGCTTAGACTCGCAGACTGGCAGCAGGAGCAGCCTTTTGAATATTTTAATATGATTTAATATTAAACATCACTACGACAGAGTATGGGTGTGCGAGTGTGTGTGTGTGTGACCGAGTAGAGAGATCAAGATAACAAGGGATTACCAAACGCTTTCATTTGGCGCGTGTGGGCGCCATTTGCTTATGGGCGCCGAGCCGAGACTCGGAGCTCAAGACTCGTGTCTCTTTGGCAGCAGCAGAAGCGAGCAAATATTAAGCAAATGTTTTGAATAGTTTTCAAAGTTATTTGGGTTAAGATTTTTTCGCATCTCATAGTCGAAGCCTCCCTCAATTGCCAAAGTCGGCGAAAGAGTCACAGTCACAGTCACAGTTTAAGTGGGAGCAGGCGTGCGAGTGGCAATAAGAGGTAGAGTGGAAGCCAAAGTTGGAGTAAGAGTCGTTGTTGTCCCACACGAAGCGTGTTAAGAGCCCAAATAAACGCATTTTAATTCAAAGTTTTTCGGCTTCTTCCAATGTGAGAGACTGTACCCCTCTGGCTACCCCCTTTCGGAGCTTCACTGTGTGTTTGTGTCTGTGTTTACGGGTGTATGGGTGTGTGAACGCCATTTTGTGTGCGGTTGAGCGTGTTTGTTAAAAGCTTTGAAAAGATTTGCCTTGTAATCGCATGCAGAAGAAGGACACAGGGCTGCCAGGACATGGAGCGCCAACATGTTAAATCTCTTTGATGACATTGTTAATTTGACATACTTGGGTTTCTTTTTGTTGCCATTGTTGTTGCTGTTGTACCGCTTGACTTGATAGCATAGGCCTTGATTGCCGCATAAAAGGAATGTATAAAATGTGAATAAAAACTTCCCTTACTTTCTCTCCCACTTCTCTTCTTTTTTGTAGTGCACAGCAGAATCATAATGATAAGTTTGACAGGCCCATAAATGGCATATCGAAAGCGCACAATCATCGCCATTTATGGAACCCAAAAGAAAAAACATTAAACATGATTTGTCAAAGCAAAGAACTTAGTAAATGCCACTAAACTCGCGCAAGTACATAATAAATTAATATAATGTGCGTTGCTAGCTCAACTTTCGCAATCATTATATGTGAAAAGTTTTCGAGCACATATCGGCAGATATTTCTCCTACAAGAGTATTACCTAATTCGCAGAACTAGTACAGTGGACACTTGGTAAAGAACACGAGTCTGACTTACACTAGAGAAAAGCGATCTCTATTTTAGTGATGCTTAGCTTAAATACCCTTTTATGATATCTGCCACATTTAAAGTTCCTTTTGGTGAATCTCCACTGTAGTTCAGACACGCGCATTTAAGCAGCGATTCATTTTAATGCGTTAAGTAAGTGGAAAAAGTGTATGTAAAACGAGGCAAGTACGAACAAATGTAGAGACAGAATGATGGAAGATGCTTACAAGCCAGTTAGTGGCACATAGAGAGAAAGAGAGAGAAGGAAAGCTGGAAGAGAGTGTTAAAGACGGCAGACAGAAGATGAAATGTAGACAAGATGTAGTCATGTTGCCGTTTGCCGCTTTCTGTCGCCTGCTGCAGGTGACAACTCCAAGAGCAACAACAACTGCAGCAGCAACAACAACAACTACAGTGATAACAACACATCATACACTTGGCTGCTGTTTGAGTAACGCACACAGACAGACAGTAGAGACACCCAACGGCGTCCACAGGCTTACGCCTTATAGCCATGTCTCTCTCGCTGGCAATGTATGCTCATTATGGCCAGCCTCTTAGACCAACTGCATGTGTGTCTCTCCTTCTGTGTGTGTGTGTGTGTAATAGCTGCTGTTTATTCGGCAACAAGTTCCACTTTTGCCGTTTCTTTTCTATCCCCCTCTTGAAACTGCTCATCCCCAATACCCCTAACACCGAGGGTGGAATTTTGCTCGAGTGCAGCTCAGTATTTGGGCTTTTGGCGTATTCGGCCAGTGGGCGTGTCTGCAATGGCGTTCGTGCGCTGAATTCTTCTTAATGAGCGACATCAAGTGTTGTATTAAATGTCAGTCTGTGTTTATATGCAGCTATCTGGCAATGAGTGTGTGAGTGTTTGTAACTGTAACGGGGCTGTGTGAGAGTGTGCGAGTGTGTGTGTGTGTGTACTGGCAAGTATCTGTAATAAAATTTGTAATGAGTTGCAGGCACGGAAAAGGATTTTTGAGTGCAATTTATTTTATTTCAGCACTTTTATATTTTTTACTTCCTCTTTAGCCGCGTATTCCTTTGGCATATTTTTATGGCACACAAACACACACACACACTCGCGTACAGAGGCACAGATACAAAACTATAAAGATTTCACAGGGTGGAGTGTCTAAGGGGGGGCGAGGGGAAGGATGATTCGTTGGTAGCTGCAATTCCATGCTCTCAGCTATGACATGTTTATTTCTGTTTGTGTTTCATTTCTTATGATTTTTAATTACGCTCGCGATTCGTATTTCACGCGCACCATAAAACGTAGCATACTTTACAGCGCAGAGTCCTGCCGCTGGCCATGTGGAGCAACCGGGCATGGGTAACGAAAGGGGAGGTGAATTGCAGCATGTAGCGAAAGCTTAAGCAGAACGCTGCAGCAACGCCAGCAATATCATAGAGTCGAAAATTTATCGAATTGCCAAAAAGACAATTCATTACGTGCTTAGCCATTGCCAACACCAAGGGCCACGCCCCGTTTTAGACCATCCCTTCGTTTTCCCTTTAAACCCTTCAGTCTCCCTTCTGCATAGTGGAGCATTTGCATTTGAGATAATTGCCGCAGCGTTTTGTATGCATAGCCGCTGGCAGCTCTGGGCAATGGCTGGACAAGTGCGTCACGAGCTCAGAGCTTCGAGGTGGCCCATAAATTTCACCAAACTGAAGAGAATCAGATGGAGAGGGGAGGAAGCGAGTTCGCACATGTGACCCTGATCCCGCTCAGACCACTCGATGTACCTACAAGCCGATCGGATGTACCCCAGCCCCAAACCTAGCCACAGTTCCGTTTCCAGTCGCAGACTCAACCCAGAAGCAAAAACCGAAGCCTGTCTGTTTACAGTCATTGCTACAAATTGACAAATTCGCTGTCGCCTGTCACAACGGGTGGGAAACATAAAGAGGAAGGGACGGGGAATATCCTTGCTGCTCTGCGTATGCATATGAAACAGAAGTAGTGAACAAGGGGTGGGGCACTGAGAGCGGCATAAATGATAACAGTCGCAAAGCGCTGATTCATTTACTAAATATTTGCATAGGCCTTGTCAGTGCTGGTGTCAAAGGACAAAGCGACGCCGTCGGCTATTTTTTCCAGTCAACTCACTGGACCGCCTTGATCCGTTCCCCCTCCCATAACATACACAAAGGCACACGCACACGCACACACACGCACACACACAACTCGACAGCCCACTCAGCTCTTGGGGGCATTGCGCAAACATTGGTCAGATATGTTGGTCAAGATTTACGATTGGCGCATGTCAAAGGCTTAATGCGCGGCCTGGAAACCGCCCAGTCCAACACGTCCTGCTTCTCCCCATCGCTTCTTAACCACCCTTTGCTTGCCTTCTACCCGCCCTCAGGCACACACACACGCACACAGCTGTAGCCCGGCATCCTATTTGCTCAGCCTTATTAAAAGAATATTTGCCCCTTTCGTCCTCTCCGACAGCACTTACAGCCTGTCCAGCGGTTTCTTCATTAATTAAATGCATTGCCCATCGCTTCGTCTGCATCTGCTTGCCTTATCCTTCTCTTTCCACTCTCCTTTCGCTGCTGCTTCGTATGCGAATCGCTGACAAAAAGCATAAATATTATAAAGCATAAAAATAAATAATAAAACTCCCTCTTAACCACCCGCCATCCCTTTCTCGATCCAAGCGAACGAATATGTTTGTTTCTTTTATGCATACAAATTTTAAGCACATGTCGTTCATTGAAAAGTGTTGGAAAATAGCGGGGAAAAGCGCGCGGATGGGTGGAAAACCCAAGCTACTTTTGCGGTCTGATAGGAAATCAGAAGCGATATCTTTTGGTTGAGCTTATGTCAGTTGCTTGCAAATGTTTAAGCCGCTTTTTGATCAAGATATAAAATAGGAAATGAATTTAACCAGCTTTTCATAGTAATTGTAATTTTCTCAATTGTTGTTTTCTATAATTTAATTTTGAAAAATTGTTTCTAATCTTAAAGTCCCATCACCTAGTCACCTGGCCTGCACTGTATGCATGTCTGGATATTCCAGCACATATTGCTCGAGTTTCTTTATGCTCAACAGATTTGCCGTGCAATTGCTGCTGGTGTTCAAGGACACACGCTTCAAATTGGAGCTCATTAAATGCCACAACCTTTTGGCCCAAAGACATGGCCAAACATGTCAAAGGGCAAAAAGCAAAAAAAAAATTAGAACGTGAACAGAAGAAGAGCAACAGAAAAGAGCATAAAAAGTGGCAAACATTTTGAGGCAATTTTATATTACCAGCCACAAAACTCCCCGCAGACACTGATCACAACAACAATGTGGACAAGAGAGGGACGAGGAGAGGTGACGAGGAGAAGAGGGAGTGAGGGAGAGGAAAAAAAGGAAAGTTAACCACGTTGTCATGTTGCCATGCTTAAATTATAATGAAAAGGACTCTAGCTGCTCCTGGATGCGCCCTGCTGCTGATGCTGCCTTTAAGTCACACACACCGAAACACACACACACACACACACACACACACATAGACGGAGTAACTGACAGGCAACGTTTTTTCCTTGTGCTGTAGCCTTATTTCACCCAGGAGGTGCCCAGGAGGCCGTGCCGAGAAGGGGAGAAAGAAGAATGAGAGATAGGAAGCGAGTGCACAAGTCGATTCAGTCTCATTGAAGGCTGCCAGTTTGCCTACACACTGGACATTTGTTGTCCTTGTTGTTTGTCTTGCTGCTGTTGTTGTTGTTGTTTCGTGTTGCTGCTGTGACTGACTGACTTTTGGCATCACTTACCGCTCGGAAATGGGATCATCAGCCTGCCATTTCCTTGCGCGTTGCTTCACTACACTTTTGCCTCACTTACTCTGCGAAGTGGCTTCCAAATGATTGTTTATGTGCGAGTGTGTGTGCGAGAGTGTGTGTGTGCGAGTGTATGTGTGTGGCTATGCATTATTAATATTTCATATGTCTGCAATGATTTTCTAGGTCTCTTTTGGCTTGACTCTCAGTTCAGCCTCGTCGCTGCGTATTACATTAAATCCAAAATGAAGCTGCTGATGACGACGAATTGTCCTCGTTCTCGTTCTCGTCTGCTCATCGTGATGAGTCTTGGGCTCACATATTTACCCTATCATATTCTTACCATCTCTTTCAGCCATCCTGTCTCACTTTCTCTCAGTCTCTCTTTCACTTAAGGGACTAGCTGTTTATTTGTCACTGGCTGGCCTAATGCGTCGCCTTCTGCCTTCTGCTTTATGTCACACTGCCACATATAAAATAGCAGGTTCCTAAATCAAAAACATGTGTCTTCTAAATGCTTCAACTAAGAAACAAAACAAAAAATTTTAAAAATTTGTATAACAAAAACTCCATTCCGTACTTTTCCTTCGAAACTTTTTATTCAAATCTCCACATTTTTTATCAGTGCAGTTTTGCTTCAGTGTCCTGTTCCCGCTCATGTGTATTTCATTTTGTCTTTGCCAGTTCCGCTCGAATTGCGCAGCATGTTGACTGCAATTTGTATGGAGGCCAGTCGACGTTTCGCTTGGTTACTTGGTACAAAACACACACACATACAGACAGACAGAGGCAGTTACAGTCTCTGGCGAAGGCCAAATGCGACTATCTGCTGCCATTTTTATTTCATTCTCCTTTTTGCTTGAAACAAAAACTATAGCTTTAATGTCATTTTAATTAGGCACAGTCCCGAGGCAACAAAATTGTTCAAATCTCAAGCAAATTGACCGTTGACTCGCCCTGTCTCTCTTCCTCCACTTTCTCTCTCTCTGTGCCTCTCGAAAACTTTTACTCCCAGTTGCCTTAAACGCACTTGTTCAACCATGTTTTCAAAAATATGCACATACACGGGCCTCAACTAACCCCGCTTGGCCCGCTTGTAAACGTGGCCTACACCACTTGCAGCCCAGTTAAGAAAAATCTGCTGGCTTGTCTGTCTCGGCCAAAAACTTAAGGTAAAAGCCAAGTTACTAAAGTCAAAATGTCTTCTTGTATCATGCCACGCCCACGACCACAGCCATATGAGCCAGCCCCACTTTCCTCAACTTGGTTAGAAGGGGAAAAACACCTCCACTTATGAGTGTGCCAAGTGCACTTTGCACGTTGTCGTAAGCATTTTAGAAAATTTCATTGGTTGCGGCTACGCTTTGCAGTCTCTGAAATAAATTTTTGAACACACTCGCCACTTGCAGGGGCAGAGCCCTTTTAAGGGGTGGGCATAAAGTTTTCACTGCACAAATAGTTGACCAGAAATTTGTCATAAGTAGGCGACGATGCTTGGCATGTAACTGTAAAAGATTCGTTTTCAAACTTATGGCTAATGAAAACTTGTGAATATCCAGTTGACCAAAGTCTACAAAACTTTAAGCCAAACAACTGAATATTAAACTCAAATTTTTAATTAGTTGCAGCTCAAATATGAACTGATATTTTCGGGGAATTGAAAGGGCTCAAAGCGAGTGCAATTGCAATTGTTTCTTTGGTGCTTGCATTACAAAATTATAAAAATATAATGCTGAAAGCGGATTACTTTAAAACCGACTCGAAAATAAGTAGAAATTTCAGTAGCTTTGACATTGCACACGAAAAAAGACTTTTCAGTTTATAATTTACCTTGTTTGGCACAGAGGAAGGTTCGTTTAACTGGAATAATAAGTGCACAATTCGCAGTTGAAGTGACAGCACGATGAAGGAAGGGAAATTGTGACTAATGTTGATTACACTGTGAGAAATTTAATAGTGTTTTCAGTACGATATCATAAGGGTAGAGTGAAGGATTAAATTGTGAGAAATGCACAAATTCAGCTGACATACTTATACTTCCTGTAGACTCAAACGCACACACACAAACACACTCACACTTACACATATCGACTGACTTCCGTTTTGCCCAAAATCCTCAAGATGGAAGTCCCGTGATGGTTGGGGGCTGGGGCTGCGGGTCGAGGAACGGAGGCCACTAAAAAATTCCATTTGTAAACGGCAACCGCATTAAACCAAACTCATCTCCGGTTGTTAATGACTCACTGAGTGCCAGGGAAAGACCCTTAAGCACCCAGAACGACGAAGCTGTCAGCTGGCTTTCTCTACCTCCCTTTCTCTGTCTCCCCTCCGCTTCTCTCCATATCTCTCTTTCTCTCTCACTCCGTTAGACTTTAATCAACTGCTAACAATTGAAGCATTGGCCGACACTGAGACAAATGAAATCTGACGTTGCCGCTAACTGTTGGCCATGTGAGTGATGGAAAAGCTCATGTGGTGGCTGATTGGCATTTCCAGGTTGCAACTGCTGCAACCGTTGTTTGGTGGCAACACAGCAAATTCAGCACAGCAACACAGCGGCCGCAAATTAGTGCTAAGTGCCCCCAAAGTGCGCGTGGTGATCTGTTGCGGATTTTCTTCGGCTTGAACACTTCCCGCTCCCAACGTGTGGCATTTGTTGTGGCAAGATTTGAAAGTTGATTAATGAATACAACAACAAGCGACTGAATGTTGAAGCTGACCAGACAGCAGTTTAAATGCCGACAAACAGAGAGCAGGAGGAAGAGACAGAGGGAGAGCAGGCAGATCCCGGAAATGAATAAAGTGCGAATATTTGTGTTTTCATTGCCATCTCAAAGTCTCCACACACTTTCTCTGTTTCTCTCCTCGCATTTGCTTCTGTTTGAAGAATGCAATTTTCTGATGAAGAAAAATTGATTGTCGTCGAGCTGAGCTAGTGAGGAACAGCAAAAAAATTGAGCAAAAGCAACACGGCCACAGTTGTAAAATAAAAGAAAATCCGAGACATTGCCGAGCAGCATCATGAATAAGGCGACTCCACGGACGGGAACTTTGAGGGACGCAGGACGATGGACGACAAACGGCAGCAAGTATTGCAGAAACCAAAAAATACAAGGACAAGAAATGTAGAGAAGGGAAAACCCGGGGTAGGGGAAGAAAAAAATTAATATTTGTTCAAATTGCGGCAAAGAAAAATCGTTCAGTCTAAAGTTCAATAGTGCGTAAAATAAATTGTTTCCGTTTTTAATATGCGATAGAGTCTGCAGCGTGATCGAATGTGGCTTAAAGCAAGATTCGAGTTTAATTTTCATTCAATTTAAAGCTCATGCTTTATGCAGCAAATTGATAATCAATTTGTCACTTTGGACCAGTGTTTTGCATACCCAAACTCAATTAAAGAGCTCACATACACACGCACATACACGTACACACAGTTACAGTTACAGCTACAGAGTTACAATTACATTTGCAGCTTGCAACTTTGCCGCCTGAAGCTGCAACTGAAACTGCAACTGCTGCAGCTGCGTCTGTCGCGGCTACAAAATGCACAGATTTATGCGTAGCGTATCCTATTGCCAATGTATGTGTATATATCTCTCTACTATCTGTACTATATATAGTATTCTACAATATTTTTGCATGAATTATGAATTGTGTAAATTTTGCACACACAGAGAGAGAGAAATGCACACATAGATTCATTGAGCCGCTGTGCGTGTATTTTGTGGACTTGTCGCCAGAGTTGCCAAGTGGCGTGTAGGCCAAAACCACCGCGGCAGCTGTGCGCGCATTTGCTAGGGTAACCCCGAGCAGGGAACACACATAACTTTACTACAGCTATAGCCAGAGTCAGAATCAGCAGCAGAGTCAGATTCAGAGTCAGTATGAGAGTCACAGCCTACAGGGTACAAAAATTTAAATCACTGCGTGGCCTCGAGTGCTTTTTGTTACAATTTACGCTTTATGGGTGACATTTTACAATTTACTTTGTCGCAAAAGCACTTTCTGTGCATGCGTGTGTGTGTGTGCTACTGTGTGTGTGTGTGTGACTAAAAGTGAAATGGGCAATATAAATTATACAGTTATGTGCAGTTACTGCGACTCTGCAATGCCTTTGCCTACCCCCTTGCCGTACCCCATTTTTCTACTATTGCAGCTGCAACTCGTAATATTCCTCGTTTCCCGACATGCCAAAATATTACCAGGCCCGTAAATTTGCCAAAATTAAAATCAGAGACGCAGATTCGCATAGGGATAGACAGAGGAAAAGGGTAATGGTTTAAGAGACTGAAGAATTTGAAGTAAGAGTGAGCGGCAGCAATTATAAACACCAACTTCTGCCCTTGATCAGCTAAATATAAATCTTTTTATATTTTTTAAATTTTTTTTACTCGATTACTATTTTTATGTTCCATAAAAAATATTTTTATTATTTTAGTTACTTTATGTAATAAACCTACTCAATATAAATCTCAACTCAACTCTCCTCAACTCTTTTGCCTTAGATTTGCTTTATAACTCTTTGCAAATTTTCACACTCGTTCATTTGGTTATGGAGGACCATAATTTTGGTTCTGGCACGCACTGACAGTCAGCACACGATATATGAGTCACTGGCTAAAAAGAGACTTGAGTGCATTACTTTTATATATACTTATATATGAGTTTGAGTTATTCAAGTTATTTCGCGGTACATTAAATCGCAGTCTTATTTGACTGTGATAATTCATGGGAACATTTGTTCAACAAGCGAAGCCTTTCATTGGATGTCCGTCATAATCCAGAGAAATGTTCGGAAGTAATTGGAAAAAGGACAAACTATAAAAGTATATAAAAAATTTAAATGGTTGTTTTCAGTAATTAAATATTTGCTTTGCAGGATTTTGTGTTAAATTTTCATTTCCACTCCATATAAATATAGACTTTATCTAATTCAAAGCTAGACTCTGGTACACAAAAAGGGTTCACAATTAGTTCATAATTTTAGACCTACTAGTTCTCTATCTACAAATTTGATAATTTATAGCACAGCCGACTTTTCAGCATATTTCTGCCGTCACTTTGCCTGTTTGCTTATGTTTTATATTCTATTTGCACAACAAGCAAATTAGTTAGTTAATTTTTTGTGCGGTAAGAGCATATTTTAATTAAAAAATATTAATAATTTGCATAGCTAAAAAAGCTAAATCCCAAAAACGGTCTAAACCTGGTTGTGACTCGGCCCACAACGCTTGGTAGCTGTGTAAAATACATTAAAGGAGCATAAAAATTCATTACGAAGCCGTTGGCGTTGCCTATGCCGGCAGTTGCCAAACAAATTATCGTTAGCCAAGTTAAAAGCCAAATGGTGGCGGCCTATAAGCAACGACGTCAAATGAAAATGTCGCACTGCAGCTTGGCACAAAAGCAACCCACAAATAAACAGAGCAACTAAAGAGGGAATATTAAGGGAGAGAGAGTGGGAGGAAGGAAGAGATTAAGACATTACCAATGAACACGTTTAGTTGTAGCTTTAATATGTTCCTTACAACCTTTCACTTCATCTTCAGTAACATAACAAACTCCATTGCCAACTCCAACTCCACTCCACTCCATTTGCATTTTGAGATCCTGCTCGGACTCTAGCTCATCAAGGAGATGTAGTCCCTGGCCGGGTACTTATTTCCATTATCTGACACACCTATTTAAACATTTAAAGCGCCGAGTGTGACCCCCATTAGGCGGCACCTAACCAGGAGAAACTCGCCCCAAAATGTGCATAAATATTTCACTTATTTCGTTTTTACTGCGCCGCTGTTGTTGTTGTTGCTGTTGTGCTTTTTTTGTTGCCCGGGTTGTCTTGAGCATGTGGACATCAATTTATTTAGTACGAGCCCGAAAATTTGCACATTCCGGATATAAACGAGGCAACCGAAAACACACTCCCTCCACAAACAACACTCACACACTTAAATAAGCAGACCCCCGTTGTGGCTGAAATTGTCTCGGGTGGCGCCTAAAACTGTCGTCCAAAAGGTGATTAGGTGTTCTTGGTTTAAAGCGTCGTCATTAGAACTCCATGTTGCCTTTTGGCCATATCATTTTTGGCTGCTTTTAGTCTTTGCCTCAGTTGGGACTCTACAAAGGTCTTTATTTTCGTATTGAGCTGGCGTGGACTTGAACAGAATCGGTCTGTTAGCTTGATAGTGAGCCCCTGCCTGTCCCGCTCCCCATTAACTATCTGAAATACACACTCGAATCATAGCAAAAGCACTTTTGAGACACACTAGACCTTATCAGCATGATATCCATGCACTTCAGCGCTTAGTTCAACTCGAGAGTCCACTGACTATACATATTACGCATACGTACCGTGGCACTCACTAAATACTCTAATTGGCTTAGACAATGCCTTTATTTTGTGCTCATACGCGACGACAAATGCTTTGCCACAACAACAAGAACAATCAACAATCAGCTATTGTTGTACTGTCGCACACCCACAATAACATCTATATACATATATATTATATATGTATGTGTATGCATTAAGACACACCCGTCGTGCTCTTCATTAAGGGGAATATTTTTAGCCTCATTTTAGTTAAAGACGCTTAAGCACGTTATAACTCTGTGCCACGACCAAGTTCTTGTTGTTGTTTATACTACTATTGTTGTTGTTGTTGTTGAGGTTGCTGTTTCTGTCGCTGCACACAGTCCAATTTGACGCTGATTTACCTAACAAGCGTTGTCCAAAGCACAAAAGACAAAAGGCAAAATGCGATGGGAGCGTCGACAAGGAATCCTGTTTTTGTTTTCATTTAAAGTGATTTTAAAAATTCAAAGGGCAATTGTCTTGACAAAGACACACACACAAACACACACACACCCATACACTTATGCAGACTGACAAGAAGAAGCTGTCCAAAAGGAAAGCGCCTCTTGGCTCGGTCTTTTGCTCGCGAAGAGCTCGCATGGAGCTTCCATTGTTTACGTCACTTTTGTTGTTATACACACTTGTTGTTATTGTTGTTGTTGCTGGCATTGTTGCTGTTGTTGCTGCTGTTGCTACCGCTGTTACATTTAAGCCCATGCAACACGCAGCAACATTGCAGTCCATTGCGAGACACAAAATGCGCTTACAGTAAGCTGTCTTCTGGACAACAGCTCCTCAGTCTGTAAATTTCTTGCACACACACACATGTGCACCGCAACCCACTGCCTGTGTATGTGTGGGGGGGATTCATATGTGTACGTAAAATGGCGCTGATTCTTATGCTAAATAGAACAATGATAATGTCGCATGCTAAATTGCATGCAATTATGTATTTTTCTTATTTTTGTTGACACTTTTTGCTGCTCGTACTCTTTATTTTTCTTCGCTCATTACCCCAACCCCTACACGTCCGCCCACCCCTTTAACAACTGCAACAAACTGAGAATCTGAGAACTGTCATTGCGGTGTTCGTTTTGTTTTCTGTTCCCCCTTTTTCCATGCCACGTTCTAGCCGTGTTCTTCAGTAATTATGACTTCAAAATGCTGCAAATGAGTAGGGCTCAGTTTTCACTGGGTCCTTCTGGCCATACGTGTGTATGTGTTTGTGTGGCTAAGGGTGGAACAGCGTGTATAATGGTAGGTGTGCAGATGAGGTGTGTGTGAGTGTGTGGGTTTGGTTGCCATTTTAAATGCCACTACGTTTGCACGGACTAACTCTGAAATTATTAGCGCACACACTCAAACACACACACACACATGCACACGTACACACACTTATGTAATTAAATACACACCAATACAGCTGCATTCATGCTCATGGCTGACATTTTGTTGTCTTTTGATTGCAGCTTTTATTGCAATTTTATTTGATTATGATGCGAATATTTCATGTATAGAATTAAAATGTAATTTATTGTGCACCGTTGAGCTTTGCTCTGACATTTTATATCAAAATACCCAGAATTCGAATCAGCTAGTAATCCAATCAATCGCCAACAAACGGTTTAGCATCAGATGTCAATATTCTACCGACGTACTCGCATTTCTCCACTATTAGATAAATGGTAAATCAGCCACAAATGCTAATTAATTATTGGCCAGCTTCAATGAAATAAACGGAATTATTGGTAAAATATATAATAGTTTTTAAGACAAACTTATTAAATTCCAGCAAAAATCAATGGGAAGAAAAGTTTTCTAAAGTTTTTCTTGAGGCACTAAGTGGAAAAAAAGAGCGACAAGAACAAGGTTTAAATAGTAGTTAATGAAAATTATTTTAAATGGGTTTAATAAATTAATTTTTAGAGTTGAATTTCTTAAAACTTTCAATGAAAACCAACAATAAAACCATTTTTCCATTGTGTCAGCCCATCTGAAGACAGTTTTCTGTTATTACCGTGCGTATAACAGTTTCAAGCCTGCAGGTATAAAAATACAGGGAATTTTGCCAAGAGCAACAGCCAATGAAAGTTTTTCGAACTCGTTACAAGCGGTCGAAGCCAAATTCTACCAAAACAACTAAAATATAAATTCATTTTCTCTAATTTCCATTACTATATTAAATAAATAATTAAAAATATATTTAAAAACCATATTAAATATAAAATTTGTATTATAAACAAAGTAAAATTCAAATTTTGTTGAGCGCTTGAAGAGGTTTTGCGCCCAATTCGACGTGGATTCGGCGCAATGGCTCAAATCGATGGAAACATATTGAGTCGTGAGAAAGAACGAACGACACACAACACACACACACAGTGGCACACACACACAGAGAATGTAACGAACTGTTGTAGACGAGGGCGAGAACGACGAGGCTGACAATTGTTGTGGAGCAGGGGGAAGAGAAGAGCAGCACAGCTCGAGGTGGACACTGAGTGAGAATGAGAGCGAACAATTCGTGAATATTTTATAAACGAGCGCGTTACTCGAGAGGAAGGACTCGCTCGCTCGCATCGCTTAGGCGACACAAATAACGGGTCTCTGGTAATTGGCAGCGTCGTGCCATATTCTCGTCTTCGTCCTCGTCATTGGGGTCCTCTCCGACGTCCGTGCACACACACACACACACAGAGCTCGTAACGCGTCGTCGGAGAGAAATGTAGGGAAACGCATCCCGACGATGCCCGACGCTGTCGTCTTCCTCATCGGCGCCGTCGTTATACCCGCTGCCTACGCGGATCGCCAACCGTTTGCACTGCCTCTGCCCGCTCGACTGCCCTCCTGCCTGCCTGGCTGCGATGTCCTGGCCAGAGGATAACGGCGCCGCCGTCGTCGTCGTCGTTGTCGTCGCAGCGGCAGCGCTTTTCACATTTTGGCCAATGCGTGTAGTGCTGTCGTTCAGTAAGAAAAGCGTCGCCTAACGGTCTAGTACGAACTCGTACCGCACGCTTTGAGTTCTTTCTGTTCTTTGGGGCATCCAGCGACGAATTAGTCGTAAAGTCGTTTAGTCGTACAGCCGTAGAGCCGTATTCTCGTACAGCCGTAGTGTGTGTTTTGCGTTACGCTCGTTTCTTGATTCGTGCTCGTTACTCGAAACAGATCAGAACAGCATTTAAAAGTAATATTAACCAAATAACACTATCGCTATTATCATTACTATTGTATTTTTTTTATTAATGGGAAATGGCAAAACAACTTTTGCCAACAGTTTTTGACTGCTCTATAAATAAATTTAATGCCGCAAACTTTGGCAAGATTCATTAAAGTTGAACTCATGTTGGATGTTGACGCTGTCGTTGTTACTCTTGTTGTTATTTCTGTTTTTGTTTGCTGTTAAAGCTGTTATTGTTATCACTGACATTCGGTGACTTCTAAAGTTCACTGCAAACTCATCAGAGTCAGCAGCCAGCAGCCTACAAAATAATTTGCAAACTCTTTGCTTTTCTTCCCGTCCTAGCTCTGGTGGGCAAAACTTTGCAAGCGACATTGAGCCGACTGTATGATGACGTCTTTTATTTGTATAATTTCCAGCCTTAAATTATTTTTTGTTATTTGTATTTTTTTATTCGTTGTTTAGACATTGAAATTGAAGAAGTCTTCGCACTTGCTTCACTGTTGTAATTCGTAGAGCGACAGCAACATATGACAGCAATATTTATAATTTCCGCTGCTGCTGCTGCAAAGTAACAGCAACAGCAGCAGACACGGCAACAACAATAGTAATGATAAGCAGGGGAAAATAATTTGCGATTACTGACAGTCAGGCAGGCGTGCAGGCTGGCAGGCTGACTGGCTGGAAGTCAGTCGAATACATAAACCCATATCCCCAAAATCCCATATCCATACAGTCGAATGTAACGTTGCGAAGGACAAGAAGACGGCTGTAAGGACAACGAAAAAAATTACAAGCCAAGTGCGCTCGTGTTCGTGAATTTCCGGTTGAACAAACACATAAGCAAAACGTAAAAGAAAAGCGAACAAAAATTATAAAAATAATAAAAACAACAAGAGGAAAAGAGAACGAGAAACAAGTAATAGAAGCAGCAGCATCGAGTACATAGCAAAAGGGGCCATTCAGCGTGGAAGACGGCGGAGTCACAGTAAGAAAAGTGAAAATACACCGAGAAAAGTTGCACAGAGCGGCAAGCATATTTCATAAGTTTACACAAACACACAGCAACATACACTAACACACACTCACACACACATACACACACACAAGCACACAGAGACACATAAACATAGCCCGAAGCCAGTCAGAGCAAAGTCGAGGCAAAGTCATACATGTGAAAAAGAGAGAGAAAGAGAGCAACAAAGACGAAGACGGCGGTGGCGACAAAGGCTAACGGTCGACCTTTGGCACAGGGTTCAGCAACTGCAGCAGAGGACACGGACACGGACGCAAACACAGACACAGTCACAGACACGATAACGGACACGGACACGGCGAGGTCAACAAATCAATAGAAACAAAGCGAGCAGCAAGCAGAAAGCAATTGGACACTAACATTGCCAAAAGCAGAGCAGCTACAACAGCAGCAGCAGCAACAACAAGTACAACAAGCAAAAAACCACCAAAATTCACTCTCAAATTATGCTGGCCATGTCGACCTTAATGATGCCCGCGCCGACTATAACCATGGGGGCCCCGCAGATCACGATGGGCCCCCACAAGCCGCCGGAAACGAAACTGCTCGCCATACATCCAGCTGCAGCGGCCGCAGCTGCTGCCCAGCAGCAACAGCAGCAGCAATCCGTGACAGCTGCTCATCTGCAGCACAATGGCCAGCAGCAACATTCTCAACAGCAACAGCACCAACAACAACAGCAGCAGCATCTGCAGCAACAACAATCGAATGTACAGCAACAACAGCAGCAGATCGTTAGCAGCAATTCCAAACCAGGTCAGTTAAGTCCTAAATTAAATTTTTATTTAATAAGATAAGCTTGAGGAAAACTCATAAATGCATTTAATAAAAACTCCATATCAACTTATAAATTTAAGTAGAATTTAATTAATTTACTAGACGTTTTAAACTTAAATTTAAATCACATATATTAGTACTCAAAATGAAGTTTTAAGAAGTGTTTAAATATTATACAACAAACTCTATAAAATAAATTTAATATAAGTTTATTTAATATAAGTTTATAGGCACAATTAGAAGTACTTATTAGGGCAGTAAGGCCGTAAGCTGCCAACGAAATTATATTTTTGATATATTTTTAAAAAATGAATGAAGAAAACTGAACCCAAATTAACTTAGAACTCTTTGCCATGACTTTAATAAAATTTCAGTTGCCTGCGTGAATAGTAAATATCAAAAGTGATACCCTAAAAACAAGCTAAATATTCTTTTTTTTTAATTGAATACAAATGGAACTTTAAAATTCCTGCCTAAAGTAGAGAAGTCATTAAAAGTCTAGTGTAATTTAAAGTGTAAGCTGGCGATTACTCAATCAGTTTTTACTTTGCCTTTAAACTAATTGTTTCGAGAAACAAATTTGGGCAATTTTTTCTATTATTGCAGTTTTACTTCTCCGTCAGTTGCTGAAGTCGAGACAGTTGCAAATAGAATACAATTGGGGAAAATCAGAAAGAGAAAAAATAAACGAGAAAATTGGTATGCAACTCGAGTAAGCCACGACGATGATGAACATAATGATGATGAAGATGAGGAAGTTTCGACCAAGTCAGACATTCAATTAGAATTTTTCGTGAGGCTCGAAAACTGGCTGAGTTGGGAAAAATTTCAACAAGTCATAATTTTAACAGACATTTTCAGTTTTTGGTTCTTATTGTGTTCGATTGGAGTCATTTGATATGTAACTAGAATTGGGCAAATGCCATGGAAATAACAAAAATTGCACACGTATTTCTCGAAATGAATTATTGTGGACAGGCCACAAAACCGGAAGACAGGCAACGCAGAGAGGGAGAAAGTCAGAGCTAAATGTCAAACGATGGCATTACAAGCATAAATATCAGTTACAATTTTCATATTCCCAACCACAAATATACAATTTGATACTCCACAGTTGGAAATTTAGAGCCTAGAGCCTACAGCAGTTGAATTTGGTGGCAATTTTGTGACTGGCAGAGGGGAAAGTTGCACAAACGAGGAGATTTACAACTTAAAAACAACTTAAGCCAAAACTTGGTAACAAAGACCAGGCGAGAGTAATAGAGAAACAGAGAATGTGAGCGAGAGAGAGAGAGAGATAGAGAGAGAGAGAGATAACTACTTCAATTGCTAGGCCAATTCCTGAGCCTTCATTGCAGACGCATCCTGTCCTTTCCTGCCTTGTCCTGTTTTAACGCAAACTATGTCAGGTGGAGTGAGACAGACTGAGAGAGTAAGACGGAAAGATAGAGAGAAAGAGAGTGGGAGATATACAAATAGACACAGCCAGGCAGAAAGCCGGAAATAACGGCTCAGGAAGCTGCATGAAAATGAAACGTTGGCAAAGCCAGCCAGAGCCATGTGCCGGAGGGGGAAAGAAGAGCGTGTAGCCGACTTAAAATTATAATGAAAATGAAAAATGAAAATGAAAAATGTATAGTGAAAATATATAGTGCAAACTATAGTCTGTCTCGCTTTGACGCTAAAGAAACTTGAAAATGAATTTAATTATGGCAAAAAAGTGAAAATTTCCACACTTGAGTCTGGGAAGTTTGCCTTTGCCAAGGAAACTCAACGGAACGAAGAAACAGGCAGACCGACACACAGACCGACAGACAGACCGACAGACAGACAGGCAAAGCTTCAGAAAGACGGACAGAGAGACAGGCAGAGGCGTTGATGAGCGCGTGAGAAAGTGTGAGAAAATTGTTAGACAACACAAGGCATAAATAAGAAAACCGACAACAAAAAGCTCAGCAGGAAAGTGAAGTGCCTGTCTCCGGCTGCTGGAATGTCCTACAGACTTGGCTATCACACACACACATACCACAGACGTGTGTGTGAGTGTGTGTTGGTGTGGAAAGTAAGCCAAATAGTGGGAATGCTGATTACGTTCTATTCGCATTTGTTGTTTTGATTGCACGCAGCAAACGACAATTGACTCTGAAATGAGGCACACTTAGACGCTAATTAGTTGAGCTAGAAAAGCAACTGCATAGCAACGGGATACATTGATTAGTATTGCACTTAATGCTGCAAAAGGGACTAGAACCAGAGATGGCGATAAGTTCAAATGATTGCAAATTGAAAATTAAGCACGCTGCAAATTTCCAATTCAAATATGCATCATGCCACAAGCCAAAGGACAGAGGGACAGAAGGACAGAAAGAGACACAGCAGCAGCTGCAGCGAAACTGAAACTGTGGCCACGATGTGCTTAATACAAACAACACGCACACCAGCATCTATCCACACACACACATACACTCACATTCCCTTGCATTTAAATTCATACATACACTTGTATACTAAAGATGCATACACATAGACAAATATGTATACTGAGCAGCGTGTACGGTGCATGAACACAGGTACACACACAGACACACGCACACCTACACCGACAGACAGCAGTTACACCTATGCTCTGTAGCAAAAACAAACGGCGAGATTTCAAGTGCCGCTGCAGAAGCCGTCGAGCCAAGCCAACAAGTGCTGCCTCCCAACCACTGCTGACTGAGCCAAGAGACACTAACCGACAACAATTACAACAACAAGAGCAACAAATAGAAACGACAATTACAGTGAAGATTGCTTACAAGAAACTGGTTTCTATGCTCAACTTTATTAACTCTATACACTTAACTATTATAACAAAACTGGGCATTTTCATTTTGTTATAATTTATTAATTATTTTAATTAGTTGCGTATACTTGTTAGAGATTTAATATAAATAACTAAATAAATTAATCTCCATATTAATTGGAGTTTGTGCAAAAACCACAAACAAAAGCTGTTAAATCTGCCTAGACAGAATCGTTTTAGGAGAAATTTTAAAACAGTTTCAATAAGCTCATATTGTTATAAATGTGATTTACTAACAAGAATGCATAGAATTTACTTAATAACATACAGTTTAAATTAAATGTCCTTTTTTTAGCTAATTATGAAAGCTTTAAAGCAAATTAAAACTTTGCTTTTCATCTGTTTTTCCTTAAAGGCACTAGTATGCCCCATATTTGTTTGAATAAGACATTTTTGTTGAGCTTCGGAACAAAAAAGGTAACGTAAATAATAAGCTAAAAGGTTTAAAGATATTGTGAACATAAACTCTTTTAACTGCAGTCTCTTTAAGCAATTTTTACTGTACTACGCTTGTGTTGTCGTACGCCGTTGTGAGGCTGCACTTGGTTGTGTTTCTTTGGCATCATGCGAAACGGCGTGAACAACTGAGGAGAAGCTAGAAATGGTGCTTCACTTTCGCTTTAGCGATGGTAATGGAGATGGAGACGGCGTCAGCGACAGCAAAACTTTTAAATTGGTTGGCAACACTTGCCACACACACACACATACATATACAGAAAATGACTGGCACACAATGACAGTTGTTACAGGGATACAGAGAGAGGCAGAGGGGGCGTGTAGAAAAGATGCATGTAAAATGTTTGTTTTGGAAATGAATTTGAGAAATTTTGTGCTTTGGACTGCGCGAAAAGCAGGCGAGAAAACAGCAAGAAATCCAAAGCCAATGCCAACTGAGTGTTGGAGAAGAGGACGTGACAGCGGAGGACGGGGCGTTAGACAGCGTAGCAGCACCTCAATGTAATTTGCCAGCAAATCATTGGAAAAGCGAAAAGCGTGAGGCAAAGTGAATGGGTAACAGCGCCGAAAAGTATGCAATGGCAAATGTGATACATAAAAACATACACAGACGATATGTGAACGTATATGTGAGTGTGTCTGCATGTGTGAGTGGGTGAGTGAGTGAGTGTGGGTGGGTGTAAAAACCACTAAAGTGAAATGCATTTATCGACCGCAAAGCGTTCGAAATGAAATCTGTTTAAGGGATTTTAATACTCTTGCGAACGTGCTGCCTCTGTCGTGGCTGTGTGTGGGTGTAAGTATGTAGAAAGGATGTGTGTGTGTGTATATATGCATGGCATGGACTGGCAGTCGAGCACAAAAAGTCAATGAATTCGTTTGGAGAATTGAAAAATTAATTCAGTTGCCGTTGCTGGCGTCGATAAGTAGAAGAAAGAAAACTTTACACGCCGCTCTCAGTTCATGTGTCTTTATCTACACTCTTTGTTAATGTATATGCTTGTGTGTGTGTAAGTGTGTTTGAGCTTTTTACTTACTAATGATTTCTCATTTCGCTTACGGTATTTTCTCAGTGCTATTTGCGCTTTTTGTCTTACTCTGCGTTTTACAGAACCGAAACCTCCTTCAACCGCTCAACTCGCCCGCCCGACAGCTTTGTAAGCCTTGAAACTGAGGCCAAATTACTCACTGCCGTTGTTGTGGATTTTCCTCAATTTCGCTCGCTTACTCAACAACAGAGCGGGAATAACGACTGTAACACAAGTAGCAAACGAAGGGAAGGAAATTAAGCAAAAAGCGCAAAGATTTATTTCGCTTTGATCAAAATTAAATGAATTGATTTTAATACGCCCCGTGGGCAAGATATTTTCTACGTTAGCCAAATGAAAACGCATAAAAAAGGTGGTTCTTTTGGGTGGCAATATTTGCACTGAAATGCTAATGGGCGTGCCCACCGCCCATTACAATTGAGTGAATGTCTGCTTGGGTGAGAGAGCAATGAAAGTGACTTTAGTTCGAGGCTGAGTCTGGGCAGCTCTGGCATTAAAGATACACAATAAATTCTGGTTGAGTTAAGCACTTGATACAACGTAGAGAGCGGCGATAAAATGTTAAATAAAATCCCGACTAGAACTAAATTTGTATTGTACTTTAAGAGCACAGCAGCAAAATAAGAGTTTAATGAAAACACTTAAGTGTCTACCTCAATCACTTTAAATGAAGATACTTTAAAGCGTCTAGACTCGTGGAGCACTTGCAATTATTGTTAACGATCCCATTTAAAATGCTCGAATTGTTATTCACTTTGTTTTTAGGCCAAATGAAAAATAATTTGTCAGTTTATTTCTATGTTTTTTGTACCCTTTTCATCTTGATTTTGTTACAATTTTCGCTCCCATCGAACACAAAAAATATTTGTTCCTTCTAGCTATATTTTTTGTGCGCTTTCGTGTCAAATGAAAAGTTAACATTTCATTGCCCAATTCAATTGACATTTGGCAGTCGCAGTCGCAGTCGGCGACGCCATCGAATTCGAATTCGCATAGAAAATGAGGTTCACAATTCACATTGGGTCCCTACGCTTTGCCAGAATTCTGTCTATTTTTTGTTAGCAGCAAACAACAGCAACTCGATTTCCAAAAATTCAGACATTTGACAGCGGCGTCGCTGCATTTGTCGCCCTTTTGTCTGTCATTTTGGTCTCCTCTCCCTTCACTCAATAAAAGTGTCGATTTACAGATCGCCACACCAGAACACCAGCAACCCACATCAATTCGCTGTGCGCCTATGGGGTTCTCCCTCCCTCCCTCTCTCCGTTCTTCCTTTGGTACAATTTAAATTTCATGCATTTTTCATTAATGCCGGAAAATAAAGGAAGACCAGTCGAAGTCGACGTGGTACGAGTCGAAGCCATTTGATAGCTCCACAACGACGTGCTTCGTATGGAGCACTGGCGACTGGCGACTGGGCCTTGGTCCATCTTAAATGCCCATCTATTTTACTGCCAAAACCATATAACAAAACACAAGCACAAAAACTTGAGCACAGTTACTAGCTTCAGTTACATTTGCTTCTCTTAGCTGGTTGTTTGTATCGATTTTGAGTGTCGCCTGCCATTCAAATGGCTTTTATTTCGCATTTACGTCCGGAGTACACACACTCTCTCCGTCTCTCTTTCTCTCTTCCCAGACTCAATTTGACTTGACTTAAATCCCGATTCAGCCGCAGAGTCCGCTCCTGCTACACTCCACTTCACTCTGCTTTCGTCGCTGACTTTGGCACGTTTTAATGCAACAGCAGCGACTCTTGTGACTACGTGTGCAGTTTTCCTTTAACCCCTTATTGCCGAGCATTGTTTGCTGTGTTTTTCCTGATGGAATTTTAAAGCAGAGCCTGTGCGAGATGGTCCCCAATTTTATGAGCTGTGCGTGTTCGCATTTATTTCCTCTTAATTGTTGGACCACAACCAAATACATGGCAATACATGCTAGTATGTAAATAATAATTTATGAAAATCCAAATAGTTTTAAAAGGTACACCTCTACCCCCCCATCCCACTCATCCACACAGCTCCCTTGGGCAAAGTAAACAACGGCCAAAAATACAAATATAATGCTAAATAAAAACAGTTTGTAGGTAAATAAAGCATAGACTAGTAGAGATTCGGGACTGTGGTACATCCAGCCATGGACACAGGCCATAAAAAGTGCTAAGTAAACACATGTGTGACTACTTCCTCCCCTCCCCCTGCTAACAGCCCGCAAAATGAATGCCTGCACATAGTGTAAACACATAAATTTATGCATTTTCAATGGAGAACTGTTAGCATAAATTTACGGCCAAAATAAAAGAAAAAATGCCAACAAAAAAGAAGAAACGTTAACAGCACTGGGAACAGAGTGGGGGTTCGGTTGGAGGGTTGGGCGAAAGAGGGGGAGTGGCAAAAGTTGAGGTTTGAGGCTGGCAAAGCCAGCAACAACATGAGAAAAGCCAAATGTGCTCAACACAAAAACACAAAAAAAGAAAAAAAGCGTAACAAAACAAAACAAAGCAGAAATAGCGTTAAAGCAACGCAAAGCAAACAGTCAAAAGCTCGACAAAAAAAAGGCAAGAAAAAAAGAATATGCAAACAAACAAACAAAAAACAAACACTGCAAAAAGGCAATTCTCCAAAAAAAACACTAGCCATGGGTCAGATGGTCACAGGAGGAAGAGGCGATGCGGAATGAGAGGGAAACAAGAGGTCAGGGGTCAGCTGGGGTATGCGAAAGCGGGACGAGAGGAAGTCACAGTAAAAAACTTCAAGCATTTGACTGCAAATTTTGAGAGCTTTAAAAGGGTTCACACAAATCCAATCATTGAATCAATAAACGGCGACAAGTGCCACAGTATGTTAGCTGGGTAGGTGTGTGTGTGTGTGTGTGCCTGGGTGTGTCTCTGTCTCTCTGTATTTGTGCGGTGGCTAACTGCTGCCAATTGCAGCATACAAAATTGTAGACAGCGAAATGCGCAATGATTGCGTTTTCGTCACATGCACAACTTGTGGTAGTATGTGTGTGTGTGCGATTGAATATATGCATGCCTTGGTGTGTGCATGTCCTGGCATTCATTCCATCCGTTTGCATACGAAAGTCGCAGTTTTCAACTGACCATGGATGAGTTCTCGGAGTTTTCGTAGAGATAGCAACGATAGGCTGTGATAAATCAATGGGAACTTGTTTAAACATTATGCTGCTTATAAGCAAAGACACATTTGCAGCACAACACTGCGAATGAGTGATTCTTCCATGTATAACTGAATATCTACATATTTTACTTAAAGAAAAATCTTAAACTCATCTTTCTAATATAAGGTTTCTACCCTTTTCCAATTTAACAGACCAATATACTACTCTTGCTTAATATGACCACAAAAATACACTAGCAATTTAGGTGCCTTTCTTTCGTTCTTGCAAGAAATAGAACTCAAACTAGTAGCTACAAGCAGTCATAGCCAGGAGACAAGGGAACGTGTCGAATTTGTGCTGATGGACCAAAAGGTAGCACAAACATTTGGATAACGAAGAGTCGAAGAAGTCAAAACGATGCAGGAAATGCCATTGAAAATAGTTTAAAATAGCACCAGAGAAAAAGGTAGACAGAAAGGATATTGAGCTAAGCCAGTTGCGCTCAGCAGCTTACCATGGGGAAGCTTTTCTTTGCCACAGCTTCTCGATTTCTCGCTCTATCTCCGAGTTTCTCAGTGTATATTTGTGTACCGCATGCACTTCCGACTGGTTTTCTTTGCCGCTGCTTGGTTCTGTTTGTTCACTCGCTCGCTCGCCTGCTGAATGCTTATGGAAATCCGCATGATGATTGCATATCCTTGGCTGCTTGAAAACGGGGACACAGCCATATACCTAATTCCGTTGGCATTGCGGGGGAAAATCGGGGGGTAAGAGCCGAAACTTTGCGTTCATTTGGTTGTTTCTTCACGTTATTTTCTTTTAGCTTTCAAGCTGACAAAACTTTTACTTTGCTCGGGTTTTTCCTATTTTCCTTGGCGGCGGCTACGACTGCAACTCCATCCACGACTGCGACTCCGGCAACTGCTGCTGCGTCCTGCCAAAGTGTTTCTCTTCTTGCATTTGAAGAGCTTTTTCTTAATGTCACTTATGCATAAGTTCCTATGAGTTTGCCCACACACACACACACACACATTTATCCTGATCCAGGCGGGAGTTCGCTTATGTTTGCTTGCAGATAAGTGCAACGAGCACGACACACGCGTCCCACTTGTCTGTGTGTGTGTGTGTGTCTGTTTGGGTGCATGTATTTGTATATGAGACTAACTTGACGGCACATCCTCTGTGGGGATTTACAAGTGCTTAGTTCTATGTCGCAAAAAAACGCTTTAATATTATTATATTTTCTTTTCAATGCACTTGGCATTTTCACTGCTTGCTTTTGGCTTTTCTTTCTCAGCTGATTTTAGCCTTTCACTAACTGAAAATTAAATTAAATGAAATGAGTAACTGCTGCTGTCAAAATAAGATACAGTCGAAATGCAAAAGGGGCAATACAAATTGACTACAATGCGAAATTAAAGATGCTGCCTACGACATGAGCATCATAAATAAGCGACACACACACACACCCTCACACACACAAGTGTACACCCTGATGTATTACAAGTGTTGGCATTATTTACTTAAGTCTCAGCTCTATTTTTGCCGCTCCAAAAAGTCAATGTCTACTTTTGTTGCTGCTGCCGCAGCTATTAGTGCAAGAGCAGTAACAACAGCAACAACAACAACAATAACAGTGACAACAACAAAGAAAATACTAAGAGAGACCATGAAGAAAACATTAAGACACAGCATGCGTTACTTACTGTTCCTCTACACACACCCACACACACTCACTTAGAGCCATCTACATGGACATGGACATGGCCTCGTGGCAAAACTGTGTGTGCTGGGCGCAAGAAGAAGGAAAGAAAGAAATATAATGCCAACATAACATTTAATCCAAGAAATTCCATATCGTAGTCAGTGGGGAAGCAACAACAAAAACAACAAAAACAACAAAAACAACTATAACAACAGTAACAACACAAAGCACAGTCTAGAAAAAAGTAAACATTACACAGTGGTGCAAAGACTGCAAAGCCAAGGACACTAAGAAGCAAAAAGGTTTATTGATGCATACTAATCAATAGTTCTTAATGATTCTACTTAAAGTGTGTTTTGTTTACAATATTTTAAATAAATTAAGAAACAAGCTTTTTTTCTGAATTAGCACCTCTTAAAAATACATAAAAAATGCAATTGAAATTAAAAATTTTTTAAAGATTTTAAACTTGGAATGATACGGTGATTTAATCTATTAAATTTGTATTTAAATTTCAATATTATTTTGACTTTAGCTTTTCAAGCCAACTGTAAGCAGTGTTCCATCTTGTGCAATTGTGTTCGCTCTCATGTCTAATGCTTGGATGATCATTGCAATGGTCTCCTGCTCAGGCAACATAATGTTTATTTCCACTGTGCTTATCTGGCCTCAGCCAGAGCTGGGACATCAGCTCGACTTTCTCTGGCTGCGTCGCACTTAAATTGCGCCCGGGAAAATAGAAAAGCGCACCAGAAGCCAACCAGAAACCAGAAACGAGCAACGAGAAACGTTGCCGTGCTGCCAAATGCTCTCGTACTTTTAGGAGCCAAAGCATAAAAGCCGCCTGCGAACTACGAATGAGCCAGCGGAAGGAAGAAATAATCATAAAAATTATTTCATCACACATACACACACAGACACATGCACACATAATGCACGTGTATGTGAGTGTGTGGTAAGATGGTGATCATAATGTTGCAAGCCAACGAATGTTAAGGCGTCCGCTGGGAATTTTCCTTTACTTTCGATGCCAGCGCAAAAATGTTCACTTTAATGACCTGACGCTGGCAGACTTTTTAATTTTCGTGCTTCATAATTTTCTATTTACCAAATACCACTCCCCCCTTTCACCCCCTCTCTGTACACCACCTTTCTCGCACTTGCTGTGTGAAAATATGAAAAAAAGCAAGAATTTGATATCCCGTCGTCATTTTTAATACCTTCTGAATGCGGCTAATGAAACCTTGTGTGTCTCGCTGTGCTCTGTTATTTCTAAATAACATTTAATACACACGTTTCTACGCTCACTCTATTTAAAGGTAAGCCATCCATCTCCCTCTTCCTCCGGTTGAAATTTGTGTTTAAAAAAATTATGTTTTGCTGTTAATCTAAAGGTCTGTTGGGTGGAAGGTCTGCAGGTGAAATGACATGAGTTGTCACATTAAATTGCAGTAAATTTGAATCCGAATCCGATTATTTTGGCACGTGGCTTTCGCCTGGATTTAGTTTTGGCCTTGGTGACATTGAGGATCTCATTAACATTTAATTAAGCCATTTTCACTTTCGTTATTTCACATTCAGTTTCGTTTTGGCTGTCGTTTTGTTAATGAAATGAATTTTCTCAGCCTAAGGAGAAAGAATTGTTTCTTTTGTGCTGCTGTCTTGTCTTGCCTTTGGTCAAGCGAATTGTCATTGATTTTGTTACTTAATCTGCTTAGCCAGGCCAATTGACAACTTGACCAGTTGTGCTTACCTTTGTGCAGGAGTTCAAGTTCGAGTTCGAGTTGGAGTTGGAGTGGGAGATCTCGAGTGTAGCATTAAATCGAATTAATTTGAGGTGCCATCTCACCGTTGAGTTGACCCAGAGAAAAGCTTCTTCTGCCAAAACGGACCCTTGACGCGCCTTTTCTGTGTTGGCCAAAACGAATGGTCATTTGACATTTGTCGACAAAACGTTTACATTAAATGTTTTGCCATTTCTTTGCCTTGTTTTTGGTATCTTTCTCCTTTCGTCTTTTGGCTTGTCCTCTTTCAATGTCTTCGTCTGTCTACGGCGACATTCTTGAAATTGTCCGCATTGCCCTCTCGCAAATAGAAAGCAGAGATATTGTGACAACAACGAGTCGAGAATGGAATGAATAGAGAGGGACTGGATGGATGATAGAGAGTGGGGGGATAGAGGAGAGCCATTCTCAAGTTAAGACATTGTCGTTGACAAGTGTTTTCAGTTTCAGTTTCGGTCGACTCTGAACATATAAGATTGGCCATATTTATGAGCTGTAAATGCATTAAAGGTATTCCATTTAAAAGCTTTTAAAGTTTGCCAGCAAATTGATGTGCATTTTACATTAAAACAGACGTGTTAAAATGCCAAATGTCAAATGGCAGAAATAGACCACATTTTCATCAAATTTCGTGTACATTTGCACATTTGTCGAAATTGAAGCAAGAAATTCAATTAAACATATCAGACTTTTCGACTTTTCGACTTGTTTTCTCCTTTTTTAGGATACACATATCAAAAATCACTCAATTTAGCATTTTCTGCTGTTTTCTGCAAAAACCACACGCTCCATTAAACGGCAAACAAATGTGAAAGCCAGCAAAATTCGCTTGCCGCTTGCCACATGCCACACGCCGCATGCCGCATGCCGCATCCCACAACCCCCAAAACGCCATCAAGCTCAATGTTTGTAAGTAAATTTTTTAATTTATTGCATAAAATGTTGGAGGTTTCAATGCTGGCAAGCCACAAAAGCCAAAGAAATTGTTTCAATTTGTCATGACAATTTCTTTGAAAAGTGCGCCTGCTACCACACCCACCTACCCACCTCCCTACCCCCCTAGTCAAACAAGTGACAAAAGGGCGTGGCAGTGCCCGCAATGAGAGCTCCGAATTCAATTTAGGTTTTAACCGTCGTCATCGTTGTCGTCGACATCGTTGCTTCCTTTGCCAATTTCAAGGAATTCAAAATAGGGAATAGGTCTATGTCGTTGCCTGTTTATTTGCTTTGATGTAATTTGCAATTTTCACCTTGGCACAGTGAAAGAAGCGCCCTCGGAAGCAAGGAAATTGTCGAATGCGTGGCCATTATCAGAGCAACGACGGACTGAGAGTTGACAAATCTGAAGCGCCTTCCACTAAATTGCATTAAAGCCAATGTGGAAGCTGAGAGCTGGGGTTTTTGGGTCGTAATGCTTCGCTGGTGCCAAGTACTGTGCTCGTAATGGACAAATGGGGGCATGGAGCTGCAATTTGGCAAGAGTTTCGTATTCACTCGTAAATCTGATATTTCCCAAAGCCATGACATAAATAAATAAATATTATATGGCAAGAGCAGCCTTAACCGCATCTAGAAAGCATGTATCCCCATTACGGCCGGAAAGCGATCGCTATCTGAAATGAGGCTACCAAGTAATTGGTCCTATCCAGTTGTGGTTACATTCACACAGCCTTGAGAAGGCACTAGGCATTC
This sequence comes from Drosophila dunni, assembly GCA_018152125.1. Taxonomy (NCBI): domain Eukaryota; kingdom Metazoa; phylum Arthropoda; class Insecta; order Diptera; family Drosophilidae; genus Drosophila; species Drosophila dunni. The sequence continues at coordinate 13,706,941 of JAECXC010001917.1, read as the reverse complement.
GCATGCAAATAGGACAAATTAAAATTGCACAAGCTACTGATTGATACAAACAATTGCGGTTATCCGCTGCCAATTAAATCAAGTGCTCGGCTCGGTCTCAAAGGACATTCCTGCTGGTCTTGGGCCTGTTGCACTAAACGCTTCAGCAATTTCCTGTCAATCTCAGACCAAAATTAATGCAGAACATAGGGCGAAAGTGCACTGAGAGAAATTTGTAATAGCAACTAAAGATTTTAGCTTGGAAATGTCATCTTTTTATAATAAACTGCCGATTCTTAACAGTGCACTGTGAAAGAGCAATAGCTTGAGAGTCCAAAAATGCAGAACTGACAAACAGCGCGGCTTAAAGGCGATCCCAGGACCTTGGCTAAGTACAACAAAGGAGCAAATTGAAAGCCTGTACATGCCTCAACTCAGTGGCCAAAACAAAAGCAAACGCCTGAACCGAACGAAGGACAATAATAAATCTTCCTCTTGCAGCCAGCAGCTTCGATGATGATGCGTCTTTAAGCCGCTTAAGTCTACGTCTGCTACTGCGTCCCCTTTGGCTCCAGCTTTTGCCGCTTGCCTTGTGATGCAATTTCCGCTGCGCCGTCGAAACGCATAATAGCCGCATGTCCTTGAGTCCTTGGGTGTCGTTGAGGCGGAAGTGAAAGCTCGCACAGACAGCAGCAGGCAACGTGAAGCTCACAGGCGGCAGGGAGGGGTGGAGTAACAAGGAGACGCTCCAGAAGCTGCAGCTGCAGCTGATGACTGGGCGCCATTCGCGGATGTAACGAAATGATTGGATTATTATTATTTTATTATTTATTGAGACGGTTTGGCAACTGCTCTGGCTAGCAGCAAAGGCAAAAATAAAGGAAATTCAATGATTTTGTTTTCGTTTTTTTCTAATGTTTTCCACCTTTTTCTTTTCACACTTTTCCCCTTGGTTTTTTTTCTTGTGTCGCGTGGTCCCTTCTTGGCCTGGCTCAAATGGCAGCCAGACATGCAAGTAGCTTTGAATCTTTTGCCGGCGTTTTGTAATTGGCGCTTTTATCTCGTCTACCGCTGCCCAATTAAAGTTAGTTCGCAAAGTAATTAAGGCGATTATGTGGCGTTCAAGTATCAATAAGGGCCAATTAAACAAGTAGTCGGAACGATTGTCTTTCTCCTCCTTTACTTTATTTTTTATAAATTCCGATTTGGATTTCGATTTTACTTAAGTGATTGCTTTCAGAGCAAGCGAATTGAATAGACATTAACAAATTTAAAAACATGTGTACAAATTATAGATTCCTAGATGATGAGTTTCCAGAAAATTAATTTGAAAAGTCATAGGAACAGGAAGAAGAAGAATTAGCAAAAGTTGAAGTTGAAAATTTTGCAGTCGATGCGTAGTGCATCAATCAAGCAACTTTTGCCCCTTGCTAATGAACTTCAATGTGCATCTACTAATTTGAAAGTCACTCAGCTTAATCCGCCTTGCCACGCCCCCAACCCCCAACCCACAAAACGCTCTTCGACAGAAAGTACATACACAACTGAGCCATGTTGAGAGTCAGAGTTAAGTCTCTAGTCCCAGTGCCAAAAAGTCAAATTTTAATCTGTGATGTGGCAAAAGTTTATGAAGAAAGTTAAGTTTCATTTCGTTTCACTTTGGCTGTGGCACATGTTGAGAGATGAGTGCACACACACACACACACACACACAAACACACACAGACTGCAGTTTCTTTATGTACTTTGCTTGTAAATTCACTCGCGTCATTGGCAAAAGTAACGCGCGATTTGCTATTTTACAAATGAAAAGAACCGAAACGAAGAGAAGAGAAAGGAAAAACTGAAATCAAAAGTATAAAATAAATAAATCTTGTAGTTGTAGGAATTGAAAAGGAAGAAAGGGGAACCTTGACGTTGGTGCTAAAAAGCATTTGTTATCGCAGCAGCAACATAAATTCACTTTTGTAATTATTTCTCGCATTAGTAGCTGAGGTGGAGCTCGAGCTGAGAGCAAAGTCAGTGTACAGTTCCCACTGAAAGATCCAGTGAAATGAATGGACGTTGCTGAGGATTATTTGTTAACGCACACAGTACAGTCCACCCTCACACCCACTCAAACACCCTAAAACATACATGCACACACATACACACACACACAACTTTAAAATTGAATCAATCATTCTCACTTTGATGCACATCAGCAACAGAAGCTGCCCTCAGCTGCTGCTGCAGTTTTAGCTAAAGAAAATGATTTCTCCCCAAGCTCCCCCACCCTCTCTCTGAGTGTGTAGGGGTCTTGGGGGTAGGGAGTTGGTCTGGTAGCATAAGCTGTAACTATAAACAAGCAGCTTATGTGTTTTAGTCGTTCGCTCGTTCTCAACGTCATTCGGTTTGCTTCAGCTTCATCTTTTGCGCAGGGTGTTAATTTTTGTTGGTTTATGAAGTCTACTATGTCACCCTTCCCTCCCTTCACCTCCTCCCTCCACTTGCTTTCCTTCTTCGGCTTGCTTAAACACTTCTGGCACGGCAGCTGTGCGCAGTTCTAACGAGCAAAAACTAATAAATCCCCACGAAAATGGCTGCGGAAACGGAAGCCGTGTGTTCTGCTGTTTTTCCCAAAAGCAACACAAAAACAACAACAGCAGCGAAGTCCGAGTACAAGTCGGCATCCCAAGTCCATGGCCAGGCCCAAATCCAAGAGCAGGCCCAAAAACAAACCCAAACCAAACCAAAATCCAAAAGTGAAACCCAATTCATAGAGAGGCCTATCTTACCCATGTCTGTGATGTGTTTTCTTGCTTAATTCTTATTATTATCCCAAGCATTATTATTATTATTGTTGTTGTCTTTCACAGATTTCTTTCAGCTACTCTATATACTGTCTCTGTGTATATATGTATATATTTATTTTGGTTTTTTTCCTCCTTAATGTTTTCTATCTGTAGCTTCTTCTTTTATTCATTCGCCTTGTTCTTTAGCACTTCTTGTCTTGTCTTGTCTTTCTTTCTTTGTTGAACGTGCACGTTCGTGTTGCTTATCGTTTGCTTGTATTATGATTGCCGTTGCCATTGTTCACCATTGTCGTTGTTACAGTTGCTGTTGCTGTTGTTGTTGTTGTTGTCATTGTTGTTGTTGCCATGCAATAGTTCATTTTAATCTACAAACAGGATAATGCAAGAAGGATTTCGTAATGTGGCCTCAACGTTTTCTCTGCCTTAGCCTTAGTCATTGCTCCCATAGATTGCCCCTTTCTCTCACTCTACCCCATTCTCTGCCTCTCTTTTCTGCCTTTGTTTTCTCTATCGCCTTGCTTTTTTATTAATACATAACTCAACAAATTTACGCCTTTTCCCTTCAAACATTTCGAGCTGCTTTGCCATCGTTTGTTGATTGTGCAAACTTTGCGCTGAACTTTGAAGTCGTATAATAAATTTCATCGCCGTTGATTGCTTCAATTTTTTTTGAAACTAGCCCAAAAGTTTTTCGCGTTCTTTAAATAATAGTTTTCTATTTCTGTTTCTTTGTTGTTATTCATTCTCTTCTTTGCATAATTGTTAGCAATAATATGATTATTTGACTAAGGCTCATCCCACTCTTTTACTCTCCCTTTCGTCTCTATCTCTCTCTCTGTCTTTTGTCCATTGATGCAGTGGAAATATTTCGTTAACTTGGCTTTGCATAGAGGATTTATCTTTTTAAGCAGCTTGCCACACAAATTAATTGCTCTGCTGCATGTTAAGAAATTAAGCTGTGGCAACTTTCAGTAGAGTTGCCCTAAAATCATCGTAAATGTTATTTCCAGCAAATGTTTGCAAATTTAAACAAAACTGGCAACTTTTTTAATATTTTCCCAAAACAAATTTATTTTAACTTATACTATTATAATTAATTCCAATGATTTGTAAGCAACTAGAATTTACATGGATTTAAGTCCTTGAGCTATAGCTTTAGTGTCTTCGTTTAAGCTGTTTCGATTTTTGATTCTGAATCAGAAAAGTTGCTGCGAAAAGTGTGTGAAACTCATTGAATGGTTGCTCCCAAAAGGCATTCGGGAAATAAATAGAGTCAGAAACAAAGAAAGAGAGAAGAGAGGGCTGATAGCTAGAGAAAGAGCAGAGAACGACGAATGGTCATTGGCCAATGCAATTGGCAAAAGTTGGACAGCAGTTAAAAATAAAAAACAAAGTGCAAAACTTTAGTACAACTGTTTGAGTGTATGAGTGTGTAGTTGGGTAAGTGTGTGTGTGTGCGTACTGGTGTGCGAGTGTGAAACAACAAAAATCTAATTGCGCACAAAGTGAATTGATGTCGTTGCCAAGCGAAAATGAATGGATGGAAATGGGAATGGGTTTTGAGAGTACAACTAGGAATGAGAATGGATTTGGGATTGCAGATTCGTGCTGCGGGGAATCAGACAGAACAGCACTGTTAAGGACCTTCCGTATCTGGGGTGGAGGCAAGGCCTCTCGAGTGTTTTATTAAGCGCATGTATCCAATTTCGTAGCGGGACTCTAGTGGCCGGACAACACAAGGACGCGGGACGAGGGACAAAGGACGCTACTAATTTATGGCGCTCCATTAAAACTTGAGTTCAATTGCCAAAAATTTCATAAATTTATTTAAAAAGCAACAACTAAAGCGCATAGCCAAATAGAAATAAAAGCAAATGAGTGCAAGAGGGAAAAAGACAGAGAGATAGGGACCGAGAAAGAAAAAAAGTCGCAATATAAATATAAAATATAAGAGAGATGCGCAATCAAGTTTATTACGTACTCGTAGTAGTCGCCCTGATGGCGCCTAGCTTGGACCCCCCTTCAAGCCTTTGCAAGGCTGCACTTTGGCCATGTCCTGTGCCCATCTCCCATCGCCCTGCTTTCCCCCAGCCTCCTCGTTTCCGTTTCCAACGCTCAACAACAAGCTCGCGCCCCCCTGCGCAGTTCATTTGAGGAAAATGAAATAAATTTAAATATATTTTTAGTGCATTTCGCATAAAACAAAAAGATGCCTCGCAGTGCTGCTGCTTGTCCTGCTAAAAGCGGACTAAGGACAGCTCCTGCTGGGCTGCCGGGCTGTTGGGCTGTTGTGATGCTGGGATGTCGGGCTGCCTGGCTTGTCCTGCGTTTCTGTTGGCTGCTCGTTTACTGGGCCTTGGCCCAGCCTCTTTTATTTTCCGGCCGTTTGGCGTCTCAGCTTTTGCGCCGCCTTTTATTGTTGTAGTTTTTTTTTCTTTCCATTGTTTCTGTTTACTTATTTACTTTTGCGCTTTATTATTCTCCATTAACTTGACAAAATGAGCAGAGAGCCAACTGGGCTTGCCACTTGCCTAATGCAAAATTGAAGCAAAAAATAAACTGATTAAAATAATCATAAATATATAAGTAAAAGCACAGTCGCAAGTCTCAGGCCGTTAGAGCCAGTTTCGAAATAAGCCAACCTGCTGTTGACCTAGTTGAAGAATTTCCATTTTGCTAATTAAAATGCGTAGATTAACAATCTGTGAAAACACCTTCAATTCCTCAGACAAATCAAAGTCTGTAGCCACAGTCAACTAATCTGCCCATCAAGTCTTGACAATAAAGCAAAACGCTCATTAGACTCTGTGCGGCAGTTTCCAAAAAATCCTTTTATTTTTGTTGGTTAACAAAAGCGAAAAAAGGGATCTTTATGTATTATGTATTTGGCATGGCAAGAGGCTTAAAACGAAAGACAAAACATTGTTGTTTTTGTTGTGTTTGCTTTGTCGTCGCAATTGTTGCGAATTCTTAGCGCCTTAAATGAGTTTCTGCTCTGATTGTGTTTAATTTTGATAATGTCGCCTTCTCTTGTTCCTTGCTCCCTGTGACTCTTGTCTTACTACGGACATGTGGAAAACCAAAAGCTGCGCGGGAAACGAAACCAAAACGACAGTTCCATTGAGCATGTGTTAACTCATATGCCAACAACGAGTGTTGTCTTTGCATGAATGTATGTCTATCTGTCTCTCTGTCTATTTGTCTGCGTGTATTGCTGTGTATGAGCGTGTATCCGGGAGGCAATTGCTCTTAGGGCAAGCCAATTAGACGCTTACGAGCTGCACAAGAACTAAGACTAGGATAGTACTCAGCTGTGAGCTCTTGTCTTAGTCTAATTCCCAATGTAATGTAAATTTCATTCCATTCAGAGAATTGTCTTTGTGTGTGTTATATCTCTGTGTGCGTGTGTGTGAGTGACCAACTTTTCAGGTTTAATTAGCTGCCGGCTAGTTAACTTGGTCTGCACTTCAGCTCACATCCATCCAAGTGCATTCCATTTGCTTCTTCGCTTCTTGGCCCCACAATTTGTGCACGGACTCGCATGTTATTTTGCCTGCATGCACCCAATTAAGAGATTTACCCTCTGCCACGCCCCTTATCGCCATTTTATCTTCGTTTTATTTTTGTTTCTTCCCTCTTTCGCAGTGCAGGAGGAGTGGCAAGTTTTTAAGTGAAAAATACTCAGCGCAATTTTACTTATTTAGTACGAAACTGCAATTTACGCCATGCATCTGCATATAAAATGCATTTTTTTTTTGCTGCGGTACGCCCACTTTTTGCGCCAACTGTACACACACACAGATACAGAGACAGTCTTATTATTTATATGTCTATGTGCAAGTGTGTGTAAGTGTATGTGTGTACCTCTCTCAACTACTTTTTTATGTACTGGATAGTGAGGTTGCCAAAAAAAAAGGGAGAAAAAAGTGAAAAATGGGAGGAGTAAATGCAAATAGCATAAAATACAATGCCGAAGTGCCTTCTCAAGCTGCTCCCTACATCCCTATCGTCCCGCCTCCTGCTCGACTACTCCTGCACCCCTTTTCGCAGCCCTTGGCACCCTTCATCTCCTCTGCATCTCCGTACTTTCGACCGCTTTTTCACTTAGCTCCTCGCTGTGGATTTTTGTATATTTTAAATGCATTTTCAACAAGCACAAACATACACTCAAACGCACACACACACACATTCACGCACACTGAGCTCGCGCTGGCTCATGCTATAAAACGTTGCATACTTTTGGGCCAATACACAAAAAAAATCTTTGCCAAAAAGGGTTTCTCTTTATTTGCTTCCCTCTGCTGTGTTTTATTTTAATTTTTTTGGTGTCTGCGCTTCCTTAACATTTGATTAATGAGTGCACGACGCGTTGGCAGTTCATGTTTGGCACACTCAGAGCGACCGGCTTAAGCAGATAGAGGGACAGCAGCTAGCTGTAAATATTGCGCATACGCCCGAGTATTATGTCACCATCGATTGATCGTAGCTTAAGTATCATCTTAAGTTATTAAATGAGGGAGAGAGGGCAACAAATAAACTTATAAAAGTTATGACACAACAAGAAAATTAATTAAAAGCAAACAGTTTGCTCAAATATGAATCAACTCATTTAATCAGAGACTTCAATGCTTCAATTTACAAAATGCTTTAAGGTTTAAAGGCATTCATGACTTTCTTGTAGAGATTTGGCCGCCCTCGTTGGTTATTTCAATTCAATAGCAATGGTGCCGTCTGTGAATCGTCCTGGGCAAAGGCAGTCAGCGTTGTGGCCACATTGAAAGCCAGCTCAGAAATTGAATTGTAAGTAAGGCGGACAGAAAAAAATGTGTATATATATATACATACAGAAAAGAAGAAAAATGCCGTCGCATAAATACGATAGCAAATAAAAAACATAAACTATGACCCGCTCAAATGGCAAGCAGAGTCTGGGCCGGCAAACGAGGAAGCCCCAACATCAATTTTGGGATTAAGGACACTGATTTGATATACTTTTTATTACCGTTAAGTATAAGTTGACAAAATGCCGCCACTGTCGGCAATTTAATGTGGCAACGACTATCGAGCGGTTGAAATTTAAAGCTCCATTGTACTGTGTAGATTCGTACTTGTTTCTGGTACTCGTGTTTCATGAAAATAGAAACGGCTTCTCTCTCTCTGTCTCACTTTCTCTGGGCTTCTCTCCAGTCATTAGCTGCGCACCATTAGCGCCGGCGACAGTCAACCAAGAAACTCCTCCCACCCATCTACCTCCCCCTCACCTCTAACCACGAACTACCAACTCCAACCCTCGATTTGGAGCAACCTCCATTGCGCTATGGCCCAAAATCGTGGCTCGTTATTATGGCTGATAACATTTTTACGATGCCGACAATGACATGACATGATTTTCTTCTATTTTTTTTCTTTTTTGGTTTTTTTTTTTGATGTTTTCTCTCTTTCTCTCTCTCCCTATCGCTGTTTCTCTTTTTTCTGTGAGAATGTCTTGGTTTCTTTTCAGCGCTTTCTCTGATGCTGATGTTCACAGTCAGGGGACAAAACGATTTTTTATGCCACCAAAATGACGCAGTTTTATTGCGCCTTGGACAGATTCCCTTCGACTTACTTGTTCCTTTTCGTGCACGCGCCGAGATTTTCATTTTTAAATCATTAAAAATGGCTCATAAATTTATTGTTAAAGTAGCCAAAGACTCCGGTTGAAAATATGCCTCCCTGAAGCTTATGCTTCCATACGATTCAATAACATTTCGGACCAGACAGACGAGAAAGGAAAATACTGTTTTCCTGCAATTGAAAAACATATTTTTCCTAAGCAAATAAACTTAAAAAGACCATAAATAAGTCGTATTTTAACTCAATATAAATATGAGAAGTAAACGCTCTGCTAATTGAGAGCCATTGAGACAACTGCGGAGAGAGCTCAGCTTAGTAATAACTAAATAGCTTATGCATAAATTAGCAACAAATTATTACGGCAATAACTAGAACTGTAACAATAAAAGCGACTGGAGGCAGAGCAGTAACATGTGTATTAAATATTATGTAATTAATTCGCATTAAAAGCAAAAACACTAACAATACAAGTGCAGAGTGAGAGAGTGGTGATGGAATAGCAGATACTCTGCACTGCATTGTATTATGCTATTTTATAGGGTATTTCCGGAAGCTTTTGGGTTAATCAAAAACACTTTATTAGATCCCAATTACATTATTGCAAATTATTATAATTCAGCGTATGTTCGTGCACAGCCATAGCCGAATAAGCAGCGAAAAAACTGGTGAGCTGAAATCCAAACAAACCACAATATTCAATATGCCACGAGTGGTGCTCACCTCAAACTTATCGACAAACCAACCGATCCACATTTTGCCTTTGAGTGGCTGCATGTTCGGGCTTATGTATTATTAATGAATGGGCGTGTGCATGACTGTGTGGGTGTGTGTGTGTGGGTATGAGTAAGTGTGTGGTTGTATGTAAGTGTGTGTGCCTGCATAATTAATATTAAAAGTAGGCATTATGGCTATTATTTTAATTACGCGCACATCAAGTGAATAACAACACTAAAATAAAAGCCGCCAAGTTAGAAACACAACAGAGGAGAAACTTGATTTGTGAATTGAAGAAAAGTAAATCGATGTAATGCGAATGTAATTACACACATACACAACGTCTTTACACCCTCTTATGCAGTTTATCCTCCGAGCAAGACATCACAGTTTGTGGTTGGCATCCAAGTTGGTTGAATTAACTAGTTCCCAATCGATTGTTAAATGAATCCTCTGAGGTTGGCCATAGAATTTACTTACTACTCACTCGTTGGAATTAATGTTGCGGCTTTGCAATTGGTTTGCACGCGTCTTGAATTAATTTGAATTCTGTTTGGAAATTACTTAAATAGTTAGTTAATATAGCTGTGAGTCTCGGTATCCAACAGCTAGTACGGCTTGCATGTTGGCCAAATTGTCACGTTCTCATCGTCGTCTTCGACAAATGTCGACATCTTCAATCAAATGTCGGTGTCAGGTCACTGGACGTCATGAAGTGCCTGGTAATTGCCAAACAAAACCACAAAAACTTGCACTACCCTTTCCAGAGGGGAGTGGGTTTAAAAAGTGAGGTAGGGAAGCGGAGTGAGGGGCTTTGGGTAGGGTCTGTTAAATGCGTCATCAAATCGCCTTTGCATGACTTTGAGCCACTTAATGTTATTTGCATCCCATTGCGGCTGGCGACAAGTGAAGGACATTGACGTCGCCAGTTACGTACCGTTGCATATGTCGGTCAGCAGCAGTGGGCGGTGGAGTGTTGAAGGGGAGGGTATGTCATTATTATAATTTCTGTATTTGCACAAATGTCAGTCGGCGTCTCCAGCCCGTAAATTGCAATTGCCAACGATTATTGAATTTAGTTAAACAACGTTTGTCGTGGTCGACAACCGGTCTGTTCTCCTGTCACCTCCTGACTCCCCTCTAAATCTCCCTTCATTCCTCTTGTACTTGCCTCGACCTCAACTGCTGCGAGGAGCACCTAATCACCAGCTGTTGTATGCTTGTCAGTCGCCGCCTGTCGCCAGCACATTCGAATCTCTCTCTCCCCTCCCTACCCCATTCTCTCGCCCTTTCCCTCACAGTGCTGGGCAGGACATCGTCTCGTCGGCTCATTGCAGCAGAACTTCCGGTGCGCTTGCGTATCAAAGTCTGTCTGCTTGTCTGATTGACTTCCGTTGTCTACGTTTGTCAGTTTGTCAGTTTGGCCATTTTGGTTTTGACTCAAACTGGACGGACAATTAGAGTGAGATAGACAGCGAGTAAGAGTGAATGAGAGACAGATACAGAGAGGGAAAATTGTAGATTGAATGAGGAATCTGCTTCAGTTGGCTGCTTTCTGCATTTATTTACACTTTAAGTGAATTGTTTGCTTGCGTTTTAACGCAAATGCAATTATGCGCTGCCAACAACGCAGCTGTCCACATTGTTGTTGTTGCTCTTGCCATGCAAAATGTAAAGCGTGTTCCTACTAATGTAAGACCATTAGTATTTGTTGTATTAGTTTCGCACTCGCTCTCATCTCCTTTGTTATTTGGTCGAGTAGAAATGGGGGAAATGGGGGAAATTCTACTGGTAATTGAAGTGTTTGGGTCAAGTGTTCCATTGGGTTGTACTATTGTGTGTAACTTTTGTTTCTAATTCAATGATGAGCAATAAATTGTATAAGAAATACGAAAATTGTGTTCAACCTCAACACTTTAAGCGTCATCATTGTGCGATGAGTTTCTATAAGAGCAAAATAATTAAATCGGACTTATAGGCAACCTCTAATTAAATTCAAGCGAACAGCAATTAGATAAGGGCAACAACCACAGCAGTGTTCTCAAACAAACAGAGAGAAGTGGAGAGAAAGAAAGAGACAGAGAGGGACACAGAGGGAGAAAGAGAGCGGTATACATACGTATGAATTGTAAATTTAATTTAATCAGACTTAAGTGCAGTCGCGACGTGTGTGTTTCTTTGTGTGTGTGTATGGAAGCATTACGCATACGCCACGTTGGTCAGACAAATATTGAAACTCAGTAAGCGTGTGTGTGTTTGCCATAGAAGGCTTATATGCTTTGTGGGCAAACGGCAATAATTGTTAACAATTTATGAAAATGTCCAACTGGTGAACTGTGTATATAATTGTAGCAACAACGCGGGGAAGGAACAGAGCCTCAACGGGTTCTTCTGCACAAATGGTCAACTGGGTCTGTCTAATTACACAGAGAGCGAAGTCCACTGAAGTGCTTCGTGCTTCTTCTTCTTCTTCTTCTACGTCTCATGCAAAACAAATACAATTACAACAACAAAAGCTCACAAATAGAAACCAGGCAACCAACGAGTCGTGCAAATTGAAGCTGTCGTTGTAACAGTGGTAATGAATGGCTGTTGGTGTGCTGGCAGGAGTGGCATACTCTCGCACAAATACACGCACATAATACTCTCAAATAGAGACAATTAACAGCGATTAGAAGAGCCTATATAGGTAGATAGGCACTCACATGCCTTATATGCATTTAATTAGTGAAATCCGAAGCCAGTTTCTAACGATAGACCAGACAAGATGTTATAATATCCTACAGAGATGATGATGTCCTTCGACTCGAAACTTTGTTGTCATCGATTGATATACGCACACTCAAAGTTCCTGGCCATAAACTTATGGCTTATCAATCAACAGCAAGCGGGTTTTGAGTGAGTGTGAGTGTATGTGTGTGTGCGGCTTTAGTCGTAAAAGTATCACAAGTTGGCAAGGGATGGAACCCAGCTGATGTTCGGCAACAAAATATGAGTGTTTGTGAATAAGAAATGAGTACCCTTTTATGCTGGCCCATTTTGTTTGTTTTGTGCCCTTTTGCCAATCTACCAATTTGCCAATTTGCCAATTTGAGCTAATGCCAAAGTTAAGCTCGACTGTCACTTTTGTTAAGCAATCGCATCGATGGCTCAAAGGTTAACTTTCCAACATCAGTTTTCTACCCTTATCCTCTACCCAGTTTCAAGTGAAGTATTAACTTTAAGTTAAACATCTTTTGAGACACAATTAAATAGTCCTTCTCTGGTGTAATACGTATTAAATGGTTATCGAATAAGTTATCTAACTTCTGCTCGTATTTTGGCATTTATCAAGTTCAGATATTTTCGTTTTCAGACACGTGTCGACAGCTTATAACATTGTAGCAAGAGTGCTTCTCGTTGTTGTTGTGCAGAGTTCTCCTTCTAATATGTAAATTGAAAACTTTTGCAATAAAATTACATTAAAGTACAATTTGTCTAAGCAGCCAGTGTGAGAGGGAGAGGGATGAGGAGAGAGGTAACTCAAAGACTCGGCCTGTTGCCTGGGATGTGCGCCCTGTCGAACCGAACTGAATCAATCAACTCCGGAAATTATGTTAACAGCACAAAAAAAAAAAAAACTTTTTTATATATCAATTTTTTGTTGTTGTGCCCTTATCTTTCTGCTTCTTCTTCGTCTTGTTGCCGTTGTGGAGATAAATGCGAACAGCTTGAATTCAATTGTAATCGCAACTGCGTGTGTAATATATCATCGAGTGACCGCAAATGTATCGCAAGATGTTGCCACGACTACAGCAGAGATATGTACATATAAATGTATATGTATGTATATGAACGGAAGCAAAGATGCCACCTCAAAGTCAAGTCAGCACGTTTTGCAGGGCTCTGCCAGGGATACATCAATGTCAGAGCAGGGCTAATTATTTTACATTAAATTAAATAATGATACACTTGCCACTCCCTTCCACATACTTTCCCCAAAAAAAGGTAGTAGCCTAGTGCCAGAGAACTTCATCATCACGAACGTCATCATCATCATCGCCGTCGTGAGGGGCGAGGCAAGTTCGGATCGTGCAACGACAAAGAAATCATTGAGGCACGTGACGCAATTTACATAAATTTGAAGCAGCCAACGATGCCGACACGGAAGCGAGCGCGTAATTTCAATTGCGGTTAAACAGCAGCCAAGTAGAAAAGAGGAAAACTGGGAAAGTAGGAAAGTGGAAAAGCGGGAAAGTGGCAAAGTGGCTGACACTCACACGGGGGAAAAACTAGTTAGGACTGCCATCTGCACGCTCGTCAAAAGGCAAATGTAATGCGCACATTATTGAATACGAAGCCCTGTTATCGACATAAATGTTTGAGAGCATGTCGCTTAATGGCTCTTCAATTTATTGAAAAATTATTATAAAAAACCTAAAAAAAAAAACTGACTCGCCACAGGTCAACTGCATGAGCATCAAGAAAAGCAGATAGCTGCGAGTGGGCACAGAAGTGAGCACGGAAGCTGAAGAAGTTTTCCGTTTTTGCTTTTCGTTGGAATTCGGAGAGACTATCAGCAAGTTGTCCTAAGCAAACAATTTGTACGCAACGCCAAATGGGCGAAATATATTTTCCTATTTGCTGTTAGATTTCTAATGAATTTCAGTTCCCCACAGCACCACTCCCACTCTCACTGCCCGCCCCCTTTCCATTTCCTTCTGCCTTGGCCTGAGGACTGCGTTTGCTGCTGTCAGTGTTTTGGTTGAGATAACGAAAGGCACTTGAAGTGTTTACTTGCGACAAATTGATGTGTTTGCATTAGTCCAAAATAATAAATTAAGTTTCCCTTCCCTCTTTGTTTCTTTCACTTTCCTTCTCTTTCTCGCTGAATGAGGAATTACGCTATTAATCGCATATTTTTATTGAATTTTCTTCTACTAAACTACTCATAATATATAGAATATATTGATATCATATATGCGATGTTCATACTAATTAATCATCCTTTATTTTACCGTTCCCTCTTTCTTTCTTCTCTTAATTTCAGGTAAGCAACACACGCAACAATCAACAACGATGTTGGACCCATTAGCTCTAACCCAAGGTGAGAGAGAGTACATTTATGATAGCTCACCCATTTCATACGGCTTGCTGTTTAACCTCCACTTTAGTCTGGTGGCCCAGAAACCCGACTAGGCAAACGGGAAAACTTCCACGGCTAAAGTAGCGTATAATGCACAGTAAATCTCAAGCACAAGCTCGAGCAGCGGCTACATTCCAAAATGGGGTCTGCCTGAGTTCTGCCAATATTTTCTAAAAATAAAAACAGACGGCAATTGGGAGTTAGCAGTTCGGTGGGTGGGAGTTGGGAGTTGGAAGTCGCTTACCTGCAGTAGACCATGAGGCACGCTTCCAGCAATATGCGGCAGCTAAACGTTTCCGTGCACGCGAAAACTTGCAAGACTCTGTCCTTTCCTGCCCTGCCCTGGCACCCAATCCAGCTGCTTTGCATGCTCTCCGGGATAAGGTGAAGTGGGAAGTGGGAAAACATTGTGTAGAGCCTGCAAATGCAGTTGGGAAAGCATGCCAGGCCATTTCTTTACACTTTTCGTGTTCTTTCATATTTTTCTAACTTTAATGTGGCCACAAATTGAAAAAGAACAGTAAAAGCAGGCAACAAGAGGGGGGGGCACAGGGAAGCGAGTGGTGTGATTGGGTAAGACAAGAGCTTGGGGATTAAGGGGAAGACAGCCAGCAGGCAGCACACCTGAACTCAATAAAAGCTTCATTTTGGGTTGTTCAAGCAGCAGAAAAGAAGCTGAAAAGAAAACAAAAACCGAAAAAATAAATTATTTAAGAAAAATATGTTTTACATAAACTTTTTTCGTGCAAGTTGGATAATGTTGGTTGGGGAAAGAGTACGCAAGAGAAAGACAGCAGGCAAATACAACAACATGGAAAAAAACTGAGAAAAATAAACAAAGAGAAGCTAAAACAAATGGCATGCAGTTCGAGCGCTGAAAATTGCAAAAGTAAATAACCGAGGAGTGCTCAAAAAGGAGGCTATTACTGTGTATAGAATCAGGTAAAACAGACAGATGAGAGCGAAGGGATGAAGGAAATGGAGATGTAGTCAGAGTTGAAGTCGGAGTTGGAAATGTGAAAGAATAAAATCCGCGTTAAGGCAACGCCTGAAGGCAAAGCAGTTGCATAAAGTTGTAAAAGTATTATGAAATTTCAAATAATAACTGCATCTACATAGCGATAGACTAAAAAGTCGCAGCTGGAAACTGGTAGCTCAGCATGGAGATAATGTTGGGACTATAGTCGGAGGCCAAGTAAATATATAACAATATCACGTAGTGTCTTCTTTTAGCCAGCTTGCCCGTTGGCTGTTTTTCTGCTGCGTTAGCTGGCTTAATAAAGTAAGTATCCATAAAAAGATATGACCACTATAAAAATGTGGCGGCTGTAAAAAAGCCCAAGCACAACAACAACAACAGCAACTAAAACGAAAGCAGCAGCAAAAACATCATCCACAACAGCATAAACAACATCAAGAGAAGGCCATCAAAATGGGAGACTGAACCGGAAATTGCGCCCTGAAAGTATGCAACAGTGTTTGCAATTCAACTCATTTGAATGCAACAGCTGAGCAAACGGATCAACCGAATGTACTCAGACACCCACGATCACACCCTTGAGCAATAGTTACCACCAGCCAAATTGTGTTCTCATCAGCTTTAAGAAAATTATCGAAATGGCAAAACAACGCTTTACAAAATGCCCATAAAAGCAGCAAAGTGCATATGCATTTGTGAGTAAGTGTGTGCGTGTGTGCGTATTTGTGTGTCACGAATTGGGGTCGCTGGCAACAAAATTGCAATGAACTATAAATGTTGCAAATGTCAGAAATGTCAACCCGCCAACACAAAACGGTCAGCGGTCGAGCCGACAACAACAACACCAACAATACTGACAACTGGCAACTGTAGACTGGACACACTGTATGGCTCTTTTGTCATTGAGGCAGCATGTAAAAATAAATGTCACACATGCAAAGTAAATACAATTGAAATGAGCAGGCATGAGGAAACGGAAAGCGGGTTGTATGATGTGCTATGTGGAATGCGGAAGGGAGTGCAATTGTTGCTCAGACTGACAACTGAAATGCACTTGCAACTCGCAGCTGCAACTGGACTTAGTTGGCCACAAAATGCAGTCTGCGAAGTTTGATACAATGGGATATAGAAAATTATATATCAAGCAGGCTAAAATATTTAAACAGACATAGACGACTAACTTGAATAATATTTCAAGCTGATTAATCTTATAAATAACAATATTAACCAAGTTTTCCTTTCTGAAGTGCCTTCAGATCTTTTTCGGCTGCTGTTAGCTGCCAAAGCACATGAGAAATTTATAATGCCCGTTGGCGATAGCGTTGACAGTGCGATATATTTGCACAGGCTCATTGTCTGCCAAGTGGGCGTGGCCATTGCCCACGCATAGTGAGCGCATTCACAGTGTCTGACATTCTCTGTGCTCATCTGTCCGCCTCCGACGCTTGTGTCCACTCCAGTTGAAATATCCTTTTCTGTGTGTTTATAATAGCACTGTAGTCGTCTTTGCGCTCATTTTGTTTTTGCCGCTGCATAAATTTAATATTTTGACATATGTAAGCGCAGCAGCAACTACAATAATAACAATTGTGACAACAGCAGCAGCTACAACAGCAGCAACAACATGTAAAGCGGCGACAAAGGCTACAAAAATGAGCACAAATAAATTTACATGCATGCATTTTGGTTAAACTGTCAGACCACAAATCAGAAATACACTAACACCATGACGTCTGTCCCCAAGTCCCGCTCTAGTATCTCACTTTCCCTCTCAGACTCGCTGTCTCTTTCTCTGTCGGACTCTCTCAGTCTTTGCCTATGTGAATAACTACTGTCAAGCGTGGCAACATGGCCGTGAGCATGCCCGGACCGCTCTCAACTTGCCACAAAGCGTCGTCATATTTGTTGTAGCATACACATACACCCACACACATCTATACAAACACAGAGATACGCACACACTGTCAGACACCCACACGAACAGTACATATATAAGAGATTTATGAACGGCAACGGTTTTTAGTTGACGCTCATCTCCCTCAGCGTTGGCGCTTATCTGCATTTCTGCCAAGCTGAACTGAGTGGAGCCGGATTGGGTTGAGATGGGCTGAGATGGGCTGAATTTGGTTCTGTTTTGGGTTGGTGTTGGGTGGGGGTTTTCTGCGCTCTATATATAATGAATGCCATAATGACTGCAATGCAACGCATGAAATATTTATAGATGTGAATGGAAACGAGCCGAGTCCCAAACACGAAGCGTGCATCCACTTTAAAGGTGATTTTTGAATATACTCATGCGAGTACTCATAACTCACACTCACAACGCACTTTAAGTACTCACGTCAGTGTGTGTGTGCATGTGTGTGTGTGAATGCGTGTTTGTGCATTTAAGGCTTAATGATCAACGGTCTAGTGTTCATATTGTTCTTGTTATTAATGCAATATTTGTTGCTGTTGTTGTGGCTGTGGTAAAAATACGTAATTTCCTTTAATAAAGCCGCACAAATTTAATTAACCGGCATACAAATGCATTTACACCTTAATTATTAATTGAATTTAAATACATAAATACACCGCACAAATTGTGTGCTTGCCATACACGTATTTATAAGCATCGTAGAATGTAAATAAAGCGACAATTTTATATAGATAAATATGTGTATATATACACAATATATGGCATACAATATGAATCTGTCGCTGTCTCTCAATATTCAAATATATATACATATTTATACATATTGTTGTCTGTCTTCCATAATTCCCTTTTGGTTTGTTGTTTCCCTTTGCACAAATTTCACAATGTACGCCGCTTTTTTGCCTGCATAAACTTTAAATATTTAAAATGCTATTGTTGTGCTTAAAAAATATTTAAAATTATGCCAGCACAATAATTTCTGTTTACTTTCCAGTTTTTTATCAGCGCTTTTTGTTGCCTCGAATTATGTTTATTTAATTTAAATTATTGTTACTTTGACGGTATTTGTGGCTTGCGATTGTTGGTTAAATCACTCCATATGTTTGGCAAATTTCAAGCGGCTGCTTTATTGAACTTAAATGTAGAATTTTTTTAAGCATCACTGAGTTTACCACGTAAAGAACAGTTTATAAATAGATAAAAGGATAATAAATAAATAGATAAAAGGTGTGTATTCTATATAATAAATAAGTAAACGTGTAAGTGAAAGACTTCTTAACTCCATTTTAAGCATTGTTTATAACAAATGTAAGTTTCACTTGTACTTCCCAGACTTTCAATTCTTAAACTGACAATTTCCAGCCTTAGCGCTCATTGCGTACCGTCTTTTAATTAGCTTGTGCTCATCAGAACGTTGCAGCCACCACGTGTGGCATGTGGCGACTGAGTCAATCATGCTGGCATACCGTTGTCGAGTAAGCGTGGCACTGGGCAAATGTCATTATGCAACGGCGTATAATTAACCGAAAATCGTTTAAATGTCCGCTCCTGTCGCCCCAACGCTGACCGCAGCATGCAAATTAAAAACGTAGCTGTAGCGTAGAGGCGTGTAGGCAGGGGCGTGGCTGGACGTACAAATAGTACAGAACAGAGAGGGAAACAGCTGCAGTGCAAGTTGTGCACTCCATGTTTACTTTGACATTAAATAAAGTTGTTTGGCTGGGGCTGTGTTTTTAATTTGCAACAGAGACAAGGGCCATCAGCTGGGGTAAATGGATGCAAAGAGTGGCAAAATTGTGTGATGGTCTGCAAAGCGATGGAGGGAAGGGGGGAATAGGGGGATGCGCTGTACGCATAAATAACAAATAAATCATTTATGGTCAGAGCGAAAACATTTATTGAGGTTCCCGGTCACAAACATTGAAGCGCGTGCAGCGAAGTTGAGCAAAATAAATTAATTAAAAGTTCGAGTGCGTGGCGCAATCAAACTTTGCCTCACTGTGGGCAAGGGGTGCTTGTCGGGAGTAGCGGGAAATAAGACAAAACGATTCAAGTCGATTCAAGGCGGCACAACGTGGCGTATGCGCAACGTTGGTCGTTTAGCTGTGTCGCCAGGCCGTCGCCTTAAAACACAAATACAAGCACCAATACAAACACAAATGCAAACACACATATACACACGCAATTGTCAGGGCCAGAGCAATGCTTCGATTGCTCTGCAACTCGCCTGCCTGGGCAAACATAAATGTCAAATTGAGGACACAAGTTGGCCAGGAATCGGGGCGAGACGTGCCGAAAGGGGAGGCGCTGGGGCGAGACGAGACGGGGCGAGGCGAGGAGAATTGCAATCAGCAGCCAAGTGCAAAGCTTTTCACTTGCTGCGCATTTCGTTCTTCATTTGCAAGATGTCTGCCTTGTGTGTTCATGAGGTGTGTGTGTGAGTGTGAGTGTGTGTTTGTGTGTGAGTGTGTAAGTGTTGCGAATTTGCAGCTAGCATTTTTAATTTGTCTTAACATTTTAATTGCTACAGCGTTCGCAACGTGCGATACACATTTTCATTTCTTATCGACGTGTCAATGCACCGTTTTGGCACCTGCATAAAATTCTATGGCGCACTTATGCAAAAAAAAAAGCACATTAAAGCGCATTAATTAAAAAAGAAAAGCGAAAAGCTAAATTGGAGCAATTTTTCAGCTGTTGTTGCTCTTGTGCTTTTAACTCTGTTGGATTTTGCAAATTTTATAATTTCAATGCATTTAAAATATTCAAAAGCCACTCAAGAACAACAGCAACTTTTACAACGCTCATTGCGGCGGCTGCAAGTTTACGCCCCCTACCGCTCAGTGTCCCTCCCTCTACCCCTCCTACTGCCTACTGCCTTCAATCCCCTCAACTGTCGCTAGAAAGTTTGTTGCTTCGTGCTTATTTTAGCATACAACTTTTGACGTTCTCTCTATGCCAGATGCTTATCAATAATTTATTTATAAGCTTCACCTCAAAACACATGTTGTCAGTATGGCATGTCACTTTTCCCTGTTCCCCCCTTCCCTCTTTGATTACCCCATCAACTGTGTGTGTTGCTTTCTGCTTTATGAGTCGCTCACTGTAATAGTTGTGTTGGCAGTTTGGCTAACAAGCTGCCGTTGCCGCTTGGCATCTGACATGCCACACCCACAATGCGCTCACACCTTTCGCATCACTTCACGGACACACACACACACTCTCACACACAGCTACGACTCTAGTTCTGGTTATGTTTCTAGTATCTCCTAGTCTCAGCTCTCCTGCTTGGGAACTCACTCGACGCGTTTGCATAATTTATGATTGCAAAATGTGTTCATTTAGTTTTGCAAATTGTTGACATGAACAATCATTAGGAAACCAGCACAGATTTCAGCACCATTTCATCCATGTACAAATTCATATGCCAGATAAGAGTTTTTTTCTGTGCAAATTGAGTTTGACGCAAGATGCCGACAACTCGAGAGCAAAGCTAATGAATAGAAAAAGGAAGAAAGAATACACCTCAACTAACTTGTATGTAATATATATTTAATTAACATTTTGTTCATTAACTTTATGCGAGAATTCTAAGCATGTTACATGTGTCAACATTGCAGTCGTTCTTCGAGTCTTTCTTCGAGTTCTGTTTGGTTGCCAAACAACTTAAGAAGTTGACACTATTTTCATCAAGAACTCAACAAAAATTAGCAAGTGTCAAAGATAAATAAGACTAAACTGTAAATGTAAGAAGTATGTAGTTGTAGTTCCAGCTCTCTCCTCAATTGAGGGCTTACTTCCATTCGGGTCTCTGGTATTTAGTTTTCCTTTGGAAATAGTGTCAAAGTGAGTGGCTCTTCACATATCCCAAAAAGAAAACTGACTAACTATGCAAATAAGAGAGCACGCCATGTGTGCCTACTCACTCTCAGCTGTGTGCCACGCCCACTTTGCCACTTTACCACTTTCCCACTACACTTGGAGCTGGCGACAGTTGGCACTGGGTAAGTGCAGTTGGCAGAAATTAACTAAGTTTGTAGCAGCAATTTTTGGCGAGAACTATGTCAAGTTTGGTTTTAGTTGCCAGCAAAGTTTTGCTTAAGAAAATTGTAGCTAGCTTTTGGTATAAGTAGCAAGTATCAAGGGGTCAGAGAGGTCACAGGACGGAGGGCAGACAAAGCAGACTTGGCAGAAAACCTAATGAATTTCATTCATGACATGAAAACGCGAGACGAGTCGCTTAATTAAAACCATTAGACGCGACCCAAACTTGCTGGCCGAATAAAATTTGATGGCAACAGCCTCCTTATATGAACCTCAAACCCTCCAGTCTCTACCCTCTGGCCACGCCCCCTTAAGCCCAGCTGATGCCAGCTACTTTGAACATTGTTCACTTTGCCTGCAGTAGCATCCCATTTACATACTTTCTTTAATGTTTTGCTGCATAATTTTCACATTTTTCAATGTCAAACTGTGCGGCACACCATTGTATTCAGCTGACTGCAATGCAAGCGAGAAATCTTTTGCATGTTTTGGTCATATTCTAAAAATAATAGCACACTCTTATGTAAAATACACTATATAGCTGTATATATCTTATATATTTGCTGTTGTATGTAAGACAGTCTGGTCAAGCGACCCACTTTGCTGACCCGGTACTGAGATTTTTATGACTTTTATGCCAGTGGCAGGCGCAGCTACCACAGGGCTGAAATGGGGGGTGTGCTTGTGTGTGTGTGGGAAATTATAACATTTGGCTAAATAATGTTACTTGGCTGCAACTGAAAGCGAAAGCGTAAGCTTAACAAATTTGCTGCATAGATTACAAAAAAATTTGACACAATTTATGTGCCGTTAGAGAATAAAGAAAGAGAAGAATAAAAAGAGAGACAGAGGCTGCTGCAACTAGCAAAATAATGATGCTTTTAAAAATGAACTTGTTTCGTTTTCATACACAGGCGCAGAGGGCAAACTTCTCGAACTGTTAGACAAGATTGCAAAATTACAAACCAAAGCCAAAAGGCAACAAGCAACAAAAGTAACAACAACAATAGCATAGAGGCAACGGTAAACAGTAAACGGTAAATGGTGAATGTCTAAAAGGCACAGCAGGATGCCAAACTAAGCCACGCCCAGCAGAGCCGAGCTGAGCTATGGCCAAAGCAAAAAGTTTAATTCAAAAACTTGTACAAAAATGCACATTTAATGGAAATTTACTACCTGCAGTCGCGTCAAAGGCAGCAGCAGCCACAACAACACATAGAGAGAGTGAGAGAAAGATAGAACAACAGAGGGAACAAGAACATAACAAGTGCCACAAAGTTGCAGTTACAGTTGAGTGAATAACGGTGTGAGCAGGGAAGAAAACGGAACAAGAGCAAGGAATCTACAGCAAAGTGTTAACGGTTTGTTTGCGCGCCAAATAGCAGTCGCCAGCGGGCTAGGGGAAAGGGGAGGAGGAGGCGTGGCATTTAGATCTAGGCTGTGCTATTTTTGGAGCGACTCTTGCAGTTGTCTGCGACAAGCAGCAACCGGAAACGGAAATTGCGTAGCGCGTAGAAAGTCGACCGACGACCGTCGACCATAGAATGTTGCATGGCTGGCAGCCAACAAAAGCGAACCTCGTGACCATAACCATAACACAAAGCACCAACACCGCAGCTCACCCTACCAAGCCTCGCACGCAGCCAGTGTTGGTCAGCACCAAGCAAAATGGCACTGACTGTCCGCCATTAACGCGGCTTCCTCGCACAAAAAACGGAGTAGCATTAAGGGGTTGGTGGGTCCAAAGGGACAAGGGAATGAAGGGAGCAATACGAGTGTTTTATAACCTGTGTGAAAATGTCAAGGTTAGCGTACTCGCAATCGGTCTCGGTTTGCGCTACGAGAGTTTAAGTACACATAATGGCAAAAATACGATGTGCTGCATTGTTATTAGTGTGGGAGGGTGCACAGAAGAAAAACCCCAAAGGAAAAGAAAAAGAAAAGCAATGCAATCGGGCACTTAAATGCCACACACTGCACACGACTGCATGAGAGCTTATTTGATGGCATCGTCAAATATCAAGACTCGCAGCGAATGAATGAAATGGATGAATGAATAAATGGGATGTACGAATGAAAATGCCAAAACTTTTCATGTGCAACATGCTGGCCGCAATAAAAACCGCTTGCAGCGTAATGAAAATGGAAAACTCCATTTGCCAGCTAACTTCTGCTGCTGTTGCTGTTGTGCGTGTGTGTGTGTGTGTTAGTGTGTGTGAGTTACTTGCAACCAAGGAGAGCCAAACAAATAAGAAATTAGTTGTTGAGAAATTGTTGCAGCTGCAGAGGAAAAGCGAAAAACTAGCAACAGGAGAAGAGAGAGAAAAAAAAACTTTGCGCTAATGTCTTAATGCAAAAGTTTGTTAACAATCCGTGGCACAAGACCAGCGGGGGCATAAAGGGAGTATAGAGTATAGACTGGTCTCTACCTGGCTTGAAACTTGTGGCAACTTTCGGTGAGCACGTTTGATTGAAATTTGTGGCGTATTGCCTTGCAGCAATGCACTTTGCTGGGGCGTGGCATGGTCATAATGCCATGATCAAAGCCGAACAGCAACTAACCGAAATGAAGCATAAAATCAGTCAAGACCCCTACGAACGAGACCACCAGGCACCCAATCACCCACTCAGACACACAACTATCTCACGTTTATCAGTTCGCTTCAAATGGGTCGCAACAAATATAAGAAAAAACCATCTAAAATTGTTGCCAATGAGCATTCAAGTGTTGGTGCCGCAACACACACGTTTCTGCAGTTTGCAGCAATGCCAAAATGTGGCAGCATTGGTTGTGCCACTAGCAGTGGCAGTGCCAGTGGCAGCAATGGCTGTGGCAGCAGCCAAACAAATTGTCAGCCATTACCAGCTGAAGGGTAATTTTTACTTTGCAGCTTTTGCCAGGCGCTTTATTTGCCAGCCAAATTTGTACGAATTGCAATAGCAGTTGAAAGAACCAACAAAGCCATCAAAGAGCACCAGTTACAGCAAAAACAACTACAACAAGAACAGTAACAGCACAAGCTGCAACAACAACAAGAGCTGACTGTCGATTACTAATAGGTGATTTGCCAAAGGAAATTGAGACATCAATAAATGTGGCTTGCTCTGCTTCGTTTCAGGGGTGTGTTTGTGTGTGTGTGCTACCAACAGCAGACAAAACGAATAAAAGACACGGTCCAATGAAGAAACAGAACTATTTAAACCAGAAAGGCAAAAGAAAAGAAATATGCAAAATATGAGAAAATTGCGTATGCGCCCTGTGGTCTCTCTGTCTGCATGTTTGTTATTGCCCATGCTGTTGTTGAGTGTACAGTCTTGGCCACTAATTGAGTCAAAAAACACAACTACAACTGCCAGCATGTCATACGGTTTGCCAGTGTGTGTTTCATCTTTGTTTCGTGTCCATTTTGGCCGACTAAAAAAGGATTTGCAGATATTCCATTGCCAGTTATGTTTTGACCAGAATGCAAAACGCCCTCTTGCCCTTACACAACTGTTTCCATGCCTTTCTCTTATGTGCTATCGCAAATTGAACGTTATTGCCACGATTCTGTCATGTTTTGTCCCTGGGCATCGAGTGGACTAAGCAAATCAACGCGACTTGTTTGGCAGTAAAATTTGATATCACTATTCGACCAGACACTGCCACAAGACTGACAATTACAACAACAATAGAGTCAACAGCAATGTTGCTGTTATTTCATACAGAAAAACCTCAAGCTCAATTTCATATGATGGTCACTTTTAAACTGTCGGCAATCAAAGCGATAAACGAAAGGCAGAAAAGAAATTTGATACTGCAATACTGATTTAACTACAGGTTAATAAATAATTGAACAACTTTAAGGGGAAGTAAGAAAAAACAACAATTGTGATGACTACAAGGGGCAACAATAGCCTAAAAGAGAGCACGGCTAAGACTGGCAGCAGTAAATGAAAACAAACAATACAGAAATATGAATAATTGCAACAACAATAAAAATAAGTACAATTATAACTGCAGCAACAGCAACAGCAACGACAGCGATGGCAACTGCAATCACCGCTAGCAATTACAATGATAACAGTAATAATTGAAATCGCAGCTGCTGTCAGAATGCACTCGTAATATTTGGTAAAGCTGCTTTGGGCACAATGCAAATATAGTCATGAATTTGCCACAACGCTTGCAGTAATTGAGCTAAACACACAAACAGCACACACACACACACATACACACACACCGACTGGTAATAAATGTCATAATCTGCGTGCATTTTGCGCCTAAAAGTTGGCAACATTTTGTGAAAGGCGCACATGAAACTGCGACTAAAACATCACAAGCTGCCATTGTTTTTGTTTCTGCCGCAGTGTAAAGTGCACATACACATACTACGTATATAAATGCCGTATGTATGTGTGTATATACAAATACTTTATAATTTAGCAAGCATAAATTTGTGTCGCCTGGCGGGCAAGCCAAAAATTTGGTTAACAATTTTCTGGGCCAACACAAAAGTGTGGCGTGTTTGAGTTTGCTAGTTTTCCAGTTTCCCAACAGCAGCAGCAGCAGCAGCAGTTAAAGCTAACAATAGCACACACAAAGCAAATATGCACACACACACACACACCCATATAGAACGAATTGCTTATACATTATTTGCAGTCAAATTAAATCTAACAGCTGTGAATATTTTACATATGTGCGTTCATGCTGGCACTTCATACATTTCTCTTCTATATTCCCGGCCCTCTCTGTCCTCTGTCCCTCTGTAATGCCTCGCGCTCACTCTTAACACTTGTGAAAATAAAATTTAGGCAAATATGAATTTTGAATACAATTTCGTAAAAGTTTTGTGTGTTTTTTTTGTTGCTTGATGTTCCTCAACTTTTTGCGCATTGAAACTTTGCTGCAATATTTCTGCTTAATTAGCTATGCTAAAAGTGGGCGTGTAGAGCGCCCATGCATACACATATGCAAACAGTTTGTCGTCTAATCAAATTAGATTATTTTTATTAAATTGTCCACTGCCAGCGATAACAACAATAAAACACTCTCAACTATGTCAATTTCCCTAAACCGATTGTGTTGTCGCTTTTGTGGTACAATTCAGTGGAAAGAGGTGGAAACAACTTGAACTAATAATTTACACAAATTGGCAATTTTGCTTTGGCCATTGAACGTCCGTCAGCAATCGGGAAGCAAGTTGTTCTCGTAAAATCCAAAAATTTTTGGTCAAAAAGTTTGTCAGGCATATCGCAAACTTGTTCTCACGTTATCGCATCTTTATCGCTTCAGCTTCAGCTCGACAAACACGTCGAGAAATTCAAATGATAACAGACAGGGCGATAAGAGGGGAATCAAACATTGGTGGGTGTGGTGTAAGGGAGGAGAGGATTGGAGGCGGTATAGCTTCTGGGCATTGCGCGTTATGACAACATAAACGATATTTACTTTTTGGTTTTGCTTTTTCTTTTCTCTTTCTTCAACTTTTGCTTCGGTTTTCCACCCCCTTACCGCATCCTTTTCCCACCGTCAGCCTTTTCTTGATTCCTTCTCGATGGTTTTTATGTACGTTTTGCCGGTTTTTTGCCATTTTAGTCGAACTGAAACTGGAACTCTTATTCGTACTCGCGTACAGTCAAGCGAACGCAAAACTTTTCGACTCACTGTGTGCCATTTTCTTTTCTTTTCACATTTCTATTTGTTTCCTTTTCGTTTTTTCACTTTTTGCTATTTGAAGTACTTCAAAGATTTTAGCATATTTTATTTGAATACTTTATTTCGCTGAAATGCGTTTGTCTGCGTCTCACTAACTGTGTGTGTGTGTGCGGGTGTGTGTGTGCGAAAGAGAGCGAAAAAAGTAGCCAAAGAACGACACGACTTTCAGCTTTGTTGACCCCGTCCCTCCAAACGGCCCGCACCATTTTATCCCCTCCTTACCTCGATTTACTTCTAACTAGTTTCTATGTCTTTGGCACAAAGTTTTTCTTTAGACTTTGTGAAATGAAATTTTTGAAAATTTTTCCGCGGGGAAATGAAAAAGTTTGTCTTGGTCGGACACAATGCGGCTGGCCGCGTTACCCGGTCCCCCGAGCATGGCAACAAAGAGTACAGGAGTACAGGAGCACTGCATTCGATTCGACCCCGAGAGCTCGAGTTTGAGCTATTAGTTAATATTACGCATACGCCACGTTGCCCTTTTGACTTTTTCGCCTAGACAGAAGCAAAACTGAACTGGTATCCTGCTACTGCTACAACTCGTGCTTCCTCTGCCGCTCCCGCTTCTACTTTGCTCTTGTCATTTGCGTGCCAATGTACAGAGCACAGCTGTCGACGAATTCAGAGCAACGAACAACGAGCAGAGAGCGTGGAGCGCAAAGCATGGGATAAGCAATAAAGGATAATGTCATTCAATGTTTTGTGTGTCGCGCACACAGAGCAACAACAACAACAATAACAGCAGAAACAACAACAAAAGCGGAAGCTCTTGCCATCATCAACGTCTTCCTCATCGTTGTCATCGCTGTCGCCGTTGTTGTCCTTGTCTTTGTCGTTGTCGTTGTCGCTGTCGCTGTCGTTCTCGTTGTCATTGGCAATAGTTTCGCACAGACATTGTTGCTGTTTTGAGCTTTCTTTCTCATCGTATTGCCACGCGGCAGACAATAGTCAAAAATGTCTTCATGCTCAACGCGACGCGCATAACGGAAATTCGCATTTGAAAAATACTTTCTTCATTTAACAACAATGTCTTCGAGTGGATTGAGGGGGCTCACGGGGAGTGGGAGTGCTAAGGAGTGGGGCTGTTCGATGGCAGAGCAAATGCTAGGGAGGAAAAGTGTTGGCATTACTGTAAATCGCTTTCGTTTTACGTTTCATAATGATGACGACAGAATACAGTGGGCGAGAACTATAAAATTACATGTAAAAAAGTAGAAAGACTCTTGATTTAACTTGCAATTGATCAAAGATCAGTTTTAAATTACTTTTGTCCAAATTTATATATAGTATTTTTCAGTTGATATACTATTATTAAGTATACGCAAGGTTGGCTGGAATTGAAAGTATTTGCCTACAGTGTTTGATGACATTTTCTTGATTCCATGCCATTATTGAGAGCTCAGCTTTTTGGGTGAGGTGCCCTGAGTTTCATTGAAAAACTTTTCACATAAGCGTAAATATGAAATCAAATTGATTTTGGGTTTGATTGGAAGTAGAAGAAAACGGAAAGAGGGGGAGGGGAGGAGTTTATCCAAATCCGCGCAGCGATTGATAGAGTTTTTTCCAATTACATTACAGCAGCCAGAATAGTTTTCATGCCAGACTGCAACTTCTTTTTGTCTCTGCAATTTATTCACGGCATTAAAGTACCGTAAGCGCTAAAGAACATTTACAGCACTGACAACTGCACTGTCAGTGTGTATGTAAGTTTGTGTATGAAAACTTGCCTGTAATGCCAATTAAAACAGAAAACCCTTCACAAGCTTGACTTTGCAAAGGACAAGAGCCCATTTTCATCAGCAGCAGCAGTAACAGCGGCAATGGCAGCGGCAGGACATGCGCTGACATTTTGCCTCGCAGCGGAAGGCCTGCGGGTGCGCCATATTTAAATCTAATTTTGTCACCATGCAAATAACGACACGTTTACGCGCCAAAGACACATGACGTCCTGTCTCCCCCCACTTGCTCACCCAGCCCTTCATTTTTCAGATCCTGCTGCTGCTGCTCCTCTTTCTTGTCCTCCAACTGTTGCAACTCGCAGCGCTTCCTGCAGCTCATGTGTGTGGTGTGCTTCTGACTCGTTCTAATCGTGATTTCCTGTGCAGCAGACGCCGTCAGCATCAGACCAGGAATGGATCGAGCAAAAGGCTAGTAAGGGTTGCGGATGGGGGAATGGGGAGTAGAGCGTAAAAAGCGAGGGCAACAGCTGCTACCTTTGGTTAGATGGTTGACATTGTTGTTGCTTCAGCCTTTGTTGGCGGCGTTAAAAATGTCACAGCGCATTGCATACTTATTGGCCCGTGTGTTAATGCACACCACCCACACATACACACACGCACATAGAGAGGCACACCACATCAGCAGCAACCCCGGCAGGCATTCGAGCCACAGGCTAAATGTTATACGCCGTGTGCATTTGTGGCTGCAGAAAAACCTTTTGCATTCACTGTTTGGCTCGTTGTTGTTATTGTTGTTACTGCATTGTGTTGTGCACCACACACACACAGACTAACTCACATATTTACACACTCATTCAATTTCGTATCTGTGTGCGTCTCTCGTCAGTTTTTGCCACCTATTGTGCCATGTGTTTGAATTAGCTTTCTGCTGGTTGGCGGAAAAAAGCGAGAATGTTCGCAATTGCACAAAAGCTTATTAGGTTTTTTTTTGTTTCTCTCACCAACACACACGCGCACACACGCAGAGTGTATGTGTGTTGGTGGGACTAGAAAGTAATACTTTCGTACAATAACTAATGCGCTTTGAGGTCGCGCTTTGCACGTGTTGAAATCCTTTCATTCGTTGTGTCTTTCTGCTCGTTTGCTTGCTGCCTCAAGCATTCTATTAGACCGTTGATACCCTGCTATACTAATAAGTTTTTCTCTTGAAGAACTTTATCATAAATAAATTATTTATATATGTTAAATAGTTTTCCTTAGTACATCAATACTGTACCATAAGTTTTTTTTAGCTAAAGATTTCTAAATTTAATTCCATAACTCCTTTTCAAACTAATCTGTCTGCATATTTAAATAATTCACATAAGATAAAAGAGATTTTCCAGCTCTGCAAATACATGCACTTAATAATTATTCAAAATGCACTGAACACTCAGTACTCTCTTATTTAAACTCAAACACACTTGTATAATAGCCGCTTACATAATACTTAAATCTAACCAAAAGATGAAGCCAGTTTTCAATGTGAAGAATTGCATTGAAGCCCTGTTTTTATGGTGTTTCGACAACAATGGAAAATCTGCCCAAAGATACCCCAATGAGGGCGAATGAGGAGAGTGGGGAACTGGGTAACACTGTACGTTGCCAACGGCAATATCTGGAGGAGCACACGTAATACTCAATGTTGAATGTTGAATATTATTTTGGAAGCTCCTTTCGGCTTATTGTTGTTGGTTGTGGGCAATGCGGGTGAGGGGAATGAGGGATGAGGGAATATTTTCAGCTTGAGTTGTTGTTGATTTAATTCAAGAGGCAATGCATTTTACAGTCGAGTGTTCTATATGAAAAATGTACAGCAATTCGAACCAGGACTTCTGCCCACTTATGCTGTTATCCTTTTTATCAATGCCATTGTTGTTATGACCAGGACTGGTAACGGGAATAGCAGTGGAAATGGAAAACGGGGCCAAGGGCTCAGGATGTCTGTGCTGCACTTGGGCCAACAATGGCTCTCTCTCTCTGATAGCCGCTGTTTTTATTATATTTGTGAATGTTGTTGTTAGTGGTGTTGTTCGTATTTGTTGTTGTAGGTAGAAGTGGCATTGTAACATAATTTCCGTTGAAAATACATCAAAATAAGGCCAACGTTGTAATCCAGCTTTGCATGTGTTTGCCTGGTCCCAGCCAGTTGAGGCCAGAACTCACTGAGTGTGCACACACGCACACTCACACACCCATACACCTATGAACACACTCGTAGAATAGCTGTGGTTAGTTAGCATCTGTGTTTATATTTGTATACGTGTTTGCATTTGTTGCCACACTCGCACTAACACACACACACACACTGCCATTCAGAGGGGTGAGGGAAAGTGTCCATCACTTTTGTATTAGTATTTGCTTCCCATTCGTCTATGTCTCTTTCCGTGTGCGCCTGAGTGTGCCAGTGTGTGTGCTTATGTCCTTTTTTTATGAACGCTTGCAACGATTTTTGACTGCGATTCGAGTATTTGTGTTTGTTCAGCTACTTTTGCGGTTTGCCGCTTTTCGCGTACATTTCAACCACATTTGCAGTCAGTCCGGTTTCAGTTCGCGCATTGGATATATGCCAAAATATGACTCCCCTTCCTCTCCACCCTCCCCATTCATCACTCATCACACAATTTGAATACCACATGCTTCACTTGAGTCCACTTTATATTTGACTGCGCCTAAATGAAGCTAAACACTTGCTAACAAATTTATGCCCCATGTTTTTCATTAAGGTTTAGAAATTGTAGTCTATGTAATGCCACCTGATCTTTCGCTAATCAAACTAATGAGCACTCAACTATATTTATTTTGAAGCAGAAACGCAGTGAACCACATCAAATGAATGGCTAATTGCTGTGTGTGAGTATGCATGGCCAAAAAGCGATAATGTTGGCTAAATTAGAGCAAATTATAACAACAATTCGTTGGTATTCAGAAACTTTGACGTTACGAGGGGCGTATGCGCAATGCACAATTTGATGTGCTCGCAATTCAATTAAATGCGCCAAATTGCAATGGCAAATTAAAGCGAAACTGCAATCACTGAACTGAAATTTAATTGTATTCGATTGAGGGGGGATACTCGTTTGCACAGCAGGTCCCTGCTAGTGCCACGCCCACTCTAAAAATATTCCCCATGGGCGGCGGTAGACTGCAGCACGTATTTATTAGCTGACTTGCATTGACAAAGGTCGTTCTCGTGCTACTTCTGTCTTTCTCACAGTCTGTCTCTCTCTCTCTCTCTCTCTCTTCTCCTTCGTTCTGCCTCTTTTTGACTGTAGTAGGTCGTTGATTGACTCACGATTATGCAATAAAATAGCAGACGAGGACAACAGCAGTCAGAATGAACATGGTTTGGGACCAAAGACAATGCCCAACAGTCTCTGTCTCTGTCTATTTCTTCCCTTCTCCCTCTTCCACTCTCTTCCCTCCTTCCCTTCTTTCCCTATGTATGTGTGTGTCAGTATTTCATTGGCTTCATTTCAACGCCAGCTTTTGAAAAGCTAAAACTTTTTTATGTCCAACTCATTAAAAATGTGCGGCAATGGACTTTCAGCCGACCCCACCGGCCACGCCCCTCCATTGGTCGCCTTTGCTTTTGGGAATTTTGTTAGGCGTTTTCCTGAGGATTTTCCTGAATGAAGCCAGAGCCCAGTAGCATCAGAAACAAACGTTGGCCAAAAACAGTAGAAGAATCACACAAAATGCAATTTCCAAGTTTTTAATGTGAGAAATTTCTAATTTAAGATTTACGATATTTTTATGTTGAATTACATTTACCAAGCCCTCGAAATCCCCCCTTGCACCACACCCCTCTATTGTGTTGGCTCCTCTGCTGTTAATTCCCGTTTTCATTCCTTACTTCCTTATTTCTTATGTTATGTTTTTACTGATGTTCGCTCATTTTCATTTCCTGGTGTTTGGCTGCGAATTTTCTTGAACTTTTTTTTATGGCATTCGGGCGCTTTAATTGTGGCCTGAATGTGTTGAACAGAATGCTGAGCAGATTAACTCTAGGCCCAATAATATATAGCCTGGGTCAAAGGTCAGTTTAATGCAGTTTTATCTACTGGAACTTAATTGACCAACAGATCAGAAAAGAATTTTTCCCATTCTCTATTTACTTTGCTCTTGTGGTTGCAGTTATATACAATGCGCTGATTAAATTGTTTTCGGCTGACCAATTGACTAAATTCAGTAAAAACTTCAAATTGCTGTTGTTGTTGTTGTTGCTGTGAATACATTGCAGAGTTTATGGCTGGTTGTTTATGGTCAGAGATTGTTGTTTTGGGGTATGTTAACATAGCTACCAGTGAGTTTTCCAGTTGCAGTTTGTTTTGTTGCTGGCAATAAATTTTGTAGGTTGAAACAGATTTAGTTGCAGAAAGAGACACACGCAATAGGAGTGACAGAGAGGGAGAGAGACAGAGGGAGTGTGTACGATTGCAAAGTTCAGCATAAAATGAATTGTGCAGCGATTGATTTGGGGATTTGCTACACAATTTATTGCTGCCATACAAATGAAAGAATTTTAAATTTTAAAAATGCAATTTTAATGCAATTGCCTTCATGCAAGTTCTCTCCACACGCTGCTCACCCCAAGAACTTGTCAGCTTAGCCAAAAGTTAAACCGTTAAGCATCAGAGATGGTCTAAAGCACGTGCAGTGAGTGTAGAGGGGGGAAGAGGAAGCAGCACTTTACTGACCATGGCAAAAAAGAAACCACAGCACAACCGTATCTCAATTGCAATCACTCAAAACAACGGAAATGACGCTTAGCACAACTTCCTGTCATTCAGCCGGGGACAAATGGACGAAACGCGGCAAAGCCGAGCACACAGGACACAGGACAGCGGACACTGGACACGGGACAACGCGCAGCTAAAACGTGGCCAAAACCAGCTACAGACTTGGGTAAAAACCCAAGTCCAAATTCATGATGGGGTTTTTCTCTCTTTTTGGCATATTTGTCAACGCTGTTCCCACTGTCACATGACCGACTGGCACGCCCACTGTACGCCATACACTTGTCGCTTGCCACCAACTGACACATTCAAGTGCAATTTGCTTGTAATGCGAAACTATGTCATTTTGACACGGACGCGATCTCCAACTAGGCAGCCAGCAACAAACACTTGACAGAGAGAAACAGAGAGAGAGTGAACTGAAGAGGGAGATAGAAAGTTAGACCCAGCATCGTCTGCATACAAACATGACACGTTGCCTCACGTTGCTGCTCGACACTCGTGTGTCCACCTCTGCTATAGCCTCAACAGCTTCAACGGCAACAACAGCTGCTGGCAACCGAAGCGTCAGTTCCTGCTGTGCATTCCACACTATCTGTAACTGCTGTAACTGTATCTACACTATTAAAAAAAAAAGGATTGTATAGAGCAGACCTTAATAAAAAAAAATTTAAGGGAGAGAATTTATAAAGAAAGCTTAATCATATTAAAGGCATGAGTTTGATCACTAAGCCACTAAACTTAGCTGCCAAAAGTTCAGAATTCAAATAATTTAAATGCTCAATTCAATTATTTTCTTATAAATATTTTATTTTGAAAGCTTAAATCACATTAAATATTTGGTCTAAAAAATACGCTTTTGTCAGTGTAGAGGTTTGTGTTTCTGCTCTAAAGTAGCCCAAGTGGCAGCAAGATTTGCCGCTTTCCAAACGTGCAGACAACGAACAGACAGACAGACAAGCATTTGATAATGTCAGAAGGAAAATCAGCAACAGCAACTGCAATGGACACTTCAGAATCCCAAACTCTGTCTACACAATTGCACGTTGCGATTTCAGCTTGCAATCTAGAAGCAGCAACTGTTGCCGAGGCATCATCGCCACCACCGTCGCCATCATCGTCTCATGTGGGTTTCGAGTGTATGTCAAGTGTTTTGGCCCTAGGATGATGATGTCGAAACTGTAAATATGCCTGATGAGTTTCAGCTCTTTGCCAAGCGGTTTAATTAGTTTTAGTCACAGTTGTAAACGCTTTTGAAACTCTGCATTTACAGAGTCTAAAAGCTTACACAAATTTAAGTAGTAATAGCCGTAAGTCTCCCCTGAAACTCTTTCCCTGGTTTTTAAATAAAATAAAGATCAATCAACAAATTAATATTGAATAATTTCTAAGCCCCTTAATTGACTTTACTTTTGCTGGAGACTGTACCAATTTCTTCTAATTGCCTTCATATTTCCCTCTATTTCTTGTCATTACAGAACAGTTTCACATCTTTGTGGGCGATTTGAGCGCTGAAATTGAAACGCAACAACTTAAGGACGCTTTCACGCCATTCGGAGAAATATCGTAAGTAGCTTTTTATCACTCATTAACTCATTCAATATTCAAATAGACATTAGGATCTGAACAGTCAGTTCAGTTCAGTTTGGTTCAGTCCACTCAGGTCAGCTATAAATTGTATCTTTGATTCATTATGCTATCAGTTAACGACGTTTAGTTGGCTTAATTGCTTTTTCATGGCAAACCGGCGACTGTTGTTAATAAATAAATAAAAATGGGCCAAGAGTCTAGTCTGGCTCTTTTAGCCCAGAACAGGCCTGGCCATCGATTCACAGCTTGAAATGGGGCCGCATTAACTTCAATCAAAGCACAGTTTGCGGCACTTGTGCAAATTATTAAATAAACAAACAAAATGGGCGAATGAAGTGCTCCAAGTCGATGCAATATACCCAACAGCATCAGCTTTATTTATGAATAATTAGCAAGCCAAGGGGATGCCATCGGCAGAACAGACCAGAGCAGAGCAGAGCAGGGAAAACTCCAGTGTTGAATGGCCAAGTTTATTTTTTGTTTTTGAAAAAGGCACAGAAAGCGAACAGCGAGCTGAGAGCTGCGAGCAGCGGGGCAATAAATTAATAATTTAATTTTCGACTTTTTGTTTGAGCCGACAACAACAAGAATGCAATAGGAATAGGAACGAACAAACCGGACTCTGGCGAAATGAAAACCGCAAGCGACGACGCGGCAGCAAACAAAATGTACCCCAAAAAATTACAGAGCAAAAAAGAAAATGAAAATGAAAAAGAGGAGAAAATAATATCAGAGAGTGGGGTGGAGTGAAGCAAGTGAAAGCAAATAAAACCTGATTTATTCGCCAACGTTTTTTTTTTTGCCACACCCACGGCCAGTCTACCGCCCTCCCGCCTCTGTCCACGTTCACGCCCCCCTTCAGCCACCCGCTACAGGTCAGTTGCTGCTCGTTGTCGTCGCTTTGGGAAGCCCCTCTTAATTTGAAGCGTGTTTTGCTGGCTTTTCATTTGCCACTTTCTTAATTAATGAGCAGCAGTAGCTTGAGCAGCATCCTCTGCCCTCTGCCACGCCCACGTGCACCTGTTCGGCCTCGCCCGTCCCACAAGTTGTTTGCGCTAATTTCTTTGAGATTTCTGCTAACGGTAGCAGCTACAAAAGTTGAACTCATTTGGGCCAATTCTCTGTCAGCCACTATTTATTTATTTAACATTTTATGGGCCAGGCCTTTTTAAGTTTTTCTTCGCTTCCTTCGCAGATGCCACTTGCTCATTAGGCAACATTGCCACGCCCATTTCAGGGGGAAAGGCCCTCTAGGCCAGCAAATAGTACAATTTTCCGCGTGTTTATTTTTGTGAACGCAAATCTACGAAATAATTACATTTTTCATTTGCACCTGAAGTGGTTGCCTGTGGGGATAAAATGGGCCAAAACCGAAAGCTGCACCGCTATTTGCTTTTTACCATCTTGAAGGACGTCAGTATCCTTGTCGTCGTCCTGTTCCTTGATGTCGTTGTCGAAGTCGATGTCGTTCGCCTTGTCGCTGCCTTTGTCCTCCTGCTCCTCATCTTTTTCCACTTGCGTCATTTTGCTCCCTGTCATCGGTGTACTTAGTCGTAGTAGTCTTCTTCTGGCTTTAGCTTTTAATTTATTGCTCTTTATGTTTTGAGTGCCCGCGTGGGAAATAATCGCAAATGTGCTGGCTATGCCAACGTCACAGTCGCCGTCGCCGTCGCTGTCGCAGTTGACGCTGGCTGCTCTGCTCTATGTTTTACCTACTTTTCATCAGGTTAACAACACTCATGGGTAGATTTTTCATTTAGTTGCGCATAAAGAGCAAAATTTATACAACAATTTGGCTTAGCGTATGCATGTGCCACTCCCCTTTTACGCCCCACTTCCCCGCACCCCTCAACACTCCACACATTTCTCACTTTCCTCTTTGGTCTTTCCGTTTCTTCTTTTTATTTTAATTAACTGAAAGTTTCTTTTGCATACACTTTGTATCCTTGCCAACTACAACAACAATAACAACAGCAGCAGGATGAAAAACTTAATAAATATAGATGTGTATGCAGACATATGTCTGTGTGTGTGTGTGTGTGTGTGTGTGTGTGTGTGTGTGTGTGTTTGTGTGCCTGTGCGCGTGTGTGTGCTGCGGTTCATAGTAACGACTGTCGAGACGTAACTCGTGTAAATTTATAATGCCTTAAACTTTTTGCGGCTTTTCCGTTGCCATGAAACTCATTAGAAATTTTCCTAAACATTCAAAATTTAATTTCACAAATGCAAAACAAATTGATTAATGTGTCATGAGTTCAAAATTGATTCACGATTTCGATTGTTAGTCATAATTAAGGAAAATTAATTGACTTATTACCGTACAGAGTGTACTGCACAATAAGCTCAGCTAATTGTAGTTGGAGGTTGAGCTGGAGTCTGGGCTAATTAAATGAGACAAAGATATGTGTGAGATGAGGATTAGATGGAATCTCTGGCATGGCCATAAAGCGCATGGTCTAAACGACTCTTGGCCCTTTTGACTGCCGCTAAGACGTCTGAGCACTCGGTCTCTTTGATATCGTATTAATAAATAACTCAGGGGGTGTTCAATGAAATTTGAGCTACCAAATGAAACAAAAGGCTCAGTCATTTTGGCTGACTTGTGTCAGCAATTAGGCAAACCAATCGATGGTCAGTCTTTGAGGGCGTTAAACTGAAATTCAATTATTCGCCTTCGGCGATCCTTTGCCAAATTACCGCTGATTGTGAGGGCCA
Organism: Drosophila dunni; assembly: GCA_018152125.1. Classification (NCBI taxonomy): domain Eukaryota; kingdom Metazoa; phylum Arthropoda; class Insecta; order Diptera; family Drosophilidae; genus Drosophila; species Drosophila dunni. The sequence goes on along the minus strand of JAECXC010001917.1, from coordinate 13,669,312 downwards.
TGAACTCGATGGCCGTTATTGACAGGGTATACTTGAGGCGCTCTCTAGTACCACTGATTAATTACATGCAATGTATTTATGAGGCTCTGGGGTCAGCTCACAAGCTCACAAAGCTACAAAAGAAACGTGTCATAAATAAGTATGGAAACCAGTGGGTAGACACAATAGCAGTTCTGATTAGTGCCAGATTCTCATTCACTCTTGGTTTATTGTGCATCGTATTTCTACTGCATTAGTTACGAGTACAAATAATTGAATTACATTTTGTGTAGCATACTTTGCTGCGCAACAGCCTCATAATTGGCAACCGCTATTTGCTTCTTCTCATTGTTGTGTTGTTGGCAACAAAAGGCTTTAGTTGGCTTTTGTGTAAAAGTTTGCAACATACTACAATGCATATCTCAAAAATTCCAAACGCCGGACAGTAGACAAAACACACACACACATACACACAATACTTAGCCCCATTTTTTTGGCCAACAAGGTAGACAACAAGTTTGAACGTGCCAGCAAAGGTAAAGAAAGCAAATCGAGAAGATAATAGTTGAATGGGATTTTCTTCATCTTTTTCTTGTCTTCTCCATATTTTTTCAGAGGTTAGTTTTAACGATACTTGAGAAAGTTTTGATTTTGGCTACGTTTCCAGCAACTGTCGTTGACATCATTACGTTGACTTTTCTCGAAAAAAGAAACACACACTACATTCTGTCGTAGGTGCACAGTTCGACGTAGCTTAGGCAACAATTGGGGCGATGCTGAAAATGAGCAAAACTTTCAACTTAATCTATTCAGAAAGTTCGCTTTTGCCGCTGCTGTTTCATAAACTTGAAAACGCGCTTGTGCACGTCGAACAAGTTGCCAGATGCCATGATGTTGAAAGGGGCCAAAACCGGAAACCAATGATCGGCGACAAGTGGGCGCCAGAGTTGCATTCACTTTAAAAAAGGGGGCGGAAGTGGGAAATGCAAGTGGAAAATGAAAGAAAAACTTATACTCGCAGTCGCAATCGCAGTCGCAGTCGTCTGCTAAGTAGGCGTTCGGCTTTTGTCACGAATGCAGCGAATGACAAATCAAAATCGCATTCAAATGCGACGCGGCGTGCAGCGGAAGTTAATGCGAAAAACTTTCGCCCCAGAGAGTAGAAGAACGGCACAATCAGTCAGTCCTGGAATAAGTTTACTTCCTACTACAACTCCAATTTCTACTCCCTTTTTGACTTAAACTCCCACTTCCACCTCCACTCTTGGTGGTGTGAAAAATGAGTCTTGTGACTTTTGTTGCAGTAACCGCAAAAGCCAGACACTTTTTCACGCTGCCTGCAACAATTTATATTTGTTGGCAACTGTCAAAAGTTCTTCCATCCCAAGAAAATGCGAAAATCACATCTATACTTGTGTGTGTATAAATGTGTATATGTATTCACTTCATTAAATGCAAATTAAACGTTTTCCGAGACCCAAAACTGTAAATATATATATATGGAAAAAACCCCTGTCAGGCATTAAATCTTTGAAATAGGCCAAACAGGCTGCCGTGTAATCTTTTTAATATAATTTTAATGGTCGGTCGTTGAAAAGTTTTTGTGTGGGACCAAAACCAACGAGCGAAATCATTAAAAGCCAAAAAACGATTTCCATTTTCAATTTGTTGACAATTTTGTATCAATCGTCCTAATGCTTAGATAATAGAGAACACAGATTCAGGTCGCATGTTTGCAACATAAATTTATTTAATTTACTTTCGAGTTGAGTTGAGTTTTTGTTCCCTCAAAAGTTGGCGCTGTTGGACAAACAACTTTTCACATAAAATGCGCATTAATTCATTAAAATTGACAAAAAGGCTAAACACGAGTGCCAAACATGGTTGACTGCCTTTTGGTAAGCACTGTGCCAACTTCTGCACTCACTGACTGACTGAATGACAGACAAACTGACTGACTGACTGACTGACTGACTGACTTGGTATTCTGTTGTGTTCTGGAGGGCCAACTAAACGGCTCTCAGTTGGCAAGCCAAACAATTTGCAGGGCGCCTTCCCCTGCCACGCCTCTCTCGACCCTGCTGTGTGTTTCTAAAATATATATAGGGAAATAAAAGTGCTTCGCTGCACAATGAAGAGCTTGACGATGGGACGACGTCACCAGTTTAAATTAAATCAACAGCATAAAGGGTGTTCTGGAGCAGAGGGGATGGTAGGAGAAGAGAGGGTGCAGGCTGAGGGCAGAGGGCTGGCGGTACAGATGCGGCTGGAGCAACTTTTTTATCGCGTCAACAAAGCAGCAGCAGCAGCAGCAGTAGAAATTATGCAGCAATGAAGACGACCATTTTTGGCTGCCATTTAAAATGGCACTTTTCGCTCTTATACCCTATCTCACTCTCTCTCTCTCTCTCTCCTTACTCCCTCTCGCACTGTGCCTGTCATTTGCAGCCAGCGCGTCACAAATTGAATTTAAGTGCAGTTTTGGCTTTGCCACAGCCTCCGCCTGCGTTGCCATTTTCCTGCCTTCGCCTTCACCTCTGCCTGCTGCCCGCTTCTTAGCCCGACTTCAGGCCACATGTTGAGCCGCTGCCAAAAGCGGCTCAGCTGGCGGAAAGAACTGACTTCCAGGCCCAACCCGAGCCGCACATATGTTGCAAGTTTATCACTGAAGCACATAAAAATGTTTGAAATTTTTGCTCGACACTCGACTCGACTTGACTTTGCTGGCCTTGCTCTAAACTTTTTGGCTACAAATTTATTGGCAATAAATTGACTGCCATTAAAGTAAGCGTCGGATCGACAGAGGTGACGAGGGGAATGGGAAGGGAGCATAAAAAATGGCTGCCAACGCATAAATCCCCAAAATAATTTGACACAATGAGTCACACAGATTGAGTGGCCCATTTTATGACGGGGCCGAGGTCGAGACCGAGGCCTATGCGACCTGGCAACTGTAAACTGGGAACTGGGAACTGGGAACTGGGAACTGAGAACTGGGAGCTGTAAACTGCCGAAGCCCCCGAGCTCCCAAACCTACTAAACAGGAGCTTGAGCCGCAGGTGCAATTTCGACACGGAAATGTAATTTTAAAGCACTCAGCTAAGGTTGACAACCAACAAAAAAACGCTAAAGCCAACAAAAAAATAAGAGGAGAATGAAAAAAATTAGCAAGCGCACAAAAGAAGACTTACAATGTAATATAATCATGGACCAATAGAGACTGACAAGACAAGGTACAACCTGGAGACAGATTCAGATTCGGAGGCGTAGTATGAGATGGAAACGGAGTCAGAGCCAGGTGTGTGCTGTCCATGAAGTGGACGCCATTGAATGACACTCTGTGGCGCCCCTAGAGCCAAAGCCTCCACCCCCTCCTACCGGCCTTCAACTCCTACCAAATAATAAAAGAGATGCCAGCATTCGTTGTCGTGGCTGCAAACAAGAACGAGAAAAAAATCTAATCAAAGCTAATCCAACAAAAGCGAATGACGGCCAATGTCAAGAGCCTTTTGTTTGCCCAAAGTGGCGTAAGCGCTGAAATTTGCACAGCTGCGGCGTGGTAACTACGCAGAGCAAATGAGTAGGAGAGAGCTGGGGAGATGGAGAGAACATTTATTTAAAATACAAGCTATAAAATGAGCTGCTCCGCCGTCCACTCCACAGCAGCAGTCTCATCCACCCCCAGCTGCTATTGCCTTTCGCTTTTATCTGCTGCCACCTGACGAATGAACGACTGTCGAGTGCCGTGTAATTGCAGCACAAAGGTAAGCAGAGAAGACTGTAAAAGCGAAGAGAGAGGGAAAGATTTAAATGAATTTGATTTACGTTTTTAAAGCCAAATAAACGCCTTTCAATTAAGTCCAAAGCGTCAGCCACAGTCGCGACCCTGTGCGGCAGCCATCTGCGTTTCCAGCTTTGTCCAGCAAACCATCGTGCTGCGTCCTCTTTCTCCTCTCCGCCTCTCGTTCTTGGTCCTATTGACTTAGCAGTGGCGTTGACAACGCTGATGTTGGTTTGCCATTGGCTGCCATCCGGCAAAATACTCGAAAAACCACCGCAAACACCTAGCAAGCATTCATTTAACGGACACGGCGACCAGCTCACCCTACTCCCCACCTACGTCCTCCTACAACCGCTCACGTTTTGCATACAGCACTCATACGCCCCGTTGCCTCGTTTCGTTTGTCGTTACGCTTTGCTCGTTGTCATTCAGTAAGATAGAAAGGTGAGAGAGATAGAAAAAAAAGGGGAAACGGGTGGGGAGGAAAAGCCGTGTTCACTGATTTCACTTGCAAATTAATGAGAAATTAGAGACAACGTTTGGGCCAGAGAAACACACAGAGCAAGACAAAGAGAGAGAGAGAGAGAAAGCGAGAAAGTGAACGTTGTTGCCACTGCTAGCCGCTGTCAAAGTCGTAAAAAGAACATTTGTGCTAATTTAGGAAAAGGCAAATTTGGACAGGACTTCATTACGGGCACGTAACGGTATTGGCATTGCCTCCTTGTTTTGATTGATTGAATTTTGTGAGGACTAACAATAGGGTGCTGCTACTCGACAGGGTCACTCTCACACACACACACACACACAGGCACACGAGTGTATTTTGAATTATTTTCTTGTATAGATTAATATCAATTTGATGTCTTTTTGGCAATGGCATTTGCATAATGGCTTTTTGATTTCAAATTGTTTAGAGTAGTTTACAAAACGTAGACAGTCAGAGTCGGGCAGGAAGTGAGGGAGACAGACAATGAAGAAGAGAGAGAGACAGGTAGCTGGAAATGGAATTGAAGTCTTAAAGCGTGGGCTTTAAATAATTTCTAGTAATTGAATTTAATTGAAGCAATTGCAACGCCTTCGCCCTTCGAGCCCACTTCCCGAATGCCAAACCCAGAGTGCGTTGTAATTTTAGATTAATTTGCATATTGGAGGGCATGACATGTGGAACAACTGAAACAGTTACTGACTGACATGTTTGTACTTTGTCAAAACAGTGACGAACCGATTAATTGCGTTAGATTACACAGTCAGAGACATGTATATACGAGACCTGACGAGAGAGGCACGCATAGACACGCACACACACACACACACACACACACACACAAACACCCACTACCGCACACACATACACTTAATTTGTGCTCCGAGTTAATTTCATTTCTTCGTTTTGTTATTGCACGGACATGACATTCACATGGAATGAAATTATAATTGAGCAGTCGCAGCAAAATCCTCGAGCGCACGCGTTCTAATAAAATTAGGAATGGGAGGAGGAGGAGGAGTATGGGGAGGGGAAATGGGCATGCTTGGCAAATGAGGCTGTGTGTATTTGTACAGTTAAATAGCTATGCATGGCTAATGTCTGCATTAAACTGGGCATGAACCGTGTACCTTCAGCTCTGGGCATGACCGTAATTACAGACATGCGAGCTGAGAGGTCTAGAGATGCAGTAGGCAGAGAACACTCCCCCAAGTAACGCCCACTGAATATTAGCTGGTTAATAATCAACTTAGCGACAGCTACATCTGGAAAACAGTTTCAATTCTGCCTTTCAACTTCTACAACATACCCTTAAAAAATATATAAAATGTGGCGAGTTCGTTTAAATTAAAAAATGGGTCTAAATAATACAACAAATTTAATATAAGCCTTAGCAATTAGCCGAGTGCTGCAACTTTCGACCCAGCCCAAAAAAGCCAAATCATTCTGCCATTCATTTTCATTATTTTTTTCATTTTTAATTCATTAGAAGGGTGACATTTGTGTAACTGTAGCTTAAGCTCTTTCTTTGTAATAAGCCAAATTTAATTTGATTTCCAGCATTGTATCTCTTTGGTGTAGATTTCCAGAAAAACTCATTCCCAAAACGTCTAGCGAAACCTTATACAATTAACATGAGTTCAAACGAGCAAATTACTTTCGAAAAACCGCGTTGAATTTTAAGCAATTTCAAAGAACTGAAGTGATATGTAACAAACATGTAATTGTTTTCCTAATTAAACTGAGAGTGTACTGCGTTTTTCTGGAAAAGTTTCGTGTATTTTAATATCCCCAGTTTTGTTTTACGTTAGTTAACCACTGAATTAAATAGGGATCTTTTACCTAAATTCACGTCCTAAAATTCGGCTTCAAATATAATATATATTTCTACAAAGTTCTCATCCAAATCAGTGCAAAAATTCGTCAAGCTTCTCTGCAGCTGCGATAAAAAGCTGCTGTTCTTCACAGCTGTTGAAGTTGGCCAATACACACACACACATATTGTCGAGCAGACATTCAAATTTGTACTCAGGCTTGAAAGTTACCTTTCAGAATGAAATATAGCCAGCATATATACTATACTTGCACAATAGGGTAAATCTTGAAATTGCTGCGTTGTCGCCAATGTCAAGACAGCTGCCAACTGCCTTTGGCCAGATGATGTTTGATTAATTGTTGATTTATCGCAGACAGACAAACAGAGAGACAGAAAGACAGAGAGAGAGGAAAACGAGACGAGTGAAGAGCGTAGCTTAGGCATATCACGTATACGTACTCACATTTATAAACCCAAAAGTAAGGACTCGTATGAATAAAACAGTCAAGTCAAGTGAAGATTTTTTTTGCTCTACCAAATGGCATTAAATTTATTTTCCAAGTTTAGCGCAGCTGTAGAAAACATTGAGCGTCGGCGTTAGTGTGGCAAGCAGCGCAATGCGGTAGACTGAGGAGGGGGATAGTGGCAATGTGGCTGTAACAGTTCATTGGCATCTTGCAACAGCTGTTAGGCATCCGCTTGAAAGAGGGTCAGAGTGTTCTTTGTTGGACCGTAAAGCGGATGAGCTGTGTTTGTCCAAGCTCTAAGCTGAGCAGCAGAAACAGAGCAAGACAGAGACAGCACGAAAGAGAGAGGGAGTGAGAAACTATAGTTGTCGCATGCTTTGCCTTTTGTTTGACTCAAACTGAAGCGAATTGCAATAAAGTCGTCTCGAGGAATTGAGGTTTTCCCAATGTCAAAACAGTTTCCACTGCTGAGTTCTGTTTCCTGTTAAGTCAATGTCAAGCGAAGTGAAGTGAAGTCAAGAGAGAACAAACACCTCTTGAGTAATTATGTGCGCCAATGCTCAGGTTGAAATCATGTTGTGTATTTCCGTAGCAATTTCGAAATTTTAAACTTGTTAACAGCAAATTGAAGTCATTTCCTGCGGCAACAGCAGCAACACCACCAACAACAATGGCAATAGCAATAGCAATATGTTGAAGGTTTGTTGCCGTCGTTGCTGTTGCACCAAATAAATGAGAAAACCGCAAAGTGCAGCAACAAAACAGCAACAACAACTACAAAAATCGAAGGAAAAAAAAAAAGAAAAACCAAAAAAAGGAAAACAAAATAGGAAAAGAGAATGCACAAAAAGGCAAGGACCAAAGAAAACAAAATGCCAAAAAGGTACAAAAGCGGAAATAAATGCAGCAGGCTGGCAGTCAAAGGTGGCAAAGAGAGACGGCAGGTGGGGCAGAGACCGGGTTTAGGGGCAGCCAAGGCGCAGCCAGGACTCACCGGCGGACACAGGATAACCTGTTGACCACGTGCATACTGCAATTCCAAACTTGCACACACACAATAGGACTAGAAGGAGCAGCAAGTTTTCGGCAAAAGTGCCAAGAAAATTGCATTTTCCTATGGCACCAAAATGGAAAAAAGAAACACGAGAACAGAAATGAAAATAAGCAAAGGAAATACATGAAAAAGGTAGCAAAATGCTGCTGAGAAATAAACTCGAGCGTTTTGTGCTTGTCGAGCAAGTGAAATGCGCTCATCGCGTGCCGTGAATGCAATTTTCGGTGCACACCCAAACAAAACAACAACACCCTCTGTGAACTGCAGGGTGTCTTGTAGACAGGGCGACAGCGACGGGGACAGGGAGCTGCCACTGCGGCTGTGGCTGAGGCGACAAATGCAATCTACAAACAATGAAATGAATTGTCAAGTGCAAACATGTCGCTGACGTGCAATTGCAGCAACGTTCTCTCTCCATCCCCCTCTTCTCTCTCTCTCTCCTCCCCCTTCATTGGCTACAATTCTTCCTTTCATCAGACTTGCCCCCATCACAGCCGCTGCATTTACACGCCCATTTCCAATCCAAAATTTATTTTGCATGCGTTTGTCAGTTAAAAATCAACGTGGCAAAGAGTTTTCCCTGTTGAATGTGCAACAAATTTAACACTAAACGTTGGGGCACACAAACTGCAGTTGGTGTGCCACTCCAGGCACCCACAACACTCACAACTAACAACAACAGTCAACCAAACCGATGTAACTGGAAGCAATCACAAAAAAAAAAGAATGAAGTAAAAAACCTCTAAGAGAAATCAAACGACTTGAAAGCCTTCTTCTGCTCTGTCCAAAAAGCCGTATAAAAAGGGCCAAAACTTTTATGACACTGCAATTTCTCTCGAGTTGTTTGTTGTTATAGCTGTAGTTACTCCATATTATTGTGGTGTGTAGACGTTTAAGAATGCCTGGAGTAGCTTTGAGTTGACGTCCTGTTGCTCGTTTTCCATTCTGACTTGTTTGGAGATTTATGGCACTCACTGTAACCGTTTGCTGGCCAAGTTAAGCGGATATCCGTTGTTGACACGCCAAAGTGCATTGGTCTTGCCCAAGTCCGAGTAGGAAATAGTTCTTAACTCACAAGTTATTAAACATGTACAAAAATTGAAAGGGATATCAACTTAAATAGGACAATTTTAGGATTCTGAAGAAGTACACGGAATAAACTAAACCTAACAGAACTAGAAAGTGGCAATAAATTATGCTAAAGTGTGTTTTACAATTTAACAAAAGAAATTTCATAAAAACACCCCAAAAATATCCGGCAGTCTATCGTTTCTTTAACAAAAGTTTGTATTACAGTTTCCGTTTTCAAAATTTAAAAATTGTATTTAATTTAAGGCCAGACCTTTTGCCAAAAAAATCATTTCATTAGTTATTAAGCAGCCCTGCTTCTTTCTATTCACAGTTGTTGCTTGACATTGACATTTTTAGCCTTTTGTTGATTTGAACTTTTGTTCAGTTTCAATTCATTTCCCTCCTTTTTATGCTGTTATCCAGTTGACAGATATAGAGCATTGACATGTCCATTTTTTACCGAGCTCCGGTAACAATAAGCATAAGAAAAGACTTTCACTTATGGCTACTATAGCAACCAACTGAAGTGATTTATTATTATTATTTTTCCTTTATCTGATTTTGTGTTTATTTTTGGGATGCGAATTTAACTCGTCCACAAATTGAATCAATTTGCAATGACGAGCTTATTACATTGAAATGTATTGCAATGGCAGACACATGTGTCCAAGTGTGTGTAAGTATGCGTATGTGTGTGAGTCGGGCACTCACACAGCAATTAACACTTGGCCATTACTTCCATTTGTGGCATGTTAATTTGTTGCCACATCAATTGCTGTTACCAATATGCGAGGCACATAGTACACAAATACACACACACACACAGGCGCACCTACACTGCATTGGGGGCTCGTTTGAACCTTTTACTGTCTGTGTTACAATCTCACCGACAGCTGACGTTGTTGCGGTTTGAAGCTACAACTATTACAACAAAAACGGCAGGAACAACAGCCTGCTGACAATTGCCTGACACTCGGCAGCTGGTTTATTTGCCCCTCACACACACACGCACACGCTCTCGCTTACACACACACACACACACAAGTGGAGAGCGTATACAACATACGTGTCTGCACTCAGCCGCCCACTACTGATTTAGCCAGGCCAAGTCAGAGGCAGTGGTTTGATGGCCATGTTCCGGCAGTTGCCGCTTTGGGGCAGTGGCTCGGCAGCGGCGGAAAAGAGGGCGTGGCAAAGCAGGTGGGGCAAGCAGGCGCCGGCTGAGCAGTTGAACAATAACGCTTGAGTGATTATGCAATTGACAGCTAAATCAATCAATGATGTCAACTACATGCCGACAACGGCCAAACCAAACTCACACACACACAAACACGCGTACACACACACAAATACAAATACACATGCAATAAGTCACACACACTGACACACATGAAGCTGTGGCAGCATAAGCAAACATACAACAAGCAGATTCGTTGTTTACTTCTACGTTTTGTGCGACAACACGACATCACAAACACACACAGCGATTCACACACACACACACACACACTCTGTGCCGACATAGGCTATGCCCAACTTGTTTTTGACATTTTCAATTTTTTATGACAAAACTCGAAATTGGTACAAGTTTTTTTATCTTTCGTCTCTCCTCATTTTATTGCATTTTATTTTGTTGCCATGCGCTTCAATCAGTTTTTCGATATACATTTATTGTATTATATATATATATATATATATATATATAGGTTCAACGCTATTCACATTAAATTCTGGGCAGCATTTTAACCAATTAGTTGGTCTTTAATGTGACCAAAAATGTATTCAATATCTAAGGAAAAATATTTGACAAATTTGTGACAGCAGTCAGAAAGAATTCGACTCAGACATGCGACTGAGAAGCTCGCATATTTGTCAATTTTTTGTTTTTTTCTTTCTTTGGCGCTGATTGCCAGCAATCGTCAGCTTGACAAATGGCCAAAACGCCAACGCACGTCGCATTCCCAATCGCATTGTTTGCCCTGCGAGATGGAAGTGGATGTGGAAATAGCAGAGGAGCTGGGGAAACCGTTAGATGATAGATACTTCCTCTGCTTTCGTTTCTTTTTTAATGGTCTGGAAAGCAAACACAAGCGACACGCGCATCTTCTTCCTCCCATACGATGCCATCCTTCGCTCCCTCCCACCGCCTTTGTTCTTACCTCAGTGCTTTCGTATCGATGGCGATAAGTGTATGAATATAATGAAGTTTATGCCTTCGTTCAGAGGACACGACGTGAACACGACTTCAGAAACGAGCACACAATGTGTATAAATATGGAAAAGCATTCAGTCAATCAACTTCCGATATGTGCTATATTCATCTACTATATAAATCTGATGAGCGGAAGTGTTTGCTTTGTGCTCCACGAGTATTGAGTGTAAAATATTTACAAGATGACTATGTAGCTACTTCCGATACTAAAATAGAAGTGGAACGTGCATTTTGTAATTTTTAGATTTTATTTCCAAACATTGCCGACTTATCAGGGTCTGAAAGCTGTTAAACTCTGTTCTCCGGAATATTAAAACGAGTAAATACAGACGTATTCCATCATCGTATCTATTAAATGCACTCGAATACAATGCAATTCCAGCTTGTGTTGTGTTTATCAATATATCAGCAAGTCCATAATGAATAAACAGTTTTATTGTGTGTGTGAGTTTCTCTATACATTATATATAGCATATCTATATCTCTTTGTTTCTACTGCTGTGGCTGCATCATCAATTATGGCCAACGGAAGTAACAATTCTGTATGTGTTGTGTCTTCATGTTGTTTTAAAGGAAGCAAACAAACAAAGAGTCGAAATTGAGATTTACCAAAGGAGCGTAGGAAGGTAGGAGATGGAGTAAGAAGAGTGAAGAAAAAGTTACTGGTATTTTTGGTTGGATGAGTTGAATAATTGATGCTTGGCAGCAAAACAACAAGCAAAAGAATAACATAAATTATTAAAATTTTATTAAAATAACAGGCGGAAATTCGCGCAATTTCTTTCCTATTCCAAATCCCCAAGAACGCGTTTTATGTAAATCAATGTACGCGTACTAGACTCGACTCGTCTTGTCTTGTCTCATCCTCTTACGTCTTGTCTCGTCGCACGTATGTGAATATTTTAGAAAATCTGCTTGCAAACGAGTGCGAACATCTGCTGGGAATCTAAAATATTTCTATTTGCAGGAAGTGCATGTAACAGATAAATGTAGGAAGGGTAAATGTAAATATATGGGAATGGCGAGAAAGTTGGGGATAGGGAAGAGACAGACAAATCATTTTTGCATTTGGAATGTGATTCGAGAGTTTGTTTTGGATTCGTGCGAGCACTCACTCCAGAATTTTATGAAATCCAAATGGATCCAAGGGCTGTTCTGCCTATGATTCAGCCGGCAGGGCTTCAGTCAGTCGACTGTCGGCACATTCATGTATCGTGCTTCAATAAAAAATTTTCAATATTTCTAACCTGAGCACAAAGAGGGAATTGGAGCTTCGCAGTTGGCATTGTTGTTGCTGGATTAACAGGCTGTCCTCCATGCAGGATGCCAGCAGCAGCAAGGATGTGAATTCGCCCGCGTGTGTGTGTGTGTACGCTACGGCATATGCTCTGTGGCTAAAATTACAGTTAAAGCTTAAGCTATAGCTATAGCTGATGCCGAAGCCCTAGTGGAAGCCCCAAGCACTGCAAATTCCTATAAATACAAAATACCAAAAATTGCTACCAAACTCCGGCAACGAACTCTGAGTTAAGGATGCCTGGAAGCTAAGAATGCGATTGGAAGTATAACATAAATATTTTGCCAATACAAAATGTTTTACCACAAAATTATAGACCAAGGGAATGCGCCGCAAATACTCGACTCTTCTGGCTGAGTGTGTGTGGAAATCACACATAACATACGCCAAGGCTCAGATTGAAGCTTCAACAAAGCCGGCATTGCTGCTCTCATCTGCTCGTTAATGAATGAAGCCCATGTCGAAGTCATAGCTGATACCGTAACCACTGACAGCTGCACTCATTCATTAGACAATAAACCCAGTTGGGCTAGCTGCAATGGCGATTTTCGATACTTAAACCAAAGCCAACAGCCACGTGCAGATAATCAGCGCCAAAAACAAAACGAAAATGAGAGAAAGGTGCACGGAAAACAATACGTGAAAAGCAGCAAAAGGAGAGCAAAGGAGATGGAGCAGCTGCACTACACACAGAGCTTAAGCAACGATGAACAGACTGACCAGAAGCGTCGACAACCGAACAAAAAAGCAAACAGACGGACGGACAGCCGGTCAGACGGACCGCAAAACGAATGCAACTTGAAGCTCTCAGCTGCTGGCTTTTGGCCCCAGTCCCACTCCCAGACTCCACTCGACTCTGGGCTTGTGGGTCCAGCAACGGCTACTGCCCTGGCTGTGGCTCCGGGTCCATTCCGTTGCAAAAGTCAGAAGCATAAAATCCGATAGCTTCCGCTAAGCTAGCTTATTCAAGCGTAGGTAGGGCTAATAAAACATTTCTAAGGATTTCGCTAGGATTTCACATAGCGCATCCTTGCACATTCCAAATGCGCACACAAACTGAAACTGAAACCGAAACTAGAACTGAAACTGGAAATGAAACTAAAGCTTGTACTGCACATGAACACGATTTCGATGCACTTGATGGTGGCAACTGCTTGTTGCACGTCTTTTGGTGCATGTAGCTGTTAAGGGTTTTCCACTTGATGCCGTAAATGATTTCCTAATTAGTTGCTGTGACTTTTCGTTTAATGAATGCTGCAACAATTGATGTGAGCCGTTTTGGAGAGCGTGTAATGCTGCCATTTGAAACTAAAGTTGTTGGTTATCAGCATCTCAATTCGATTGCCACAAATTCAAGCATTATAATCGTAGCACTCGCAATGGGGATTTAAAGGACAAAGCCTTATTTTTTATTGCCTTTTGCGCCGGCGTCTTTTGTCCCTTGTCTTCTGCACTTATCTCCGGCAACTTTCGCACAATGCGCAGAATGGCAACAAACAAATTCAAAGCCAGTTTGATGCTTATCCTTAATGATGCAGTAAAATGTATTTTTTCCTTTCTTTTTTGTCCATTCTTTCACTTCTCCAGCCTTTACTGTGTTCTTGGCTACCGCTGGACACATTTTTGTAGTTTAAAGGACGAAAGTTTGTCTTAGTTCCATTCTCGAAGCAATCAAAGTTTTGTAGACAAAACAAATGCCTATGTGAAAGAAATTAAAACGATTTGTCGCAGACACAGGTTTTGCTTTTAATTGCTGGCAGTGCTCATCTATCAATAAAACTATAGAAGCCTCAGTCTGTCATGTAAATCAAATTACGTATACGCCGTGCATTCAGCAGCTTTACTTCAGCTGTCGGGAATTGCGCCAAAAAAGGGATAACGAGCCAAGTTGTAACAAGTTTTTAATAGAGCAAAGTCAGCTTAAGTCTAAGTAAAAGCAATATAAGGCTAATCAATACCCTCTCTTTTCACTAACCTTAATTTAATAATGCACATGCTTAAATTTAGCATATGACCTATGAATTCGTGTGCTTTTTTGTGAGCACACAAAGTCTTGCACACCTTCTCCTCTGAATTTAAAGGGTATAACAAAGAACTTTAGCTTTAACATCTGCACAAAATACACAACGGCGAATAGACTGCAGACTGCAGACTCCATAGGCAGCAAACTGCCGCATAAACTGCTAAAAAGATGATGAATTTTCATCACAGACCGGCGACTACATAAGCCCGGTTGTCTGGCATTCTGGCCTCTTGAAGCCTGGTCCCATCTCCTACTGGTGGAAGCTACTCACTTCTTTGTCGGTTGTCGGCGCGTAATAAACAAACTTTTGAGCAAAGTTTATTTCACTATTTTTTTTAGCTTTCCAATTTTTTTTACTTTTTGTTGGCTCTTGCCATCTATTACTGTGGTGTGCTGTTCATGTACGACACAAGTTTAACACCCAAAGTCGACGACGACGACGACGACGCCGACGACTGCAACATGGCACGCTTAGTTAGTTATGTAGATGGCCAGGTCGACAACTGCCAAACGAAGCGGAGCAAAGTCCATTGACACACACAGCGATTTGGCTGCTTCTGCTGCTGCTCTGCTACTGCGGTCGCTCATCTCTGGCATCATTAAGCGCCATTTTGTTGTAGCTCGAGCGACGAACGTGGACCGTCGACAGGTGGCGAGTGGCAAGTGGCAAGTGGCAAGTGGCAACTTCAAACTGCTGCTCGAGATTTGGCCAAACAAAGTTGCACAAGTGAAGTCGAGCAGAAAGTGAGTCTTAACTGTGCGCTGCCCACATAAAGATACAAAACGAGTAATTCACTTTTATTATGTATATTATTTAGTATTGGTGTTCGTGTGTCTGTCTTTGTGTGTTGCCAGTTGCTGGTGTA
Organism: Drosophila dunni; assembly: GCA_018152125.1. Taxonomy (NCBI): domain Eukaryota; kingdom Metazoa; phylum Arthropoda; class Insecta; order Diptera; family Drosophilidae; genus Drosophila; species Drosophila dunni. The sequence continues at coordinate 13,654,262 of JAECXC010001917.1, read as the reverse complement.
GAATTTTTTATGAGCACGCAACTCGAAGATTTTGTTGTTGTTTTTGCTTTGTTACCATCTAGGCAGAGATTTGAGGGCCACTTAGCTATTAAAGTAGCCACAAGAAACATTTTAGAGAGAAACGTCAAACCACTGAGGCAGCCACTGAACTATAGCACCACCCAAAAGTACCTTTAAAAGCACCCAAACCACCCACTGTGCTTGTTTCGCTTAAAAACTAATTAATCTAAATGGATGTTTTGTTGTTGCATTGTGCATATAAAAACACACACATTCATATGTATTTGTGTGTGTGTGTTTGTGTCTGTGTGTGCCGTACTGTGGTGCAAAATAAAAGTCGAGTAAACTGTAAGCGAGGCACTCATTGAAAGCGAAAAACCGAAGCGAACCGCAAGCAATTTGCATGTTTGAACCGCCATGCAACGCCATGGCCATTCTGCCGCCTCCCCTTCCTTCACTCTACCCCTCACTATTCCCAGCCAGGCCAGTATACCCCCATTTAGTCATTGGCTAAAACACGAAAGGGGCCGATCCACCTCGTAGTTTGGTATCATGCACAAAACGGGGACAGCGTTAAAGTAGCCTTATCGCCGAGCCACACATCGCATCAGCTTCAGTTCAGTTCCAGCTGCAGCTCTGAGCTCCCAGCTCTCAACTCCCTACTCAGTACTCTGAGTCCCTTTCTCTACTTCCTGCTGCATTGCTGAGTGTAGCTTCCATGTGGACAGTTTGAAGCAGTTTTATTGACGTGTGTCCGGGCGTGGCCAGCAGTAGCCATGTACGCCCCCTTGAAGGGTGGGGCAATGTGGTTGTTGCGTTATAAATAAAGCCCACTCAAACAACCTCAGCCCTACTCAATCACCCTCTTTAAACCATCCAATCCACTTAATCGACTTAAATGCACTTATTTCAACGTTTTTCGCCAACGGCAATTAATACATATTTCAAGCACTAAATTAACTGAAATTTCTATGCATTATCTATCAGCACAATATGATATAGTTGTATATATATCACTTTAATATCTATATCTTTAGCTATATATATTTAAATATGTCGTTTAGAGCATTGTTCTATAATTCATGCCAAATCAATGCCAAAGGCAAAAACTTAATTTATTGAGTAACTTTTGTACAACACATACACTCACACTCACATACACATACACGCAATGCTCAAGCAGTGATTGTGAGAGTGTGAGTCACTTGTGTCTGCAAAATGGCAACGGCGCCATTTTAATTTGATTTTTACTTCTATTTTTTATTATTATTTCCTTTTTTTTTGCTAAAGTCGGCGTCATTTTGGCCATGTGTGACAGTTGGTTGACCTTTTTTGGCGATTTTAGCTGATGGCTTTTGCAAAGAGTCCGAAAACTTGACAGTTATAAATTGCATAAATACAGCAAATTCATTGGACCTCACTGAACACATTCCTATAAAACATAATTGTACAAAAAAAAAAAAACAATTGAACTTTAGGAAAAAAATTAATATTTAGAAAGCGGTTAAGCAGATTATAACCCTATTAGCTATATTTGGAAATTAAACATAACAGACCAGTTACTTTTTGCACTGCTGGGAGTCTTTAATCGCTTTAAGCTATTCTTTAAATTAAATTCATTAATTTCACCTCTGTCTTGTCTCACTACGGTAATATATCTTTATCTTTAATAAAGACTTTTCATAATTGATTTACCAGCTAATTTCGCGCTTTTATAAGCATCGTTTAACTGAAATTTAAACTCGCACTTTACCACAATTCTCAGGCTTTCGCAGTCAGTTAACCCACGGATAGTCCCGATATATTTTTGCATATGCGCATGTGGTGCAGATGTAAATACCCTACAAGGTGAGGCAAACAGGGCAGTTTATCGCTTGAAATCAAACAATTTATGTGAAGACCCTTGCGTATGCGTAATATTTACAACGTTTTCAAAAAAGTGCGTTTTACTTTAATTGTACAGGGTATTCTACAGTTAAGAATTCCCAATTCTTTGGTATTTTTTGCAGTCTGTTTCGAGGTTTTGGTGGTTTTTTGGCACATCGTTTATTATGCCAAACGAAAAATGCAATATTTTCTTCTGCGCCGCTACGTGGCCGACAAAAATATTTACAATTTGGCAGTACCCCTTCCACAATTCCCGCCCTTTCCACCGTTTACACCGCTCAATCCTTAAAGCCAGCCAACAGCTGCTGCTGCTTCTGCATCTCCTGCTCCTCCCGCAGCTGCTGTAAAAAAAGCGGAAGCCATAAAAGGAAGCGCCATCGAGGCAAACCGAACACCAGCGTTCTGGCACCACCAAAATGAATCAGCAGGGGATGGAGGTTCAAGTGGAACCGCCGCTGACTGTCGGTGTACTCCATAAAAAAAGAGGCCACACACCATTCGGCTAAGCTCAAAAGCGGCAACTTCAATCTTTGAATGTTTTATTTACTGCAAAATCGATATGGTTTTTTATAAGTGTGTGAGTGTCAGTTCGAGCAAGGATTGGGAAAGGGCTGGCGGGCCAAACGGGATAAGTTGCTAGCACTCTGGGCTTAACACACACAAGTGCCAGCCGTAACGAGTTGCATGCAAATTCCACTGCATTTTTTTTGTTTTCTTTTTTTTTTTTGGATCCTGTTCCCTCGACTCTTTGTCTCTTTGGCGGTAAAATAGCGCCTTAGCTGGTGGTTGTGTCTTCAAATGCGTCTCCGAGCACAAAAGCAGCAGCAAATGTGTTGCAGCTACAATACTAAGCAGGGCATGGGAGGCTGAGAGGGGACAATTAGGTGGCAGTGGGACTGAGAGAATGGGAAACTGGGTAAAATGTCTGTGGCAAATCACACACCACATAATTTGCCGCTGCACTGCGCACAGTAACACAACACAGAGAGTGAGAGAGTGGAATTAGTAAAGCAGCTGCTTTTTCTGCCAAAAGTCCCTTGGCCCTCTACCACCTGCTTCCCCTTCCTATTCCACTCTCTCCTCTTCTGCGTCGCCGTCGTCCCCAACCGCATTACGTATGCATGACGTTGGTGTTAGCTCCATGCCGACCAGTGTCTAAGGCGTAAATGCTTGAATGGAATGAAAAACGTGGCAGCAACTACCAAAGGGAGGGGCAAAGGCAGAGGAGAGTATGGCAGACATTGCTGCTGCCCTTAGTTGCACTCCCCGCAGTCACCTATCAACTTCGCAGTCAACTCTCATCTCTATTTCCTTGCCCCATTGGCCGGTTCAATGCTGATTGCGATCGCTGGCTTTAGCCATTTTAGCCAGAATGGAAACAAGAACGAGAGTGAAAAGACAGAGAGAGAGAGAGAGAGAGAGGGAAAGAGCGAGCAGAGTCAGAGTTCTTCACGTTTCCGTGTCCCACGTTGATAATTCGAAATTTGTATTCCAATCTTCAAATTGTCTCCAAAATGGAATTGATTTTATGCAGATGAGCATGAAATTGTCTCAATGCGAGTTAACCATGTTAGTGTAAATAAATGTTGCATAGACAACGACCGAGCATGGCACGTGACACGCCCACAGTTTTCCTCAACTCCCACTCAGTGCGTATTTTTAAATCAACTTTAAGTTTTTGGTCTTAAAACAATTGGAAAGTTGCGAATCTATTAGTTAATTCTTCTGGTCTGCAAATCAAATTTAATTCGATTGAGATAATCAAACGCACTTGCTGCCAAAACTCATACAGCGCTAAGAGAATCCATTTTAAATATTTGGCTAAGCAGAAATCAAGCCACTTTTTACCCACTCTCACTCTCGCTCTGCTGATGAAATCGGATCCAATCAAACAATGCGCCCACTTGCATTTCATTTAAATTTACAACTGTATTTGAGTGATCGAAGTAACAGCAAACCACGCCCCCTGCTACCGCCTCTACAAAACCAGCTAACGGAATTCATTGAGCAGGGCCAATAAAATGCTAGAAACTGATAGAAGAGGGGAACGGAACGGGGAGGGGGTAGAGCAAAAGGGAAAGAGAGATGAGTGCGATGAGAAAATCGCATAAAAATTCGCTGGTAAATTTGGTAAAAATTCATAGAAGAGCCGCAGTCAATGGCCCAATATGCAAACATGACCAGAAAATATTTCAAAATTTGGATGATGAGGATGATTGGATTGATGATGATGATGATGTTGGGTTTTGAAAGATAGATGAGGAAGGGAGCAAAAGGGAGGCGAGGTCATGTCTGTGGCATTGCAATAACAAAATTGGCCAAAGGAAATTGAAGTACAGCCACAATTCATTGACTTAGTGATGGATTTTGACTTTGCAGTACTTTCCGGCTGCCCTTTAGCTTCCCCTTTCATTCCAGCAGCTCTACTCCCACTTACTCCATTCATTTCTGACTCTGAGTACGCGATTTTATCTGTTAGCATTTGTTTGCAATGCTGAGTAATTTGTGTTTACTGCTGATATGTTTAGCATGCAGTCACTCTACTCCCATCCAGCCTGGCATCTCAAATGCCAATATATGGCAAACGAGCTGAAAATTATATGTCTATACAAAATGGGAGAGCACCGAGCACTGATATCTGTTATGTGAGTGCGATGAAGTATCGATAAAATGCTTTAAGTGGCCAGGAAATTGCAAATTGCTAGTTTTTACACAGCCAAGCCTGCAATGAATATTGGTATTCCGTCTTCAGTCCAACGTCCTGCGTCCTTCGTCTTCTGTCTCACGTCTGCTGTGCTCCGTCCATTGTGTTGTGTTCTGTGTTATTTATAGAGCATTTCTAATGATAGTTTAGTTTCTCAAAATAAATATTGACTAAAGCGATAAGAGTTACGAACAGCACTCTTTGCCAATTTATTTGTTATATCCAAGCCGAAGGGTGAATGGGAATGAATTTTGCTGTGATAACTGCGTTACACACTCCTTTCCTCGCTACACAAATGGCAATTGGATTTGCCATTTCGGAGCAAAGGAAAAAAAAAAGGAGTGAAAAGGAAAAACTCATGCATAAGTTTTCATCTTATTTACTCGAGCCAAAGTCGAAGCCAAACTGCATCGGCAATGGCATCAGCACGATCTCGAATTTCTCTATAAATCATCTATGCAATTTTAATTCAAACACAAAAGAATTTCCACCGCACATGCCGCACAACACAGAGTGTGTAAAAGAGAAGGCGTATGTGTTGCGTGTGTGTGAGAGAGTGGGAGAGAAATATAGACATAGGGGCATTGTTAGCATAAACCAATTGTTAAAGCCAAAATAGCGACAACCCTCATGCCCCAATCCCCAAACCACCCACAACTAATGCGCTCAACGCGCCCAGAAGATACACAGAAGATACTCTCAGGGAGTGTGAGAGAGAGGGAAGGAGGATACTGAGAGTGGCATGAGAAGTTGCCCCCACGAGAGTCGAGGCCAAAAGCTACTCGAATCATGGGCCAAAGGCTTGGGAATAAAGCCAAAATATGTAGTCTAAATAACCGCATTTGTATGTATGTGTCTTTGGGAGTGTGCGAGTGTGTGTGAGTGTGTGTGAAATATTTTGTTTAACGTTTATAGTTTTATGCACTTAAGATACGAAAACATTTTTTGGAAATTTATTTCTAGCTGCAGCCAAAAGCAAAGCTAAAGCCAAAGCCAAAGTCGAAAGCTGAAGCCAAAGTAAAAGCAAACGCAAAAACTTTTGCCAATATTTGTGAAAAAGATATTGATTGGCCTGAGCTGCATATACAACTTGGCTCACACACACACACACATGTGTAGCTGCTGCTTATGCACATAAATTTATCCTTTCAATAAGACATGCAGGTTTCTGGTCTGCGTTTGCTTTTGCCACCATCCGACATCACTGCTCAATTCTTTGAGCAAACACAGTCTGCTTCTTTGCTTGTATGTGTGTGTATGCCCTCGACACGTACCACATGCCCATGCCACACACACACCCACTCACACACACACACATACTGTACAGTTGACTGGTGCATAAGTAAACGTCAGCGGATAAATTGCCACAGTTGTTGCCGTTAGTCGTAGACGTAGTCAAATTTTTGAGTTTTTCGTGCATGATAACAACTATGGCAACAGTTTGAGAGCCATTGAAGCAAAGTGGCATACACTCACACTCACTCACACACGTACATACACTGCGAAGTGTACACTGATAAAAGCGACTAAATTCTTAAATTAAGTATACGCAAGGTTAAAAATAAATGTGTACCCCAAAAGGACTTTCATATTAACAATAAAAAAATTTTTTAACAAAACAAGCTTCCTTTATGTTTAAAAACGCATTTCTAACAGTTCTTTTATTATGTAAAGTTAATCACACTTCAGTGTTTGTGTTTTAAGGAAAAGTTTTCTCTATTTTAAAGCCGCTTATGCTACCAATAACTTTATTTTTGCAGTGCACACAATGTGTATGCACATTTATGTATTTATAGGAGAAGGAAACTCGACATTTGGATTTATTTCTTGAGTATTGCCAAAGGTTATGTTTGTTTTATGTTAAATGTTCAAACATATTATTGCAACACGATGCTCAAGCGAATACTTACCAGCATTTTCGTATTTGTTTGCCATTCACACACACTCACTCACTCCCACACGTAGATGGCTGGAAGTTGTTGTTGTTTTTGTGTCTGCTGCATGCTGAAATATTCAAACAAAAATGTTATGAAAATATGAACTGATGCTTATCGATTGTAAAATATGATCAAGTTGGGGGTTGATTTTATGAGGAGTCATGCATGCAATATATACAAAAACACACACAGGCATACACACATAGGCACACATACACGCACTGCATGGAGTTGCATACATTTGCATGGCGTTTAATTTGTTGGCACAATCAAAGCCCGGCCAAACAGGGAGGCTGCAATATGCGATGTCCTCAGAGCATTGCTAACAGACATGTGTCCATGTATGTGCGAGTATTTAGCTCAGTGTGCGTGTGTGTGTGTGTTTATGTGTTTTCATATCGTGTTCATTTGTTTGTTTGCGTGGCAACCAGACAAGACCAAAGCCCGAACCCAAATCCGAGCCCGAACCCAAACCCAAACGCAAACCCAAACTCAAACTGCAATCTGCAATCTCGAACCCGAAAGCTAAAGCCAAAGCCAATTCCATTGCCAATCCCAGGCCCAATTTCATGGCCCGAAGCAATTGCAGCCAAATTCCTTTGGTAGCTAATAAATATTAAAGTTTAATTAAATATGCTTTTTCCCCAATATTTATGTGCGTATCGATTACTCTCCCTTCTCTTCCTCTCTCTCTATCGCTTTTGAGCTGCAGCAATGCAATTTCACTGTTGGTCAACGCCATAAATTGTAACCTTGAAGCCTGAAAGCTTGAAAGCCAACGCCAAAGACCATTAAAATACTTTCCAACTCTTATTTTTTTAAACACAAACAGTGGAGTGAGGGGTGTGTGGGCAGTGGAAGTGGAAGGCAAGGGTGTGGAGTAGGTGTGGGCTTAGCTTTGGCTAAACTAAAACTCTTATTAAAAATTGACTTTTATCGTGATTTAAAATCAAGTTGGCCTTTTTTTTAAATGCCGCGGTCTACATGCGGGCTGCCTTGATGTTTGTTGGTGTTAGCGTTGTGGTTGAGCAAAGATTTACACACACAGACACACACATGAACACCACACACTCATCAGTGGCGAGCGCAAAATATTTCTTCGTGGCTTAAGCAAGACGGGCGCATATTTAAAGCCCTCTTTCCATTTCCCTCCCTCTTCCTCCCTACCCAATCTCACTCACAGAGTCCGACACGTGGTCTAACACTTTGTGTGGTATTTGCAGCTGAGAAATCCTTTTTAGTTGCCACGCCCAGCGCATAAGCTGCTTGCTGTCGTTCTTAAGGAGCAGCTTTTACAATTCAGCTGGCTTTTCCATCTACTACACGTTTATATAGAAATCCCATTCCCATTCCCACTCTCATTCCCTCTGACCTTATTTTATTCGCTTCATATTTCTGCACATGTTATTTTTCTATTCCTATTCTCCTTCTTTTTTGGCAAAGGACTTTCAGCTTTTCACATACGACTTTCGACATTTGCTTTACTCCTTTTTATGGTATACTTTCAGTGCTACTGTGTATTTTGGGTCAACTTGATTTTATCAACATTAAGATATAAATTTGTGGCTTATATAAATTAAATCGTTTGCAAACTTAATTATAATTTGACAATAATAAATTGAATTGCCACTTTATCTGTCATTTGCAGAGACTGTCGAGTTGTGCGCGATCCGCAGACACTGAAATCAAAGGGCTATGGATTCGTCAGCTTTGTCAAGAAATCGGTAAGTTTTGAAAGCAACTAAATGAGAGCTGAGAAAAGTGTTTAGAGCGTGAGATAAATTCCGTAATTAACATTTGTAACTGACACTAAGTCAGTCAGCAACCGGTAAACTCTGACGTATTTAAAACCAAGCTGAGTCTTTAGATACATAAGAGGAATTTGATTTGTTTATCCCCAAGACACTGATATGGCACACCCTAAAGACGAGAGTCACGCACGCACATTTAAAGGCAGATGCAACAAATCTCACAGTCGGAGCCAAGAAAGAGCTGAAAACATTTACACATCATATTCAATATGTTAAAACCGCAAGTGATAAGGGTACAAATAACTCACACTGAGTGGGAATGGCAACTGGAATGGGAAGAGGTATTTGAGAAGTATGTGGCTTTAAGGTTTGTGGGTTTTTGTCAGTTGTGATTGAATTTCATGTGCTTAATAGGTAGAAAATTTCAGAAAGCCGAAAGTTGATGCCAGCATCAGAGTGTGGGATCAAAGGCAATGCGTGACAGGCAGTCAAGTAGAAAAAATGCGTAAGCTTAGCTACAGACTAACAGACTGAGCGACTGAGAGACAGACAGCGAGAGCAATGTTGGTTAAATCAAAGCTAATATCAAAGTAAAATCAAAAGCTCAAGCTCAGCCAGATAGACACACAGACAGTTGATATTAAAGCCAAGGGCCATATAAGTCAATTAAGCAGCAAACATTCAGAATTGTTAATTAAATTTTAATGCTAATATCAATATTTTCAAACACAAAGCAGAATGAAAGAGCAGCAAAGAGAGCTATAGTGAATAAGAGCACGAGAGGCAGAGAGAGAGAGAGAGGGAGAGATTTGTGTGACAGCTAACAACTGAGTGTGTAAATATAACATAATCCCTGACACTTAGACACAGCCTCGCCCCTTTTTGACGCCCTCGCAGTAAAGCAGATGCTGTCATTCAAATGTTTAAGCTAAAGCTGTAAGTCTAAGCTCTTTGCAAATGATGATAATGTTGATTTTGTTGTTCCTGTTGTTGTTGCTGATGAATTACAGCGAATTTGAGTGCAATGCGGCGTATACGTAATTTGGTTTGCGGCTGACGTGTCAAAAGCATCACCAGCACTAACTAGTTAACTTTTTATGTTGCATCGATGCCCTGGGGTAGAAGAGTAGAAGGTAGAGCAGAGAAAGGAGTGAAGGCTCCGGGGATTGGGATGGCAGGCGACAAATTTTCGAACTTTCTCGATTAGTTTCGATGCATTGCAAAGGCAAACGAAAGAAAAACAAACGCGCTCCAAATAGCAAACTCAAATATTTCAAATTAAGTTTCTCGACATGAGTTTTGCAAATACACACACACACAAACAGAAAAGAGAGAGCGAGAGAGATGAGAAGAGAGTGTGAGAGAGACAGGGGAACAAACACAGACACATACAGTCTCATATGCAGTGCACTAAGCCGTTGGCACGCCCCCTTTTCCGCCTGCCGTCGCTTGCAGCTGATTTAATGCAAATTTTATTTATGCGAAAAGTTTTATTAAATTTTTGTGCAAAGTTTATATATTTTCTGTGGTTTTGCGGAAATTGAAAAGTTATTTTTCGAATGGCTTACTCGCTCGCTCACTCATTCTCTTCGTCTCTCTTCCTCTGCGTACATGTGTGTGTGTGGGCGTTTGTTTGTGTGAGTGGGAGTGTGTGCATTTCGATTGCAACTGCAAACGGAAAAGGAAGAAACATTTTCTTCATTCAGCACTTCCGCCTGCGCATGAATATTTTGCCAATCGCCCAGCTTTGCATAATACGAAGCGAATCTGAGGCAAGGCGAGCAGTCTTCAAATATTTAGCGTAAATTGTTTGGCAACATGCTTTAAATAAACACCAGCAAGTGCTTGCCAAAACGCTGACGATGTACACAAATTGCCATAATTTAATAACCATCAGAGCACGAGCAGGAGACGCAGGACTCAGCCAGGACATTGCCGCGGCTGTCTGCGTGTCATTAGCATCATAAATCACAACAACAACAACAATGCAGAAAAAAGCGAAAAGAACGCAACAAATTCCCGCAAACATTAAGCGCAATAAACATGTCGATGCAGGAGACAGAAGCTGCTGCTGTCTCTTTCTACGCCGTACAGTTCTCGGCAAAAATGCTAATGGCTGCCTCTGCTGGCGGCATCGGTTATTGTCGCACACATAACATTAACATATTATTGCACGCCAATGCGGCAAATGCGTCACACGCGGCGTATGAGCGACACTTGAACGCGTGTTTCCTGCATCTTAAGTGGACAAGCGTTTACACTGCCTCACAGCAATTTATTCACTCAAAAAAACACACTCAGTCGCTGCGAGCAATTTCTCTATCAATTTTAATCTGCCGAGTCTTTTAGTCGCAGAGTTCGGTGAAATTTTATTAAAAAATTACAAGCGAATTTTAACAATGTGTGCAGCGAACAATAAATGAAGCTGACGCCCCCCGCCATGCCAGCCACGCCCATGTGGAATGCAGTTTGCGTTATATTCATCAAATGTTTCAACAGTTCATAGTTGCATTATTATCATTTGTTCCTTGTCGTTGTCATTTCCATTGTCACGACATACAATGACTGCGGTTAACTCAATGTTATAAAGCTGTTACCTCAAAGTTCAGAGCAGTTGAAAAGCATTCCACTGCAAAATTACCCACGAGCTTTAAGACTTTAAATTCAACAAGAAAACAATAAGTATATATAACCATATAAGTCGATTGAATTTAATATTAATTTGGAAATTACAAGCACATCAAAAACAGAAACAAAACAAATTTTAAGCATAGTCAATTATTAAATTAAATTATTTCAAATTTCTCAATGATTTCAAAGAAAATTTGGGTCATTCTTAGAGTGTGTTGGTCTTTAAAGTTTTAAGCTGAAAGACGAACAAAAGCTAATTTCAAACAAAAAGCAAAATGCTCAAGTTGTGTGTAATAAATTTGGTGAAGCGAACACAACTTGTGTTATAAATATAAATGGCCAGGACATTCATTTTATGTTTTCCATAATAATTCAGAAACTAGTGATTTGAAGCCTGAAACTGCCTACACACGCATAAGCCGACCCATGGCTAACTGGACAAACTGGACACACTGGACACGATGAACACACATGACCGGCAGCTGAAGTTGAAGCTGGAACTGCCCCCGGGGCTGGCAACTATAAAAAACAATCGAGTGTGGGAGAGGAAGGCAATGGTAGGGGGTGGATGGGAAACAAAAATCGAAATGAAAAATAAGTAGATGAAGGGACAGGCAGAAAAAAAATGGCATACACAAATAAATCCCATGGAATTATGTCTTGACAAAAGTGCGCTCTTGCGTGAAATACTGATTTCTGGCAAACGTCGACGCCAACATCGAGACCCAGTCCAGCATAATGTTTGAAAATGTTCTGATGTGTGACCAGGCAATGGTCAAAAATCGAAAAACGTTTTTGGTCTAAACTGAATGAAAACTGTTTTTACCAAAGTCAAACGATACCGAACTGTACACATACATATCGATATATATATATGTATATATACATATATCTGTTTGATGCTTTAGAATGCGACAAATGGGACAGCATTTCAAGTGTGTAAACGATTTGCCACTTGAGTTATTCTATAAATATCAAGAAATCATCAGAAATGCTTAGCCAAAAAGAGACGAAAAAATCATCATACAATTGCAAGCCGAAGTGAAGGGGAGTGAATGGGGTTTGGGTTAAAAAGGGGATTGGGGTGTGTTTTGGGATTTTGACTTTAATATTCGACTTTGTTAATGGTTTGCCTTTAAAGCCCCTTCAACGAGCTGCTAGCTGCTAGCTGTGGGCTCTGAGCTCAGAGAGCTGACGAGCTGACGCTCTGACGCTTATCTAAATAGCCACGTTAATGAATCTGACCGAAGAACAACGCAAAACCGGCTTAGAAGCTTGGTTTGACTGGCCAAAGCTTTTAGCCTGATGATGTGCGGATACTGAAGGTTGGCCAGCACTAAATACTTGTGTGTCTGCTACCTTTTTCAAGACAAAACGGTTGCTAAGAAAGTGGGAGAAAATCGGGCAAATGGCAAAAAAAAAAAAGGCAACAAATTCTTATTTTCTGGAAGTGTATTTTTGTGGGGATTATCCCCTTTTTGTGTTTGACTTTGCCTTTTTTCACCTTTTGCCATTGGAGTTCTTCCATTTCCATTTCTTGTTTGGCCCTTTTTTTTCAACCCACGTTTTTGTGTATTATTTTTTTTTTGTTTTTGGCACAAACCATTTCCTTATTGTTTTAATAAACATTTAAAATGTCTTGCTCCCAACTTATGTACGTTGTGTACACAAAATGTCAGCCGCAACCAGCACAAGCCCCGCCCATTTGTGGCAGACGGGCGGTATGGGATGGAAGCGGTTGATGGGGAGTAAGATCTAGATGAAAAGTATGACAAAACCCTTTTAAACCACTTAAAAATTCTTCAACTTACTTTGCTTTTCTTCATTCGCTTAATGAAGGTATTTCGCCTTTTTGGTTTTGTTTCTTGAGCTGCTCAGAAGCAAACTTTTTGTGAACTGGCCCCATCTCTTGAAACTGAGGTCTCGTTCCACTTCCTACCCATTCCATGTCCTGCAGCTTCTTGGCAGTTTCATTTCCTTTTGCGATGGCTATGCGGGGGCATTAAAGGATTCACCGCTTATCAAGTAATCAATATTTACAAAAGGCACAGCAAAAGTTGCACCAGCAATGACTTACAACAAGTTGAACATCAAATTGAATTTACAGAAAATTCACTTTAAATCCTTTTTGACCATGTTCAGCGAACCAGAAACTTTTGGCCATCATCTTCTTCAAAATTAATTAACTTATCCGAATGCGGAAGTTGTCGTCTATGAAAATGAACTAATGCGTTGTTAACTAAAATTTTGCATTTATAAAATTATTTATTTTGCTTCGCTGCTGACAACCAGCAGTTTTAACTTACTCACTTAAACAGAATTTAATTAATTTGCAAATGCTTCAAATACGACTCTCATAAGTAGGCAACACTTTTTGTCCGCATTCGAGTTGAATCGGTTCAGTTATGATTGTTGTTGTTGTTGTTGTTGGAGTATTAGTTGTCACAACCGCAAACGGGCAAACGTTAGAAACTTTTCTAGCTATTAGCTGCAAATTTGCCATACACAATTAATTAATTTCGGCTAGCCGGAACAAGAGCAAGAACAACATCGACTGACATCTTAACCGTACCAAGAAAATTTGCTGTTGGCCAAATGGCCATGCCCAAAAACTGACTACACAAAGCCAAAACCATTCTGTTGTTATTTCAGCTTCATGTTTATCCCAGAAACTTTGCAATTAGTTTTAGACATTTTTTGAAGACAACAAACACTGGTCTCAATGCTGCTATTGTTACTGTTGTTGTTGCTGCTCTGCTCGACTTGAAATGTTGTTGGCGGACTTTCATAAATAGTTTTGCAAGTTGTTGCCATGAGATTGGGTGTCGTGTTGTGGTATTTAACAGACACTTGAGCTAGATGAATTGGCAAATTACTTGAAGGTTCTTGAACTCTCTGCAAAGTTATGACAGCCAATGAGGCATTTAAATGAGAAACTCTACCGCTCATAAATATTCCATGAGTATTTATTCTCCACCCACTTTAAGCAGTTCACACTGTCTGCCTCTCTTTCTCTCTCTGTCCATCTCTATTTATTTCGTTTTGCAGCTTTACAGTTCATGTTCAGCAAATGTTTTCTAAGCAATTTACCACCAAAATGATTGATAAACTTTGACCAGCAAAGAGACTAGGAAAAAATAGAGTTGTTCAGAATGTAAGGCAACTTTTTGTTCTCTAAAGTTTACTGTCTGTGGCATTGCATTGGCTTTACTGCGACCTGTCACAGTTCCATTTCAACTGCACCTAAGCTGACCGTTTGTTTAGACAATTTTCGTTGACACATGGAATTGCAATTGCGAATTGAGAAAAGTGCATTTTGTTGCATTTGTCACAGCGACTGCACTTGAAAGGCAGCTACAACAACAACAACTTCCACAACAGTACATTGTAACTGAACAGTAGCAACTGCAACTACAACTACAGTAAATTAAATATTGCATGTGGCTGCTTTAAGTTAAAAGCGACACACAGCTCGGCTGATAAATAAATGTGAAAAATTTAAATAGCTTTCAGATGCCCTCGAGGGCGAGTTGGGCCGACAGTTAGGTACTTGCTGTTCTTGTTGTTGTTGCGGTGCAAGGATCTGATTGTTGTTGTTTGTGCTGTTGCAGTGTCGCAATCAACGATGCGTATCGGTTAAAAAATGTAAAATTTATAGTTTATGCAAATATGAAAAATGCAACTGGCAATGCATAAAAATGCGCACGCACGCAAACTGCGTGACTTAACCAAGGCAAGCACACTCTTACATACACACAGGCACATACACTTACTCAGCCATACACACAATTTAAATTATGGACAAAGTTACGCGACAGTTGCTTGGTTTATCGCTGGAGGCAGCCACTCAATTGTTGACTTTTGTTCAAGCGTTTAAATTAAAGCGGATGGTAGGAAACCAAAAAAGCAGCCAACACGACACTGAAATGCCCTACAGACAATAAATAAATACAGCTGTTTCTCTTGCCGCACATTCATCGAGTTTCCCAAAATGCAAATAGAGTATACGTCCCTTTGGCAGTCCGATAGCATTGTCGCTGATTTCAAGCATTGCACGTGGTCGTGGCAGTGTAAAAAGCATAGCAAAAACTAGAAAAAGAAAAAAATTACCTGTGGCAGACTGCACCTAGTTACAGTGCCTCCCAACTCCACACTCACTCCTTTTCTTTTGAGCGGTAAGGAACGTGCAACTTGAATGCCAACACACTGCATTATGGCTCTGTTACTTGAGTTCAACTTGGTCTTCACTCTGCCGCAAGTAAATTGCTGTGCAACGCCCAAAACCACACACACACACACACGCACATATAAACTAAAGTGCATGCAAGTTTTTCAGCAAGTTGCAATCATTTTCGTATGAATCACGTTTGATACGCACGAAATACCTTTTTAGCGAAATTGAAATTATAATTTGTGAATGCCCTTGTAAATGCAGTGGCACATTAGAGAAAGCAAAAGAGGGGTAAGGGGCTAGGAAAGCAGTCGAGTTGTGGCAACGAGAATCAAACAGTAGCACAAGTACTTGCAACAATGTTTTTTTGGTAAGCCCAACGAAAGGAGCAACTTTGGCGACATCACCAATTGTTTTTTCTTCAACACTTTCTCAGCTTTCGCTCGTTTTGTTGATGTTTTTTGCCAGAACTCGCCGGGGTCTGCGCTGCTGTAAGCCCTAAGCAGCTTAAGCGGCTAGACAAACCGTAGCAAATGGCGTTAAGCTTTTAGCTAATTGCCCTAACATTTAATTTGACTTATTCGCAGGAAGCGGAAACCGCCATCACGGCCATGAATGGCCAGTGGCTTGGATCCCGTTCGATACGCACAAACTGGGCCACACGAAAACCGCCGGCTACCAAAGCAGACAGTAAGTAAACCCAACCATTAACTGAAAGATATATATGATTTAAACCCATTTCTATATTTATAACAGTGAATATCAAACCTTTGACCTTTGATGAGGTTTACAACCAAAGCAGTCCAACAAACTGCACCGTCTACTGTGGCGGCATTAATGGTGCTCTCTCTGGTTTCCTCAACGAGGAGATATTACAGAAGACATTCTCTCCATATGGCACAATACAGGAGATTCGTGTGTTCAAGGACAAGGGCTATGCATTTGTGCGGTAAGTAAATTAATGAAAAAGAAAACATGGTTTTACTATTGGCTGATTAGTTAAGAACTAGACTCTGTCTATCCTTTAGGTTCAGAATGTCTACAGTCCATGTATATAATAATTACTTCTACACCTTTTCCACTTTAATGCTTTTTTCTTTGAGCCTACATTGCGTTTACTTGTTATTGATCTGAAATTATGCGTGTATGGCACTTTGATCGCAGTTTGCATTGCCAAAGTGGCTAGCTGTCCCACATTAACCCATTGTTTCCGTGCCATTTTGATTTTGTTAGCGAACTGTATATTGCGGCCACCTTTTTAGTGGTTCGAGCCTCTTCAGACCCGCTTCCGTTTGGCGCTTGTCGCTGTAGTTGGTGCAGTTGTTGTTCTTGTTGTTGGTGCCGCTGATGTTGTTGCTGTTGTCGCTGCAATTGAGTGCACGCCATTTCAATGTGCCTCCATTCAGCTTGGGGTATGCCGCACCGTTAATAAATCAACTACACTTTTGCACTCAACAACAGCCGCAACAACAGCACCAACAACAACCAGAACAGGCAAATTTGAGCCAACAAAACAATGAAACGCAATAACAGGAACGACAACGTTGCCCAGGGCAGAAGTGTAACAGCGAGCGAGAAAGAGAGCAGTATAATGGAGAGAATATGGAGAAAACACACAAAAAAAAAACAAACATGGCAAAAACGATGAAAAAATAGGGGGTAAAAGGGTACAGGGCTGGCAAACGTGTGCTCTCAACGGCAGTCAACTGAGACTGCAACTGAGTCTAAGGCTGAGAAAGCAGATCGCAGCTGCTGCCACGAATGCTGATAGGATTTTAATGGCAGCGGTTTCCCTTCCAGCGAATTTCCATAGCTTTAAAACAGCAGCGAAGAAAGGGGACGAGAGAGAAAGAGTAGGAAGGGGGGGAAGCAACGCAATGCAGTTTGGTCGGCGTAGGTTCATGTGCGCCTTTTGTCCACTAACCAAAACTCATTGCCGAAAGAGAAAAGGATAGAAAGAAAGAGGCAATGAGAGCGGAATGGGGCGTAACAGCTCCGCATTGGCATTGTTTGGCATTTTGTAACATAATGAGCTTGGGGACTACAAGTAGTCTCTGCTGGCGCAGCCATTGCAGTAGCTGCTTCAAACCCAGCCAAAACAACAACACCAGTAGCAGCAGCAACAACAGCAACAAAAACTCTCAACAAGTACAATAAGAGCCAAAACAATTCCACAGACGCTTGTACTACTTTTACGCTTTGTTCGGCTAACACAACTGGTTGTTGTTGCTGCAGGTTAAATGGAAATTTAAGCAGGTCAATCTGCAATCTGCAATCTAGGCTCCCTTAGGGAATTAGTTTGCCTTAACTTAACACACTGTTCCCAAACACCTCTCTCTCTCTTCTCTGCTTACAGATTCTCCACCAAAGAGGCTGCCACACACGCCATCGTGGCCGTCAATAATACGGAAATTAACCAACAACCGGTGAAGTGTGCGTGGGGCAAAGAGAGCGGCGATCCAAATCATATGTCTGCGATTGCTGGCCAAGCACTGGCACAGGGCTTCCCTTTTGGCTCGGCGGCGGCAGCGGCAGCCGCAGCAGCCGCCTATGGACAGCAAGTGGCTGGCTACTGGTATCCACCGGCACCAACATATCCAACAGCAGCTCCAGCGAATGCCCTGCAACCAGGCCAATTTCTACAGGGTATGCAAGGCTTTACCTACGGTCAATTTGCGGGCTATCAGCAGGCCAGCTACATGGGGTAGGTCTACAAGAGTAGTAGTTTCGGATGTAGCAGTTGCTCATTGCTTCTTTCCAACAATTCTATTCGTTATGATTGCAGCATGGGTGTTCAGCTGCCTGGGACATGGCAGAGTGTGCCACCACAGCCGCAGTTGACCAGCGCTGCGGCTGCGGCAGCGCCACAGATCACACAAAGCGTGGGCGGGGCATTGCCTCAGGCAGCCGGTGTTGTGGCCTATCCAATGCAACAGTTTCAGGTTAGTCCGCAGGTGAGTTGAAACGGTGCGTATACTTGATGTCTGACTGATTGCTTGATGATTTTGGGCCTCTTACAGCTGGCGGAGGATGAGTGGCTGGCGCCCAGTTTGCTGGTGTAGCTGCCATGAGCGGTGGCCATGTACCCCACCCAACAGCAACAGCAGCAGCAACAACAGCAGCAGCCACAGCAGCAGCAGCAGCAGCAACAAGAGCAGCCAACCGGCAGCGATTATGTGAAGGAGCCGCGTTATCAGCTACAACAGCAACCACAGCACCACCATGTGCAACAGCAACAACTACAACACCACCACCAACAGCAGCAGCAGCAGACATACGAGCTGCAGCAGCAAGAACAACAACCACAACAACAAACACATTATGCCCCACAGTTGCATTATACGCAACCACACTGGATGCATCAGCAGGTAGCCAACAACGATCAGCCAATTCAGCTGCAAATTCAGGCACAGCCACAGCCAAGTCAAGTTTATGGTATGCAAGAATTTTACAAAGATTGAAACGGGTAAATCAATCATGAAGCGAATATTAAGCGAGACAGGCGATAGAGTTGATTTAGAATGGTGTATGATGAATGTATGACAAAATGATATTAATCAAAAGCCTATTAACTTGATATCCAGCTTGTTGAAGGTTAACTTAGGTATAAGTATGTACGGCAGCAACAACAAGAACAGCAGCAGCAGCATCAATAAAGCCAAATGTGCAATAGCTAATAGCCATAATTTACGTAAAACTAATTAATGCAAACATATATATAAAATGATAATGATTCCCATAATGAATAATATATAGTATATACAAATATGTATGTGTGTTATTTATGTCTATTTTCGCAGTCGAAATGTACCCTCCAAGCTCCCGTTAGTCGAGGAGGGCGTAAGCAGTACACCGTAGAGTAGAAGATATATCGAATAGATTGGGTTCTTCGAACTTTACTCCTAAAGAAAGAAAGAAAATAGGGAAGAGGGTTGGGAAGAATGGGTATCAGAAACCTAAAAGAGAGTACATTTGTAAGCTATTGATATATCTACTTTATTGACTGAGACTTTTCAATGTTTAACTCGCCTAACCCACATATTTCAATGGCGATTTTCAAGACCTTTCTCTCACCTTCTGAACTTTAACCCACACCTAAGCTGCAGATATGAAATTCATATCAAGTGCAGCTACTTTAATAGATGTGCCTAAATTTAAGGTGTAATTTAAGTGAATAACAGTTGCTTCGTTCAGTTAATCCCAGTCTAAAGATAATGAGTTGAGTTCGCAAGCAAATAAAAATATATATCGAGCAAAGGAACCAAAACAAATTCAAATCAGAGACAAAATTAAAAATCAAAAAACTAAACAAAATAAAAAGGAATAAGAAATACACAAGAAATACCTATAAATAATTAAATGTAAACACAAGTAGAAAATTTGCACATAGGTAAACATAGTGATAAAGCAACACAAACCAAAACAAAACATAAAGATTAAATTAAATGCATGTACTTAGATGTACCCATGACTAGCTACAATTAAGCAGCACCTAACATATATATATAAATGAGTATGAGGATATATAACACTATATATTCGAGGCGTAACAACACATATAGAATAAACTTATTAATGTATCTGTGTAATGTAAATGTGAACAAATCTATAAGTAATTAAAATGCAAAACATGATAAAAATTAATAAGCTGAATGAGGCAAACAAAATAGTGAAATATTTAGAGAAAGTGAGCGAAAAAAACCAGTAAAGAAAATTAAAATAGATGATGAGAGAGGAGCAAATCTTATAGGCAGCGTCCATGACGTCATCTGCAACGTGTAGCAAAAGCAAATTACAAAATTTAGTCAATGTTTAGTTAAGATTGTAATTGTAACTATAAAACTATATACTAAATGTTAACGAGACACAATTATTTATGGTATTTACAAGGAGGCAAAACCAAAAAACAAAGTGAAAATCAACAAACAAAAAAATCATCAAAATTGTAAACTATTTTTTACAACCAAAAAAAAGAAACAAAACGAAAACGATCGAAATGATGGAACTGTATCCAAAACAAAAAATTAGCACACTTTATATTGGATGTGGTAACAAGAAAGAAAAAGAAAAACAAAAATATATTATAAATAAATACGAAGCCAAGATGAGGTGCGTCTAATTTCTATAAGTTGTGATTTTATGCGATGAGAGTAAACACGATGCTATTGACAAAGTAAACTGATTTATTTTTTAAAACTTGGCAAAACGCGTTTTTTGAGAGCCAACGGCGATACTGTGTGCAGCATTGTATGCATAACTTTACATATATATACAAATCTATATATACTTATATACATACAAGTACATAAATAAATAAATTTAAAAACAAAACAAATATATATATACATATATATATACTAAATGTTATTTGAGCAAACAACAACAAAACTGTCTGCTAACCAAACCAGAGCAAAAAAAAGCTATGCATATTTTTAAACAAATACATAACAAAATTATAATACAGAAAAATACAATTGATTGTAGCTGAACATATGTACTATGTCGATAAATATTATGACAAGCCGATAGAGAAGGAGCGATAGAGCAGCAACAAAAGAGGGGAATTAGAAAAAGAGAAAGAGTGAGTGGGAAAGTACTAATAATACAATTACCAATAATATAATACGAAATATAATATGAATTTAGCATAACTATGTTTAATTATGTATACATAGTTACAATTTAAGCTAAATGCGGATATACATAAAAAACAATAAATGATTCAATGTTGTGTATGTAAATATAAATATATATATTAAAAACAAAAAAATAAACAGTAAAATGCAAATAATTAAAGAGCGTCTATGAGTGTAATCACACACACACAAATACACACATACAAACATTCACACACGTATACAGTCAAACCAAAATTAAAAATATATTAAAATTAAATAAATTAAACAATATAAATTTTAATGTAAAAAATGCCACAGATTAAACAAAGCTGTATTAAACATTGAAATATGTTTTAAACAAAAAAAAGAGAAATAAAAAATGATATGCAAATGAGCAAAGTCAGCAAATACACACCCATTCACATATACACACACCTACACGTAGACGTAATTGCATTTGAATTAGCAGCAGAAAAAAGAAAAAATAATAGAAAGAGTGAAAACACATCCACACAGAGATAAACTGACGATTAGGAACAACCTGCAAGCAGAACTGCATAATTATGTTAAGACCCTATCAAAGCCTATCCAATCCAATCAAATCGATCGAACAAAAGCCCAGACACACAACACTCACACATATACACACATGGTATCATACTGACACCCACACAGCAATGCACACAGGTGTTGTGCAGGTAAACACGTTAATACATACATAGAAAAGTGCGGAGAAGCAGGAGAGAAATAATCAAATAAAATGGAAAAATGTTAATCAAAAATAAAACAAAAGAAATCAATGTTGTTTTCATTTAGTTTACACTCTAAATCGACAGCAATTGGGGAATTACTGAAATGGCAAAAGGTAAGTGAAAACAGCGCTTAAAAGTAGGCAATGCTTTTCTGAGCTCAACCCGCTTTATAGATACTTTGATTAATGTGTTTATAATTTGTGCTGTACATCAATAATTAGGCAAATTACAAACTGCCGCTAAAGAAATCGATCATATATGCTTGTAAATATAGTTGTGTATAGGTAGGTGCTAGTGTCGCATTTCCACTTGACTCGATTTGCCGGCACTGCAGCGACAACGATTGCAATAAGAAGTAAGCAAAGAGCAGCTGCAGCATTCTAGTCACGTATATCTCTCGCTGCCTTACCTACCTCCACACCCCCTCTGTCTGGATGTGAAGTGCACCTTTCAACTCGCTTGTAACAACAAAAACTTGACTGCCATTGCGCATCATTGCACAACGGCAAACTGTACAATTTCAATATTTTACTGCATTTTGCACTTTGGGGTCGCTGCTGTCACTTTTGCCATTTCCAGAGTTGCAACCTACTTAATATGCGCGCCTCGAAACGCAACACAGTTAAAAACTCAAAGCCAAGCAAACGAAAGTAGGCAACAGCAATAACAACCCCAAGAATGCAGAAATACAAGTGGCATATGTTACGCATACGCCCAGCTGCATTTTATCTTCAAATCCCAATTAAATCCAAAACGAAATTCAATTGCTTTGAGATAATAAATTGTTAAGTGTGCACATTAAATATTTAATTAATTAGAATGAAAAACTTTGTTTATTAACTTTGAATCTCTGCTTGGATCATGAACAATATCTGCTTAATATTGCTATTAAGCCAATTTCAACTTTTTCTTTATGAAGTACACCCAATCCAGCTTATATACTTTGCCAAGTGCAAAGAATTTTTATTAGCTAATATTTTATACTATGCACCATTAAAAAAAAGGAAAGAAAACTTATAAAATTTGACTGCTTTCATGTTTTGTTTTATTTTATTTTATTTTCATTTACTTTTTTTCTTGTTGTCTTTGCACTTTTTTGTTGCGCATTAAAAAGCACGTCAAAAGGCCAACTACAAAAGTGCACCTAAGCTTCTTTATATATTTTAAAATGGGAAGCTACAAAAAAGCAATACTAAAAATTGAATAAACTAAAAGCTGCTCGACTGGAGCATACTCCTTCGATGTGGAAACTGAACATGCCTACGAAATGAACAAAAAAAAATACAAGTCTTGGGAATTATAATACTCCATTCATTTTTGTTTAAAGGGTATAAAAGGCAGCCAGCGATTGCGAGCTGCGACTGTGAACTGCATATAGATTGGTGCCGGCTTATTACTGAGCTGCTCCTACAGATGCGAACATGGGCCCTTTACGACTCTTGTTGTTGTTGTTGTTGCCTTTGGCGCTGCTGCAATGGTAAGAAAACACTTTTCGCCACGCCCACTTTGCACCACCTAGCAGATTCCACCTTTATGCTCTTTTAATAGCACTTGTTTAGCAAGCAAACAACGCTGGCAACTTAAAAAAACTCGTTCCCATTCCTTAAACACACATACACACAGATACCCGCCCACAGTCTCAGATATTTTTATAGCAAAAGTTTGAGTGTTTGTCTGTTTTATTAACCGCGCTTACTCCAAAGTCCCTGCGTTCCCCTTTCAGCCAGCATTTTAGCGATGATACTCTCACCAAAAGCACAGGCAAAACTTTTCTTGGCTTATCCATAACACACACATACAAACTCCGAAAAAGGAAGACACACACACTTATACACATGCATGCGAGTTGCAAGCAACTTGCCACAACTTGATGGCATTCTTTCTACTCTCTGAAGTTTGTATGTTTTTGTTTAGCACTTGACGGCGTGTTGTTGTCTCAGTCTCAGTCCCAGTCTCAGCCACAGTCTTGGCCTCATCTAGGCTTTGGCTTGCACTCCTATTGCATTAATTGATTGCTTGAAATCTGAACAGACAAAGAGACTGGCAAGAGGCAGAAAACCGACAGCTGCTTGCCACTTTCTCAATGTTTGTTGCCATTAAGCTCGAAGCTGCTGCAATTTTCTTGCTGCCGCCGCAACGACAAACAACAATCTCTTTTCTCCTGCTACTCTGGGTTCTTTTGGCTCTTTCTGTTCTCAGTGCTCAGTTGTCGTTTCTGTCGTTTCGAGAATGCAAACACTAATGACAAAATGCTAAAATTTAGCCGCCATCGTCGCCAGCCATCGCTAAAAGCAAACGATGTGGCGGGGCAATGTGTTGGCTGTGCCTGTGCCCCGCAGTGGCGTTGTGCCACTCAGTCTGGCAACGCGCAACCAAAAACCGCACAAAAGCGAGGCATCCATTAATTTTCGCGCAACCGCAAAATTCAAAATTGTTTATAAAGCTACGCAGGATGCGGCTTCAGAGACACGTGCGGCATCCCCTCTCACTCTTTCTCGCTCAGTATCTCTATCTGTCGCTCTGTCCCTCTGTCTGCCCTGACTGTCTTTATGGCCAGCGGCATTGCCCTGGTAAACTAACTACGGCTACTACTACATCTTCAACTTCTCCTTCAACTCCAACTACAAATTAAAATGAATTTTAACGAGTCAAAGCGAAAAGTGTCAGCAAGGCAAAAAGGACTACTACCGTCCCGAGAAGAGTCTAAATCCAAAAACAGCGCCACTACTAAATTATACACAATGCCCTGTTTTAGCCAACATCAGACCCTGGCCGCCAGGCAGGCAAGCAGGCAGGCAGGCAAGCAAGCGGGCCAAGTTTGCCAAACGCGTTTATCCATGGCGTTTCGCATCTCTGAAAATTGCGAACAAATTACGCAGAAAACTATTATCGTTAGGAGCATATGTGACGCTGTGCCGTTGAAGAGCCAAAGGCCCAAACTCTTAACCGAACGCATCTACCCATGGCTAGGACTTTTGAGTACCCAAATGCAAGCCACAGATCCTGGCCAGCTTCCATCCATTCCATCCATGTGCCACATACATACACCGCTCTACCCATTCCATGTCACACAACTTCGCTGCGTGCAACGCTTTGTCTATTTAACCCGCTGTCGCTAGCATGCGTGATGCGTGTGTCTCTGTCTCTGTGTGTTGCTCTGTCCCACCAGCGTCATCATGATCATCATCATTATCGTCGTAGTATAACCAACCATTGCCATTGTCTATACCCACTTCCCATCATCAAAACTCTGTTCAGTCTGACGCTCCAAACTTAACGTACGCCAAAAATTCCGTTGCCCTGTTAATGTTGTTAGTTGATTTCAGTTTTGCCTTTCAAAACAGTTCTGTGTGGTCGTTCTCGTTGTCGTTGCCATTGTCAATGCCGTTGTTATTGTTGTTGTTGCTGTCGCCGACACACCCTACGTTTGTTGCTCAATGGGGTCAATAGGGTTGGATTTCATTTCAGGTAAAACCAGCAAAGAGCATTGCCAAAATTGTTAGACTCACAGAAAGAGAGAGAAAGCGACAGAGGAGGGAATGTCAATGCAGTCAAAGCGCACAGCAAGAGACACAAATACACACAACAGCACACGCACACGCACACGCACATTTGCATACACAAAGTGTGTGTGTGTTTGTGCTTTATGTATTTGAGTTATGTGCGTCATTATGTTGGTGCAAAGGGGAACTGCATCCGATTTGAATGGTAATAAAAACTAAAGCTGCTTTCGAGTACTCATGAATTCGCAGCTGGCTGCCATCCATATCCCCTAACATCGCCCCTTCATCCCTCTAACCACAAAGTCTTCTCTCTTTATCCGTACTCTCGTCTGTCCATTGGTCTGTTGTTCATCCGGTGGTGCGACAAAATGGCCGCCGTGTGCAACGGAAGTGCACTAAACTAAACTAAGCCAAATTAATTGCCAGCTGCCGTAGAGGTTGTTTTAATGTGCCAACAAAACTTTGATTGCACAAGAGTGCCAAAGAGATGCTCATATAAAATATGTTTCGATGCAAAAGCTGTGAAAGCCAGCATAATAATTTGGCCAGAGCTTAATGCCAACTGTAAACTAGAGCTAAAAATATTCCAACAGCAGCAGCAAATAATAAACAAAGGCAAATGCTCGATAGAGAAATGCTCAGCTGATTAATTTGAAAGGTAAGCCACAGGCAAATGTCTTAGCTGGTGTCTAAAACTGCCAGGGATTAACTGCAAACGCAGCGACAGCAGCAGCAACTCTAAGTCAGATAATAGAAAGCACAAAAAGTGGAAAGAATGAGTGGATGAATGGAAGGAAAACCTAGTGCAGCAGCAGGAAAATTAATGGTCCTTGCAAGGAATTTTAATAAAAATGCTTTTGACTAGATAGCAGCTAGAGGTGAACAGAAAAACTGGCCAACTGCAGCAGCCAACTGGCAGCCAGTGCTTTTGGTGCTGCTTCTACTGCTGCTGTTGCTGTCATAATGCTGCAATTGTTCATTATCCACTAATGAACAAAAAGTGTGCGCTTGTATGTTTGTCTGTGTGAAAATCGCACACACAAAACCTAAATGAAGAAAACGCCGCACGGCGCACAAAGATGAAAAAGCGACGACGAATGACAGTAAGCATATGGGCTAAAGAGGAGGAGTGGCAATGGGGATACCAACAAATGCAGCGAGTGGCTGCGAAACACATTGCTCTGTCAGCAGCTGAGGAGTCAGTGCAGGACCAAGAACAGAATCCGGCTTCCTGCCCAGCCAGCAACTTTAATTTGCACCACAGCTCGCACGTTTTCTTATTTGCCGTCTGTTTTTTGGTAGTGTGGGAAGGGGTGGACAATTCTAGGGTATGGGGGGGGATGCAGTGTACGGGTACTCGACAGACGTTGCTTTGAGTGCATTACGTGGAATTTTTGAAGCACTTAAGCTGTGCCATAAAATGCTGCTGCTACTGCTACTGCTTCTACTTCTCCTCGGTTCACATGTGACAGTTGCAGTTGTGCCTGGGCTCGACTTGTATAGTCCTTGGTGAGTTTCGGCCCGATCCAGAGCTGGGAGATGGAACCAGAACCAGTAAACGAACAAGAGCCAGAGCCACGGACTGAGCCTTGGGCTTCTTTTGTCTGCAACGCTTTTTGTTCGTGCGGCATTTTCTAATGACAATTGTTTTGCAATATAAATTGCACAAGTGCGCAATATTTGCTTTTGTTTATGCGAAAACTTCAGCGCATAGAAAGAAAAAAGGGAGTGGTAGAAAGAGAGGGAAAGAGACCACCTCCTGTGCCTGACACCTGCCCACTGAAATGGAAAGGCGATTCAGCGAAGTAGCAGCAACAGCAGCAGGAACAGACGTTTTCAGCCATTTGTCTCGCTCTGCACGTTCCACACACTCTCTACACATGTGTGTGTTTGAGTGTGTGTGTCTGTGTTTTCTGCCTGATATTTCTTGTTTCATTACGGACTGTTATCCGAGCCGAGCTGTGCCCCCAAAAAGCTTCGAGCTCGCCCATTAACCAGAGCCTGCCACCAAATAGCAGAAACAAGAACAGCAGCAACAACAGCAACACCAACAACAGCAGCAACAGCAATAGCAGCAGTTGCATCCAATTGCTTTTGTTCAGGTCGTGATATTTGCTAAAATTAAATGACGTGAGTTATGAAATTAGATTTCTCTCCATCTCATCTGTGCAAACAGCAATAACAATAACATATACATGCACACAGACACATCTATATATAAATATGCAGAGAAAACTAATACTTAATGAAATATGCATGTCAAGGACTTGGCCAAATAAACTCAATTTTAAATATTTTGATTTCAATCATTAATTCACTGTTCACAAATTTACAAATGGCATTTTTGACCAGTTGTGTAATAATCTGTAATTACAAAAATTTTATAACAGTCGAAAATATGAAAAATTTTATTCAACTAAGGAGTTTACTTTACTTTATCAACATATTTCCTAAAATTATAATAAACAAAGTATTTAAGAATGCCACTTCCACTCTTTAACAATTAAATTCTGAAATTTTACAATCTATGGTAATAGCAAAATTGTTTCAATTAAGCAATTTAGCAGTTACAGAGTATATGAAAATAAATAATAATATAAAAATAATTTCCTAGTATTTTAAATACGTTTTTCTTCCAGCTCACAATTCATTTCGAAGATTGAGTATCAAATTAGTTTTTCTAAGTATGAATTTACTGTTTATTTTATATTATTTTACATTATTTCAATCGTTCAAATAGAGCAACAAACGAACGTTGCATTTTTTTTTTTAATATTTAGTAGTTCTAAAATTGCTGCAGACGATGATATTGCAAAAGCTTTGGAGAGTGAATGACACTGAGGTTGCTGGCGAGAACGGGTGACGGATTTATTCTTATTTGCATATCATTTTGCAAGCTAACGGTGTGTGCGTACCGCACACTCAGCTGATTACATGTGTGTGTTTGAGCGTGTTTGTGTGTGAGTATGTGTGTTTGGCGCATTAGTGGCACGTTGAAATGCTGTCGTGCTGTCGTGAACTGCCAGGGGCAGGCTGCTTTTCAAAAGCGTGGCAAACAGTGCAAATATGTAAGAGTCTAATGTAAATTTATTGTTAACCAAGGGAAGGCAGCAACAAAAAAAAAGGAGAACCCTTAACGATGTCCTCGCAGGTCAGGCGGACAACCACAGTGGCCAGCAGGATGAGACGGGGCTTCACCTACGCCCACAGCTCCATCTACATCTGTAGCTCCACATCTCCGTCCACATTCGCATTCAGAGAGGAGCCAACTGGCAGGTGCAGTGGCGTACAATAAATCTAATTTGCGTCGCATTTAATGACTTTGTCATGGCAGCAGCAGAAAAACTCGGCCAGGGCAACTCACCTGGCAGCTGACTCGTGGAAATAGTGGCCGACTCCAAAGAGGCCTTCCCTTCCCCATTACCTCCCCCTTCTCTACTGCTAGCAACGCCACTGTCGCTAATGGGGCACTTGGCAGTGTCCAGTGTTCGTTGGTGATATTTAAGCTGTTCCCCAGCGCAATTTTAGCCAGCAATAATTTTAGGTAACGGTGCAAAGTGCCCCATAAACAAATTAAAATCGCTAATTAGAATTATGTGACAAAGTTAATGCGCAAATTGTAAATTAAACAATGTGCAAGCGAGCCAGCAGGCAAGCAAGCAGGCAACAATACTCTATCTTACATTTGGGGTTAACGCTGCGGCTACTTAATGTTTATACAAATATGAACATAAATTACAGTCAGCATCAAGACCAATAACTTTTTACTCCTTCTATCTTCACACTCACCAATTCCGATCAACTACAACTGCCAACTCAGCATTAAAGTGCGAAAAGTATATTCAATAAAATACTTGCTCATCTGTCAAATGACTCTCCAAATTTGTAGACAAACACAAAGAAGTTCAACAACTGATTGTCCCAAACAACTCTGCTTGTTTAGCCTTTTTTTACCAAATTTTTAAAGAAAAGGGTTTACTTTTATGCTCATTTTTTACGGAATTTTTATATTTATTATACTAGTAAAAGCTTTAAAACAATCTAAACTCTAGTTTCGGTGTTTTTTATTAGCTCTGGAGAACCTCAACTGTAGATTGGCATCAGTTTGATAAGCAGATCTGGACACATTACAATTTTTGGCTTATTTTTAGCTATTTCTTACAAATACATTTTGTTAATCTGGCTTATTTACTCCCCGCAATGCTGACAACACAGGTCACCAATAAAACTAAGTACACGTCTCGAAACCCCACCTAAATTCCAATCCATGAGTCTGTGAAGCATTTGTTCCAACGTGATTTGGCTGATTTATGTGATGCCCTAATAAGTGCTGCTGATAATCAGAGTACAGACACGGCTGAAATCGAGAAATAACACATACTTTTCGACTAAAATCTGATGAGGGAAGGCAAAAATATTTATGACCAGGCACACAATGAGCACAGCAGCAACAAAAGTAAATGCAAACAATTTACAATTTACAATTTGCATATTTGATGCTGTCTTAAACGTCACCCCTGAATGGCCTGATCACACCCCTTCCCCAAAACCAGCACCATCACCATCCCCATCAAAAAACATGCCTTAATATTTTGCCCATGCGCTGGCATTTTTGATTTACAACGTTGCCTGTGAATTTCTTTTGCAGCATTTTAAAAATATTTTGTATTTTACTTTTTGAGGAATTGGGGAACGAGGCTGGCAAGGCAACCAACCGGCTAAGAGTCCCTAATTCCGGCTCAAAGGCGCTGCAATTGAGGCATATTTGAGTCACTCACTCAGTCGGGCAGACAGGCAGTCAGGCATTCATTCACTCATTCATTCATTCATTTGATTTGATAACATTTGAGGCGCCTCGTGCTACGCATTTCATCTGAAATGATTTATTAAAATTCCGAACGCCACAGAAACGACATTAATAATAAAGAAAAGAAGAATGAAAAATAAAAAAAGTGCCTTTGACTTGTGGTTCAATGGCGGTTCGTGTGGCAACTGTGCAACAGTTTGAACAGACAAAGTATCCGTTAGATACATGTGTGTACGATGTGTGCTTCGACTGACCACAGACAAAACACCAAATTTATTTGCTTTCAAACCGAGCAAACAAAAGCCGAGCAAACAAAACCAAACAGAAGCAGGAAATAGCAAGAAATCACAGATTTGCACATAAAATATGCATTAGATGGCAAATCTAATGGGCAACCACTTAACACAAGTATTTGTACTTGTATACACTCAAGTGGGCGTGGCCGTGGGCTTGGGAGTGGCCGTGGCACATGTTAAAAGGTTAAATTTAAAACTGTTTTTAAGCTGGTCACACCACCAGGCGACAAAGTGTGTGCATAAATTCTAACAATGTTCATCTCTCAAGTTCTGCCATGTCAAGATTAAATTCTCGCATGAAATCAAACTGAATCTTTAATGATATGTCAAAAGCAACAACAAGTCTCTCCTGATTGTTGTGGTTTTGTCTTTGTTCACGTTCTGACTGTACTCGGGTGTCAAGTATTATTCCATTTCTTCGTTTTTGGTAGCATGAAACTCTTTTACTTGACTTTGCGGCAATTACATTTAATTTCTTATGCATGGATTTCCATCAACGTTTTTCAGCTTTGCACAGTTATTAAATTTTTACGCATTTGTCCAAAAAGCAATAAGGAAAGTTGTGTATTTATGTTATTTCAAAATAAATTTTATTATTATAATTTACATAGCTACATTTACTTTTCGCCACACAGTTTATAAGCAATTTATTGCACATAACGATTAAAATGTATCTAATAGGTCTTTATAGTTTATAAATGAATGAAAAATTGCAAAATTAGAGCATTTAAAATCACACTTTATTACTGTCAAATTTATATAGATTGGTTGTTGGATGTTTAATTATACGGAGCTTTCCCAAAGTAATGAGACAACATTAAGTTACCAATGAAAATAAATGCTCATACTCTTACCCTAGTCGCCATTGATAAAAACATTTACATTTTTCTTTATTTTCATTAAATCCAAGAACAACCTTATTTCTAAACGGAACCACAAATAATACTACTATAACACCTTAAAACAATTCTCTAAAAAAGTAACAACAAATCGATATGCTTTACGCCATGATCGCATTTCAAACACCTGCAACACATAAAAGCCGGAGAACAAAAAAAAAACTGCTACACTTTTGAGTGATGCCAGCTGTGGCATAGAAATGTCCTCGGCGTGTACTGTACTTTATTACAACAGAGGTAGCAACAACAGTAATACCAACAAGAACAACAACAACTACAAGAACAACAAAGACGAGAGTATCCACTAATAACACCAATGCAGCAACACAGACAAAAACAATAAATAAATAAAAAGATGGCTGATGCCTGCAAAGCCGCAACAAGCACACAACACACGTAGCAGTTATAAAGCACACACACAATCACACACCAACATACACACGGAGACACACATAGAGCGTGAGAGAGAGATGGCTGACAAAAGGAGTAATCTGCCTGGTTTTTATTTGTTTTCACAGTTCTCCAACCTTTTCTGCATGTGTATAAAATGGTTGGGTTTGTGTTTGTGTTTTCTGCTATTTTCGTTGGTTTCCTTTTTTGGCGCACACATGCAGAAATGTTTCTTCACGCGCTTGTCAAACCGTTGCAACGCTGTCATCCGTTCGCCGGACTGTGTCCTCTATCTGCACTGATAAAATAGGCAGTAAACTTCAAAACTTATTTCTAAAAACTAATTTCATTATCTGGGACTTTTAATACTTACGTGAATTTGTAAAACAAAGAACAATATAGATTTAAAGTTGGAGATAACGAACTTAAAACATTCAATATATAAACCAGACCTAACCAGCATTAGTAGAACAAATTTCTGTGGACTACAACGTATTGAAAGGTCACATCTAGGGGCAGTCTTAAATAGTGCTAAACTACACCCATTTAAAACCCGCTTACAATTTTTATTTAGAATTTAGCTGATCTTGTTTTTAGCAGTGTGAGCACTGACTCTGTGTCCAGCTTCGGTTAGTTGTCATGCGCCGCCATAGACCAAAATTCGTGGCTTCGCTTGAAGGACTCGCGTACGTGAACTCAACAAAAATGTTGCCCTCTTTTGTGAATGTGAATGTGAATGCTGAACGCAGTTGTGAATTTTTACAAGGTTTGCACTTTTTCTCCACCCTGGTCTTTGTTTTGTTGTGTTTTTAGTGAGGCGCTGACAACGTGGAGATGCGAAAATGTTGAGTTTGGGCTTATTTGTTTTACCCGTTGGGCAGTTTTGGCTGATGTTGCTGCTGTTGGCGGTGCTTTGTTTGCTGCTGCCGTTGCTGCGGCACGATTAAAATGTGCTCGACAAAGGAATTATTTAATACACGTTTCACCTTTTTGCAAAGATTTTTATTTGTACTGCGGACCATGTGTCTCCCTTTCCCACTCTCTCTACCTCTATCTACCTACTCTACGTTTCTCCCTTTCTCTGTGTGTGTGTATGAGTGTAGATTGCCTCAAGCAAATAGTGTGTTGGTTACACATTTGTATGCCCGCTGTTCAAATATTTGGCTTGAGCAACTCGCTTACATTACATCAGCATTTGCAGCAGCTGAAAATATATAAAGTATACGCAACATTAATATGCATATCTGTGTGCGTGTGTGTTTATGTTCGTGTGTGTATTTACAGGTGTGCGATCCTTTAACGCTTGACAGCATTCATGATTTTGATATGGGCAAACTTTTCGACTATTACAATAAATGCAAATGACGTGTGCTAAGCAAACGCTTTAAATGCTGCCAAGAAATCTAGAAATCTAGCCAACATTTATTTATGAAGCCATCTGAATCACTTCAGATAATAATTTAATTTAAAGGCAACAAAGTAGACAAAATTATTGGAATGCCAGACAGAATTACTCGTCCAAAACGAATCATGAAGCAAACTCCAGCTCGCACTCACATTTATACTTACACATCAATTCAAGTACATAAAAAGTAATGCTAATGCTCGGCAATTGGCACTCGTGCACGTTACACATATCTTTATTTACCTAAGATTCACACACACTCTTCCTTTCCGAGGCATTTATAGCCGCTGTGCCGCGCACTTTACGCTTCACTTACAATTAGCGATAAAATAGCGCTTATCGGCAAGCCACAATTGGCTCTACGAAAGTCGAGACGCTCTTGCTGCTCTTTACCCTGTGTGCTCTGTGCTCAGACTATCATAAGCATTTATTAGCAAACGCAAATCAGAGCACATTTGTAACCATAAGAAAACGAAACGCTTATTGCCAGTGAGAAAAGGGGCAAGTAACCCGTTTGACCCTAGAAGCAAGAGAACTGAATCGATTCCTCCGGCCTTTTTTTCTGGCCCTATCGCATTACTGATCATTTGCTAAAAGGCGGCACACAAGTGCAGAATCATTTCCGTTACATATAAATACACTTTTCTGCTTCAATTGAGACTGGGCCATGACTTGGCCAGCAACAGCAGCACAGCATCAACATCAACATCAGCTTGGCATCTTCTTCCGCACGGCAGTCAACAGTCAACGAGCGCAATTTAAACTTGTTACGTGCTCCAAGTGCCCAAGCAACGTCATGTTCAACGTAATGAAATGTGCCACACACACACACACTAGCACCAGTTACACTATCGATAGGAATATAGCAATAGCTAGTCAGACACGGCAGCGTTTTTCTGCCTGATTTGAAAGCGACGACGACGCTTGCTTCGTTGCCTATCGAAGCGTATCCTTTTATGATTATCAGCGTCATCCTCCATCCTTGAGACTCATGCTCATGCTCATGCTTATCCCCAACCTAACCCTCAACGTCGTCGTTTCATCATGTGTTTATCTAATGCTCCAAATTATGAATGAGCTGACTGGGATTTTGCAGTCAAGTCATTGCCAATTTCAAATGTACAATTACTTCAATACAGCTCAAGTTACGTATACGCCGTGTTATCGACCATGTTGATTAGAGCATGCATTTACGACTTTCTGTTTTATTTCAGCAAGTCTGTTGTGCACATAAGATAATTTGCGGCCATAAAGTTCAATCATTTATGCGATTTTCTTGACTTGACTGCTACGAAATTCAATTAAAACTTCAGTAAGTGAGTACAGTAAACGCTGACAAAGCGCAGACTGTTTCCATGCCAAGCTTTCAAATTCACTACCTAGTGATAAGTACTGTACAATTTATAATTCAATTATTTGACTTGCATTTAAATATAAATAAAATGCAGTTAACTGTATGCCAATACCAGAATAATTGCCAATGAATAACTAATCAAAACCAAATAACCAACAAAACTAATAAACGAATAATGGAATTTTTAAAGGACTTGTCAAACACAGGGAACAAAGGTTAGACGATGTAGTAAGCATTTGATCAATCAAATTGTAATTAAAACTTCAATTGACTGAAAGGAAAGGGGAAAAAACAACAAGGCTTGAATCTGGGAAGCCACAAATCCACAGAAAACCCGTTCACCATTCCATCCATAACTTAGGCCAATAAATTCCATGCCTTTCACTACGCTCGCACACTGATTGCAGCCGTTTGATGATAAATTAAGCCATGTGTCTACAGCTCGAATTTATTATGCGCCAAAACGCCAAATGGCTGTCAGACCTGTGGGGCCGAGGCAAGCCGCGAAACCTTTTAAACTTTAAATCCCGCTTCAATGCATCATCGCCAGCCAAAGTGCGGCCTTAGCCAAGTTAATGCCAAAGTAGAAAAAAACGAAAAAAGCGAGAGAAAAAAAAACAACAGCAATAGGAAAGCAAAGCAAAAAAGAGACAGAGAGAAAGAGTGAGAGAACTTTGCTGTTGCCTCGTTTGCCATAAATTGCAAAAGTGGCTTTTGCCTGGCAACTACCACATAGAATCCCATCCCACAGTCCAACGTCCACGGCCCACGGCCCACAGCCCGTAACCTTTCACGGTTCTTGTTTATGTGCTTCACACGCTTGTCTTTTGAGTCACCACCTGGTGAGCACCGCCCACTTTTGCCATATTGATGTTATTAATGTTTAGAATGAAGTCAAAGTCATTTCATAATTTAGTTGCATTTTTCGCTGATAATAATTCAAGCAATCACTGAAACTTTCGTTCACTACAAATATATTTTGTCGTGCAAGTTTTAATTTGGCGCCAAAGCCACATTTCCGTTTCAGACCGATTTGATTTTGTTATACCCATACATACACTCTGGCACACACGCAGAAATATAGATAAACACTCAGATACTCCTGCTAGCCATGCTTTATTGGTTTAATATTGGCTCATATTTTATGCATCCGAACGAACCAAGCGAACCAGCTGGGGTAACAACTCTGTATGGAAAGGTGGGCGGCAGCAGGCGTGACTGGCATTCGGTTTGTCTAGATGTGCTGCCTGTTGGACAGGTTTGCGAGTTGTGACAAGTTGCCAATGGGGCTTTAAATTTCAATATGCTGCTGCGTTCAGCTTGATGTCATCGTGTTTCCTCCCTCCCCTTTTTTCTGCAGTCTATCCATGCGAATGTCCGTCTGTCCGTATGTCTGTCTGTCTGACTATCCGCCTTTGTGTGCCGTGTCCGTGCGGGTGTAGTACCGAAAATTTATGACGTAATTGAAACCGGAAACTACAACGTTTTGTGGCGAATTTTAATAAAGTTCGGCTTTGTATAAGAGTTATTTATTGACAAATAGCAGATAATTTGATTTTGTGCCAATATTGAAAACAATGAAACACACTCACTCACACATACAATAGCTAAACTATAAAATAACATAAACAACATGCAAAGGCAGCATATCCAATCATCTAGGTCTATGTTTTACAATTTTATTCAGATAAAGGGCGTGGTTTTAATTGGTTGCGATGGCCGTGTTCACAAATAGCGCATAAAAACCAGATTTTGTGTGGCAAAAAACACTGAAATTTAACAGAGTGGCTTAAATAAAAATTGTCACACCATAAAGGGTAGTTTGCTTTAAAGAAAAAAGTCAAGAATTTGTACAGAAAAAAGTTTTAAAATTATATAGAATATATTGGCAAACTGCCAACTTATTTACTAAGCACATTTGAAGAGGATAAAAGGTAGAAAACATGTGAAGAAAATACAATAAAATTCAAAGAAATTCATGTGTTTAAAAACCTTTTATTTTATTTCACATAAAATTATGTAAGTAGTCTTACATTAAATGTTTACACAACACTAAAGTCTACCAGGATTACCAAATTGGGTCAGAAAGCCTTCTTCAAGGATTTGGCTATTAAATAATGCTGATGAGACGATTTCAAAGTAAAAGATAAAGCAAAAAGACGCGACAAGTTT
Source organism: Drosophila dunni (assembly GCA_018152125.1). Taxonomy (NCBI): domain Eukaryota; kingdom Metazoa; phylum Arthropoda; class Insecta; order Diptera; family Drosophilidae; genus Drosophila; species Drosophila dunni. The sequence goes on along the minus strand of JAECXC010001917.1, from coordinate 13,617,985 downwards.
CTATCCATTTTTTTTGAGGGCCAATAAAATTCCATTAAATGACAGACAACTTATCATACCAAAAAGGCAAGAGGAACATGAGCTTCAAGTGCTCCCAGAGGAATGCAAAACGAGACAACGCTCACTGATGAGAATGATGACATTTTTATAACTGAAAGAGTCCGCAAACCACACAAAGACACACAGACAAACACACACAATCACAAACACACAAGAGTTCAAAACTATTTCAATTTTGTAGAGACAACGAAAAAGGGAAGCAAGGAATCCAAGGTTGTGGACAAAGGCATAAGTATTAATGGGTCTACTGCTATCCCGATGGGCAAGATTAGCCATAGTTGCCATCGTCATGGCACATAAGTAGAAGCCCATTTAACAGACGCTCTCTGTGCTGGCCAAAGTGTAACAAACTTCAGGGCAAATGGCAAAGCTCAAAGCCACAACCAAGTTGACCAAATGTCGACTTTAAGCATATATGAGCTATGAGCTCATGGCTCGATTTCCACTTCCACTTTGAGTTATGACTTTAATTTCAATTTCATCCGGTATTGCAAACTCCTATTTGTATTTCTACATCATTCTTTCTTTCACTCGGTGACTATGAGTTCTCGAGTTGGCATGACCAAAAGCCATTGGTCATAATTCTAAAGTCTGTGACGGATCATAAATTGAAAACTTGCAGCTCGTGCGACAAGAGATAAAGTCATCACTAGGGAAACTCGATGTCGAAAGCATCAAATGTGAAATCAAAGTGGAAATATCGAGTTTGTCTTGTAGAAAAATCAAATTTAAAATATGTTGAAAGTTATTTTAGTTTTTTTTTAAGCCATCACCTTAATTCCGTTTAAACCCAAAGCTTAGAGTTGAAAACCACTGAAGAGTGCATGAAAAGGAACGTTTGTAGGACATAAAAGCAATAATAAGAACCGGTACACCAGCTGCAAATTACTATCCACAGGAACATGCAGCTCAAAAGACAACAAGCACAACAACAACAACAACAATGAATGGAACAACAACAAAAATAATAGGAGCAATGACAAAAGGTAAAAGACAAGAATGCGATTGGAAAACGATTTTCATTTCTGCAGCTAATACAAGCGACAAATCTAAACGAAGCTGGATTGCAAGTAGCCAAAGACATGGTAACACACTCACTCACTCCCCCACACACCCACACACACACCCACTGGTACAGACAATTTCGAAATCAATATTTATGACTAGCGAAGCAGATTTATTGCAGTTTGCATGCACGCAGAGAGTAAGAGTATTGAGTGGAAAGGATTTGGAAAGAGAAATGGAGAGGTACAGTGTGGGAAAAGCGGCTGATGGAAACTGCAAGCAGAGGTCAAAGTACAAGAGGGTGTGAGGCAACAGTTCGTGTTGCTGCTGTCATTGATTTGCACAATGTCTCATTGGCATCTTTTTGCTGCTGTCGTCGCTTTTTGCTGTATTCACAAAATAATAATATCCTTTCTTTGATTTTCACATGTGCAACACACTAAAAGATATCTCTGTTAGTGTTAGGACGATAGGAAGAGTAAGAACCTCTTATGTGTTTGTACTTAGTTACGCTTATGGCACTGCAGCATTTCAATGATTTATGCATTTTAAACAAAATGTCTGCAAATAGATGACAAACTCAAAAAGCATTCGACGACGAATTCAGTCAACTTTTCTACCATTTTATTTTGCAAATGTCTGTTGCCAATGGGCAAAATGTACGTACAGACCCAAAGAGAGACAAAAAGAGACAGAATGTGGAAGAGAGAGGAGAGAAAGATCAAAGAAAGACAAATTGAAATTTTTGCTTGGCAAGCATTGCATACTTTTGGGCTCTGCCGTTAAGTAAAACAAAAATTGCATTCAATTAACACACGCACACACACACACACATGCACGCACAGACAGCCGCTAGCTGTATTTACCATTATGCATACACACATACACACTCACACAAACTCTTTGGCAAACCATTGCAAAACATAGCAAAATTTCGTTTGTTGTTTGATTTTGTGCTGCCAAGCACAAGTCCAATTAAATTATGAATTTCAATTTTACTTCAACAGCAACGGCAATGGCAATAAGAACAACAACAATATCCAGCAATGTTAGCAAATGCATAAACAAACAGTAATTGCTACCTAGCCAATGGAAATCTTCAAATGAGAATGAGGCCCTTCAAAGCGGCGAGTCCTGTTTGTTTTCCAACCAGGATGTTGCAGGTAGAGTTGCAGCACCAAAAGCGATTCCTACAATGATAATAATCATAAAGATTATCATCATCGTAATGATGATTGTGTGTGTTGCCTTTGGATTGTTCATTAAAACCTTAAGCTGTTTGTCTGTCTTGCACACACCCACACACATACACACACTCCCAAACACACACAATCTCTGGAATTGTGTTGATGTAAACTTCCAAAAGACCGAAGCAATGCCTTTTGAATGGATTTCTATTTGTTTGTTCATGTGTGCCACTGTTTGATTGAGTTTTTGTTGTCATCGCAATTGAAACATAATATTTGACGTGATTGTAACTTACGAAAATTGTGATATGATACCGGGCAAACAAACTGCTCACATCAAAATCATTTGCACTTTACGGACATTATCAAATTAGGTTTAGGTTGATCGTTAAAAGCATTTTAGACATGGCCAAAAACAAGCAAGCGCAAGTTTCTGGATAATGAGACGTATTTAATGAACTACAAACAAGCAATACCTGAAATACGGCAACTGTAGCCGTAGCAGCAGCAACAAGTTCAACATGCCTCAAATTTGATGTACAGCATTGTCAGGGGTAAAGACAAGCTCTGCCCGAACCGAACAACGCCCACTCATCATAGCACACAACATCACCAGCAGTAAGCACACGTGTACCCACAGTAGCTGTTTTGTCTGCCCAGCGGCAACTTGGCAACTTCAGCTTCAGTCTCGGTTAACAACACAGACACGATGTGATGCCAGAGTCGGCAGCCAAAAGCCGCCACTGAGGTCTTACTTATACTTACCACACATTGCGCGGCTTATTTCATTAAATATGACAGCCAAGCGGTAAGTAACATGGCCCAAAACGCCAAGAGGCAAAGCTGCTACCACGCGTACGACTTGTTCACGGTAACAATGTGCTTCCTTGTGGCCAAGTTTGCCACACATGGTTTTGTGGCCTTAGAGTAACCAATTTACACTCTCCAGCCATCTTAAACTTTCAATTAAAATATATAAAAAATTAAACTAAGTAAAGATTTAGCATTTTTCCAAACATATTTTTGATTACAATTATATTGATTGGCCAGCCAGAGAATTTTAGTATGAAACTTAAATGTTTTTGATTTTTCTAAAAACTTTTAAACATTTAATATGCTGAACTATACAACACTTTGACCACAACCCAAATGCCTTTTAAGAATTCCATTAAACTGCTGATTGACATAAATAAATGATTTGGACAATAAATGAGTAAAGATGTCAATTATGTCAGCAAATGCGTCAAAGTAGCTATAATATATATATATAAATCACACACACATTCATTTGTATTTATTTTCTTATATTCGACTTAGTGTTTTAATTAAATTATGCAAATATTTTTGCCTGCACTGCACAGTGCATTTAATGATTGCAAAGCTGTCATTTTTAAATAACAACATACTAAAATCTTGAATATATATTGAGCAGGGGAAACTGTCAGTACAAAAAGCTGAAAATAAAAATTATTAATAATAGAAAATATTCATGTGCTTTCATTGACAACTTGCACCACTGTGCTTCGCTTGTAACAACTACAGTAATCGCAGGTGATGGGCACTGTTTCCTACTCAATGCTCTCAGTTTCTCTTTCTCCTTTTGTTGCTAATTGTCGTCATCAAAGCAGCACTTTAACTAATAGATAACACGCGCATTAAATTTCACTCGTAGAAACCCTTCTCTCACCTCCGACGTTTTTAGAGCTTTGCAGCTGAAAATGAAATTATTAATTAAATTCTTTTGCCTGGCAACAGCATATTAAATCTCAACCAGACGACACTTCAAAGGAGACAGGGAAATGGAAACCGCTGTGGCAGACAGCAGCGAAATAATCGTAAATGAAAAGCTAATAAGAAACTGTTTGTTGCAAATGTGTTCGATTTGCAAACCGATTAGCTTAAAATCGTGCACCGAAGAGCTGATAGTGTTGCAGGTGGTCATCAGAATTTCTCAAACATTGTTGGCGATAAAGAGGAGTTGGAGGATTGGCGGTTGAGGCAGCTGGCACCTGTATCTTGTTGTTATCCTGTTGCAAGCCGCAAACAACAGCAACGCATTAGACAGCAGCAGCAACAAAGCAAATGCAGCTGCTGTTTGGCAGCTTTCCTGAGCGACTTAGTGCAATGGCAACATGCAACAGCATCAGCAACATGCAACAACAGCTACTTTCTAACGCCGACAACAATTTAATTCCCAAGCAAAACTCTTTTGCCTTTCGGCGTCCTGCAGCACTTAGGAGCTGCCTACGTCTCTGCCTCCGCCGCTGCCTCAGCCTGCTATTATTTAGTGCGTAGGCAATTCGGCACTGCGAGTGCTTAATTACTTACATACCCATAGCGCCTAAGCTTGCAACGGGGCGTGGCAGTGGCAGTGGCAGGTACTGGAAGAGGGCAAGCCACTTGGCCAAGATTAAAATGCCAGCTTAGTGCAGACTTTTGCATGTGAAATTAGAAGCTTAAACAGAGTGCAATGTGTGTGCTTGTTGTACATACTAGCTGCAACTTGTTTGTGGCATGCCCCTCAACTCACAGCCTTCGAAACGAGTGTGTGTGTGCGTGTTTGTGTGTATATGCTTGTTGCTGCATGCGTATGATAAAATAATTCACTCGACTGCAACTCATAAATTCTCTAAGGTAGCGCATAAATTTTCAACAAATCTCCGCAAAATGCCGCAAAGCAGCCTCTAACCTCAGACGGTAGACAAAAGACGGAAAGAGAGGGTACACACGAACCGAGAGAGAGGAAAATATCATGAGATGAGCAGCAGATAACACATCGCAGCATCTCAGGCTGTTTAAGCTTAGTCAACGTTGACTCCTGGCCACGGTTAACTGCAAGTTGCCACAAGACTTTCACTGCAAAGACAGCAAACATTACAACAACATTTACTTAGCCAAATATATGAGTCTTCACATAAAACTCGACTGTTGGCTGTAGACTTAAAGGAGGTTGAAACATGCCACATGCAGCATGAAGTGCATGTCCTGAATGTCTCCAACAATATGGCAAGAGTTTAACAACAAATTGACTTGTTGGATTCGATATTTGTGCATTAGGATTATCAAGTTATTTATTAATATATCAAATGATTTTCCGAAAAACGATATGAGTTTGGTTTGAGCTGTAAATGCACTGCAATAAATAAGCAGATAAGCTATTGAGATTTGTGTAAGTATGAAATCCTTTTAAGGCAATACTTTGCTTTCAAATTAATCTATTGGTTACAGTTGGCAGACAGATTGTAATAAAAGCCAGGAGTAACCTTAATCCATATTAAACTATAAATTGTATAGTCAAATCAAAACTAAAATGAATCGCAAATATATTCAGAAATTATAACACCACCAACTAAAATACTTTAAATACTAGTTTTTATACAGCTACACACGAAAATGTAAATAGTCGTATTGAAATAATTTTCCATTTCCTAAAATTTTGTTGTGTTTACGTTATATCAAGCTTCATTGCCTAATTAATTAAATGATGTTATCTATTTCCATAGATACAAACGACAACACTAATCAAACGATTCAATTTGATATGAACCACTCAAACTCTGACTACGCCAGGGGCATAACACATGTAACTTTATTCCCGGAAGCGGAAGTGTCAATAATTTTGATTTTTACACTTGTTAAAGTCAATGCAATTTTATATTTGGACAAGGACGCACTCACACACATAAAAGCAATAAAAAATTGCTTGAAAAGCGAAATGAAAATGGAAAATGGAACAGAACAAAACAGAATAGAAGAGAACAAAGTTAGTAGAGTCCATGGTTGTTGCTATTGAGCATTATACAATGTAATGTGGGCTGTAAAATTACAACAATAACAACAACAAAAAATTACCATTTAAAAAAAATGTCAGAAAAAAAAAGAATTCGTTGCCGTTGCATTTTGCACACATCATTGATGCTCAATGGAGTGTACACACAGTGATACAAAATGGCGGCTGGCTGGCCATATGAGTGTGCGAGCGTGTAAGAACATGTACGAGAGCGTGAGTCAGTGTACCGAAAAAGTTTTGCATGTTTGCATGTACACCACTTTCTTCATTGGCCAAACTAGTGGCAGTATTTTGTTTGCCAATTGTTTTGGCCACTTGCAAAGTAAATCAAAAGGTTGCTCTAATAAACGGAAACGGAAATGCGCACATGCAACTTTTTTCCTTGTTTTGGCAGCGATGGCCATGAGCAGAAGAAAGAATGCTCAGCAACTTTTCTGCACCTTAAAAGTGAAGCAAAATGAAAAATATTCGTATACAACAAAAAGAGGAAACAGAAGAAAAACCACATAAATTTCCAAGACTAGCGACATGTGCGCTTAAAGTCCAAGCAAGAGCCCTCTAAGCACTGTGGCCATTGGTAGCTCGGTTATTGACTAACTCGAGTGAACAGAATGTTGGCTAACATGGTGTGTGTGTGTGTGTTAGAGTGTGTGGCAGTAGAAACAGTCAGCAGCCAGCAGCAAACAGCAGCAACAGCCAGCATTGGCAATCCCTTAAGATTCTAATTTATATCAGTGGCAAACTTATTTCCTATTTCCGCGCCGCTGTGAAAATGTCGTACGTGATTCAATTATAAAATGCGGTCTCTCAAATCGTTGCAAAATTTATGTATTTCATTTTATTTGCAGCGTCCGCGTTCGCCACTGTCTTAGGGCTGCACACATGTGGCCCATGGGTGTCAGCCCTCAGCCCCTTGTCCGCTTTCCCCACCCATCGACCATCCCATTCCAGAAACAACTGTTCGGTTTTCCTGCTGTCCTTGCCAACCAAAATTTAATGGACTGCCTCGTAAAATGGCACAAAAAATGTCACGAAATTTATGCGCACCATAAAGAGCGGCAAAATTCTTAAACAAAGCTTTGCCAACGGTTGCCCAAGGAATGGCATGAAACGGGTGCCAAAAGGGGAAACGAAATGGAATGGCACACTTTAAGGGTTGCCACTTGAGGTGCGGCACTTGTAGTTTAGCGCTTACTTAGCCGCATTTCAAGCGCAGTTTAGATATCAAATTAATTATGCACTTGCCCTGCAGCTAAAGTGTCTTGTCCTCATTCTAATTTAGCAAAGGGGACTCCAAATCGGAAGAGGAATCGGACTCGTCACCGAACACGGACTCGTACTCGTACCCCGTGTACAAACTCGGAATTGGTTTTGGAGTTTCATTTGCTGGTGTTGATATTAGAGGTTGTTTAATGAAAGCCAGCTTGCGGTTTGCAATCCATTGTTAGGGCCAATGTCTCGACATCGTTCGCTAATTGAGCAGCTGCGGCAATTTCTCTTTGCGGCCGCGACCAGTTGGGCGTCTATCAATTTGGCCAGTTAATTGCTGATTGACCTCAGGAGAAGCTCTCTTAATGTTAGCGATAATGGGCTGTGGTTGCCAGGCGCACTTCAAGGTGTCGTTGTTTAATGTCTTACGGTTTTATAGACACCATTAAAAAACCCAAAAAAAAAAACACAAAACGAAATAAAAAAGAAAATTACAACAAAAACAATATTTTGCGCGAATGAGGCCTGACATCAAAAAAAAAAGATTCTTGTATTGACTGACTAAATATCGAGTCCATCGAGACTATGTTCGAACTTGTAGCCTAGATCAGGAATATATACACTTTATGGATTCTGCCAGTATAATTAGTGGCGCAATAAATGGTTTATAATTTGTGATTAAGGTGCTCAATGTTAATTAAAGTTTCATTAACTTACCGATACATTTTTTCAAAGCAAGCAATTGAAGCTTCGCTGGCATCAAAAATAGCAATCAAAGACTGGAAAATATAAAAAAAAAATTTTTTTTAAATATAGTCAATCACACATTTTTAGAAATATAAAGAGAAAATAACTAAATTAATTTGATTAATTTTTTGACTTTTTACATAGTTGACAAATTACTCACGTCTTAACAATATCCAATAAGAAATATTGTATAAACTTTATATACTTCTCCTTTACTTTCACTTTCACATCACATTCACTTCACTTTCACTTTTTTATGCATAAAGATCACATGCATGACAAGACCAACAGGACAGCAACACATTAAATGATATTCCACTACGAATATCAACTGGCCGAGGCTGACTCTGTTGCACATTTTTGCTTTCGACTTGAGCTCTGCTGATCATTATTGGCGAGGATACAAAAAAAAAACAAAAAAAATGAGATCAGCATATTAATTTTTGCACGGCACTTCACTTTTCACTGCACTTTTCCACTGCCACTTTTCACTGCACTTTTCCACTTATTTCACATCACTTTTCCACTTTACTTTGGGCTGCACTTTTACACTACACTTTATTCGCTGCATTCCACATTATTGCTTTTGCTTTCAGCTCTGCTGATCTTTGTTGGACGGCATTAAAAATAAAAAATAAAAAATTAGATCAGCGAACATATTATTACCAGCATATTTGTAGTGAAAATATATTTGCCACATTTTCAATTCACTTCAAAACACTGCAGGGCACTTCACTTTGCGCTGCAGCTTTTCACTGCTCTTTATACGCTGCAATACAGATTATTGTTTTTGACTTGAACTCTGGTGATCATTATTGGCGAGCATACAAAAAAAAAAAAAAAAAAAATGAGATCAGCATATTAATTTTTGCACGGCACTTCACTTTTCACTGCCCTTTTCCACCGCCACTTTTCACTGCACTTTTCCATTTTTTTCACATCACTTTTCCACTTCACTTTGCGCTGCAGCTTGTCACTGCTCTTTATACGCTGCAATACACATTATTGCTTTTGACTTGAACTCTGGTGATCATTATTGGCGAGCATACAAAAAAAAAACAAAAAAAATGAGATCAGCATATTAATTTTTGCACGGCACTTCACTTTTCACTGCCCTTTTCCACCGCCACTTTTCACTGCACTTTTCCATTTTTTTCACATCACTTTTCCACTTCACTTTGCGCTGCAGCTTGTCACTGCTCTTTATACGCTGCAATACACATTATTGCTTTTGACTTGAACTCTGCTGATCATTCTTGGCGAGCATACAAAAAAAAACAAAAAAAAATATATCAGTGAGCATATTACTTTGCACGGCTTTTCACTTTAATCTGCACTTTTCCTGTGCACACTTTTCACTACACTTTATACACTGCACACTTTTAACGGCACTTTTCCACTGCACTTAATACGCTGCATTCCATATTTCGGCTGATCATTATTGGAGACCATTACATTACATTACATTTACAACTTTTTTATACACTGCACTACACTTTCACTTTTCTTTTAATTGGCCGACGGCATAAGTTGATCACTGTGCAGAAAACACAATTGCACTGCATACTTTTAGGATGCGAGATTAATCACTTTACACTTTTCCAATTCACTTTCTGCATCACACAAAAAAAATACACCCAGCTTAGCAGAGACACGCACTTCACATATTCTACGCGCTGAAGAGCAAGCGAACGCAGCTTAGCAGAGACACGCACTTTACATTTTCCAAGTGCAGAACCAACACGACGAAGCTGCGCTTGCATTCTGATGCACACGTTAGAGCGAGAGCGTAAGAATTTACAACAACAGCGTTCACCGACGGCGACGAAAAGAGCAAAGACGTTGGCGCACAAATGAGCATTGGAGTGGGAGTCTGAGAGAGTGAAAAAAACATGGCGGAATGTGCGCAACCAGGGGCTCCGCTGAATGAAAAATTTTCAAACGTTAATTATAGTCGATAATCCTTTATAACTCAAACATTTTTTTTATTCATATTGTGCACACGACACAGCTCTTTCGTTTGACACATAATTCAAGCCGATCGCAGCAAAATTAATTATTTTTTCAAGCGCGTAACGCGGAGCTCGTAAAGAGGCGTGCAGAAAAAACCGATGCGCAAAAGGAACTAAACGATTAGCGAGTATCGATGCTGACACGCTTAGAGCTTTTAGTATCGATCTAAGCCTGATGGAGCTGAGCTTTTGCGCAGCTGGGGATCGAAAAGCTTAAAGGTCTCAATAAAAGCTGTTTTTGCACAAGTGCAATAATAAAAGCAATAATTACGCAGAACAATTCAAAAACGAATGCCCGTAAAATACTTTCTGCATTAAATGTATTTATTAAAATTATATTTTACAATAAATTATAAATTACAATACTGTACGATAAGAACAAATGCCTTAAAAACAAAATTGGGAAATAATATTATATCTCTTGTGGGGAAGGGGGCGTGGCAGCCCAACACTTTTAATGACATTGCACTTAAGCAAGAACCTGCGTACCAAAATTGGTTTTCCTATGTGCCATAGTTACTGGGATATCCACCAAAAAGGGAGTATTAAAATTATGGAAAGAAAGGAAAGATGGTAAAAAAAAAAGGAAAAGCGACGCAAAGGATAGAAAAACTTGAATGCACATGAAAAATGTATTTTCATAAAAATACGAATGGCAAAGAAATGACAGACAGACAGAAAGACAGAGGGAGTGAGAGGGACATAGGGACATGGCATCTCGCTCTTTTTGTTGCATTTCGCAGTTCTTTTGCATTATTTCCTTAACATTTGCTTGTCCTGCCATCAGTCAGAGCTCTGTGCAAAAGTCATAAATCGCAATGCGTGGATTATGCAATTTTCATGTTTGCATTTGCGATGGCTTCACACACACACACACACACACACTCTCCCGTACACACATAAAAAGGCTGACAACAATGCGTTACATTTAGCATCAAGAACAGCAATGGCAACAGCATCAAAAGCGAACAAATGTTAAATGTATTCAGTAATATGAAGGCATGAGGCATGCAACGCCAACAGGAAGCAGCTGTATATGGCGAACCTAAGTAGCTAAGGATATGCGGCACTTGCAACAGCAACACCGGAAGCCATCAAACAATGACGCGTATGTGAGCCAACAGCAGCACGACAACTTCAAATGCTACACTCCTGTGTGTGTGGCATTTCAAAGAGCAAAAAAATGAGTGGCAGAGAACTAAAGACATCTCAGTTGTTCTCAAAAAAAATGAGTATAAAATGTTATATGATAGCAGATACTTGTTTACACATGCAATGAAAATAATATGAAATTGCCTGCCTCGCAAAAAGTTTCCTAACAAACATAATAAATTCTTGGCATTATGGGAATATTTGCTGCAGGAATGTTCAAATTAGCATAACTTTCATACTGTCACAGAAGAAATTAATGTTCAAATTGTCTTATGAGAAAAAAGTAACATTAAAGTAGGTAATTGGCTTCTTAAACCTGAAGAAGAAGTTTAGAAAAACTCTCTTGAATAAAATCGAACTAGTGAAATGGTTTTTTAACTAAGAAACCTGAAAGTGCTTGAGTACATTAAGGCTTAAATTGGAATACATCAGATTTACAGGTAACATACCTCAACTGTCCAGCAAGCTTCAACTCAAAGCCCATTGCAGTTTTGTTTTAATCCAAAGCTATTTAAACAAGTAACCAGCTTATTAATCGTGATGAGCTAGAGAAGTTAGCAGTCTAAACTTTTTGTTTATCTGCAGTTCAGAGCAAAGTTCATGGATACCACAAAAAATGCAACAAAATTTTAATAAAAAGCACAGTATGAAGCTTGAGCAAACACGCCAAGCATTAAGTGCGAGCGTGTGTGAGTATGAGGAATGAAGGATCACATGGATACGCTAATCAAAATGAACGTAGTCAACGAAAAAGCTTGTCACTTTGCCACACCCCTCGCCCATTTGCGCACTTTGACACTTGCAGTGCGTAAAACAGCAACGAAAACTCAACGCAAATCAACCGCTGAAAAATTCACAGTCAAAGGAAAGTTGTCGTCTATGGCCGTAAAGGGTTAAGCATGAAGTAAAGTGTGATGGGTAGATACGGGCGTGTGTATACGTGTACCCCAACTCGGGAGTTTTGATCCGGTTTAAGCAAAGGGAAAATCAAATTTCACTGCAGCGACAGCAACGGCAGCGGCAGCGATGTTTTGGCGACTGACAACCAACCAACTGCCATGTGTGAAAATTTTTAATATATCAACTCAAAGGCGAACCACAATGCCACCCACTCAACCACCAAAGATGCCAGTGAGAGTAGGGCGGGGCGTTGGGCGTGGGGGAGTTGGTCGTGGCACACAGCAAAGCGCAGCCCCCAAATGAAATGCATAAATAAACCTTGCACTGGGATCGTAGCATCAGCACACAGGACACACATCCTGTCTGACTGGCTTTACCTCCAGTTCCGCATCATCCCCAGCTTCTCTCCTGCCTCCTCTTCCTTCTCCCTGCCGTCTGCTCGATGGTTGCCGGGCACAGTCAAAGGCACAAAAAGTCGCTGCACCCGCAACATAATCATGTTCACGAATTGGTTGAAATTCAAGTGAGTATGCGATGAGTGTGACTGAATGCATGTGTGTGTGTGTGTATGTGTGTGCGTGTGTTTGTGTGGCAAATGGACATGCAAAACTTAAAAGCGCCAACAATGCAGGCACACAAACAATTTAAATATAAATAATTTGTTTACTCATGTTCATGCTCATTGTTCATCCTCATTTGTTGCTGCTGTGGTTGTTGCTGCTGTTGTTATCATTTCAGCTGTTGCTGTTGTTGTCTGACGGGTGTTGCTGCTGCAGCTGCAGCTGCCTGCCTCATACATAATAAAGTGTCTGGACAATCATTTGATGCTCGTACTGACCATGCACTCGACATGTTAGTGAGTCGCGTTTAAAGCCCCTCTCACTCACTCCCCAGTTCGCTCCTTCTCCCCCACTTTCACCACATTGGCTCGACCGAGACTTCAAGCTGACCCGGGGGCATGACTTGTTTCTGCCGACTGGCCACAGCACCAACTAAATAATTTAGTTATACTCTGCCCACACAGTTATAGTCGACCGTGGCTGACCAGTCAGCAGCCAACAATTCACTCAGTTTTTATGTTAAGCGCAAATGTTAATAAGCCGCCAGAGGTCAAATGTGCAGGCAACACATGCAACTGGCAAATATGTTGCATGCAGCATGGAGCATTGTTGAAACTTACAGCAGACGAACGCACCACATTCATAAGCCGCTAATAATTTTGTGATATTTTTACAGAGAATTTAAAGCAGTTACAAAATAAATAAACAATGCACTTAAATAGAAATTTAAATTACTCAAGCAAATTATAAGAAAAATATTAATTTCTTAATATAAATTTCTGATTTATTATTGCATATTTGCTTAACCCTTAATTGAAAGTATTTTAATATAATATTCCCATTTCTTTAAAATAATATGCTTTCAATGACAAATTCTAATTAAATTTTCTATTCTAAATATTTCTTAAAAAAAACAATTTCAATTGAGAGAAAGATAAAGACAATGCATTTATTTCTCCAATCAAATATGATTATTAAAACACAATATTGTTTCACCACAAGAAAAATAATAAAATTGATTAATTGAATCAAATATTATGCATTAATTTGAAATGCAAATGATTTAAATTATTAATACGAGTACTGTTATTCATTTAGCTTATTTTAGTTGTATTATTTAAGAACAATAACCGAGAGACAGTAACTGAGTTGGCAGATAATATCAAAGTCGCACATCTTAAATGCAATTTAATCAATTTGAAGTTTGAGCAAATGTCAAACCATTTTTGTTTATTATTAATTTGCATTTTGATTGGATTCTGACAATGTCAACGGGACTGACATCTGCCACATGTCGAGAAGATGGCCAAATGAGAAAATTACATTAGCAATTACGAGTGCGCCTCAACAACGCCTCAAGTCAGTCAAACTTGTCTTAGCATAAACAGTTCCAATTGAATTCCTTTCCTTTTTTTTTAATAAATATTTCACTGACTGTCGAATGCCAAAAACAAGGCAATAAATTGCTTAACAATAATTGATTAATGTGAGAAGGAAGAAAGGAAGGCCAGGGGCGTGGCAGCAGCACAAATTTCTTATCGCTATCCGTTGACAGGCATGCAAAGAAGGAAGAAAACCGAAACTCGAGACTAGAAAACAGAAAGCAGAAAAGCGAGAAACGAGAAGCGAAAACTTTTGCCATTTGCATGGTTTGGCTGAGAAGGCGCATCTAATTAACATGGCCAGCAAGAAAAGCGGCGGGGTGGGTAGAGTAGGGGGGCAGGGGGCGGCACCAATTGGCCTCGAGGTAAGCGCTTTGTGTGGCGTCGTCGCAGAACTAATTTAAATTGATTGAATATGCTTCGATAGCATTTCAATTAACTTTTAGTCGGCCTTGTGCCATAGTTTTAGATAGAATTTCTCTCGCTCTTGCTCTCTGTGCATTTAAGGTGCAGGCTGGCCAAGAGACGCTGCCAAGCCACGCTAGTGGAGGCTAGCGGCATTATCCTGGCTGCAGGCTTTATAGGCGAGTGTCCTGTGTATGTAAATTAGATTCGCTTCGTCATGGCGGACCACGATGTGTGGCATGTGCGGCATCATTTTGCATAGCAAGTGGCCAAGGGGTTTTTGGGGGCCAGGCTAACGGGGGCTCGTCTCATTGCATTTTGTGAGGCCAACTAAATCACCAGAAATCAGTTATAAATCCAATGGATGCTGCGCAGCAGGACATTAAACATACAAATACGTATGCGTAATTCCCTTTGGCCGAGGACCAAGCAAACTCCCTGTGTATGTGTGTGTGTGTATGTGCGCCTTTCAATTATTCAAATAAAACAGCATTTTGGCAGCAATGTGCAGGCCAGAATGAGAACTCAGTGCTCAGTGCTTAGAGCTCGGAGCTCACCCTTAAATTCAGTGAGGTGGACAGCGCTCATTTGGTTCGTCATGGAGCTTGCATGGCTGGCCATTAGTATACGCATTGGGGCTTACCATCCAGGAACTTTAATCTATTGCCTGGAAAATGCATATACAGACAGGGAGGCAGAGCGAGAGGTGCAGTGAGAGGGAGGGAGAACGAGCGACTTGCGCTTGTGTGTGCAACATGAAAACATCAAACAACATTCGTCGGGTTTTAATTATTATTTGAAATCACGATGACGACGTCTAACTGTTGGCTGGTTTCTCTATACTTCAACCACTCCCTCTCTCTCTCTCTCGCTCCATGATGCCTGCAATCTAATGAAACATTAGCTGCTAGCCAACAACAACGAGAACGTCAATAACAACAACAACAACAACAACTGCAGACATCAGTCATGTGCATGTGCACAGACAGGACGAGTATGGAGCGCGCTTTAGCATAAATTTTATTGTTTGCACGGCAACAGAGACCAACTGTACACACAGAGGGAAACGAGCACAACAACAACAACAATTACTAAAACAACTACAACAACATTTATTGCTGCCATCTTTGGTTGTCATCAGAGTAGAACAAGCCAAATACACAAGTGTTATAAATGCCCTCTGCTATATGCCAGGTAAATACAATATGCAAATACCTCAACTGAAGTACAGTTGAGTACGACTGAAAGCTATGCACATATACGGTCAGCTTTAGTAGCTAGAAAACTTGTTTCCTAAACTCATTTCATTTTTAAAGCAGTGCTAATTAAATTTAATAACTATTCTACAACCACTCTGCATGCCTTATAAATTAAAAATCAAAGCCGATTTTCATTCCCAGCGGCTTTGTAGAAGTGGCACTTTGATTGCTTATCAAGTGAATATTCATGGACAAGGTCAACATTACTCAAAGAACTAATCCTGCATAATCTTACCCACATTCGGAGTAATCAAATTTGATTGATGACGCTCACGAGCAGGAGGAGCGCATCCTTGAACAGCAGCAGCCTGTTGGCCATACTGTCAAGTGCCAATTAAACTAAAACGCGGCAACAGGCAACAACCGTTTTACGTGCTGTAGGTTCGAAGGTCAGACACGCGTTTATATGCCGATAAGAATGCCAGTTATTTTTTTGCCTGACAAGTTTTTTCTTCCTGTTGTATTTTTTTTTATTTACTTTTTTTTGTTTGGTTTGCTCGCACTAATGACACAGGACATTCAGCTGCCTGCTGCCTGTTACCTCGACGCGTGAGGTTCGCGTTGACGTTGATAGGCCACAGCAATTTTCATTGGACAGCCATTTACAATAAACGTCAGCGATTGCCGTAGTCAGTGGGACAGTCGGGCAGCCAGACAGGCAGACAACTTCACGCTGAAATAAAACAGCAACAAAAAAAAAGAATAGATGAAAAGGACATCGTGTAGTTTAGGTTAAGCGCAAAATCAAAGTGCCATTGAGGACGTGGCTTGATAAGCGCTAATGAATGGTTTTCTTGTGCGCTTCAATGGGCCGTGTCTATGGCTGGCCGCAACCATGGCAGCAGTTGCCAGTTGCCCGTTTGCCGATTGCCGCTCGCCAGTCGCAGCAGGACACTTGTCGCGGTTTGGGCAATTTAAGTGGCGGTTGATGTTGTCATTCATGTCGATGTCGCTGCCACTACCGCTGTCGCTGTCGCTGCCTCAGCTAACGCTGGCGTCGACGTCGACGTCAGTGCCTTGCGGTTGGGCTGACGCAAATGTTTGGTTTCGCTGGCAATTAACGTGGCCAAAAAACAATGCTGCTGCATTTTTTTGCCGTTGGCGATTTTTGGGCTTGTAATAAAATGGCCAACGTATGCCTGCAATCAATAACCGAAGCGAGCGGCCCCAAAAAGTATGCTACACTTTTCACTGTTTGCCTTTCTTTATGTTTTTTCCTCTCTCTCTCTCTTTTTTTTATTCTGTTGATTGTATGTGCACACCCAAAACCACAAACAGCAAGAGCAGCTTGTACAGTGACAGCAACAGTACGAAAATACAGAGAGGGTGTAGCAGGCTTAAAAAATGGAGGGAGGAAGGAGAATTGAAGGCTGCCAACAAGCGACTTAATACAGGCCAAGTTGATGAAGACACAAGACAGATGGATAACGGCAGGTAAGCCAGGCATACAAATAAGAAAATTTTTGCAATACCAAAACACATATAGAAGACGAAGAGAGAGTGGAGTAAGGGATGCGATGGGAAGTGAAGTGAAGTGAAGCTAGCGGTAAAAGTTTTGAACAACAACTTCATATACTCAGCACTCGGATGGCTGTCGATTGTCGTTTGCTGGGCAAAATGGCAGCCTCTTTTGTGCTGGCCATTGCAATACAAATCGTTACCAATTTTCAACCGGACACAATGCCAAGCAGCAACAGGAGGAAGCAAGTGTGCAAGTGGACTGAGCGAAAAGAGTTCAAGTTGGGAACTGAAGCAGCCATCGAAGCAATGGCAGCCAGACCATAAGCAACGGTCAACTATATGTCCAAACATGCGGCGCACACCTTTCATTTATTGTTCGATTCAAACTTCTCTCTTTCTCGCATTCTCTTTCATTCCCGTGCTCTTTCACTGCTTGTGTTGGCCTGCAACGGCTTTATGTTGTGCATGTGTCTGGCCGAGGTCTTTACGTTGGCTTGATTGGATTTGCCGATGCAAATGAAGAATCCAATTTTTAAAGTTTGTTTTTCGTTATCGTTACGTTTCTTGTTAGCCCCTACCCTCCCCTTCCCTCGACTTACACTGCTGCTCTTTCTACAGCTTTTGCCGAATGATTCCCCTTTTTTTCGCACATGCTGCGCGACAAGACCTCAACCATGTTCAAAGTCTTCGACTACAGTTCCTTCTCTATATTTCTATAACCCTTTTTAGCACCCGTTATTAACAAATTAGGGGTATATTGATAGGGATACGGAGTAAACTACTGAACCTTCTAACCAAATTAAATAAAACTTCTTGTTACGGGTATTTCGTAGTCGAGAGCTGCACAGACTTTTATTTTCGCTTTATTTTTTCCTTTGTTTGTTGTATATTTTTTGGTCACATCAACAGAGACAACTACAGTGAACACATGCACACAATTGCATAAAAGTAACTGTTCTGCAATTGACACAAAGCATCAACATGGCCAACAACAATAACAGGCAATTCAAACTAAAAGCAAGCAAACATTTTTCCAGCACAAACAAGTGGAAAACGAGCAAAAAGGAATGAAAAAAAAAAAAACATATAAAGGAATTTTTGTGCTTTTGATTTCGCACGCCATTTATCTAGTGTCTACTGTTATTGTTGTTGTGGTTATTTTGTTGTATGTGTGTATGTGTCTTACCACAAAATCGAATTCTCACTATTAAGCAATTGGTGTTGCCACACACACACGCACACACTCACATCCCGTTGACTGCCACAGATTTTTCCTTCTATTTCATTTCGGTTTTTCATTTTCCGTTTTCAGTTGTCTCTTATTTTTAGTTCAATTCGTATTTCATGCCTTTCAATTTGTTATTAGCTGCTTTGTTTTTGACTCGGCTCAGCAAATGAATCACACATTTTTCTCACAAATTTAAGGAGCCATTAAAATTGCTTTATTATTTAAAAAACTGTTTCTACCAGTAGTATCACCAATTTCTGTGATATGAACCAATTGATGGTGCTTAATGCTCTACAAATGTTATCTAACTTAAAGTGTTTAAATTCTTGAGTTTTTATATTAAACAACAAAATTAAATCACTTGAAATTCGATCAGAATTTATCAAAGAAATAAGCTTTGGGCACTTCATTAAATAATTTAACACCAAAGTCGTATAATTTATCATTAGTGATTGCTACAATACGTAGATAAAACAACTGCAAAGGCATGTTTGTTCAAGAGATACTCTATAAATAAGCTAAACTAAGCACAATATTTAATTCAATAAGGTTGCATATGAAATTCACACTTTTCGAAGAATATTTCTTTGCTTTCTACGTCTCTTTTATAGTCTCAACTACAGGGTATGGAAAGTTACACTCCCGATTGCCTTGTCCATGTGCTACTGTTTCCAACAACAACAACAACTTACTTATAAATTTGTGTGTCATGCGAGCCATTGACAAGCAGCTACAATTACCAGAAGCACCAGAATAAATTGACGTGGAAACCAGAGGAAGCAAAAGAAATTCACATAAATAAATCAGCTCGGGACATGTGTTAATTATCCAAAAGGAGACCAAAGACAGCCAGTCAAACATTTACATATTTTAAGAAAGCAATAAAATTAGAGAGCAAAAAAAAGGGAATTTCTGCTTAAAGCGTAACACTAAAAAGGCTTCTTTCGAGTTGAACGACAGGTAGTTACCCTATAAGATCGAAACATTTATAACTTAAGGTGGTGCGCCAATTATACACTTTATTTTCCTTCCTTTAAGACATCAATAATTTACACTCCATGCTGCTAAAATTTCCAAACACTTGACCATTTCCAACAGCAAATAGTGCATAGAAATGATAATGTTTTGAGTAGATACATTAATCTGTTTGCATGTTAAGCGGCGTTGAAAGTAATACCCACTCAAAACCATTTAAGCCATAAATCGTATCGCGATGTAAGACACCCACAGTGTGAGAGTAAAGCATGGAAAGGACAACAGTTAGTGGGAGGAGACACAGAGATAGCGTTAAACGTTGCTCAAACCAGGAACACAAGTATCAAGTTTTATTGACCCACAAATAACGTGCAGATAATTACAAAAACAATGCCAATTGCTGGCGGCTAGTTAGTGGCCAAAACAAATGTGCAAGAAGAAGTCTTTGTCATGACAGGGCGGGGCGAAAGCTGATCTGCTAGCGGGGGAAGTGGAAGAACTCTGCTGGAAGAATAACATGGCAAAGTGGAAAAACTACTTACAAGTATGTTAACATGCGCAATTGTTAGAGAACCATTCCTGTCCACTCCTCTCCCCACCCTTCTTTCCCTGCTTGCCGGTTGTTGTAGCCCTTGGGGGCGACTTGCCAAAGCAGCAACCGTTGTTGGAGCCAAAAGACCAACAACAATGGCAATAGAAATTTCCTTTTTCTTGCGTGCTTTTGCCCACAAAACTCTGAATGAATTTTTCGCCCAAGATGCTCGGAGTTTATTTGTTATGGTCATGGCAAAAAGTAATCCAAAGATAAAATACAATAAAATAAAAGGCCAAGCGGTGAGTAATGTCTTTTAGTAGTTGTTGTTGTTGTTGCTGTGGCTCTGGCTGTTGTTTTGGCCAGTCGCTGCATTTGTGGGCAGGTCGCTTAGACAATACCTTCAAGCAACTCGCTGTTGTTTCTGTGCATAGTTTATACAGCCAAGCTTCACATGTTTTTCTGGCTAAATTATTTGCCTGGTCTCGGCACGTGCTACCAAAAGACTCATACCAAAAGTTAGCTCAATGGCCATAACTATGGCTATGGCACCAAGGGCTCCAGGTCAACAATTTGGTCATAAATTTTGGCGCCTGGCCTGCGACACGCTCTATGACATTATTGAACCTGAAAGGGGATATGCCGAGAACAACAAAAATAGCAGCAAACAGCCAAACAGTCAAAAGCCAACTAGTTGACCTTGAAAATGGCTGTGCTTTGGACGACCGAAAGAATGGACTGTAAAGTGTGTGTGGGTGTGTGTGTGGGTGGCATATCAAAGGCAAACAAAAGACTTGAGCTAATAGAAATATGTATAAACAAACCTAAACTTGTCTGCTAAAATATATGCCAAACATAGAGAAAAGCGAGCTAAAGGGTTGTAAGCTGGGGATCAAATTGGGATTTAATTTAGACAAAGATTTCAATGGGAAAGCCTAGGAAGTTCTCTGATAATTAAGCTGATAACGAATATTAATAAACAGCTAATTAAATAGCTCTAAGAATTTTTTAATAGATTTCTAAAGAAAGCACTTTTAGAAGAGTTCTCTTACTAGGATCTTCGCTGCTACAGGAAAATAAGTCATGTAATGTAAAGACTCCCGTCGAACACCTACTAAAGTCCTTTCCTTTCCTAAAGTCCACGTGCCGTTTACACAACACTACACAACCCAAGCCAAACCAAGTCCAAGGCCTTCAAAAATATTATGAGAGGTGTGCGAAAAACAACAAAAAGTAAGCAAAAATTAACTTTAAGAAAAGTCTAAAAAAGAAACGATGAAAACGATGAAACGCTGAAACTTATGGATGAGTTTGTTTGGCTCATTTTATTAGACAAGCGAGCGCATTTGGCTGAAAATGTTCATTGAGTTGTCTGCTTGGCCTTTGTGTTTAAAGCCCGGCCAAGTGATGGCTGGTCCCCATGTTGCTGTTCTAACTGATGTTGTTTTTCGGTTGTTTCTGTTGCTGTTGCGGTTGCAATTGCTTTGGGACCATTTAGCATTTTTGAAGTAACCACATGGGGCTAAGCATGGGGCCAAAAATGGCAGCAGTTCAACCGTAATATCTAAAAGCGCCAAAAACAAGCAACATGGGACTGCCTTTACTAGTAGAAGACGCTCCAGACTGTGAAGCGTTGAAGTATTACAAAACTCTAAACAGGCCAAAACTTTTCCAAAGAGAAGAAAAGTAAAAGTAAAGGAAATTTTCTTAATTTGATTTCTCCAACGCCCCTGGAGTGCTGTGCGGTGCCTAAATGTGCGTGTATATTTTATAAATATGTATAAAACACAAGACAGCAAGGGCAGGACAGGGTCCCAAATATAAAAGGCTTGGGCCAAAAGTTTTTAATAAAGTTTTTTCTTTATACCTTCGTCGTGAGAAGTTCAAGTTCGTTGCTAGGCGGGTTGGGAAGGTGTAAGCGAAAATAATTGAGCCAATTTGTTGTTCGGGGAATTGAGCTATGGACTTGAATGCTGAACGGACTGAGAAACAAAGGCTATTGTCGCTGCACCAAGGCTAACTATTTAATTATTACTAATAATTAGTTCAATAAGTTCTTAGCTAAAAACTTATTATAATTTGAAGTAAATTACAAAAAAGAAACTACCTTTAATTCTATTTTTGGAACTCTTTTCAATTTAATATTTGAAAACCACAAGATACTAGACAATGCCCAAATGCCATGGCATTCCATGAAGTAGCGCTTGAATTTCATTTGAAAACAATTTGTAAAAGTCTCACACACACGCGCTGCAATCGAAGTTTGTTTGGCAGCTAAGCAAATTTGCAGTCATCCGCTCCTGCTGAGCCAGCAGTGCCAAGTGCGTGCCAGGATCAGCCAGGCAGAGCTACAGCGAGGCAGAGAAGGGTAGAGAGAGAGAGAGTTGAGAGGCAGCGCTCTGTTGGCCTTCACTTGCTCCTGTGACTCCTTTGACTTCTCTATATGCGTGCATGTCAATAGTTTGCTTCTATCCTTTTTTTATACCCAGCAAGTAATGGTCTAAGGGGTATGCTAGCACATACTGCTGTGTCTGACTTAAGACAACTTGTAATCAAGTCTTTAAAAAATGAAATTTTGTTTTGGGAACTAACTTGTCTTCCTCTAAGCTTTAGCTGGATATCTTGTAGTTTAGCATAAACTGTTGCCCAAACTGCTTTTCAATTGTTATTCTCGATTTTTCTGCATTTTTTTGATGAATTGACAGGCAATGCTATTTGTCAGCAGTCAATGTGCTTGTTACATTAAATTGCCAGCCTCGCTGGCTGCCTCAAACTTGTTGTTGTTGCCCTTGATGCTCTCTACCATTGTTAATATCAGACGCACAAGTAACGAGTATTGCTCTGCATTTTATATGCAATTGCGCTATGTGTATTTTATAGACTGTCTGACTGACTGGCTGACTAACAGACTAAGTGACTGACGGACTGACTGATTGACATATAGTAGATAGTGGAGCTAGCGCGGTAACGCGCAATGCCAGCAAATTGTTTTGTATTGTGCTGCCGACAGGCGACAGCTCGATTTGCATTGGTCTTCGTTGCAGAATGGATAACGCACATGGCAAGCAGAGCGTGCCAATTGGTCTCTGCATCCGGTCTGCCTCTCTTTGCTATACAATTTTGCTGATTTCTTTTTTTTTTTTTGGTGCTACAATTTTATGAAAAATTGTCAACGAAATCGAGAGTTTTGTGTTGGGTTTCTAGTCGCAGTGTCCAATCAAAATAGTTATATCCTTTGATTGACTGGCATTGCATTTGGCTAGCGATACAATATTACACTCATAGCTAGCAAAAATTGCATTTCCGGACAGGTGACTTTTCATCGACGGAAATTGTGTCAGGAAAATAGCTGAATGATAAGCCTTACGCACCAAAACTCTCAAATCAAACCCAAGCCACAAGTCTGTCTTTCCTCTCCCTCTCTCCCTCTCTCTCTATCTCTCGCTCTGTCTCACTCTTTCCCTCACTGTCTAGCTGATGACTTTGCTTCTTCGTTATCTTTGGCTTTTCATTTCAGTTTGCACCTTTGCTCGATTTGCATGCGAATCCCTTTGTCCAATGGCAACGGAAATGAGATGCCATTTGGTACGTGCTCCACGGCGCCCAAGGAAAACAGACTTCCTCTAGCATGAAAACGAGTTGAAATCATTGTTTAGGGAAACTACTTGCAACTGAAGTTGGAAAATAAATGGCAAAGTGCAAAAAATGTGAAGCAATTGGAGAAATAATAAAACGGGGGGGAAAAGGAGAAACAAACGCAGGGGGAGGACAAAATCAGTACAGTTCGAAGGGTTAAAGTTGCACGTTATTGCGTGACCTTTTTAGCCATTCTAGACCTCAGGCCTCCAACCCAGCTGTGTAATGCGACTAATATGCAATTTACATTAAATATTCAACACATTTCTCTGATGTCAAGAGTCTTGTGGCAATGCCACGCCTCCTGCCCCCCCCAAAGTATACGCCAAATCGCTGTTTGTTAATGATGTTTCCATTGCCATTCTTTGAGTGTGCTGCGAAATTTATAAATAAGTGCATGTCAACGTAAATTATAAATACTCCCAGTTGATTAATAATACACAAGAAAAATGTCACAAAGAAACATGTGGGAATGTGCACCCAGTGAATTCCCCTCTGCCACTTTCCAACCCCCTCCCAGTCCCTACATTCCCCTTTACCCAGCCAGCACGCACTTCTTTCGATACCGAGTATGATGGCAAACGCGCAAAAGGAACCAGATACACATGCATAAAGGGCAATTAAAGTGATCGAGACGACTACTAAATACCCTTCCCTTTAATTTTTAATAGCTAATTAAATTAATAACTATATCTGCCTTTGATAAGCTGTGCTTAACTCATATTGAACTTAATGTTTTAAATAATTCAATCACTAATGGGAGATTTTTTTTCCATTTGCAGGTAATAACTATTTTAACTTAAATTTTTTTAGCTGAATGCATTCAAATGAAAATTGGAAAAAACCATACAAGTGCTGGCAATTTTAATTTAAAGCTCAGTTTACATGCTTCATTAAATGCAGTTCCAGTTGGCAAAAAATCAAAATGTTTTTTACAAGTATTTTTAACAGCTTTTATTTATGGGCTTAACAATAAAATAGAATTATGAAGAAACGCAAACGTTATGACAAAGTATTAATAATCCGCAGCGAGTGTATAAATAATATTGTATGCCAGCACAAAAATAAAGTCATTAAAATTCTGTGTGTATGTAAAGTAGGAAGGTAAAAGCAGCTTCGAGGGGGTGTGGCAAAGGGGGCGAGGGAAGAGCGATGCGAGATGTGGCGTTGTGGTCGTTCTGCATGCGTGCAAGAAATGGAAATGCGGTTAATTTCCGTAAAGTATGCAATAATTTCTGGCGCTGAGCATAAGCAAGTGTGTGTGTGTGTGAGTGTGTGCAGCAACAACAGGCAATGTGTAAAGTATGTGCCACGCCCCTCGGACTTGCATACAACGAAAGAGAGAAGGAGATAGAGTAAATCTCTTTGGCAGTCTGTGAAGACGGAACTAACGAACAAACGGACATTCATCAATATAAATCAAGCAGCGACCACAAGGATCAGCCAGCAGGACCAACAGCAGGATTCAGGCCAGCGAGACGCCCCAACCAGTATAAATAAAAACATTTTTGTATGAAAATTGCTGGAAATTGGTTGGCAAACGGGTCGGTCCAGCGGAAAGGTAGGGGAAAAGGGCCCGTTAAAATGTTGGCCAAAGAAATATTTGCATGTTTTTATTTATTTTTTCTTATTTGGCCAAAAACGTTCGAGGCTGGCTTTTCGGTTGCTGTTGCCGCGCACTGTGCATTTCAAGCCCCGTTCGAGTCCCAATCCCAGTGCCCGGCCTGGGCTGCTGTCCTTGTTGTCCACGGCAGGATTGTAACTGTAGCTGCCACAGTAGCATTTTCGTTTCATTATGTTCCATACGCCTAAAGGATTGCAATATATATTTGCATTTATTTCCCTCGTTTTCTTTTTTTTTCTTTCTGCCTGCTCTCTGCATTTGCATTTGCTTCGAAGGACGCAGGACGACATGGGCAATGGGTTACAGCTACATTGCATGCATTCACATTGGTATGCTTTGCACTCGCTGGCAGCAACAGCAACACCAACAATGCTTTAGAGCAACGCATTTTGACTTCGGTATTTGCGGCTTTTTATGTAATTCATGGTCATTCAATGGCTTTCTCTATGTGTAAGTGAGGTACGAGTATGTGTGTAATTTGGGCACAAAAAACGTATACATGTATGGCATTTTTTCGCACGCGACTTTTATGCTAGGATTTGGTCAAAGAATTGTACGCGAAAATCACGTAATTTATGTGATTTCCCCATGTTGCCATGGCTGTCCCCGTTGTAGTCAAAAAACACATGACGCAATTATAGCCAAACTTACATGCAGACACGCGGCTACTTGAACAAGAACGGATGCTGTCAAATGTCACAAGAAGGATCAACTGCCATGGAAAAGGGTTTAAGGCTAACTTCAACAACAAGTCGATAAAAGAAGACCATTTTTTTATAATACATAAAATAAAGAAATTAAAAGTATACCCCTTTCAGTACATATCCATATATGTACATTACTTATCCATTACCTATTACTTTGATTGTATTATATTTTTAATAGTAGCTGAGACAGCATAAAATCTATTTTATGGACTTTCACATTCATTTATATAAAATTTGTTACTTCAAAGCTTCTTTAATTTTATGTAAACTTATTCAAAACCTACTCTTAGTTACAACTGTCACACGACACTACAAAGAAATTCCCACAAAACAGCAAATTCAATTGATAAAATCCGTTGACAATTGTAGAGCATTTGAAGCGTAGTTTTCTCGCAGTGTAGCTGAATGGCGCTGCATTTTATTTGCCATTTCCGGTTTATGCCGGAAGTTTAAATTATTGAATTCAAACGGAAATGCAAAAAAATAGCAAGCAGCAAAAATGTGTTTAAAGCACGAGCGTCGATCCAAACTGCCAAGCTATCTGCATCTCTGTCGTTTTGTGTGACTGCAGCGATGTATTTATATAGCGAACGGTCATAAATAAATATATAAATTTAAATAAATGCCAGGCACACAGAAAGCGAGAGAGAGGGGGAGAGGGCGGGAGTCACATATATACAGTTTGTTTGTCAATAAATCAGAATGCTTATCAACGTCAAACGACCACAAAGACTCCAAGCAAACAATATAAGCAGCCACGAGGCCAGCACAACAGGAATGGCTATGTGTGTTTGTGTGTGTGTGTGCGAGGGGATACTATAAGTGCCTTGTGTATGGAGCCTGCGACGGTTTATTACGCGCGATTAAATTCATTAAAGAAATATGTCTGGCAAGCGACATCAAGCGGAATAAAAGCGACTCGACGCGACGCGATGCGATGCGAAATCTGTCGTTTGGCCAGAAACAGGCGTAACCACAAAATGGCAACAGCCAAGAAGAAAAAGGCAAAAACAACAACCACAACAATAACAACAACAATGACCAGCACAACAGCTGACAGCTGACATTTGCCGCTCTATCTGAGCGCCTGCAGACATTTTCAGCTGCCAATTTATGGCCAGGCCCGCAAAATGTTGTCCCACTAAACCCGCTAATTGCGCCGCTTTAGACGAGTATCCTGGCACAGCTGCTCAGCCTGCGCTGCTGTCCCTACACTACACTTCCATGCCCTGCCCTCTGCAAGTAATGTACAATTTGTTCCCCATTTTGGACATCGCATTGTTTGCATTATTAGCTGACAATTTTTGAAGCAGTCCTTCTCGGGGATTAGCTGACACTTTGTCTGGTTGCCATAACAAGTCGAATCATCACCAAGCAGTGGCAACTGTTCAGCCAGAGTTTGGCTGATAAGCCCTTTTTGGCTCTAAGTAGTTGGTGTTTTTCTTTTGTTTTAATCCCAGTGGCACAAGGTTAGGCCTGTTATTACAGGCCAAGGTTCTATCATAACTTTTAATTTTTTATTTAATAAATTGATTTTAAGACTGAACACATTCAAAATTTCTTTGATATAGTTTATTTTACGTTTATGCATTAAACTTGGTTTTTATGACTTTTTATCGGCATTTTGACAAGTACAAAGCGTTGATGGCTGCCCCAATATGACCTACACTCGGTACTCCCACACTTCCTTGACTCTTGTGCTTTATTCTGCTGACAGTTTGGTTAAAATGGCTGCAAAAAAAAACCAGTTTAACCAGATAACATGCAGTTTTTCATAGCGCTCATTTTGGTTAGTGGAAAAAGTGAATACCCATTTTTTTAGGCTAAAAATGTGAGCATATTAAAGGATTCAACACACTGCACAATGGCCAATGTCATATTGTTAAATCAATGTACGTTCATATATTTTTATATAAACATTTGTTCATAGTTATGTGCTTTGTTTATGCATCGTGACATGATAAAATTCAGTTTTGGCCGCGCATTTTATTGGTCATACAATAAAGCTTTATTAATAACAGTTTGCTTTTTAGTGCTCTTCCACTACGCATTAAACAATATTTATGGTATGTTTGCGAAATATAATTATTTTTAATAAATGGTCAGCGTGCATTTTGTTTGGTTTTTATTTTCGGTTCTTTGCAGGTGACAGCATTCGATTTGATGGATACATATTTCAAAGAGTGCTCGCAAACAAATTAATCAGCGTTTAAATATTATCTAATGAAATATATTGCAGGATATCCGGTTATCAATTTTTTTTAAGTATCTATTAATTATTGTCAGCTGAGTATTTGGTAATAAAATAGTCATAATTATAGCTATTAGCAGTTGTGTGTCTTTGTGTAGTTTTATTGGTTTCGAAGCCATTATTTGGAGTGGTAATTAAAATTAGCTACTTAATTATTAGATTTAAATGAAATTTGATTATTAAATGTTTATTAAAGTAAATATTGGCATTGAATTGTTTGCCTTTAAAAACGAATTTTTCCAGCTGGTAGCAGCAAAACGCTCTTCAATCAGCGCCAAGTTTCGCTAATACCCCGTAAATTGTTGTATTACAGGGCCAACTTATCTTCTACCTAAGCGAAGTAGCCTCTTCTAACAACACTTGCTCTGTTTTAGTTTTGCTCAAATAACCATTAAGTTCGTTAAGCTATAAAAGTAAATTCGAAATGCAATCGATACAACGCTTTGCTCAGGTCGAGCCAGCAAACAAAGCGAGTCCACGGCCCGCACATCCTGTCAATCCTTGTATACTTAAGCGCATCCTGTATGCAAATGCAGTCTCCCCTTCACTCTTCCTACCACTGCTTGTCTATCTGTGTATCGTCGTTGGACCGGAAGAAATTATTGTTATTCGAATTGATCTGGCATCGTCCATGATGTCGGTGGGCATCGATAGGCAATGATGCTGCCACGACAGCGATAACGCTCGAATGCATTGCAGCCAACTGCTGGCAGCTTGCTGATAACGTCAGCGCACAAAAGTATGCAATGCAAACGTTGCTTTCCCGCTAGCATTGCTTCACCCCCTCCAACACCCCTACCAACTGCTGTCCGTCCACAGGTTCGTGTTATTTATGTGCGCTCACATATGCATAAATAAAAATATAAATGCAGCACTCAGTTGCAACGGCCGACGAATGCACAATAAATTGTAAAAATATTATTTTATCAACAATAATTAATTAAATGCACTTAATTGCGTGCCGCAGTCACAGTTGCAATGTACTCGCTCACGCTGCTTCCCTCTCGCTCTCTCTTTTACTCTCTCTCTCTCGTGCTCTTTTGCTGCTGCTGGCGACAGGCAAACAGAGCATTGGGTTGGACCAAAACATGGCCATCTGCATATGCTTGAGCAGCGTTGTAAGTAGCCATGTAAGTGGACAACTGACCAAGGGGCAACAACAGTTGCTACAACCCAAATTTTCCTCTCTCTTTCTCTCTCTCTCTCTCTTACTCTATCTTTCGCTGGCACTTTTACATGAGCTCTGCGATTTATGTATATTTTTAAGTGGCATTAAGTGCGCGTTAACATCTTATGCAAGCCGACGCAACAATAACTTATGAGTATTGCAACAACAGCAACAGCAGACCATTAAGTGTGCTTTTGAAACGCCCCAGAGCAACAACAACAGAAACACTGGCTAATTGGCAATCGTTGTGCTGGGCCTTTAAAAATTTGTCAGTCGTAATTCTTATTGAGCCGTTCAGCTAATTGTGGCTCAACAATGCTATAGTTGTTGCTGCAGCTGCTGCTGCTACTTGCCTGCCACATTTGCATTGAGCAACCTGGTTTGCTGCTTGTTTGTTGTTGAAGTTTTTCAATGGACACATGCGCCAAAGGAATATTACACATACGCCATGTTGTGCTTGCTTGCTTGTTTGTTGTCCAAAAAACTTTGCTTTCATGTTGTTGTTGTTGTTGTCGCCATTCACATTGCAGCTTGGCCACTGACGTCTCATTTTTGTGTTCTCCAAGTACGAGTATCTACAAATTCAATTCATTTGCCTGCAGCAACTATAAAATCAGCTTCTCCCTTTGCACAGCATATTTCCAGTGTTGTGCTGTCTCTCTGTCCGTGTGTGTGTGTGTGTGTAATTTACAATCCCAAATGCATGCATGCATGTGTATGAGTAAATTGTTAAATTTATATACAAAAGCAGCGCAGTTGCAACTGCCAAAGTAATTTGCGATAAGTGCGTCAGATTCTTTGGGGAAAATTCGACCACACACACAACAGTAGCATCAACAGCAACAGCAGCAACAACAACAACAATAGAAACATCGACAACAACATAAACCCTAGAAATAAGCAAAGTAAAAAGTGAAAATTTATATTATGCAACTGCAGTTCCAACGAAACTGGAATGCGCTGCTTGCAAATGAAAGAATATCTTTACGTTCTCTCGGCATCTCCTTTATTTCTCCCTTTTTGTGCTCTCTTTATGTTCTCTTTATTTTGCTTGTAATTTAATATAACCTTAACTTACTGTACCGAAAGCTAAAAGCAGCCAGAGAGGTCATTTAATCATCATCAGTGAATTTCTTTTTTAAAATATACGCATTTATTTTATATTTTTTGATGTGCCAGTAAAAGAAAACGCTATAGAAGTACATATAGAAAAAGAACAGGATATATGAGCTAAGTATTAAATTAACACTTTTTTTATGTAATGCTTTTTAAATGACGTTGTGCAAAAACATGAAATTTGATGGTTTATAAAAAAATATTTAATCTGGTTAAAACTCGCTGTTTTTCGCTTAATGCAATAAATAAAATAATATTATGATATTTTATTTTATTTTTATAAGTTTATGAAAAATATTATATATTTCAATTTTTCGCAGCTCTTTGTGTTGCTTAAAGCAATTATTTTTGGGCCGATTTTAAAGCGCTAGGAAACAGTTCTGAGTGCTCCCAAAAAGTTCATAGTTATAACAAGTTGATTGGGAAAATCGATCTACCCTGTATGTGCATTAACCGATTGAATTGAACGACAGCGGAAGGCAAACAGTTGAAACTGCGGCAACTATGCAAATAAGGAGCGGGAGCAGCAAGGGATGAGCAACTGAATGAGAGGCACACGTTTCATTTGTGGCTTGTCCTCTTCACCACAATGCCAAGTGTGTCTGTGTGTGTGTGACAATAACTCACACAAGTGAAACAACAAAAAAATGAAAGAAATTGGCAATTTGTACGAGTATTTCAACATTGAACATTCAACATTTTGTTGTGCTGCCTCAGTCGCATTGTAATAATAAATTGTATAAAAGTATGCAATGAAAATAAAAATGCCAGTGCGTAATTAATGAGTCAAGGTGGTGTCAGATGGCGCATACACACTTGTGGGGGCAGGGAAGGAGGGAAGGAGGGAGATAGCTGCTGAGACAAAGAGGAAGAGCGAGAGAGAGACTGTGTTAAGTCGCGTATTTCATGGCGTTTATTTATTATGCACAATGTGCCACCGACCGTAGAATGTGGCAGACTCAAATTATTGACTCAATTTGTAGGCATGGGTGTGGCTCAGTGTGTGCGTGTGTGCGCGAGTGTGTGTGTGCGTATAAGCCCAGTAGGCGCGTTAATTGCTTATGGAGCGCACATTATTCAGCTGTCATTTTGGCTAGTAAAGCGCCAAAGCGGCGAAGCGAAGTGAAGCCTCGCTAAGAAGAGCCCCCCCTACACTCCCCCACCACTCCCCTGCTACACAAAGTTGCGTTGCGGCTTTGGCAAACAATTAGGCAGCTAATTTGCAGAGGCTCAGGCATGTGGCATGGGACAGAGGCAGCATAATGTCTGTGTACTATCTCAGTCTCCAGCTCGCTCTCCACCCAACTCTTAACCCTGCATGTCGCTCTGTACCTAATCCTGTCGCACACACATACAGTAGAGGGAGAGAGTGCTCTTTTGACAGAGACACAAAAGGCGAATCCTTGTCAGAGCCTGTCCGTCAGAGGCGTGCTCATTTCGAGGCGAGCAGAGGTAGGAGCAGCGTGCTGCTGGGCGTGAAATTTGGGCCAGTTGCTAAATCACTGCAAAATCCTTTTGACAAATATCCACAGAGGGACGCGCTTAGCTAAACTGTACTTAGCTCAACTTAAGTGAGTGGAAAGGATACGGATATGGAAACGGTAACAGAAACGGTAACGGCAACGGAAACGGAAACGCTAATATGCCAAGTTATTCAAAAGGCATTCGCTGCTATAGACAAGAAGCAGCTGACACTCCTGGCCTGCTCCACAGAGATAAATGCACTTGCAGCGAGCAGAGATGCTGCTGTCAAGTGTATGCGCTTGTCAACGCCGAAAACTAAAAGGTGACAAGGATAAACGTAGCCCATGACACAGTATGGCATTGCACACATGTCACACTGGAGCAACTGCATCTCTGCTGTGGTTAAAGCACACTCGCACACACACACACACACACACACACGCACTACAGTTAACCCCTGCCACATGGCAGCTGTCATGCGTGCAGCGTTCGCCTCATTCTGATTTTTCGGGGAATCAGCTTGGCTTAGCTTGGGCTCTCTCTTCAACTGAAAATGGCAAAAGTTGCAGTCGCTGCACTGGCGAGGTACATCAATCAGGCATCGCCGTCATAGACAACGCTTGTCAGCCGTAATTTACGCGCATTCACGACGCCTTTTGGGCCATGCCAGCAAACAAAAGATTTAGACAACGCACCTTCAGTTGACGCCTTTTGATTGAGCCCACACGTGACTGAGGTTAGCCTGCTTTATCCATACACCACTCACACACACACACACACAATGTGTCTAGCTTGTCATCTTTAACAAGCGCTGATGCTGCATTTAGTCTGCTTGGAAGCACTGCAGCAAACTTGAGCTAAAAAGCTGACGTTGGGCATGATTTGGCTGTAAACGATTTTCTTTGAACTGAAGACTTGCTTAATCAGTTTAAGATATGTTTCAGAACAGAGCACCAAGTATTTTCTAGGTCTAAACAGTTTAATCTGTTTCCTGTTAACAACATAACCAGTTAACATAAAACCGTCTTTACTTTTGAAACAGAATTTTGTTTAAAACTAGAAAACTGATTTGGCTGTAAACGATTTTCTTTGAACTGAAGACTTGCACAATCAGTTCAAGATAAGTTTCAGAACAAAGCAGCAAGTATTTTCTAGGAATAGGCAGTTCACTCAGTGTCCTGTTAACTATATAACCAGTTAACATAAAACCTTCTTTACTTTTGAAACAAAATTTTATTTAAAACCAGAAAACTGATTTGGCTGTAAACGATTTTCTTTGAATTGAAGACTTGCTTAATCAGTTTATGATAAGTTTCAGAAGGTCTAAGCAGTTCACTCAGTTTCCTGTTAACTACATAACTAGTTGTCCTAAGAACTACTTCACTTTTGAAACAGTATTTTGTTTAAAAATATAAAATTTAAAGCTGTTTTTAGTTTCAAACTTTTGTTAAAACTCCTCCAAAAACTTTTGTGTACTCAAACTTTGCCGCTATAAAAATATAATAATATTTGTAAACTTTGTTGCCATTTTGCAACAATATTTCCCTTGGCAGGCACACAAATTTCATTTCATTTCACTTTAGCTGCCATTTGTAATGAAAACAATTTAATTCAATAGACAATAGTTTTATGTGTTCTATGACGTGCTTGGATAACGAAATCAATTTCTTGGCATTCACGCAGACATACACCACACAAACTCCCCACAACACACACACCTACACCCACTTAGACACACACACAGGTGATCATTACATTTGGCAGGTCGCAGCGATTTGGAACGAATTTACTATACTGAATCGACATTATTGGGGAATGGCTGTCTATTGAATTATTATAACAGTTTCTGCTGTCAACATTGCCAACATTGTTAGCGATGTATCTTCGTGTGTGTGTGCCAGTGTGTCTGTGTGTGTGTGCGGCTGTTGTTGGCAAGTACGTGACAGACGCGGTTTGGCGCGATTAAATTACGTTTATGATTATATTTTGTAACAAAAACACAATGCCAGCGCACACAGACAGCCATAAACAATCGCTACACACACACAGGCACACAGTCACACACACTCAGACTGTTCAGCTGCTGACAGCCACAATGTATTGAAGTGTAAATGGTTAACAATTGTGGCAAATACAACAAACACAAGGGCGCACACATCAAACCCGAATAATGAATTTATTGTATGAGAGGCATTGTGAGTGTTTCTGACGCTTCTCTCGCTTTGTTTTCTATTTAGTTAAAATACTTATTTTGAGCCCTCGTTTTAATTGCATTTTCATAGCATAAACGACTGAAATTGAATTGCAGTTAGCGGTGATTAGATCAAGTGATTAAATCGATATTTTGCAAATGATTTTATCGCCGCTTAACATAGTTATTTCAAGCAATACAAATATGCCTAGAGAAATGGTCTGAAATGTTGATTTATTTAAAACAAATTTGATATATAAACAAAAATTAATTAAGGCAGTTATTCAGCTAATCACTGCTGTCAAATGCAAGTGAATTGAAACTGATTTGATTTGAAGTTGGATATAAATACGCATCACATACCAAATACCTGCCATATTCATTAAGTTAAGTACTCTTGACTGAGATCATTATGATTTCTTTGGCCGTTGCTGCTCAATGACAGTAAATATCATTTGAGCTGACACTTATTGCAAATTGCAAAGAGTACAATAATAAGAATGCACAGCGCTGCTTTGCTGCTTATACATAATATGAAATTAATAACAATCATACGCCATGTTGATCCGCTTCGCTTCGTTCCGTTTCTTAGCCCTTTTCAGACAGCCTCCTGTAGCCAGTTGGAACTGACAGACGCATTTACGGTCTGAGTTCATAACTTCTGTTCACCATGATTCTCTAAGCCTGTCAGAAATTGCAGTAAAATTGCGCAGAGCATTGAGGAAGGCGCCAAAGCGCAGCTGCAAGAATGCTTATTAAAATATAAATATGCAAAAGCAAAACAAAGCATAAAAAACGAGAAAAAAAATGCAAGAACGAGCATGAGCGGATGCCAAGTGCGATAGAAGCGGGACAAGTTAAAAAACTAAAGTTTTTATACTATAAAATAATTTGAACTACTCGAAACGAGCACGCGCCACGAGCTGACGTGGGAAACAAGAGTGTATTGCGAAGGGCCAGAGGCGGCCAGAGAGGAGCAGAGCAAAAAAAAAATATATATATACTACGGTACACAACTTAAGTAGAAATTTCATGCGCGCAGTCCAAACTTTAGCACTTTTCAGAGCAGCAACTCCAGGCTCCCCGCCATTCCAAGTACAAGCACTGCCCTAAACCACCCAAGGGATGGCAAAAAGTAAAGTTGTTCTTTGCAAACAATGCACAGTTATTCTTTTGGCGCATTTCGGACCAAGGTTATTTCTATATGCATTATGCAGGGCTGCAACGCTGATGGATGCTCCTGGCAATCTGCGTGCCAGACCAATGGGGGTGACACCGGCCAAAAGATAAACTTAACAAACCCTACAGGGTTTATGCATTTTTCATCAACTACGCAACAGTTTTGGCAAGGAAATGAAGGAAAGGGATACCCCTCTCTCCACCCTCTCTCCTTCTCCTACTCCCTACTTACACCTTAAGTGCAATTAGACAAACATTGCTGCAGTTTCAACAATCTATGCAAGCACCTTACGTATGTTTGTCGGTATGTAGCCAACTGTCAGTCATCAATCAATTAGCCAATTAGCTCAACGTGCTCATCAATTTCCATGCAAAAGTAACAACTAATTGTGGGGCCAAAGCAAACGCAAAACACGTCTAATCAAATTTAATTAAGCCATCCAGCCAACAACTTGCAAGCCAAATGGAAATGCAGTGCAGTGCTCTTGGCCAAGGCCTACGCCTATGCCCACGCCTACGCCCAGGCACACGCCCATGCCTTTTAGCTGGGCATGTATTTGATTTGCAATTGAAATATGTATGCGTTGCATGCAACTGAGCTTGCTACATTTCGGGTTATCAATGCAAATTGCGTGGCGCCGCCTAAAAGTATGCAACGCAAAAAGCGCACTCTACACAATGCGTGCCACGCCCTAGCAATCCGTTGTCGTTACCATATCCTTTTGCCACCTGATAAGCAGCTATTACTATGGAAAAGTAGTAGAGGCAAAAGCCAAGGCACAGCCCAGTTGCGTGCCCAAAAACGAACGAAAAGGAACTCTATTTTTTGTAGAGTTTTTATGGCCAAGTTGTTGACTGTTTATTTGCGCATTATAGACACAGCCGAACCGACTGACTGTCTGAGTGCCTAACTAACTGTCTAGCTGCGTGTGTGTTAGCTGCCTGTTAGCCCAAAAAGCAAAACAAACTGAACGTTGTCTGATTGCATTCGACTTGCGACTGGGCTATTATGTGAATAGGCTTTTGCAATTCGAATTGGAATTGGTTAGCCAAATCGTTTCAACAGCAACGGGCTAACAACCCTACACACCATACACTCCCCACCCCCTTTGCTTCACTATCTTTCCCATTTTCCGGCGTAGTGATCCCGGGTCTATGCGTTTAGATAATCAACTAAACACTTCATTATTTCGTCGGCGGCAGCGCAAATTGTTTCACCAATGCGTTCGCTTTTCCCGTTACCATTTGGTTAGCGGGGGAAATTGGGAGGGGTTGTGGGGGGTGGAATTTTCCCATTTTAATTTCGCACATTTTGTATGCACGCGTTTCCTTTACTTCGCTTTGCCATTTTTTTGTGTGTTTGTTTTTTTAATTGAATGATAAAGCTACGAGCGAGGCCATTGTGAGTGAGGAGCATTAATTTAGATTAGCGAATGAAAAGTACGGCAGGTCGTTGAGTTCTTGATAGGGCTTTAGTTCCAGGTAGCAATAACACAACCAAACGTATAACAGTTTAATGTGATTTGGGCACAAAGATATAGAGGAATTTCTGGGGTTTCTCTTTAAGCGCATTTTCCGTGCAGTTTTAATGAAAAATGTGATTAATATGGGCGGCATAAATACTTAAATTTAGTTCAAATATACCATCTCAGCTCTACTCTCAATTAGTTTCCAAAATTTAATCAAATTCACACAAAACTCCCTTCACAATTTTATGGCCTAATCGAATTTTGTGTGAATAATTCAACACTTTGAGCATAAATCGTTGATGATCCCATAATATTTTTACAATCGATGTTTGGTGCACCTAAAACGCCATTGAAAACTCATCAGCTCCAACCCAAAGCGATACACTAATATTATTCCATGCTAAATAAATAATAAAACTATGTTTATTTATTTAAAAAATATAGTGTGTGCTTTCTTTGTTCTAAATTCAAAGAACCAAAAAAAGTAAATAAAATAATAAGTAAATGAAATATTTGAAACACATTTGCATGGTCGTATGAACTTACAAATAAATTGAAGCTGGTCAAATAAAAGCTGGTTAAATAAACATAAAAAGCAGCAAAGGAAACTGTTATAATATATTGAGTGGCAGTAAAGCGAGTACATGTGACTTAGAGGGTAGCTAGAACTAGTGGTTTGGAACAGTAAATAAAATTAATAATTGGAAAAATTTAAAAAAATTTATAAAATTGTTAAAAATAAAAAAAGTACTATTGAACTTATAAAAAATATATTTCCCTTCATTGGTGTACTAATATACCTGATTGAATCAGGTTTTCCGAGGGTAGCTCTAATTTGCTTTATGTTTCGTCCTCTAGCGCTGTCAGAGCTCACAAGGGTGAGTCTGCGCGTGGCCTGTAAAGGGGTGTAGTGCTGTGTGTGTGTGTGTTTAGTGTGTATCAAATGCACTTAATGCTGCAATGGGTACAAAAACAATAACGACAGCAACAATTATAATCGTTTTAGTGCACACACAAAAACAAAATTAATACAGCGTAAAGTGTAAACAATATGCAACACACACATACCCACTCATATTTCATATTACACACATCGTTTTGGCTAAAAATTTAATACCAATTTGAGCATAATTAAAAATGAAGAGCGAATTTTATATTAACTATTTGAATTTGGCGCTAAACTTTTCTTTTATAATAATAAAATTAAAGGCAGTTTAATATGCAGACGGCAAACATGTAGAAAATAAAGTAATAGTAATCTAAACTCACTTATGAACTAGTTGGGAGAAGTATAAATTAGTAGAAAATTTGAAAAACTAAAGAAATAAATCTAGGTGACTTCTTTAGCAATCAAAGTACACCTTCTGTTATTATACTTTTAATTAATCACCCGACTTAGCTCTCAAATTAGCCAAACAGACAACAGACAGAACAAAGGATTAGCTTCCTTTATAGCCAGCAGAAGTCAAGTGTTAATGAAATGCATTTCATCAGCGACTGAGGAGATTTATAAAGTATGTCCTTGGCATGTTCTACTTTCTGGCCATTATTGTGCTCTTGTACCAGCTAGTTAAACAACAGTTATTTGCAGCAACAAGACAAAGATTCTGGGCCTGGAAACTGCACTCTAGACGGCCCATTGTCATTTTATTGACAAATGATTGAGCCGATGAGCCTGACAACATTTCCAGCACTTCCATTCGAGTCTGTAATTCTGAGAATTAACTTGTTGTTGCCTTAGTTTTGCATTAAGCTCCATTTGAGCTTTTTACACTCATTAAGTTTAATTACATATTTTGCACTCTTTTGTCAGTCGAGTCCTTTTCATTTGCAGCTGTAAATCACAATTTCAAAAGCAGTTAAGGGGTCAAGTTTAAGAGCAGAGAAGTTGCTCAAAGAAATCGACAAATGAAAGGTAGAAAAGTAGAAATTAAACGAAAGCTTCTAATAATTTCTATGGCCACTTAAATTTAGTTTAAAAATTTACTGAATATTTTATTAATTCCCTCTTTTTGTCGCCATTTAATTGTGCGCCAACTTTTACTTCCATTTACTTTCAATCAGTTGCCGTCGTCGTTTTGTCAAACAACTTTTTAGCCCTGGCCCAAACGAGGCATAAAAACCATATAACAAATCATTAAGCGTTCGCTGCAAAACTCTGGGGAGTCTATGTTATAACAACAAACAGCTGTGGTTGCTTCTCAGGGTCTCTTCTAGGGAAGGGTTGGGTGAATGAAAGGAAGATCGTAAAATCGGCGCTCGTTAGAGCCAAACTTTGACGCATTTTATTGCCTAGGCCAGGGCACGAAAGCACACGAGTCACGACCAAAACGACCCACAACCCACAGACCCACTGATGTGGTGCCGATATGTGGTGCGACTCCAACCACTTTGCTTGTCTCCGGGTGCACGTAAAAGCAAATCAAGCAAATGGACAAAAATGTAGAATCGACCGCGACAGACGCGAGTTCCGTTGATATCCACTGGGGATGCCATGCGAGAGAACGGGAGTGTAGAGCGGAAAGAAAGACGGTAGGGTGGTGGAATGGGGGGAGACGTGGAGAGACGACCCAGCAGAGCTGCATGATTGCATTTTATGTTTGTGTTAATTTTTTATGTCTACTTTCCGAGTGCGAGCATCATAAATAAAGCAACAATCAATTTTCATACGCACCGTTGTACGACAAAGTACAAAGTTGCGCCGATTGTGGGACTAACGTGGGATCGTAAAAAAAATACCAAACGGAAATCGTATAATTTAACATAATATTATTGCACATCTGGCTGTGGTGAACCCAACTTCGATATGCCTCCTACTCTGCCCCAGTCCGACCGGCCACGCCCACACTCACTCTCACGCCTGCCAAATAGCAAGAACAACAGCTGCGTAGAGTCTGCCAACAGGCCACTACTTAAACATCATAAAATATGAAAATTCATCTGCAATTCATCAATTATTTATTTATGGCAATGTTCTTGTGCGTTTTACGCATGTGTTAATGAATAATTTTTTGTCATTTTTCGTTGTGCGTGTGTGTGTGTGTGTGTGTGTGTGTGTGTGTGTCTTGTGTGTGTGTTAAGTGTGTATGCGAATGCGTGAGTGTAATCAATTGAAATTCGGTTTATGCGCATTGCCTGAAACATAAAATTAAAGACATGTGCTTTTAAAATAGCATTGACTAGGAAATACCCTATAGAGCAGAGGTAGCAGAGGCTTAAAGAAAAGTTAACTACTTTAGTAGATTTTATCAGCATCAATCTGTATCTTTATTTCTAACTCTAATGCTTAAGTGATCAGTTTCTATTTAATGTGACACACTTTAACTACTTTATAAACACGGGGTATAATAAATAAATCCCTCAAACCAACTCTCACCCTTTAATGAGCAAAAAACTCTAATTTCTCGCCTTTCTAACCATCATACACACCTTTTGTTGCTAAAAATCAGCTCAAGTGCAGACAGCAGTTAATTGATTGGCAAGGGTATAGGTCCAGCTACAGTTCCATTGTCCAGCGCGATGTACAAGCAATCAGGAATTTTTCTGTATACTCGAACAATTTGCAATTTAAATGGAGATTGCGTTAATGCGTCGAACAACTCAATCGGCATTTGGACAGATTGCTTAACTCAAACGAATAAAAAAAACCAACGAATGACGAATAACGAATACCGAGTGATTGAAACACGTTTCGTAGCTAACTATCCCATTGATGATAAAGATGAATAAAATTCAATAAATTTCATTCAAATTCCTATTAAGAATGCATTGTAAATCTGTTACACACATGTGTATTCATATCCTTATAGGCTGATAAGCTGCTTACGAGCTGCAACACATATAAAGAGTTTTATATGCAGAGTTGAAGTTAATATTAATTAGTCTGTCATTAATATCGCTTATTTTAAGTGCTTTTGGGAAGCATTTTAAAAATATTTGCGATATTGCATTTAAATAATTTATTAAAGCAGCTTTGTCGTGTGTAACATGTACCATCACTTAGTTTTGTGGCTCATTTTCTACTCTTTAATTATTTCTTAGACTCCCTTCTTTTTACTCTCTGTTTTTCTAAAATTTTTAAAATTAATTTTTAGCTCTTTAGTGCTACCTTTTCTACTAGTTTTCTTAGTGAAAGAATTTTCAGGTAAAAGCCTCTCGTTAGATAACTTAATTATAACTTTAACCCTACAAATAATATCTCTGTCCAATTCTTTTTTCCAACCAGCTATTTTATGACTACTTTGTGGAACTGTTATACTCAAATATACTACATTATAATACTAAGCCTATCTCCCAATCAATTTAGTATCTTTTAGTTCCCCACTCATTACAAACAATCTACTAAATCAGTATCTACCCATACTCTATATTACCCTACACTTACCTACACTTACCCACAACTTTTCCTAGCTCTCTTTATTATATACTCATCAATGTCCGCTTCGTTACCAACTTTGAACTCGCTTGTTTTGCCATTAGTTAAACTGTAGATCGACAGTGTCTAGAGTTTTTAGAGCTGTCGCATACACATCACATTAGCATACTTCAATTGGAGTATACAGAAGTTTGCAGAGCAAAACCCATCGGCACATCAAATGTGATTACCCAGCAACGTTCGGTTGTGGCACATTTGACAACTAGCAACTTGCCGTGCAACAAAATGCGGACAAAGTTAACGCTGGCAGCGTGGTAACAGGTAACAGCTAACTGGTAACAGAAAGAAAGTAGAAAAAAAATCGTGCGAAATGTGGCGGCAAGTGACGAGAAGTGACGCAGGTGGCATGTCCACATAACCAGTTCCCGGTCCAGGTTTCAGGCCAAAATGAACCGTCAACCAACCGGCAAATAAGTAAAAGAAAATTCCATTTGAGACACAGCCGTTGCATGCCACGCCCCCCGCCGACACACCCCCCTCACCTGCCCACTTTATGCCCAACTTTTTCCGCCGTCAGCAGCGTCGAGTGCAAATTAAAACGAGCAGCGCTCGAGGTTAATTTCACATGCATTTCAGTGGCAATCAGTGCGTGCGGCACTTGCCACACGGATCCATTGCTGCTAGCACTTAGTGCCAAACTACTTATACAGCACTCTGCCTCTCTCCCTCCCGCCCTCTCCCCCTTTCTTTGTCTCTTTCACACTGCCGTTTGGTCACCCGCAAGTCTCTCTTGGCATCTTGATGGTCTCTCTCTGTGTATCTTCTACTCCGCTCGCTTCTCTTTCGATTGGTGTCCTAATCCGAAACTCATTTCCTTCCCTTGCCAGATTCACGCTGTGCACCGGAAATGAAGCGCTGTCAAGGATTGTGCTTCAAGTACAGTCCGCACCGAAAGTTTCTTTGCATGTGGCCGGATAATTGCGTGTAACAGGTGTGAAAGACGGAATTTACAATGCGCCACTCGCGTTCGTGCACTTAGCCAAGTTTGTAGCAAATTAAGTTCAAGTCGACGTCGTCTACTTCTTAGCCTGACTTCGTTCTCCACTCCCCCCCGAGTTCAGCTCACTTCATTTGCTTGATGATAATTAAAGGCAACTGAATTTACATAGTATCTACAAGTCCATTACAACCGTTACCATCCTAAGAAGTTATAGCAGCACAAATTCACTGCATTTGGCCCTTTTGCAAACGCATTTTAATTAACCAAACACCGAGTTTTTAGCTTTCAGCTTTCGGCTTTCAGCTTTTTAGCTAAAAAGCTCAAATGTTTCGATGTCCTTTTTGCTGTTGGTCCCACATTGCCCCATGTCCTGGCTCTAGATTCTCATTAAGCCAAATGAAGAAAAACTGTGTTAGTTTTTTACTTGCCACACTCACTCTCACACACGCACTGCGCGTAGTCCAATTACATTATTAGTGCGTCCCCTTGAAAGGCTGTCGGAGGCTCGCAAAGCATATGTTAATTATATTTAGTACGGTCGCCAATGCCGGCACTTGAAAGTGAATTTTCAAAGAGACCCGCGTCAACACGGCGTATGCGTAATTTGCTACAACAGAATCCCCCACGACTTTGCCGCTTGAAGGAATCGCAACACGGTCTTATTTCAATGTTAATTGTATTAAAATTCTTACCAAACAGGAATCGCTGAATCCTTGAAGCTTCCAGCTGCAAACAATGGCAACAAACTTTTGACGCTGCAATGTAAATAGTTCGACAAGGTCAGAAGGCAACGCCAAACTGCAGAAATCATTCGGTAGCAAGTTGCCCAAAAAAAGGAAAAGAAGGCGAAAAAAAAAGCACAACAGCAACATAAAGCGTTAACAGTTGCAACGAGGCAATCAAAAAGTTGCTCCATGCTGCGCGGGAGGGAAGATCAGTGGTAGTAGCTCGTATATTCTACTGCTGCCAACGACACGCCCACTCAACGACACCCCCAACACGCTCGACGTTTGCTAAATGATGGCAAGCCGCTTGGGTGGGCGTGGCACATTTGCATGCAACGGCAGCGCGCATTGCACACCCATTTGATGCAAATGAAACATAATGAAATTGTAAAAGTTACTTTGGCAAAGATAAAATTTACATTTCTCACACAGACAATAGTCAACTGAAGTGCTAGACGTGGGGTAGAAAGAGGGTGGAAGAGGGGGGGTATGGTGTAAGGGAGACGGCAAGATAGCTGCGGCACAACTTTGACATTTTTGTGTGCCGCATTTTGTGCGATTTGCTTAGGAATTGTGTTTAGCGGTGCGTATTTGACATTTAAACGTGTAACAAACATGCAAAAACTAACAAAAGGATGTCGGGACCAAGGGGTGTGCCAGTGGTGTCTGTCGCGGTACGGGTGTGCTTGTGTATGTGTGGGTTTGTAAATGCAAATGCGCAGCGACAGTTGGATTTGCACTCAAGCGAGTCGCTGGAAATAATATAAGCACCGTAAAGAGCACAAAATACGCTTTAACTAGAGCGAAATACTGTGAAAATAAAAAGTAATCAATAAACTTCATTGAAAACTAAAAATATTTAACTAAATACCACAACCTAAAGTAAATGGCATACTATTTTGGACACCACTGTGCTGTCTAGCAAGTCTACAAAATGTTAGAAGCGTGTCGGGAGATAAGCTAATACTTGCACATATAGCTGTGCTGCTCACACGCATCACTAGCGCCAACTGTGGCAAGCCAATGGGAAGCCATTGATCACTTGAATAAAGTACAGTGGTGGCAGCCAATAAAAGGTATAGCCTAAGCCAAATACAGACATTTCTTAGACGATCACTGAATAAACGAAGTGATTGCTAAAAATAATTAAAGAATTCATAAAAAATGATTTTTATTCCGATGTTTAAATAATTGTCCTCTCTAAATAGAACGTTCTTTAAATTAAATAAAACGCAATCAAACCAAAAATGCTCAGCTGAAATATTTATTGAGTACATAATTAAGGGAAATGACCAACTAACGATTGAATGCGTTTTTAAACAAATATATGTCGAGCAGAGAAGTGCGTGCCACAAACGAATCAAATATGATAGCAGGATATCAATCATAAATTTATTTATTTTTAAATTGTAAAAGTTGTGAAGGAAAGCGGCTAATGAACAGACTGAAATCGTGTGTAAAATAAAGGGATATTGCAGAATTTATACCAATTTGTAAATATTTATGAAGCACTTTTAATTTTAAACGGTCTGGGACATTGCATAATATCCGTTTGGGCATTGCGTTGCACTTTATTCCAGATTACGGAACATAAATAAACTGAAACTGAAATCAAGGCACCAAAA
Source organism: Drosophila dunni (assembly GCA_018152125.1). NCBI lineage: Eukaryota > Metazoa > Arthropoda > Insecta > Diptera > Drosophilidae > Drosophila > Drosophila dunni. The sequence goes on along the minus strand of JAECXC010001917.1, from coordinate 13,573,591 downwards.
AAGTAGTAGACAAAGGCAAAGTAAAGAAGAACAGCACCAATGTACAAATATGTGTATATTTTCAGCATAATTTTAAGAGTTGCAGAAATTTATTGTCGTATGCAATTAGGCGAGCTCATAAATTCTGAGACGTTGGCCAGCAACAAAAGTAAAATAAATAAAATTAAGGCAAAGTGAGTAAGAAAGCCTGCCTTGGGCGTGACGGACTAAAGAATACCCTAAGAAGGCGAGTTAAAAACTTTGTGTAGTATTGAGAGGGTACATTAATTGATTTTTTAAGAGTAAATAAAATCTGTGAAGAATCCCAGCGGGTCTACACTCCCTTTTGACACAGGGTATCAACAAGCAGAGTGAATCGAAATGAAAAGAAACCAAAACGAAACGAAACTATAATTCATAATCTTATATAGCTGCTGTTGCGTGGCAATGATTCCAATGGCTAACTAGAACAAAGATCAGCTAGCCATAAACTTGGAATAAACAGCCCCACTAACTCCGAGCTCCTTAGCGCTCCCTCTCCGCATTTATGGCAGAGCCAGCGTCCATTTAAGGCGAAACATGTTTAAAAATCTTAAAATATATTATTTTATAGCCTTTTAAAGCGGGGAGTAAGTGTGTGTGCGTGTGTGGAATTGTGTACGTGTGTGTGTGTGTGGGTGTGACTAGTATAACTAAAGAAATGGGGCGCGTATTGTGCAACACTTAAGAATTCAATTTAAGCGCTAAACTAACACACACAGACAAGGCTACCGCTGTGTATGTGATGGTGTGCGTGTGTGTGTGTATGTGTATTGTATGGCTAGTTTACCTTTTGAACAATCACAACAACAACAACAATAACAGCCAGAGTGGCATGCATTAACAGTACATGTTTGTGCCATAAAGAAAGCGCTTTCTAGCTTTGTATAGCAGCGTGTGTGATTGTGTGTGGTGTGTACGCGTATGTGTGTGTGAGTGTGTTCAGTCAAAGCGCCCCACGCGAACAACAAAACGCCCATTAGGTTGCACAATAAAAATGTTTAAAATACTATACACAGCAATATGTACAAAGAAATTGTAGCAGCATTCGAATTCTACTCGGTTTGCAGGAATTTCAAATATCCTGCAGACATAAAGGAAACAAGTTTTGAAAAATAAATTAAATTTAATATAAATAAATATAAATAAACTTAAAATATTCTGCAGCCATAAAGGAAACAAGTTTTAAATATTTTTAAAAAACTGTAAAACAAATAAAATTTAATATAAATAAATATAAATAAACTTTGAATATCCTGCAGCCATAAAGGAAACAAGTTTAAATATTTAAAAAAAAAATTGAAAAATAAATTAAATATTTCATCGTCATAAATAAATACATTTTTATAAGAAGATTTTATATTTTTTGTCATATTTGAATGTTTAATATTATTTTTTTTTTTTTTCAAATTAATATCATGCTACTATATGAGCTAGTACTAAAATATATAAAATTAAATCTAAACAACTGCCGCTTTGAATTCTTAAACATTTTTTACTTTAAGTCTTTTTTTTCTGAAATTTTTTTAACCCTTGATACGCTGCTTTAGTTCTTCACAATTTCTTGCTACTTTTTCTTTTATTTTAAAACTTTCACTTTTAAATAGTAACGTTCAAAGAGCCCATAAAACCAACCTTTTAGCGTAGAGCAAGCAACTCTACAATTCCGAGCATTTGTTGTGCATAAATAGCCGTCTTATTTACAGTTAACCCCAAGAGAGTGTGTGCTCGTGTGTGTACGTGTCTTATGGCAGCTTGAAGCGGCTTAAAGTTGGTCAAACTAACGCTTTAAAACGCGCCAATAGCCACTAGCTGAATTCTAATTAACCTGGCCAACACTGCGTATACGTAACGATAACATAAACTGCAGCGGACAGCTTAAAAGGGGGTAAAGGGGGGAAAGTGGTGTGCTATCAATAAAGACGCAGTTGCAATCGTCGCTGCACATTGCTGACAGACGCCTGCCGCTACTCCTAGCTATAGGTATAGAATATGAATATATATATTTTTTATTTTCTGCCATTAACCAAATGCGACGCTGATGAGCAGCAGCACAAAAAGGACACTGCGAAACGCACTTAGGCCAGGCAGACAGGCAGTGCAAGTGGCAATAGGTGGGCGGATGTAGGGGCCGTGTGGAAAGTTAGCCTGGTTCACGGCCCAGACCAATGAATGTCCTCTCGCGTAATTGAAGTTGGCTTTGAAGTAGCATCGTGCTCGGCTATCAGCGCCATCATTGCCATCATCATCAACGCCAGGATGCTAACTCCTTGTTGTTGCTGCTGCTGCTGCTGCTGTTTTTTATTATTGTTATAGACCCATAACTGTCAGCGCAATAAATTTTCCATTTTCCTCGAGCACCACTTTCATTACAAATGCAACGGGGCCAAAGAAGCTAAATTTGCCACGACCCTGCAACTACCTACCTCCCCCAATCCGCCCCTCTGCTATTGCCAGCACTGTTGTCGAGGGTCTGTCAAGAGCTGTGGAAATCAGTGTTTGGCTAAAAGCCTGATTTTGTTAGCCAAGGCCGAGAGCATAATTAAAATGCGTCAAAATGGTGAGACAAACCGATGACGTCATGCATGCAAATGAACAAATATTTGTGTGTATTAACACTGCCCCACCTGTCGTTCTGGCTGTGTTGTTGTGCCATTCGCCAGCGGTCATTTTAATATAATTGCGGAAGTCAGCAGCGGCAGCACGGGCAACGACAGCAGCAGCGGCCGCGACAGCGGCCACCTAAAGGTGCCACATGGGGCATTATGGCGAGGGTCAAGCCGGAAATGCTTGCAGCTTCGTTGCTTTTGTGTGCTTAATTGCGGCAACTGCTGCAGCATCTCTTGTTTGTCCAGTTGCTGTTGTTGCTGTTGTTGCTGTTGTTTCACCGTTACGCAGTCGAGCGTGCAAAAACATGACGCTTTTAGTTTTGTTGTGTGTCCTTTTTGTTTGAACTGGCAATGGCGACGCCTGCAGGAACATGTTGTCCAGCCAGGTGCGAGTGAGTGCGTGTGTGTGCGAGTGTGTGTGTCTGGCAAAATGTTTTTCAGCTCAACTCGCATACATCTTAAATGGCATTGTTCATAAGACATGCACGCATTTTGAATGGTCGAATGCATTTCCGGCACGCCTGCAGACACGCCCCTAAACACACACGCACACTCGCACACACCTGCCCACAGAAGCAGCTCTAAGCACACACACAGACACTCACACACACACACTTGCTCATGTTTAAAATGGCATCATTTGGCTGCAGGCGCATTAATTAATGTTTTGAGCCACAGCAACAACAACAACAACAGCATCAACAATGGCATACCTAATGCATGTGGTGTGCCCGTGGTGTGTATAACAAATTCATGGCACTCACTGTACGTGTGTGTACACACACACACATGCATTAAGCATTATGTTGTATTAGAGAAAACATAACATTAACTTTGGGCACAACAATTTGTTAGTGAAAATTGTTGCAATTTAATCAAACTTGCAGCTCAGCTATTTTGCGGCAATCTCTATGCAAACGAGTGTGCATTGAGCAGTTCTAAACGCAAGCAGTGCCTAGGCAGTGCTGTAAGTTTAGCTATTTTATAGCTGTTGCAGCTTTCAAAATGTTTTCTTATGTAATAATTTATGGAGGCATGTGTTTGCTTGACAAATTTTATAAGGGGAGGTAAAGAACTTCTTTTACAAAAATAATACTGGGAAATAATGTGAATTTGAACCTTCTTTGGACCTACAAAAATTGAATTTCCACTTGAAATATTTCAGTACTCTCACGTCACATACTCGTTTGCTATGTCGTTTTGGAATCGGTAGGTTCGTGACTACCAAATGTCATCAAAAATATTGTAATATATTGAAAATAAAATTTTGGCCAATTTTAGTCAGTTATGTTAAGGGGTAACATCATAAAAATTGACAAAAAGTGAGCAAAATTTTATACCAGCGATTTTAATTACCTCGTAAACTACCAACTGTCTAGAGTATAGAGAGACATAGCTTTCCAATTTATCACTTCATTTGGCCGAGTTATGATCAGACAAAGTTTGAAAAATTTCAAAATTTTATCAAAAATTTTAAAATTTTAAACTATGAAAAAATCGGGTCTATTTAAAAAAAAAGTCACATTTTTATTAGAATCAATATATCAAATTATGTCGAGTTGTGTAGAGTTTCCTTATATCAACCCATATGACTTATGTTGATTAAAAGCTCAGAAAATTATAAATTAATTTAATAGACAGTTCGTGTCACGACACGCGCCCATCTCTAAGTAAAAGCCACAGGTAGAGCAAAGTTCGTAGTGAAGAAAATCCCATAGGAAAACTTTATATCGAACAATGCTTGCCAATAAGAAAGCGCTGTGTCATGCTTGGACTAAAAGGGGGAACCAAAGGGGGGACTCAAAGGGCGGGATGCGACTGTAGTCCACAGACACACATACACAATATTTCTTCATCAACAGCTTAAGGCGGCGGGCAGGCAATAAATTTTGCGCTGTTAATTTGTCACATGATTTTAGTTGGCCAATTACAACTATCAGGCAACAGCAAACGGCAGTGGCAGGACAACAATGGCAGCAACTTGACAGGACTCGGACACTGGCGCACACATGTGTGAGTACGTGTGGGTGTGTGTCTGTGTGTGTATAGAAGGAGCAGGCCACAAACGATGTCAGCTAAGCTGACCAAAGTGTAGAAAAATGCGAACGAGGCAAAAGCAGAGCCAGAAGCAGAAGCAGAAACCGACCACAGATAGAGCAGTAAGTATGCGTGTCTTGGTATTTATCTAATTGTCACACACAGATACACACACGCAAACACACACGGACACATTCAGCTGGCAGTTGGTAAATGTTTTAACGCAATTCTTGCATTTCTCGACTGCCAGATAAATGTGTACAGCACAAAAATGTGGAAATAATGCGGCGTTTGTATAAGTCTAATTGCAAGTGCGTGTGTGTGTGTGTGAGCCATTGATCCTGGCCCAGTCAGACGTTTTAATAAATCCCAAGACTCCCACACACACTGGAATAGTTTCCAAAGGCAGCCACTAAGACAGCCATAAGCAAACTCTGACGCACTTCCGTTTCCTGTTTTGTTGTTGACCAATTTGTGTAGGCTCATCATTGTTGTTGCTGCTGTTTACCCAAGGTTATCAGCAGTACCTACGTTAATGTCCTTAACTTAGGAAATCATATCATTAATTTGAACCTAACTTTCCCCTCGCAGCTATCACTGCTGCCCCTCTGCACCATTTGTCAAGTCGAACAGTTAAGTATTAAGTGTGTGAGCATGTTTTTGAGTATTTATTATAACTGCCAAGTTAGTTATAGTTTAGATCACTCGCTCCCTCTCTAATTACTTGGCCTTGGCACGTTTAACTAATTGTTATTTACATATGAGATTTGTTTATCTAAAAATAGAAGCAGAGACAAGGAAAGTGGTAAGAAAGTGTCATCAGATATACCCTTTAAAGAAGTAGTAGAAGAATTTTTATTGAGTCTACTCTATTAGCAACTAATTTGGCTTAAGTAAAGCCCCACAATTGAGGTCAAAGCAGTTTTCGTTGCATTACACATTTGACAGGTAATTAATATTTGTCTAAAGGAAATCATTCGAATATCCGTTTATTATTTGGGGTCCAAACATGGCTGACTGGAATGAACTACCAATATTATTGGCTGCATTTTGTTATTTATTGAGGCAAATTCAATTCACAAAAGCCACACAAAATGAAAAGTTCTAAAATATAATTAGTTTTTGGCCAAACACAGCAACGCGTAGACAGGCAAGCAAATACACACACACACACACACACATACAGAAGTGTGAGCCACTTTTGGGGCAGCTGAACAATTTTATGAAATATTTAATTTAACTATTTGAACTATCGTGTTAGAGCGTCCAAAAAACTCTTGGTCTGCTTCACTTTTCCCCCCTACCCTTTAGTCTACCTTTAGAGTAACGTCAGAGTTTACCCACACACACACACACACACACACACACACACACACACACACACACACACAGACACACACAGACGCTCTGCCACGCCCCAACTAATTATGCAATGCGGCAAAGCGAAAATATTCGTATTAAAATGTGAAAAGCTCCGATTTATTTATGGCCTGTGTCAATAATTGCACTAAGCCAATGTGCAAAGTGCATACCCAGTAAAAGAGGGTATAATGGGTATGAGAAAGACAGAAACATTTGTAAGACATTTGGAAGTTTATAAACTTATGTATATGTAATGCAAGCACAAGATAACCAAAAGCGTATAGACTCTTACAATCCTTTTTAGTAGAGGAACTTAAAGAATGAAATCTGTAGAATATTTTAAATATTATAACAATTCTTCAGTTGTTACTCAGAACATATAATATATGTATAAATGAATTTCATGAACACTATGATAATAGAGTTTGGAATTTAATTAAAATAAAAAAATTAAACTTAGACTCTTCCAAAACGATAATAAAATTAATTTTGTTTAATATAATAATAATATAAAATATTTTATATAATATATTATTGAAATAAATATTATTAAATATTAAAATAAATCTTGAGAAGACTTCAGAATAAACTTTAAACTTTAGTTTAGTGTTCAACTGCTTCAACTACAGGGTATCTGAGAGTAGTGCTCACTACTTTTACTTGACTCTGGCTTCAGTTCTGTTTGCCACTGAAAGAGAGCGTTAAAGACATTGTGTACTTAGAAATTAGCTCACAAATCAAAGATAAACAAAAGCAAATAAATTATCAATTCTAATTTATTTATTAAGCTTTTAAACAAGCAATGATAAGACGGCAAATAAATAAGTGTATCTTAAATATTTATAAACAAAATTAAAGCTTTATTAACATTATTTATTATCTAAAACTAAACCCGTTTTAACTTAAGTTTAAGGTTACTTACAAATAAACTGCACTTCAGCTGCCTGTTTGCTAACAGGAAGCACGCGTGTACATATTTGCCTGCGCATGCATGTACTTAAGCTACACTGCACGACAAATTGATCCCCAGCTGCATTTGGCAGCCAAACACATTCGTTGCCTGATTATGAAGCCAATGTGCCAATAAATTGCACCGTTGTGTCATATTCATATCCATCACTGGCAGGATATGGTGGAGTAGTTTCCTTCCTACCTGAGAGACCACCTCTATCCAGCTGTATACCCTCCACGCCCCCCTTAGACAGCCCTGCTACTACAGGAAGCATGTGCGTGCACTAAGTGCGGCCAAAGTTCGATGGCAAGTCAAAGGTTAAACGCCCATTAAATTTTAGTTACACCTCCTAACCAGCTCGCATGTTCATGATGATCATCATCGAGCACTTTTAATGCCGAGCCATGGGGCCAGGCGATTAGAGTTGGCCTCAATCCTGGCTGGGTTGGCTCAGTGGTCACGCCAGCCAAAAAGTCGCGCGTCGTCGTCGTATCCCCTATCCACATTCGAGCCATAAATATTGGTAACACAATCTAAACACTGAGCCCAAGTGCCATGGCCAAGGAAGTGTGAAAAGTCACACAATGAGCCGAAGCACACACATGTGCATGTGTGTGTGTGTGTGAGTGTGTGTTTAAGGCTCCACCCAATCGAGTGGCAACGTCGTTTTAAATCGCTACGAAATTGGTTTTCAATTTTTAAACGCCTCACGCCTGTTCTCTGTGCTCCGTTCTTTGTGTGCTGGCATGTGTAGGTGTTATGGCCTCTGAGCCCGCCCTCTGCCTCCTACCTCCTACTCCCCCTCCCCCCCCCTGGCTGTGTAAAACCGCCGTCGATTGTGTGTGCGTGTTTGTCGCTCTTATGTTTTATACATGATTTTTCCACGCGTCGACTTTTTGTTTCTGTTCGGATTTGTCAGAGTAGTTTTTCGCTCAGACCCCCGTCTCCCGCACTCCGCCGCCTACCACTCCACTTAGTCCTTTGGGTCCTTTGTCGTACGTCCAGGAGTCGCCAGACCATAATTCACATAAGGCGTTAATCTCTGACACCCAACACCCAGATGGCATATGCACATGCGAGGAGGCTGTACAAGGATGAGAAGCCGGGATCTCAAATGTACATAGATTGGACGCATACACACATGTGTGTGTGCCCGAGTGTGTGTGTGTGTGAGTTGTTTGCTCCTTGTGCACTTTGTTGCCCGCTTGACAAATGGCGCATAACTTCAAAGCGGCTTTAATTACTCAAAAGCTCAATTTATGTGCCGCGTTTATTAAGTTTTAGTTTAGTTTAGTTTCAGTTTATGACTCTGCCAGTCAAACATTCGTTTTTGTGGTCGCCAACGTCTTGGCAACATGTTGCCGCAACATTAGCACTGGCGCCCTCTGTGCGCAGCGGGGCGAACTTCCAACGCTGCTAACTAAACCCTCTGAAAAATAAGGAGAAAAAAGTTCCGAGTTCTTTGAGTTTTTTCAAGTTTTTTTTATTCATTTTTTTTTGTTTTAGTTTTTTCTACTCAATTATTTTTAACATTTTTTTTTTAATTTTAAAAAAAATTTTTTTTACTTTTTTTGTTACGTTAGTTTATAAATTTTTGTTTGTTTTTTTTTTTTTGTCGTTTTTGTTTTGCATTACACTTTATAATTAATTATTCATATAATAATAGTAGTAAATATTAATCTTTATGGTTTAAACTATCACGTTTTTCACAAGAATCTTTATCGTGTTTTTGTTTTTGTTTTTTCCTCTAATTTCTTTTGCTTTTTTCTCGCATTTCCATTGTTTAAGTAGCTTACAAAATTATTTTATAGAATTTACTTTTCTCTTGCATTTGTAGGTTGTGTATGTAATATTTATATAAAAATTTAAAACTTAAAGGGAACACACTCGATTGTGTGTGCATGTGTGTGTGTTTAGTTTATGATAAATTATCTCGATGAAAATTAAACAAAACTTAACAATCATTGGAAAAAAAGTAAACAATTTGACCGCAAATAATGATTATGCAATTTAACAACCAAAATTATTTGATGCCATTAGAAAAGTGGTCAAAATTCAATCAACGGTAAGCTCTCGGGGGAAAGTGTGTAGTATACGTGTGGGTGTGTGTTCGTGTGCGTGTGTATATGTAGGAAAGTTGGGCGACATTTTAAAAGCAGAAAAAATATATATATTTACAAATAACTAATTGTTAATAAAAAATAATAATTATACAGTATTGTAACGACGTTTTTTTTTGTTTGTTTGCACTTCTTTCTTTTTTTGGTTACTTAAATGTATTTAGATGATGAGCGAAGCAATAACCAAGGAGCTAATGGATTTCGATTTCGTTTTTGCATATATTTTGTATATTTTATAGTTCAGTTAGTACGATATTTTTTGGGGTAGCTCAACAGTTTTCCAAAACTGATTTGAAAAAAACTTCATTATGGATTTGTCGCTTATATTTGTAGAACTTTAGAGTCATATGTATATATCGTATATAGGTAATTATCAGTAGTAAGCTTACGTTTGATTTCTCACATATCTTTAAAACTAATTCTAATAGCTATGCAAAACACATTTCGTTTCTTGTATGTATATATATATATATATATTCTTTTATATATATTTATTTATAAATTTATTTTCATGCGTTAATTTTTTTGTGTTTTTCAAGTTTTAAACTTTTTTTGTTGGACTTGACATTATTTTCTTTTTTCAAATTGTTTTAATGTTTTTTTCCAGAATTTTTTCTTGTATTTCAAATTAATGTAACAAGTGCAATAACTTAGATAGTATAAAAAAATAATTAGTGGATTCAATTTTGGGAACAAAACTGTTTAAATGCTGCTGAATCGATGAGCCAATTGAGTACTGGGCTTATTGGGGGCTGGAAAGAGTGGCCAAAAGGGGGGAGGCAGTGCATTGCTAAGTGAAAACTTTAGATTCCATTTCAATGGGTCTATCTTATTGTTCAATTCATAGCAATTGTTTTCAGTTTTCGAGTGAACTTTTGTTTGTTTAAATGCTAAAGAAAAATAACTAAATTCTGTTGGCAGTTGGCGCTTCGCATGCCTCGAATAAAGTTTTTTTAAAGGAGGTACAAGAGCCAGCCTTTGAAATATATTTAACATTATATTCTGGCGCCAATGCCACACACACAGGACATGTATAAAGTCCAGATATATATAAGTTTATATATATATTTGTGAACAGATATATGTGTAGTAGATTGAATGTACTTTTGCGCTTGCATTTAGTGTACAAAAATTGATTTGCATTAAGATCATTTGGTTTCTGTATATTAATTTCGTTTACTTTGTCGTTTTGGTAGTCATTATAATAGGGTTATGTATCGTTATCGCTATTGTAATCGTTATCGTTATCGTTATTGTTATTGTTATCTATATGTTTATATATAGTACAACAGTTCAAGGCATTGCTGCTTCAGTAGGAAATTGTTTTCGCTTGTTGTTCTTGTTGTTGCAATCATTTAACGAAAATATATAATGTATATATTCGGATAAATAGAAAATAATATTAATATAATATTTTTGAAGGAAACTGATAAGCTGAATTGGCACTGGGTACAGACCACAGTCTGCCTCTAGAAATATGTGTTTATGAAGGGTGTGTGTGTGTGTATGTGGTGTGTGTGTGTTAACAACATTGAGCATTTCGTATGAAATTGTTTCAGAAAAATAGGGAAAAATGTTCATGTAAATATATATATATATATAAAAAAATATATATAACGGAAACAATTAATCGTAACTACTAAACCAACGGCTAAAGGCGAATTGCAATAAACAGAATTTCAAAAAATTAACTTAATTAAGCTAAACGCTAACGGTTGTCCCCACATTTTTTTTGCTTTCGTTTTTTGTTTTGTTGTGTTTTATCGCCTGACTCGAATACTACTAAAGTATCAATTAATATGAATAATAAACAAAAGAGAGAAGAGCTTCAATGGACACAAACTCCAAAGCTCAATGCTAAATCGTAATTCGTTAAGTCGAATAGAATATATGCGTAAACTAAAACCAATATTCTGGTTGCGTTAACAAATTACTTCTGCGACGATGACGAGGATGATGACGTTGCTGCTGCTGCTGCTGTCGATGTTGCTGCTGCTGCTGCTACTGCTGACGTTGAGGCAACAACTGTTGCTCCTGTTGAATTGGCGGCACGTGCTGCACTCAATTGTGCCCCAACTTGTGCTGGTGCGAGTGGTTTGCCCTTGTGCTGATGCTGCTGTTGATGCTGACGCTTGTGTGGCGCCAGGCCAGAGTTGCTGCCACCACGACGCAACTCATGCTGTGATCCCTGCTGATAATTGCGATTTGCCACCTGCGGTTTGTTGCCCAGCGAACCGCTGCGAATGCGCACTGTGCTGCTGCCAAAGGAGCCAGTGCGTCGACGATTCTGCTGGCCATAACCGCCATATTGCTGCTGTTGATGATGCTGCTGTTGCTGCTGCTGTTGTTGCTGCTGCTGCTGGTGTTGCTGCTGCAGCAGTCGTCCCACATAATCACTGCGATTCGTGATTGTGGTGTTGAGACGACGTCCACCAGCGGTAATGACAGCGGTGCCATCGCTCTCCGACACACTGCGGTGTCGATTAAGCACACGGCCGGGATTTAAGCTACCCACACCCTGTAGCATCTCATTGATCTCGGGCTCCACAACGCGGAAGTCTTCAATGGTCTTGAAATTCTTCAGATACTCAGCCAACTTGGGCTGCACTTCCAATTTCTCGCCATTTTTGTAGTACTTGAGGAAGGCCCAGAACTTTTCCAAGCCATACAGTTGACCTAAATTAAGAGAAATTTGATAAAGTTAAAGAATTGATAAGTCTTTTAATATATAAACTGATTTACCTGTTTCATAGTCGGCAATTGTCTCGTCCTGGAAGTCCTGATACACGTTGGGTCTATACTTTTTCTCCAGGCCGTACGAGAAGAAACGGAAGAGGCACTCCAGACCATAGCGGAAGCCATTGCCCGCATCGTCTAGGGCCAGAGTACGGAACTCATTGTACATGCTCTTGTTGAAGTTCTCGCGCAGGAAGAAGGACCAGAAGCGATACAGTGTGTTCATCTCCTGCGATTGCCCGTAGCCGAGACGACGACGCTCCTTGAGGCAACGTGAATGATACTTGTGATAGGCCTGCTGGGTGAAATTGTTCTCCTTGAGCAGCGCATGCGATGGATGTTGAAAAACGGGCAATGATTGCGGCACCGATGAACCAAACGAACCATACGACGATGTTGTGGGCGACGTGCCAGCCGATGAGCCCATCGATGTGGTTCTTGGACGATGCTCCACCGTATCCAACAGCCAGCCAACGTGAGCCTCCACTGGAGGATTGGCCGTGTGACGCAATTTACGCTTCCTCGGTGTGCGTGGATCAATTGAATGCGAATTGGGCGCTGCATAGAAACGAGCACGTCGTGACTTCAGTGTCGAGTTCAGTGTGGAGTTCAAAGTGGTATCGCCCACCAGTGTATCATCGGCATCCTGCTCGGGATCATCGACATAACTGGGCGGCGGTGGTGGCGGTTGTTTCTGCTGTTGCTGTTGTCCAACACGTTTGCCAGCCAGCTTCTCGAAATCAGCCTGTGAGATGACATTGACTGTGCGATAGTCGGGCATGACATTCGTTGTGGTCCACAGATCCTCCTCATAGTTGGCCAAACCATCGTTAATGATGTTCTCCAGATCCTGTGTGATCTTGGTGCGTGAAGTGTAGTCAGCGGTACGATCGTAGCCATCATGTTTGGGTGCACGTCCCACCTGGGCGACAATCAGCAGTTTGTTAATGTCACGATCGGCAAACTCATAATCGGATTCATCGTCGTCGGAGAAGTTTTCGGTAAAGTTATTGATGCGTCCGGTGGCGGGTATGGGGTCCATTAGCTCCTCATCAAATTGAAAGTCTAGTTCTTCCTTTTCGGCATGGCACTGAGCGGATGACGAAGCAGCAGCTGTTTTGGACGAGGATTGGGAGTTGGTCGTGTAAGCAGCGTTGCCAGATGCATTTTTATTCTTAATATTGTTGTTGTTGTTTGTAACATTTGTTGTGGCTTTTGTGGGTTTTGCTGTTGTTGTGCTTGATGTGATTACATTGGCTGCTTGTGTTGCAGTGTTAACAGTGGCAATGTTCTGATCATTTGATGAGGCGTTGGATGCGGATGCGGACGAGGACGTGGACGAGGACGTTGTGGTGTTGTTGGTGGTGGTGGTGGTGTTGTTGGACATGGACTTGGACGTGGTGGCGTTTGCAGTGACACTGTGATGATTGTTGTTGTTCGTTTTCTGATTGGACTTGATGTTCTTTACATTGTTGTTGTTGTTATTATTGTTGTTGTTGTTGTTGTTATTTTTATTGAGCGTTTGTGAAAGCGTTTGCTGTTGTTGTTGTGTTGACATGGACGTGTTGTTGTTGTTGATGGATTTAGTAGCAGTTTCTTTTAAAGCATTTGTTTTGGAGCGTCTCTTTACCTCTTTCCAGATGCCATCTGGCTCTGCCACCAAAGCAGCTGCTACCCCATCACCAGCACCATCACCAGTTCCTGCTACTCCTCCTCCTCCGGCCCTTACCGCACCTCGTTTCTCCGGCGTTGAGCTGTTCTTTGGCTTAACACTCTCGGCCAGTCCGCTCAGATGATCAGCCAGTTCGGCAGCCCCCGAGCCTCCCTTCTGCCCCTCCACACGCTGTGTGAGTGCACTCATGGCATTCACCGGATTAATGCCCAGCAGCATTTTGGGCACTAAACTCTGTGAATTCCTTGGCACTGGCGGTGGTGGTATGCTAGTCAATGGCTTGGCTGCCATTGTATCGGTGAGTATGGCTGGTTTTGGTGCTGCCTCCTTCTCATCCTCCACTTTATCCTCCTGTGTCTCATTCTTCGGCTGTTCGACAGCTGAAGGCACCACCACAGCCTCAGTTTTCAATTCAGTCTGCTTTTGTGGCTTGGACATTCCCTTGGGCCTTGCCTTTGCCTGTTGCTGTTCCAGTTTTTGCTGCTCAAGCAGCGCCTCGGGAGTTAGCGGTTGACCCTTGGCATCCAGCACATCACTGATGGGCCAGATGGTGGGTGTTGTCTTGGTGCGCACCTTATAGCCCTCGAACAGTTCCAGCTTGTCCGAGTCCTTGATGGCGGTGACAATCAAAGCGACGTCCGTGGTGAGCGCCAGCACGCGATGGAACGAGGCAATCAGTGTAACCGGTATATAACCCTCCGAGTCCATTTTGCGGCGCAAAAAGAAATCGCCGGTAAGGTTATCGGCGCTAAAATAGTATTCACTGTACGTAGCGGGAAGTAGGAAAGGATCAAGAGTTAATCATAAAGAAGCATTGATACGAAAATGACACACAAGTGGGACAAAGACAAACAGACGGGTCAATAAAAAGGTTGAGTTCACAAAAAGGAATTTTCGATAGGTTCTTAGTTTAATCCACAGTAAATTAGGTCAAAGAATTCTCCTAAAAAGTATTTAAAATGGGGTAAATGAAGAATCATACGGTCTGGACATAGTGTTGAATAAAAGCATAGAAATACAGGGTTCACCATAAATTCCACCTTTTTTAGAAAATCCAAAAAGTAATTCCAATCACCAGAAAGTAGTTTTTTTTACCCATAGAATCAAGATAGCCAGACTAATAATTTTTTAACCCTCCAGAATTCAAAGAACTAAATTAAAAAATCTACAAAAATTCAGAAATTATTTGAAATCTTCCAGAAACCTACTGCGTATTATTTACTTTATTGTGATCGCGCCTAGTTTATAAAACCTCCCATCATTTATTTATTTAAATTTATTTCAAATCCAGTTCTTTACTAAATATTTTAACAAATTGTTTGAATTATAAAAAATAAAACAAAACATTTTCAAAACACTTCTTGAACTCTAGAAACTCTAGAAACATTCAGAGACAGGGGCATTATTGAGACCACAGAGTATGGAAATCAAAGCGGTACTTACACTTGCTTCTTGATGGCTTCCTTGACGCTAGCGGCGTCCATTTCAATGTACGCGGCAGGAACGTTGCCAAAGTAGTGTGTGCCCATAAGGACATAGGATTGCGATGAATCTGCGCCGGCTGCATCCGCCGGTAAATAGTTGACATACTCGCCGGAAGCTAACAGATGGCGTGGTATGCGATTAGTTGGACGACCTGGTCCCTGTCTTGCGAATCCACCGCGCCCTTGCCGACCGCCCCTGTACGGCGTACGGAATCGGCGTGGACCACGCACCCCCCCGCCAGCCGCTGCTGACGCTGTTGTCCCGGCACTCGTTGCTCCTTCTGCTGCTCCTGATCCTCCGGCCCCCGAGCGTTGCTCATCGTAGACCGCATTGGTGCTGGGGCCGCTGCTACGCCAGGAATCCACGCGCTCGGACGTAGCAGACGTGCGTGTGTTGTACGCATAACGTCCGCCATGTGACCGCGTTTCTGTGGCACCTCCCGTGGTGCCTGCTCCTGCTGCTCCAGTAGCGGCAACTGCACCGGTTTGATTGTCAGCTCCACGGCCTGTGGACGACAGTCCAGGTCCGCTGCGCTCATGGTAAGCACGTGGCGGACGACGCTGGTCATAGGCATCGTCGTTGTAGCGACGATTGGAGCGGCCACCAATGGGCTTGGGGCGACTAGACTTGGCCAAATCGATTTGCAGTGGACGCCACTTGTGCTTGGGTATTTTCTTGTTAATGGCTGCAGCTCCGGCAATGGAGCCAGCAGTTGGGAGAGTAGCTGTGCTGCCAGCTGATTGCTCGGCTTCTCGCTGGCTTTTGGCATCATGACTCGTGCTGGCTGTGACGGCGTTGTTAACTTGGCTACTGCTATTGCTGCTGCTGTTGGAGGCAACTGTGGCAACGTTTGATTCAACGCTAACTTCGTTAGCTGAAGCTGCAACGTTTCCAGCTGCTGCTGTTCCTCCAGTTGTGGCTGCTGCTGCGGCTGTTGCTGTGGTGGCAACTGCTGCTGATGCTGTGGCAGCTGTAGATGCTGCTGCTGCTGCACCTTTAGTGGCTGCCTGTTTCTTTGTTGAGCTACGCTTGGTTTCGTTAACTGTGGCTTTGCCACTGCCCGAAACACCGCCAATAAGCGTTGGCCACTCACCAACGTTACTAAAGTCGCTGGCCTGTAAAATTAACACATGAAAATATCGAAAAAATTCTCGTTATAGCAGCTGACTAATGCAGTGTTAATTAGATGAAATTGATTTACCTTTTGATTGACCTTCTTTCTGTCCTTTACCACTGAACTGGCAAGCGCATCCGCAATAGTTGCATCAACTGTGGGTATAGAAAGAAGCAATGGAAAATTAGTTAGAATCAGGCCAATCACAACGCAGTTGCGCCGACAGAGAGAGCGGAGCAAAGCAGAGACAAAGAGACGGAGAGCGAGAGCAAAGAACCACAGAGAGTTCTTGTAGAGAGAGAGGAGATTAATTTACTCACCGTTTGCGTCGCTTGTTGTTGCTGTTGCTGCTGCTGCTGCTGCTGTGGTAGCCGCTGCTGGTGCTGCTGTTGCTGTGGTCTTTATTGCTGTCTGTGTTGCTGCCTGCTGCTGCTGCTGTTGTGTCTTTTTGTTGCTAGAATTGTTGCTATTGCTATTCTGTGCGCTTTGATTGTTGTTATTGTTGTTGCTGACAGTCTGTTTAGGTTGCTGTTGTTGTTGTTGCTGTTGTGCCTTGGGCTGCAAGACACGTTTGTCCAATGGAGAAGTGCCAGCTTTTGGGCTGCCCACTTGTTTTGTTGATATCTGCATAGAAAAATAAAACCAAATTTATAAGTATTTTGTATTCTTTACATATTCACTAGCACAAATTTTCAAAATATATAGAATATAAGCATTTACTGTATATACATATAGCCAAAGTATGAGTCACTGGCTTCGACTGAAAAATCAATTCAACTTCGCTTCTTTATTTTTTTAGAGTTTGTTCGCTTCCACATAACCTAGAAAAAGTGGACTGCATCCCAACAGAAGGGTGACCCAGCCTTTCGGAGGGGTAGTCAAGGAGGGAGTGTCCCTAACCCAGTTTCATTCCATTCACAAATGTGTAGATATTTTTTAGAAAAAGTGAAATTACCTCAAGTATCTAAAATTGTTGCCAATTTAATTATAATTCGCTTTCAGTTTAAATAACTCGGCAAGTTCTTTTTATTATCTTATCGCACACTGTTTGTTTTGCTGTTTACAGTTGCTGTTTCTGTTGTTGTTGTTGCTGTTTGAGCTCTCTCTTTCGCTCACACACACACAAATTATTTAAACAAATGGCCTGTTTATTTATAACTTTCTGGAGCACTTTAATAAAACACGTCTGTTCTCTTTAACTGCTCGTTGAATTCTGTGCGCGACCAACGAAAGCAACGCAACGAAAACAACTCAGCCCCTCTGCTGGCGTCTCTGCCAACGTTCGCTGTGCACGCGTTGACTACGTGAGCAAAAACCAGCACAGCAAAAGATGAAAGAAAACAACGAGGTAGGCAGTAAGGCGAACGCGGACAAAGAGGGACACGAAAGCAACAACAACAACTGGTTTAACAAAGCAACAACAATGGACGTACACATACATAAAAAGTACACATATATATATATATTCAAAATAAAAACAAAAAACAGCCGATGCGCCGGTTGCGCATAAAACACACACAAAGAGACAGAGAGATGGAGAACGTGAGTGGGAGCATACAATGAGAGAGCACGCCAGGCAATTTGCCGGGCCAAGGCAACGACTTGAGAGACACAGCGCAGTTGAAAAGAGCACCCTGTATATGTAGTTCAGGTTTTTATGTGTATGTGTGTGTAATGCGTATATGGCTACTGCACGTACTCGTATTTCTTTAATTTAAAACGCATTTTACATATCGAATAACTACTGTATTTAGCTTGTAAGGTGTTGCCTCAAAAGCATCACATTAATGCGAAAAAACAAACAAACAATTTTATAAACATAAACAACAACTTCAACAACAAAAACTTGCTGTAACTGTTACTGTAATGAGAAAAACAGCAAAACAAACAACATGTGATTTTCGGCACGTAGACCAAGCAGCAGCCACAGCCCGCGGGTGGTGGAAAACTCGCTCAGTTCCAAGAGAGCCAGAGAGTCGATGTAAAAGACAAAGACAGAAAGTGAGTGGAAGAAATAGAGCGAAGGAGACAACGAAACGAGTTGCGCGTTTGTTTTTTATTTTTGTTTTTTTTTTAAGAAAATTAAAGAACATTTAAATTGTTTCAATCTGTTTTGTTTTCTGCAAGAATCTTTAACTCATGCGACAAACAACACGTAATCATCAGATGACCAAGAAACTCAATGAATTTCCCCATTGAGGTTCAGTTGGCAGAGAAAGTGCAGCGTCCCTGTGCAGTACAGGACTCCCTCGTGTGCATGAATCATCCTACAAAGTAATTTTCCACTCGAACAAAGGAAAGCACATTTTTCTAATGCACACGTGATAACAGCGTGTTGTAAGTTATTTATGTAATTAAATTTTCAACAATCAAATTTTATATATTGCTCTTATCACCTCAAAAACGATTTGAACCCGAAGTTCGAGTCTCTGACGTAAATAATTGTACATATTTGCCATAAAAAGTTTAAAAATAAAATACAATTTTACTTTTAGATTAGGTGCATAGTAATTTTGATAATTCAAGGTCATTGATTATATCAGGTACAATAAAAGTCTGTTTAGAAGAGTGAGGGAAGAAAGTGCATACAATAAAGACATGACGAATCTTTTAATTATATTATCTTTTTACAAAGAAAGTTCTTGGTTGTTAAAGACAGACTTGGTTCAAGGGCATTAAACAGGTGAATCATTAACATAAGGTGTTTTACCTATATAACAAAAGATTCTTTGTTAAGTGTAAACAATTATAATATTATTGATCTGAAATTAATCGCACTTTTAAGTCAAATGTTGTCAGTTTATTAAAGTTGCTTTCACTTTATGATTTATGATTTGCTAAATCCATTAATCGTATATGAGAACCATTAAAAAATGTATTCAAGTTCATTTACATTTCTAAAAAAAAAGTCTCATCACAAGTCACGAAGAACCTTGAGAATATTTGCAAACCAAAACTTGAACTTGCCTCTCGAGAGTTTTATGTATTCAAATCAATTAGAGAAGTCGCGATTTGTAATACGCAATAGAGTTTCAGTTAGAATTGTAACCACTTTAAAGATACTTCTAGTATATAGTATCTGTATGCTCTGTTGAGTTTTAGATTGAACAGATTTTGTTTAACATTTGTTTAGTTCCACAACGAACGATCGCTGAAAGATAACTGAGCCGATTCAACCGCAAAATAACATTTTTAAATGTCCCCGTCAACATTAGAGGCGTTGTCAGTTAGCGTCGCAGCGCTGCTGGCGTCGCAGTCAACGTCAAATGCCCTGCTGGCAATAGAATCAAATCGGTTCGAATCAAGAACCTCGCCAACAACTAAAGTCGTGTTACAGTCGGGGGCTCTTGGGGCATAGAATCGTATAAAAAGTGAAGAAAAAAAAATTAAATAAATAAAGAGCTCGAATTCTCTTTTTTTTTAGTCTTTGCAATTCGTAATCGCTCACAATGTTGAATTTTTCTACGCTTTAGAAAATTGAATTACTCGACTGCGAAGCGAGCCAAAGACGCCGGCCGCAAAAGTCGTTATGTAAATAAAAACAAGTAAGCAAAAATATTGTTGAGGAAACTCGACTAGGGGTTACCCTGCGGTCTCCCCTCAACCTTTCTTTTTTCATCATTTAATGACTCTTTTTATAGGATCGTGATAAAATGTTTGGACGTGCCAAAAGTTTCATAAACAAAGCAGTGTTGCCACTTGACTAAATAAAAGCTAAATTTGGCAGTTTTTTTAAGAACAAAATTTTCTATAAACTAGAAACATAGTTATTTATTAAGATACTTAATAATCCCATTTATATTTTATTGCATTTTCAAAGAATTGTCTTCAAAGTCGTAATTTAAAATTTAGTGTTTATTTTAAAAATCAGTAACTACTACTTTTTTTTTAACCTGAAACCTGAAAACTTTGTCTATTAGTTTTTAATTATTTATTGTAATTTTCTATTCATTATCTTAATTTTCCATTATAAACTAGATTCTAAAATTACTATTTTTCGATTATCTCAAATTTTTACACCTACACACTTTTCCACCAATCAAATAGTCCCGCGACATCTCTAGCGCGGTTCAAATTAAATAACTAAGAACTATTTGAACAACAATCATCAGACAACGTGCTCTTTATCAAATAAACGACTAGCTATACCCCTTGCCCGCCCACTAATGCAAGAGGGGGTGTGGCCTTCCACCAGTTAAGCAGGTTTTTAAAGCCGATTGAACACTAGGCCGGCCAACAACTTCCAAGAGAGCAAACTGAACAGGTCTTATCTTATAAGAATCAAAAAGGAATGTAAAAAACTAAAGAACTTGAGAGAAAGAATAGATTATACCCTCTCTTTGATTAAGCCAAAAGAAATTATAACTTCCGTTGTTTATCTAATCAAAATAGTATTCTAGATAAATGAAAACGGTTTAAAAATAAATGCTAAAATTTAAATAATTTTTTTATAGCAAACAATATTATTCATGCGTATAACTTTTATGACTAAATGCTATCAGAAAGATTGATTGTTTTGTTTACTGACATGTCACTATACTCGTTTGAAGTCGCAATAATTGCAGGGTATAAAGAGGTCAATACAAAAGCGTAAACAAATTTATGACTATTTTTTTAGTCTATTTTTAGTCATATAATTTTTAGTCGTATTTTATTGGATTAATCGCAATTGCAATGACAACTGGTTGACTAAACGAAGGCAGCGACTTCAATTGATTGTGTGTGAGTTTGGGGGGGGGTGTCTGTTGAGGAGGTGTGTTCTGAGGGGGTGTGTGTTGAGGGGGTATATGGAAGTTGTTGTTGTTATGAACTCAACTGCGTAACTTTCCTATTTCAAGGCAAGACCCGAAAACAATATTTTTTATCGTAAATTAATTCTCAATTAACACCTCATTTTATATAAGCATCAATTATTTACGGAGAGGTGTAAAATATTTAAGTAATTAACAGCCTAACTAATTGAAATTTGAATGATAATTACAACAGGTGATTGAAAACATCAAACGATTCATTAAACCTGACTGTTTACTATTAAAATAGTAGATTTTAGACAATGAAATCTATTACACAAACAATTAAAGTTTATTAAGTGCAACAAATCACTAAATAATAATGTAAAATTGGATTCATGTAACAAACCTTATCAGAAGTGGGATTGATGACCGCAAAAAGTGCATTATATAGTCAAACAATAGATAATATTATATAGCTAGTAATGCCCTAGAATAGGCCCTGTACTTAGTATTGATTATACGCTTGTCATTACAAGTTCAAATACAAAATCTTTGTCATTGTCACTATCGGTCATGATACATATGTCTCGCTGATGGAAGTACTCCCGTCTTGTAGGATAATCTTAAACATACAAATTATACTTTTTATCAATCTGTACACCTATGTGCATAATTTAGACCTCTACTTAAAGAAAAAACTTGAAAAATGCAAAAGTTATTAACAATTGAACATTGAAAGCCGGGTTTTTGCGATTTTTCGACTATTTTTGAACATTTTTTCATGATCAAGGTCTATATTATGCACACACGATCCGTGAACATGTGTAAAAAAATTCAAGCGATTGCCTGATTTTTGGGCTAGTTATCACATCCATAAGGTCGAAAATCACTGTTTCGAGAAAAAGTTTAGATTGAGTGGAAAACCGTTCGTGCGCGCGCTTTCTAATAGGGGATACCTTCCGCAATTTGAAAGATAGAGTCATACAATTTTGTAGACGTATTCTCGTAACACATACATATGTATCCGAAACCTCCCTTAATGTATTTAAAATTAACATACAAAGTAATTGTAGCATTTAAACTAAACAACTCCATTATATGATAAAAACTTGTTATAAACGATTTAGAAATATTTAAACAGTTGTTAATGGACCATTATGGACATAAGACCGTGTATATTGATGATAGCTTTGGCAATATTTAACCAATCGGTCTGTGTGAGTACAATGTTCTATATAAAATTTAACTTTGTTTTATGATTAAAGTTCTATAAATTCCATTGCAGAATGCTTCCTCTATGAAATTCACAAATGTGATATGTGAATCACTTAATAAAACACGGATTCTGATACCCGAGTGTCGTCTACGGGTACCAAAGCGTAATACGATTGTACTTAACATTAATGTCACAATTTTGCAGCCTATAAAAATATTTTATATCAATACCCAAGCACTAAAAATGGCCAATGGGTATAAGCCATGGTTATTCAATGTAACCTTTGACCTGTGCAAGTTTCTAAGGCAACGTAACGTTCCCTACATTAAGTTTGTTTTTGATCTATTTAAAAATAATTCCAATTTGGATCACAGGTGTCCCTATAATGTGAGTAAACACTTTCTATTTTTCGTTAGTGTTTTTAATGATTAATTTTATTGGTTGTTCATATTTATATTTATAGGGTACGCTGTTCGTTAAAAACCTGCATATTAATGCTGAAGCTATTCGGCTGCCACTGCCAACGGGGGATTATCTACTACTAACTGATTGGATGCCCGAAAGAAAGTCACAATTAATAACAAAGGTTTACTTTTCGTTCGTAGAAGATTGATTAGGTAATTTTTACTTAAAACAAATGAAAACTGAAGTCAACCAGTTGTAATCAACTTTATGCTTCATAAACTCCAGTAAACTGCAATAAAATATTTTTTTATTTCGAATGACAAATCAGAAATGTAATATTTTCATTTTGAAAACCATGAAAGGACCTATAATTATGTCCATCATAGTAAGTACCGTTTGTCAACAACGCAGTCAACTGTACAAAACAGTAACAACAAAACAAAACAGCAGTAACTTTTTACGCTGCAATCAACTTTTCGATTCAATTAAAAATTAATCGTATCAACTTAAAACGATTCATTAAACCACTGTGTTTACTATTATTTTAGTAGATTTTAGACAATAAAATTTATTATGCAAACATTTTAGGTGGGATTAATGACCGCAAAAAGTGCATTATACTACAAGTATAGAAGTTCAAGAACATTATATATTTAAAAAACAAATAAAATTATATAGTAAGTAAGTAATGTCCTACAGTAGGCCCTGTACTTAGAATTGATTATACGCTAGTCATTATAAATTCAAATACATAATCTTTATCATTTCATTCTCTTTTTGATTCAGGAAAAGGGAAACAATGAACGGAAATTAAAAAAAAACATCGTAAATTCAATATTTAAAAAATGAAAGCAAAGAAAGAAAAGTGTTAAAAACGTGAATTAAAGACCATAAATGTCAGCAGAGAATTAACAGTATTTTTCCATACATTTATAGTACTCAAATATAATTATTTCAATACAGATTATTGTATTTAAAATTTAGATACAGAGTAATTGTAGCAATTACACTAAACAACTCCAAAGGATGATAAATACTTTGTATAAACAATTTAGAAATATTTAAACAGTTGTTACTGGACCATTATGGACATAAATATTTTGTATAAACAATTTAGAAATATTCAAACAGTTGTTAATGGACCATTATGGACATAAGAACTTGTATATTGATGCTTGCTTTAGCAACATTTAACCAATCGGGCTGTGTGAGTACAGTTTTCTACATCAAATTTAACTTTTAATTTTATAATTAAAGTTCTATAAATTGCATTGCAGAATGGCAGAGTTTTAAAATTCACCAATCTGGTCTGTGAATCACTAAATAAATCACGGATTTTGGTACCCGAGTGTCGTCTACGTGTACCTAAGCGAAATACGGTCGTACTAAACGTTAATATCACAGTTTTGCATCCTATAAAAGTATTTCATGTCAATACCCAAGTACTCAAAAAGGCTAGTGGATATAAACCATGGTTACTGAATATAACCTTTGACGTGTGCAGGTTTCAAAAGGAACATCACATACCGGTCTACAATTTTATTTTTGATCTATTTAAAAATTATTCCAATTTGGATCACAGGTGTCCCTTTAATGTGAGTAAACACTTCCTATTTTTCGTTAGGGTGTTCAATGAAAAATGTTATTGGTTTTTCATATTTATATTTATAGGGTACACTGTTTGTTAAAAACCTGCATATTAAAGCCGATAATATGCGGTTGCCAATGCCAGGGGGGGATTATCTATTTCTAGCTTATTGGATGCCCGAAAAAATTACACAATTAATAACAAAGGTTTACTTTTCGTTCGTAGAAGATTGATTAGGTAATTTTTACTTAAAACAACTGAAAACTGAAGTCAACTAGTTGTTATCAATTTTATGCTTCATAAACTCCAGTAAACTGCAGCAGAAATGTATTATTTTCCTTTTGAAAATCGTGTAAGGACCTATAATTATGTCCATCATAGTAAGTACCGTTTGTATACAACGCAGTCAACTGTACAAAACAGAAATAACTGTTATTGTCTGCAGTATTTTTTTACGCTGCAATCAACTTTTCGATACACAGCAAATTAATAAAAAAAATACAAAAAAAAAAAAATAATTAAAAATTAATCGTATATTTACTTTCGTTTTCATGTTTATTGTTGTTGTTGCCGTATTCGAACTCTTTTACGCCGAAATCGTTTTAATTTATATCCGCAAAATCACTAACAGCACACACATACAATCAGTTCTTTCTACAGTCTCAGAATGCCTGATAACACAATACCGGCAACAATGGGCGTGCAAGCGAGAGAGGCACAAACACGTTGTCGATATCAACAAGTACTTGTATAGTACATATAAGTACAAGTGTGTGTGAGTACGTGTATATGTAGTTAAATATCGGATTTAAAATTCCACGTCCATGGTTCGCTGCTTGCATAGAGGATTCTATTCTCTGTTTGTTATTCGTAGCACAACAAAGCGAATTCACAACTTCACCACACTTGAACTGTGGTGAGTTCGCGATAAACACGACACGAAAACACACGTGCTGACAACGGTTGTGTATGCGGCGAATTCGTTGGATCTTTGAAAGTTTTAATATGCAGATTTCTTATAAAGTTTATTTTAGAAATCTTTTTCGTTACAAATAAATTAAATAAATAAATTCAAATATATTTGACTACGTGCAGAAATTCGGGAAAACTGTGTATCGCACACGTTGCGAACGTTTGAAACGCCACACGTCAACTGGTTCATTTCGCTTTTGCTTTTGGATTTGAATTCGCAGCAGTTCACTGTGCTGCGCTGCGGTGCAGCGGCGACGCTGACGTTGACGCGACGCCACGCGACGGTAGTTAAAAACAAGAACAGACGACAATAAAGACAAGTCAAAACTTGTGTGACAACAGACCGCACAAAAAAAAAAAAAAAAAAATAAGCAAATAACAATAACAAACGGAAGCAAAAGCGAGAGTTACTTCATGTATTTACTGCAGCTGTTTTTGCTGTTATTGTCACAAAAAGGTGTTCACCTCAGCAACAGCACAGATTCGGAGCTGATTTTTTTCATCTTCTGGCTTCTTAATTAGTCTAATTTGCATGTTATTATTTGCATAATGTAGGCCAGCGGTGCGAAGCTTGCTCGAGGGTGGTTCAGTAAGTTTTGGTACTAAGCTTTGAGTAAATGTGCACACTGTACACAAAAAGAGATAGGGATGCCACGATAGTTGCTGTCTCATTCGCATTGTACCGTTACAATTGCAAATGTTTGCCGCACCTTTTTTTCTGCTGCATCGCTTTTCTTTTGCACCTTCGTTCTTTGCTCGCTCGTTCGCTGATGTCAAATAATACATTTCGCTGTTTGCTTTTTCTCCTATTTTCGCTTTTGATAAACAACAACAATAGACAACTAACGACGAACTGCTGACGTTGACGTCGACGGCGACGTCTACCGCGACTGCGACGACTGTGAGCGCAGCAGCTGACCTTGACATTTATTTTTAACTGTACAATTTTACTTTTCTTTCGCTCGCCTGTCGCTTGACAAACGGCAGAGAGTGAGAGAGAGAGAAAACAAGTGTATAAATAACAACAATAACATAAATTTACGTCTACTAAGCAGAAATGAAAACGCGAAAAATCAAATTAATTAGATCACAAATCGAAAGAAGAGACGAGAATTGAAAATGTAACAAAATAAGCAAAAGAAAATAAACAAATGTCGAATGTGAAAAGAAAACAAACGATTGATGTCGTGGTTGTTGTTACTGTAATCCAACATTTTCTTTTTTGCTCGCCGGCGATGATTTTATTTATTCTCGTATTGCATAATACCAAAAATAACAAAAATAGAAACCAAAATAATTGTTTGTTTTCTTGACTTCTGTTTGTCTGTCTTTCGCTTTGTTTTGACCAAATTGTTGCTGCTCGAATATTATGCAATTTGATTGCAAACAACAGAATAAATTAATTCACCTCTTTATGCCTTCAAAAATGTTAGATACAAAATCAGAGTACATGTTTGAAATGATGTCTATCGAAAAAACAAACACACACACACACACACTCATGCATATGTACATAAAAGCACACAAAAACAATAACGTGTTTTCCCCTCCCCCTTTTTTGTACTGCGTTGTCGTTTATGTCTTTTTGTTGTCTTCTTCAGCACTTGTGTTTATCAGCTGTTATGCTTTGTGGTTTTGTTGCCTTTACGCCATTCTACGTATATTTGTTTACCAACAACAGATCAACAAACAAAACAAAAACAATGTCGTTTATGGGCATTACCCCATCCACAACACGCACATTCTCAAGCACACACACACACATACACATAGGTACACTCAAGTATTTCGTCATACTTTGTAGTAT
This sequence comes from Drosophila dunni, assembly GCA_018152125.1. NCBI lineage: Eukaryota > Metazoa > Arthropoda > Insecta > Diptera > Drosophilidae > Drosophila > Drosophila dunni. The sequence continues at coordinate 13,546,765 of JAECXC010001917.1, read as the reverse complement.
GTTAAGCGTAAATTAAATTAATTTTTAATCAGTAGTTCGATTATTCGACTTTATCGCCTATACGAATTTATAAACGCCCAAACACTGGTACAAAGAATCTTCTATCGAATACTGATTCAATACTTATCGATAACTTAGTGATGACAGACTTACCTTCCATGCGTTGACTTTTGGTGGCGGCGCTGCTATGAAACGTTTTGGCTGCGCTGCTGCGGCGGCTCCCCCTGCGGCTGCAGCTACAGCCGACTGAGGATCAGCGTCATTGGGCTTGGCTTCATTGGGACTGCCGTTGGCGTTGCCACTGTTGTTATTGTTGGCCTCCAGACTGGCGCTGGGCGAGGTATCAGGCTTGCGTTCTTTGTGAGTCTTTCCAGCGTTGTTGCTGCTGCCAGCACCAGGAGCAGCACCAGCTCCACCGGCGGCAGCAACATTTTTGCGTGGACTGTTGCCACGTGCGGCACGAGAGCGTGTCGATTTACGTCCCTCGCCATCAGTGCCGCTAGCTATGCGCCGGCCTGATGCAGACTTTTGACCTTGACCCTGCCCTGGACCAGGGCCACTGGCTCCAGTCGATTGCTGCTGCTTATCACGATATTCACGTGCAGTGGGCTTGTCCTTTCGCGCTTTTTTGCGATCGCGTCGATGATGCGAGAGCACTGGCAAAAAGTCATTATTGTCGTCCATTTCAGATGAGTTCTCAGCGGTATTGTCTCCACCGGCGGCAGCACGTTTCTCTCCCACATTTGGTTGATCTTCGACGGCGGCCTCTGCGGCAGCGGTTTCCTCACTCCATGATTTAAGCGATTTCAAATTCGGTTGATTCTCCTTATTGTCGACGGCAGCAGCGACTGAAGTGGCTGCCTTCTTGGTGTCCAAATTCTGCACTACATTGGCATATGAGGCAGAGGCGGCTGCAGCAACTGAGGCAGCGACAGACACTGAGGCAGTGGCAGAGGCGCCGACATTTGACGCAGCGACATCTTCCTTGCTGCTTGACATGTTGTTGTCGTTCTTGTTGATGTTGTTATTGCTGCTGCTGCTGTTCTTCTCGAGAGTTGGCAGCTCTCGGTTGCGCTACTCCAGATTGTAGCTCTGCTTTCGTTGTTGTTGTTGTTGTTTGTTGTTATTGCTTTTGTTATAGTTGTTGTGATTGGATGGGGAAACTCTTTGGTGCTTCCTTGCCAGACAAAATTCAAATTCAACGAGATCGAACAAACGAGTTGCTGCTGTAACTGTAAAGTTTCAAAAACGTAATCACATTAGCTATTGTTGTTGTTGTTTTTTTACACACACAAGCACACTCACACACACACACAAATACTCTCATATAATGTCAGACAACTATGCACCTCGACCTTTTGAAATAGAAGAAGCTCAAAGAGAAGGTAACTGCATTCAGCTTACGTTTATTTTACTAGCATTGGGCCATTTTCCCCACTCCTCCTGCCAAGCTTAATGCTTCAGCAATTTAGGTACTTCATCGTAGAACACTTGAAATTTTATATATTCCCTTCTTTAATTTGCACGCTCTTTTGCGAATTGTATTTGGTTTCTTTGAGTTGTCACTATGCACTGGGTTTCGCCTCAGAAATGGTGCATTATACGCCTCTAATGAAGCACGATAAATTGATACGAAAAGGCAAACTGAAGTATAATATTATGCAGCCACACAGAGTCACAAGTGAGGTTAAGGCGCGGCGAAGCAGCAGCAGCGAATGCCCCCCACTAGTACGAAGCAGAAGAGCAAAAGCAACAAGCGCTAAGTCGCGGTGCTGCCAACTTGTTCCTAAAAATGGCCACACTACGCGTTCTGTGTACGCTTTAGTATTTGAATGCGACGCAATAGCTATATATTAAGTTGATGTAATGCAAAACAATTCATTAATAACTAGTATCTGGATACTGCAATTGTGGATTGGGATTGCATACAGACTAAACAAAATATGCGGCTAGTGTGGTTATGCAACAACAACGCTTGCATCGTGTGCATCCCTGGACTACGAACAGCTGTTTATGCAGCCCGTCTGTGCTTGCTGCACTATTCTCTCCAAGCTCAAATTTCAAATGTGCACCATTGCTCACACACACATACACAAAGAATCACACAATCACGCACACATAAACATCGTCTATTTCATAAACAAAAATTACGCACCAAGAATTAAAAATCACAATATGTGTGTAAGTGTTTCAATCGGCAACAAGAAGGAAAACAACAACGCGCGAGAGCAAAATGAACACAAAATTGATACACAATTCGAGGTTTTGCTTTGCTCTTTGCTTTGCTAACGTTTCACGTATTCGTTGGCTGAATGTTTGTTGTTGTTGTTTTTATTTCTCGTATGCTTTGCTTTTGCGGTTTCGTACTCTTCGCACTCACACTCAATCGCTCTCGCTCGCTCGCTCACTCACGCGCTGGTGGGTTGGTAGTTAGAACGTTTTTTTTTTTTTGGTTACGAATTAGCTTGAATGCAATGAATTAGCACAGATTGTCACAAATTGCAATAGTATTCAGTTACTAGTTAACACGTTAAGCACTTGTTTATGTTTTAACAGCACTTTGCAGCATTATTTCATAAAAATCTCGGATACCGAGCAAGACATGTGGTTTTTTACCCGTCGCGGTCGAAAAGGAAAAGAGAGCTGCAAAACTATCGATAAATGGTTTCACAAATGTACAGCGGTTATCGGCGGTTGGTATTTTTCTTTGCATAAAGACGGCCACTTGTAACATTGGTACCACTATTATCGCGGGCATTGGGTATAAAGGGAATTGCTATGTGTGGCAACGCTGCATAGCACAGATTGTGCTCAACGTTGTTTCATTTTGAAAACGTTTTCTCTTATCTTTTCCTCAACCAGCATTTTATTGGAATGCCACATGTGCAGCACATAAGTATGTGCCCACCAAAATCTACCTGCTCGAGAGATTATTGTAGCCAAAAGGCGATCAAACACACAAAACAAATGCATACATTTTTTGTTTACATTGCGCACGTCAGCTGATTACAGCTGTATGGGCGTGTATGTGTGAATTCTTCTATGTGTGCGCGTGTGTGTGTGTGGGGAACTTGGGCCCAATTTATCATTTCGCGGAAAGAACGAAAAAAAAATATCATCCACATAATTTGCTGCAGCCGCAGTTTACACAAAGAAGCAGAGCAGCGACGACGTGGCCCAACAAACAACAAAAAAGCTTAAAAGCTATAAACCTAATCTCTATCGAATAAGATGTGCGGAATCTTTGCTTACCTCAATTATCTGACGCCCAAGTCGCGTCAGCAAGTGCTGGAGCTGCTTGTGCAGGGTCTGAAGCGTCTCGAGTACCGTGGCTACGACTCCACCGGTCTGGCCATAGACGCACCAACCGATAGCCACGACATTCTGCTAGTGAAGCGCACCGGCAAAGTCAAGGTGTTGGAGGATGCCATTGCGGAGGTGTGTGAAGGCGGCGAGGGCTACACGGAGCCCGTGGACATACATATTGGGATTGCCCATACCCGTTGGGCCACACACGGTGTGCCCTCGGAGGTGAACTCGCATCCGCAGCGCTCCGACGTGGACAACAGCTTTGTGGTCGTCCACAATGGCATCATTACGAACTACAAGGATGTGAAGACATTGCTGGAGAAGCGTGGCTATGTCTTTGAGTCGGACACGGACACGGAGGTAATTGCCAAGTTGGTACATCACCTGTGGCAATCTCATCCGGGTTACACCTTTGGTGAGCTGGTGGAGCAGGCCATTCAGCAGATCGAAGGCGCCTTCGCCATTGCCTTGAAGTCTAAGCATTTCCCGGGTGAGTGCGTTGCCTCGCGTCGTGGCTCTCCACTGCTGGTGGGCATAAAGGCCAAGACCAAGCTGGCCACCGACCATGTGCCCATACTGTACACCAAGGCGCATCGTCCACATGGTCAGGCCCAGTTCCAGCTGCTGCCCGGTGGAGGAGCCCGTGGTGTGGATGTCAGTGCCGAGTTCCAGCCGCTGGAGCACAAGGAGGTGGAGTACTTCTTTGCCTCGGACGCCTCGGCGGTGATTGAGCACACGAATCGTGTCATCTATCTGGAGGACGATGACGTGGCCGCTGTTAAGCAGGACGGCACCTTGAGCATCCATCGTCTGAACAAATCCTCGGATGATCCGCATGCCCGTGAGATTATCACACTGAAAATGGAGATCCAGCAGATCATGAAGGGCAACTACGACTACTTCATGCTCAAGGAGATCTTCGAGCAGCCTGAGTCCGTGGTCAACACCATGCGTGGTCGTGTTCGCTTCGACACGCAGACCGTAGTGCTTGGCGGGATTAAGGAGTACATACCGGAGATCAAGCGTTGTCGACGCCTCATGCTTATCGCCTGTGGCACATCCTATCACAGTGCGGTGGCCACCCGTCAGCTGCTGGAGGAGCTCACCGAGCTGCCCGTCATGGTGGAACTGGCCTCCGACTTCCTGGACCGCAACACGCCCATCTACCGGGACGACGTCTGCTTCTTCATCTCGCAGTCGGGCGAAACAGCGGACACTCTGATGGCTTTGCGATACTGCAAGCAGCGAGGAGCCCTCATTGTGGGCATCACCAACACCGTGGGCAGCAGCATCTGCCGCGAATCCCACTGCGGTGTCCACATCAATGCTGGCCCCGAGATAGGCGTGGCCTCCACCAAGGCCTACACCTCGCAGTTCATCTCGCTGGTGATGTTTGCCCTGGTCATGTCCGAGGATCGACTATCGTTGCAGCAGCGCAGGCTGGAAATCATCAACGGACTGTCACAGCTGGACAGGCATATTCGCACGGTGTTGCAGCTGAACTCGCAGGTGCAGGAGTTGGCCAGGGAGCTGTACCAGCACAAGTCGCTGCTGATCATGGGGCGTGGCTTCAATTTCGCCACTTGCCTGGAGGGCGCACTGAAGGTCAAGGAGTTGACCTACATGCACAGCGAGGGCATACTGGCCGGAGAGCTGAAACACGGCCCATTGGCGCTGGTCGATGATGAGATGCCCGTGCTGATGATTGTGCTGCGTGATCCGGTGTACACCAAGTGCATGAATGCCCTGCAGCAGGTGACCTCGCGTAAGGGTCGTCCCATACTCATCTGCGAGGAGGGGGATGCCGAGACAATGGCCTTCTCCACGCGTTCACTGCAAATACCCCGCACAGTCGACTGTCTACAGGGTATTTTAACGGTCATCCCGCTGCAGCTGCTCTCGTACCACATTGCAGTGCTTCGTGGCTGTGACGTGGACTGTCCCCGTAATCTGGCCAAGTCCGTGACTGTGGAGTAGTCTCTGTCCCGCTGTCTCGTGCTGCAAAACAAAAAGAATTCCATTTTACAGACCTTGGATTTGTTTTTATGTATTTACGTTTAGCTTTAAGTTGAACAATTGTTTGATTAATTCACTTTATTGCATTTCTTTGACTGTCGTGCTGTCATTATTAATGTCGTGTGTTGTGCAATCAAAATTATAAATATATTCACATATTTGTATTCCCAAGAACTCAATAAATTCCAAATTAAAAATAAAAATTTAATTTTTTTGGCAAGCGAAACAATTGGCAGATTTAAACGTTACCAGCGTTGCCAGACAGCTGGCTGACAGTCGGTTTTAACCCTACCGTTAGGCAACACTTATTTTCTTTAATTGCGCTACAGCCCTGTCATAAAACTGACTTGTCTGTGTAGTTTGCCAGCCCTGTGCGAGCGCAAATGCAGAACTAATCCTAAAAAAGAAAAGAAAAAGTTGTGCAACGTGAAAACCTAACAATAAATACAGAAATAATTGAGTGCATTTAAGTGAAAATATGACGGTAAATAAGCGGGACGCGACTGCAACGCGTCCGCGTTGTTTTTTCGACATTACGCTCGGTGGATTGAGCGTCGGTCGCATCGTGTTCGAGTTGTTTAGCGATGTTGCTCCCAAGACGGTGGAGAATTTTCGGGCACTCTGTACGGGTGAAAAGGGCACCGGTCTTGTCACCGGCAAGCGATTACACTACAAAAATGTAATATTCCATCGTGTGGTCAAGGACTTTATGGTGCAGGCGGGTGATTTTAGTGCAGGCAACGGAACCGGCGGCGAATCAATTTATGGCGGCACATTCGAGGGTAAGTTTGTGTCTCCCATTTGCAGGCGTGCGTGTCGTAGTGTGTGTGTATACGTGCACACATGCACATATATGGGAGAGAAATTGATGTGCTTGTTATCAAAATTGTATCGACTAAATGACATGAAAAGTTGACAATTGTGAGCAATTTAGTGATTCGACATGTCAAAAGGGCCATTAAAATCTGGCAGAGATTTAATTTTTTGTGTCAGCAAAAGACTAAACGAAATGTGCATAGAAAGCTTTTACACCGCGCAGTCAAGCTGATCCTCTCTTAAAGCTTTTATCACATATGATCCACTCTCTTTAGCTCCACTCAGGGACTGGGCTGCAAGAAAAGCTTTTCTCTCTTCCTTTTACTCTTAAGCGCTAGCCAACTATCGCTTGAAAAAGTCCTCTAGCTTTCTTTTAGTGTAACTACTTAAGCTTCTAGCAATTTAGTTAATCACTCAAGAAATAATCAATAACTTTTAATCCAACTAATTGCAGACGAATGCTTTGACAAGAAGCATGATCGCCCCTTCCTGCTCTCGATGGCAAATCGTGGTAAAAACACAAATGGCTCGCAGTTCTTTATGTAAGTGGGTTGCTCCAGAAGTTTCACTAAAGTGACAAATCAATTCGTCAATTATTAATTAATACATTCAAAAAAGTTTGTAAAATTTGTTCAAGTTTCTTTTGCAGCGAATTCAACATGCAAATAATACATAAATTATTTCTTTTAATCTTTGAACTTTTGCATTTATATTAAAAAACCTACAAATCTGTTGTTGTTCATTGATCTATTGCCGTATAGCTAAAGAGAGAGAGAGGGAGAGGGAGAAAGAGAGTTTGCGTGTTATCTCCCTCTGACCAATGGACTGAGCATCCATCGATTGCGATAACTGGTAACCGATAACCGATACCCGATAACGACACCGACTCACTTCACGCCATTCAGGCCGGCTTCTGTACATACACGCGTGAGAGTGTGTGTGTGAGTGGGTGTCTGTGTGGGTATGGGGGTGTCTGTGTCTGTGTGTGTACCCCGTTCACTCAGCTCCAAAGTGTCCTTGGCAACAACAACAACCACTGTCAGCTGCAAGCAACAACAAAAAGCAGCTACAAATACAACAACAACAAGAGCTCAATGGTCTCAGCTTTAAATTTGTGCTGCGTTGAGAACTGATGACGATGATGACGTTGCCTCCTATGGCTTGCTCGTTAGCTCCTTTAGTGTTCACTACAACAACAGCAACCAGGCACTACAACAACAATAGAAAACAACAACAACAAAACGATACTACAACAACAACAACAACTACAAACCGTTCAAAGTTTGCAATGTGTGTAAAGAATATTTTTCCTTCTCTTCTGTTTTTCATTGTAGTACAACACAGCCAGCGCCACACTTGGACAAGTAAGTAGCAATTAAGATACAAAAGTATCTCAAAGATGCAAAGGTATCTTGAAGATACAAATGTATCTGATAGATACAAAAGTATCTCAAAGATGCAGCAGTATCTAATGAATACAAAAGTATCTTCAAGATGCAACAGTATCTCAAAGATACAAAAGTATCTCAAAGATACAAAAGTATCTCAAGGATACAAATGTGTCTCTAAGATACAGTAGTATCTGAAAGATACAACAGTATCTCAAAGATACAACAGTATCTCAAAGATACAAAAGTATCTGAAAGATGCAAAAGTATCTCAAAGATACAAAAGTATCTCAAAGATACAAAAGTATCTCAAGGATACAAAAGTATCTTACAAAAGTAACTAAATTTCCTACTCTTTTGCTTACAGTATCCATGTTGTATTCGGTCATGTTTTATCCGGTCAGGACTTGGTGCGTCAATTAGAGGATCTGCCCATTGATCGCAACTCACGCCCCCTGCAGGACGCAGCCATTGCCAACTGTGGCGAACTAGTTAAGATAGTCAAGGGTAAGATACTTACACCGCCCATTCTACTTAGCTCAGATACTATTCGTTTGCCACATTTAGCAGCCAAAAAGGACAAGAAGCGTCGCAAGCACTCGACGGCATCGGAGGAATCCGAGATCGAGACTGAGGAAGTGAAACAGAAACAAAAACAGCGCAATCAAAAGGACAAGGCCAAGAAGAAACGTTCCCGCCACGCCTCCAAGTCCAGCGACAGTGAAAAGTATAAAATTTAATTAAACGAAAACAAATTTAAATTAAAATTTTTAATTGAATTATTTTTAGCAGCGATTCTGGACGCGAACGCAAGCAGCAGAATGCCAGCAATGATGAAGATAATGACGATGCTGATAATGATGAGGAAGGCGAGGTTCATCCCCTGGTCACACTAACCAAAATCGACCCTAGCGAAATCCCCGAGGTGGGCTACAAAATACCCTGTAAACCAGAGGAAACTTAAACTATTTCCTTTTCCCCAAATTTAATTAGGTTTCCAACAAATTCCTGATGCGCGCGGAGAAATCACGTTCACGGGAACGTGACAATCGCGGTGGTCACGAGAACTCACGTGAGGCACGACAGCGTGAACGTGACCGCGATCGGGAACGTGAACGCGACGACCGAGATAGAGGAAGGGAGCGGAATCGCAATGCCTTCGGCTGGTCAAAGAAGCAGGTGCCCACCTCACGCAGTGGACGCATTGTCAAGGGACGTGGCGTCTTCGTAAGTCACTTTAAAAAGCTCCTTCTGACCCGTTAATGATCACACCAATCCTCCTTCTTTTAGCGCTTCCGAACACCTTCGCGCAGTCGCTCGAAGAGCATCACTCCACCGCACTGGAAGCACGCGCAGAAGCGAACGATTAAGCTCTCGGATCTGGAGCGCATGGAGGAGGAGAACAAGCTGCGCGACGAGGAGGTGCGACGACGGGAGCAGGAACGTCGTAAGCGTCACGAGGAAGTGTCCAAGGATCCCAAGAAATCCTTCTTTGAGCTATCACACGCCAGCACCTATGGCGGCAAAGTGACGCCGGAAAAGTCTCCGGCCAAACAGAAGCAACCGAGTGGCAAGCGCCAGGAAAGTCATGGCCCCAAGGACGTGGAGCGTGGCAAGGACAAGCAGACTCATGACAAGGAGCGGGAGAGGGAAAGGGAACGAGAGCGTGAAAAGGAAAAGCCCAAGGAGGAAGCGCCTCCAAAGCGTCGCAAGTCTGTGGACATGAATGCTCTAGACTATGAACAGCAGACGGACAGCGAGTCTGAGCAGGAGGCGAGCTCTAAACCCACACCTAAATCGGTCTCAGCCAAGGAACCGGAACGCGCCAAGGCAGCGGAACCAGTTCCGGACAATCGGAACCGACGTGACCGGGAGAAACGTGAGAGTTCCGGTTCTCGTAATCGCCACCGAAGCCGTTCCCGTTCCGCGCAGCGTCGTCGCTCACCGCCACGACGCCAGCAGCGCTCACCACCGCGACGTCCTGGCAACCAGAGCAACAACCACAACCAGAATAACAACAACTCTGGAATGGGTCAAATGAATCGCAATCGTCGCAATCCTTTTGCTGATCGCGATCGGCGCCAGCGTTCACCGGATAACGAGTACCGCAACCGCTTCCCGCTCTCGCCCATACGGACGCGCAGCTCGCCAGTGGATCGTCGTCGTTCACGAGAACGCCAGCGACGCTCACACAGTCGCGGTCGTCGCCAGGGCTCCCCTGTGAGGAAGCGTCAAGACACGCCAGAGCGTAGGCGCCAGGAGTCCCCGGAGCGCAGACGCCAGGAGTCGCCAGACCGAAAGCGCCAGGATTCTCCACCTCGAAAGCGTCCAGATTCTACGGAGCGCAAGCGTCAGGACTCGCCACAGGAGCGCAAGCGTCGTGAGTCACCCAACCGGAAGCGTCGAGACTCACCGGAACGCAAGCGGCGGGAGTCGCCCAACCGGAAGCAGGAGCGTCGTCGTAGTCGCAGTCATGGACGCCGGCAGAGCAGATCACGTAGTGGCAGTCGACCGCGTCGGCAGGAGCAGCGCAGTCCACAGCAGGGTAGGATCACGTCAGCCATGTGTGCTGGCGAGTCCTCCGAGGAAAAGGACAAGGCGGCGGCGCGTGAAAAGATGCAGAAACGAGCGGAGGCGGCGCTGCTGCTGAAGGAGCACATGCGTAAGGAGATTGCCAAGGAGGAGGAGCGAAGGGCGGAGAAGCAGCGCCAGGATGAGCTAGAGAAGGAGCGCACCACGCGGGAGCTCAATGAACTGGAGCGCCTCAAGGCGGAAACTTTGAAGAAGCTGCAGGAGGAGGAGCGAGATCATGGCTCTGATCCTGTTGGTAGTCGTACCAGGCGCGACAGTCGCGGAAGCAGCCATGAGGCCAGAAAGCGCAAGCATAAAAAATCTAAGAAGCAATCGACTCGCTCTCCACGCTCGGACTCTGATTAGAATAAGTTTCCCAAAAACTCAAAACGGAAAGAGGAAAATTAGAAGCACTCGGAGGAAAATCTTTTATTTGATTTGAGGCAGTAAAGCAATCTAAATATCTACATGTAATTCAATTGTAAAAATCTGTTCACCAATTCTAGGCAATGAGCGGCCCAATAAAACCAAACTTTACTACACTAAATTGTTTATTTAATTTGTATACACTCACTGTAGATTTGAATTACCGCCAAAGTCACGTCTGTTAAAAGCTGGCTGCTATGCACAAAAGTTTTCTGTGCAGTGTTGTAAAAGTCTACTTCGATAAGAAAGCTATCGAATAACAAAACTTACCAAATAAATAAAATTTCAACGCGTATTAATGTTTATATATATATACATATATACATATAATATTTTATTTTCTATTTTATATATTTTACTTAAATTTAATAAATGTGTTATCGATATCGCCCTCCATTATTCAAAGTACTCTGCATTTTTAAATGCATTATATTTCTTAGTTAAATGTCGCTATACTTTGCCGCGAATAACAATAATTATTATTTTTCAAATTACCCACGACGTCTGGCAACACTGTGTAGCTAAAATTTCTGCCTCGTTTGTTTTGCACATCGTTTTTCTTTCGTTTCGCTTATGCCAAACTTTCATTCATGGTGGCGAGCTTTTGACGCTGCCATTGAAATTTGTTTCTTCTTTTTGCGGCGCAAACAAAAACAAAAGTTGCCGTCGACGTCGCCGGCAAATGCAAGCTTACGAGTGTATGAATGTTTGATATTTCTCTCTCCCTCTGTCTCTCTTTCACTGTGTTTCTCTCTCGGTGTGCGTGTGCCTGCAATTGTATGCGAGAATGTTAATGCCAGCGCCAGTTCGGTGCAAAGCTCCCAGTACACGAATGGCGTACAAACTGTTTGGACGTGTTTGCTGCTCGCTGGCGACGTCGCGAGTTCGGGTTCGCATATTAATTCTGAGCGCTGCTGTGTTATAAAAATATCGAAGCGGCGCTTTGTCTGCACTAGTGAATACAATCGTATCTTTATTTTATGTGCACGCGCAAAGCAACAAACAAACAAACAAAAAGCTGAAATGTTTAATAAATAACAACAATAATTGCAGAATAATGTGGAAAGCAACAGTGAAATACTCGTAATTTGTTGATTTAAGCGGCGACAGCAGTCGAAGTTTATGTCGCCGTCGTCGTCGCCGTCGCCTGTGCGAGCGAGTGTGTGTGCGTGAGAGTGTTGTGTGCAAAAAATACAAATTAAAAAAAATTGATAGGCTGAGCCAGCGAAATACAAACATAAAGCGGAAATGCAAAAAATACAACAAAGGTAGTAACACAGAGCAAACGAATGGCGTCAGCAGAGCGCGGGGGCGCGCAGGCAGCGACGTCGCTGATGGCGGCAACAAAAGCCGGTGCAGTGCGTACACTACACACACACACATACAATCACATGCACATATCCATAAACAGAAATGTAAAGAATAAATAAATGAGACAGAAAAAGAAAGAGAGCGAGAGAAAATCATAGATATGGCACATGGGCCATGTTTTATACCGCAAATCAAATGAAATCTGACTCTTTATTGGCTGCTGTTGCTGCAAATTCCGGCATTGTTGATTTTTGTGTCCTGTTGCAAATAAATTATGACATAATAAGGCGTAACAACAAAGAAATCAAGTGCGTGCCGACGTCGCAGCCGCAGTCGCCATTGCTTTTAGCTGCTCTCAATATATGTATGTGTATGTGTAGCATGTGTGTGCGTGTGTGTGTGTGTGTGCGCGTGATTTAGAGGGGTAGGCCAATAATAGGCATAAATATGAAATGAATATTTTAAAATGAGAAATTCCATGCAAACAAAAACAACGACCATGACAGCGGCAACGAACGGACGGGACGGACGCACACGACCAAAGATGCCAAACAAAAAAGGATATAAAACGCAATAAAGTAAACTGATGTGAACTGTGGAGCTGCTGCGGCAGCGACTGCTGCTGCGGCTGCGAAAGCCGCCAAGTACAGTAGTAGTTCTTTGGCCAGGCCACAAAGGCAGCAGAGAAGCAGCGTCGAACAAAAAAGCACACGCACACACACAGTGACAAACATGGGCAATAACAAAAACAACAACAATCACAAGGCCATGAAAGCAACAGCGGCGGTTGTAGCAAGGCAGACAGGCAGGCCGGCAGAGGCAGCGACAGTGACAGAGGCAGAAGCAGAAGCAGCAAAGCCAAAGCTCGGCGTACAAAACACAAAGCGAAAGCGTAGCAAAAACAAGGAGCAAAACATCTGCGACAGCGCACAGTGTAACAAATTGCAGCATACAATGTGGTCGCTAGGAAATTAGAACGCTTCAGTTCCACAACCAGTGCAAATTGTATTATAGAATTTTTTAATTAGCCTTTATGTCGCTTATTAAACAGCCAATTGATAGATAATTATTTTGAATTAGCAAGAAAGACTATATAAAATTTTAATTGCTGGATTATTTAGTGTTTGAAGTACTGCAAAAGAACGCACTTGATTTTAGTAAAGCTTAATTAATTCTATTGATTAATTACAAGTACTCAAATTAGGTACGTAGTAGCGAGAAACAAATTTTACGTGCTTAACGCCTGTCAAACACTGTGCAGCGTCGGCGTTGGCGTTAGCATCAGCAGAGGACCACAACCAAAGTGAGAGTGGGCTGCTGCTGCCGCTGTCTTCGTTGTTGTTGTTGTTGCTGATGCGAATGTGAATGCTCAGAAAAAGCTTAGTAAGCTGCGCTGCCACTACCGCTGCTGCTGCTCTGCCGCTGTCGTCGTTTTGCAAACAAAAGTACAAAATGTATATGACGCTTAACGTAGCTGATGATGAAGAATGTGAATGGCGATGATGAAGAAATAAGAACACGAAGAATATGCATAATAGAAGGCACAACAAGGTAGAATTTCGAGGAAATCGAAATTTGCGTCGTCGTTCAATTTCGACCGGCATCCGTAGTCGAAGTCGCCGTCGCAGTCGCCGCACAAAACAAACTTTTCACATACACATCTCCATATGTATGCGTGCGTATGTATGTGTGTGTTTCACATAGTCAAATTTGTTTTATATAATTTCGCAACTACCCCGATATGATTTCCGTTTTGCGATTCTTCCTTATCTCTCAATTGAGTGTGTCGATTTTTTGTTTCGGCTTTCGCTGTGCGTGAAAAGCGTTGTTTTTGTGCTTTTTGTATTTACAAACTTTTCCAAACAAGAAAATTCGTGGTAATGCAATAAATACAAGTTTAAAACAATGAGTAAACTTTGCGCAATAAAAACCGAAAAAAAACTGTGATTAAAATTTTAACACGAAATAACCGCAAAAACTAAAAATTTCATGCATTCTTCTTGTTTATAAAATATTTTACAAAAAAAACACAAAACAATAGAACACAATACAAAAATGCCACTGCAGTAGCAAAACTCACACACACAAACATCTGTACGCGTATGTGTTTGTGTGAAACTCTGCTGCGTCAGCGCTGCCACTGCTGCTGTCGTGGTCGGCGTCGCTGCCGCCGCCGCCATCTGCTTTACTTGTACTTTTTTCTCTCTCTTTGCCCAAAGCCTTTGATAGTAGTTAAAGCAACAACAACAACAACAATGGCGACACCAGCGCTGCCGAAATATATATTTGAGCATTCATTTATGCGATTCTTTTTTTTTTGCCCGCGCGATTTTCGTGCACTCTAGCCAGAAATGTATCTTATAGATACAGTTCGCGCACTTCGGATACTTGTTGTCCCAAGCATTGGTTGTGGAATTGAAATGTGCCCAGCCTATTATGGGATCATCAGACGACGCCGCAGCGTCATCATGACACCGATATGATCATAATGATAATAATGTTGAGCCAAATGTGGGTGGCCCAAAAGCAAAAGCCTTAGCTATTGTAGCTACGAGTATAAACTACTTTTGGGCACCAAACACGAGAAATATCAAGTAATAAAAATGAAATAAAAAGCACGAAAAAACTACACAGAAAATAGGAGAAAATTGTGAACTAAAGGGAGTAAGTGGTAGAAAAATGATGTGGTCATAACTCTAACGATTTTATGTCTATAAACAGAATACAATTTAAACCAAGAGATAAAGAATAGTTATTTCACTTCATTATAAGCTCTTTTATGAGTCACAGTGATACAGCTCGTGAAAAGAATTTTAATAACAAAGGGGAGAAGGGGAAAATTTAGTTGGCTGGTAATCAGAGGAAACGATTTTCTAACCAAATTTAAGTTTACAATTCCTAGTTTAATACACAAACTGTGTTTTAACCAGAAAGTATTGAGCCCTTACTTAAATAAAATACTTCATTCTACCCTACATAAAATCCGTAAACCATTTCAGATAGATTTGAGCCCTTAATCCTTGATTTTTCTGTGCACGTCGGCATAAAAAAACCTAGAAATATCCAATAAGACATAGATTAAGAGAAATCGATGAAAAGGATTTCGTATAGTTAAATATAGCCAAACCGAACATGGATTAGCAGAAAGTAGCCCCTGGGAACGCACCTACAATACGCACCTGTGTACACCCAACCACTGAAAACGGCGCACATTTGTACAGCAAATTGCTCATGCTTTTCACTCCGCATGTGGTCGCATTATCCCTTTTTGGATAATAATACTTTTTAGCCAGAACATTGTTTTCTTTTGCTCTCTTGTATACCTTAATGTTCGAATAGAGTGCCTCGTATAACAAGTTATTAAATTTGGCCTTTATTATTATGCGTTTATACGGATTTTGACGCCTTTGACTGCTGCTGTTGATGTTGTTGCTGCGGCTGTTGCTGCTGGCCAACAACTGGTCTGGTGATACTTGTACATAGGTTAAAGGCCATTTCCATAAATTTTCACACAGTACCCACAGCACTCGGTGATGGCTGTAAATGGCGCCAGTGTTTTGTGGGCTATTAAGCAAATTACGTATACGCACCGATGAACGCGTAAAATATTTATGCATGTTTCATAAGCGTAGCTAAAAATATATTAGCATACTTTTGTGTGCGTGTCGCCATTTTGTTAAGTAAATCAAATTTTGTTACTTTTAGATACAAGTCAAAGTGCACACACACAAGCAACTAAACAATGAGGGTACGCGTGGCTGTGCGTGTATGTGTGTGCGCGAAGATGCTGTAAGTTGTAGAAAATGCACACGAATGGAAGACTAATGAAAAGGAACAAATAAAACGAATCATAAAGCAAAAAAGAAATCAAGAAATTCGAAATAAATTATTAGAATCGCTTAAGGAAAATCTGTGCGTTTTGGGCGTTTTTGGCCGGAAACTGGAAACAACAACGGAAATAAACGCGAGATTGCAATGTTTTTGTTTTACAATCGACGCGCTTTTGTCATTATTATAATTGAAATTCTGCTGCTGCTGCTGACCAACGACAATGGACAACCAACGCTGACCAAATTGCCGACAACAGGTGAGTGCATAACTCTCTAACTCTTAGTCTAACTGTAACTGTAACTTCACTTGCCCTGGGATAAACTTTCGTATCTCTTGCCAAAAACTCCAATAATCATAAACTAATGGCCAAATGTGCGGGCGTGTCTCAAGCCAAAAACAAAAAATTAAACCCAAACTTGTTGAGTTTTCTACACCAAGAGTACAGTAGATGGGCCATAAAGAAAATCGGCAATATAAAATATTAAAGTTGGTAAAACACGCGAGAAAAGTTTTTGGCCAAGAGCTACAAGCGTTGTAGCCACCCCTTTTTCGCTGCTTTGGGTTTCTTTTCCTCGACTTTTCCTTATTTTTTTTTTTTGGGTGCTTTGTCGAGGGGTTGAACCTTTCTCTCTGCTCCCCCCGACTGGGGAAATAGCCCTTTCGCATGTATGTGTGCCATTGCGGGAGCTTATTGCGTCGTTGATTTGGCTAAGCGAAATTATAATTCTAATTTATGTACATTACACGAAACTTTTACATGTTGTAGCAACAATCCAATGCTCTTCTCTCAGATTCCCCTATTTTTTTTGCTCTGCCTTGTTTTCCTTATGTTTTTCTGTCAGCTTGTCACATTCTCACGACCCTACTTAGCGGTATGGTCTGGTATATTATTCACTTTGGACTGTCAAATTGTGTGGGAGCGACAGTGTGTAATTTGCTAAAAGTATTCAACAATCAATCAATGCAAACAATTTCACATGATTTTCCTTTTATTGTACCTTTTTGGCATCGACAATCATTAACTATTTAGCCGAGCAGCCCAAAGAGTGCAGGGCATGGGCAAGTTCATAAAACCCCAAATGCGAAAACTTTGCCACACATGATAGAGCAGCAATGGCTTTCAGAGTTGGAAGTTTTTGGGGCGGCCGAGAAGCAGGGAGAAAGGAACCGGCAGCACTGAGGACGGAGGACTATGTGGCAAAAGTCCAAGTCCAAGTCAAACGACTAAGCGGCATGTCGTCAATAAATTTTCCATTAAATTCAAAGCAAACCCAAAAAAAAAAGTACAAAAAAAAAAGGAAAATAGAAAACAAGAAAATAGCAAAAGGAAAGAAAAACAAGCGTCCATAAAGGAAGGTAGCGTCGAGTACACTACATAACTTTTGATCGTAGCACACACACACAGGAACAGGGAGTAGGGTGAATGTGTGTGTTTGGGTTTGTGTGGGTGTAGCATGTTGTTGTATAGCTTCCTGTCTGTCCTGAGAGGCCGCTTATTCAATTTAGCACTGGCGTGTGGCGCCATCTAGCGCCCACCAGCTGTAGACAACACGAAGCTAAAATATGGCTACAGTTTTACATACCCTGTAGAAACAAAGGACACAGGAATAGAAAACACTTAATAATTCAAGCCATGCATAGAGTAGAAACAACTTGTTGTTACTGCCCTTTTTTACAGGGTATCTGCTCTCGGCACTGGCTTAATGTTTTCTATTTTTGTTGTTATGTTATTTTTTGTTACCGTCGGCAAATAACTACAACATAAGCTATTGGAAAAGCAACTCTCACATCATCATTTCTCGGATGTCGTCGTCGTTGTTGTTGTTGGCATTTTATTCATACAGCAAACAGCATATCATTTTGCTGTTGTTGTTGTTGTTGTTGCATGCCGCGTGCCTCGTAGCAGTCCACAAGCTGCCACAGAGCCCTCCATATTCATATGCAAATTGCGTTGGAGGCGAACCTTTTGGGCTCAGTTCGGGATGTTGCTGATTTCTGTTTTCGTTTTTGTTTTTGTTTTTGACTGAGCTTGCTGGTTGTTGTTGTTGTTGTTGTTGCTGTTGTTACTGTTGCGTTGTTGGTGGCGCCCAACGTTTGATTTCAATTTTCAAGTGCTTCCTGTTTTTGCAGTTGTTGCTGTAAGTAAGTATTTGCTGCCCCAACGTTTTGCTATTTGACATCTCAAGCAGCGTTACTTGGCTGCCACAACAGCAACAACAACAGCAACAACAACAAACAGTTGAAATAACAAGTTGAGTGCTTGCTTCTCCTTCCCTTTCACCTCCTGCCCCTCGTTCGCTTACCCTTCTGCTCCTGCTGGCCCTGCAGCAATAGCAAATCGGCTCTATTCTGCTCACAAATGCGCCTTTGGAGCATTTGAAGCTGCTCTTAACTTGGTTGAAAGTGCCTAACACGACTTTTGACGACCTTATGAGCCAGCGTTTTGGAACTGGAACTGAAACGTGAACTGGTACGGGCACTGGAACTGAAACTGAAACTGTTGCAGCCACAGGCAACCAAGTGGTTTTTCTTTACTTTTTTGGGTCTTAATTTTTCCATATTTTTTTTTCCTCTTTTTTTTCGTTGTGGGGAATTGTGGCGCCTTTGCGGTTTTTAAGCCTCGCCTGAGGTTGAACGATTTTTGAGAGAGAGATGAGGAATTGCCGAATAACCGAAGCAAAACACAGTCGTGTTTATAAGTATTTGCTCTGCTTAAAGTCGCTAGCAAAGTGTAAGCATACATTTCTCCCACTGCTTTTTATAGCTCGGCCATTGGGAATGCCCGACAGCTTTAAACTGCTGCGTTGCCAGGGCTACCAAATGTCCTGTGCCACATTTTTCTTCACCCCTGTGTGTGTGTGTGTGTGTGTGTGTGTGTGTGTGTGTTAGTGTGGGGCTATTCCCGGAAATCAGTTAAGTACAGCATGGAACTGAGCTTGCGGCCATTTGGCACCCAGCTAAAAAAGCAGCAATGATTATATTTGGCAGCTTTTCGCCACGCCAAGAAAAATCATAATTTTTAATGCGTATTGTGGCAAGGGAACCCAAAATTAAAAAAAAAAACACAAAAAAAAAAACTGAGCATTTATAACACGAATTTATTTTTGTTATTTGTTGGCACGTCCGGATCTTGGCAGGAGGCAGGACCTCCTCCTCCTCCTCGTCATTAAAGTCCCTTTTGGGCCCCAAACGGTCCCCAGATGAATCCCGTCAGGGCGTGAAGTAAAAAACAAATTCTATTGGTTCAATTAGACAGCTGCGTTTTTGTTTTTTTCGGGGACCTTATACCGTAAGGTTCCGTTGTTTAATTTGAATTTAGTGAAAGGTTCTTATAAGCACCCCAGACATTCGTGTATTTCCATCTTAATGAACTTATTTTAAGATTATACAAGTGACAGTTTCCCAGGCAACTTTGATGTCCCATCCGAGTCTTGTGTGCATGTTGTTCTTCCAAGAAATCATTGAACCTGCTAAATGAAAAATAAAAATAAAGAAAAAGCAGAGAATTTGTGCTATTGCCCTTGTCATAATTTCTTTAGAAGCGCTGCTTGCTCATCATTAAAGAGATTTTTCAATTATTTAGAAAGCGCGTCGCGTTTTAATGCTTTTTTGAACTTCAAAAGATTCCGATTGTTTGCTCCATTTCTTGACATTTCCAACTGTGCACTGATGAAGTATAGAACGTTTCGGAATTTTTCGAAAAAGTTTTATAATTTTTCTATCAAAAGATTTTACTAAATAAGTTTGAAAACAAACTAATTGTGGATACTTTATGTTTCCTCTACTTTTACAGCGTATTCTGTAGTCTATCATATCTCTGCTTCAGCTTGTTTACTTTGCAATTTGTGTGCTGTCATCAAATGGGACAAGTAGTCTGCTTATAATTCTGTTTTTGGCGGTCATACTTTCGCACTTGGTTGTGGGCTTCTAAGCCCATTAGACGCTCAATGATTCCGGGCCGTCATCTGCAAAACAAAACCGTCGCCGACTCAATGGAAACTTTTTACTTGGCCAGTAGGCAAAGTGGCCATAAAAAATAACTAAAAACACACAAAATAGAAGGAATAAAAAACCAGTGAAACTCAAGAAGGAAAAAAACCAAACACATGGAGAATATTCCCCTTAGTCAGCATGATGTTTAGAATTTTGTTCCTTTTTTTCTTGACATTTGTATATATTATTTTTTATTTTTTATTAGATGCTCGGTCGCCGACATGTGCGCCAAGTTCTTGAGTGTATAAACTCGTACTTATTTATGAAAAACGAGCACTGAACTCCATCATTGAGTTTTGCACAAGTGCCGTCGTTTAGCAATTAAAATTATTATTATTATTATTACGATTATTATTATAAGTTAGTTGGCAGAATTTCTAATGGACGGAGCGCCACATTCAAAAAGTTTTCAAACTTTTTGAGTTATTAGAGCGGCACTTCTAATTAAGTTGCTTTCATGAGGTGCTGCCTTAAAGTCGCCTTAAATGTTTTAAACGGCTTCCAATTGAATCGATAAGGCAGGAGTTTTATAATTATTTATTTAATTGAAGAAGTACTGAGCTAAAGTTGGCTTGTTTTCTACACAAAAGTCTGTAAAAATAAGCAATCAATAGACATAAACTTGCTAGCTATTGATTGATCTATATATAACTCAAATAAAATATGCTGTCAGACCGACAATTGTTGTTTTGCTGCCTCCTTCTGTGTATCAAGAGTAATCTCATAAGTAACAGCATTTTGATACAAAGTATCTTTGGTTTCTTATACGCATAATCAACACGAGACGTGTAGCAAAATGTTGACAAATCACCACGGCACCAAAAAATCCCCACACAAGCCACGCACCCGCCCACTTTACACTGCCCACCACCCACCCCTCCCTCCCCTTTGGCACTACCAACAGTGGCAAGTACAAATAAAATCCATTAAAAGTAGAACCTCATGTAAGCCGACTTCGAGTAGTTTCGTATTGTTTCGTTTTTGGTTTTTGGTTTTTCTCTTTTCTGTTTTCTGTTTTCTTCATTTATATTTTTATTTCGTCCGGTTTCTTGTTATTGTTCATATTAGAATGACGCACCTCATTGACACTTGGATAGGGGGAGTACAAGACAAGGAGAGCGAGCGGGAGTATGGAGTGTGTTGGAGAGGGGGTGAGCGTGGAGTGTTGGCCACAGCAGCGGGCACTTAACTCGCTGTGCTGCCAATGGCCAATAATAATGAACTGTTTTCTACGATCTTGTCGAAATATGTTGTTTATTGATACACTTACTTGGGGTACTTGGGTGATGCCATGCCATAAAATGACTTAAAATGTGTTATTTGGTCAAATAGTTCTCTTTTTAGGACTTTTTTTAACTAAGGAAACTATATCCATTCGTTCTTTCAACAGTCCTTTAGACAGATTTAACAGAAAACATAATGAAATATATATTACAGATATACGAGTGAACGCTCCCTTGGCCGGGCAGCCACGGTTTCATGATTTTTGTCCGCCCAAACGAGTTGTCCGCCTATGAGAACGTGTTTTGTATGAAAATCGTGCTAAAAACTATAAAATTCGTCCGGCTCAGGGAGCTGTGCGCCTGAGGGAGCTGTCCGCGAGTAGAGCTTTCACTGTATTCGAAAGATAAATTATCTTTTTAGAGAATTTCAGTAGCTTGAACACCTAACAGTGTCTACCATCCATCCTTTTACCAAGCTGACATTTCTGTTGGTTAAATAAACCGTCCGTAAGGGTGTTAGCTGTCCATTCACAAGTCTCTCTGTACACTCCACGTGTTCCACGGCTTTTATGTGTTGTCATTGTGTCTTGAGGTCAACAAAACAATTTCGTTGACTGTCTCTGCGAAGGCTTTGCTACAAATAGGCGCGATTTTGAAGTATTTTGTTATTGCCATTAGTGCGATAGATGTCTAAGATTAAGATAACTAAAATTGGCATATACACATACCTACATATACCTATATAAGTGTCAACTATGCAGGAATTGTTGAGCATTTAGTTTTGAGTGACAACGTTAATCTGGTTCAAGTTCCTTGGGATGTGGTGTTGTGTTGGTCTTTCTGTTGTCATTTGAAAACAACATTATTACTACTATTATTATTATTTTTATTGCAAGTGTTATCAGCAGGTTTCGAGTTCATTGAATTCAACTGCGTCCCGCCCGTGACAGCGAAACCTTGGCAGGCAAAGTGGGTCAGCGTAATCAACACAATCAGTGCCTAGGCATGCTCCTACTAAATTCTCACCCCACCCACCCCCCATTCACCCCCTTTCTACACGGTACCAGCCACACAAGCTCTTCAGCTTCCTGGCTCCTGCCATCCATTTGCGGCGCCACCCACACTTGGAACTTTTTGCTCGTCTCGCTGGTTCGTTGGCTCGTTCTAACTTTTGTCATGGTGTTTACTCTACTCTCCATGGTTGCCATGTAGCTGCGACAATGGTGATTGCAATAAATGAAATTAATGCGTATTTGAAAGAGCCAGACAGGCGAATCAATTGACAGAAATGGAGTGCCACATTTTCTACGACACCAAGCAAATCACAAACCGTGAAAAATTCACAAAAATAAAAAATACAGAAAAATACAAAAAACCAAAACAATTCAACTGAATTCTTTCTACATTATCTGCGTCTCTCTTTCTACGAGTCTTAAAATCATTTAGAATTGTGATCTAAGTAACCGAAACAGTTGACATAAATCGGGTTACAAGATTGAGTTAGTTTCGAGTGAAGTAACAAAGAGTAAACTAATTTGATATTAAATTTTGAAGTCTAGAATAAGTAGAATATGGTTTCATTATCGATTTTCGTTTGAGTAAATTTCATTGGGAAAATATGCTTCTTCTGTTCTTATGTAATTATAAAAATTGAGTTGATTTGGGCGGAAATTGAAAACGTCAAATATAATTAAAAAAGAAATATAAAAAGGAATTTTTTTCAAGGCTATTAAAGGGAGTTTTTACAGGCGTATACCCAGTGTGCTCATTTCCTTTAGACGCCTATCAAATCGAGTCTTTTGGTAGAACGATTTGCAGATTTTTGTTGCCCATTCCACTTCCCATTGTCACTAGATAAAACCTTAAATACTAGTTCTTAATGATACGTCTGACAAATTGTTGCCTTTAAAAATTATGAGAAAACTTTAGGTACCTAAAAAAAAGTAAGTGCAGCTTTGTAACACGATTTAAGCGGAATAATTTATCCATTTGTATGCCACGCTGAGCGTAGACTTTTTGGGGTAACTATAGGCGGCGCTGCACTACTAAATACATAATCAAATGCATTTGGGATCATTAAGTTAATTTCATAAATTTATAATTACATATCCATAATAATATATATACGTTTTTAAGTGCTCTCTGTCTCAGAGCATTGCATGTGCTTTGGTTATTTTTTAGAAACCTAACCAACCGTAGAAGTCAGCCAAAAACGTATA
The DNA here is from genome assembly GCA_018152125.1 of Drosophila dunni. Taxonomy (NCBI): domain Eukaryota; kingdom Metazoa; phylum Arthropoda; class Insecta; order Diptera; family Drosophilidae; genus Drosophila; species Drosophila dunni. The sequence goes on along the minus strand of JAECXC010001917.1, from coordinate 13,523,662 downwards.
AAGACAACTCCGACTGCCCCCCACTCTCCGCTGAGGTGTGTGCAAAGGGTGTGGCCGCCTGCAATTATACAAAAACCACAAAAAAACAAAGAAATTTTCAAAAAAAAAAAAGTGCATTAAAAAAGGCATTAAATATATGTTGAGCGAAGAGTAGAAAAAATTAAAAAACAAAAGTCGGAATAAAAAACGTCAGCTTGCAAATTGACACGAGATATGAGCACGGACATGGATATGGACATGGCAAAAAGTGTAGTAACTTGGCTTGGTTTTAACACTTCTTGGCTTGAATTGCCGTTCTTGTTGTGCTCTCCTTTTTTTTTTTTTGGCAGACACTGTGAGAGCACACCCTTGACGCTGTCGGGGGAGGAGCGGGGATCAAATGTTGGCGCAAGCTCGTTAAAAAGAATTTGGTTCACTTGTTGTTGTTGGTGGCTGAAAAAAAGCAAAAAAAATAAGAACCGAATAATAAAAAATAAACGAAAAACGAAAAAGTCAGCTCGTTGTTGTGCTTGAGACACTCACTGTCCATGTCCACAGGCTGTACGCCAGAACTGGTTTTCGGACTGCATTCTTTGGGGCCACGTTTATAGCCAACTAAAGGCTACCAGGCAACTCGGCAAACTCGGCTCAAAGCAGGCTCTTCTCGCCAAGTTGTTTGGCTGAATATGCGGCAAAAGGCAGCCTCTAAAAACCAAAAAAAAAATAAAAAAGAAAACAAACTTAAAGGAGCAAAGAAACTACGTTGTTTCTATTAGTTTCAGAGCATTGAATTGGAGCTCAACTGCTACAGTTTCTGGCTCTTTGTTTCTGGCCAGGTTTTGGGTTTTTTTCTCTCTACTTGTGTCTAAATTTAGTTTTAAAAATTTCGTGCACGTTTCACGCTTTGCATGATTAATTGTTTATGCAAATTGATGGCTGCTTTATTAGGCACACACAAGGTGTGAGTGAGAGAGCAGCCAAGATGGACAGCATGTGGGAGAGATAGAGGGAGATATAGCGAAGAAGATACACTCGTTATGGCAACTTAATATTGGCATTTAATCACTTTGGCTGAACATTTATTGCCTGAATTCCAATCGAAATTAGTATTAGATTGGCTTGCCGCACAAGTCATATCATAATCCCCCCCATTATAACACATGCACTGTTTATGCTTATTTAATTAATCCACAATTAGCTCTCAGTTGATGCGCATTTGCATAAATTGCGATATGAATTGAAGTGCAATTCAATTCGTTATTATTCCAATTGGATTTCATTTGAATAACGTGATTAACTTTGTTGCAAATTAGTTGGTAACCTTAAAACAGAAAACACCAAAAGCAACAACAATAAGCATAACATTGTCCCACACCATATAAGATAATCGACTTAAGATAGTGCCAATAACAGACATGGAGTCAGAGACAAAGTTTTAATTAACATTACAGCTAAGTTTAATTTCTTTTCAGTTTTAGTTTTTTTTAGTGTTTTGTTGCCACACACTGATTCTAAAGCTATGACAAATTGAACTTTGAACTGTGAAAAACGAGCTGAAATTTGGTTTGTTTAATGATCTAAAAGTCGCTTCAATTATGTAGTTTAATGTAGTTTAACTTTGGGCTATAAAGTCGAGTGTTTTAAGCACCTGAACGCACTAAATTCACGCTGAGCGTTTAACTATTTGGTTAAAGCTTTGACAATATTTGCGTAATTAAGTTAATGAAAAATAGCATGAGTTTAGTAGTTGTAAAATATTTTTAACTAAAACATTTAAATATTGTATACGTTTATCGGTTTACCATTTAATTTTCTTACTAAACACTAAAAATAAAATACTTCAAACACTTTAACTTTTATTTTTAAAAGTGTTCAACGCTTTGTCGTACAACTAACAACTTTTTAAGCCGTTTTAAGCTTCAACTAAACACAATAGCACCACAATTAAGTTATTCCTGTGTTCGACATGCTTTTCCTTGAGTTTGTACCACTGTGACAACCCACTGACATTTAAACTTGATGCGAACGCACGAATTAGCATAATTAAACGATAGTTTGAAGTCGAGGCAAGTGCACGACTTGTCTGAGTGGAGCATAGAGCACAGATTGCGTGCACTTCATGACTTGCGAACTGGAAATGGCTGGCAGGTAATTGTAATAAATAAAGCGACTAATTAGTTTTGAAGTTTTCAATATATATGCGCATTAGGCAAATTTTAAGCTTCAGCAAACGTCAAATCATTAGTGCCAAACATGTTGCGGCAATTTCATAATTTTCCACCCCCATCGCTTTGAAAAGCAAATTGGAAATGGAAAATGAAAAATGAGAAACGGAAAGCGAAAAATCGGAAAATACGAGCAGAAGGCTGCTGTGTAGTCATAATCGAATCGGGTTGTTTTGGCAGTTCGTAAAAACAGTGCAAAATGTAAAAGTAAAATTGATGAATTGGCTGACAGGCATCGTGCTGCTGCAGAGGCCCTAACACGTACCAAGCGGCGTATACGTATTTTCTAATTAAACGCTAGCTAACGCTGCCTACAACACCATAACCCCCTGTCTACCCTCTCTGGGGCCAGCTTGCTGAAAAATCAACTGCACGTGCCATTGTAATATGGGGTTGACAAGCACCTTCAGCCCCCAAGCCTCCCTCTGGTGATGCTTGTCGGTTCGTCAATGGCCACAGCCGCCACCTGGCATCACAACATGCTGTCGCCTGTTTAGACCTGATATCAAAATGGCTGCCATGCGGCCATGTTGTGCGGTGTGTGCGCCTCTCGAGAGCCCACTCTTCCCTCCAACCCCCTCTCCTGCCTTTTGTCGCCTTCGCTCTCAGTGCTATGCCATGGAATCTCTCCAGTGTATTTGCTGTCATTTGTAGGTATTTCTGTTGTTGCTTTGGTAACTAATTGTCATATTGCCCCCGGAGAGTGCTGAAAGCGACACAAACCTACACACACACACACACGCAGAGCACAACACAGATACTCATGCCAGCGTTGAACTTTGTCTCCTTCCATTTTGGTAGGACCTCCAGTTTCAGTGGCAGTCGCACTTTGTGTGTACATAATTCAATTTTACTTTGTTTGCACATTGAACTGTTGTCTGCTCTTCGTTTCCCACATTTCCCACATTTCCTTCGTTTATTTTTGTTTTATTGTTAAACGGAAATACCACCAATAATTGAAAATGGCGAGCAATGAAAAAATCCGCAGTATTTGCCACATATTCGTTACAATTCGATTCGTTCTTTGCAATAATTAATGGCCTTTTGGAGCTGGCGATGCCAGTGATTTATGCAAGCAGTTTAATACGTAAGTGAACTGTACCCCCCACCCTTCCCTCCATCTCGTATACGTAACGTGTCTGAATGTGTCTGTGTCTGTGTGTCGGCAAATCTGTGTGCATGTAGAAACAAATTGTTGGCCATTATGCAAGATTCGTTGCTTTTTGAGGTTACATTTATGTCCATTGAATTTGTATTTAATTAATTTCTGTCTATCCCCGACTTGTTGATCCCTGAAACTAGAAGTGATGACATTACGGTAATTTCTCTTCAAAAACTACATTTACCTACATCCACACCTGTCAGCAGCCACAGGAGGATAGTAGTGTGCCTTGCCTAACAAGATTTTTATATAACATTTACCAGATCATTTTCAGCACACTTAATTTAATTGTCATAGTAACTAGATAGATTGAGGCTGCCTTCACGCATTTAATATGTGTCCTGGCAACGGAAATATATAAATCGCACGGCCATTTGTCTCAAGTAGTCCATGCGACTCCATTGGACATGCTGAGTGGGTGGCCTGCAGATATATACATAAACATATATATCTTTGGAGCCATTTGAAGGTCATCAACGTAAAATATTTGCACCACTTGTCATCAAATATTGTACGCGAATCTGACGAAAACAAATAGACATTGTTTGGATTATGTATGATGGACTTTAAGATACGCTGTAGCCAGCCAAAGTAGAGTAACATCTTGATTTACAATCATTAGAGTATTTTTTATCATTTATCATAATTTTCAGCACATTTAAAGGGTAGTAAGTATCGAAAATATTCAATCTCCAACAAACTTCACTTTTAAATATCTTTTTTTAATACCTTTTCAAAACTTGTCTGCCAGCTATTAATTATGGCATTTATTTTTGGGAAATTTTGATAAACGTCAACAGCTTAAAAGTTCTTTTGTGCCCGGCTCGAAATGGACTTTTAATTATCGGCTATTATGTAGACACAAGCACACGAAAGCTACCCAAGGCAATATTATGTTTACATTTTCGAGAAAATACGTGCAAAAGAGCAGAGCCCAAAAAATGATCAATAATTTCGAAATGATTATGCTGAAAAATTGTGTGACAGTGGGGAGTAGAGAGAAGTGGGAAGCGAGAAGAAATCTCATGGTAGAGTATCTGTAATTAATCAATCACAAGATACGCAATGACAGGTTCTTAAATATGTTTATCATAAATCAGGTATGAGTCCATTTTGGCCCGATAGACACATGTTTTGCAAGTACCCACATAGGTATAGGCACAATTCTAATTGATGTCGGTTTAATGAAGCGTTTGATTTGGCATTTGTTAATTAAATTTATGCCACGCAGCAAATCGAGGCACACGGAACCAGTGTAAGCCACCGAACTGTTACAATATGTGTAACAAATGTGCTCAACTCTCAAAGTCAATGATTTATTGTTGTTTGTCGAATGCCGAACTTTTCTAAAGTAATTTGCGACAAATCATAAAGGTATTTTTTTACCTTTGTTTTTTTTTCTAAGGTGTGTGTGGTGATGTGTGTGTGTGTGAGTGTGAAATGCCGCATGTGGCGTTAAATTTATGCGCACACATGCGACTCAGGTGATGGCGTTCTCAACTCCTGTCACAATTTACTTAGCTTTGCGTATTTTTTATAATACACTCCCTGGAGTACTCTAGTTTTGTCAAGGAGTTCGTTTGAGTTATGAATAAGTAAGACAAGCTGCGTCTATAGACTATTGTAAGTAATTTACACTAAAATCTAAGCTAAGCTAAACCCCAGCTTTTAGCAGAGTAAGAATTTTATTGACATCAGATAGTTACAGTGGCGAGCACATGTGGATACATGTTTTGATACTGTGACTTTGAGTGGCTGTAAAACCCACAAAAATGCATTAATCGATTCCAAATTTTTAACAAAAATCCACTAATAATATATTAAACGAAAAACAAAAAAGTTATTCATTATCCCCTCCTCAGCTCAAATTATCGGTAAAAAACTTAAGCAATTTTTCGATATTTTTTCTTTCTTAAATTTCTTATTTCTTTCTTAATTTCTTATTTCTTATTTGTTGTTCAAGTAAATGTTCACTCATTACTCACTACTTATTTAATCCTTTACTACTTGGCAAGTGTATTAAATCTTCGATGTGTCTCTATTAACTCAACTTTTTGCCAACTGACAGCTGCGGCATTAACTCAAAAAGTTGCTCTTGGCCAATCGCTGGAACTGAAGCAGCGAAATGATTATTTTTTTTTTTCAGCTTCCTTCGACACTCTCTATAAACATAATTAACACTTTGATATAATTTAACAGTAGTTGTTGTAAAAGTTTTGAGCTCTGCAGCATCCCAGGCATTAAAATAATTACGTTAAAAAAAGAGGAAAAAAAAACATAAATTATCGTGTCGTATCCTGTGCGTTTTAGCATTGAGCATTCGTAGGGTCTCTTCCTGGTTGATTTTAATTTGTTATGAACTGAACGTAAGAGCAAAAAGCAACACGTCCTGTGCCAGTATATCATCGTCATCATTAGCGCTTCCTACCAACAACAACAACTACAATTGCTGCAACTACAGCTGGGCTGTTGTAGCTGCCACTTTGCATAAGCTTGAGCTGGAAATGTGGGACATGAAATGGTTGGGTTGGGTTGGGCTTGGGTTTGGGTTCAGTTCGGTTCGGTTCGGTCGGTTGCCGCTGCTTATGCTTCCTTATGGCAGTACTCAACGCCACTTCCCTTGGCTCATTCATCTCACAGACGGAGCAGACAGCTGGAGGGACAGAGAGAGAGAGGAGACACTGAGTGGCACAGACAGGACGCACATAATTCAAGTTGTGCTCATGGCACGGGTGTCAGCTCAGCTCTGCTCAGCTCAGTTAAGATCCGCTTCGCTTTGCTCCGCTCCGCTCCTGCGCTACTCTGCTGAGCTCAGCTGAGCTCTCAATACAGTCAGTCGCAAGTCGAAGGGGAAAACGGCGGGCTCAGCTGTCGTGCCTCTCGTCGCTACAAAATTGTTAAGGGTCTATCTGCCCTTCCTCCCTCTCTCTCTCACTACTCTACTCAAAGACCCTTGGAAATGCTCGTGAACTGCGTTAAGTGTTTACCAAAATTCGTAATTATACTTTTGCGTTTCCAGTTATTTGTCGTAGTTATGCCCGTCGTTAAACTCCTTTTCACTTGGCGCAAATTGAAATTGATATGATAAAGTGCGAGCAAGCAGCCAAATGTCAGGCATTTTTGCATTTCGGCAATTGCATTTTAAGCAGCCGAAAACTTAAAAAATAATAAAAGGGTGTGTTTTCCATTTTATTGTCATTTGTGGTATGCTTCCCGAAGGGTTGGTGTATGCGTCGTATGCGTAATGTCTTTCTCAAAAACAACCAGTTTGTCGTTTGTCTCCCTGCCTGTCTTGCTGTCTTGAAGTTTGTCTGTCTGCGTGTGTTTGGTTTGCTGCTCTAAGTGTCTATCTGTTTGTAGCAAAGTGTTCATTTCGTAAGCTAAAAAAGTTTATAAATCATTTCAATTACATTTCGCTGAGCTGTGACAGGAAACAGAACTTGGGCCACAACTTTTAGCCAACGCCATGGACGAGTTTTGAAAAAGTTTGTGGAAGTGAAAAAAAAAGAGAATCAAGGAAAACAAAAAAGTTTGGGCTCTTTTCCTTAGATGAGATATAAGCGTTGACAGCTGCTTTTGAGTTGATGCTAAAAGATTGTTGAATTAACTCTGCATTTCTTTCAAAAATTCTCACTTGCTCGTAGGTGTTGGGATTTTGCGTCTTTTCTTTCTTATTAGCTGATGGGATCAGTGCTTTCAATGCCATTTGATTGCTTCTAACGGAAGTTTGGTCTTTATCTAAGCGTTTGACCCGACACTGACCCGATTCAACACAGAGTGGAGAGAGGGATATTGATGACACTGTCGAGCATCATGAAGGCAAACTTCACAATTCATTGTGTTATCTTTGAAGGGAAACTGCACCGACCATTATTTTATCTATCTACTTCAATGATGTCTTCGCTAATATGCCAGGCAACTCCTCTGGCAGTATCAGACATTACTTCCAGCTGGCACTGTCCAGTTTGCGTTGACTTCCCGCCCCTCCCACGATCCCCCTTGGTTCCACCCACTGCACCCACATTTCCTGCCCCTGGCCCCGCCCCTTTGCCTGCCACGTTACGTTCGTTCGCTCGTTTTATGTGCTCTATATAATCAGATATGGCATTTTATTTTCTCAGAAAAGCAGAGGCAGAAATGAAATGCAGATAAATATCAAATAGAACGTTCATATTGTTTGGCAGCCCCTCTCTATACAGTCGCACATAGATATATATATACTTATATATATATATATATATGCGTATGTGTATTATATTATCTTATGATATATTTCGCAACATTTATCACAAGTTAATTTGATTTTAATGAAATGAATTCCGCACACACAAAAACTGGAAATGCCGAAAAGAACTTCTAAGATTACAAAGGGTAGATAATGTTAATGAATGAAAAAAAAAAGAGTGAGAGAAACCAAATGAAAGGGGAAACAGACGGGAATTGAGGGTACGCCTAGAGGGGTTTTTTTTGTCGTTTTTCTGTCGTTCTACAACGTAAATTCGACAATATTAGGCCACATTGCCATTGGTCGCATCGTCCCCTGGCTGCAAACTGCAATTAACAGCGCAATAACGAGCCAACAAAAATTAAAAATAAAATACAAAATTTGTTTAGCTTTTAAAACGTATATCTTTTTTATTTTTTGGGTAATTTTTTTTTTTTTGGGCTTGCAGCTGCTGCTGTCGGGAAAACGTGACGAGCATTTTGGCGTTTTTATAGAATTTTTTTGTGCAGCTCCTTTTTTTTTTTAGCTAAAAAATTAACATAAGCGTCAGCGCCGCATATTTTAACTCGGTCAAATTGCCGGCGTCCGGTTACCCCGTGCTGCCCCCGTTGGTTCCGCCCTCTATGCGCGATCTCCTCGTTTTCATTGGCCCGTATTATGTTGGTTGGCATAAACAAATTTGCAGCAACATTTGCCGGCCGGTTTCAGTTTTAGCTTTTTTGCTGCAGTTTTGTTAATGAAAGTTCCCACCATTAGAAACAGGTTCGCAAAACTGATTACGCAAGAAATGCTCTGAATTGTGTTTATGCAAATTTAATTGCCATCAACACGCTTGAAATTTGTCTGAATTGAGAATGCATAAAAAACTTGTTAAATATAATATAATATCAAACAATAGAAGTAAACAAATTAATGCACATAAACTGTATAAATACGTCGAGTTCATTGCACTTTCTGCACTGAAATTTCAGTTTCGTTTTCCTTCTCCAAACGTTTTCCCAGCCAAACGAAACGTGCCAAATTTTAAGGGTTGCTTCATTAAGCGTGGCCGTAGCAGAGCGCACTCCTTTGTCCTTCTCCAGCGCCAGGTCCAGGTCCATACACCCCGTGCTGCTCTGGGCCCAGGCCCAGGCCAGTTGGCCTTAACAAAAGGCAAATGCCGTTAAGCGACAAAAGGAAACGAAGACCGACAAACAAAATGATGTTATTGCGTTGCCAAAATGTCGAGCGACGAACTCCCCGAATTGTGCCCCGAATGTTGGCAATGGAGCATTATTTTTTCGTTGTTTTCATTCCAGTTATGTTGTTGTTGTTGTCCCTGCATGCAAATGGCATTTGTTTTGGTGTTGGTCCTGCTGCTGATCCTTATCCTCATACTCATCGTTGCCCTCCTCCGTTTGGCATGTGCGAGCTGCCACTCTTTGTTCAGTTTGAATTACGCACCAGAATATTCTCGGGCTAAAAGTGTTTTTTATAAAAATACATAATTAATTTACTGAATTTTCTACTCTTCGCAGTTGAGTGCCAGAATTTGCTGCATTTTGTACTCTGTGCCATTTGTTTGACATTTTCTTTGTGACGGCTAGAATTGTTTATTAGCTTAACTCTTTAGGCAATCCTTTAAGGACGAGCTTAAGCTTGTTTAAATAAAAAATAAATTATTACACTTTTTAATTTACTATTTTTGTACTTTAGTTGGCATTCTCTTTGATAGTTACCCTTGAGCCAATTAATTAATAAGTGCTTTGAAGTGAATTGTGCCGAAATATATAAGTTAATTTTCCATTTCAAGTCCGGATCGTTGGAGCAGGAGAGTTTTAAAGAACTCGATGCTTTGGCCATTGTCTTGGAACTTTAAGTAGCTGGAAAAGTAAGTGATTGCTTTGTCAATTTCAATGGAAACTACATTAGAAGCTTCGATAAAGCCATAAAATTCGATAAAGCAATAAAAACCCTTGCCTCTTCAACCCACTTCAAGGAGTTTTGGACAGAGCGGTGGGTTGCGGGAGGGGAAAACTTAATAAAGAGCTGCCAAAAAGCATCGCATTCACAAGACGCCTTGTTAACGTTGTGTCTGTGTGTGTGTTGGTAGCCAAAGCGAAGCTTCTGGAACTCCCACACACACAAACACACACACACTAACACACACAATCTGTTTCTCTTTTTTGCTGGCAGTCTTTGTCTCTTTCACTCCTTAGCTTGCTTATTTGTTAAGCATTTTTGCTGCATGTGTCGGCTACAATTTGACGTCATGCTTCAAAGCAACGTAAATCACCAGGAGTGAAGCATAGCAAAAGGCAGAGCAGAAAAAAATTAAGTATAAAAGAGGTAGACAAAGCAAGAGAGAGAAAGACAGAAAGGGAGAGAGAGAGAGGGAGAGAAGCAGCCAAGTTTTATACGGCTGCTTAGGGTTAATGGAGTTGCAACAAAGACGGCAGCAAAGTTGCAGCCGCAGTTGCCTCATTGTTGTTGATGACGTCGCCGCAGCAGATATTCAATTGACAGACGACCACACACACATACACACACACCAGCACACACTCACACACAAAGGCTTACACACGCTGTCTCAAATGAAACTTACTGAAAATCACGTTGTCGTAGGCCATGGTCGAATGTCATCCTCGTCACATCCACAGCGTGTCATTCATTTTGCTTTTGTTTAAAGCTTGCAATTTGTGGCCCATTGTTGCTGTTCTTTTTGTTACAGTGTATTGCTGGTGCTGTTGTTGTTGTTGCTGCAGCCACTTGCAGCAGTTTCTCATCAAGTAAGCGAACTTACATCACAAATTCGATTTGCAACGTAACGCAATATTTTCTTTAACTTTTTACCCAGTGAGAATAGAACCAGACAACCCATCTCTCGCTCTCTCTCTCTCTCTTCAACTCTGTCTTTCTCTTTCCATCTATTGTTGTTGTCTGTAGTTTGTGCATTGTATACGGTTCAGTTGACGGCATTATAATAATGAAGTTTGATTGGATTACATTGCAGCGGACACAGAATGCAAAATGTTAACACTGTTGAACAACATCTTGGCAATGGCCAAATGCATTGAGGGAAAAACTTTCATAATTTCAAGCAGTTAGTAAAACTTCTCAGCCAGACAGACCCAAAGAGAGAAAGAGAGAGAGAGAGAGTGTGAGGGAGAGGGCGAGGCAGTTGACGTATCCCAGAGCTTGACGCCGGAACCAGTGGAAGTTGTCATGACCAAAAGTTTTTGCTTCTATGGAACGCTTAAAATTTTATACATTGACTTCCTTTTTGGTTCTTGAGCAATGTTTCCCCTTCGACTTTGTGCAAGTTGGCGGACAGATGGACGACCATTGCAACGCAGTGAAAGTCAATTTTATAAAAAAATCAGATGCCAGCAGAAGTAGTTGTAGTTTGCCAGTGTCAAGAGTTGAGCAAGATAAATGACCCTTGGAAGCATTTACAACATCAACAACATGCCGAACGATTCTCCTCAACTCCTCCCATGCTTCCTGTAATCCTGTCTCTGATACCACAATCAAAAATATTTATTTCCTTTTTGCTCAAAACATGACAATCTGTTTACGAATTTTTATAATTACAATTAAAGAATGTAAATTTAAATTTGCGTAAACTAGTTTTCTTTTTAAATTATATTTGTTGCGTTTACTGAAAGTACAACGATTATTTCCATGTTAACAAAACGTTTATTGTGTCATGTCTTTTTGAAAGTTGCTGTTCGTGACAATCTTTTCTGTTCTTTTCATAGTTTTTTGTATCATTTAGTCATCATGTCACGCTGACTTGACTGATTCATGTTGATGTTGACTGTTGCTTTGTGTTTGTTTGTTGTCTTGTTATTTTTGCATATTTATTTAACATCAGCAACATCCATAACCGCATAACAGTCAGAATCAGAACAAAAGTCGTTTGCTTCTATTCCTTTCCTTTTAGCTTTTCTGACTTGAGCTTTTCATGTTATCAAACAATTTTTTGTTGTTTTTGTTTTTGTTTTGGTTTTGGTTTGAAGCAAGCTATTTTAGCAGTGCGGTTGAGTTTTGCGACTGCTTTTTAGCTGCTGTTGCACTTGTCGAACTTGAAGTGCAATTTTAATGCAAACAATTGAAGTTGAAGCGTGCAGAGCGCATACAAGTGGCAGCAGTAGAGTAGAGCAGAGTAGAAGTAGTAGAAGAATTCCAGGGAGGTGGAAGAGTAAAGAAGAAGAAGTGCTCTTAAACCCGATCTTAATACCCAGTCAAACATTCAACTTGAAGTTTTGCCATACGCAGTTTGGTTCTCTCTCGAGTTCGAGTTCGAGTTCGAGTTCTCGATTTGAGCCCAGTTTTAAGTGCGAATGTACTTTGAACCTGCTTGGCTTACGTTTTCTACCTTTATAGCTGACTTTATCGCTCTCTCTCTCTCTCACTCCCTCTCTTAGCTAACTTGCTCTATGTCTGATAGTCACTTTGTGGTTGTTGTGTTGATTGTTGCCGTTGTTGTTGATGCGGTTCGTGGTTGTCGGTTGCTGGTTGCTGGCGTCAGCGGCTGTCGTTGGCTTATTGAAATGCATTTGTTCAATATGTTGTTCAACATGTTTGTTGGCTACATGTGTATGCGAGTGTGTTTGTGTGTGTGTGTAGCTAATGTAGTTGTTGCTATTGTTGTTTTACTGTTGTTAGCTTAAGTTGCCACTGAGTGACGTCGTCGGTGGCAGCGTCATCGTTGACTGTTGCAAATATTGACAATGCCAATGTGTTCTCGCTTGCGTGCATGTGTGTGTGTGTGTGTGGGAGTAAGTTTTAGCACTATTAGCCATTGTTTGCATTGAAATGGAGCTGCCAGGCTGGCGTTATTCTGGCCTGCATTCCCATTCTGCACATATCACGTATACGCCGCATTGTCCACCGTCCTCAGGGCCTAAGTGCTTATGCTTGTGCGTCCCCGTCTATGTGTGTGTTTGTGTGCAACTAAAGTGACATTAATGCGTTGAAAGTGGTTTGGTTTGGTTTGGTTTTGGCTTTAGCTTTAGCTCATCCACATTTCTATTTGCATTTTGTATTATTTACGAGTTGAACGTAAATATTCTCAGGTAAAGGCATGTCAATTGAACGTCGGACAATTGCAATCACACAAACGAAAATCAATAAAGGAAAAAGTGTATAAATGTATGTATATGTATGTAGTAGACGAAAATAAAAAACAAGAATGACAGTATCTATGACAGATGGGCAAGGGATTTGGATTGTTTTATCGTTCCCGTTGGTTCATTCGTTTGTTGTGTCTGCGTTTCTTGTTTATTAAGTTAGGCAACAAACGCACAGCGGGCACAGCACAAAAAAAATTGTTGGCAGTGCGAGAAAAGGATTCATAAGGATTCCGTATCGTACGCAGCAAAACACAGGCATATGTGTGTGTACGCACATGCAGCACACACACATACATACTTATATATATGTATATAGATTGTTATGTATTACATAAGCAGCATTGTGTTATTTTCGCCCGCTGTTGCTGCGGGCTTCAAGCCAAATGCAATGCAAGCAGCTTTGCAACCCTACGCTTGCGAGTAACATAACCTAAAAGGGGGCAGCAACGGTAACAGGAAGACAGGCAGGCGGCATAGGGGCATAGAGGCAGGGGGAGGGGGAGCGGAGCGGAACGGGGAAGTTGAGTTTAGCAGCAACCGCAGCAGGAATAGCAACAGCAGCCGCAACGTAACAGACTTCAGACTTCAGTCGACGTGTTGAAGCTCAAATGTCGCATTGCAATAAACTCTAGATGGGCTTATGTGTGTGTGCGTGTGTGTGTGTGGCATTTCACAAGGGTAGCACAGTGAGACAGAGAGGGAAACAGTAAGAGACGGAGCGTGTCTCGGCCGAGGCAGGTAACATCATGAAAGCGCATCAAGCACAAATTTATTAGGATAGGTTTCGTTGAATGCTTGCATTTTGATGTGCTCATAAGTGTCGTTCCCTTGCCCACCGAGACCAACTGAGAGTGAGTTAGAAAGAGTGAGCGCCAGAGAGCTTGTAAGAGTTAGACTGAGATAGCGTTAATGCACTCAATTTTGAATGTATGTGTAGGCCAATGAACCCTTTGCATTAACACTCACAAAATCGAAACGACCCCAATGAACCATTTCATTTCGTTCCAAAAAAAAGGAAAAGGATGAAAAAGAACAAGAAGCTGAAGAAGCAAAACAACACCAAACTCAACCTTTATTGCATTTCCATTTGCAGTTCACAGTTCGCAGTTCAATTTGATTGTGCATAACCCTTTTCAAACCCAAAAAGGAGTAAAAAAAAGTAAGAGGAGCACAAACTATACTTTCCATTACGGTAAATTCATCGCTCATCGGCCTGTGCTGCAGTGTAAACGTACACTGTTAAAAATTGTTCTATAATAAAAAGCCTTTTAATAAAAAGCTTTCCATATTTTCTGTATAAATATATAATTTCTATTATTTGAGTTCACTTGTTTATGTTTGTTTTTTCTAGTCATGAAATGGAAGAAAAAACATTTTTAATTTAACTCAAAAACTGTAGCACAAAAAGTTTTAGAGGTTTGAATTTTTGCATAGAAAATTTAGTGACCAAAAGATACTTTAAAAGTTAAACTAGGATTTTCTCAGTGCACAATTTGTCCGTTTTTTGTATTAGAGTAAGACCCGTATTCATTTGAGATTGCGAGATAGATGATATTTGACATGTTCTTAATTAAGATGCTGTCGAGATTTATTACCAATAGACATGGCAGAGAGTTATGGACACATATGAATGTAGACACTGAATTAGTCACAATTGAGAGTGTTGTTATCATTGTAATTGCTTCTGCAAACGGAGTGTGTGTACATTTGTGTGTGTGTGTGTTTAATTATCTCTTTTGCATAAGTTAAAACAGACTTAAGCGGGCTTAAGGCACTTTAGCAAAGGGATAAGCTCTGACAAAAGTAGAAGAAAGAAGAGAAGCTTCTTATCAAAACCAAAATGTAAATGAAGTGGGCCCTAAGAAGTTAAGCAAATCTTCTCAACTCTGTTTCATGTTTTTTCCTCTTTTTTTTTATTATTGTTGCCGCAAATCTGAAGTTTAACAGCATTTTTCTTAACTCGCTTGACTTTCTAAGCAGCTTTGGATTTATGCAGATGACTCGAAATTGACTTGGAGAGAAAAAAATATGAACGCATAAATATGATAAGAGCAAAATGAGCTAGATTTAACTGTTAACTGTGTTTATGCTGAAGTTAATAATGTTGATGCTGATGATGATGATGATCCTGCAATATGAGTTTACTGCTTATCACAACTCTGCACTCGACATACTCCATGATGTTTTAATAATGAAATGTCCCCCCTTCTTTCTACCTTACACTCTGACTCTTTGGCCCTTGCAGAACTTTCCAAAAAAACACAAAATTCTTGCAAAATGTGTTCTGCAGCATTCTCATCCTTTTGCCTTGCTCGGCCCCTGCCCTGCTTGGGTTGTTCTGCTGCATAAGCAAAAAAAGGACGAGTCGCATATTTTAACATAATGCCTCAAATGATGTGCTTTCTCTACTTTCCTCTACTTGCCACTTGCCCCACTTGCTCCACTCCTTCGTGCTATGCAAAATTTAATGCCAACAAAATGAGCATAGCTCTAGAAATTGCTATGAAACCCTTTTTTATTTGTTGTTGGCCCTTCGCACTGCCACGCCCCGTTCTGCCTCTAGTGTCAACCGTTGTTGTACCTATATCCTTGTCAGCGCTGCAGTGTTTAGAACGAAGCTTTGGAAATTATTTTAAGCTTTTTTGGTATTTTTGCTGGTATTTTTTGTGTCTCTCTCTTCTTTTTTTCTTCTTCTGTTTAGCTCACATAGTCCATTTGCTTGCTCAATTTATGCAAATTAAATTGCAATGCTTTATTTTCTTTTGTTGCTGCTGATGCTGATGCTGCCTCTTTTTTGTCACCAGCGACAACAACAACAACAACAGGAGTTGTAGCAACCTACATACTCGTTGTTTATAAAATTATTAACGTAACTTTGATAAATTATGCTCATAAAAAATGCTTAAACGGCAATTTAAGTACGCCCAAAAGTTGCACGTAGTTTTATGTGTTTTTATTGTTGCTGTTGTTGGTACTTTTGTCGATTTATTGGCCATAGACTCATTTGGCCAAAAACTCATTTGGCCAACGACACGAAACATGAAACATGAGCAGCGGCTACCAAAAAACGCGCCGCACACAGCCAACTTTAAGCAGCAACTGCCACCTGGAACTGTAGGCGTGGGCGTGTGTGTGGGCGTGGGCAGTGCCAACTGTGTGTGAGTGTGCGTGTGTGTGTGTGTGTGCAGTGCGTTAAATTAATAACTGCAACAGCGGATGATGTTGCTACTGGGAACTGGCTGCTGTCTCCGGTCTATGCCTGCCAAAATGATGCCGCCGAACGGTGAACGACTCCAGCTGCGTTACACACACACATTGGGGGCACACACACACAAAATCAGAGAGACGTGTGTGGGTGTTGCTGCTTGGCACCTTGGCAGCTGAAAGACTGCAGAGACCGACTGCAATGCTGACGGAGAGTATTGCGGCTGTCTGGCGCTCATGAGCAGTGCTGCCAATTCAGCTATTTTGCGGCCAGTAGATTTAGTGGATTAGTGGAATGGCTAAAGGTTTTTTAAAACAGCATTTTGGTTATCTAAAACAATTTAGTAAATTTTTGTATAAAAATCATATGAAAATTGTTTGTCTAAGTGAACTGTTTTTTTGCCAGCTGAATTCAACTGTAGCTCTAGCTTTTTTAGAGCTGTCAGAGCTGCTGCTAGCTATGACTTCATCTCTGTATCTTTGTCTCCGACACTGTCTCAGTCTCTTAGCTGATGACGAATGTGAATGACTTGCCTCGAGACATGCAGTCAACTTGACGCGCATTTGTCTGGCAATGCGTCTGCCCAAACCTACACACACACACCTGGAGTTAAAACAAATACACATATAGTATGTATGTATGTATGTTATACATATCAAAACGCAGGTAGACAACTTGTATTTATGTTGCTGTTGGTGTTGCTCTTGATACTGTGGTTGTTGTCCCTGTCAAGATGGCGTCATTTGCAATGCAGAAACAACGAATGCAGGAACGAATGCTGCCTCTGGTTGCAGTAAATCCTCATCCAAGCAGGAGAAACCAGTGAAACAGTGCGAAGGGAACTCACTAACAAGCTGTTGAGATTGCAATGACGTGGGCATAATTTGTTTTACTTTATCAACTTTTTTTGATTTTTATTTGGTAAATCAAACAACTTTTGACATGTGGTTTTGTAGCTCACCACAAATTTCATCTGGCAAAATTTATAATTATTTTACTTGAGTTTTTATGAAATTTTTGTAGAATTTTGCTCTCCATTAGCGTGTAGTTTGCGGAGCTGGCATCAACTTTTGAGTCTTGTAAAACTTGCACATCCTTTTGCCAGTCTTTTCATTATCCGAGCCCAGATTTTATACAAACGAACATTTTCACTCTGCTGCACATTATTACAAAAGTTTCATTTTTTTTTTTAATTTTTGCATTTTTCTACATTTTTATTTATCTTTTGTTCCTTGTGCGGGTGTGTGTGTTTTTGGCGCTAGCTCAGCCAGCGCGACGGGTCGCTTAATTCAATTAATTTTTATTTAGTTTTCGTTTAATATTTGCCCGCTTTGCACATTTTTAAGCAAATATCCCAGCCAACTAAATGAAATGTTATTTGCATAAAAATTTCCGGCTTTTTTCTTTACATTTCTGCAATTTTTTTTTTGTTCTTTTTCTCTTCCATATTTTGTGGGCCTTTTGTTATTGCAGCCCACCCGCAATTCAGTTGATTCCCAGGCGTTTCTATTTTTTTTCCGATTCTGATTTATTTTTTGTTTGTCGGGTATTTTAATTGTATTAGCAAATGTGTAACATTTGAATTACAATAATTGGTAAGTGATCAAATCTGATTACAATTGATTTAATTTTACTGGTATGCATTTTATTTAAATTTTAATACGAGTTTTAAATGCAAATTGGTTTATTTTGTTTGTTATTTTATGGGAGTAAATATAAATATTATTTTTGTTTGAAAGCTATACATTAATGTTTTTTAAACCTACCCTCGGCAGAGTATTAATTGTTCAGTGTTATGTATATTTAGCTGCTTTTCTTGTTACTTTTCGGTCTGCACATTAACACGCAGTTGCCGTTGGTTTTCTTTCATTTTTTTATTTGCACATTTTTTCACTTTTCGTGGGAGAGGACTAAGCGCATTTTACACACATTTCCATCTCATAGTCGCAGGCTGTCGCAGCGCCTCTTAGAATTTAGTTTTATTTTTTTTTTTTTTTGGGACGAAAACAAAAGGAGGCAGAGTTCTTAGTTTCCAGTTGCCTGCTTCGCTTCTCCCATGTAAGTGCAGGGAGCAAGAGATGCAGAGGAGGAGTAAGAGAGAGCGAGCGAGTGTAGAGCGTCAGAAATTACTTTATTTTAATAGGACTTCATTTAATCCGGCGCGCGCACATTATGAAACATTCTGTTGGGGAAGGCAATTTGGTTGTGGTACACGCTGCGTATACGCAATCTGTGCTTGTATGCATTCCCGTTGTTGTTGTTGTTTTTAAAATGTGAAAAGAACGACAGATGAAAGACCATCAGGAGTGGCAAAGGAAGCGGGGAACAGGCAAACAAACAACAAATACGCTTGTATATATACAAACAACAAGGGGGCGTGGCAGGGGGGTGGGGTAAGGGTAGTCAGGGGACTAGAGGAACAGAGGGACGGAGGAGCCACAACAGCGTCTGCTTGTTTAATACAAAAGTTTCATTTCCGCTTTTCATTAGCTCAGCGGCGACACAAACAGGGCGAAAATGCGTAAATATCACATTTACACATACACACACACACAGTTACGCACACACACACACACACGCATAGAGATACGTATACATTTAAGCCCATAATGAGATATATACAAAAGCCGAGGCAGCTCAGTGGCAAATCGGGCGAGTGTCAACCTCAAACCACGTGTTAATTTAACTCCTTTTTTTAACCCGTGCTGCCAACTTTTAGCTGCTGCTACTTATTGCCCATGGAGCTGTTGTTGTTGTTGTTGTTGTTGCTGTTGTTGCTGAACTAAAAAGCCTGAAAGGCGCTTACGTTGACTTTTATTTTGTAGGGCTGCGAGAGTTTGTGTTTTTCCTGCGCCCTTTTTCGTTTGCCACCAAAATGGGGCAGCCAACTAGCTGCTATATTAACTGACTTACAGCCACGCCCTCGCCTGCCTTTATTGCCTAATGGGCGTTGCAGTGTGTATGCGTTTGAGTGTGTGTGTATGTTAACCCAACACGCACCGTAATGAAGTAGCCTCAACCAGACCAGCGTAATGGCACTGCCTGACTGAGTCTCATACTTAATAATCTGCGTACGAGTGTGTGTGCCTGCATGAATATGTGAGTGTGTGTGTGTTTGTCGGGGGCGTCTGTGTGATGGGGTGATCCTAGTGAGGAAGCCCAGCCAGAGATACTACAAGCAACGCAGTCATCGAGTCAACCGGAGGTTATTCAACTGCAGTCAGTTTGGTGGGCCGCAAGGGGCTGTGAGTGGGCGTGTACAAGGGGGGCATAGGGTGTAGGAATGTAGGGTTTATGGCATGTGTGTGGGGGTTAGGGGTTAGGGGTTGTGCTGGCTGGCGTTTTCTGGTGCGTTTTTGCTCCCATTTGGCCCAAACGCTCGCATCCGTTTCACTTTGCACGCCATTTCCGCCTCGGAACAAGTTGCCAGCTCCGCTCCGTTCTATCGGTATCTATTGCCGCTCCTCCCCCTACCCGTCTTTTGAATTCTAGCATATGTACATTCAGTGGGTATTCTGGCCCCATCGTTAGTCAGTTTTATTGATTTTTGGCATTTTTTTTTTTGTATTTTAACATGCGCATTTAATAATACCGAGAATTGTGTTCATTCTACAACTCTACAACTCTATGTGCATTCTTTAGTCGCCACTCTCCCACTACAAAATCTGTATAATTCATATTCCATATTTTCGTTGCCGCATTCTCGCATTTCACAATTTCCCATTTCCATTTCCATTTACCCATCACAAACTTTTCCCGCGCGTTCAATTATGTGTGGGCGCATTAAGCCTTTTGTGTCCGCCTCCTCCTTGTTGCGGGGGCTTTTGGCCTTTCATTATGCTGATGATATTATTATTGAATTATTTGTATTATTGCATTATTTGCTTGTGGCTCCACGGCATGGAACTATAATAACATTATAACTGGCATCAACTCACACGCACACACACTTCAACACATGCACACACACACACATACTTGCGTAAATGTAATTTTGCAGCTTCTGTTGTTTCATATTATTTAACATTAATTTGTTTATACAACGCTTGGACTTGCTGTATGGTTATTCCAATTACGAACGGTTAATAACCAACGTTAAATGGCAAAAATACTAAAAGGTGTTTTCTGTCAACTCAACTCAACTCAACTCAACTGAACTGAACTCTCGCTCGTATATCGATAATCGCATTACTACTACTAAAAACAACAATAATAAAAACGACAAAAGCACAAACTGCACACAATATGTTGTCTGTCTGTCCCGTCTCTCAGTCTGTGAGTGTATGTTTGTTTGAGCTGCAATTTGCCAGCAGCTGTAGAACAAATTGCATATTACGCATACGCCGTATAGTACATTCCGTTGAACAAATTTCACATATGTTTGACGTTAGCTGTAGCAGCACCCACACACACAAACAAAGGCAAACAAACATTTATTTGTCAGACAGTCTGGGTTTGTTTGTCTAAATTTAAAGCACTCAGAAATTGGTATATACTCTACACATATAAGTACAGTAAAGTACGTAGTATGTTATCGTCATGCCAATTCGCAATCCCATTGTCATCGTCGTCGTCATCGTCTATAAATCCACGCACACGCGTTGCGTTCATTGAACTTTACTTAATATTATATTACATTGTTTGTCTATGAAAATCTGTTTGAATAGTAAACAATGAAATACCTGGAATTATTTTAAAAATATACCATTAAATGAATCGATAGTTTTCTTCGTCTCACAGTAATTAATATTGAAAAAGGCTTGCTAAATTTAAATTGAAACTAATATGCTTTTAAATATATCAGTTATCCATGCAGTTACAATTATTCCTATTAAATTGCATTCATTAACTTCACTCAAACTCTTTCAAGTCAAATAACCACAATTATTTTTGTTTAATTTGCTGTCTTGGCGAAAAGCGGCGAAAATCCTTCGAGTGAAAAAACTAATTAGCAGCAAATGAATTAATAATAAACTATGTGCTTAGATGATAATCAAGTGTGATGGTGTTAATGTTATTTTATGCGCTAAGGCAATCACACGGAGTGGTGTTTATTTGATTAATAAACATTAATATTTACTAAAATAACAGAGAAATGAAATGATGTGCTTAATTTGAAAACTTAATTGATTTTAATGCTTAAATGAATTACGATGGACATGATGTATTTACTGTCAGAATGCTCAAGTCTGTGCTGATGGACTATTCAGAATATTCTCAATAGGCGTATTAACAGAGCTGCCTTGGGAACTACTTGGCTATAATCTTAGCTTGCCATTTGCAAAGCAAATCGTTGCTAAGCTCCTAAATGCTGTCCATCAGAATTCTCTGGTTTCGCAGTGTTTCTCATAAGACTGGCCACAGAAACCAACAGACATTTATACACACACAGACACTCACTCAGTCGTATTACATAATAAAATTAAAATTTGATAAATGAATGCGTTTAACAGCATTTAAACTTTGACCAAAAGCGTTGACTGCTTGCCTTCAAGGCAGAAAGAGGTAGAAAGCGAGATAAAGTGAGTGGGGGAGAGGAGGGCAGCGAGATGATTGTTGTTTTATTGGTTTGTATACACTCATATTTTCATACCCTGTAAACAATTAATGTTTAAGAAGAAATGGTATGATAACTTGGGATAAAAGTGTGAATATATAATATTAACGGTTTGAATCTTGTAAGCCAATACAACTACTGCTGCTTAAAATCCTCTTTCAGCTTTTTGCAGGATATCTACAAGCACAGCAACAAACAGCAGCGACATTCCAGCCATCTCACTTAATTTTTCTTGATTTTTATTTTATATTTAAGTACTTATGTTCTTTTATACACACAAACACATTTGTTGTGATTGTTGGTGCTGTTGTTGTTGGCAAAGCGTGTGGCAAGTGGTTTTCAACGGCTCACAAAATTTCATTTCGTGGAAAATAAAATTTTATTGCCATTTTGCAATTGTAATGGATGAGAAAGAGAAGGAAGGAGGTGGAAAAGGGAAGGAAGAAGGGTGTTGGTCCAAATACTATGGCTAAGAACCAGTCAGTGGCTGTTGACTGGTTTCATTAGCCAACAGTCTACGTGGTGTAATTTTAAGTGTTACTTTTAATTTGTTTGCTTGCATAGCAGCTCAGTTTCAATTCCTCACTCCTCCGAACTCTAGCTCCTGCTATGTATATAAATATGTGTGTGTGTGTGTGTACGCTTTTATTGCTTATTAAGCGTTTTTAGTTCAATTAAATCGTATAATCGATTAAATCCCATCGATAGAGACGACAACGACAGCAGCTCACGTGCCACGACTAAGTCCTCCAGTCTCTGTCTCAGTTTCAGTTCAGTTCAGTCAGACGTGCGACGCAATGTCTGGGTCGACTAATAGCCACCAGCTAACAACCAAGTGCAAATCGTCTGTTCTCCTCTGATCTGACCATCTTCCCTCCACACAGCCAGTTGATATACTGCCACACCCCCCTTTAGTTGCACGCCCTCGCACGTTGATTACTGCTGATTGCCCCGACAGCAAACAACGCGCCAAATAGCAGGAATCAGACCTCCCGCCGACGCGTCCACAACAGCTTTGCTCTCTGTCCTATGGCCTCTGCCTGCCCCCCTCTTGCCCCTCTTTTAACCTCATTGCACTGTAAGCCATTAATTGATTTGTTACAATGAAATTTCCACACACACACACACACAAGTCTGATGGAAATTTCGTTAATGCCAGCTTGAAGTCGATTGTGTGTGTTTTGACCACGATTCTTGATTTCAAAATAAACAATCTATAAATCTTTTAGCTCTGACTTAAATGGAATTCATTTTTAGGCCACATTGGTCACATGCCAAGTGCAAAAGAGATGGAACATGAACTGCTATAAAATAATCATAAATTTGTTGGCGTTTTTTATGCTTTCTTCGTTTTTATTATTTTGCCACAATTAAATTGTACAAATTTGGCAAATGCACAAAAAATATTTGCACATTTCATTTGACAGTTTTATGAGTCGGTCGTTTTGGCTTTAGCTTTGGTCATACCCATTTTATAAAAGCCAAATTTAGAGTTATTCTTATGGCTTTTAAGTACACTGACAGAATTTCAGACTTCAAAGTGACTAAAGTTTACTTAAAGTCTGCTGAAACGTATCGTTGGTATTATTTAAATATTTTTGAATTTTTTTTATGTTAGTAGGACTTTTAATAAATTTTTTTTATCAGTGTAAACACTAACTTTGCCATACTTGGAATTACAAACATGATTTATTAACTTGAACGTTCAACTGAGTGTTCAATTCTGGCTCCAAAGTGTAGCGGTGAACCTAACAGAACGATGCCAATGACTGATGATGATTTCTTGCAGTGTATTTGCGTGTGCACGCTTTATCGTTTATTTCACATTACTCAAGTCATAATTAAGATCTTGGCGTTCAGCAGTATAGCTCATAAATTGTGGAAGTGGCTCATTGACAACTTCATTTCCGTGCATGGTGTGCAGCAGCAGCAGCAGCAGCAGCAGCCACAGCATAAGAAACAGCAACAACAACAACAACAGCAACCTGATTCTGCCTCTGTGGCATGTGATCCACTTAAGATCGAGAAACTCAAAAGTTGGCGTCATCATCATCTGCTCCGCTGCAACGAGAAGTGCACGCAACGTGCCACTAAATGACATAATGAACTGCATTATTTATGCGGCGCATACACAACCCTATGCCGAAAACCAACAACAACAACAACTACAACTGCTTGCCATTTCTGGCGACAACAAAGGCGACAATTTTGTGCGTGTGCCTGATAATGAAACTGCTGACATTTTGCCATATGATGTCATGACAGAACAACAACACCACAACACGACATGCCCCCTTATTTTTTGGTTTATTTCTTTTTTAGCAGTGTATTCAATGGTGGTCCGTGGCTTGTCCGTGGTCAGTTCCCTTTGCTGCAACATCCTGCAGCTTTTGTGCAAGAAGCCAAAAAGTGTACAATGAGTTGAACTCTTAAGATCCAAGTGAATTCATCATATTGTAGTGTTTACTGTATATGCAGGCACTGAATTGGGTTGCAAGTAATATCGGTGACAGTCCGTCGAGTTGAATGAACTTGAAATGCATCAATCAGGCTAAGGTTTCAATGCGGAAATTGTATTTAACTTGTGTATAAATATTTGTATAGCTAGCAAAGATTGAAATTTAAGATGGTAAACAAATTAAGATTGTGTAAATAAAGTAAAATATAACAAATAGCTGAAGGGGTAGTTTCTAGAATAGAGCTAGACCTTGTGTCTTTATATTTGTAGTGTAAGGGGACTCTTTTGTATCTTTTGTCAACCCCTTTGGCAAACTGTTGAAAACATAACTTAAAACTAAAAGAAGTTAGTCAATAAATATTTATTTAGCTAAGCTTTTAGTTTCCATTCAAAAATTCTCTAATTCTTTCATTCAATTCCGCTACTGTTGGCTTGCTTTATCTCTCTAACTATATTTCTCACATGACAGACATGCTCATTTATCCTTAATGACTTTATTAGCAATCTGTCAATCATTGCACTCTCTCTCTCCCTCCCTCTGTCTAATGTATCTACTAGCTCTGTATTTAAGCAACATTGTTGATTTATTTTGATTTCAAGCTACCAAACACTGTCAACTAATTAGCAACTTTAAACATTCAACAAACACAGTCGAGTTGGCTTTGGCATGTTTGTGTGTGTGTGTGGTTTTGACTTGTTTATTGCCAATTTGCAGACTTTATGCATTTTGGTATTTAGCAATTTGGCTATAGGATATTTACCGTATCCAGCTATTTACCGCTTTTTGATTACGCCGCATTTGTTTGTTTCCTGTGGCCTTAATTTGCACATTGCACTCGCAAACGTTTAAAATGATAGGCGCTGTAAAAAACTGAACACACACGCACAGTTGCAGATGCAGATACAGATACATATATGTATCTTTTTTACTTTTTTTTGTATTTTTCATATACATATGTACGCAGGTGGCGTTTCACGTTTCACGCGCATTTAATTGAGTGCTTCCGCTGCAATTAACAAGTACAACGCGTCCAATGACGCCACTTGACTGGGCCCTGACTGACTGGCCAAGTATCTGGCTCGTTCGGCTTACTCTCTGGCTAAATGGTTGGTTAGCTGGTTTTGTTGCTTGGTCAACTGCTTCGTATGATTCTCCCCTTCTGTTCTAGATTACAGCATACTTACGCACTAATGCCTCTTTAAGTTAATGCAAAACCATTAAACGTGTTGACTGCCATACTTTGTGGCCTCAATAGGGGGTAGACTGTCTGTCTCTTCCACTCTCCCCCCACTCCCTCTCCCTCGATATCTTGCACACTTTTTTCTGCACAAATTAATTATCAATTTCCCAACTGATTGCTGTCCTTGGCGTACGAAAAGGATAATAACGAAATTTTGCAATTCCTGTTGCCATCTAAAATTTGGCACATCGATCGAATGAACGAATGACTCGAACGAACGAACGCACTTTGCCAGCTCATTTCCTGTCGTTTCCCTGCCATTTTCTCGAACAGATTTTCCCCCGAGTCTACCAGACAGCCAGTCAGGCAGTCAGCTAGTCTGCTAGTCTGCCAGCTTGCAGTTTAGTTTGCAATTTTCCAGCTCAACGATAAATGCAAATAGATTTCACCTGCAGACGTTGTTTGTCCAACATTTTCGAGAATCTTTTAATAAATTATGCGCATGGCATTTTCGTAGCAACGTTTTCCACGTTCCATCGATGTTGTTCTTGTTGTTGTTGTTGCAATTGCTGTAACTGTTTGGCTTTGGCATGTTGAGTATCGAGAATCATGCATGAGTTTGACATGGATAACATGGCAGTAACTTCGACAGGATTCGCTTACAGCAGCCAGAAATCGTTGTGCACCGTGTGATTACAAGCATGCCATAAAGGCTTCTTGGGTGGAGTAGACTAGGGTGTTGGTGGAGCTGGAACTAGGGACGTCAAACTGGTTGAAATTGTTGTACATTTTATGTTTATTTACCTTTGAACAGTTAAGCGATAGAGCAGCAAACGTTTTACACTGACAAAAAAGAGGTTTACATTTAAAGTCCTTTCACTTTAAAGTCTACGCCACTTTAAATGAGCTTATTATTATTGATAAAGGAGCAGTAGCTGTTACACGGCGAGAAATAAACTTGACAGCGGTTCAGCCATTGATTTGTTGTCAGCTTAATAATGTTGACCTATGTCAAAGGGTTACACAATGTCAGCAGGTTAAGCCCAAATTATAGCAGACATCAATCAACTGAAATGGGGCACTAGTATTTGTTGCAGTGTAGAAATAACAGTGGCTACTCATCAGCACGGCAATCTAAACAGGGATGGAGCATGAGTGTGAGAAGCAAATGTAGGAGGAGTAGCAACATTTCGTTCTGTCCCTCTCCCTCCCTCATCTCTCTCGCTCTCTCTGTTGTGTCCACATCAACTCCATTCAATTAGCAACTCATAATAACAATAATTTTTCTTGCAATTCGCATTCAGCAAAACATTTTGCGGCACGTTCGTTGACGTTGACGACGTTGTCGATGTTCGTGACGTTGCCTCGTCTGCCACTGCCACAAACTATAGTCACAGTCACAGTCCCGGCCTCAGTCTCAGCTCCACTCACTGCCGCAGGCACACCAGTTTCAGTGAAGGTGGTGTGGAGGGAGTAAACAGGCGTATCCAAAAAAAAGAAAAAATAGAGAAAAAACTGCCTCCCCCGCCTCCTCATGCCATTCTAGCCATTGACTGCAACAATGTTGCCTGTTAAATGATGCATAATAATCGGGAGCGAGAGCGCGCTTGCTGAGCTTTGGCTGTGGCAGAAGCAGAAGCAATGGCAGAGGCAGTGGCAGCGGCGTGGCAGAGGCTGTGTATGTGGATGTGGTAACGTGTGTGTGGATGTGGGGATGTGGGACAACATTCCTATGGGGCCAACGGCAATGCCAGGCGATGGTTAAGAAATCATAGCTATAGTCCCCAATGTGCAAAAAAACAAACGTCAGCGCACAGTGGATTGGAAATGATTTGTTGTAAGTTTTTAAGACCGTAAAATGCTGCAAACTTTTACAATTTTGAGCGCTACTTAAGAACATAAAGTGTAGTGGAACTTTTAGTCCTAAGTTTGCAAATCGAGCTTACACTTAGGATCTTTTTGGATCACTAAAAAAGAAGAAAAAAATATTATTTCGTTGCACAAGAAATGTTATGAGTAATAGAAGATAACTGCTTTAAAAGAGACTGTTAATATTTGGGGCATTATTGTACTTATAGCTAATATTAAAATACGTTTTTAATAAGACTCTGTCCCACTGTGCAGGGTGGCGGTTCATGTGATTGTGCTGATGCCATTTGCTGTCGTACGCTGACCAAACTGAGTCCCTACTCAGCACTCGGTACATTTTGACCCTCATCTACGACCACGCACACACCTTAGAGCAGCTCACACACACACACTCGCAGGGTTACGCCCACAATTTGCAGAAAATTGTGCTGACTGCAGCTGGACAACTCTTTGCCTGATCGTTGGTCACTTTTGCTGCGTAGCTGATGAAAATTCGCTTGGCTTCCGTTGTTGGCCAAGAGTTGCTGCCCGAATTGCCAAAGTTGGTCATCGTGGCCATAAGCCACCGTCAACCTTTGGTCCTCTGCATGTGTTAGTATGTGTGTGTTGTGTGCTCACGTGTGTGTGTGTGTGTGTGTCTTTCAATATTTACTCAGCTTGAAATGAAACATTTTTATAATTTCTTTTCGCTTCTGATGTTTTCTTTTTTTCTGCGCTTGCTCCTGTTGTGTGTTTTTTTTACCAAGGGGTTGGCTGGGTCAATTGTTTTTGTTGCTGTTGTTGTTTGGTTCGTTGGCTATTGGCAACATTGTTATTTTCTGCTATTTGGCCATTGACTATTGACCAACGTGCAGCGTGCTGGCCAAAAACCCGTGGACAGTACTCAGCACGTTTATTTTTTTTATTTTGTCCGTGTCCAGCGGTTTATTTATTTATTTCGGTTTAATGCATGCTGCCTTTGCTCCCTATTTTCGCTCTTCTTGCCTTCCCTTCTTCTCTCCTACTCAGTCGGTTTTTCGGGGAAGTTGTATTGAGTCATTGGTAAATGGTTTACGTTTAACCCATTTTAAAATGCAAACGACACGGAGCAGTTCGGTAAACGCATTTTCCACATTCACCAATGCCCATTTAGCATACAATGTGGCCCAAAACAGAAACCAAAAAACAGTGCAAACAGGAATTCAGCAAGAGTCTTGCCTGAATTATATACTCTGCTGTTTCTGTTTGTGGTTCTGTTCACTCTCTCTCTCTCTCTCTCAAACTCTCTCCAACTATCTTCCTCTCTTTTCATTCACTGCGTTTCAATTTGTTATTATTGTTTGTTTACGTCGCCAGCGAAAAATATTGAACGGAAATTTTGTGCAATATGATTTATTGTGACAGAGAACTATAGAAAGGGAGATAGAGAGAGCAAGAGATAAACAGCGAGAGAGGGAGAGGGAGCGAGAAAGGGCAAATGTATTGGCAGTGCAAGTTTGCTGCCAAAAATTCAACGGAAATGAATTCGTTTATAGCCAGAGCATATTGTATTCTGGTTATCCGGACTCCGTTATGACAATTTGGAGTGAGAGACTTTGATTTGTCAGCGGAAGGTATTTGTACGGCACTTGTGAAATGGCCAATTACCAGTTTTACCCATTGTTTACAGCCAATAATACTAACTGCCATGTGTATATACATATAGAATAAACATGTACATAATCAAAAATAGATTTCTACAAACAATTGCAATTACCATGAATATTAAGTTTACTTTTAGTCTCGTAGAACTAAAATGAAGTTTAAAAACAAAGTGCCTGCGGGTGGCAAGCAGACTTCAATTGTTCTTTAACTTTATGGCAAACTCTATAAAGTTTTATATAGCTTATATAGTGGTAGTAATGCTATGCCTTTTGGGCTTTTTGCATATTTAGATAACACTTCTGCCATTTGGCTGAAAAGCTTGGGCTTTGGCATGGCCAAATGCAAATTGGCAAAAGACAATTTATTCCAAATTGCGCCAAAAAGTTAAGCAAATATGTCAATTGAATGCCTTGCAAGACAGTGTAAGAGTGTGTGTGTGAGTGTGTGTGTGGCAAGCAAACAAAGCTCAGGACTTTTGCCAAAGCAACTAAACAATCGGAGCTTGTAGTTTAAAAGGCAATTTATCTTTGACTTTTGCAAAGTAAATTCCCGCCATTGTTTAAAGTGTGGTTCAATCGCCAATTGTGCTTTGGAGCCACCCACCACCAACCACAGCCCAGTGGGGGATACTCTGCATATGTGGGCGTGAAACTAAAGTGGGCGTTTTGTTAAGTTATGTCTGTATATAGAGATGTGAGTGTGTCTATGTGTGTGTGTGTTTATTTTGTGGCAAGCGCTTTTAACTAGTTCGCAGCGCTGCCAGCAAATTTCGAGCATTCTCAACCACTCAATTACACGCAAACCACAAACATACATACACTACACATACATATATCTATATATAGATAGCGATATAGATGCTTATATAGCGCATGTACACTGATAAAAAAGATAAGCTGTTAAACACAAGACTGAAGGCTTTAATTGGAGAGTTTTAAGCAATTTAAAATTTGGTTTGATTAAAATTTGATTGTATCTTGAAACTTTTAATCAATCATTTCAATTAGTAGTGGTTTTTTGTTGGGTCTTCAAATTAAGATGTTGCCTATATAAATCCAAATAAGTCTTAGTTCTTAAACATTTTGTAACAGTGTAAATGATCGTAATCAATTGAGCTGGCTGGCAAAAGGCAAACAATGTGCTATTATACTCAAAACGCTGAGCAGAGAAAGGGAAAGAATGTGTGTGTGTGGGTTAGGGAGGGAGGAGGGAAGCGTGAGGGACTTAGCTGTAGGGACCTTTCTTATAAATTGTTCGCGGTATTTGGGAATTGCATTTGGTAAAACGCACGTAGAACTATTTGAGCTGCTAACCCAAATAAGCTGCGGCATCGAACCGAAAGATGCTTCCAGCAACAGTAAAACACTGTAAACAGCCGCAAAATGACTGCAATTGCTGTAGGTTATTTCTCCCTCTCACTCGCCCGCACTCTCTCCATCCTTACTCCACTTGGAACTTCTGTTAGGACTGCCAGCAACTGTAAAATGTGAACGCACCAATGAACTGTGGCAAGGCAATCAATAGATGCGGTTGCATACAACTTGAGATACAAGATACTTTCATGCTTGCAACCGTAGAACTTCCCACATGGAATGCAATGGAATGTGCACACGCATCTCTCTTTCTCCACTCTCTTTCCACTCTCTTTTTCTCCTTTCGCTAAGCTTAGCCACAGCATTGCGGTGGGTGTGCAGACACTACGGCAAGAAGCTGCAACAAATTCAGTCAAGGGGGTGGGGCAGCGGGAGGCAGTAGCTTACATTTATGCGCGAAATTGTCGTATACATTTGCACATTCATAAATTCTCGTTGAGCGCCCCCAAAGCGACAGTCGCAGCGCCAAAGAATGCTGCATGCTCTTTAGCTCAGGCCAGAGCGAGAGAGAGGGAGAGGGGGATAGGAGCGGAGAGAAAGGGATCAGAAGTCGGCAAGGAGAATGTGGAGCAGAGAGTAAAATAGTTGCAGTACTCGTAGTCGTTACACAGAAAACAAAGTAATGTCAAAACACTTAAATTCTTGTGTTAAAATATTTGAGGAAACCTTTAAGAATATAGCTCTATGTTATTAAGGACTGACATCAACAACGTATTGATTCGATTGTCTTTATAGTGATTAAGTACAATATTTCTAGATATAAAAATAAATATAGAAAATATTTTATGCTGTAACTAAAGCACAGAAATTTATTTAAAATATGAACTTTTACTACTGCAGATTCTTGCGCTCTATTCGACTATTTTAATATAATTGTAAATGATATTTTTAGCAGACTTGTTGCTAATCATAAGCATTCTAACTAAAGCATTTTCTTAATTTATGACAAACTTATTAGACCCCTCTACTTGTTTTTGGAGTACGGGGTCTAAAAATCATACGTATTTTAAGATGAACCGCCCTCGTTTTATCAACATTTCTCCGAGTGTAACTGCTGTTTGTTAGATGCTGTGCCTCTCCTGCTATGCTACTTAAATTTCAGTTAAATTTTATTTTTATATTCCATTATTTTGTTGTTTTTGTATTTTCAACATTTTATTACGGCATTTTATAACAAACGCGAGCAACCTTAGAACAGCACGTCATTAGGCGATAAATTATATCTCTCATGCGCGCTGCAGTTTGCATAAAATGTTGCCGCCTGCCGCAAAACTGTGCCAACAGCTGTGGCCCCGGCCATGGAATTGAGACCAGGCGCTGGATGCGGCACAGGAGGCTCAACGGGATTGGCTGCAGCTGGGGCAGAGACTGGGTCCGAGGTCTTGGTAGAGGTAGAAACTGAAGGCTGGACCTGAATCAGCAACTGAATCTGGTGCGCGCGGGCAGCACTAAGAGAAAAAAAAGGATGCCAGGCAATTTGAATTTGTGAAATTCCATTAAAGGTGCAGACTGCAGAGTGGACGGTGAAGTGGAAAAGTGGAAAAGTGCAGCGAATGTTGCCCCATTGAAAGCTGGCTTATCTATGCACAAGATGTTGCCGTTTGATAAGCGCAACGCTGCGCAGCAAGTTGGCAATTTATGTGCCGCTGCTGCAGCTCCCGCTCAATCTGCCGCTGCCGCTGTTTGCAGCAATTGCAGTTGCAATTGCATTCATCATCGACTGCAGCAGCAGCAACGGCAGCAACAGTTGCTGCATGTGGAATGCGCTTGCTGCCGTCAACGTGCATTCAACTATGCAAATTTGTGCAAGTTCCCCAACCCCAAATCATTGACTTGCAACTTGCTACAACTTAGTATCTGCCTATATATATAAAAGTGTGTGTGAGTGTGGTTGTTTGTGTGTGCTTGTTGTCAAACAGCATTCAAGCACGATTCTGGGAAACATTCTTCTCCAGTGAGTAGCCAGTTGACTTGCGCAAGAGTTTTGCATTGCTTTGGCTTTGCTTTGCTGCCAGCTCTGGGATCTGGGCTCTGGGCTGTTGGCTCTTTGCTCTTGGCTTTGACTTTGCCCCGATGCAGAGCAGAGATTATAAAATAAATGAGCAAAAATTATATTGAAGTGGTGCCACATAACGGTAGGGTCATCGATTGTGCATTTTAGCTGAAGAAAGCTGAGAAAGAGAAAGAGAATAGAAGGCAAGTTCAATCATCTGAGATTTAATCATTGTCGAACCTGTTGAGAAGCCAAAGCATTTTAATCACGAGCTTTCTGTCAATAAGATGATAAGCAGCTTACATAAAACTACTTTTCATTGCAGTCTGCTATAAAATGTTGATGTATTTTGATTGATTTGATTTTAGCGCTTAGCTTGACAAATGTTTTTAGTGGCTGCTTTCATTACAATCCTCAACTCTGTTTGATTTCTGAATTAAGTACCACAGTCTCAGTGAAATGGTAATTGCCTGAAATAATTGAATAAATTTTACACAAAAAGGTTAATTAAAAAAGTTGCCTAGGGCTTTACGGCCAAGTATCCACACATCTTGGCCATAACTCATCAGTTAAACAGTTGTAATTATAATTCAATATGCGATAGTCCTTTTGAAGCTCGGAGTCCACTGCGGCGCGGCTAATGGATTTCGGGCAGTGCACTTGACACCCGCCCTCTTTACGTACATGATAAATGGCCCAAAGGTGTGCCGACAAATGGGAAATAGTCAAAAACAGAAACGGAAAACGACACAGGCCAGAAAAAAAGGCAGTAAAGAAAAACAAACGAAAAATCGCTGAACTTTGACTATTGGCTGGACTAGTTGGACTGCAATTTAACTTGATGTTGTTGTAGTTTCTAAAGCGCAATTAAACGCCCCGCCATTGAAACAATTATGCCATAACAATTACGCTTTTGGTTGCACATGCATGAGGCACCTAGGCACAGTGCCCCCTCCCTTGTGTGTGTGTGTGTGTCACTGGTAGTAAATTTGCCGCATTTAGCGCTGTTGTTGCAACTTGCAACTGCTGACATGACATTTGGTTATTTAGCTGCTGAGTTGAACTGAAGCGAACGGCAAGTCAAAGGAATTTTCATGCGTCAAATTGTGGCATGTGCATGTGCGTGTAATTACAGCAATAAAAATTGCAACACATTGCGTACTAACATGCAACAACAAGTAGAAGACACTGCCTGCGCTTTTTTTTGAATCCAACTTCAACTTCAACTTGCTCTTCAAACCCATTTCAACTCCATTTCAGTTGTGTTTCAGCAATTATCTTATTTATTTCAGTTCATTTATCAAAAACTGAACAAATTCGCAGTTTCCTTGCAACGAGACAGAGCGAGAGGGCATTGCAGATGGGAAGAGGTAGATAGTTGCCTTTGCAATTGGCTAACGAGCCAACAGACATTGCCACAAATGAGTGCACTCAACGTGGCTGCCACTTGGGTGGCCATAGCTGGAGCGTAACGTTAGTTGATTGCATTTTTAGCATAAATTTCAACGCATTTGACTAATGTTTGGCTATTTGTTATTTGCTGCTTTGCTTGCTGCAATTTTTCACATTTTCCACCACTAGAAATCCGCTCTTTTTATTTTATTCCGAGAATTCCTGCGAAAGGCCCCCAATCCATAGAACTCTGGATATTTCAGCGATTTCAATACAAGTTCTCGCATGCAAATTGCATTACAACTATAAAAATCTAGAAATATATATATGTATATATTGAAATACTTGGAACGTTCGAACGTTGTTTTCATTCGATATTGAGTATACGCACTGTTTGTTCGCACTTGACTTGAATTAATGGGCCGTAAATGAGTCGCATCAGACATGAGTCTGTTGGCAGCTAAGCAATTAATAACGCCTTATGGGCGTCACGTACCACAAAAACACAGCCATAGCCACCGACACCACTATACCCAATGACATAACAAAGAATTTAACCCACCGCGGCGTGTGTTTACCACAAAAAAAGTTACACATAAGAGAACGAAAGATCCAAGCGAGAAAAACTGAAAATAACTCGAAATTTTCAACAGTCAATCGATTATGTTGAATTATGAAAAATAGTTTTATTTATTGTATGCGTGCTTTGTTTACACTTTTATAGTGTATGAATATGAAATTACACTGCTGCAGCTCACAAGTAGAGCGCAACGTCTGCACTATTTCTGCGAACAAGTGTGACTGGAAAACTAGCCAAGCTACTTTAAGTCAAATCTGATTGATATTAAATCAATTTCCAGGAACAGTTTTCTAGTATAGAATAGCTGAACACTTCTCCTCTTTATTATAATCAAAGATAGTTTAACTAAACTAATTTATTTGTCTTTTCTCTATTCAATTGCAGTTGCTGCCGCCACACAACCGAAAAACTCAACACAACAGAAGCCATATCTACAGATTAGAAAGCACGCTGTTACAAGACTGACCATAACCAATCCACATTCAATCAATTATCTGCACTGCATACCCGACATTAACTCCTACGATTACTATCAAGGTGTGTACACAACAAAATCAACTAAATTCTATATTAACTATCATTCCTTTTATTGCAGAAGAAGTTCCCATCTATTGTAGTTGGTATCGCAACAATGAGGCCATTGAGCACTTGTCAATACGCAAGAATGAGTTCTTCATTTACAAGAATGGAACACTTCGATTGCCGCCCACAGAGCGTGCCAGCGGTGTTTATCATTGCCAAATTGAGGCTGATTACACAAAAGTCATATCCGATAGCATAACCGTTGAGTATCCAAGTAAGTTACTCGTGTCACCTTTTGTCCTTGAACAGCCCCTTAATGTTCATTTTGTTTGCAGTACTGAAACGTGTTATAACTGGTCAACAACTGAATAGTAATATTAGTGCTGCTGAGCAACTGCCTCTGGTGATCAATTGTCCGTTTGTGAGTGTGCCCACGGCTCGTTTCAATTGGTACTTTGGCAACGAATCCCTGGCCAATGACAGCAGGCGAGTAAAGATCTGTGTTGTTTCCATCAAGTTGTGAGCTGCGATCTCCTTGTATTTGTAGTAATGAGCCCATTAACTTGTTGGTTTCAATAACGCTTCGAAATTTTAATTTTCCCTTTTGGTTAACACTCTAATTTATAACTGAATCATCTGCTTTTCTTATAGTGCTCTTATTTTGTCCAATGGAACACTTGTTTTGCGAAAACTGCGCGCGGAACAGGCGGGCAAATACAAGTAAGTTGAAGTGGCAACGGGAATACCTCTAACGGACAGACAAGACAAAACTTTTGCTTTGTTTATCAAAATTGAAATTGAAAGCAAAGTTTTTGCCAATTGAAAACTTGAAATTCTTTTCTACGTTTTCAGTTGCTCGAACTGTTTATATTTTTTTGGCATCTCAATTTAAATTTAATTTTATATAATTGCATTAATAATAACTATTTTGAAAAGCTAAAAACTTTAAGCAACTCAATTAAGCCAAGGCTTGAATGTTTATTTTAAAACTATTTAAGTCTAATTAAGTTTTAAACTGCGTAAACATTTTCTTATCTCAGCTTCAAATCAAATGACTACTCATTAACATGAAAAATAACTCTATTACTGATTTAGTTGCATTTAATTAAAGTTTCTACCATATTTTTATATAACTTAATTTATAAAATCCAATTTTAATGCTGTTTTACGCCATTTCCATGTTACTTTTAATCTGTTTTAATTCTTGTACAACATTTTGCTGTAGACATTGTACAGCGTTCCCTGTAGCTGCCACCTGTTGGGTACTTTAGAGTTGCCCTCAGGCAGGTACTTCATTTTGATCATGTAGATGTTGCATATCAACACCTTTGGTTGTAACTCATCAACCCCCAGTCCGTGTGTTATAGTCCAAGAAATGTGCGCATTAATTAACACCAAGCATCGGCCGAGTGGTCGGCATAATTGTGGCCACTGTTTTGAAGCCAATTAATGTGCGAAATGTTCATGCGTTTATATGTGTATATATAAATTAATCGTGTACATTTTCCCGTTTCAGATGTGTGGCCCAGAACCCGTACGCCGCCCGAAGTCATCGGCAGTTCGTGTGGACGGTGCGCGTCGAACCTAATGCGGCTAACAATGGGTTAATGCTGGCCGAGAGCGAGACGCAGCTGTTGCCAGCATTCCAGAATGCCACGCTTTTTGTGCCCACGGGTGGCAGGCTTATGTTGCAGTGCCGAGCTGTAGCCGATTACGTGCCCATCGATTGGTGCTTGCAGCATCCCAATAACAGTGTCACACAGTTGAGAAACAACAGTGTTGCATTGGAAATCACCAATGCGAGCAGAGTCCTGCACGAGGGTTCTTATATCTGCACGACGCCTACAGATAAACAGACATTTCATGTGATTGTCACAAGTCCGCCAAGAATAATCAGCTCACTGCCGGTGGAAGTGGGGTATATTAGTCTCTCCACAACGCTTACCTGCAATGCTGAGGGCAATCCATCGCCGAGTCTTAGTTGGTATCACAATGGAGCACTGCTCAACAGTTCCTATACACGCTACATCAGCGGCAATGAGCTGCAAATTCATTCCTTTGATCCCGAGGAGGAGGGCATATATCAGTGCTTTGCCCGCAATGTTGCTGGCGAGGATTCGATAACGGGAGAGGTGCGTTTCAAGCGTCAACCGGAGCAACCGAATCCTCTGCAGAATATACGCTGTTATCCGCACAGTTTTCATACCATCAATGTGACATTCGATAGTCGCACAATGGAGGTAATTTATCAATCATACGCAGCGTGTTACCAACGCCTTTGATTTAATTACGAATTTCTGTGCATTTTGCAGTCCATGTTCGTGGTGCACATTGTACGCAGCAATCCACATCAATGGAGCTCGTTTGGACCAATGAAACTCAATCATACCTCGTTCGTGGTCATTTCAACTGGACTGCCCGTGTATCGTCCCTTTGCGTTAATCACACGCTTCCTCACGCCCACCTCGGAGGTGAGATCGGGTAGCATTGTGCCCCAGCAGATGATACAGAGTTCACTGCGTAGTCCAGCCGTGGTCTGCTGCACTCAAGGATGTAAGTTAATCATTTATTTTATGAAACTATTTTATTAGACCCGTACTCTTTGCAACTTTGAATGATCATTTCTCAGCCAAATGAAGTGATATTTTGAAACGGGATGCCTTTTTAGACTCTCGACAACTAGTAGCATCGAATCACTGCCAAAATTCAAAATTTTAATTTTGACCCCATTTTGACAAATTTTGCAGTGTTACCCCTTTGCATTTTTGTCAGAAATCGTCAAATTTTAAGATTGCGATTTTTTGATGCCAATCGATAGTACTTGACCTCCTGAGTCCAAAAACTCATACCAATCGAAAATCTGACGTTTGAGTCCCAAAATATTCAATATCAAAGTTGCATAGTTTTGACTCTTAGACTTTACACTGAATAATAAAGTTTTGTTCCAAGCATTATGTTAACAAAGCATTAAAATACTCTTAGTAACTCGTAGCGCAAAGCAATCAGTCAAGCTATACAAGCTAGAATGGCTTTAAAATGGCTAAACTAGCCACACTGCTGATCTATCGCTACAGGCAAACAGAAAGATCAGCAGGTCGCAATGCAAAAATTATTTAACATTAACATTAACAGCAGGTCCCACTCTCTGCGCTAATTGCGCTTAGAGATCTCTGCCGCTGTTTGTGTGATTGTTCGCGGACGCCAGCAAAGCGTACGAACGGTTAGTGTGTTTGTTCGCTGTCATAAAATGGCTAAAAATTAACTTAAAGTAGCTAAAAAGTAATGAAAATTGGAATCAATAAATTCATATTTTCATCTTTGAATTATCATTTCTCAGCCAATTTAAGTGATATTTTGAAACGGGATGCCTTTTTAGACTCTCGACAACTAGGAGCATCGATTGCATGACAAAATTCAAATTTTTAAATTTGACCCCATTTTGACAATTTTTGCAGTGTTACCCCTTTGCATTTTTGTCAAAAATCGTCAAATTTGAAGATAGCGATTTTTTGATGCCAATCGATAGTCCTAATCCTCCCGAGTCCAAAAAGTCATACCAATCGATAATTTGACGTCTGAGTCCCAAAATATTCAATATCAAAGTTGCATAGTTTTGACTTTTAGACTTGACACGAATATAATTTTCATACGCAGCCCGAAATTATGCTATAAAATTTTTAACTGCTCCCGCATTCTACTCTCTGTAATTGAATTTAAATTACAGTCTGTCGCTTACTGCTGATTCTGATCGCCTGGTGTTTCACACAAAAAAATCTTCGATTTTGGCCATTCGCTGATTTTTTTTGCTTGACCGCTGTGATCTGCAAGGCCCAAAATCGTTAGTAATTCTTGCTGAAATACCAGGCAAACAGAAAGATCAGCAGGTCGCTATGCAAAAATTATTTAACATTAACATTACTAAATGTTAATTTTAACATTGACTTAACATTAACATTGGCTTAACATAGACTTAACATTAACATTGACTTAACATAGACTTAACATTAACATTAACTTAACATTAACTTAACATTGACTTAACATTAACTTAACATTGACTTAACATAAACTTAACATTAACTTAACATTGACTTAACATTAACTTAACATTGACTTAA
The DNA here is from genome assembly GCA_018152125.1 of Drosophila dunni. Lineage (NCBI taxonomy): Eukaryota > Metazoa > Arthropoda > Insecta > Diptera > Drosophilidae > Drosophila > Drosophila dunni. The sequence goes on along the minus strand of JAECXC010001917.1, from coordinate 13,485,083 downwards.
CATAAACTTAACATTAACTTAACATTGACTTAACATTAACTTAACATTGACTTAACATCTTCTTAACATTAACTTAACATTAACACTCAATTAACATTAAAATTGCACAAAATTATTTTTCTTAAGCTGAGCTCTTGTAAATTCTGTTGTATCTTACTGTGCATTTCTTTTCGCTTGAGAATTCAACTGGGAATTTGCATATTCCAGCTGTAATACCAAGCGAACAGAACTTTCAGTAGATCGCAAATTGTAAAAAACTAATTTCATTACACTACAACTTTCAAACTATCGGACAACTATAGCCTATAACTACTTTAGGACAAATTGTTTGAAAATTGCTCATATGTATGTATGTCGGCTCTCTCGACTCTTGCGTTTCTTACTTGTTTTTATAATAATTTATTTATAAAATGTTACATTTTAATTATTGAATTAATCTAATCTTATGTACACCTTTTAGTGCTGCTGCGCCTCGTGCATCTGGGCAACGACACGTTTGTGAAGTGGTCTCAGGCTGAGCTAGATAACAAAAAGTATTTCATACTGCAGTTTTCCATCAATCATACGCACCCACATCCCGCTCAGCTACTGGATGGTCCACTGCATGGCACTGTCACCCCCGTGGAGGAGAAAGCAGATGAAGTACGTCGTCATTTGAGCATTATCAGGCCACTCAATCAGTCAGCCGCTGCCACAGTGATGAAGAATGCCGAGTACGAGGTGCTGGACAATGAGGTGGACGACATCACACTCGAAATGGAGGAGGACATCTTTAGTTTGGTAGTAGATGCGAGTGTTACGGGACTGTTGTTGCAGCATTTCAGTAGAATCAAAATGCGAGTACTGATCATAACGAGTGAGAACGAGTTTCTTGCCCAGGACTTTCGCTATGTTCAGTGGAAGATTGTGAGTAGACTGTACTGTAGTGGCAAAATTGTCAATTTACCTATTTGGGTGCACTTTCGAGCTCACTTACTAAAGTCCCTAAACACGTTGTCTCCCCTACAGATCGAGAATGGCACTTCGGATCAATCAAACATGTCGTTTCGTCTGATTACTGTTGAGTCGCGCATGTTGGCCTTTCAATTCCTGGACAGCCTCAACGATACCTGTGTCTACGAGTGTCATCTACATATGCAGTTGCCGCTGCGGAAACAGGAGCCCAAGTGCAAGGAACGCACCATTGTCAACTCGGTGTTGTTGGTCAGCGGTCTCAGTGCCAATGAGAGCTACAATTTTCATTTCTACAACTGCAAACCTCAAATTTTCTACGGTGAAATGGATGTGAAAACGCTGCCAGATCGTAAGCTTGGCCTTAAACTCGCTTAAGCCTTTTGTAATTTGTGAATTTTCTTTCAATTAGCACCTGGAACTATTAGCAACTCCCGCATGGTCAAGGACAATGGCATCAAGCTGTTGTGGGATCCGCCTGTTCATCCCAACGGACGTGTGCATCATTACAACATCGAGTGGACGCTGGGCAATGCGACACACGAGGCTGTGGTATACGAGTGTCGCACTTGCTCATATAAGGTACAGGGTCTAAAATTTCCTTAGAGTAACTTTCTTTATAATTCCACTTTGTCTTGCAGTTTCCCAACGTTACGGAGACGGACAAAATGCACGTGACGGTACGAGTGGTGGGTGAAACAGGAGTGGGAGCGCCACTGTTTTTTGATCTGATGAATCACCGTATTCCACCCACCCACGATAACCCGAATCACGAGGTATACAGTGGCATTGCCATTGGCTCGCTGTTGTCCACCGTCTGCGTGTTTGGCTTCGCGTTGTTCATTGTCTTTCAGCGGCGACGGTTTAAAGCACGCGCCCAGGGGCCAACACACTTGACCACGCCCACGGATATCAATTTCGGCAACCTCAGCAATGCCTCAGGCATGCCTGGGGACAGTGCAGGGGGGCTAAGTGGCAGCACCTTGCAGCAGGACTGCCACGAGATGCAGACGTTAATACCACGCTCACGTTATCACATCGAATTGCTGCCGGAGCACGCGCTGGAGTATCAAACGAGCTCCGCGGCAGCTGCTCCACTCCCCAATGGCCATTGCAATGGTCCGATTGCGAGGCGAGCGGATCAGGAGCTAAGCATTGCGGGTGTGCACAATTTGTCGCAATTGCCGCTCTGCGCTGGCTCGCCGGAGAGCAAGTGTGTCCAGGACACAATGCTGCAGGAGGCGAAGGCTTTCTACATACCCTACCGCCATACGCCGCCGAATGCAGTTGCCCTGCAGGCAGCTGGAGGCGGTAGCAATGCCAGTTCCCATACCCACGTCCATGCGCAGGCGAATGCTAATGCCAATCACAAGCAAAGTTCAGCCATGAATGGTGTTGGCGATGGCAGTATGGAAATGGCCATGCCACCCAATTCCTTGCCTCTGGTGACCACTGTGCCGGGTTTGGGCAATGTGAGTGCTCGTCGAAGCGGCAGTTTGAGCAGCAGCAGCGCCAGCAGCAGCAGTAATGGCAGTAAAAAACAATTTCATACAAATTTCGCACGACACTCGAATTCCAATGATGGCATTTGTCTGCTAGCCGAGGAGGAATCAGCGGCCACACTGACGCCCACATCGGAGCACGAATACGCGTGTGTGAGTTTAACCAACGGTTTCAAGTTGCCCGCCGATATGTCAAGACAAATGCCGGTCAATAATCATTACAACAACAGCAATAACATCAAGAGCAACAGCAACTGCAGCAGCAGCAGCAATAACAACAACAGCAATCAAAAGAAACCTGCGAAGGATCGACAGCAACATCAACAGCATCAGCAGCATCCACATGCATCCATAGTTCCTGCCAACGGATCACAGCCAATACATGCTGTGGCCGTTAACAATGTTAAAGCGACCAAGTCAATGGCCAAACAAAGTTGGCCCACAGCGCCGACAGCTCTGCAACGTCGTGCTCAAGTCGATCCCAATGGTTGAGTTCAAGTCAGAGTTTTGGCCATTGCGTTTGTCGCCTCGCCAAGAAAAAGTATTCTATGAGAAGCTACTAATACACATATAAATACACACACACATATAGACTCCAGTACACATACACACACACACACAAACATTCGCAGCTTGAAACATTCCAAACATTATTTATGATTGATTGAACATTATGCAAATGCATTTTATAAATGCATTTCACTTCAATCAATGAAGTTAAACTATACGAATAAGCAGCATATTTATATTATTATACAAATATCAACATACTATATATAGTTATGCTAAGTTAAGTATTTTTACATTTTAATACACTATACTTGTATTTAATTTAATTTCTTTTTTTTTCTTTCGTTTATGGAGGCTAATCACAATTTATGATTTCTTTAAATGTAATTATAAATAATTTTCCGCATTTCCACAGACATTAAATCAAACTGCCGTAAATAGTCTTAAACTTATAGCCAAAAACAACAGAACAACAATTGCAATAGCCCAACACACACACACCCACACACACATACAATAGTCACAAGTGTTCATACATAAATACATAATTATACATAAATATTTAAGAGACATATTTAATTTCAGTTTATTTTATTTGCTGCATTTTGTTTGTTTGTTTTTTATATATTTGTTTAAACCGATATATCAAATGTACCTGATTATATTCATTTTGCATGTTTCGTTGGCTTATTTTCAAGCACACACACACAACACACACACGTACACCAATATACATACTTATTACATTCCCTTGTAAACAGATGCTATTTGTTTACGCCTAAAATGTACCACTGCCGTCGTGAACGTTTCTATCCCTTTCACCCACTGTAACTAGTTTGTACTAACCACAAAACACACACAACTTACACCCACACACACCTGCTCGGTGACTAATAGTCAAGCGCAGTTATTATTTTTCTAGAGCTACGAAATGTGTTTTAAAAATTGTTAAAAACTGCGATAATTTTAATGAGACTCACTCATACAGACACAGCCCACACACACACACACTCACACACACATTCCATAGAGTAACATAATGAAGTTTAGACACGATTTCGAATGCAAACAGAAAGAAAATAATGAAAATTGAATCCGTTTAAGAACTTTAAATGTATACGTATTTAGACCTAAGTGCAATAACAGAACATATAAGCAAATACCCTGAAAATCAACCAAAATAAAGCTTATAAAAAGTATGACAACAGATAAACAACAACAATTACAAACAATAGTACCTTTCCATATAAAGAACAAAGAGAAATATTAAATAGATATTATATCAAACTGGCTGAACCAACTGTGTGTGTCCCACAAAACTGTGTACTCTCGTAATTTGATAGAAATTCAATCCAAATTCCCTTTTCTACAGTTTCATTAAACTATATCGCATACCTGCTAAAATCTTTTATCTTTAAGGTAACACCTTCCACGGGGACACTCACAGCATACAGTCAGTCCTCATTTTAGCTGCCAATCTAATTTGTGTTCATATCGAAATAAGTCTCAATTATCCACTTCAACTGCATTTAAAGAAACAACTGGTTAAACTACAATTTTAGGTCCTAAAAAACTTTCATGGTGTTCCAGAGCAAAAAATAAATAAAAAAGTTATATAAAAACATTAAAAAATAAGCTCAAACTTAATGTTTACAATGTATAGAAATCGAATAAACTTTTGAAGAGCGCAGAAACTTTTGCATTTAATCCAAGAAAAAATATTCCGCAAATGAACTCAAAATTCCTAAAAGAACGAAGAAAAGAAAAACAAAAAACAGAAAAAATTTAAGCGTTACAAAGTTAAGAAAAGAGAAGGAAAGAGAAAGAAAATATGCAGCAAAAAGGCAGAGAATTACGTATTACAAAAATTTATATTAAAAAGAAAAATAATTAGCAATAAGAAATTAATGTTTGAAAATGGTATAAAAAAGAGAAGAAAATAAAACTGCGATTTTGATCGCTGTGTAAGTGGATGTGATAAATGTTTAAATTATTTAAGCGCAAAAACAATAAAAATATAAAATAAAATTAATTATTTGATAGCATGGATAATGCGTAATGCGATTTTTGCATAGGATTTTGGCTAAGACAACAAGAAAGAAGAAGAAAAAGGAGCAAGAGAAAACCAATTACCAATTGACAACTAAGAGTCCACTAAAATTTTAAGCAAATTATGTTCTTAACTGACTTTTGGGTATAACACTAAAATATTTCGATCCTAAACATATAATTTTGTTTAAACTTTAAACTTATGTAATTTTAGTTTGAGTTATTAAGTCCTCATTCTGTATACCTCATTAGTAGAGTGGCAACTATGTATGTAACTAAAATTAAACATAAAAATATATATATGTTTTAGTTGACTTATCCCTAAAAGCTGAACAGAAAAACGTAATGAGAAAAAAAAAACAGGAAATAAAAGGCGAATGTATTTTTTATGTAATTTATATGCAAATGAAATTCGAAATATTATTATTATTATTATGTACTATTATTATTGTATGTAGTGACTAGGCTGGCATATACATACGTACATAGGAACAGACTTACAGATATATTATATATACTTATATGTATATTTGTAGGTACGTGTTAAAGTTTTCGGTGCAAAGAATTTGGCATAAAAACCAGCAATTAGCGCGGCTACAGAGTCTAATAAAATGTAATCTATTGATGAAAATGGGTGAAAAGCAACCTTAACTATTGGAAAAATCTATGATAATTGAAAAACACACAAAACAGAAAGAAAAACATATTAAAACTAAGTTATGACAACAAAAACATACATGAACTGCATTTTTATTTATAAAATCGACGAAACCTTTAATCGCTATATGTACAAATAATTGTAAGTATTTTAATAATTGTATATATTTTGTAGCTTATTGTTTATGGTGTAATCTTTAGTTATTTTCAGTACTTAACAAGTTGGTATCAAATATCAGATGGGTGAGTGTTATAACTTGTAAATTTGCCATTAAATTTGCACTTTACATTGGTGGTCACGGAAATAGTTAAACTTTGTAGGCTTAATATACTTATATGCTGTGTGTATTACATATGATCACATTACAATTAACTGAACAAATGATCACAATTGAAAATCGCAAAAGAATTCATTATTAATATCAATATCTAAATATTATTGTTAAACTACATACTAAATGGCATGCTTAAACGCATCTTCTTTCGTGTGGGTGTGTGTGTGTGTGAGTGTGGGTGTGAGTGTGGGTGTGAGTCTGAATGAGTGTGTCTTAAAATGAACAAGTTTTAACTCTTCTGTAACACTTTTATAAACATTTATCAACATAGTTATGCTATGCACCTTAACACAAAAATAATAATGAAAAAACAAACTGATTAAACCGATGAACAAATTGAAATTATTTTAAATATTTAGGTACGCATAATTATCGTAGCAACTTGCAGTTGCAGGCTTATTCACATATCGATTCCATTTAATGAGGTCCCGTAATTGACGTGGCTTTTCTTGTACTCCATTCAGCACACCTTCTTAATCATTTTCACCAGCTCCTTGTACAGTATGCAATCCCGACTGCGAGGCTTGCAAATCTCTCGATGATCCAAACGAATGCCGCAGACATCGCCAAAACCTGGGTCTGTAGGGGGTAGGGAATAGTTTTAGATGATGTATGTAATACCTTAATAACTTGTGGTCACTCACCTGCCGAGTCCACGCCCACAATGCGCAAGTAAAGCACGGACATCAGAGTCAGCGCCGTCTCCACAAAGCTAAAGACCTCAATCTTCAGATGCCCCAAATGATAAAGCGCCGCAAAACGTCGATGCAAATCCAGCAAATATTTGTTGTCTATAAAAAATAAGAGTTAATACCGTATACTATATAATTTCTTTTAAATCCTTACTCTTTTCAATTTCCAGCAGCTCCACGGAACGCGTCAGCAGCGGCGCTTTGATGGAAGCCAAGTGGGAGCCACGATGCGGCACGGAGTAGAAGAAGCAGCCGCGTGCGGATCGCCATAGTGGTCTCATGGTTGGACGACCGCATTCCCAGGCATCGACCATGATCTGCTTAATGAAGAGTCCGCCCTTGGAATGGCCCACATAGATGATGGGATGACCATGGCCAACCTTTTGCTGTATCAGCAGTTCGGCCATTTCGCGTGAGCGCTGTATAAGACTGGAACGGGATTCCTTGCTCTTCCACAGTGGACGCCAGAGATACTGATCTGTAGTGTAGTTAACGGCAATCACACGCACTCCGGGACAGTCGAGCGGCAACCAGTCACCAGGCCAACACTTTGAGTAGTTGGGATCATTTGGCGATGGTTTTCTCTGTTTGCCCGGCTTCTTTCTTGGCGTCTCGGGATTTTCCTCTGCCTCCAACATGGACTCCAGATCAACCTGCAGTTGACGATTGCTGTCGTGCATGCGTAGCCGGAATGTGGGAAAACTGTACTCGACTCCCTCGCATATCTGAATGTCCTCGGGCTCACCACACACATAGGCAAAGCTGGAGGAGATAACAGAGAGTAGGTTAGAAAATGCTGTTAATGAAATGGATCTTAAGTCTACTCACTCTTCGGCTGCATCATCATCGGAAGCACTGGGGCAATACGGCTGTGGATCAATCATGGCTGGCAGCTGGGCCTCCTGCCAAGCAGCTGCCGTGTCCTCGGCCTTAACCTCTTTAGCCCGCTTGGAGCTGGTGAACTTGGCACGCTTCTCTCGCGGCGCTGGATGAATTGCAGCGCTGCGTGAATGACGCGGACGCTTGGGTGGACGCACAGGCGGACGCGGTGGGCGATCGAATTCGACGGGATGCCGCTCGTTCTGCCAGAGGCCTTGCTTCCATGTGTTCACGAGCGAACCGTGGAGACCATGGATAAGCACAATATCAGCTCGTATGGGTGTGCCCGGTGGGGGTTCGGCAAGGATGTTGAGCGTGCAGCAGCTCGAGGTGGATTGGTTGCAGATCGTGGGGTAGAAGGTTGGACCCTGTAACAGTGGTGCTGTGCCAGGTGTTGTGGGCGTAATGGGTGTGGTCGGTGGAGTGGTCAGCGTATCGGGCAGACTTTCCAAGCCATCTTGGGATTTGCGCAATTTCAGCAAATTGAGCAAAGGCCCCAGACGATTGGAAACTGTCAATAGAAATATTTGAGATGTATTTGTTGAGTATTTCACATAAAACGCTGTGGGGATTTGAACATGAGCATGACATTGACCATGACGAAGATGTTCACAATGATGATAATGACCAATTTGATTTGTACACCAATTGGGCGAATGTTGTACGCTCACATTAAGTTCAAAGACTTACCCTGCACAGAGGATAAATTCAGCGATATGGTATTAGCTGCAAATGCCACCAAATTGGTCAAAGCCTGACGACTCGAGGCCAGATTCTGTAGCACACGCAGCACACGCACATCGCGTATCCCCTTGATGCCACGTGCCACGCCATTGGCCAAAGGAAGCACCAGACGCACCAGAATCCCGAACACAACACGCATGCTGCCGCTGTTGTTGCTGCCCCTGGGGAAAGACGAGAGAGAAGTGTTTTTAATTGCCAATAATCAGTGGTTAAATAAGTTCAGATTGGACCCTGTACCCTGCAGTATATGTACAGGGTCCTCAGACTACTTAACGCTCTACTTACGGTTCAATCAGCGCATTAGCGCTGGAGGAGCGCACCAGTTCCCTGATGGCCTGTTCCTCCTCGTGTCGATCCAATTCCAGCTCATTTTCATTCTGATTCACCAGCGAATCATCAACCGTATTCGGCAGCGCTTTGTTCGCCATGTGGTTAACTTCCTCGGCGATACTCATCATCGCTATATCGCAGACGTAATGCTCATCGATTGCTTGCAGCAATAAGCCTTCTTTGTCTACCTTCTTGTCTGTCTTTGTGTCTTCTTTCTTGGCTTCTTTGTGCTTAAGCCCAGTCGCGTTACTGTCGCCGAGCTCACTGCAGTTATCGACTGGTGTCAGCATTGCAAACTGACAATATTTCCGATATTTTGCCGCTGCTTGTAGATTGCAAAACGATTCTTCCTTTTGTTGTTCTTACCACTGGCCGATTGCCAATTAGCACAGATTCAACATGTTGCCGGCCGAACAAACTGCAATACAAGCAAAATCTGAATTTACTCTTATAGTCTTGCTTACTCTCTTAGATTCTGCTGGGGAGAACTGTGGTGAAATAGCTTGATATGCACTTGACACGTGTCAATGTCAGTGTCGCCTCTTTTGCGTTTAAATTGTTTGCTCAATGCAGATATTTAGTAAAATTTAAAATATAAACAACTTGTGGGCCACTTAGCAGGTAAACCACATTGATATTGTTTAGACGAAAGCAAACCAGTTGATTACAAATGAAATGCCATAACTATTTTATTTATTTTAATACTTCAAATAATGCTAAGCACACTGCGCTTGTAATTTCAGCTAAGAAAAGCTACAGAATTGGTTAATTGATACATTAGAAAATATCAGCTAAGACCGTATGACAGACCGACAGGCATCCGATTACAACAGACATACGCATATTACTCATACGCCACGTAAGCCGCAAGTCATTCATACTTTTCGCCTCGCACAAATCCTCTTAAAGACGTCACAAGCGGCTGCATAATAACAGCAGTTACGTTCATTGTTATGCCAGCTAACCACTAACCGCTAAAGGTTCAAGTTGAGGGTCGGAGCTCACAGCTTGCAGCTCACAGCTCGCGACACGAAAAGGCCACAGCTTGTTGCATGCCACACTTGCCACTGTGGCATTGGCAGCTTTGTTTATGCACCCATTGTGGGCAGGCTATTTATAGCCTTAAACATCGTTTCGCAACAATGTGCACTAACTGTGCAGTGTGCACCACCAAGCTAACCTAAACCAGAGAAGCACCCAACCACCCAATCACATTACATGTCTGACAATCGCATGCAAAGTGTAATTACCAGACAAATCATTGGTCAGTTGAAATGCCAAGTATGTGATGTATCTGACTGATGGCTTTGAGTTCTGCGTAGTGCAGTGACAGCTAGTGGTGGCACTCCCAATCCACTGACCAGCTCGTTTTACACACAATGCAAATCTAATCAATGTTGAGTTAAATGTTAAGTAAAACTATGCCTGGCACGAGGCCCAGTTGTGGCTACAATTACGGGTATGCCTTACAGCACACGTACGCACACACAAGTGTGGTTCAATGGTTGAGTGGCTCAGTTGTGCAGTTGTTCAGTGTGCTCGATTGCTTGTATCGACAAACAAACTTATGCAAAGCACTTATTCGTGCTATTCAATGGCTGTCGCAGTACTCAGTCAATTGCAGCGAGTGTTCAAGTGTTTGTTGCAGTGCGTCAAACGCAGTTAACTGTAAGCGTGGCAAGCTGTAAGGGAGGGGGTATGATAGGTTTGTGGAAAGAATGTAACCTGCAAATGAAACTACCAGTCGAATTAGAATCAAAGCTTAGAGATGACACGCTTTTTTAAATAAGCCAGCATTAAAATACCTGCAAGCTCTTTAATTTTCGCACTTGTCTAGACTCTAGCGCACAGCATCATGTAACGACCCTGTATATTTGATAAAAAATAACCCTACAAACAACAAATTTGCAAGCAAGATAGACTAGGCCATAAAAGTAAACGGCTAGACGCTGCTCACACCTGTGTTGAGTGCACATAAATATGCACCAATTTACAACAAGGGAACAATAAATTCGCACTGGGTACCCCACAGTCGAGTCAGCTCGTAGCTGCCTTTCTTATTTGTCTTTATTTTGTTCAACTGGCAATTGATAACACTCATAAAAAGTTCCATCGCCTCTTATCGAAAGCTTTCAATCGGAATCTTTGCGTCTTTCTAATTGGATAACCCCTTTGGGCCAACTTTTGCATTAACTGCTTTTTATCTTAACTCAACTCAATTAAATTAAATATTTTAAACAGTGAGTCTGCTCGATGCGTTAATCAGTTGCAGATTGTACGTCAGTTGGCTTAATTAACTTCTTAGGCAGCTGCAAATTTGATTACTAAAGAAGATAATTTATTTTCTCAATTTTCAATTATTTGTTTATCTTTTCTTCAACAAATGAAATGTTTATCGAAGAATACATACTTATTAACGCTGATTTGTTTATTTACATGCATTCGAGTTGATGCGTACACTCATTCATTGTCTTGTCATAATTTGCTTTGTTTTTTAATTTATGAAATGGTTGAAATAAAGAAAGAATTGAATATGTCTACAGCGTGTTTTATAATCAACATTATTTCTTTTTATAATCCTATCTAATGTCAGCGTCTGATAAGCTGCAAAGAGACTCGACCAATTGACGACAGTCAATTCAGGCAGATTCCATTGGATATGGCGGTGATTCAAAAACAATAGAAAGCCGTTTTTATTGTGATTATATTTGGAAAGATTACGTACAAATACCTTCTTATCGGAACTGGGAAAGCTCTGAACTTTGGCGATTAAAACTACTTTAAACTGTTTGTCAAGTGCAACTATTTCCTGGCTGAGAACTGACAAGAAAAGTTGTTGATAATGCGCCTTGGAATCTAATTTAAGATTACTTAGTTCAAATTAGTTTATTTTGCATAATTGCATATCCAAAAGGGATCAATGGGAACTGACAATTTAATTGCACTTCTAATACTCTACAAATTATTCACTGATTCTCAAAATGCCTGGGGTCAATGATCCCAATTACTGTACAATTTGTTGATTTAATTATTTCGGCATACAGGGTATAGACCTGCATAGTAATTTACCAATTGTGGGTGGCAGGTGAGCTGGACAGTCGCTTTTTATTGCACAAGCGACAGGTTCATTCATTTGGCGCTGCCAACGGGGCGTATACGTGCATTGGTACTTTGCATCTATGCTTGTTACTCATGCGCCATGTGGACTTTGTACTCTGTGACTTTGCCTCATTATCGTCGCAGTTGCATTCGCTGCACTCGCTTACGTTTTATTTTTTCTTGTTTTTGTTTTACTTTTTTATTGTTGCTGTCTTTTTATCAGAAAATACTGCGTAATAAGGCCACTGGGCAACTGGGCAACTGCACTAGCAGACTGTTAAACAAATGAATTGAATACAACTTGTATACTTTTTATGATATTCACTGATTGTATTCAATGTAATGTATTTTAATTTTTGCATAATTGTTGGCCAACGCGTTGTATGTTTTTTCTTAACTGGGAATTGACAGAGACACGAAAGGCAATGCCGTCTAACAACACGATAATTGAAATGTCGCATGTGGCAGCCACGTGAGCGCCAAATAATGAATGCATGTAAATTTATAAATATATATAGTACTAAATGGGGTTGTTTATGATAGATTGCATGCTACAATGGCCAACAAATTCACCTGTTTGCCTCGCTTTTTAACGCCCACCGCAAAGATGCGTGAATTGTGCAATAAACTGGAACACTCATCACATCATAACACATCACACCGCAAATCTAGGCGCCGTGACAAATTGATGTATGTATTTGTGCTTGTATTTATGAAAGAGCGACAAATTATTTGGTACACAATAAATTGCTGCCATTTAAATTTCTATACACAAAGCAGTTTGTGGAAAATATATTATATTCCATGCTCTCTTAATCAATTGATATCTATGCAGTCGTCACTGGGAAATATTAATAACAATTGAAATTCAATTGATTTCATTCAAGCTCTGTCCTGATAACTAAAGTCACAGTCTATAGCTAAATTCCGCTAAACAAATGAAACAAGTAAATGTTTCATTCAACAGATGTTTTCAGTGCTCTTTTAGCGCTCTTTCAAGAGGTCGAACTCAAGGCTTGAATATATAGGCCAAGTAAGGGCAATTGACTGTGTGCAAAAAGTGAATTTAAGTTCTTGAATGCAAATATTTTAGTATATGAAAATAAGGTTGGGAGATGTCAAATAAATTCCCTTCAAGTACTTTGTATACACATTTAACTAAATTTATTGTTGAACAAGCGCAGAGGTGAACAAAGTGACCATGGAAATGCTGTGGCGAATACCAAATACTATAATCGTATAAATAGCATGGAGAAGTGATCTGACATGCGATCAAAGTGACCATGGATGGCATTTTGTAGTTGTTTAAATTTATTGCACATTAAAAAGTAAAAAAGGCGCAAAAGCCGGCAAAAACTCAGCCAACAATTTTTCTAATTAGTCAGCATTTTAACAAATGTTTTTTAATTAAAAAGAAATTCCGAAAAAATAAACTGTAACCTTTTCAACTGCGAATACACCTACTATTTATCGCTCAAAAGAAATTGACATCCATAATAAACACTGTCACCTTTATTTAATGTAGAAGTTGCCTAGCAACAAATCTCAAACGAGTTGTACAAAAACCAGACACCAATCAAATAAAACTGCTACAAAATACAGAAACACACACACACACACCCCTGCTGCTATCTACACAAATACATATATTTATATATCTATGGGCCTATTTCTACATGATTTTGTATAGCATCTGCGCAACATCCGATCTTAAGCATTATTTATTTATTTTTTTTCTCTCTTTTATGCTTTTTTCTTGTGCTGCGATGAGGAACAGAATCAGAACTTGCAGGCCCATGGTCAGCAGCGATAAAAAACTATTTGAATATAAATGAAGTTTTGTAGTCACCTGATGTTCAAATTAGTTTAATGCCAAGTTTAATTGGTTTTCGGACATTAAGTCACACTGATTATTTCCCTTAACGCTCTGTCCCACAACTGTTTTACTGTAGTACTGTGTGTACAGCTGTGTAACCACCCCCAAAAACCGGCAAGTGTGCAGAGTGTTTGTCAGAGTCACTGTATGTGTTGTAAAATTCCATAATAAGCAAAAGGCCAAGGCAGCAAGTGGTTGCGGCTTTTCAACTGGGGAATTGTTTTGAGCTTGGGGTAGGTAGGGGGTAGCAAAAGTTTTATGTCATTAAGGGTGGAGTTTAAGTGGAAGTTGTTGTGCAGACCACGCTTTTAACCTTCAGAGCGCGTGATGAGCGTTAACAAAGAACCATAGCAGTGACAATGGCATTAGCTAGAGCATAGCCGACAGTGAAATGAAATAATCAGCGGCCTGGGACTCTGGCATTATGTAGTTTTCGTTTTCTGTTTGACAAAAACGTGTTTTGTGTACAAGATATTTGTTTGACCCCCCCTCCAACCCCCTCTAACAGCTGGACGCTAACTTCACTGAGCGACTGTTTGCGGTCACAATGCAGGCTAGTTAAATAGAAGCAGCAGCTTCACACAATAAGACCAGATAACATCTACAATTGTCGTTCTATTAAATTGTACACTGTCGTTGTGCGGTACTCTTCTTATAAGCACACACACTTACAAACGCTTACACGCACTCTCACACACAGTCACACACGCACATACAACTATATACATATATGTATTTAGTACAACACACAATATAAATTGCTTTTTCTTTTCTTTTTACGATTGCGGCTTTTGAGCTCATCGCAAATTCTCAAATTTTACACAAAATTGTCGTATTTAAATTGTCTTTGCTTATATTTTTGGATTCCTTCACTTTAAAGGGGTTGAATTGGATATTTGAACACCTGTTTGATTATTATTTGAATTTTATCAGTGCTTGAGTTGACAATTGTCATAACAACAAACGGTATTATTTGCTTGGCCGTTTGTTTCTTTTGTTTTTGCTTTTACTCGATAGCAACAACTGGGAAATAGACCAAATATAGGCTTTGCTGCCTTTGTTGTGGGGGAGGAAACGAAAACGAGAGTTTCCTTATACGATTTTAATAAGATTTACAAGTCACTGGACTTTATAAACTTACAAACATTTGCGCGTATTCTAGTGTTTATTTATATGTATACTACGTAGTGGGAACAACAATAGCGCACACTCACATTTACACTCTTGCTAAACTTAAACTTGACGAACAACAAGAAAAAAAGCTTTTCGCGCAACAGCGTAACCGACCACAGCGCGTCCAAAGCGCTCGAACGCTCAGCAGCAACTATTTATTATTACAAACAGCGCACACATATCTCAGCTCGCACACACACACACTCATACAGCAGAAGAACCACACACCCATGAATGCCATTATCTGTGAGTGTCAACAAAAGTTTTACGCTGTAGTAACTAGCACTGCTAGCAGCTGCCGCCGTTGCTAGGCTCAAGTTTGTGTAAAAAGCTCAGAGCGCCATAGAAAAGAGCGAAAGAGCGGACGCCAAGAGAGCAGCCATTGCTAAGAGCGTGACGGCGTTGCCAGTTCGTTTAAAATTCAAGGCGCCAATTTATTCAATTCAAATTTCGTATATTTAGCATACACTCGCAAACATATGAAAATATATGTTTACGTTTACAAATTTTTGAACCGCTCAGTGGGTCACACACAAAAAACGACAGCTGTCCAATTATCAAGGAGTTTAATCCCTTGACCAGCGTCTCAGCCAAAATGTGCTTGACTGTCACAAAAATGTTTGCTAACCTAACGTTGCAATCAGCGGAGTCCGCCACAAAATGTTGTTGGTTCCAATTAAAATAAGGCAATTCTTCGCTCAAGAGGATGACGATGAGGAGTCCGAGCTGCTGGAACTGGAACTGGAGTCGCTGCTGCGACCGCGTTTGCGACGACGCTTCTTCTCTTCGATTACCTCGTAACTGGGCAGCGTGGAGTTGCTTGAGTCGGAGCTGCTGCTGCCCGTGGTGCTTGACTCTTCAATTACAGCATCGAATTTACGCGATTTCCTATGGAAATTGTGCGTACAATTAGCATATATAAATTAAACTATCAAATATGTTAACTACTACTTTCGGTCAGACTTTTCGGCATTTTTGTTGCGCTTGTGCTTCTTGGTATTCGTTTGCTCGATATCACTGGGAGAACTGTTGCAATTTCGCTTTGATTTCTTGCCCTTTTTGTCCTTGCCACCCGACTTGGTGGAATGCAGATTCTGTGAGCTGGCAGTGGAGTATCCCGTGTCCTTGCCTTTTCGCTTTCTTCTGCAAAAGGAAGTGTGGGATTACTGACACAATAACATGAAATTTTTAATTACTTTACTTACTTGTCTTTTTTGTCTTTCTTCTTCTTGCTGTAGGTGGCTTCCAGTTCAATTAAGTCTCTGTCCCTGTCCCTGTCCTTGGCTCTAAGTGATAAATTCTTGCGTTAGAAATATTTGTTTAATATAAATTTTCTTATTTACTTTTTAATCTTCTTTTTGACATCACCGCCACGTTCGTTTGATATCATATAAATGCTGTTTTGGTCTGCATCGTGTACACGGCGACGCGACTGATATTGTCGAGCCTTGGCCATGCGGGTCTCTTTACGATTCTTCCAGAATTCGGCAATTACCACATACAAACGATACAGCTGCAATACGATGACCAAGGAGTTCTTGCCTGGGTAGTAAAGAATCTTTAACTAAATGTTTTTTTTACAATACTTTGTCATACTTACAGGTAAAAAAGACATTCATGTAGTTGATGATTCTGTATTGGAATATGATTAGCAGGCGGAAGGTGAGAAACGGTGCATCCTGCAGTATGACATTAAGCACAATACCTGTCGGGAAATTTTTAATTATTTTGTTAAATAAATTAACTATAAAAGATTTTTTACTACTCACCCCAGACATCAATGCCGCGACAGCAATCTGTGTGTCTGAAAAAAAGGACAAGAAATTTTTAAAGCTGTTTTTATTAAAGATTAACTCCTTGAATTACTCCTCATTGTGATGGGAGCCACTGCCCCTAGGTCGCCTGCCCCTTGTGGCAGAGAGCACAATGGTAAACTGCATGAGGCTCCAGGACCAAATGCCAAGCGTGAGATACACCAAAAAGCCAATGCGTGCGATGGAATCATCTTTGTAGGAGTCGAAGAACTCAATGATATCTGCAGCGGTGCCAATGTAAACCAATAACAACTGACTTAGCTGATCCCTGGTCAGGTCTCCTTTGGGTAACAGCCAACGACCCACGATTAGAATAAGCATCAGGAACTGTTCGATTAGTGTGGTCCATGTGTCAGGACTTATCACGGGCAGAGTAATGCCAGCATCATCGAGCAGATCAGCCACAGGCAGCATGGCACTGTTGTTAGTATGGCTAAGTGTGGTGCTGCCCACAAAGGGGCTGATTGTATTGCCTGTAATGGCATTGCTGCTATCGTTGAGGGCGAAGCTGGCATTGCTGACATTGCTGGTAGCCATGGAGGCGTTCAAACGTCGCTCAATCTTCTCCAGCTCGAGCAACCAAATGGCCGGCACAATGCTGCTCAGGTAGAGAAAGACCGAGGGGCAGAACCTGCAAGAAACCAAGAAGCGGGAGAAAGAGATAGAGCTAGAGACAGCGAATAGTGTGTAGATGGGGCATAAAAGCGAATGACCAAAACAAACAACAAGTCACAGTGATGCGCCCCGCGACAAAAGGTAAACAACTAGTGAAAGACACAGGCTAGCAAAGCGAAATTCCATTAAAGTTTTTTACAACTACAGAGGTGTGTGCGGGTGTTCCTGCCCGTATGCGTGTGTGTGTGTGTGCGTGGAGGAGTGGTCTTTAAGTTGGTATTTGGGGTGGTTAAGGACTGAACACACACACATTAAGCACATGATTTCACTTTTAATTGAAAATCAAAACTCGAACATGACGTCAGCATCAGCCGACTTTTGTTTACATTGGCTTAAACAATTGGGCCAGGATATGCTGAGTGCAGCCTGCCAACTTTAGACTTACCAGCGCCACTCCTGAGTCTTCTTGATCATAATGGTGAAGATGCCCTCGAGCAGCAGCAGCAAAAGTGGTCCACATAGTGACCAGTAGATGATGTCCTTCTTGAATGTGGTCACCTGCCAAATGGCCAACAAACTGTGAGCGCTGAATATGAGGCGCGTTAGTATGGCCTTAATCGTTGATATTATCTTAGCCATGATCAGCACATCCTCATTTTGTTGTCTCCAAGCTGAACACCTTCTAAGCCAGCTACTCCAATAAGATGTCCTTAGAAGTTTTCGCTGCAAGCGCTCAAGTTCCAATCGAACCGCACGCAGCCAAGTGTCAAACGCAACTAAGTTGTCTGACAGCAAAAATCGTGGGCCAAATGCTTTCATTAAACGTTTTAAATGCTTTCTAAGACGCAGGGCAGCGAACGCCACGCCACGATACATAAAAGCAGGTAATTGCTGAATGAACATTTGGCGCTGACCCTTGTCATGCTGAAACCAAAGGAAAACAACTATGCGTATACATTATATAGTCCATGCTTGAAAAACCGAAATTGTTTTTTTAATCATAATTTGTTATTATATTTATATTAAATTTATAGCAGATAGTACTGACTTTTGAAACATAAAATATAAATATCGAGCGAGCCGAATGTTAAAGTCCCTCTTAACAATTTTTGTCCGATTTTTCCGATGGGAGCTATAGATTATTGCTATAGTTGGATAGTTATGGTACAGGGGGTCTCACACACGCTTACAGTAAACATAAACATAAGTACAATGTACATAGAAGCGCCATAGCAATCTGTCATCCTAGGACGATCGCCATTTTGTTAAAAATTGAAAAGATGGCGTGAGCGTGTTGCGGTGGACGGTTCCCTTAAGTGCATTGAGTGTCAAAGTTTATTGGGGTTAAGTGACCCATGGGGGTTATCGGGGCTGTCGGGTTGTATGACCCATGAGTGTAAGTTTGATAAGTTATAGTTTTCATTAGCTGCCACCCGCCAGGAACGAAAGTAATGCTTAACATGTCGCAAGTTAGGTCAATGTTTTCGTTCACTTGAAGTTATTGATGCGGCAAATGAGCAGCGAGCATGCGACCAACTGTTGAATGTAACATTTTTCATTTCATATTTCTCAACAACTTTAGAGTACTTTAAACATCTCGAGCAAAGTCAAATTTCGCGCCAAAATTGTAAATTCAAACGAATGGTGCTGCCAGACTGTCAAATTTAAATAGAAACTAACAAAACTGTGCTGCCACCTAATGCTAGTGTCATTATCGATAGTTGCGATGTTTTAACTTATCGATTAGCAATAGCAAGCTAAATCAAAACAAACACGTGAAAAATTAACAAAACTGCTTTTTATCTGAATTACTGTGTTTATAATGTCTTCGTCAAGTGAATCCTCAGCAGCCTCGGATCATGAGGCAAGCAGTGATGACGAAACAAAGGTAACTTATGACAAATATCTCTTTAAGCCCAATAAATTTCCATGTTTATACCGCAGAACGCCATTCGCAATGATCTCAAGGGAATGTCCTTTGAAGAGATAATGCAGCTGAAGGAACAGTTGGGGGCAAAGGTCTACAAAGAGGCTGTGCTTGGCAGTAAAAGTGTCAAGGTAAAGCAGCCAAAAAAGAAAGAGGATCTCAAACGACTCAACAAGAATCGACCCCGCGAAGTTAGTGCAAAGAGGCAAGTGCCTTTCCTAGGCGTGGAATTGCGTACGGAGCGTAAGAAAGACAATGAGCTGCGAGATCCACGATTCGATGAAAGAGCAGGCGACTACCACATTGACACGTTCAAGTCTAACTACAAATTTATCACACAAATCCGGGACAAGGAAGTAAGGCAGTTAAAGAAGCAATTGGACACTGTTGAAGGTGAAGAAAAACAGAAAGTTAAGCACACGATGCAGAGACTCATCAACAAGAATGTGGAGGACAAGAAGTGGAGCCTTAAGCAAAAAATATTAAAAAATGAACGCAAAGCGATTCAAAAGGCACACGATGAGGGACGGCAGCCTCACTACGTTACAAAAAGTAAGTTTGAAATCGTATTCAGTATACACAACTGCTAATTCATAATTCATTTGCAGAGGAACGTCGTGCCAAGGAACTGGTGGCCCAATTCGAGCAGCTGAAAAGCACAGGGAAGCTGAACAAACATCTGGAAAAGCGTCGCAAGAAGAACGCTGCCAAGGATCGCAAACGAATTAGCATAGAATAAACATTGAAAGTTGTAGTTATAAATGTATATTAACAATTAAAATAGAGCACATAGACTTCTTAGCCAGTTCGCAACATCTTTGCCTCGCGCTTCTCCAACAGCTCGCGTCGCTGATCCTCCACAATAACTTTGCGCTCTTCTAAGAACTGCGCGTACTCCGTGGGATCCAAGTCACGCACTATTTTTATACCGCACGTCCGTGCAATGCCAACGAGCATCTCACACATTTGCTAAGCCAAATAGTTTATTGGTTAGAAAAGTTTATATACACTGAAAGCTTCAACTTACCTGCATGGTAAGCATTGCGTTTGGCGGATCCTGGATTTTTATGGCTGCTATTTCGTACAAATGCTTCAGTGTTATCTTGCCAGCAACCTCATGACCTGGTGTCATTGTACCGCGCTGTATGCCCGCTGCCTGCTTTAGGAAGAATGTAGCCGGTGGATGATGAATGGACAGATCGTAGCTGCGATCGCTGTTCATTGAAATGCGGCAGGGCAGTGGCACGCCCTCCTTCATTTCTGCGGTTTTGGTGTTGAAGTCCTTGCAGAATGCAGCAATATTAATTGCGCGCTGAAATAAAAACCGTTATATTAGAGGGCTCAACACGTTGAAAGCGCTGGTACATACCTGACCCAGCATGGGACCCAATGGGGGACCTGCTGCCGCCATGCCGGCGGGTATATTTGTCTTTAGTTTGGTTGTGTGGGTTATTCGCTCTACATTCTTTTTCAAAGATTTTAATTTACCGGCTGCTTTGGACATTTTTATTGATTATTAATCGCAAACAAATTGAACGCTCTGATGTTATGCAAAGAGTTTGAAGAAGATGAGGAAGAAGAAACAAACAGCTGTAAGTGAACACAGAGCACGAAAGTATATCGATACCGCAAATATATCGAAATGGTGTTGTTTACCAAGCAAATTCATTTAATCGATGTATCGATATATTAATAACCATCGAAGAATCCATTATAGAATCGTTTTTAGTATCAGCTCTAAAAAAGACGCATTTTTGGTAAAAACAAGAATAATTTATTAAAATAAACAATAACCGAGTCGAAAATAGCGCGTAGATATTCGCCATGTCTATTGAAATCGAATCAGCAGAGTAAGTTACTTTACGAAGCAGTCTTTACAGTATTATTAGACTTTTAATATCATGGTTTTCTTCCCGGCTGGCGAATGCAATTAATATTCTATTTTTATATTTACAGCGTTATTCGTCTAATTCAACAATATCTTAAGGAGTCCAACCTGCTAAAGACGCTACAAACTTTGCAAGTACGGTTTTAAATATTAGCTAATACCTAAATAACAAGTTCTTCGTTTGCAGGAAGAAACCGGTGTCTCACTCAATACAGTGGACAGCGTTGATGGTTTCGTGCAGGATATATCCAACGGACATTGGGATACGGTGCTCAAGGTAACGCAGTCGCTGAAGCTCCCTGATAAGAAACTACTCAACCTCTACGAACAAATCGTCTTGGAATTAATAGAGTTACGAGAATTGGGAGCTGCGCGTTCCTTACTACGTCAAACAGATCCCATGAGCATGTTAAAGCAACACGAACCAGAGCGGTATATACATTTAGGTGAGTATTAAAAAACACTTGCCAAAACTCTTAATTAAATTTGTATGTTTAACAGAAAATATGCTGCAGCGCGCATACTTTGATCCTCGAGAAGCGTACGCGGAAGGCAGCAGCAAGGAAAAGCGTCGTACAGCAATTGCCCAGGAGCTGAGTGGCGAGGTGCATGTGGTGCCGTCTTCTAGGCTTCTGGCGTTGCTTGGTCAGGCTCTTAAATGGCAACAGCATCAAGGTCTACTTCCACCCGGCACCACCATCGATTTGTTCAGAGGCAAGGCAGCAATGAAGGATCAAGAGGAAGAAATGTATCCAACACAACTGTTCCGGCAGATAAAATTCGGTGAAAAGTCTCACGTGGAGTGTGCACAGTTCTCCCCCGATGGACAGTATCTGATAACAGGCAGTGTAGATGGCTTTCTTGAAGTTTGGAACTTTACCACTGGCAAAGTGCGTAAGGATTTGAAATACCAGGCTCAGGATCAGTTTATGATGATGGAACAAGCGGTTTTGGCATTAAATTTCTCTCGTGACTCTGAGATGGTTGCATCTGGCGCTCAAGATGGTCAGATTAAGGTTTGGCGCATCATTACCGGTCAATGTCTGCGCAAGTTTGAGAAGGCACACACCAAGGGCATCACCTGCTTGCAGTTCTCTCGTGACAACAGTCAAGTTCTCAGCGCATCTTTTGATTACACTGTGAGACTGCATGGCCTTAAGTCGGGTAAAATGCTGAAGGAGTTCAAGGGACACACATCATTCGTGAACGAGACTACATTCACACCAGATGGCCATAGTGTTCTTAGTGCATCCTCCGATGGTACGGTTAAAGTTTGGTCGCTTAAAACTACAGAATGTATCGCTACCTACAAGCCTTTGGGTAACGAACTGGCTGTTAATACTGTATTGATATTGCCAAAGAATCCAGAGCACTTCATTGTCTGTAACAGATCCAACACGGTGGTTATCATGAACATGCAAGGGCAAATTGTTAGATCTTTCTCGTCTGGTAAGCGAGAGGGAGGAGCATTTATCTCAGCAACACTTTCGCCACGCGGAGAATTCATTTACTGTGCTGGTGAGGATCAGGTGCTCTATTGCTTCTCCGTCTCCTCTGGCAAGCTGGAGCGTACTCTAAACGTGAGTATCTGATTGAATTCAACTTTTTTACAGAATTATCAATATTTGATTTGTGTTTTAGGTGCATGAAAAAGACGTCATTGGGTTAACCCATCATCCGCATCAGAATCTTTTGGCCAGTTACAGTGAAGATGGCTTGCTTAAGCTATGGAAGCCTTAGATTATGTTAATGTTTATCAACTATATGCATACTAAGTTATATTTAGTAGCTTTAGACTTTTACCTATCAAATTATATTTAAAAGAACTCGGCGTTGACTGAATTTTTATAGTCATTAATTTGAAACAGACCCAATAAATCCCATAAATCACAAAAATATTTAAAAATGCTTAAACATATCGCAAAGTGTGCTGATCAACTGCAAAGGTTGCTTTAACTTTTCTCATGCCCTGCATCAATATGGTCAATCATGTACCTATCAAAACAAATTGACTTTAATTAAGAATTATGTAAAGCCAAGTTGAGAGTGCCTGCTCTAATCCGCAGTCGACGATTCAATTTGCTTTCCACATCTAAATTAGTCAAGTAAATGAACTCGAGTGCAGCAGTCGTGTCTCAACATGAAAAGCGACGAAATAATTGAGAAAATACGCAATAAGCTAAAGGAATCAGATCCCGGCAAGCGAACCATAGTGAACACGTTTCAGTTCAACTTTACGGACTCCGATGGACATCTCATTAAGAGCATGGGTGAGTTTATGCCATTGGAAGTGATAACATGTATCCCGCTGACCATTTGACGATAGTCTTCGATTTCAAAGCGCTGGACATTTACGAGGGGAATGCAACTGATGCGGACGGTAAAATTACTATAGCCGATGAGGACTTTTATTTGGTCGGTACCAAGCAGACAACGTTTGAGCAAGTATTGCAGCAGGAAAAGGCCAAATTGGAGGGCGATGCGGAGGCCATCAACAAGATGTTGGAAAAGTTTCGTATGAGTTCGTGAAATTTGACTTTTAAGTGTATAACGTTCTTCAAATAAATGTGCTTTATAAGAGGGAATTGAAAGTGTCGTAACTTTTGCATTTTGGTTTAGTATTCATTTATTTAATTACCTTTATTTATATTTAATGTTAACATGGAATTGTTTTTGTAGGTGTTTTTCATCAATTTTAAAATTTTTGCCTTTTAGTCAACTATCTTTTTGCTAAAGCGCCGCGCTCTATGCCAATGCGCATGCGCCCGTGATTTGTTTTTTTGGTATCATTTTTTATTTGGTTTAGGCTTTACATATTGTTGTTTAGCATAACTTTAGTTTGTTTTGTTTGCTTTGCTTATTTTGTTTGTTTAGATTTAATTGTAAATTTAACACTTGCTTGTTTAATTTAACTTTGTGTTTTTGTTTAGTAAACGCTTAGAACATTTTATGGGGATTTTTCCGTGTGTTTCTTTCTTGAACATTGTTTTTATTTGATTTAATTTTTGTTTGTTTATTTGTTTAGTAAATAGTATTTGTTTTTTTGTTTTATTTTTGGTTTTTGGTTTTTAGTTTACTTCTCATTTTTATTGCTAGAACACAAATTCAATTTTCTTTTTAATTAACTAATTTAATTGGGTTCACTTTAATGTCATACAACAACAAAATTTTTACACTTAAACTAAATATGCATTTTATTTGTATTTTTGCAAATATTTAAAAATAATGTTTGTTTTTTATTTCTTATGAATTTCTTATGATTTTTATGCATCTTGCAACAATTTAACAACGTTTTACTTGTTCAATGTATTTGATTTCATTTATAATATATATATTATATTTTATTAAACACCTACATACTTTTCTTTTTATTATTAATGATTTTATTTACGTTAAAGTTTTTTTTTTAATTTTCCTCATTTATTTAAGCATTTTTTATTAATATTTTTATGCAAAACGTACGAGTGCTATGAAACCAATAATTATTTATTTTTGTCAAATTTCTTTGCATGTATTATTGTTATAAAAAATAATTTTATAAATCCAAAAGAAAATTATTTAAAATATACATTGATTGGATTTTGATTCTTAAACTTAAAATGTAAACTTAATCGTTATAAAAATTAAAAGAATTAAACTTATAATTCCTTAAAACTTGGCACAAATGTAGTATTAGTTTTTATTACTTTTTGGATTTTAATGTACTGTAAAAGTTTTTATTATCGTTCTCGTTAGCGTGTACATTTTTATAAATAGTTTTTAGTTTTTGTTTTGCTTTTTTTGTTTCTTAATGTTGCTGCAACATTCGCCCATTAAATGTCTATAAAAATGTGCTTAAATAGACAAAAATCTTTTGAATTTATCAATTTTTAAAATTAGCAGCGTCCGATGAATGGCGCTGCTAAATTTAGTTATTTGTATTAATTAATTAATTTATTTATTAATTTTATTTTTATACAAATCTCTCAATTTAAGAATTTTGCGTTTAACTTTTGCTGGAAGATACAGGTTTGATAGTCACTAATTCTTCATTTTATTTATGCATTATTTTCATGTAATGTATTTGTTGATTTTTCCTCATTTCGTGTTTTGTTTTTGTGTGTGTTTTTTTTTTTGTTTTCTTAATTTAAAAACTTTAATTTATAAACTTGCTTAAACTTCAGTTATTGCTGTGTGTATGTGTGTGTTTGTATGTGCGTTGTGTGTGTTTTACTTATTGTAAAAAAATGTGTAAATAAAATTTATTTGCGTCTGTTTAGGTGTTAAGTTTAGGTATTAGTTATAGGTATTTATTTATGTTATTGTTTTATGCCCTTTATTAGCAAAATTGTTCATCGTTTTTATTTTAATTTGTGGAATTGTTTGGTATTGTTGTATAATTAATTCAATTTATGCTTCACCTAAATATTACTCGTATCAAATATAAAAATCAACAACTTTTTGCGGTCACCTGTGGCTAAGAAAATGCTGACACATAATCGCCGCTTGGTTTATCCTCCACATCCATATACTCCTCGTCATTCGTCTATTCCTCTATGCTTGTGGTTTATCATGCTTCCATTTCTTTCACATCGCTTCATATCGTTTTATTCTTTTATTTTTATCTGTCATACGTAGTCGCTATG
Source organism: Drosophila dunni (assembly GCA_018152125.1). Taxonomy (NCBI): domain Eukaryota; kingdom Metazoa; phylum Arthropoda; class Insecta; order Diptera; family Drosophilidae; genus Drosophila; species Drosophila dunni. The sequence goes on along the minus strand of JAECXC010001917.1, from coordinate 13,459,417 downwards.
TGTATAATATAGTTATGTATGCAATGTATGTATATTTAAATGTAATTATTATTTGTTGCCTGTCGTCTCATAGTTTTATCGTTTAATCGTTAATCGATTCATTGTTTTTTGATCGTTAATCGCTACTACAATGTTTATCGCCCTACTGTACTTGTTTTTTACGTTTACGTTTACGTTACGTGTTTGCGCCTTGTCTATTAGCTTATTAAATTTATATCTTAATCAATTCGCACTTTTGCATAATTTTTTTCGTCTTTTAGGTATTGTTAACTTTTGAATTTATCTTCTTGTTCTTCTTCTCTCTTACACTGCCTATGCTTGCTCTCTAGCTGTGTTGTTGTAGTATGTAAACATTAAACTACTTCAACCTTTTCGCATTTATGCATTTAAGTGTCCTTTGGCAAGGACACGGCTTAAACCTAAAGCGCTCTACAACAGAAACTAACGTTAGAAATGCTTAAAAAACGAAAATAAAAATTAAAATAAAAATACGTTACATAGCTTAAACATTTGCCATTTGGTTTACATGATCGATATTATCTTCGTCGAAATGCACATCGTTTATAAATATGTCCGCAGCCAGTTGATCCTCGTCCAGTTCTAGATCGTCATCATCATCATCGTCGTCCTCATCGTTGGACATCAGACCGTGAACCATATCCACGCCGGCTATACATATATGTGGTGGCGGTGGCACACTCGTGGGTGGCAGAGGGGCGGGCGGTATAATCAGGGTGCCACTGTTAATGCCATGCAAACTACCCGCAATGCTCGCCCCGCCACTCTGCAAATGCCGACGACTTGAGCTTAAACCAGCTGTAATCAAATATAAATCTTATTATTGAGAGCTCTATTTCACATCTTGCTTGAAATATTACCTTCAAATTAAAAAGAGACAACTAAAACATAATCAAAGAAATCCTAGAAAACAAAATAAGCAGAAAACTAAAAATACCACAACATTTCTTTCGCCCCTCTTTGCTTACCCGTCGCACTCGTCTGCGAGTCGTAATGCGCATTCCGATGTAAACCCAATTGACGTACATGATTCCTACGTTTTCTTCTGGAGTGACAGAGTGTGCATAGGAGACAGATTAGGGACAAGGCGACGACTAGTGTTATTATAATTAGGACGTCGTGATCCTCCTCTGCCGCTTCCGTGATACCTGTCATTATGGAAATTCAGATATAAGTAATATATAGATATATAGATTATAATGGTTAATGCATAGTTCTATAAATAATGCGAATAACGATGTTGTATCACTAAGGTTTCTAAACATATGCGCTGCTCTGACAAATGTTATTGGGTGTTAATGATATACTAATTAACTGCGAGATTAGTATATGCGAGATATTTTAAAATCCACTTTAATATCAACTATGAAACCTGAAGTAGTTTATAATGTGCTAAAATGTTAAGTAAATTTATAATATTGAAATATTTATTTTTATTTTTTTTTGTATGGTTTTAACTATTCTTTTTATAGTCAAGAAATCAAATTTTTGAAGAGTTTGTGCTTAAAAATGTAGCGAAAATAGTTGCTCTTTATTTCTGGTAGTTTCCTTCTAAAGGATCTAGCTAAAGTCGGTCTCAGTTGAATATTCTACAATTCAAGCACTAAATTGGCATCTGCCTAAAAGTAGGCAACGTTTTTTGTTTTTCTGTTTCCTTCCCATCAACCGATTAAAAGTGGATTTTAAAAAATTCTCAGGATATGCATGTTAATCTTGTTATGTTGTTTTGTTGTTGCTGCGGAAAGTATTGAAATTTTAAATATGTACTTTCTTAATCACTTCATGTTTATTACGATGTTAAATTATCGAGTTCAATATGCAGCTCAGTTTAGCGGGAAAACAGTTGGGTGCAAAACAGAAAAAAGCCAGAATAAGTACATACAAATGAAAAATTGTTCCATAAACATGCTGACAAATCATTTTCGAATGCTACTAAATAATAAAACTCAAATTTCGCAACAAAAGTTTAAAATAACTAAAACTCTAGTTGATAGCATCGGCAATTTTGTTTGATTTGTTTGTTTAAAAACGATGATTAGTTTAAACTGGTCGAGTTGGTGGTGGTGGGGTTGGTTCTATAAGTGGAGTGCTGTATTGTGCATGTCATGATTGTGGTCTGTGGGAGTGGCTGTGGGCGTGTGCAGCGATTTGAGACAAGTTTAATGCAGGACTCACGTGTTATATGTGACCAAAAAGTATTTATCATGTATTTCTTATTCTTAATAGTTTAGCATTAACTTGGCGTGTAATTTGATGTTTAGAAAAATTATTAAAATTCTTTGCTATGAGCATGTTTTCATCTTTCTTATTCTTTAGTTTTCTTAACATTTTATTGTAATTGTTTTCATCACTTTTGATTCTCGTGGCAATTCCTTATGATTTAGCAATCCAAATTTTATTTCTCAAATTTTTGTGTATTCGTTTTCCAGTAATTAATTTATTTGTTTTACTTTTTGTTTAGTTGTACGTATTCAAGACTAATGACAAAATTGCTAAAACAAATATTTGCAGAAATGTGGGCAAACGCGTTGAATTTGCGTCACCTGAGTTGTTTTTAGGTATTTAATTTATGATTTTAATGGAGTTTTGTTTTCAGTTTATAGATTGGTTTTTTTAGAGGGGAAAATCACATCGAGAATGTAGTAAAGAAACATAAATAACACAGAACACAGAGAGAGAGAGAGAGAGAGAAAGAGAGCATATAGAAATAGAAAGAGAGAGAGGAATAGAAGAAGACAAGTGAGAAAGAGAGATATTGTTGTATTTAGTGTGGGCTGTGGCTGTAGATAAGTACGGGTATTTGCTGAGATCGCTTTGGTTTTAAGTCTGGAATTGTACGATATGCCATTCTGATACTGCGACTAGGAACAACAAGTTGTGTAGATAATTTTCATACTTAGAAATGTAATAATAATAATAACAGTAATTATGCATAGCTTCGGTTGGGTTTACTGAGTGTGGGTGAGAGCAAAGTTAAAGAGATCTTATCTAAAAGTATTAACAAAATTCTGGCTATAAAAATAAAACAAAAAATGATAAATATAAAGACAACAGAGAGCTGTTTAAATTTTGGTGCTTGGTTTGAGTTTTAAATTTAATTGGTATTTAGAGATTAATATTAGTATTGGTATTAGTATTAGTTATAATGGTTAATTAGCACATTTAATTTATACATAGTTTTTAGCAAGTGTTTCGTCGGGTTCAAGTTATCGTGACTTTTTATATATAACAAAATGAAAAGTGTAATAAATGAAAATATTTTAAAGATTGCATAGACACAGTAGTAGTAGAAATCGATATGCAATCGGAATCAAGTCGAAAACATGGTAAATAAATATGAATTATATATAAAATAATAAATTCATGGTCACTCAGTGGAGGCACTGAAAAAACCCAAAATTATCAATGATCAAAATCATAATATTTGCATAGTAATCATAATAATATTAAAATTAAGTAAATTAGATAAAGAATCGAAATAAAAAATTGAACTGAACCGTTCGACTCACTCACGACTCACAATGCAATTCGTCACTATCATCGCCGGGTCCACAATTCTTGACACCATCGCATCGCAATTTGTCCGATATGCAATAACCTGCCGCACACTGAAAGTGATACGTGGACTCGCAGAGCAGTCCAATGGATGGTGGACCCGGCCCCGAATCCTGTATCTCAGTCCAAACAATACGGAAGCCCTTAAAATTTCATAAAGTTTATTATTTGAATTCTTTGGGCAATCCTTTGGGTACTCACCTGTGCACCAACAGTCTTGTCGCTGGTGGTGAAACTGATGCGTGCCGTTTGACCTGTGGATATATAATGCCATTGCTCGATCGCTGGCTTCTCACCGCACAGCTCCACGGGCGGCTGATCGGAGTCGACATTCACCCACAGGCGTAGCACAGCAGCAGGACAACCTCGACCTAGGAGTAAACCATAAAGTTACATGTGTAAGAAACTCTCTATCCTCTGACATACCTGCCGGATCACCCTCTAGTCCGAACTGCTCAAAGTTAATGGACAACTTGTAGCCCGCACGTGCTGTCATCACCCAGTTGCAGGCATTGGAGGCCATGCCACGTCCTGGCGCCTTATAGCCAGCTGGATAGTTGGGAGAGGTGATAATGCCAGAATCCTCATTGCTGAAATTGCCACCGCAGTCGCCTGCATCGGATTTGGCCGATTCGAAGAAATAGCGTGCCTTGAAACCACTGGCCACGCTCTCCTGATCCGTATGCAACGTGATGCGCAGACCAACCGCACCCCGGGGGCTCTCAACGGGTCCGGGTGCTGTCAAACCACAGTAGCGGCCGAGCAGGCGATCATTATTATCCCGATACACGACATACATTTCCAGCCAATCCTCAAAACAGGCGCCGGAACTGGTATACATTGGGTTGTATTTACTATTTAGTAAATATAAGTAAATCTAAACTTACCCATAAGCGCCGGCCGTGGCATTTGCATTGTTGTCCGCCTTGATCTTAAAGTGATCAAACACAATGGTCACCTGTTCGTTGTTCTCGGCCAGGAACAGGTACGAACAGTTCGTGTCCGACGGATAGTTGGAGGGATAACGTGGACTGTTTAGTTCGCCGCGTTTCTTTGAGCTGCTCACGTAGGTGAAACTGCAGGTGCCATCGGGTGCCGCTGTGCCGGGTATTTTATACTCCGTTTCGAATGTATATTTGCCCTTGAAGCCACGCCCCTGTAGCTCACCCGAACTGAATACCATCGCCAGACGTGGACCATCGCTGATCACACGTTGCGTTTCATTGCCGCAGAGCTCATAGTCGAACTTGTCATAAGCATCAGCGGTTTCTTGTCCCTTCAGATAGATTTTTAGATAGCCATCAGTGCAGTTGGATCTACCAAATGGGAAAAACTATAGTACTATATCTTGTAAATATCAAATGCTGATAACGCACTCGCTCTTGTCTGTTTTGTGCTCCATTTTGGGTATGTTGAAAGAATTAAACTCGAGCCGTACACGCTCCAGATGCTGTGCATCCTGCATGCCATAGATGAAATATCTAGTGGAATATATACAATTAGTTCTTGGCACCTTCCATTTAAGAGAGAATTTTAGAGTTTGTTCGACTTACCTACACACAGTTTTGGGTATATATGGATAGGGATAGTTGGGTGAGAGCACAAAGCCAGTTGATTCCTTCTTCGATAAAATCTTTTGATCACATTCTGAGCCACGTATGTGAATGCCATCATTTTCACCTGATGAATTTCATATTTATTGTTGCATTTTTTTGTTTTTTTGAGCAGAAATTTAGAACAGTTTCCAGTAGATAGAATTTTGCGTAGAAATTTAAGACAGTTTCAGAGAGAGAGAGAGATAAAGAGATAGACAGCGTTTGAAAGGAGGAGAAAAAGTTTAGTTGCAGATTGATTCAATTAGTCAGGTTGTCAATCAGTTCCAATTAAATGGAAAATGCGACAAAAATTAACCAAAAAGCCACAAAATTCGGGCAACGGAAATGCAACAAGCACATACACTGGAACTCTTAAATGTGTGTCTAGGTTGGAGTGTGTGTGTGAGAGTGTCTGTGTGTGCGTACGAGTGACAGCCATTTTGTGGCACGCTTTGAATTTTAATATGGGCGCCAACAAAATGGCTGACAAACGTTAAAACGACAAACGCAAACGACAAACTGAAAGTAAACGGTAGATAATTGAGAAATTGATTAAATGTCAATACTTACGTATAAAATCTAATTTAACAAAACTTTCGCTAAATTCATAAATTCCTTTAAAGCCACGATTTTGCGTATTTGCGGTGCGCGGTAAGGTATAAAAATGAACAAAAAGACTCGATTCGCTCGAATACAATACTAAGTTTCTTTGCTGTCCGCAATATGTACCGATTAATGCTGACGAATTGTCTGGACCATCGTACACTTTCACATAGTCAAATGGGCAGCTGATTGTTGTAGTTGTAGTAGTAGTAGTAGTAGTGGTGGTGGTAATTATTGTTGTTGTTGTTATGGTTGTAATTGTTGACAGATTGTAATTTAGTTATAGTCGAATAGTTTGGCAGAATAGATAGACGATTGGAATAAAGCATAGAGAATAGAATTTACATAGAATTTAAATGAGCATAGTCAGAAGTTATGAATGTGTGGGTGTGTCTGTGTGTGTGTGTGTGTGTGTGTGTCAGCTGCGTGTTCAAAGCAAATTGCTCACAAATGCTCACAATTTGCTTTGTTATTGACTTGACTTGTGTGTGTGCTGTGCGTTGTGGTTTAAGCTTGTGTGTGTCTTTGTGTCTGTTGTGTAATTGTACAGCATTAGGGGTACTCACTGTGGTCCACCAAAAAACAGATCAAAATCACGAAACTCTAATCTAACTCTTTGATTCGATTCACCAAGAAATTGATATGTGCATGACATATCCTTCGGATAGGCACCTGGATAGGTTGGCGATATGAGTGCGCCAGTTTTATTGATACTCATGCTAGGCGTTATCGTGTAGGAACATGGTGACCCCGCAATGGGTATACCAATTTCATATTCCGCTGCAAATTATCAGTCACAAACATTTAATATCGATTTCACATTTTGTATATGATTTTTGTGCTTCAGTCAAGCTTCGGTTTTCAAAGAACTAAAAAATAAATTAACTTTATAAAGAAGAAACGAAAAGCAGTTGCTAAAAGATGATTAAATAAAATATTTGAAATGATATTTGGCTGGAAAAGTGTAGCAGGGAAAACCGTAGCTTGATTGAGCCAAATTCGTATCGCTTGCCGTTCTTACATGCATTTATAAACCTAAACGTGCCCTCGAACAGATCGGTCGACACATTTTTGTTGCTAAAAAATGAAATTGCAACGGCGCGGTACATGGAAATGCGACGACGCGGCGGAATGGCGCCACAATAGCGACCGCCGAATGGGGAATTGATCAGCTCCGCTGGTTCGGACGATTGCACCTCCGAGTAGATATCCATGTACTCATGAACACAGCTAAGCCAATGCGACAAAAAAAGAGCAAATTAATTTCAATGTAAACATTTTAATTAATTTTGTAATAATTTACCTTGGTAATTCACCGACGGCCGAACCGCTAAACCAAAAAAAATGGGGGATAAAATAGAAATGTGTTTAATTGAAAATGGAAAGCAATTAATTAATTGACCAGTGGCAATTGAATTGATTACTCACTCTGGCGGACTTCCTCTTAAATTAAAAGATTTAAAAACTACTTCCACACGCTGTCCAGGTCCTGCTAGGAATGTGTAGAGGCATTGGCGTGAATGATTGCGATGGTTGTGCAACAAAGGCGCCGTGAAGCTGCCGTTTTGTGGCCCGCCAATGCGCGACACAAACGTCTGATCACATTCTGTACGGTAGCAGCAGAAAAGAGAAGGAAAGAAAGAGAAGGGAGAAAGAGAGGGAGAATTGCCGCACACACACAATGGGTTAAGGCATCGATAAGTCGAGTTTTGTTACAAGTCATTTGCAATTGGTTAAATATAATAGACACACACAACAATACAAACACATACACAGAACGTAGCAGTAAAACAAGAGTTTAACTGTTTGCATGGCAGCCATTGCTGTTGCTAGTGGGTGTGCGTGTGCGTATGCGTATGCGTGTGAGTGTGTATGTGTGTGTTCTTTGTGTACAACTAGAAAGCGTATTTCATTTTCAACTAAGTCAACTTTCAACTACGTTTAGACACTTAAATTTATATTTTTAACGATTTAAACTACGGGCTGCGGGACACAAAAAAAAATATAAGAAACAACAGACACGCACATCGAGAATTCACGAGAGATTTAGTGAATGAGAGAAATTGAGAGAAAGAGTTATGGTGGCGCCACCTACTTGGCGATTTAGTGGGCCGCACTGGTGCCTCCAAATATGCCAAAACCGGCTGCATCCAAGGCTCGCCGTCGCCCTCAATTCCCTCAACGCCAGGCGACTTCAAATGCCCCGAGGACGAGACTGGAGATCAGGTTCAGAGAATGTTTTTGAGGTGGGAGTGGGCGGGGTTTCATTTTAAATTATTGTTTTTTTTTTGTTTGGGTATAGACGAAAGACAAATACATGATGTTAATGATATATAATTTGATTTGCATGAATTTCTCAACATTGTCATTGTGTGTACATATAAATCAAGCTGACGTTAAACATGGAAAAACGCTTCGTGGTTTATGACAGATGCCTTTCTCTCTATGTATCTGTCGCTCTGTATTTTCCTTCATCTCCATCTACATTAACTGTTAAGTAGGTAAGTGTGTGTGAGTGAAAACATGACTTTTCCATAATGAAATTTTGAGCAACTCAAGAGGAAATCGTTGTAACTAAGCTGCACCCAAAAGCAAACACAAACAAGTTCACACACACCCAAACACACACACACACACGTACTCGTTTAAATTCATGGCAATTGCATTGATTATGCGCTGCTACGGTGGCGTATGCGTAACGCTTTGTGTGTGTTTCCAGCGCGGGAATTGTAAGCAGCTTTCCGTTCAGTTGCGTCTCGGCTAACTTAAATAAAACACACACACTTACACACACACATACGCATATTGAGGTGCCTGTAGTTAAAACTTGCTTAACTTTTGAATATACTATCTAATCGGCTTTTCCATTTCAGTATGCTCAATGCCTTAGCAAGCAAATCTTTTGATGCCTTCTGATGAAAATTTTACTTTATGTTGCAACTTTAGTACAGCATTTGCATGCAGGATTTCAGTGGCATTTTGCAGCATTTAGGATCAAAGCAAACCACCAGTAGTCTGTGGTTGTGGCTTCTAATTAAATTCTTATTTTAAACGCATATTTAGCTCATTAAAATTGCGACACAAACAGGTATTTTAGCCCCAGACTGATGTAGGTAGTTAAAATTAAAACTTTTCCAGCAAAAAGTAACAACAGTCGAGCTGGGTTAGTCGGGCCAAGTCGTTGTAAGGTAGCAAATTTCATATGCAGTTCAAATTTGTATCATAAAGCATTATTCTCAAAGCAAACCTCTAGCTATAGACTATGGATCAAAGTAGCAGCACAATCGGATTACAGGCACACAAATTATTCATACACAATTTTTACAAAGCCTCAGGCTCAGGCGGAAGAGCATCAAATTCTAATTCTAGTGTGTTTCATTGGGTATTTCGAAGTCATGCTCTCTCATTTCTGACATTCTTGAGGTTTCTGTTTCTGTTTGTGTTTGTGTTGGGGATTTATGCCCTGCGGGTAGCAGCTGCTGTTGCGGCTCAATTTGGCAACAACAAAAGTTGTGTGAAGTCTAAATGTGGCCCAAATATCTGATATCCAACCAAACATTTAAGAGGCACACACTGCTCTTGGAATTATCATTCAAAAATAGCAACTTTTATACAAACAACATTTTCGTGGAAAAACAATTTTTACTACTTTAATACACGCATAAAACAACACTCGGCTGATTAATTTATCATTTTTGAATGTATTTATACTTGTGTTTGTTTTTAATTTGCGATTTTTGTACTTAAAGCTTTAATACGTTAACTTTAAATGATCGTAACTTAGCCAAATGATTCTCTATTTGGTACAGATAAACCCTGGTCTTCTCAAATTCAAAAGTTGGATGACATAGTCTATAGTTATTCCAATTTAAAGTTGTATTAGTTGCCTTACAATTGGGTCAATTGGAGCACCGCTTTTTTCTCTCTGTGTAGCTTCATTTGATTATGTTTTATTCTAAACACTAGTTTCACTTTCATTTAATTATGCTCGCAGTTTGAGCAATTAATTTAAAGTTAGCACATTTTATCTGAATTTGTTGCTGATTTGCTAAACTGCAAATAAATGGCGTGCACACAGACCAAAAACTTTGCTCATTAAAATGAAAATGACACAGAGTGGTAGAAAGAGAGAGAGAGAGAGAGAGAAAGAGGGAGAGGGAGAAAAAGGATGTGAGAGGCTCCTGGGCAGGACACGCATGTAAGGCTACACCTTCAGCTTGCACTGTGTTCGACTGGGCGTGGCCATGGGCGTCAACCGCAACGAAATCTGACTAAACGGAAGAGGGCGTAGCCGCCTCCTCCACCCCTTAGCCTGCTATCCAAAACCAGCCCCCTCTCTCACGAGACTTGCATACATTTTCAGTGCCATTTCCATTTCCATTTCCATTCTCCACTTTTGCTGCTAAAGAGCCCACTAGACACCTAACCATGACAATGACAATGACAATGCACAGCGATTCGCAAAAGTGTCAATAAATTTTATGCAGACGCCATTTGCATTGGCATAAATATTTTTGTGTTGAGCACCGCTATTGTTGTTATTTTTACCGTTGTTGTTGTTGTTGTTTTCTTTATATGTATGCACATACACATATATATTCCCTTTCGTTTGTATGTGACGCTCGACATTATGTTAATTTACAGCTCTTTTGTATGAGTTTTTTTTAAACTGTTTTGAGAGCGTGTGTGTGTGTGTGTGTCTCTTTGTGTGTGCTGACAATAATGCGCATAAATTGCAGCATTTAATTACATCGTATTGTGCAACTAAAACAATCAACAAAACCGCAAAATGGCAGCAATAATCCGCGCAACTGCCATGTAAACAAGCTGTCTGTGGCAATATATTCAAAGTTAACAGCTTCAAAACAACACGAACAGGTGTAATCGACCACTTAGTAAAGCCAGCTGGCAAAGACAGACAGAGAGAGACGGGGAGAGTGGGAGAGAGACGGGGGCAAAGGGAAAACGGGCCAAATGGCAACCACAACTTTGGTGTTTTCCAAATTATACTCGAAGGATGCGTGCGTCTAAATGCGACAAGATCAAGAAGTTTGACGAACACGATGATGACGTTGTCGAAAGTCCTTCAGTTCGGGACGAGCCACAGAACCAGACAGGCTTCCCAAGGCGACACGTAACATTACGCTAATAACCATAAGTACACACGCACACTCAGGCAAACACACCAGCACCAACACAGGCACACCCCACACAGCTGGTGAATCTTTCGCTCAATACTTTTGCCAAATAATTATTTTACTTTGGCAATAAAATTTGGCCATTAGAGCATAAAATATTATGTTTTCGCTTGTAAAATGTGGAAATATGCGAATTAATCGCTGTTGAGCAAGTATGTAAAAAGTGCCGTCTAGTGACTATACTTCAACTTTATCGATATCAATTATGTGACTGAAAAACCGACAAATATTTAGCAAAAGTTTTATTTGATATGAGCTTTCTTTGACTTCGATTTGTCAATATGCATTTGACAGTTTTGTCGGCAGTTATAATCTCCAGCTGTGTGCGCTTGCCGTAACTTACAAAGAGAGCAAGGGAGAGAGTCGAAGAAAGTATGAGTAAAAGCGAGAGTTCTTGAAAATTTAATGGCTGCCACTGCTGTTGGCACTTACAGCGCCACCCGTGGAGTTCCCCCCTTCCCCTAATCCACATCCACACACTCCCATTACGGTCGTGGCACCTCAACTCGAACTGAGCTCATGTTACAGACAATTTGCGTTAAATTCACAAGTAACGCCAGAAATACCAGATGCAAAGCAAACCCAATTCAGACCGCAAACACGACGCTGCTATCAGCTGCCTTCTGCTGTTTTATTGCCCCTTGTTGTTGTTGTGGGTGCTACCATGTTTGGCAAGAGCAATTAAAGTGGATTTTCATGAAAATGAGTTTTCCTAATAGTTTATTTAGCCCAAAAATAAAATTTGTGACGATAAAATGCGTTGATTAAGCGCGACGAGACGAAGCGACGGTAACGCTCTTGAGATAAGACCTGGCTGAGTCCTGGCCAAGGACCAATTATAAGCTAGGAGTGTTTCTCTAGTTAGTTGGCTATATCTAGCTTGTTTGCTTACATTATTATGCAAGGTTTAAGCGGCATATTTTCAGGTGACTTTGATTTATTGCCAATTAGTTAGATAATCACATTGAAGTGTCTCTACATTAAGCTGGCAATTGTAATTAGCCTAAACAGCTTAATCAGCTGAAGCTTAGTGCATATTAAGCTGAGTATTGCAACGTAATAACCTCATTCAATACTGATTTAATGCAGTTTTGATGTAATCATTTAAGCTCTTTAGTAAATATTACGCATACGACATGTATTCAATAAGAAATGGGAGAAAAATCCTGGAATCGCTTTAATGTGGCTTAAATGCTGACATGCTAATTAAGTTTCCACTCACGCAGTGCCTGCTCGACTTCAGAAAAGGTAAACGGTTTAGGGAGAAAGGGGGAAAGGTGGGGGAAAGGGGGAGAAGAAATGTTTGCCAAAACAGAAGACGCCAACTTTGACCAGTCGTCGCTCGAGTGACTTGCGCAAAAGGTATTTTCCATTTCCATTTATATTTACATTTTCATTTTCATTTTGATGCTGATTTTGGTTTTACTTTATATATATAAATGTATCTCAAAGGCACTCAACAACTTTTTTCGTTTGGCCAAAAATTTGAATTTTTTTTGCAGCAATTTTTGCTTATTTTACTTTCTTTTTTGCAACAGCTAAAAACTTTTGAGTTGAGTTGATTCAAAAGTATATTTGATCAATAAGTGGGTAATAATAGTAAAAGCGTTTCGATTGAAAATTACTTACGCTTTTGGCTGGCTGGTTGAAACGTACCTGCAACGAGAAAGCAAAAAAAATATATGTATATAAATTTATTGCGAATTGTTAATTAATCTACGATAAAGTAGTTCAATTGAGTTGGTTTTAAGTACGGCAATGACAAGGGCACAAGGGCATTTAAGTATGCAACAGTAAAGTGTACTGAAGAGCGATTTCAAAGATATTATTATGTGTGTGTGAGTGTAATTTATCATTGTCGGCAAACGCGAAACAAAAGGGGTCTCAATCAGGCGTCTTTGGAGAAGAGCAACAACGAGCCACGAACCACGACACATGAGACACGAGCCACGAGCCATGAGCCATGAGCCACAAGCCTGTTGTTGGCCATGACATCAAAAAGAATATAACTGCAATAATAACAACAACTCAATAGGCAACCATTATGCATTCTGGCGGTGTGCATGTATGGGAGTGTGTGTATAAGTGTGCCTTGGTGTGTACTGAAGCACCTCATGTTGCATGCTACACATGCCGCTTGCCGCATGCCGCATGCTGCTGCTAATCAATCATGGCTTAGCTGCAGTTTAGAGCGACTGCTCTTCCAGCTGCTGCACTCAATGGGCAATTATTGATTGATGCCAAGTGCACACAGCGTTCTTTTAGCAGCAACATGGTATGAGGGTGTTACTCAAGTGGCAAATGCCACCCGCCATGTAACCCTGATCTAGTGCCTCGGCTTTCTTTTTTTCTTCTTCTTATTTTCTATAGCATCTTGTTGCCTGTTGTCGCTGCAGTCAATTGCAGCTGACAGGCAACCAACAGCCAGTCAGCCAGTCAGCTAGTCTTCTTGTCAGTCTGTCAATGTTAAGATTTTAGACATTGAAATTGCTCGCCTTTCGCTCTTGCGTCCTTTATGGCATGACGACTTAAAGGTTTTAATGTGCTTTGATGACTAGAATTATGAAATTATGTAATTTATGCATTTAAACAGTCTGAGTAAAGTAGGAAAATTATTGTCTACAATGATTTTCTGTTGTGTCACTCAAAATTTAAGATGAGAGCTAAGAGGCCTTAGCGGTTAATTAATATATAACGTATACGCTATGTATACAAATGCAAGTCCAATTGAACTTTTGGGAACAGAGATAGTTATGAGACAGAAAGAACTATAAATTTATCCACTTAGAGAGCAAGAATCTACACACGGCATTTAACCCAACCCTACCTGGCATCTCATATCCTCGTAGTCCTCTTACTTAAAGCTTCATTTACTTAACTTTCAATATTTATTTGTTCAACTCAAAATTAACTTAAGGCTTTGCCGTTAAGCTTCCCATAGTTTGTCTCCAGACTTTATTGTTATTTGTTTTGTACTTTTGCGGAACAAATAAAATGAAATAAAATCAAATCAAATAAAATAAATATTCCAAGAACTTGAGCATTCCATTGTGCGTGTTCCTAGCATTTTATTTGTATTGTCAACCTGTGCAGATTGACTGCATATATTTTTGGCTGTGGCTGCTAGGAATAACTTTGACTTTTGTTTATTTGTCAACAAAAAAGCACACAAACACACATACACACACACGCGTAGAATGAAAATAATTTCTTGGCAAGTGACAAGAAATTTATTTTAAGGTCTCTCGCTACGTTGATTGTCGGCTTGTATTAGCATATTATTTAATTTAAATTGTAAGTGAATTTGCAAATGAATTTTAGGTGCTTAGCGGAAGCTGAATACAAAGAATTTATTCAAATGAGTCATGAAAATTAAGTGAAAGTGCTTGAAAATAGACGGAATGTCAGTCTGCTTTTGTGTCTCTCCAACTGCGAATCTGTTTTGAGTCACGTCTTTAGGTGTAGTTTTTAGCTGCCGTAATCCGCAAGATGAAGATAACACAAATAAAACTATAAATAAAGGCGTGTCCTTTGGCCTCCCCCGCTCAATGGGGGGAAGAACCTATTTACATAAGTGTTGGCGCACGTGTTTGATATATCTTTTAGTTTTATGCCAGACGCTGTCGCGCTCACAAACACATACACAAACACACACATAAACTCTCACACACACACAGATATGTGGTTAACAGGCATTTCATATGCCTTCGTTGATAATTCAATAAACTAAACAAGATTCTGCACAAGATTTATGGGTTTGCAGTCCCAAAACATCACTGTGGTGTTTATAAATCTTCATTTCAACACACACACCCACACACACTCTAGCGTTTTGTAAGCACTTCAGTGACATCAGCAGTGGCTTTAGGATAACATGACAATGGGCGTTCTTATTAAAATGCCATCGCCAAAGATTTAAAATTGTCTTCTCATAATGAAGAACACACGCAGCTGCCACATGAATTTCCACAGCACACGAGGCACTTATGCTCAATAAATGGCCATAAAATCGTGCCACACGGTCGTGGCATTAAAATGCAGAACGCACCACTCACACCGAAAGTAGGCAAAACAAATGCCAAAAATGAATTATGTGCTTCTCAGTGTTGCTCAGCGATATAGCTACTTTGTAGCTAGATTTGACGAGATTTTTAATGGCGAAAGTTTACCAAGTTTTTTGTACAGTTTTAATTGAACTTCCGTATTTCTACAGGCAGCTATATTAAGGGGGAAACTCGATGCTTATAGTGTTTTTAGACGCAACCAATTTTTCCAAAGTTTTTTGGAGTAAAAAGAAATTCCCTAAACAGTTATTTTATTTGCAAAGTATTTTTGTTTTTAAAGTAAATTAATTCATAATAAACCTTTCCATTTAATTTCAAATATATTATCAGCTTTTATGTTTAATATTCCTTCTTCATATTTTTAAACTTTTGCAATTTTTTCTTATTCGATCTTAGCTCTCTTCAAAACTCGAACTTTTGGCAACACTGTTTCCTGTGCTTTTGTTTGTGTCAGCTTTTGTACTTGTGTTTGTATTTGTGCCACAAATCTGTGTATTATTTTCGCGGCATAACGCAGTTTCAGTTTTAAAAGCCCAACCATTTGTTACAACAGTCCCCCAGGTTACCCAGCTCATCCCCCGGCCCCAGTGATGCTCCTCCCACCCCCTGCTCTCCCCCAACACTGTCGCTTTAACGTTCGCACATTAAATTGATGGCCTAGACAACAACAACAACAACAAGCTGAGCAGCAGCAGCCATAGAATTGATTAATTGACAGTTGACTCAGCGGCAATTTTGAGAGGGCGCGTAACAAACACACACAGTAAACTCTGCTTCTAACGTCCAGCATTTTTATGTGTCAATAATGTTCAAAATGCCAAAATGCGTGAAAGAATGTTGATTTTGATTCATAAAACTGCATTAAATTTCGCTCCATTAGACCCAAGAAAAACAGAGCATTCACTTCCGCTTTAAACGCGAAACCGCATTATTGGCAACATTTTCTTGGACATTTTCTATCTGCAGTTTCCACATCGTTTGACTGCCATTTCTGGCGCTATCTTTTGCATGCAAATGAGCTAAAAATTCTGCATAAATTACTGTTGCATTTTCGCAGTTGATAGTTGTTAGTGACTAAAGCGATAGTTGTAACTTGAACTCTGTACCCACTATCTGACACTATTTCCCCCCCTCTATGCCTGCCACTTCCACCCACACTCTGCCTGTTTCGTCTCGTTTTTGGTTTTGTTTTTTTTGTGCGATTTGCTGGCATTCTAATTGAGTAATTTCCTTGAATTAATTGCTTTTCGGCCATCTGCAACAACATTTACAAATTTACATCATGAAACTATACAAAGTTTAGCGCACATTTCGCTTCTAATTGACTGGCTGTGACTGTACGTATTTTTTACTTGTTTTTGTTTTTCTTTGGCTGCTAATTACAGTCAGATTCGCAGAATGATTTTAGTGCTTTGGCTGTCAGTCGCAGATTGTTGCAAATTGAAAATTGGTAAAATCACAATATTTGCATAATGCCAGAGGATATTACGAGGGGCGGGTGGGGGCGTAGCTCGGGTAAGAATATTGAGTACGCTGCTCAAATTGTTGATATGCCAACGCGCAGTCATAAAACGTGACATTTGGCGTGAGGTCGAAATTCGAGTCAAGGCATCGCATCGACTGCCCATAAATACGTGTGTGAGTGGGTGTGGCAGTGTGTGCACTGGTGTGTTAATGCACACACAATCGCTTAAACTACTGAAAAAGGTAGCTAAAATTCAAAATGAAACACAATTTACATATATCTTCCATGTCAGCATACTTATGAAAGCCACTCAAAGTTTAAGAGTGTGTGTGTGAATTTTTATGGACAAGTTAGATGTAAAGGTAAATCCAACGACTTGGCCTAATCTGCATAATAATAAACTACACTCACACAGACATAAAGCCATACAAAGTGTGCCAAATTGCCAGCCTCAACAAGCATCCATCTCACCTTTCATTCTGCATTACTTTCCTCCCCTTTTTTGTTCCCTTTCCTCCCTTTTCCCCCCCTTTTACCTCTCTTTCTGCCACCTGCCATATTTAATATTGTGTAAATTGAATTTCCATCACTTTATGATTACTTGACGCTCTCAGACGGAAATACTACTTGCATAACGGACAAACTGGCTAACATCGGGTCTCAGTCCCACTTCCACTCCCAGTCCCAGTCGACCTCAAAATATGACACGGCACAAAACTCAAATCAAATCATTTGCAGTTGGCCAAAAAAACAAGTTTCTGTCCACTGTTGGGTAACAATATATATTCCTTAAATTGTTTATTCGACTGAAACAAATTTTAATATGAAAACGAATTTTTTGTAGTCAAAATTTGATAGCAGAATTCATTTCAGGCGTCAAATTTGCAGCTTAAAAATTGTAAAAAGTTGAGATAAAATTATATAAATAAAAATTCGTTTTCTTAACAGCTTAATTTAACTAAAAACCTGGCAGGAATTTAGGTTCACTTGATGTATAAACAAAATGCCCATTTATGATAAATTTAGCGAGTTTCAGACTTCACTTTTGGGCCAGCTTTTGATAGTAAATTAATAGCGGTATGTCTGAGTTAAGGCCAACTGCCGGCCAGGCTATCATAAGGCGTTAGAACTGGCCAGCTGCTGAGCTGTTTCAACTAAAAGTCGAGCACATTTCCAGCCTTATCCCTGCTAGGCCAGCTGCACTTTAATGTGGGCAGAAGTGAGAGACTGGCTGTCTGTTAGTCTGGCTGGCAATGTTTCCATTTTAATCAACTCGCTGGCAGAGAGAATCATTGACAGAAGCTGAACTAATAAAACTTTATTGGCAAACACCTCCCGCTGCTGCTACAGATTTTTATGGTGTTGAAAATTTATAGTGTGCATCTAAGCTGGGAGCAGGCAAGTCGAGCTGCCGTGTTGTGTAGCTGCTTTCAGTCCCTCTTTCTTCCCCCTTCTTCCCCTTTCTTTCCTCTTCTATCCACCCTTGCAACACTTTGCAGCAACTAGAGTTAAGCTACATGTTCTGACCGCACGATGCAAATGAAAGTGTAGCATTTTTCTTCCATCGTTTTGTCGCAAAACTCCCCAAACACCTGTGCTGGCAAAGCCGCTTGAGTAGGGAAATTCAATTTGATTTTCATTTCGATTTTCATTCCCAACTTGTCGTTAAGAAATTGCCAACTGGCAGCCACACCACAAAGCAGTACTTGTGGCAAATTATTCTACACACTTTAGTTTATTTATGCAAATTTCACTTTCTATTGCCGTTTAAGCGGTTTTCTTTTTGGCTTACCTTTTGGCTAATTTTCCACATTCTTAGCATTTGTTGCCCACAAAAAGTTGTCGATTTTTCAAGTTGTTATTATTATGTGTAATTTTATTGAAACAATAAATGATTCTTTGATATTATAGCACGCGCACGTTTTGCATTTGTTTTGATTCATTTCGATTATAAGGATTAGACCATCAATAATAGAAGTGTTATTATTTTAGTTGACATCAAATATGTAGTTGACTAATTACGTACAGGTAACCACATACACACATAAAACTTATCCAAAAAGTTGATTTTATTTTGATATATAAAATGCATATCATTTTTCCTAATACTAGGCATCAATCTGTTCCATTCTGTGTCTTTAACAAGTGCAGTTTGCCTTCCTCCATTCTAAGTACGTTAGCTAAATTTGTTGAGCTCTCTGTTTACGTTATTTGCTATTGTCCTCTTTCCATTTTGACTGTTTTTAGTTGTTAAACTATTACAATACATTTTGGTTTATTTGTTAGTTAATTTTGGCTTAGTTGTTGTTGTTTTTGTTTAGTTATAAGTTGCATGCAACATCAATAAAACATCAATAAAAATTGATTAACAAACACTTGTATAAAAACGCGACTTTACGACGGTTGGGTTACACATTAGTATACACATACTATACAGTATACTATCAAGTATATATACACAAATATATTTATTTATTTATTAACACTTTACAGACACACACATATATATATAGTTACTATATAGGGTTTGCTACATTGAGATGTTTTCCGTGTGCGAAATGATTATAATTTGTAATATTTATTTTTGTTTCATGTTATGCTAATAATTTCACATCACAGCCAATGGGTACTGACGATGGGATGCCTTCTCTTTCCTTCGCTTGATATATGCTGACGCTGCTCCATTTCTTTTCTCTCTTTCTTTCTTCTCAGCGTCTTGCTCTCTTGGCATTTGGGTTACAAGTTAAGTTTTGTTAAGTATTTGGTTTGTCTACAGTTGTTACTATGTTGATATCTAAAGGAGTTTTTTCTTGGTTGTTTGCTTTGGCATTCTTGTTAGTCGCAACTAACAATTTGGAGGCCTCTGTTATCCATCTGGGAAGTTGCCAGGTCCCAGCTGGAGCATGTCTCACTTGGGCTCCTCAAACTGCTGGCCAACAACTATGATGATCACAATGAATACCGCCAGCAGCACCAAAATGCAGCAAATTGCCACAGCAACCATTGCGCTATTACTCATCCTGACAAGTGGCTTTTGTTGATCTGATCGCCTTTAGCTGCTGCTGAGTTGTTAATAAGCTGTATGGATATACAATATATATTTTTGCATATTTTCTTTACTCTTTTTTTCGTCTCCTGTGCACAGTTGGGCTGATCTATTGGGATTAACCGGCAGACAGAAACCAACCCACAACAAAATAAAATAAAGAAATGACCCAGCAATCAGTTGTCATAACTGGTTTAACCGCCCAACGCTGTCCTTGATTTATTGGTGTGTGTGTACATATATGTATGACAACGTCTGTGCTGCGGGCATCTCAAAACAAATTACCAGTCATAAATTCCAAGAACTGCCTATCAGTCGCTTGACTGTGCGTAAAATGCTACCCCTACGGCTTCCGGTTTGGATTCGGTATGGTTATCAACCCACATTGGAGCCCTCTCCTCCTCTGGCGATGTGACAGCTTGTGGACAGCCCAAAACTTGTCATATGTCGACGTTCGCATTGTTCAGATACAAATTGCACAGTCTCTCTCGGGGTGTGTGTGTCTGCACACTTCATCGGGAGGCGCACAAGTGGAAATTTACCAAAAATCACAACCAATAATGTGGGAGTGGATTTGGTGGACATGTGTGTGTCTGTGTTTGAGACTGACAAATGATTAATGTAGTTCGACTGAGACAACATTTGCTCAATGCATCAACAGCATGCAATTTAAAGTGTCCATTATCCTGTCTAATCGCAGCTGAGTCGACAATAATGCTAAGTGCATCATACTAACTTGGCAATAATTGAGCTTAAGGTCATAACTGCCGATAAAATTCAATTAAATGTAACACAGCTCGACAGGCACAATTAAGCAGAAATAAATGAAAATGCTGATCAACGTAGAGATATTTATTAAAGGGCTCATATAAAATTTGTAGACTATAAGACTGACTACTCAGTAGAAACTTCCTCAAAGAAGACTTCTTCAAGCTTCAGCTTTCTTTCACAGTTCTGAGCGCACTACATACCCGTTTGACCGCCCTTACTACAGGGTATAATTTATAAAATGTATCGAGCAAATGAAAACAGTGCTGACATTTTGCCAATGGGCCACAGGTAACAGCAAAAAGAGAAATAAACTGCCAACAACAATAACAGCTAAGACAACAAAAAGAGCGCAAAAAGTAAAACACTTTTGATAAGTTTTTTTTTATCATTCTGTCAAATGGAAGGTGAGCGGAATTGAGTATAAAAACTAATATTGCCCAAACCAGAAATGGCACCAGCTGCTGCCAGTCAGCAGCACAAGGAACACTAGCAACAACAACAACAACAACAATAACAACTATAAGAAAAGTAAAAAATTTCAATTGAAATGTTGTCAGGGAGCATACACTCGAATGATTGTGTGAAGCGGATGGCTGGAGGGGGAGGAGGGTCAGAGGGCAGAACCTTTTGAGTGGCAGCTCGGTTAACATTTGAATTCTGCTTGCTTTCAATTTTCAGCAACATTTAACAAAGGATTTGCGAATCTTTGGGCAATACAATTCTCTGAAGTTGCTCAACTATCTGCAGATATGTAGCTATAGCTACTTGGAGCCGAAATAGGAAGTTAAGCAGAGCTCAGACATGGATTAATTAGGGATTTTGGCTCGTCGTTTGCAGCCGTGACATCGCTCGGCTATTTACATATTTAGTACATACACATACATATGTACATATAGAGCCGTTATTTTATTTTACTTTGGGTCGTGGCGTTTGCTTTAATGCCTGTCGTTATTTATGTTGCTTGTTTTTGGCAACGCCTCGCATTGCCAGCCTCTCTCCCTCTCTCTTTTATGAAATGTTATAAATAAACCTGCACCGACTAGTTTGAACTTGCTGGCTTTTGTTTTCCTTTGCTTCCGTGTACCTTTTTTGGCTGTCCCTTTGAATTGGTCAATTAATATTAATGAAATGGCGGCCACACTTCCCAGTCTCTCACTTACACTTCTTTTTTTTCCGGCCCTGATAAATGATGGAAGTGCATAATTTATGCGTTTTTGTCTGGCCTCAAGTTAAAAATTCAAACGAAAGCATTTAAAGTGAGTTGTTGTCATAACGTTGTCAGATTGTTGATTCAAATCGATTATGCTGTTGTAAAGTTAATTTATCAGTTGTATTTTTAGCTTACACATCAAAAGCTGCAGGTAAAATGAAATTGAAAGCAATCACATTGCGTATACGCAATGTAATACTCCTACGGCTGTTTATGGCATATGCATTGTGTGTGCTTGATGGCAGCAACAGTAATAAGCCTCAAAAGTCTTTATACTTGTGCCACATGTGATGGAGGAGAGTAGATAAACAGAGGGAGAGACGGTGAGACTGTGAGAGAGTGGTAGAGAGACTTCAAAAGACTTACAGCACATATTTTAGTGACACATATCGACTGTCGGTTTGTCTATGCCTCTTAATTAAATTAGCGCAACCCACAGACAACAACAAGGACAGAGGAATAACATCTGCTGTAGCCACAAAACACGAAGGGGAATGTGGGTGGTAGGGGGAGTGTGGAGCAGACAGTTGGGGGATAGCTAGGATGACAGCATGTCACACTGTTTGGTGTCCCTAAAATACAAGAAATACTGCCATATTCCGTCGTGTTGCTCGCAATTCTGTGTGAAATAAAATACAATTTGCAATTTCGTAAGTTTTATGCGCACATTCGCAAAAATTTGTTTATGCTGACTGAATGTACAAACATATATAAACATATACATATATATATGTAGATTCACATAAATACATATAAATATATATGGGCCATGATGGAGCTGAAAGTAAAAGTTGAACTGCGAACTGTGAACGGCGAAAATGCTTAGGCATCTTAGACAACATCGACGGCGCGTGACGTTGCCAAAAAAGAATGTTTAACTGTTAAGACCCTGCACTGGATCAAAACGTAGAGGAGCTTTGTTTGGCTTTAAGAATATGCACTAAAAATAATACGAAGCTATGTATATTTTAGTTTTTTTTTATTCTCCAGATCAATGTTCTTCGATACTTTAGTCCGTCCCTTTAGCTATTTAATGGCATCAAGTTGCATAGAAGCGCGTCTTATTTAGCTACAGGGTCTCGGTTGTACAGCCAACTCTATTGTAGACTCGCCCACTAGTTTAATTTGTCGCTTTGAGCCGTTTAAATTGCGCTAAAGGCCTACCAACAAATTATAGTAAATAGAGCAGGATATGAGGCGTAATGGCAGCACAATTTAAAAGCGTCCCCGCCTTTCGGGTCCAAGTTCAACTGCTTGAAAGGGTGTGCATGGGTATGTGTGGACTTGTGTGTGTGTTTGTCTGTGCGACCTTGAGGCGGTGTTGCCTCCAAGTGTCGCCACGGGTCGGCTTAGCTCTGTGTAGACAAAAAACAATGCCAAGCATAAATGCTTCACAAGTGCTTTAAGATTGCAGTTGCAGTTGCAGTTGTTGCTGTTGTTGTCCTGGCATGTCAAAAGTCAAAAGTGCATTAAAATAATTGCACTTGTTTAGTCTGCACTTGGAATATTTTCTAAAAAACAAAAAAATATTTCGCTGTCAGGTGAGTGCGTGTGTGTGTGTGGTTTTGTCTGTGTGTGCAACATTTCCGCCTGTGACTACACTTAAACTTGATTTCTGTAGTTCTTTTGTCTTTGGCTTTAGACAAGACGTCTGTCGTTTTTTGTTGCACAGAGATTTATATGCGCTATCACTGACACTGTGTGTGAGTAACTTAACCTCGACTTGGTGGAAATGCTCGCCCTTCATAACGTATTGTCTTGTGCCCGCTGCTTCGTCTCCCGCTTCTGTCCTGTCCCTCACCGTCCTGTTGCTTGACTCGCTTTCACTTTTCGCTTTATGCGGATGCTTTAAAGATTACGCAAAATGCGACACAAAGGCATATTTCCTTCAATTTACATACCCAGCAGAGAGAGTAGACTAGATTTGTTTAAGCTAAGCTTTATTGTATCTAAGATCAAATTTTATCTTGATCAGCGTCTAAAGAGAAGTCTTTGTGGTCATGTTTAACAGATCTGTGGTGTGCAAGACAAGATCTCAGATATGTTATTGTCTAAGGAGCACTCATTTTGGTATGTATACTTTAATAAATGCTATGACGATCGCTCGATAAACACAAAACTTATCCATTGAAAGAAGCTGAGGACACGCATAGTACCCTCCTATATCTCTGTAACAGCACAGGGTATTTTACGTTCGGTTGAGCTTGCCCATATTTTGCATTGTTGTTTGTTTTTTATTATATCTATATACGCTACAAAATGATAACGTAATATGCCAGGAAGACGTACAGTCAAAAGGACAACAAGTCCTGCCTGTTTTTTGTAGCATTTTTGTTGGGCCTGCGACCTCAACGAAGATTGATGAAATTCTTGAGTAAATCACATTGCCATTTATGCACAATATAATAACTGACTGAATGCCTCACTTAAAGCCACACTGAAAGCATTTCTTCTCCCTCTAACTCACTATAAAGTGAATGTAAAAAGAAACCAACCCACAATCGATGTATTTATGCATAAAGTAAGATTTCAATTCGTCAATACAAATTCAAATTGGAATCTTTTATTTATGTGTGGAACAAATTAAATTTGGCGCATAATATTGAAATTCAAATGAGCAATAAGTTAGATGTTTATTTTATTTGCTGGCTGTAATACCCTAGATTCATTACAAATTGATGGCAGTTGAATTATATAAGCTGAATATTAGCATATGGGAAAATCAAGGACAAGGTAAGGAACTCAGAAACTAGAGTATATTTCAGTCGATCAACTTTGTTTCGGAGTTTTACTTGAAGCTCTTTGTGCTCTTCATGAGAGTTCGTATTTGTTTTATCCTTTAGGCTAAATGAGTTCGTGTATATGTTAAATTTTAGCAGCTTCTTTTTGTTACACTGATTACGAATAAATATGCACATAATTTGATTACATGCTCAGTAATTCATGCCCTTCCAGCCAGTCCATTATCAGCTCATCCGGCTGATAATTATGTGCAATTAATATTTTATTTGGGCAAAAGTCTCGAGTAACACACATTAGTGATTTTTATTGAAATCACCGTCGTAATCATATAACTATTTACTTATTTTTATGCTTATCGACTTTGGCAGTTATGTTTTTGTCTCTCTGCTTTTGTTGTCTTCGTTGTTTGCCCATAAATTCATAATGCAAACAAATAAAACTTTTTGCGTTACATTCTTGGACAAGTTTTCGCACTGTAATGCTGTCAAGTTTGTCCATTTGCTGAGATTGATTGAATCTGGGCAGTTGAGTGAAAATGCCTTTGGTACTACAGCCAAGCTAATTGATTAGATTGCCCGAATAATGGACCAGCAACTGACAGTCTAATGTCAGGTTAGAAATATGAAAGACGTTTGCGAAAAGTCTGCTGTTTAAAATTGTCTGGAGTGGAGTGGAAAAGTAATTAAATATTTCTATTACAAGTTGCTTTGTCGTGCTTGTCTGAGCTTGAAAATGCTGAAATTTTGAGTACACTGAGGGACTGATTACGTATACGTTTAAGATCTTTAAACAAGATCTTTTTTCAAATTAGCAAACATAATTCCGAGTCCACAACGAAGCAAGTTTCTTGTGAATCATAAATAAATTAAGTGCATTGAAATACAAATAAATTGCTTTAATGTCAATGCTCACTAAGTAACACAGTGCGTATACTTGACAATGAGTCTCATCAGTTTTCAATTACTCGCAGCTGAAGCCAGCTTCATAAAGCTGCTAAAAGTTAATAGAGTGCCAAGACACCAATTAAGAGGCTGTGCCAAAGATCTGGGCACATCAAAAGCCGTCGCAAGACATTGGAATCAACTAACTCATTAGCGACAGCGTTGACAGACGGACAGACTGGGAGACAGTTGGGCAGAAAAATAATTTAAAGCAGTGGGCGCTTTAACCCACTTGCCACGCCTCCGTTTGGACAACTGCCACTGACACGCCCTCACTCTCGGCGAGTTGAAGTTGTTTGCCAACAACAAGAAGAAAAGTTTTTTTTTTTGCCGCTTGTCAGGCATCAAGTTAATACACTCCTGCTATAAACTATACGAGAAAGTTGCAACAATTTTCTGTTTTTCTGTTTTTCTGCATACATAGCTATATTTATTTTTCATCTTACATGACAGCGGCAGGAAAACTGTTGCAGCACAAGGAAACTGGCCGGAAAGCACAGCGGAAAACTGAACGGGGTGAGGAATAACAACAGCAACAATGTGAACGAATTCACTCATGTGCATGAGCCGCTAATTAATTTCGAGATTTTTTTTGTTTCTTGGGCTTTAAAAGTTACGCATACGCAGCGTGCAACGAATTCCAATGGCTAGAAATTATAATAATTTTTTTCCCTCTTACAGTCAAATTAGAAATGAAAAAGCGCAGCATTCCGGAAATAATCAAAAAAACAAAACGGAAACTTTGCCCTCCGTTTCCCCCCCTTTAGGCGCGCACCTTTTACCGTTTGGGATTTTTCTTTTGCGGTAGGAAAAAAGTTACTACCACATATAAATTGGCGACCATAGGAGCAACGAGGGGACGAATGCATTGTGTGCATGGCATTGGAGGGCGTGGCATTGGAATTTTCATGAGAACGCATTAAAAGCTGAGCAAGTGCAGCTCATTATGAAATACTTAGTTCGTCAAACGTAGTTGGGATTAGATTTTTACCCGAAAGGGACCAGTAGACATTTTTATGTTGAGCCACAAAAATGGAAAAGAGTCGAGAATAAAGTAGAAAAACCTAAAACTCAGCGACAGCAAATGAATAAATAATTTATGCGTTAAACGTTAAACCCACCGACTGAGTCGAGGCCATAACATTTATAGTCGTCACTCAACCTTTTTTCTTGTGGGGCTGCTACTGCTTGTTTTTTAACATTTGCCACACGTAGCAACTTTTATCTCTTCATTAGCTGCCAGGCACAGGTAAAAGGGTAAGTAGGTGGCACAGGTGAGGCAGGAGAGTCACGAGAGTCTGCTGAAACAGGCTCTTAAGTGCGGCATGCAAAAGGGGTTGCCTTTTTTTGCTTATCACTTTCATCTGTTGTTTGCTTATCACCTGAGCACAAGAGAGCCGATTGCCTATTGATTGACTATTTGCACAGTTGGCACGTTCACAATCTTGCTTGCAATGCTGGCCAAATTGTTTTAAGCCCAATGTAGACTCGTTAGCCAAAGAGCTCCACTAAAATGCGACATCTGAGAGAAATCTCGAACAAAGCCAAACAACGATGAGTTCTTGAACGGGATTTAACGCGTACAGTTACCGTTATCAAAGTATCAGCTTCACTCGCTGTCAGCATCAAGCAAAAAACGTCTAATTGGATGAGAGTCGATGGCAAGTTTTTTGCATTAGTCCAAGTCCAATCCATTCCCAATCACAGTCCTAAATCCCAAGCACTTTTATTGTCCGCATCTCATGTGAGCTTTGTGCCTTTGTTAACTAGCAACTAATAGGAATCTGAGACACAACAATGCAACAATTGTTGGCCATACTAAGAGCAGTAATAATACAAGTACTTATCTCATACAATCACTAACTATCGAGTCGAGTATTGAGCACAAAAGCTGCTAAGGATTAGCTTTCTCAATTGTCTGACTGAATGCTGATATTTAAACAGTAAAGGAAGTAAGCCGATTACAAGTGCTAATTTTAAATTTTAAATTAAACTCTGTTTTTTAAAGTTATCCCCATTTCGGTACTCAACTGTGCACAGCTAATTTAGAAGATTTCAAATTATTTCTTTACATTTTTAGATATTTACTCGGTGAAACCGTTTGATTGAATCCTCCGTTGTTTCAACGATTTAAGCTCTGCTCGTTTAAAGTCGTTTTGACAAAACTCGCGTTTTAATTAGTTGAATATTAGTTTTAATTGCGGAATTATAAATTAATTAAACAAATGTGTAAATGTGGCAAAAGAAAAACGCGAAAGCGGCACTGTAAATTTTTTTTAAAACAATTTTTAATTTTTAAACGGAAATTCTTTTGCGGTGACAAGTCAAAAGTAACGGTGAAGCTAAAGCTTGTCACACAATACGTTAGACGTTATAACTGTAAATTATTGTTGCTGCTGCTGCTGAAGCGTTCTTGAAAAGCGTTTGCTGAAGCGACTGGCGTGCTTGGCCGACTGTTATCGACTGAGTTGGCTCGTGTCTGGCAGCCAGCATATAAAGCCAAAGAGAGCCAGTCGCCTACTGAGAGGCACAGCGAGAGAGAGGGTGTGTGTGTGTGACAAGGACTGCGAGAGCTTTTCGCAGTAACTGTGACTGCCATGGACGCTGCTCACATTCAATAAATCTTAAATCAAATTGAATTTATGATTCTTTTATTTTGTTTTTTTGTGTTTCATATTTTTTTTGGGTCCCGCTCGCACTTAGGGCACTTGGAATTGGACTTCAGCTTCAGCTTTCGTTTCAGCCTCGTTGTCAGCTTTGGCTTCTTACTCATAATGTTGTTTATTCTGTGATTTCATTCCAATTGCAGTCGGTTTCAGCTCAATGAGTCGCACACTTGTGTTTCCACTTGTTCTCTCATTTTCCTTTCTCGAGCACCAAAGCCGCAATTTTCATTGACGTCTTAATCGTTCGTCAAGTTGCCACTTGAGGCAACACCTGGTGGCAGCTAGCAACTGGCAGCTGGCACTCATCCAAAACTCAGTCAGCCAAAAATCATTATACCTCATTTATTCTTCAAGATTGACTTTAATACGCCATTTGAATTTAAACGATATATAAAATAGCTTTTCGATAAATGAGTGTAATATACGTTATTGTTTTTATACACAAATTTAGGGCGGCAAACAAAGAATGACAACAATGACAACCCAATAAACAATTTCAATGGCCAACTGATAAGATAACTGACCCGGCACAATGCGCAGAAGTGAGCTTTCAGAGAGAGCGCAGACACAGCATCATCGGTTCAAGCTGTTGTCTCAACTGATAAGAAAGTTGCGGCACTGGACTAGGAAGCCAGTGGCAAGGGGGATGGGGGAAAGACGCTTGAATTTACTTTAATCGCTGCTCAGATATGGCTAACGATAATAATGAGGGACATTTAACGAATTGTCATTGATTTCGTGTTCCTTTTGAACTGTCGTCTCCTTTGTTTGCTTCTGCTTTTGATACATTAAACACACCCTCAACGATGACGCTGCTGTATTGCTTGTGGATTCCTGTTTCAGCTATATACACACACACATACTGGTAGAGCTATCAGACGAGGATCGTAAATTGAATTTGCTTAAGCAGCTGCACAAATTTTCTTAAATAATTATGTTCAAAATTTAATTAATAAGTTTTCGGCGGCAGAGAGAACAGCGCCAACAACCAACAACCGAAAAGGTCGTGGCCCTATTGTCTCCGTGAGGTCGCAGTGCCCAATATTTGACCCAAACTTTCTAATGATGCCGCTGTTTTTTTTTGTTTCTTGTATTTTCCTTTTTACCATTTTTTTGTTTAACAAATTGAGTAAGAAAGTCGCTCTAAAAGGATGTTATAAAGTTGGTGCAAGGGATTTTACTTGCTTCCTGCGGCCAAATATGTCCAGTTGTTGGGGGTCATTAAAATTTTTTGCCTCTTTTCTTTTTGTGGGCCATGTCAATATAAATAATGAGCTGCTGCTATTGTTGCTGCGGTTGTGGGTGTTAGTGCGGTTCAATTTGCCAAATGTTGTGAAAGTTATTTAAGCAGCCGCAAAAAGTATGCTACAAATTGATTGAGTTTTAAATACTTAATCGAGTAACCAGCCATTAAGGCATGCCAAATACTTCTATATCGTAAAATATACACAGTTAAAGTAGATGTACATTTTGTTCGAATAAAAAAGGTTTAAAAAAGTTGTGAAATTTTTATCGGCACTCTAAAATGGTTTTAAAAATAACTGTAGTTTAGTTTCATGTTTTTATCTAGTTCCATGAATTTTTTAATATCAAACAAAGTTTTAAGCGCTTGACATTCTGAGTATACCAAACGAATGGTTTTGTTCCTGTGCTTAATTTTATACAGCAGCTAAAAGTATGCTACACTTTTTTCAGCAGCTAAAAGTTTTTTAATTTTTCCAAAGAAAAGATTAGCTGAGAGTAGCAGCGCCACACAAATTGATTCACTCAAGCGGCAACTGTTAATTGTTAACCATTTTTGCATTTTATTACACCAAAACAAATGGATTACTCAAGCGGCAAAACAACACACAGCTTTGATTTAATAACAAGGACAATGGGCCAATTCAAGCACTCAAAACCCTTGGCCATAATAACTTAATCTAGTGTGCTGCCTGCTGATAAATTAGTGGTAGCACTTACCTGCATAGAACAAAGGTAGCAGATTGAAGACAATGACAAGCGGAAATACAGTGCGTGCAAATTTTTGCATATCCATAAAGATTTTAACAGTCCGTGGTCCGAGGACATTGGCAGCGACATCGTTTGTGCAGTGTTGATAGACTTTTCGTTGTTTGGTTGTTGTTGTTGCAGTTGCAGTTGTTGCTGTTTTAGTTGTACGTGTTGCTGTTGCAGTGTCCTGACCTTGATCGTGTTTGGTTTTGGAAGATAAGCGTGATTGTATTGCTGGTTTACATGTTCTGATTGCTGTTTTAGTCGATGTTGTTGTTGTTGTTGGGCTCCCCTGGGCAACTTGCTTAGAATGCCCAATAGCAACAGTGGCAGCCACAGTAACAACAGCCATGTGTTGCCATCCCGCAAGGCAAGCGCCAATAATGTTGCTGCTGTCATTGCAATTAGCACCATGTGAGCTGTCGACAGGATATTGCTGTTGCCGTTGCTGTTGCTGTTCTTGTTGTTGTTTCTCGCCAACATTGGAGAGCATTCTGGCGCTGCTGTTATTGTTGTTGTTGTTGTTGCTGTTGCTGGCAGCGATCTCATGTATTGTCCATTGCCAATTTGACGCACCTTTTTCACAACGACTCGTTTGAACATCAGCTGTTGATGCTGTCGCTGTTGCTGTTGTTGTTGGCTCGAGTGTTGCTGGCGTAAGTGGATGCCATGTTGTTGCTGCTGTCGCTGCGTTACTGGCTGTTGCTTCCAATTTACTTTGTGTTGCTGCTGTTGTTGTGTGGCACAGAAACGTTTTACTTTCAAATTGCTTCCGTTTGGCCGTGTGTTGTTGTTGTTGCTGTTGCTGTTGCTGTAGCTGTTGCTGTGGCTGCTGTTGTTGTAAGAGTTGGCGTGTTGTGAAAGAAGTAGACTTGTTTGTTGTTGTTGTTGGTGTGTTATAGAAATGTCGCATCTGTGCTGAGGCCATGTTGTGCCCTGAAAATAAAACGAAACATAATATGTTAAAAACATGTCAAGCAAATAAAAGAGAAAAGGGAAAATACAAATAAAATGAAAAAAATGAAAAAAAACGAATCCCATCAGCTACGAAACACATCCCATGGCAGCAAACAATGTACACACATGACTTGACCAATACCCAAATTCATTGAATATATACGACTTTGATGGACTCCGGTAAATTCTCTTTAGATAATCGATTCGTCTGATTTGTTCCTCTTTTGCTATTTAGTGCGAAATTCCTGCCTTTGTGCAACGCATTTTCTCGGCGGCGAGAAAAACAGGATTACGCGCCACAAACAAGGCAAAAAAAATGTATATAAAAAAAGGAGTCGAAAAAAAACATTTTGGTTTTTTGGATTTTGTGTATTTAGGTTATCTACTGCCGCTATCTGCGATACTTTTTAATCAATTTCCACTGGCTATTGCCAGCGGGGACAATCCTTTGACATTTTCTCGTTTCGTTAGACCACTTCTTGCCTCAAATGAGGGTTCATTTTACTCGGCGTTTTTTCTTCTTTATTTGCAAATGCCAACGGCTTATTTCCTTTTTTCCATTTTTGAAAAAAAGAAAATGTTTATACACTCATTTAAAGTTCAACTTGTTAAATCAGTCACATACATGATTTTTTAGTTGACTTAAACGCTGAGCTGTCATTTTAAAACGAAGGGAACTCTAAACAGAACTGCAGTTTGCTTTAAGTTTTAAAAGTAGGAACTCAACTGAATTTGTAGCACGAGAAAATTCTGTTAGTTTTAGTCCTTAAAATTTTAATAAATCAAAGTGTAAATATATGAGTAAAAAACATATTTTATTTATTTTTAATACGAGCCACCTGTTATCTACATATTTTCAAAGCTTCCTTAGCTGCTCAAAGTTTACAGTAAGCCACTGTTTATTAACAGCTATGCCTTACTGTCAGTTCACCCTACAGTTAACAGTGCAGCTCTGTTACTAGTTAACACTGCGCTGCTGTTAAGCTATGCACAGTTAACATTTGCAGGAAGCCTAAGCTTTTGCTTACTGTCAGAAGTTAACAAGCACAGGCAGAGCTTTTATTGTTTCAAAGCTAAGCTAGCAAAGTTTTACACGCGTTGTAATCTTACAAAAGCTACGACATTTGTAACTGCAAACAAAGTCAGTTAGACAGAGAGAGCACTAGTAGTAAGCTTTAGGGACTGCTTTAAAAATTTGAGTTATTAGCTTGAAGAGCTTTTAGCACATGTTGAGGCTGTAACTAATATCGGTGGCCGTATCATAACGCTTCAGCTGTGAATAATAATAAATTATCTTCAAGTGCAATGGATTAGCCTAGCCACGCCCACAATCTCAGGCGCTGAACATTTATCATGAAAATTTGTTACGCATACAAATCGAGAAGGAGTCAGGAAGTCCAGAGAGGGATAGTGAGAGAGAGAGTTGGAGAGAGAGACCGACTTTGCTGGGTTATCTAACAAAATGAAGTGTGCGCTGGTTTTGCTGCTGCTGCTGATTACAGGACACACACTGATAATAAAACAAAAATTGCAGGAATAAACGCATAGTTGTCATTGTCATGTTCAGCTGATGACAAGCAGACGCAGCGACAAAGATACACAGACACATAGATACAAAGATACAAATAGTAGAGAGGCAGCTGTGGCAGCAGCAGCAAAACGCCCACACGTAACACGGAAGCATAAAGTGCTCGTAATCAACGTAAAATTCCAAAGCACACACACAACAAACACACACGCTAGCTGTAAACGCACTCGTATGTCCTTTGGCCCAAAATTGGCCAAGCACCCCACCCTCTGCTCCAACACAGCCCTTTTTCGTGCCCTTTCCAACACTCAATCATTCGAGCCAGAAATTCTGCCCATTTTTTTGTTGTTTCCTTCTGTAATTTTTCGTTTTGCTTCGTAGAAAATGTCTGCAATGCTGCACTAATGTCATCAGGACATATGCGTAACTAGGTGAATGTGTGTGAGATAGAGAGGGGTGGAGAAAGAAGGGGTTAAAAGGGGGTGAAGGGCAGGCAAGTTGCGACAGAGTTGCCATTTCTGTTGCTGGCTTTTGCGGTTGCTTTTCATAGCGTATCCACATTTCTACACTGTCCATTAATGTCAGTAGATGGGTGTGTGTGTGTGTGGGTTACCTGTAAAAAATGTGTGTGCGTGTGTGTGTGTGCTGTTAAATAATTGAGGCAACAGCAAAAGTCGCAAGTTCTCGGCTTTTGATGAGAATGTGCTGCAAATACATTTGCAGTTACCACATAATTGTTTATTTTTTGTATGCAGCTAACACACACACACCAATAGACACCCACACACACCCACACACCAACACACACACATAGGCGCGCATAAATATAAAGTTGTTGATTTTAATTGCTACGCGAGCAAAAAGTGTGTGAAAAAACAACAATTTGTTTTGTCATTTTTGCAATGTGTGTCGTCATACAAAGGTGTTGCTGTTGTTGTTGTTGTTACACACACACACATACCCCTACACTGCTATATATTTATGTGTGTTGCTGTTGTTGTTTGTTGTTTAACGACTGTCGCAATGTTTATATTTGATGTGCTGACTGTAACTGCCACTCGCACTTTTTTTCCTTCCTTTTCCGAATTACATTTCAGGCAGTGCAATGCATAGAGACAGAAGAAGACAGCGACAGAGATAGAGACAGAGATAGCTGGAGTGGAAACGAGATGGAGGATGATACACATTTCGAGTGCAATTATAACCCTGACCAAGTTGGTGCCATTTATCTGTGTGGCTTTCGTTTAAATTTAAAGCCACAAAACAGAAAACTGCAGTTGGAAAATGCAGCACTACAAGAATTATAAAAAAGCGAAATAAACAACAATGCGTGGGAGGGGTATGGGGGTGGTAGAAAAATAGAGGAAAGCTGAGAAAAATTAAAAAGCAGCCACAGCCAATTAGAGGGAACTAAAGCGCAGAAACCACTTCAAAGTAAGCGCAGAAAACAGAGTGCAAAAAATGAAAAAGAGACTGCAAAGTAAGCATCACAAATGGCCAGCATGAGAGCGAGTGAAAAGCGTTAACAAAACCCAAACCGATGCACCAAACACTCTAACCAAAACTCTTACCAAAACAGTGGCAAAACACGAATATCTTCTATATGCATTCAAATTCACGGCTAACTGAGCGTATGAATATTCAAACAGCGATGGAAGCTCACGAAATTGGCTAAAACGAAATTGGCTAACAGTGGAAAATATTGAATTGGAAATGCAGTTGATTGGTCCATATTTTGCAGGGAATTTATGGCAGCTCTGAACAGTTTTATATAACAACTGCTGACTAAATTCCACTGAAGTATTTGACTAATATTAAACTCCAAACTCCGTCGGAAGTAGCAGATAGAAAACTTAGTGATTATATGCTTTATTTAATTTTTAAATAATTTAGTTTTAAGATCTCCCCATGCCATACTCCATTTAACATGCCCCATTTAAAATACCCTGCACAAATGAAGACGCAGATGGCACCACCAAATGGTAAATAGATGCCTGCAACAAATTGCACTGCAAAAACTTCACTCAACAACAAAATGCAGAAACTACAACAACAACAACAACTTAAATCTTGTTGTGCATACACACACATACACAAACACTCAACACCCCCAAAGGCAAACAGAAAGTAAACAGAAAGCGACAGGAAACGGAAGCAGCAACTCTGACTCTCTGCGAAACTAGTTGATGAACGAAGTAATGGACGAGTGATTGTGGGCATGATTGACTGACTGAAGGGCTTACAAACTGAGTGACTGAAAAGTTTACTTAAAGTTTACAGGCAGACTAAGGTGATTGATTAAAACAATCAGTAACGATTTCAATTATGGATTGACTATCTTCAAACTGGGCATTGATTGAACTAATAGATTGCTGGAAAGTTTACTGATTGAACAAGTAGTTATTAACTAGTTGAGACAAGCACTTATCACACTTACTTAAGACGAGATTAAATCGAAGCTTAGACTTGCAAATTCACTAGTTTTCGAACTTTAAGCTTCATGCACTGATTGATAGAGGTGTGAAAGACTGATTGATAAACCGAATCTTATTCTAATTGCTGGCTGAAAAACTGGCTGACTGTTGCATGACTTAACTATCTAACTGAAAGCATAACCAACCCACTGATAAGTGATTGAAAGACTGATTGACTGCCACACGGCCAGACCGACAAGATTAAACATGTTGTTTGCGTTTGCTGCTGCGACAATCCAAATAAAGCCTCTACTTAATGTTGCACAATGCCGTATGCATGTGAGCTGCAGGCATCATTTGGGGGCGTGGCACGTTGTTAAACTTGCAACAACAAATAAACAGCAACAAGAGACTGTATAAATATATAAATTCTGTTGGTTGTCACACCAACTACATTTTGTGCCTTTTTATGTTTTTCACTTTTTTCCTCCCATTTTTTGTTGGGACTGAGAGAAAGAGTTATTGCAGCGTGGCAAATACACAAACATATACACGTAGCGAAGGGGAAAGAGGGTGTAAAACTGCTAAGTGGGCGTGGCAGAGCAGTCATGCATGCGAGACTGACTGCAATATGCATGGCAAGGCAGCAAAGGAGGACACCAAAAAGCCAAGGCACAACTTCAACGCAATCATCATTCCCAGCAGTAGCATCATCATTATCATTATTATCATCTGCTGCTGCAACTGCAGCTGGCTCTGGATATTAGCAAGAGTGTGAGAGTGTAGTTGTAGTTGCTTTATGACAAATGGTAATTTAAATTTGGCTTTTGTTGTCGCACAGAGCTTAAATTGCCAACTGTCTGCATTGTGTGTGTGTGCGTGTGTGTGTGCTGTGTGTGTGTATGCACAAAGCAACACTGTGCACTCATAATCCTTAAAAATAATTTGTACTTTTTAATTAGAAAACGTAACTCAGCTTTTTATCAGCTGGAAAACTATATTGCTATGGGCGTGTGTGTAGACTGCGTGTAGTGTGTGCGTTGTGTGTGTGTTTGGGTGTGCTGTGTGTGAGGGCTCGTTGTGCAATGCACATGTCAAAAATTCCAAATGCTTTACTGCATAAATATGCAATGCTTTTGCTAATAGTTCGGGGCATATGCGGCGTATGCGTAATGTATGAGCGCTGTGTTGCCGCCATGTTGGCAATTTAGCTACTTTACAGCTAGAACTTGTTAATCAAACCGACAGCGAATGTTGTAAAATAGTTAAAAGCTACGAGTTAGCTATTTTTAGCCACTTTTTCAACTTTCAGGCCAGCACTGCAGAGCTGCGAGTTGTGTGTATTTTCTCCTACTCCCTCTGGTCCTGGGGCAACAAATGGATTTTGAGCTGCATATCAACAAGAGTCTAGTTTATATGCAGCACTCACATGCACACACTTACAGCTATACCCACAAACCCACTAAGCTCTCACTCGCTGTCCGCACTCTCTCTCGAGAGAGAGCGCTCCACAAATGACCCCAAGAAGTAGGCAATAGTTTCTCACACCGTCTAGAGACTTTACATCAAATTGCGCAACATTTGCAACGTCAAAGTTTTACAGTATTACCTCGCATATTAGCACCGCATAAATTAGCATGCCAAAAGTTTGCATGCTCTTGAATTAAAACTACCTTAAAGTTGGAAAGTTACTTTACTGTCTCTCCTACATACAAACTATGCAAAAACTATGAAATTTATATGTAAATTACTTAAACATTTTAAAATAAATGTTTAGTTATACTAAAATTAAGGGATTGAAAGAGATTTGATTTATTAAATGAGTGAATTTCTCTATAAACCACCGAATAGTTCCCCTAAAAGGGGTTACTACTGTACCCAGCTCTGACCCTGCAAATGGTAAACTTGCTTGATGGTTTGAGATGACAAACTGTTTGCGGAATGGGGAATTCAATTTCATGGATTGAGTTGATTTTCCAATTATACGTGTGTGTCTACTCACCATATCGTCTGCATTTAGAGCGCTTGGGTACACCACGTCCTAATCACGGAATATGCCAAGTTTCTGCAATGAAAAGATGAAATATATGTAGATGTTGAAAGTACAAAGTTAAACATGAGTAAGCTGCATATTTTCCCTGCAAAGAAAAGCGGGGAAAACTTGTGAAAAAGCAGCAAGAAAGTTTTCAGTTTGCATATGAACTAATAGATGACAGGACTTGAGCAAGCACGAACATGTGCAACTTTAAGAAAACACTTTTATTTTGGGCACAGCAAGTTAGAGTTTAAGTTAATACGAAACTTGTGTGAAAGAGGGAGAGACGTCATAGAGGGAGAGACAAAGAGAGAGAGGGAAAGAGAGTGGGGAAAAAGTAGCAACATCAAATCAATTTCAAAGTGAGCAGAGAATTAAGCAACGACAGCAAAGTATGCGTTCAAATAGATAAAAATACACAGAATTGGGTGTGTATGGGTGTGTGAGTGTGTGTGTGTGTTTGTGTGTGTGGGGCATGAAGGCTGAGACAAGTGAAGCCGCAAACAAATTGTAAAAATGTTGAGCCGGACGCCACAGAGAGCTAGAAAGACAGCAAAGTGAGTGAGCCAGAGAGACAGAGAGGCAGGTTGAGTAAGAGAGAGAGAGAGAGAGAGAGGGGGGGAAAGAGACGCCTGCAGCATTGGCAGCACTTTTAGCCAACTCCCAGAGCAATTTATCATCTCTATGTTTAAAATTTATTACATTTATTTTATGTTGTTTTTCCTCTTTTTCTTTTCTCTCTCTTCACCCACTTCTCCTCGTAGCTCTCAGCTCTCCTGTCGCTGCTTGTTTGCTTTTTAACTGTTTTTCCTGTGCCATTTCATTGTGCGTGTCTGCGGCTCTCTAACAATTCCCAGACAACACTTTAAAAAAGCCAAAGTCAAGTAAAGTGTGGAAGGTAAAGAGTGAAATACTCTCCTCTCTCGACTCTCGACGCCAGCTACCCTTTCTCCTCCTCCTTCTCCATTTGCTTTCCTTCGCTTTCGCCTCCTTCTGCTCCTTTATCATGTGTCAAGCTGGAAGCTTGAGTTATAGCCGTTCCATGGCTGGGTTGCTTGTAATTGAATTTATCTTTCAGCTTTCCAACTGTATTCATCAACGTCGAGCTCGAATGACTTACAAATGTTGTCCGATCAAATTGAAGTGTCATAGATTATGCAATTGCGCATACGCAGCGTATGACAGTGTAGTCCCTGCCTATCTACCACGGCCCTCCCTACCACTCTCCTCTTTTTGTTGGTAGCTAAATTCCTTTTGATATGAATTTGCTGGCAAGCGCTTTTGTTTCGCTGCCAGCTTTGGCCACAGCTGCAACAAAATCCGATTAGAATGCCATTCTAACCCGCATCGTTTGAGCCACTGCCACACCCCTAACCGCCCTCCACTCTCCCCTCTGCTTGCTGTCCTTTTTGCCGTGTGCGCCAAATGAAATCGTTTCAAATTTGTTGCTCTGCTTGTTTCACGTACCAAACCAAATCCAATACAGTGCCTGCCAAAATTGTGTCGACCACAAATGCAATGCGAATTGAATGACCCGCTAGTACGAGTATTTCCATTTGATACTATATAATTATAATTATAATGAATGCTAAACCTGCGATTTGTTGGCTCGTTGTTTCTGACCAGCATTTGGTAGCTCATTTGCCAGCATATAGCCATTTTAGCCTGGCCCACAACATCATCATGGCCTGATAATGAAATCAACGCCAAGTCAGCAAATTTAATGCAATTTCAGCGTCAAAATTAAATCAATTTTTCAGCACAAGAACATTGTGGGCAATGTGGGCTGGGCGGGGACTGCTAGTGGGCGTGGCACGGGGCGTAATGTCACTTTGCATTTGCCAGCATTTAGTCACATTATACAAATCGCATTTAATCCAAAAACCGTTGGCATTTCACAAAATTCTCACATTGTTAAATTGCTTCATTTGAAAGTTAAATTTCAACAATGATTTTTGTGTAATACTTTATGTCTGTCTTTCATTTATTATTTAACAACATGTGTAATTGACTTTAGTGGCAAACAGCATGATTTAATAGAAGCTGGTAGATGTACACATTAGAGTATGATCGACTTGTGGTTGCTCTAGTAAAATTCAATCATAAAGCTTATCAACATTTTTAAATGACATCGAATTGTGTGTGGAAAAGCCAACAAATTTAAATTTCAACTGCAAAGAAAATACTTGAATTTTATGAGGGGAAATTTTAATAATTAAATAAATTATCATAGATAAAATACCAAACAGTCAGACACAGTTGAAACCCATTTAAAGAGTATTCATATGAATATATTTATATGTGAATATTCATGTACATTTATTCCAATTAGAATTCACAGTTTCAACTCTGAATTTATTTTTTTTCTTCTTTGCCTCCGCATGAAAAACAGTTCGAAGAGGCGAAAGTGAAGGCAATTTGTGAATTGTGTAATTGACAATCAGAAATGCGAGAAAATCAATTGATGTTGATGTTGCAAATTGCAAGTTGCATGTTGCAAGCTGTCAGTGAGCAGTTTGGCAATGACAGCAATTCGATGAATGCGGCTTTAATGAGAGTCATTAGCCAACTCAAGTGCCGTCAAATTTAACTGTGTACATGAAATTTGATTGGTTAAACATGCACAGCAAGGAGTGTTGTGTGAATTTAATAGCTGGATGAGTTGAAAAATTATGCAAATAGCTGAAAAAATATATAAAAAGCAGTTTAAAAATATAAAAAAATTAAATAAAATTAGTTATTTTAATTTATTTGAATTAAATTATTTATTATGGCTACAAATGGACTAAAAGTGCAACACTGTTGTCTTCTTCTGATAACTAAACTAGGTGCTAGCCTTGACAGGCGGCATGCAACATAATCCATTATCATGGAGTGCCACACGCGGATATAAATTGAAAAACTCATGTGACAATGCACCGCACACACACACAAAAAGACACTCACACAGGCATACATGTGTGGTATGATATATGATATGGCGCCTCGATGTATGCTACATAAATTATCAAAGTGCAAGTTGTAAATTGCTTGGCCTTCGGCAAACGACAACAACAAAAAGAGCAACAACAACTAACAACAAAGAGATGAAGAAGAGAAGCAACAACAAGTGAAGCATAGGCAAAGGCACGTTATGTGCACATAATTCCAAATTTATTACGAATTTACGTGCCGTGTCGCATGATGCATGGGTTACAACACCGTTACAGGAAAGAGAGTCAAGTGAATACCTGGAAATACTAAAAACTGAAAACTCAAACTGAAAACCAACGAATGCAGCACGCGAACCGACGGCAAATCGAGGCTGCTTCTTGTTCAGGTATCCATGGCACGTTGTGGGCGTGTGGCACATGCAAATAAGGTCAGACACACACACTAACACACACGCAGCATGCTATACGCTGCTTGTTAGCCGAGTTTAAGACACAAGCCAACGCCTTTAGCTGTAAAGATGCCTTTGTGTCAGCTTCCGCCTACTGCAAAGCCTGCAATGTCCATTCTCTCAAACTATTGCAAAGAGTGACCTCCTTCCACCAACTACTGACAGTGCCACGCTCACCCTCAGTCTTTCTCTCTCCCACTCGTTTAGATTTAATTCAGTAATGTCCACACGCAGTGCTCTATCACGAAGCTATTGTAGTAAATATCAATAACATGTTAAACAGAGAAAGCACATTTTTTACAGTTAGCTGAGCAGATCGTGGGCGAGAAGCTCCCTTCTCAACAAACGCTGTAAAGCGACTGATCGTTTTCCTCGCGCACTCGCTGAGCTTAAGCAAGAGCCGAACGCAAAAGCTTGCTTCGTGAATTATACGAAGTGCGTGTGTAGCGACAGACACGTCAGCAGAGACAGCAGCGAAGACGTTGACAGTGACGCTGGCAGAATTAGTGCTCAGCTTATCTAAAGATTACACTTGCTGCCGTTCTCAGTCAGCTGCAACACCCAAAACAACAACTAAAAGCAGCACCCAAAGCTGCACTCGAAGCGCCGCCAAGAGCTATAGCACAGGGCATCTCCATAAGAATGTTATGCATTTCGGGTTTGCCTTTTGTGCGCTGCTTCTGCTCCTGTTGTGTTAACAATCTTGTACTTGGCATCCAGTTTAACTATTAACGTTGTTCTTGCTGTTGTCGCCATCATTTTCCATTTCCCATTTTGCCATTTTCCACTCTTTTTCCATTTGGCTCGTTGTCCTTGTTGCGGCTCTTTAGCTGCTTGCAGCAAACCAGGTAAAGGATGCGCATTAAAGTTTCCAAATTGATTGGGACAGGACAAAAGCTTCAATGTGCAACAGCACGTAATATAAATAACAAAAAAAACTCATTCAATTTAAATATAATGCAATAAGGTAGCAAAGAGCTAAGGCTAAAGCATTTCTGGCTACAATTTGGATACTTTAAGCTACAAACAGGTGTTGAGACAAATCGTTTTCTTGCATTTTAACTAATCTCTTAAGCTTTAAAATATATTCTAAGCTCTTTATTTGAACTTTAAGTCTTTTGGAATGCCAAGTGAATAAAATCTCAGTGGGTATTCAATAAGCATGCAGCCTGAAGGCATGTCCTTTTTATATAAGATATCCTAGAGGCTGACAGGCGTGAACTGCATGCACATTCAGTTGATTAGTGCAGAGCACAAAAGCATCTCACATAAGTAGAAGAATTCCGAATCGTATTTGAGTATGGGGAATTGAGAATGAGTATAAGAATGAGAATAGCAAATGCCCGCAGCGCTAGGCAAAGCAGAGTGAAAGTAAACACCCACACACAGACAGAGCAGGAATAGAGGAAGATTTTTAATAACGTAAGACAGACAGATGGAAAGACAGAAAGATGAAGCGAGGGAGTCTAAAGAAGACGCGAAATTAGCGCGAACTAGCAGAAAATTGAAAGCAAATGAAACTGAATTGCATTTTGCAACAGTTTTCATTGTCTGTCTGTTTGTGTGTGTCTGTGTGTGTACTTTCTCTCGCTCGATGTGTTTCTATTGACTCTTGTTGCTGCGCATAACCAATGCAATTAGCCAAGAGACACGCCCACCAACCCATTCATCCACTCGTACGCCCATTGCTCATAGTTATAGTCATACTTACAGTTATGCTCGTTTCATGGCAT
Organism: Drosophila dunni; assembly: GCA_018152125.1. Lineage (NCBI taxonomy): Eukaryota > Metazoa > Arthropoda > Insecta > Diptera > Drosophilidae > Drosophila > Drosophila dunni. The sequence goes on along the minus strand of JAECXC010001917.1, from coordinate 13,417,502 downwards.
CGCATTTGCTGTTCCACTTTGGCCATGTCCTTTAGCCAACGCTACATTTTCAGTTAATTGCTTCAGTCGTTCCAAAACACAAAAAAAAAAATACGAAAAAAAACAAAAGTGGAGAAAAAACAACGGAAAATCCAACAAAAAAAATGTAACAATGAAAAGTCTTTTGTTCCGATGTTCAAATTGGCTGGCTGCAACGAAAGCAAAGAAAGGGAGCATGATAAATAGAAATCGTAAAAGAAATGGAACAAACTAAAGTGCCTGCAAAAATTGCGAATTCGCCTCACATAAAAAGTAATTTCTGCGAATGATCCTTGCTGTCTGCATCACGATGAGCACATTTACACCCATGGACATCATAGTAATTACAGCAACAGCAAGTGATTATCGCAGGCAATTACAATTCAACCTATTTAAGTTGGCTATAATTTAAAGCTGGATTAATTAAAATTGAACAATTATACCGAGAGCATTAAGGTGTAAAGTGCAGGGGATAATCCAACTTAATTTCGAAACATGTGCATTAAGCATTTAATATTTTAATAGTTTTAGCTGAAACTGTAAAATAATATCTACTCATTTGCATAACTAAGCTTTAAACTACTTATTGTTAACTATTATATTACTTATTGGGAAAGTGTACACATTTTATTAGCCATGACTGTAAAAAAGATCGTGCACTGTGTGCTTCCGTACTACACTAACGCTTCACAGCGACTGATCTTATTTGCCTCACACTCTTTGTTCTTAAGCCATAGCCGAGTGCACACGAAGTGAAATACACGAAGTGTTCTGCTCTCCCTTCGTCTGTATCGGCCGAGACGTCAGCATAGACGTACCCTGATTGTATTTGTTCATCAATTTATTGCATTTGTAAATATGTTAGACATGAGTCAAGATTCAGTCAATATTTGGGTTGGGCTTACAGTTATCAGCTAACTAGCTGGTCAATTATGCGGCTCACGTAACAAAGCTCCATAATTGCCAAAAAGGATATGCAAATTGCGGCCAGCCGCAAAGTATGCAATACAAATACAATAGGAAAAATAACGAAACGAAGTCGCAGTCAAACGTAAATGAAAATGAAAACGAAAGAAAAAAACACGCATATCAATGGAATTAATTGGTAAGCCATAGACAGGCAGAGACAACAACAAAAGCACAAGAAGAGCAACAACAATAACAATGACAACAACAAAGCGCAGCGCGTATCAATCTCAACGATAACAACAAAATCCAAGCACACACACACATACGCTCACATATGCGCACGTTTAGAGTGTGAGCCTGAAGTCGACTAAATTACAACCAATTTTTATTGCTGCGAAAACAAAGGCACAGCATATTATCACAGCGGCAACAACAACTAAAGTTACAACTACAGCAATCACAGGCATGGCAACAAAATGGCGACACGGGGCGTGGCTGGGCTGACGTCTGCACGTTCCACTAACAATAAATGATAAAACATAAATTCGCGCGCAACGCACACACACAGACACCCACACACACTAAGAGAGAGAGCAAGAGAGAGGGACACACATGTGTATCATATCGTTAAAAGTCAATTGTAAACTTATGCGCCTGAAGGCACATCTACAACTACTCACACGCACACACCCACACACACGCAAGCACAAACATTCACACACATGCCTGTGCACACACACATACACCCATACAGAGACAAAAGCTGAACGTGTTATGCGACGACTGTAGCTGATCTGTTCGAATCATAATGCCGCCTTATCAGCAGCATTTAAATCAGCGCCTAAAACGACTGAGACGCACACTTGGACAGAGACGGCAGCTGAGGCAGAAGCTGAAGCTGAAGCTGTAACTGATTCTGCTGCTGCTGCAGTAAAAGAAACCACTGAAGCGGCAGTTGGATAAAAGTTACATTGACATTGCCAAATAACTAGCAACCGCACACAGACACACACTCAAACACACACAGACAACATAACAAACGAGCCAGAAGAGTCAAAGTAAAGCTCACAGAGAGCGCACAAACCAAAGAGCGACAACGCGTCTGCGCCGTTCCGCGTACACCAACAAATGAAGAGCGCGTGAGCTTAAGAGCAAGTGGGCGAATTGGTTAAGCAGCGAATTTGCTTGCGCTATCGCTGCTGTTTCGGTTGATGTTGATGCTGCCGCGGATGCTGCTGCTGCGGTCGTGGCTGCGGCTGCTACTGCTGACAGCGTCGTCCTTTTTATATTCATTTTGAAGCTAAAAACGCATACCACAAAACTGTTTGTTGTTGGTTTTGTTTTTACTTTTACCTTTTGCCGTTCGCCGTTTTACCGTTTTGTCGTTTGCCATTCGCCATTTCGCTTGGCTTGTTTACGCTTTGCCGCATATGTCGCTGCAAATTTGTATTTAATTATAAAGCACACAAAAGTAGGCAACACATTTTGTTTGTCTTCGTTCGGCTCTTTTTATATAGTGTCTAATCTTCATTCGACGCGTTATTTAATTATTTGTTTTGTACAATTCTATGCTGCTTTTTTTTACTCTCTTCAGTTTTCCCTGGACTCTGCAACGAACGGTTTTTATGTGTTGTTTGTCTTGTGATTTCTTGTGCTTTTAATTTTTCTGTTTTTCTGTTTGTTTTGTTATTTTTTTTTCAGCTTTCTTCTTATTTTTTGCAGACGCCGCGCCGTTTAATGACGTAACAATTATCTAGGCTCATCGGAGTACGCCCTTTATGGCACTCTCGGGTGCGCTTCTGAGGCACACACACACTACTCACACACACACACGTGCAGAACACACATAGAAAGACAAATAAAGATGCTCGTTTATTGCGTTTGTCGTCATTTTTTGACATTTAATTAAAAAAAACCAAAGACAAAAGTATCTTAGCCTTAAACTACTCGCTACATGTGTGTGGGAGTGTGTGTGTGGGTGTGTGTGAAATTGTAATATCGCCGCTGGTCTTTAGTGTTGTTGTTGTTGCGCTCCTGCTGCTGCTAAACGTTTTGCAAATAACTATTTTTTATTCATAAACAAGCGACAACACAAAACGTGGCACACACTAAGCGACCACTTAAGTGTTGTTCTTGCTTCAACAACAACAACAGGCACTGCAAACCCTTCGCATCTTCTTCTCCCCATCTACACCTCTTCCCCTTCCTTTCCTTCTTCCTATTCTTCTTCTCGCTCCGTTCACGTCCAGTGCTGCACAAGTGGAGCGCATGAATGAATGGATGAATGAGTGAATGAATGACAGACTCGCCGCTGGCATCTGGAGTGGGCGTGGCCAACTGCTTAGCCAGTGCCCCCATTGTTAAATGCGGCTGCGGCTGCTGCTGCTGTCATTACTTGGCAAACAGTGCTGGCATTTCAGCCAATTTATAGCTAGCAATTTAATTTGATGAGATAATAGCTATTTTAAGTTTTAGTTCGATATCAAATCAAATGGAAATGATAACAATTTTTGAAATGGAGTTTAAGTAAAGAAGTTTTCATGAATCTATAACTGAGTTTATGTAATAGCTTTGAGACTAAAAGTATTTCAGCACATAATATTGTTTTTCATTCATTTCTTAATGGCTTTTTAGCATTATTTTTTATAGATTATGGTGATTTTAGTTCATAAAGCAAAGGAAAATTTAATTTAATTAGGTAATAGAAGCTATATTTTATGGTATTTTTATAAATATCTTAAAATTCGAAGTATTTCTTATATAATATAGACTGTCTAATGTTTATTTTAGGCAATAAATTTATATTGTTTATGAGATAAAAAACTCTTCAAAATAATTTATATTTCTTATTTAGCTTTTTATAGCACTTACTACTCATAATCTAGCTACCTAAGACAAAGTAATTCTGCCAACACTGCTCAGCATGCCTGTTGTTACTGTTACTGTCGCTGTTGTTATTGTTGTTGCTGTCATTTTCATGTAAGTGCACACCAAGTGCGCTCCAAAAGCAGCCAGGTTGGGTGTGTGTGTATGTGTGTTGGTGTGTGTGTGACGTATTTGTTTGAGTGCAATGCTTGTTGCTTTTGTTAGAGCGCGCCATGTGCTTCTTGTTGTTGTCATTCTCTTGATTTTTTCTGTTTTTTTCTGTTGGTTTGTTTCTTTTGTCTTCAGTGTGGTGATTATTTTTGCATGGCACTGTTGTCCGCGTGGAACAAAACTGCAAAGCCACCAAGCCGTTCTGAAGCCGTTGGCCAATGAGGCCAAAATCAACATGGTTAAAAATGTGGACAGTCTTCTTGCTGTCATTTGCATTGTTTAGTTATGACTTGTAAATCTTTTGGGTTTTTATGCTTTGCTGTCTCTTTTGCTAGGCAATTGTTATGTAATATTTTAGAGCATGGTTTTAGGCGGGCAGTACAAATGCGATTTGCATGATGCTTCAGAAAGTTCGTAGCATACTTTTGTGCGCAACGTAAATCATATTAACGTGTCTATAGAATGACAACTCCTTTAAAACAACAACAGCAATACATTTGTAATTAAGAAAGTTTTGTTGGGAAAAGCACTTGAATGAAATTTTAATTTATTTCTAAACTGTGCTGCCATTGTCATTATTGCCACAACAACAACAACAGCAACAAGAACAACAATAGTCACAAAAGTTTTCTAAAGCGTTGACAGAAACGAACGAAACAAACAGACAAACGGAGAGACATTGAATGACTGAATGAGAGAGAGACAGAAAGAGAGCTCAAGTGAAAGGGAGACAAGCAATGCTATTAAATATTTAACCTTATCACGAGTCATTTTAAGACATTGGAGGTGGCTTAGAGCTGGCCGGAGGAGGAGGCAGGTGGTAAGAAGCACATTTTAAAAAGCGCCTAAAGAACACGTTGCGAAGCTCATGAAGCGCTTAAAAGCTATCAACACAATATTCGGTAATTAACCCAGCTAAATACGATACTATAGCCAAATTATGCTGCCAAGCAGACGACAAAACCATTTCCACTTGCCACTCTTGGCCAATGAGACTACGTGAGCCATTTTAATGGCCTGTTTCGCATAGACAACAACAAGATAGAGACTAAATTTATACACACACACAAACAGACACAAACACACATACGCTCATCAGCTTATATGTAGCTGGGTGTCTGTGTGCCAGTGTGTGTTGCCTTTTTTATTTGTTTCGCGCATTATCGTGATTAAAATTTTTGCAATTTTTAGACCAGTTTTAAGCGTTACCACCACGTTGCCATTAAACAACTGTGCAGCACATTCTTATCAGTGTCAACCCCAAAAACCTCAAACCCCACGCAACTTTAACGCTATCAACAAAGAGCACAATACGGGAAGCCAGAGAAAGAGCGAGCAAGCAAACGAATGAGAGCTAAATACACAAGTAAAGAGAGTTACAAAACATGGCTGCTGATGCTGCCGCTGTCGCTGCTGCTGCTTTGGACCGACGCTGGCAGAATAAAGAGCGCGCGTTGTGTTTACTCTGCGCCGCGCTTTCGTGTGCTCGTCTTCACCAACACAAGCTTGACTCGCAGTCGCAGCTGTCGTCGCCGCAGAGCCGCAGCCGAAAATCGCCCATTATCCATTTTTATTTTATCATCAATTTTATTACGCACAAAGTAAAGAGGCGCAACCGAAGCCGACAACGACAGCAGCGACAGCGACGGCGACGACGTCGAAGCTAGCAGCAGCAGCAAGTTGATGATAAAGCAGCGAGCTCATCACTGAAAATAACAACAACAGAGCGCACTCACGCACACACACACACACACATGCTCTCAGCAGCTGAAGACACAACACGCCCTTTTCGCATTTTCTTTTATATATTTTGTATTTTGTCACTTTTGAGTACTTTTCTCAACGGTCTTCGCTTAAGTATTGTAATGTTTGTTTTTTCCCCAATTTATTTTATACACTTTTCTTGTTGATAATTAATCATGGTTATTGTTATTAATCAAATTACCTGCAGTCAGTGCCAGTCTATGGAAATATCCTTTTGTTTAGCGGCTGAGCTTGAGGTTGAGACTGTTGTTGTTGTTGTTATTATTGTTGGTTTGTTGTTGAACACTTTTATTGTTGCTGTTGTTGCACTTTGTTTGCCTGCACTTGATGCAAATATTTGCAAAAATCCTTATTTAGTTAGAAGGAAATAAAGCCGTTATAAAAAGGATTAACACAGCACTGCACACACACACACACTCTCGTATTTGTTTAGAGCACAATTTGTGCATATTTGTATGCAGTTAAAGTATTATTATTGTTATTGTTGTTGTTGTTGTTGTTGTGTCGCTTGTGGCAAGTTTATCATCTTCACGGCAACCGCGAGAATTTGCAACTGATTCCGTGTGGAATTCGCAGCGAGTCGTAGATAAGAAATCGCATAAAGCAACGAAGATTTTGTGCTTCTTGCTCAATTGGTCGCACAATAAAACCCAATTTATAATAATATCTATAATTCTATATGTGTGTTGATTGAATCAAGTGCCCGCTAATAAACCGATTTAAATTTAGTTTCTTGAACACCTTAACTAGACCTAATGGCCCACAACTAACAAACAAACTTGCCTAGATGCGAGCGTAATCAGCCAAACTAGTAATACAGTAAACTCTCCATATAGTGTGCCTATTTCAGTTCCTTTGAATTAAAAGAGTAGAATGTTTACATTGAAAGTGCTAAGGAACAAATTTACTCATATCTGTAAAACTTTAAATTAAATAAAACAAGAAAAAATACTTTGAAAATTCATAAACATAAAACAAAATAATAAAATAATTTTGGTAAAAATATAGGCCTATAGAAAAATATATAGATTTCTTGCTAACTAATTTTTAACAGCATTCCTGAGTAAAGAAAATAAATAAATATTTTTTTAATAAGCTCTAAAGTGTCTAACTCAAACTACAGTTCGTTAATTTTAGTTTTAGAAAATAGATCATATCTAAGCATTAAAATTCCTTAACTACTTCAAGTGGTGCATCCTAGCGAGTGCCTACTGTAAGCACTAATCGAGTCGACAACTATTTGTCGCACCACAAATTGCCCATTTAAGAAATCAAGTTGATTTCTTCTTTAGATTTTCGAAGTGTCCTCGTTTTCTATCCATTTTTCTTGTTGTGATGATGATTTGCGTTTATTCAATTTAGTTGAAAACAGTTCTGTGATCATTCGAGTTAATTTGCATAGCTAATTAAATGTAGTGCAAATTCAAAACAAAAAGACCTTCAGTCTAAAGTTTAAGTAGGTCGCGCCCAGTGTATTTACAGTGGGACGTGGGACTTGCTACGTGTGTGGGATGTGGGATGTGAGATGTAGGATGTATGAAGTGGGAGGTGGGTTGTGGGCTGATGTGAGCAGTGGGACGTGCGTTTTTGTTGTTGTTGGACAATCAAACTACAATTTGTGCAAATATGCAAAATTTTGATTGAAATTCACACAGTATTCTTCTATATTATTTTATTTTATTTTATTTTCTGCTCTTCTCTCTGGCTGCTTGTTGTTGATAAAAATTTGGCATCTTTTTTCGCATTTTTTTTTGGGAGCGGCCTCAGGAAAAGTCAAAAGCAAAAAGCGAAGCAAAGCAGAGAAAGCCAAAAAGCTTTTCTCTTTTCTTTTCTTGTTTTTTTTTTTTTTTTGTTCTCACTGCTCTGTGTGTGCGTCTTTTGTGGTAAATCTTGAGCCAATTATTTACTTCAGTTTACGTTTTTCTTTTTGTCGTTTTCTTTCTTTCGTATTTTCATGTTGTGTTTTGTACACTTCTCTTTTGTCGATTTCAAAGAAATTCCATAAAACGAAAATTGACTGCCACTTATATGTGTGTATGAGAGAGAGGGCGCGCGGGGGGAGCGGGTAGTTGGGGGGATTGATTTTTTTCTCCTTTCGCCTTGTTTTCTTTTATTTTATTTTACGTTATGTTTTTGTTGCTTTTTTTGTATTTTTTTGGCTATGCTGTGCTCTGTGGCACAGCATACTTTTGGGGGTTGCGGTGCGGAACCCGAATCAAAAGCGACAACGACAACAACAACAACACGACGACGACGACGACAACAATAACGGTTAAGGCAACGGGAACGGCAACTCGCGCATATGTAACCAGCAGTAAATTTTTCAATTACAAAAATGTTGTCTTTGTTGTCTGATTCACTTCAATTTTTTTTCTTTTGGTAGATCACAAAATGGCACACTGACCCACACACACACACGCGAGCTCGTATATATGTACACACACTCACACACAGATAAACAAAGTCAGGCACGAGGCAAAGATTGTGAATAGCAGCAGAAACAGAAACCGAAACCGAAACAGAAACAGCGGCAAGCATCAAAATTTTCTGCTTTTGACCATCCCCCACACACACGCACAGTCGCACATACAAACACACACACGCACACTTCCAATTTCCACTTCGCTATGCCTATTCACTTGTTTTTCTTGCTACTGTTGTTGTTGCTTGTGTATTTATTTGCCTGGACCATTTTACCGAGCCTTTTTTAGCCGCAATCGTTCCGTCGCTCTCGAGTTACAAATTCACACTGAGTTCGTGTCTGAAGCGAAAAAATGTCGCCCAAATAGCTTCGCTCTCCAATCACATCGGGATGCTGGCGCTGGCATTGCCGCCGCCGCCGTCGCTGCCGTTGACGCTGTAAAGCCAAGGACTCACCGGCGCCCACTCTCTTAAGCGACTTAGAGCGCACAACATAAGCACATAATGTGTCAGTCAGAAGAGCGGATGGAAGGTGTGATTATGCTCTCGAAAGCTGCAATGTTAATAGAGTGCATAACAAATGCAAATTACAACTAATGTTAATTGGCATGCATTATAACACGTGCAAATTGCATTTCATTAACACAATTCCAATGACATGACAATTAAAAGCGAGTGGATAATAATTAAATTAGTTTTAATATGAATACCATTTGTAGACTATATTTAATATACTTTTGACTCTTTTATATTTATTATGAAGTGATGTTTAACTACTTATAAAAAATATATAATAGTTAAATAACAAAATATTTATCCAAACAACATCAGTTAAATAACTATTTCAAATGAAAACCGTTGCGTCGCCTTCAAACTGATAACAGTCACGTAACAGCAATATGTTACTCTACGACACAAATCACTGTTAATGTTATTTACAGTGCTCTGTAATGCGTATTAACATACGTCTGGATTTGCAGTAAACTCAAACGCACGACATTTCAGTCGTAACTGAAACTGGTCACACTGCAGCCGAGAGACAATAAAACTAAAATATATTGGTAAAAAATTAAACATTTCAGCTGTGCAATTTTCCAGTGTTAGTCCACAAACCTAAAGTGTAAGACTATATAAAGAAACACAAAGTGTAGTTGTTGTTGCAGGTGACAAGCAAATGAATCACCGCAAAAGCATAACAGCAGCAGAAGCGGAAATACAACGCAGCACTTTCTTTTTTATCATCGCCTGCCACAACGATGAAAAATCAATAATTCGGTGTAGAGATTAAAAATTATTTTGCATAGCGTATATAAATAATTATTTAGTCACAAAGAAGAAAGGGGCGTCTGTGAAAAGGGGGCGGTATGTGCGCAATTTATGTTCCGCGCGATCGTAAATAATAATCACTGTAGTTGTAAGAGACCCTGTGCTAACCATAAAGTGCGAGGTATAATTAGTTGGTAATTTTAAAGCAAAATGCGAGAATAGTTAATGTAGTGCCAGCAGCGACATTTAAGTGCATAACAATTACTAATCATAAAATAGAAAAAAAACACTATTATTATATAAATAAATTAGTTTTTTCATTTATATGTATATTCCTTTGTGGTTGGATTCGTAGAAATAGGTCTCATTTTACAGGGTCTTTAACAGTGTGCTCGATTGACTTTAGCTCCCAATACCAGCATAACGAGTATTATATTTAATTTTATATTTTTTTCTCTCAATTCCAGTTAACCGATAAGTGAAGCTACCAAAATGGGTTCACTTTTCCGCAGCGAGGAGATGGCGCTCTGCCAGCTCTTCCTCCAGAGCGAAGCAGCCTACGCCTGCGTCTCCGAACTGGGAGAACTCGGATTAGTGCAGTTTCGTGATGTGAGTGACAAATTAACAAAAAATTATAAATAAATATTAACTAACCTTTAAATCTTAGCTCAATCCGGATGTAAACGCATTTCAACGTAAATTTGTGAATGAAGTGCGGCGTTGCGATGAAATGGAGCGAAAGCTGCGTTACCTGGAGAAGGAGATCAAGAAGGACGGTATTCCCATGCTGGACACCGGGGAGAGTCCCGAGGCACCACAACCGCGCGAAATGATCGACTTGGAGGTAAGTAAAATGAACTCTTAACCAACTTTTATGGCTTCTTTATCGTATTCTTTGTCTGCATCTGCGTTTAGGCCACGTTCGAGAAACTTGAGAACGAGTTGAGGGAAGTCAACCAGAATGCAGAGGCTTTGAAACGCAATTTCCTGGAGTTGACCGAGTTGAAGCATATTCTGCGAAAGACTCAAGTTTTCTTCGACGAGGTATGCGAAGTTGGCTAAAACCCATTCATATAAGCCACTTTTATAGGGAATTCTCATATCAAACTAACCAAGAAAAGTTCTACAAGATTCACAAAGATTTTGCCTTGTAGAGCTGCTGAAATATCGATAGTTTTCAGCAAGAAGCAGCGATCAATGCAGCGATTTTTCGATTATTTGAGCGATAAATCGATTCTACTATTGATAGATGCTTTTAGCTTTAAACTTGTATATTTTTGCCAACTCTACTTTGGGCGCACCGTCACAAATTATAAACTATATTATAATTATAATAATATTTCTGATTAACATATGGCACAAACTTGCTAACCAAATGCCCAAGAACGAAAGCAAACTAACACGTTATATAAAAAACACCTGCTCAATTTTGGTTTTTATTACACAAAGTTTTTAAAGCACTTGTATTAATTTACAGTAATAACCGTTTTTAAATCCTTATGCTAACTTTCGTTGTACAAATTAGCTTATACTTTGTTCGCTCTTTCTTTCTCTTTCGAAGACTTTTCTTCTTTCTTTTACTGTTTCTTTGGCTATTTACTATTATTTGTATATATATTGTAGCTTAAGTACGTATATTTAATTCCTTTGGTTATATTACTATTATTTTTTTTGTTTTTACGTTTTATTTTCCTACAATTCGAAAAACTACCGTAAAAAAACAAATAAAATTCGAAACTGAAATCGAATGCACACTGAACACACCGCCCCGCCCCCAACCACACCACCACCTCCACCGCCCATTTAAACGCACACACGACACGACACAACACAATTATTGCCCCCACTCCGCCCCTGTGTTCCAAACGCCCCCGTGCGCGCTGTGGGTTGTGTTTGCCAGTCGGTGCCAATGGTTTACAAATCGTCCACGTCTCATTCAACAAACAAATATCGACGCTATCTGCAGATGGCCGACAACCAGAACGAGGACGAGCAAGCGCAGCTTCTGGGCGAGGAGGGCGTACGCGCCAGTCAGCCGGGCCAAAATTTGAAGCTTGGGTAAATATTGTAAAACCTCATGAACAAAAAAATTCAAACAAACTGAATCAAGCAAATGGAAAACTAAACTCAAACTCAGCGCAAACAACCAAAAAAAGAATCAAAAAACAAAACGTTCTACAAAATGATCAAGTCCAAAATGTAAACCAAAAACAAAACAAAACCCAACTCGCTCGCTCGCTCTCTTCACACTCTCCTACTTGCTCTCTGTGTCTTATGCTCTCTCATCCATCATAGCTCTATCTGTGTACAGTTATGTCTCTCTATTTACCTACTACATCAAAGTGTCTGTATTATAAAGATGCAAATAAATGCACGCAAGGAGAATAATCTGGTGTTTGAAGTGTGCTCTCTTATCTGTGCTCTCTAACAGCATAGGAAAGCGCACCTCTAGCATAAGAGAGCCGCAAAACTTAAGCTTTAATTGTTCTCTTTGTTTGTAAGAGCAGCAGCTTTACAATTAAACAGTCTTTGATTATCTGCTACGTCTAATTCTCTGTCGCTGCGTCTGCTGTGTTTGTGTGCGTGTGTTTTTAGCTTAAGCCTAAGGTCAAAGGTTAGCTCTGGTTTATGGTTCAGGTGTTGGTTAAGTCACTTCTCTTCTGTACACCCATATAGTACTATAAATCATACCAAGCGTGGCGGTCTCAAGCCTTACTAACTTACTAAGCCTTACCATAAAAAAATAGTTGTTACGATGAGCAAGATAACGAAAACGAAAAAAAAAAACAATTTTACCAAAAACTTTTAGCAGGAAGGCGGATTGAACCACACGACCGAGTCGATGACGCGGGCCCTCATCACGGATGAGGCGCGCACTGCGGGCGCTTCCATGGGTCCCGTACAGCTGGGGTATGTATCGAACAGTGTACATACAACCAAATCTAACTACTACCACTACTTTACGTAAATTACGTTATCTTTTAAATGCAACATTAAATTATTGCTTAACGCCGCCAAAAGAAAACACTAACCAAAGATATGAAGCTATGCTGAGCGCCTGGATCAAGGCAAATTCCATCGCAACTACTAAAAATATATATGTATAGTATGTATATACTATAAACCACATTGCATATGTCACTCGAGAGGATGTCATCAAATTGTGTCGTTAATTTTTTAAAACCGTTTTGGAAGCAATAATTTTCTGTGCAAAAATCTCTACTTCAAAAAAAGTAATTCTCCTAAAAACATATTTCTTCTGCTCCTCTCTTCCCCAAAAAAAACAAAATTAAAAAAAATTGTTTAGTTTTATGGAAAAATCGAATGAACGTGAGGATTATCTGCCATGGTTGGTATCCCACAACAAAATTCCAATTCAAAAATTCTATAAAAATTAGTTTAGGAACAAAAAAAAATAATAACTCATGCAACACGATGTGCGCCCTCATTAAATTGTACTATACTATATATATTGTGTGTAGTGACGTCATCAGCCATCAGCTTTGCTCTCGCCGCATATATAATAATAATAACGCCCTCCGTTCCCCATTACCCCCGCCCCACCGAACCACCGCTCCACCCGATACACTCAAAAAAATTAAATTTAAATGTCTAATTGTCGTCGTTGTCACAATCCATTGTCACCATTGGTATTTTGTGCTTGAGAGTTTAGTTTTCCTTTTTGCCGTAAATTAACAATGATGTACCGTTAAACTTAACCACTGCCACGCCCACTAATCTCGCTTCTCCTTAGCTTTGTCGCTGGCGTCATTTCGCGGGAGAAACTGCCGGCTTTTGAGCGTATGCTGTGGCGTGCCTGTCGTGGCAATGTCTTCCTGCGCCAGGCCATGATCGAGTCGCCGCTGGAGGATCCTACCAATGTAAGCACACTACACTAGCACTACTTAGTCGAGCAGCTCTAACCTCTACTTCTTTTACAGGGCGATCAGGTGTACAAATCGGTGTTCATCATCTTCTTCCAAGGCGATCAGCTGAAGACGCGCGTCAAGAAGATCTGCGAGGGATTCCGTGCCACGCTCTATCCTTGCCCGGAAGCACCCGCTGATCGTCGCGAGATGGCCATGGGTGTCATGACTCGAATTGAGGACCTGAACACGGTGCTGGGTCAGACGCAGGATCATCGTCATCGTGTGCTAGTGGCTGCTGCCAAGAATCTGAAGAACTGGTTCGTCAAGGTGCGCAAAATCAAGGCGATCTATCATACGCTGAATCTGTTCAATCTGGATGTGACTCAGAAGTGTCTGATCGCGGAGTGTTGGGTGCCTCTGTTAGATTTTGAGACCATACAATTGGCACTGCGACGGGGCACGGAAAGATCGGGTTCATCGGTGCCACCGATTCTCAATCGAATGCAAACATTTGAGAATCCACCGACTTATAATCGAACGAACAAGTTTACCAAAGCCTTTCAGGCTCTAATCGATGCCTATGGCGTTGCTAGCTATCGGGAAATGAATCCGGCTCCGTATACAATCATTACATTCCCATTTCTGTTTGCCGTCATGTTCGGAGACGTCGGTCATGGTGCCATCATGGCACTTTTTGGCCTCTGGATGATACGCAAGGAGAAGGGTTTGGCGGCGCAGAAGACGGACAATGAGATTTGGAACATTTTCTTTGGCGGACGTTACATTATCTTCCTCATGGGCGTGTTTTCCATGTATACCGGTTTGATCTACAATGATATCTTCTCCAAGTCACTGAACATCTTTGGATCCCATTGGCATTTGTCGTACAACAAGTCAACAGTGCTAAACAACAAGGCTTTACAGTTGAGCCCGGCCACGAGTGACTACGAGGGCACACCGTATCCCTTTGGCATGGATCCAATTTGGCAGGTGGCCACCTCCAATAAGATTGTCTTTCAGAATGCCTACAAGATGAAGATCTCCATTATATTCGGTGTTCTGCACATGATCTTTGGCGTCATAATGAGCTGGCATAATCACACCTATTTCCGCAACCGTTTGTCCCTGATCTACGAGTTCATTCCCCAGTTGGTCTTTCTGCTGCTGCTCTTCTTCTACATGGTGCTGTTGATGTTCATCAAGTGGAATCGCTATGCCGCTACTAATGCCAGTAAGTACTAAGAGGGCTTAACAGTTATCTATATATCTAAACACTTTATTCCTTTATCTTTCAGTGCCCCTTACTGAGTCCTGTGCCCCATCTATTCTGATCACCTTTATCGACATGGTACTGTTCAATAAGCCCAAGACTCCGCCAGAGGGCTGTGAGGTTTACATGTTTCCGGGTCAGCACTTCATACAGGTCGTCTTCGTTTTGGCCGCACTCTGCTGTATTCCCGTTATGCTGCTCGGCAAACCGATCAAGATAATGCAGGCACGCAAATTGGCAAACGTAAGTGATTTGTGTTGGATTAAGATTGGATTAATCCGTTGTTTCCTCACGCCTCATGCATTTTGTCACCCATCATCAACAAGAAATCACATCCACAGTGAACATTAACATTAACAGATAACGAACTTATGTTTGCACTTTTGTTTGTTTGTACCTTTGCCCTTTGACCCTCTGAACCACAATTAACCAACCACAAAACCAAATTAACCAATAAAAAACTCAAAACACCAATCCAAATGCTAAAGGAAGAGGTTAGTCGTGTCATTTGTGTTGTCACCTAGTTGCAGCCCCTTTAAACTTGTCCAACTGACTAATCTTTGTTCCAATCCTTCACCAGGTGCAGCCCATTACTGGCGCCGATGCTGAGGTCGGAGGCATGTCGAATGGCGGCGCTGGCGGAGCTGGCGGTGGACACCACGATGAGGAGGAGATGTCGGAGATATTCATACACCAGGGCATTCACACCATTGAATACGTGCTCGGCTCCGTGTCCCACACCGCATCCTATTTGCGTCTCTGGGCGCTGTCTCTTGCCCATGCTCGTAAGTCATGCCGTTTAGTTGGACTTCTTCAGAGATACTAATCCTTTAAATACTTGCAGAACTTGCCGAAGTCTTGTGGACCATGGTCCTGTCGATTGGCCTAAAGCAGGGAGGTTGGGAAGGCGGGGTCTTCTTGACCATCGTCTTCGCCTTTTGGGCTGTTTTGACCGTTGGAATCTTGGTGTTAATGGAGGGTCTTTCGGCATTCCTGCACACGCTACGTTTGCACTGGTTAGCCAAGTTAATTAGCAACTATTTAAAGTTCTTAAACACAAGTTAAATCTCTTTCCAGGGTGGAGTTCCAGAGCAAGTTCTACTTGGGCCAGGGCTACGCCTTCCAGCCCTTCAGTTTTGATAGTATCATTGAGAATGGAAGCGCCTCCTCTGGCGATGCTGAGTAAGACAACAATAGAAAGAGGAGTTAAGAGAAGCAACCAAAGCATGTCAAGAGTCTCATCGCTTATATGCAAATTATATAAATATATATACCAATTGAAATGGAATTTAAATAATGCTTAGTAATCGTTCTATTTAATGTTTAATAATCGTGAATTTATTGTATATGTAATCGTCTAGCCCAATTCATATTCTTGTCTTAAATTAATCGCTTAACGTGTTTACTCAGACATATTAATAAAAACTATATATATCTATATGTATTTAGCTTAGGCACCTGCTCCAGGTGTCTTAGCCCAAAAAAAGCTCAAATTTTTGGAATGGTTAGAGGGTCATCAGTTCATTTAATGCCGTCACAAACTTCTGCATATTTTCTATGGCCTTGCCGTAGGGTTTGAGTGCTTCAAAGTCCAGTTTGGTAAGACTGTGGGCCACCTCGTGCACCTTGCAGTAGTAAAGGTACTCCTCCTTGGCCAATTGATGTGCCAGTTCCAACTGATGGTTGTCCATCAGCTCATCGTTGATCACGATCAGTCCCGGTTTGCCGTTATTCAGTATATCCATGCAAGTGCCTGCTCCTGCGTGTCCAATTATCACGTCCGCTGCTCGAATGTCCTCCACATTGGGACGGAATTTGTATTGCTCCACCTCAATGCGGTACTCTTCGTAGATTCGATGCAGTTCACACTCATCGACCGGCATCGAGTTGCCGTGCTGCAGAATGAGTTTACGGCAATTTCTCTCTCTTAATGCACTTAGCACGGCCGGTGACGTCATCACTTTGATCAGTGCATCGAATTTTGTGGTGCCCACAGTCACATAAACCACTTTAAAATGCATTTTAATGGCAAGCACAGATGATTTGCAAAACAATAACAAAGCTGATTGGCGGTGACACCGCTTCAATCGATAGCAACTATCGCATGGCACACGAACTATACATAAATTATCGAAATGCAGCCGATAACAAAGCCAAATCGGTTACATTTTAAAAAATTCAGGTGAAAATAAATAGGTAAAGTTCATATTATACTTTTATAAGCTTTAATTAATATTATGTGTGATAAGTTAATTGTTGTTTTAGCAATAAAATAAGCATTACCATATTTAATTTATTAAAAACGTTGTTTACATTAGCTGAGTGTATAAAATTAAATATTTGATTTGCACTCTTGCACACTCACACGTACACACACATACACAAGCAAGCATACGTTGAACTCTCACGTTGACTTTGCTCTCTTTGTTTTAGATTTCGATCTGTACGCTGACAGCGATTATGTTTTCGCTCTTGTCGTCACGTTTTAGTCTTTTTCTGACCGTTAGTCGCAGCGGTTGTGTTTTGTGAATCGCTTAGCTGCTGCCGGCGCTGACCAGTCACACATTTAATTGCATTTACTGCAGTATTTTAATATGAGCTCATAGAGTGCAAGTGCAAGTGGATAAAAAAATTAATGTTCTGTATCGCGTCATTTGTTTACTTTGATTTAATTATCGACGCGCGACAGTGACAGTGAAAGTGTTGCCTTGACCGTCAGACATTCGCAAACAAACTTACATATAAATTTATTTATGCAAATAATCGTGTGTACTTGTATTGGTGACCACTGAGTGCCGCTTGTTAGGGGCCGCCTGTGAGTGTTACTCTGCTTGCTTGCGTGAGTGTGTGTGTTTGTTTCCATATGCGAATGCGAATGCAAATGCGATTGCGACATTAAAGCATAACACAAACATAACGGTGAAGGTGCAGCAAAGGAGAGCAGAGAAGAGAAGAGTTTGAAGAGCTAACGCCACAGGTTAAAGAGGTAAGCCAAAGAGTAAATTCACTTATTGTCCCTTTAATTCAATTTTAAGTGGATTTGATTTCCATGCTTCAGCGCAAATCCAGATGTGCTCCAGATTGCGCGAGAACACACACACACATACTAACGCAAATATATAACTTTGTATTAGTGTATGCTAATATGTACATATACTGGAGGGTATTTCAAGCCGTGAACTTATCAACACTCAATTTAATTTCGTTTTTATTTTTGCATAATTAAAATGTTGTTTATTTTGTATACAATTTGCTGTTGTTTGTGTTTTCAACATGTTTCAAATCGTTTTCTTTTTCTTCTTTGTGTTTTTCTGCATCTGTTAAAGATAAACACAAATTATTTTCTGTATACCCGGCTTGTCAATTTTTTCCAGACACTTGATATGACCCCATCACCCCAACGCTCATGACCCTTCCCTTTACCCTTTGCTGCGAACTGACATCTTGGGAATGTACGTACAGTGAAAGCTCGTTAAGCCAAACTGTCTGTCGATTTGATCGCTTCAAGTAAACAACTGTCAAAATTCCAATGATCAAAAATTTCAAATCAATAAATATTGGAATTTTATTTTACATTATTGGCTTCAATAAAGGAAAATGTTTAATAAATTTCTCTTAATTTATATACACTGCTCACAAAGACCGGTTAATTTACGTAATGATAATTTATGATAAACTCACGCAGGATTAATAAACTCATTTTCTACAAAATGTTTCCTTGATTAAAAGTAGACTTTTTATTATCATAGCCATTCATAGAATCGGCTCATAAATTATGTATACAAAAAAGTCGAAGAAGCGCCGTAAATAATGAAAGAAAGAAAAGTGTATTTGACTTTGGCCTGAAATTAAATTAGAGTACAGGTGCAAATTGGTAAGATCAAACCGAGATCACTTCTTCATTACTGGTCTGCCAATCAGCAGGGAGTGGATGGGGCTGGTCGGAGGGGAGGGGCAAAGGTGTGCGGTGGTAGTGAGTGGAAGCACATGGCAAATAAACACCAACATCATTAATATCATCATAATCTGTCATCGTGTAATAAATTTAATTTTAATGGCCAAAGATTCAAAGCAAAAGCCGCGGGATAGAAAAGCGATTTTTTCATTCGATACAAATGGGATAACAAACAAATACATATAAACACATATATGTACATATTTGTGTGTACACTGAAAAAAAGACTAGTTATATGCTAAAGTAAAAATTAAAAGTTTGGTTTAAAATTAAATTTTAAAACTCGGAATTTAAAGTAAAGTTAACTTAAGCATTAAATTCAATTTTGGTCTCCTAGTTTTTATTGCAAAAATATTTAAATACTAAATATTTTTTCTTAAAATGATTATATATACATTTTTTTTCTTAATAAAAATCAAAACTCGGTATTGAAAATCGTGTTAACTTAAGCATTAGAAATTTAATATTTAATCTTAAAATTATTATATATAAATTATTTATTTTATTTTTATTTTTTACTCTTCAAAAATTATCTGTAAAGAATTGTCTTTGGATTAGTCAAATTAACTACCACCTCATAAATTAGTATTCTATATCCAACATCTTTATACATTAATAGAGTTTTTGCTTAAGGTTCTTTTTAAGAATTATAAATTTATTTATTTTTATTTTTTTTATTTTATTTAATATTTACAATTTTTATTGCTCGACTTATTATATTTAATATTTTATTTAAAAAAAAAAATTCAACTTGCAACCCATTTATTTTCTTCAGTGCATGTACTCATTTCTAATCCGTACAACTCATGTCCTTGTATTAATTATTCTGCCCACAAAGCCAAAGACGCGTCATCTCATCGTAATCATCTTAATCATCATCGTGTTGTGTTCTTGTTTTTGTCTACGCATGTGATCAATAAAATGAAATTATTCTATAAATTGGTTCATCGCCATGGGACCACTGCCCGCTGACCCCACCTCACTTCATCCCCCCTGGGCACCCCCATCACCCCCCTTTTGACCAAGCTGGGCGTCGTCTCATATCACTCGAGTGTTTTTGTTTTTCTTTTTTATGTGTTTTTTTTTAATGAAGGTCACGGGGTCAAGTTAGCTGCCTGCCACAGTCGCCGGCATTTAATTGTTGCAATTTGCAACAGCGAGCAGATCAAATTAATGTCATAACTCAACTCAATTAGCCGGGACATTTGGGAGCAGTCACTTATTTGCGATATATACCCGTATACATATAGATGTCGATTTTACATATTTTTACACATCATAAAAAAGCACAAAGAAAATTTGCTAGGTGTCAGCGACTGCCATTTGCCCTGTGTTCAAAAATTGCAAAAACAGTTCAAGTGTTCAAATATCATATATACTATATAATTGAAGGCTCTTCAATCTATCAAAATTAGAATTTCCAGCGGAAATTGATTGTTAATTGATTTAGAAGCTTATAGAGCTTTCACTGTATTCTGTTTAATTAATGATCTCTATTGTTGCTAATTGCATAATCAACTTAATAATTAAAAATTCTATAATTGAATTAGGCACTTATAATCCAAAAGGTTATCTTGGACTAATAAGTTTATGATAAATTTTTCTTCTTTATGCCTAAGATTAATTGGGCTCAATAACTGATGATCATTGCCCAAGCTAAACAGCAGGAGGTATAAAGTTGAACATCTTTTGATAGAAATAAAGTAAATTGTACTGGAAAATTTTGGGTGATAATGTCTCCTGAGCTGCAGATTAAATAGAAAAAAATTTCCGCTTGAAAAAACACTTCTGATAACCATATTCACAGATCTGCTTATTAAAATAAATATACAAAATATTTAAATGAGCTTTAACAACCTTAAGAGGGCAAAACCAACAGCTAATTACTCAGTTTTCTACGGGGATTTATTATAATTAACAATAATGTCGTTTTCGTGGGGCAAAACCCTGTGCAAGATAATTTCCATCTGCTCATAGAGCGTACTTAAATCTATTACTAGTCTTAGCTTGGTATAAGCTACTCCCCAGAATACCTGTTTCTACCTGGGTATCTTTAAGTTTGCAGGTAACGGAGATCATAGCTAAAAACTTGTATTTTAGTAATCAATTTTCATTAGACGCCACGCGTAACTCAGTCAAAGTTGTAGTAAAAGATTTAAATAATAAAAAATATTACAGTAGCTAGCTAATAATATAATATTTTTATTAATACACTGAGCGAAATAAGTTGGAGACTTGGGAATCAAGAAAAAAACTGAGTCAAGGGCTGAAAAGAGGTTTCAAGCGTTACTTCAAAACATTTTATTCTTTAACTAGTAAACAGATAAGTAATATAAAATTTTATAAAATATCTTTAGGTTCTTATGAGTTAACAGACAAAATATTATACATACTTCCTATGCATCAGTTTTATTTCCACATCAGTTTATAACCACTTTAAATTGAACCACAGCTGAAACCCAAACTTACAACAAGTTCATGTGCTTAAGTTCTTAAAAGGGGAAGTTGTCTATTGATTAAAGGAAACTTAAGGAATCCTTTGTGCTGCCTTTCGTCGAGGGGTTAATCACATAAATGTGCATACAAAATGTCTGATAAAGTGTGTGGCATGCAACCCTTTTGCTTGCCACACACTTGCAACAATGTGGGCAGGATTTGAGGTTGAGGTTGAGGCAAAGAAACCACTTAAGTGGCAAAAACTGAGATTGCAACCTGCATTCGTGTATCGCATTACAAGTAATGCATCACCCAGAAATGACACACATTGCACAGGAAGTGGAAGTGGAACTGGAAATAGAAGTGGATAGGGAAGTGGTTGAGGATGTGTAAGCGGATGTGGTGCTCCTGGCGCTGCTTGTTTAATTAGTAACTTGTTTTCTTTTAATCGCTAGCGGAGGGCTATGATACGTGCAAAAAAAATACGTATATGTATTTAGGGCTCGAAGTTACGTTTGGGATTTCTAAAGACTAATTAGTAATTTTTAAATATAAAAATATTTTCTTAGAATCAGACTACTCGTTTTTCAGGAGCCGACATATCTAAAGTTTTATATATTTCTGTTTAGTATTGAAAACTTTGTTGATTTACTGTGAAATCTAAACAAATTTACAAAATGTATAAAAGGTTGTATTTAATAAATGCTTATTAACTTTTTTGTAGAAACAGTCATCTATGTATATTATATAGCTGTCATAGTAATTATAGGAGATAAAATATACTTAAAAAACACTTAAGATGTTCACAATGAAAACCAAGTAAGAAAGGCTACAGTCGAGCGAACGGACTGTAAAAGACCCGGTACTACTTCAACCGATTTGTACTACGTCAGCTATAGGCTATAATTGTCTTGGTGGCAAACATTTTAAATAAACTTAAACTGCATGACATGTAGACTTACTGTCATTCTAAATTTGGTGGCTCTAGCTCTTGTAGTTTAGAAGATCCAGGTGTTCATATGGACGAACCAACCGACAGACAGACGGACATCGCTATATCGACACGGCTGTTGAAGCTGATGCAGAATATATATACTTTATAGGTTCGGAAAAGCTTCCTTTTCTTCCTGTCACGAACATTTCGCTTTGGACAAACTTAACAGACCCTTTGACTGTACCTCTACCTACTAGTTTCTGTTACTAACTTAATGACTACTATTTATATAACAAAGAAAACTTTTATTCCATATAAAACATTTTCAGATATATAGTAAGCTTAACTGCTTCTGGCTGCCACACTGAGAATGTTGGTCAAGGAAATGCCCGTGCACGAGAATCTGAATCTGGAGAACCGTAACAGCAACGCCGCCTCCCATCCCACCAGCAGCAACTCAGCCACTCTGCCCACCACCACATTCTCCAGAATGGGCAAACGTTTCTCCATCTCCCTGACGACAGCTGTGCTCCTGGGATCCTTTTTCATATGCACACTACTCGCTGTGGGTTTTATAGTTTATAATTTTGCCACTTGTGCTCAGCTGGAGCCCGAATCGGGTGAGGAAATCGTCTGTACCAGTGTGAGACTACACAATTCTAAGGCCTTCCATGGCCACGATGATGGACCCAAATATGATCAGGATGTGCGTCTGCCCCGGTCCATACAACCCTTGAAATACAACATCTCCTTGGTGCCACAAATGGAGGGGAACTTTAGTTTTGCGGGCACTGTACAGATAAGAATACGCATCCTGGAGGATTGCTACAACATCACCATGCACGCGGAGGAGTTGAACATAACGCGCAACGATGTCGCCGTCTATCGAGTGACATCCAAGGGCGACAGGGAGGAGTGGGAGGCAAACAGTTTGAGGATCCACAAACAGTATCTCGTGTCTGCCAAACAGTTCTTTGTCATCCAATTGTATGATAAACTACAGCGAGGATCGGAGTATGTTGTGCACATCCATTTCACTGGCATCATCAAGGACTATCTGCAGGGCTTCTATCGCAGCTCCTACGAGGTGCTCAATGAAACCAGGTACAGTCTGCTACAGTCTCCTTAGTTATCTTCAAGCTAAACTCCTGCCCTTTTTAGATGGGTCGCTTCTACACAGTTCCAGGCCACGGACGCCAGGCGCGCCTTTCCCTGCTTCGATGAGCCGGCTCTCAAGGCAAACTTTACACTGCACATAGCGCGACCTCGTCATCTGACCACCATCTCCAATATGCCCATCGTCTCCAGCCACAGTCAGTAAGTAGCGTCAGTAGAAGGCATGAAGATGGTGTGATTATCTTCTTCCTTCTTGCAGCGAATCCATTCCCAACTACATCTGGGATCACTTTGCCGAGTCGCTGCCCATGTCCACGTACCTCGTAGCCTATGCCATCTCGGACTTTACGCACATCTCCGCTGGAAACTTCTCGGTTTGGGCTCGAGCCGATGCCATACGCTCGGCGGAGTATGCACTGAGTGTGGGACCCAAGATACTAGACTTCCTACAGAACTTCTTTGGCATAGCCTTTCCACTGCCCAAGATTGATATGATTGCGCTGCCAGAGTTCCAGGCTGGCGCCATGGAGAACTGGGGACTCATCACCTTCAGGGAGACGGCGATGCTCTACGAGAAGGGCGTGGCAACGGCGAGCAATAAGCAGCGTGTGGCCTCAGTAGTGGGTCACGAGTTGGCACATCAGTGGTTTGGTAATCTAGTCACACCCAGTTGGTGGTCAGACATCTGGTTGAACGAGGGATTCGCCAGTTATATGGAGTACCTCACAGCGAATGCGGTGGCACCCGAGTGGAAGCTACTCGATGAGTTTGTAGTCAATGAGCTGCAGACGGTGTTCCAGCTGGACGCACTGACCACATCCCACAAGATCTCCCAGGAGGTGGGCAATCCACAAGAAATCTTTGAACTCTTCGATCGCATCTCATATGCCAAGGGATCGACTGTAATCCGCATGATGAGCCACTTTCTGACCGACACCGTCTTTCGTGGAGGTCTTAGCAACTATTTGCGTGAAATGTAAGTACAGGGTCTTTTGCAGTTGATACCCCACTCAGTCTTAACCCAACCTCTACTCTTCAGGGCTTACAAATCCGCCACACAGGATGATCTCTGGCGCTTCCTCACCGACCAGGCCAAGGCTTCGGGTTTGCTGGACAGCAGCACCAGTGTGAAGGCCATCATGGACACCTGGACGCTACAGACTGGCTATCCGGTGGTCAAGATCTCACGTCATCCCAATTCCGATGCAGTGCGTCTGGAGCAGGTGCGTTTCGTGTATGGCAACAGCAGCAAGACCGATGACGGTCTGCTCTGGTGGATACCCATTACTTACACCACCGCGAGCGAGCTGAACTTTGAGAATACTCGACCCACTACTTGGATACCACGTACCAAGACCTACGAACTGGAGAATCGTAATCTTTCGTTGGCCAAATGGTTCATCTTTAATATTCAGGAGACGGGCTACTACCGTGTCAACTATGATCTGGATAACTGGCGTGCAATCACCGCACACCTGATGGATGCTTCACAGTTTGCACAAATTGTGCCCGCGAATCGTGCCCAGTTGATTGATGACGTCATGAATTTGGCACGTGGCTCGTACCTGTCCTACGACACGGGCATGAATCTGACACGTTATCTGGCCCACGAGACAAATCATGTGCCCTGGAAGGCGGCTATCACAAACTTTAACTTTATCGACTCCATGTTTGTCAAATCGGGTGACTACGATCTGCTCAAGGTATAGATTGGAGGGCTAACTAAAGATTTGTACTCCTATTAATTGACTTCCTTTCTTGTAGAACTATTTGCTGAAGCTGCTGCGTCGTGTCTACGATGAGGTGGTTGCCAAGGAGGCGCCGGGTGATAATGAAAATATTCCGTTGCTATTGAAACGCTCTGAAATACTGGGCATGGCCTGTCATCTGGGACATCAGCAGTGCATCTCGGAGAGCACCAAGCAGTTCCAGAACTGGGTACAAACCCCCAATCCCGATGCCTACAATCCGTAAGACCAAGAGCTTTAAAATACTTCTTTTACTATCATACTAAACTGTCTAATCCTGTGCAGCATCAATCCAAATATGCGTGGCATCGTCTACTGCTCGGCTATACAGTACGGCACGGAGTACGAGTGGGACTTTGCCTTCGAGCGTTACCTGAAAACGAATGTGCCCGCCGAGAAGGAGCTGCTGCTGACTGCTCTGGGCTGCTCCAAAGAACCCTGGCTGCTCTATCGCTATCTGCGTCGCGCTGTTGCCGGTCAGCACATCAGGAAACAGGATGTGTTCCGTGTCTTTGCCGCAGTCTCCAACACCGTGGTGGGCCAAGAGATTAGCTTTGACTATCTGCGCAGCAATTGGAAGGACATTAATGTCTAGTAAGTATATATAAGTAAAAGTTGTGTATATAAACTGAAAATCCTTTCTGGTATTTTGTAGCTTGGGCTCGCATTTATCCAACATTCATACGATGTTGAAGTTCGCCACGAAACGCATGAATTCCAAGTACCAATTGGCGGAGCTGGAGGAGTTTGTGCGGGATGCGCATTGGCTGTACGACAGGCCTATACTACAGATAATGGAGCAGGTGGAGATACGAGTGGATTGGATGAACCGCAACTACAAATCGATTGTCAAGTGGCTGCAACGGGAGGCGGGAATCAGCGCGTAGAGGGAAAGAGAGTTTTTGGAAGCAGGAAGGACCATGCGGTCTGAACCGGCTTCAGGCGGCAACAGTATTACATTTTGAGCATTGATTCATGTGAATTTAAGTGTATGTTTTTTATTAGTCTAGATGTGTGTAAGCAACACGCTAAGTCAAATTGCCAAAGAGAACAAAACTAAAGCAGAAACAGAAGAAAATTCAGTTAGAAGCAGAAAAACCTTTTCAAATTTATACATTTAACAATTTGTACTTTTTATTTCGATATGTATAAATGTATGTGTATGTATTGTACTTTGTACTTAAATGTAAATGGAATAATCATTCTTTGTTCGTAATCTAACCCACCAAGTGCTTAATACTACCACAACCAACGGAATGTTTAATCGGCTTTAAGCGCTCTTCTTGGCCAGCGAAAGACGTTGGCAAACAGCAGAGTGCCCACAAAGACAAGGACAGTGCCCACCCAGTGTTGGACCGTAAAGGGATTACGAAAGTACACAATGGAGAATACCAGGGACACAAACTTGCGCAGTGTCAGTATCAGCGTGACTGTCAGGGAACTGCACTCGGTGGTCAGATAGTAGACGGAACTAATGCACAAATGTTGCATCAACACATTGCCCACCAAGTAGACTAGCAGTATGGGCACTGCCACGCCTCCTACCACATAGGGCGTGCTCTGCACAGCCATCGACCAGTGCGTTCTAATGTTCTCCTGCAGGAAGAGAAAGGCGGGAAGGGGCAGCAGGTGTGTGTAGAAGAGAGCCTCACGAGCGCACTTGCCGTGTCGCCGATAGAGCAGCTCTTGGGTGATGCCCATGTAGGAGGAAATGAACAGGGCCAGCACCAGCAGCAGGACGCCCACTAGCCACCAGAACCAAGCGTTTCCAGCTGTGGTTGTGTGCTGCTCCACACTCCCACTGGAGAAGTAGGTGCAGATGAATATGCCCAGTGTGATCATAATAACGGCTATGTACTGACGTGTCCCATACTGACGCTTCAGTATAATCGTGCCCAGGCACATGTTGGAGATCAGACTGCCTCCCCTGATGATCATGTGCAGTGTCATGGGCACATTAAAGTAGAACACGTAGTTGTTGATCAAACTGGTCAGAAAGAACATGGCCACAAGTAGCCCATAATCCCTTAGAGCAATAATCCGCTTGGCAAATCCAAATTTAGAAGTGAAAATCAATCCCTCCAGTGCAATAAAAGTGAATTGTGCAGCAGTGATGAGATTACCAGCACCGGGATCCAGTTTGACTAGTGACTCCAGGAAGACTACGCCGCTGCAGCAGCCCACGAAGACGCTGGCGATGGCCAAATATGCTCTGGCTTTCATGGTTTTGGCCAGGCATCGAGCTGCATTTACAGGTAAGTCATTAAGCTAGCATTTAAGCCAGAATTTAAACTCACCTTTGGCCTGTTAACTTGGCTTTTCGGCATTTGGCCAAAACTTTCTATTTGCCCATGTCAACAAAAGCAACAGTTGGTTATCGATAACGATAGAAATGGAGGCTAGTATGCTGCTCAGCAAACCTAAATAAAATTTCATTCGTAATTAAACAAATAACTAAACTTAACGAATATAACTATCCAAATTAAAATTCATTTGTGACTAAATAAATCACGAATGAAATAATATCGCTTGGCCGTGCAACTATCGATTGGGCATGTCATATCGATAGGAGTGCGACGGCTGCGCAAAGTCTGCGTTGTACAGCACTGTAAGGCGCGCGATTTGAATTCACAATTAAAACGCAATATAAATAAAGAAATGAATTTTAATATGCAAACTATCGAAATTCATAACAAAAAAATTAGAAAATAAAGTTAAATGGGAGATTCAACAATGTTAATATAAATAAAGCCACCGCTTTATTTTAATGAAACTTACTTCAGAAACCAATACAATAAGGCCAATTACCACGCCTACTGCGTAGGCGAAAAGTACAAACCGCACATCCCACATCGTCAACGAACGAACCTTAATGGGTTCAGTAAGTTTTGGTATTTCCAAAATTCCCGCTTCATTCATGTAGTCAAAACTCTTCGAAGTCCAATGGTTGAAGAGACCCGATTGTGTCAGTTGTAACAGAAAGTAATCAAGTGCCTCACGATGTGGTGAGTTCTCGGGAATAACCAGAGCGAAGGGCATGAACTGATAGTAGCACAGATCCAACGAGAAGTAAAATAACGGTCTAGCCAAACGAGACTGCATCTCCTTGTAGAGCAACCACTTAGTGTAGGTGACAGTGTACCCATACGAGGTATTCAGTGAATTCCGCTGCATTAAAAACTCATTCATATTACTGGTCAGTTTAAATAAAGTAGAATACTTTAATCGTATGTCGAAATCATAGCCGGCGTATTCTGCGGCTGATCCGAAAATTCGTAATTTGGTCCTGGAGAGGCCAGCAAAGCTGTCGATATGAGCCATCGATGGAGGCGCTATAAACATTGAGAACAGGCGTCCCCGGAAATTGGATGCCAGGAGAACTGCTAGTATTAACCAACCAATGCTCGAAAGACGTCGATGAAGTTGAAAACGTCCTCTAAGAAGATCGTAAATTGTCCAGAGCAGTGCAAGGAATCCAATGGTCAAAGCTGGCGTTAACCAGATATAGAAATGACCGAGTTCTATCAGATTTTCCTTAGGCAACATGGTACACCAGCTGGCTATCTGAACAGGGTATGTGTACTCATGATATCTATCTAGAAATCTCATTGTCATGGGCTGAACACTCGCTGCGATGTCCACATGTCCATCTCGTGCCATATCCAACATTGCGATGTGACCAAATCGATGTCTGACACTAGGCACAAAGGACAATTTCAATTGGGCATTATGTTTGCGTGCAAATTCCACGACCATATTCCAAACGTAGCCCAAAATCTGAGGATTGTTCTGCTCATCGAGATACATCATTGTGTTGGGGTCGGAGAGATCGGGTTGTGTGCGCAGAGTACAGTTCTTAAGATCGTTTAGTTGATCCGGATATAACTTCACAAAGTCATTGCCAAATTCCTGAACCTTCAATTCATAGACGGGATATGCATCGAAGCTGTACAAAGTGTGACTACTTCCAAAGTCTCCGAGTATTAAAATGACATTCAGCATATGATTTTGATAGCAGAACTGGAGTATTTGATTGACCAGTTGAAAATCCTCATTACTTGGCAACTCAATTACCAATTTGGAGAGCCGCATGTATTGCAACAAACCCGAGACGGTTCTCAGCAAATCCAGGCGATAAACTCCGGGCAGACTGGCGAGTAGAATCAGTTCGGCATCCACAAAGCGATGCAGTCTCCTTGCCGTTACAGAACTCCATAACAGCAGGGGTATAGTACTCTCCGTCCATCTTAGCCAATTTTCTAGTTGGCAACTCCCTTTGAGCTCATCTGGGCCAAAATACACAATTGTGCTAAAGTTGTTAACAGCAAAAACAGCCGAAAAGAGCTCAGAATAAATGCTATCGCTTTCGTTCATAACTGAAGACTAAAGGAACTTCTAGTAATCCTCTGACTTAATGTTGAGCACTTTACATATACCCTGTAATTTATGTGCTAGCAAATACCGAAGGCATGTCAGACATGTCATGGCTTAAGCAGAAGATTCTTTTTTCCTCATTTGCTTGGGCTTAGATTTTAGTCAGTAGTCTGTTAACACGAGGTATCTACAAGTCAATCACTAAGTTTTGGATTACTTATATTTTTGTGTTAATTACAAAACTTTCACAAAGTAATCCAAGTCAATATTGACATAATCACAAATACTCAAACCTAACTATAACATAAGGTTCAGTCGAGAGTTCTTAAACCAGAAACTAGAATGTTAATGAGTTCAACGGTACAAATAATTATTTTTAGTTGCACATCCTGTGTATTAAAATATTGAACAGGATTCCAATATTTGAATGGTTATAGCATTATATTTCGGTTAGCCCTAATCTAGAGGAGTTTAAAAAGGTGGAATGGTAAATTGGAAAACATTTAAAATCATAATTTCATACTTCATGAACATTTTTATTAAATCTGCTACTTTATTAAGTTCTTCATTTGTTTATAAATACATCCATCGCCTAAAAAGAAAGTTGATTATTTCACAAACCAATATGACAAAGCTTGTGACCATGCCCACTGCGTAGGCGTAGAGTAGGCTCTTCAGATCCCGCAGCACCAATGAACGGTACTTAATTGGTTCACTTAACTTGGGTAATTTCAAAAGCCCCGCTTGACTCATGTAGTCAAAACTCTTGGAGGTCCAGTGGGCAAAGAGACCTGATTGTGTCAACTGTAGCAGATAATGATGAAGGGTCTGACGATGTGGAGAATTCTCGGGAATAACCAGAGAAAAGGGTAAATACTGAAAAAAGCACAGATCGCTTGAGAAATAAAATAAAGGTCTGGTCAACCGAGACTGCATCTCCTTGTAGAGCAGCCATTTTGTACGGGTAACCGTATAGGCATAGGTTGTATTTAGGGAGTTACGTAGAGTCAATAGCTCAGTCAACTCATCGGTCAATTTGAAGGAACTGGAATACTTTGATCTTATATCAAAATCGTAAGCCTTATATTCAATCCGTAGCCCAAAAATGCGTAGCTTGGTCCTGGAGAGGGCAGCATAACTGTCGATATGAGCCGTGGAAGGAGGCGCTATAAACATAGAGAACAGGCGTCCCCGGAAATTGGCTGCCAGTAGAACTGTTAGTATTAACCAACCTATGTTCGAAAGACGTCGATGTCGTTGCCAACGGCCTCTGAGGAGATTGTAGATTATCCAGAGGAGCACTAAGAATCCAATGGTCAAATCTGGCATTAAGCAGATGTAGGAATCCCCTAGATCGATCAGACTCTCCTTGGGCAACATTGTGCACCAGCTGGCCACGGTGACGGGATAGGCCATCTCATTAGTTGTAAGCACAGGTTGCATATTTGCTGCAATGTCCAAATTACCACGCCTAAGTAAATCCAACATATCATTTCTTACCAAAGGCCTCAACATAGCCTCAGAGTATAATTCCAATCGAGCATTATGTTTTCGTGCAAATTCTGTGACCATATTCCAAACGTAGCCCAAAATCCGACGATTTCCCTTCTGATCATAGTAGAGTATTGTGTTGGGTGCCGAGAGATCGGGTTGTGTGCGCAGTACTCCGCCCTTTAAATCAACAAGTTGATCAGGATATAGTTCCAAGTCTTTTTCGAACTCCTGAGTGTTGAGTTTGTAGACGGGATAAGCATCAAAACTGTACAAAGTGTGTGTACTTCCAAAGTCTTCGAGTATTAAAATGACATTCAGCATATGATTTTGATAGCAGAACTGAAGTACTCGATTGACCAGTTGAACATCTGAATTTCCACATAATTCAATTACCAATTTGGACAGTCGAATGTTTTGCAGTAAACCCAAAACCGTTTTCAGAAAATCCACGCGATAAACTGCGGGCAAACAGGTGAGGAAAATCAATTCGGTATCCACAAACCGATGCAATCTCGTGGAAGCTGCAGAGTTCCATAAGAGCAGGGGTATAGTACTCCCCATCCATCTTAGCCAATTCTTAATCTGGCAATCCCCCTTGAGTTCTTCTGGGCCAAAATACACAATTGTGCTAAAGTTGCTAACGCTAAAAACAGCCGAAAAGAGCTCAGCGTAGATGTCACTGCTTTTGTTCATAACTGAAGACTAACTTGTTGGAGAGTCCACTACAGGGTATGGGCTAATTAGAAGTATTTTTTTGATGATTGGTAAGCTTTGTTTATAGCTGTCAGTTAGTAAATAGTTTAAGTGAAATAACTGATTAATGGCGCCTGGTATTTTCTAAGGTAAGCGAACCCAGACGAGTGTTAATATTTATGGGTTTGTGGGAATGTTCTCACGTCGCACTTTATCAACAGATCCAATTAAATATTGACATAATCGCACATATTCCTACCAATTAATTAATGTTCAGTTACGGCATGTACCACATTATAACGAATCACGTTAATTTAAAAAGAGTGTAGCTATCAAGTTTATATATTAAAAGTGTCTTAATACAGAAACCAGAATATATGGTAAATAAGCCAATAAATAGCTATTTATATCTTACAGTTAATTAAGCTAATCAAAAACTTAGAAAATACAATAGGACAATGTTAAGAATTTTTAAAAAACTTTTTTTTAAATTAATTTGAATTAATTTTTAGCTACTTTTTTATGCCAAACCTGACGTTTTGGCCTATGTACTGCTGTCAACACTGGTTCAATACATTTCTCTTGTTTCTTTGAACAATTTCATACTTCTAACTAGAACTAATATGCATAAATTCTAATTAGCAAGCTGTAAATAAAACCCCTACAGATAAAATTTTAATTACTTTTAGAAGTTTTTTAATTCCATACCAATAAAAGACACTTTCTAAAGCAAAGCGATAAAAAGTGCACTTGCATGTGGATGGCAACATAGAAAGTAGCAGCCAATAAAATCGATAAAATAAAAATGATTTGGAGCCATCGACTCGTTCAACTTATATCAGGCGCCCATAAACCGTTAGCAATGCTTCAAATCAATAGCAAATATACCGATTGCTGCCAATCGCCCCACAATTTCCAATTGGAGCCAAAGCGACAGCAGCGAACGCAACGCTTACAGCGTTACACACTCACATAAAACACTGTGTATACACCAAAGTGTGTGTGTGTGTGCGTATGCCAAGGTACGCAATGGTTCGACCCCTCTAATACAAACAACGAGCATAGAATGAACTGTAAATGGGGAAAGCACTCACACTTGTGCACAAAACATGTACGTACACGGTATACCACTGCGCAAACTTAGGCTGACAATGTTAATGTTAACAGAGAAATGTTAAGCGACAGTTATCTATTTACCTATAACAATTTAGAGATATTAGTTTAGACAAGTCATTATATGTTTAGGAACTTATTAACATTAAAGGTGCCTCGTAAAAAATACCCTTTTAATAGTGCCCTCGCATTAGGTACATAATTGTTTTAAAATAAACTAAGTTCAAATTAATATTCCTCAAACAAATTGAATTTTATATTCTTCACAGGGTATACCTTAGCTGACCATTGCTAATAAATGCACTCTGCTCTTGATGCTGATAACATTAGAGGCAGGGTATTCAAGTCTTTCATGCTCGCGTTTGCGCTTGCTGACTTCTGGCTCTCCCTCTTCTTCGCACTCTCTTTTTCTACGTCTGTCTCACTCTCTCTAATACGTACGTCGCTTCACCTTCCAAGCACACATTTCTATGTACCTTTGTGTCTGTATGGCTGCGTATGTGTGCTTGTGTATGCTTGAATCATGCGCGTGTGT
The DNA here is from genome assembly GCA_018152125.1 of Drosophila dunni. Classification (NCBI taxonomy): domain Eukaryota; kingdom Metazoa; phylum Arthropoda; class Insecta; order Diptera; family Drosophilidae; genus Drosophila; species Drosophila dunni. The sequence continues at coordinate 13,384,551 of JAECXC010001917.1, read as the reverse complement.
GTGTACGTGTGATTGTTACTCTCTCGCCGCTCATCTAACCTTCTTGTGTTCTAGAAGAGCTTTTGCTTGCTATTCTGTCTGTGTGCCTGGTAGCATATTCACATGTTTTCTAATCGCGCTTAGTTGACGTTAGATTCCGTTTGAGGACGCAACGCACTACGAGAGCAGAGCAATTGCTTAGAACAACAACAACAAGCAAGAAAAGTGTTTGTACACGTGATGCCCTTTAAAAGCGTATGTGGGGTATGATAATTTCGACTAATGTACGAAGTAGTATGACGAATGAAGTAGTCACATGCTTAGAACGCAGTTTGCTTTAACTTCCAAAGCAGCTTTAATCTTCTGCAAATTTAGAAAAGCCTCTACGCAAATTAGACTCAACAAACAGTTGGTATCTAGTAACCTCAAAAATAAAGAATTGTTTAAGTTTTTAGTATAGACATTTATATTTTTGTATATTGTTTTGAAACGGAATAAATAGTGTTGTAGAGATTCTGAAGAACATTTTATAAAATTTGCATGTAACTTACACAAAACATTAATACAAAATTATCTTATATTATTACAGAATACTTAAAATGCAGTAGTTTTCAATTCGTATATAGTAAATAGTTTTGGAATTACAGTTATGGTAATCAACTCTGGAGACTCGATTATGGTTAGACAAATGACACTAAAAAGCTATTTCGATGAAGGCTTCGGTGGAGTGATTTTTTAGTGCTAAAAGAAAAGCGAGTTATTTTAAATTAGTGACTGTTTATATACTTAGTGACTAGGATTAGCATACCTTTATTTTTATTTATTCTTTAGGGTGTTTTTCAAGTTGTCAATGGAGCTCTTGATGCCATCCTGAAGATCCTTGCTGATCTCATTGTCTGCTTTATGGTAGTAACTGAAGTAAACCACCAAGCCAATAATCACAAAGATTATAAAGAAAGCGCTGATAATGGAGATGAGCATGCTTAGTGCGCAGTTGAAGCAGCTGAAAAAAGTATTCAAAAAATTAGTTTAGAAAAGTATTTTTTACTTATTATAGTATACATATCCCTAATTTAAGTTTGTATGTATATCCCTTAAAATTTTGATGCAAATTACTTAAACAATTAAGTCGTGCATATTAGCTGATTAAGTGCCTAACCCTGCATAATCGTGTCACTATGTAAATGGTTTAGTTTCGCTTTCAACCCTTGTATAGTTACTGCATTTACTGTTTATGACAATAAAGAAATGACGATTGGCGCCCAACTGGCGATTAACCCAAAGTTTCTGCTATTCCACATTCCCTTGCCATGTAATAAGGGTGGCTTGAACAAGGTTGTGTCGTCTCGCCCGAGTGGAGCCGGGACTTGCTGGAGACATTGATACAGCCACTTGAATTCAAATACAAAGGAATACTTGGAGTGCTGTATTACAACATACCCTGTAAGATATGTGAATTACAAAACTAATGCGATAAAAAGTTTTAGTTACAAAGTTTTGTTTCATTTGAGATCATCGAAGTTGAGATAAATATTTTCTTTGTTTTATGAGCTTTAACTTATTGTTAGGTAATTATCTAGAGCCCTATATACCCTGCTCATTGACAGTGCTATATAAGGATATACAAAACTAAAGTTGAATACACTATGTATGAGTGCAAGCACTTTAGTCACTATATATAATTTGTCTATGAGCAAATAGGGGTTGTCTCCTTGACGCTTTTGGGTGTTCCGTTTAAATAGGTTATTATTTGCATGGTATAATTTGCTTTTGTCATGCACAGGAATATATAAATATACATATACTTTTAAAATTTTCATGCCGATAAGAATATATAGTAGTGAATAACCGCAGAAACTGTAATATTAAAGTAGTATGTAAATGTGTGATCTTAATAAGATTTACCAGAACTGCCTTATCTTTCACAAAACCCTTATAAAAATTGTTTTATTTCTAAGCTAACATGCGGCTTCCGGTTAACACAATGAACCATACGAGCTTCACTTACTGACGCGTTTTTTGTGTACATAAAATTATTCATTCAACATACATATATAAAATAATAACTAAGTTAATTAAGTTAAACTTACCAGCACGCTACGTTACCGGCCAGACATTTGCACATTTCGGGTTTGTTTAGGATTAGAACGCTTTTGGAAATTTAATTAAATAAGCCGTCGCCTCTGGTATTGTATTCAACTGTCGAGTAGTAAAAATATTTAAATAATTATTATTATTCTTGACTTTGGTTCACTCGCTTTGCATTCAAATGAGCTGTAGTGAAACAGGCACAACATACGGAACTTAATCACATGTGCAATATAAGTGTAGTGTTATTCTCTATTTACATTTGCCTTTAAACTTTACATATACATATATTTTTACAAATCTTTAAATAATAAAAAAAATTATAGCAACATAAAATGCGAACTAACACACAAAAACACAACCTACCACGCCTGAAGATGTGGAGAAACTGAAATCGAAACGAAAACGAAAACTCAATGGCAGCTGCTGCTGTTTGGCGGCAAAGTTGCGCTCTGTGAGACAGCAGAGCAGCAACAACGGTCAGTAAACAAAATTGAACGGAGCATGTACAGTGGTGCAAATTGCGAAATTGTTGTACTTATTAACGCATAAAGTTCTTTAATATAACCATTACTTTTGAAAAATTAATTATGTTATAAATTTGTTAAAAAATGCTCTACATTTAGCATAGCATGTTATAAATAAAAATATAAGACATACATGTACATGTTTAAAAACAAACCACTTGTTTGCTTGCTACTTGAGTCACTGTAAATGAGTTTGTCGGGTGCGAGTATACAATGTGAAATGAACTACGCGAATGATACCAAACAAGTAATTGAGAGTGGAAGTGAGAGAGCATGAATTAAATATGGCGTTGATAGAGAGAACAAGTGGGTGAGAGAAAAGTGGAGAGCAGAGAGCGTAAGCAAGGCAGATAAACTCACCTCAATGCTCAAGGTGAAAAACACAAGGGGAGCTGGATCACCTGCATCTTCGTTGCAAATTCTATTACTCATAGTCTTATCAATCTGTAGCAGATAACAACAAAAAGAGTAGCACAAAACAATTAAACAAGTGTTTTCATTAATTCTTATTGAATTGATGATGTCAGAGCTGTGAAGTATTTTAATTTTAAAACATTATTACAATGTTGTGTATATGGAGCACACATTAATACATACTTATTGATATGTGTGCGTGTTCAAATAAAAATAGTGATAGAAAACTTAAAGAGAAATAGAGATGAGAGTGTTCAACACATTATGCGTCCACCCGCTTTGTTTTGCATATGTATGTATGTATGCATGTACATACACACGCACGTGCTCTCGTCACTTGGATGAGTCAATGCCCTTTATCCCAGAGGACAGAGCTCCCTCTAGTGACGAAATCAGATGCATGTAGTACAGTGTAAGTATTACAAGATATAATATTTTAATCGGTTGATCATGACCTGTTTATTATTAATACGCACTTTCTTTATTATTTTTAATAAGTTTTTATTTGTATACTCAATAATCAGATATAAAAACGTTACACAGGATATTTGCATTAACTCTTACATATTGGTTTTCTTTATATTCTGTCTAAAATTTATAAGTATTTTAACTGATTCACCCAAAACATATAATTTGCTTTCATAAATCAGGTGCTTCCGTTATCTAATGATTAAGTATTTACATTAACATTAGGGGCAAGAATATTGTTCCAATAACTAATACTTAGGATCTAATGTTTATATACAATTACATCAACTGTTTGCTTATATGTAGATGATTTTATGGCAGTTATTGTTAAACTTGTATTTATACATATTTGAGAGACGAGAAGAGTATTAAAGACTTGTATAAAGTAAACATAAGAATTGTAATAGGAATAGCACATATGAATGACTTTTTTTTACTTTTAATCATAACTGGTGACTTAACTACGGAATATAATCCTATAACTCCCTTTGAAACTTCAGTTGATTGCACCAGTTATCTTGTGTATACAAATTAGACATATGTATATTTTAAACTATAAAAAAACTTATGAAGAATTTATACTAACATGGAATTTTGGCTAGGTTAAGTCCTGGACTTAGATCATAACTATAAGTAAATATATAGGAATCAGGAAAAAGACCTCGGAATCAAAGAAATATTTAGTTATGTAATATTTTTGGTTGGCTGGTGAAAAGCAAAGAAAATCAAGTTATAACTATCGAATGAAATATTTACAGTGAAAATAATACTCAGCATACACCAAATCGGATTAAAACTATAGATTAAAAAAATCATTATTGATCTTAAGACACTTGACATATGACAACGAATCTGATATGTTTGAAGACATCGCGAGATGTGTTCGGTGCATGAAAACTAATTGCAAAGATCTCAACAGAATGGGTGTTGGGATCTGAATGTCATACTTTCTCTATATATTTATTTAATTGGCAAATCAAATCGTATGACGATTCGTTTGCTTCATGATTAACGAGCCTTAGAGGCTATCACATATATATTGTTTAATTCAAAATGCTCGAGAATCCAAAATAATTAGCAAACTATGAATACTGGGGGGACTCTCCGCCCGAAGTGATTTTCTTGACACGGCTCACATCGTCGTAGGCAATCGAGAAGACACTTTTCTTCTCAGCAATTGGATTGCGACGTCCCATGCTGTTCATTAAGGAATTCATCGCAATTCCCGAGTCGTGATCATCCTCCAGGGTGGATGCATTCAACTGCTTTTGCTTATGTGCTCCATTATAATCCTCACTATTCAAATTGATTTTCGATTTCGTAATTTTCACTTCATTCTCCTTGATGGGTGAGGGCTTTGCCTTCGGCTTTTGTCGCTGCGATGAATGATCCTTATCTTTATCCTTATCCGCATAGGTTGGTGTCTCCGGATACATGTAGTGTGGCAATTTGGTCGGTGGTGCTGGCACTTCCGGTGCGTTTTCCCGCTCGAAGCGATGCTCCGAGTGCTGCACGAGCGGATGATTGGTGTCAGTCTCGATTTTGGGCTTATGTTGTTTATTCAGCGCTCGATCCTCTTTGAGCAGACGGCTTCCCTTGGGTGGGGATCTTCGAGGCGCTGGTTCCGGCTTAAATTTACCTCCTTCCTCGTAAGCCAAGTGATCATCGGACTTTGCATGCAATCGGGGCTTGGACACGCGTTTCTCTGCAGGGGCCGCCTTCTTCTTGCTCGACAGCTGGGACTTGGAAGACTCGGTTGAGGTTCGACCGCTTACCGAGGGCTTCTTTTTGCTATAGTACCATTCCATATACTTGGGCACCTTACCAGCGGAGGGTTCTTCGGCTACGAGATCAGCTTCGTGTCCGTGACCGGGAAGTTCGGTTTCGCTTTGATAGTAGCGCTCGTGGGATGAACGCTTTGAGCCGGACAGCTCGGTGGCATGAGCACCGTTTCGAGCACTACACTCCATGTTGCTCTCATATTTTGATATGGACATGCGACTATGCGGTGGCTCTGAGGATGTTTGTTTGCGGGACTCTTGGCTACGCCGGGAACTATCTCTACGTGAAAGTCTTGGGTTCATTTCCTGTTCGATTTCCCTGCGTGTCTCTGAGGGAGAACGTCGGCTTGGACCTTTGCTGTGCTGAGGAATACTATATTCCTGATCTCTTGACTTTTTGGCGTAAGGATCAGGTCTTTCATGGGCATACACCGTCGAGTTTCCATTTGTTCTAATCACAATCTCATCGTCATCCGAGTCCAGTGAGTATTCCGTCTCGTTCTCATCGACTTCGCCATCGGAGTTGTTGTAGTACTGCCGGGAGGGTGCATGACGCGATCTCTGTCTTCGAGGGCTGCCAGCATCGTCCAGGGAATCCGATATTTCCATTAGCACCTCACGACTCAGAGCTTCTGATTTGTGTCGATGACTTCCATTGGAATCCTTGTGGGAGGTACCTTCGTTCTTGCGACTTTCGTCACTCAACTGCTTGCGTAGGATACTAGTTTTGGTTTCCCTCAGCGGCTTTTTGGGTGGCACACGCTTCTTCTCGTACACTTCTTCCTCCTCCTTGATGGGAGTACGAATCTTGCGCTTAACATCCTCAACCATGACGATTCTCTTGCCGCCTCGAGTGCCATCACGTAGTCTGGAGCGCTTCTTGGGACGACGTCGCTTGATCCAGTAGACACCCTCGGGACTATTGGGTGGACTGAAGCGCACATATCTGTATTCATCCTCGGACATGGAGTCATCGTTCTCACTGCGTGCCCGGCGTCGGCTCGTGCCGACCTGAGCCTGAGAGCTGACCGAGGTCCTTTCCGCATAGCTCTCGGCTGGCTCCGTTTGGGTGCCCGCATCGCAATCCGTTTGCGTTCCGATGGCCATCGACTGACCTGGAAGACTTTGGGTTTCTAAAACTAGCTCATGCTGCGTGTATCTCGACTCCAGCAACTCCTTCTCCATCAGAATCTGACGGAGTAGAGCATTCTGTTGCTTCAGGGAATTCTCTAGTTCTTGGGTAAGTGATTGATTTGATATCGCTGGTTGGATTTGGGCAGACTCCTCTGCGCCCTGCACTGACTGTGTGTGTATGACTTTCACCTCGGGCTCCGTTTGTGAGTAGACAATGCTATTTGGTCCCGATTTACCAAAGGGAAACGTATCACCCTTGAGTGTGGAGCCCTGTTGGATTTCATTTGGCATCGATTGAATATATGTGGCCCCTGGCACAATATGATAATGTTCTCGTATAATCTGCTTTCCATCTGGTTGTTCCTCAATAAATCTACGCATGAGTATCTCCTTGCCCGTATTGTCGACCATCAAGAGCTGTGGATGTGTTAGATCCGTTGTTGATTTCATTGGCACATTCACATAGATATTATCCTCATCCATTCCAGCACCGCCGTCTCGCGTCTTATCCCTGGTCATTAGCTGTAGTATCTCGACATTCCCATCCTTGATGAAGAGTTCCCGTTTGTTCTTGAGACTATTTTGTGCGGTGTTTAAATCGATGTCACTTCCTCTTTCGATCTCATGTCGTCGCATCGAGTCCGAGTCGTAGTTTTTCAGTCGACCATGTTCCAAATTTCTGTTGCCCTTGCCACGGGTAAAGTTCTCCTTGATCTCAACCAGATGCTGATCATCTAATACGTCTTCAATGTATACGTCTCGATCGTTAATTAAATTAGTTCTAGAGTTATGGAAACTATGATGAGGCTCTTCTTTGGCTGTGCGGTGATTTCTAGAAGAGGTGATTTATTTACTCAATAAGCTTTCGTAATGATTAATGGTAAGAAATCGCCTTACTTGATGCGAACGCGTCTTTGTTGATATTCGGCTGATTGGGTGCGTGCGTTATCGTTATCGGTATCGATGCCAGCATGCTGCATCTCTAGGTTTTCGTCAGACTGTTCACGACCATCCCGGAACTCCCAGCGTGTGGGCTTCGTTCGTGTATCTGATGGTTTCTCCGCTGACCACGCCTCTCGTCTTCCCATCCACTCTGCGACCTGAAAAAATGTTTCAAAAAATTAATTATAATATAAATAAAATTAGGTATAGGAAAATTTAATTTTCAGATTTTTCGACTCGGAAATAGAAGATTGTTCCAGAACCAGTGTAAGTTGTGGATAAAAAGTGAAAGTTATTAAATGAAAAACATTAAACAAGTTAACTAACGAAATTGCCATTTAGTGAGTAAGTGGGTGAATTAGAGAGTGTTGTGGGTGTGTGTGTATGTGTGTGAAGCTCTCAAATAAAAAATTGCAAATAAGCTAAGTTTGTAGTGTAGATCGAAATTGTTCAAAATCTACCTGAACAGATTTTGTATGTTTTCCATTTGCCATTTCCCTATGCACTAGATGTACATCGTCTTCAGTTTTACTGATATTAACTATTCTTTTGCTACAAGAGAAGAATAAACAATTAAAGATGATTTAAAAATGGATGGTTACATTTTTGTTTAAAGTGAAGTTTATTAATATTGATCCTCACTCCGTTGAGCTCTGTACTTAGTCTTTGACATCATACATCATCATACATAAGAGTTAAAAACAGTTAGAAGCGTTAGAAAAGTAGTTATTTAATTTGTCTAGACTCTCTTTTGTATCGTGTCTAATTAATTGGTTTTTGGATTATTTATTTTTGGCATTTCTGGTATGGATTTATATCCCAAGACTAAGTTACCGAGTCAATAAGCAAAGGGTTGAAAGTATAGGATAGTTTAGTAGCACATGTATAACTATAACAACTTTAGTCACTTACGTGGTGGCACCATACAGCGGACACCAGGAGCAAATGCAGCAGAGCAGCAGAATCAGAATAGTCAAAGCCACCAAAGTGGCCAAGAGAATGAGTAGCCAAAAGAGCACCTTGTTCTCGGCCTTGTACTGCGTCTGCAAGGGAGTGAGACTCTGTTAAAGCAAATACTCTCATTAGTCTCTGATTAGTGTTACTTAAGTGTTAACTTTGTTAGTATTTAGTGGGACTACTTACATCTGTTTCCGAAGTGTCCTGTGGCATGATCGCATACGAGTTGTTGTGCTGGGAGAGCCTTTGTTGGATCTGTGAGATGTCCACCACCGAGGAGCTGTCGTAGAGCACTGTTGCGGTGACGACACTACGTTCCTTGACATTCGGGTTGCCGTTGGGTATGTCCTTGGCGCCGGGTTCCTCTGGTTTCAGTGGACGTATATCATGAATGTAAACCTTTCCACCCGTAATGGCCGACAAAGTTTCCTCCGTCTTGCGCTTGTCTGGATTGAGACCGGGAACCACAAAGGTAACGGTACGTTTACGGCTCTCCGGTGGATAAATGCGTATCACAGTTGTGGAGAAGCGCACCGGAACTCCCAGATCATAGGCTCGGGCAGTCAATATGAAGAGATCTCCCTCATCATCGCTTGGTACCGCTGCTCGTCGTCTGCGTTCGGTGACTTGTTTCTTGGAACGCAGTTTGACCTTGTCGCGCACCGTCAGCTCACCGCTGACCTTGTCCAAGATGAAATTGTTCTCATAGTTGCCATTGATGATCTCGTAGCGTACCACATTGTTTGGCGCTGTGGCATCCTTGTCGGTGGCATGTATAATGGCATTGGTCGTGAAGCTCTGCAGATCGCTGGCCAGTATGAATTCGTAGAGATCCTTATCGAACATGGGCACCTCATCGTTCACATCGATTAGCTTGATAATGAGCGGCACCTGTGCCCGATTACCATTACCATCCATATCCCTGGCCTCCACATACAGATGGTATTCGGGCATCAGTTCCCGATCAAAGCCATGGGCATTGGTCGACACCGTGATCATGCCGTCTTCGGCATTCAGATTTAACGAGGTGTTCAGGTAACCCAAAATGGCGGTGTAACGAACTTTGCCACCCAGACCCGAGTCCAAGTCACTCGCATGCACCTGCACTACCTTTGTGCCCACAGTCATGTTTTCCGGTAGTTCCACTGTATACTCTGGCTGATCGAAGACCGGAGTATTGTCGTTGACATCATTGATGTACACAGTGACATTAACGGTCGCCGAGAGATTTGTAGCTGGTCCCAATTCTTGGGCAAGTACAGTGAACTCCACCGAATGACGTTGCTCATAATCGAGCCAAGAGTTATCCCTCACGCGGATGAGAAATGATGCACTACGCTCGGCCACATTCGGTGTTATCTCAAAGGTACCATTATTGTTGAGCAGTGTAAGCGAGAAGACGCCATTCTTGCCAGTATCATCGTCATACACACGCGGCACATATGGATCGACGAACGTCAGAGCCGTTCCCTGAGGCGCATTCTCATCCACCCTCGAGACGTAGCTACAATACCAAAAAAAAATGAACCCAAAAAAAGAAGAAATGAAATGAGGGGAACAAATCGTGAGCGAGTTATTAGCATCCAGCTAAGAAAGAACTATGTAAATGCTGCAGTACACGACGAACAGATTCGGTCTGGACTAAAAGCGGGAGATGGAAGACTGGAGACTGAGGAGTGGAGACTGAAGACTGGAGTCTGCAGTTTGAGCTGAAACTGAGCTATTCAACTGTAAAGATATTTTCAAGTTTAGGTGGAATTCTTGCCTAGACGAACTTGGCATAAATTGATATGGTCTTGAGTCTACACTGTGAGAAAAGCTCAAGTATTTCGCTTACCTACCAAACTTGATTTATTACCAGACTTTAAATTGATTCAAGTTTATTTGCAACAATAAATTTGTTTGCTTTTTGAGCTACTTTTTTCGCTCTGTGTAGCTCGGATGTTGTGTAATGTAATCTTATCATCCGCATTGTGGAACGGCTTCAAGTTTATGTTAATGGATGTGGTTGCAAATGCGGTTTAATTTTTTGTGTTTTGTGAGTTTTTTTGTGAGCCAACCAAATTGCAATTGAGATGCAAAGTTAAAGAAGTTTAAGTGGAAATTGTCAAAGCTATAAAGTGTTTATAGACAGGCCCGAATGCATATATCATAAACCGTCTAGACGCTAGACGATCTTGACATGCCTTTAACTCTTTCTCTGGCTATTTATTTATTACTTTACGACTCTTTTTTTATGGGCTTATTAAAGTGGGAGCAGCGTATCTGCTAGTCGTATAGGGTTTGATTATTCGTTGATCAGTTGCTGGGCGTACTTACTGATCGTTCTCAAAGTATGGCGGCGAATTGGTGCGATCGGGCAGAAAGAACGCCAATTGCACTGTGGATGCCATGGCTGGAGGTTCGTCACGACCGACTTTAACTTCTTCCGCAATTACCGTGAGCAGCACGGGATCGCCCACATGGGTTATGGCAGCAATATCTTCCAGAGGTCGCATCAAAAAGATTTCGCCTGGTTTTGTGAAAGTAATTAGAAAATAAAATACAAAAATTATTAGCATATTTCAAACACACCTTAAAACACACACAACAAATTAAAGTAAACTTTTTATATATAAAGTATTTTTAGTATTTTTTTTGTGGCTTCATTCTTTCAGGACAGTCCCTCGATAATAACCATTATTAAAGGCGATGGTGGCAAAAAAGAAAAGGCAAAAAAACTCATGGGAACAGTGGAAAACCAGCAGCAAAAAGAGATTGCTCTCATGGCAATAGACCAGGTCGTTTGCTGATTGGCGGGTATTGCGGGCTTTGCCAGCTAGCTGGCTTGCTGCTTTTAGCCAAGTTATGTACGAGATAATGCTACCATTTCACTTTTTTTTGCACTGCTCTGCAGTCGGATCACTTGGCCCACAACAGCACTGAGAAACAAAGGAAACAGAAAGTAATCAGACAATGTCTTGAGAACTTTTTAGTGCAGCGCTTTTTTATCTTTTATCGTTTATTTTTCTGCAACTTTATGCAGAATTGTTGTAATTTGCATTGAAATATTTGTGATATGTGTAATTAGCTAAGAGACTGTGTAGATCATAATCGATCGGCAGTAATTCCAAACATACGTTAACACACACACAAACACACACAGTGAGGTACAAGAGATTCTTGTGTTTTGGCCAAAGAGGAAGGAGGAGGAGATGAAGGAGCAGCAGCAGAAGACGGCCTCAAAAGTTGTCTCAAACACACAGCACGAAATTCTGCGGTTATTGTTGTTGTTGCTGGCTCGTCTTCAACGAGCTAAACAAAAGGCAGACAGACATGCTATACAGCCTCCAGACAGACAGACACTCCAACTCTGAGTACGACTTGGACTCTGAGAGTCATTGCCATCAAACTGGCAGTGAACCAGACGAGCACGAAAACAAGGAAGCTGAAAGCGCAATCATTGAAGAGTTAGACGGCAGTAAGAAGGAAGGAATCGGAACAGGGAGAGGGACAGGGAGTAGAACAGGAATCGAGGGTTGGAGGGATCGAGCCTAGAGCCAAATTGCACTACCAGAACTTGGTCACAGTCAACGTACGTAGTACGTACTACACTGAAGGAAAAGAGTACTATAAAAAAACAGTTAAATATTTAAGCTTAAAATATATAAACTGTAATTTTTTGACTATCAAATAAAACTTATAGATTGGATATAGTTGAAATTTAAACTTTTTTTAAGAAACTTAAGAAACGTTTCCATACTCAATCATGCCTAAACTCGCTCATTTCTCTCAGTGTATGTACGTATCGTTGAGGAAGATGAGCTTTTGCTATCTAACGAGTCTAACGACAGACCGGATTGCAGTTAAAGTTGGAGCGGGTCCCCGAAGTCTGTCCGCTCGACAGCCGTTAAGGTTGTTCTTTTTGCAGCTAGTATATCTTGCTCTCGGTAGTGTGCACACGCTACCCTGTAGTCATAAAAACACATCAACTACTGGGGTATACTAAAGTTTTCGTTAAAAAATCAAAGGCTTCTTTTGGTTTTCACCGCCAATTCAAAAGATTTTAATTGCAAACTGAAATCTGAAGTCGTAATATATTCCAGGATATAAAGTGATCAAACCACTTACCGCTGGTATCGTTGATGTCGAAGAAGGATGTGAAGGGATTGCTTTCCGATACCAAGCCATAGCGCACTTCCCGCGGATTGCCCTTGTCGCCATCCTCGGCATGAACTTGAAGTATCTTTGAGATACATTTCAGAAAAAAAGTATTAATGAGTTTTGTAATTACAGAATCTTATTATCTCTTTCACCTTATCGCCTGGCAGTATGCCTGGTGGCAGTTTAGTCACCGGCGGTGCGAGTGTGAATACTGGCGGTTGATCTTGCACATCTTGAACAATGACAACGATCTCCATGCCAGCAATATTCCGACTATCCTGTCCTGGTTCGGCATATGCATCCTATATGGAGTTTGGAGTTGGAGTTGATGTTGGGAGTACAAGAAATTAAACATAACACATCACGATTTATTCAAATGAAGCAACTAAACTGAACGTACATTAGCCAGAATTGTCAAGTGGTACATGGCTTGTTTCTCGAAATCCAAAGGACCCAGCAGGAAAACTGTACCCTCGGTTGTCTCCGCTGATATGATCTTTTGTCTTATGGCAAACAACGGCGAACCCTGTGAAATTCCACAGAATTATTATTTAAATATAACTTAAAATCTATATAGAAGGAGTGTTTAAAAATATAACTCACCCATAACTCGAGGTAGACTGGTTTCTGGTAAAGCGGATTCTTGCGTGCGATGACGTAATCAAGTTCTGTGCCTCGTTTGGCGTCCTTGAATAAAGTTAGTGAGATGTTATTGAGGGTTGCATTCATATATATTAGGGTCTTGGGGCAACAGGAACTAATAGTACTGGGATCACACCGATCTTAAGCTCACACTCTAAAGTTCTATCTTATTAAAATAATTTTCAATTCGATTGGATTCTTAAATCAATGCCGCTCTTGACCAGGCCAGTTCCCTTGATCAATTCGCTTGAATGTGCAACCTTAGCTAAGACCGATCAAGATAATGCCTCATACTTTAATGTTTCTAATGTTAACCGGCTTTGGCTGGGTCAGCTCATTATTTAACAAATTCTATCTTATTATGATTACGTTCGGTTCGATTAGAGATCAAGTTGAGAATGCATCAAGTACACTTTGGCATTTGATCGGGGTCAAATCTTTATCTACATGAGTCTATCATATTAGAAGTAGCATGATTATATTGATTTCGATCGGTATTTAAGTATTTAAGTGCATACCAACCGATGACGTGAGCGTGCCTAAATAATTCTTTTTATCCCGTTTGAAGTCAACAGCACATATGATGGGATTGCGACTGGGACTAGTACTGAGACTGGGATTGGAATCGGTACTCACCTCGGGTATCATAATGATGCCCGGCTTGTGTGGAAAGATGAGGTCGTGGGGTGTACTGAAATTGGTTGCCGTAATTGAGCACAATTGCATGGCGATGCCACCATTTGTGTCCTTCACCGATACCTGAAAGTCATAGTAACGTCCGGGCTCCAAGCGACGCTGTAGTATTATATTCGCCTGACATACCGAATTGTACTTGGTGCATGGAAGCGTTTCCACCTTGACGGTGGACGAGGATGCATCGCCCATAAACTCAAAGGTCAGTGGATAGTCGAACTCCTCGTCAGTTGCACGCAATCTATAGATTACCGAACCGACCTGTGCGTCTGATGGCACAAGTACCAGTCTCATCCGCGTGGATGGATCGAATTTGGGATCCACACCGTGAACGTGATGTAGACACAGAATTCCAATTAGGAGGCTGATTGTCAGCAATCGATAGGCGGTCATTGCGCTTAGCCAGCGGCCAAATTGCAAACTTGGCCAACACTGTTGCCGCTTTTGCTTGTGCTGCTGTTGCTGTTGCTGCTGTTCTGGCCGTTGTTCTTGCTGTCGTTGTCTTTGTTGTTGTCGTTGTCGTTGGTTCTCTACTGACTGCAGTTGGAGTTTCTGTTGGGAGGTAGGTGGTTGATAATAGTAGCATTCCTTCTGGCTTCGCTCGCAACTTCCATCTGAAGTCGTCTCCGTCTCCATCTCCATCTCCATCGCCGTCTCCGCCGTCGCTTCTTTCAGGCGGCATTGCGGCACATGTGTTAGGTTGTGACTTTTGCTGCTGTGGCTGTGGCTGTGGCTGCGGAAATTGTTGCTACTGCTGGAAGCCATTGCTGTAATTAAAGACCGAGATCAAGTGGTTAGAGAAGAGCCAGTTATTTATTATGTTAAAAACGTCACGTAACTCAGTTTCAACTCATGATGACTCAAATTGTACTTATTATTGACCTTGCCAACTAAACTTAAACATAATCTCAAACTAATTGGTATACATATAATAAGTGTTGATAACCGCATATCATCTAATTTGACTCAAAATTAGTTTCGATCCAAGTGTGTGTGAGTCTTTATGACCGTGCCTTAAAATTAAACTTAATTAAATTGTGTTGAGCAATTGCTTAGCCGCCATGTAGGCAAAAGTCTTTAAACTTTGGCTAAAAACCGAAACATAATTGTGTTACCTAAGACAAATAGTAGTATATGAAAAAAACTGAAAAACTTGTTGTTGCTCGACTCTAGATTGTTGCAGCTGACGGCTAAAGTTGCTGTTGCTGTTGTTGTTGTTGTTGTCGCTATTGCAGTTAAAGTTAGACTTAAAGTTGGGTTGGTCAACACTCTTTTAACCACAAAACCCACAATGAACAGCCGCGTCTCGGTTTTCTCAGCTGCCGCTTCCCTCTGGCAGCAAAAAACAACACACAGCATTTTCCATTTTTCATTTTCTATTTCATTTTCATTTTCTATGTTATTTCATGCTGTGCTCTGCTCTGTTCCGCTTTTGGAAATCGAGTCTGCTGTCCCCATATTTAATAATCGCACTCCTCACATTGCACTTTCATTTTCACACAAAAAATGAGAAAAAACTGAAGCTCAAACTGAAACTCGGACTCAAACTCAATTTGAAACGTAGCAAGAGATGCAACGAAACCGCATTTAGACGGCCGTCTAAATTAAGTATAACATTTTAATACCTACTTAAGTCCGCTTGTCGAACTACTTAAGTTTAGTCTAAGCATTAGTAGCTACATGCATATATTGGCAATTAAGAGATCTCGGATATTTTCAATTTGTTCCCACCGTAAAACGCTTGGACTGTGACGTCAGCTGTGCACAGTGGTTAAGATAAGACAAAACTTGTTAACAAAAAAAAACTATATAAAAAAGAGTTGGTACACAGATTTAATTTATAAACCATTTATGTACACAAAAATTGGTATTTAAAATTTGTGATTCATATTTTTTTTATATTACTTAATTTAGTTGTCTTCTACATAACTTTTGCTCCACTGTGCCAAGTTGTCGGCGAAACCATGAACAAATCGACATGGTCACTAAGACAAATCGATTTGAACAAAGTTCAACATAAATTTGTTGAATTTCGTAAGCTGGATCTACCACAAAAATACTACAGAAATACATAGTTATGCATGAATGTGCTCTAGTAAAAAACCCAAACATACAAAGATATATACACAGATATCTGCTCACATGTGAACACTTTTTAATGTTAATGGGATACCACAAAACTATTTCAATGTGCAACTCATTTGGTGTAGCTCAATACAATTATTTAATGAAGTTCATTTGCAACTCACACGTTGAGAGCACTACTTTCTTTGCTTTCCATTTTAACTAGGCTGAAAGGTAACTTAATTGGGCTTATAAAAAATAATTGAATACTTTTATTTGTGCCCTAGAAAAAGTGATTGCACTAGGTGTGAAGTGGGATTTAAATTAGTTTTTTGTAAGGATTAAAACTGAACTTTATTGAAAATGTACTTTATACAAGTACTCTGAGAGCATTCGATAATCGATATTCGTATAATCGATTGACCTTGTTACTACGTGAGAAATCTTGCGATCAGATCGTTTGATAAGTAATGTAATGGCTGAATGGTCGAGTTGATTGGAGAGGCATTAATTCTGAAAGAGTACGCATCACACACACTCGCACACACACTTTTGTTGTGAGACATTTACGCAACTGGTACAGAACATTAAGTGGTCACGTACATACTTATTTGTTGTCTGCCTAAACGCGAAATAATTTTTTCTTTATTCAGTTCGGTTTTTTTTTTCTTTTTTTAACGTTGAATCATGTGCGACAATTACGAGCGGTACTTTAGACGCATTTCAGAGAGAAAATTGTCTTCGTTTAGTTCGTATTCGTATTCTGTGTTTGTGTGTATTGTATACTTATTGTGGCTACTGTTGATCTAGTTTTTGCAGCGCTGAATTCTTCAGGGGGAAAGCGGACTAAAGGGGAGCAGTTGGAGTGAGAGATGGCCGTGAAGTTGGCAAGCGTGTAGCAAGTGGAATTAAGTTTAAAAAAGCTTAAAACATTTAAACGTTGCCGAGATTAAGAAGTGGAAATGAGAATATTATATTAAGATTTATTTAAGCTTTATTTAATTGAATGTTTCCGAGATGAAAACGGAAATTCAATATTTTATTTTATGACTTTATTCTTTAAAGTAATATTACTTTTTTATTTAGACTTAATATACTTTTTATTTTACTTTAATGTTAATTTTTATGTCTACTCTTCCGTTATCTTTATTTGATTATATGTTTATGACTTTGCTTATCAAATCAGTTTATATGAGCTCTAAATTTTAATTGTTTTACATTAATTTTAATTTATGATTTTACTTTGAATTGAATTAATTAATTGACCACTGTTTAAGTCAGCGTTAATAAATAAATTAAAATTTTTCAATATTTTATATAGGATATCTACTAGTCTGCCGACTGACTTATTTAGTAGCCGTCACATAGCGTATCTAAGTTCATAGTTAGTACCCCGTTCGCGGTGACATACTTGTTCACATGACAAATGACATGAAACGGTATTAGCAATGGTAATGAAATGCCTTTTGGCCCGTTAGAGGGAAGGCCTACAGTTGGCCATTTAGCCATTTGGCCATAAAGAACAACGGTCAGGGACAACCGCAATATATTCTACGGTAATACACTTTTTATGTTAATTGTTGTGTAAATTGTGCTCTTCGATCGTTGCGTAACTGGAATTAGTTCAGGGCCCAAAGGCAAACAAATAGAAGAAGAAGAAATGGAATGAGATACATTCATTATTTATATCTGTTATCAATATACGATATCTACGGTAGTCGAAGTCAAAGTCACTGCGATTCAATTTTTGTGTGTGTTTGACTAGATTTTTTAGGCTTAGTCAATTGGCCCTCAAAGCGAACAACGCGTTACCAATTGAAAATATGGCCAAGTCAAACGGCTGCGTCTGCATTTGTGTATACACTGCATGTGTGTGTGTGTGTGTGAGTGAGTGTGCAAGCAACGAACTCGAACTTATTGCCAATCCGGTTTGGACCGTCTGTCTGGCTCATAGAGTATGCTAGTTGCATTTACGAATATTTCCAGTTTGCGCAGCTGCATCGTGTCCTTAGCTGAGACGGAGTCGCAGCTTCAGCTTCAGCTCCACAGCGAATGACCAGTTATGTCAGTAGATTCGAGCTGCGCTTAGAGGCTAGGCAAGGCGAGGCGGGTCGACTCCACTCGACTCTACACTGAGCCACCCTCACACCCTCGCATTTGGCGCAGCGTAGCGTCGTTTGAATTTACGGCCAAGTATGTTGCAATATTATGTTTTGCCCGCATTTGGCTTAGACAGGCTCCACTATTAGATACATGCCTATTGACTGTGTACGTTTGTAAAGCGCCAGCCTCAGTCTCAGTCGCAGCCTCTGTTCCAGGTCTCAGAGTCAGTCTCAATCCCAGTTGCAGTCTCATTCCCAGTTTCACAGTCCCTGTCTGTTTGGCGTTCGTTTTTCAGTTTTCGCGTTCACTGGTCTTAAGACCGCACCATTATTGCGCAACAATTGTAGCACACAATATTTGTGCCATTTGGTTAAATTTCTCTTAACACACATACGAGCAGACTGCTGACTGCGGTCTGCCTGCCTTACAGCTGCCTCTGCTCTCAGCTCTCAGCCAACTTGGTCTTGGCCAACAAGCAAGCATTGGCCATCTGATGCGGTCTATTTTGTGGTCTACTTGCAGTTGCTGATATTGATGCGATGCCTTAAACCAAAGCTCGATTTTGGCGACTTGAGATTGCCTTTTGCTTGCAGATTTCGTTCAGTCCTTAAATTGTTATTTTTCCCAAACTCTTGATTGACATCATGAATTCATTAGCAATTGCTGTAGGAAGCCCAAATGATGTTTACATGACTGGTTTTTGTGTTTTCCCGTTAAGCTCATAATTATTCCTAGCTTACTCTTAAGTAATTTACACAGTTAACATTTGAATATGAGCGGGTGATAGAGTTCTGATATTCAGCTTTAAAGTTAAATTAGTTTGAGTAAATTTTGTGGTTTTATGGAAGTTGAGTAGGATATATTTAAAGCTAAAAGGGACAGTTATGTTTAGAACAAGATTTGTATTCTTTTTGAGCATAAATAAAAAATCTACATTTATTTAGTAACTTATTTCTTAAAGTGTTTACAAGAAGATTTAGTTCGTTGGGTTAAAGATGATTGATTAATTACTTGTATAAATCCTTTATTGAAACTCTTCCGCTATTTGGCATTTTATTGTTCATTCATTTCGTTTTTAATTAAACAAAAATATATAGTTACTTTCTTTAATCTCTAAAGAGTTTTAAATGACTGAACATTTGAAAACAGTTGAAAGTTAATGGCTCAATCCAAAACACTACTCATCAATGAAACCGTAACCTGATACAGATCAAATAAATTTATGCTTAAACAACTTATTTCTCCTTTAAAGCTAGTTGGTAAATTTCCTACAGCATAAATGCAAATGAAGATCTTAAATTAATATCTAAATCTGGCATGTATCTGGTGTATAGTAATTTCTAGAGCAGATTTGATCGCATGTGAATTGCAATTGCAAATAGTGAAGGGTATTAAGAGGTCGACCCAATTGCAGTTGCCCCTTTTGCACAGATACGATTAATGTCCTTCCTTGTTGCTCATAGTTTCAGTCTGGTCTGGTCGGGTCTGGCCAGAGTTGCGACCGCGCCAAAATACAAAAATACAAAAAATACAGAAAAAAATGGAAAAAAACAGAAATGAAAAGAAGCAAAGTCGTGAGTTCAGAGCGAAGCAAAACAAGATTTTGGGCGTTGTTCAATTTTTGGGCTGACTTCGCGGTCGCAGTCGTTGCATGCGGAAAATGCAGCAGCGGCCGCAGAGGCAGCGACAGCGACAGCGGCTGCATTCGTGAGACGTGCAACTTTTGTCTCTTTTTGGATTGTGTATATATATATATTTTTGTTTTCCTAGCTGGCAACTGGCAAACAGGCAACTAGTTGACTATTGCCTGCATTTCAACTAGAATGAAAATTTGTGTTGCAAATAAAGTTGAACCCGATGGCAAACTAATCTGCTTCACGACAATGGACCAGCCCGATTCGACTAGACCAGACCAGACCAGACTCAAGCAGGCCCGAACTGGCCAGCCAAATACCCAGCACTGCCTTGCAGGCAAACCAGAGCCACAGTTTTAGCCAGAGAGTCAAGAGTTAGAGCCAGGCATAAGCCAAGCCGTCAGCCAGTCAGCCAGTCAGCTTTGCAGACTCGTAATCAACTTTTATTTGGAGCCGCACTCGTAGTTGCCCCCTCCTGGCCTGCCCTGCCCACCACCCCCTGAATCTGCGCCTGAATCCCTGCCTGAATTCCCGCCTTCGCTGACCCGTGATATGACCGTCCTTCAGCACACTAGATGCCTGTATCTGTATCTCAGTCTCAGTCGCTGTCTCTGTCTGTGTCTGTGCTTTCCTGCCTTCACTATTACTACAGGGGATTGTTGGGCGCTGTCCGTCTTTGGATACAGATATGTATATATAAAGTTATTTTTTTCTGTGACTATCCGACTTTCAGTGCGTCTGGGCAACTCTCCTCTATCGGTATCTGTATCTGTCTACTACGTATGCATATTTTATGTGCATATATACTATATATATATAGGTACATGTATAGGTATAAACATTTTATTGCTGCAGCTGCGGGTGTGTTTTGGGTGCGCCTTTTGCGCTCTAAATGGGCGCATAAACAAGTTAGAATGCTCTGGCCAAGAGTTACCCTGTACCCAGTACACAGTACCCTGTAGCGTTCGATTTGTGTAGTTACCCCAATTCCATTATAAATATAAAATGTGTTTATGCATTTGATCACAGTGTGCTACCCATATAAATGGCATTATTTATACAATTTGTTTAGTGACTCTTTTTTGCTTTTAAGCCAGACAATCTCAGTGGTTTATCTTATCGGCCATATAGACTTTTATATGGCATCATTTGGGTTTTAAGCTAAACTATGTTTCATTTATTGCATAACATTTACATAGTTTACAGGGTATGTGTGGCACATTTATGTAAATTGACATCACTCTCGCACATAAATTTAATTCTAGTTTCGAGTGGAGTTTATTAACATTCCTATGAAATGCGATAGGGTATCTGCTGGTCGAACAGTCCTTATCTCCTTCCTACGCACTAAACTCTTTTTCAGTAGCTCTGATTTAATAAAAATGAAATATAGTCGTATAAAAAAGCGTAAAATGATTAAGAAACTTACGTAAAACACGTGCCACCGTCTCAAATGAAAGAGATTTAGGCCCTTTTGCTATGAACTTGATACCAATAAAAAGAGCCACATTAAAAACTGGCTTATAGCCCTCGTTTTTATTGTTGTTATTGGCTGGGAAGTGGCTGGTACGTTGGCAGCTCCCACTGATTGGTAACTTCAATCGAAGATGATAAAAAATAATTTTCATTTCTTGTTTTTTTTCGTGTTAAAGAAAAAAGGTTGAGGTCCGGCTCGGTATTTATAATTAACAATGTACAAAGCATAAGACAAGCTGCAAGTTGGCCTGCAATTTACAGTCGATTGTAAATGAAGAGCACAAACAATACTACACCAGAGCGAGAGCTAGAGCTAGAGCTGGAGCTGGACTTCCAAAACCAAAACCAAAACCTAATCCCAAACTCAAAACCCAAACCATACCCAAAGTCTAGCCCAAAAGCTGAGCCACGGGGGCTGGACCAGGGCCAGAAAGTCACTCGATTAGTTGCGGTGCCAAGCATCGAAGTCGGCTTCATCATCATCGTCATGATAAGCATTAACAGACTTCAACATCTACGCCGTCATCGCCTGTAGACTGCACCCTACCCCCTTCCACTACGCCACTGTTTCTCTGCCCTCTTCGCCTCGCTCTTCTCTTGGCCATTCTGTCGCATGTTGTTGCCAGCTTTTGAGTTGTCTGTCTTTTTAGTCTATCATGCTGTTGCTGTTGTTGTTACAGAGGTTCTTTCATATGGAAACCCTGTAGGTGGAATGTGCACAGGGTGGTTTAGGTTGGTCAGAAGACACTGGTAGGTAACTTTCCAAAGGAATAAAGTATGTTTTAGTTGATTTGGTTAGGGGAATGACTAATTCAATTTGGTCTGTGGGAACAATCATGTGTATATACAATACACTTCAATGTCTTAAACACTTTTAATTGGGAGGGAAGTACAAAAACTTATTGAAATTAAGGTTTAAGGTTTCCCACTTTTAACACTGTATCTTTAGTGTACAGGGTCATTTGCAGTCGACGCTCTTGAGTATAAATTCTGCTACTAGTTGTTTTGTTAAGTTCTACCATTCGTTTCTTGGCATCGGAGGTGGCATACGTAATGGGCTGCAGACCGCCGAGTTTTAATGAAATGCAGCAAAAATAAAAATGTAAATAAAAGACTCACAAATGAACGCAATAACAACAACTACAACAACAACGACAACAACAGCAAACGACGAGCGTTGAAAAAATGTGCGTGGGACTGACTATGACGATGACGATGACGATGCGTCCCGGCCAGCTGGATACTGGTCTTATGGCCGCAGCAAGAGCCACAGGCATTGGCCATGTTAACAGACACGAGACAAGAGACGGTAGTGGCCCAAAGAGTGGACGAGTACTCAAATTGAATCTCGACTTTATTGGTATCAGGTCTTGGCATGGTTATTGCAAGCATGAAAATAATTGGCTTAATTTATGTGTGCTTTTATCTTTAAGGAAACGCACTAAAACGCATAGACTAAGACCAAGACTAAGACTAAGCCTTGGACTAAGCTTAACTCCAGGACTTAGACTCCAGTGATGGGTTAAGGCGTCTAATTTATGTGTTTAATTAAAAAATGACATCTGCCAACATGTTGAAGTTAAGGCCAAATTACATTATGAATCGCATTCTATCGCTCAAGCTCAAGACTCAGAACATCAACCGAGAGTTGCTAATGTGATGTCTTATAGATAAACGTGGAATTCAATTTGGGTATACACAACTTACAACCCGATGCTCCAAAGTGATTGACAGGCAACCCAAAAGCTTAAACAGTAAAAACTTAACGTAATTTAATCCTTTGCCGCTTATTAAGTGTAAAATTTTACACTTAACTGAGTTTTTGCACGTAACCAAATGATGGCCTTTGGGCATCATAATGTCCAAAGTTTCTGGTATTGCAAAAGTTTGTTTTATAAATCATCCTTTTCCAATTAATTTTAAATGCTTCACAGTTTATTTGATAGTTTTTGATGCACACCAAAATAATTGCTCCGCTAGTGCTTAAAAAATCCGCCTACAGTTAAATTTCTAAAAAAACAACAACAAAAACAGTAATATGCAGTACTACGGTATGTGGGCGGAAGTTCATTTGTATGCATATAAGAAGAAGAAAAAACATGGATAATGCCGTATGTATACGTACGGAGTGCTATATAGAAAGGAAGGTCTATAACAATAACATGAAAAGCGCGTTTTCTGTTTCGCAAATTGCCAATTGCGGGGGAAGCAGGGAATCCAAAGTGTTGGTCGGAAGGACAGACAGACAGACGGGGTAGGGAGACGGTTAGGGAGACGACGAACAAAGAGTGTGACTGATGAATGCATAGGCGGCAAAGGCGACCCGGACGAGAGTTGGACGTGAGTCCCGGGACGACTGCTTTGCAAATCTATTTACAGCCATGGTTAAGGGTTCGCCGCTGCGTTCGTTGTCTGTCGCAATTACTCTCCTCAATAACGTAATAATTTATTTCCACTTCAGCCAAAGTCGCCGTCGCCGTCGCCGTCGTCGTCGTCGTCGCCTTCGTCGATGCTGAAGTTAATGTTAAATTTGTAGCCACAACAAATGCGACGAATGCTGTGAAGTTTTGTTTTGTTTTGGTTTTTTTTACCATGTCTAAAATGCTGCCTGGACTGCCTTTTAGCCATACTATTGCCAAAGTGGCGACGATGATGACGATCTCGACCACGACAACTACGACGACAGCAACGACGTCAACAGCATTGTGGGCGTCTGGGCATTAATGATTGTCTTTATGCGCGTTTCGCGCTGTTATTGTTCTTCATTTAGCGTCTTGCTTTTGCCGTACTCGAAATTTTAATTTTCAACTTCAGTTGAACGACACTTTTACGACCCAAAATAACGAAAAACGAAAACAAAAAGCTCAACTGTTGGGCAATGCGTTCCATTTGTTGTTGGCTGCCCAAAAACTAAAATAAAATACAGTGGTAAGAAGAAAAAAACAAAAGACTTAGGCAACGAACGTGCCCGCTACTTCTTTATGCTCTTTTTTTCTAATTAAGTTCAAGTTGTTGTTAATCTTAACGTGTCGATCGAAATATATGCTTCATTCTAGACGAGTGCAGTAGCATAATTAGCTCTATTAGAGCCAAAGCCATTTGGCTGGGCTCATAGCTAGAGCTAAAGCCGAAGCCGATGCCGAAGCCAATACCCATTAGTTTGGCCAACTGCTCGTCATACAGTAGTTTACATCGATTAATAAATAAGTTATCGCTTCTGAAGCTGCCTTGCTTTAGTCGCTGTGTGTCTAGAAGGGTGTGTGTGTGTGCGTGTGTGCTGCCCAGATAAATGAGTAAACACCTTTGGGGCTTATCTCTTTACTGCTTATGACAACAAATTTGTTTCTTAGATCGATTTTGATTTGAGTGTTGCATAAATCATTATGGAGTCGAGTCGACTCCAGTCTAGAGTGTCCAGTGAGTGGATGCGATGGACTGACTGCACCCCTCTGCGGCGTTTCAAATTTTATAAATGAGGCGCTCTCAACAAGAAAGACAGCCGCACTAGTGGCATGCTTGCTACTATACCCTGTACGCGGAGTATGTTAAGCATGTTATACTTATGAGATACAAAGGCTGAAAGGAAGCGTAAACTATATAAATACATATTTTTAATCAACTTTTACAGCTTACTTGCTGTGAATCGATTGGTTTTCTAGATCATTCGATAGAATTTTAGTGCTGGTTTTAGCCGAAATTGCTAAGTGGTCTCCACAGATGTGCAGGCACTAAAAGTTTGCATGCATTTTTTAATGGCTCTCTACTTTCGCCCCCTAAAAATACTGTTAGGCTAATTTGGTTTATTTTAAGACGAAATTGGATCAGGTCTTTTAAAACTCTAAACTTACTTTAAATGATTACTTTGATTTCTATATAGCCTGCTGTATCTGCACTGAGTATGCAACGGTCGTGCAGGTTCGACTGTACATTCTTGTTATTATTTTGTTTCAGTTTTTTTTTGTCTTTTGCCGGTGCGTTGCCAACAGTTGCCAACGGTTGTTGACTATGCTGACGACTTGGACATCGGGCTGCCAGAGCTGGTCTTGGACTTGGACTTACTTGGCGCTGTGAATCGCTGTTGGCGTTGCCAAAGCAAAGCAAAGAAAAACTAAAAAACCTCTGTGCAAAAATAACAAAATATTTTTGCAATACTCGCAACACGCATGCGGTGTGAGCGCAAAAACAAGCAAAAGGCATTAAAAAAATAGAGAAATACTCAACAATTGGATAAATACTACTTGCAACGTCGTTAGTTTCGCATAGATATAGTATATATATAAATATAATGTGTACATAAATTGTAAAATGCCGCACAGCTGTCAGTTTTGGCACTGCGCCGTCTAAAGTGGGTCAGACAAGGTCGATTTCGAGTTGTTTTTGTTTACTCAAACGCTGCACAAACACACACACTGTTACACACACACACACAACTCTATGCAGTAGTTAGCTTAGTTATTTTTACAATTTTTTTTTTGTCCAGCCGCCTATCAGGTTTTAGTCAATCTATCTAACGTCTAAGCGCCGTTGCATAACCTACATACTAACTAAGCACATTCATCTACGTTAGATCAACTCGGTAATTTTAACTTTCAACTGCCATATGGCGTTATCGTTGGGACATTTGTGTGGGTTTCAGATTCAATAAATATAAATAAAACTACATAAACATTAACGCTCAAGCATCCACTTATGTCAATGCTTTCTACAATACAATTGCCAAAATTATGTAAAAACATTAATCTTATTTAAATAAACAATCAATGAACAACTTCATTTCTTATATAAGACAATCATTGTAATTTCAAGACATTTCTGAAAGCTTCAAGTATTTTAAAAATTCAAATATTTAATAGGAAAACATAACTACAGTCCACTAAATGGACTACTTTAAACTTATTTAAACTCCAACAAAATCTTACTCAAAACTCAAGCACTTTAAATACCATACTTGAACTGATTTTATCAGTTTTCCTTGTCATTAATCAAATTTGGTATAAAAGCATAACGATATCCTTTACACCCTTAGGTAGCAGCCCTAATGAACGGGTCATTAAGGAAATTGAACAATCTGTTCTCGGATTTGAATCACAGGCGGTCCAGGCCAGAGGCCTAATGGTTAGTACGAACATAATATGTAGGGTAACATAAAAAAGGGAACAAAATGAACAACCTAAACATGGTATCAAGTAGAGCATATAATGGAAAATATTTATGGCATTTACCTTTGAAGCGTATAAAATGTGCTAAATATGTAGAAATCCAAAAGCAGATCAGGTGTGCTCTTGCCCTGGCATTTTGTAACATCCTTCGTCGTTTATCGGGTATCAAGTTTCCGGCATTTTCAGACAAAAGCAGAACCATTAAATTTTTACAGTCAACTGCATAAAACCACCAATGAAGTGCTTTAGCTTGGCTTTATTTGATTTAAACTATTTTTTTTCCTTTATATGCATATGAAGATTATTTATGATTTGATCGTTTGGGTTATGCAATCGCAAAGGGTTTTTGGTTTAAACTGATTTATAGTGACTGTTATAGCACAAGGCACACTTGGCTATGAGTATGGCTATGGCTGTGGCTGTGGCTATGGCGTTTTACCAAGCTTCTCAGGTAGCCTGTTTACCGGTTCAGCGAACTTCAATCGACCTTGTTCGCAGATCAAACAAATCGGATTAGAGTCGGTCACATCACTTGGGACTCCACACTCTAGGTTCACTTCGGATCGTTTAAAGGTTCAGAAGATATCAGTAACAGTAACAGGAAATATCATTTGACTAACAGTCTTTTAAGTTTCTTTTATGTTATGGTATTTATAAATTGTTGAATATTTATGCACATATTTGTGCAAATCTGCACTTTCGTTCACGGCACAACACTCGAAATAATTATATATTCATAAATTCAAATATCAATCGACTTTTTACATAAATATCTATATAAAATGCTTAAGTAATCTCGCACTGTGCACACCTCCGGATTAAATTACTTCTCAGGTACCGAGCCTGTTTTTTCTGTTGTTGTTGTGCATTAAATATATACACACAAGCATACATAGGCAATAATGTGTATGTGTATTTGTGCGTGTGTTCGTGATTTTTTTGTGCCCGACTTTGATCTGATTGTTGTGCTGCGCGTCGTTGTTGAAATGATACTGGAAGTAAATCGAGCATAAAGACGAAGCCAAAGCTGCAGCTGAGCGATCGTGGAGCGTCGATCGTCGAGCGCCACTTAAGCCGAAGCTCCCATCGGCTGAGAGAACGTTCACACAGACTTACACATACTGGCGCACACTGGAAGCCGGTTTCTGTGCTCTCTTTAAATGCCGTTGGCCGGCGCTCTCTTTAACAGTGGCAACAACAACTGCATGCAGTTGTAAACATTCTGTTCTCTTCACTGTTGAGCATTCAACCCAAAGCTAATTTCTCAAACGGAAGATCAACTGCGCTAATTGAAAAATGGATTATGTGCATATAAATAAAAGGATGCTCGACTTTGCATGCTCTCCGCTATTTTAAACCTAATTATGGATATTTTTTATTATGCTAGTTTATTTACCTGTAGCACAAAAATCAGTTAAATTTTTTAGCAGTTTGCTAGAACTAAATCTATACAACATTTGACTTAAACGATACATCCATAAAAATTGCTTACATAAAAGATTTAAAGTCTTAAATTTTCCCAATGCCAGAAATACTGCAGGAAGAGATTAAATCCAGAAGCTTAAAAAGTTTAATGTAATAATAGCTCTAAAAATGTAATAAAAATTCTAATTTTTAAAAGAGAGTCCGCTCACTAAATTTAGGTTATAAATTTCAACACACTTTTGCTTGGCTTTATTTCAAGGTACAGGGCATTCTTATGTCGAGTCTACTTGACTTAAATGTATTTCAAATACAGCTTCAATTAAAAAAAGAAATTACATAAAAAAAGTGATCGTAGGGATGCCTCAGTTATAGTTTGATTTTAGGTTACTGTTACCCTGGCAGCTCGAACATGTTTCAGCATGTCCGTACATGATCGTAGTGTTATTTTTTTCATTTCGTAGCCAGCGCTTTTATCTAGTGGCCTGCATCTAATGCAGTGTCTCGATATTTGCAGAAATATATTTACGTTGTCGCTGTTAACAGACTGCAAGATTATTTCTGCATAGGAAAAACACAAGACAACACAACACAGCACAACACAACACAACAGAGCACGGCACAATGAGGGCGGCAACCTAAACGGGTTTATAAAAGGCCCAAACCCAAAAACCAGTACAACGCGCAGATGTTGAACTCATTTCTCATATTAACCTCCATACGAAAAAAACTAAGCAGAACACAAAAAAAAGCTCACAAAAAAATAGTAACTAAAAAACAGTTTTCAATTGATGTTGTACAGATATTGGTAACCAGAAAATTCACTTTAGGCCAGACCTAAAATCCAGTCAACAAAGTCTGAAGGAAAAACTCAAGCTTGAGCTAAGGAGGTCCACTTTGTGACATACTTTCCCGCTTTTCTTCAAAAGTCACGTCTTGGAAGTTCTTGTAGTAACTATCAGTTAAAGTTGACTTTAAGCTAATGTTAAGTCAATAGCAGACTATAATTTACAGATATCACCTTAGGCTGTCCCTTTGGAGGTGCTCCTGTTTTTGTTGGCTCAACAGTTAGTGCTGTATGTATAGTACCAGCCATTAAACTAATGACTGTCATTTTTGGCTGGAGAGTTAAGCACAGTTTCAATCGAAATTCCATTTTATGGACAACGAAATATTAACGACCTGACCTTGATAAACCACCCAGAACGCATAGCCCACAAATAAATACGTTGCATGTTGACCTTTGTGACTCATTGTAAATAAATTTGATGACAGGTTATCAATAAGGTTATTTCAATGATTATTGGCCCAAAAAGGGACAGCAGGCTAAGAATGCAGACATTTCAATATACAAATAAGGACAGTCTAAATTGGTCAGAAAAATCTAGTTTAGGACAGCGAGAGATTCATCATTGGCCAAAATCCAAATTTGGTATGCAAAGTCTTTTATGGCATACGGAAATCAAATGCATTTTCAAGTAGATTGAAAGCTGTTGTGGTACAGCGTATCTGCTAGTCGTATACTTAACTTAAAAGAAGCACTGCTTAAACTAGATTTTGTGATAACACAGCAAACAATCAAAAGAAACTATGCATATCCGGCATTTCCCAACTATCTTTCCTTTTAGTGGTTAAAGTTTTACTACATAACTTGGGGAGAGTGTGTGTGTGTGTGTGTGTGAGTATTGACTCTGCCTGCGGTTTTCCTTGGTAGACACAGTGTTGAACAATGTCGTGTTAATATGCTTGGCATGCCATGCTCACACCTTCCCCCCTCCCTATTCCCCCACTTAAAAGTCACTACTCACGCGATTTACTCAAACGGCGGTTTCAAATTTTACATTTTTTGTATTTTTTTTTGACACCCTTTTTGTAAGATATAAATATCTGCATTGCCGTAGGTTTCTAACTTCCTTCGACTAAATTTAAGTGCACGGCTTAGTTTAATTTAGTTTGGTTTGCTCTGTGGGTAAAAGTAAATCGTTTACTTAGCTCCAAGTAAGTTGCAACTAAAAAACTCAGATGCCACATTTGTTATCTATCTACCCAAATTACATGCAACCAAAAGGTATATTTAGATTTAGGTTAATTGCACGTATTGTTTGGGCTGAAGCACTTACAGGCACACACTCACACACACATGTGAGTGTGTGTAGACGGTACTGCCTATGGAGAAGATACGTCGAAGTATTTTTGGGCCGGTTTGGCAGTTGATAGATTTCCATATAAGGTTTATCTGCGTTTAACAGAACAATTAAAAGACGGCAAGCTGAGCGAAATCTGGAGTACAGACTATACCCTGTAATTAAAAGTGCTTAGTGGGGATATTTGTCACATAGGTAAGCAGTAGCTTTAACATTATTTTGTCTTCTAATAAAATATCAATTAAATGAAATGTGTAGGACTATTTACTGAGCATATTTAAAGTAATTAAGGGTTCAAACATATACTCTGTAATTAGACAATGTATAGGGGTATAATAAAGCTAAATTATATATAAAGATGTTTCCACAAGGAGTTTAGTTTTTGATTAAACTATTTCTTAAAGTTATGGAATGATTAACAGAAAAGTTTCAACGATTCTGTTTAAGTTTAAATGATTCCATAGCGATTCTATAGCAAAGTTTATGTTCTTGTTGTCTCACTTGCACACTAAACACAATGAGGACCCAAATCCAAGGACAATGACTCTGAAATCTTGACCCTACAAAGTTCTTAGAATAATATAATATTCCATTTAAAAGTTGCTTGGTTAAGGCTTAGATACTTGAACTTTAACCTTCTGGTGACACACATTAACCTTTTTCTCCTGTTTGTCACACTTGTCGCATAAGTTAAAAAGTCTCACAACTTATTGATTAAATTTCACATGTTTCTCATTCAAGATTCTTAAGAGTTCAGGTTCGAATACCTTTGAAATAGTTGTAGACACCCGAAGAAAACTTGAAGTACGTCACTGCATTTTATGTTATTGCGATTTAAAACTGAGCACATATTTTTCAGACATAAAATTTGTATTTAATTAAAGTGAGTTTTATATCCATGAGATTTTAATTTGTATAATAATTTGATTTAATAATGTTTTTTTTGTTACGGAAGAGCAAACGTTACTTTATTATTGGGCAGCGAATGCCAGACTGAGAAACGCCCGCACAAAAAGCATAGAAGCAAGTTAACACAAAGTCTTGACCAGGTCCAAAGGACCGTGGATTTGATTTGCATATAGCTTTAACAAAAGAGCGAAAGGGAGGGACTGAAAGAGAGAGAGAGGGCTAGGCGTATTTCTAGTCTCTGGAATATAAACACGTAGTCTGCACTGGAACTTGGAATAGAGTAACCCTGGACACCTCTACTAGCAGTAAATTCAAATTAATTGGTCAGCCAAGAATAACCTGAAGGCTAACAAAAGAGTTGGCCAAAAACGCGAAACCAAAGATTCCCGAGAAAACAAACTCGGGTAAAACACAATTAATTTTTCTATGTCAGAAATTAAAAACATTCTTGGTAGTTTCTTGTCAAAAATATTAATTAATTTGCATATCTGCACAAGGCCAAGTGTTTTTGGGATGTTATTTTTACGGGAAATCGAAACACCCTAATGCTAGTCCCTGTAGTGACCTGTCTCTCTCTCTCTTTAGAGCCATGGCAACCAGTTGTGGTCACAACAACGCGACTGGACTTTCCATTAACTTATAGAAATATGTATGAATTTCCGACCACGTTATAAAGTTCCGAGTATAAATATTGCGGTGACGAATTCGAATTGTGGTTTTGTGCTCCACATACACACACTCACATACCAACAGTTGTGTCCAGGGCTACCAGCTGAAATAGTGTAGCACTTTTCCGTATGTTTTTCCATTGGTTTGAGTTGCTAGCAAAACTTGGCTAAAGTGTTTGAGTTTCCGGGATTTTGCCAAGGGTTGACTTGTTGAGGTTTCATTTGCATAGGCCAAAGGCCCAAAGGAATAGCTTGGTAGTACGGACTGAGGGGGAAATGTTTAATTATTACTTATTTGACTTCACTTTATTCGTCTGTCCACGCAATCCTATTTGACCGCTGTACAGGCCAGTTGAAAAATCCGCTTCAACTTTAATGACATTTAGTTATGAAGTACTTTCACTCTGATTTGCGTGATTCTCTGCTGCACACGGTAATAATAAATGCCACTAGGCCATATTTTCATAAAGTATTACCTGATAAAATTGGGTCATGAATATTTATTTACTATTTCTGCCGAAAACACGCAGAATTCTGTACATTCTTTTTTCAAGTGTATCGCCATAATGAGTTATGAAATCAGAGTTTAGCGCGTGTTTGTTGTCATGTTGTACTTAAAACGTTATAATTATTTATACTATACTATACTCCTGACTAGTTGGCATAAGAGTTGTGGGAAAGTTTTTGTAAATGTTTAACAAATTATTGACTTTTTAGTTATTTTATACATTTATCCCAGCACGCTCATGGTAACAAATTAATGCAGTAGTTACTATTAAGTGCTTTTATAACATACTTTGTAAGTTACTTGAATGCATAGTATTTTATTATAAATATAAAATAATTTCTTTCAGCTTTTGTAGGTTTAATTTTCTAAAATGTCTAAGAGAAATAATAAATTTATTTTTTTATAATGCTAGGACCCCAGCAAAGCAAACATAATTCGTTGATAACAAGACTTAACCTCCGGCTAAAATAAGTACTAATTACCTCAGCATAAATACACTTCTTCAGGCTCTTTTAGCAGCAAGTTTTCGCCTCCTCGACTGCTTCAAGTGTCTGCCTGCAGTAATTAGCCAAATAGTGCCGAGTAATGCTATTAAAAATCTTGGCAAAGTTGTCAACTTAACGCACTCAGTTTGTGAAACAGAGGCGATAATTTGGCTAGGTCACAAAACAGCTGAACACGAACCTGACACAGGTGACAAGCACAGGTGCCAAAAATTGTCATGGATATGTGTGTAAACACTTGTGACTAATATGTGTGTACAGGCTAACGGTATCTATGTAAATATATGTAAATAGACTGTATCAAACACGTTTGATGTGATTATGATTAGGAGAGTGTTATACACAGGTGAGCACAGGTATTTGGCTTACCAGTCAGCTGCCTCTGCTGTCCCACCGAATTTGTAACTATGATGATGATGAGTACATGGATTTGCGAAGCTGGACACGATAATCCACACATATTCCTGCTCCACCCGGTGAAAAGTTGTAGTTGTAGTTTGTGAATGGCTTCATCGCGTTCAAATTCCCGATTTAATGTTTTATTCGTATAATCAGACGAGTGAGTGGGGCACGAATACTCGTATTCAAAACGATTGCACATGAATCGAGTGCACCAAACATCCGTTTGCTGACCGAATCCGACTCCGAATCCGAGTTCGAATCCGAGAACTCACTGACTCAACTGGCAACGCAATAAAAAATGAAATGCCCAACAAAAGTTTTGGGGCTTTTAGTGTAAAATTTTAGAAAAGCACATACTAATACTAATACTAATAAAGGTATACACATGTGTCTGTGTGTGAGTGTGTACACTCGGTGCGATGGCGGCGCCGCAGCGTTTGCTTTGCGTTTCACGTGCTGACTGTCAAAGTAAATAAAAATAACAAAATCGCTTCACCTGGCACCTGTATCCTGGCAACATTCATTTAAACACCTTGGACGGGCCTCCCAATATAAATATATATGCATAACTATATATATAAATATATGTATGAGAGAGGATATAGTCATGCTGCTAAGTTCCTGCCGAATTTACCTGGACTGCTTATTAAAATCCATTTGTATTCGCTGCCTCTCTTACTTTCACCCCTTTCTCTACTCTCTCTTGGGTTCTTAGACAAATGCTTAACCGACTGAACGTCTTAACGTGCAGTGCACTGCAAAAAAACGAGCAAAAATATTTAATGATCCCGTTTGTTTATTGAATTGCAGTCAAAAGTTTTGGCACTAACGGAAACCCTGCCTGACTTCTTCAACTACACATTCCGCTCTCTCTCTCTCTCTCTTTCTCTCTCTTTCCTCCGCTGTGGTGCTACGCATGTGTTGTGCATCGGGCAGTGGGGAAAGGGAAGAGGGGGAGCGGGAGCGGGAAAGTCAGCAGCGGCAACACGTCTGTCATAGCGGGAGTTCCGCGAGGCCCCCAAAAAACAAAAGTGAAATAGCTTCTGTCAATATTCTGTCAATGGGCCCATGTTTGCCATTTGGAGGGGTTGTGTTGGGGTAGAGCAGGGGGTAGTGGGTAGAACGGCAGAGGGTGGTTAGTGCCACAAACTGTGCTGCTTGTGGGTGTAGGTGACTCTGTTGCACGAGACTTTCTCTTTCGGCCAATATTTAATCGATCTGAGGCTTAGGGATATCGATCTATTTGAATTTGGCATTGATTTAAGGGAGTTATAATTTATTAGGGAACAGTTTTCCCATGTAGATATGTAAATTTATTAAAGTTGATCAGTTTTATTAATATATTTTTAAGAGGGTATCTTCACAGGCTTATCTAGTGGAAAGTTGTGCTATTTAGAACCATTTCTTAGTGCTCAAGTTATGTTAAAAATTATAAATGTGCAATCAAGGTAACCCAAGTAAAGGTGACAACAAACTTTAGTCTTCGTTTCTTCATCTTAAGGAACTCATGTCTCAAGTCATTTAACTGCCCTCTACCAGGGTATCTTAACTTCGACGTGCTACGATTTATGATGACTGTTGACAAACAATTGGCTTTAGTACTATCCACATGTCAAATATTTTAACAGTTAGATGCACTGTCTGCTGCTCAGACATGCCGACAGGCAGATCAGTTAACACGAACACGATAAACATGAAATCAAGCTAGTACGACAGGTTATAGTACTAACTTGTACTTCTGACAGCAACATGACAATACGAACTCAAAAGGATTCAATTCAATTCCACACAAAACAATGACTTGTCAACCACTGTGCGCTCAAACGTGTGACGTCACTCAAACTTTGAAAATTTATAGGTTTTGAAAAATATATTTTGGGGTACAGCATAGATGATATCTGCAATATGATAGGGGATCACAACAAGTCGTTGAAAGTGCTTCTCGAAAATATAAATCTGGCTTGATTTCTGGCTAAAATGTTCACACTAAAACAATTGGCCAAATTAGCTGAAATAAATGTATACAAAAAGACAGAAGTCTGACAAAAAAAAAAAAAAACGATTTTTGTTGCCGCCGTTGACATTGATGTTGCTGCCGTGTTTCTTCGTGCTGCTGCTGCTGTTGTTGTTGTTGCTGTGGTTGTCGCGACTTTGGGATGGAATGGCAATGGTCAAGAAGCGTATGCTTTTTGCAAGCCGATATCAGGTAAGATACGTCAACGTCAACATCAATGTAGCAATGAATACACATGGGCAGCATTAGGCACCAATGAACGAAGAAGGGGTTGGGAGGAGGGACAGAAGAGCCAAGAGGACGCCTCAGTTCGGCTCAGTTCGGTTTGGTACCCAACCCATAATCGGAGCTACACGAGGAAATGTCAGTCTTGATAAAATATTGTCTAGAATACATTCTTATTCAGCTGAAGTCGCAATGTCGAATGCCCAACTCAAATGCTCAAATGCTCAAAAGCTGGCTAAATGTTAAATGGGAATACTTGAATCCAAAAGACAGACAGACCATGGGACAGACCTTAGTCTTAGACTCCCCGTTTAGTTGGCTAAGTTAAGGAGAGAATGACGCTTTGTCGGCAATTATTTGTGGCGGTGTGAACCGATGGATTTATTGCCCTAACAGCTAATCAAGAAGCTGAATTTATCGCTAACTTCGTTCGACATTTAGAGGCTGTATTCACTAGCTCTCTCTCTCCCTCTATTACTGTCTTCTCTTTCCATCACACGCGTCGGTCCAAAATGGTCCAGTGCCATGGGAAAGCAAACAGTGCTGAGTGCTCGCTGCAATCAGTCGATCAGACAAGTTTAATACAACAAAAAAGACAAAAAAATTCTCAATTTAAATACACTTTAATTAAGTGCTGTTCAGTAGCTACTTTCTTCACAATCACTTCCACCCAGGGCTGCAAATTTTAGCATTTTAGACTTCCAAACTTTCATGTAAGTTCTTAAAAGCGTGTCCTAAAAAATCACTTTTAATATAAGTTCAGTGGCTTAGCTTTATTTTAAACTAAATTTAAAACTCAAAACTTTTATGCCGTTTTATTGGTAACTGCGCACAAATTAAGTTCCACTGCTACTTTTTTTTATTACGTAAGCCACATTTAAAGTTTCCGTTTAACAGTTAGTCGAAGCGCCACAAATTCTGATGAAAAACAAAAACGAGAAAAAAATAAAGTCGTAGGAAACAACTTTTCCTTTGAGTCGGCTTTAAGCCATGAGCCATGAGCCATGAGCTACGAGTGCGACTTCGGGTTTGGCTCCAAGTTTAGATACAACTTTAGTTTGAGTTTAGCTGGAGTCCCATCATTTTAGTAATTAATAGCGGCTCATGTGCTGCAATTTAAATAGCCGCTAATTGTAAGCACAGCCAGAAAGCAGAAGGCAGTGAGCAGCAAAACTGAAAACCAGTTAAAAACATGGCCAGGAAATGGCTAGCACAGTGGTTCACTCTCTGCACTCCTTTTGATATTGCAATTTCGCTCTTAATGTTTGCGCATATTTCATTTGCATTTTGTTCACAATCTTGTTTAAACCCGAGCCAAATCTGCGATGGGAACCATAAGAATAATCAGTTATCTACAGATGTGTGTATACCGTATTTACATAGCCACTTTATGAGGATACATTTATTTAGAATAGCAGAAAAAAATGTAAAAATTACGGTAATTATACCCTGTAAGCATAGGTGTAATTGTCAACGTCAGGCTATCAATACATGAACGACTTTAAGCTTAAGTCTGTCTATTTATAACTCTAGCGTACAGGTTATCCGCTAGTCGTGCTGACTCTCTTTGCTGCAGACAAAGTCTTGCAAGTGTTTTTTATGCATCATTTGCCTTAATGACTGTAGCCTTAAGCAAAATCTAAGAGTGTAAAATATTTGCACCTGTTTTACTTACGCACTTCCTTATGTACCAACTACCTAATTTAAATACTTACTAGTTTAGGTATACAGGGTGCAGCTAAGAAGCTGACAAGCTGACCAGCTGTTAACTGCTCAATTGACATGCCTGATTTGGCAGTGAGAATTCGCTTTCAGTTTCACAGGTTCACCTTCATTAATTGGCTCATTCACCTCTTGTAACCTGAGATCTCCTAATTTTGATCGGCTACCGGAATGCGGAACTCAAGCTTTTCATAAGCCACAAGACTATTGGCATTAAAATATCGTAGTTTTAAATTGCTTTCCAGTGCTTAAGATGCATTAGCTGTTAAAGGGTATTTAATGTGCGCCATCCGCAGGCAACTGTTCTTTCCTGTTAGCAAAATAAAAATGGTTTATGAGCCCAGAGCAAAACAGTAGCCGCTTTTGTGACGTTAATATATAGCAATTTTTTTCAGAGTCACAGCGCCTTGTCTTACATGCACTGAGAGAAAAGTATGAGTATTTCGTAAACGTACCTTAGACTTCTTAGTGGGATTAACTTGTACTTAGATTAAACTGTAAACCGAAAGTGTTTCCTTTTTTAAATATATATTAAGCTCTACTCTTTTTTCCAGTGTATGTGCATTTTTCCACTTTTATGTGAACTCTAAATGCATACAAATAAGCCAACTAGTTTCCTTGGCTTATTAGCTCTGTACTCCAGAGTTTGTAACTTCAGTTGGCCTATTTCGAGCAGCTGAATCACCAAATTTCTAACTCGTATGGTCAGTTCAGTTGAGTTCGGTTCAGTTCAGTTATTACTTGGTCCCTCGTATGGATGCTATACTCGTAATGGTTGCAGTTGTTGCCTATCGCAAGCTGTGATTTTTATGGTCTGGATCAATTTCAATGCCTTGCTTCCGTTAGTTGACCCCGAGAACTTTAAGAATTTGAATTGCTATTGAAAATTATGGTACATGGAGACGAAATAGCTGGCGGCCAAAGAAAAGTGTTAGTCAACAAGCGTCAACAGGCAACAAAAGCAGCAGAAACAACAACAACAACAGCAAAAGCAACAACTTACAGGCAACACAGCCGTGCAACAAGTTTTTCCCATTCGCAATTTCCAGATCTTTGTCTACAAAAGCATTTAACCTTACGTGGTCCATGGGCAGCGATCTAAGAAGGCTAACACACACACACATGCAATACATGTACACATGTGTGTGTGTATTGCAATCGCCGCTTTATCTTGCAGCAGTAATTAACGGTTAGATCGAGTTATGTTAAACGTATTACGAATTAAATATGGATTTGAATACATTTTCAGCTGTTGTATGAAGGGCGTCGTCTATAAATAGAATCAATAAAATCTGACCTTCACTTTATATAAGCAAAGAAGTTAAAGGAACTGAGTTACAACTAATAAAATTTCGATTTTAATTGCAAGTACTTGCATGTATAAATATACTAAAATGTTTGATTTCCATAAAAGTTTTTTATTGTCTAACCCGTTAACCAATAAAGTTATTTTATTTGTTAAAATAGTGTAATTTGTTAGATTGGCTTTTGTATAATTTAAAAATTTGTATAAAATTATGTTAACAATGCCTTTAAGTACGATTTGTCACTGAGTATGTTATTTGAATTACATTCTTGTAGATACAAGAGTATCTACAATATTGAAGAATATAAATAAAGTTTTCTAATGTCTTTTTGTAAAATGATAGGCACTTCTATACTTTAAGCTCAGCTATTCGAGTTAGAGAACTTGAAGTTCTTACGCTGATAATAAAAATTTGTTCTAGTATATATAAATAACATTTACGGACGAATTTCAGATAAATCTAGATGGATCAAATGGCCTCAACACAGCTTCTAATCAAGCTTAAGTCAATAATCTTAGAGAGCTTTACAATACATACAGAATAGCGTATCTTAGCGGCGGTCTGTTCAAACTTTAATACTGTCATGTGCACCAAGTGCGATCATATTCGCATTTATTGTAAAACCAACGAGTTATCCACGCATTTCTCTTCGACATGTTTTTAGTCTCTTGCTCAACGTTGAACTGCTTAATGTCCAGCTGAAATGTCAATAAAATTGTTAAAGAATGTTTGAGGAATTTGGGTTAATATAATTACTATTGGCTGCGGAAAGATACGCTTCATGTCCACGCGATGCAGATGCTCCTCATGTGCTCTCTTTAACCATTCGTATTCACTTCCACTCAAGCAGGGCAAACACAGATCGCATTCGTCTCTATTACACGACTTATCACAGTTATAGCTACCGCATTTGTTTAGGCCAGTTACCAAATTCTTGTCTGCAGTTACCATTTCAGCAGGTCTATAAGAACAGATTTATAGTTTATAGAACAAGTCAGAAATAGATTATTTGTACATACATGTGACGGCTAGCTCCTGATACGCTCACCGGCAGTATGCCCAACAGGTGGAAGACACTGTACAGCACTTGCTCATAGAGCAGAGAATTCGGCTTGAAGTGAGCCGATGACAGATTTGGTGACATATTGGCTTCCATCAAATACACCTTTAGGTTCTCATCGATAAACAGATCAAAGCGTAAAAGATCAAAGAAATTGTGTGTCTTATAGGAGCGTAGTGAGCCCATAATATCTTGTTCCTTGGCTAAGATAGTTGAGCGTATTATGCTCTCAACTTGTGGCCAAATTATCGATGGATCCATGGATTGGTCCCTCACATATGCCTCAAAAGCCGAACGCATGCTTCCTCCATAGCTGTTGTAATACTTTCGCAGGGACGGAACCTCCCAGGTGGGCAAATAATTGTCACCCACCACATATTTGTCTTCGTTCTCGGCATCGAAAGGATAATACTTGACGGGACAGTAACGGAAGAGCACATCTCCAGTGTAGATATAGACTCTTAATGGATTCACCGATGTGATCACGACATAAACTCCAATATCGAATTTGTGGCCATCGACCAAGA
Organism: Drosophila dunni; assembly: GCA_018152125.1. Classification (NCBI taxonomy): domain Eukaryota; kingdom Metazoa; phylum Arthropoda; class Insecta; order Diptera; family Drosophilidae; genus Drosophila; species Drosophila dunni. The sequence continues at coordinate 13,344,936 of JAECXC010001917.1, read as the reverse complement.
ATGGTTTCTGTATAAATTCCTGCACAAATGAATCGTTGGAGTTGAGAACAATCTCACTTGTTGCCCGAACTTTGATATGCCGATGCTCGTTGTGCTTCTGTACGAAGAGTGCGTTGGGATTCGCCGATGCGTACTCCAGAAACTCATCCTGCTGGCTAGGTAGGCGGAAGGCACGTGGTAAGAATGGTAGTCTCGTTGTACACAAATCCACTTTGTTGGTTAAAAAGCCACAGCCAGGAAAATGGTTAACCAATTGATTTGTGCCCAGATTCTTAAGACTCTGTACAAGGCGAAATGGATAGTCGTGTGCCCAGAGCAGATCCCAGGAATTATCCTCCAGTTGAACGCGCTTATAGCCGAATTTATGCAGTACATTTATCACATGCACCAAGTGATCCTCCACGGGACTATGGCTATAAATCGCATACGTTGGCTGCCGAGAATCCGATATCTCTGTGGCATTGGGCGTATTTGCACCATTGGAGATTCTTGTGTAGTGCGGCAGAAGTTCCACAAAGATGGCTGTGAGAACTGTAGCCGCTAAAAATAGCATTACCGAACGCAGTGGGATCGTTGCCAATGATGGCCTTGGTGGCTTAACCGGGTTTTCCTCCAACTGAAAAGGTGAAAGTTTTCATTTGCAACGACCTTTACTTCGAAGGTAATTTAATTTTTTAATAGTCTTCTTACCGTGTAATCATCAGCCGTGTTCTCAGGCGCTTCATTTTTTGCATCTGTCGACATTTTTCAGTCACAAACTGTAATTAGTTAATTGCAACTAAATAATTCAAACCACACATTTAAATTGCAATCGTTGGAAAGGGCAATAAATTTCTTAAAATAATAAAAGAAATAAACCATTCACCTGTCAACGTCAACAGCTGATTTCTTTCTTACTCATATGGCGCGGAATAAATTGCCATTTAGCAACACTGTTGGTTCACAATTGTCGATAACGATAACAAAATTGCAGGGCAATGGCGGGTTTATTCAAAGCTTAACTGCACAGTGTGTATGAATTCTTTTTCATAGTTTAACCCTTTGGAAAATATAAAAAAACAGTTTCAGTTCAAATCTTTTTATACGTTTGCTTACAGTATTTTTTTATACATTCTCTTCTTATAAATATTAATGTTTTCTGGTTATTTTAGCGCAGTTGCATAAATGTCGAAACGTTTACGTGAAGCAGAAGTACAGAAAAAGAAAAAGCAACTAAAACTATTATTTAGAAAAGTAGTTCGCCAACTTATAATTAGCACACATTGGCTAGAAGACGATACTGATCATGACAAAAAGAAAATTCAGTTTTCATCACATGCCGGTAGAAATATTGCATTATTGGTGCGAACGAAGCGAAAAGGCGGAATGCTAACGGCCAGTGTAAGTTTTTGAATTACCCATAACTGTCATTATATTAAATCTGATTTTTAAAACCAGGATAAGTCGTTGCTTCGCACTCCGCCCCACATGCGCTCCACTCCGGAACGTAAAAGATTGTGCTTGTTATTTTCTGGATTAAAATGCTTTCACATTATTCCACCGGTATGTTTTCAATTACATTCCATTAAATATAAAATTCTCTACCTTTGATTTCTTATAGATATTACGTGCTCGTTTGGTACCGTATATTAAATTGATGTCAATTAGTGCAGGGCGTACGCTTATTAGAGAAAACGATTTTCCGCATACAATTCTTTTTATTGTTACGGGAGAAATTGAGATGTCAAGAACCAAATTCCATAACGTAATGGAGTCTGAGCCGAAGATAATGTTTGGACCAGGAGATTGTATTGGCGAACTAGAAATGATAGAGGGATGCTCACGCATGGACACTTTCACAGCTAGATGTATGTATAATTGCTTGCCATTAATCTAAATGTTACGCGTCAGTTAATTAAGTTTATTTTGAAACATAAACTTAAGAGCTATATGATTTTTCTTGTAGTAGTAAGCTTTCTGTCGCTTGCACAGATCTCACCACAGAGCGTTCAACTTTTTCTTGTAGCTGTAAGCTTTATGTCGTCTACACAGAACTCACCACAAATTATTTAACTTTGGTGGGTTTGCGAAGCTAGCTGCTTTCTTCTGGTAGCAGTAAGCTTTCCGTCGGTTACTCCAAACTCACCAATGGTGAGTTTGTTATGACTGTTCTAGTTGAGGTGCATTTGAGTGATCGGCGTTAAAGTGGTGAAATCAGAAATTCAAATGTAAAAGAAGAGACAGTTAAGCAGAGTGTATTTAGTTTAGTTGTGTAGTGTGTTTGTTAACAAAGTTAACTAATTCTTAAATTCGCTGCACATTTTTATGCTATTTCGTAGTTGTTAAAAAACAAGTAGAAAAATTAGGTATACTATTATTGGCATTGGATAAGCACGCGATCTGCTTGAACAATGAGTTTGTAAGCCAGTGTAGATGGAGGCAACATTTCAGTTGTTTCGTGACCCAATGCAAAGGCATGCACCAGCCAATTTAATCAGCAATAAAAAAAAGTTAAGTCCTAATTCGATTCAATCAAAATGAATAGCAAAACACAGCGCCCTCGCCCATTCGTACAGCTCCGTTCCCCGAGGTTCCCTATTTGCCAATCGGAGAACCTCTGCGGCAGTTGTAGCACCCACTACGTAATGCAAATATAGGTTGGCACAAAAAACATACCCAGTACCCTATAGGCCCCACCCGACCCTTGAGGTCCTTCAGAGGTTCTCCAAAACGATTCTCAATTTTTTTTTTGCTTTCACTTCGCAACGATGGTGCTTATTATTTGTATTCCTTTGTTGCTTTTGGCATGTTTCTCTTTTCTCCTTTTTTTTGCATTTTGGGGGGTAATCGGTTGGGAATCTTCAAACGAATTGATGTACTCCATTCCCATTTCGCAATTGCCTTTGGTTCCCATTAAACGTACACGGCTCTTGCACAGCCCAATGCGAGCTCCTGGCATTATTTGGGGATGACTTTGATGCGACTATAAAGGACTACATGAAGAAGGTTTGGGCTGAGAAGAAAAAAGCCATAAAGGCTTTGGACTATTTTAATTTTCTCACTGAAGAACAAGTAAGTTATGTATCTAATAATATTTAAATATTTACTTTAATTTTAATTGTGATATCTTTAGATTTTAAGTGCTTGCAAAATGGGCTCATTGAAGCAGTTTAAGCCATTGGATCGAATTTACTCGCGGGACAGGGGAACAGTTACAAATGTTCACTTCGTTTTGAGCGGGGAGTGTGTTATTCTGCAGTGTCTCAATATGAAGGTGTGTACTAAATCAAGTATTTAATTTATTTACATTTAAGTTGAATTCATATTTGGTTTAAAGGTGGAAAATAAAAACGGTAAAACAGTTTACAAACTGACAGAAAACGCAGTTGAATCCCCTTTAAGTGAGGATACTGATGCGGAAGTCAAAGAAGCCGACAGACAATCTATACTCAGTTTAGTTTCCAGTGAAGAAGACCTGAAAGGACAAACTACGAAAAAGGTGAGTTGTGTAAATAAAATATATCAAAATCATGTGGAAATCAAAGAGTCTAAAGAGATTTTCAGTATTACCTACTATACTAACTCCTGAGTTTAGTTTAGGAAATTGAATCTGAAGGAAATAGAGTTGGTATGTGAAGCAGCAAAACAATCCGAGATGAAGAATTATCAGAGGCTTTCGAGAAAGCAAAAAAGTTCCCTTAAATATTCAAGTAGTTTAAAGTCTGCTGATGACGAAGAAATATCATACTTAGGGTATTTCGAAGATGAATACGAAGGAACTCCATCAAGTCCTGTAGGTTCTATCAATTCGATGAGTTCGTTGAAATCAAGAAATTCCTCAAACAGTTCAATAAGTTCCGGAACTTCGACAAGTTCGACATTTTCAAAAAATGCTCTGTACATAACGCCTAGTAAGTTCATAATTCACGATCCCAACTTGGACGATGTAGTAGAATCAGATAATAGCGATGAAGAGTCAAATTATTCTGAAAAATATTCAAGTCAATTAACCTGTCGATTCGCAACTGAAGTGGAAGTAAGTCAAAGGTGTCTCTAATAGCATTCCATACTTTTCTAATTTCCACTTTTCTCACAATTACAGAATGAAGAAACTGAGAGTCATTTCATTGACGTTGGATCCCTGACTTTTGGTGGTATCTTTGGTTTGGGTGAAACGATTCAAGATCGCGTGATTATGGCTAGAAATACGGTGCAATGTCTGCTACTACCTCGATTCTTTTTAATGGACAAGGATTTCAATCCGGGAAACATATGGCAGCGACGACTATTCTATATGAACTGCATGATACCCACAAGGGAAATGCTCTTCAATGATTTTCTTAGAAATCTCGAGTGGAAGAAGTTTAAAACTGACTACATTGAATCAGTTGTGAAGCCAATCGCTGGTGATGTGACCACTATCGATGATATACCCATCCTGTGCCGCATTGAGGAAGGCATTGAATTTGATTAAGTAGTAAATAATATAACAAAAGACTTCCCCTTTCGTTTGAACTTAATTTCTGGGTAAAGAAACCTTGGTCAATTTCTGAGCAGCTCCCAAGGAGCTCTACAAAACAAATAAAACTGGCAAACTTCCGTGAATTAAGTCCCGTACTACGAATTTGTCTTTGCCGGACTGAGTCAACATTGTTGTGGCTACCGTGCCGGTAAACATGGAAACGATAAACAATGCCAACATTTGTGGGTTTCCAGGCACACAGCGTTGGCTTCCATTCACAGTATTGATTCAACGTTTGCACCGAAAGTTTGTTAAGCTTAAAATTAGCTAAATGGCTGCAACTAATTTACCCAGAGTACCGGATGGTCTGCGGGATCTAATGAAAGCCTATACGAAGGAAGTTCTGCGTGAAAAACCAACGAATCTTTATGAGTTCTCAGCGGACTATTTCGAGCGACTTTCGGGCAAAAAAGTGACACAGAAAGTACTCAAGTACGAGCCCCCACAGAGTTATGAAATCATCATGAAAAACCGCATACGACAGCAAATACCGATTTCGCTAGTCTTTAGCATTATACCCGATAATCTCACCGAATTGATTAAGAAGTTTATCAAAGCTGTGCTACGAGAGAAGCCCGAGAATTTACTACTTTTCGCTGTCGAGTATTTTCAAAGACTGAAGGAAAGCACTCACTCTCCACGTCTGGAGTACACCAAGTATTCGGCATACGAGAAGTATGTGAATGAAAAGGAAAACTCCATTTCCACGCAGGAAAAATGCACCTGTGGTCGCATACTCAGCGGAAAGGCGACAAAATTGGAAGCCACCGCTGAAAAGGAACTCGAGGGAGAAAGGCTTTCTCTAGAGAAAACGCATAGCGTCCAATACTTGAGAGCTGTTTGTGTTATTCAAAAACATATGAGAATTTATTTGAAGGAAAAGCGTGAAAAGTCGGATACACTCAAAGCGGAGTCAAAGGAGCCGCACAAAAGTGAGGACTACATGAATGCCATATTTCTGATACAAAGGCAATTTCGTCGTTATTTGGCCAAGAAGAGAGCTGAAGGTATAATCGAGTTGAAAAAGAAGAATCAATACGATTCAGTTGAGTATATGAATGCCATACGCATAATACAGCGATACTGTCGCCAATACTTGCGTAAGAGAAGCACCAAACGACCCTTAAATAGCCATAAAACCCCTTCGACGGAAAGAAAGTTCTCTCTTACTTCAGCAGCATTTATTATTCAAAGAGCATTTCGAAATATGGTCAAGTCACGGAGGGCCAAGAGGCACATAAATGCCGAACTCGACCAATGCGATGAGGTCAATGATAATGCCTCCGAGGCAGCCTCATACACCTCCGCATCCACTGCCCTACTTTCCACAGAATCGGTCTGTGAACACGCTGAATTTGGTGGCACTGTCTATGAGGAGGGAGTCCATCAGCAAACCATTCGCGAAGATGAGGAAGTTGAGAACGACAACACCTTCAACCCACAAAGTGACTACATAAACGAGGCAATTAAATCTAAAGGGAAATCAATAAATTCCAGTGGAAGTGGTAATTAATTTATTTTTACTCTGTATTAAATGCCAATTATAGCTGTTTTACTACTTTATTTTCAGACTTGGATATGGATAACAGAAAGAAAAGAGGATTGTATGGTCAGAGGAGTCGTAGGGATATCAAAAGTGAGCCCAGCATAGAGAAATCTATTCCGAGTATTGGAAACTCTGGAAACTCTGGGGATGTTGAAAGTAACGTCGTTAATAAAAGTTTGAATTCTATGGAAAATGCCGCAAATAAATCAGCTGACTCACTGTCGACTTCGGATGCCCAAAATGAGGACGGAAAGTCAGTTGTAATAGAGGAAACGTTAAAGAAAAGCATTTCACATTTAGAGAGCTCGGAAAAAGTTCCTGTTTCACGTGAACAGTCCTTGGAAAAGATAATCTCCGCTAATACTTCTGAAGCAAAACAAATGGGAAGTAAAGTAGACGATGTGACAACTTTAGATGCACAAAAGGATGTCAAGGAAAAAGATACTGAAACTACAATTAAAGAAAGTATTTCGCAAGAAGGAAACTTGGCAACTGCTGATCAGTCTAAAGAATTGACTGAATTAGCTTCTGAGAGTATCCAAAATATAGATGATAAATCGAAGAATTCAGAAGAATCTGTTGAGAAAAGTACTTCAAAATCAGTTGACTTGGAAGCGACTCCTCAGTCAATGGAACTCGACAAAGCAACATCGGAGGAAAAACTTATTATAGATAGTGTTTCCCGATCGGATGACGTGGAAAGTGCACCTCAGCCGGGTAGCCTTGGCAAATCATCAACAGAAGAAACCCCGAATGTAGCTGAACAACTAAAGGAATCTGAAGATTCTATGAAGAAAAGTACTAGCCATTCGGAGGACTTGGAAGCTGCTGCTTTAACTCAGTCGAAAAACAGCTCCAAGGATATTCAAAATGATGAAGATATCTCAAAGACATCCCATGAGCTAGAAATTGATGCACAAATTGTTTCTGCTGCCGAAAAACAGCCTAGTTTAGATACCACTAACAGTAATAATGAAAACTTGAAGGCTTCTAAAGGTACGGGCCCATCAGAGACTGAAGCCAAACCAGTTTCAGAGGAAGCTAATAGAGATATAGAAAAGCCGAAACAGCAATCAGTTTCAGCAGTAAGTATTGACGATACAACTGTAGAAACAACTAAAGCTGAAGAAAACCCAGTAAAGTCAACAGAACAAGGTAAATATCTAAACCAATTCTTTAAATGTGTTTGTAATTTATACATTTTTTTTCCTTCAATAGATGAAAAGGATTTGTTGGGCACTGATGCAGATGAACCAGCTAAACCCATTTCAGAGAAAGATTATTCAACTGAAGTTAATAGCCTTCAAACAGTTTTGAATACTATGAAAGAAAAGTATAACCAAGATGAAACAAAACTGGATAAGAAAGGTGCGTATACGTAATATGTAAAAACTGCTAGTTACTCTACTTACATCTATGAATTCCCATACCTATAGAAACTTCAACTGAAAATGAGGAAAGTCTGGAATTAAGAACAGATACTTCGGCTACTGACAACGCAGAGAAAACAAAAGATTCTGAGAAAGCAGAAACTGGAAACTCTGATCAACAATCGGCAGTCCTAGCTAAAATCAAATCAACCGATAGTTTAAAGGAAAGTAAAGAATCTGAGACTCCTCAAGATAGTAAATTAGCTTCAGTTGATGATTCATTAACAAGTGAAGAAACGGAAGCTTATAAGCCTCATGAAACTCATTCAATCACAAAAACTGATACGGAGGAACCACCCAATGCTGATATAGGAACATCAATTATAATTCATAGCGTACTTCCAGGTGAGGAAGATTATGTATTGCCACTTTCATCGGATGCACCAGTAAGTTCCGAAAGTAACAGCAAAGAAATCGATGCTGTGAATCAGAATTTAGATAAAAATAATACTGATGAGGAACAAAAACTATTGCTTACAACTGATGAACCTATCATAGAAAAAACAGACGAGAATCAAACTGAAGTTTCAGGAAGTGCTGCTTCACAACTGGTGACACCCACCAAAGACATCGAAGATGTGGAAAAAGGGATTGAAAGCAGTGAAGAAATAAAGGAAGACACGAGTCAGGAAACTAAAGACGAAAAATTGGAAGATAGTGCTGCAATCAGCCAAACAGATATTAAAATAAATCACTCTTCAGATAACCTTGAGAAACTTAAACAACAATTGGAAAGCAACATTTCAAAATCAAGTGGTGAGCCTTCATTGGAAGACACTAAATTGGAGAAAGCAGAAAAATCAACAGAAGAGAAGGAAGAAACTAAATCAGCATCACAGAGCAGACAAACTTCTGCCAATTCTGGCAATAATGGAAGCAGTGAAATTATTACTGGAACTACAATTTCGAATGCAGAAACTGGTAACATAAAAACAAGCTCAGTCGATAATCTAGATGCTGAAAATAAAAATTTAACAAGCTCTGAGTATATTTTAGAGAACAAGTCAGAAAGTTTAGATGAAAATAAATCTGCGGAAGACTTAAAAGCACTAAAACATTCAGAGTCACTACCGAAAATAAAAATCGAGCACTCTGAAGATAAAGAGCAAGAAGATAAGAATGAAAATATTGATGAAAATATTGATGAAAACTCTGCGGAAAGTGTTCCTAAAATAGTAGAAGATACAAAAGTATCTACTGCTGTAGATCAACAGCAAGGAATAAACAACGACGAAATGGAAAAGGATGTTGACAAAGCAACTGCTACTGACACTAAGGAAACTCCTATAATTTCAACAAAAGAAGATAAAGTTCAAGATGAGACATCAACATGTTTATCGACAGAAGCTGAAGTAGAGAATGCAGATAAAATTAAAAGTGAAATTGAAGAAAAATTGGAAGAAGCGAAAACACTTTTGCCTAATGAAAGTCAACCTAAATCTGATGAAGTCGCTGAGCTTAAATTATCTAATGAAAGTCAGGAAAAACAATTAAAGTTATCAGATGACAAAGTAACTCCAGAAATTGTTGAAACGTTGTTAGAAGAAACAGTGACAGTACCAATAACTATCTCAGAAGATAAGGATATTCAGGATAAAGAAAAAACAGTGGAAGACTTGGAGAAAACAAAGGATGAAGTAGCCACTAAAACTTTAGCTAAGGAAACCGAGCAAGAATCAAAAGCTAGTGAAGTTACTAACTTATCTCATGATGATAAAAATCAAGATGACATTAATACAAATTCATCAGAAGTAGCTGAGAAACAGTCAACAATTTCGACGGAATCAAAACTATCTAATGAGTCAGTGGAAAAAGAGAAAGATACCAGTGAAATATCATCATCAAAGGAATCAGAGGGAAAATCAGCAGCTACTAGCGATGCCACAGATGAGAAACATTTAAATGCCAATAAAACCATAAGCTCTGAGTCCGATGAAAGTAAAACGGCAGAAAAAGAGGATAAAATCCCTAAAATATCCATACATGAATCTCTAACAGACGCGGATGTTGAAGCAAAACTTTCCAATGATACAGTGGATTCTAAAGGTAAGAAAATGTCAGGAAAATACATAAAAATATAATGCAAATTCAACTAATTTTGCAGATGGAAAACTACAGAAAGTTGTAGAGAAAGACCAAGTTACAGAAGGCGTAAAAGGTAACAATAATTAAATTGCATTGATATCTTATCTAATTACATTTCTATTCAACCCAAAGCTGAAAATGTTGACAGTGTTGAAGTGAAGCCGGAGACGCAGACAGCTGAAGTAAATACTGGTAAGAGTTGAAAATAATTGCATGTTCTAAAATTTGTATTTCACATTAGCAGAGCAAATCTTCACTGCTTTTGAGTAATCAATTAACTGACACACAAATTAAGAAAATGCCAAGCGTTAAAGACAAACCAGTGACAAGTTTCACATCGGGTCGATTAACGAATGTTCCAGTTGCGGAACTACAGTTGAAATCCTTTAAAACCGACTCCGACGGTGGAAATTGGTACGATGTTTACAATGAGCCTGGAGAAGCGGAAACTGATGTACTAAAATCAACTAAAGACAGCAAACTAAGAAGTGAATCAATTGAAATGCCAGAAAGAAGACCAAATTACGTATACGGCGAGGAGTCCGCAGCTCAAGCAACTGTCAAACCAAAGCAATCCGTTGCTTTCTTTATTTCATTCGATGGAGACGATGGCAAAGCAAGTTTTAAAATACCGAAAAGATTTTTAAGAGAAACGGATGCGACTAGTAAGATATCAAAAAGAAAAACTGATCAAGTTTTGAGCATGGATCCAGTAATACCCGCTGAAGAAGATCTCAGTGAATCTGATATCGAAATGGGATATCAGCAGTTTGGTGTACAAAAGCTGCAAACAATTCACGAGCTCAATGAAAACGAGTCAAGCAATGAACTGAAGAGTTTGTTGAACAAATCTAATGAAAATGTTAATGAACTAGACGATCAGCAAGAAATAGAGATAGTTGAAGATAAAGTGAATAAAAGAGAGATTAAACCAGTTGAGTCAAATAAAACTGAAGTCGCAGAAGACAACGAAATTGATGCACATCATGAGTTCAAGCGCAAAAGAAGCGCACAAATTATACAAAGAGCATTTAAAAATTTCAAAACTCGCCAAGAGGAGAAACAGAATTCTTTAGTGGCCGAAGAAAACCAAAAGTTATTAAATCAAAACTTGGCAGCTGTGAAAATTCAGAAAATAGTTAGAGGATTTCTGGCAAGAGCTGCACACAAGACAAAAGAAACTCCAGTTAAAACATATACCAATATTGAAATATTGGCTGCAATTCGCATACAGCAGATGTTTAGAAATTATATACGACGTAAGCAAATAACAAAATCAGCAGATATATCAAAGGCGACATCTGCCACATCTCTTGTAACAATTATACCAAATCCCAACGATTCGGAGGCAACAGAAGTATCACTGAACGAAGGAGAACTCTCCGAAGAGACGAGTATGACGAATTCAGAGGTGAATTCTACAAAACCCGAATGGTTTGTGGGCACACAGCGCATTTCACTAGACAGATCGGGGAGTGTAGTTGCTGCTACGGAGACTGGCACAATTGGCTTAGCTGAATTCACAGATAATACGCAAATAGAATCAGACACAAAATTAGCAACTGATATTGGCAATATTACTAACGAATTAAACGCAAGCAATGTAGTGGCACAAGATAATGGAGCTTCTAATAATTCAGCAGGTTCCACAAACGAAACTCTGGAGGACTTAGTAGTTGCTGCTTTTGGCGAACTGGATGCGTCCTTTAAAGGTTAAGTTATTACCATAAATTAAGTAGAAAAGCGTTTTAAACTTTTACACTTTTTTACAGAAACAGCATCAACTCGACATATCTTAAATGAATTTCTGATTAAGGAAATTGAGTACTCCTCAATCCTACTATATACAAACTCTACACTTCAGGAAGTCGTAGAGGAAGCATGTATAAAGAAATCGGTTTCAAAGGACGATCTATCAGAGGAAGAAGCAAAGGAAGGAGAAGCTCAGGATGCAATGGATGAAGCAACTTCCAAATTGACAAAACCAGATGAGGTTATTGAGAAAATGTCTAAGCGGAAATCATCGGAATCCCTAGAGAAACTGAAAGAGGATGTACCAATATCAGAGCCTTTGTTTGAAGAGCCTATTATACGCTCCATGAGCTTGCTGCAGGAGCAAAGCTCTCTCGATTTGGAGGATGGTGACATAATTGTCTACAAGCGTTTGCAGAGCGCCGAAACCCGAGAGAGTTCCGCCCAAAGTGAATCGGTTGTATTCGGAAATGATGATGTTGATGATGAAAAACTCTTAACCAACGAAGCCGAAACTGCCAGAACGCAGTTAGCACGACATTACACGATTGCTGGAGACGATCCTCGTGCTATGTTCAGATCTGTGACAATCGATGAAACGGTGCGTTATATTGAGAGTGACAACTACGATGATAATGACAATGGTATGAACAGTATGAGTTTCTGTTTGGATGATGAAACCTCTGAGAACATACGCAAAAAGATGATGGCTTACTCCCTGTCTGAAGGAGACTCGGATTATTACGATCCTAGTAAGGTAACACCGGATGATTTTCATATAGATACTGCCATGACAGACAACCTGGATACATCTACTGAAACTGAGTCGACCATTGTCTCGGCGGCCACAAAGATACAAGCGGGAGCTCGTGGCTTTTTGGCTAGACGCAGACTAAGACGAGCCAGTGCCACAAAGTCTTCGACGATGGATACGAAAGCTTCCTTTGGCAACGATGCCATAAGTGAGTCCCTGGAACGGTTCATCGAGGAGGAAGCTGCCAGAAAGATTCAGGGAGCATATCGTCTGCACAGCAAAAAGCAGAAGAAGCAAACGAACAATTTGAAGAGCGCCAGTTTGGAAAGCAGTTTGGCTGCCAAGCGACAAATGCTACAACGAGGAGATGCCCTCAGAAATGATTCGAATTCAACACCAGAGGATGAAAGCAGTAGTAGCACCAGTGTTGGACAAATTTCAAAGGACGTGGACACAAAGTCAAGCAAGGATAATGGTGAGTTAAGCTATATACCAACTGAAAATAAATAATTTGTGGCTAAACTTTGTACATTCGCAGAGGACGATAGCAGCAGTAGCACCAGTGCTGGACAACTCTCTAAGGACATGGATACAAAATCAAGCAATGACAATGGTTTGTCTAACTCTTCCCTAATTAGTTTCATAACATTTATTGCTTCTTATTTTTAAATAGCTGAAGATGAAAGAAGTAGCAGCACCAGTGTTGGCAAACTATCCAAAGATGTGGAGACAAAGTCAAGCAATGAAAACGGTTAGTCAAACTCAGTCTTATTTTATGCTTGGTCATTAATGATTTTATTTTGTACAACAGAAGCCGATGACAGTAACAGCAGCACCAGTGTTGGTAAACTATCGATTGACGTGGACACAAAGTCAAGCAAGGACAAGGGTTGGTTAATCATAAACACACCTCAAGCTTTTTATACTCTCTGCAAGAGTATACTGGGATTGTGCATAAATATGCAACAGGCAGCAGGAGGCGTGACAGACCCCATAAAAAAATGCAGAGAGTATTACACAGCACTGCACTTTTCTTTCTTGTCATCAATGAATTCTTTACATTACACAAATATTTTATTATTGAGCAATTAAATGTTTATTTACTATTATCCGTTTGTTTTCTGTTTTTATTTCTTATTTATTATCTGTTTGTGTGTTTGTTCGCCGCACTCTCCCTCTCTCTATCATTCTCAGCATGCTCTCACGCTCTACATGCTCCCTCTCATTATGCTTCGAAGCACACACATGTGTGTGTGTGAATGATCTCAGACGGCAGCAGAGCTTACGAACGGTTTGTGTGTTTGTTCGCTGTCAACTGCGGCGCTAAAACACAACAGACTCTCTCCTCTCACTTCACTCTCTGTGATTGCCTCTGTTATTGAATTTAAACTAAACTCCGCCGCTTTCTGCCGATTCTGTTTGCCTGGTGTTTTACACAGTCAAATCTTAGTTTTTGGCCTTTCGCTGTTTATTTTATTTTTTTTTTTTTAACCGCTGCGATTGGCAATGCCCGAAATCATTAGTAATTCCTGCTGAAATACCAGGCGAACAGAAACACAAGCAGGTCGCTATGCAAAAATAATTTAGGATTAACAGTAACATAACATTAACATTTACATAGCATTAACAGTGCATTAACAGAGCATTTACAGAGCATTAACATAGCATTAACAGAGTATTAACAGAACTTTAACATATCTTTAACAGAGCATTAACTGAGCAATAACAGTGCATTAACAGAGCATTAACAGAGTATTAACATAACATTAACATAACATTAACATAGCATTAACATAACATTAACATAGCATTAACATAACATTAACATAGCTTTAACAGAGCATTAACAGAGCATTAACAGAGCATTAACAGAGCATTAACAGAGTATTAACAGAGCATTAACAGAGCATTAACAGAGCATTAACAGTAACATAACATTAACAGTGCATTAACAGAGCGTTAACAGAGCATTAACAGTGCATTAACAGAGCGTTAACAGAGCATTAACAGAGCATTAACAGTAACATAACATTAACATAGCATTAACAGTGCCTGATTTAAATGCTGCCGCTTTCTGCCGATTCTGTTTGCCTGGTGTTTTCCACAGTTAAATTTTCGTTTTTGGCCTTTCGCTTTTTAATTTATTTTTTTGACCGCTGCAATCGGCAGTGCCAGAAATCAGTAATAATTCCTGCTGGAATACCAGGCTAACAGAAAAATAAGCAAGCATATGCAAGTAAAACCCATTGTAATATCTCGATACCGATTTTAGCTATTTAATCGGGAAAATAATGCAGAGATTACTACGTTTTTCACATTTTCAGAGGATAAAGATAACAACACCGCCAGTGTTGGACAACTGTCAAAGGACGTAAAATCGAAGTCAAGCAAAGATAATGGTAAGTTGTATGCAATGCTTTGTGAGCATAATCAGTAATTGATTCACATAATTCAAAAGCTGAGGATGACATAAGCATTAGCAACAGTGTTGGACAACTGTCAAAGGATGTGGAGACAAAGTCAAGCAAAGATCTTGGTTCGTAATAGACAACACTACTTGTACCTGCATTATATATTTATTCTATATTTATTCTACTTTTTTACATTCGCAGAGGATGATAGTAATAGCCACACCAGTGTTGGCCAACTACCAAATGACGCGGCGCTGAAGTCTAGCAAAGATAAGGGTAAATTAAATAAAATATTATTGTGTACTATGCTTAATATTCCAAAATGTCTTACAGCAACGCGTTCAAAGAGAAGTACCGATTTGAGTTTGAAATGGCCAGCAGTGAGGCAAAATTCGATGCCAGTTCAAATTGATTGTGAAGTTCTGCGACTCATACCAAAACATATGCGAAGACGCATAAAAAGCGCTGAAAATGGCAAAAAGAAGATTCGAAAATGAGTTTTACTTAAATTTGTGAAAACTTACATGGAATCTTATATACACGAATGTAAGGAATTCTTTTTTCTAAGCAATAATTCAGAAATAACTAAAGTATAGAGTATAAAATTAATCTTTATAAGTATGCTATGCACTATTTTAAGAATTTGAAGATATATTTACAAAGTGGATAACTTTACAAAATGCATTTGCAATGTCCTTTCAATACATTCAATAAATTAACATGAAATATATTAAAGAAACATTTTTGTTTTAAAGCGATCTTATTTTATGGAGTAGCCTGAAAACACCTCTGCTTTCTTTCATTTAATTGCATTTTAAACTGCGCCTAAAAGTATGCCTTAAATGTTTCAACTTAAATGATCGAAAGTTGCATGAGAACCTCTGCAGGGAAGTCAACTTTAACATAAGATGAGCAAAGTTTATCACTCAAAATTATTTATTTGGTAAATCTAAACATAACAATTTAACAGCTACATCTTTATGCCTTTAAAATATAACTTATTGCCAATAAAAAACAGCTATTGCAATAAAGAAATCCATTGCCTATTTAGAGGCTTTGCTGAAGATCAATCAAAGCTTTGAGCTGGTCAGAAAGTGCCCCAAACCCTCAATTCAGCTAATAAAGTGCAGCTTATGGGATTGTAAGTACTAGCTGGAAGTAAATTCGTTTCCAGGAAACACGAACGCACATCGCCTCATTCATTAGCCATTTAAGACTTTTCTCAGGCAGCTACTTTTTTTTTGGTGGGTAGCCAAATGTGGGTCGCACACCTGTAAGCAAGAGAAAGAGACGCAATTCACATATTGGAGTGCAAATATTATGAAATTCCCTTCGTAAGAGAACGAAATCAACGAACAATGTGGTTTGCCGTGGGGCGTACAGTAAATAATGGAGAACTGAGAACAACAACAACCATTTCACCAGCTTTAAGACAAGTTCGAGGTACAAGCAGATTCACTCTTGATGATTATAAAGTTTTGTTGTTTTGGGGGCAATCGTTGAATCGACTGTTTTGCTTTCCTTTCATTATCGAGCGGCAAAAATATTGGTTAAGCAAGCAAAAACAATGAAAACGAAAGAAGAAATGATGATAAAAAGTAAATTTTTATAAAAGAAAATAAAACAGAAAGACGGCGAGTAAGAAACATGATAATGATGATGAAGAAGCAAAAGAAGACGTAGAAGAAGAAGCAGCAAACCGCAGCGTGACCAACAAATGATGACGACGTTGCTGCTCTGCTCCGGGCAGCATCTGCATCTTCTTTTTATTTTTGGGAAAAATCACGCTTATGACGATGATCAGGCGGGCAGAACGCTAACATTCAAGTTAAAGCTCATTACGATGGCTATCAAGTGGAATCATCGTCGGTGAAAGAAGAAGAGGAACCAGTAGAAAGAGAGGAAATACGCCAGAAGCGTGGGTACGAAATAATGAAACAGAATCGACTGCATGACAATGATTACACCAACGACACGGCAACGACAACGACAACTGAAACCGAAACGAGAAGTATCATTTCCATCGCACTCGCACAACAGGAATGGGCATGAGACTGAGAATTCGACTGGGAATGGAACTGCACTCTCTCTCACTCTTTCTCGCTGTCCATCTCGCTCTCTGTCTCTCGCAGAGCTTGTGTTGGTGTCTGTCAGCTTTTAAGAATTTGGGCCAAAGCAGCGAACATAAACAAAACTTGGATGATGATAGTTACTTAACAATGTTAAACAATAAATGAGTAAATACATATACTTATATACATATAAATGTGTGTGTGTGTGTGGGTGTGGTATTAATAATGAGTGTGATTGTAAGCCACAAAAAGTGAGCGCAGAGAAGTGAAGTTGGCTGCAGGTGCGTAGCAACCGCTTGATTCATCAAGTGCAATCGGCGAGCTTTTGTTGCTCGCCAATGGAACGCATTAACAATATGATTAAAAATGCATTAAGTATATAATAAATGTGCACAGAAGTACTTAACAATTTAAATGGGCTATTGAATATGCAAACAGGTATTTTATAATATTTTAATAGTAAGTATACAACAACAATTGGGACACATATTTATTTAAATTAAAATTTATTGTTAATTTAAGTAGCAAGCAAAGTCGCATGTAATCATTTCTTTGTTTAGCATGCTTACCAAAATTCTCACATTCCCAGGTAACTAAGTAACCCACTGACGAAATTGTTGAAATGATGTCATTGTATTTATTTATTTTTCTTTCTTTTTGGCCAACTTATTGGGCTTTCCTAAGTATAATTTATATGGGTGTTACCTCTTTTGCTGCTCCATGCCCTTTCACCAATGCCCTCTCTGTCGCTCCTTCGCTGTCTCCCCCACTCGTTCGCCTGTGTCTGTCTCCGTCGCACACTCAGACACAATTTGCAAATGAGTTGGTTGATTCTTTTGGCTGACTTTTCGTAGAGTTAATTAGTGAGTATCTTTCCTCTGCACGCACACAGCAGCAGCAACAACAACAATAACGCGTTTTTGGTGCTAGTATGTGTGTGTTTGTGTGTGTGTGTGTGAGTATTTGTATTCGTAATGGCGGCATTGCTGTTCTTATTAGCGTTGTATGGCTCTCTGCAGTCAGCTTTTAAGCTGCCTCTGCTCCAAAAGTGGGTCAGCAGCGTCGTTAAAGCTTCAGCTGTGTGTGTGCGTGTGTGTTTGTTCTGCTGTGTGTATGTGTGTGTGTGTGTGTGTGCAAATTAAATATTCACAGCGCTGGTTAAGCAAATAAAATCTCATTCTCAGCTTTGTTGCTATTGTTGTTGCATTTCATTCCCTGTGCGTGTGTAAATAGCTGTGTGTCTGTGTGCGTCTGCTGTTTTGTGGCTTTTATTTGTTTATACGTCTTTTGGCTTTGGCCGACGCTTAGCTCACAATCACAATCAAAATCGACGATCGCGCTGCGCATGAAAGTGAATCAGAATGTTAGCAATTGTTGTTGTTTGTTTTGTTCTTTGTCTTGTTGTTGTTATTGTTGCTGCTGCTGCTGCTGCTACTCTTTGCAAAGCAAATGAGATCAAAAGTGGGCTTAAGTCGCATCTCTTTAACCTGAATCTGTCAATGCTGTTAGCCAAAAAGCGCGCGCGAGTTGCCTTAATGCGATCTACAGTTGCGTTTTAGTGTTCAGCATTTTAAAGGGAATCGTTAAAATGGCAGCAAACCAAAAAGATGCGTCTGAAAGTTAACAGATCTACAATTTAACTAAGAAGAAAGTAAATGGCATATTTCTGAATACCTCTGATGCTTGGAAATGACTGGATTGTTAAGACTTAAGCATTGAGGTACCACATTTGATATAAATTGTAAAAAAGACATTGATAAGTAATTGAAGCCTTGTTACTTGTCCAAAAAGTTCCCCTTTCTCACGAATGAGTATGCAAAATTGTGGCAAATTCTTTTGCCTGTCCGCTATCAATTTATTTGTCTTGTTGTTATTTGTATAACATTTCTTTCTCTTATAACTTTTAATGTAAAGTCGTGAAAAAGCCGTGAAGCGCGTCAGTTACTTTTATATATATTCATGTGTATATGGGATTTGTGGGCGTTGCTTATTATGAGTTATGTGAGATGTGATCTGAGTTGTGGTATGGATGTGGCTGTGTATGTGGATGTAGACGAGGCAGTAAACTCAATCTGTCAATGAGCCGGGAGCAATATAAAGAGGTGTGCCCTGACCCAATTCAACAACGATTCTGTTATTTACTTAGCCATGAGCTCAGCGCCTGACGATGATGCTGACGAAGCATTGAGTATATTGCGCCTATACATATACATTTTAGGTAATAAAAGTATTTGAATATGGTTCATAACCCACACACATAGAACGCCTACAAAACCCTTTCGACCTCAGGCGAAGGGCAAATCGGAAAGGTCATTAAGTAAAATACGATTTTGCATCATTCGCAAGACCATGGCTAACGGAAGGTTTTGGCATTTAGCATTTTGCTTCTTGGGTAGACGGTAGACGGTCAGGTAGGCAGTTTTCGGTTCATTTGGTAGTAGTTTGGCTGTTAGCCAAGCATGTCAAAGGACAGCAAACAGTGAAATGCGCGATTTTATGACAACTACAAACTACGAACAGCAAACAAAACAGCAAACTTAAGTGGAAACAGTCAGCGAGCACGCCTTTGGGCTGGACACGCTAAAAATGCCATTTTATGGCCATGACAAAAGATGACAGCGTCGCATATTTTCGTCTCCTCAGTCTCAGTCGCAGACTCAGTCTCAGCCTCGCCCTCATCCGCATCTTCTCGTTGCATCCGGAATCGCATCATGTGGCAGTTACTGTTGCAGTTGCACTCACTGTCACCGTTTGTCTATTTCTTGGCAGTCGTAAATCATTCCGCAATCTTTTAGCATGTGACATGAAATTGACCCAGTTTCCTCTGTTTACCCGTGTTACCCGCAGCGCCGTCTCGAATTTATGCAAAACGAGAAAACTCTAACCCTTTGGAATGCCTGCCGAAAATAGTGTCCCTAATGCTCGACACTTAACATTGAGCACTTTGACCTTGAGTTGCATCGTTTCCAGCTAATATTAAAAGTATTGCGTCATATAAAAATGACACGCGTCTTACATCAGGCATTGCTTAACCTATTATCCTTTATAAAAGGACACACGCACATGCAATAAAAGTGACGTAACCTTGTGAATGAGCAAATACATTAAAAGAAGTATTTATTGCATGTGTAAAATATGTCGCTTAATGAATTTGGATATGGTAAATACCACGACTACCATGTTTAAAGAATTATCAATATATTTTTTTATTGTTATAAAAGAAAATAAAACATTTATTGAAAGAATTCCAATTCCTTAAATATTTGGTCAAAAATTAATATTGAAAATAAACATTAAAAGAAAAAACTAAAATATTTGAACTACTTAACTATTTAAATATATTTTCCACAAACAGTGTCTTAAAAATAGAAACTGCAAATATTTAAGTCACAACGCACAAAGCACAATGATTGAAGTTAATTGAAGTCGGAGATAAAATTTCACTGCAAGTTTGTTGCCTAAGTCATTTGATATTGGGGGCAGTTTTAGATACCTGCAGCCACATTTCGAGCTAATTGATCAAGCAAACTCTAATGACATTTTCTAAATTAATTTAGCAAAGAATTTCAACTAAATATTTGTTTAAACCAGAATAATGCGCTCACAATAAAAATAGCAATAACAGCAAATAATAATAATAATAAGAAAAGTCAGCATAATGGCTAAAAGTGAGTTGTATGCGGCAATTGACAACGAAAACAAAAAACTGTTACTTTCACATTGGCTAAAAGTAAAGATTAGCAACAACAACAGTAACAACAGTAACAACAGCAGCAGCCAGAACAACAAAGGAAATGTAATAGATGCTCATTTGGCAGCATTGCTGCTCCACAACAACAACAACAACGACTACAGAAACAACTACAAATAGGGCTAATTATGCGCACACTTTCAGACAGTAGTTTTTTTTACCTCTCTTTCTATCTTTCTGGTCTGTTTTTTTTGTGTCTGCATTTCTGCTTATGGCAAAAAGCGAAGGAAAAAAAAATTATAAAATAAATTGAGAGACCAGACAATGCAAAGAATCACGTCGTTATAATATTTTTTCCCTTTTGACTGGCTGCTGTTGAGCATTGTAATGGGATTTGCTGTAGTTGTTGTTGTTGTTGTTAGTGCTGTGGTAGCAATAACTACAATAACAACAACAACAAGAGGGGTGCACTTAAATGAAAGTTGTTTAAGCCCGTTGGAGTTGCTCTTGACGCGTTCCGACAGTCCCATATCAGCCCACAAAAGGGTCAGAGCTAAGTCCAGCTAAAAGTGCTACCAGAACCAGATATGCTATTTTAGCCATTTTAAGACGGATTTCTGAAAGATAAAGCTTATAGTTATATAGAGTTTGAAGATGTACGGGAAGTTGTTCATATGTCCCAGCGTAGTCAAATGTTGATTTAAAGTCTAGCTGCTTAGCTGATTAAAAGCTTTAAAGTATATATAAATATGAGCTTATAATTTTAAAATCCATAAGTTTATATATTTTATAGAACTTTAAGCTGCTTTAAGTTTTTCTTCAAAAGTTCCGCAACCGGAACAAACTGCAGTATTTTTTATGCACTTCTTATTTTTGGAATATCCGGCTAGTCAGATAATATCAACGTACAAAATCTTATATATAAACACATATATTTTGGCCTACTCAAATTTGAACATTTTTTAACAATTTTCGTTGGCGCGTGACTCGCTTGGAGTAGCTGAGAAGTGGGAGTAGAAGGAGTAACAGTAGAAGACTGGAGAAGCAGGGAAGTAAGCGGCAGAGGGTTGAATCTTGGTAGTACTTAGGGTCTGGCAGTCATGCTTGTTAAACTTTTGGTTCTGTTCCAAATACTATTTTGGGCGGTTGTACAGACTTTATGATTGGTAATTAAAAAAATATTTTGGCTTTGTCTTGATTTTGTGGCCTGGCTAAGTAGTTACGGTGTATAGTTCGCTTGGCTCAGTTACTTGGCGACTCTGAAATGATTCCCAAGAGTAACTAGTGTGTGTGTTTAGCTGTGTGTGTGTGTTTGATACGCATGTATTTGTGCTCATTTTGTGACACCCAAAAATGACATGACAACAAATGTTGCACTACATTTGTTACTGTTGTAGTTTTAGCTCTCGTTGTTGTTGTTGTGGTTGGTTTTGCACCCGGATTCAAAGTGAGCAGAAACCGGAGTCAGGGTTTTGGTGTTGCAGTTGTTGCAAAACTTGTTGCACATGTTGCCTGGCAACTTTAATAACATTTGTAGTCACTGCCAAAGCAGTTCCTAGTCTCTGTTTTGTTTTATTTCTTCGCTTGTTTTCCTATGTGTTTTTTTCACTTATTTTTTTATTTTGTTTTTAATCAAAACACTTAACAACTTGTAAAATTCTCTGGCTGCAGTTGACACACATCTGTCAGGCGGGCCAAGTGGGGCCCAAGTGGGTCAGGAGACAGCAGCAGGTGAGGCGATCGGCGAGGGGAGCTCAAGTCGTTGCAGTTGCGATCTTGTTAATCGTTTTTGATTGCCGCGTTGATGTGCGCACCACCAGCTAAATCAGAATCATAATGATGATGATAATGACAATGACGACGACGACGAGGACGACAATGTCGACAATGATAATGATGATGATCATAATTGTCGTTTAGCAACAACTTTACTAAATTGTTATTGTTGTTGTTCTGCTGTTGCTGTAGCCTAATAATTATTCTAGTTGCTCTGGCGCATTTAGTACACTGCGATTATTATATGCATTATAACTACAAGTTGATTGTATTGGATAGAGTCGATTGGCACTCGGAAAGCTACCAGTTGCCGACAGTTCCTCTCTCAACTCGAATTAACGCCTATTGGCTTAATAGAAGAGTTCCAATTTGGAGCTAATTAAGGTAGAAATCAATGTATTTATTTATCCTACCAACTGACTGGAAGAATAGATATTACTTTACTACTGTATTTTGAGTACGTCTTTCCTGTACACATCTCCTCAGACTTTGCTGTTATTACTGTCTATTCTGTAGGCCTGCAAACCCCAATATCGGTTATTACCAAAATTAGCATACACTCGCATTAACCGTTTGTGTTTTTTGCCTATTTTTCAATCGGCACACAGATAACTGATTCTTAATGTTTGCCCTAAAAACCAAAAAACACGTTCTGCTTATTTTATTGTGCTTGAAGTCGTTATGTTTTTGAGTGGCTTTCCTCATCCTTGTGTAAACACGTGCTACAGCAATTAGCCTCACGTATTTGCTTTTCGCATAAAAGTTGTTCGTTATGGGTTAAGGATTGTTTGGTTGAGGGATTTGTTGCGAGTGTCATGCCCACATTTTACATTCAATAAAAATTTAACGAGACTTGTTAACAGATCCGTAGAATGCATAAATAATTATAGAATTAAGCAACAATTTCGGCAACAAGTCGTTAAAGAGCCAACAAAACAAAATGAAGCCAGTAACAAGGCAATTAATTTCAATTTGTGGCCACTGCAGAGAAATGGCTATAAACCCGCCATGAGCCAAGATCGAGGGTAATGGAGAATGACCAACGGGGGAGGGGCAGGAGGGGTCAAGGGGATGGTAACTGTAAACAGTTATGAAAAGTACTCATATACAAAATGCATACAGATAATTTTCCTTTTGTTATTTAATTGCTGGTCTGGTCTTTGTGTTTGTTTTATTTCAATCAGTCGTGGCGGTAAATCACGTAGTACCCTCCGAACATAAGGGGAACTCTTGGGCCAGAATAAAATAATATAATATTGAGGAGAATATCGGTTGATCCAAGCGCATAATTGGCGTCTTGATATGTTTATTTTGTCTTAACAACTGAAGCATAAACAAAAGCAAAACGATCACGAACGAATGTCAGAGGCAAAAGCAAAACAAAGAGAACCCTTCACACACTGCCTCACATAAGTACGGGGCCAGACCATTAGCAAAGAACACAAAAGCAAAGGCAACAGCAAAACAACGGTAACTGTCACTTTCAAAATGGAACAAATCAAAAATGAAGCAGCCAAAAAACGTTTTTGCCATTTGCATTTTGAGTTTCCAATTAATAAAATTTCAAAGTTTAAATAAATATATTAATAAATATTTATTGTATGTTAAAAGTTGATGCATAGAAAGCATTTCTTTGGCCATTGGCATTGAATGGGATTCGCCTGTGCGACCAGCTAAACAATCATAAATAACTGCACACAATGGAAGATAGAGAGGGGAGCAGAAGAGGGTTAAGGGGGCAGAGTCGTGGCAGAAGCAACAGAAGAGACAGTGTGTATGAAAAAAAGCTAAAAAGTCGGTCATGAAATCGCAAGTGACCCACTTGGAGGCAACACCATAACGACAACCACAACGACGACAGTCGAAGCAACTAAACGAAAGACTCAAGCAACGAACGCGAAGACGCGACAGACAAATATGACAAGCTAAAGATAGAGCCACTGCCACGGCAACAACTACAACAACAGCAAAGAGTACAACAACAACAACGGCAGCTAGCCAGTTGGATAGACAACAACGCAAAATAAGGAGGACACCATAATTGGCAAAACTAACACACACTCACAGCTGTAGCAACAAAGCGAAAGAGAAAGAGCGGGAGCAAAATAAAGATAGAGAGAGACAGCGCAAAGATAGTGGCTTGGCATGAATGGATACACAGATAGCATAGGCCTAAGACTAGGCAGGGGCCTGACTAACTAGTTGCTGCTTGGCATACTTGAGTCCGACTCTGACTCCGACTGCGAGTCCGAGTCGAAGCCGGACTTGAGACTCACTTGGAACTTGTATGCGTCACTAAACTTGACCAAATTACACAAGGAAGTTGTTGCGCACTGAGCTAAAAGCGATGCCAATTTAGCCTGTTTTTAGCTACGTTGGGCTAGTAAGGTACAAATAACAAAGTAGTGCTAAAAATAAAATTATATTACCAAGTCTACTTTTGATATGTAGTATTCTACTTAACAGCAGTAAGAATTACTCAAATTGAACTTTTAAACTATTAAACTTGGTGGAAAAAAAACTAATTTTCTAATGGATCTAAATTGTTCACATTGTCATCTTTAGACTTAACTTTTACTGTTAACTCTTGACTCTACCAATATCAAATTTTCTGTTTATTGAAACCAAAATTTAGTTAAGATCTTAATATTGGATTTTAGCCATTTTTGTCTTAGTTTTGACTACAAAGTATTGATAAAATTTCAATGTAGATTGGTTCGAATTTAAGCTTTCAAATTAAAATTTAAGTTAAAAAATGGACTCCCAATAAATTAATATATTTTTAATAGTAAGTTTCAGTCCTCTTGTAAAAGTAGCAAGTTTAGTCACTAAAATTCCGACAGCACTGCCAAGATCGTTCCCCACCAAACACACCAAGCCCAGCATAGCAATTTGTTTGGTCTGTCGACAGCAACGGATTCCTCTTACATCCCGATGCTGATGTTGATGCCGACACCGATGCCAGAGCCAAAGCCAGAGCCAAAGTCGAAGCCAAAGCTAAAGCTGAAGTTAAAGCTATAGTCAGAGCTAAGGCCAAAGTCGATGCCAAAGTCGATGGCGATGCAAGTGTCCATTAGACTTGGAACACGTTGTGCATTGTGCAATGATGACATTTGTGGGTCTCTGTGTCGGTGTCTGGCTCGATGCCTTCGGCTCTAAAATAGCAGGTTAAGCGCCAGCCGTCACTCAAATGCCCGATTGCCCGGCACGGTGCTCAAAAAGTTTAAGGCTACACTGAGCAAAAGAGGGGCCTCCTTTGTTTACAAAAATTAAACAAGCAACTTATGAAGGACTAAATTGAACAATATAAAATTTAAATGTAAGTGCTATGCTTTTTCTCCCAGTGTATTTGTCTTCAATTTGAAGTTAACGTGCGGGCGATGCTCAGTTATTTTCCGTTTTGGTTTTTGTTTCTGGTTTTCTGGCTTTTTGGGTCTCGCATTTTGTGGGAAAATAGATGAGGCGGATAAGGGCAAAGTTTCAGGTGCTGTTAATGGTTTTTTACTCCTACTTTCGAAGATTGAAAGTGGGAAAGCAAAGGACGTTCACCACCAATATGAAAGAGTAGTTTTTGGAAGCTTAAGATTTAAATACACGATAGTACAAATAACTTTAAGAGCTGCTCTGGAACAACTCAACTTGAGTGCAATAATTTCCGATTTAAACAAATCGAAATATGCTTAAAGGCAACTCATAGAAATATTTACTAGCTCTGAGTGAAAGTTGTACATAATTTTATGCAATTTGTTGAGTTCGGCATAAAAATGTTATAAACCAGCAGAACATTTTATTTCGCAGGTAAGTGTAACTAAACAATAAGTTTATTATACTAAAGATAGTATTTTTTAAAGCTAGCAAACACCATAAAAATGTGAGTATACTTGAAGCCTGCGGCTGTAGACATTGGAAACGAAGACTTACACTTACCCATAGAGCAGCATAATAGTCTTGGCCTACATTCGTGGACTTGCACAGTATTCTAAACACACTCATATACAGATACAGATACGAATCCACTTACAATGCGAACACTTTTACTCTCGGCATACTCACATGCCTTCATAAACATAAACATAAGTACACTCACACTCACACACACACTCACTCTCATACATATAGAAGCATAATCATGCTTACTCATGACATATCAGACTCTGGCTGGTTTGCCTGACTGCTCATTACCATGCCAACTACCAGCAAACAATAACAATTATTATACCAACTTACTTTAACTAGTTTCCACACTTGGCCTGGTCTAGTCTCCGTCTCCACTGTCTCTCAGTCTGTGTCTGACTTTAAGTCTAACTCCGCCTGTCTGTCTGTTTGTCTGACTGCCTCTGGCATTAGCTTTTAAGTCGATGTTTCTGAGTTGCAGGCTTTCAACTTACCCGCACAATTTTCCATTTTTCTTTTTCTTTCCATTTCCATTTTCTTTGCGAATGCGGCCGCCAGCTGCTTTTGTAATTAAACAAAACTAAGAAAATTTTTGTATCAAAATCAGCAACTTAAAGACAACTGAATATAAAATTGTATTCTTTTTTTTACTTCTAGAAAATAGTACAACTCTAAATTAGATTTTCTTAATGATTATTTTCTGTCAATTATGTTTCTAACATTAACTATGTTTCAAACTATATTTAAATCTCTATAAATAAATTTAAAAAATTATAAACACTCTACTGAATTTATTTTTAATAAATTTTAATACAATATTTAAATCTGCGACACTTTGAAATTCAGGCACAGGTTGCGGCAGTGGCGTCGGCGTCTGTGCAACTTAAAAGCAGCACGCACACACCTGTACACACGCACACACACACTCACATACACACCCATGCATAGCAGATAAAACGTTTTTCGAATATTTTGAATAACGGTGCATGGAATACCAAAATCAAATCAAGTGGAATCGCTGAACGGTTCCCCATCGAACTGTAGACTCAGCCCCAAAAAGACACTTGAAGCCCACGAAATCAACGACGACGGCAACGACGACAACAACGCATATGAAATTTTGTGTATGTTGTCGTCTTTTTCATTCCATTTTTTTCAGTTTTTAGTTTTTTGGGCGTCTTTGCGATGGGCAACAAGTGCGCCGGAAAACCTGTTGGCCCATATCACGTACTACGCGTACTCCTTCCCTTTTTGGAGACGCCGTAACTGGAACAGGGGGAGCACGGGGCGTGGAGTCCGGGTTCGGGGCCTACATAAAACACTGGGCGGCCTGGCGGAATTAATTATGTAGCCCAAAGCTGAATTATATGCGAAAGCAGCGAATTCTCCAAAGTTTGTGTCGCTGTTTCCATCTCACTCTTCTTTTTGCTCTCTCCCGCTCACTCGCTGCTGCTGTCTCCATCTTCAGTTTCAACTGCGAATCCGTCTTATAGTAGTCACCCGTTGCCCCCTTTTCACTTAATCCTACAATGCGATGCGAAACTCGTTTGTGCATTTAATTTATGGGCACGACGCCAGCAACAACAACAACGGCCATAAAAATGCATTGCACTTGTCGAGTGGTGCGAATCTTTAGGCAAACTTAACTTACCTTTTGACTACGCACAGTGAAGACTCCACAACAACGAACACTCCGACTGAGACTGCGACTCCAACTCCGATTCCTCTGGCAAGTCAGTCTGGCAAATTGTCAGCCTGCGTTGCGAGCTGAGCACGTGACCCAATTTGCTTTTGGGTTCAACTCAAGATAGGGTGGTGTGATTTGTTGTGCTGCCTTGGTAGTGGTGTCTTTTTGGCCGTAAGTGTTTCAACATCAGCTCCTAACTTGCCGCAGATTTTTTATTCGGCGACATGTCCACTTTAATTATGTTGCGCCTTTCATAATTGGGTTAATTTTGTGTGGCAAGCGCAAAGCGGCCGCAGTCTCACTGGCAATTCAAGTCTCCTGCCACTTACACTTCCCTTCATTCCCTGCTCCAGCATCAAGTCACTGCCAAAGGCGTGCAACGAGGCGATTTTACAAATTTCGTTGCTTGTCTTTGAATCTTTTGACAGGCGCATTAAGATCGACGGCAAAGGAATGGAAAGGCAGCAAAATGGAGAGTCCAGTTACAGGTACGAGTTTTGGACAAGCGTGACCTATGTGATAAATCACAAATCTAAATGAAATAAATTGAAATAAATTAAACGAAAATTGGTATCGTGCGAACTGAAATTAACTGTAATTTAACGAGAATCTTATGCTTTATGGGCAGCGTTTACTTTGCTATTAATACAATAAAATTATCCCATTAAATTGGCGTCAGACAGCGCTTAACTTTCAACTACTTCGCTTTAAACAAACTGTTTACTTTCCTGTTTAAGCAGTCTTTGGAGCTAAGGATAGATTCAAAAGACTTAGGCAACAAACTTGGTAAGAAGTGCAGTGTGGAAAGCATATCCTTTGGGTTTAACTTTAACTTTTGAATTTGAAGTATCAGAATTCAGTCAAACAAATGATTACTTGAAAAGGAATGTCGTTTTAGACACTCAAACACTTCCAACATCAAAAGACTTAGGCAACAAACTTGTCGCATAACACTCCAAATGCTCTATTAGCACAGCAGTTAAATAACTAGCCAGTTCTTTGAGCTACCTTAACCATTTGTGCCACCAACACAGTAAGAAGTATCTGATAAATTTGAAGACAGTGAAAACTTTTGCTCTGCAGTTAATTGCCAACTGATTGCAAAGTGACATAGAAACAACTTACAGCAGCAGATAAAGCAGTGCAGCCTGTGACAACTCAGGGATTGCCTGCAGATGAATGTGTTGGATACTTCAACCGGTCGGTATGCAAATCGGTTGCTGGGTCACGTTGCTACTACGGCTTTGCGGTTGCTGCTGCAACATTGGTAATCGAGCTCATGTGAATCGATGTGACTATGTCTTCGACGGTGACTACGACGTTGACGTGACTGCGATTCGACTACGGCAAAATCGATTAATTTGCTTCAGTGGATTGTCACAACGGTAACCCGAAAGTCCCCCCAACCGTTCAATGGCAATGGCAATTAAACAATTAAGGCGCTTAAACGGTAACCCAGCCAAGCAAGCAACGGTGACCCTTACCCCAACTCCTGGCACTACCGCTGTCCCTTCCACTTCCCCCTCCACCTGCCCCCCACTCCCAGTCAGACTGCAACGGCCCATTACGTTTAACTGATTATCAGCGTCCAAAGTTGCCGGCAACGTTGACGTTTTCAAAGATCTCACCCAACTCCAAAATGTTTAATTAAAAAACAGTCAACAGATATAAAAACAACAACAACTAGGCGGTGTAAGAGGGGAGGGGGGTGCTCGGGGGCTACCACACAAAGCGCACAGTCATCGAGCTGCATCTTCCACACAGCGTTTAAGTCGACGTCGAGCTGCAGGTGGCAAAGATTTCAGTTGTGTGTTTGGGTTTTTTTGAGTATCTGTATCTCATAGATGCAGCAAAAGTGAAAAAAGTGCCGTTGTGGCCGTGTTGGCTCTGCTAAGCTCCCCACTCCCTACTACTCTCCTCTCCACTACCCCCCCTCTCCTACATTACACGATAACCGTTATACAAAACGCTGCGTTGCGTTATAATTTCCAAGCGTCGCGTCTTTTAGTTTTTTTGGGATTCTGTTTTCAGACTGATTTTCGGCCGTTATGCTGGCTCTGTTCAGTTTTCAGTTGTTGTTGATTGTTGTACTTGTTGCTGTGCTTGGCTGCACAAAACAGCGTTCTCTGCACCCAATCCCAGACGTATCATAAAGTCCACAATGCGCAATTGTTGGTTTGCTCGTATCTTGGTTT
The DNA here is from genome assembly GCA_018152125.1 of Drosophila dunni. NCBI lineage: Eukaryota > Metazoa > Arthropoda > Insecta > Diptera > Drosophilidae > Drosophila > Drosophila dunni. The sequence goes on along the minus strand of JAECXC010001917.1, from coordinate 13,315,142 downwards.
GTTACTTTAACGGCAAGTTCGTTGCCTGAGTCTTTCGTTTTGTCCGCAATAAATTCTTCTGCTATCAATAAAAATCGCATAAATATCTCGCACCCAAGCGCAATATCTCTGACAATAACACGAAAAAGGGAGAGAATTAAGATGAAGTGGGCAAGAATTTCGAACTACAAAAAACAATAACTTACAGTTCCTTACAGCTAAAAAATATCAAACTATAACTTGAAGTTCTTTACTATCGATTTTAATTCTAATGACTTAACACCCTCTAACTGTAACTGGCAAACGAAAACTTACTTAAAGCTAAATTGTCGACACTGTCAGCCAATTGTTTGAACCCGCTTTTATTTGCTTCGACTTCAACTTCGAGTCCAACATCAACTTCGACTGCATCTTCATTAGAGCCAACTGAGAACTGCAAACAGGCAAAACGACAACAAAAACTTGTCGCTTATTGCCATCCACAGAGTTTAGTCAAGCGTTGCGATGCATTGTCTGCTCTGCCACTTGGTCATGCTGCACCATCCACTGCCCCCCCTTGCCACTTCCCCCGCTCAAGTCTCTGCTCACACTTGGCAGCCCTTGTCCCACTCCATGGCCAATAGCCATGACACTCAGTGCTGTCGATATAGCTAGAAATAGCTAGGTAAGAGTTAGAGGCTACTGTTTAAGCTTGTTTTATTTAAACAAATAAAATATTTTGTATCATTAATTTCACTACTTTTGAATGCTTTTTGAATGCTGCCAAAGTCTTATAAATTTATGTTTTTAATTTCTAGCTAAAAACAGCTAGTTTTCCAACTTACTTTCTGGCTTTAAGAGTGCTTAAGTGTCTGCACTGCTGACACCTCGAAACGGCACTTCTTTGCCAGCATGTCTGCCTATCTGTCTGTAATTCACTATTCTTTTACTCCCTCTCCTCTCTCCCTCTCTTTCGCCATCTCCTCTCATCAGAGTCATTGCTTTTTGGGGGCCATTGGCAATGTTAATGGCGTGCATTATTTTGATGTTTATTTATGTTGCTGGCAATACACACACACACACACCCCACTCTCACACACACTCACAGCCAGCCCAGCAACATGTGGCCAATGCAATTTGCATTTGCATCTCAATTGCATTTAGCATTGTTTGTTTTCGCAGTTGTTGTTGGTTTAGTTGCTGTTATTGTTGCTGCCGCTGCTGCTGCTGATGTTGTTTATCTCTCTCCACACACAGCTGCGTTTGCCAGTTTTCAGCGGATCCGGTTTTCGTTGACCCACTTCCGGTTGCCAGTTTGCCCGCTTGCCAGTTGCGTTTCTGGCTTGACCTTTGTCTCGCCCTCGCCTTGGCATACACACGCCCACCCACAAGTGCCCCACTCCCCCCTACTTCCCTCCACCCTCCTTCCAGTATTTGCAACTTCAGTGTCAGATAAAACGCCTACGATTTGCACTACATTCATATTTTGTCGTCGTTGTCTTCTGTCTTACGTCTACACACATTTCTGCTGCTGTTGCCGTAGATTGTTCTCTTTGTTTATTGTTTCTCTTTCCACTATCCCTTTTCCTCTCTCCTGCTCCTCCTCCTCCTTTCTCCGGTCTATTCCTATCACTCAGCTCACCTACTACTTCTACACGGCAATTTATTTAGCATTTTTATTGTGCTGCGTTTTGTTGTTCTGCTTTTTTATGCTCTCCATCTATTTTTATCGTCGCTTTTCTGTTCTTGTTGTTGTTGTTGGTTTTTGTCTTGCCTGTTATTAGCTTCTCTCCTCTCCCTGTTGCCTAGTCTTTACATTTCCACCCGCACCTTTGATAGAGAGAGATGGAGAGCAATAGCATACAATCAAACAAAAAATTATGCATGCAAAATTCAACTCATCGTTGTTATTGTTGTTGTTATTGTTATTGCTGCTATTATTATGCTAGTTCTTGTTGTTGCTTTCGTTCTTGGCAAATTATTCAAAATTTATGCAATATTTGACATATATTCTGTGTGGCTTTTTCGGCAAAAGCCATTTCTGAAATGCTCTGAATATGATTGTTTTATACACTTGAAACTGATCCCTGTGGAATTTTTAAATTTATATCAGTAGATGTCAAATCAGATATTCAAAGAAAGCTTTAGTTTATTTTATAGTTCTGGTTTATCTCAGCTAAGATTATATTTTTATAAGCAAAACTTTATCTAAGCCCGTCCTCCTATGATATTCGGCTCCACGATGATCAGTGTATAAGTCAGCAAGTAAGTCAGACAATTCGTTATATAGTTTGTTCCTTTTTCTATAGCATTTCTTCTCCCAAACAAACTTCTCTATAGAATTAGCAACTGCAACTTAAGTAATTTGTTGCAGTTGCAGCATGACATAATTTACAGTTCTATATAGCATATATATTCCAATTTGTACAAAGATCTCCTTTAACTATGGGTGGCATTGGTAGTCAAACCCCCGCTGTGACAATTGCCACTGTCGTCGCTGCATTTGTGTCAATTGTTTTGCCAATTTTTGGGCAAAACAATTCAATTGATGTCAGAATTCGGGCAGGTAAACTAAACACACAAGCCACCCAAGGAGGCCTGCAACTGGCACCCGTTGAGTGCAACAAGTACTTGCCACAAATGAGCCAGAGATTTGTCACATTTGCCTGTTGGTCAGCGGCAAATAGAAAGACAGAAAGAGCCTGCAAAAGTCAAAGTGTGTGCGTGTGTGTGTGCGTGTGTGTGTGCGTGTGTGTGTGCGTGTGTGTTTGTGTACCTTTAGCTCATTGTTTGCACCTTAATTTACAATCTTTTGCGGTCAGCAAGTACCGCCTGTGGTGCCAAAAGCGAGTCCCTCACCCTCGACGCCCTCCCTCTCTCTCTCTATCACTGAGAACTGCCTCATTTCCTGGGCGTCTCAATAGATCTTTAAACGGTACTATGAGTACTACGAAGCTTTACTTAACCTATATATGGAATATATATACAGAAGTAAGGCTTGGTATGTTTTTAACCCATTTTGGTTTGGTTTTTTGGCCCTGTCAAATGCACATTTGTTGTCTGTTTTCTGTTGGGTGCCATGTGTGGTTTGACTTTGACCCTCATGTCAATATTGGTTATGGTATTCGGTTAATGGTTATGGCATTGCACTCCATCACAACAACAACAGCTAGAAGAAGAAGAAGTTTACCGTTTCTTTTGGGACCTATCCAGGTGCTACTCCCGTGGCGTTTGCCTTAATTTGATAGCTTGTTTTTATTTGTGTGAAGCAAATAGCTTGAGTGATGGCCAGGCATCAACTCGACCTGGCCTAAACCTCAACTGTCAAGCTTATTCGCTCTCCCTCCATCTCCTTCTACATCTTCTACTTCTGCGTCTTCTTTGTTCACTTTTTTGGGTGCCTTTTTGATGAAGTGTCACGCTGTCCAAGTTCAATTAGTTTTGTATGCCGCTCTTCAAAAAGCTTTGCCGATATTCTCTTCCCTGCCTCCCTGCCATTTTTAATACTAAGATTGATTTTCATTATCATTTTTATTTTTTTATTTGTTGTATCTCTACTCATTTTGCCTACTGCCCGTAGTTGGAGCTGTACTGTTTGCCGAGATTGACATTTGACGTGCATAGAATTTGTCTAACTGTATTTTGCCTTTCGTGTGCGACTCTTGATGCCGTGCCCCTAAGTTTGTGTCTCTCTCTCTCACTCTCCTCAGACGTTTGGTCTCTTTGTCTGCTCAATTTATTTGGTCTTTCTTCAGTTTCAGTTTGGTATGGTTGATATGAAAAAATGGCAAAAGAAATGAAACAAAAGTTAAATTTGAGGAAATTTTATATTAAAACTTTAGATATAAATTATATAGCTAATAAAAAACCAAATTTTATTTCTCTTACGTATTTGAAAATAAAAAATTCTAATTTAAAGAATTATTTGATAAAAACCCACTTTTTGGCTAACAATATTGGAAATTCTATCAATATTTATCTGCTTAACACAAAAGACTTAGGCAACAAACTTGCCATTGAAAGCAAAACTTTTGAATAATCAAGAGTAGAGCAGACCACATACTAAAAAAGTTGTAATTTCCATGACTCACGCGACACCAAAAATTTAACAACAATATAAATATTTTACGCAAAAAAATGCAAGTAAATTCCAGCGAAAAAAATAAAAATAAGCGGAAAAAATAAGAAAAAATTAATAAAAATGCAAAACAAATCATGAGCCATGAAAATGAGCCACAACTTAAGTGACGCGGAGTTGGACACGGACACGGACACGGACGTGGTGACCGTTGTGGTGGGATTGAAATTCGTGCGAACTAGCCAAAAAGATATGTGTGTTAGCCAAATGACGTAGTTGCATTTGGCCGAAAGTCCAAGCCAATGATAAAGATGATGATGACTACGACGATAGTGGTTGCTGTTGTTGTCGTGCTTTCTGCTTATGCTAATGTCACAGCAACAACAACAACAACAAATTTACACAACCTGCGATCTTGTGATCTGTGCTCTTCATATCTTCATCGGCATCAGTATGTATTTGTATTTGTTTTTTCAGTTTTGTGTTTTGTTTTGTGTCTGTGTGTGTGTGTGAGCTTTCATTTTCGAAGCGATACCGTTAACTGCAAAATGCTGGAAATAAACAGAAAAATCTAAAAAGCAAAAGAAAACAACGCGAAATGAAGGAACGAAGCAAACAACAACAACAGCAGCAATCGACACGACCAGCAAAGCAACAACAAGTGCGAAATGAGCAGTCAAAGAGGAAATGCAACAACAAAATTGCAAATGCAGTGACGCGTCGCACCAGCGGCAGCAAAAGCCGCGACAGCAGCAGCAACAACAAAAGCCGCGACGTCGGCAACAGCAGCCAGCAGCAGCGCTGCAGCAGCAGCAACGCCGGCAACTGTAATTGTTGCTCGCATGTTTACAAGGCGAAATAACAGGAAAAAATGTTAAATTTTTGTTAAGTAGGTCAAGTTGCGAACGCGCGAGAGAGAGAAAGAGCGAGAACTGAAACCAGCGTGTGACAGAGACAGAGCTGCAGAGAGCGAACCGGAGAGCGCAAGCCAGCGAGCGCAAGAGCGGCAAGACTGAGCATCAAACAAGTATGTAAGAAAAGTTAGAACCTAATAAAAAGATCGTTTTAAAAACAATTAACATTTAACTTACAATATATTTAAAAACATCAAACTGTTTAAATAATTAACTTTATAAATGGAAATTAAAATTTTCTTTAGTTCGAGCACTTTTGTCAGCTTTAACTGCAACATAAACAAACTTAGCCCTGACTTTGACCGCCGCCAGGTCGACCTCGACAACACCTGCGACCGAACATGTTGCGCCTCAAACCACATCGCGCGTTACAACTCGTTCGCTAGCGCTCTCAGAGAGCCGTAGAGCAAAAGAAAGAGTATACGCTCTGTAACCGGGTGAGTAACTTCTTCGTTTGCTGCCGCTGTGCGCTGGCAGCGACGTCGACGCCAGCAGCGACTTCTTGAACCGCTGCGGCTCGAAAATTTCTTTTCGTGTTGCGCCTGCGCACAGTTGGCTTTCTACCGTTGACGTCTTCGGATTTGTGCGATTCTTGTTGCGCAGCAAATTTTATTCAAGCGTTTTGGTTTCGCGTGATTCCGATACGTGGACTCTCTCAGATAGACAAACTCACACAAACACAGCTGTATATACATATACACAGAGTGGCATAACAAAAAGAGCAAGCAAAAGAAATTGGAACAACCAATAAAAGAAGTGATCACAGTGTGCAAAAACAACAACAACAAAAACCACAAACAACTACAAATAATAGCAAAAAAATTACAAATAAATAATAAAGTGAATAAATATGTCTAAAATGCGTTACAAAAATTGTGAAAATGGTTGACAAAATGTTGAGAGCAAAACTAACGATTGCTCCAGATTGTATTTAACAATCGAATCATACAAAGATATATACAAATATATAGAGTCTTAATACAACCACAAATCAGTGCAAGTGCAATTTGACAAGATACATAAAGTGTGCAATATTGAAAACAAGCAAATATAAAAAGGAAATACACAAAAAAGTTAAAATTCAAATTCAAATAAAACAAATCAAAATAACAAAGTTATACAGTTATTCTCTATCCGTCCACAACAATCGAAATAACTAAGAAAACAAAAAAAAACAAAATAATAACAATTCCAGAATTCCGCTGTTGTAAATATACTTTTCACAACAAAAGAAAAATACATACTATATTTTACCCATCTCAAAATCCCCGAAGTCGTCCATTGTATATACAAACAAGGATTATAAACTAAAGATCAAAAATATATATACACTATATACCCACTCGTACTACTTCCCGTTCATTATTTTATGCATATATTTATGTCTTCCTCCCATTGTTTTTGTGAGTATACAAAAATATTTATGCTTTTACTTCACTTTTAACTTCAATCATCAACTGTTTTCTATTATTATTTTTGGCATGGCTAACAATTTGCTAACTAACACTTAAATATTTATTTTCTCCACTATCATTTGTTGCTTCTATAATTTATTGTTTGGCTAAAGGCGCTTGGCTATAAAAAAAAATACTAACGCTAACTAAACAAGTTTAAGCTCAAGTTAAAGTCTTGTTCTATGGCATAAACAATCATTTTGGATACACAACACATTTAATCACAAATCAAACTGTCTTAAAGGATTCGACTAACGCGCGTTAAAGGATTACAAAAGAAAAACTAAACGAGGATTATACAAATTGACAAATCAAATACAAAAAACAACAAATATTGAACAACTAAAGCTGAAGGCTGCAATTTCATAAAAGTAAGTAATAACTGAACTTTTCTAGGAGCCCAAAAAAGTTAAATAACTTAAGTCAATGGCCTCCACAATAAGAACATTCTCAAAGTCTGATTTATAAACAAATCAGGCAAAAGTCATTGACCGAAATCGCTTCCGATATTACTCACCTGTTATGAAATACAACGCAAATTGTGGCTAAGGGGGATGGCTTGGAATGGGGGCGGAGCGTAGCGGGCGCAGCGCTAGGGGTGTGACAAATGGAACTGGTAACTGGCTGCTGAGAGCCGAGAACTCACATCGTAGAGCATTAACATATTTACATTTTGAGTGTTGCCAAATTCACAATTCCAAACTGCTAAGCTGTTAATTGGTAATATAACAAATTGCTTACAAAACGTTACCAAAAATAGTTAAATCTTTTTGGCTTTTTATACAAGTAGAATTTGTGCTTGTCTCTGCTGGTCTTTAAGTCAAATTCAGGTGACCTCGGGACCCAAAAAGCCAAAAACTCTTAACTGCACTCGGAAGTAAAGGTTTTTTGTTCTGTTCTTGTTGTTGTTCTTATATTTACAGCTAAGATTTGTTGCCAAGCGCTTTTGCCAAGCTAAAAATAAATCATAAAAACCGTTTGTTTGTCTACCAAAATGGTCTAAAATACAACAACAACGGAATATAACAGCCAAAAAAAAAAATACAACTACAACAACAGTAGCGGCTGTTTGTACCGTTATATGACGCAAAATTACGCTTACTCATTCTATGAGGCGGCGACTGCGACGGCGGCGACGACGGCGGCTCCAGAAACAGAGCTTCCCTCGCTTGCTCTCTCGCTCACGCGCTCACTAGCTCACTGGCTCACTAGCGCGCTCTCTGTCAAAGTCGCCGTCGTCTCTCAACAGAGGGCGCAACAAAATAGGCACAGCAACAGCAACAACAACAAAGGCAGCGTCAATGAGCGTAGCAAATTCAACTGAGCATTAAGTTGCATTTCGGTCTTTGAGATTCTTATTGTTATTATTCCATATTTAGTATTTTTGATCATTAATTGAATTTCGTGTATACATTTTGGTATTTTTTGTGTATTTTGTGCTACACCAAAATACTTTTAAGCTGCTGCGACTTTCGACTGCAACTGATGAGCTTTGGAAACTGTAACATATCAATTACAACAAATTAAAGTGAGGATTTCTATAGCTAACTTTTCGGATCTCCTTCTCAAACTTCTTTTAAAGCTTAGGCAGCTCTGAATTGAAATGTTTTAATCAAGGTATTTTTAAATTTTGTATGGTTGCACTATAAGAAGCCCTGGGGTGCAACATGCTGAGCGTTGACTGATGATGTTATTAATCCTAATCATGTGCTCCAACTGGCAGGGGAAAATGTCAAATTAAGTTCTGCAAAATCAAAAAATTCATTTACAACTCTAAGATTCCATTGACTGATCAACGCCTAGCCTTAAAACTAAGCAGATAAAAATCTAACATTTTTACAACACAGCTAAAAACTTGTAAAGTTCGTGAATTTTATAGCTACTTTCTGCTTGGCCATATTTTATTTATTTTAAATCTCAATCCAAATAATCCCTACAAGCCCAATAAAACGATATCTCTGTTGGCATAACCAAAAGTTAATTTAAATCGTTAACTGAATTTGCAATACTTATAAATTAGCTACGAAATATTTATACTAATAATCCCGTTTGAAAATGTGGAATATCTGCTTTTAATTTGTACATTTATTTTTGGCAGTCAAATCAAAACACTAGGCAAATAATATTCAAACGACTACAACACCAACAGCCACAACAACAACAGCCACTACAACAACAACAACAATCATAACAATAAACAACAATTTTAGACGTGCGCTTTTTGAAAAAAGTTCGCTGACCTGAGCAATGTTTTGGGTTTTCGGGGATTCAACTTGCCAGACACGCTGATGACCACATTAAGCAGGCAGGCTAGACAAGCTGATGAGTTGTCGAATACCCTGTAAATGTTCAGAACGCTTAAGAGTTGTTAAAAATTAATGAACGCATAAAAATACAGGGTATTTAGTAGCTTACTTTTAAACTAACATAATTAATTGTATATACCCCTTGGACACACCACTGTACAGGGTGTTAACTGCTTTGGCACACACACAAACACACACAATCAGCCACAAGAGGCACGAGGGCGTCATTTAAATAACAACAAACTAAGAAAAACCAACTAAAAATAGTTAAACATCATAAAAATTTGCATAGTTGTTGTTAGTTGTCGCTTCGCTGCTCAGTTCGTTGGTGTTTGGGTTGTTTTGGTTGTTTTGGGGGCTGTGTTCGCTAAACAGACACACAGGGTGTGGTGTTGGTCTAAGTTACGCCAGCCTCAGACTCAGTCACCAGTCTCCAGTCTACACTCTACAGTCTTCAGCCTCTTGTACAGCCTTTGTCATAAAAATAGCGCCAAGCCTCTGAGCTCAGAGCTCAACAACAACAACTAGTAGTGACCACACGGCATCATTTCAAGTTTATCGCCAGTTTGTCATCTCGTCGTTGCTGTTGTTGTTGCTGTTGGCCACCTTTTGCTAGGGACGGTTAACGGATCATCATTGTCGGTTGTCGGTTGTTGCCGTTTGGAGTCGGTGCAGCTTGTCAGACACGTACTTGCCCCACTCATAAAGCGCCAAGAGACACAATTGAAACTCAGTTCCCTCCACAAATTTGTGGCTTGCATCGTTCTATAACTTTACTCGATTTCAGATCTTCAATGATAGCTCACTATGCCAAACGGCCTGATCCAGTTAATATTTACACCTGGCAACCATAATTCATGCGCCAGCAGTGTTGACAGTCTAACGAGTTTATAGCTAAATTTATCTTCAGAAACATCCAAAGGCTTTACAGACTCTAAAAGGAGGAAAATAAATTATTTAAATAATAATTTTTCATTGAGGCATATTTACAATTAATCCAATTTACTGCTTCAAACCAATCTTTTAAGGCTTAAAACATTTAGCTTAAAAGTCAAGTAATTAAAAGCTAACAAATGTAGCTACTTTTTTAGCAGTTTTTTACTTTATTGAGCCGTTTCAGCAGCTCCAGCGTTCCATTTAACAACACTGTGTGCAACAGCTCCAAACCTGGGTGCAACTTAACTGCAACACCCACAACGACGCCGTTGTTGACCAGTTCCAGTTGCAACCCACATAAAAAAGTCGAGAGGGGGAGTGGCTGGGCAGCTGATGCGGTCGCGTCTGTGGCTGCCACACCAACAACATCACACGTGCCACATGTGCTGTCAAGTGCGCAGCTACAAAGAAAAAGAAGAAGGAGAAGTAGGGGCAGGAGGAAGAGTAGAAGAAGAAGACACATGCGGTAAGCACGTCTCCCATTGTTGCCAGTCGCTTGTTTCTCACTAATTTTTGCTGCCGCTGTTGCTGCTCGCTTGCAACAATTTGCAGCATCCACAGCGTTGCAGCAACCTTCATTGAGTGATGGGGCGACCTCAATGCCAGCCACACGTTTCAGAGGCTGTGGCTGACTGCAGTTGTTGTTGTTGTTTTGGGCTTCTCGGTCTTGGTCAAAGTTTGTTGGTTGGAAAAACAGCTTTTCAGCTTTTCAGCCTTGCAGAGTTTGCTGTTGTTGATGTACGTGCGGTTTTTCCAAGTGGAAATCGTTGCGGTTGTAAATTTTGCAATCAAATAATGTTTTCATTCGCTTTTCCGACGCCACAACTCGACGACCTGATTTTTCTTTTCATTTTGTCCGCAGCACAGGAGAAAAAAGTGTTTGCTCTGCTCCCGCTTCCTCCCCTCTCTCTTTCTTTTCCTCCCCTTCTCCCTCGCTCACTGTCCGACTGTTTTAGCCATTTGGTTTGAGTGGGTTAAAAACGTTTTGACCTTTGCCTTTGCTTCGTGTTCGAACATTTAAACGGAAGTTGATTGCCGCCAAAGGTTAAGCTCAATTTCCGTTAAAAACCCAGCTGAACCATCAGTTTTATACTCCGTTTTGTTTTTGGTAATACGGCGACTCCTATTGTTGTTGTTTTGAGAGTTAAGAACTCAATTTCTGGACTGCCTTTTTTTTTGTTAACAGTTTTTGAGGTAACAGCTGTTGCCATTCTCGTTGACGTCTTGTTGCTGTTTAGTTGGCTATAAGTAGTTGTTGTAGTTGAAAAGTTCAGTTTGATGGGTCAACGAGAAGTTGGCCGAGGGTAGTAACAAGAGATGCACTGAGAGAAAAAGACATACTGATAGTAAGTTCTTGACGTGTAAAATTGTTTGAGGTGCGTAAGTGGGTGTAATAACTCATTGAATGATGTAAATATGTCCATTTTACTTAAATGTCGACATAGCATATTATTTTTCACAGTGTGGTTTGATTAAAACATGAGCTTTAAAGCATTTAAAGGTAGTTTTATTCAACTCATCAAAATTTCATAAATATATTCCACTATATAAAGCTGGTAGCTCTCACTACTCGACTCACTGATCATCGCGTAATCCAAACATTAACGGTTACGATACCAAAAATACTTGTTTATAGCCCACAAGTGGAAAACTGTCACAATTCACCTACTTAACACTCAGCTGATTCACCTGACCATTACTTAACGGCATTTTGAGAGCACCCACAAACTAAACTCATAAAAAACAATACCAAATAATTCGATAGGTAAAAAAAAAACGACACTCAACTGTGCTCAGGGTCATAAAATCAGTCGGCTGTCAAAAATTTGCACTAATTCGTTCAAAATAACCGTTAAAATCAGCCGACAGACAACAAGCTACAAAAATATACATACAAATGGAGTTATTGTAATTATAAAGCCCACAGCGATGTCCATCCGAAGTCAAATGTCTAACGCTCTCTGGCCATAATCTACAAAAATCCCATTTACAAGCTCAAATTACAATAGAGGCGCATTGTTTGTATTCCATGTTGTTGTTGTTGTGGCGCACCCACGCATTGTAAGTGTGTTTATGTTGGTGTTGGTATTGGTGTTGGTGTTGGCGTTGTTGGCCACCATTCAAATGCAAAAAGACCAGCGGACAACCGTTACAATGTGGCTCATTAAAAGCAGCAACAACATTAGCGGCTAAATGTTGAGTAGCCACAGCAACAACAATAAAACTTAAACAATAAAACTGTGAAACAACAACAACAACAAAATATACATCTACATAAAAATGTGTTAAAACTGACGCGCAGTCAAAGAATAATAGAATTAGAATCGTCTACAAAAGATTTAGAAATATTTCACGCCAATTTTGTAGGCGCATCCAAAACGTCACTCAATCTGAACAGCAACAACAACAATCAAAGTCTCAGTTACTCAGCGAAACTATGCCAGCAACAAGATCAAAGTAATGAGCAATGGAATGAGTCAAAAAAATTAAGAGAAAAAGATACATTAAAAAACAAAAATACCCGAAAGCCATCAAACAACAATTACGTACAGTAAACTGAAAGAAAGATGAGAGATACTAAATCAAAGGAACCTACGAGATGAAAGACAGACGACAACTTACGAGTACACTGAGAAAAATAATATAATTTAGCTTATTTTAGAAAATAAAACTAGAAAAATTCAATGACTGCATGCTTATTTTGTATATCATGAGCTACTACATAGACAGCTAGATAGATGGATAGCCTGATACTTAAATAAATATATCCGAACAGATACTTCCAATGCTTTTTATAAAAATAATTTTATTAATACAATATAATCCTTCCAAGAGTTGTTGCTCAGTCCCCAGAAAAAATAGATTTAATATAGATTTATAAGCATAATTTCTCAAATAATTCAAAGAAATTTACAGCTCACAACTTAAATTTTATTTTCCTACAATTTTAAACTCCTTCCCTACATGATTTTCCAAAGTTTAGTTAGATTTATTTAATTATCTTCATTAATTTTTCCACAATTGTCAATTTGCGCCTTAACGCAACGGACGCCATGTTGCCATTTCTTCATGTGTGTGTGTGTCTCTGTGTGCACGCAAAGCTCTGCGCTTGAGCTTGAGCTTCAAATGCGAAGCAGCACAGCAACCACGCGACTCGTGACGCTTCGCCTCAACTTCGCATCGGCAATAGCTTCGGCTCTGGCTTCGTCTCTGGCTTGGCGCTGCCGAACACGGAAGTATGTCAGCAGGTCTCTCGTGTAACGGTAGTTTAGCTGCTGCCGTTGCTGTGTGCTGCTGCCAGCGCAGTCAGCACGCTTAGCTGCGCATGCTTAGCTGACGCTAACGTCGCCGCTAACTTCGCTGCTGCCGTCACAGCGTCTGTTGTTGTAGTTGTGCTAGCAGTTGTGGCTGTGTCTATGCCGCAGGCTGAGCTAGCAACATGTTGCTACAACAACCTGTTGAAAGCGAAACTTTTGTGTGTGCTCACGCTCTCACACTCTCTTTCGCTCTCTGCGCTCTTGACGCTGACCAAAGTAGAGTCTAGCTGCAAGCACTGCTAATGCTTTCTTCTTTCTCACACACACACACACACACCTGAAGAATTAAAACTGGCCAAGCCTAAAAAAATCAAGTTAACTGTTTATGCACAAAATGAGGGAAAAATACTTTATATTGTTGACTTGATTTGCTTTACCGTTTGGTTCTCCCCAAAATATAGTCAAAACTTCTATGAGCGCACTCACCATTATTGCTGTCTCTCTTTCTCTTTCCTTACTCTCCAGCCTGTCATTTTCTATTTCATTGCGTCTTGAGTACTTTGCACTAACTAAGAGCGAGGTAGAGCGAAGGGGGAGGCAAGGGCAGTCGTCAACTGTGCACCTGTCTCCACTTGTTGTTGTTGCTGTCTCTACTTTCGTTGTCGGTGTCTCTCATTTATCTGTCTATCGACATCCAAATACGTTATCGAAAACTGCGCTGTTCTGCCCGCTTCTCTGCTTGCGTCGCAGTCGCATTATTTCTACCAATTTATATGCTAATTTAACTGATTATTAATGTTTTGACCCAAATACCAGTTGGAAATTATTATTGGCCATTCTGAGTATCGATTTATATTTGTTTTTGTTTTTTTTTCTACCATTTTTTCTTCTTTTTGGGTTTTCGGGTTTTTGGTTTATTTTCCGTTCGTCTATTTTGTTATCGTGTATCGAATGGAGCTTTGAGCTGTTGATGATGGCGTCTCCTCCTGAGTTAATCGCTGTGTGAAATACGTAAAGCTCCGTGGAAATGGCCCTCCCCTTGGCCACCGATTCTAATGATTTTCAATTTGTTCAAGTCTTTGGAATCTGCTCGAATTCGAATTCGAATCCGAATTTGGGATTTGTGTTAAACTCGCATTAGGGCCAAGCAACCCGTTTCCACTGCCAGCAAGTGCAGCTACCATTTGGCCAGTAGGGGCAGGGGAAGGGGGGCACCTGTAGATTTGATAGATAGTTTAAGATGGATTATATGGCTAACGGAAGTTGCATGTAAGCTGCGCTTTAAATAAGCCATTGAATTGTGTTCTTGGCTTATTGAATTGAGAAGTTTGGATTTTTGTGAAAGTAATTAATGGGTTAATTTTCTTAGATAAATTATTTGAATATTTTTGGGTTTAAAGTTAAGCTTCAAAAACCGCTTTTTTGCTGATATTATTTTTTTTTTCCTTTTTTTAATGACATACAAATTTTTTCCAACTTCTTGAAGTTTTCATGTCTTAAAGAAAATACCAAAAGATTTTTTAGATAGATAAACTAAACTTAAATTAGTTCAACAATTTTATACGTATTTTTTTAGACTTTAAATTTAATCAACTAATTTTTGTCTATTTTTTTTAAGATGTTTTAACTTATTTTTATGTTATTTATTACAAGTACTTGATATGATTTCTGACTAATCGTATAATTTTTAAATATTTTCTGATATTTTTGAAGCTTTATTAATAATTTCTTAGTTACTTACCCTTTTTTTTGCCTTAATCTCTTTAGAAATAATAATTAAATTGATTTTCCGTTATCCGTTTCCGTTTCCCAACACTTAACCATTCCAACTCTTCTTCTTCTTATTGCAGCTTCAACTGCCACAATCAATCAGTCAAAATTCCGACAGAAGTAGAAGAAGCCACAGAAATTCAACTGCATCGCTTGGGTCAACTGACAATGAAGTTGTGCAGCATGAACGGGCCAAGTGAATCCGAGGTCGAAAGTCTACTGATGAGTCCCTGCTGGGGACCAACGCAGACCAGCAGCCAGGATCAGTATCTGCTGGACGGACACAAGTTGCTGCTGGAACACGATCTGGACTCACTGCCCAGTGACACAGATCAAAAGAACTCACTCGATGTGCTCGACAATCTGCTGCTGAATAGCTCCTCACTGAATGCCTTATCCGATCTGAAACCTTTGCCGCCATTCACTGGCTACACGGGACATCTGTCGATCAATGGCATATCGGGACATCACTATCATGCGATTGCACAGCGTCTGCCAGACGAGAGCAACAACAACTACATGCAAAGTGCGTACCAGCAGCAGCAGCATCAACACCATCACCATCATCAGCAGCAGCAACAGCAACACCAGCAGACAAACAACAGCAATCCCACGTCCACGACAGCAGCAACCACCTGCAGTGGGACGGGTGGAGGTGGAGGGAACAGTGGTGGAGGAGGAGGCGGAGGAAGCAATGGAGGTTCCTCGCAGGAGCACAACATAGTATCATCATCCACCTGCCTGCCAGAGAGCGTGCTCAGCTCAGATGCCGACGGTTGTTTGAGTGATGTGAAGCTCTTTGCCGATAGTCAGTTAGATTCTAAGCTTTACTCCGTAGCGGATAGCTGTGTTATGAACGCACCTGTCACAGGTGCCAATTCCCTGGCCAGCGGTGGCTCCACCCTAACGCCCATCGATCAGGTCGCCGATTCGCTGCATGGCAGCGGTGTGCGCATCTACAAAGATCTAACGGAGTACGTGGACATGAACAGCATCGATGACATTGCTGCGATTATTGGCTCGGCGATAGCGGACACCACAGTCTCCAATCAGCTGGACAAGGATGAGGGCAACGATACGCGGGATAGCTGGATGGATCTGGATGCCTGGATCGATGGCAACTGCATACAGCCGGAGGGGAAGGTGCTGGTCTCACAGCAGGACACGCTAAGCGATTTCATGCTGCCACACTCACCGCTGCCGGTGCACACGAGCAGCTCCACGCTGCAGAGCCTGCTCAGCCATGGCTATATGCCGCTACTACAGAATCGCCTGCAGCATGGTCCACCTGGAGCCAACAACAACAATGCAGCGACGACAGCGACGTCGGCGTCGGCAGCGGGGGCGCTGAAGAGCGAGACGCCCAGTTCTACCTCATACTGTAACGAGTTGTCAGCTGCGAGCAGCAGTTGCAGTCCGCCCGGGTCCGTGGTCAGCACAACGGACAACAATCTGATGATCAATCCGCGTTATCTAACCAACAACAGCAATCTCAACCAGCAGCAGCAGCAACAACAACAGCAACAGCAGCAACAACAGCAGCAACAGCAACAGGCAGCGTATCAGCTGAGCGGCAACGGCGGACTGAGCGGCCAAGGACTCAAGGATAATGGTCTGTGTAGTCCGGATATGCTGAGCAGTTATCCGCACACGACGAGCACCACAACAGCGTCCAGTGGCACACCCAAAGCGAAGCGATCCCGTTCCCAGAAGAAGGCCAATCAGTCCGGACAAGCGGGGCAGGCGGGACAGTCGGGGCAGGGACAACTCCAAGGCGATGTGGGCGGTACACAGTTGAGCGCCATGTCACCCACGGGCGTGGCCAGTTTCAGTGCCAGCGATTTGAGTGGGCTGCTCGGCAAGGAGAAGCCCGTGCATCGGTGTAGTATCTGCAATCGGGGATTCCTGAACAAGTCAAACATTAAGGTGCATCTGCGCACACACACCGGCGAGAAGCCGTTCAGGTGTGAGGTGTGTGCGAAGGCGTTTCGCCAGAAGGCGCATTTGCTCAAACATCAACAGATACATAAGAGAATTGGGCGTGACTGACCGCAGACAATTGCTCCGGCCATAGCCACAGTAACAGCAAATAGCAACAGCAACTAAGCTTAGTAACAGCCACTAAGTCACTTAAACCTGCAGAATACAAGAAACAAAAGAAAAGTCACGTAAAGCTCGAAACACAGAATCTCTGAGAGATGAGAGAGATGAGAAACTGTTTTCTTGCCTGACTTTTTTTTGCCGCTTGGAGAAAGTGTCCGTCAATGTCACCCGGAGACCACAAATCACGTCCGTGTTTTTTTGTGCTTTGTGCATGTCCGGGTCTTTGGCTTGTGACAGCTTCTCGTGTATGGCATTGCTTGATCCAACCAGCAGTTGACTGGTTGGGACTTGTCCCTCCATGTTCACTTGCTGCTCAAGCATTAGATTCAAAAGGATCACGCAATGTCATACACTAAGCACTTTTTTGATATTCGTTGTTGTTGGTTGCTTTTGATCTCTTTGATTAGTCAAATAGGGGAAGGGGGTTTTTTAGTAGTACTTGGGGTTAAATCTGTAACAATTCCAGCTAAATTTCGATGTCTGCTTAAGTTTTTTTGCCGTATGAAATATCAACCTACTACCTCCAAAGTGCAAACAAGTTTCATACTAGAAAGAAGCTTCAAAGGGCTTTTTATTGGGAAGTAAAGAAAAGAAATGGGGATTTAATAGGGAATCCTTTTTAGATGGAAATACAGTCCTTAATACATAACGCTAAAATATTTAACCAAAAAAATTTATAATCAGTGAAAAAGTTTGACTAAAAGCGTACTCAAATTTAAATTAGGATTTCATATATAAATTTGCATCTTTTGAAATTAAAGTTGACAGAAATTTGCTATAAAAATCTTCAAAAAATCGTAGAACAGAAAAAAAGCAAATGGAGAGTGATTTTTAGATGGAAATACAGTCCTTAATATATATAGCTAATTTATTTAACCAAAAAAATTATATTCAGTAAAAAATTTGATTAAAAGTAAAGTCAAACTTAATTTAGAATTTCACATGCAAATCTGTACATTTTGAAATTAAAGTTGACTGAAATTTGTTATAAAAACATTTAAAAAACTTAGTGCAAATATACAAAAAAAATATTTGATTTAGAAATAATTGAGTTTCAAGTCTTAAATGATATGATAAAGGAATAAATACAAAGCAATATTTTGGGAAAACAATTTCTAGAAAAAAAAAATATTTTGGGACAATTATAGTTAGGGAAGAGGTATCTAAAAATAATAATTATCTACGTAAAAAAGTTTTAAAAGGGATGCAGCTCTGTAAAATGTTAGAAAAATAATTGCAGCAAATTTTGTTTAAAACGAAAGCTAAAAAAATAAAATTTTAGTACTTCCAAAAAGAAAATCAAGTTTTTTGACCTGAAATTCAAAGAGACCACAAGCAATGTAAGAACAACGAAGCGTCCAATTGTCTTTTTGCAACTGTTGTTCTGTTATGATGCAAACCTGCGCGCTTCGAGCACCTTAGCAACTGGCACAGGTAAAACACACACCCACACCCCACAACACACACACACCTAGATGATATACACATTAAGTACATGTAGCTAGAATATAGTTAATCGCTAGCTAAATCCTAGTTAAGTAAGGTTTTTTGTATAAATTATGTACCTCATTGTGTTGAAAACTTTAAGCATTAAAAACATAAAAAATAAAACATATTAAACAGTTATAGCAGCAATACAGTTCTAAATTAATACAATTAATTTAATGTACAAATAACGAAACTAAAATATCACTTAAAAATGCATTAAATTATTTAATAAATAAATTAAGTTGTAGCGGGCTTGGCAAAATAATAATAATTGTTAAACTTAAACATAAGAAGCAAATTTATTACAAAACTTAATGATAAAAGGAAATAGAAAAGTACTCAAGTAATTAATTTTATTACACCCTACATTTAAATGTTGTTAATTTGTTTTTTAAAGAAAAAAAATTGTTGCTAAAGTTTATGTTATTTTTACAATGGAAATTAAACAAACAAATACGAGAAAAATAATTAAAAAACATTTCAATGGCACATTTATTTATAATTAAAAATTAAAAGCGAAATTTGTTGAAGCTATTTAAATAATGGAAATAACTTTTAATAAATCGACACACGTCTAAATTTAAGCAATTAATTTTAATAACTTTATAACGAATATTTTTATGTTATTTTAGTTTTGTGCAATTCTATTTATTCAAGTTTGAGCAAAGTGCAAAAGAAACAAACAAAAATTCACTTTGTACACAATACGATTGTAAATATTTATTTTTGTTAATTTAAAAACTAAATTCTAATGTTTATGCTTAATAAAGAAATTACAAAATTTTGTCATTTTAAATGTACAAAAATAATAATAATATTTAAAGCCAGAAACAAGCAGAGACTTCAATTACTTACTAAAAACATCACGTATACGCAGGGGAGCAGGGATTTGTATGACAAACAATTTGTAGTTAGTGTAATGAGGTGACAACTCTGGTGTCCGCATTGCTTATGCCGCACGCATGTGCCACAAGCCATTAACTAGTAGGAGGAACCTGACATAAAAGCAGCACGTTTGCCACAGAAAACAAGACACACACACAAAAACACACACTGAAAATAGAGTAGGTGCAAGAAGTTTTATAAAAAAGCAGTACAATCATGTGGTGAAGCAGTGTAAGAGGAAGCATCAAACCAAACCAAGTCAAACCGAGCCAAAGTCGAGTCAAGACTTGAGTTTTGAGTCTTGAGCTGAAGAAACAAGTCAGAAGAATCATATTATATTGACCACAAATGCCGCCGCAAAGAAAGCACCGCAAAGAAGAAAGAGCTAAAGGCGAGCTCAAAAAAGAAAAGAGAAAAAAAACCCACACAAACACATAGATACACACACACAGATACAAATGCCATGCATACTGTGCCACTGACCCAATTTCCAGACTCGTTTTCTTCCAACACAGAAAAACCGCACAAAGCAGCAGAAGTAGAAGAAAGAGCAGAAGAGAAGTGGAAAGAGCAGAACGAGAAGAAGCAGCAGAAGAAATTGTAGAAGTAGCAGCAACGGATTTGAAATGTTGAATGCTTTTGGTCTGGCGGGCAGAGAGACTGGAGCGACAATGAGATACAAAGATACTTTGCTCTTTCACCGCAGCAGCGAAAGATACAGCGACGGCGACGGCGACTTGGAGACAGAGTCTCGCAGACCCGAAGACGAAGCCGGAGCTGCAGACAACGATAGCTATACCAGAGTCTGGAGTATGTAGTTTAGTTTGCATCGCATCGCATGGCATCGCATCCGCATTTCTATGTTGCTTTTGTATCTTTTGCTTGGCTTCGTTGAAGTTTTTTTTTTCTTTCAGTTTTTTTTTCTTGTTGCATGTATCTGTAACTCGTTTCAGTATCTTGCGCCTCGTATCTGTGGCACTTAAATTTATGCAACATCATGGCAATGCCTCTGTCTCTACCGCTGTCTCTTGCCTCTCCTCGTCTCTCCCCTACTCCCCACTGGGTTCTTACATTGCCCACGTTTTGGTTCTAATCAAAATGTACTACGTGTTGTTTTGTTCCACAGCCAAAGGTCAAACACTATTTTGTAGCATTAACAATTGGCTTAAACGAAACAGCAGCGTATTAGCCATAATACTTTGCCTTAATTCTTTTCGCTGTGAATTTATTTTCATTTCTTTTTTTTTATTTTTGGCATTTTTAATTGAGTTTTGTCTTGCATGCCAATTAAACGTAATTTCCCGCTCGTTCTCCAACTGCGTAGCGTTCTTTCTTCTTGTCGTAGGCAGACTTCATTGTATTTTTTATTAATTTATTTCGTTTTTGGCTAAGCGTGACACACTTTTTGGCCAAGATTTTTTGACACAGGCTAACCGCCAAATCAGCTCAGACTTAAAGTGAGCCCCAAACTCAGTCTTGAGCTCGGACTCAGCTCATTTGAGACATAGTTAGACGCAGTTAGTAATGGGCGTGTGGCACGTATGCGGGATGCGAGTGCGTGGGTGCTTCACATCATCTAATCACCCACAACGTGGAGATATATATATAAATATGTTTATGCTGTTGTCGCATTTGGATTCTGGCCTAAATGTGCTAAATTTATGACCACAACAGGGTTTAGGGAAGTGAGAACAGCGTTAAATTTGAAATACAAAATGCTTATGATATTTTATATGATAAAATTAATATTTGTTAGTCATACTAGACGTATGTGTTATATAGCACTAAGAGAAAAAATTTAACATAGAATTTTTTAAATACTATGTTAAGCAATTTAAACTTGATTTCATAGGTAGTCTGGTAATTGCTTAGCTGTAGATTTCTCAACTCAATTAAGCAGTATTTCAGAAGTTTTAAATTGATCAAAGCATTTGTTTAATATTTTAAACAAGATTCAATTTTGTATCGGGCTGAGTGCTATGATAATGAATTAGCTTAAAAATCAAAGTTGGTTTATAACAGAGTCTTTTCTTAAATAGCTTGAAGAGTATCTTGATGTCTAGAACACTTTATTATTGCAGTCGAATTTAGTAAGTTAAAGTATAGATGCATTTTGAGATGATAGAAACATCCTAATTAATTTCTTATAAATGTACTTCTTATACTTCTTAGTAAAATTGCTAACATTACTTCCAGCCGCTGTTTTTTACAGCGTATCTACTAGTCTAGTCTACTCTTAAGCTTAAACTTGCCCGGATTCATTCTGCTTCAAATTGTTTCATTCATGAGTAGCCAGATTTAAAGGCTAAGATTGCAGCCACACACTAAACACGTTGTGGCCAGAGCAGCAACTAAGCAACATTAAGCAGCGACTAAGTGGAGCAACTTGCAACAAAGGACGTTGCAGCGACAGCAACAACAATGAGACAAATCTAAGCGGGCGGACAACGCCTTTCACAACGCTGTCTCTCTCTCTCTCTTTACCCCTCTCGCTCTCCCCCTCTGTCTCTTTCTCCCCCTCTCTCTTTAGTTGACAATAGTAGTCAACGGAGTCAGAGAGGGGCACAGCTACAGTGGGACAATTGGACACTGCAACATTGTTAGCAAAATGGCAAAAGCGACGTCGGCGTCGCAGTCAGCGTCGCTGTCTCTGCTAACTTTGTCGCATATTGTCCACCAGTTAATGTTGTTTTTGTCACTGTTGTTGCTGCCGCTGCTGCTGCTGCTGTGGCGCAGTTAAAGACACAATGACCTTGGGTGAAAGTTGCTCTCCATTTCTATTTTGTGTTTTTTGCTGCTCAAATTGTTGCTGCCATGCCATTTTTATAAATATGTACACACACACACCAACACACACACTCATATGTTAGTATATTTATTGTTATTTTTGTTTTTAACGATTTTCTTGTCACTGTCTGCCTCTCCCTCCCTCTCTCGCTCTCCGTCTCTGTCTAGCTTGGAGTATCTACTACTTATTACTATGCGTATTTGCTGCTCCCCTTTTCGACTTTGTTGCTTTTTTGTAGCTTTTGTCTTTTTGATTTGTTTGTTTGCTTAGTCGTATTTTTCCATTTGATTTGTTGCTGTTGTTGTTAGTGTTGTTGTATCTGTTGTTGTTGTTATTTTGATTACTTTTGCTCTTGATTGAGTCTGCCGCTGATGGATGCACACAAGCAGAGCCCAGCTCAGCTCTGTTCAGCTCAGCTCAGCTGTGTGCCTGACTCTGATTTCAACTCGGACGTTTCGCTGAAAACAGAACGGAAGTTGTTCGCGTGCAGGAAGTACCACTGTAGCCAGCGGCCTCAGGTAAGTGTTGGCGGTGCTACAAATTGCACTAAAGGTGAGAAAAGGCCAAAAACACATAAAAATTAGCTAATTTTTTACCATAATTTTTAATTTATGCGCTCGATTTTACGCCTAATTGTTGAACTAAAAAAATAATAATAACAATAAACAAATCGACAGAAAAATAAAGTACTGACTGTTTTGCAATGCGGCGTCTTCACGCCTCGATAGCTACAGCTGACCAAGATTCTAGGCAGAATAAATCATGGCTATAATTACATTTTTATTAAATTAATAATTTTAACACAATTTTTTTTGTGTTTTATTTAACTTTACTGCGAGTTTAAACTTAATTAACAGCAAAAGCAAACAGTGCACAACGAGAATCTTATGAAATACGCAATTAGACTTGATTTAATCTATGATTAACTACTTGCATTTCTAGAACGAGTGCAACTAAACAGATTATGCATTTATAATAGTTTCCTCTTCAAAGAATTACTAGAAAATTACTCGACTTATGTTTGCAACGATTTGACTGCATAATTTTGAACTCGAAGTAATCGAAAGTAGTTTTTGTATGGAGCTTAAAAAATTATATTAAAAATTTTAATACATTTTTTTTTTTAATAAACTTTTAAATTAACTGCTATTTAAATTCCGCACATTTTATTTAACATTTCAACAAAACTCGATTCGTTGTCAAGTTCGTGTTGCATTTTAATGGCGCACACAGCGCTGGCCTAAAACTGGCCAACAGAACAGTTAAAGCCAGAAGACGCGACTGCAATTAATTTACTTATAATGCAGCATTCTGAAGGCAGACAAGCAACAACAACAACCACCTCGACTGGCTGCCAAACTCTGGCGCGCAATCTATTTAACAGTGGCGTGAGAGGGGGGGAGTCGGGGAAGTGGTTGAATAGGAGGAGGGGGCGTTGTAGCCAAATGCTGGCGCTGTTGTTGGCCAGCGACAAGTGACCTCATTTTTATTGGAACCTCTAGCGGCAAGTTGCGTGGCATGGTCAGTTGTACGTGTTGCGGTTGTTTCTGTTGTTGTTGTTGCTTGTTCTACTTTGAAATTTCACTTTTTAAGACCGAGCATGTGTTGGTGTGAGTGTGTGTATGGGTATAGAAAAAATAAAAATAATTAATAAACTAAATAAATGTGAGCATTTTTGTGCGTGCAGCGCTCAAAATTTGTGCCACGCGGCGCACTGTCAATGCAAGTTTGTTGTTTAAGTCTTTTGAGTTTACATGCAGCGACAGCGGCAACAACCAAAAATGCTCGGCACGAAATATGTCGAAAATATTAAAGCGCAGAGCAAAGCAGCTACCACAGCAAGCAACAACCAAAAGCCAGCAACCAAAAACCAGCAACAACCAACAACATTGACAATTTAACCTCAAACTTCAAAGTGTCACTGTCATGGCCCTTTTTACTACTCCTAGCGACTGCGACGTCGACAGCGACGACGACAGCATTGCAGCCGCAACCTCAGCAGTGGTTGGATATAACCTGTTGGCAATTCAGTTTATGACTTTTTGCGCCGCACACTGTGACCAGCGCACACAAAATGCTAAGCAGTAGCAAACTAAAGCTTTCACCATGACTACGAACCACTGTGCAGATCACGGCGACTGGCGACGCTGCTGCTGCCGCGACGTCGACATCG
Organism: Drosophila dunni; assembly: GCA_018152125.1. Lineage (NCBI taxonomy): Eukaryota > Metazoa > Arthropoda > Insecta > Diptera > Drosophilidae > Drosophila > Drosophila dunni. The sequence goes on along the minus strand of JAECXC010001917.1, from coordinate 13,291,032 downwards.
CACGTATTGGCACGAAAAGTGGGTCAACATGAAACGAGCCACAAATGTAGAAAAAAAGCAGCAGCAGCCGCAACAACAACAACTAAAACACAAATCACGCTGACGAACTTGCTTACGAACTGTTGTTGTTATTGTTGTTGCGGCTGCCAAAGAAAGCATGAAAACACGCGAGAGTAAGCGAGATGGCAACAGTATGCGGCGCGACTTGTGCACACTTTGTAAATTTATTTTTTGGGGATTGGCTTTATGGAATTTATGTGTCGGCTGTTAAATTAAACTTGTGATGCTGAATTTAATACATATTTAAAAAAAATATATATGTTAACGCTAAAATATCATTAAATTGGCTTTCTTTCACATGTCATAAACTTGACGGCAATTCAAATATTTATGTTGGCGCCAAAACTGTAAAGCGCCATCTATGTGTTATGACTGACACATTTGACAGTGCTGGCCAACAGTGCCATTTTGAGTTCAACAGTGTTACTTTGATTTCAACTATCGACCGTCCTCCACAATCGGTCACCGATAGTCTAGCTGCTCTAAAATTATTTTTTTTGTTTATACTTGAAAAGCAGTAGTGGCTTTATAAATTTAAAACATGTTGAATGGACAGATTACACACAGTTATGTGGGCAACACGTGCAGCGTGGTGATACCATATCCACATGCCAAGGAAAAACCAAAGCCCACGCCATCTCCAACACCATCGCCATCGCCTGACACAGCGAATGGTTGTTCTGAGGGAGGGGTCGAGGAGGCAACGGCGGCGGGTGCTGCGATACATGTGAATTTGGATCGCATAAGGAACGTCGATATATTTATTGGCGACAACGATTTGTATTTTTACGCAAATGTCAAGCTTTACAGGTGAGTCATAGTGATCGAGAAGTTTCGATTTTGACATTTTATCGCAATCTTCCACCTATATTCAGATTTCACAGCCGTCGGACTTTCGACCTGAGGGGGCTGAAAACAGTTCTCATCAAATTTGACACGACCGATAATTGCTACCAGTTGTATTTGCGCTGCCTGCCGCCCGTTGCCATTGTGGGCAGTGGTAATGCAGCTGGCAACAGCGGCGGCGTGGTGCCCAAACCAAAGACGGCGCGCAAGGAATATATTGCCGCATTCCTTAACCTACCCAAACTGGCGGACACACTGCAGGACAAGGAGCCGCTGGTCCATGAGTGGAAGCTTAAGCGTATCACCGAACAGTGCCAACTACAGCTTGATGACGAGGAAACAACCTTCAAGCTGACCAGACATTTTGGCTATGGTTATGCCAGTCAATATAACGGTTCACTGCAGACCAGCGAGGTGAGTAATACACTCAAAAGATACGGCGTAATTGATAAAAAACAGAACATACAATTAACAAATGATTGATTTGTCGTTCCAGCTGGACAAGTCCACATGCCGTGTGCCAGAGCCGCACCAGGTAAGCCCCTTGCAGCGACGTCTGGGACGCAATGTCGATGAGATGCAGCGCTTTTCGCGCGAACAGTACAAAATGAACTTTGTGGAACTGCAGGTGCCAGCAGGTCACCAGAACCCGCTGCGGTACAAGCCCAAAATCTACGAGACTTCCATGACACAAGAGCAGGCACATTTGCTCCACAACCTGTGCAGTCGCATACCAATTGCTGAGGAGTCATCGGCAGCAACCACGACAACTTCAGTCCAGTCCAGCCAGCCAGACCGCCACGTGCAGAATGAGATTGATTGCGGCCTGATAAGCATTGTGTTGGCCATCTGCTATGATGTGCGCACAACCAACAATGAGCCAACCTGTGAGTCCGGCTGGACACGGAGTATTTTGTGTCCGCTCTTCTGTTACTTTGAGCAGTTCGACAACTATCGGGATGTGCTTGTGGCCTTCTTGCGACGCGTTATCACTTATCCGTTGTATCGCAACTTTGAACTGGGACGACAGTGTGTTCGAGATGCCATCGAAGTGCTTAAAGGCGGTCGCAATTGGCTGATTAATCAGTTGCTGTTGACCCACCAACAGTTTGCTAGTGGCGAACCGTGTCGTGATAGCTTCAATACCTATTATCTAGAGGATTATATTCGCTACTTGAGTAATGCTAAGCAGTGCAGCGATGAGCATCTGCGTCTGTTGGCGCGCAATGTTAAGAATGTGCTTATGGATGTGAGTAAACGGCATTTGGATTTGGGTGTCATCGAAATTGAGACTGAACTGATCAAGGAGCTAATGCAGGAGATGCGCATAGATGCGGGTAGCGGCAGTGAATCACCATCACAGCAGCAAAGTCATCAGGGTGATGATGAGGCTGATTTGGATAACGATACGTCCGGCCAAGAGGATGAGACAACGACCGACGATGATAGTGTTATAACTGACTCATTCGATAGCATGGATTTGCGTTTCATTGAGAACGATGTCTATGCTGTCGATGAGGAGGACGAAGGCGATGTGGACGATGGCGACGAAGAGCAATCGGAGGTGGATGATGATGACGAGGACGATGATGATGATGATAGCAACTCATCGACAACCACCACCAGCGATGCCGAAGGCAACAGTGTCATCGAACAGTGCACCAGCAACAGTGAGGCCGCTGCCTCTGGTAGCATCAGTGCCAGCGCCAGCACGAGCACCAAGTAAACATCAACACACACCCACTCACACACACATTGCCAAATAGTTCCGTGTTGTCTGTCCTGCCTAAGCCCAATCAACCAATCGAAACCAAGCAACAAACTTAATGTCAAAGAACGGAGGCTAAACAGTGATTACTTTTATGCAAAAGCAAAACTTGAAAGTAAAATACAAATACAGAAACAATAACAAAACAAAAAATAATAAAATAATCAAAAAGCAAAAACGAAAATTGTAAATTTTTAAATAAGCAAAGCAAAGCAAAACATAAAAAAGAAACGAAATTCGATTTAATTATGTACATGAATTTTAAAGCAAAAAAAAAAAAAAACAAAAGATAAAGAAAACCACACAAAGAAATTGTTCATGCCAAATGCGAAAGAATATTTGCATATTTTTTTCCCCCCTAATTCTTTTTTGCTATACATAATTGCAACTTATTTTGTTCTTTAACATTAACGATTAAGAATCTTAGCATTTAGCGTGGCATTAGTGTATGAAATTTGAATTTTGAATTCTTTAACCCAAAAAACAAAAAAAAATCTAGTTGTGCATTTTTTCCCTTTTTTGTATATACAAGCATATATATCTGTATACATATAAATAATATACTAGTATATAATATATATATTTATATACGATATATGTGTATATTGTTGGTGCTGCAAGCAAAAAACTGAAATATAATAAAGTACTATGTAAAACGATAAACGAAGTCGAAGGCAAAGTCATCTACAATTTACCCAGTTACGAGTTGTATAAAAAATGTCATAGAAATCAAGGCCAAACTATAAATATATACATAAACTATATTTTTTTCATAATATTTTTTACTAAGCATTTTTATTTGATCACAAAACATTATGCTAACATTAAATACGAATTTACATGTTTTGAGATTCGAAACCAACACCCTTTAAATTAAAACAAAATTAAAATATTGTGATTTTTTACACCTCAAAAATGTACAAATTTGGACTAAATTATTTTGGTTAAAAGAGCATATATATATCGTAAATTTATAGATTGGTTTCAACCTCATGTTTTTCGCATTCAAAACAAACTGGATCAACTTCACTCAGCTTCAACTCTGGCTCCGCTGGTGTCTTTATGCTGCGAATCCCACTTGTGGGCTGTGTTTTGACGTCGCGTAGCACAAGTTTTGCCCTAATTTTGTACAGTGTATTGGGTTTCAAGAAGGACATGTCGAATTCTAATTTGGACGTGGCCAACAGATCATCGGGTGGTGCATACGCCTGAGTGTCCCAGGTGTCCACATCGTCGCTGGTGCCACTCGTATAGCTAAACACCAGACGCCCCTGTAGCTTCACATAGAGCTGGGGTATCGATACCGAAACTCGAATCGTGTATGGATCGAGAGCCTCCAGTTTGGTCACATTGAGCGTTTTAAGCATTTTGAGCAGTTCTTTTAGATTGGAGTATAGAGAGATAGAAATTGGAAGAGTACGTTTAATAGAGTTTCCAGGGAAATGCTTTGAACGCTGAGCAGATGGAAAAACTTTACTGAAATCGATTGTTCTAAGGCAACGAGGTATAAATTGCCTTATAGATGGTTTAGCTGCTGTATATATGGCATAAAGTACTTTTGTGTGTGTGTATATGTGTGGGTATATATATAAACATGTGTATGTGTGCATCTTTAGTGGACTACTCCACCTTTAGCTGCGTCATTTTCAATGTGCTAAAAAATAGAAAAGGTGTTTAAAATAAACAATTTATATAAAATTTAAATTATTCATTAAATTGTGTTTAGGTTTCTCTGACTGTAAGTTAAAGAATTTATTGTTGTTTGTTCATAAATTGTGACCTTTAATCTGAGTGTGTGTATGTCCCGCATTTGTATCCCATTTGTCTGGTCTATAAATGGTTATCTGCGGTTTAGCTACTATAGTTCACTTCGCTGGCGTCTTTACATTAAATATCTCAGTTGCAAACTGCATATTAAAGTCACGTAGTAATAGTATAATCTTGAGTCTGTACATTGAATTGGGCATTAGATGTGGTAAATCGAGCTCCAGTTGCTGGGTGGCAAGAATATCTTTAGGTGGCGCAAATATTTGATATTTCCAGGTGGAAGTCTCGTTGTTGTCCTTATTTGTATAGTGCACCTCAATGCGTCCATGCTGATTCACAGCTGCTAGTGGTATAGTGAAGACCATGCGAATGGAGCTTGGACTAACCGCCTTCAAGGTGTGCACATCGATAACAGAATGCAAAGGACTTAAGTCTGGAAAGCGTTTAAATGGAATTAGGCAAGAGAAAGTTAGGAACTGACAAAGTTTAAGTCAAGTAAAATGGTTTACTGCTCTTCAATTAAATACAATATATAAAACTCTAAATGTTTTCCAGAAGTTGTTAGCTTGCTCAAAATGATTTTAAAAACGGAAGTCATAGTTTCTAATCAGAGAAGCAAAACCAGTTACTCATTTCACAAGAATTTAGTATAGAGTCATACAAAAAACCTTACGAAATTTTACAGAAATTACTTAAATGAACAAAATTTACTGATAATTTTAGCTTAAGATAACGACGTTGCCTTTAAATGAATTTATATGGCATAGAGTACATTTGTGTTCGTTTATGCATGTGTTTGTGTATATACAAAAATGTGTGTGTGTGCTCTTCCTCTGTAGACTTATCCTCATCATCTGCATCATACTCTGTTTGCTAAAAAAAATATAAGAGGTAAGACAAGTAAACAATTTATTTAATATTTTATTTATTCATACGATTGCATATCTCTGTACGTTTACAAGCTAATTTAAATATTTATGGACTGTTAATTAAAGAACTTGTTGTTGTACGTTCTTAAATTATGATTTATACTCGTATGTCTGTATGTGTAAAGCTAAAATTTACAAGTTAAACTAACTATGCATTTTTTGTTTTCCTCTCGAAAGCTCTAAAAGAATTGCGCAAACATTTCACACGCCCCCCTTTCGGCGAGAAGAATTCAATTTACTCAAAGTGTTTTCATTGTTCGGAAAAAAAAACTCTGCTATTTCTCTATATACACAAGTTGCAATTGTTTATGGGGCGCCAGGGGAGCGGGGGGAAGAAACAAATGTATAGTTGGTTATTTAAGAATTCCTTAATCATTACATACAACATGGCGACCTCTATGTTTGTTTTATTTAATTTTCTTTTAAGTTTGGACCAAGTCTCAATCCTGCGCCGACAAATGAAAAATATTTTGATTTCTACTTTTCATTCTGCATAACTTTTACTGACACTGAGTTTGAGTTGTTTGTTCTTTTAAATATTTACACGAACGTTGTTCTAAGCTAGTTTTGGGAGTTTTCAGAGTGCTACCTTTGGGCAGTTACAGATCTGCAAGTAAATAAATATGGTTGTTAATAAATATTTATTAAGTAAAAGGTTGTGACTAACTCATTGTCTCCTGTTGTATCTCTACTTTATATGAGGGATTGTCGTAGGCCGCATCGCTCTTACGCGGTGGAGTTATGGACGCCGTCTGATGCACTCTCCGCCGGGTTATGATCAGCAGCAGCGCCAACGTGGACATTATAGCCAAGGCGGCGATCACAGAAACAACCACAAGTGGTCCATAATAATCTCCAGCTGGTTGCTCAGTGACGCCAGCCGTAAGGAGTTTGCCTGAGGGTAGGTGAAGAAAGGAGAATAGGTTAAAGGATGCAGAAAAAGAGGTTACAAAGCTAATATGGCTAAATTAAACATTCAGTGGAAAAAAAATAGTGTAAAGAGTTTACCCAGATTCTTAAAACTCAAATAGATCCTTTCAAAAAATCGCCAGACTTGAAACGGCAAATAGTTAAGCTTAAACACTTGTGGAACCTTCACAAGACTACTAGGAAAACTAACCTGTCTTGCCAGGCGGTGATGGGCCACCTGGTTTGGTAATAAAGTTGACCACATTGCTCTTCTTGGTGTTACCATTGGTGAGATACATCTCCAGCCAGAGACGATACTTGGTGCCCGGCTTGAGGTCCATGATGAGAGTACCCGTAGTGCTGTCCCGCTTGGCCACCTTAAAGACACTGGAGTCCTCTTTGCCCAGATCGCTTTGATAGATGGCGCGATAGATGTGCACGAACTTGTCCTCCGGATAGGGTACACCATTCCAGGAGATTTCCACGCTCTGTGTCTTCACCTTGGTAACATTCACATTCACATCGAATCCATAGACATCCACCTTGGGCGCTGTGCGCACCTTAATCATGTGTCCTGCACGCAGCTCAGCTCCATGTCCAGCAAATGGTATGTAGTAGAGGCCAATCTCGTATCCCGTATCGGGCTGCAGATTCTGTATGGTGTAGCTGGTGAGTGTGCGGTGTATCAGAGGCGACGAGGAGTAGATCATGCCAGTGAGTTCCTTGTAACGTAGTTGGACGCCATCCACGTACTCCATCTGATCATCGCTCAGTTTCTTCCAGGTCAACTGCAACCAAGTGGCATTCGTCTCAATGACATTCAGCTCTGGATCCTCCACCGTCTTGAATATATCCTGGAAGTCGGGTCTGTAATCCGATATTGGTGGTGGTGGCGTTATAGTTCTCTCCGCGGGCATCTTCACGGTGAATATCTCACTGGTCGACTGTGAATTGATGTCACGTAGAATGAGTGTGATCTTGACCTTGTACAGCGAATTGGGTTCCAGATTGGGCAAATCAAATTCCATTTGGGAGGTGGCGATCAGATCTTCGGGTGGGGCAAATGTTTGCATTTCCCAGGTGGAGGTGTCGTTGCTGGCTCCATTTGTGTAGCGCAGCTCAACGCGTCCGTGCAGATTCACATAGACCTGTGGTACAGTGAAGACCATGCGAATGGTTCGTGGATCAACCGCCTCCAAGGTGTGCACCTCGATATCTGATTGCAGAGGAGCTAAGCCTGAAATATACAAGAAAAGTTAGTAATAGTCCCAATTACATAAATGTAAAATCGAGTAAACGGTATATTGCTTTTCAAGTAGATACAGTCAATTACTTTATAAAATTCTTTGAGGAACTAGGGACAAATAACCAATCAGAATTATTTATATTACTCTTTAATTCACATAATCAAATCGATTATTTCTTTAACTAAAAATCTGATAAGTTTCCTCAAAGAACGGTCGATACTGTTTCTAATCAGAAAAGCAAATCCCATGACTCATTCTCCCATTGGGTTAGTTTGAATTCAAAAACATTCTAATAAGCGCAACAATGAAATGATGGATGATGACTGGCAAATGTGCATATGTGTCTGTGCTGGTGTGTGTGTAGTTGTTGTGGTCACAGTTAGTACAGTAAAACCCTGTCGATTTGTGTATAACAGTGTCCAAACGGCATGAGAGAGTTTCAAAGAGATACAGAGAATTTGAGAGAGAGAAAGAGATAAAGAGAAACTAGGCTAAGAGGTTTTTGACTAGAATAGTGAGAATGTCCACCTGCTTGCTGCTTCGGTCGCTTGTCCAGCCCTGGACCCTGACTGGGCCCCTGAATCGGTCCTTGACTGTGGTGCAGACTGTGCTCACTCGCCTGAGTGGACAGGCCCGACGTGGTGCTAGCGCTGGGGACAATGGTTGCTTGTTGCTGCAGGGATTCATGTGGTTGTGGCTGTAGCTGCTGTTGTTGAAGTTGCTGCTGCTGCTGTAGCTGCTGATGCAGTTGCGGTGGTGGCACACCCAGTCCGGGTATGAGTGGATAACTCTCATAGGCCACCGGCTGACCGTCGACTATGGCAATGCCATGTGGTGGTGGCGGTGGTGGCACACCACTGTGCACAATGGGCACATAATGTGGTGGACCTGGACGCTGCTGTTGTTGCTGTTGGTGTTGGTTTGGTGCTCCAGGGCCTGCTGCTCCACCGGGCACGCTCTGCTGCAAGTGCTGCAAAATCTGCTCGATTCGCACGTGAGGAGGCAGATTGTGATTGTCCTTTTGAGGTGACTGTGCCTGTGAAGGATGGCCGGGGTGTCCGGGATGTCCAGGATGTCCAGGGTGTTCAGCACCCAGTATATTAAACAGATCCGATTGACTAGTAGGTGCTGGTGGTGGTTTGCCCTGTGGTATGCCATTGGGATTAATGTCATAGGGTTCGTATGGATTATAGGCATCGTAGGCGGGTTTCGAAGGATTGTAGAAGCCATAGGGACCGAGATGTTGTTGGTGTTGCTGTTGCTGCTGATAGTCATTGTAATGCCCGCCCAATTGTAGTGGCACAAAGGCGCCACCTGGCGGCAGTGGAGCACCGTTATTCACCACATCCTCCTGCTGATCCTCATGCACATCGTACTTGATGTCATTCTGTTGCTGTTGCTGTTGTTGTTGGTGCTGCTGTTGTTGGTGCACCTTCTTGTGAGGCTTTTCGTGTTTCTCAAAGAGACCTGAGCTGGACTTTGGCGGCTTGCCGTCAAGTGTGGGGTAAAAGGCGCCCAACGTAGGCTTCTTTTCATAATCAAGCTCAAAGGGTCTTTTAGTACTTGTTGTTGTCGACATTGATGTTGCTGTGGTTGTGCTAGTTGTTGTTGTTGTTGTCGCTGTCGATGTTGCTGTTGTTTCTTTAAACGGTTGCATGTCGAATGGTATTTTAATTATTTACAATGCATAGCGTGAATTATTGTTGTGTATGAGCGTTTTGAAAATAAATAAATCATAATAAATAAAGCAAAATAAAATCAGGGTCATAAAAATAAATAAATACGTGTTCAAACAGAGACAGAGGATAAAGAGTAAAAGAGAAAGATAAAGACAGAGATAAAGAGAGTGAAAGAGTGAGAGTAGGCAAATTAAATAGAAAAGCGTAAAAAAATTTACATAGTTTGATGGAATTGAGTATGAAATCATATAATGGAAAAGCCATAAATGCTTTCAAAACATGCGAGAATTATGAACGATCGAATGTACTCATCAAATTGAGTAAGTTTTTGAATTATTTTCCAATGGTTTCGCATACAAACACAGTTTGCACAACAACAATCTGCTGTGGTGCAAACTGATCTTAAATCCCGTTAAATTTTGAAACATGCAATAAAAGTTTGATTTAAAATCTAATTCAGACTTACCATTTGTCTGGGCAGGCAGGGAGTACGGCCGACGAGAATCGTCGTCCAGCTGTGGACTGCAGATCCAATGCTTGCAGCAGTCATCATCAGGTATGGGCATGAGACGCACCTCCGACGGGTGACAGGGCAAATCGGAAGGAGGTAGTGCCAGTACTGGAGGACAAGCCGGACGGCACTCCACTTTGCCGTTCTCGCAGTAGCAATGCTTGTCACAGCCTGTAAATTAGTTGAAATATTAGAGGTTGGTCTTTAAACACAATTACTTATCACTCACCCGTCAGATTGGTAGGAATAGGAGCCCAATTTTCGAATTCCATGCCCTGATAGCTGCAGGTGCCGTTGTCCACACAACGCATGCTCTCCGGACAGCAGTGGGGTGCCACTGGCTTGAAATCCGCCGGCACTGGTTCCCAGCGAATGCAGTGAGGATTGAGCACATCCAGTCCGAAGGTGGAGGGACACTCCACCTTAGCACAGTGGATGCCCTGTTCGTTGCAGATGCATAACTGATCGCAGCCATCGCGGAACTGTTGTCCCAACTCATAGTCGGTGCCCTTATGGTTGCAAGTGGGCGTGGCACCGCCTGCATCGCGTGCCTGTTGATCCAAGCCATAGCTGCGCTCCTGTTCGATCTCATCGCCAATGCTATTGGGACCAGCTCCATGAATTGCCGGCTGCTGTTGCTCATGATCATCGAGCGTGACGTCACACAGTTCCAACTGACAACAGACGTCCTTGGGATCCTTGACATAGACACACTTGTCGGCACGCGTGTGATTCCTTTCCGGGCAACGTGGACGGCAGTTCATGACGCCTTCCTCTTCGCAGTGACAGATTTGATCACAGCCGATTTCCTTGCGTTCACGGAACTTGTAGACTCCTCCTTGGTAGTGGCAATCGTTGCGTGGTTTCGGTATGCTCTCTGCCCGTATGCATGTGTGTGTGTGTGCGCATATGTGTGTATGTTTGTATGTATATGTTTGTGTGTGTATATTTGTGGTATGCACATGACGTATTTTTATGGAATGCACAAAAAACATAGCGTTAAAGCATGGAACCAATCGGCTTTAAAGCATCAACTAACTAACTGACTAAGCCAAATGAAAAGCCGCTTTCTCTGCACTGTGATCGGTGATCTCTGATCTGTGATCCATGATCTGTGATCTGAGTTTGGGCTTAAGTCATAACTTGAACTCACCTTCGTTCTGCTCACTGGTGACCACACCTGTCTTGTTCATCTCAACCGTTGGCACACTGGGTTCAAGCAGCGCTTCTTCACATTCCATGATCCTGCAGCAATCATCCTCCTCCACAACACGTTCGTGGCAATGGGGATTAGCCATGGTGCGTTGACTGCCCCTTGGATAGGAGGCACCCTTGCAGCGTGGCTCACAGATCCATTCACCGCGGTTGCAAGTGCAACGCTCGTCGCACATACGCTCCATGCTTTCGCCATGCTGCGTAAATTGATTAATATAAAAATAAATTAATTAAAAAAGCTGCTAATTTCAGATGTCAACAGTGAAAGCTGGTATTTGTTGAGCTTAATAATTGTTTATTTATTACGTAATTTGTATAAACAATACAACGTAGAGAAAACTTCGAATTGAAGCCCCTTCTTGCCTCCCAGAAAAATCCATTGACCCTTTTATTTAAAGCCTAAATATACTTGACTGTTTCGCACTGTGTACTCAGAGTTCTTAACCCAAAAACTTCTTAAACTCCTTCTACAATAGGTACTTAAAGCAAAACACTGTCTTCACCTAGATTTTGCTCATTAGTACTAGAGCTGCACTATTACACTCTCCTACATAGACCAGCTGATAAATTTGTAGCATCAATTGGGCAGAAACGACTGCCAGTTAAACTCAAGTCAAATTTGTAACAGCTTTCCCTTCTGAGCTACACAAAAGTAATCGCCTGCCTTTTAGAATTGTGACCCAAATGACAAGTAAAGTAATCACAATAGAGTCGGTTACTGTTGTTGTTGTTGTTGGCAAATGGTATTTGCTTCCACATAGCAAAAATAACTAAGTATTTATGATGTGAAAGGTGTGCCAAGTGCTTGACTCTGCACGAATTGCGTCAATTTGCGCAGACAAAACTCATTAATCATTTGATCATTTGATCGTTTGGCGACTACTAAAGAAAATTGGCAAACATTTCCTGCTCTGTGTGTTGGAGTCTGAATTTCAGACGCTGATTGCACCAATAACCAAATATGTCAATAGTGTTGGCTTATGAACGACCCACACGCAGACGGCAGACACCAGTCAGCTCTGAGATCAAGTTCGTTGCCTGAGTCTTTTGTTTTCCATTTCGAGTCTTTTGTTCTTTTAATTACAACGCCGCGTAGGTTGTGTGCTGAGAACTAAGAAAACTTAATATGCATGCTAAATGAGTGCGCTTAATATGAGATTTTTTCACGCCCTTTTTCCAGACTTTTTAATGAAGTTGTAACAAAAAGTTTCATGGCCGCTTCTTGAGAAGTTTTTCAGAAAAAACTAAGACCCATAAAATCCATAAAGCTAACACCAGGCAGCACTCAATGTGGCACACTGAACTATAAACGCTCACAGATGGTGTGTTAAATATTTTCAGGCACTGTATTATGAATTTGTGGCATGCGGCCTGGTGGCATGTTGCACGTGTCCGCTGCGCCGATCGATCGAGCAATTTATAAGAAATCAACACAGCACCAACCACAGCAACAACAGCAACGACAACAACAAAAACCGCAACAGCCACGATTCATTAAAAGTGAAAGCAAAAATTATTTCATATTGAAGCGTGCTGTAAACCCGATTATGAAAAGTACCACAAAACAATTTAAAACATTTAATAAAAAAAGATATGAAAAAGATCTAATAATAATAATAAAAGAAAACAATGTTTATAATTAAATTGAATTATGCGCGCAGTGCAGTGAAAATACTCTAAAAAACCTGATCAGCTATGAAGACATTAAGTACACGATAAAAATATTAATTTCGATTAAAACAGGGAAAGGTATACAAAATCAAAATACGCCTTTCATAACAGTTGGCGGTACATAAGAAATATACTAATTTAAAGCACTGTAGGCACTTATAGCTGAACTGTATCACTGTTTAAAAGCCTTAAAACGTTTTAATCCCTCTCCAAATTAGCTTAATGGGCGCGGTTAATTATTTTAGCTTGAAAAAAATAATAATTAACTTAAGAGTTATCTTTAAGCATTTATCTGACTTATGTTTCTGGCATTACAAATGGCATTACATATGCATTAGACCCAAAAAAGTATATAAATTGGTTAGTGTAGACAGACAACAGAAAACCCAAGTGGCCGTTTAATTAAAACAAAATCAACACTGAAGGCAGCCAGCAACAGCAGCCACTCAAAGCAGTCGCTGGCAGCAACAACTGCAACTGCAGCAACAACAACAGTAGCAACAACAATTGAATGGGTTGGTCAGTTGTTGCTGCCCAGAGGCGTTGCTGTTGTGCATACTGTTCGCTGTTGCTCTGACTGCAGTCCATTTGCAAGTAATGTACGTGACTCGCCGCAATGCCTCGTGGCACGGGAGCAATGTCTGATGAACACGTCACACTCGGACTGCCAGACAGACAGCAGGGCGTGGAAATTAGACACTGACATTAATGAGATGATAGATAATCAGTTAAGACAACTAGTTGATGATTCTAATAGACAAAACTGAAAGAGATTGTTGAGGCTGACTTGAGTTTGAGGCTGTACTCTTAGCAAGCAACAACAACAACTGACGACATCAATCAACAGCCCAGAAAATTGCTGGCATTTTTCTGTTGTTTCTGTTGTTTGTAAAAGGCGCGCGCAAAATATTTGCATAATTGCTGCTTGCCCAAGCAGCAAATCAGAAGCCAAAATGGCAAACCAGGGAAATGTGCACCAAAAAATGCAATTTTTGGAGTGCAAAACGACAACAGCAACAACAACAGAAGCAGCAGCTGCTACAAGCAGCCTGTTGACCGGTTTTCGTTTTTATGAGTGGCCTGAAAACTTGTTACCCATTATGCAATCAAGTGACGACAAGCCAAATTGCAATTGCGTGCCAGGAAGTGCAAACTGGGAGTCTGCCTCCTAAAAACCAGATATAAAGGGGGAGTGTGTTGTGGTCTGGAAGTTGATTCGACACCTGAAAGTGGGTGCAACCATTTGGAGTTGATTTCTAGATCAAGTCAAGATTAAAGGCATTTTTATGCCGTGTGGGATGGGTATGCTCGGTTTGTTAAAGGTGGACAATACTTTTGAGGCGTTTGAGGGGTATGTACACTTGAGCAGGGAATCTTTGACATGGTTTGAAAGCAGAAACAGAGCCAGGGCTGCACTTTCACTGGGTATCCAACTATCGCGTCCACTCCACAACACTTTCCTTTCCTACTACGAGTTTTGAATGCATTTCACTTATATTAAGTATACGCACCTTGTAACTCTTGTCGTCGGCTTGACATTCACGATGCATAGTATCACCGCTGGCGGTGATTTCCACAATTTTTGGCACTTCCGTTTCGGGTTGTGTGGTGGTTGTTGTACTGGAAGTTGTGCTACTGGTAGTTGTTGTGGTTGTTGTTGCTGCTGCAGCTGCTGGTGTTGTTGTTGTAATTAACTCAGTGCGTTCATCGTCCATGCTCACATCACTGAGATCCATTAGCGCCTGGTGCTGCATGGTGGCATTGCTGCGGAAGAGATACTCCGCCTCGCCACTGCTGTCCGACGCAGAGCGTCCCTCGCCAGCAAAGGCAACCAATGGAGTATCAGTTGCTGTTGTCTCAGTTGTTGTTGTCGAAGTTGTCGGTGCGTGTGTTGTGGAGCTTGCTGCGTCCTCCATTGTTTGCTGTCCTTCAACAATGTTAATCACTTCGCTGTGCTGCGGCAACACTGTAGTTGCTTCCATCTCAGCCTTCATCCCGATCTCCGTGCTTGAGTCAGACATTGATTCAGTTTGGGGCTCATTCATATGCATGGCGCGTGCTCGGGATGTTGTTGTTGTTGTTGCTGTTGGTGTCTCAGTCACTGAATGTGCTGTCGCCTTGTTCTCCAGACTGACTATAATGCCGGCACTCGATTCAGTTGTTGTCGATGTTGTTGTTGTTGTTGCTGCAGCTGGTTCACCCTCCTCGGTGCTGCTCGACAGCATTTGATAATCTTCGTGCTCGGCCAGGCGATCATGATTCTCGGACAGTATATGCACATGATAGGGATCTTCTGACTCACTTGTTGCTGTTTCTGGTGCTGCAGTTGTCGATGTTGTAGTTGTTGTTGTGGACGTCGTCGTTGACTTCTCGGCGTCACTTTCATTCTCATTGGTATTTGAGTCATTCTCCTCACTGTTGCTGGCCGTTATTAGCGTTGCCGGATGTCGAAAATTATTCAAATCTTTGGCATCATCATCATTCTCATTTGAAATTTGATTGAGCTGGAAAAGTTCATTGTGTTGCTCCTGTTCTTGCAGCTTCTGTTGCTCCCGTTGCTGCTCTGTGGTGGCATCACTACCCACATTCTCCGCATGCTCATCCTTCAGTGGAATGTGCTGTATGTGCGTGTGATCTGCCTCCGTCTGATGGTTGATCTTTGGCTCCTCGACACGTGGTGTTGTGGTCGGTTCTGTGGAGGTTATGGGCTCAATACTTGTCGAACGCACTGTGGTTTCTGCGTCCTTCTTGTGATCAGTGTTCGCAGGCATTGTGGTGGCGTCTGTAAGCAAAGAAATAAATGTTATTATAGTAAAAGTATAAGAAAAGTTAAAACTGATTTAAGTAATGAAGTATAGAAACCAATAGTTTCTTTAGAAATTAATTGGTTTTGGCCGGTAAAACAAGCTAACTGTTTTGCTTCATTTCCTTCCTAAAGATTACTGATATTGATAGCCTCTTCAAGCGGTTCATGAATGCCACAGAGGGCTAGTATTTCAGAATCAACCCGTATGCTTAGGTTGGCTTTATCGGGCACACCCGGGAATATGTCGCGTACCATTACCTTGGGAGATAGCGACATCATCCGCAACTCATCCATATTATCTGGAAGAACAACACCCTCGTCATCAAATGATTGTGCTGCACAACATTTATTGATGAAGGCAGCAGCTGCATTCAGCAACCAAACATATCATACCAATAAACACAACGTACAGTTATAAACTCCTACCTTGTCTAGCATTCCTTCAGTCATTCGCAAAGGGGGTAAATAAACTTTAAGCCTATTCGCATATTTGTGTCCATTCTAAGCTGTCCCACATTTACGGTACAAGCATCTTTGCGCAATTCTAGCGGAAGCCGTAGCCAAAAAAACAAGCTAAAAGCCAAAGGAAATATGTAAGTATTGGAAATATCTCACGCGTTCCATCATTGGCAGCTTCGCATTCGCAGTGCACACTTAATTTTCAGTTTATGTTTTTTTGTGAATTTTTGGTTGTGCTGTGTACACCGCAAACACCTCTTCGAAAAGGTAGACGCAGACGCAGCATCAGTTCTTGAGAATCAGCTAAGGTATTCATTAAGCTGCGACGTCTTTGCGAAGCTGAATCATCGAGTTCTTTTTTTAGTGTGTGTGTCCGCCATTCTTGGAAGACTCACGGGTGGATAGACGGACGGAGGGGGGAGTGTGGGACAAGCCCTAGCGATGCCAAAATATCAGACGACCGCATCTTTTCTGATATTGTTTTCTTCTCGTGATTCGTCTTCGCTGTGCTTAAACGCGCTTAGAGAGCGAAGAGCAAGAAGCTGTTATTCTTCTTTTTCTTCGTTCCTTCGCTCTTATATAATTACATTTGTTTTCGGGCATAGTTTCGGGGCGCAAAGCTCATGTCATAAATAAATGATGACTTTAGTGAGGGCCACAAAAAAAGACTACAACAAAGGAGAACAAAAACTCTAAAAAACTCCACACACACTTGACTTACTGGGGATACAGTGGGATATACACTTCAATTAAATGTTAATTCATTAATTCACAAAAAGATAGCAGAAGTTTCCAAAATAGTTAAGTCACTAATTGCAGCAATTAGTTGGAGTAATTAGGATTAGTAAACAAATCAATTTACAACTTTACCTCGACAAGTGAGATATAATTGGTTAAGCAAACAGATTCACATGATAAACTATTAAATAAAAATTCTAAATACGTAAAATATATTAATCATTGATACTTTATATATTATTTATAAGCACTTCAAACCGAAGGTTGCCATATTGTTTATAGAAAATAACAATTGTATTTATAGTCATTGCCTATAATTGATAGTTAGACGAAGTTATAGTTAAGTTAAATCCAGTCTCAAAACAGGTTTAGATACGAATTAAAGCCGCAGTTAACTATTTCTGAGACTACTTTAATAGGATAATTGCGTGTTATTAACTTTTTACACACTTCTCTGGGTCAATTGCAGTAAATAAAGTGATGCTGTTGAAATTTGTACTCAACTATTGTGGAAGGATATTATTTCCTTGCCTTGCTAAAACAATTTGCTTTTAACTTTTTGCAGACTTAACTAAAACTACTTCATATACGTTGGCAGATACATGAAACTTCCACTGATTCATGATGGAGCAGCAAATAAAGCATAAGAAAACAAAAAATGATCAAAAAAAGAAAAGGGAAACGAAAGAAAAACACCCGCAAGAAAACTCTTGACGGGCGCTGCAAATGTAGCCCCATGGGGGCGACTCGAGTGCCAGACGAAGATGAAGTTGGTCTTGGAGATGTAGTTGGAGTTGGAGAGCTATGGGTTCGAGTGCGCCTAGGCATAAGGTCTGACATGCATGCGTGGTAATAAGCATAAAGGCGGCACCGATCTACGTTCCCGCCGGGTCGAGTCACAGTTGTCGCTCCAATAAGAGAGGGAGAGATTGAGAGAGACAAGCTACAGTCGAGAGAGTTTGACTTTTAAGGACCCTGTAGTCGTTTTAAAGCACACATTTAAACTTGGAAAGCGTTGACTATAGTACAACTATCTCTAAGTTTCTTAAGTCAAAGTTAATTTCTCTAAAACTAACTGATTAGACTGACTTTGTTTTTCAAGCTAATTCTCTATGGTTTCTCCCCAATTTCCATGTTACGCACAGAAACCAATTTAATAGGCTCTTAGCAATTTTAAGTGCAGGGTCTAAAAGGTAAGAGTTGCCCAATGGCAACGACAGCAACGATGATGGCGACGTTGAGGTTCGCATGCAATGAACGCCAATTTAGCGCTAAAAAATACTTGCATAGTAAAAAGAGAGAAGAGGAAAAGTGAAGAGCAGAGAAGAGGGGAGCAGAACTCCTGCTCAGTTCGTTAGCTCAGCAGAACTCAGACGGCGAAGAGTCTTTCAGCTGTAACTATGAGTCGGTGTGTCTTTATGTGTATATGTAAGTGTGTGTGTGTGTGTGTGTCTTATGTTTAAGTCGCAGACATTGCTTTTATTGTGGCTCTTACTGAGAGTACTCAGTGTTGGGGGCCCGAACTTGTGCTAGGGTTACTGACTTGAACCTTGAATTTCAGTTCGTTATGCTGCCTGCAGCAGTTACTGCAGTTTGCAGTTGGCAGTTGGCAGTATGCAGTTCTTGCTGCTGCTGCTGCTGTTGTTGTTATTGTCACGGTTAGCCGTTTATAATACAAGCTGTTGTTGCCTTTTCTTTGCCTTTGTTTTGTCCATTTTAACTTGCTGCACAATTTGTCTTTTACTGTCATTGATTTTCATTTTTCACTCGTCGCTCGTTAAGCGCTGCCAACCAGCCACAGTATAGTACATAGTATTTTCTTTATCTTTATATAGTATATACTAATATGCATATGGGGTTCGCTGCGCTTTTGGTGGTCTACGCTACCCTTCTCTCACTCTTTTATACAAGTTCGTTTTTATTTCAATTGTGTGCATACAAAAGACTTAGGCAACGAACTTGACTCGTTCTGTCGGCCATGTCAAATGGAATTCTTTTCTTAGCCTTGTTTATGATGTGCACTACTAAAGCCGGTCGGTCAGCGGCTTGATTATGATATATGACAATGACTTCTATCCGCATACCTATATTATGCCATGTATTACGCCCACAACAAACGACAACAACTACACATATACAACGGCATACTTCAACGGCAACTTATGCAGAAATGCTAAAGAGTTTGTCGGCAGTTGAAACTCATTTGCGGTTTTTTCAATTCGCCGCACGTTTTTTGCGGCTCAAAGCAAACAAACAGACGCGCTATCGAAATGCAATGGAGTTGGTCATAAGAGGTCTTATAAGAGGTCTCACAAGAGGTCTGCAGGTCTTCAGGTCTCTACAAATGATGTGCTTAGAATCGACAAGACATCAGCCCCTAACCGGATGTCTATCTACGATACTCAGAACAACAACGTTGACTACATTACAGTAGCTAACCGCTAAACGGAACTCTGCCTATTTGAATTTGTACGAGAAATCAAATTTCCCATTCCACTGCACAGCTAGAAAAAACCATTTTAGAAGTAATTAATGAAGAAGAAATGAATTTATACTACAAATAAGTTCAAATGGAAACAATTAAAATAGATATTAGATTATTTGAAAAGTTGGTGGAAAACCGCTTTTGGAAAATGTAGTTTGAGTACAATTTTAATAAGTTATGGATACAAATGTCCCACTCTTATACGTCTAAGATGACTTTATCCCAAGGTTTTAAATACTTTTGCCACTCATTTATCAAACTGTAATCAATAACTTATTTTCAAAATTTCCTGAGACAGAGAAAAACTCTTACGTTGTGTTTGTTAAGTGTAAACAATGTACACGCAGTCAACCGGAAGCACGTCAAAGACTTCCCACTCGCACAGTCATAATGAGCACTGCATAATGATCATTACCGCTGTGAAGTGGAACTGCAAAAAGTGTCAACAAATGGAATTGTGGGGAGACAATATAAATAATATTTACATTTGCCTGAATTTTTGGTTAATGTAACGGTCATGCGTCAGGCTAAATGTGTGTGTGCCCCAGTGTGTGTGTGTGTGTCACGTAGCCACAAAGCCGCAACCACAAACACAACAAAAATCAGTTGATTTGCCTACTCAAAACTGTCGTCGTTTCTGTTGTTGTTATTGTCGATCCGGTTTTTGGATTTGATTTGTACAAAACTTTTCAGAAATTATAAACAAATCGAAATGGACACAAAATTACGCAATTGGTGACGCGTCGCTTGCATTTGGAAAGCTGAACAGAGTTGAGTTTTTTTTTAATCATACCTACACATAAATATACTATACAGAGTTTTTTTTAGCCGAGTGTTAATGGAGTTTTATAATTAATGCTGGAGTTTGGATTTTCTGTTCATTATCTATATACAAGTTTTTTGTTATTTGTTTTACAAATTTGTTGTTGATTTTTAGTGCTGTTCATTGAAATGGTGAGGTCTTTGTCAGGGATGAGCTTCGGTTTATAGAAAAGAGGGGGAAAATGGAGTAGAAAGGGAAATGCGTATGTTGATGACAATGCACGTTGTTTTATTTGTTTTTCATTTCTATTTGTAGTATGTTAATTTGTGAAACCGAGTGTTAAAACAGCTTTTCAAATTGGAGTGAAGGTTGTTTGTTTGCTGAGCGCAAGAGATTTGCAGATAATCATCATAATCTTTCGACAACAACACGATTGTGTTTAAAAATAATATTTTGAAAGTATATGAAAATAAACTGAAACTTATAAATGTTATTGAAATACATTTTTAGTGGAGGTACCTGCGAAAGTTTTGGGTGTTTTCAACTATCACGTTAACTGGGAAAAGGGTAAGGCAGCATTTCCCATTCTAAATGCAAAAATACTTAAAACTTAGAGACTAAATACTAAACGCTTTGTAGCATTTTATCTGCCTTTCTATCTCCAGCGGCTAATGACAAGAAATGTGGCCAAAAGCAATGTCTAAAAGACATTAGAAAAGACCTCTAACAACAACAACAAGTTAGGATAGTAAAACAACAGACAAACAATTCGACAAGCTTGTTAGCTATAAAACAAAATAATTTTCCACTATAAAAGGCATTTGACCTTTTCAACTGTTCAACTCGGAAAGTTCATGTGCCCAGGCAGCTAATGAAAAATGCAACTTCACTTGGAATGCGAACAGAGTAGAGGGGCAGGAGGTTGAAGGGGCACTAGCGGGGGTGAGGGAAAGCCCATCTAATGCTAAGACAAGAAAATAACACAACAAAACAAGTTTCAGCGCGTGTCATCGTCCATGGAGAGGCCAAGACAAAGACCCCAGTAGGAAAAACTTTAAAAAAGATTATACTTATGTATATAACTAAACAGAAAAGCCACTTAACTCTATAAAATTGATAGCTGTACTTGTTTGTTAGCCGCTGCTATAAGTATCTAGCTGTATCTGTATCTGTATCTGCGTATCTATAGCTCAATGCAATGACACCACGCTTTTCATATTGTGGCCAAGTGAATGCTACATAAGTTGCCTATTGCTGGCCATGAAATCGACTTGCAATTGCTTTTCAAATTGGAGCTGCAAGTGTTTCATATATGAGTTCAGATACAAACGAGTATCTATGTGACTGGCACAGCTGTGTGTCGAGTGCGTTTGTCTGTCTGTCTGTCTGCCTGTCCGTTTGAAGGTCAATTGAATGGCACAAGCCAACTACTAAATGGGATTACATTAACTGTGACACAAGCACAAGACATAGACATGCTTCTAAGTTAAGACAGCAATTGTGTCTGAAATTATTGCATTTGTTAAGACATAGGAAAAATAACTTGTAATTAAAAAGCATAAAATCATTTAATTACATCGACATATTTGTAGCTGGCTTAAAACTTGTTAATCACTTTAATTATGCAACAATAAAAAAAAGATAAAAAGCTGAAGCTGAAGGAATGTAATTCCTGTTCGATTAATGCCTAAGCCGAGTCTTACAAAATTTAAAATTTAGTTAAAAATTAATATGGAAAACTCTTGACTTTTCGCTCTGTGTATAATATTAACATACTTCTTGGTATAATCGTTTGTGTTTCCTTCGCTTTATGCTTCACATTCATAACTCTTTGAATTATGCATGCTTATCTGTTTATTTATGTTTCTTCCTTTTTTCTTTCTCCCTGTATTTCTCACTCTTTCTACCTCTTCTCCATTTCTTTCTCTCTTTCTTTCCTAAGTATCAACTTCCTGACAACATTCTGTACACCGTTCAATGACACACTTAATTACATAAACACCCCAGTTATAAATACAAGTACACACACACACACATAGATTTATTAAACACACAAACACAGCACACACGCAGCTCGTTCGTAATTAAATTGCATTAATTAGTGTCGACTTTTTGCACCATTTTTTCTCAAGACACATAAAAATAGAAAATTACCAAATGGAAAATCAGTAGAAAAGCAAATAAACAAAGCAAAATTATCGACTATAATATACCCAGCAATTTCCAACAGTCACAGGGTAGACAACACGCACAGGATACTTATGTAAATATTTGTTTTGATGTGATTTCAAATTGACTACAAAACCAGTCATAATTAGCCTGACTATTTTATTGAATTGCACTCGAATGTTTGTTGGCATTTTGCGTCCCTGACACAAATACCAGAAGCACGTTGTTAACCAGGTTTTCACTTGGCATTTGGCCGCCAATTGATGTCATATGGATCCAAAGCAGTAACCAGTTAACTAAAGCTGTTCTATCGTTCGATGCTGCCAATAAATGTCTGGCTTGAATGCGTTGCAGAGAAAGCCAAAAGATGCATTTCCAAACCAGAGGGGGGAAAATTGTGGAAAATCCCACACAAAAGTTCAAAGACCAGAGTTTTATGGTTGGACCCAATGTGTCCAAAATTTTGACACTAAAGTTCGAAAATCCATGTTGTCGTACGTTATTTATGGCTAAAATGTTAATTGTTAACTGCAAGCGCTGTCTACACTTTCACGCGCTCAAAATGCCCAAATGCTCAAACCAACACAGCCTGAGGCTCAAAGCGCTCACAGCACAGGTGAGTTTTGGAGTGAGGAGTGTAAGGTGTCAATGTACATTCATTGCGGCTTTTTAGCAACAACAAACAAGCTGCAATTAACAGCATTTTGTTGTTGCTCCACTCACACACGAAAAAAAATACTTCAAAAAATAATATAAAAATAAATTGTAAAATTTTTTTTGTTAAATCTATTTAATTTTTTTGTATTTTTGTTTTGTTTGCTGTTGAAAAGCTATAAGCTACTTTTACTTATCGGTTCATTATAACGGACGCTCAATTTTGCCAGCTAATCGTGCATGAACTCCAAGCGAAAGGTGAGTATCACAAACACACACAAATACATTCAAACATACATAAATATGTGTGTGTATTTGCACGCATTGCCACACCCAAGAGAAGAAATACTTTTCATTTTTATTTTTGGCGTATTTCTCATACAACAACGCTGCGTATTTATCCTTGAAAATACACGCAGACGTAAAAAAAACAAAAGACTCAGGGCACAAACTTGTTTGCTTGCCTTTTTTCAGCAGAATTTTTAAAATACACCGCACAGAAAACATAAAAACAAATAACGAAACAAATGAAAGACGAAAAACGAATGACTTAAGCAACGAACTTGAGGACACTTTGCCGCTTTGTTGTGTGTGAAAAAATTGAAATTATTTTTGAAATATTTCTTGTCTTTTTTGTTGAACTTACAGAGTTCACAAATTTCGATTTCCGTTCAAAGCGCACGACATCGTGCAACAAATATGCAAATTTTCAAGTGCGTTGATTTGAGGCAAAACAATCAAAAATCAGCAATCAACATAATAACAACTCCACAAATTTAATTTATTTACATTTACAGTTTTTT
Source organism: Drosophila dunni (assembly GCA_018152125.1). Taxonomy (NCBI): domain Eukaryota; kingdom Metazoa; phylum Arthropoda; class Insecta; order Diptera; family Drosophilidae; genus Drosophila; species Drosophila dunni. Next base: position 13,267,553 of record JAECXC010001917.1, on the reverse strand, counting down.
CCTTGAAGAAAGTGACCAGAAACTGCCAAAAATAACCCAAAATTGATGAGCTTCGACGGTAATTGAGGTCGTTACTGGCCACAAAAATGTTACCTTTATTATTAAACTTTGCTGTTGTTTGCTGCTGCCATTATTATATTATATATTTCGTGATGTGTATTATTATGCAAGCGCAGCTACATTGACTAATGCATAAAAATTATACTTGTATAGCTAAAATATAATATAAAAGAGTATTTAATTTATATTTTTTGGCATGCCATGACGAGTGCAGGCCCTGAATTGCATTGGTGCTGCTTAATAGGATTTCTCAGTGTCTCGCTGTTAGCCAACCATGACAAGGCCATCAATTAGCGACCCATTTGCAGCTGTTATTTGGCCAAAAAATTCAGCTAACATTGCACCAATTACCATACATAATTTATGCACTCAACTCGCCAATTTTCCAGCTCATTAGCATGCTGCAATTTACGTGCACTTGGCTTTCGACTAATAAACCAATTAACAATTTACAGTACACTTTTTGTGAATTTAGCTTAGATTTTCACTTGCTGTAGAGACTAAAAGGTATTGGTTTACCAACTTAGTCTAATTGTAACCTTATATCGGTCATAACAGCGCAATTATAAAACTAAGTGGTACATAACTTGTATATAAACTCAGTTTAGTTGTCGTAAATATGAATTATGGCAACCTTTGTTTGTATCAAAGCAATTTTAATTCAGTTTTTTTTATAGCAAGCACACAAATGCAGTTTATTTAGTTTAGTGACAGTTTTATTTAACACAAGCAACTAAATCAATCGTTTAAAAACTAGTTTTGCAACTCTGTATAATTAAAGCATTTATGATTGCATTCAAGGTAGCTTTTTAGCCCACTTTAAGTTGAGTTTAATTAATTGACCTGAGGCAGCTCCTCAAAACTGTATAGCTATTCAAATATTGTCTTTTGTTTGATTCAATTCATTAATTAATGAAAATACATGGGGGTTGAGTCTTTACTTTTTTGCTTGAAAGGTATTTAGGAGTTGTGTGTCAATGTTGTGCGTGTGTGTGCAGGTGTGTTGTGGGGGAGTTTTGGCATCCAAAATGATTTATGGAAATTTGTTTTGTAGCCGTCGAAGTTCAAGTTAATTTACTGCATGTCTATTTAATTGGCAGTGCCCAAACAACATTAAGCAAATAAACAAATTACTATAAAAAACACTTATGACATGATTGTAAAAGGTGTAACGGTTGTCTAGACTCGTCACGTAGGTGAAGGATGTGACTCATCGACTGCTTTCAACCTTTACGCAATCACAAAAATGTCATAAAAGGTATTCTCCAAAACTATTTTCAAGGGTTTGTTAATCGTTTCCAATCGATTTGAATATCGAACCCAGTTCGTTGCCTGAGTCTTTTGTTTAGCGTATGTGGCCACAAAAACCTCACACAGTTTGTGGCAAAAGAGCGCAGACTATAATAATGTTTCAAGTGCTTAAAACACTATAAACTCAGTTGTTAATCGGCGGTAACGCGACACGTTTGATGTGCAACTGACATTAAACCGAAACATTACAACCAAAGCTAATTACAATAATAAAAGCAATGAAAAAAAAGAACAGAGCTAGATAATTAAACAGTTAACCCAATTAAAAGCAGTTGATCAAGTTGAATTTTTTCGATTCGAAGCCTTTCACTTACAACTCTTGGAATTTAGATCGCAGCTTACAAAAGTTCTGCGACTATTTCTGACTTTTTGCTCTAGTTCGAGTTTAGATTTATATTTAAATAAAATCGAAAGGCAACTTTCAAGCCATTTGCTGTATGGTATTATATAAATAAATGTTGTATGAATGATACAGTGAGCGTTTAAGGTACAGTTTACTAAGTTTACTAAAATGCTTCACTTGTTATAGAAGTTATTGTGAAACTTTCTTTATTTCACTTTGAAGCGCCGCATAATTAACAAAATAATTCAACAGGAAACTAAAGACCAATAAGAAAAGCAAAATACTGAAATTCTGTCTATGATTAATCTAAAGAAAATGACGACAACATCAAATTTCTTTAACTAAAATGGTGCGCTCCATTTAAGCGATAAAAAAAAGCAACAGAAATAATAATTATGGAAAAATGTTTTACGGATCGAACCGTAAAAAAGGGCGGTGGCACACGACTGAGTGTGAGAGGGAACGAGAGCGGGAAAGGGGAAGGAAACATAGGTGGAGATGGAGCTTGTGTGGCGTTAATTGGTAGCTCAAAGAACGATATTTGATTATGGGGACCAAGCAACAAGTTGAAGCACGCAGAGAACTGCCAGAGAGTGAGAGAAGAGATTAAAGTGTCTGGAAAGCTTTCGAGAGCAGCGCCTAGGCGACGTCTAACGTAACTTAAAATTTCTATGCTTTTGAATCATGTTCGTAACTCACCAGCTTCGCTAACGTTCAATTTGTTGGGCTCCAAAGTCGTTGAACTATCCGACATCGCAGACGATTCGCTGCTTTGTTCTACGCCAATTGCTGTTGTTGGTGCTGCTGTCGTCGTTTTTGTTGTTGTTGTAGTTGTTGAGGGATCAGCAGCAGCAGTTTCTGTTGTTGTATCCATTGCTGGCATCATGGTGGTTGGAACGGCTGCAGCATCATCCTCGCCTAGAGGCGCAGACGCCGCGCGCTCAATTTGAATGCCAAGCAGCAATAATCCACAGAGACTTGCCACAAAGAGTCTTCTTCGCAGCATCGATGCCGCATCGCTTGGAGCTCTTTTTTTTCTACACGCTTGCATTGTGATTTCGTTACTTATTTTGCTTCGTTTTTATATAATTTTCGTTAAGTTTTTTTCTCACACAAATTTTTGCACTTGTTGTTGATTTTCAAATAATCGAACTGCTATATAAAAAAATATATGTTATTTACGTTAAAAATTATGAAAGATTTCGCAGACACATCATTATCGCAGCTAAACACTTTAATGTCATAAACATATTTTGCCGAGTTTTTCGTTTTTCGCTTTTCGCTCGTTTTGTTAATATTTCATTAAATCGCGCTTTTGTTAAATGCCGTTTGAATCTCTGATTTTTTGCACGATTTTGTTGTGTTTGACATTTGCTCGCTTTTTGGTGTCGGAGTGTGTGTGCTGTGTGTACTTTCGAGGTGATTATTTGTCGTCTACTATTTGGTAATCTGCACTCATAAATGCCGTCATTTCCGTTTGAAAGTTTTGAGTTGAATAATCGTGTGAGTATTAAACAAATGAATAAATGAATGTTTGCTTAAATCGGCACCCAAAATGTGTCTCAATAAACGAAATTTATGCTGTCACTTGACTAATGTGCGGCCAAGTTTGTTTCCTAAGTCTTTTGTTTAATTTCGAACAAAAGTAAACTAGAAACGGTTTTTGTGTGTCAAGGCTTTCATTTTATAACGCTATTTAACATAAATATTAACACCTGAGTTCAAATTTTGGCAAACATAAGTTGCATTTTTTGTCACTCGAGTTCGTTTCCTAAGTCTTTTGTGCGCTGTGCAGCCAAAACTTTAACCCAATGGCCTTCATTTCAAAACCAAAGTAACTAGTTTTTTATTTGCCCAGCTTAGCTTACAAGATTTGCCAATATTTTTGTAGCTCAGCTGCTGCTGCTTCGTGGCATTCTTCAGTAAGCCCTAAAAAAACAAACGCCAAGTTAACTGGGAAAAAATGTGCAAGAAACTCCAATGCGCATGCAATTCGCAATAATGCAATAGTGCAACAACAACAACAGACACCTTAGATCCAAATTACAGCCGCATAAATATATATATGTATTTGAACCGGTTTCGAGAGTGGCAACAACAACTCCAAGTTGCAGCGACTCTGCGGCATTATTTGCGGCAACTTTGGCCGACTGCGACTAACTAGAAAACCACAAATGCTATCGATGCTATGGTTGCTGTTGTTGGCCAAGTTTTTGACGTGCATATTAGCCTGCTTATAATTAGTTAGCCGGTTAGACAGACTGTCACAACAATGCCGCACAAAAGTGTCACAGTTCGCACAGAGTAATTTGGCTTTGGCTCCGTTACTAATAAGATTAAATAATAAATAGTTATAGTTAGTTAGTTACAGTTTGTAATGGTTTGTTTGGAAATGATGTCATTGTAAAAGTTATTGGCTATTTGCTTTGACATTTCACTCTCACTCCTTTTATGGCAGCAGAAGCAAACAAAACACACACCACACACACACACGCACACACACACTTGTGAAAACATTTCACGGGTAGAGCAAAAGGCAAAAACTGAAGAGAGTTGGAGAGAAAGATCAACAGCGCGGCGGGAGGAGAAGAAAAACTTGTTTGTTTTTTTTTTCTTTTCTTTTTTGGTATTTTAAATGGAATTTTTCCTCATTTTATTTCACTTGATTGCGATGGTTAACTCAATGTTTGTTAAGAAGCAAATCAAACTAAACTCGAACTTTTTGCATGTATGCAATACACACACACTCATACACATACACTGATTTGCACTTTACCGAAGCGCAAAGGTTTCCAAAGTTGGCCAAAAGCGCACGGGCCACGTTTCTAGTGAATTTGTTGTTTGAATCGCGTATGCGTTGCGATTTTAATTTACCAAACCGCTCCGGTTGAAGCACATCCAACAACTGAGCACACAACGAGACCACAGCCAGACTTGGAGCCAGTCGAAGATCTTTCGTGATGTACGAAACTCACCACGAACTTGCCGGCCACGTCGTCGTCTTCAATCACGAGACACAGAGACCGAGCAACTGGTTTCGGTTCGCCTTTGTTGTTGTTGCGAGTGTGTTGAGTTTCAGTCTGGACGCAACAGCTGAGCAACAGGTGAGAGAGCAAAAAAGCAGGAGAGAGCGATCGAGAGAGCGCAAGAGAGTGACTGCTTGACATAATAGTGAGAGCGCGTCTAGCCTGTCACTGTGTGTGTGGGTGTGTAACTGCTGCCAAAAGTCGTTGGGTTTTTGAAATCCATCAAAAAGTAAGGCTGCAGCTTTGGGAATTTGGCAAGGCAACGACTTGTCAAAGAACTTCTTTCAACTGGCCACTGAAAGAGTCAATCTCAATCTCAATTACAGTCACATTATCAATCACAATACCGATCAACTTCATTGAATAATACCATTACGCCCACAGCCAAACGTTCTTCACTCGTGAACTCTACGAATGACTTTGGGAAATTTTATACAATTCTGTTTTTTCTTCTTTTTTCTTGTTATTACGTTTGAAATTAGTCAAAGCTGCGCCCGAAAAAAAAAGCAAATTCTTGTTGCTGCAATTTTTGAAATGCCATCAAGGCAGAAACGAAGACGCACCCAGAAACCGTCAGCATGCATCAATGGCAAGAAATACGTTAAATCGTTAATATCTTGAGCTAAATCTGACTGATCCGTCAAAGAAATGTAACTCAATGTATTTCAAAGATGTCAAAAATCATAAAACTCGAAGGCGCAACTTGCCCACAAGTTTCATTTAAATGTGCACCACTGTCTGTTATTTTTATTGTTCTTTCTTGTATTCGCCTTTTTGTAGTCGCTGTGGTTGCAAATTCCAAAATGCGCTTTTTGGATTATTGCACAAAGCTTTTTAGCCAAGTGTGCACCACAATGGCATGGCGGTAAACATTTCCATTTCCATGTCCATTGTTCAAGCTGTGGTTTCTTGCCAGTTATTTTTGTTGTTGCTTTCGAAGCTTATCTGTTAGCCAGTCGGCAGTAGAACAATAAAGGTAAAAAGCCACTTATTTTCGGAGTGGAGCAACAAGCTGCTGGAAAATATAAGTTATTATGCACCCTGAAGGTCCCTGGAAAAGTCTCAGAAAAGCTATGAGTCACCTTAGAAAAACAGAAATTTTCAATTACAATATAAGAAATTGAAAATATTCCTCAATATGTTATATAATTAACTGTTAAAAACGTTTAATTAGAATTGAGTTAGTTAACAGTTAAATCATATAAATTTGAACATTAATGAAGCATTCAATTCTTAAAGAAATATTTAAATATTTATACGTTAACTGCGAACACGTTTTATTGTATGCTAAACAAAAGACTTAAGGCACAAACTAATTTAGTATGTCCACTTGAGTCTTCGATACTCGTTGAATTATAAATATTAAATTTAATTTGAAAAGCATGCCAAAATAAACCACAGTTTAATAAAAACTAGAAATGCACACTTATTCTTCAGTTGTGCAAAAACAATACCACAATAAAGCTAGTAACAGTAAACAAATCTATATTTAAAACTTGCCTGATTGCTTTCTAATCAATTGACTTACGCAAGAAGCTCAAGTAATCGGATAATTTTAGATTCTAACGATTAAATCAAATTAATTGAATTATTTCAAAGCTTTTAATTGCTGGAGAGACGTTTAAATATTAATTCCTATTTTTTGCTAAACAACTAACTTAAACAAAACGTTTTTTTACTGCCCATTTAAGTCGCAATACATGGATAATAAGAAACAAATTCACACACACTGAAAGGTCAAACATTCACACCTTAAACACATGCAAGGCCGCGAAAACAAAACATATAAAAATGAAAAGAGATGTTCGTTTCGGCCAAGAATTCAAATGCAAACCTTTTGAGTCATTTGAATATTTGAAGCGAGCATTCTGAAGAAATTGCCGTTTCAACTTCAACTTTATGCAGAACGTTATAATGCCATGATGTCATACAAAGCTTTGAAAATCATTTTTTGGCCTTTGGGTTTTTTATTTTACTGTCAAAATTTTATCAGCGTCGGCGTCGGGAAACAAACGCCGCGGCTTTTATTTTTTCTTAACGCATTTTATTAGTGACTAAATGCTCTCATACAAATGCAAGTCTATATACAGCTGTAAGAGCAAAAACACACCCAGGTGTATGTGTACATAAGTTGTCTGCAGCAGTTGCACTGTGGTGAATTTAGTAGTATTTTTGGAAGCATAAAAGAGCTTATAGGTTTAATTAATATTATTTAATAATATTGGTTAAGAAGTCTGTTACTTTACCACGTTACGATTGGATTTTTTTCGGTTGTCCCAATCCCGAATTTTTAAATTTTAAAGGAAATTATTATTCCATCCGCCTTTTTTATCAAAAATACTAAAAATGCCCATAGTGCGGTGTGCTTGTCTGCTTCAGTTTCGGTTTCAACGTCGTCTTTTGTTTGTTTTATATGGGAGCAAATACTTATACATGCGATACGGCTGCATTTAAATGCAAGCTGTGTGCGCTGGACTCTGTGTGTGTATTGGTGTGTATACCTTTTACCAAGTGTATATGTGTGAGTGTTTATATTACATACATGTGTCTGAGGCTTACATTTGTTTTCGACTGCGTTGCTTTACTTTTACTTTCATATGCAACTGGTTGCTGGCGTTGTATGAATGGGGAAGCAGCAACAACGACAACAACAACAACAACAAACGGTGTTTTACTTGGGTGTCTCGCTTTAAGTTGCAGTCTCCAAGTCACGGGCTAAAAACGAAATTGTTTATAAAGTGATTGTCAATCATTTTTGGTGGCATGTCGCTTAACCGCTTTGACAACACCAGCAACATTAACAACGGCGGCTGCTACACAAATGCAACTTTGGCCACGTTTTGTTTGACCATTTCGCTCAATTAAGTCAGCTAATAAGTGGAATCAATTAATTTTTTGTTAACTTTTACAAAAAATAAATTTAACAAATTATATGAAATGGATTTTTAATGTCAATAAAAATTATAAACTAAATTTTAGCTCACATAAAGTTATAAACTTAACGCAACACCAACGTAATGCAGTCACAAATGATATAAAATGTAGCTAGATTTCCAAATCAATTAGCTAAATGGTTTTAATGAGCATATAAGGAAATCTAAAGCGAATTTAACACACACAAAAAGAGTTGTTTGTTTTTGTAATTGTTGTAATCGGATTTTAGTCTTTTTTGGGCCACTGCAAAAAGATTTCTTTTGGGTTTTACGCTTCAGTATTTGGAGTATTGCTTTAGTCGTAAACAAAAAAGCAGAAGTGGTAACTGAAAAAACTGCCAAAAAGCCATCATGTGCAAACAGAAAATGAAGACATCTTGAATGAAAACTTTATAACATACGCTCATCATCAAAAATTCATTCGCGCCTTTATGTAACATGAAAAAACTATTTTTTGGCTTTTCGTCATTTTCCATTTCTATGTAGATATCTGCATTAAATTCATGCAATTTTAAAATCATAGAAATTTGTTCAACTTTCGCCTCTAGTAGTATCCGATTTCTAGTGAATAACCGATGACAACTCACACGAATCTCGTGTTTCTCAAATCAAACTTTTAATCAATTTGTTTTGAAATAAAATGCACAGAATCGGTCAAAAAAAATTATCTTTTGGGGGCTAACGACCCACTTGTACATCCAATAAAGTTGCTGACATATTGGCCAGTCTTTTAGCCACTCAGCCAGCTAAGCCTTTAGGCCATGACCCTGACATTAGCCGCTCATTCGTCTTGTTAATAAATTTATGCGTGTTTGTAGCGACACAAAAACAAATTATAATTTTATAATAAATTATTGCAAATTGCAGTTGACTTTCTGCCAAAAAGGTGTTGTGAAAGCTTTCACACAGGAAGCGGGCCAAGATTTATGTAATCATTTTATGGTAAATATTTATATATGCCAGTTTATAGCTCACTCTCACAGCGCCCCATCAAATGCAAATGGTACCTCAAGGCTGTTGTGTGGACTGCATATTAAATACGATATACAAAAGCCAAAAAAATTAACTACAATCGAGGGCACACAAATATAATACACCCAGCTGTGTTGAAATTTAACTCTGTGTTTAAACGATCACGATTTTATATACTTTCTGACTCCGAAAGCACGCCTCCTTTAAACAAGCTTATCATACCCCCTGTACTAGGTCTAAATACAGCAGTGTGATTCAGATTTGTCACTTTGTATATTGGACATTACGAGGCTGGGTAAAAAAGTTGTCAATCGACCTTCACAGGCCGCGAAAGTTGGTTTTGAAAACGTCACGCTACAAATTTCGAGTAATTCCAGAAAAAAACTCTACGGCAATTGAATTTTACGATGGTGTGTACAAAACTGTTTAGCATTTGCCGCGTATTGAGAATTGTATGAGGTATTTTTCGGTAAAGCAAATGACTCACTTTTTGGGTATTTTAAAGCTCGTTAATTTTGGCCAAGCTCGTTGATTTATATGCAGAACGCAAGCGTTTAACTAAATGTTGAATTGTAAACAAGATAGAAAACGGCATAAGTAGTTTATGAAATAATAAATGATAACAATAATAATACAGGTACACTCATAAGTATAACATTTATACACTTAATACTGTTGGCCCACTTTAGAGCCAAGTTGTTGATGAGCGACTCGTTCAAAGCACCACAAAAGCATTTAGAATAGTGCGATCGTGATCATCAATCTCAAGAGCATTAAAAACAGATACAGAAAAAATAAAACATTGAAGGCAAACGGTAAAAAAAAGCAGCCAAGGAAATAAATAAATAAAAATATTTATAAATCAAAAAAATAATATAGCTTTGCAAATGACCTTCAAGAAATATGTCTGCAAATATTGTGGTCAAAGAAAGAAGTTGAATACTGTTTAATCAAAACCAAATCTAAACTGAACTGAAAATAAAACTAAAGATTTTCATGCTGGTCAAATTAATCAGCATTAAATGCGAACTTTTTATTAAGCAATGCACTTGGAAATACTCGAAACACTTTAGATCCGCTTAGCGCTAAATTGTTTACTCCAATGCGAACATATTAATGCCGTTGATAGAGGGGATTCCCCCCTTCTGTGACTGCGTCTGCGGTGCGTATACGCGATTTGACATGCACGAGTAAACTTTGGATGCTCACATTATCCACAGACAGCTAAATTCATTTGTCTTGCGTTAATTACTCTGACTATTGTTGTAATAACGCGATTGCCTCATCGCATTGCAAAATGTTCGCTGATAAGCTCACATAATTAAGTTATCAGTTTTAAGAAAAACTAATCTGTTAGCGTGGAGATGGGGGGTGTCTATAGATATTTAGGCCAACAGAACCGATTGACGGCTTTTTAGCAATGCAAATCAGTTCGTTTGTTGCCAATGAATAATGTAAATGTCTGTGTATAAATAGTTTACAGAATGAAGAAAAACGTTGTTAATTGTTGAAACTTATGCCGATATTTAGCAAATACCATAACTGGTCTTTCAGCAACAGTGCTGTTATGTTAGCTTATTTGTAGCTAAGTCCATTTATGATTTACCAAAGGCTCAAGCCATTTTCAAGAAGTGAAAACTGGTCTTCAAATTATACACTTTTGCCATAACATATCTAAACTAATTTAAGCATCAAACTGTTACAATTATCTAAAAATCTAGCTCTTTTAGCCCATTGAATGCTGTCAACACTACTGTACTGAGACCGTAATAAACCGATTTGAACAAAATGCCGGCTCCAAAGTTGTTGTTGCCACGAGATCAGCTCGACACCAGTTCCACAAGAATGCCAAAGAGCCTAAGCTGAAGGTAGACCACTTTCAAGCACAGCACGCAACCAGATCGGCCCCAGTATAGCCGACTAATCGAACTAAATATTGTTCTAACAAAAACTAATTATAATCAGTAGAAAAACTCATATTTCAAAGCAATTAAAGTCAGTTTCTGCAAAACAAACTATACTTAATATAGTTTTAAACCTTAATGAGCTCTAAATAATTGTATTAAATGAGTATTACTTTGGTAAAATGCTGTTAGAGCATTTTAGACACGACTTTTCGTTATTTTTATACATTTACTAACAAATCTATAAATAGTATTTCGGTTAATAAACAAAAAACCTGTTGACTTTTTCATGTTTTGCGATTTATCATCAAAATTCTAAATGTTTTTACGATTTATCATTTGTAAAATTTGTGTAAAGCAAGTTTGTGGCTACAGTCTTTTGTCCAAGACCTTGACTTTCCTTTTCCAAAATTTTCTTCATCAACTACAATTAGTTGGACAGTCATAAAAGACAAACCAAAAAATAAAAAACAAGAAAAAAAAAAAAGAAGAAAGAAAATAAATGGCAAAGTTGACATTACAGTGCGCAATTTTGAAAGCAAAAATGTTTATCTACTGTGTTATACGAACGTACTACGTACTCCGTACTATGTGTAGAAAGCCAAAGTCAAAACGTTGACAATGAGTCTTGTTATTTGTTTACTCATGCATGCTGCTAACAAAGTTTCTATTAAGCTTTGCCGCATTTCACTTTACAATGATCACGATAATTATGATTTTTCTTAATATGAGAATTCTTCAACAGCAACTCTTTTCATATGCAAATAACATATTTTCGACACTATGAAGTTCTTAACGCCGACAGTGAACAAAAGGCAAGCATAAATTACATATTCAATAAAAGTTGCCTTTGTATGATTTTTTTTGGTAATCCTACAATGGCAAATCAATTAAATATTGCCGCCTGGGCAAACAGCCTTCCGTCTGTGAGTTGGCAAAGAGCCGTAGGAATTACAGGCTGAGGCTCAGACTGAGATTTGCAGCAGGTATTCAACTAGTTTTCACTAAAACACACATTTCAAGGCAATAAACTGTGTACTGTGAACTAGAGATGGGTGCGTGCCGGTTCGTGTTGGATAGTGTCGGCTTAATTGCACCCCGTTCATTTCGTGCCTTACGATCTTGTCATTGTATATTTTTAAACTCGTGCCGAGGCGTGTCTACTAAACTAAGGCACGCTCCCATCACTATCATTTACACATGTAATCATGTTTTAAGCCAAAGCCGGGCGACGAGTCTTTTTATGCATCGTCTGCAAGGCGCGTGTCTGCGCAAAATGCATTTCAGTTTCATCGCAATGACCATTTGTTGGTCTTAAGTCTGAAAGCCTGGTGAATGTTTTGGTTATGAAAGTTGTTTGCTTCCTGCTGCCGTATTGTCCAGTCCAACTCATATTTTTGTCATCTTAATTAAAAAACACTTAACACAATCTGTGCGGGCAAAACGACAATCAGTCTAATTTTTAATGAAATTTATAATTAGCGCACTCTTCAAAACCGACAGCAAGAACACGTCTCAATTGACTGAAAGTGAAACCAACTGAACTAATACATGCCATTAGATGAGCATTAAGCCTTAAATCAATAAAAATCATTGTGATGCCATTTTTGAGCTTGCACTTGATTCGAGTGCTTTGACACACTTGAATCCTTTCAACGAGCTAATCGAGTGCAAAAGTGCACAGAAGCAGATTTCCACACTTTTGAGGCAGTCATGTTCAATGTAGCCTTAATATAGTTTACTTATCACTTACCTTATTTAGTTTTCGAACTTATTTACATTTATGAGTATTGCTGAAATTTAAACTAAGTCAATCACAGTCGATAATCGAGAATCAAAAGTAATGATGTTATCGATTACTCATTGACAACTTTTAACACTGAAACTTAACAGCTGGCAAATAGTGTTGACATTAAACTGTTAACTTAGCTACATTTTGAAGCGATGGCAACTCTACACCAGTTTTTACGCAGCTTTGCATTTCCCGCTCATCAAATCCAGTTATTTGAGCAATAATTAATTTGAAATGGCTAGCACATCACGAACCGCCGCACGGCGAGCAAATGCATCGCAATCCCAACCAGAAGCTCCATTTACCCGTATTGATGATCAGGTGCGGGCCATTCTAAACTTCATACTTTGTTATTCCGCGAGCAGAATTCCAATTAAAGTCACCGACTTGACGCCATTGGCAAGCAACAAAATCGAAATGCTTAAAAGACTTCCCCTAGTCACCAAACTCCTAGATGAGCGCTACGGCCTTAAGCTCACACTGCTGGACGGCACACCCAAGCGATACATTTGCCTGGCCGAATCTGCGCCGGTCTCGATACATGAGTTGACGGCGTCACAGCGTCCACAGCACACAATGCTCTACATATTACTCACCTACATCTTTGTGCGCAACAATCGCATTGAGGAAGAGAAACTCTATGCCATGTTAAATTCGATGGATGTCGATGTGCACGAAGAGCATGGCTACTTTGGCGACGATATGTGCACGCTAATCCAGGAAACGTTCTGCAAGCAACAGTACCTGAAACGAGATCGCTCCCAGCTGAGTCCCTACGACGATCCAAAGTTCTACTACACCTGGGGGCCGCGAGCCAAAAGCGAAGTAGGCTACCAACAGATCGTGGAGTTTGCAGCCAAGCTATTCAACCAGGACGTATCTTTCTTTCAACAGCAGCTGCTGGTGGCTCAGGGATTAGACAATCCGGAAGTGTTGCAACGCATGGCCGCAAGCGCCAATGAAGGAGATACAAGCTACTTTGATATAAACGATGAGTCTCAAGACATGGAGACGGAAAATTAATAAGACAAGAGCTATATTTAGTCTACAGTAATTTAACAAATTTTGTTTATTTTAAAAATAATTAAATAAATTGCATTTCTTTATGTTAAATTTAAAACGTATCTCAAAAAGCAGACAATGGCTAATACTTGGCATAGTCAGTGTCCATGATTAACGTGCCATCCTTGTCTTTGAGACGCACACGGCCATTGGAGTAACGTGTCTCCTGGCTGCCATCGGGATAGACCAGTTTGACGGTGCCATCGGGATATTCCCGGCGTTTGTTCAGCTTGGTATGGATCTCCTTCTGTCCGTTGGGCAGATTTAATATCTTATCACCATTTCGTAACTGAATCAAGTGCGTGCCATCCGCATAACGCCATTCCTCCAGCTTCTCGGCATCACTGGGATCCACAATCTTTATGGTATTGTTGGGGAAGTGTATCTCCACGATGCCATCTTTATGGCGATGTTCCGTCTGTCCATTGGGAAATTCAAGTATTTCTAGGCCGTCCAGATAGGTAGTATGCCAGGTGTTTGTTTCTGCATAGTAATATTTAATTGTACCGGCTCGTATGTCCGTCTCCTTAATGTCCTTGTTAAAGTAGAGCATGCGGACGGTCATGCCATCGGCGCTCATCTTCTTGAGATTCCCATTTGGATACCAAATGTCTTTGCTGCCATCGGCATTCTCAATCTCACGCTTGAATTCACTGCTTCCACTGTTGTTCTTGTTATCCGGAGTTGTCTTGGTTGGTTCAGCTGCAGCTGCTGCTTTGGGTGTAGTGGGCTTGGCAGCGACAACCTGCTCTAGGTCATCAGAGCTGCTGGAAGCATAGTCTTCGTTCACTGGCTCAGGTATCTTGCGACTGCGACCGCTGCTGTAACGACGACTGGACACACACTGTTTGGGAGCTCCTTTCTGCCCAATGTCACCCAAGGATTTGCTTGGACGTCTACCGTTCTCATCCACATGCTTTGCTGGCGGCAGCGTTGATTCCTGCGAAAGACTGGCTTACAGTGTTCAGGTCTTAGAGTAAAATAGACAAATACATACCAATTTGGGTGCTAGTCTGGCTATGTTGCGATTAATCTCTTGCAACATTTTGCTATTGTTCTCCCTCGTTAGCTTGACCAGCTCCTGCTCTAGTCGCTTGTTCTCCCGATGGAGTAGCTCAATCTCATCGTGTAAGCCGCGCTCCTCTCTCTCCTTCGCACGCAGCTGAGCTCGTAGGCGAGCTTGGGCCGCGACATGTCCCTGTTCCTTATTTTTGAGCTGTATCTGAAGTGCCTCCACTTCTTGCTTCAGTGCAGCCAGTTCCCGTTTTTCCTTGGTGTTGACATTGCTCTTTTGCATACGCATTTGCTGCTCGAACTTGCGACGCTCCTCTTCAATCTTCATGCGCTCATCATGCAAATAGATTTCCGCTTGAATCTTCTCATCATGCACCTTTTCCATGGCTTCCAGATGCTCCTGTGCGCACTGTGCCTGAGTCAGCTCGTGCTGCTGCTTCAGCTTGAGTAGCTGCAAGTTTTGCTCCTTGAATGTTGCTATTTCTACTTCCAATTCCTGAAGACGTGTACGAATCAGATTCGCCTTAGCCTGCAGCTCTAGTGTCAAGGGTTCATCAACCGGAGTCGCCTTTGCCTCCTGACTCCTTTTCTGCTCTAGTGCTTGAAACAAAGCTGCTTTAAATTCCTCAAAGAGCTGCATATTGCTGCCATCCTGCAGAGTTGTCCCATCCGAATATTCATGGGTATCATTGCAATCGGAGAAGCGCACACGCACCTGCGTCTTGCCACCTCCCAGCTTTTGTGGCGTCAATGTGCTGTTCTCCTCTTCGACATCTTCCTGTACGTCTAGTACCTCGGAAACTTCTGGTTGGAGTCGCATTTGACGCATCTGCTGGGTAACCACTATCTGATCACTATCATCAGCGGCATCCCTTTGATGACGCTGCTCCTTTCGCGCCATAAATGCACGTAAGCAGCTGGAATTCATGTCAAGGCTGCCCTCGGATGCCTTCTGTTCCAGCAATTCGAATATGCTTATATTGTCATCATTCTCAACGCATATTTGGGTCGAACGACGTTCTAGCACGGGTGGCTTTATTTGCTGGCTGTCCAAGACTTTAGCCCAGCAGAGATTCCTCAAAGCACTCGGGCTCATTTCGCAAGAGGATTGCTCATCATCGGCCGTCTGTCCTTTAGCGTGATCCCCATCGTTTTGATCGACAAAACGCACCTTGGGTGATATAGTGGACACTGTATGACTGGACGAAGCGCTCGATGACTTGAGATCTGGCGTTGAACTACACACGGTCTTGGCATTCATCAGCAACTGTTGGAAACGTTGCTCCTTAAAGGACAACGGAGTTGGCGGCTTGCAAGCAGCTGCCTCACGCGCAGGTTGTGTCACCATCTTCTTTGTCTTCAATATGCTGGGCTTTTGAGGCTTGGCGAGTCTACCAGGTGCAGGTGCACGATATTGTGGGTGCGCATTGGCAAACTTGTATCGCGGCAAATTTTCCAAGCGTAGTTTGTCTGGATCAACTTTAAAGCGCTGCTTTAGACCTTCGCCGCGACGCAGATAGGGACGCTTGGGTTTCGGTGCAATCGAACTGGATTCGTTAGCCGGCAACTCTGTCAATACCAAGCCACCATGTTCCTCCTGATCCTCTGGCTCATCCTCTTCGTAAATCGCATGGCGAGGCATTTCTATACTCATCATTTGAGGCTCCTCCTCCGGATCGGAGACATCTGTATCATCTAGTGGATCGAGTTGTTTGTGCAGCAAGCCAAGCATTTGATACATATTTCTTTGCTCTAGTCCCAACATCAAACGCTGATTGTTTTGACGCTCCTCCAGTTGACGCTTCTGCTCCTCCTGCCAGCGATTTAGGGCGGCCAAACGCGATGTTATGTCTTGTTGCGTGGCAGCGGAGGCTGCAATGGCATTTTCGCCAGATTCCTGCATATTTCACTGTTAAGTTCTTAAAACTACGTAATATTGTTTATACTTTGGAATTTCACGCTACGCATTCAAAAAGGAAGCCCAAATAAGAGTGTTGTAAAACGCTGGAATTGATATTTTAATAATCAGGGCTGCGCAGCAGCACACAAACATAAAATACTAGTCAATAAAAGTTGAATTAACATAATTTAAAAACATTTTTATTCTTATCATCTAATCTAATTTATTTACAAATTTACAATTGAACCGATTTACATATCTCCCTCATTTTCTTCGTTTTCTTCCAGTTCATCAAAGTCCCGCACTTGAACATCCGCATCTTCGCCAAACTGCAAAATACTATCAATCTGCAGCAAAAGATCACCAATGCTCTCCTCGTCCTCCGTGTCGAGTGGAAAGAAACGCACCAAGCTGCAAGAACGAAAATATTTAAATTATTCAACTACAAGTTAATTATGTACAGAATGCGCGCGCAGTGGCAACGCCAGCAAAGGCAAACTATGTTTGCCAGCCCTGGTGTTGAGCAATAAATTTTCGTGGCGTTGTTAAAAATGTGTGCATTAACTCAACCCTAAAATTGTTTATTTAATTATATTTTGTGTAATATTGACAAGCTAGAATCAAGTGTAACCATTACGTGAAAACTGTGAAATATCTATGACAGGATAAATAAGTGTGTCGAAAATACCACCAAAAAATCCCAAGCATACAAGCAACAACAAAACCAAAAAATTGACTCATTTTTCGATCCAACATTTTTTTGGCCACACACACCAAAAACGGCAAAGTAACTAAAAAACGCTGAATTTTGCGACCGTACCGTACCGCACATAATTCAAAACAATGGATGAACATGAGCACGACATGGACCTGTCCAAGGTGTATGTTGTACGGTCCGCCAAAGGTGTAGACATGCTTTGCGTTGACGATTATCTATATCATTTCGATCGCATTGGCAAAAACAACTCATACCGTTGGCTCTGCAATCGCCGCAAGGACAAAGTGACGCCGTGCCGTTCACGCATCTCCACTATTGTGCCAAATGCTATGGATAAATCGACTCACATTGTAATTGATGTGATACAGGGACATGTCCATCCGCGCTGCAGCGATCACGAGATAACAAAAGTCTCGCAACGCAAGCGTTTGTCCAACATGAAAATGAACGATGCGTACAGTACGACACAGCCGAAGCGAGCGCGTTTGTATGAACGTGCCACGGCCGGTCTCAATCCACCAGAGTGGATATCTACCGGCATGGATGGCGACTCTCTGTCATACTCCTTTCACTTGGACTTTGAGGTGTGATCATTATGCCCCACTGACATTTTTTATGCTTCCCAAAATCACTCTAATGCCCATTTAAATGCAATACTATTCTTTCATGCAAATAATGCTGGGTTCACACCAAACAACTAAGAGATAGTGGTCTGTGAGGCAGTGTGAACACAGCATAACTTTTAGTTACAGAGTAAATAATTGTTGATTTGTTACACACTTTTGTGACACTGTGACCCAGTGTGTACCCCCCACAAAGCATAATGTTTGCATTTAAATCAAATTTTTAGAAAAATGATCAATTTCATGAACATTTCGAAGTCTAATCGGAATTCTGGCATAGAATAAAGGAGCATTCAGTGTCTAATTGTTTTATTCCATATCAAAACGCCATATAAACTACCTTCTTTTGCAGGACAAAGAGCGGGTATATATGCTCAGGCGTCGGGATGGTCGCGTCATGGTTTGCATCGATGGACACCTGTACTACCTGGCTGGCAAGTCCTACAAGGGTGACCTGTACCGCTGGACTTGTGTGCGTAAACGGGACATTGAATGCACCGCCAAGATCTGCACAGAGGCCACATTAGCGGGTGCACATCGTATGCATATAATGGAATCGGATGCACACATACATCCACACTATTCAGCCGATAAGCTAATGCAGATGTTTGCCAGGCATCAGATCTTATTGGTGGACGATGAACAGACAGTGGAGGTGCTACAGGAATGCCCCAATCTGGAGTACTTTGATCCCGAGCTCAGTCTGGAATCACAAATGAAGGGCGATGATGCCGAGTCCATAATCATTGAAGATTGTGAGGATACCTACGAAAATTACCACAATAGCGTGATTGGCGAAGTGGTGTCCGAATCAATGCAGGCGGATCAGCAACACGAACTGTCAAATTCTAATGCAGACGATGAAAACAAGTGGCCAAATGGTGCAGAGATTATTGACAATCATGTGTCACCAGCGGACTATGATCCGCTTACGGAAACGGATCTGACCAAGTTCACGTTCCTCCCGTCGGCGAAGGGACGCAAGGTGCTCTGCTTGGATCGACATCTGTTCCATTTCGACTCGCAGAGTCGTGCCAATGGGCACATGTTCTTCACGTGCATCATGCGACGGGATAAACAGCAAAGCTGTCATGTACGTGTCACCATCGATCCCACTGAGAATGGACCGGTTGTGCTGCGAATCAATGGAGAGCATACGCATAAACCTGATCTCCAAGAGATACAGCGACGTATCAATCAGCTGAAGGGTTTAAAGCGCAACTTAAATCTGGATGTCAAACTGGAACCAGAACACGATAATTCACTGGAGAATGAAGTCGAATTTGAGAGCAACGATGAGGAACAGGAGGAGGAAGAAGTATCTGAACAAGACAGCAGCTATGATCAGTCAAAAGATCAGGCATGCAATGTAATTATGAAAAAGGTGATCGGCATTGATGGCATCAAAATGGAGCCCGAACAGGAAAAGGCCGCCTCAATGATCGTACAGTACATGGACGATGGAGCCGACAACATTAGCGCTAAAATAGAGATACTTCCCAATGCCTTGGAGAGCATAGAGGCGACAACATCGACGCCCAAGCCACAGCTAACCAATATGCGTAAGAGACGCGCCAATGCACAGACCCCATCCAATGAGATGACAACTTATCCCTCGGACATGGATCTGACCAAGATATGTACACTCCGCTCAGCGAAGGGCAGTGAGATGCTCTGCGTCGACGGTTATATTTATCATGCCAAGAATCGTGGCTTAATCTCCCGGAATTATTGGGTTTGCATCAAGTGCCGAGATCCAGAAATCAACTGCAAGAGTCGCATCTCGACGGCAACGCAAAAAGATGGTTCCATTCGTGTCTTACGGGTTTACAATTGCCACAATCATCCGTACAGTGAGGACGACATTAAGCGACGCCTCTTCAACGAGATCAACAAGAAGAACAACAAGAAACTCAAGTTTCGTCCACTGCATTTCATTGGCAAGTCCCTAGAGCAAATTAAACAGGAATTTGGAGATCTGGCGGTGGAACGTCTCAATGTGTCCAATTTAACCGAAGGCATTGTGGTGCACAAAAAGCCAAGGAGCAGTGGTAACACATCAGGCACCACCCAATCAATCCCAACAAGAACAAAAGCCACGGAAGTCAATAAACGAGTAGATTTGATGAACAAGTTAGCACCGAGTATGCACGAAGAACAACATGAATACGACGAGGATGTGGTCATCGAGGAGGAGGAAGAGGAAGACGAAGAGCTGGAGGAAGGTGAGGAGGGTACTCTGGCCGAGGATGGACAATTTTTGACGGTGGAAGAGGACAACGCCGATGCCATTATCGAGGTGGTCGAAGAAGTTACCGACATGGAGAACTATGGCGGCATCGAGTAAGTAAAGGATAAGGGTGATGGAAAAGAAGAGACTGAAACGTTGGCAAGATCCAAAACACTTTTGTAAAAAAAACTTAATTATTTTGATATTAATTGAAGGGCATTCATTAGTCGCCCATGACCCAAACTCTGTAAATTAAAATGTTAGAGACCAATTCAAAAGCTGGCAGCAAATCTTGTTAAATATTCAAGTTAGTTGAGTTTTAGCGTTGCGCGTGCGCACTTCATTTACTAAACGAAGTAACAGGTAAATATTCAAAATATTGTTAATAAAAACCGGTAATTACTACGATTGGGGTGTTAACTTATTGAAAGCCAATTATGCTTATCTTAACCAAGATGGTTCTTGGACTTTTTATGCCGATAAGATAAGAATTAGTTAAGGTACTTTTTGGTCTTAATGGTCTAAATTTGTAACAGTTGCCATCTGACAACCAAGAGAATCAAACTGTAGATCAAGCATAATTATTAATACATTATGTCATTTTTACCTTATTGCATGTATGAGTAAGTTGTATATAAGCAAAGCAAAGCAAAAAGCTAAAAGTGTTCCCAAAATAGCCACATACAATATTTTTTAGTACTTTCACTTTTGGCTAAGGCAAAAACCAGACTGCAAAACCGGTTCGACTTCATTCCCCAGCAAATCTAACAATACTATTATATATTAATAGAATTACATTTGTTTATGATTATTGTAATTTGTTGTAGACCCATTTATACGATGAAACTGTACGCCGTATCCGATGGACCGCCATCTCTGGCCGTGCGCATGACGCTGAAGGCACTGGACATACAATATCAACTCATAAATGTGGACTTTTGTGCCTTGGAGCATCGCAGCGAAGACTACGCCAAGGTAGGAGTTTATACAAAGAAGTAAACAAAGTATATAACTAATTTAACCTTTTTTTTTAAATCTCTAGATGAATCCACAAAAAGAGATACCCGTCTTGGATGACGGTGGCTTCCATTTGTCGGAGAGCATTGCTATTATGCAATACCTGTGCGACAAGTATTCACCACTCTCCACACTATACCCTGAAGATCCCAATGAACGCGCTTTGGTTAATCAGCGCCTGTGCTTTAACATGGGTTTCTACTATGCACCCATTTCGGCCCACAGTATGGCCCCCATATTCTTTGACTATGAACGCACTCCCATGTCCCTCAAGAAAGTGGAGAACGCTCTCGAGGTCTTTGAGACCTATTTACAGCGTTTGGGCACAAAGTATGCCGCTTCGGACAACGTAACCATTGCGGACTTTGCTTTGGTCTCGTCCACTCTGTGCCTGGAGGCCATAGATTTCAATCTGTCGCCTTATCCACTCGTTCAGAAATGGTACTCCACCTTCAAGGCAGAGTATCCAGATCTGTGGCAGATCGCCAACAGTGGTATGCAGGAGATTCATGCGTTCGAACAAAATCCACCGGATCTGTCCCAAATGGAGCATCCGTTTCATCCAACACGCAAATCAAAGGCATAAATACCAAGTGTCGAATTATAGTTTTAGGCGCATTTTTTCTGCATATTAAATATAAATATATATTATGTATAAAATATATATACCAAGCATTGCAAACAAAACTTGATCTACAAAGTCAATAAATAGAAATTCCCTTAATAAATTTTTCTCTGTGTGGTAAATAGAAATTGGAAATGAAGCAAGGAACCCGGAAACTGATCGATAACAATAAGCGATGTAGCCCTATGCAACTCACCTGAAGTCCTCTATAAGCGATCCAATAGCCTCGGTTAGCTTGCGATACTTCTCTCCGAACGCCGTGCCTATGGTCAGTTCACCCATGAGATTGTGAGTGTCTGGTTCCAAATAGAGTTCCAATTGTTTTCTCGCTTCGCTGCTCAACAGATCCACCTTGGTCAGCACATTCACATGAGGCTGTTCCATATTGGCCATAACACTTAGAGCAGCCATGGTGCCGGATATGAACTTGGCGCCATCGACCATAAACTGTGAGTCAAGACAGAAGACAACACATGTACGAAAGTTCCATGATTCCAGCAGCTGTACCAACTGTTTGCCCATTTTTAAATGTGTAAAGAGCTCTATTTGACCAGGCATATCGAACAGAATATAATCATCGTCGGGTTCACCCAGCATCAACTCATCCTCGCCGCCACAGAGTTGGGCCTTTAGCCAGTCCTGATTCTCGATGAGAAACTCGAGGCAGAAGATCAAACCACCATTGGGACCGTAGTGCAACTCCTCGTCCTCCATGGCATCGTCCAGATGTATAAGTTCTCTTATGTCCGCCAGCGGTGTGTAATTAAAGTGCTCCGCCGCCGGATCCAAATTTACAACCTGAATATTTCGTTTGCTGTCCATCGCATGTTGTTGCATGAAGCTGCAGTATGTGGACTGGAAATGACATTTAATCAATTAATAACAGATTTGTGATATACGTATTTTGCTTACCTTTCCACTGCCAGCAGGTCCCACAATTATTTGTGCAAAGCGCATTATTATTAATTCTTATTTAAAGGCAAACAATTTCAGTTCGCGTGCTGCCGCCGTCGTAGTGTTGAAAGCCGTCAAATAAAAAGCTGCTGTACGTTTTGGCATTTGCGCAGTAGTGGCAACGCCTTAAAGCGTTCTTAACCAGATTTGAGTTCTAGAGTGACCATCTACACGCAACTCTGACAGCTGTGCAAGTTAATTAAATCTAGTACTTAACCGCCACACATAATACACAACTAAAACAACAAAAGGCACAAATGTGACGCGTAAATTTACATATGATCAAATTGATTTATCAAAAGACTCAATCACTCCACAACGTTACCGACCACACTGCGTTGCGGCTAAGCCTAATTGCTGATAAACATCTAAATTGTGCTGCCAAATGTACGCACGCGTCACAAGGACAGCGAATGAAACGACAGCTGTCCATCTAACGGCACTGTCTACCCCTCTTGTCCTATAGGTATGACAATTCTAATGATTTTTTAAATGCTACGCTTGTAGCAGCAAAACTATTGCGCTTAAAAATAATAAATTCTCATTCTATTTTTCATATACCCTGTAGTGGTCCCGGTATGCGGTGTTCAGTTCGTGACTAGGACTTTGATCCACTTTGCATTGGCAGCGGTAAACAACTGACGCTCGCGTTGCAGTCTTGTTCTATTTATAGCACTTGCCTTTCTTTAATTTACTCATCACACGATCATGAAAATTAGCTGACTAAACGGTTGAGAGCTATTTGGCGCAAATGCAGTGAGCCCTCCTTGCTTTATTGGCGCTCAATAAATTGCACATGTATTAGTGTGCCGCCGACTGCAGTGAGTACTATTTAACTCTCTTATTCTGTGAGTACATATAGATCAGTTTGATATGGTAGCATTAGTCACACACACACACACAACTATTATTGCCTTCCAGGGTATTACTAGGTCGAGTTTTCTGAACTTATTATACCATTTTTTAATGCCCTTCTTTAGCGTGTGCATGTCGGAAGACCGGAAATAATTTTCTAGTTGCACCGTCGAACCCACAACCCAGAAATTCGGTATTCCCACCCCCAAAACAATAACTGCACTTGTGCAATACAATATATGATTGTCTGCTGTCGGTTTTTTGTACTTTCGATATTTATTTTTAATGATATCAGCGACAGGGGCCGCGACCAGGTGTTCAATACGTGTGTGTTGTCTGTTAGCCCGATAAGTATGTAATTTAGCTGTAAATAGCGCCTTTTGGCCTTGGGTCAAAATTGTTTCAAAGGGAGAGTTAAAAAATGGTAGTTACTTTTAAATACTTGTATTTATTCGATTTTTAAACTAAACCACTAAGTATAACATTTAGATATTAGCAAACTTAGAGCAATTAAATACCACAGAACATGTTTTTAAATATATTTTAAAATTGGAATATATATGTTAGTATATATCTTTAAGTTGATGTATGCCATTGACTAGCAAGCTTGACTAGTTAAGAGTTACTTTTAGGAATATTCTTCATGCTTTTTCTTTTAGAGTGCACCACCGTTGCCAAAGATGGTTCCACCTGGAGCAGTAGCTCCCATCTCTACAGCTGCAACATTGAAATCATCACTGCTTTGATTGCTATTTTGATTTTGACTGGAATTTGAGCCGTGATTACTCTTCGTGTTGTTGTTGTTGTAGAGCGGTTGAATTTGCTGTTGTTGTTGCTGCTGCTGTTGTTGGTTGTTGACAGGGCCATTTGGATCGTCTGGTGTCCATGTGCGTGCGTAGAGTTTGCTGCCCGGATAGCGGTCGCCTTTGCGGTACCATGACAAGGAATGCGCCATGCCTCCAGCTACAAAGTAAAGAGAGGAAGAGTGAGATGGAGTTGAAGAGAGTTTTGTTGAAGAGCATCAAGAGTCAATTAAGAATTGTTGCCAAAAACTTGTGCAAACGCCATTAGTGGACACATTACAAGACATCAACAGGAATTGTGTAAACAAGCAAAGGGTTCAGCGAGCAAACAAGCGAGGGCTGTTCGAGTTGTTGTTGCAGCTGCACGCCTGCGGTGCGTACCCACCATTTGCGATGAACAAACAAAACCCAAACACAAATCCACCTCCCCAACCTACTTCGGGCTTGTGCCCAATCAGCTTGCAGGCAGCATGAATCCCATTCCCATTTCCAAAATCTCTCAAACAAGTTGGGTAATTTGTAGTGCTCACAGTTTTCGAGTGCTTCATGCGGGTGTTGTTCAAATATGCGACACCCACAGAACCACCCCACCATCACACCATCCCACCACACAGCTTCTAGCACTACCCCGCCCACTCAGTCATCTTGCAAGTTGGTGTGAACATATGCCAGGCGCGTGCTCTCCCTGCAATCATTCCCATACCCCGCTTTCATACCATTCCCATTCCAGTGGCCATTCCACTTGCAGCCATTTAAATGCCCATTGGTTTTCCCCACTCCGCTTTTCCCATCTCTGTCTCTTTTGCGTTTTGCGATTTTTATCTATTTCTTTTCTCTTTTTGTTTTTCTGCTTTTCGGTTTTTGCTCAACATTTTTAATGCCCGTTAAGCATGAAAACGCTTTTGCCATACACAACATACATCGCATTCCCTCTCTCTCTCTCTCTTCTGCACTCCACTCTCTTTGCTCCCCATGCCTCTCTTATCTATCTGTTTGGCCTCAGTTGCCCTTTAACAGGACCCAACAACGATGGCGACAGCAGACATCTGCTGGAGTGTAACGAATTTCTCACGATATGATTATGTCGATTCTCTTTTGTTGTTGTTATTTGTTGTTACTTCATTGTTGTTGTACCCCATTTTGATAGTTGTGCATGTGTGTGTAGAGTCACAATGTGTATGGAAAGCAAGGTGTACAAGGTTTGTCATGTTGGATTTTATCATAACAAATTATATCGCCGCCTGTCGCATGTGCTTTTTGACAATATTTCATCAGAGATTTGTTATTGGACAAATTGGGCTTAGTAGAGCTGTAGACTATTCGAATTTAATGATAAACTATATGAAGTTGGATTATTAATGCTGGAGACAAAATCTATAAATACATACAAAGTTTCTATATACTTGCATGATTTATTTCTAGGATTTAAAGGCATATTTTTAGAATTTTTTCTAACATGTAAAGAGTCGATTATATTTTTATATAGTTACAACTCGATTTTTTCTGTTTAAAATATTTTTTAAATTTATTAAATCTTAATTCTTCACTTTCTTTACAACTTCTTTATTTTTTTTGTCCAACTTCCAGTTGAGTTTTCTTTTTCATTTGGAACAATTTATATTTTCAAAAATTATTCCCAAAATCCCAGCGCTATAAATTTCAACATAAATACAAATCAGTTACCAACTCATCACTTAACAAGACACAGTAGTAACCAAAACAAGTTTACAGCCCAATTGAGAACAGTATAAATTTCTGTTTTGACAGAAAACTTAAAAAAAAAACTGTAAAAAACTTGAAAAAATTCCGTAGATCATTCAAAAATTACCCAGGCAGATTGAGTACTAGGGAGTTACCCTTTTGGCCAACTGAGTGGTTTGGCTATTAGTTATGCAGATGCTTTCTGATATGATCGGGGATAGAATGGGGAACTCGAAAGGAAACCGAGTGTCATACATTTTGAATAGAAAAATGATTAACCAAAAAACCGTAACTAAAGGCACTTTTATGAGCTAGAACACGAAAGGAAGGAAACCCTTAATCCAACATCCCCTCATCGACGAATCCAATGAAAAAAACCTTTCGTGTATGAATCCTTATTCCGTACCATCTACACCGATGAACCGTATTCTGTGATCGATGCGACTGCTAAAACAATTTGCTTGACTGGCAGTCACGCAAAGCCCGCAAAAGTGTGAAAATTCTAATTAGTTACACTTGGGAAGAATACAGCAGCCCTAGCATGGATCACAACCCTCAGTGCAACCCTCGTACAACTGCGAATGCCCTTTAAATAACAGTCCAGCTGAATTATGTTATTTAATATAGAACTGGTCGTCTCTTCTGGTCCACAAATAAACGAAAACTAAACGAAAACAACTGAACTGACCGCCTCCACGCACACTTTTGATTGATTGAATGATTGACAACTTACTGCGATCCTTTAGTATTATTTTCTTGGGTGGTTCCTTCTGATAGTTGCGCTGCAAACTTAAACCAGCCTCATTTCCGTTCTTGTCCTTCTTGACCATTTCGCTCAGAAAGGTTATATAGCTGATGGCCAGCTTGAGAGTGTCCACCTGAACGACAATCAAATTGATGGATTATGAGTTTTAGGAATGGTAAATGAGTAGGAAATGGGAAAATCCCCTATTTATAACAGGCGCTTTTCCTTTTAAATAAACTAATTATTTTCTGTGGTAAATTTGCTGAGCTCATGATGATAATCACTATGGAAAGCAGTTTTAGGTAGTGTCGAAAACACAGGCTATACCTATCATAATACATATTGTATAAGCATAAAGGTTCATAAAATAATAATTAATAATATTTTATTGAATGTTTTCCATTATAAAAGACTTCTTTTCCCAAATATATAAGAAAAATTGGAGATAAGGGGTATTGTATTTCAGAATAATATTTTAGTTAAATGATATTAAGCTGAAATTCCACATGGATATAGGAATCATAGAGGTTCTTAAATTATATTTAAATGGAACTAATATAAAGTAAAGACTGGTATTTCTGATTATTTTAAGTGTGCACTTCATTTAGGGTTAAGTTCAGGAAAATATCTATATAAATGTCAAGGGATATTTAAATTTGTTAAACTAATCTTGATTCCAGATTCTAGATGCTAAATCTTAACTTAAGCAAAGTGAAACTAAGGAAGAAGTAGATATACATGTATTCCCCAATAGTAGGAGCTCAAAAAGTTAGATTATTTCTCGCCGTGTGCTCTAACTACTATATCTATTTTCGATATCAATCAAATTTCTACCTTGCTGAGCCGCTTCTCGTAGGGCAACGTGGGTATATGGGTGCGCAGTCCCTCGAAAGCCTCATTGATGCTCTGCATGCGGCGACGCTCCCGAAGATTAGCCGCCTGGCGCTGCTGGGCCATCTGGGAAGCGCACTTCAAGCGACGGGGCTTGTGGCTACGCCGTCTAAACAGGGAATAGCTGGAAAGGGTTAATATCGAAGTGGAAGCTTTTCTAGGGGATAAATGGGGGCTTACGTCTTTTCAGTGTTCTCCTGATCACTATTGAAACCGCTGCTATAGGCATCGTCGTCGTCATCGCTCTCGGAACTGTGTTCGTCTCCAAAAAAGTACTCCGAACTGGAGTTCGACGCATTTGTCGCCTGGGAGCCTTCGAAGAAGTGACGCGCCATTGTGGCCTCCAGATCGAAATTGTCCATGGAAAACATTTTTATGTCGATATTATCCTGAATCCTTGTTGTATTTCCGTTAATTATCTATTAATTGCATAACGCCAGCGATTAAACAATCTCAATTGGCGACGCGTGTGTGGCACGTGTCGCTCTAACGGAACTTCTGTGTGGCAGGTGCGGTAAGTGCGGCACGTGTTTGTCCCGCTTGACTTTCGACTTCCTAAAGAGTGCAAAAAAAGGATATAGAAAATTGATTTATCATAAATAGTTGTGTTTATATCAATAACTCTAATCGGCAGTAGGTAATCTGTTTGTTGTTCAATTGATAATAAACATGTTTAACAAGTCTACTGATGATAAGATAGGCAAACGACATAGATTTGGCTTATCAGATACATGTAAAAATATGTTAATAGTGCTGTTATCTAAACATTATAGCCCTTAGCACATTTTATTTGCCTATACGATGATCAGTAAATCGGCGAGGCAAATAATTTTAGATTTAACGCACATTGGAGCTGGAATGCCTATTGTTTCTTTGTTAATTTAAAATTTCACGTTTCGTTTATACTAGTTTAGTATATATTATTAAGTTAATTAATTAGTTCCATTAACATATTTTGCCAAGCACTGTTTGATTTTATCAATTCACGGTCCAGATTTTAAATGCCTCGAGATTTTGGATTTGACTGCAAACCTTATAGTAATAAGGACTTTATTACATATTAAACAGTTTTGTTATGTTTTCAGACTACAAGAAAAGTTCCTTAGCTAAAAAATTAATGATTACTTTATTCATTTATTATATTATCTTTATGCATTCAATGCCAAACTAATTATAACGATTTTGCTATTCATCAAGAGATAAATCAATAAGTCATTTTGTTGGCTTTGATCACTTTACTCATTAAAATTATTTAAAGAAAACTTCTGTGCCCCTCTTAAACCGTCGGCTGATGTCAGTTATAAGAGCTGAGTCTGCGAACTTCTCCCCATCTTCTCTTGCCCACTTTCTCCTTACCTTGTTTGCAACTGCTGCAGATTTTATCCAATATTCTCAAGGCTTAAAAACTACACAAATTTTCGTACACACTTCGAAGTTCACAAAAACGAACTATATATTTGAGATTATAGCACTATATTGCACATAAATATAACTAACAGTTAAGCATATTTATATAGAATATCCACACGAACAGCCTTAAATGCAAAATTCTCGATATTTGCCACCGTTTGAAGCCGAAGCGCGTTTTCGTAGCGAACGCGCGGAGAGCAACAATGCGAATGAGGCGAACGCAGGACTCAGGACTGATAAGGAACCAAAGCACGGAGGGTTGCAGCGCATATTTCCGCCCGGATAAAGTACCGTACGTTTGTCATATCAATGGCGGTGCCACATCAAAAGGCATTGCCAACAGTGGGCGGAGTCAGAGCTCGCAGCCAATCAGCGTGAAGCAAATAAAAGTTGTCCTACAAACAGGGTTGCATTTCCAGGGGTGGTGTTATAAGCTTATTAAGTGTGAGCTTGATGGCACACATAAAGCTGTGTGGCGAGAAGGAAGCGAGAGAGGGGGAGGGGAGTCAAGGGAAGGGGAGAGCTGATTGTTTTTTGGATTTTGTCTCGCGTTTATCTGTTTAAGCGGAATTATTGGCCGAGTGTCGCTCAAGTGACACAAAAAAAAAATGATTATATAAAAAATGTTGTTAACAAAACAAGTGTTGAGCTGAAATTCGTTTTTGAATAGATTTTTAAGACGACTTAAAACAATATGAGGGGCAACGGCAGCTGCACTGAATTAGTTAATTTATTTTGTAGACAAAGTCTAATTAATGGATTGTTGCAACACAGTGACAACAGTGATGACGAAAAAATTTGTCAACCAGCATCATTTTTAAGCATTAGGCAATGAACACACAACAAACAGCGAACAAACTGAAATGACTGCAAATATTTGCTTTATCTACGATTTCCCAGCGAACACAACTCCATTAAAATATTTGCTGCATATTTCAGGGCGTTGTGTGGATGAGGGGGTGGGGGGAGAAGGGTGTCAAAATATGCGATTTCCGTTTGGCCGCAAAAGCATATACGTTTTACCCGTCCCCTCCCCTCCCATTTCATTATCCCCCTCCCTTTACTTCATTTCATTCTGTTTCGTTTGTTTGTTGTCCTTTTTACCCGTGTCTGTTTCGGTGCCCTGTTCCTCTTCCCCTTTCCTCTCCTTCCTCCCTCCATCCTGCGACTCATCATCAGCGACCTCTCACTAAGGCTACCCATGATAAACAAATTGTTTTGCCTCTCCCATCCCTTCAGCTACTCCTCCTGCCGCGTTGTTGTTTTCCTTTCGAACGCTGCTCGTTTTGTGCAGCTGTATAAACAAATTAGTTTTCAATTTTTATCAAGTTGTTGCCTCCTGTGGCAACCAGTTAATATCCACGTACTGCACCTTTTGGCAGGAGCAGTGATGGGTCGCAATAGCAAGAGGACTCGCTGGAATTCTGTAATTTGTATAACATATAACTTTTTTCTGAGTGTATAATTTAGTAGAGAATGACAATTTCGATTTTGAAATACTGCATTTTATTTTGCTTTCTGTAGCTATCCAAAGGGTTAAGATACACTTAAAGCACTTGCAGATACTTTTGTATCTTTTTTAAAAACTAAGTTAAATTTTAGCATTTCTAAAAGTCACACACCATTTTAAATAAAAGCACAACACCTGTCAAGTTTGTCTACAGTTTACAATGCTTCAGGTGTTTTAGCAGCTAAATAGCTTTCACTATATAATTAAGGCCCCCAAAAAATTAAATAGTACTTGGAAATTACGCCACCCTTGGGTAGAAGTAGAATATCATGCTGCGAATTATGCACACGTCATATAACACAATCAAGCGTAACCGCCTCTATGAGGACTTACCCCCGTCCCTCTCCCCTTCAGCCCGCTTTGGTCCCTATATCATTACACGCAATTGCCCTGCGAAGGGGGTTGCCTCATGCCTCATATCTTTACCTCTCCTGCCTTAGAGCATTGTCATTTGGCACTGCGATTTTCAATTCAATTCACTTTTTTTATTATTCGAATTCTAATTAAAAACCAAAATGTATTGTTGAGGTAGACTTGAAAACTAGAGTTGTAGCTCTGTCAAATGCTTATCACACTGCCTTTTTTCCTGATCCCCGCTCGTTGTCCGCCCGTTTCCCGCCCTTTCCCAGTCCGTTTCCTGCCCACTTTCATCCCATAGTGTTGACACTGAGCATTAAGGAGGCTAAAATCCTCTTGAGTGCATGCCTGGACGAGCACTCTGTGCGTGTGTGTGCCTGTGTGTCTATGGATTGTGTGTAAATTTTAATCTCATTTGAAAAGTTTGATATTTTTTTTCAAACTGCTTATGTAAAGTGCAAAAATTGAAATCAACAATAGACTGAATGGAGGGTAAGAGGGAAGGGTTGAGTCATTTAAAAGTTGCATTAAGCACTCAAGGGTAGGGCAGCCGCTGGTGATTTTCATTTAACATTTATTTTATATAGCAGTTTAAAAACTAAAAGATTGCATTCATTCTGTTAACAGAAACTGTTAATTAACATAACACTGCTCAACTGGCACAATCGAACAGCAATCGAACAGCTTTACTTAAGTTGGCATAAGAGAGCGCTTCGGAAGACGGCGTCGGTGGTGTAATGGTTAGCATAGTTGCCTTCCAAGCAGTTGACCCGGGTTCGATTCCCGGCCGACGCATATGTAAATTTTTTGCAAATTTTTATATTTTTATTTCATTTAAAATTTAACAAACACGCATTTTTATAAAATGTACACAACTTGCTCTGAGAAGGCATGCAGCGGATCAATGCGCTCGACAAAACTTTTGCCATTGTAGTCGAACTCTGTGAACGGCACACTGTTGACCACCTTAAAGCCAACTGCCTTGCCAATTTTTTGCGTAAACACAGAGGTCCATAGAGCTGTAACAGCCGTAGGCCGTTTATCCCTCAACTCCTCAGCCACATCCTCTAAGCCTTGGCCCTGACTCAGTTCACGGGTCAATTGAACGGTGACTTCGGTTAGAGCCCGTCCAAGTCCGAGTCGTCCAAAATCCGGCAAAGTTCCCAAAAACATTAGTTCACAGCTGCAATCGATATTATACAAAGCACCAACGTCCACCTTTGACTCTATTGTTATCATATAATTCATTAGGCACTTGGCCTGGGCACTGTGCACTTGTTCATTGTTGAACTTCACAAAGAAGTGCTCCTCACCTGGTGGTGGCGCGAACTGGAATTTCGGAAGTTTAAATTACTTTATATGATTTGCCGTGTCTGGTATTCTCTACTTACCATCAACTTATTAAAAGACACGGCCACAATACGACCACTTTCCACGTGTCTAACAAGCAGCGAAACTCCATCTAGAGCTGAAACTCTACATAGTTCACGCAACTCCTTTCGCGCCTGAACATTTTCGGGCAAGTTGATTTCGCAGCCCCTGCACACTGATTCATTGATAAAGAATGAATTGTCCAAGACCTAAAAAAAAAATATTAAAATAAATTATTCGAAAGTTGATAGAAAAATTAAAATTAAAAAAAGCAAAAAGTGAACTCTGCGTCGGCCGGGAATCGAACCCGGGTCAACTGCTTGGAAGGCAACTATGCTAACCATTACACCACCGACGCCATGTTGTGCTCGGCGCTTAAAATTGTTTTTATGCAATTTGCACGCGGAAACCGAACAAAATTTTTGCACATGGTAAACAAATAAACAAACACGTTGATGATTTTAAATCAGAATAAACAACCTTATACTATAAAAATGCATGTGTAAATTAAATGAATAAAAGAAACTTACATCTAGAGCTTCCTCCAGATCTGCTTTTGTTACACTGCGCACTTCATATTTTCCTGTAAAAGTAAAAGTATTTCAATCGCTTTCATTTAATTGTTAGACTGTGAATTATTAATGATAACAAGTAATAGATTAAACAAACATCTGTTTAAAACTTTGTTGTCATCATCAATAATATAGACATTCGTGGCATTTGAGAAGACTCTATTATTATAATTATTGGAGATTATTAGCATGCAATCCAATCTGAAATCCATGAAAACTGAACAATTTGTATTTATGATTGCACCTTAAACGTGCGTGCAGCAATAAAACTTTTAAATTACACACAGTAACTAAATTAGCGAACTTTGCACTGAATTAATCAATATGTATTCCACAAGATCTTATATTTTTTGTTTAAACTTTCATTTTACACACCATCGTGCAAAGTTAACCAAATTCTGCCGTTTTCTGCACGCATTTTTAACGCTTATCTAGACTTTTTTATTTTTTGAAACTAGAAACAACTGTTGCCGTCGAATGTTTGATTATAACTGAGCTATAAAGATTTGAGTTTGCACAGGTTGAAACCGGGGTATAACAAGATTATATAACATTAGTCAAGGGGGGCCTGGCTTATCACTTGATAGTAGTCTAAAGTATAAGACTTAGTGTTGTCGTATAAGATAAGATAGTTGTCTTATAAGACGGGTAGTTCAGCATGTGCAGACAGTGTCAACGTTTAATCAGAAAGCACATTGCGCAGGTCATTAAACATTATTCATTTATTTAACTATCGTAGCAGGTTTTACATCTGTAACTTATTAACTACATTTTTGGTCGGTTCGGCTATAAAAAGAAAGAATTTGAATATCCACCCGATTTATAAGTAACTTTGAAACATTAGTTAACTATTGAAGTAAATAAGGGGACTCGTTAGTTAATAAAATATTAAAAATTTTAAAATATGGCTATGAGATACGTAACATATTATAACTCCAGTTATAACGACGAATCGCTTTAACTTATAACTTGACGGCTTATAACAACTCTTATAATAGTGGTAATTTAAATACCAGTTCTGATAATAATGGGACATTTCAGAAATCAGTGAACAGTGCTGTACAGCAACAAACTTTTGCAGAACAGCTGATGTAAGCAAACCCCGCTTTCCAGCACTAAACAACAAAATGAAAAACATACAATATAACAATTTTAATAGTAGCTAAAAGTTATTGCAAAATTACAAAATCGTAATCGCTTGCTCACCGCAATTAATCACTAATATAACACGCAATTTGTGCCCACTGAAAATGTTCAACATGTTGTCATGACGACGCAGTGCTAAACAAATAAAAGTTTTTAGTCAATTTTTTCAGAAAAGATAAAGTTAGTCGCTAAAAAATGTTTTTATTGGACAAGTTACTGCCATTCGTATTTAGCTATATAAGGCCGTTTATAAAATGGTTCCTGCACGTCTTTACACGCCTCTCGGAGCTGCAGCGCATTTGCTATGGCGCCAGAGCAGGTTCCTCCAGATGCCGACAAATCGAGAGATCACTGTACTTATCCAAGCAGCCAGAGATTAAAACTTTGCTCAGAGAACTAGACGAAGCGGCTCCGTTTGTGGCGGACAAGGAGCTGCTGTACTTTGGTAAGTCCAGATTAATCCATAGTAAACTCCTTTGCTGACCTTTGCCCTTGCAGCTCCGCGCGCTGTTCAGGTGGTCTCACGAGTGAAGCGCATCAAGAATAATGTGCATCCGGATTTTGGCAGACTCTTTGGTAATTGTATTACCACCATCTGGGGATATAAACGTCTGATGCATCAGGTGGAAGAGCTGCGCGCAGAATCCTTCGATGCAGACAACTTGGAGCATGAACAGAAGCTACTGGAGTTGTGGCAACTGCTGATGCCGGAGTCACCGCTAACCGGACGCATCTCCAAGCAGTGGCAGGAGATTGGCTTCCAAGGTGACGATCCCAAGACGGACTTTCGCGGCATGGGCATGTTGGGTCTAGAGAATCTACTGTACTTTGCCCGGGCCTACAATGATGCGGCCAAACATGTGCTGCTCCACTCAATGCATCCCACGCTGGGCTACACGTATGCCATTGTGGGTATTAATCTCACCGCTTTGGCCTTCAATTTGCTCAGCACAGGAGCGGCAAAGACTCACTTCTACAATCAGGTGGCACTGCACAAGCAAAACTTTAGCACAATCGAGGATTTCCATCGATTGTATTGCTATTTATTCTTTGAATTTGATCGCTTCTGGATGGACAGCTCGCCCAGGAACATAATGGACTTCCGGGAAGTGTACCAGGCCTTTGAGATAACCAAACTGGAGGCTCTGCATCACGAGAATACCATTTTTAAGACGAATCTCGTGGTCGAATCTGTCTAGCAACACTTCGAATTTAGCACAAATCTCACATTTTGTATAAATGCAGCGTTTATTTGAGAGCTATATTATATTTATTTATATATATATATATATATATATGTATTGTATGTATATTTAATATGTATATATATATAGTTTAATTTAATGCAAGTATATAAATCTTTAAGTAGCCGGAATGACATGCATATAATAAAATATGTAATACTATAAAATCAAGATCGAGATTGCACATAGAACACAAAAAGAGACATAATAATATAATAAATATCACGTTAAAGCATAAATAATTGAAATCATTATGAGAAATACATAAATAGTTTTGCGATTGAACAATTTCTTGGAGTATCCTATCAAATTGGGTTTAGTGTTTTTGGATGTTCTTATGAATATATAAAATGCACGAGTCGAAAACGATTTTGGAGCAGAGGCGTGGGCATGGTCGTGGTCGTAATCGTGGTTTGTGTTTTTTGGTTTCGCAAGCGCTAGTTGAATATCCATATAATTGTTTGCCACGACGCCACAGTTGTTGTGCGTTCTTAGCGATAAAATTTGACTTCGGCCTCCACGCAATCCTTGAGCAGTTCGTCCAACTCATCGCTTGCATGATCCTGTAGCGAAAAGTAATTGTTTAATTCATCCACACACGAGCGTTCCAAGCTCTTCAAATGCTCCAACGCCGCCGGCTTGCGATTGGCATGCAGACTATGCAGCAGTGTCTGCTCCGCATCCGTCTGCACCTGGGTCAGTGGTGATATACGCGGCTTGGGCGCAAAGACAAACGGCTTGAATACCGACTCGGCGGCATTGGGCGTGCCAGTGAACCAATGGCATGAGATAGAGCTGCCCTTGGCACTTAGCACTGATACGGCTGCCGAACGAGACTCATCTCCGCTTGCCGAGCGCAGTGTCTCGAACATATCCTGTTGCGTGTACGTGGCATCCTCACTGGGCTTTGGTCCACACCATTCAGCTGCTGGCGCCTGCGCCTCAGCATCGTGGGCAGCTGCAAAACTAGCAGCCGTATCCAAGCCCTCACTAGACTTGTCAATAGTTTTGGTTACAGTCAGGCCACCACTGGGTATGCGCTGCCAGCTGGCCTGCAGCTTTTCAGCGGCCCAGACTTTGCCGGCACTGCTTAGGATCCAGGCAGCCGTCGGATCACAGACCACAAAGTTAAGTTTGCTGCCGTCATTGCTGTGCTTTGCGACTAAGCTACCAATGAGATCCACGGCAGCCTCCACGTCAGTGGACTCGGCCAGAGCAATGCTGAGAAGGCACAAAGATTTGAGAATGTGATTACTCTGTAATTAAGGTGGGTTATTTGACTTACCGCACAATGTCTGTGCCCAGCAGGCTGTCCGTGTCCTTAGCGTCTTGTTGGCCATCGCTCCAGGTGAGTCCAATGGCCACACCTCGTTCGTTAGCTCCAAAATCTCCGCCCCAGAGACCTGGTTTCGGTTTTTGCAAAATGACACGTTGGGCATTGCCAGCCGGCTCCAAAGCGGCGCCGCCATCAGTCTGAGACACAAGTGTGTATTTCACGATGAGTCATGTATTTTCGTCAAGCTCGTCTTCACTTTACTACTCTACTCTCTTACCTTCCCCTCCATCACGTCGCTGACATCATAAAAGCAAATTTCGGATGCCACGCCTACACCGCCCACCGCTGTGGCGTCCTCCGCATTACGGCCAAAGATTAGCGAGCCAGACGCACAGTTAGCGGGCAGCACAATAAAACAGTCGGCGTTTGAGGACATTTTCTTTTGCTTTTAAAATCAGATATTCACAGACACTGACGGATTCGCAAAATTGATTTTTCCCAACAGCTGTTACCGACAACAGTCTGTCACTAAATCCCGAAATACTGGTGCTCTTAAAAATACTAGTCGTCGTGTCAATAGTGGGATTTTAAATACCACTGCTCGTGATAATAGTGGGATGTTTTCTATGTATCGTAAGTCGCGAAGTTAGCTGCGAACGCATAATTGAGATACGTGAAGTTAGCTCTGCTAGGGCTGTCGAATAAATTTCATTTATCTTGTTCTTATTACCATTGCGAGTCACGGTCGCAGTGGTCTTAAATCGTTGTAAAAGTAGTTAAGCTAGTAAGAACCTCGTAATTGTTGTTGCTCTCGGTGACTGCAAAACGTTATAAAATTTGTTAATCCAGTAAATGTGTCGCGCAAGTTAAAAAAACGTCGTCGAGAAACTGCATTTGTATACAGCAGTCGGTCAGTGTGTGTGTGCAGGTGTTGTTGTCTCATTCAGACGTGCCTTTCAGTTGGATTGCTGTGCGAGCGAAACAACAACAAACAAGTTACAAGGTAAATACTCGTGCATATTACTGGCGTTGTTGTTGTTGTCGTTGTTGTTGCTGGTGGATGTTCAGCGCCTTTTTTTCGAGTGTTGATTATTTTACTTGCGTGCGTTGTAACTCGTGGGCGGCTTCAAACGTCACTGTCCGGCTCTCGCGCTGCCAAAGAAAAAGTAAAATAGAAAACAATCGACGCAAATTGTTAATGGTGCACAATAATAATAATAAAAAAATCAAATTCGTATTGGCAGTCGTGTTTGGCAAATTGGAAATAAAAAAAATTGTGACAAGTGCCTCTTGGTAAAGAAAATCAATATTTACGCCATAAGAGCAACTTCCAATAAGAAAGTACATTGCGTACGTGAATATAAGAAACGAAAATTGTACAAATTTTAATTTTTAGACGCCCAAATCGCTGTTCGGTGGGCTGCCGCTCCCTAAACATATATTTCTTTCATTCCTTCTTGGTTTTCTCCGTGTGTGCGTGTGTGTGTTGTGTATTTGTATATGTGTGTGCGTGCGTGTGCCGCTTTGCGTTGCTTGACCACTTTGACCGCGCGCATTTTTATGTTGTTTTTGCTCTCAA
Organism: Drosophila dunni; assembly: GCA_018152125.1. Classification (NCBI taxonomy): domain Eukaryota; kingdom Metazoa; phylum Arthropoda; class Insecta; order Diptera; family Drosophilidae; genus Drosophila; species Drosophila dunni. The sequence continues at coordinate 13,229,609 of JAECXC010001917.1, read as the reverse complement.
ACTAGTTTTTGTTGTTTAATTTTTTTGTCGTCAGTGTTGTTGTTGCTGTCTTGGGTTGAATTTTCACCCTGCCAGTGAATATGATGACGTTTTAAAGTGACTTTTAAGCTAGTTAATTTAAATGTAATCAAAAGAAAATCAATAATTTCAAGCTTTCGGGTATACACACACGGATTTGAAGGAAAACTGGTTGAAATTAAATTTTGTGTATGCGTGTGTGTGTTTGTTGGGCATGCTTTAAGTGTGAAAGCGGAACACAAACCACCCTCGCTCTTTCGCCTGACTGCTCCAACTCCAGACCAGCCCATCCCATGCCATCGAATCCAATCCCATTTGCAGCCCCTTTAAAAGCATCTTGAAAGTGATGAAAATATACATGCATACATACAAATATAAAGTGGCCGCTACATTCCTCCCCCAATGCGCCCCATTATGCGGCATTTTGCTTTATATATGTACATGCATACATACGAACGACACACATACATACATTTGTGTGTGCATGTGTACATCTAATCTTCGTATGTATCTGTCTGCTTGTAGGCGTTCGTATCGAGAGTGCATTGCTCTGCCGCCTACCCCTGCCCCCACCATCGTATTGTAAACATTACAAAAGCTGCGTGCGGGACGGCCTCGTTTTATCGTTCTATGTGTTCACTCGGTTGCTATATATATACGCGTGTGTGTGTGTGTGTATGTGTTTAGTTCTTTTATTTACACTTACACTATTAACGTTTTCTCTCGCAAGCAGTTGGCAACACGCGCATCACTAACGCTGCGTTTTCGGCAGTTGGCAACACGTTGACCCAATAACGGTATAAACGAGACACCCGCATACACTGACACACACACACAAGCAAAGAGACATGCATACATACACAAAACATGAATGAAAGCCCGCATGTCACTCAGTTGTCGGTATTATGATTATGTTTCGGTGTGCGTGTGTGTATGTGTGTGTTATTGTTGTTGCAATCATGAAATCTGTGCAGATGCGACCCACATATTCATGATGTGCATAATTATTTGTGCTAATTATGTGTCTAAAAACCAAATGCAACTTACTTCGCACCGTGATCCAAAATTAGTCTATGTGTTGAATTTTACCTTTGTTTTATTTTTGACTTTGGCTTTGTTTACATCGATGCAAAGAAGAAGAGGAAGAAAACAAGAGAAAAAACCAACATTTTGTTTTGTGGCCACCGACAAGTTCAATGAACCAACCAAAACAGTGGAATGCCCATCCGCTCTGTTCAAATTGTGATTGTGTGCGTGAGTCTGCGTGTATGTGTGTTTTTGTATGATCAGTACGAGCACGTAACCGAAATTTGTTGGTATTTTTATGTACGATCGATTTGTGATTGTGCTCAGTGAAGTAGCAATGCCGATAAACATATCGCCATAAATTGTGTGTCCTCATTAAAAAAAATACAAACAAAATAAAAAAAAAATATATAAAACAATCGCTGTGCAAAGTGCGTTGGCGGCAGCAACAAAATATACCTTGACATTGAGAGCTTATATACACACACACATGCATATTCATGTGCTGTTCAGTGTTCTGTGTGTGTGTTTCGTGTTTTGCAAACAGAACCCAACACACACACATACACATGCATTTCGTGTGTATATAAAACAGTGTAAATTGTATGCATATGCCATCTCTTTCCCACGCACATTGAATTGACGTTAAGTATTATTTAATAAATAAGCCGGCCCCTTGTTATTGTTTGTGTGTGTGTGTTTGTGCTGTTTATGCATGCGCTAATGACCTTGCGTATGGCACCTGCAGTGGTCAATCTCAATAGGCCACTGCAATTATCGATAACGCAAGTAATCGATACACATTTTAAGCACAAGTACAATGTACTTGCAAAGATAATTAAGATTGCAATTCAAACACCGTGAATAATAAGTTTTCTTATGGTTTTTTGTTTCTTTTTTCAGAATACGCTGGTACAGGTTAATTGACTGTTCGCACGTGTCAATTAGCCCAATATATAATTACTTACTGGTAAGACTCAAAAGCCATGCAAATTAATATGTATACTAGATAGATAATTAATATTGACAGGTAGAAAAAAGACTTGCTATTCCACAGTGTTGTCAAAAATACCTTAACAAATAAATTATTGCTATTTTATCGTATTTTAATTGATAATCTATGCATTCTCTATCCGAAATTCCGTTTCGCTGAGCTAATTCTCTACAAAATTATTAATTTTAAATTAAATGTAGCTATTTATTTTTGTTTAGTTCAAGCAGTTGGCAACACTGGCTTTAAATCGATATGAACAAGTTATCGATCTCGCTTAGTCAAAACTTTGTAATTAAAGTGTTTAATTAACTATTTAATGTATTTTTACAGACGTTGTGTAGAAAGCGACGCTATTCCTTCATCACTAAATGCAAAACTGGAGTTGTTAGACTCCAGCAGCAACGACGACACCATTCACTCCACCAACTTGAATCGAAAATTGATCAAAATTAAAAAGTTCAAGCTGGACGACATGAAGGAAATGGTGGGCGGCTGTTGTGTTTGTTCGGACGAGCGGGGGTGGCCGGAGAACCCGCTCGTCTACTGTGACGGCCAAAACTGCACCGTTGCCGTGCATCAGGCATGCTATGGCATCGTAACGGTACCCACTGGACCCTGGTATTGTCGGAAATGTGAATCCCAAGAACGTACCTCCCGTGTACGCTGCGAGATCTGTCCCTCCCGTGATGGTGCCCTCAAAAAGACGGACACCAGCGGTTGGGCTCATGTCGTCTGTGCATTGTATATACCCGAAATTCGATTTGGTAATGTGACCACCATGGAGCCCATTATACTGACACTTATACCGCAGGAACGCTACTCAAAGAGTGAGTCACATTTTTAAAGTAGTTACAATACAATTGTTTGAATCCATCATTAACCAAAATCTGTATGTAGCTTGTTATATTTGCCTGGAGATTGGAAAACCAAATCGTGCCAATGTCGGTGCTTGTATGCAGTGCAACAAGGCCAATTGCAAGCAGCAATTCCATGTGACCTGTGCCCAAAGCTTGGGATTACTCTGCGAGGAAGCTGGCAATTATCTGGATAATGTCAAGTATTGCGGATATTGTCAGCATCATTATAGTAAATTGGTTCGTATATGTATGAATTACTTTGAATACTATATCCACTCATGCCTTCTCATAAATTTGTGCAGAAAAAGGGCGGTAACGTCAAAACCATACCTCCCTACAAACCCATACAACATGACACCTCCTCCGATTCGTGCTCGTCACCCGAGAAGGAAATCGATTCAACCATGAACTCAGCTTCGACCTCAGCGACAAGCATTAAGATCACAAGCAGCACACTGGCTGCTAGCTCCTCCACTAACCTATCGAGTGGCAGTGGCAGCAACGTTTCATCCTCATCCAAACAACGCAAGTCAAATACATCCGGCAAGTCTTCGATGTCATCGAGCAGCAGTTCAGCCACATCGACGGCTTTGATAAATCCTTTAAGCTCCTCCAGTGCGTCTGGAGCTGTTGCTGGCAATACAACTGCAGGCAGTTTTCCCCCCGCCAACAACAGCAGCGGTGGCAGTGGCTCTAGCAGCAGCAATAACAACAGCAATGCTGTGAGCAATAGCTTAACAAGCACTATTAGCAGCAATGTGGCTAGCAGTGCTGGCAACAACACTGGCAGTGGCAGTGGCAATACCATGAATAGCAGCAGCTTATCCGGTTCCGGCAGCAGTGCATTGGGACCCAGTAATACAAGCACCAAGTCGTCAGCAAGCAGCTCCAGTGGCAGCTATAAGGATAAGCATAGTAAAAACATTGGAAAGCAGTCCAGTTCGAGTTCCAGCAAGGACAAGGATAAGGATGCTGGCAGTAATTCATCGAACAACAGCTTTTCTCATTCATCAGCCTCATCATCGTCATCTTCCTCCTCGTCATCGCGAGAAAAATCCTCCAAGTCATCCAAAAACAAGGAAAGCTCAAAGGAGGCCGCTGCTTCCAGTAGCAGCAGCAACAATAACAACAGCAGCAACAACATTGCTACAAGCAGCAGCAACATGCCCAGCACCACCAGCATGCCAGCCAATAGTAGCTCCAGTTCCCATCCCAGCGCAGTGCCACATGTCTCAAGCAGTGGTAGCAGCAGCATCTCTGCCTCCCTGTTGGGTGATCACAGTAATCATGCCCAGAATTTGAGCACATCGGCGCCAACAAGTTCCGCAGGCGGTGTGGCAGGTAAACTGCAGTTGGCCAGCAATTTAGGCGGTGGCTTTGGCACAGACCTGCATGCCACCAGCAGTAGTGGTAGTGGCAGTGGCAGCAGCCACCTACTAAAGGATTCGACGGCTGCCTTTTCAGGCAATGCCAATGCAAGCAATTTAGACGCTGGTTCGTCCACAAGCAGCAGCGGCAATGTGCTGGCCCCTAGTGCCATCAGCAGCAATACATCAACTAATTTAAGTGGCAGCAGCAGCAGTAGCAGCGGCCATAAGTCATCTCTGTCTGTGGCATCTGCCACATCAACAACCACATCCAGTCAGTCCTTGACAACGAGCAGCTCGTCGGCATCAAAGAAACGCAAAGCTGATTCAGCCAAATCCAGCAGCAGCATTCTTTTGGATGAACACAACAGGTATTATTTATTGGTGAATTATTGTATATGCTTTATGACGCATTTTGGCAAGAATTATGTAGAGAAAGTCGAGGTAATTTCAAAAGTTAAGACAGATTAAATAGACATTCATGTTCCTAAAAGGAGCAGATTCGTAATAATCAAAAATTAATGTGTTATAAACATTTTTTCAGTAAAATGCTTTATGATCTACATGCATGCTTACTTAGTTCAGCGTTGCCACCTAATTTTGTTACCCAGTTAAGTTGGTTGTGCTTAAACTTCTCTGTTAACTATGAATTTTAAGCAACCTTTTACGAAACTTTGTCCAAAAACTGTCGTCATATAAAAAGCGTATATTTCGAAACACTTAAAGCATTAAAGATAATTAACCTTAATGCATTTTTTACTCCAGCTCCTATCGGGATATTATTAAGGACGTGCACGTGACTTTGACGCCGCTCACGGACTTTGAGAAGGAAATTGAAAAGAGCTCGAAACGGGTGAGTGAAAAATGTTTGAAACTTTTGTTTATCTTAAGCGAAATACGATTGTATATAAATAGAGCAAATCTCTTGAGTTATTTTAATGTTTGCTCTTTTGCTGATCTCCCAATAATACTCGTGTTCTCTTTGCGATTCTCTCAACCGGCTACATTGAGTGATGATCTTCTAATCTTGTACACTTGTCTACAACTTGTCAAGTGCTGTTATTTTACCGCCTCTTCTCTCCTGTTATTATTCCACTCTCCCTGTTGATTGAAAAGGATAAACCAAATAGTTGCCATCGCCCTCTAGAGTCATCTCATTTGCACCCATTCGAAAGCCAATGGCGCAGTCGCTTTGCCAACTTTCGTATCATATTTATAAGTAGAAATGCAATTATTAATGCATACACCTTTCGACCAAAAGAAACATCTTTAAAATATTCAAACACACAAGGTGTGCGTCAGTATATATGTAAAAACTATATATATCTATAATATATGTATTTGTACACGAGGTGTGCATACCAAAATCGAATTGCTCAAGTATTTCGTGTTTTTCTCAACAATACTCTCTAAGAAACGAAACAAGTGCGGGTATATGAGTCACCTGCCTGTATTATTATGAATTTATTTGTTATTTTAGTAAACTACAAAAAAGTTATTGCCTAAGCTGTAAAGTGGACGATAAAATTGTTACAAAAATAAATAACTGATTTTGGAAGGAAAGAAATTAAAAGCGATATGAAAATTAAATGTCACAAATTAAATGAACTTGTTGACAGAATTTGTATTTAACGATAGTTTTACTATTTCATTTCTTACAAAGAATAATGTTTAATTAGTTTAATTGTTAATTAGTTACTGTAATTTATGTTTGCTAATTAAATTTTACTATTTAAGAGTCTTTATCGAGTAAAGAGTACTATTTTTAAAGCCGCTATTAATGGTCTCTCTATTCTGTATTTATTTTTGAGAAGAGCCTAATTTTGTGCCTAACTTATATATCAGTTAAGTTTAATATATAATATATACAAGTTATTTTAAGCTTTTTACTAGAGTATCTCGTATTCCTTACTCTCATCTATTCGACTTGATTTTTCCCACAAAAATCGATCTATATGCATTCAGTTTGCTTAGCGTGTATTTCCTATTTCTGTTAGCTGATTTGATTGATGTGGATTGACGTGCCCATGCACCATTAATAACTTTTAAATGCAAAAAATATGTAAACGAAAATGTAGCATTTAGAAATTTAATTGAATGCAAATGTTAAGGCTAATTAATTGCTGACAACATAAGCAAACAAATAAATAATGATAATTTCTATCAGAGGACAGACAAAACATCCTTCTATACTCCTCTTTATTTTTAATTAATTTCATATATTTTTGTAAGTTCAGCGTTGCCACCTAATTGCAGTGCCTAGTTAAGTTGGTTGCCCCTCATTAAATGAATTTTAAAACAACATTTCTTATAAATTATGATCATGATCATGAATCGTACTTTACTCCGAGGTTTTCTTCTTGGACAATTGTCGACGTAAACAAAATGTGTTGAAAATGTGTTTTTGTACCAAAAGTCTAGAAAAATATATATGAATATAGGTATATATGAATTTGATTTGTTGGTCGTGTATGATTATTCATATTGTTATTATTGTTGTTGCTTATAATATAGTCATCTCGATCGTTTAGCTTCGTTTTGGCTGTCGGCGACAAAAAGAACTCGTTGTCATTGTCGCTTTCGGTCGTCGTGCCGTGTGCAGACGAACAATTCTCAATTTTCTCCCAACATTTGGGCACATTGAAAAAGTTGACAATTTTCTAGCGCGCTCAGTCGAAAATCGTTGCTAATCGAAGCCAAAAGGCTCAAGTAAAATTAAGAAAAAATCAACTAGATAAAAAAATTTATTGCGAAATTTTTTTATTATTACGAACGAAAAGTAAATATACGCACACATAACTTACACACGCACACACACACACATATATATTTATAAAATAGTGCAGTGCTCTGATAATATCGGTTAAAGCTGCCGCAAAAAAATGCATATGATGAAGTTTAATTTTAGAAGCGACATAAAAATTTGGCACACATTTTGACACAACAGCAAAGACGACGAAAAATAAAATGAAAGAACAAAAAAAAAGAAAGCTAAAAGGAAGAAAAAAGAAAAGAAAATGTAGTTGGCTCCATTGGGAAAGAACACACACATTTCCCACGAAACCCTCGTATTTATAGAACGGTTTTTTAGTGAAAAAAAAAACTCTTTACCTCGCCTAGGAGTGTGAAAAACTAGCAAACATATAAGTAAATTGAAATGTACAGTGAAAACTGGTAAAGTTTCAAAAAAACGATAAAGTTGCCAACTTGTGCTTAAAGTTTGGAAAAACATTAAAAATATTATTGTAAACAATATCTCGTTGAAAGACTTAATTATAGCTAATCAATTAGCTAATCATAGCTAATGATAGTGCAGTTCGCAGCGAAAGCAGCATAGAATCAAGAGACGAAACGTAGAAAAGCGGAAAAGCTGTGAAAAAATAAGAAGAAGACAAGGAGAATTCGAATTCATTTCGCACAACATTTTCGCCCTGTTACCGCACATAAAAAAAAGTAAAGCAACAACTGAGAAACTGAGAAACGAGAAACGAGACGAAATCAATGGGGGAAAAGATTGAAAAACTTTTTCATGCGTTTGGCTGTGTGTGTAGAACAAGTTGAAAAACCACAGACGCCGTTAGCTGCCTTGAGATACACACATTCGAGTCTAACGCACACACACACTCGCATATTTCCATCCCACTCTCTTGGCGAGATATTAGCTGAAAACACACAGAAAAAATTGTTCCGCATCTAAAGTTTCTCAAAATCAACTCAAAACAAAAACACACACAAAAAAAAAAAAATGATAGAAATACTGAAAATTTTTGGTAGGAAAAACTCAGGACCGTGTGCCGTGTGCACTCACAATTCTATAGATTAGTTTGCGTTGAGCAATCTTCCAGTTCAGTACTCGGTTTCTGTCGTGTGCGGTGTTTTGTGTATGGCATAGGTATATCTATATATACTACACATATATATATATAGAGAAATTTAGATATACATATATATGTGTGCATATATATATGGTGACTATTAACCGATATTGCAGTTGCACCAACTAATCCACAGTTATCATAATGTCAACACACACACGCAGCTTCTCCATTTGCATAATCTAATCCCATGGAAACGCCTCAGAAAAGATACCATCAAGTGACTCAGACGAATCGGTAGAGAGAGCATATGTGTTTGTCATAATAGAGCTATATAGTAGCGAGATCATATTTGCGGTCTGCTATGCTAACTGTCTACATATCTTTCACCTGTGTTATTTTTATAAAACATTTCTCTCGCCTCTCGATTCCCGATAGATACACAATTATTGCTCACGTTTTGAATTAAATTCATTTTTCATTTCTTTTTTTTCACAAATATTTTCGAGCAAAGTGCTCATAAAAATGAGCGTATACGTAATATTTCTAGCTATAGTTGGATAATTTTTCATTTGAAAACTCAGCAGAATATTCTTATAGAAATTTGTTAATTATGCCATAAAGACAGTTGGCAACTTACTTAAAATTAAATTATTTGATTTTAGTACATGTACTAAAAGCAATAGTGAACGAGAGTTCATTACTAATTGGAGCTAGGTACACAGATTTCAGACCTGATTTATGTACGACAAGCAGCTGGAAAATATCTTTCAGGAAGAAACATCTGTGGCCATCTAATATGTGCTTTCCAATATTGTAAATCTATCAGAACCATCGGTTTAAAGCAGCCATTGTTTGAGCTCAACGGATCTAAACGTATTTAGTATTGGACCACAGTAAACATATGATCCAAAACACTTTTAGGTCACTAAAAAAATACCGGAGAAGACTACATTAGTACTTCAAGAGCGAGTTTAAGAGTATGTAACTTAAGTGTGGTCTAAAAAACATTTCTAAAGTGACTTTAGATCAGCTACTTCTTAGTGCTAAAGAAAGGTAATCAAATGTTTCAAAGTAGGAACGAATTCGATGCATTTTTAGTACACCGATAAATGCAAGAACGGACTTTAGATCGTTTTTTAAACAAAAAATTGGAAAACGTTGATCTAAATTATGTATAGTACAAAGAAACAAGGGCAGATCGAATTTAGATCAACTATTTCTGAGTCATTAGAAAATGTAAACAAATATTTTAAAGTAAGAACACGCTCGATGCACTTTTAGTACACCCACAAATACAAAAATACTCTTTAGAAAGTTGATCTAAATATGATCTAAAACACCCTTAGTACACAGACACGCGGCAAATTCTTACTAATTGTGTACAAACTTTAGATCAGCTACTTTTCCTCATCTCATTTAGCGTTTGATTCATCATCGATATCGTTCACCGATCACGATCACAATCACGATCACCCCGATCACCAAACTAAACTCAGCTTTGCTTCAACTACAGCCACAGCTTTGCCAGTTCATCCCACCTGCCACGCCCAACGACGATGTTCAATTCTGCTCTCTGTTTGCACTTTCAGATAATAAGCATAATATACTACATAGATACAGATACAAAATAGTTGTGCCCTCCCAAAAGTAAACGTGGTTAGAGCTCAAAAAGGATTAAAATTATAGCCAAAAAGTTATAGAAAGATATAAAACAGAATGCCACTACAAGTGATTGAATCCCCAAAATGCCCGCGTTGCAGCAAGAGTGTGTATGCCGCCGAGGAGCGTCTGGCTGGCGGTTATTCATTCCACAAGAATTGCTTCAAGTGCTCGATGTGCAACAAATCTTTGGATTCCACCAACTGCACAGAGCACGAGCGTGAGCTGTACTGCAAGGTCTGCCATGGACGCAAATATGGACCCAAAGGCTATGGCTTTGGCACCGGTGCCGGCACTCTGTCCATGGACAATGGTGCACAGTTCCAGAATGGCCATGATACCGTAAGGAACGGTGCTCGCATGGAGCCACGTGCCATTGCCCGTGCCCCCGAGGGCGAGGGTTGCCCACGTTGTGGTGGCTATGTCTATGCCGCTGAACAGATGTTGGCCCGTGGTCGCAGCTGGCACAAGGAGTGCTTCAAGTGCGGCACCTGCAAGAAGGGTCTCGACTCGATTCTGTGCTGCGAGGCACCCGACAAGAACATCTACTGCAAGGGCTGCTATGCCAAGCAGTTTGGCCCCAAGGGCTATGGCTATGGTCAGGGCGGTGGTGCTCTCCAGTCCGATTGTTATGCCAGCGATGAGGGTGCACCCCAGATGCGTGCCGCCATCGAGGTCGACAAGATCAAGGCACGTCCCGGTGAGGGTTGCCCACGCTGCGGTGGTGCTGTGTTTGCCGCCGAGCAGAAGCTGTCCAAGGGTCGCGAGTGGCACAAGAAGTGTTTCAATTGCAAGGATTGCAAAAAGACTTTGGATTCGATCAATGCCAGCGATGGACCCGATGGTGATGTCTACTGCAACACTTGCTACGGCAAGAAGTGGGGACCACATGGCTATGGCTTTGCCTGCGGCTCTGGTTTCCTGCAAACCGATGGCCTGACCGAGGATCAAATTAGCGCCAGTCGCCCATTCATCAATCCCGACACGACCTCGATCAAGGCGCCCGAGGGTGAGGGTTGCCCACGTTGCGGTGGCGCTGTCTTTGCCGCCGAACAGCAGCTGTCCAAGGGCAAGATGTGGCACAGGAAGTGCTACAACTGCACCGACTGCCATCGTCCCCTGGACTCTGTGCTGGCCTGCGATGGCCCCGATGGCGACATCTACTGCAAGGCCTGCTACGGCAAGCGTTATGGCCCCAAGGGCTTTGGTTATGGTCATGCCCCCACGTTGGTCTCCACCAGCGGTGAATCGACCATTCAGTTCCCCGACGGTCGTCCACTAAACGGTCAACGCACCTCGGGCGGTTGCCCGCGTTGCGGTTTTGCGGTCTTTGCCGCCGAACAGATGATCAGCAAGAGCCGGATTTGGCACAAGCGTTGCTTCTACTGCTCCGATTGCCGCAAATCCCTCGACTCGACGAACCTCAATGATGGTCCCGATGGCGATATCTATTGCCGATCCTGCTACAGTCGCAACTTTGGACCCAAGGGTGTTGGCTATGGTCTGGGAGCGGGCGCTTTGACCACCTTCTAGAAACTCGCTACATATAAATTCAACAACAAATTTTTAACCACGCCCAACTACGCCCCACTCCAGCCGGAAACTAATCTATCTTATTCAGAACACACTTAGCTAACTTAGTCTTTGGTTTCGGTTTTTCCAACGATTTTTTGATGAACGATATGTCTTAGGTTATGTGAGATAATAAGCTTTATGAACCAAAAACAAAAAGAAAAAAATTTAAAAAATACCAAAAAAAAAATAAAACAAAATTTACCAAACAAAAACAAACAAAAAAATTAATGAAGTTCAAAACTTACGAAAGCAAAACAACAAATAATACGAAAATTAACTTAACGAACGTTAAACTTTAACTAACGAATCAAAAATATACCGACAATGGCACAGGCAAAAATTTACACAAGAAAAAATACCAAAAAAAAAACAGTAAAGAAGAATCTGGGAATTGAGGTACAGTTGTGCAGCAAAGCTAAGATGACAACTGTACCGGTTTAGACCCGAAACGGAAGCGAAGAGAGAGCGAGAGAGCTGCAGTTTGTTAATATATTGTTTTGTTCTTTTTCGACTTCGAATTCGAGTTTCGACTTTCGATACCAATGTAATATGCTCCAATATGAATATAACGGTAGAGCTATTGCTCACTATATTTATTATGATTATATGATAAATGATATACTATATGATTGATATGTATGTATATTTAGCTTATTTAGTTTTTTTGTATTTTATAAGTAATTTTGCGAATTCTTTGAAACAAACAAGAAAATTATTCGTTTAATTTCTTTTCTAATTTATGAGCAACAAAATGTTCAAAATTCATTCACACACACATACAAACACACTACACACACACACATATAACATCCAATAATATATATGCCCCAGTGGGTTCCATGAAAAACAAACTCAAAACTATTTTAATTTAATATTTTTTTGGTAGATTTTTTGGAATTCTTTTCAGGTGTACACTTATTTTTTATTGATATACCTGTAGAATAAATTAATTGCAGGTGGTGGGTGGTGTTGGTGGATGCGTCGTTCGATTTTCTAGTTGTTTTGGGTCGGTTTTCTCTTGGCTGAGATTGAGCCACCGCATATGGGCTATAATTAGCAGCACGACCGATCGACCGACTTCGTGAACAATATAATTGCTCAACATACGCGTAAAAGTTTCTGTATTTTTTTTTTTATTTCGAAAAAGTTTCGAAACGAAGCATACGAAATGTTCCATAACCGATTTGAAACGATATAGTCTAAATATAAATATGATGCTAATATGCTGCGCTGCTCTCCTCTCGCTCTCACTCACTCTCTGCTGAGAGAGAAAAGCTCCTCTCTTTCACTCAAGAGCATTTCTTAGATTTGTTTATAGTGTGTTCCTAGCCACGTGCTTGATTCTTCTTGCTACTTGGCTCTCTTAGCTGTCAGCCAATTTCGTCTCTTGAGTCCAAATTTCTTTGTAACTTGCTCAATTTGTTTACAGTTTTGGAACATGAAATGGAATTCATGTCATGTTATGTTTGTGTCTTGTTTTGCGCAAATTTAAAAGCACTTAGATCTTAAAGACAATTGACGTTATGTCAGCGTCATCAGCACAAAAATAAGCTCAAAACTATTTACATTGATATAAATTATTTGGTCATTGCAATGCCACATTGTCCTTATACTCTGTAGTCTTGAAGTGGAGTATATTAGCTTATAATTGTATACATTTTAGTGCCAGAACAGGTTATGATTACTTAAAAGTCCAAAAATGGTTCATTTTAAACTCTTACGGCTTTTGGTATATTTTTTAGGGTATAAATGGTATTTTATGTCATCGATATATTTATACTAAATGCTGGAGTTGCCTAACCGTTTGAGTGAAATGCAAGCAGTTGGCAAAGCGGTTTGAGTCCACTTACTCTCCTTTGATCCCCTTATTTTAGTACGTTACTCACAAATGTATTACAGGGTATCTTCTGAGTGCCACACTTATCTCACTAAAAAGCTTAGTCATTTATTTATTGTGTTTTCCTCTGCTAATGACGTTGACCAAGAACAAAATTAGTTGACGTTGCCATGCGAAGCATTTTCGATGTCATTTATTATTTTTCTAAAAATTTTCTCAATCCGACAACAACAAAGAAAACATGTTTGTTTGTATAATTCGCTAAAAATCTAAAGAACGAAATAAATAAATATAAATTGTCTGAGGTCGCCCGCAACCAGGTGTGTTAGTTTTTATAAGTATTTTTTTTTTTCGAGTGGCTTATTCATTCGATTTTCGATCTGTGTATATATTTTTAGACCTTCCTAGTCATCGTCTATTTTTGAGTGATTCGTTTTTGAAATTTTTGCACATATGACACATGCACAGAGAGATTTGAAGCAGTGTGGGAAATAGTTGAAAAAAAAAATAGAATTTCTTAACATTTTTCCAATTGATAAACACAGAAATTGCCAACTTTAATGATGAGAGCTAAAAATAGTCTGAAAGACATGAGTAAATATAGGTTTTTTTTATTTTTCACTTTTTGGCTTTAATTAATCTTTAATATCTTGTGATCAGTGGCGCGAATGGATTTATGCGTTGCTGAAATATGTAAATATTTGAGTATATATATAGACTATATCTAAGATTGGCATTTCAATAAGTGGGTATATAGGCTAGCAGGAAAATATCTCATGATTAAAGACCAACAACTTAAAGATGAATAAATTTCATAGCTAAATTGCCTCATAAATAAATCATAGAAATCAATTTACTTCAGCTGTTCTTATGCACGACTTCTTTGATGACATTTACGTGAGGACACTGCATTTAATGGCCAAATTATTGATTTCCCATTACCAAATACTATTACCTCAGGGAAGTAAATGCGTTTGGACCCACTTTCAAGTTGGCGATTTCATTTTTTGTGGCTACAAATTGAAAACTTGAAATTGCAATTTATTTTTCATTTCATTCTAGCCACATTTATTGTTGCGGGGTAACAGTTGTAAGCAATGGTAGTAGAGTAGAGTTTGCCAGACTGAAATATACGCTGTAGTAAATATATTTTACTGCCTGCTTTATACTTTTTACTAACCGCTTACACCCTTAGCTCAGGGTAGTCACTGTATACGTGCAATAATAATCAACGGAAGGATCTCACGCTGTGCTGTTTAGTGCCTACACTTTTGGTGGTTGTGTCTCAACTTTTGGGTGGTGGGTGATAATTTACAAATTTGTCACCCGTGACTGTTGCGAACGCCTGTCAAAATTGATATTAAACTACACAAAAACTGCTACTACATGCAATCAACTTCATCAAGTGTGCGTGTGTGTGTGTGTTCAGGAAATGCGCGGAAAAAACATTTTGTTTGCTTCACTTTATGACAGTGCATCATAAAAAGAATTTGCCTGTTCGTTGATTCCCTCTAAAAAGTCATAAAAATAAAACTTTTCGACTTAAAGTCTTCCTGAAGCAATTAATTTTTGTACTTCTGCTGGTCTCGAAAGGGACTCGTCTGGTCACCCGGCAACAAAATCAACACCTTTAGATTTGGGGGTTTGCCGTATCGCGTGTATTCGTAATTCTGCCTACGACACGTGTCCTGTTTGCATTTTATGACCGTAACCTTTTAATTTACACAAAGTTCTTTGAAATTGTCTTACCTTTTAGTTGGTTTACGGTAGCAACATTGTTAGATTATCACTGAGGTAGTAAATAATGTAAATACGCTGTTAGCAGTAGCTCCGCACTCTGTTAACTGTTAACAGAGTTTATTTTAGTGATGTAGTTAGATTAACAGCAGCTAATTTACTGCGCTGTTAACACTTCTCCCATTTCCCTTAAACGGTTTACAGTGGTTCCTGATGTAAAGTTAACAGCTACTTTTATTGCTTGTACTCCGCTCCCGCCAGCAACTCTCCACCACCCTAGTTTGCTGTAAATATTTATTTGGCTGTTGACATTTTTAATATAATTTGATCTTTGAAATGTATTTGCTTAAACAGAACCCCTTTATTTAAAATTGTTCAGTTTATTGATGAGTTTACACAGTGTCGTGTGCAGAGTTGAAATTTTGGTCCCTTAACAAATATTTACGTGCTCTGTTTGCTTCTTGATGGTGGAAGCTTGAGCCTGAGAGCCTGTTGCCCCTTTTGAGGTTGAATGACCCAATCAGCAGCCCTGTATGTCTGTCTTTTGGTCGACTGGGACATATTAATTCATATTAGATGGCTCAAAATCTAGTGTCTGTTAATTAAGCTTGACAAACTTTCTGAAATGTTCTTTGTTGTCAGAGCTACGGCCACCACAACACGCCAACAATGTCAGGTTGCATATTAAAATTAAGTTTTGAGCTTGCGACGCTTCTTTGATTTCATTAATAGAAGCGACAGAAGATGGGAAAGGAGTCAGGGGAGGGGAGGCGCCCAAGCAACCAACCGTTGGCTATGCAACGGTATTGTTTGTGCTGTTCCCATTTCCATTTGCCTTTTTTTGTGTTTTTGTTTGTTTTGTAAAACAGGCACGTTTCACTGAAGCTTTGCTACTCCGCACCTACACCACTGTCTCTCAGGTAAATGCCACTTAACGTTATTTTTCGGTCTTTGTATTTCCATTTATTTGCATCACAAATTATGCTCTGTCTCTCTTCGCCTTTCAACTCTCAGCTCCACTACAGCTGCAAATATTCTTCTTCTTTTTATTTATTGCCAATTGCAAACGTCTGGTGGTCACAGGTTTGTGTGTTTCCTCTTCTACCTCATCCACCAGTGAACATCGTCTTACAATTCAATTATTTTTCATTTTCCTGTTTTGTCTTCTTCAATCGTCGACGACTCTGTCTGGCTAAAGCAACAGCAAACAGCAGTAACAACAAACACAGGAAAATTAACCTGCATGCAGCACCCGCCCCCGTTGACAGCATTGCATAAAGCACACCAACACACGCACACTCACATAAAATAAATAGAGAGACAGCAAGCGAGAGAGAGAGAGAACGCAATCGCAGCAATCATTGCTGTTGTTGTAGTATGTTGCAATGAGTTCTCTCCCGTTTTCAGCTCTTGCTCTCGCTCTCTTTCTCTCTAGCCTACTGCGCTCACGCAGATAAAACTGTTCCTAGACGAAGTGAATGACTGTGAACAGTTTGCACACCTAAAATACTTATTTAAAAGCATTAAGCACAATTAAACGACCAAATAATTTCCTGTGATTTTTATTTTCTATTATTCTCTGTCTCTTTTCTCATTTTGTTTTGCTAAGCTTTTTGGTATATTTTGCTTCCTGGTCATTTCATGTTGTCTGTCTGCATTGATAACATTGTCATCACCGTTGTTGTTGTTGCTGTTTGCCGTATTTATTACAACATCAACAGCATTACGACATGCGCTGCATATTAGAGCTTTCATTTGTGTGTGTGTGTATGAGTTTGGCTGAGTGCATTTGTATCAGTGTGTTGGAGCGCCTGTGAAAGATTCACTTTTATGCGTTCTGCTTTGTGGTGCGATGCCCAGTAAACATTTTTTACAATGACAACATGAACTGTTTACGTTAACCCGATATTACTTGATATCTGAAGGTGAAATAAAAAATTCATAGAACTGTAAGCTATACAAAATGGTTTAAGCACATTCCTCAATTTGTTTAATATTTATAGGTTTCCGATCAAATTATAATTATTTACAATTGCTATGACATGCTTTAAAACGAATAAATATAAATATTCAAGGATTTCCCCAAATCACAAATAAGCTAATCAACAATTAGTTCTCTGCGTCACTAAACCTTATCACTATACTCTCCACTTTTGCTCACTGGGTGACGTTTTTCCAGTTAACTTTTGCTTGGGCCTGCCCCTGTGCCTATGTGTCTGTGTGTTTATTTTTATGCTGTCGCCGAGTTCGAGTTCTTATGCGCTTCATTTTGTTTTTGTACACGTCGTCGTTTGTATTGGTGTTGGTGCGTGTCTGGTCTACGTGCAGACAACATGCAATACATACAAACGTATATACGTCAATAATCCCCCCTGAAAACCGGCTGCAGATAACAACAACAACTGCGCTCAGCGCTTTCCTCTCTCACATAATGCTCGCTGACCCAGTGGGAACAGTGAAACACCTCAATGCACTGAAATATTTTTCTTAACTACAAATAATATACAACTAAAAGTTATATTTCTACAAAAATTGTCAATTCCTAATGCAACATCAGGCCAATAGAAAGAGCAATAAAACCCACCCGTCCATCCGAATTCTCAAAACAACCACATTGTATGAAATGCACGTGTGCGAGCAGCGACGAATTCATCAGTTGTTTTCCCGCTGGGTCGTATTTGTGTGTGAGCTACTGCAGCAACAAAAACCGTCGTCGGAGAGCAGAGTTTAGTACAACTCCGCACGGCCAGCAACCCACAACACTGTCGCGGCCGCCGTCTTGTTCTGGTTTCGTTTTTTAAGTTGTCGTTTTTTGTGTATGCATAAAAGGTGCATGTGTATTCGTATTCGTTTTAATGCATTGTTGCAAAGCCAGGCCTTTTTTTAATAGTTTGTCTTTGTTGCAAATTTGTTAATTTCATTTATTGCAAACATCGCAAATGCAAAGGCGCGTAACGTGTTCACTAAATCCATGACCGCGAGTGTCAGCAACCAAAAAGTTGTTTTTCTTGTATGAAAACTGCTCAAAATATTACTCGTTCACGTGGCCAGCTAAGCACATGTTTTAAATGCTGCCAGAAAAAAGCTAATTTCCAACTAAAAGAAATTCAATTTTGTGTGTTTTGTGTGGAGCAAAAAGTAGAAAATAAAAACGATTCAACGAGTCGAGTTGAGTTCTCTGTGTGTGTGTGTGTGAGAAAGAGTGCGCGTCTTTTACGCTACCAAAGAGAGAAGGCAAGAGGGAGAGCCAAGCAGCCCAGTCGCCGCCACGCAAGTTATTCACCCCAACAACAACAACAGCTCTACGCACGCACACATTGACAGTTGGTTCTCACACATGCTGCCCTGTGATTTTTATATTACGTGCGTGTGCTGTGTTTCTGTGTGTGTGTGTGTGAATGTGATTTGAAGTAAAACAACAAGAATAACAGCCCAAAGAGCATACAAAATAATAATATTGAATACGAATCAACAACAATTGAAAGAGAGCCCCAAAAGAGACAAGCCGAGAGAACGAGAGACTGAGCTGAGCTTGAGACACCGAGGCTATGCAACGATTTGGCTAATCACAGTGAACAAAACAAAATTGATGCTAAAAGAACAGTCAAAGCGCAACAAACGTAAACTTGGCTTGAAGCCAACAAAAAACCGAAGTAAAATCAAAAAGCGAGGAAGCCAAAAACTGTGATCACCTCCAAAGAGGCGAACAAGACGAGAGAAAACAGCATATAGAGGAGAACAAAGAGTGTGGAGTAGTCACGTAGAAACCTAACAAAATGATGATGATGGACACACTGGATGCGCAGCCAATGGATGTGGTGCCTGCTGTGGCTGTTGCGGCCACAACAACAGTTAGCAGTAGTCTAGACTTTACCGCTACAATGGTTAGCATGGCAGCAACAGCGGCCGAAAGCAATAACAATAATCACATCGAAATGGCCGATTATAAGGAGCATCGAAAGAACAAGAAGAAGAAGCGCGAAAAGCGTGAAAAGGATAAAGAACATCGTCATAAACATCGCGAACATCGTGAGCATCGCCGGCATCGTGAACGTGACAGAGAACGCGACTCATCGAGTCATCATCATCATCACCAGCAACAGCAATCGTCATCGAGTCATCATCATCACAACAGCAGTCAGCACTCAACATCAGCCTCGTCATCCCCTTCATCTGCGTCCACAACACCCTCGGCGACCATTGAATATGTTGGTGGATCCGCATCCGCATCGCCTTCATATTTGGGCGCCACTGGAGGCGCCACAGGAGCGCTTGCAGCAGGTGGAGGAGGCGGTGCCGCTGCCACCACATACCCGCACAATTTAAAAATACGTTTCCTGCTTTCCGGGGTAAGGCAACAAAAACAACAAAAAACTCTCATCTCTATTTCCCTGCCCCACACTCCTGTCGCCGTCCCTGTCTAGCTTATGCTACGGATCGACGCTCTTGTCACTTGCAGCTGACACCTCGACGCCAGTGTTGCATTTGCATTGATGCATCAGTGTTGCCAGATTTACACAAAAGCAAGCTGCTAGAAATGGCTAAACAACCAGATAGATTTGAAAACTAAAGCAGACAGTAAACATTTTGCAGAAAAATGTATTTAATTTTTAGCATATTCTCTGCCGTGATAAAATGGCTATATCTAGCTACACAGTGGCCTAAAAGGCACATTTCCATATTCCTGCGCGAGACTCTGTTAAAGTGCTGATCTATTTTTGGCTACTTTATGGATTCTTTGTCAAGATGTGTCATCCAGCAGCAGACACTAAAAACGACAGCTGGGAATTTAGGAGTAGAGAAGAAACTGCAATTCCTGAGCTAAAAACTAAAGTGGTCTTTTGGTGAAAGTTAGTCAAAAACACTACAAATCTTCTGCTCCGTAAAAGAATTCGATTTAAGTATTAAATCGAAACATTTTATTGCAATTTAGTCACCCTTTATTTGTCCAAATGATTTACTTGGTTTTCTTTGAAACAATTTGCATAAAAAATACTTTTGGGGAAAATTATGAGCATGCCACATGCCACAACTTATACGTATTGCACGCCAAGTCTTTGACACTCCATCAATAATTGAAGTACGTTTAAATGTGCAAGCGAATTCGTGTTGCATGTTCAGCTGTGCAACAGCTCATTGCAGCTTGCACCCTGTACAAATGCATGATATCCTGTAAACATGCCACCTGCTACAACAGCAGACGAGGAAGAAAGAGGAGAACTTAAGGGAGTTGTGTTGCAATTATAATGACATCGCCTCCTGCCCCAGCTCCAGAATGATCCAATTGACCAAGTATAAAGCGACTATAGGGAGTTTCTATCAAATGCCGATTATTGATTAGTGTAAGTGCCATTTAAGGCGCTTCAGCTGCTGTTATGCTTCGTCTTAATACCTGTAGAACAGCTTAAAAAGGGTCCTACCATCAACCAGACAGCTGTTCCTGTCGCTGTGAGCGTACGCTCAAGGATAAAAAATATTCTCTGTCTTACGTACTGCACGTTTTGTCCTTAAGGTACGGCCGGTTTCAGTCCCGCTCTTGTTTGTGCCTAGTTTACGACAGCTGCCACAACTCTTGAGCTACCCTGAGTTTCTTTGTGTCCTGTTGCTGCTTCCTGGCGGCTGATTGATCCTGCTTTCGATCTTATTACAGCTGCCAGCTCTTCTTAGTTTTCAGGTATGCGGGACTCACGTCCTTAGCTCTGTTTATTCTTCTTTCGTCCTCTATCCTTTTTTATATCAGTCTCTAATTGATAATGGAATTCGCAGCAGCTTCAAACATTCGCTCTAAGTGTTTCTCACAAGGATTTAGATGATATCAACTTTTGTAATGTCAATCAAAAATTAAATAAATTTGAATTTAATAGTCATCACTGAATTTTTTATATAAATTTCTATATATTTATATCTTAAGAACTTCAAATTTAATCAGCCAATTAAAAGATCATTGGATTATGTTATTGTGATTCTGTTAATGTTAATTCGATCTGCAAACTGCCGCAAATTTTAAATCTAATTTTTTCGATACCTTCCTCAACAAAAGCCTTACTCTGATAGAGCTCACGGAGCAGAGGGCAATTTCTTCGTAACTCCATTGGTTTTGGATGTCGTTTATTTCAATTTGAGTTGTTCTGCATTTAATGTCCTTGGCATGTTGTTGGTTTTGCCCTTTTTGGAGTGTGGTGTGCTGCGTTTGCAAAATTCCTGCCACAATGTGAACACGGAGGACAACCCTTTTGAGCTTTTTTTTTTGTTTTGTCGACAATTACCCGACATCGGATCGTTCTTTCCCGCTGTGGCTGTTGTCCTGAGTAAGAGTAAAAGACAGAGAGAGTGTGAGTGAGGGAGAGAGAGGCAAAAGAGGGTTAAAATCAACAACCACGCGCAGACACACGCTAATATAATATTTATAGTTGGTATTTTGTTTCCGGCTGTCGCTCTTATTGAATTTGTCGCTGAAAACGGAAATTTACAAAAATTGAAATTTTCGTCCAGTGTGGAAGGGGGAAGCGAGAGTACAGTGAGAAACGATTCCGAATGCAAATCACACAAGTTCTAAACTTTAGACTCTAGAAAAAGGGGTTGCTTCTGTTGTTGTTATTGGCCCATTAGCCGCTCCAGCAACAGGATAATCAACGATAATCAATGGCGAACGTTCTGGTAAATCTGCAGCTGCCCTGAATGCGAAATTTAAGCATACATTTGACCCTGAAAGCGAAAACGAGAAGTTGCTGGAAACCTTTGACAAACTAAAGATTTCCTTGATTTACTGTCTTGTGTTATGTGTCGCTTTATGACCCAAATCTAATGAGCCGTAAAGGTGTTTACCAGTAACTCAACACTAATTGTTGTTGTTTTTTTATTATAGGCAGCAACAGGCTGCTGGCACTCCCGCAGTCACTGCTACTAGTGCCCTTCGCAGGTAGTTGTTAGTTTTGCGTAAACAGAATGTTGTTAATTCTGATTGGAATCATAACATGGTCATTTCAACAGGGTGGCAACGCTATCTATAGTTTTTGGTCTACGTGACATGAGTACAACAACAGCTATTGCACCCCCAACCACCCAAATAAACAACAATCCTCTCACGCATGCAGAGAGCGCAGCCATAGGGAACAGTCAGAAAACCAGAGAGAGCCAGTCCGAGAGAGCGTGAGCACGGGCGTTTGCTGCTGTTCTCAGTGTCTGTTGCTCTTGCTCTTTATTGTTTTGTGCATTAGCTGCAAGTAACATTTACACTCACATATACATGTAAACATTAATGCGGCTGCATCTGGCAGCATATGGGAAAACCACAAAATAAAATACATATATATACATACATTTAAAAAAAAAAACTTGCCCATTGTTGCAGCATTTGTTGCCCTCGCCGAGTTTTGACAGCGATGGTTGTGGCTGCTGCTGCAACGCCTGTGGCAGCGGCTGCTGCATTCTTGTGCCTGTGACTCATTTTATTACATGCAGCGCTGCTTTTACCATTGACAGCAACGTCGACGCAGCCGATAAGCTTTGAGTTGCATTATGGACGCACACACACATGCAAATACATAGACTACATTCAAGTGTATGTGTGTGTGGCTGACAGGCAGCTTTTTAATCTATATGGAACACATGGACTCATGCCGCGCCCCCTTTGCCCAAAACCAAAAGCAAACAAAAACAAAATACGAATAGTTGTTTTGTTGTTGGGGTTTGCCTGTTGTTGTTGTTGCTGTTCTTGGTCATTGTTAACAGTGCGCTGTTATTGTTCAATGTTAAAGCGCTTCGCTCAATGTGTTTGAGTGTGTGCGTGTGTGTGTGTTTTTGTTATATGCTTTATGCCTGTAAACATGTGTGTTTACATGCCGCGATTTGCGGCCGGAAGTCTCAACAACATTTTTAATGTTTTAATGACCACAAAAGACAACAACTAAAGAAGTAACATAAGCAACAAAAGTTATCAAAGAATGAGAGAAGAAAAGAGAAGAGAAGACTAAACTCAGAGACACATAGTAGTGATTCGGAATGAAAAGCGTTTGCTGGAAAGCTCAATCACTGACTAGTTCGAGTTAGACGATTAAAAGTTTTTCCCTGGAAAGGTTTACTGTTCAATGACAGTTTCCGCTTGCTTATCAAAGGTTGTTACTTGAAATCCATGATAAGTGTTTATCAACTGCTAATAGATAGAACAATTGCTACTTACTGTACGGCCATTATGAGATCAGGAATTCTAACGAATTCATGCATTTCATGGCATAAACATAATTTCCTTTTTGGCGCTTTAATTAAACCCAATTTATCTTTTTATCTCTTGCAGCAACGCACAGAGTTGAGTCCCCCCACCCACCAAACATCTGCCACCGCTGAGGTGAATGCAACGCTGCCCAGTGCAACGATAGCCACAAGCGGCACAGCGATAGCAACCACAGCAGCAGCGGCAAGCACAGCAGCAACTACCTCAACCAGCAGCAGCAGTGGGAGCAGCTCAGCAGCAGGCGGAGGAGGTAGCGGGAGCGGCTACTTGAAGACAGAATCGAGTAAGGCGAGTAGCAGCAGCAGCAGCAAGCATGGCAACAGCAGTAGCAAGGACAGTGCCACAAGTGGAGCAGGAGGCAGTGCAGCCAACAGCAGCAGCAGCAGTAGTGGTGCTCCCAGCTTATATGTCTCGGTGCCGTTGTCCACGGCCAATGTACCTGGTATCAACTTACCCAACAGCAGCAGCGGGAGTGGTAAGTTTAATTAATCAATCAAAAAGCCAACTGTATAAACTACAGCTCCTTAATCCCCCACAGAAGCACAACAGTCGCAGTCGGTGGCACAATCAGCGCACACAGCAGCAGCTGCCGGTGGAGTGGGAGCCTATGCAGCGACCACCGGTAGTGGTAACTCTGTTGGTGGTGGCAACTCTGCTTCGGTTATACAGCATCAGAGTGGCAAATCCTCACCAGCATTAGGTTCACTGGTTAGCAGTAGTGTTGCGAGTGGCAATCTAACCGCAACCACCACGGAAAGTGGCAACCTTAAAATCAGTTTTGAGAAGCAGACGACACGTGTGCAGCAGTTGCAGGAACAGGAAGCATCGCCAGCACGTCGCAGCAGGTAAAAATACACCACAGCGATATTCACCACACTGCAGTGACACAGCACAGTGTGACCAGTTGCTTATATTTAGTTTTATAAATCTTGGTTTCTGTTGTTACCTTTTTGTTGCGTTGTGTTGCCGGCGTACTCACCACGAGGTGAATTTCATTTACAGCTGAGTTCAAGTCGGGCAAATTTATTTGAATTTAACTTATTCTTTATAATACACCACACACGTCTTGCTTAGTTCACCACACTGCAAGCAATTTTGTTTTTCTTACTTTTCACCATTCACCACACCGAAGTAAATTCAACTCGCACACAATGCGACCACTAAAAATTACTCTATTTCTCTCTCTTTCTCGTTTTGCTTAATATCTTCCCACCACGAATACACTAACTCACCACCCCTTTAATTGCTGCCTGTCTAAACTCTCTAAAACAATCGATAACGATAACACTGAATACGTAGATCGCGCTCTGGTGAAAGTGGTGGCAATCATCATCATCACCATCATGCGAATCACCAAACCCACCACAGCAACCATCACAGCAATCCCTCCACAACACAAACGTCGTCCCAGCAGCAGCAACAACAGCAGCAACATCATCAGCTGCAGCAGCAATCGTTGCACTCCTCCGCTACTGCTTCCGCTTCCTCTTCCACCTCGTCTGTTTCTTCGTTGACCACGCCCACAAAATCCCAATCGCGTTCGGGCAAGAAACGTGCAGCCGCCATGAGCAAAAGCGAGGCAACAACAACAGCTGCAGCAGCAGCAACAGTCGCAACAACCACAGCAGCGGTGGCAACATCCAATACTGTTGAGAAATTGAGTCGCAACAGCAGCAGCAACAACAGTCGCCATAATTCACCACACTATCGCGCCACGCCCACACCACCACCGCAATCATTGCTGGCAACTGTCTCCTCACCAGTGGTTATGCTGCAGGCATTATCCTCCTCCTCCATCGACTCGCCACCAACAGTGGCAACAACACGCAATACGCGCAACCACAACAACAGCAACAATAACAGCAGCAACACTAACAGCAGCAACAACAACAACAATGTGGCAGCTGCCACAGATCATGCATCCTCCTCATGTTCCTCCACATCCTCCATGTCCTCAGCTAGCAGCAATGCGGTAGTCAGTCTCTTAGATTCACCCGTCAATATGTCCACACAATCCCAGCAACAACAACAGCAGCAGCAACAGCCTCATGTTGCTTGCTACAGAAGTGGCAGCAGTGGCAACAGCAGTGCCACAGCAAAGCCTTTAAATAAGAAAATGTTGCGGGCACAGCAAACACAGCTGTACCAACAACAGCAGCAACAACAACAGCAGCAGCAACATTTAGCCAATGCACCAACCAATAGCGCTTCCTCACCCACCAATCTTAGCTCAGCCAATAGTCAATTTGTGCACCTGCAACAGCAGCAACAACAAAAGCAACAGCAACAACAACACCAAGATTTAGAAATATTGCAATTCACTAATACAATTACAAATGCTTCTTCCATAACAACGCCAACAACACCGACCACTACGTCCAACACCAAAACGCCAACAACCTCAACGAAATCCAACAGAACTCCTGATCTCAATCTGGCCAACACTGCCAGCAGCAACACGGCGACAATAGCAACACCTGCCTCCAACAGCAGCAGCAGCAGCGGTCTCTTAAACCTTAACCTAGGTGGTAGCAGCAACACCAACAACACCAGCAGCAGTGCAGGTGGCGGTGGCCTCAAGTTCACCTACGAATCACAGTTGGATGTGCAAATGTTGCCGGTTAGCGCCATTAAGGACTCACCGCCCAGTTCACCCGGTTCCGAAATCGGTGGTGGCAATCTGCATACAAATCTGTCGGCAGCAATGAGTGCTGCTCCTGTAACTGCCAGCGGCAGCAATGTGCGTAAGCGTGGACGCAAGGCCAAGGATGCCACATTGGCGGCAGCAGCGGCCGCGGCAGCAGTTGCCACCGTTGATCTCAAGGATGTGCGTATACTGCAGAATGGTGTTGCCGGCAATGCAGCACCACCCGTGGTTAGCGCACCCACACCACCGGCCACACCCGCAGCCAGCATATCGAATAGTACCACCAACAGCAGCTGCAGTGGTTCCAGTTCTGGTTCCAGCTCCATTATTGCTCATACTGCCACCCACATGCTCGGCAATCATGTGAATCCGAGCAGCAGTGTCGCTCAAAAGTTATCGGAGCAATTGCACATGGAGGTACAGGATCATGCTATCTACACACCCGACTCCTTGACGTCACAGTTTGCAGGTGTGCCCTTTCCCGGCAAGCAGGTAATAATTTTCTATTTATTACACTTAACAAAATTCTAATTGGTTTTGTTCCACTGTTCTGTAGCGCAACGCCAGTGCAGCAGCAGCTAGCAACGCAGCGACGCCAGCGCCAAATCCGCTTCAATCAATGTTTGGCGGCGGTGGCATTAATGGTAATATGCCCATACCGCAAAGTCTGGAGCAGCTGTTGGAGCGGCAGTGGGAACAAGGATCACAATTTCTCATGGAACAGGCTCAGCACTTTGACAGTGAGTATGGCGAATCAAACACACACAAACATGCATATCGATGCATACAGTTACTTACACTCTCTCTCTCTCTCTCTGTCCCTTTCCACTCTCTTTCGCAGTTGCGTCGTTGTTGAACTGCTTGCATCAGCTGCAGAGCGAGAACTTGCGCTTGGAAGAGCATGTGACTAGTTTAATAGCACGTCGCGATCATCTGTTGGCTGTCAATGCCCGCCTACAAATTCCGCTCAATAATGCGATGAGCAATGCCAAAGCCGAGGCGCATGGTAAGTAGTGGCATCTCCCTCTATCTACTTGGTGTCGGCACATGCATTTTGCTCTCCACAAAATTACATACACACACTGACACACATACTCGGGAGCTTTGCGTTCACCTACACACATACACAAACATTATGTACATACATAAATCTGGCGTTGCCACCCCTTACACTTATGCTAAATATCTTCATATATTTTATATTACGGCAATATTTGTTGTTCTAAGTATTATAAGTTAGAATAAGTTAACTAACTTGGGTACACGTGATCATGTACATACACATTACAAATCTAAAATATAATAAACCATAAAATGCAACAATTATTGTACATATATTTCTACTTACATTTTCTCCTCTCTTATGTTGCTTAAAAAATAAATACAAAAAATAAATTTAATATTCTCGAACTAAGGCCTAAACTTACAAATACTTAAATAAAATAACAAAATTTTAAGCAATTACAAATTTTTATATTAATACTTTCTCTATTCATGTAACAATAAGAAAAAACTAAGCTAAAAAAATTAAAATATTTCGTTTTTACTCGATTTACTATTAAAATTAAGTTTTTTCTTATTTTATTTATTTTAAAAATGAATAAAAATGTATATTTTAAAAGTAATCAATTCTAAATTCATTTATTTTGTGTTTCAATTAAATATTCTGCTCATTTGCCATTTGCCAAGTGCATGGCACTAACAGCTGCTGTTAACGTTAAGTCTATCTATGTTATGTTAACAGTTGTTGTCACTGTTAAACGGTGGTGAGAGGTGATAATTGTGCCTACGTTGCATGCACACGCACACAAATACACACATACACATACACAAATTTAATTTAAACTAACAATTTATGTGTGTAAAAAGAAATCGTCTTCAATTCGTGTTGTTTACCCAAATTAGCTACCAGCAATAGCAGCAGCAACAACAACAACATCAGCAGCATAAATGCTCTCAACGCAGCGACAACGATTGCTGCAGCCGTTTCATTGGCAACAACCGCTATTAACACCACCACACCAACAATGGCCAACAGTCGGTCAAGCAGTGCCAACAGCGTCATGGATTATCGTGCCAATAACAGCAGCAACAACAATTCCGCAGCTTTAAACTCGAATACAAGCACAGCGACAACAACACCAATGTCTTCCTCTGTTAACAGCAGCTTGGGCTTAAGGTGAGTGGCAAATGATTTCAACAGTGTTTTTCAGTGTTTATTAACATAATTTTTTAACAGACATGTTGGCGCTTCACATGCGTATAACAGCGCTTCTAACAGCAACAGCAGCAACAGTAACAGCATCAGCAATGTTAACGCTAACAGTGGCAACAGCAGCAACAATTTGCATGCATCTTACATGCCAAGTCAACAACAGCAGCAGCAGCAACAACAGCAGCAGCAACAACAACAACAGCAGCATTTACATCAATCACATCATGCGAGCGCCGCAGTCGCTGCGCATATGTTGGGCGTTAGCATGGGCCTTGGCGCTGGCAGCGGAGCTGCAATTGGACGAGGTGGGTCAGCAGCTACAGTGGCTACAACAATAACAACAACAACAGCAGCTACAGCAACAGCATTGACAACAACATCAGGCAGTTTGCAACATGGTGGTGGTGTACACGGTGGCGGTGGTGCACATCCGCTAACGCATCCACAACCGCAGCAGCAGGTGCAACAGCACAACCATCCACACCACCACAACCACCCACATCATTCGAGCATTCAAGTTCATTTGGGTGCTGGAGGTGCTGGCAGTGGCGGTGCAATCGTTGGCGCAGGTGGTGCCGGAGGTGGCGGCGGAGGGGGTGGCGTCGTTCACATTGATGATTTGAGTAGTTCCTCCACCTCTTCTTCCTACGCAGCGCATCATGCGCTATTCAACACGCATCACCAGGTAGTGTGTGCGTGTATGTGCGTGTGGGTGCATGTGTATTTCTATGTGTATGTGTATGTGTGTGTGTGTGCCAATTTACAATGAGTGTTCACATACAAACATACATACATATATATTTTATTTTATGCCGTCTTCTTACTCTCCCCCCGCCTCCTTCAACCCATCATCAGTCAAGTCATTACATACACACATTCATTCGATCAACATTCCATGTGCTTTGTTTTTGTGCTCCGATAAATGCAACCGCCAAATCATCCAAAATAATAGCCAAAACCGTTATACATATATGCGTTATACGTTTTACATATACATATGCCAAATTGATTGTTGTTTTTGTTTGTGCGTCAGCGCTGATATATAACTGTTATACTTTTGAAGCTATCGTTTATGCTGCTGTTAAACACTTAAAACACTGTTAATTTACATTCTGTTATTACATCTATTTACAGTCTCAACTAAGGCGCGACGATAACCTAACCAAAACTAGCTGAAAGTCATACCGTGAGCAGCAAAGTCAACAACAGCAGCAGCAGATCAAGAAGAAGACAATCCTGGGCAGACGTGGCCCTCGAAACAACAACAACAGTAACAGCAGCAACAAAACACAGACTCACACATACAAAAAGCTGAAGCAAACAGCCGTTAGCTTTCAGCAGCGCCCCAACGATGACGACGATGTAAGTGAGCTGTGAGAGTTTAAACTAGAAAGCTTAAATTAATTTCAAACTTTAGCTTAGTAGCAGCAGCAGTAGCAGCTCCTCCACCTTCTCTTCGTCATCTCAGCAACACTCGTCGGTGGATTACGAAGCCGAAGATGAAAACGAGGATAAACAGCGACAACGGCGTCACAAGGATGAGAATGATAGTTTAATACATGTGCAAAACTTTCTTAAATGCTTTGGCGCCAATGCATTTGCCAGCTGTGCAGTAAGAACAACAGCAGCGGTAGCAGCAGTAACGACGACAGCAACTGGAAGAATTACATCACCAGCAACAACAGCAGCTGTAGCAAAAAAAATTACAGCAACAACCAGTACAGATCTGCGTAACTGGCGCCAAAGTTATCGCACAAATGCTGTCTCAACAACAGTAACACCAGTAGCTACCGCTGTTGCAACTACAACGAGCTGCTTGGCTGCAACCGCAGCAACAACAATAGCAACACCACAAACACAGTTAACGTATAGCAAGCCACAGAAATTTCAAATAAATACAAAATTTTTACGCAAACCACGCAACAAACTGATGAAAATGCTGCCTGGAACAAACACGACGCAGCAGCAACAACCACAGCAGCATCAACAGAAACAACAGCTAACGCAGCTATATAATGATGATTCCAACGCCAAATTCAAAGACTTTTCAATTGACTCGCTATTGAATAAGTAAATACAAGAAAATGAAAATAACACAATTATAAATTAGAACTATTTTATTTGTAGCCTAATTCTTCAAACACTCACATACTCAGCCACTCCCATAAACCGCGTTCCTATAAACCCCTTGATTATTGTATTTGTATATTTTTTCTTCATTTAGCCAATCGTACAGAATAGAATATAAAACAAACACACATACATAAATAACATAATATTAAAATAGTAATCGAATATTGTAAATTATGATTAAGTTGTTTATTTATTACATACATACACACATTTGTACAACTAATGGCGCAATTCATAATTAGCATTAGTAGCAGGCGTTAAGCATGTGTACATAAATATATCTACTTAATTACAAGTTAATAAACCACAATCAATTGTGCTAGAATTAAAGTTTCGACTAATTTTATTCCACGGGTTTAAAGTAGCAATCACTTGTCGCTTGGTGGGGTGAGAGGGCCTTCAAGAGCTTTACGCACGCGTTCCACCATTTCCTTACGGATGCTATCTGGAACCAAAGCTCGAGCCTAAGAATAAAACAAAATGTGATCAACAAGACAATATAACGGGAAACTGAACTTTGAGCTGTCAGCAAAGGTTCAGCTTTTAGATCGCCATTTTACGAGCTTGCACTAGTTACCTCTGGATAGATCTCTGCTGTTAGTTGCTCACGTGTAACGTTTTCCAAGCCACGTTCTTGCAGTGTGTCACGAATCTTCTGCTCAACATCTCGGCGCCAACCGCATTCCTTTAGTCGCTCTTCCAGCAAATCCCTTATGGCAATTTTTTCGTCTGTGTCCAGTTGAACTTTGTTACCATTGTCGGGATCGGTACCAATACCGGTTTCCTTGCTGGTCGACATGTTTTCAACGCTGCTTTCTAGGTTCTTTTTAAAAGTTAAGGCTAACAAATTTGTTTTGTATATATTGTATTAAATTGTGTGCCAGTTATTTGAAGCAAAATTGGAGACAATCGATACTATATGTACGATTTGAATACTTATCGGTGCTATTTTTGGTTAATCGAGTAATCATCCGACCACCACAATTACAAAGTTACGGAAAAAGTTAGACCTATACTTGTTTACACAAACTTAAATAAGTCGGAATTAAAATATTCAAAGGCAACTGTATAACTATTGTTATTATTATTGTCTAGTGGTTGGCAAATTCATTTATACCATCTATTGAAATAAAAGGTTAAAGAAATATCAAATAAAATGGTCTCTGTATGTTAAATCATCGCAACTTTTATAAAATAATTTTTTTTTAAATTACTGTCTTAAATAGAATTATTAATAACGAGTTAAAATTCTCGCAAAAGTTGACGCAAAGTAAATTTGGCGGCGAATTCAAGAGCTGCCACCTAGTTATAAATAGCAGCCACTAAAATATTGAATGGAATGCAAACGTTTTATCGATAGTGGCGATTACATTTCCGATTTTTATGTAGAAAAGTACTCAAAGTTTGCCTGTGTGGGTAATTTGTATACGTATACAAAATATATATATGTATCCATGTGTGCAATGTACAGACATATGTACATGATTACTGCAGATACCAAACAATTGTATTGTATGTACTCAAGTATGTACATTGATACAATTGTTACTTTTAGTTACTATGCTTCATTGATCAAACAATTCCATCAAAACTAGCAATTTTAAATCTCAGCACAACATGTGTCGTCGGAAATAAAATCAATTTCGAATAGCAGCCCACTCTACCGCCTACAGCAATTTGATAGAGCCGGCTTGCATGGGTTGGGGCTGTCGTCATTGCTGATTGAGGTGAACTTGATTCACAAGCTGTATATACACTATGTACAACTGAACAAATCTCTGTAGCTGTGGCTTTAGCTGTTAAAGTTGTATGTGGGTTTTCTTTCACTCCATTGTATGACTTTAGAGAAATAACTTGGCCTGCCAGCTGCAACAAAAATGATGAAAAGAAACCTCAAATGATGATCTACATTTGTTATTTCTATGAGAATGCTAAGATAATTGGAAAACTAACTAATTTATCAGGTTTAAAAAGAAAGAGATGTTGTATATAAGTAAAAGCAAACATAACCTAAAAATACCCGTTTTGCTACACATAAGCGTATGCATATGCAAGTGTGTGTGTGTGTGCATGAATATACACATGCCAGTACATTTAAGTGAAGCCATCTGTGCGGCTTTTCTGCATTTCCTGTCACTTCTACTGAATTTTCTTGAAATTTAATAGCAGCAGCTGCTTGTCTGCTTCTAGAATTTAACGAAAATATAAGTATGTACTGCTCTTTCTGCCGCATCATGTCACTGGCAACAACAAGCCGGTTTGCCTAGGCTTAATTTCAGAGTGCGAATCACAAACAACCCCTTAAATGGCCGCCTGAGCTGTCATACATATGTATGTACATACAAAGTATGTACACGCACACACACATAAAAGGCAATTACGGCCCACAGCTATGAAGTCATCGCCTGATTTTTAGGTTGCCGCAACTCCCGACCCCCACACTCCACAAAACCAAATCGTGTTCCGTTTTGTTATGCTGCAGCATGACTCATCATTTAATCGATAAAACTTGGCACTATGCACTCTGGGGGACCATAATAGCACCTCTAAATTTAGTTGCATGCAACGTACAGTCCCGCACAGTGGAAAATGGAGTAGAGTGGAAAAGAAAGCGGCTCCTCACTGAAGCTATTAATAGAGCGTGAGGGGCACTCACTCTACTTTCCCCACAGCCATTAGAGGCATCTTGCGTTCATTGAACTTCCGCAGCTGGAAAAGAAAAGAGTAAAGAAAATGCGATTGGATTTTTTTCTGCTGACAACACTGACTATTCGCTGATTTTATTTTATTTTTCGAACACATTTATAGAGCTGTTTTTGTTCTTTTTCATACTATATGTTCCATGTCGCTTGTCTTTAGCAATAAAATACTTCAGGTGTACGCCATATTTTACTCCAGTGTTTCTGTAACTTTTTTTTTCATGAATTTTTGCTTGTTATATTTGCTGACAATGCGTGGGCATTGGTTTCGACGTATGTCACGCCCACCAATGACGCTTGTCTCATGTGAGATGTTTTTTTTTTTGCTTGGGGGTGTGGTTTGTGGGGGAGTGTGTTTAATACTCCTCAGCACCCTCGCCCTCACCATCACCAGAGTCCATGCCGACCTCCTCGTAATCCTTCTCCAAAGCAGCCAAATCCTCACGGGCCTCGGAGAACTCGCCTTCCTCCATACCCTCACCGACGTACCAATGGACGAAAGCACGCTTGGCATACATCAAGTCGAACTTGTGATCCAGACGAGCCCAGGCCTCAGCAATGGCGGTGGTGTTGGACAACATGCAGACGGCACGCTGTACCTTGGCCAAATCGCCACCAGGCACAACAGTGGGTGGCTGGTAGTTGATGCCGACCTTGAAGCCAGTTGGACACCAGTCCACGAACTGAATGGTACGCTTGGTCTTGATGGTAGCAATAGCGGCATTCACATCCTTGGGCACAACATCACCACGGTACAACATGCAGCAGGCCATGTACTTGCCGTGACGGGGATCGCACTTGACCATCTGGTTGGCTGGCTCGAAGCAGGCGTTGGTGATTTCAGCCACCGACAGTTGCTCGTGGTAAGCCTTCTCGGCAGAGATGACTGGGGCATAGGTGACCAGGGGGAAATGGATACGTGGGTAGGGCACCAAATTGGTCTGGAATTCAGTCAAATCCACATTCAGAGCACCATCGAAACGCAGGGAGGCGGTGATCGAGGACACAATCTGGCCAATCAGACGATTCAGATTGGTGTATGTGGGGCGCTCGATATCCAAGTTGCGACGGCAGATATCGTAGATAGCCTCATTGTCGACCATGAAAGCGCAGTCGGAATGCTCCAAAGTTGTGTGCGTGGTCAGGATCGAGTTGTATGGCTCGACGACAGCGGTGGAGACCTGGGGAGCTGGGTAGATGGCGAATTCCAGCTTGGACTTCTTGCCATAATCAACAGACAGGCGCTCCATCAGCAGGGAGGTGAAACCGGAACCGGTACCACCACCGAAGGAGTGGAAGATGAGGAAACCCTGGAGACCAGTGCACTGATCGGCCAACTTGCGGATACGATCGAGCACCAGATCAACGATTTCCTTGCCAATGGTGTAGTGACCACGGGCATAATTGTTGGCAGCATCTTCCTTGCCAGTGATCAACTGCTCGGGATGGAACAGCTGACGGTATGTGCCAGTGCGGACCTCATCGACCACAGTTGGCTCCAAGTCGACGAACACGGCACGGGGCACATGCTTGCCAGCTCCAGTCTCGCTGAAGAAGGTGTTGAATGAGTCATCACCACCACCAACGGTCTTGTCAGATGGCATCTGACCATCGGGCTGGATACCGTGCTCAAGGCAGTACAACTCCCAGCAGGCATTACCAATCTGGACACCAGCCTGGCCAACATGGATAGAGATACATTCACGCTGTAATTGAACAAAAAAAATATGATTAATTGTAGTCAAGTTGCACAGAAGAAAAATCGATATGCGGTTTGAGCCACGCCCAAAGTGACGAAGCCGCAATAAATGTGTATGCGTTTTCCATCGAAAATGGAAAGATAGTCCGTTGGTGAAATGTACATAAACATTTGATTATCTAGTTAATATTATTAACCGATTTAGCTATAACACGTATTTATTTTCACAAAAATTTATCATGACGTCATCACATAGAAAAATGTGACGCCGCCATTTTGTGTATTCGAATTTCCTTAAATTTTTTTTTCCACGCAAAGTATTTTACAGAGCGATACAATATTAAACGAAATATGAATAATTAACTTACCATATTGAGTTTTTAGGAGTTTTTTTTCACACACAAAAAATTCACAGAAAATCTGTAGAGCAAACTTTTAGGTCTTTCTCGGAGAGAATCTACGTTCGAATTGCCGGCTATGAGGCTTCACAAACGTATGCTGAAAAATTTCACAGCGACTGCTATTTATAGTCTCTGAAACGGAAATCTGTTGATGTATAAGTGAGTACAAATCGACAATCTGTTTTCAGCAAAGTGTCGATAGTGTTCTTTAAATATCGATATATCTTAAAACGTTTCCTGGTATGGCGATGCCACATTTTCACTATTGGCGCTTTATTTTAAATTTGTGATGAAATATTCTGCGTATGTTATACGAAACTATTTAATTATACTCTGCAAATCAGTAATAATCAATAAACCGCAGAAAACTTTTTACTTAATGTTAAAGCATGGTTGCTACTCAACACATTAACTTGCCTTATACCTTGTTTGGATCCCTGAAACGGTTACCATTGTAACTGTGCTTTCTCGTCGCCATTTGCTTTTGTGTTTCTTTATCCACGGTATTGAAGATTTGTCTCGTGTGCTTGTGTAAAGTAAAAATCAATTGTCGAATTTACTCAATAAATATGAGGCTCTTAAATGTAAATACTAATCATAATTTCGCGGATGATCCCTCGGACGGTAGCGACGAAGAAATGTCTGAGAGCGAGGAAGGATCAGAGGAATCTGCTGATGAGCAGGAGGAAAAACCTTTACCCTCTGCACACCCTTATCCGACACCGCCACCAGATTATGATGCTAACATGTCCTTGGGAAATGGTGTTCAAAAGATTACCCTTGAAAATCCAAAGGTGAAAGGTCCCAAGAAGCAGCCCATCATATCCCAAGCTAAAAGTGCCATTGAAGCTCTGTCTAATCGCAAAGGCTCTTCTGTTCAAGCAATAGTCAAATACATTAAGTCAACTGGTGTCGAAGTCCCTGATGAGCGCCGCTTTTCAAGCCTGGTACTGAAGGCGCTCAAGCGTGCTGTGATAAACGGTGAGCTGACACAGGTCAAGCATTCGTTTAAACTCTCAGAGGAATCAAAGAAAAAGTCCAAAGCATTAGAAAAAATGATAGAAAAACAGAACAGAAAGAAGGAGAAGATTGCAATGAAGGAGTCACAGAAAATGGAAAAGGAACAAGAAAAAATTAAAAAAAAGAAAGAAAAGAGAGAAAAGAAAGAATCCACAAAGAAAGCATCTGAGCGCAAGACACAAGAGGTTCGTTGATAATTTTCATTCATCTGATACCATTGTTAATCCTAACGTTTTCAGCCCGCTAAAAAGTCAACCAAAGCCAAGAAAAATGCAGATAATATTGCAGGAAATGCCAAGGCAATGGCAGCAGCTAAAGCCCAAGAAGCCCTCGACAACGAACCACTAGGAACAAAGTCGAAGAAAGCAGAAACTAACCGGAGCGCACACAGCACATCTGCAAAATCAAAGCCCCTACGTAAATCCATTGGCACTCTGGCACAGCCCAAGGGAAAGATAAAGGTGGCGACCAAAGCAGTCAAAAAGCTGGTCGCGGGTAAAATCGAAGTCCCAAGTGTGGACGACGTCGACGCTGCTGAATATTCGGAGCTGCCCACGGGTGCATCAACGCCAATCAACGCAGCTCAAAAGAAACGCAAGGGCCGAGCAGCCAAAGAGAATTAATTTATTACCAATTAATTATTTAATTTCCATTCTTTTGTGTTTGTAATTTTAGCAAAATTTTATTCATGTTTAATGTAGTGTACAATATTATGGTCTATGTTAGCAAGGTATTATGCTTGAGCAGTGGCTCATTAAATTAAAAATTAACATTTTACAGTAATAACAATTTGATTTACAGCGGACATGGTTTGTTTATCTAACTCAGTTCGACTTCATAGAAACCAAAATGAGCTGTCGTGTAAACTTGGTAAGAGTTTCTTACTATATTACAAACGATGGCAACCCTAACTACAAAAAAAAAAACATGTATATTTTGTCAGGCAAAAAATTCACTCGCGTTTTAAAACATTGCAGTTTGTATTCGATTTGCTTAATAAACACTTGCCAATAAAATGAGAATCGAAGACGTTGACACATTTTGGACTGACAAGGCTGCCTATAATGTGGCGGAACAGCAATATTACGAAGGAATTAGTTGCAGCATACCAGGATCGAATGTGAGTTGATTTCACCACAAGCACAAAGCGGGAAAACATGAAGAGTGTAAGGGGAAAATGGTTGTACATACAGGTACATATGTTCCAATGTTGAGTTCAACTATGCTGGTCGCGTAAACTGTGATTTATAATTTCCATGTGCATTTTAAATCAAAAAAAAGTATATTAAATACATATGTGAATATGTTCCACATGTATATACTCATGGCACACATACACACTCAAAAGTTTCGTATCGTCTCCCAACCGGCAAGCTGTTGTAGGTGGCAACCCTTAGCAAACCAGCTGATTTCTTAAAGCGTCCCCCTTTGTTAAACCCGAACCATTTCTCATTAGATTCTGTTTATTAAACATTTAACTTGTTTAGAAGGACGTTCCACCCGCCACACTTGCCTCCAAAACCAACAAAAAGAGTAAAAAGCGAAAGGCAATGGCAGAAACTCAATCACAGGAACATCAGGCAACGAAAAGCTTATTATACGTAAGTTAGATGCATATATTTGAAGTCGTTCATTGCATATGAAGTTTAATTATACCTTGCTTTAGCTTAATCCCTTGACCTTGGAAGCAAGCTATTTTTTGGACACCTTGGAGAGTGTAAGCCGCCTTGGCCAGCTTCAATTGGATCCACATTTGGCACATTTGCTGGAACGCATTGTTTTAGGCATTGAAAACTATTTGGACAAGAATCCCACGTATATAGTGCCTAAAAATACGCAGAAGTCTGCCAATGAACAGCCAACCACAACAGGTGGAACAGCAACAGTTGCTAATGGTGTTAACTTTGTGTCTCCCAAGGAGTTTGTAAAAATCAAGCGGACATTCAATTGCACAGCGTGCACACATCGTATTGTGGGCACAACTATTGCCAAGGCGGTAGCCCATTTGGCCGAACAGCATCCAAATCCCAATCCTAACCCAAACCTCAATGCCAATCCTAACACTCACACACTCCCAAATGGCCAGCGACCGGTGCAGACGAGGCAGGAAAAGAAACTCGCTGAGGTGGAAGCACGATCAAAAAATACTCCGCAATTGCCTAAGAGTAAGTAACATCAATCGGTCCCATTATAGTCCCAACTGTAACTCATCATATTCTTGTAGAAGCTAAAGCCTTGGTATCCTCTGACATAACTAACATGTTTAGGGATAAGTATCAAGTGGCGGATAAGTTGAAAGTAATGCCCGAATACGACGACATCGAGAAGGATTTATGCACGTTGATAGCACCCGTTTTTGTCGATCACCCGGTGCGAATCTATAAGTTTGGATCACGAATAACGGGCATTGGAAGCTGCTCCTCAGATTTGGATGTATTTGTAGACATTGGTATGCATTGTAATATATTATATATTTATTTATTTAATTACTAACAAAACTATGTAACTACAGGCAACACGTTTCATAGGTTCGAGCATCGGGCTTCCAAAGACACGATTGCCAGGCTGCGTGTACTACGAGCACTCTTCAGTGCTAGCAAAGAGTGGCGCATCATCAATGTAAGCCAGGCGCATCCAATTCTTTGTTTATGGATTTTAATTGTCCTTATTTAGGTTATTGAACAAGCGAGAGTGCCGATTATTAAGACCTGTCACTTGTCGTCTGGAATCGAGTGTGATATATGCCTGAATAGCTTAGGATTCTGCAACACAAACTTGCTCAAATATTTATTTGAAGCGCAACCTTTAGGTGAGTTGTCCACGCTTTAAAAGCTTTTTAAAACTTAAGTAATTATCTTGAACATTTCAATTACATAGTACAATACATGTGCATCTATGTCAAGACTTGGCTGGAGCGTTGCAAACTGTCGGAACAAATATCCACGTACAGCATGGCATTGATGGTCATTTACTTTTTGCAGCTTAAGCAACTTTTGCCAGCGATTGCGTTGCTTCAAGTTGATGATGCAACCACAAATAAACAGCGTGTGGGACGTAAGTGATGCTTTTAATAGAAGTGTATAAATATTTTTGTGTGATTCCCCTCTATATTTGTACTTCGCAGCGTGGATTGCAAATTTCACACAAAAATCGTTGAACGATCTGGAAATAAAGCGAATTGATATCACTGTTTCGCTGATTAAGGAAAACATGCGTGAACTTTTTAAGTTTTATGCCAACTTTAACTATGATCGTTACCTAGTTTGTCCTTACTTTGGCCAAAGTAATGTACAAATATCCAACTTTGAAAGGAAAATGCCCAAAAGGTAAAAGATATATTTTCGTTGTTTCTCTTTTATTTATGTACATTTGCTAAATCTCTTTTGTTTGCTTAGATACTTGGAATATGCTTCCCAGAATCCTGATACAATTTTACAGCTGCGTAAACCCATGGTCGTCCAGGATCCCATACAATTGAATCACAATGTAACCAAGGCGGTGACCAAGAATGGTGTACAAACATTTAAGGATTATTGCGCACAAACGGCGAATCTACTAGGAGAGTCTTCAACTAACTCTGCTCAGGCCAACAACAACAACATCCACAAAACTGCTTAATACTATTAAGTATTTAGTAAGATATGAAGTCGATATATGAATTATAACCGTCGCTCCCATTTCACTTTTAAGTTCAACAACGGAGGTTCGTTCTCTATACTCCTACTATATAGTAAAGTATGTACATACGTATGCAATTAGTGATTAAAGTTCTCAATCGAATTCTGAAAACAATTAAAATGATTTAATAGAAAGCCAGTAAAAACAACAAGTTGTTTTCCTTTTTATTTTTTATTGACTATACTCTGCACGTGTGCGTCTGGAAATATTTGGTATGCATTTGAAAACATTAATAAATAAATAGAAAACAAGTAAACGGCACACATAGACGGCAGCCAGCTTGGCAACAACTAAACACTGCTAGATTTGGGCCAAAATTCGAAAATTCTGTTCAGGAAGTATAAACCCAAGCATAACACTAGTATTGCACCCAGAATTGTAAAACGGTTTTGCCAATGGCGATTGGACTCCTGCATCATATTGAAAATGCGCAAGGCAGCAGCCTCGGTTTCCTCGATGCTCCCATTATTGTCAATTACAAAATGCGATTTCTCACATTTCTGCTCCAATGGCATTTGCGAGTCAACGCGATTACGTGCCTCAGGCTCCGATAACTCATTTCGGGCTAACAGCCGTTCCATTTGGGTATCTGGTTCACTAGAATTGTATACGTTCATTATTGGAGTAGTTAATATTTATTTTATGTGTTTTGAACTTACCAAGAAACAGTCACAATTTTGTAAATAAAATCCATTAGAAGGCCGGTTTCGAATAACAACGGCAAGTCAAGCACGATATAGGCATGTCCAGACATGAAATACTTAAAGACTCTCCAAAAGATGGTTCGGTGTATAGCGGGGTGAGTTATTTGATTCAGTTTTCCTCGCAGCTCCTTGTTTTCAAAAATCAATCGACCCAGAACAGCTCGATTCAGTTCCTTGCTGGGCATTAAGACTTCGTCACCAAAGACATCACGAATCTTTTGCCAACATGGTTTACCTGGTTCCACAACTGTGTAATCGTAAAGTATTGTTAATTTCATCTTGTTCATGCTAATTAACTTTAATTACAACATCCTGCCAATTGCTCATTGACTTACTTTCTCGGGCAATTTTGTCCGCATCGATAATTGGAATGCCATGGCGCTCAAAGATCTTGGTCACCGTACTTTTTCCCGTAGCAATGCCACCAGTTATTGCTACTATGAACATCTTTTGGTATAGTTTTGTGGAATGTCTTAAGTTTATTTTTATTTATTGTCGAAACTGTAAAATTATCGTTTTCGATTCTACACTATCGATAGTTCAATATACATTTCCATCGTTCTTAGCGTCTGTGTTTTACAGCACTGTCGATAAATGTTATGCGTTAAACAACACATTTTTTCATTGAGTCAGCCATCTTAGATTTTGTTTCTACGTTTTCATTCTCGTGCGTCGTTTTCAGAAATTGGCGAAATTTGCACGCGTTCGTTAAAAGCAACATTAAATAATCAAGTTTAATAGAACTAGTGGAAACCAGATAAACGGTATTTTTAGCATCTGCAAGTCGCTGATTAAAACAAAATAAAGATGGTGGACAAAATTGAAATGAGTCTGGATGATATCATTAAGTCGACGCGAACACAAAAGAAACCACAGGGTGCTGGTCGTGGAGGGCCAGGCGGAGCTCGGAGGTCTGGTGGCCAACAGCGAGGAGCTCGACGTGGAGGACTGCCAAGCGGTGGCTCCCCGCGTAAGCCAGCACCAGCCAGTGGCGCTGGTGGTGTGCTTAAAGGTCGTCGCGGTGGTGGCGGCGGTGTTATACAGAAGCCTCGGCTCGCACGGGTAATTGAAACGTAACGTTGTGTCATGTAGATGCGAATAGCAGCCAAAAATATCCATGCATATGCATTAAAAGGACAGCCCATGTTGGAAGATTACAATTCTTTGCGAATTTCACATAAAGTGAAACAACATAAATGTGAAACTATCAAATATCTTAACAGCTGCACCCACACGGAATCAAAATGGCCACCGTATGCAGAAAAAACGGTACCTGTACCGGTACATGTACATGTGAACTGACTTAGCTGCAAAATGGCGGCAAAACAGTGGGCAGATAAATAACTTAATCAAGAGCAATCTATTTACGCATGTTTGGTTGGTTTAAGGATGGCGCGGCAGCAGAGCAGAGCGATACAACAATCCGTCGAAATCAAACTCATTTATATATATTTACAAGTTTAACTGCATTTCGTAGAGGATTTCGCGATGTTGTTGCGAACTCTTTTTCTTTGTATTCCCCGTTCATAACACGTTTAATATTTTTTTTGTGCGTTTTGCCCAAAAACTAAACCAAAGAGTGGCAATCAATCAATATACAGACATACATACGTACATATATAGATAAATATATAAAATCTTTAGTGTTTCTGCACTTCTTCGATGGCGTCCTGTTGATATGGCTAGGATACAACAACTGCTGCTACTACATCTCCCAAATGTTTTGATCGAAAACTTTGTCCCTACCGCGTTCCGATCAACCGAATCAACAAAAAACAAACACAAACCTTCTACCTAATACTACCCCCTCTAGGGCGATGTGAACAGCGCATGGAAGCATGATATGTACGATGGTCCAAAGCGTAATGGCGGCGGCGGAGGCTCTGGAGGAGGATCGGGACCAACACGATTGATTGTTGGCAATTTGGATTATGGCGTATCAAACACGGACATCAAGGAGCTATTCAATGACTTTGGGCCGATGAAGAAGGCGGCCGTTCATTACGATCGTTCTGGACGCTCGTTGGGTATGATTTTATTAATTAACTTACTACATGAATACAAATTATTCATATATTTGTTTCCCACAGGCACCGCTGATGTAATATTTGAACGACGATCCGATGCACTTAAAGCTATCAAGCAGTACCATGGTGTGCCATTGGATGGTCGTCCAATGACCATACAACTAGCCGTTTCCGATGTTGCTGCACTGACGCGACCAATGCCTGCCGAAGATGTGAAGCGTCGCGTCGGTGGTGGCGGTGCGGGAGCACAGTTTAAGCGTGGTGGTATGTTTACACAAAACTAATGTAAAAACAATCAATAAATTGGGGATTATTTGATTTAAGGTGGACAAGCGGGTGGAGGACCACGACGAGGTGGCTTCCGACGTGCACCTGGTGGTAAGCCAGCTGCCGGTGGAGCAGGAGGCCAACGTAGGGAAAGGAAAGCACCACCAACTGCCGAAGAATTGGATGCCGAGTTGGATTCTTACATTAATGACATGAAAATCTAATTAGCTAATAGTCTCAATTTAGAAATATATGATCACAAATGCGGACTTATTGCGGGTTCAGCTGCCGGAACCAAAATGATTCGACAAAACGAACTTGTGCAGAGAAAACAGCTTTTAGTCATAATTACTACATCAATTAAATTTGTCACCAATCAATTGTATACACAATGCTGTTTTGGGCTTGCGCATTGAATAATTTGTTGTTAAATGTATTGATGTAGCGCCCCATTAGTGAATAAGATTGTCTAAAAATACAGATGGATGTATTTATTCGTAAATATAATAGTACTTTATAAACAAAATAATAATATACATATAAATGACATGACCGTCACGATAATTATTAATTCAGGTGTAATAAACAATAGACTTAATATCGTAACTAAGCTCTGTATTTCTTAATTGAAATGAAGTCGCACAAACAGGCCAAGGTTTTGTGTGCAGATTGATCTAAAATATTAAAGTTAATACCGTTTTGGTAAAATAAAACTCCAAAGATTTTTCATTATTAAATGTTAAATTTATTTTTATGTAGTGCACTTGCGTAATTAGAATATAGTTTTGAACAAATTTTACAGGCCATTACAAATTTGGATTGGACATACACAAAATGTATTTATAGTAAATTTATTAAATGGTTTTGGTTTTGTATATTTTTAATTAGGGCGGAATCGCACTTAAAGTTTAAACAATTGCGTTAGACGTTTTATAATATGTTAAGCTTAGTAAAACACAAATCAAAAATTAAATGCAAAATAAATGAGAGCGGAAGAAAGGCGCGCATGAATTTTAGCTTTAAACTTGGGCATCCAACGGTTTTTTAACATTATTATTCTTCTTTTTTTTGTCATTTTGGAATATGAATATATAGGCTAAATATGGTATAGGTAGGTAGGTATATTTTAAGCGATTTATATTTATAAATGTGTAATGGTGTTGAGGATGTCTTGGTGTATGTGAGTGTCATTAAATGCGTGGCAGCCCCACTGGCTAACCGCTCAGCCTCTTTCTTTGGCTCTACCAGAAGCCACCCGATGAGTAACCACCGGGTGGAACACGTCCACGCGCCTGATCATTTGCCGCCTTGTTGCCATTGGTGGCACTGCTTTCCTTGGGTTGGCTGGCAGGCTTTTGTTCCTCTTTTTGCGCGGTGGTGGCTACCTCATCACGAAGTTTTTCCACCACCTTATTGGCATCGGTGGAGCCCATGCAGGCGTTCAGATTGGAAGAGTTCTGTTGGTTATATTTGGGACGCGGGGCATTCACAGCTACTTCTGGTTCCGAAAAGATGTTTGTGTGGCCGCCGCCAGGTGGCTTTAGTACGCGGCTGGAGGGGCGTGCAGCGGAGCCAAGCCCAATTTTCAGTTCGGTGGATGTCATATTTGCTTATTAACTGCATTACATGAAATAAATTTTAAAAAAATATCTGTTAAAACCATAATCGCAAGAGTTAAATATTTTTGAATATAATATTTTATTGCCAACAACAAAGTTGGTGTCAAGTTTTCCCCTAAAATTTACAATAAATATTTTAAATATTCACTTTAAAAGTCTGTAGGCTTTTATTATATATATTACAAAAATAATGGTCACGCCACTTACGAAAACTGGCCAACAATGAAGGGCCGATAGCGACAAGCGTCAGCAAACTGAGCCACGGTGAAAAATGGCAGAACAGTGGAACCGTTCAACAGAGCCAGACAACAACAAAAGAATGGAAAATATTTGCACCAACAATTTCCTCCTCCTCCATCTACTACTCTCCCTCTTCCACACACATACACATTGGCTATTCGACTGTTTCACACACACATATTAATTCAGCATACATATATTTACACATACATACAGACACAACATTATCTCTATTTTTGAGCACTGCGTTCTTTTACACTTTCCCGTTACCTATAATTGCGAGTCTGCCAGCCGTACACTTTCTCATTGTTGTTGCTGTTTTTTTGTGAGTACTGTGTTATGCTTAGCCGCTGCATACATAT
This sequence comes from Drosophila dunni, assembly GCA_018152125.1. Classification (NCBI taxonomy): domain Eukaryota; kingdom Metazoa; phylum Arthropoda; class Insecta; order Diptera; family Drosophilidae; genus Drosophila; species Drosophila dunni. The sequence goes on along the minus strand of JAECXC010001917.1, from coordinate 13,184,780 downwards.
TATTGTTCACAAAATGTTGGCTTAATAATAGTTTTCGCAAATAACAATAGTCTTTCTATTTACCCCTAAAAGTAGCTTTCAACTTTTTTTCTCAGTGTTCTCAAGTGCTTTGTTGGAGGAGTTTGTCTTGTGATATGTTTTGCCAGTGGAGCAAAGAGGTCAAAAAAAGTGGGGGCAACAGGCGATGACATCTGTAAGAGTGTTGTAAAACGCAAGCAACGATGCGTCATGCTTTGTGGGAGGCGAATCTCCCACGGGATGCCTGCACACACACACGCGCACACACACAATTATGTTGAGGTATGTATTAATGTATTACATGCTCGTAGGTTTTGTGTTTGGGTTAAACAAAGTAAAGTGAATGACCGATAACTCAAGTCAAAGATCTTTAAATGACCGGTCATAATAGTAGGTGTTTACTCTATATTTAATAGTAAACATATTTACAACTTAATGATAAATGGAGCAGTTAGCATACGTGAGTGTATGTAAGATATATATAGGACTACACACTCACACATGAATTCGGCAAACAATTACTCACTAATGTCTATATATTTTTGTGTGTTGGTCACGTCTACCAGCCCTAAGTTGTTTACAGGTAACCACACATACACACACTAAGACAATTACTGTTGATATTAGTGTGCGTCAGTGTCTTTTTTTTATTTAGAAATTATGAGTAATGAGCAATCGGAATAAAACTTGAATTGTATACTGCTTTGATTTCCATCTCGCGCTCTCTTTTCACACATTTCTCATTGTTTTCGAGACGGCTGCCTAATGAGAGCAAGACACCAAAATGCCGAATAGACGGTAAAATAAATATGGTAAAACATAAATTAAAACTCAAACGGCGATGACCATGGATAATGTGTACATAACTAAAAGCAAATCAAGTTTAACCAGGTTGGCAGACAACCTATATTTATTTACCATTCATTATAACAAAAAACGGATGAGCATTAGCGATTGCGGTGCCGTAAAAGTGACCCGAAACGGCGGCGTCACTTCCCCAGAGCTAGAAAAAAAATTACAACACACACATGCACAGAACGTATGTACACACACATATACATATGTATGCACAATGTATGAACATATGCCTTTTGCGGCTGCCTGTGCTAAAAGTTCGGTTCAAACTGCCTCTAGCTAGTTTTTAGCCAGCGCAGGCGATTATTAAGTTCGAAACATGCAGTCACTCGACTAAAAAAAAGAGCCACAAATAAGCGAAAATGCAAACATGGCTACTAAAACTAGCCGACGAGAGCCCAGGGTGCGGCGGTTTCACGTACCGGAAAGAGGGGGAAAATGGGATGTTGTATGATATTTATATGCTTCAGTATACATGTATATGGCGCTACGGCAGCTGTGATGAATAAAATTTTGAGAAGCAGCTGCACTTCCCCAATACACAGACACGCATTTACCCCTACCAAACCTTTTCTCATCATTATCATCTTTATTGCACTAATGTCATCAGCAAACAGATACACAGTTCGGTTAGCCTCTCAAAATTCCATGACACAAATACAAGCGAAAAGATCATCATTAAGTTTGCTACCGCAATTTTATCGATTTGCTGCTGCTTGCATTCAACAAGTTATCCAAAGCTATCTATGAATACTTATCATGTAGTCCTTTATTTACATACCTTATATATTTAGTTTGCCGCAATTAAACAAAATAAAATTTAATGGAAATTTTTCACTGCAAAAACGACGCTACCTTCGACAATGAACGGTTTATTTAAAATGGAATACGAAAATGTAACCGTACGCCGCAAGCGCCAAAATACCAAACAAAATACTGATAAGGCTATGTATAATTTCCCTGTAGGCTTGGGACTTTATTCTGTTAGCCGCGAAATGTTATTTCAAGTGTAGCCATACGTTTTTCAGTCTGCTGCTAACGACTGGTCTAACGGAAAAATTTAAATAAATAATTATCTTGGCTGTTTCCGGCAAGGTATTGCTTAATACCGTGAAATTTCTAATAAGATGGATTCCATAGTTTAAATAATTATCTAAGCTTTTGTGCATTTGCAATATGCATATTAAATTGTATATAATGGAAACCCATTATGTTTGAGTTCGATTATTGCACTTTACGATATTCTCTTTTTTTCTTATGATTGCTAAAGTATTTAAAAATAATTTGGGTATTGAAGAAAATTTTTAAATACACTCTATAGACAGAACTACCATTTCGATTTGATATTTAACAATACATATAGACCAGTGCTGTCAGACGCACGAAATATCATTAACAAAATAACTGACAATCCTTCCTGTTATTATTCATTATAACAATTGTAAATTAATATATATCTAGATGAATTGATCCAGATAATAGCTTATAATTTCCTTTAGATTGGCTTTTGTATGACACACTCGAGAAAGTTCGAGTTTCAGAGAATCGTACCAAATAAATAACTTTTCATTTCTTTAAAATCAATATAAATAAACTTTCTTAATGCCATGTTATGATTATGATTGTGTTGAGGTGTCCCTAATTTAAACGAAGACGTACAGATATTAAATTAAAATTATCAACTGTAGACAAATTGATATGGCAGCACTTGCACAAATGTCACGAAACGTAAACAATAAGAATAACTTGTTTCCTATATGATTTGTTGCCAAGACCAAAAGTTTATCTTTTGAACATCATCCCGTCTATATGGAGGTACTCTAACAGTCTCTCTTTGGATGGGCATCCAGATTTATCTTTGGCAAATTATTAATTCTTGCCTTGCATTACTCTTAATAATTGTTAAAAACACCAAACATACTTGTAGTTAAATTTAAATTGTTTCATTTATTATGTAAACGGATTCTTTGCAGGTCATTTAAAGTTAATGAATAACTTAGATCCTTGAAGGGTACAGCATCTGTAACAATATGGAAAACAAATTATAAATACATACGTAAAAAGGTACAACTATCTTATTTTATATTTTCAACTTACGATGCGAATGCGGTGTCCCATAGCATGACCGGGCAAATTCCTGTTGAAACGGGCACGCACGGAGCCAGTGTTGCCGTGGATGCGGGTAACCTTGCCCCATACAGCACGGACACGGGTTTTGCGCTCAGGATGCTGAGGCACACACTTCTTGGTTTGTGCCTTGTAGACATACACGCAACGCTTGCCAACGTAGAACTCACCATGCTCCTTGCGACGAGCACCCTCAATCTGCAAGTGTTAGATCATTGTTTTATTAATTTGTTTCGATAAATAAATGTTATATATTGTCTTACCTTAAGGATGGCGTGGTTTTCGTGCTGGTTCCTCAGACCGCGCTTATAGCCAGTGAAGACAGCCTTGGCAAACAGACGTCCGTGGCGTTTGTATTTCTTGGCAGAAACTTTCGTCACGGCATCGGCAGCCTTCTCAGCCTTTGGTGCCTTGGCGGCCTTTGCCGCTTTGGGTGCCTTTGCAGCCTTAGGCGCAGCAGCAGCGGGCTTAGCTTGTGTGTCAGCCATAGTTCACTGTAAAAATTAATTATAATGAAACAAAAATTAACAGCATGTCAGATAATAGGTTGCACTTCAAAATCGTATTGGATCTTGTCATTTGTTTTGATTGTCTGACAGGCACTGGGTGCACTGGATATTTAGCCACAAACATCGGACCATATTCACTTATATACAACACAAAATTTCATTTTTTATGTAACACACATATTAATCTATGCACTTCCGCATTCATTTTGGGATGTTTTTGTACTTTTCATGTATATTTTTATAATTTTTCAGCGCATAGCATAAAATCCGCGTACGTACCGGAAATCTGTCGAATGGCGAAAGAGCGAGACGATGGCAGGTCTGCCTAACAGAGGTGCATTGCAGCTGATTTCATAATATATCGATAGTTCCGTTTTGCGCAGGGTTGCTGAGCAAATTAAAAAATCATCGTAATGAGTTGAGAACGAACTCAAAATAAATAACAAAAATAAAATTTTTCAATAACAATGTTCTTTTGAATACAAAGTTTAATAAATTTACAAAATTTACTAGCACATGTACCGACTTCAAAGTGTTCGTACATCGAGAACCTAAGAACATTAAAAGTGGTGCACGTACAAACGTCTCCCTCCCCCACAATTTAGTTGCATAAAAGCTGTTCCCCAGATTTCATTTAGGCCAATCTTCTACGGGGTGCTGCATTCTACGTACGTAGTTTTGTGCTGGTCAACTAATGGGTTTATTACTGCAAGTTTTCAAATGGGACAAGCGTTGGCAATTGCTGCATAAATGTGATATAATTGTGAAACGATCAATTAAGAAGCAAGCTGTTAATCCTATCAAGTAAGATGTTTGGGGACGGGGATGGCAGGGATTGTGGCACGAAGCAGACACTGCGACGCCATCAAAACAAAAACAAATGTTGCATAATGTAAATGCATTTGTTTTGTATTTACAGACTTGCTGAGGTTGGCCGTCTATTGGAAGCTAAGGAAGGTAAATATGACACCGGCCAGCTGTTCCTACATCGAATCTTTGGCTATCGCGGAGTCATACTCTTTCCATGGACGGCACGGGTTTATGACCGGGATCTGCACAATCCCAGCAGGCAGACAACAGCGACATCAACGCCAACTAAATGCTCCACAGAGGCTTCTTCACTTAGGGTTAAGGCTGGTAACAGCAACAACAGTACGACAACAACCGCACAGCACGAGGAAGCAACCGCATCTGCTGCAGCGGCTTGGCAAGAAAGCGCCGACGCCCAGAGTACCCCAAATGTGGGTACAGTTAAACCAATAACAAGTACAAGAGCGAGCAGCGCGGTAGATACCAAAGAGGTTAAAGGTAAAACCCAGACGTTCTATCAGGTTCTCATTGACACCAGGGATTGTCCACATATCGTAAGTCATGCTTCTGGCTGTCATCAAATAGATCGAATAAATAAATTCCTTTTCTTTAGCGTGCTCAAACTGAGGCTGTCACTTTTCTTGGCAATCAGGATTCAAATCGCAGCTTATATGCTATTCCTGGTCTGGATTATGTTGCCCACGATGACATCATGCCATATTCATCCAACGATAAGCAGCCACTGCAACATGAACTCTTTGATAAGTTTCTAACGCATTCACCAGATGCCGATCCGCCGTTTATTAGTCAAGATACTCTGAAGGCATGGCAGGAAAAGAATCATCCTTGGTTGGACATGAGTGATGTGCACAAGGAAACAACGGAGAATGTGCGCATCACAGTTATACCCTTCTATATGGGATGTCGCGAAACGCCCGCATCTTCGGTTTACTGGGTGAGTGCATAGAGTTAGCCGGAATTTCCTTCACTCCTAACAAAACTTTGTTTTAGTGGCGTTATTGCATACGGCTGGAAAATCTCGGTGAACTTAGCGTTCAACTACGTGAGCGGCATTGGCGCATCTTTTCGTTATCGGGCACTTTGGAAACGGTGCGGGGACGTGGTGTTGTCGGTCAGGAGCCAATACTCAGCCCTCGTCTGCCGGCGTTCCAATATAGCAGCCATGTGAGTCTTCAAGCGCCAAGTGGTCATATGTGGGGCACGTTTCGATTGGAGCGTGAGGACGGCTACTCCTTTGATTGCAAAATACCACCCTTTTCGCTGGAATCGAAACCAGACGACGTTGGCACACCTCCCGTTGGAGCATCCACTAGCAATGAACGCGATTAAGCATAAAACTAATATAGAGAGTTGTGATGTTGTTGTCTGTTAAATGATATTACAACTCAAGGTATATATATTTACCATTCAGGAAGTACATGTGTTTAGGACAAATTAAATATATCTAAAAAAAAATGTAAATAACAAACATCTTTTCCACTTAACCGAGTCTCACGTTCTTGGTCTCCAGCTGCACACGAAAGTCAAACGGACGTCGGTTGTCGTGCATCTCGAAAAGCGTCTGCAGTGCATCAATCGCAGCAGTTTCCGTGGCCGTATTCACATCCTCGCCGAAACCCTTCCCTAGTAGCTTACGGTTGGCATAGACTCCTACATGGTATGTGGATAGCACAGAGTTCTTGCCACAATCGCCCAATAAACGTGGCTCTAGATCACCCAATTTGCGCTGCGAGCAGACTTCGCCAAGAAGCTGCATTGGGTGTTCGGGAGTCCAGATTTCCAACAGATCTTTCTGATTCAGTTGTGTGCAAATGAAATCTCGTACAAACAGAAAAGCGCGCTCTACTCCACTTGAATCCGCCAGTGCGCCAATAATAGCTTGCAGCGTATTGGCCAATGTTGCGTTGCTGGGCGGATATTCTGTGGCAAAGATAAGCTCCTTGGTTCCCAGATGACTGGACACATGAGCCAACGTTTCGTCGCTCAAGAGGTAAGAGGTAATTGCTTCACGTCCAATTGCTGGCACTTTGGGCAGAGCATGCTGTACATAGGCATCAACATAGGCTTTGGCAATATGTGCGCCCTTGGCAGCCAGGTCACTGTTGTCAGCTGTCTGTAGATCTGCTTCCTCAATGCCCAGTTTTCGCTGGCGCTCCTGCTCACGATGTGCATATGTGCGCTGTGTGAATGCTGTCTGAAGCAGGGGCAGTTGAAATTCCTCATTCAAGCGTTTGCCGAAAGCAAACAGCTCCGATCGATAATTCCATTCCACAAAGCCAGAACGTGGTTCCGGCTTCTGTGGTCCTTGTTTTTTTACGCGGTGCGCAAGTTCACGTAACGTCGGTGATACCCAGCGTTTTATGTGACGGCATGTTTGAACTGCAAGAGTTTGTGTTTAATGTATGAACTGAACTAATCATTTATTATATACCTGTGCCAACTCTGTTAATAGGCCGCGCTGCAGCAATGACAACAGCAACACCGCGTAAAAAAGACATATTTAATTAAATAAAGAATATTTAATCGCAATCAATGCAGCATACGATTTGCAGTGTTGCCACCCGTTCTCAATTTTAAACTGATGAAAACAATAAAACACAACTTAAGAATAATAAAAGAAACTGTTAACTTTTTATTAAGCTGTCTTTCTTTAAAATGAATGCTAATTGAAAGATAACTTTTAAACTTAAATCTGCCAGTTGGCCAAATTCAAATTGCACATATTTTATTGTTTATCGATAGGTGCATGCGATTTGATTATTTGTGCAGCCCTGAATTGATTTAACTTTCCGCAGAGCTGGTCACCCTAACGACGCCATGTCTTCGTTTGCCTGAAAAAATATTTGTGTGTAAAAGTGGCTGTTAAAATTATTAAATAAAAGAAAAGTAACAATCATATTGAATAAAGTGTAGAGCTTAAGCGAAGGCAAGCTTTAAAGATGGCGCTGCAGACGTATGGTGATAAACCTGTGGCATTCCAACTGGAAGAGGGCGGCGAATACTACTATGTGGGCTCTGAGGTTGGAAATTATATGCGGCACTTCCGTGGCATTCTCTACAAGAAGTATCCGGGAATGACACGAATCGTTCTCTCAAACGAGGAGCGGAAACGTTTGGCTGATTCTGGCCTCAGTTCACACATATTGGCAAGCTCAGTGTCCCTGCTGCGCGCTGTGGAAGTTGATGATATTATGGCCGGCAATGATGAAAAGTAATTTTGTTTAAACATTTCTATTAAATATATTAACAATTTTGTGCGCTTGTAGATACCGTGCCGTTTCGGTCAACACCTCGGATACACCTGTGCCTCGAGAGAGTAAATCTAAGAAGCAGCCACAGTATGTACCAACTATGCCCAACTCAAGTCATCTGGATGCAGTGCCTCAGGCCACCCCCATCAATCGTAATCGTGTGCACACCAAAAAGGTGCGCACATTTCCCATGTGCTTTGACGACACAGATCCTACGGCAAGTCTGGAGAATGCTGCACAAAAGGAATGCCTTGTGCCCATACGTCTGGACATGGAATTGGAGGGTCAAAAGTTGCGTGATACCTTCACATGGAACAAAAACGAGAGCATGATAACACCAGAGCAATTTGCCGAAGTTCTGTGCGATGATCTTGACCTGAATCCCCTGCCATTTGTTCCAGCCATTGCACAGGCCATTCGCCAGCAAATCGAAGCGTTTCCCAATGATCCACCCATTTTGGAGGAAAGCTGCGATCAACGCGTCATAGTCAAGCTAAACATACACGTGGGTAACACGTCCCTCGTCGATCAGGTGGAATGGGACATGTCCGAGAAGAACAATAATCCTGAAGAGTTTGCCATCAAACTTTGTGCAGAACTCGGACTTGGTGGCGAATTTGTTACGGCGATTGCGTACAGCATACGGGGACAGTTGTCGTGGCATTGTCGCACCTATGCATTCAGCGAGGCTCCGTTGTCCACAATCGATGTACCATTCCGCAATCCAAGCGATGCGGATGCTTGGGCACCATTCCTAGAGACGCTAACCGATGCCGAAATGGAAAAGAAAATACGCGACCAGGATAGAAATACGCGACGCATGCGACGTTTGGCCAATACAACAACGGGCTGGTAAACACTGTGGAGTCGTTGCTACTTATATCGTTGAGTTGGGAAGTGATAATCGATACTTTCACAAACTTGTGCAGACGAGGAAAACTAATCACACAATGGAACCATTATTTTTCCGCTCAATTGAAAGTGAATACAAATTCTTTATACTAAATTTGTAAACTCATTTGAGACATCCGTGTATAAATGTTGCATTCATCTCAGTGTCCAGTTTAGCTTGGCAATATCTATATAAACTATACCTATAAATAATATTGATAATAAATACATGTGTGTGTGTGTCTATTTTAAAGCCAAGTGTGGCAATCTATTTTCTTACTTTTACTTAGTATTATAATCTTAAAACTTCTTAACTTTCTACAGAGTCTGTCTTGTCCTGATCTTGATCACCGTCGTAAAACTCATTTTTCGCATCGACTAGCTTGTCCTCGTCCGCCTGAGACATGCGTACATCTGGGTCTGTTTCCTCCCTCATTCGCAGCTCCTCGAGATCCAAGTCTGGGGGTGTTTGTACCATCTGGACACTGGGGGAGTGCTGACACATTTTTAGATTCTCATAGACATGTTTAACTATTAACTCCAAATACTGCTTTGAATTCGCATTGTCTTGGCGCGAGTTCACATCCGGATGTAACGTAAAGTCTGGAGCAAAGAAATCGTAATATTCCGTAGGGGGCAAGTCGTTAGAAATCTCCTGATCCACAAGCAGCGAAGTCTCGTGTGTCCAGCAGCGTGCCACGTTGCGTAATGTGTAACCGCCACCACCCACAACTAAAGTGGGGACATTTAGCTCCTTGACAAACTTGACACATTCACCATGACCCCGTGTGCTCAATGAGAAGCAACCAAGGCGATCTCCGGCCAACGAATCGGCGCCACATTGCAAAACAATTGCTGTGGGTCGATAAAAGTCCATGATGGCAGAAATAATGGGTTTAAACACTTGGAAATAGCTCTGATCATCGATGCCCTCCTTGAGCGGCACATTAACGCTGTAATATCGTCCAGATTCCGCACCAATCTCGTACATATCACCCGTGCCTGGGAAGAAATAGTTGCCGTATTTGTGAAATGAAGCTGTCATCACGCGATCCGTTAAATAGAATGCCTCCTGGACGCCATCTCCATGATGCACATCAATGTCAATGTAGAGAACTCGCGGATGATATTTAAGTAATTCCAGAATGCCAATGACAATATCGTTTACATAACAAAAACCAGAGGCTTCAAACTTCTTGGCATGATGCAGTCCACCTGACCAATTGATGCATATATCGCTATGATTATAATTAAGCTTCTGTGCGCCTTCCAGCGAGGCACCCGTGTACTTGGCACAGAAATCAAATAAACCATCAAAGACGGGGCAATCCTCTCCAACGCTAAAGTGTGCCAAATACTTGGTATAGGCAACGGCTGTAAGACGGTATACAAATTAGTTTGATGTGATTTAAGCCGACCGTTGCTTAAACTTACAGTTGCATTGTATGTTCTGCGGCGTCACCTGCTGCAGGTAAGCGATATATTCATCACTGTGAAACCGCAGCATATCCTGGGCACTTGCTCTGTAGATTAAATAAGGTTTAGTTACTATTGTTAGACTCTAAATCAGTTACATACTTGTACGGTCGATAGATTTTCATCTTTTTGTGCAAACCATAGTTCATAACCAGACTGTGAGTGGCCGCCAAACGTTGGGGTTTCATTGGATGCCCTGCTCCATAGTGATAATTACCCACATCATCGTTATAAAAGTATGAGACACGTCGCTCCGTCATTTTTATATTGGCTATAAGCTAATCGCTGTCCAGTACCAGTCTAAAGCCGGTAGTATATGGATTTTTGCACAAAGTACAATCACCAAAACAGCCACAATAAACAAAAGTCGTCGTGTTGTGGTCAGTTCGTTCAAGCCCAATAACATGCCGTCGTCCTCAGCGTATATATTTTAGTTGTTTGTACTGTGTTTCACTTCTGTTCACTTTATGCAGACTGTTTACTTTGCAGTTATGGCCTTATATATCCATTTTTGTACACAAAACATTTAATAATTCAATAATTTAGTCGCGACCGGTGTGGCATCTTGTACAAAATTGTGTTTCTTGAGTGGTGAATTTGCTGACCGTGATAATATTGGGTTTTTCGAACAGAGTTGCTTTTATTCAGGTTTTGTGTTCATTTGAACTATTCGAGTTTGAGCTAGCTTGGGAACTTTGAACTAGCAAATAACAGCTGTTTGTTACGTTTTAATGTGAATGACTTGCATTGTTATCAAGCTTCCTTTCGCCTATTGATAAGCTTTTGACGGCAGGCGTAGCGTCGCATCGCGCCGAATATGCGTGTGAAAGTAATCAACAATAAATGTTGCTAAAACTGTGTCAAACAGTTGGCAAGGAAGCGCAGACAAAACATAACATCGCTCCAGCACTGATAAATGCAAATTTAATTTGCAACAAAATTACGACACGGCAAATTGATTTTATAAGAGCAAAGGCCTTTTTGTTTGCGTGAGAATCTGTTTGTAATGAACACAATTGCAAATTGAGAATAGTGTATCAGCAGCCGTTGTTAACCCTCCGTTAGTTTAATTATCCAAGATGTTAACACTTTATTACGTGAGCGCCACTTTTGTGCAATCCTGGCGCATACAAAGGGCATGCAACAAAATTGCCGAACAATTGGCGCAATCATCGAGCATTGCATTCTACACGCTACAAACTGGCAACGATGATGGTTTCGGTTAGTGAATACAAATACCAATACAAACGCAAACAATCTACAATTGATGTTTTCGCAGATCCCACATTTGCCAGCTCAGAGCTGTGCGGTAATCGAAATGCGGCCAAGGTCACGGACATATTGTGGTTGCATGGCAACCAACGCGGTTGCTGTCTGCGTCCACGGCAAATTCTGCAAATTACGCCCTGGATAAGCTTTCCTCCCGCACCCAGTCTTTTGCCTTTTGCTTATGCTGCCGAAACGGTTACGCCAATAACTACGCCCACGGAGGCAACACCACCGCCCAGGATTACTTTGTCTGCCGATAAGATGCAACACTTGCAGCTGCTTGTGGAGTCTCAAGTGGAACCACAGCGGGAAGCCGGTTCAGCAGGCACTTCCATGGTGCGGGTAAGTTGGAAGCCAAAATTATTAGGGGTCGTTCTCTATTAAGTCTTGGCTTGCGTGTGAAAACCTAATTGAAATGTTCCCCTACTAGAAATGTTGTCATCATATTTATTCGACTTTTGTTGCTAAATTTCTAAAGTATTTTGTTTTTTCTTCTTCATTGCATGTGGCCCTACAATAACTACCGGAATCTTGTTAGCTGGAAGATTACGGTAAGCTTATAGCATGGAAAATTGATTCCCACCTGGCGGTGCTCCTCGAAACGGATATTGAGCATTTCACAAAACTATTGATAATGACATTTTTACAAAACAATCTTTGCATTAATGATAACTTGCCACTACTAAGGATCGAGTGTAAGCTCCAGTAGTTGATTAGTACTTACTATTTATTTTGAATTTATATTAATAGTAAATCGTAATTTTAATAGCCGTACAACGTGAGGGAGAACCGCAACCCTTTGAGCTCCTGGCCAATCATCTGAAGCGTCAATCGCGTAATGTGGCCGAAATAAATGCAGAGAATTGGCAAAAACATCTCAAGGATTTGCGTGCCCTCAGCGTTTTGGCTCATCAGGCAACCGAATTTGAGACCCAAAAGAATCGTACGGAAGGCAAGACGGGCTTACCCAAGCAGGAGCTAACACCACAGCGACAGGTGGAAGCGGTGTCAATTCCCGTGCCCGTTAAGGCCGTGGCCGTTGTGGAGCCCACAACGAAGGTTCCATCTCCGGCAAAGTCTGCTGGAAGTCCAAGCAAAGTGTTTAGTGAGCTTGAGAAGATTGCTGCCATGAAGGCCGCTCCGCAGGAAGTTAAAGAGAAGCCTACAACGCCAATTATGGAATTACCACCGACCAAAACATCTACGCCCAGTAAAAGCTTTGTGTCCGTCAAGCCCAGCTTATCTCCAGCTTCGACTCCAACTCGTACGTCAACTCCAACTCCAGTGGCTGCAGCTGCTCCACGACAACGTCCCATTCTGCGGCGTAACAAGGGAAGTCTGGGCGAGAGTAAGCCCCTCAATGTGCTCGTCTATTCGGATAGCGCCAGTGCACGTGACTCCACAATTGCAACACTTCGTCAGATCTTGGAGCGTGACATGTACACCATTTACCCACTGAGTCCACAGCAGGCGTCGCAAAAGTATTGGATGGAGCAGACAGCTTTGCTGGTCGTCTGCGGCTCAGTGGCACCAGCAATTGGACAAATCCTTGTCGATTACTTTCTGCATGGCGGCAAGGTCTTGAGTCTCTGCTCCGACATACTGCACTTTATCTTGCCCAATTATCGCACTGCAGAGGTAATAAAAAATACATACTCATTACCATTAAAAATACCTAATAAAACTCATTATTCCTTAATTTTATAGGTGCGCGAGCACGAACTGGTTCAGTTTTCCTACGACAAGTGGCAGCGTGTGAAAATGATGCATCATATTTTCTGTTACCAACCTTCCCCGGTTAAGAAAAACTTTTCCACCGACAGCGAGGAATCTACCGTTGGTCAAGGCCATTCGCGTAAACCGTAAGTTGACTTGGGCCCCTTTTCACACATGTTTACACTGATATATACATGCGTCCACCCTTGCAGTCTTTAGTTATTCAAAGGATTCTTTAATATTATTAAATTGGAATCGCATTGATATAGTGTCTAGTTTATGCCAGTGTTGCTAGCTTTTTAAGCGCTAAAATTGCATAAAATTATTTAAAAAAGCTGCCTTTAAGAGCTAAAAACAGACTAAAATAAACAAAATTTAAAAAGCTTAAGCCGATTAAACTAATTAAACCCATTTTTAAAATACAACCCAATTGAAAAATTTTGAACTTGCTTAAAACACATTCAAAAATCTTCTTACAGTAAAGCTATTAATTCTAGCTGCAAAAAAGCTTAAACGGCAACACTGGTACCTGCCCACCGTCCATACCTTTAAATTATAGGCCAACTCTCTCTTCTTCCCTTACTGGCTAAAAATATCTAATCCATTATAATTCCAACCATATATATATATATTGATCACAGCTTGATCTTTCATTCCACTGCATGTTATATTCTATATACCGTTATATCGCCTGGGCGAGAACAATTTTATTTTTGCTGCATACTTGCAGGCGCACTTATAGACTTCTTTTGAGGAAAAACTTAAGTATCAAGTAATCATCACGTTCCTTTGTGACAAACCAGCTGTAAATACTCTTTCTGATCTGAATATTGTGTTTTTTAACATTTGTGACCTACATATATATATGTTTTTAAACAATTTCTTACTAATTCCAATCTCTTTTGTGTTTCTCGAACGTTTCATGCTCAAATTGGCGCTATTTATGTATTTTACTTTCCATTCGAACGTATTCCTAATCTGATTTCCCTTACTTATGTGTGTTTTTTCTTCATTTACACTTAACTATCGGTATATTGCACTGAATTGAAACTATATACTTCCTTTAAATCAAACAATTATAATATAAATTTGATTCCTTTAACAATTTGTTCCGCTTCTTTTTATAAACTTCATTTTCTCCTTTAATAATCTGTGTGTGCGTTTGTGCTTGTATGTGTGTGTGTGCTCCACCTACTATTATTATCCTACTTGCTATTAACAAAAACTAACAACAAAAAACAAAACAAACAAAAATACAAAAACCAAAAAAAAATACGAAACGAACGACGCTTAGAGCTCTAGTATGTCCAAGGTCCATGGAACTAAAGGATCTCATCGGTCAGACCCACAACTTGGATGTCCAGGTGCTGGGCACTGAGGAGACCTGGAACACGCCCAGTCTAATGTTGGCCAACAGTTTGCAAAGTGGCGGCAAGGCAGTCTTCTCGCAGGTAAGCTTCACATACAGGGTATTTAACAGTCGATGATTTAACCTTTAAATCTTTACTGCTTTGCAGGTTCATCTGGAAACGAATCCCAGTGAATTTGAGTTTGACGAGGTCAAGTTTGCGATACTAAAACAAAATGAACGCACACGTCTGGAAATCTTTTCGGATCTGCTGCGCAAGTATCTGGGTGCCCAGGTGCGAGGTCATGAAGCTACAGATCCCAGTGCCACTGGCGTCGTCTACCAACAGGCCTATTTTCTGGGTCGTCATGAGGTAGCAATTCCAACTTATTTCATGTAATAATTTCTAATAGTAATCGCCTATTTTTTGGCAGTCCAAATTCGAACTTCTTGAGAAATTGCGTCCACGTTGCAGCGGCACTGATAACATGATTATCACCTCCAAGTTGAACATGAAATTTTGCGGCAAGGATGATAAGTTGCCGGTGGCAAACGCCAATGTATTACCCATTCTAATACATTCCTGTCCCGATGATTTCTCCACTGTCGATTACTTTGATGTAAGCACTCACTAACTCATTAATTAACTACTACAGTGTTCTAAAGTTACTAATTTAATTGCAGAACCTCAAAACTGATCATATTGGACGACTGGTTATCTATGCTCCCGTCATCACCAGCTCAATGCATGTGATCAATGATCTGGAACTGGTTCATGGCATTGCTGTACTACCCCTGCAGCAGACGGCAGCTGTGGGACGTAGCTCTAATCAGGTAAATACTCTCACTGTGCTCATATGAAGCATAACTTACATAGAAACAACTAAGTTAATATTTAAATATAAGTATTCCGAATCTAGGTGATATCTAAGATTAAATAATCTGACACTGTTTTCTTATTTTCAAAACTAATAATATTTATTTATTCTTTGTTTTACTAGTGGCTGAGTCCTTTGGGCTGCGCAATGTTCTCCACTCAACTGCATATAGCGACAGATTCACCGCTAGGAAGTCGTCTGCCCTTAATACAGCACATTATTGGAGCTGCTATAGTGAATACCCTGCGAGGCCATGAACAGTATAGGGTAAGTCAATTTCCAATTTGTATCCCAATGACAACAAATTCAACTGGCATTGTTCACTACACATTTATCATAAGATCTTTTAAAGTCTTTGAAATAGTTTGTTTCCAACAGATTAATCCTTATAAATACCCTATGCACACATTTGTATGCACACATGTGTGTGTGTGTAATGCTCATACACTTTAGAATATACTTATAAATATGAGTGGGAGTGTGTGTGTGTACGTATAGTGTCTGTGTGTTGTAGTCGAAAACAGCTGTCGACCACTTGTTGAGGATCTCTACGCCATGTTTCGTTAAGTTTTACATGTAGTAGTGCAAAGAGTGATTTGCAGTGAAAGTTTATAGCAGTGCCGATTTGTGTTAGTTAAACGTGTCCTGGAATGTTTGGAAATTAAATTTGGAAAATGCAGTTGCAACAGTGTTCGTTAATAGCCAATTAAAACGTTTCATAGTTCTTGTTTTTAGTTTTAGTGATAGTTTTTATTTTGACAATTGTTCGTATGTATGTATATATTTTTGTTTGCATCAACTCGTTTGCTAATAATAAATGTACTTACATTTAACAATACACAATTTTTGTTTATAGGTATATAGATATAGAGCTTTGCTTACACATAATTAACAATTTTAAAATTGCTCACCTGATTTACGTTTACAGTTAGATTTGCCACAGTGCGTGCTTTTCATTCACATACACACCTACATACATGTATGTTTGTTTGTATGTATGCCTACATACTATTATACTACGCTTTCTTTCTCAATTTGTTTGTTGCTCTTGTTTTGTTTTCTTTTTTTTGTAACAGTTAAACGTTGTCTTTTGTCTGTTTTCTTGTGGTTGTGTTTAATTTAACATTTGTTTCAATACATTTGTATGTAATTAAAATTTAAATTAAAATTAAAATATTTATTTTACAATGCATCTGTAAATTGCTAGAATTTGGATATAGTAGTATGTTTGTTTTGTTTTGTTGTTTTAAATGTACTTTATTTACAGTTATCGTTTTCCTTTACTTTTTACTTTAATTTAATTCTTATTCTTTTCTTTTTGTTATATTTTTAACACATGCACATTTGAACTTTGCTTTGAGAGTCGTTGAGAGTTGCGTACACATACAATTGTACACAATAGTACATAACGGGGTTTTGAGGAAGCAAGGCGAGTTTCGCTCTCCGTCTGTCTCCCTCTCGTTTGCTTTGTTGAGAGAGCAAAGTTTTAACATTTGACATTTTGCACACTCACACCGATTACATACAGCTACATGTATGTATTTACATTTATGTGTGTGTGTGTGCAACTTAGATTTACATACAATAACAGTGGAATTGAGCTAAATAGAAAGTGTGCCTGCTGTTTGCATACATACGTATGTATGTATGTGTGTGTGAGGTGCTCAGAACACAGACTCCGCGGAGCGCGAGAGATTAACGGGATGCGAGGGACTGCGCGCCAAACGCTTCTTTGGCAAATGCTCGAGCAGTGAAAGTAGCCGAGCAAAATCCGGACGATGCTCCTTCTCATAGGTCCAACACAGCATAAGTAGATCTTTAACGTCACGTCCAGATTGAAGATTGGCCAGCGATTGTTTCATGCCACGCCCCACCTGCCAAATGATGGACTCGGCCGGTTGATCCTTGAACGTGAACTCACCGCAAATGAGCTCATACCAAACAGTGCCAAAGGAGTAGACATCCGAGCACGACGTGAACTCCAGGCACTCACCACGCGGCTTGGACGGCAGCAGGGCACGTATTAGCTCCGGTGCCAAGTAGCAGAGCCAATTTTGTGGTACACCCAATCCCATATCACAGTACAGCAGCTTTGTGGAGCTAAAGAGTCCGAAATCCGTAATGATCACCTTGCCGTTCTCAATGAATATGTTCTTCGTGCGCAGATCCTTGTGTATAATGTCCCGGGCATGCAGGTAGCCCATTCCCTGGGCAATCTGTTGGGCAATCAATAGCGTGCGATTCATGGCAAATTTCTCCCTTCGCTGATGGATGTACGTATACAGGGTGTTACCCTTGCACAGTGACGTTACAATGGCCAAGTACGGCGGATTCATGCAGGCGCCCATAAAGAGCACCAGGTTCTCATGTCTGGTCTTCTTGAAATTGGCCACCTCATTGCGAAACGAGTCCAGCATATGCTCATCCTGTAGATAATCCTCGTTGAGCAGCTTAACGGCCACATCGCCGTGCCACAGAGCCCGATGCACGGTGCCGAAACGTCCCTGTCCAATGCGTTCCAGCAAATGCAAATCGCCATAGGGTATATCCCATTCCTTAAGCGATATGGAATTCTGTCGCCACTGTCCCGAGTCCCCGTCCTCCGTGGAGTCCAAGCGTACGGGCGTGCGATCCGAATCCGTGCTGGCACTGCCCGATAACGAGACGGTCTTATCACTATCGTTGGACTTGTGCGTGTCCGTGTATTCGCTGGTAAAGGGTATACGCTTGTCCACTCCTGCGTTACTCAGTTTGCGGGGAAAGAAACTGCCGCTGTTGACCAGACTGGCCGTGTAGGTGGCGCTGCTGCTGCTGCTCACATTCGAGGCATTCGAGTGGGTGGAATTCTGGCTGCCCGTGAGTGAGTGGATGTGTCCATTGGAGTTGCTGCTGTTGTTGTTGCTGCTCCCGGTGCCATTACCACTGGCGAGGTTGTTGCCGCCACCGCCACTGTTGCTAGTGTTGTTGTTGCCATTGCTCAGGGATTCAGTTGTGGCCTCATTGGATATTAGAGTTTGTGCTGAGCTCGAATTGCTGTTGCAGGTGTTAATAGTGACATTGGGGAAGTTGAATTGACTCTGTTGGGCAGCTGTCTTGGCGGGACAGGCATTCGGTGTGGACAGCTGCAACTGTTGCTGGTGCTGTTGTTGTTGCTGCTGTTGATGAAACAACGCCGGGCTGCTGGGCGTAGAGCTGGTGCAGCTGGAGCTGGGCGAACTGCTGTCACCATGTTGTAATTGCTGTTGCTGCAGCTGGCTCTTACCACCCAGTGTGCTCTTCCTTGGCACAGGCGACGCTTTACTATTGTTGGCACCACCAGCACCTCCAACGCCAACAGCAGCAGCACTTCCAGCAGCAGCTCCGTGCTGGGTAGGATCCCATCTACCACCCGCCT
Source organism: Drosophila dunni (assembly GCA_018152125.1). Classification (NCBI taxonomy): domain Eukaryota; kingdom Metazoa; phylum Arthropoda; class Insecta; order Diptera; family Drosophilidae; genus Drosophila; species Drosophila dunni. The sequence goes on along the minus strand of JAECXC010001917.1, from coordinate 13,166,217 downwards.
GGGTTTGCCGGAACTCATGCACATATTCGGGTGGCAAGCCGCAGGATGGTGGCACGTGCTGGGCACACGCTTTGTGGCAGATATATTTGCAGTCGATGCATTTAAGCCCATGATTCAACATCTTTTGGCACAACTTGCAGGTGGCCATGAAGCCAAACCATTTGCTAAACCGATGCTTTATGGTGTGTCCCATGCCCACATGGGCAACGCCGGGCGAGGGTGGCACCAGCAACACATTGGAGCTATTGCTACCACCGTCCACGAAGATATCTGTGCTGCTTGCTGAGCTATGGCTATCCGGACTGGGATCTGTGGGCAGTCGGCTGCGTGGCGGCCTCGGCGGTTGCTCCGTCCCTGGTATATCCGAGGCGCTGCTGTTGTGCATCAGCAGCGTTTGATGCTTCTTGGCGGGCGGCGGCGTTCCAGCCGCTGCACCGGCCGATGTGCTGCTCCGACTGCGCTGCGGTGTGCCGCTGGCTGAGGCCGGACCCGAGGCGGGCGTAAAGGGTGAATTGGGTGGCGAGGGTGTCAGCGTCAGGGTTAACTGTGATCCCGTCAGCTGCTGTGTACTGCTGCCAGCCTTTGGCTTGCTACTGCTGCCATGCTGATGGGGATGCTGGCGATGATGGGCTCGTGGCGATGCGGTGGTTACTCCAAGTCCAATGTTTCCCACACTGCCGCGATGCAGATGATGCGGTCGATCCCAGGAGTCCCAGTGCCATTGCTCCGGATCCACATTCGACCCGGCACACGGACTGGGACTAGCGCTCTCCAGCGTTTCCATGCATTTACGCAGATTGTGCAGGGCTCTTGTTAGGCGACGCAACTCCTCGTCCAGCTGATTACTGGGATTATGTTCGAGCAGTTGTTTCAGTTCTTCGTCGCTCAGCTGCAGCGTCTGCTCCAGGGTCGTTAGTCGTGTCAAGCACAGGTTCAGCGACTCCGGACTGAGGCCAACCACACGCAGCCATTGCCGCAGCTCACTCGCAGTGGCTTGGTGATGGGGCAGCAAACCGTTTGCAGGAATGCGCTCATTAAGTCTCGTTTTGGTCAACAGTAGCTCCGAAAAGTAACGCACCAGTTTTGATTCTAAACAACGGATCTCGTGTTGCGTCAACAATGAGCTTGTCGCGCATTGTGTACGCAATCCCTCCAGATGGTTGGCCGAGAGTTCAATCATATCCTGTATGATGATAAGATTGCTTTCACTCGGATTCGTTGTTGTTGTTCTTGTCGTAGCATTGTTGTTGGTGACTGGCGGCGGCGCAGCAGTCAGCTGGGCGGCGGCAGAGGCAGCGGCGGCGCTGCTGCTCATTTTGTTGTGGCCCGCCCGCGCCCCCTTTTACAGCAGCATATATACACTGATTGATTTTTTCAGACGCACTTATATATTGCCTTTTCTATTTCCACAACTTTCACACACATTCTCTCCACTTACAACACAAAGCACACACACAAAATTAGTCCCACTAAGTTCACAAACTCAAGAATGCTTCCGCTTTGCAAATAACGCGATAATTTTTATAGTTTCTTTTTTTTTTGGGGAGCAGACAGAATGAACGGTGCTAGTGCAAAATACTGGTGGGACCAAAAATACTAGGTGATAATACTGGGGAATCATCGCATCCACTATCGATATTAAGATACATAAATTTTGCAACAAGTTGGCAGCTCACTTAAAGTGTGGCCTTACTCTCAACATTAAATAAAATACTAAAATACTTTTAAACCGTGTTTTCAGGTGCTCGACATAGCTTTGAAATGGCCAAATGATATAATTGCCAACGGAAACAATAAGATTGGTGGACTAGTCGTTAATACTACATTACTGGGCTCACAGGCAATTGTGAATATTGGCAGTGGCATTAATCTTGACAATTCGAAGCCAACAGTTTGCATAAACGATATGATAAAGGATTATAATATGCGAATGCCAGAAGCTAAATTGCCCTTGATCAAGTACGAGCAATTTATTGCATTAATTTTTAATGAAATTGAAAGAATTTTGGCTATAGTACAGAATGGAAGTTTTGAGACTTTCTACGCCTTGTATTACGATCTCTGGCTGCATAGGTGAGAGTGTTATGGACTAAAAGCTAAAACAGATAATTAAATGAATAATGTTTCGTTACAGCGAACAAAACGTTAAAGTTTGCCTTCAAAATGATCAAGAAAAGGATGCTGTAATTGTTGGTATTGATCAATTTGGTTTCTTACAAGTGAAACTAGAAAATGGAATCATCGAGACGGTTCAACCCGATGGCAACAGTTTCGATATGCTTAAAGGATTAATAGTACCTAAATATAACTAGATAATTTTTGAATGGAATTCATAGAAACAAACTTATTTATTCTTCTCTATTTTTATGTATTCATACATAATCGAGTTAATAACAGTTTTGTATTTTTAGGAGCATTTAGATACACTTATTATCAATTATCTAAATATACATGTAAAACTTAAACTATTTACAAATTGATTCACTCGAAGTGAATGTCGTGCGAAAGCTTAGAATTTAAACCTTAATCCATTGGTAACTATTTATTGTTTTAGATCATTAGCACACTGCCAATATAAAGTGTTTTTGCCATATGTATTTATGTATTCCGGAGTAACATAATCCCTCAATTTGATATTAACCAGAATTTAAATGTTTTCCAAAAAATTATATAACTTATAATCAATCCCTATTATATACCAAACTAAAAATTACAGCTTCCTTAATATATGTGTTTAATAAAATCATACATGCGAAATCCAAGTAGACTGCGATTGTATTTTTTTTTGTTGGCAGATTTTGCAGTTAGAATTTGTTGGTATTTTTGGGGCTACGGTCACATCGTTCTTTTTTGTTAGAGTGGCCATTCCTACATTTATATATGAAAAAGTTTTTTTACTTGCTGTGAACAAATTTTAGTTGACAGCAGTTTTATATAAGCGATTTGAACAAAATATATAGAAAAAACTTGTAAAAAATGGCACAACGTAATCATCGCGTAGATCGCTTTGCGCAAATGAGCAAGCAGGAAGAAATAATTGCCAAAAAGCGACAGGAGATACTCGAGAAACAGAGAACAGCGCAGCTTGCAAAAGCAGTGGCCGCTGCCCAAACATTGGCAGCTCAAATGAAAACCATGGAGACTCCACTGACAACGCCCGCTGCCGAACTAAATGAGGAGCCCGAACTGGATCAGGAGCAGGAAGAATTTCAGACACAAACGCCGCAGTCGCAGTCGTTGGCAGCTGTCGCTCTGTCTGCAGATGAGGAAAACGCCTTGGAAATGGAAAATGGTGAACCGGCCGTTGGCGGGTCTGGCAAGGGCAAATGCGACGATTTAACGCCGAAAACGCTAAATAGTTTCACCGGAAAAACGGGTAAAATAACATTCAGCCTCAAGCGACAGCAGTTACCACAGCCAAGTGTGGAGCAGCCGCCTCCAAAAGTAAAAAATACATTTTGTAACGATGGTTCCTTTTTGGAGAACTTTAAGAAAATCCTTGAAAAGCATGAACAGCCCAAGCCGCCGATGATGCTGCCAGCCGCACCAAGGTAAGCGAATACATTAATCCATAATTGAACCAATTTTCTAAAAATGATCATCTACACAGCGTGGATGAAAACAACACAACTGGTGACTCCAACAGTAATGAGAATGATTTGGATTTGGCTGTCGGCACAATACAAACGAGTGCAGCGTCTGCAATTGCCACTTCCATGGCCGGGAGCATGTCGGTAGCCAATGCAGGAGCCAATCATTTGGCGTTTAGTACAACGTTGCCACAGGCTGTGCAACCACCACCACCACCGCCATTTCACGCCTTTAATCCAACGCTTTTGGCACAGGGACCACCGCAAATGTCGTTGCCGGCGTTCTTTCATGGCCATCATCATCATTTGCTGCATCCAGCTGCAGTGGCACCACCACCGCCGCCACCACCACCACAGATACCCATTGGTTTGGCCAACCTAACACCAATTTATATGCAATTGGGACCAACACAACAAATGCCAACGGAGGCAACCATGCATCAATTGAATGCAATTCCGGCACCCAAAGAATTTGATCTGAATGCCATTCCAAAGCCCCAGATTAATCTGGAGGCCATACAAATGCCCAATATTCTGACACATGGCGATCAACTCGGATTGTTGCCAGAGCATGTAACAGTAAATCCACCTCCGCCTCCACCGCCACCCATGCAGCCAGATGACCAGCCAGCATCACAACCAAAGCAACAGCAACAACAACAGTCGCAGGAACAACAACCGCAGACGCTTCTTACACCACCGCCTCAAGGTGTGTATCAATCACATAATGTTGATTCTGTTCTGTTCTTGCCTAACATTCCAATTAAACCCAACCAATAACCAACCAACCATCCTTCTCCTAACCAAACCACATCAAAAATCCCAACCATTCCCAATAACTTTTCATTTTGTATTATATATTTATATTTATATATGTATATACATACAATTTATGTATGTATATAAGAATCGTTGTGCACGATTTTAAAGCAATTTATGTAGTTTTTTCAGAAACGTGCATACAATTGCCAACGTGCATAGAAAACCTAATCGCACTGGTCGCCGAAAATGGTGAAGATTACGAAGATAAAATACGTTTGCATAGAAGCGAATTGCATCCGGCCTTGTGGTAAATCAGCTGCACATTAATCATGCATAGGGACTAACTTAGTATATAGTTTAGTTTTATAAGTTTTTAATTTTTTTGAGGGGAATTCGGTAAAAAAGATTAGACAATTAGTAGCCTGCTTTAAAACCAATTTAATTGCATACTACTTTTATTCCCACGACAATTTATTTAGATAGTTGGTTTAAGTTCAAACATTTCTTAATAGTCTAATTTATGAGTTCATTATTAATTAACACAAATTAGATAACTACTGGTAGATCGATTTTTCCGATATTTTTTAACTGTCACGACCATTTTTAACTGCTGCTTTTGGTATTGGACACATTTTATAATTATTTTAATGTATTTAAACATGTAGTAAACACTAATTTCGTAGCGTTCGCTGCTAAAATGCAGCATCGATTTTCCTAATCTGGTTCTATAACATCGATTTATCGATTTCTCACCTCTACCGACTGACTGAAGCTTCAGACATTTATCCAATTGTTACACTGTAGAGTAATTTTGGCACAGTTAGTTAGTTACTTTCGAGACTTAGTTACCACACATATCATCGTTTTGGCCGTTAAGGTTGCCGACACCCTTGCACCGCCAGCTGGAGAGGATTACGAACCGATGGATTCTCGAATGGCAAACACACTCACGACCAAAATGGCTGCCAAACCGAACCGAACAAAAGAAAAACAAACAAAAAATCCAAAAACCAGTTATTGCATATAATGTATTTGTATATTTTTGGTTGCATTTGGGCACTATTCATTGTATATATTTTACTTTTATCTTTAAAACTTTTTAAAATAGGTTTCTTTATGATAAGAGCTGCGAGCAATATCGAAACTATCGCCAGCAACTGCTCGACTATGGACGCCAGCGGGCCGAACGGCAACGGGAGCAGCAGCTAAACAAGGCACAGCAGCTGCACCAGCAGCAGCAGCTGCAACAACAGCAGCAACATCAACAACAACAGCATCAGCAGCAACAGCAGCAGGAGGAGGACAATAATAGCAACTCGGCAGCTGATAAGTACGATCCGGAATCGGCAATGAGCGCCGATTTTGATTCAGATGATGAGTATATGCGTGGTATGATGGATCGCAATCGTGACAATATCAAGCGACGCATCGAGTGTCGCAATGAGCTCAGCGATGAGGAGCGGCGTGAACGAGAAGAGGAGGCTGCGATGGCAGCAGCCGCTGGCGATGGAGATGGCAACGATTTGGATCTTGATCAAGACCAGGATCTGAGAGAGACACAGCGTCAGCGACGCAAACGTGAGCGTAAAAGTCGTTGGGGCGAAAAGGAACAGCTTCCAAGTAGCTCAAGTGAGTAAACTTCGGCTCCGATTGACAATTGAAAAAAAGTGGTTAAAATAAAGATTGGAAAATGCAAAAAAAAGAAATTTCAATTCTTGTAAACACACAATTTGTTTAATTTTCGACAATCACCACTTTAAGCAAATGTCATCGTTGCTGTTGATGTAAAAACTTGGAAAGAAATTTGAGCTCAACATAAATTGGTTTCGTTCTTCTGCAGATACTCAGACTAGTTTTGGCAACCAGAACAAGCCGATCTTGAGCATGATAACACGCAGTGATCCGGCCCTGCTGCAATACGCGCGTCTCAACTATGGATCCACTCAGCTGTCGGAGGATCAGTGGAAACAGTGCGAGGAGCATTACAAAGTTAACCTGTTGTACCAGGACATGATGCGTAAGCGTCAGGAGATTGATCGCTTGGCACGTGGCGGAAAGTTCAAATATGAATACGATTCTGATGAGGATGTTGACGGTGGTACCTGGGAGCACAAGCTGCGTACTGCTGAAATGGAGGCCACTCACTTGTGGGCCAATGCGTTAACCAAACAGAGCGAGGGCAAACATCATATTGGTGACTTTTTGCCACCTGAGGAACTGAAGAAATTCATGGAACAGTACGAGGCCAAGAAGAGCAATCGGCAGCCCGATCTGAGTGACTACAAAGAGTACAAACTGAAGGAGGATAACATTGGCTTCCAGATGCTGCAAAAGCTGGGCTGGAAAGAGGGACAAGGTCTAGGTCAAGACGGTGCTGGTATTGTGGATCCTGTTAACAAGTGAGTAACCAGACTAATGACAAATAATCAGCAATATTATTAATAAACTTTTGATTTGTAGAGCTCCGCAACGGGATGGCAATCAGGGGTTAGGCGTAGGCAGCGCTGCGACACCGGAGGACTGCGATAATGAGTATGATGCGTATCGCAAGCGCATGATGTTGGCCTATCGCTTTCGTCCTAATCCTCTGGTGAGTACCAACAATTTATTCATCAAACTTGTTTTTAAAAGTCTTATTTCTTTTTCAGAACAATCCACGTCGCGCCTATTACTAGCTGAAATACAACTATCTATCTACTTATCTAACTATCGAATTGATGCTTTATATCACTATACAATTTAATTATTTATGGCACCCACTATCCAAACGCATCGCCAACTTACTATAATCATTACTATAACTATCCACTTGGAGATTCGTAGCATGTGTTGACTGCTTGACCACAAATGAAAAAATTGCTGAAGTTCTTGAAACTGGATTAGATGTTTATTTATTACGATTACTTTAAATACTTTTAGACAATATTTAAAGCCAGTTTTTGTTTGTTTTTTGTTTTTTTTTTTCGAAATCGTTATGAACTTATAAGCTATGCGGCTATAAATGTACGTTCTAGGAAGTGTTCTATCAAGTGTTGTGCGCAGGCTGACTTCATTCACTGACCAACATGCAGCCCAAAGGAAGGAAGTGCGAATCAAAGTGAAACTTTGTTGTATAGTATAAAAAAAACGTACACAAAGTAGCGTATATAATAGTATAAAGTTTATATATAGTATAAGTATGTATTTAGTAGTTGGCTACGGGGAACTTGAACGCCTAAACGCTAATAATACTAAATTGTACTCGAACTGGAAACGTTTGGCTTTAAAGTTAGTAACTTAAGAGTAAAGTGTTAGCACTGGAGTTTGATTGCCACGTGCCAATGCCACCGGACACTTCATGTCGGACGTCAGCATCTCCAGCCAGGACATGTACAAAGGCGCCGAAATTGCCTCCTGTTTGGGAAGGAGAATGGAATTGAGTATTGTTGTGGATAGAGTCAAAAACTGTAACTCACCTTGCGTGGCATGGGCAGCGACATGACCACCAGCGAAGCGTCCGATGAGTGCTTCACTACCAGTTCATGTATGCGCAGCTGTCGTTGTGTCTTCTCGGCCATGCTGTGCAGCTCCTCGTCTGTGATGCCAAACTCATTGCGGGCACTGCGACGGAAGGGCTCAATGAGACGTTTATGCCTCAACATGGTGTCGTGACGCGGCTGATCCGAGACGCCCTTGAGCATGATGAGCTCTGAGTATTTGATGCGGAATTTAGTTAGCAGACTGGCCATGCTGTAAGGAAGGAGTCAAGAGGAAAACTTAGTGATTACTGTTACTAGGAAAAGTTTGAAGACTTTCTACCTCTTCTCCTCCTGCTCCTCGTCCTTGCCGTGGCACATGGTAAACACACGCAGCCTGCAGTTCTGCCAATGCGATCTCATCGAGATGATATAAGGCAGCAAAATCGTAAGACCTTTAAAAACAGACAAATATCCAAATCGTTTAATCCAAATTGCTTACAGTGGGTGAGTTAAGCTTACCGCCGTCGTCGTACAGCCAGAAGACATCGATGGTGCCCTTAGGCTGTTTCCGTGTAAATATGGTCACGGCATCCAGTATATTCTGTGGCACCTCGGAGCCACCTTTGGTGTGATAGGTAATGGAGGGTGCTTCATTCTGGTTGACCTTGTAGCTGCGAGAATTACGCTGCATGTTGGGCATTGGTGCCGGCTGTGGCATCGTATACGACGAGTTCGGACTGGGGCTATCCATGCTGGCCAAGTTCAGATTGGAATCAATGTGCAGCAGCTCGGAAGCAGCATTCGCTGCTGGTATCAGTTCGTTGGCGAATCCCTGAGCATTCGCTGTGTTTAGGTGGCTCAGACTGCTTGGCGGTATATTCACCTCTGGAGTGAGTTCCGAGAAATCCAAGCCATGGGGCAGACGCAGCAGTGCCACGCCCATGCGCTGTGAGAAGGCATTGCTGTAACATAGATTAAGGATAATGATGGGATTAAGTTTGGTCATTTAAGCTGTAATCCTCGGTGACTTACTGCAGTATAGCAAAGTAGCTTTCCACCTCCTCTTTGCGACAGCGATTCCAGTCGGGCTTATAGCCCACGAGCACAATGTTGGGTGACATTTTGCCGAACCCTGTGGACTTGACCATGGCATTGATGCCATCCTCAATGCTAAAGCCATCGATGACATTGTAGAATCCCTTGATCTTGCGTGCGTCCAAGTACTTCTGACCATCCTTGATCAGATTCTGGCGGTTCTTGTAGCCCACACGCACCTAGCAAGCAGAGTGTTATAAGTTGGTAAGGAAGTTTACGGTGCACTCTCAACTTACGGGTATTATGTTGCCCACGAACATGAGGGAGTTGCTCTTGGTGAGCAGATAGCCAAAGTCGACGAGTGGAGGACGCGTCTTGGGATCTCCGGCAAGCACAAGCACCTGCGGATGATAGTTCTTCACGTGATCCGAGACATTCTGCAGCCGGTGCACAGCCATGAGAGCCGCTTTGTACTGTTGGGCCTGCGTAGTGGAACCCCAATTGGCATCCGGTTTGCGGTACATGACAACCAGATAGAGTGCAAAGATGATGCCAAACGTGATAATGGCAGCCACATAGTTGATCAGGAACATGATGGCCACACACATGGCAAAGCCAAACAAACTCAGCCAGGCATTGTAGTACTTGAAGGTGGGTCTCCAGCCCAGTGGTTTGACGAACGCCGCATGGAAGGTGCAGAAGTTGATCAGCGCATAGGAGGCCAGATAGAACGTGGAGATCAGTGGAGCTATCAAGTTCAGTTCTCCAATCAGCAGGAAGCCCGTGGAGATGAAGAAGGTCAACACATAACCACGATAGGGTTCGCCATGTTTGCCGTATGGCTTGGAGAAGAAGATCAAACCCGGATAGATCTGATCAATGCCCAGAGCCTGCACCAATCGTGGCACACTCAGCAGATTCGTGAGTGCCGTACTCAGTGTGGCTGCAAAGCAACCGGCATAGATGAGTGGTCCCCAGAGCGACATCTCCTGCATCATCTCGTAGGAGTTGAAGAGACCCCAGGTGCAGTTGTTGGCCAGCTTGCAGGGCAGCTCCGAGGGCACAATGGTGCCATTGATCAAATCCTCCGGAAAACCGGAAGCATCGCGCACAGCAGCGCCGCCGGCAAAGAGCACGAACAGCGCATACGAGGACATGGAGATGAGCAGGGACCAGAAGGTGCCCTTTGGTATGGCAGCACCAGCATCCTTAAGATCACCACAAATATTTGCACCCGCCTGAATGCCAGTGACGCTGGGGAAGAAGATGGCAAACACGCTGAAGAAATCGTGATTTACGCCCTCGGCATAACGGTAGTCCGACACAAAGTTCTCCTTGAAAGTGTTCCCTGTGTGGAGTAGAAGGGATTAGTGGCTGCGTCTGACCTGGAGTCTCAGTAACTTACAGGAGAAGCCCACAAAGCCCTTGGATATCAGTGTCGGATTATCGCGTGGTCCAATCGCAGCACCAATAACAAAATTGAAGATGGCCAGTACAATGGTGACAATGAGGAAGTTCTGTGCCTTTGTCTCCCACTCCATTCCCACGCAGCAGATGAGGATTAGGACCACCAGTGTGACGGTGCCCACAATGCGTATGTCATTGATGGCGTTATCAACGATCTTCAAACCGTTGCTCTCTGGAAAAATTGGAAATTTGAATTAGTAAGAGTGGAGTATAAGGAATCCCTCTACTTACTTAGCAGCCCATTGAGGGACTCGCAGAAACCAATAGTGTTCATGGAGGCGGACACGGCATTCGCAAACGCAAACACAACGCCAACGGAGGCGCCAAATTCGGGGCCAAGTGAGCGGGAAATGATGAAATAGACACCACCGCCCTTCACCTCACCGTTCGTACTAATGGCCGAGAGCGATAGCGTCGTTATGACACAGACCACCGCCGAGATGGCGATTATAATTAAGGTCCACATGATGCCGGACTCGGCGACGACCCAGCTGAGACGCAGGAACAGCATGACGCCCCAAATGTTGAGCAGACATGGTATGAGCACGCCGACAATCCAGCCAAGCTTAATGTGACCACCAGTTATTTCCGGTTCCGGTTCTGGTATGGTGATGCTCTACAAATGGGGGTGAGTCAAAGTTTTTAAAATTTATTAAATTTTAAGTACTTAAAAAGGCAAGTTTAAAAAATTGGGTAACTCCGAGAATATCTTATTTTTAGACCACGTACCAAAAGAGTAGAGGGGTTTATTAGGATTGTCAGAAGCGAAGGAAGCGTTTCTGACCCCATAAAGTATATATATTCTTGATCAGCATCAACAGTCGAGTCGATATAGCATTGTCCGCCTGTCTGTCTGTTCGCATAGTATGTGTGTGGTTATATGATAACTATCCTGACCAAGTTTGATCTGGATCGGACAACTATACCCTATAGCTCTCATAGGACAAATCGATTGAAAATTGCTCATATGTATGGACAACTTGGCATTCGAAAGAGGACAGGGTCTTTTACGGTCTGTTCGCTCGACTGTAGCCTTTCTTATAATGTTAATTAAAAAGCAAATGAGTTTTTAATTTCAGACTTTTAGGAGTCAGAAAATTAAATATTTTTAAGTTGTTAGACTGTTTTACTATTAGATAAGAGTTAAAACTTCCATCGGGGCTTAAAAGTGGTTTGTTTAATAGCTACTAAAATATTAAGAGTAGTTATTAAAATGATTTCTATAAAAACTTTTCGCTAAATTTCAAATTAACCGAAAGTTTATTTTTCAAGTCGCAATAACTGCCAAAATAATCGATTCGACCTTCAAGTTTAGATACTAGTAGTTCTAAACTGATGACTTATTGCTTGTTTTTGTTATTAAATTGTATTGTTTATTAAATATAATCTACTACTCCAGACTCGTTCCGTACGTCACATTAACTAATTAGTAGCACAGAAATATGACTTATATCGTTTTTCTTAAGGGTGTCGTAAATTTCGAGTTGTCGACAAGGCATGACTGAATTCTGTTTTATAATCGTACTAAAAGTAGCACATCATCTAATAACGTCAACTAAATGAGGGTTTGTAATAGATCAATAGATCTGTTTAAATATTCATAATTCATTGACATTGATTAATTTTGATTGCATTGCTGTGCTAATTCTGTAGCTAAAACATGTTTTATCTTTGATTAATATATAACAGATTATAAATCCCCAACTTTATGTATTGAATCTTTTAGGCCTTTTATAGTATTAGTTGATATACTTCTCAGAATTAGCTGTTGATTACTAAACTCACACCTTTCTTAATAGATTATTGGACTTATTAACACCTTGAGATACCTTATTTAGTGCGAAAAAATAATTGATTTTTAAGCAGAAATGGATTTTCAACTGAATCACAAATTATTTGCCATTGATAGCTCAATTTATAAGGCCATAATCCATCAAATTAAATTGTTATTAAGTGTAGACTAGTGTACTTAATTTTCAAATTTGTTCTTTTAAATCTTCTTCTTTTGCTGTTTGTTGTTGATTGGCTTTTGATTATCAATTTACCACAAAATTGTGTACAGCGAATGAAATCGAACTGAAATCAAATTGGAAAATAAAAGCATAACAATAATTTCACAATGATCCAATTCCAATTGACAGACAAATTAATAACTTTCGGTCACATTCTCTTACTCAATGCGAGTTAATATTTTGTTATTGTTTGGACATTTATTTGTCATCCAATTTTTTGGAGCTGTTCATCTATTTTTCATTGTTTGCTCACATAATTGAATGTTTTTTTAAAATATTGCTATGTCAGAGGTGGGCCGAGGTCAAAAGGGGGTGGGCCGGGGGACACAGAAGGAGTCGTCACTCAATAGAAATATTGTGTGACATTGTAGCTGTTTAGTACACACCCCTTCATTCAGTTCCTGCCCTTTTTGGCTTGAAACTGGAACTGGAAGTCTTCCTGGCTATGACTAGGTCTTGTGCTTGGACTCGGGCTCCTCGTGGGAGGTCAATGTTGATTGTTTACACATTTTTGGCGGTGCTCAGCGACATCCCAACAGGCAGACAGATAGACAGACACATGTACGCACTCGAAACACACCCACGGGCAAAGAGTCTCGAGTCTCGACAGACACCATAGACAGACGAATGAACGGACACATGGACAGAGGGACAGACGGACGCTGCTTGTGTATTGCGTTCGCTGGCGCAATTCAATTTAGTTCAGTTAAAGGCGCTTCGTTTCCCAATACGTGTGTGTGTGTGCTTGTGTGTGTGTGGAAAATTCCCTTTGCCACAGAAGCCACACGCGCAACAAAGTGGGAAAACCGCACTCGGAATTGAAATTGCGACTCGAGTGATATGAGGCTACAAATGTCGTATGGGGATAACTTGAAGAAGGAACTAGAATAATAAATATCTTCAATAAAAGCAGCATTATTTCTGCTAATATCTTCTGTATTTGCGCTTTAATTCAAATTAGAATTATAATTAGAACTGTCATTAAATTAAGTAAAAGAGGAAATAGATGTATACGAATCGTAATAGGTTTCTGAACAGCATTAGCAACGCCATTATTGTAATTATTAGGATTATCGTTAGCATTGAGACAGTATTAGAAATGATTAAAAATATAAATATTTCCATTAGCATTAGCATTATTATTTGCATTAGTATTAGTATTAGCATTAGCATTAGCATTAGCATTAGCATTAGCATTAGCGTTACCATAAGCATTAGCATTAGCATAACCTTAAGCATTACCATTAGTATTAGCATTAGCATTAGCATTAGCATTAGGATTTTCTGCATTAGCATTAGCATTACCATAAGCATTAGCATTAGCATAACCTTAAGCATTACCATTAGTATTAGCATTAGCATTAGCATTAGCATTAGGATTTTCTGCAAAAGAGTTGGAATTTTTATCTTGAAACGCTTCGTTTCATGGCAAAAATTTTAATTAATAAAATTCCTAATTTGTTCATTCTTGACCCGTAATAATTCTGTGTTTTGCACGTGTATTTAGCCTGAGTTTTCGGAAAGTACTGCAGCTATAATTCAGGCATATTAAAGACGTTTATTCATTCAATGCAATGAAAATTGGATTGTTAAACGATTTAAGAAAAATGTGCTAAATAAACAGCAGTAAAATCGTATAAAGGAATCGATAAATGTTAAATGTAAATATAGCAACGACTCTTTTGATATGAATTGCTAATTTGTGTTGTAATTACTACAATGCCACCGACAAGTACAAAGCGGAATTCGAATGATAAAATACGAAAATGGAAAATAATAATAGAAAATGGGGAAAATGGAAAACGCCGGTCGGTGGCTGCAGCTGCTGTGGCACGAGCGTTGAAAAAACGCCACAGGCGCTGTTCGCTGATGATGTAAACACACAAATGCAAAATAATGCTCATACGCCGCGTGGTACAAGCCAAAACTATTTTCGCCCGTCGACCTAAGCCTTTAAGCAGCAAAGAAAACATGTATAAAATTACAAATTTAATAGATTTTTTGGGGTACTTAGAACGAGGGTTTCCCCAAAAGTAGCCTAAAAAAACAAAGTAAAGCTAAATTTATGTTAAATTCCATACTTTATATGTGCATTTGGTCTGCTCATTTCTGTTCCTAATCAAGTGGGAAAATAATCAGACGCTGTCACATTATGTGTAATCAAAGTGCTATTAAAATGCTGTCAAAAAAAGCTGAAAAACTGCTTGAAACTGGTATGATTAAATGTTTTGATTTTATTTTGACACTTCTGCTAGTGCCATAGACGCATTTTAATTTATTACCAGTTGAAAAAAAAGCGAATTTTTCAAGTGAATGCTTATCGCATTGACAAACTGTCAGCAGTTTTGACAGGCTCTCCAAGCACAAACACAAACACATGTGTCCTTATGTGTGACTGTTCGACAGTGTTGACGCTAAAATGGCTAGAAAAAGCTTAAAAAAATTGTTGTTTATTTTTTCAGCACTTGTGATATATAGATTAAAGTATTGTTTATTAGAAGATAATATTTATGAACCAGTTTATGCCAACAGTAGAAAAGCTAATGACGTCTTTTGAAAATCTTATTATATTGCTATCAAATTATTTTGATATGAATTTATTATTTTATATTTAAATTTCATTAGAGCTTAAAATCTTTAATTGCATTGCAGGCTAGCTCTAAACTAGCTAAACTATCAACACTCTTGTCTTTTCCATAGAAACTTTAATTGCATTGTAGACTAGCTCTAAACTAGCTAAACTAGCAACACTCTTGGCTTTTCCATAGAAATCCTTCGCTGAACCGCATAGAACAGTGACATCGATCGATGGCCACGACAGCGCCATCTGTCGGCTGCTGCTGTCAATTTTAATGATACGCTTTGTGCATTTTTCACACACTTGTAATGTTGTTGACTGACTAACTGTTTTCTCCTCCTGTTGTTGTTGTTATTGTGGGCGTGGGCGTGGCTGGGTGGCCAGTTAAAACAATGTCCATTGCATGAATGCAGCCATCTTGTTGACAATTAATTTGGCTTCAAGGCTGTCATTGGTGTCATCTTTCAAGACACATGTCGAACTCACTTTTCTCTTTCCATTGAGACGCTGCCCTCTTGCCCTTCCATCACTTTATGACAAGTGCAAATCTACTTAAGTCTTTGTATGCAAGCTCACACATTCGTTAATAAACTTATCACATTTGTCACTTTGTGACGCGGAATATTGAATAGTTTTTTAAATTTAAATGTATTATAAAGTAATTTGCATACATAATTTGTTGCTAACTTTGTTGCTTATTTAACGGTTTTCAACTTTTTCCCAGTTGATTTGACAAACTTTCCCTAAAAGTCTCTACATTCTCAGATACACTGATGTCACGATACTTCATACTCTTATCATTGTTACATCTGTTGTTTGTGCATCTGCCCCATATAGTGTTTAAGTTGACTTTTTATGATTTTATAGAGTGTTATAGTTACACAGAAGTTTATCTGCTGTAATAAATGTTTCGTACACAGCAAAAAATTCCGTGATTTCGGCCTAAAGGCACTTCAAAACGTTATCAGCAAGAAGAGTTCTTAGTATTTCCCACACCGAGCATCAAATAATTGATTAATGTGGGATTTTTTTCTGTCAAGTCTAAACAAAGAGCTGCAGCAGACCGACCCTTCAAGGGTGATAACATTAAACTGTCTGTTAAGTTTCAATTAAATTTCTTATGCTATAAAATGTAATCTAACTATACTTATCAGTTATATCTGCCGAGTCAAGAACTCGCTGTTTAAATTTAAGTGCAAAAACTTGTCTGGGATGAACACTTAAAGCCGTCGAGTCAATTATGGTTTATTGTATGTCGCTTTCATTGGTATTCCCGTAATGAGCGACTGGCGTTGTAATGCAATTTTTACGATATCTATCATACGCCGTGTTGTGTGGCAAACAGTGGCTCAACTGGATGGGGAATAAAAGAGCCCCAGCGAATTAATTAAACAATAGGAGAGCAGACGAGCAAAATGTGTGTGTTCGACCACAAGTCGCAAATAGACGCATTAAATTTACTGCTTTAGCGATAAGCATAAAAACTGCCAACCGTAGTTCGCACTAAGTGCGAGGTATCTATAGGTTCTGTAGGTTCTTCTAAACTAGACATTTGCTAATTGAATGGTAAGGCGCCGGCAGTCTAAGGCCCACAAAATTGTTTTTCTTTTTGGAACTTACAATGTCAGGGCTTCCCCGGTATTGACTGAAATTCTTTTTGCTGTAAAACTGAAAACTATGCAGATTATGAAGTAGTTTTTTCCGTCTGTCTCTTCAGACGTCATCAATTATTTGTGTTCTTTTGTTTACACGCACAAATCGTGCAGATGAAAAGAGCCAATAATATTAAGCGTATGAATACGTCATGGAAAATCACATTGGAAATGTGAAAATACTTTAAGTAAATAAATATAAGCAATCGTATTAATAAATTATACACATAAACTCATAACATATACAAATCTTAGTACGTACTCTACATTTTTTTACGCTCAACAGCAGCAACAACAACAACAAATTTTTTTTGATTTGGTTTCTAGTCGATCAACTTTATTTGATTCTTTTGATTTCAAGGCATCCCACAACTTTTTGCCACTGTTTATTCATTGAGCACTTGAAATGTTTTCAAAATATTTAACATAGTACATAAACAGATGCAGATCAGATCAGAGTCTGAAATCGTGGGGTTAAATAGTATTAGCCAGAATCAGAAAACGTCACTAATCATTGTGGGAAATCGCAAATATTTATAGAAAATGACAAGTTGAAGGAATGTTCAACATTTTACACTAGTTTTTGAATTTTTGATTGTAAAATGGTATGAAAATTTTGAGATAAAGATGGGCAGATGAAGGCAACTTAGCTCAAAGTGTTTATATTATATTTACAATATAATAAAATATATTTAAACATTTTTTTTTGTTACAGTGAAATTAATTTCATTTTAAAATCAAAATATTTTATTTTCAATGCTCAATTTCCTATGCTGCTGTTTGCGGCATGTGGTCACTGTTGAACCTACAAAATGAGCCTTACAAAGTGGCTAAAAGAATTTGATAAATTGGCACGAGGCTGCTATAAAGTTTTTAAGGAATGTACAAGTATGTGCAGTAAATTTCTCTGATTTGTATTCTAAGAATTTTGTATTATTATGCAGAATTTTGGCATGGTGTTGGAGCTGTTTACTTTGTGTAGCAAAAACTCTATAAATTTCATTAATTTTTACACCTTAACGACACCGCAACGAACCAATTTTGTTATGAAATGCAACTACACTTCACTTTTGTTATGCTAATTCCCAAAACACACACTTCAATTGCGACTTGCATTATTCACTGTCTATCACTTTCTAGAGACTTACCTGATCAGCTGCCTCGCCCTGTAGTTCCCCAATCGAGGGTCGCTTCAGATTGCGCATAGATATGCGATAGTTGTCCAGGCGCGGTAGCGTTTCCCTGCAATCAATAAAGGATATTGGTTAGAAAGTTGAATTTTTTAGTGTTTTTTTTTTTTTTTTTTTGAAAATTATGAGAATATCTGCCTACTGATGAAACGGAAGCAATACTATCATCGCCTCGGACAGCATGACTGTAGTCTGCAGCAAGCAAAGTACAAATATCCACTAGACACACCGAAAACAACAGAAAAACACTCGGTACAAATTCCAAAAAGAAGAAAGAAAACGAAAAAAAAAAAACAAATAAATAATATAATAAAACACGCAGAAATGTGAGTAAAAAGAGCGAGAGGTCAAGGTGGGCCAGGGGCAAGGAAAAGGTTTCTGTTTTTGGAAGAAATGCTCACAAAAAAATAAAGAAAATAAAGAAAAATCACCCTTGCCTTTTGCAGTTCAATATTTCTGTGTTTGCTGTATGAGATACCCATTAAAAAGGCTAAACTGCTGGCAGACTGTTAATACAGTTTGATATATTTATAGGGTATCTTTAAGTCGCCTTCGCTCAGTTGTTTAACTTCTGATCTGTTGCTGTCTGGGTTGAAAAATAAGTAAAATGCTTTAAGCCCACTGAAACGTGAAGACTCTTTTAATTTGTGTTATGTATATTTTTGTACCGATTCCAAAACAGAAACAATAATTCCAATTTCCAGTGCCAGAGACATTTTAAAAGCTTAAAGAAAATAATGTAAGCAGACAAACTGCATTATTTATGGCGCCAGTTTGGCAGATATGGAACCGGAAGCTGATTATAATCAGCAGTAATACCTGTTAAAGGTCTAGCAGCGGAAATGAGCATTATTAGGCCTTAAATAGTTAACAATTAAAATCAGCAAACTAAATTTTATTAGTAAGGGACGGGATAATTTTTTGTTGCATACTTTTCGGGTAAGTTTTGATATTTTGAGAGAAGTAATGAGATTTTTGGCATAAGCTTTAGAAACTAGACAGAAGACAAAGATAGAGCCAATAGTTATACATTTCCTTGTTGAAACATTAAAATATTTATTAGACTAATTCTTTCATTATAAATTCTTTTAAGAGTCCAGGAAAATTCCTTTGAAAGTCTAGGATAACTTTTTGGCTTACAAAAGGCAAAAATAGTTGAAAAATGCTAATTGAAGAATGTACAAATTGTACAAATTTACAAACATAAATCAAAATTGATTTTATTGTTATTACTTTTGATTTTGTTTAATTTTCGTTGCACAATTCCTCAGACAGTTTTCCACAGAGAAATGCACGAAAGCGAACTTATAAACAATTCTTATTGCATGTTGTAAGAGTGTGTGAATGTATTTGTATGAATTGATCTATTGGTTGTGCGGCGGTTTCGATGAGATTTAGCTAGTATGATTTAGTTGTACAATTGAAGCCGAGTGAGTGAGAGAGTAGCAGAATGTGTGAGAGAGAGCGCGAGTCGAGTCACACTTGATCAATTGAACTCGTTTACGATCGTCTGCTGCTGCTGGGTTCCTTCATGCCGATTTTGAATGATCATATATACATATCATATATGTCTTGGAAACAGAAAATGACTAATTTGTTGTTGGCACAAAGAACTCATCATCGGTTCGTGAACTCATCAAAGTTTGCCAAACCGATTTTGATTCGAATCTCAATTTTAATTCCGATTCCATATCCAAATCAAAACAGAAGGCATCCCGCTGAGGGTTATGTGTGTGCTACAAATTGATTTGTTCTCTTTCTTGGGTCAATTCAAGGTGCAAGTGTTAAATGAAAACAGTAGCAAATAATTATAATGAATGGAAAAACTGGTGATCAGAATTCAAAAAAATTCCATTCAAAATTTTAAATTTGAGGAAGTGCTGCACTTAAATTACTTGTAACCACAGGGTATATTTCAGCCGGTCTTAGCCCATTTGTTACAGTTACTTGTGTGTTTATTGATTTGCACCGAACGCTGATGTAACTCGTGTTTTTGTTTGCTTGCCGTGCGCAAAGTTTTTGAGAACACAAAATTAACGTCTAGTTTTCAATATTCGATTTAAATGCTTACAATAATTATTGGATAGCTTCTTGGCATGTTTTTAATAGAATGTAATTTTCAAAGAATCATTTATAAAACAAAAATACATAAATATATGTTGAAATTATTGTGCACTCTTCTCACATGCTTTTCTTGCTTTTTGTTAATTAAACTGATCTTTGCCCATGGGTCAAGCATGTGACTTCAACTGCGGTTTGTGTTTTATGACATAATAAGCAACTAATTTTAATAATCATATATTAAGAACACATGGTATGACTAAACTGCTTAAATTTTCAATTATAGTGGATCACCTCTAATGTGAACGCACTACTTTAGTTACTGGGAAGCTTATTTGCTTTAGTTTACTAAAAACTCATCAATAACAAATTGGAGAAACGTTTTCAAACTGTACCCATATGGCAATCTCCACTGTACAGCCTGTGTGGGTCACGTGTGTACTACATAATGATAATGATTGTTGACTTACTGTTACAAAGCGTCACAGGGTTACTACAAGTCGAGCATGCTCGCTAACTGTTTAACTGGAGTACTTGTGTTGTTGTATTTCCTTTTGATAAACGTGATTACAATGAATAAAAGGTGTAATAACCTTCAGTGTCTGTTTCAGTTTCAGTTTTACAAATAAACAAATATAAACATTCATTCATTTTTCAGTCTCCAGTTTTTTGCTTTTATTTTGGCAACGTTTTATGGCTGTTTTAAGGCCATTTGACAGCTTACTGGATTGCAAAAAAAGTAAATCGACTCTCAACTGAAACAATAACAAACAAAATTCGTTTTATTATGTGTTTATTGTTTTTGTTTTTTTGTGCGTTTAGCTTTGTTTAAATTTTTTCTGCTCTCTTTCCTGCTTTTTGGCAACAAATATTATACAAATTTCAGGTTTTAAACGCACGACGAGTCGAAGAAAATCCTAACATACCCTAAAACAATGCAAATATTATGTTAAAATGTTTGATTATGCAAATTAAAAGTTGTTAACTATCACATTAGTGGGATGTGCGAATCAATTGATATAAGTGGAGAAGTTATCATTGGGAACTATCATTAAGTGCTCCACGTAAAGCGCAATTAATTACGTGCACTTTAATTAAAAATACACAAACTTTGTGTAAGCACAATCATTTTTGCAATCGCTTTAATTATTTAAAAAATAATTGAAATTAAATTAGAATTAAAAATGATTAAAATGTCACAAAGTTTGTGATTAAGTTTCAGAGAAATGTTATGAATTCTATCAATGATTTTAACATAGTAATTTAGTTAATTTGGTTTGATAACATTGTGATTAGAAAACGCATTGTTTTCAAAGTTTTTCATTGAGTTTTGACTTTGATAAACAACAAATTGCAATCGACTACTTGTATTATCTGTTTGGTATTGGGTTTTAATGGATTTCGGCGGCATACAAGACTTAAGTTCGAGTATTTATAATGATTAGATATTTGTGGTAATCTTGTTTATGCGCAAGATAAGAAACGCTTTGATTTCGTTAATAGTTTTGTTGACTTTGGCTTTGAAATTGCATTGAGCTACTCAGGTATTATCAGGAATCAGCTCTATAGGATTTTAATGGATTTCCAGTACACATAACACGCAAATATAATAAAATCAGGGATTTTGGCTACGGATCGTAAAACTGCGCGGCATCACACAAAACCACTTAACAAAACTAAAACAGACGACGGCACTTAAGTTGCAAAAATCTAATTACACTGCACTAAATGATCATGAGTTTTGGATGAGTATAACTTAGTAGAACCCACTTTGTTAGCTGCGCCAGACTAAACTTGCGCTCTGCATCCGATTTGCGCAGGAATTGTCCAAATCCGCGGAAGGATAAACGCGACGTGCGTCGATTGTCGCCTCCTTCCGCCGCCTTGGGCTGCAGGTGATTATCGTGGGCGTTGCAGGTGTCGGGTCCATTTGCGGCATGTTCCGCGTTGCCCACACTGCAATTACTGTTGGCCGAAATGGTTTCGGCATCAAATGCTGGGTTGGCGCTGCCATTAACCTTTGAGACTTGAAAACGATCTGCCATTGTTGTCGGTTAATTTGACTTTTTGCTTAATTAATTAATTATGTGTTTTTTATCTGTACTTTAAGTATTTTTTGAAACACTCGTTTCGCGGGGACTTTAGTGGTAAACTGAAGTTAGATGATTCAGCGCGCACATTGGTATTAAACACTTGATGATCCCAGCAGGACCTTTGCGTTAAAAGTGTGACCAGCCACCCGGCGGGCAACAGGCGGATACGGATAACGTAGACCGTTGTGCGGATAAACGTTGTGCTCTCGACAAAGTTTCAACAACGTTTAACGGCTAACATAAAATGTTGGCATATATTTAACGCGTGGCATTCCAACACAAAAAACGTTGTATATTAAAATCGTATGAAGCTGTTGACGTTTATTTTTTAACACATTTCTAGTGCGAGCGTATAAAACAACTCTTAATTCGTAGTCGCAGTCGGCTAATACGCGCCGGTTACAACTTACAACTTAACGCGCTGACTGTCGCACGACGTTTGAATGTTCTCGCCGTTTTGCCGCTTCATTATTATGGTGTTTTTATTTGTATTTTTCTGTTCTCTGTGTTTTTGATTATGGACACCATTCTGACTGTTTGCTGCTGCTGCCGCAGCTATAGCTTTGCCTTTGGCTTGATTACCAATCAAATATACGTATACGCTCGCAGCGCGTAAGAATAAGCGCAGTGCGCCTATGTGTGTGTGGGTGAGTGAGAGTGAGTGTGGTGAGTTTTCAACAAGTGTTTGTTGCCGCTCGCTCAAATTCAACACGCACACACGTACGACCGCAGCTGTGCATGCGGCGCTCACTCTCACTCTCACTCTCTCTCTCTTTCTCTCAGGAAGTGTGCAGGAGGCGCATAGAAAAAAATACTTTTCTAGTGTTAACAGCGCTTAGAAACATTGCGTTTTTTGTCAGGACACTTTTGGTATTTTTGTGTCAATTTTAGCGCTTTGTTAAAAGCACTAATTAATGGCGCCATTCTGATAATTTTTGTTTTATTTAACACTAATAATTTTTGCACGCATTTTTGCTTAAAATTTATTAATGATTTCCTCTTTGTGTTGCTTAGGGCTACTATTAGCTTGTTTTCTTTGTTTACTTAATATATAACAATGAGACTGTGACACTTGTAGAACACACACATATAAATACTGGAGGTAAGAGGTTAGACCATGGCAAACACGACTACAAGAGGCCCTGTGCGTAGTTTGAATAAAACACTTTTATTTTAGCAGTATAAAACTAACAATTTTTGAGCCTCAGTTGAAATATTTAAAATTAGCAAAAATGTTTATGTGCGTTATAAACATTTTCCATCGATTTATACCTGATATAGTGTGGTTCTAAGAAAATTAAATTCAGTTTCCTTTTATCCATAACATACACATTTTTGATACCCCCCTTTAGCATTCTTAACTACAGAGTCTAATAACACAAAAACACAACTCAAACACTTATTTACTCTCACAAACACTAAGAAAACGTAACATCTTAACTGCTCACAGACGGAAGCAACAACAACAACGACAACAACTACAATCTGGCCAAAGAGCGTAGCAAAAACCCCATTAATCGAATTAAAATCGGTTTTATCTGGTTTGATTGGCTGGCTGTTGGCTGGTGCTGTTTTTTGTTGTTGTTGTTGTTGCTGCCTATTGCCGTCAGCTGGGACAAAATGACAGTGAGAATTCAAATACAAGCGCAAAAGTTAAAACTAAATACTTTGTATGATTAAAACTAACAATAATTGGCTCGTGTCTTGCCGACCAGGCTAACAGCAAGTCTAACAAGCAAACAGTGAATAGAAGACTCCAAGTCTAAAGTCTTGGCCAAACAGCTCTTGACTGATTTGATTAGCCCCTAGGTGTTTCCCAAAGTACAAATTCTGTTACATTTACAAATTTCTGTTATTTATGATTTGTTTATATTTGAATATAAAACAAGTTTCATATTTTGATTTGTGTCTGGTTTGAATTCCAGACAGTTTCCCCCTTTGGGTGACTGAACCCAAATGACCTTGACTTCTACTCATGCTTACAGATGTAATCGTAAAAGTTCTTATCTATATAAATGCACATTCCCCTACATATTCTTTAGTTTCTAAGCAGATTAATATCTTATCTTGGGTTTATGAGCCGGAAAATTTACGCAAAAGTTTATGGTGCATTTTAAAGATTTTTAAAATACTAAAAGTCTTTGATTTCTTCCGGTATAGCGTAGGTTTACTCCCACAACGCTTTTGGAATTCACCTCACAGAGCGTATGAGTAATATCTGATGTGCTGCTGATGTCTGGCTAACACACACACGCATACCTATGCACAGATAATACTAGGGCCTGTTTGGATTTGTGTGAATCAAAATGATTTGCTAATTATCTAAACAATTGTATCAGCAATAAGTTTAAATATTTGCCTCGTCATTTGCTATGTTCAGTTAAGGGTTTATTATTATTATTTTTATTTTTATTACATTAGCTGTTAATCAGTTAATTAGTTATAGTCATCATGTTGTTGTATAATGATTACAATTTTCATGTGTTTACCTAACCAACTAAACACCCACTCAAAATCCAAGTTTTTATTATATTATTAATGAATTTATATGTCGTATATGATGGGCACTTAAATATATTAACTTTTATGGCTACGTAACTGAAATTTTTATACCTTTACGGCGTATTTCTCACACCCATTCTGGCCAATTTCTCATGCCAAAAATTTGTAGTTTGCACATTGTTTATAATTTTCAAACTTTGATACGTTTTAAAATTTCCTACTCAAGAAATCAGTACTCAAAAATTGTTATTGCATGTTTTTAAAACACATGATATGCATATATATATTGTAGATTCTATATATAAAATTACATGTATGATTGTGTACTTTATGGTTTATTTTAGCTGTCATAATTCAATTGTTGCTTCCAACTGTTTGTTTTTTCCATTAGTCTGTGCAATGCAGCGATTTGTGGCTTTCGATATTTCGATTTTCACACACTACCATGAATTATAATAATAGATTCTCCGTTATATAGTACATATGTATTTTCCTAAGTTATTCCCATATACTCGAATTCTTGCGATTTTGGGCTTCAAAAGATAGATAGCGGCTGTTTTTTTTTTCGATTATTTTTGTTTATTGAAATAAACTTAATTTGTTTATTCGCACGAGCTCATAAAACTTGAAATGTTGGCCAATTAATTGCTGCTTTGATTTTTCCCCTCATTTTTTATATACCCTGTACTTGAGAGTACTTAAAGTGTGCTGCTTTTAGGTGACCTCCTTTGAAAATATTTTCAAAAATTTAGTATACAAAATTTGCTGCTTTCTAGAATTGTTTTTAAGAATTAAATGGAACTTTTATATGTTCACTTAACTCTAAAAAGTAGTTTAAAATACAGAATTAGTTTAGGATTTACGCTCATCAAACTTTTTTGGAGATGTAGAACGGATTAATCCGAATTTGTCGTACTCCTGATGGTGTTTCCAATCAAATTTAGCAGGGAATTATTGTAATTTTGTATTTACTTGTATTATTCCATATATTTTAATGATCGAGCAGTTCAAATGGAAGCCAAAAAAAATATATTATTGGAATGCTTTATAAGACAAACTAACAAATGTTTTACAGGGTATCATTTCGTACAAACTTACCTCTACTTTTCCTGGCAATTGTTTGTTTTTATGCGAATATACACACTAGTGTGTCTATTAGTCCATTATTATTATTGTTTCACAATACGCATAGGTGCAATTAAGATTAGTGGTAATTTGACGCACTTGTAAGGAAACAAGTCACTTTTGTTTGTAAGCCAACTAAAGTAGACTAAACTGTGTTCCAACTGTTATCTGAAGAATTCTTGGGATAGGTTACGTTATTGGACTGTACTGCGATCAAAATACTGCTGTGGACTTCGAGTCACTCCCAACCAAATCGAACCCGTTTCAGGCGCTTCAATGGGGTTTCAAGGTGATTGGTGCACTGATTAACACCTTTTTGACAGTGTCCCCAGTGCCCCCACGTGGCCTGGGCACAAAATTGTCTAATTAAAAGAGACGACAGAGTTTTATTTTCCGTGAAATAGAAAAATTTATTGTTTTACAGGCAGAAATGGAATGGAAGTCGTTTACATTGTGTAGCAGTTTGTAACCGCTAATTAATCGGGTTATGTTTTAAGTATTTCTATATAATATTATAGCTACATGTTGATGGATCTTACATCAGCGATGGGCAACTTGTTTCGACTGTTGGCACCTGTCAATTAGCTCTGACTTTGGGTTTATTCGGTATTCGTATCAAAAGTTAAGACTATATTGTTTGACACTTGATTATTAATTGAATTAACTGCTTTATACCACTTTAAAAAGGTCTTAATTCAAAGCAAGCGTTACGACAATTCCGCAGATATCAGCAAGTATCTAGATACAATCGCTTTGTCACCTTTGCTTACTCCAGTCACTCGGAGGTTACTTGAAATGCCTGACGTCAATTGGTTTGTCTGACTCTTTGACTCTTTTGCACTCCTCGTCGATACCCACTGAAATGTCTATCAATGGCGGCGTGTTAAGTGATTAGATAAAGAGCAGAACAGTTGAGTCTGTCAGCGTTGCTAAGATTTCAATCAACTCACCCACTAGCCGCCCTGCCCTTCACTCCTCCTTTTTGACCATTGAAATGAAAAGTGAGGCATTCCAGTGTC
Source organism: Drosophila dunni (assembly GCA_018152125.1). Classification (NCBI taxonomy): domain Eukaryota; kingdom Metazoa; phylum Arthropoda; class Insecta; order Diptera; family Drosophilidae; genus Drosophila; species Drosophila dunni. The sequence continues at coordinate 13,139,673 of JAECXC010001917.1, read as the reverse complement.
AGTTTTCAAACAGAGCATTTCATTTTATCTCAAAAGCTGCGAAATTCTTTTTTAAAAGCCTTCAAACTGGTTCGAATCGGTTATATTCGAATTCACAACAATTTGACCTACTGTTCGCAGAACCTTTGTTAAGCGCTTTACAAATTTGGTATACAATTTTTATACCTTACCTCATTTTGTCAACTTCAACCAGTTCATCTGACGTGATTTGAGTTCATCATGTGCCACTTTTCAATCAATTGACTGACATTTTTATAAATTTTATTGACTTCCGTTTGAGTGACCAAACTGTTCCGGTTTTCTAAAACTACAAAAATCGTTTGAAGAGTTTGAATTAATTTCTTTTTGCGGTCACTTAAAGACGTCATACGATGACTAAACGTTTTTGAATGCAGCATCAAATGCAAATGTACAGTCTATTATTTCCCTAAGTTATTAACCATTTATCTACCATAAGGCCCTAACTAGTTTCCCATACCAGCGGATGTGATTCGGATTTGTATTTGGCGCCTGTCACGGGGATTTTTCTTAGCTGCCTGTAATAGTAACAGTCAGTTAAGGGCTTGTGTTTTCAATTTTTAATTTGAATACCCAGTGCTTGAATCTTCAAAAGGGGTGCTATAGTTTTGTTGAGCTTTGCACCGAAGTGAATTAAGATAAAGGTGATAAGAGGGCTCCAAATGGAAAGAGGTACACCAACAAGTTTTTAAATAAAATTGGTTTGAGATATGTGTCTAAAATGATGAAAATTTTTATAACTATAACTACGTAAATATAAAAATTAGTTCTAAATTTGTTGATTTTGGTACACAAATTGATATTCTCTCTAATATTTATTAAAGGCATTTAATAGTTGACTTAAATGTACTATTGGTAATCTTAGCTAGTTTCAATAGAAACGCTAATTTATTTTATTTTTTCTACTTTATTAAAAACCAATTTTTAAAGGCGTTTAAACCAAGTCAAAGTATTTTTAAATAATTTCATTATTAAATAGCTAACATTACTGGGTAACTCGCAGTCTAGTTAACTCCACAACAGCATTAGCTTCTGGTCAAATGGCTAACGAAGCAGCGCAGTCGAAGGCAGCATCAGCGAGTCATCAATCGAACCGATTCGAACCGCTTTGTTGCAGTCTCAACTTGATCAGCGTCGGTTCGTCTGGTTGGTTGGACGGTTGAACGGTGGGTTGGTTGCTTTAGAGGGTCTGAATGGTTATTCAGTTATAGAGTGGCCCGGTGTCTGAGTTGCTTGGCGGGTTGTCTGCCTCGCTGATTGTTGTTGTTTCCCTGATACAATGAAATGCAAAAAATATTAACATATTTGTGTTTACATTCAACTATTTAGTATCAAATATTTAATTAACCTAATTATAATTAGTTGTATTAATATATTTATATTTTTAGTCACTGTATGTCCGTGGCAATCAGCCGTGTAACACGTGTTTTTATTCAATTTAATTGAGGGGTGTAATTTATAAAAAATCTGTTAACAGAGTTTGTGCAAACTGGAGTTTAAGTGAAATCTTTTGACTGACTAAGTTTTTTTTTTACATTTTTAACTACTTATAAATTGGGCACTTGCCAGTCGATCAGCTTCAACGGGCGCTCACTTCTCTTACTGTTTGTTTGTTGGTAATTAAGTTTCGATTTTTAAAGGATTTAAACTTATTTAAGCTGCATTTTCTTTTTTAGCTTCGATCACTTTCTCGAGTACCAGATTTGGTAGTGTATTTGCGGGGATTTCTCTCGTTTGTAGAGCACCTCAATAAAAGGTCAACTTTTATGACTTAACGGTGTTTAAAGTATCAACTTTTGTTTATCAGATAATAAAGAGTTAAGAGTATGAAGTGTCAGTGTACTAAGTAAGTTATAAGTGGGCCCTTGGGAGTAGGTCTGGGTATTGCACAACTCAAAGGGTCGAACTGCACTGGGTCACGGGCAAGGCCAAAGATAGGGCTCTACTTAATGCTACAACAACCCACTGATAACTGTTTATTGAAACAGATTTGCTGAATGATATTTTCAGTACCTTTACAGCTACAGTTGGAGAAATGGATTGCATCAAATCGAGCGTCTTAATCGATCCATCAATCATCATTCGCATATTCATTTAGCTTGTCAATCAGTGAACTAAAAATAAAATTTTACATACAACAGAAGTCAATTTTTCAACGCGGAAAACTCGTAATTGATTTGCATAAATATTTATTTGTTCTTCGGCACAGGAAACGATAAGTAATTTGGCAGTGATGATCTTGAACTGATCGATCAGTTCCCTACTTCTAATAAATAAATGAATGCATGTAATTTCTTCTAATAAATATTTATTTGGCTTTTTATTTGGCATAAATAGTTTACACATTCAAAACACTTAAAATTCTTATACATTTCTTGTTAATTTTTTGTTGTTTTGTTGTTGTTTTTGTTTGTTAATGAATGTTCCGTTGATTCACATTTATGCTGTTAACTTTTCACACTTAATACTTAAGTTGTAGACATTTCATGTAGTATTACTTAACTTTTTTTTTTCTTATTTTTCTGAACGACTTTCAAAGTTTTTCTTGTTTTAGTTTAAGCTTTATTTAGTTTAGTTTTTATTTTAAATATTTTTTAAGTTTCTTGTTTATTTTGTTGTTTAGTTTATTTTTGATTAATTTCAAGTCGAGTCAGTTAATGAAAAATTGGTGTATTAACAAGTAAAACAATTATTTCTTATATAAATTCTAGAGTATTTTGCAGAATAAATCGGAGCTTTTAGTTTAGTGGGCATCAATAATGCCCGAAAATCGGTTTTCAGTATCGGTAATTCAGATTCAGATTATACACCTTAAATACGAGTAACAATGGGCTCACTGGGTGGGTTTTATTTAAGTTTTTTTTAGCTGATGGGTGAGTGATTAATAACAACAACGATTTTTAACTTTTTTTGGGATTAGATTTGATGCTAAAGCGGATATACTATATATAGCATATAGTTTATATAGCAGTAAGCATATAGTTTGAAAGCATTCCGATAGAGTTCAACAAGGTTTCTATCAAAATCTAGGGGGGGAGAAAAATCTACACAAACTTAACCACAATTAAATAAATTGTTGCTTAATTTTAACAATATAATCGCACATTTATATATATATGTATATAGGTAAATATGTAAATATCTGTAGCTGGGACTTGCGACTGCTTTTGATTAGAGTTGAGTTAAAAAATTAACTGAATAAACATGACTTCGGCTGACCGAATGCTGCATACCCTTGCCGCCTTTATTGCTGATTTTGCGACGGAAAGGGTATTAAAGTTAGTCTGATTTGACTAGAAACTTATTGCTGTCAAGTCTTCCAAGTCCCAGCTTAAATAACTGAATTTGACACGCAATTTGAAGGTATAAATTCTCTTTGGCATTCAGATCCTCAGGTATTGAGCAATGGATACACCGATGTATAATGTTATGTGTTATTAATAATACTATGACTATCTTTTGGCATTCAAAATGTTAACTTAAACGACCAAATGCGACACATCGCTGGTATAACCAGGCGAGTAACGCGGCGGCAACTGAGTCTGCTGTGGTCGTGTCTTTCCCAGCCCCAGTGCGGGTGCACCCAAGCCCACTTTGCCCAGCTCTATGGGCCGTCGTATGCGCAGCACATCGGCTGCATCGCCGGGCCAGGCGCGTTCCGGTCCCAATCGCTGGCCTAGGCGTGGATAGCGGCGCTTATCCACCGCTAGGCTGATGGTGCCGGGTGCATGGGATGCCATCAGACCCACGTTGTACTGCCGCTGCATGGCCAGCGAGGCACGTATAGTTTTGCGTTTCTAAGTGCAAGACTTACAGATTAGTCAGAGCTTTAAAGGGTGTGCATTTGGGGGAGTTACCTCAATGGTGCCACGCCATTTGTCGGCTGCATGACGTGCTATGTCCAAACGCTTCTGTTTCTTCACCTGATGCTTCTTGTAGATCACCTCGATGATTATGAGACCCACGCCGCCTGCTATGCCCACGCCCACGAGGATGAACACGCCCGCCATGTTCTTCAGTCCCAGCGTATTGGGCGTCTTCTCAAAGAGCTCGCAATTCTGGGTGACGTGCCCGTGAAAGATCCACTGTTTGTCCAGTTTTTCCATGAAGCCACCTAGTGTTTGGTAGAAAGAGTTGAGTTTACTGAACTTAAAGTAGTGTAGATTGAGAAGGAATTGAGTTTTCTGCAAGCTTTTCTAAAAAACTTTTATAAGAAAATTAAAAGCTTTTCTACTTTCAACACTAGCTGACAATGCTGTCTAGAGTAGTTAATTAAGGTCTTGGTACGGAGGAGGAGCTGACAGTGCAATGTACAGTGATTAGTAAAGGCATTGGTACGTAGAAAATCACAGACACTGCTAAGAATTTTTCTGGTTTACTTTAACCGAATATCTTTCTGATGTCTACTTTTGTCACTAGCAAGAAATGCAATGACCAAAACTCTGCAGAGACTCTGGAGCATCTTCTATGCCACTGTCATGCCTTAGAGCGCAAGAGGCTTGGGTGCTTAGGAAAACTAACAGTCTCCTCACTAATGAAAGCCTCTAACATACCCGCAGATTCTACAAGACTTCAGGCCTTAGTAATCCTCCCCAAGCGGTTGATTAAGGGCCCTAACTGACCTATGCTCTGTCCCTCGAGTAGGTCCGGCAAAACCTAACCTAACCTTTGTCACTAGCAAGAACCTATAACTCACATTGGTAAGGAACACTTTTTCAGGAAGCTTGAAGAGAAAAACCTTGAAAAGTACTCCTAATAACTGTTGGAACTATTTTTAAAGACTCTACTTTAGTCACTAGCACAGAAGGTTGAGTGAAAATCTAGATGAGAAGGTTTTTAGACTGGAAAATTGTTTCCTTTCTGTTCCTATTAAGCCCCTAAAGTAACCCATAACTTACTCTCATGAAACTCTAGTATTGCCAGCGTTACGGCATCTGTCCAGGGCGAGCCCTTCTGCAGACCAATGCCATAGCCACTGCGTCCAAACAGCTCGCCAGCTGTGACCAGCTCACAGTCCTTGGAAGCCTCGTACTCCAGACGCGAAGAGTCCCAGATGAAAGCCATTAATTTGCTGTAAGAGTAAAATATAAAACAGTTAAAATCGGGATTTAAATAGGGATTAAAAAGGTCTAACAAACATGGAGGAAAACATTTAGAGCTTAAAGAGGGGGCAATACGATAACGATTACGATAACGACTACTACGGCTACTAAACAGAGAAAAAGAGAGCGAGAGAGAGAAGGAGAGAGAGAGAAAGATACAGATACAGGTGGAAAGTGAGAGTTGTAGTTGTTGTTGTTGTAGTAGATTTGGAGTTGTTGAGGTTCTTGTTGTTGTTGTTCTTGTGGTGCCAAACTCATGCGACTATAATTTTAGATTTTAGAGTGCGATCTTCGCTTGGAAGTTACCCCTTCTTCACGTCCTGTATGGCCTGCTCGGCTGTCTGATAGTTATTGGCCTCCATGGTGCGATACATGTTGGACAATTCCACCTGTCGACGGAAATACATGTCCACCGACGACCCCTTGACCGTCGCACACGTTAAGTTCTCCATTGTGTTGCGCAGACGTGCATCATTGATGCCACTGAGCTTTGTCTTGGGCCGCTCCAGCACGAGGAAGGCAGCCAAGTTGGCAGTGTACGAGGCCACAATGATCATGGCAAAGCCGGCCCAAACCATGCCCAACACCCTCGCCGAGAAGCTACGCGGTGTACCCTCCCCGATGCCGCTATTGAGTAGCACTCCCCAGGCGAACCACACGGCCGAGCTGAGATTCAGTGCCTTCTCCTCGTTGCTGTCCGAATGCGATAGCTTGAAGCGTCCAAATGGTGAGAATCTAAGTATTAAAGAATTCGTAAGTTAGTTCAGAGTGTACAGTAATGCCAACAAGCTGTAACCATGGCTTAAAGTGAGTTGGATGAACGAGGGGATGTTTGCACTGCTCGCTGCCTTTCAACCGCCGAATGCAACGAGCATCAACTTTAAAGCATCCCCCAATTGTGTAGGAGAGTGTTGTTTGGAGTAGTGTCTTGTTAGGGGTAGAGGAGTGTGGAGGGGAGTAGTACGCACCTGTCCAGCAGATAGAGCACGAGCGCCACAACATGGACCGACACCATTACCAAGATCCATAGCGTGTTACTAAATGGCTGCAAGAAAGACACAAGAGTACTCGATCGTGACGGTTTCTTCTCGAGTATTGTAATGCCTTGATATTTAAATGGTTTCGAGAATTCAATGTACTCGGCACGCTCCGGATTAATGGTTAGTGGTGCGACGATCATGCTAGAAAAGAGTAGAAACACAAGCATTTATCGTTCAGTTGGGCTTTATATATAGATGTATAGTAAGCAGTTCCTTAAGTTCACTATTCTTACTCGGCACGTTCATTCACCAGTTCGCCTATCAATCCCGTCCACTCCTTCCTCATGGCCATCGTTCCCGAGCTGTTCTTCAGTATATAATGCCCGAATTGGCCATCGGGTGACAGCGCCAAATCGTAGGTGAAATTTATACGCTTCGATAGCTCAATCAGCAAATCAATGCAGTAACCACGACAGCAGAACTCATTAGCTGAAATCAGTGAAGAGTTGGCCAATTTCTTTTTCATTATAGTATTTTATTTCCGTATTTTACTTGATGCACCGGTGGCATTGAAGAGCGGACAGGGTCTTTCATCGGGCTCACAGCGAAACTCGTCTTCGACCATGCGTCTAACGTAGACAAAAGGTTTCTCCTCGATGGTCAGCACTTTGAGGTGAGTGGGTATCATGATACCCTCTGGCTTGCGCTTCTGTTTGCCACCCCAAATGATCTCGCTGTCATTGATCTTCATGCGCATCTTGGCCTTTAGCTGAAATAGGTAGAAAGGTCAGAGAAGGTTGATTCATTATGGGTAGAACATTTAGGTTCATGGGTTTTCAAAGGAGAAATCGGTGAAAAATTAGTAATTAATAGGGATAACTTTATGGTTTTCAGAGATAACTTAACTATACTTATAAATTAAGTACGTAAGTTTGTCTGACAAAAAATTTGCTGGGATGGGACAACTTGAACATACAGCTCCTATAGGTTAAATAGGTTAAATCGCTTGAAACCCGAAGTTAGCAGCGAAAACTTTGTTGATATTTACAATATCTTAGAAGATAATTACTGACTCTCTTATATTGCTGAGTAATTAACTATTGTATTAACTATTTTAGTATAAAGCTAGCTACTTTTAATTCAAGTTTTTCATCAAACATTTTTAGTAGGAAAGCCTCCGAACCTATTTGCCTCTTTGCTTTCAATCCTTCCCTTTCTAAAATTGTATTTTTTGTGGGTTCATCAAACACCGTTATTTATAAATTACTTACACTATCGTAGCTGAACTTTCCCACCACATGTTGCTGCTGACTCTCCCTTATATTAATTACATCATATCCCGCATAGATGCGATCTCCGTTGTCATCGAAGGCCACTTGTCCCGTTTCTCCCGTAATATTTCTGGTCTTGAGGTACTGAAACAGCCGTTTACCTAAGCCACAAATACACAACTTAATACAACTAACAAATGGGCGTGTGAATTTTGAGCTCACCTGATTCCCAGTTGACGGCCGAATCACCGCAATCCTTGGGCGCCTCCGCAATGGTTTCATTTGAAATCATCTCCTTAATGGCCGATGCCAGGACATAAACACTGTCCTGCAGAGCACAAATGTGCGGCAAAACATCATTCATAATTAAAGTGTTGTCTGTTCGCACTTTGGTCCAACTTACCCTAATGTGTCCCTTGTCACCATGAGCGTGCTCCAGCTGCAATCCGAGCACTCCGTCCGGCGTATTGTTCGCATGTAGCGCCTGCTCTGTTACAATCCACACGTGCCCCTCCCCCGTCATGTTGTACTCGCCGGCATCGCGGAATATCACTTGGGCGTCCTCAGTGCTGTGAATTTAGTGAAGTGTCTGCTGTTAATATATCATTCATGTTGGGAGACTGCTCGACTAACTGGTGTTGTCAAGTAATGAGCCTTAAGCGCTCGTTTACATATTAGTCACTGACTAAATAAATAACTCAATATTAACTTTAAAATAACTGCTTAAAGTTGGACTTTGTTTCATACAGGAACAGTCGGAAGTACTGACCGATAGAGAAACATTTAAAATTTATACCCCAATTTAAATTTTCATAGCATACTTATAGGAGCCCATTTTTCCCATTCCCTTTTCAGGCACAATCGGCACATACCTGGCATACATGAGATATACCCTGGACTGTGCCGTCTTCATGTCTATTAAATGCTCCGTGAAACTCTCCAATTTTGGCTCGAATTCAACAATCAATTCAACGGTTGCACGGACATCAACATCATCGTAATATGTTTGTGATGTGGTCTGGAAACGACCCAAAATCGCTCGTCCATCCGTATCGGAACTGTGAATGATGATTACCTGTCGCACACAATATGCACAAATATTTCCAATTTTCATTAAGTCAACAAAGTCAAGTCTCGGCATTTGCATATCGCATTCACCTTGGTGTACAGAAAATGACTGAGCATTTCAAGCCAAACATCAGCCTGATGATAGTAGGGGGGCACCGTGCGCAGGAATGAGACGTGTATATTCTTGTCGGAAAAGGCCGCATCTCGGGAGGATATGCCAATAACGGGAATGGAATAGAAACCGCTTGTATAGCTCACAGCTGCTGGCGACAAATCGCCTGAGGTTTGTTCATGTGAAACGACAACGGCGTAGACCTGCGGGAAAAGAGAAAACAACACAGAAAAAATTGAAGGAAAATGCGACACGAAAATCAATGGAAATGAGCAAGGTAATGGGCTGCAAGGGAAGGTAAGTGGTAGGAGTAGAGCGGGGGCAGGGCGAATTGAACGGGCCAAATCGGCAGACAAGCGGAAGTGTAAATCGAATTGGGCGTCAACGGGATCTGTAATTGAGTGCCAAAATATATGTACATCATTTGTTGTTGTTTTGGCTGAATGCTGCAAAATTTCAGACCGAATTGACACTGATTTGTTCTCCAGGGTGTGTAATGAAAGGTTAAAAATGGCCACGTCTTTGCCTGGCAAAATGATAAATGACAATTGTGTTTGCTTTGAAATTGATTCGAATGGTGTGCAGTGTACACTCCACACAGTACACTGTGCGTATAAGTTATATACTTCAACGCGTTGTTCAATAAATAAGCTTCAAGGGTTTTACTATTAGGCAGCTCTAATCATGATTTATTAACTCAACCTAGTGATGAAGGAACTTGTTCCTCTCTCTCAATTATACCCCACCAAATTCATAATAAATCCCACAATGTTTGCTTTGCCTAGATTTACTCAATATGCCCAGCGTCGGAATGAGTGTGATATGCACTTTGGCATTACCGCTTGTCATCGACTCATTTCCGAATCATTTCCTTTTGAATTATTTAAATGAAGACCGAGCATGACAAAAACCACAAATGGAACAGGCTGGCAACGCTAACCGCCTCCAGCGCTGGAAATGAGAACATAATTGCATTTGCTTGCATTTGTCAGCTGTGCTTCGGGGGAGTGGAAGAGAGAGAGAGAGAGGGAGGTAGACAGGCAGACATAATTGTTGTCCCTGTTGTACTTACACGTTTCTCAATGAGTTTATCGCAGACATTGAATACCGTTTTAATTGGGTTCTTGTCCATGCGTATCGTCTTGTCATAATAGGTTACCTTGCGTGGCACATATTTCTGATCGAAATTAAGGTGCTGAAAAGGTAAATTAGCAAAGCCAGTTAAGAGAATTGTAAGTTGAGAACTTATAATACGCTTACCGCTATTGTTGTGCGAAAATGCTCCTCGCTGTCGGAATTGCTCAATACGCCGCCTATATTGTATGTCGAGGGATTATCAGAAGCTGTATGCCTTTGTGCCCCAATCGGCAGCACATTAACAATAGCTGCCGCAGACAAAAGCCAGCGATAAACAAATGCTGCAGCCATATTGCTGCAGAGGGATTTTTATTTACAAACTTTTGGAGGGGGAGGTGGCAAGGGGAAATGTAAACAGTGCGCGTTGATTTTTGAAGCTTCCTTCTTGAGTATTATGCGCTACGCATTGTCTGCAATTAAAGATAATGTTTAGTTAGAAAAGCTCTGAATGTATTTGAATCAAGCGCCAAACATAGGGTTGTCAGCTTTGATCGTGACAGACCATAGTGTTGCCCAACCCGTCGGTAAAAGTGATCATATGGTGCTCAGCGCTGCCAGACTTTGCTAAACTTGACGATCAGATGTTTTTGACACTTGTTGCTCGCTCGCCCTATGCTCAGTCTTCGATGTTGTCGCGTGTCGCTTTGCCGCGGATTTCCTTATCGCGCAACGCTACGCAAGCAAAATTATAACAAAAAAAATTAATCGCATTTACAGAAAACCCATTAAAATACCAATAAAGCTGATCGTTTTGTGATTTCAATTATTGAAAAAGTGTGTGCCATTGTTAAAGGTCCAATTGGCGATATCGGCTGGCTCAATAAAGTGCATGAAAATGTATGAAAATTGTAATTGAAAATTGACCATTGTTTGCGCGTTTTGTTTGCTTGCGTCGACGTTGACGTCGCGTCGACGCTACGCCGTCATTGTCTTGTCTCTGCTGCCGCGTTTAACTCAGTGTCTCAAAAGTTGTCTTTTGGCGTTCTCGTTGTTGTTGTTCCTGCTACTGCTGCCCCAGTGCTTTAGGGAGGGGTGTGTGCGGGGGCGTAATTGTTAACGCTACTTTTGCAGGTACATTTTGTATCAGCTTTTCGCGTGTGTCTTTATAAAAAATTTTTTTTTGCCTTTGCGTTTACGTTTTCGTTTGCTTATTGGCAGCCACAGAAAGCGTCGCTGCTCGACGTTGGCAGCGCTGCTCAAACATTGTTATTGTTATTATTATATACGGTCGCCGTTTTGTTTTTTTTTTTTTTGTTTCTGTTTCTGTTACTTCCCCTTCTGCGCCTTTTTTTCTGTGGTTAAGTGCGCGTACTCAAGGTGAAAAATATATTGAGTTCTTTCAAGTGCCTTTTCGAGTGTATCTACGAGTGTGCGGCAATAAAAAAATTAATTTGCAATAAAATTATTCGATTTACGATCAGTGCTAGTGTGCTACCTTATACATATTGATATATTATCAACGATTGGATCAGAATCAGAGTTACACAAATATGAAAATTTGTCAACATACAATCTCTGATTTGGATGATAAAGCTGCGAATAAACGCTGAATTTGTAAGTACAAAACGACAATTTCTCAATTTGCCTTATATACGCGTGCACTTGTATGAATGTACATAAGTAATTCGCTATAAAAAAAAAACTCGTTCCACCTGTTGGTCGTCTCAGCCGGGCCTAATTACACGCCCAGACAGTGTTGCATGTTTTATGGGTATTCAAAGGGCTTGCCTGGCTGGCTGCTTGCATTCTTAACCAGGTCAACGGGAAAGTCTTTGATAACGGTACACAAAGGCACTGGGGCTAATTGCTAAAAACAAGTTTGCTTTCACGTTGAATAATTGATAAATCACAAAAAAAAACACACGTAGAGAGAAAAGATTCCAGCCTATTCAGAATCAATTACAAACACTTTAGCAATAATAACACCAACAACAACAACTAAATGCCCTTTCTCCCTCTTGCTTTGCCGCAGACAGACGCGTGCTTAATTAAGCGCCGCAATGCTGAGCTGCAGCCAGACAGGGACAGCTTGAAAGAGAGTATGAGATGTGAGAGAAGAGCAAGGGTGAAAGAGCTTTTGTATTCATGTGTGGAGGCCGCACTGACGTTGAGTGAGAGGCTTGCAGTAGTTGGTGCAGTTTGCGCGTGGGGTGGGCAGATGGCGCCACATGCATTATGCGACAGCACACGTTGCATTCAATTTTTGTTGTATGTTTTTTTCTTTTTTTTTTTTTGCGCGGCGCAAACATTTTCACGCGCATCGCAGATTTTTTAACGGCACCCACTGCACACACAGACAGCGGAACACACACACACAGACGCAACCACACATCGCTGCAAACTGCCGATGACGACTTAATTAAACTTTCAGTGAAAATCAATGGCTGAGCCAACGAGAGCACTTAAGCGTTATGTGTGTATGAAACTCTCACACACACATGGCTACGCACTCTCAGGCCATGTAACATGTGATTTGTATGTGTGCTTGTAGTATTTACATAGTTATGTGCATAATTTGCAGATCAATTGAGCGGCAAGAAAAAAGGTTTTTCCGAGATTTCGGCACAATTAACATAAATAGTTAAACGATAATTTATCTTATAAATAAAAGATACGTGTACGCAATAAAATACTTAACTCAAAGTGAATACAAACTGAACAGTTAAGTACGCTTTCGGCTCAAAGTGGATTTGAATTGGAACCGGAATTGAAACTCTAATTGGAACTCATATTGGAACTGAAACTGGCACAATTGAGTGTGCCCTTCACAGCAGCTGACGCGAGCCACGTGAAGCTGGCGTATGAAATATTCATTTGTTTCTATTAAGAATAAATGAGTAAGGAAGAGAGAGAAAGAGAGATGAATTGGGAGAGAGCGGGTGTTAAAGTAAGTCTGCGAGTAATAATTGCTGATTTCTTAGAGGAATTCGTTTCATTACGCAAAATTTCTCAACAACTCAAATTTTTATAAACATTTTAAATCTTTATGCGATGCTAGTGAGTAAAGCTAAAAGAAAGCTGGAAACCCAGGCTGTTAAAGTCCCTGTCTAATTATTTAATTATGTAAGTAATAAAAATAAGAAAATTTAAGAATCAAATCTAGAAGTAAAATCTTATTTATTTTTGGATTCTAAGCAACTTTCGATACCTTTTGTGCCTATTTTTAGCTGGAAATCGTGTACTTTCTCGCATTGTTTTTGATTGTTTGGCTGATTAAAGCGCTATAAATAGTTGATTAGCTATAAACAATTGCAATAACGGGTTCTACACGCCATCAGCCTCACTGACTCACAGCAGCAAGTAATCCCCATTTTATCAGACATTGGCTTCCCAATTGGAACGCGCTCTCGCTCGCGCTCTCTTCAGCTCTCACTCTCTTACTCCTACTCTCTCTCTCTCTCTCTACATGAAATAACTGTTGTTTATGTTTAGTTTGTGTTGTTGTTGTTGCGATGGCTTCAGAGGGAAGGAACGTGCCGTGGCTTACATTTTGTTTAATTGGTATTTTGTTGTTACGTATGTTTTTGTTGCTGTTGTTGTTTTGCTGGTATTAGTGTCGTGTGTGTGGGTTGCCTTTTTTTTGAACCTGATTGAAACTGGCAGCATCAACGGACAGCGCATAACGGCGGCTTTTTATGTAATTCAAACTGACATGAAGATACAAACATATTTTGTTGAATATACAGATACAAACACAGATACAGATACATGCACTTTTACAGGGTGATAATGAAAAAAGATGTAACACATTTTGGGAGGCATTTCTATGAAAAACGTTATGCTTCTAATTAGAATCTTCGAATAGGTACTCTTAGCAGATTTCTTGTGTACCAATTAATTCCAATAAGCAGATCACCCTGTAATATCCACTGATTTGTTGATGAATCGTTATCAATTAAAATAACTTTTGTTGTGATTCAATGGACTTGATTAATTGTTGACTTTGTCAATTTGATTGGTGGATTCAATTGAAATCGAGAACTAAGTTATATCCGCATACACAGGTGCACAGGTCAAAACATTTGAGATAACTTTAATGCATGTTTTGTGGGTTAAATTAGATAACTGTCACCGCTCCGTCTCTCCCTACCGCTCTCTGTCTAAACTCAGCTCTTGTGCGATATCGGATGCAGTCCAAATTGGCAGGATATCCTTGAGCTCATGTTTTACAACAAGAACAACAAAAACAGGAAGTGCTGCACAAATTTTCGTCGTTTTCGTTTCATATAAAATGTTGAATTGAATTTACCCGAAAGAACAAAAAAATAAATATAAACGACAATTGTTTTATGCTGCACAAGGGAGCAAGAGGAGCGAAAGGAGGGCTAGAGAGAGAGAGGGGAGAGTGTCGTAGGGACAAAAGCTTTCATCAATGCCTTGAGAAACTTTGTAATTCAGCTCTTTTGCTCCTGTTGCTTTAACCTTTTATCCTTTCGAAAGCTGCCTAAGCCAATAAAGGAGCCAAAGGAGCCAAAGGGGCCAAAGGACAACGAGAACGACAAGTAGCATTTTGGCTAAAGCGTTTTGCGTTTGCAGCTGACTTTGTGCTACTAACTTGGCTTGCAAGTCTTTCATTTTCCTGATCCTTTTGGAATGACCAGCTTGTCCCGATTGCTTCAAGGACACAACAAAAGGAAAGTTTCATTCAAACACTCAACTATATATATTTGTTTAAAGGTTTTGCAGTGATGGCATCAACAATAGGCAATATCCCAGAGCATTTTCCTTTCGCATTTTTCACACACGAATTGCTAAACATATGTTGGGTTTTCCGCTTTCCATTTGCCGCTGCGCTCCATTGAATTGAGTGAATCCTTAAGCTGTTTATTGGCAGCTCAGACGGCCGATTGAAGCTTTCTTTATATGCCACATGAGGCATGTTGCATGTTTAGTTTATGGCCAAAAACTTTGAGAAACTACGCTGGTGACAAAACCCACAAAATATAGTGCAATTTGGCAACTAATCCAAATTAAAGTGTAGTCTGACAGGACACATGAGGATTTATGGTAGCTAGGACCATAAAATAAGTTAGTTAATAGCGAAGATTTGGAACGAAAAAAAGCAACGCCTTTGAAAATTTCTTTGCTCGAAAATTGTCAGCAAATATTTAGTTACTCCATTTATTTTTCACACAAATCGGCGACAAATAATCATAATACTATATCCCAAATAAGTTTCTCAAGCGCTTCCTTTCTGACTTGACTTTAATCAAATCACATTGCCTGAATATACAGTTAAATACATACGAACATACCTTTCTATGTATGTGTACGTGCATGTGTATGTATTTGTAGGCACACAGGGTCGGACGCGACTTAAGTTATGCAAACACTTTTGTAAGCTTGTACTCGTGTGTGTGTGTGTGTGTGTACGTGTGCCACTCCTACGGGATGCTTTGCTTTCTCTATTCCTTTTGCTGTCGCAAGCACACACACAGACACACACAAACGCACTTGCACTCTCACACACACAAGCGCACAGTCTCACAGTCACACTCACAGACAGGCACATAGAACTTTTATCGCTGAAGAAATTTGTTGTTGGGCAACTTTATTAACTTTCACTGTTTAATTTTATCGCGATGCAAATAAAATTTTCTGTAATTTTTGCTTGTTCTATTTTCTTTCACAGTTTTTCTTGCATTTTCTTGGTTTTATTTAAAAGAGAAACTTCGCGATTCCATCAACAATCGTTTCATATACACAACAACGGGCCAATGATACTGACAGCCTCCGCCCACCGCAGTCCGCGAGCTGCTCAGTCAATATTACTAGCTTTATACGCACCGTCGCCAAGCAGTGAACAACATACACTCTGCCCCTCTGTCACTGTCACTGCCTCTGCCGCTGCCACTGCCAACGTCGCTGCCTTCTAAGATTTTCGGCCCCGTTCAGTTGGACTGCTGCTGGTCACAACTTTGCGCCTTGCGCGACGCTTTACTACTGAATATCCCTTTTGGGCTGAAGTAAACTTTTTTTCTGGCGTCGCCTGTGCTTTGAAGCTTTCGCGTTGCCAAACAGCTTTTCAACCAAAGCTTTTGAAGCTTAACGAAAGCTGTGTTACGCCTGCGCCGTGTGTATGTAAACAAATGGTTGGTCTTTTGTTTTTCACACCTTCCGCTTTGTTGTTTTCATTCGTCGCTCAGCTGATTTTCGCTCACTCACGTGAGTTCATCAACATCGCTGCCGCAGTCGCTGCTGCTGTCGCTGCCTCGGTCAACGTCAGCGTCGATTGGCCACTTGTGGCGCTTTGTTGATGTTTTTTTCGTTCTTTTGTTCGCAGTGTGATTTTACCGCCACCATCGTCGACGCCGCACGCAATTGTTATTATCAGAAAGTTTACACATAGTTGATTAGTTTGGTGTGGTGTGCTGTGGTTTGGTGTGGGGGACTAACTTGTTAAGTGCTTTTAATCACTGTTTTTAATATTGATTGTTTTTTAATTTTGCATATTTTGTACAATTTGTCTAATTAGATTAGTGCTGCGACAGGCCGATAAGAAATGTGCCTAGGTCAATCAATGTCATATGCTAGAAATAAGACATTTATTTTATAATGCTTAATGTCTTTGTGCTTTTGAGGCAATTGTCACTGTAGCTTGCTAAGTGTTAAGGACACAAAGTTCAAGCCCTTGAACTAGAACATTTAGTATTTAGTTGCTCTCATCACATTCTAGTGTTTAACTAATCTTTGTAGTCTGTGAGCCACTTGAAGACTTAGCGGAAGCTGCTCTTAAACAAAATGCCTATGCATGGGTTTCAAGTTAATCGTGACCTTGACACGGTAAATGTAATTGCATTTTCAATGAGCGTACAAAGTCACTTATCGGCTTAGTCAGAAGAATTTGCACCAATTCAAATCAAATCAAATCAGAATTTTTGCACACACGCGTCAACGTCAGAGTCAAATTCACATTCGCTCAAGCGAGAGCGTAAAGCGCAAAGCGTAAAGCGAGAGGCAAAACTAATGCACAACTAAGAAAGCTAATTTGCATCGGTTGATGCGTAAAGCAGGATTAGGGCAAAGAGAGAGCGCCGAAAGAGAGCGGTGGACGAACGAGTGCGAGTGATTGGTGTGCAAAACACACATGAATGAAAGCAAAAGTTATGTGCACACACACACACACACAACGCTAGCAAAAACAACTATTCCCCAAAAAGCACTCAGATAAAGCTACACCCACTGCCTTACATTTACAAAAGCTCTGCGGTGCCTGAGCTTTTTCAGCCAGCCAACTGAACACTTGAGCTTTTCCAGCATTCTCATTTGAGCGCTGGCCTTTTGTGGGTCGCCATCGCGTGTCGCAGTCGCAGTCGTCGCCGTTGCTCAGACGTCTCCGCGTTGAAACGTTCCACGCTTTTTTTTGCGGTCGCGCCGTGAAGCATCCGTCAAGTAAAAAGGCAAAAAATAAAATTAAAATAGCTAGCTAAAAAAATCATCAATTATTTATGAGCGTACGCTTGTATTCTCTCCATTGCACGTAAAGTTCATTGCGAAAAAATAACAAACAGCAGCAAGGAATAAAAACAACAACAAAACAAAGCCAACAAAAATACAAGAAACACGAGAAAAAAATAGCTCATCAATTTTTTCGGTGCCGCGATTTGTTTACATCTGAACAAATTTGTGAAGATATTTGTAAGTGTTTGTGGTTTTTAGCTTTTTTTTGGGGTATTTTCTTCCTCTTCTGCCCGAGCATGAAAATGTACACCTGGCAAGCGAGTTTGTGTATGTGCAGCATCCGTTAGCTAAAAAAAAGTAGGCAAATATGTGCTGCTTGCTATGTGTATACACTGCTCCTTCACACACACACATACAAGCAGCAGTGTAAGCACTGTAAGTGTATGTGTGTGTGGGAGTGGAATACATTTGCGCTTGTATTTGAGTGATTGAATTGCTTGTTAATTAAATTTAATGCAAAATTAAATAAATTTCTATCTAATTGTCCAACAGCTGTGCACGATAATAACAATGAGAGAGTGGGAGAGAGAGGGGGTAGGGGAAAAGAGATAGCGCTAAGGGAATCGTATAATTTTTGTATATAATTTATTGTGATAAGGAAATTAATGCACATTTCATGGCTGTGGACCGATTTAATCGTATGCGGCGCCCATGCAAAGGCCTGTGAGAAATTTGAATGACTGACGAAATGATGGAGTGTTGGAAGAGGGTGCTTTAAACAGCTGACACCCATTGACACGATTTAAATGGCAGGTTTTTTATGCTCAAACACTACAATACAAATTCCCTTTTAGCCAGCAGGCACATCCAAGTCAGATCCTGCCCCATGTGGCAGCATCACGTCTGCCCCAACCACAGGCACTCACACACACATTTTACGTGTGACTGACATGAAAACTTTTGTGCCGGAATTTAATAAATTCCTTGAACAAGGCAGTGCCGCCACCCCGTACCCCTCTGGGGGTAGTGGGTACATGTGTGTGCCGAGTATTATGAATTTTGAATTTCCTCTTTGAAGAGGCGCCATTCTAAATTGATGAAAAGCTTTATTTTCATTTTTTTTTTCGCCTTCTTTTTGGCCTCGAGAGATTTATGCTAATTAGCTTGTTTGGAATTCCCAGCGGAAATTCCTAGAATTATTTTGGCCTCAGCCTTAACTTGGTCCACGGCTAATTGCCCTGGCAAGCTGTCAAATAAATCTGTTACAAATTATGCCTACAATCAATCGCTTCTTTTATATAGTTAAGCTCTTCACCTAACTCATCATTATGCGAGACTTGTAGTCGTTTCGATATAATAAAACATAGCATAATATCTGAGGTCTATGCCGGGTGCTTCCCCTAAATTATCTGGGGGCGGCGTGGGGTGATTGAACCAGACAGAAATAATCACCTATTAAATAGTTAATCGACTGCGGAAACTTTCTTGTATTTTATTGATTTGTTTACGCTCAAGTGGCGCCTATAGGGTATATTAGTTTCTACATAAATCAAGTAAACGACTCAAGTGTTTATCAGCCACATACAGGGCACTTTTATGTCCATCACGCTCATTTAGCGCCTGCTAAAATGTTTTTCTGTGACTCTCGAAATGTTTACCATTAACTTTGATCTTGTAATTAGCGCGATGCGTTCAAAATACCTCGCTTTTATTTACGTGTTTGAATTTATTTTATATTGCTTCTGTTAGATTGGCAAGTATACAAAAATCCCCGTTTTAAACACACCCAAATGATTAAAGAAATTTACCACTTCCCATAAAACATTTTTATTGAAATCAATGTGCCAGTTGAGCATTAAATCTGTCTGTAAAACAATGAAAAACATTTCACTTGTTTCTTGTCTTCCATTTCAACCATTTCACTTTGTATCCATTATCTGTAGTGCAGCCATTATCTGTGGACAATAGCGACAAATCATACGAATAAGTAGGGGGAGGATACAACAACTGTGGGAGACCCTGTACTTAAGCCTGTAAATAAAGTTTTAAGCATAAGTATTCATATATTTACTAAGACAACTAAATGATATGGTCTTGCGATTCTAAGCTAGGTTTATCCAGACTTAAAAAATCGCATACAATTTGAAGCTCTTTCCAAAAATTCGTAGGTTAAAATGTGATGATCAAATCGACTTATGGTCATATAAAAGTCAAGGATTATATGATTTATGATTCTGCCGAACAGTTTTTAGATGTCGTTACTGAATATGTCTATAAATTACATCAGAACTAAAGCGCCACCTTCTGTTAGCTATGCACAAATTTCTTAAGAAATTAATATACCCTTTCACCATAAAAGTACCGGGTCGTAGCAGCCTGTCCTAGAGATACAACTGAAAATCGTTACACAAATGACAAGTTTCATATGTGTAACTGTACTTGCCCAACATTTTAGACATTTCCAACATTTCAACCCCCAAAACACAAGAGTCCTTTAAGTTATAGGGACAATAAGTTCGTATCCACATAGAGTATTAAAATTTAAGGGGTTCAAGCTGAAACTTTGATACGCTTTCTTAGTTTTAATTGAGTTCATTTAATATTTAATTTATCATTCCAAAACTGCGCACTTAAACAACTAATTTGTAAAGTTAGAATAGTAAATATAATTAAAAAACTTTCAAAGTTTAGTAATACCAATTGAAGGGTATAACTAACTAAATAACTAAACCCAACCTGGTGTGACTATCGGTCGAGTTCTGGTCGCAACTTTGTGTTCTCTGAATAATTTATCTATGGCCACGCCCACAAAAACACTGAAATAGTTCAACTGTGGGTCAATGGCAGCCAAGTAATAAAAAAAGCTACTGATCATTTCTGTGATAAGTCGGAAAAACTAATTATAGTGGGAGTAGCTTTAGTAATGGAATTATTAGAACTGAACACATGTGATTTCTAATTTGTAGGACAAACATAATGTTCTTAATATGATTATTACATACTATTATTTACTTTTTTCTGCTTTCCTTTCCCTCAGCTTACAGGACACAAGTAAGGAGCAAAAAGCGGAGCATCAACGAGGACAACGACAAATCTGTGCAATTAACTCGTAAAACCGGCTGCAAGCACAACAATAGCAGTCTCCTAGGAGGGGGCACAAACCCCAGTTCCTAACCCCACACGCACATACACACACGCACCCACCAGAGACTAGCATACGTTAGTAGAAAGCACAGCCACCACACCCCCCCTTTTGTACCGCCCCTCTCGACAAACATGGGCGACAATATAATTGGCTCGGCAAGTTTCCTTCACTTGGGCGACATTGTTTCGCTTTATGCGGAGGGCAGTGTCTGCGGATTCTTGAGCACACTCGGGTGAGTACCATTCATCACACACTTGTTCCCACTTGCTCGCTACCCATACAGTACACTGGGAGGAAAATTTAGACTAAGACTTTTGCTAAAATATATAATAAGTTAATCTAAAATGGGAAACACTATTAAAATATATGCTACAATTTTGGCAATGAAATTTGACATTTTCCTGATTCTAAATGGAACACTAATTCACTCCATAGTAAGACTACGCTTCTTCTATAAAGAGGCCAAAGTGTTTGACATGTTTTTGCCAAAGATTTATTAATAAAATTAAATCTGCAATTATTATTTTCTTTAAATTAAAAAAATAAAAATTTACAGATTTTAAATATAAATCAAATTTTCTTTTAAATAACACAAAGCTTCTTTTATTCATAGACTTTAAAGTTTGACATGTGTCGGCCTAAAATTTATTAATTTAAACGTGAAATTTATGCCTGCTTTAAATAAAAGAAACTTGTAATTTTCTACATCATTTTTCAATAATTAATTTACCTTATAATAATAGAAAACTTGTCTTATACGCAGCTCAACAAAATGTATTTCTATTAGGGAAACAATTCCACTTTTTAATTCATTTTTTAAATATTTTTACACTGTAATGCCCACATTAATAAAAGCCACTTTTAATAGGGGTACTTTTATTAACAACATTTATTTGCTCTTATTTATAAACCAATCATTCTAAAAAAACATTTCAAACAACAATTATTTTATTGAAATGTTAAATGCCTTTTAGACCGCGTACTCTAAAAAAGAGTAAAGGGGTCTGTTAAGTTTGTCAGAAGGAGGCGTGGCCGACCCCATAAACTATAAACATTCTGAATACGCATCAACAGCCGCGTCGATAAAGCAATGTCCGTCTGTCTGGCTATCCGTCTGTCACCTCAAAAAAACTATCTTGAAATCATCAGAACTTCGTACCATTATACCAATTCTCACCAAGTTTTATCCTGATCAGACAGCTATAGCCTATAGCTCCCATTGGACTTGGATATTTGTGTGGAAAATCTCGCACTAAATGGAGTACGGGGTCTGTTAAAGTCGACTCCCTCGACTGTTGACTTCCTCACTTCTTAGCCACGTGTGTTAGACTTGAGTACACGTTATTTTGTTGAGTGTAGCACTCACACCTCTAAAATGCACTCACACTTCATGAGTTTGCAATTGACAGACGCTGAGTGCTCTGACAACTGTTGCAGGATGCCTTGGAGGCAAAAGGACTCGCCTTTCAAGCCATAGCAACAAATAGAGCAGTTCAAGGACTTGTCACGTGTGAAATTAAGAAAAACTTTTAGTTGGCAGTCAAAGTAACAAATTTATTTTAAATTGGATTGGACTTGGAAAAAACTAATGAAAGAATTTCATTTTATTTATCAGAAACATAATTTCTTCGTAGAAATATTGAGTATATGTAACTCAGTCGTATGCTATCGAACGATTTTCTGCCACTATTATAACGCAGATTCCTAGAAATATATCGAACATGTTCAAAGTCAAATATAGTGACAAATTCTGAGAATTCAAAGAAAAACAATTTTAATCTTTGAATGCTAATTGCAAGTTTGTCAAAACTAATTGTGCATAACAAAGTTTCTTTTCATGTTTGCTGAAATCTAGTTAATAATTTATTTTGACATAATTAAGAGCAGAAATATATGAGTCAAGATATCGGTAAATGGAATTTTAATTGGGTTCAAAACAAGTTTAAAACAATTTTTAATTTGTTTATTAAACTTAATTCTTTTTGAAAACGTTAAAAATATTTAAATAAAAATAAAATATATATAAAAATATATATATATAAAATATATATAAAATAAATATAAATTTATTTACTTCTTTTTTAACTTATCTCCTAACAGTCTGGTAGATGACCGAACTGTAGTGTGTCCAGAAGCGGGAGACTTAAGTTGTCCGCCCAAGAAGTTTAGAGGTAAGCACCATAACCTATAAGACTTGACTTTGAGTACTATTAACTTGGCTTAAACTCCTTAGATTGCCTGATCAAAATATGTCCCATGAATCGCTACTCTGCACAGAAGCAATTCTGGAAGGCAGCCAAACAATCAGCGGGCTCCAACACAGATCCCAATCTGCTCAAGCGCTTGCACGTGAGTAACCAGAGGAGAGAAGGGAGAGAGGAGAGATGAGGTTAAAGAGACTAATTAAATCCCTTTTTAGCACGCGGCGGAGATCGAGAAGAAACAGAATGAAACAGAGAACAAGAAACTGCTGGGCACCTTCATACAATACGGCCGAGCTGTGGTGCAGTTGCTCCATCTGAAGTCCAACAAGTATCTAACCGTTAACAAGCGACTGCCCTCGCTGCTGGAGAAGAATGCAATGCGTGTGTATCTGGATGCGAATGGCAATGAGGGCTCTTGGTTCTACATCAAACCCTTCTACAAGCTGCGCTCCATTGGCGACTATGTGGTGGTGGGTGATAAGGTGATACTCAGTCCGGTGAATGCGGATCAACAGAATCTGCATGTGGCTGCCAACTATGAGCTACCCGATAATCCTGGCTGCAAGGAGGTCAACGTACTCAACTCATCCACTTCGTGGAAAATCTCATTGTTCATGGAGCACAAGGAGAATCAGGAGCACATACTCAAGGGCGGCGATGTCGTGCGTCTGTTTCATGCCGAGCAGGAAAAGTTCCTCACCATGGACGAGTACAAGAAGCAATACCATGTCTTTCTAAGGACCACGGGACGCACCAGTGCCACAGCAGCCACGAGCAGCAAAGCGCTCTGGGAAATTGAGGTAGTGCAGCATGATTCGTGCCGTGGCGGTGCCGGTGACTGGAATTCACTGTACCGCTTCAAGCATCTGGCCACGGGTCACTATCTGGCCGCAGAGGCGGAGTCCGAGGTGGCTGCTGCTGCAGCTCCGCACAATGTACACGAGTCGCTGCTGGTGGATTGCAGCAAGGACTCGGGTCTCAATTGTACCATGAACTCCACTATGAATGGTATGTCCAATGGGATTCGAATCTGTTCCTACTTTTAAATGCTTTTCTCTTCCCCTCTTGACAGACAAGTCGAAGGGCAAGCAGTACCGGCTCGTGTCCGTGCCCTACTCGGCGGACATTGCCTCCGTGTTTGTGCTGGACGCCACGACAATGGCGAGACCGGATAGTTTGGTACCGCAGTCAAGCTACGTGCGACTGCAGCACATCTGCTCCAACACGTGGGTGCATGCCACGTCTATACCCATTGATGCGGATGATGACAAGCCGGTGATGTCCAAGGTCTGCTGCTCACCCATCAAGGAGGACAAGGAAGCCTTTGCCTTGATTCCCGTGTCCCCCGTTGAGGTGCGTGATTTGGATTTTGCCAACGATGCGTGCAAAGTGCTGGCAACGGTGACCAGTAAACTGGACAATGGCAGCATTTCGATCAATGAGCGCAGGGCGCTGATCTCTCTGCTCCAGGACATTGTCTACTTCATAGCGGGCATGGAGAACGAGCAGAACAAGACAAAGGCACTGGAGTTTACCATTAAGAATCCCATTAGAGATCGCCAGAAACTGTTGCGTGAACAGTATATACTGAAGCAGCTGTTCAAGATACTCCAAGGGCCCTTCCAGGAGCACACGGCGGGCGATGGACCCTTCCTCAAACTGGACGAACTCTGTGATCCCAAGAACGCTCCATATAAGAACATCTTCCGACTGTGCTATCGTATTCTACGCCTCTCCCAGCAGGACTATCGCAAGAATCAGGAATATATTGCCAAACACTTTGGCCTGATGCAGAAACAGATCGGCTATGATATCCTAGCCGAGGATACAATCACCGCTTTGCTGCACAACAACCGCAAGTTGCTGGAGAAGCACATCACTGCGGCGGAGATAGAAACATTCGTGGGACTCGTGCGCAAGAACATGCACAACTGGGACTCCCGTTTCCTCGACTATCTGTCCGATTTGTGCGTATCGAATCGCAAGGCCATTGCTGTTACCCAGGAGCTCATCTGCAAGAGTGTGCTGAGCGACAAGAACATGGACATACTGATCGACACACAGGTCAAGGCTTTGCGGGGCGGAGCCGCCGTGCGCTGCTACAAAGGAGCCACGGAGGATGTGTGCCTGGCTACGCTCACTGAGGTCGCTGGGGATGACGAGGACCGCTCCGATGTGCAGAGCACATCGACAACTACTACTTGGGACAGCGCAAGTTTGAATGAGGACCAGGAGGGTGCCATGTCGCCGGGAGAGAAGTACGAGATTCATTTGCAGTGGAAGGGACAGCCGGTAAGTGCTTGAAAAATCGCTAAAACCTCTCCTCATCTCTCTTAGATTCCTCTCTCCCCTCCTATCCTCCTATCTTTCCTCTCCCACGCATACCTATCCCATCCTGTCCCATCCAATGCTATCCTCCCACTCCACTTAACTCCTCTTTCCTGTTCTCCTTTCCATTCCTTTTTCAATTCCTTCTGATTTTAATCCCATTTCCTTTCTTTTTGTAGTCCTCTCGCTCCATGGCGGATCTGGCCAACTGCGTGGCCGATGGCTCGGAACCAGAAGCGGCTATTTTGAACTACTATCGCCATCAGCTCAACTTGTTCTCGAACATGTGCTTGAACCGTCAGTACCTGGCGCTGAACCGGCTCTCGCCCCAACTAGACATTGATTTGATATTAAAGTGAGTGTGGCTTTGGCTAAACCACATAGATAATAACCTACTCCTTTTCTTACTTAGGTGCATGTCGGATGAAACGATGCCCTATGAGCTGCGTGCATCCTTTTGTCGCCTGATGCTGCACATGCACGTCGATCGTGATCCACAGGAGCCCGTCACACCGGTCAAATATGCACGACTCTGGAGCGAGATACCCTCCAAGATGTCCATAATGGAGTAAGTACACTTGTATTAAGTTAAGCTGGACAAAATTAGCTCACTCTTCAACTCCTTTTAGCTACGATGGAAAGAATCATCAGCCGGATCAGAATAAACAGGCGTGTCGAGCCAAGTTCAACACCACCATCGCCTTTGTGGAGAACTATCTGTGCAATGTGGCCACCAAGGTGTGGCTCTTCACGGATCAGGAGCAAAACAAGCTAACCTTTGAGGTGGGTTACTAGCTGTCCAACAAATCCACTGAAATTATAGAAACTTTACGATCTTTTAGGTGGTGAAATTGGCCAGGGACTTGATTTACTTTGGTTTCTACAGCTTCAGTGATCTGCTGCGTTTGACCAAGACGCTGCTCTCAATCCTGGACTGCGTATCGGAGACGACCACGGGCGGTGGCTACGTAAACGCGGACATTGACTGTGAGTATGGGATTGGGATCTGAAAGGGCATTGAAATAGGGGCTGGGATGGGGATAATCTAGGGACTCCCTCCCAAGTTTAAGCAAACTAAGTTAGTTTTTGAAATCTCTTCTAATGACAAGCTGTCGATGAGGAGACCAGCAGCGATGGTAAGATGCAGTTCGAATTGAGGCTCAAAGTATTCCCTATTAAAATCACTTCCCTCTCCCCATCTCTTCTAGCTGAGGGCGGCGTACTGCGTTCCATTGGCGACATGAGCACAGTGATGACTTCACTGGCCCTGGGTTCAGTGGGTCAAGCGATTGCTGCTCCCTCGATGGCCATGCAGCAGCGCAAATCCGTTTCACAGCTGATGAAAGAGTACCCTCTGGTCATGGACACCAAACTGAAGATCATTGAAATACTCCAGTTCATTCTGGACGTGCGTTTAGATTACAGAATCAGTTGTCTGCTCTCCATATTCAAGCGCGAGTTCGATGAATCCGATGTTCAAGGTCAGAGCACTCCAGCTGGCGGAGAGGATTCCTCCCAGCAGCCACAACAGACCACACCAGGCAGTGCTGGTCCCACGGATTCGGAACAGATTGCTGCTGCCGAGGCAGCAATGGCTGCTGCTGCTGCAGCTGCCGCCGCTGCTGCGGCAAGACAGAAGAACATTGATCTGGAGTCCATTGGTGTACAGGCGGAGGGCATCTTTGACTGCGAACGCAGCGATGCGGCCAACTTGGATTTGGATGGCCAAGGAGGACGCACATTTCTGCGTGTTTTGCTACACTTGATTATGCATGATTATGCGCCTTTGGTCTCGGGTGCACTGCATCTGCTCTTCCGGCACTTTAGCCAGCGACAGGAGGTGCTCCAGGCTTTTCGACAGGTGAGTAGATTTCTTTAAAGCTTTAGATTTGTTGTGAGCTTTTGTAGTTATTAGTTCGGGTATGGGAAATTTAAATATCAGACGATAAGATTATGTAATTAGACTCACTGATCAGCGTGGGTACTAAACGAACAATATAATCGCTTTTTAAAATGCCTTCTGTGGAGTAGCTTATTACAGTGAAAGCTCCCTTGAATGGACAGCTGCGGTTCCAGTATTTTTGTTCGCCCAAGGTAGATGTCCGCCTAAGAGAAGGGATTTTGTACAATTCGTCCGCCTAAGGGAGCTGTCCGTCTGAGAGAGCTGGCCGCGAGTAGAGCTTTGACTGTATACGATTAATATGAGGACTATTTAAAATATCTAATAGGATTTATTTAGTTCATTTACATTTATGATGTTTCTACTATTTAAAGTAGATTTCATGGGTATACTACCACTTACAGTTATAAATCTCTGATCTCTGTGGGCTATCTTAATATACGGCTATAATATGAGGACTATTTAAAACATCCAACAGGATTTATTTAGATTTCTACTATTCATAGTAGATTATATATGTATACTTCCCATTACAGTTATAAATCTCTGATCCAGATTAAAAGGTCTTTAACCAAACTATTGCAACAAACAGTATAGATTGCTTACAATCGTTTTTAAATGCGTTCTGTGGACTATCTTAATATACGATTAATATGAGGACTATTTAAAACATCCAACAGGATTTATTTAGATTTCTATTATTCATAGTAGATTTTATATGTATACTTCCCATTATAGTTATAAATCTTTGATACAGAATAAAAGGTCTTAAACCAAACTAAATACTATTGAATCAAATATCTTAAAAATATCATCAAGCTTGTCACTAACTCATATAATTCCAAGCCTCAAGTTTAATCTCATTCCACCATAAAATCATGTAGTTCTTTTGGGGTATTATAGTTTGATGTTGGCGTTGATCAGTGTGTTACTAAATCGATTAAACTAGTCTTATATATTTTAAGGTAGATATTCCAGTTCAACTTTAGATTAGACTGCTATTTCTTGTAGATTTAGTTAGTGAAATCATGTAGCACTATTAGTATAGTTATGTATATCGATTTATTTAACTAATTAACGCACCTGATTGTTGTTGCACTCTAATTTATCTAACTATCTCTTTCTCTCTCTCTCAATATATGCATATACTATATAATCTTCATCTCTCTTGTGTTTGCATGCAACGCGCTCGATCTACAAATGATCGCAACTAAAACTCAAACATTTCGCTACTAACAACTAACACACACACACACACACACACCTACACACACACACACCTACACTCACTTATAATTTACACTAAAGTGGACCTTTAACGCATATCGCACTGAAAGAAATTATGATTTTGTATGTATAATCAAAGTCAATTCCAATTTGATAATTTGCACCTTTGCTGCCTTCCAGGTGCAACTGCTCGTCTCGGACAGCGACGTGGAGTCGTATAAGCAAATCAAATCCGACTTGGACATACTGCGCCAGAGCGTGGAGAAGTCCGAGCTGTGGGTCTACAAGGCGAAGGCAACGGATGAGCTCGTAGGAGGAGCTGCCGGAGCCGATGGCATTGGTGGCACCGATAACTTGGAATACGATGCAACTTTGTCGCCCGAGCAGCGCAGCGAGTATCAGAAGGTCAAGGAGATACTCATCAGGATGAACAAGTTCTGTGTAACAGCGGGTGAGTGATCAAATCCTTAGTTTTAATCCTCTCCACACTTTTGCTAAAGACTCCAATCCAAGCAGGTCCCATTGTGAAGCCACGCAAACATGAGCAGCGACTGCTACGCAATGTGGGAGTGCACACTGTGGTCCTGGATCTGCTGCAGAATCCCTATGACGAGAAGGACGATGTGCTGATGAAGGAGCTCATGTGTCTGGCCCATGAATTTCTGCAGAACTTTTGTCTCGGCAACCAGCAGAACCAAGTGCTGCTCCACAATCACCTGGATTTGTTCCTCAACCCCGGCGTAAGTCGAAGAGTTACCTAGGGATTCCTGCTGCTAATGCGTATACTTGATATTTGTAGATACTCGAGGCGAAAACCGTTTGTGCCATCTTCAAGGACAACCTGGCGCTGTGCAATGAGGTAACCGACAAGGTGGTGCAACACTTTGTCCACTGCATCGAAATCCATGGTCGTCACGTGGCCTATTTGCAGTTCCTGCAGACGATTGTGAAGGCAGAGAATCAGTTCATACGCAAGTGCCAGGACATGGTGATGCAGGAGCTCATTAATTCTGGCGAGGATGTGCTCGTTTTCTACAACGACAAGACATCCTTCAATCACTTTGTGCAGATGATGCAGCAGCAGCTCCAAAGTCGCCAGCAGCTGTCCGACGACAGTCCACTCAAGTATCACGTGGAGCTGGTGAAGCTACTCGCCTGCTGCACCATGGGTAAGAATGTCTACACGGAGATCAAGTGCAATAACCTGCTGTCCCTCGATGACATCGTGACCATCATTTGCCATCCACTGTGCATGCCCGAGGTGAAGGAGGCCTATGTGGACTTCCTCAATCACTGCTACATTGACACTGAGGTGGAGATGAAGGAGATCTATGCCTCGGGGCACATGTGGAGTCTCTTCGAGAAGAGTTTCCTGGTCGATCTGAATCAGCTGATCGCCAACACATCGGCCACCACCAATAAGACACTCCTGGCCTATGTACTGAATGGCATTACCAATCTGCTCAGCAGCTTCTTCTCCAGCCCCTTCTCGGATCAGAGCACCATCGTGCAGTCACGTCAGGTGATCTTTGTACAGCTGCTGCAGGCTGCCTATCGTCTCACCCAGTGCAAGTGGCTTTCTCTAGCGGATCGCTTCAATGTGGAGAACTGCATACGCACGCTGACCGATTCGGCCAAGATGAGGAGCATTGTGCTGCCACTGGATTTGGAGCAGCAGGTGGCCAACATGTCCAGCAAGACGGCCATGCTCACCAGGCAGACAACCAAATGGCTGCTGGCCTCCAAACAGCCCAAGTACGAGACACAACAGTCATCGCATCTCATGCGCTGGGATCGTTCCATCATTGAGGGATTGCAGGACATTGTCTCGCTGCTGGAGGATCAGCTGAAGCCGGTGGTTGAAGCGGAACTCTCGCTGCTCGTGGACATACTCTATCGCTCCGAGTTGCTGTTTCCCGCTGGCACCGAGGCCAGGAAGCGCTGCGAGAGCGGTGGATTCATTCGCAAGCTCATCAAGCACACGGAGAAGCTGCTGGAGGAGAAGGAGGAGCGCATGTGCGTGAAGGTGTTGCGTACACTGCGCGAAATGATGGCCATCGATGTCAACTATGGGGAGAAGGGCGATGCACTGCGTCAGACACTGCTGCTGCGCTACTTCCAGACGAAGAGTGCACCCAAACTGGAGGAGGAGCAACAGCATCCACAGTTACCCGCCGTAGCTGCTGCTGTTGCTGCCGCCGCTGCTGCAGCGGCTGCTGCTGCCTCCGATCCGGCCAAGCAGCTGCATCTAGTCACCCATGGACCGGGTGCCAAGTACTTGGCACGTGCCGGCAAAACACTACACGAGATGCAGAATCACTTGGATCGCGAAGGAGCCTCCGATTTGGTGGTGGAACTGGTCATCAAGTCCGTACACTCGCCCAACATCTTTGTGGAGGCAGTGGAGCTGGGCATAGCGCTGCTGGAGGGCGGTAATCCCATCATACAGAAGGGCATGTTCCAGAAGTTCCTCAGCGATGACCTCAACCAGGCGTTCTTCAAGGTCTTCTTCGAGAAGATGAAAGATGCCCAGCAGGAGATCAAGTCCACGGTGTCTGTCAACACCACAGACATTGCGGCCAAGGCCCATGAGCACAAACAGGATGTTAATCTGGAGCTGGACAAGATCTCGCGCAAGCACGGACTCAAGAGCAACGGCGTTGTCATCACGGACGAACTGAAGCGGGAGCTACACAATGCGGGACTGGCCACAGCCCGAGCGTATGGCAATGCCAGGAATATACACTCGGGTGAGGAGAGCTCGGCGGTCAGTGTGAACAGTCCGTTGGAGGATATACTTGCCGAGAAGCTGGAGAAGCACAGAGACAGCAAGGAACAGCGCAATCAGTTATCCAACAAGGTGCTAGTGATGCAACCAATTCTACGCTTCCTGCAGCTCCTCTGCGAGAATCACAATCCCGATCTGCAGAATCTGCTACGTAATCAGAACAACAAAACCAACAACAATTTGGTCTCGGAGACACTGATGTTCCTCGACTGCATCTGTGGCTCCACCACCGGTGGACTGGGTTTGCTGGGCCTCTATATCAACGAGCACAACGTGGCCCTGATCAATCAGACCCTGGAGACCCTCACCGAGTACTGTCAGGGTCCCTGTCACGAGAACCAGAACTGCATTGCCACCCATGAATCCAACGGATTGGACATCATCACCGCCCTCATCTTGAACAACATTAATCCGCTGGGCGAGAACCGCATGGATCTGGTGCTAGAGCTCAAGAACAATGCCTCCAAACTACTGCTGGCCATCATGGAGAGCCGTGGCGACAGCGAGAATGCCGAACGCATTCTCTACAACATGAATCCCAAGCAGCTCGTGGAGGTTGCCTGCAAGGCCTATCACCAGGAGGAGCTCATCGACGAGCAGGACGACGCCGATGAGCCGAGTGCGGCTACAGATGATGATGATGCCACTGTGAGTCCTCGTGAAGTCGGTCACAACATCTATATACTCTGCCACCAGCTGGCGCAGCACAACAAGGAATTGGCGGCTCTGCTAAAAGCCTCCGAGGATCCGCAATCGGCTAGCTTTGATGCCAAGACCAGTCAGGCTCTCATGTACTACGCAACGCACACGGCTCAAATTGAGGTAGGTTGTAGTAGCCGCTAGCAGACTTAACACTCTGTTAGTTAACAGTCTTCCAACATTTGTAGCATCGCAGCTACTAAACCCCTGTTAAGTTACTGCTAGACTTAACACACTGTTAATTAACACTCTGCTAAAATTACCCTTTTCTCTTCACGCAGATTGTTCGCAACGATCGCACACTGGAACAAATTGTATTCCCCATACCCGAAATCTGCGAATATCTCACCACAGACACTAAAACTAAAATACTTAACACTGCGGAACGCGATGATCAAGGATCCAAGGTGGCGGATTTCTTTGACAAGGCCGAGGAAATGTTCAACGAGATGAAGTGGCAAAAGAAACTGCGAAGTGAGTGCATTAAAAGTCAATAACTCTTGAAATAGTAAACTAATTTTTAACTCCCTTTTTGCAGGTCAACAGTTGCTCTTCTGGATTAGCAGCTACATGTCCCTGTGGAGCAATATACTCTTCAACTGTGTGGTGGTCATAAACATGATTGTAGCCTTCTTCTATCCCTTTGACAACACTGTGCCAGGTGGGATTATACATGAGCTTTCCTTTGGAAGTACATCAAACTCCATCTTATTGCCATTTTCAGAACTAAGCTCACACATTTCGCTACTATTTTGGGCCATTTTGATATTCTCGCTGGTAATTGTGATAACGCTACCCCGAGAGTCGGGTATACGCACATTTATTGGCTCCGTAATACTCCGTTTTATATTCCTGCTGGGACCCGAATCGACGCTCTGCTTACTTGGCGTAGTTACGGTGAGTAAACGACAGCAATCTTTCAATATTTAAATAAAAACTAAAACCGTTTTCATCTATTTAAACAGGTGACTTTGAAGAGCGTTCATATTGTGAGCATTATGGGCAACAAGGGCACGCTGGAGAAGCATTTCCTCAAGATAATCACCGACGTTCAGCTGCTCTATCACTGCATTTATATAGCATTTTGCTTCTGTGGACTGATCTTTCATCCCTTCTTCTACTCACTGCTGGTAAGTTACTGCCACATACTTCTCTAAACTGTAGTCTAATCTACCCAAATGCCTTTGCAGCTCTTTGATGTGGTCTATCGGGAGGAGACGTTGGTGAATGTCATACGTTCGGTGACTCGTAATGGACGTTCTATAGTCTTAACTGCTGTCTTGGCCTTAATCTTGGTTTATCTGTTCTCCATCATTGGCTACATGTTCTTCAAGGATGATTTTCTGGTCTCTGTGGACTTTGAGGAACAGGAAACAACTACTCCTATAACGCTCTCAGTACCGTTGCCGGAATCCTGTGCGAAGCCAGATGAACTGGGCGGTTGCTCTGCGAACTCCGCACAACAAGTGGCTGCCGGCGGAGATGCAAAGGAGCGTTCCTGTGACTCGCTGGTCATGTGCATTGTAACAACACTGAATCAGGGCTTGCGTAACGGAGGTGGCATTGGTGACATCCTCAGAGCACCGTCAAGCAAGGTAGCTCATTTTGATCCCATTAAAAAAATGGTTTCTAATCTTTGTTCTCTCCTTGCAGGAGGGTCTTTTTGTGGCTCGTGTGATCTACGATCTGCTCTTCTTCTTCATCGTCATCATTATTGTGTTGAACTTGATTTTCGGTGTCATCATCGACACCTTTGCGGATCTGAGATCGGAGAAGCAGCAAAAGGAGGCGATTTTAAAGACAACCTGTTTCATTTGTTCCCTGAATCGTTCGGCATTCGACAACAAGACAGTTAGCTTCGAGGAGCACATCAAGAGCGAGCACAACATGTGGCACTACTTGTACTTCATTGTGCTGGTCAAGGTGAAGGATCCCACCGAGTTCACCGGACCTGAGAGCTATGTCTATGCCATGGTTAAAGCGGGAATTCTTGAATGGTTTCCACGTCTGCGTGCCATGTCCTTGGCCGCTGTCGATGCCGATGGCGAACAGATCGAGCTGAGAAGCATGCAGGCCCAGCTACTAGACACGCAGTTGCTCATCAAGAACCTATCGACGCAACTGCATGAGCTCAAAGATCACATGACGGAGCAACGCAAACAGAAGCAGAGATTGGGATTGCTCAACACAACGGCAAACAATCTAATGCCATTCCAATGAGACAGACTCGGAGTCAGAGACAGAGACAGAGATAGAGAAAGAGATTTCGTATAGCAATCAAAACAAATTAAATTCGATGGAATTTAAGAGACACAAAATTTAAGCAAAGAAAAACATTCCTCAAAACATGTAGAGCATGCACTACATAAATGTTAACTTAAAAGTATTTGGCACCATTTCCAATTGTAACGCATTCAAATCTCAATCTCAGTAGTCGATCCCATTTCACCCATTTGACCATTGTAATTCCGTTTGTTTCTCTATAAACCTAGTGGTTACTCTACTCGAAAGCCTCGGAGAACTTTTACTACTCCAAAACCCACACATATGTATTTGTGTTCTATTTTTGATTCTTTTGACTCGACCATTTCCAAAAAAAAATCTTATCTATGGAAAAAGTACCTTTCATGCATTAAATAGTAAAACTCACTCAGAGAACTTAGGGCTGTTAAACTGTTATTTAGCGGATTTCTTGATCCGCCCTTCCACAAGTTGTTCCTCCCTCTCTACCCCACTTCCCCCCCACTTTTTGTACATCCCCATTTTATATAAATCCTTACTATTTCCCTTATGTCAATGGCAATGCGTCGCGTAGCGACTTGCAATATTTACTTAACTGTTAATTTGCGCTGTTTTTTAAGTTACTTACCAATTATAATGTTAATTAAATTAAATATTAATTAAAAGAACTATTAACAAACCATCAGTTGCAATCAATTAAGAACATTAAGTAAAACTAACCAATTATTGTGATTATACGTTCCCCTCTTTTTATTCACCTTTCGAATTGTTTATTACCTTGTACTCGATGCGAGTTTTGTTGGTTAATTTTATCATAAGCTAACAATTAATTCATATTCCTAAGAATCTGTTCTACACTTAAGCTACTTTAATAAAAAAATGAATTACGTAATAAATGTATACAAACAAAAAGCACAGCTGTTTTTCCTTTCCTACTCGCCCGTGATCATCAAAAATTGATTTTTGCCACGCTTTTCGCTGCCTGACGCCTTCTGAAACACCAGGCGAACATAAACGACAGCAGCCGAATATTCTATATAAAATGTAAACAAAGCACACACACAGCCACACGCATGGGAGCGCCCGCTATGCACGCACACATGTGTACGCATCTGTCAGTGTGAAATCAAAGCAGCCAATCAGCGCAGCGCGCTCTCGCTCTCAGGATCCACAATAGGATCCACTACGCTGCATCGCTCTGCTTGCTTATTTTTCTGTTCGCTTGGTGTCTGTGACAGCGCTACAGCCAAAAGTCGATATGTTCGCAGCAACAAAAAGCGCACAGTGGGCGCTTTGACCGAAAACTGAAACAAAAAAGTTTCTTTGTTTTTTTGTTCCCTCTACCGATCCCAAAGAAATAAAACATGTATATTATTTTTTATCCAACATTTGTTTTTTTACATATTAATTAAACTACGTTTCATTTTCATAAAATTGTTCAATGCGCTCTTGAGATTATCGTTCTGTATGTTTTCTTTAATTTGTATAACTACATAATTATGTATGCTTGTATATTTGTATGCATATATATATGTATATATATATGTATGTATATATGTAAAAAATTTCATTCGATTTGTTCTTGTTGCTGGCTTAAAATCATAATTAGGGCTAGATATTGCTTAATTGCTCAATTTGGACTCAGTAAAGTGATTTCTAGCGGAGTTTCCGTCATAAACTTTTCACTGAACAATTAAGTGCATAAAATTTGTAAAAAATTAAACACTGGAAGCTGCCGAAGATATAGCCGAGGTTAGTGTTAGCAGTGCGAAATAATGTAAAACAGTACAAAAATTATTAAAATAATACTACAAGTTGTGTGGCAGTTAAAATGTAACAATCGAAACGAATAACTTGAAGGTGAATACTTGGAGGGCATACGTATGTATAGGTAAAAGGGGGGATGGAGTGGTAATACAGGTAGTACAGCTAATTAATTGGAAAGCGGCAGAGATTTTAAAAAGTTTTCAACAATCACAATTTAAATATTTTCCTTCTTTCTTGCTACATTTATAAATGTGAAAAGTTACATTTGGAAAAAGTTTACAAATTTTTACTGCCTTTTGTTTAATGCTGTTTTGTTGTTGTACAATACAATAATCTATTTAGTTACGTTATTACTATTCATTCATTTATGTTCGCATATTTTTTGTTTTGTTTGGAAGAGAAAGAGAAGGAATTGTAAGTATGTAGTAGTAAAAACATAGTACTTAATACATGTGCTGTTGCTATGTATATGTGTGTGTAAGTATATAAATTAGTTGTTATACCATATTTAATATTAATTAACAATATTTCAACTTCATTAACTTCAACTTCTCATAGTACAATTCGTGGCATTTATAATTATTAAATGTATTTTTTAAAATTAGGTTCTCGTATTTGTTAGGTACAAAGAAAATCTCATGGCCATTGCACAGTGGTACCAGAATTATATTCCCATCGGTCAAACTATTTTGATTATGGAATTTGCTTTGTAATTGTTAACTTGATTAGCATTCGAATAGTTTATCTGTCATTTTATCTGTCTGAGTTTGGTGTTTCATAAGATCAATAACGATCCAAAGTATTAATACTAACTTGTTCCGTTTCCTAATTGAAAAAAACTTTAAAATGTACATTAGGAACACAATACTTTTGAACAATTTCATTTATGTAACTATAATGAACTCGATCTGTAATTAATCGCTCAATTTCCATGACTTAATGGAATATCTATCTATACTATAAAAAAGTTTTGAAATTCACATTTATATTCTTATTAAAACTGTATTGCTTAACTCAATAGATCTATTTCTGAAACCATTAATTTATCTCTTGAAAAGGTTCAAATTTGAAATTATTTTTCAGACAGACAGAAAAGTTTTGTGATTGAAATGCCGATGGAATTTTGTTGGATTGATGATGATGGACCACAGCGCGTTATTAGTTGATCTGTTAATTGTTATTTTGTACAAATCGGAACAGAAATTTCTAAAACTATAACTGCTGTTAGATATTTCGAGCGTTAAGCTATAGCGTTTAATTAAATCTCTAATTAGTGTTGCATAAGAAGAATTCGAGTTAAAATTGCTGCATGAAATTTGCTTGCGACTAGAATTAAGTTGCGTTTGCTTTTGTTTCTTAGATTTGTGTGTAGTGTGTGTGTTTGTGTAAATGTATATATGTTAAAGTTTGTATACTAACAACTCATTAATGTATTGTATATATCATATACGCATATGCATGTAAATATATATATATATATGTATGTATGTATATAATTAGATATATGTATATGAATAAATTTGTTCCACACTAGCATGCCTGCTTAGCTTAAGCCTTTTCGAGGGTATCTTCTGCGTCTACTCTCCACACAGACTGGAGATTGGCTGCTTGCTTCATTCAGTATTTGCCAAATCGTTCAAATTGAATCAAATAAAGCTATAAAATCGCGATCATGTCACTTTGCTATGCGTGTCATATACAAAAGCTTAACTGGTTAATGCGAAAAATTTGAATGTTCTTTTTCAAATGCAGAAATGCAGGCGAGCGTACTTTGTATATCTCTCTTTATATGTTGTATATATATATGTGAATATATATTGATGTGTGCCCAAACCAGCGTGAATCTGTTAGACTGTGGTGCCGTAGGCGTTGTTGAAAACAGCACGCGAGCTATCCGTATCCAGCGAAATATCCTCTGGACTTGCTAAATCGACGCGCACATTGGAGTTTGTGCGTCGACGCGCCGTCTGTGCTGCACCCCAATTGCTGAGCGTCCAGTGGAAGCCAGAGGCACTGGGCGCTGGCTCTGCATCCACCTTAACCTGTGTGCAAACCTGTCGAGGAATGTATTTAGCAATCATGTATTTTAATAATATAAAATAAAACCCACCTCACGATTACCACAGGGTAAAGTTTCGGTGCCGTTGCCTATAGCTGAGCCAGATACAGAACCAGATCCAGAGTCTCGTGTGCTGCCAATGCTGCTGCTGCTGGCCAACGAATCGTTGCTCGATTCCATCACTGCGCCATGGTAGCGAGCCACCGAATGCACAGCCTGTAGAATGCCCTAATTTAATCAAAAATTCACAAATCTTGTTAAAAAAAATTGAATTTACCATTGCATCGCCACCCTGACAGTCCTCAATGGACTTGAGTATCTCCCAGACGAGCTCAGAGTCCAGTGGTATGGGTTGCTCCGTATCTCGGTTGTAAATGGCAATGGCAATGTGCACAGGATGTGGCACTGGCAGCGGTATCAGCAGCTTCTCCGTCACGCTGCGCTCGCCGCACTGCTGCTTCCATGGACGCCAAGGCTTCGCGGCATCCTGAGCCATCTTCGGCACATGCTGGGCACGATGGGCGCGTACTCGTGGCGTCGTTAGACCCACAGACATATCACTAAATCAATCGAAGTTAGTTAAATGAAAAAATTCTGTCGGAGAAAATGATTTACTTACCGCTTTTCGGGTTTACGAAATGTTAACGTGATGCGTGAACGCGGATTGAATGCAGTGACTTCCAGAAATGGTAAGTGCACCTGGACATTGCCACGCGGTGCATAGACATTGCCCAACAAGTCGAGACCTTTGGAACCGATCACATCGTTGGCGTTCTTCACCATCTCCGTGTAGCGCATAAGATCAAGCGAGGCATGTGGTTCTAGTTTAAAATGCGTATCGTTTTCAGTCAATGGCGTTAGAAAATCTAAACTAAATATATCCGTATAGATGAGACCGGCCAGACCTGGCCAATCATTAACCGAGAGACCCTATAAAGCAAAAAATAGTTAAGTAGTATTCGAAGGTTTGAACAGTTATAATAATCACCTTATTATCCCAAAACTCTTCTTCGCTAATGGACAGTCTACCGATGACATGAGACGGATAGTATTTCTCCAATAAATGGGCGGCCAGTTGTATAGCAATCTACAAAGTGCAACCAATTTTTGAATAAAATAAATCATCTTTAATCGATTTTACATTAACTCACCTTTAATTCTTTGGTATTCAGCTTAATTCGGGTTTTCACCTGTGTGCTGAGTGTTGTTTGGAGCTCTCTGCGTCTCTTCTCCAGCTTTTCATGCAGTGTGCTCATCAAATCCTGCGCTTCGCGATCCAACGCCAAATAGGGACCCGTTTTGGAAAGCTGTGCCGAGAAGGGACCGAAACAAGCTTCTACAAACTGCAGGAAATCTTGTTGGGGCTGTAGAACAACACGTTCGGTGGCGTGTTGATAGGCCTGCAGCTCATCTAGTTCCATTTTAGCCTCAAGTGCTGCCAATGCCTGCTCCGGACGTATAATGAAATAGTAATCCAGCGCTAAACCAGGACCGGCAATCCGTTTAACAGCAATGCTATCCGAAGCTGGTACACGTCCACATTTCTTGATGAACAAATGAAATGCCAGCGAGTCCCAGAGCAAACGGAATGTATACCGCACAACCCCAACTGCAAATAAAGGCACGATTAATCTTAAGTCTTAAAAATAAAGGTAATATCAGGTACCTATTAGTACAACGCCTGCTGCAAGCGGACAAAGCAGCGTAGCGACCAAAATCGCTGCCAATGGCTGCAGCAGGCCCTGTATTAAGAAATTCCAAACGAGTGCCTCCAGAAGAATGCAGTAGCGATTTCTTGTGTTGTCCGGCGCATCCAGATCATAGATGAGTATCATATAGATGTGCAGCAGGAGTACGAATATGGGTATCCACAGTGGTGCACTCAGTGCGAGTCCAATGCTAAGGCAACTGGTCGCAAGGCAGATCAATGGGAAAGCGAAAAGTATGACAATTGTGCCAAGAAATCCTTTGAAGAAATAGTTCCATGTACGATTCAAGTTGCGTGTCAAGCCCTTGCCAATGAATCCTGAAAATGAATTGGAATATAAGTATGGATACTTTAAAAAATCAATTGGTTTATCATTACCTGTATCCGGTTCCGTTTCAAAGTGTGTGCGGGATTTTGATATGTGACGCCAAAGTTCGATTAGACGGGATGCCAAGGTCTGTGTGATGCTAGTCTTGCGGGGAAAGAGTGTGCCATTGATTTGTGAAAGTTCTAGGTCGGGCATAAAGGGTTTAACGCAGAAGAGTGCACGCAGTCCAAGCGGACTGCACCAAGGCACCAGAATACCGAGCAGAAACATCATGTTCCATGTCCAACACCAGGTGCGTTGCAAAAGATTTAGCAGACGCCAAAAAGGCCAACGTGTGCTCGTCGTGCGTATCATTTCTTTCTCGACCAGAAATACCGGCTGACTGGGATCCGATCGGGGTGTAACTATGGATGTCGCCTGCTGACTTATCACTGTGGGAATTACATCGGATTGTCCTTGGAAATGACGTCGTATAATCCATGCTTGCGGTGACCAAATGCGACACGCCCATTGGAAGCTCCGTGTGGGCGTTTTAGCATTCTTAAGCTCCTTCAACAACACAGGTTCACGCTCCTTCATGAAGGCCAGATCACGGGAGAGAAAGTAGGCGGTTTGATGTAAATTATGCTGACTACAAAGCTTAAGTGCCTCCTCGTGAGCCGACCAGGCACACTTGTAGAGCTTATGCTGCTCCGCATGGCGAAGTTTTGAACGTAACCAAGGCGCCACTCTGGACAAAACGGAGTGATCGTTGGCCAAACACTTTTGATGATCCTCACGAGTTCGCTTAATGTCCTGCTGTACCTTGTCGACTGCCTTGTACATGATGACCACCGACTGGGCCTGATCTACCAGCAGTTGAGGTATTCCATTACCCAATTCAGCCAGCTTCGCATTGGACATGATGGAGCTATAGACTCGCTGTAAGTATTCTTTCATGACCGCCTCGTTGACTTCCTCCTCGATTTCCTTATCGTTCAACTTCTTAGCTCGGAGCTCGGCTATTAAACGTTCCCGGAAATGCAGAAACCAGCCACGTGTTTCACGCTCCAATATGCCCACAAGCACGGGAAGTGCTTTCCTCATGATATCACGGCAGAACAGACGCAAATCAATCTCCTGACCTTTGGGAGTGAGGAAGAGATATGGCACTGGCTGTGAGACTTCGCAACTATTGAAATCAAACTTCTCCATGGTGGCACGACGAAGCATTTTCCTCACATAGGAGCAGAGCCCGTCCAAACAGTCCTCAAACTCCGGCTGCAATTAAATGATCAATTAAATCAGAACTGGGAATGTGAATAAAATTAATCAGTAACTTACACGACACACTAGCTCGGCAATTAGAAAGCGACAACGCTCCTCTTTAATCTTGTAGTCTAGATTGTGGGCCAGCAAAGCGGGTACACCGATAAACATGTCCGTTAGCCGGATGAGTGAATCGAGTAGCGCATGCGATGCGTTGACCACCGAAAAAAAGTGGGAGAAGATGCGTGCTCTTGCGGTGACGACCACAAAGCGTGCTGCTAAGGCCAGATCACTAAGGAAGGAATCATGGGCACGCAGAGTTCCCTTCTGCAGCAGCTGCGACAGTCGCCATTTGTGCACCTGGCCAGTAAAGTGCAAGCTGGGCACATCGAATTCACTGCGAACAGAAATAAACACACATAAATTTAAAATACAGGTAAATTTATAATGGATTGTGACAATATAAAACACATATAGTAGTATATAGTGATAAAGACATAACTGATTGGCATGCTCAAGCGTTGTCCAGATTCCGAATAATGGATGTTTTCGTGTGTGTTTTTCCATATGATTCAAAGTGTTGGAAAAGTTTGAAATTTGCTTAATTTGAAATGTGTATGATAATGAAAATATGCACAATGAGCAAATGTTTTGCCGAATCGTTAAGCAATGATTTTTAATAAATACTAAGACTGCTAGTGATTTGTGATACATTTGTACAATTTATGATCGACAGAAGGGCAGCCCACAGTGCTTAATAGACTAACAATTTATATTTATACGGCGATGACAAAACAAGTGCGGTTCACTGCACACCGTTACTAGCATCTTTAAAATGGCGGGCATTCATTTTGTTCAGAGTTGCCAACACATTTCAAATTTAGTTTGTCCATTTTCGACATGCAATTCATTTGTTTTAGATTTTTGCATGCTTAAATTTGACAGTAGCTGCTATAATTTATGGTAACATACACAATGTAATAAATATATACTAAAAATAATGTAGCACACATTATACATATGCTTATAGGTTTGAAAATGAAAATACATAACACTATGTATGTATGTATATTAAGTATAAATAACAGAAAAGTATAAAAAATACACTAAGTAATTGAAATTTCAATGGCAAACACGTAAAACATTTATTTCGACTTTTGTTGTTTTAGTTCGTTGCTTATTTTTGTTTATTTACCCATTTTTACGTATTGTTTCCAATTGTCCCAAAGTTAATTTCTTCGGCTTTCCATATTTATCCTTTTGCAAGCTTTTCAGAAATATTTCACATACAAATATTTTGTTTACGTTAATTGTAACGGTTATGTCCCGCAACGTAACATTTGCGCATTTTATCTTAATTATATATTAATGTTAGCTTTATATTTAGTGGTGATTTGAAGAGAGTGGAAAAAGTGTGTGGCATGCAAATTATAAAGTTAAAGTTTTAACTAAAAATAAATTTTCCCCAAGACCTTTTTGAAACATGCTTTTTTAATTTTCATTTTGTTGCGTTTGCTTTTTTTTTTAGCAGCTGAGTTAAGTGTACGTGCGGAATGTGACAAATGATTTGGTTTCCTGTGGTTGCATTTTAAACGCATTCCACACAAAGCGAAATGCGTAGTGTAGCTAAGCTAATGCAGCGGTACAGTTTACGTTACGTATGCACATACGTAAGCACAGCTGGCGCATCAATCGATTTATGATTCAAATGTAAGTAACGCAGTTCGTAAGGAACGCGACTGTGCATGCTGTTCCCTCTAAATTGTTTATTTCTTCTTTTTTGTTAAACTTTCATCAATCAATTTTTGCATTCATGCGGCTCCAAACTCACCCAGTTTCCCGCAAACTTTTCAATTGTGCATTTGTTAGGCGACGCGGCTCGCCGCTGCCGTCAGATGCAACGGCGTCCAGTTCATCAAAGGGCGGCGCGATAAATAGGTCACTCTGATTAATCGGACGCTTTTTGCGGCCACTAACGCTGTTTGTTGCATTGTGTACCGTTACATTAAGACTACCGCTGGCCAGTGGTTGAGGCAGAACTAAAACACAGAATACACAAGTTTATTTTCACTGGTTTAAATGTTTGTTCTGCTGCACTACTCACCGATGGGAAAACTCTTCCAATGATATAGAAATTGCTCGGCTACGCATTTAATCTGCTCCACCAGTTGCTCCACTTCGGGTGGTGCGCCAACCAGATTGATGTTAAACTCGACGGGTTCACGATCTGGAGCGGCAAGAGTTTGGGGTCGCAGCAACTGATGATTGACGTTGCCCCCCGAACCGCTGTTGTTGCTGTTACCGCCAGCAGCCGTTGGAGGCGGGGGTGGCGGTGGCAGCAATGACATAGCGTTGATGACTTCCCTAGCAGCTGTTTACTTCATCATCATCATTGCGATTCAATCGGTTTCAAAATCAAAAAACTGAAAATATGTATGGAATCTGTTAATCCAGCCGCCAATTGAAATCGTTGAAATGCGCGGCATATTAATATTAATGATCCAATTGAAAACATACACAAACACACTCTTATGTATGTGTGTGTGTGTGTGTGTGAGTGTGTGTTTGTGGGGATCGCACACAAAATAATTTAAGAAAAATTCCAGCAAAGCGAAAGAGCACAAAACGCGCGCTGATGTAAACAATTAGTTTAAGTGTGTGTGTGTGTGTGTTGGAGGAGGTGGGGGCAGAGAGTTTTTTGCGCAGGCACTTTAAAGTGCTAAGATTACATTTTAATCGTTGAGTTAGCCTGGCCAAAACAAACTAGTGAATGCAAACAACCTTTCACAACCAACAACACATCATCCACATTAACTTAATTTCGTGCTTCGTTAACTCTGACGAGACGGATTCACATTCGGACAGTGTTTGTCTCTGCTGGACCCTAAAAAAAAGTTTTGCCTGCCAATTGTGCGTTCCACGCCCAAACACACAGACAAACAAAAACTCCTCAACACCCTGCCTCCCCTCCCCCACAACCATCCATCATACAACACAAACACAAACAGTACTTGTGATTCTTATTGTTTAATTGCGGCACACACACACACGTAAACGCACACACATATGCTTCCACTCGAAGTTGTCTCCGGTTTTAAATTACTGACGCTTTTATTTTACCTCGTCTTAAATATCAAGTTTCTATTAAGTTTAGTTTTAGCTAATACAAGTCCACCACCTGCTACAAAAAAAAAACAATTTTAACATTTTTCTGTTATGCTATTTAACAGAACACTGAAAAAACTTCCGCTAAATTTAATAAAATTACTTTTGCTCATTTGAAGAACAAACCATATAAAAAGCGTTGGTTTATGAATGATAATTAAGAAAACAGTTTATTTTTCGTAATTACATTTACTAGTGCACAACTTATCGATGGTTAATCGTTTTAACAGGTACTAAGCGGCGGCGACAGACAACCCGAAATACACACACACTTGCACACAAACCTAGTTTTTTAAGCGTCCCCACAGCACACACTTTATAACTGATGCCAGTTAAATCATAAACTTTGTACAGTCCGTAACTTTTTGGTTGCACTTACACTCGTTTTATATCATTGAAAACATTCTGATTCTGATTAGAAAAAAATTTACGTTTTTTCTAAAAGTTTTTTAATGCCATCTCGAGATGGACGCAAAAGTATAGGTAAATCTATCGATAAGTCTTCAGTGTGACCAGACTAGATCATGGTAAAGAATACTAATAGCCAGGGCTACTTCACGGCGCAGTTATCAGCTGGCCTGCAGCTGTTTACTTAGCATAATTTTTCAAAGTTATACAGCACTCTTAGTTTAATTGGCGTCTTAAAACATAAACAAATGCCGCGAAGAAGCGATTGTGCAGTACCAAATTGTGACGCTCCACGCACTGAATACTTCAATGAATTCCCAAATGATAAAGAATTACGACAAAAATGGTTGGAAAATATTGGTAGCACAGACGAAATCTTTCGCGCAAAATGCAAGCCCTTGGTTT
This sequence comes from Drosophila dunni, assembly GCA_018152125.1. Taxonomy (NCBI): domain Eukaryota; kingdom Metazoa; phylum Arthropoda; class Insecta; order Diptera; family Drosophilidae; genus Drosophila; species Drosophila dunni. The sequence continues at coordinate 13,094,964 of JAECXC010001917.1, read as the reverse complement.
GCCATCGACATTTTGAAAAAATATGCATTGGAGCAAAAAGGGTGGCTCCCTGGGCAGTGCCAACACTAAATTTGGGTAAGGACTAAACATAACGCAATAACTAGCTTTTGTAGCATAACTTATATCTCATGAGTTTCAGGTAAAACCGAGGGCATACATCGATTTAAAAAACCAATCCGGAATCCGCGTAAATGTTGTGTTAAACAATGCAATGGAAAGTCACCGCAATTAATACATTCATTTCCACTGGATATCGAAACGCGAAAGAAATGGTTAGAAATATGTGGACTGGAAGACAATAGAAAATACTTTCATATATGCAGCAAGCATTTCCGACCCGGCTTTTTACGTAATCACAGAATTTTAAAGAACGCAGTTCCCGAGCTGCATTTGGGCATAGAGAAGGATTCACCGAAAGCAACAATGGCCACGGATTCTGAAACAGATGTCTCAGTGAATGTTGAAAGCGAACTTATTAAAAAGTCTGAACCCGACGTTAGTTTAAGGAATTGCAAAAAATGCCAAGATCGGGAATCGGAGACTCAGGAATTGCGGCAATTAATTGCTGAAGTGCGTCTTAAATTAACAGAATTGGAGCAGAAACTTGAATTAAGAACTGAACATAACCATTGTCATCAGTTTGAGGACAAACATGAAGATATGGACGACGATGAAGAGGAATTTATTTATCTGGTACTCAAATAAGTTTAATAACCCAAAGAATTTCTTAGAATTAAAGTTAGTTCATCAGCAGCTCCAGCTGCAGCAGACGGCGATTCGTTGGACAATATGGCATCGTGGCGGCCATGTTGGCAATGGCTTTGGAACGTTCCCGCAGTTGCTCAAGACGATGGTCGTGCAGTAAACTTCCTTGACCATTCTCCCTCTTTACTTGCTTATACTTTGTAAGTGTAATGTTCATGGCAGCGACCATAACATCGGGAATTACCTTTATGACCTCACCACTTAATCGTTTAACGCTGGCAAGACAGACGTCCACATCCAGCATGCTCTTGGGTATGAGACCAGTTTGGTCAAGCAGCTCCAATGCCACCAAGTGTTTGTCATCATTGTAGTTATCAAAGAACTTGAGCAAATCCTGCAACAAAGTGAAGCTCAGCAAGATCTTGGGTTCTATTTCTGTTTGCCGGTTCGTCAGACGACGGCTGAAGGTTTCTGCCTCCAAGCTGAGCCGTGATCGCAATGTGCCCTCCACTGCCGGCAGCTGCACCACCTGAGCCAGTAGTATGGACATGTGTTTCAGTGCCAGATTCAGTTTGTCAGCCATGTCATAAAGACGCACCGCCATCTCAAAGTTACCACGCGTAATCAACTCATCGGCCACAAGTGCTGCCATGGTGCGTGTATCAAACTCCGCACAGCTAAACTGACGAAAGATGCCCCTAAAGAAATATTTTAAATTATTTGTTAGTGTTTTGTGTTAATTTATAAATTTTTGTATGTATGTATAATTACCCAGAATAAATATGCTCGGACGCTGATTCCGTTTGACGTTTTCCAAAGATTAGATCGAATATGCTGGTGTCCAACACACCGCTGTCCACAATCAAATCGCAAACGCACGTGAGGAACATATTACGTCCCTTGGGATCGTGCAGGTTACGCAGCGTGTAGTAATAGTGTAGAGCTTCTGCTGTATCAGTGCCCTCAAAGCGTTGCACGTAGAGACGTATGAGCCGCGCCAGGTTGAGACGACGCAATGGCGTCGGATCCGATATGTCAATCGAGAGAAGTGGCTGGGAAACACTTCGTACTCCTCCAAGTATGCCCAACTCGTGCAGGGCTATGGCCATATGGACAGCATGTACACGATTGGCATCCGTGCGCGACAAAAACTCGATGGCAGCCTCGAACTGGCCAGTGAGCGCCAGTGCTTGGAAATAGAGATGTGGATTTTGAGTCGCATTAAAGTACTTCTCTCCATAGGTCTCGATAATCGAGCTTTGCAGTTGGCCATAGCCCGAGGTATCACCGGGACGCAGCATGGCCAACTTGATCCAGAGGAAATCATCAAGTGTCTTGGCCACTTCTCCATGTACTTCATTCGTATCGCAGCCGAGCAGAATGCAGTACACAGCCTTCTTGTAGGCATCTGTAGAGTTGCGTATTTTATTGGCATACTGTAGCTTTAGTTTGCTCTCGATTTTCGAGTTAATTACGCCCGCACTGCGATCGGAGATGAGTTGTCCGAATCCTTCATAGCTGGAGCCGGCTTCTCGTAGAAATTCCAATGCTGCTTCAATGGCTCCGCAACGCAGACTATAATAGATAAGTGGCCAGAGCGGTTTACCGCCTGCTGTGTCGACCAGGCCAATTGTCTGCTGTCCACTAAAGCGTCGGCTCACATAGGCACGTATCAGTTGGTAGCTATCGGTGGCACAAACTTGGGCCACCAAGGAGCTTATGTAGACCTTGTAGCGATCCTCGAGATACGTACGCGCGTGCACAACAAACTCTGGTCGTTGCTGGCGATTTTTTATGGGATCCGTCTGATAGGGGATCTCGCTTACCTCTGCCACACACGATAGCAGCAGCCACATTTCTGTAAGACGTGAGTCTCCACAGCTGCTTACCATTTGGGCAAACTTTTGTACCAGATTTGGACGAGGGCGATCCTTTAAAATCAGCGAATTGTATTGACACAACTCCTCCGCATACAACTGACCCATTTGATCCAGACTGGAAAGCGGCAAACAGTCTGGATTTAGTACAATTTGTTCCGGTAAACGTTGCAAATCAATAAAATTCTGCGAGGGACCAATAAGGGCATCCAACAAGCGAGTCTTCTCCTCGTTCCAGCTGCTTGTTAAGTTGACCCATCTCTGCTTGCTGACGGTTTCGCTAATCTGAAAAGCACTAAATTAATACAGTATTTAAAATAAACATGGAGGTATATACATTTTTGTTCGTGTCCTCTATGACAGAAAGAATCGCATTTTCCCGTTCATTTCGCAAAAATGTGCAAACGTCTGTGTCAGCTCCAGCCACATCCACTGGCTCGAAGGTCTTGCCCGTGCTGAGCGCATGCAACTTCTGGTTTAATTTGGGCAGATCGATACCCTTTGAACCAAGTAATATTTGGCTATAAATGGTACAATTTTAATTTACAATTAAAGTGAAATAAATTGCCGGCAAAAAGCTTACGCTTGTATTTCCTTAGCGCCCGATCGGGTCACTCGACTGTGCAGCTGCTCCGTTGCTTGCAGCACTTGATGCAGCGTGCGTTCCACTCGGGGAAGCTCACAGTCGGCATTTCCTTTTGTTAAGTTCTGCGCACGCTGTAGCAACGTATTTAAGTCCATTTTTATAAAAATATATCTGCGCCCAAGAAAAACGCGGACAAACGTAAACAAAGAATAGTGTTGAGCAACGAACGGTTTAGCTCAGTACGCTTTACAGCACTGTTGTAATTGGCGCCAAGTTCAAGTTGTAAATACAAGCACATGTAAACAGCGCACAGTTTGTGCTTTTTATTTATTTTTATAATAAACTATATCAAAGAATGAAAACAAAATAATTTTTTCTAATAAAACTAAATGTTCTTATTTAGTCCCATTTACGGAATCCCCTTGTTGATTCTCCCAGTGCTGGTAATTCATAAAAACAGTACGGCATAACGCTGAAATATTTTAAAGCGCCTACTTCTTAAATGAAAATAAACTGATATTTATTTAAATGATATATTTTTTATTAAAACTAACTGGAAAGTAAAATACAAAAATAAATCCTTTTTTGTTACAATTGCTTTTCCATACTTTTATGGGTATTTTTTGCCAACCAAATTTATATGGTATGGACATTATTCCAAAACAAACACAGAAATTTGTGGATTAATTGTACAAATTATATTTAAATTGAAACTAAAGACAGTATTAGTTGCATAGATTTGCTTAAGAATTTTGTAACTGTATTGTTATTGTGAAAAAGTGTACTAACTTAAACCTGCTTTGTTGCTAAAGTGTTGACCACAGAACGCTGCTAAGCAACATTTTATTGGGGACCCTAAATATTTGTTAGTTGTTTGTTTTTGTTTGCTGCTTTAACTTAATAACTACTAGTATGTAGATTTTTCTTTTTTTTCATGCTTTTCAGACCAAACAGTTTACATAAGAATAGATAATGAACCGAATTTCGTATTGCCATTGTCTAAGCCAGAACTTGGATACAGTTAATATGTATACTCTTATGATATAACACAACTGCTTTTCTCGGGTGGATTGCCATTTTCATTCTCAATTATCGACAGTAATTGATGAAATATATCTCCGACAGACTGAAACATAGAAGCGTTTTTAATACTATAGTCATAAGCAATAAAGTCTTTAACAAACTTACTTCGTTTTGTTTGGCAGAGGTTTCGAGAAATGCTGCCCGCCAGGAATCAGCCAGTTTCTTGCCCTCCTCCGTCGAAACTGTGCGCTCTTGATGCAAATCTGTCTTATTGCCAACTAAGACTACAGGTACACTGCACAAATCAATGAGAAAGTTTAAGTAAAAGTCTATTACCAAGTACAGAATTAACGTACTATTTCTTTCCCATCACATCCAGCAACTTTTCGTAAATAATTTTGATAACTTCGAATGACTTTTGACTGGTTATGGAATAGACCAAGACGTATCCGTGAAAGTCCATGCTGTATTGTACGGGAAATATGCTGTATTCATCCTGACCAGCCGTATCGACCAGTTTAACGCCATAATCCTGAGAGTTGACACGCGTAACCTTGGTAAATGCTGTAATTATGTAAAATATTTAACCCCCGAAGTGGCGTATTAACTATTAATCACAATCAAACATTTTCAATTGCGTTCTGTGTGCATGAAGTAATCACATGAACGTCAAAACATCGTAAAACGACATTCGCTGCTGGCATCCTTCACAAATGTTGCTTTTGTTTATGACTAATTTTGTTTGAAATCAATGTGTGTGTGTGTGTGTGTGTATGCAAAAGCTGTTTACGTTTACAACAAAACAGCTGCTTCTCGTATGTATCGATAGATGTACATCTGTGCATAATTATGTATGTATGTATGTATTTAGAGTTGTTAAAACTTACTATTTTCAATTGTCGGATCATATGAGTCCACGAATTGGCCTTCAACAAACTGTATACTGAGCGATGATTTACCTATTTAGTACATAAAAAGTGAAACGCAATGATTAATTTCTATGTAAAAAATTGTTTGCTGCGTTGTTGTATCTGTTGTCAAAATACTACGCAATTACAGCAAAGCAACAACAACATAGCACACGCACCCACAGACTACACATACATATGCATACATACAGTGTACATTAGTCAGACGGGGCTTGAGCCAAAGTGAATCCCATAATACACTTACCGACTGAACGGTAGCCCATCATGGCTATACTGCGTTCTTTTGGTGGCATTTTATGTAAACCAATTTAATTTATTTCTACTTTGATAAATTGTTCTTGCCCTTTCGAGAATCTCTCTGTGCGTTTTGTTGTGTGCTCCTGTGCGCCTTTGGTGCGCGAGAGATATTATTTTTGGGCTTTGACTTGCTCCAGATACTTGTTGCTATCACAGTTGTAAAGTTGTTGCGACGCAATGTACAATTCTATATTGTTTAATTTAATTATGTATTATTTCTTGCACTAATGATGCGAATCGAACAACTCAATTGTACGTATATCGATAGTATGCTCATCGATGTATTTCCCATTGGCCGTTTAAATTTTCCCACTATTATCAAAATTATTTCATCCCAGTAATATTTCTTCCACTTTTGTTGCTCCAGTTCGTGAGTTAGTAGTTCTGCAGATCAAAAGAACTGGTCGCTACAACATCTGTTGTCTGCAGCGTTTTAAGTGAAAATTTTAACATTAATTTCAATTTATAAATTACTCGGAACTGCGCCTTTAAAATGGGCACAAAACGTCGCAATATCGAAGATGAGCTCTCTCGCTTCGAGGCGGAAATCTCGAAGCCGCCAGCGCGAAATCTCTTTGTGCCCAATCAAGTGCGTCCGATTATCGCGGCAAATACATATACCAATGTGCAGCAAAAACTGCAGCAGCATCAACCTCGCTTAACGGTTCCTCCGCCGCCGATACCACCACCGCCAACTTTCATGTCCACCTTTGTGCCGACAGGCAGCAACACGTCTACATCCCCGGTCAAAACCATGGCCGCCACTCCGGTTGTGCTGAGCAGTGCTCCAAAGCTCTATCAATGCCGCCAGTCAGTACACGTGCCGACAGTGGCCACAGCACCAGCAATTGATATTAATATAAATTCCATTCAATTTGATGTAACACAAAAACTCAAGAAACTCAAAGCAGAGAAATCTGGACCCAATCCAATTGCCGAAGAAGCTATCAAAGCAGCACGCGCCTCATCCGCATTGCAGTCATTTCAGACCACCGAGCGCAAGAAAAAGGATCGCAAAACTGTACGAATTGCTGGTGGTTCCGTTTGGGAGGACTCCTCGTTGGCCGACTGGCCCGATGATGATTTTCGCATATTTTGCGGTGATCTCGGCAACGATGTCAATGATGAGGTGCTCACACGCACGTTCAACAAATTCCCATCGTTCCAGCGAGCTCGCGTGGTACGCGACAAACGAACCGGTAAAAGTAAGGGATTTGGATTCGTTAGCTTCCGCGAACCGGCTGATTTCATACGTGCCATGAAGGAAATGGACGGACGCTACGTGGGCAGTCGCCCGATAAAGCTGCGCAAGAGCACATGGAGGCAGCGCAGCTTGGATGTCGTTAAGAAAAAGGAGCGGGAGAAACAGGTGCTGCTACAGGCATTTAACTCCATGAGTTAAACACGCTGTTTGCAATGTATCAATTATAATAAAAATAAAACAATTTAGGCTAGTTTCGGTCATATTTTGATGTAGCAAATTTGTATTTACAATGTTTGGATATTGCTGCTAAAATAAATACGTTAAAATTAACATTTTAGCTAAACTAAAAAACATTAATTGATTTACTTGGAATGAACTATGCAATTTATGGTCTGTTGAAAATATTAAGGATGTTCCATAAACGGGTTAAGATTGCCTAAAGGTGATTGAAACTAATCAAGCCCTAGCTCCTTTAGGAAATCACTTTATTGTAATTTTAAGCAAATATGGCTAGGAAAACTTGAATTTTATCACTGCTTTTCTAGTTGCATTATCTTTGTTGTCTTAAATATATATTATATTTAATGATAGCTTCTTTACTTGCTCCCAAAACAATTTTAGTCTAATTGAAGACGACTATTTAGCCTTTTATCGCATAATTTTACCACAACATTAATTAAAGCGATGAAAGCTCTACGGAATTAAACCCACTTTTGTTGCCTAGTGCTTTCACAAGATTCAAACCTATATATGTACATGCTAAAAACCTGAACAATAAACACGACACAGCTGTGCATTAAAGCCGACATTAATTGGTACGATTTACCTTTAGGAATATAGAATTACTTCGATTTTGCAACTCACTAGAAGTCCCAATGATTTGTTACAGAAAAATACTAGAGTAAAGCTTTTCATCTATGACCATTTACTTTGGTGTTTAACCAACAGCGGTCTCCTAAGCACATCCCCACCAGCGTCCTCCTGGGCATCCAGTTGAGAGCGTTTCCTTCGCGGCCAGCGACTGTAGGGTTTCCACGCCTCCGTCGAAAATATTGAGGGATAGTATTGGCGATAGCTGTAATAGCCAGTGATAAGTCCAATTATGGCACCCACTGTTATGTCCTGCCAATGATGGTGATAGTCACAGGTGCGACTCACAGCCACCAAGGCTGCCACAAACAATGGAGTAAGTGCGATGACCAGACGCCACGTCTGTCCGCGTCCTCGTGCATCGAAGGCATGCAGCTTGGCGCCTATATAATAGGCCACAAATCCAAAGCTGGCAAAGGCAACTGAAAAAGTTTATAATGTTAATTAGCTGAGCAAAGATATGGGTAAATATTCAGTCCACTTACATGACGAATGACCACTTGGAAAGCTCTTGCGTCCTTCGTTTATTATACTGGGATGACCCGTGCAGTTGAAATCGAGTATGGAGCTGCCTAGAGCAGTGGCGGTCTCGTTCAACACCATTATGCCATCGGGAAAGCAACGATAGAAGTAATCAGGACGTGGGCGACCCACAGTAATCTTCAACAAACTCGTCGGTATGGCATTCATGCATACCGCCAACGTCCATGCCCAGCTGGCAGCCACGAAATCACGCCTATTCCTGGTGAATGCGTACACCACCAAGGTAAGCGCCAAAGGTACAGTTATGACTAGTAACAAAAGGACACCGCCCTTCACAATATCCGGTCGTGGGGGATTCCTATAAAGCCACAGTTCTTCAGCATGAATTTCGCGCTTAAATGCGGTCATCGTCTCCAGTTTACTATGAATACAGAAATGAGTCACAATCTTATTATTTTTGACTGATTAAAAAACAGAAATAGTGACACTCACAAGAAAACCAATACAATCACCGTACGAAGTGCGATATCGATGAAATTAAAAAATCTCTTCTTGCTGGCAGGTACTAACACATCCTGCTCCTCCGATAGTTCCATATCTGGTGACGGCGGGACGTCATCAGCTTGAGGTAACTCGTTGCGCCACATATTGGTCTCATTGACGTCGTCGTCACTGTCGTTGCCTTTGTCTAAATCCTCGGCCGAACTTTTGAAAAGACTACTTCGATGTGAATTTGATTTGTGACTTGTTGACATTTTGGTCACTTGGGTGTAATTGTCAGTTGTCACGCCGCGTTCTATGTTCGATTTCCCAGGTGTCTGAATGGTTAATAAGAGTTCACAAATTAGCAATGTCATTAAAGATTGAATAACCTTAAATTGCCGCAGATAAGATAAACTCAATCATATCTCTTAGATTGCTGTAGAGATTAGTAGATTGATAGTGGGCAAGAAAAGTATACAGATGGTGTCTTTTTCTGCAAACTGCAGACTTTTGTCACCCACTAATGAATAAATAATGCTTTGATGTTGGGGCATTAAGTATAAACGATCTCATTCACAATTCAATAAAATGACATGTGTACACATACATTTACAAGTAACAGTTATTCGTGACAATCAGTACATAACAACCCAAATGATTTCAGAATGTAATTAGCGTTTGATGAACACAAAACATTTTTATAAAATTAATCAAGCATACTCGGAGAAACAAACACTTTAGTCACTCACTGTATTTGTGTATATGTTAGTTAACATGTAACTGTTATTTGTGACATTCAATAAAGGCGTAGTTCACACCGCTAATTAGGTAGGAGTGTATTGGCAGATATCACTAAACAAACAAGCCGAAAGAGAAACCATCTCTAATAACAGAAACGATGTAAGTGTGTGTGTGTTAAGTGCGAATGTGTTAGTTGTTGTATTTCAAGATGTAAACAGAGGGCACACCAATATTGAACATAAATAGATTTGCAGCACCTGCGCTTTATCCAACCACGGTAAAGTGTCGTTAACGTCACCATTGATGTGTTTGTTGTTGTTCCCGTATTTTCGACTACGTAAATCCGAATCTGTACTCTGTCCTCTTTGCATTATTATCAAAAGCTCTTCAAATAGAACTTCAACTTTGGAACTATTTGCACGATTGTGGGCCGTCTATAGATAGTTTTCGTAATTTGAATTAACGTCCGACTACGCACCAAGTGCAACCAACACTTTTAGTAGTATTTTGGAAACTAACTGATACTCGCTAATTGCTCCGCGTTTTTATAACTTTCTCTAATCCGCACTACTATTGGATGTTTAACAGAGATATGAGCATCCCGCTCCGACGTTTACATACCCTCTCGAAGAAGTTATGTCGATTGATATGCACATATTTGTTAAAATTAGGACTGCATATTATTTAAACGATTTAATTAATTGATTTCATTTGTATACCCTTTTTTAGGATTAATGAAAGTTTTAAGTTTGCGGTAGTCCGCAGTTACCTCTTCTTGGTAGTGTAAAACATCTGTAAGTAACAGCCGCGATATAAGTTGTCGCGGCACTTAAATACCATCGATACTTTAATAGTGATCGAATATTCATTAACCTCTAAGCTGCGTTTATCGATACACTTAACGACTGTGTTCATTTTTTAATTAGTCAATATAAACATTAAATTTATTTAGGCAACACCGACAAAGCAGAAGTAATGTTTATAAAAGAACAATTAATTAATTAAAACTGCTGGGCTGTTCTGTAGAACTATTAAATTTCTTGTTTTCCATTTTAGCAAGTTTGCAGCACCTTCAGCTGTTTTCAAATAAGTGGGCAGCTTGGTTGCCACTATTGGTAATCATATGATTAGGTCAACCAAGTTTTATTATCATAAAGAAAAAGAGTAAATTTTTTTCAATAAACAATAAATAACGCTTTAAAATGCCGGCTGCAAGTGAACAAAACTCTGCTGGAGAACTCCTGGACTCCCTGTACCTGGACATGTTCCATTTGATCGAAGCACACACGCAAACTCGCATTGACATCGAACGAACAAACTCCAGCGGCGCTATACTCTTAGCCCGGACAAAATTCCAGCAAGGGGGAAATTCCTTATCCACAGCCCAAATTCCAACCGAAAACAGTGCAGAGTTTAACGCGCTTTGTCGAGTGGTTAAGGCCTCGGACGAGCAACAAGTCGCTGATATCGCTATTGAGAGACACGCGGTGGACAAGGAGAATGGCTATGTTGAACCTTTGCATTGGTTTAGCGTTTTGCCTCCAATGAGTTTAAGGAACGCAGTGGACAAGTTCAAAAAATCAATTGATTTAATAGTCGAGAGCACAAACTTGCAAAGGGAACTAAGTACAGTATTAACTGGCATCGAAAGGCTACGTCGCGCTCTAGCACAATAACAACAATAATAAAGAAATGCCTTTATTGATATCTACCTAAATAAGAATAAAGTTCAGAAATGTTAAGACACGTATTAAAATCAACATTTTGTATGTTTCATTGGGTGGGCGGGCGCATAATCGATTTCTCTAATAAATCGATAACATAAATTTGCTAAGAATTTTGCAGTTAACAAGTTTGCATTACCGTCAGCTGTTCTCAGTAAGTGGACAGTCTGGTTGCTCATCATTTTCGTATCTGGCAAAAGAATCGATATAATATATACATATATAACCTTTAGAGCAAGTAAATCAATAATTGCCTACAAAACCAATGCGCAGAATAAGCAACAAAATAGGATAGAACCAATTTGAAGATTAAATTATAGAACATGCAAATTATGAACAACAAAGGCGTAGCGCGCAGTAGATAACAGTGTTCACATTCGCTCGAAAAGTCACAGCCAACGACAAAGGCCACAACGCGGGCTCTTTGTTGTTGCACTCTGCGATTTGTGAGCTTCGGGCGACATACCCGTTCAGAAGCGTTTTGTCGCGCGTGTCTACCCCACCCCAAAATTACATACGCACGCACTCGTACGTGTTCCCCTTTGAAACCCCCGCCATGAATAACGCTCAGCCAAAAGGGACGACGAGTAGTGTCGAGGCGCCATTGTTGCAGCTCGAGGATGAGGTGGATCTCATTGGTGACTTTCTCAAGCAGCAGTCAATCACGGCGACAACAACAACAGGAGCAGCTAATAACCAGCTGGCGCCACTGCTCAATGGCTTTGAAGCAAACGGCGTCAATCAGTTGACCACACAAGTTGAGGTGAGTATTCAAAAGTCTTGGAAACAATGAGCATCTCTATTCAACATTCATGTTTCTCCAGATAAATACGATTGGTGTGCACGGCAAGCAGAACGGTAAGCGAAGGACAAAGCGTAAGCCAAAGAGAGACAGAGATCAAATGCTTTTATCAGTTGACGACGATGATGATGCTGATAACAATGTGGGCGTCGCTATTCATGACGGTGATGATGATGATGATGTGGCCCACATTGATGGGGCTGGCGGTGGTGATAATGATACTGGCAAAAGGCAGCAACAGCAACAACAACAGCTATTAATGCTACACGATGGCGATGACAACGACGCGGATATTGATGACGAAGAAGAAGTGTTGCTGCACAAAAATCCCCCCGCGCTACGCAATGGCAAACACTCGCAGGAGAGCAGCGAGAGCACAACTAAACCGCTGTCGTCTCTAGCGATTAGTCACATTGCAACACCGACCCGACGCGCAACGACAACGGCAGCAGTAGCGGCAGCAGCTACAGGAACAACAACACAATCCACATCAGCATCACCGCTAAAATCAACGATACGATTGCCAAACCACGAAGAGATCGACGATATTTGTTTAGTGCCAGAAATCGATTTCGAGGGCATGTCCACGGACGCAGGCAGCGATAATCGCGAGTCACAGCCTCTGCTAGGCGGTGGTGGAGGTGGCGGCGGTGGTGGCAGTCACAGCAGTCGCATCACTGATCTATTTGGCGCTCTCGGACGCGGGCATGAGCATCTTGACCTCATGTCAAACACCTTTGGCGGTGAGTCTCGAAGAAGAAACCAACAAAAGAAGTCTTACAACTCTTGTGGGGCTTCTTGCAGTTAAACCAAGTGGGTGTGCGTGTATGTGTCAGAGATGTGTTTTTCAGTAGACTGCATGTAAATACTTCGTGTTTAAGTTCTGCGAATAATCACAGTTTTATCATCAGCAGTGAGAAGAAATTCATTTCTTCTTATATCTAGATAAATAACAGAAATCACGCTTTTATCTTTATCTTATCTTGGTGGATAAACGTGTATCATGACATTTTTAGTGTAGTCAAATAGAGCGTAAAGTTTCGAGTTCGTATCTTAGTTATGTGCATAGCAAATTTGAGTAAGATAATCCAACCCGTAAAAGTTTCCTAAAGGTACCTTTTGTGTACTAAAGGGTATACGCAAGTCAACTAAGCTCTTTGCATTTTTGCACTCATCAGTGATTACTCGGTGCTGCCAAAATCACATCAGATAAGCAAATTAAAAAGCACTTAAAGAAATAACAGATAATACCTAAAACACTTAAAAGTGAGCAATTTGTAAACTATTTTCAAATTATATTTTTATGAGTTTCTTAGGAAAACATTAATATTTTTAAATACTATCTCAGTACCCTAGAAGTCTGCAAACATTTTGTTGAATTTATATGGCTATCTATAGATTAGTTAGCCACCGTGTTTCCACCTGCGTTAAACTGACCTGCTTTTACTTGACTATCTTTGCTAGCCATAAACTAGCTAAAGCGGCAACACTATTTGCGCATAGTCACTCTACGATATTCATAGTTGAATTTCATTTGAATACGAATCTTAAGCTAATCACAATTAATTCAATTCCCTCACAAAAGCTGACTCAGAGCTGCAGCGCAGTGTGAAATACTTTTGTACTTCATTACACCATATGTGAAGAAGTGTGTGGGCGTGTGTATATATATACACACGATATATATGTACGGCGCACCAATGTCAGCTGATAAAATAAACAACAACAATTATTTGTTTAAAGCAGTTTGACATTCCCTTCAATATTTTTTGTGTAATTCGATTAGAAACAAAATTCCAAAAATTCCTCCAAGTTTTTCTCTTTCGCTCTTTGTTTATGTTGACCAACTGCTTAGGAGTAACTTAGTGTATATTAATTTCTGTCGTTGAATTCGGTGATCAAAATCAAGTGTATTGTGAATGTTAAAATGGGAAGTGCTCTGCAAGCATTTGTTGACGAATGGACATAAACCAAAAATTTGTATAGTGTTTAAGTGGATGCGTATGATGTGCATTAGTAATGAATTCTAGCGGATCGAATGAAAAGGAGGAATTTACTCAAACAGAGCGAAAAGCGAAACCAGAGAAACCGGATAAAGTACAACCAGAAGAGGAGCATTCTATACCACCAGTTGCTTCCGTAGGGGAACAAGATTACTATTCAATTGGCACCTCAAACAATGATTCAGTCGAGCGGCTATCCAAAAATAGTATAGATCTTGAGAAGCGACCCTCAAGTCACGAAGAATCCGATGAATCGGTAACTGTTCCTTATGCCTGTCACTGCTGTAAGCTAAAGTGTCACGACGATGAAAAGGATTACTTGCCGTCGCAAACCGATGAGGAGGACCAGCCAGTTGTATTCACTCCAGAACCCATACATCCAGACCTCGAAGAGAATGAAGTTAAAATACTTCAACCGAAATGCCAGTGTGCTAATTGCCCACTGAAAAACATGTGTAAGTCCCCATGACTTTCGCATGTGGGTCGAGCCACCTTATCGAAATGCTTTAGATATGCAAATATTTAGTACTTATTTAGTACTTTCCACTGTGTGCGATCCACTTTATATATACTATGTGACTTATCAGAGGAACGCTTCTTTTTTTTATTTTTATTAAAATGTTGTATTCGTTGAGCTCAAGTCGCGAGAATTTCATACAACATGTGTTCACAATTTGTCAGGATCTCGGTGAATTTAATGAAAATTTCGATTTCGTAGGTAGAGTAGAAGTTATTGATTAATTGACCACATCGCCACATACCATTCCCTAGGGTATTACCTACACTCGTACGTGATATGTCAGCTATTTTTAACAACAGCTGCCCCAACAAACAATACCTTAAGCCACTGTTTAAATAATTTATCACTTAAGTATATAATTTCTTTTCCAATTGGTATTACAATTTGCACAGTTTGCCTTCAGTTATTGTCTATTTGAAATGCGTGTTTTTATACTGCGCACGAATTTCATTAGTACTATGATAAACCACTTTAAAAAGTATTGAATATATTTAAATAATTTATATATTTTATTTTGCAGACGATCCTTTGTTTTCGGAGATTGTCGCACAGGCGGAATATGCCATTGAGAAGGGTATATTACCGGAGAGAATCTATCAGGGCAGCAGCGGTTCCTATTTTGTCAAAGATGCCTTAAATGTAAGTTTATCCAGTTGCTTCTAAAATGTTGATACTGCGCCACGCATAGATTTCAGGTGTCAAGTCTGAACCTGTTTAATCTAAAACTTGAACAGCGCACAGATCAAAGTTTCCAGCAAACGGGGAAGTTTTGTAATCAAGTCTGTATTTGCAAAGCTTTTGGTTTAGCTTGGATACAAAACTATTCTTAAGGACAGAATATCTGCCTCATAGTTAGTCGGTGAATATATAAACTAATCCATTTTACCCCTTTCAACCCAATTAGCAACGCTGTCTGGCCGTGTTTAAGCCCAAAGATGAAGAGCCCTACGGCAGACTGAACCCCAAGTGGACCAAATGGATGCACAAACTCTGTTGTCCTTGTTGCTTTGGACGCGCCTGCCTCATACCAAATCAGGGGTAAATAAAAATAAGACTAAAACCTAAAGTATCTAGTAATTACATCTTGCTATTCACAGCTATCTGTCTGAGGCTGGCGCGAGTCTTGTGGATCGCAAGCTGAATTTGAATTTGGTACCAAAGACACGTGTGGTTCGTCTGGTCGCGGAGAGCTTTAACTATGCGCGCATAGATCGACAGAAGGCCAAGTTGAAGAAACGCATCAAGGAGCACTATCCATCGGCGCATTTCAACCGCATGAGCCTGCCCTTGAAGACGGGATCGTTTCAATTGTTTGTGGAGGGCTACAAGGATGCGGATTATTGGCTACGTCGCTTCGAGAACGAACAGTTGTCCCCAGCATTGGCAAAGTCCTTTCAACTGCAATTCGAACGTTTGGTCGTCTTGGATTACATCATCCGGAACACGGATAGGGGCAATGACAACTGGTTGATCAAGTATGTGGCCCCGAAGCTGGTGGGCGAGGTGGGCAACACCGGTGGCAAGAGCATGGCGCGTGGCCAGCAGCTGCTGGGTCAGCCCATTATCGATCTGAATGAGCAGGCCACGACACTGGACCCAAGACCATTACGTGCCTCTGCTGGCTTCGCACCGTCACCCACTTCGATGGGTATCAGCGAGACAGCTGGAGCCGGACATACTTATGTGAGCAGCGATGAAGAGGATGCACCGACAACGAGTCCTAAACGAGCAGTTCAAACGTCATCGGATCCCGTTTGGAACCTGGTTGAGGCGCCACAAATCAAAATAGCTGCCATCGACAATGGCCTGGCGTTTCCCTTCAAACATCCAGATTCTTGGCGAGCATATCCCTATCATTGGGCCTGGCTCCCACAGGCCAAGGTGCCGTTTAGCAATGACATTAAGGATCAGGTGTTGCCGCAGCTATCGGATATGAATTTCGTGGAGGAGATCTGCACGGAACTTTTGTATCTGTTTCAGCAGGATCGGGGATTCGATAAGCGTCTCTTCGAGCGTCAAATGTCCGTGATGCGTGGTCAAATACTGAATCTAACCCAAGCGCTGCGAGACGGAAAATCACCTGTGCAGTTGGTTCAAATGCCCGCGGTGGTGGTTGAGCGGTAAGTCAGGCCGAGCTGTAGTTTCTTAAAGTACAGGGTCTATAAACTAACTGTTACTAATGCCAATCCTTTCTTATCTTTTTAGCTCCAGTGGCAGCCGCTTCTTTTCCTTTACGCAGCGCTTCCAGAACAAGAGTCCCTTCTTCTCTTGGTGGTAAGTCACCCGTAGATACTCTTTGATTTTCTATCAACTAATTGATACTCTTTCATATTTCAGTTAATTAAACTCTCTTGTATTACCCGACAAGCGTTGAGTGTGTGGTCAACGGGACCCAAGACAATTGTCGCCTCTTCTACCTGTTGTGCTTTGTTGTTATCTACTAAAAATACTTTATCGCCAAAAAAAAATCATACCGAAAGAGTTTTAGTTGTAATTCCCAGCGAAATGGATTTTTGTTAAACTTGTTTTGTTTATCATATATTTTTTTTGGCACAAAACAAACAGTCGTTAAAAACCTCATATTGCTATTTATTTAATTCACATTCACATCATGTTCAACCGTTAACTGGTTGAGCTGTTAACCAGGTTTAAATAGTCAAAAACATGAATGAGCCAAAAATCTCGAAAGATTGTCTCCATTCCAAAATTCGAAGCTCTAATTACACTTATTATGATTATTATTATTTATACTTAAACATATCAGTGAGAGAATTGTTTAAAGTTTCATATTTATTACTTAAGCTGCTGCTGGGATACAAGTTATTCTATTTAATTCCCAAAAAGGCACTTGTATTCATTGTGTATATCATTAAGTAAAACTATTATTATTATAAACAAAAGAAAAGAAAACTATTACCAGTTAACGCTCTTCAGAATTCCGGACTGTATATGTTTTGGGATGATAACAAGCTTTATAAGCGAGTGTAACTATGTCAACTAGAGGAAACAAAATAATTATACATATATAAATGAATTAGCATTGAAATTAGTTATATAAACAAAGAAATAAATGTATGTGTATTAAATGAAATGTGCATACATTAAAAACAAACAATAAAAATCAAATATTATGCCTTGTAAAATTCTTGTATGTCTTTTGATACACAGTATTTATATATTTTATCAAACTTTAGTCTTGATTCCAATTGCTTAAACAAACACTTAACAATTTAAAACAGAAATAGAAATATACTTAAGTAAAGCTAAACGAACGACATTAAATCATCGGAAGCATCGGATAAGAAGCGACTGATAGCATCACCAGCACCAACTTCCTCCAAATTTGTTTCGCGCCCGTCGTCATCTTGATTCACTGATGGACTTATGAGCATGTCCATTGACTCCGTTGTCACTGGCCGCACCGGGCGACGTGGAGTTTCAAAAAATGTAGATATGGTGGGCTGATAACCATTGCTCAGGATGCCACCATAGCCCTTGTACTGATACCACTTTACTGGCACTTTGGCGGTCACACAGAGATCTCGTCCAACTGGAACTGTGCTTATCACCTGTTTTGGCTTGAGGAAACGCACAAAGCGCTCCAGTTCCTTGTAGCTGGAATGTTCCGAGTACTCCACACCGATTACACTGATGCGCTTGCCAAACGACGGCTTGGAATTCTTCTCCCAGCCACTGGGTCTAATGGCTAAAAGCATATCGAATTGTCCTTCAAATGGCTTAAAGTATTGGTCCAATTGCTGTAAATATTAATTGTAGAAATAACTATGGATGAGTTATGTAGTCAACACTTACCGGATAGCTAATCTTGCCCATGCTGATGACATGTAAGTTGGCCTCCAGCGGATTATCACAGAGTCTCAATTGCAGTTCTGGCCAATTGAGACAGTCGATTGCCTTGCGCCGATGCGGTTCCGTCCAAATGCGAAGGTCGAACTCCTCTGCCAGCGTTTTCCATACCTTCTCTTTACCAATTAGATAGGAGCCGCAGACATGAAGGATACGTTTGTTCGCGTGCTTCTCGTGAAACTCACGGACCAGATAACAAAGTCGATCAATGCTCTCCGACTGATGGCAAAAGTCATAATTCTTGGACAGATATGTGGTGTCCAAATAGAGTAGATCAATATAGGGATTGTTCCAAAATATAGGATCTGACTCCATATCAAAGTTGGCACGGAAATCCCCCGTGTGCAGTACGCACTTTCCAGTGCTGAACTTAAAGAGCAGCATAATAGCACCCGGACAGCTGAAAGGAATTGGTTATTTAATCACATAGATTAATCGTTGAGTTATACTTACTG
Source organism: Drosophila dunni (assembly GCA_018152125.1). Lineage (NCBI taxonomy): Eukaryota > Metazoa > Arthropoda > Insecta > Diptera > Drosophilidae > Drosophila > Drosophila dunni. Next base: position 13,076,395 of record JAECXC010001917.1, on the reverse strand, counting down.
ATGGGCATCTATTGCGGTTATCTCAATGTCATTTAGCTTTATCGGTTTGTTTACTTCGATTTCGTGCAGATACTGCTCGTCGATGGGTATGAAGGTTCGCACCAGGCGAGCTGTTATGGGACTCATGTACAAAGGGTGCGCAAACTTGCGGGTTAAGCCCACGTAGTGATCGGCATGATAGTGGCTCAGGAAGTAATGCGTTGCATTGGGTATGTCACCAAACTGAAAGCCATCCACCACGAACGTAGTGCCCTCCACAATCTTGTAGGGCGGACAACGTTTCCGTTTACGCCCCTTGGGCATGTTCTCCTTGGACGAAGACGCTTCTTCCGGCAGATTTGGACGTGGTATGCTCACCATAGGTGACACTGGTGTTGTCTGACATGGCTCCAACTCAGCAAGCACCTCTTGCAATGGCTCCAACTTAACTTCTATTTCGTCCTCAGAGCACAGATCAATGACGTCACTTGGAGGTGTTTTACATTTCGCCTTGACTTGACGCTGCGGCTGTGAACGTTTTCTAGTTATCTTGGGCTTGCACTCAACATCGGAGCTTGTGGTTGTGGTGTTAGTATTGCTGGTGCTTTCGGAGTCATCGTCAAACAAACGCTTGCGTCCTTTACGTGGCGTCCGTTGTTGCTTTAGCTTTCCGAGGGAGATCTTTGGCAGCGTCTCGACTTTGTAGCTTTTTGTGCTACTCTTGAAGAAGGCATCAATGCGCAGTTGACCCGGTAGCGGTTCCTTTCTCAACGAGCGCTTAACTACTGTGTTACTTACTATAATTTGCGCATTGCGTGTAAACTTTTCAACGTTGTTGTTCCTCTCCTTCTTTGTTGTCGTTGCTGCGCGCGATTTTCCCGCCTTTTTGGGTTTTTCCGGTGTTTTTTCATCGCTGTCGCTTATTGCTATTTCAACGTCACTTTTTGTTTGCAATTCAGTTAAACATCTAAGTCGTATTTTTCCCACATTTGTTGCAGACATTTCTTTCGCTTACGATTTATCCTGCAGCCTACGATCTTTCCATTTCAACACTTGGAGAAATATCGATATCACTTTTCGATAGTGGCTTTAAACTTAGTGCTGATACTATGAACGTATCGATTGCTTAATCGACAGAGCTTGGCGCCAAAACAGACTTTAAATAAAATTCAATGCAAATTGCTTTATTCATTGCATTTACAAGTACAGGTTTCATTATCGTTGATCTGTTGCTTTGCATTCCAAGCAATTCGCTCGATTATCACTGCGCTGCATAAAGCGCCACCCAAAAAATGATAAGCTTGCAAGTATTCTTCCGGTTCATCGGGTGAATTGCGTAGAACCCTCAGAATTGGTGTGCACATTTTCAATATTCTATAGCGTATAAGTATAGCTGCCTGCTTCTCCAGCTCGTCTGCCCGTACGCCTGCTTTTAAATACGGCTCAATGCGATCGGATATAGCGGCAATTTTTGGCATCACCCACTCGTATATAGGAAACTTTCCCAATTTCTGTAATCCAACCAAAGAACCGTATAGCGTTGTCAGGGAAGAGGAACTGAGACCTATTTTATATAGGCTGTAAAGTGGGAAAATCATTAATTCAGTGAGTTTACAGCCAAAATTCGCTAGTACTTACTTGATTATTCTTAAGAATACATTATTATGGCGATTATCGTAATTCTTGACAATATCAGCCGCTATATTGCTGGCGAATTCCCGTACACCCCAATGATTTTGGGCGGTAGGGCGCTTACAAATCTGCCGCGAGACCACGCACGTTATAATCGAAGGTATCAGGAGATGAAACTGCAGGAGGAGTAAAAGCAGAGGAAACTTAATCATGGAAACCCCATTATGAGAAACTACTCACATAATTATTCAGGCGAATATTAGGATTGTCAAGCAGACTGCGGATCAGGCGCATCAGATAGAATATGAGTGAAACATTGCATTGCAACACATTGACCTCGACTCCGTCGGATATGAAGAGACACAACTTGGACAACATGGGCTGCAAGGATGAATCAGTGCTCACACTACGTAGAGCCTCGCGTCTCAGAGCCTCCGAGGTGCCCATAACGCTCTCGGTGATGAGCACATAGAAAGTTTGCTGCTCTTTCGACAGCGGATACTTCTGATTTGCCATGAGCAAAACTTTCTCCCGTTTCACCCAAGTATTTAAGCTGCCTCTTGGAAGCAGCTTCTTTGGCTCCATGGGTGCTGTTGGCTCCAAGGTTTCAGCTACTTCAGTGGACTCATTTTTAACCGATTCATTTGTTGGACTTGGCACTAATGAGTAATTTTCGGGCTCCTCTTCATTCTCGGCCACGGGCCACTTGTAGACCATTTGCCAGAGATCCGAGGTAATGCCTTGGACCTGCATTCCATGCTGCACATGCTTGATCTGAACCAACGGAGAACGAGATTGCCTAGCATGCTTGACGGCTTCTTCCAGAATCTTGAAGAGCTGCTCACGAACTTCTTGGCCCACTGCAACGAGCATTTCATCGGACAATTTCTCACCGATGCTAAAGTTGCTTATGCTCTGCAAGGATTGCTTCGAGAGTGACTCCGTGTAAATGGAGGTCCAATCATTTGAACTTTTACTTAAAGCCAAAGTCACTTTTTCCTCGAATTCAAGCAGAAAATTGTACGTCTTGGTCGTCTCCATCTTACTCCTGTCAAGCAACACTGCAAACTAAAAGATTTCCTTTCATTTTTAACATAAATTGTCATCTTTGACACTGTTAATTTTAAAATAAAAATGTTAAAGTTAAAATGTAAATGTTAAAAGTTTCAAAGTTAGTCTAAAATTGTTTAAATAATTATTGCGTTTGTTTTTAATTCATATTTAAATAAATTGTAACTTAATTTTAATACAAATATGTATGATAGGTAGAGAAGCACTTTAAATTCTTGACTTTTTTTTAGGGATTTCAGCTAGTTTCAACGCTAATGATAATGTATCCATAATCGGTAAATAATCAGACCAACTAGTAGCACTACAATCAGCACTTTCCATAGGTAATGCAGTCAAGATTTCAGATCCGTGAGAGGAACATACATGACTCCCATGAGACGAGTCATGTGCACTTTGCCATTGGCATCCTTATCGTACTGTAGGAAAAATAAGATTATAAATCTGGAGAACTAAACAGATGTAGAGTTTTCCTTTACCTGCTGCATGTACTGCGTGCCTCGCTCGGGTCCAACGGGCACAATTAAACGTCCTCCATTGGCGAGCTGATTGATAAGTTCGGTGGGCGTGTCGGGAGCAGCAGCACCAACATGTATGGCATCATATGGTGCATTCGATGGATACCCTTTGCGTCCATCGCCCTCAACGATGAACATATTGCCCGAGTCCAACATACTGCGATCATCCGAGTTTAGATTCTCCTTGCTCAATGCCACCAAGCTACTTTGATGCTCAATTCCCACGATTCGAGTATTGGCATTGTTGCCCTTCTGCTGGATGTAGCGGTAGAAACATGCTGTTAGATAACCCGAGCCTGAGCCAACGTCCAGCACATGTGCTCCTGGTTTGAGTTGATCCCGCAGATACTCCAACGCAAAGGCGTGCTAAAAGAGGAAATCATAAACATGAGTTAAAAAATAAGGATTAATCTTCGTTTACTTTTTGTGCGATCTTTTTAGACACACGTTTCATAGCTGTACACAAATCACTACTACTCTCTGCAAGGGGTATCAAAAATTACCATATGAGGTGCACTGATAGTTACGTTACCGCCAATTGGCTGCGGTGCATCCATGTACGGATTACGTGGACAGTAGAACTTGCGATCGGTGGCAATCATCGCATTTGCCACTGCATCTGTTGCAATTACGCCGTAATCTATTTAAAAATATATATAATATGCATACAAATTTTACTCTTCGTTTGATGTGCGCTTACCGCGTAGCTGACGGATTAAATCCGCATTATTTGCACCAACTGAACGCCAGGCCATGCTGAATGAACGCAAGAAGAGGCCCAGCTTAATTATATTAACGATATTTAAATTTTTCAGCTTCGTGTTCGCGTTTGTTTGGATTTTGTGGCCTTTGTTATTTTGTTGTTGTTGCCTGCAGCAGCCAACGAACAGCTGGCGGCCAGAGTTGCCAAGCCTAATATATTTGAAAATGGATTTGTTATAGCAAAGATCGAATTTTTTAACATGGCTTATTAAGATATATAAGTCCAGAAAACTTATATAAAATATAAACTCATCTACTTAACTTTAAAAAATTAATAAAACATAGAGTTATCGAACGTTGCTAGACTATCTACAATTATTGTTATCGATAATTATTGTAATAGCACATCTCTGGTCAACTGACACAACTCTGGCAGCTGTCGAGCGGAAAACACAGCAAAAGTCGCGGCGCAGTAAAAAAAGAAATCGAATTTTTTCTGTTAATACACAATACAAGTACAAAAGTATTTAATAAATTGCCCACAATAAAGAAATTGCTAGTGTTATTGCTGAGTGTCGTAAAGTGAAGAATATATAAGTTCAACCCATCAGCATCTGCTGCAGCTGCAAGGAAATAGCATTGCATATTGCAGCTGCCTTTTTTCGTGTTGTTTTATTGTTGTGTTTGCGCTTCTGTGTGTGTGACTCACGCACACCAAGATCTCCTGGCTAGTTTGGAGAGCGCGCGCGGCAAAAAGTTTTCGCTATTGTGTTTATGAGTGTTTGAGTGTGTGTGTGAGTATTAGTCATTTTGGCCTGGTCGTTGGTCTTGGGTCTGGTCTTGGCTTTTGTTTGTTAACCCGCAACATTTGGACCGCATCAACAACAAAACCGTCAGCAACAGTAACAACAACCAATACATCTACAAAAAGTCGTTGCGGATAAATCAGTAAAAGGTTAGTTACCTATGTTATCATCAATTTTAATTGCCAATTCATTGAAGTTCTAGTGCTAATAAAAACCTTTAAATGCTGCTGACTACGCAATTAGCGGCCGTTAACTTGGCTAAAGCTTAAAGATTTTTTTTGCCATTGATTGTGCCTTTACTTGATTAAAAGTACCAAGCAAGGTCGTGGATATTGAAGACGTAAAAGTATTTGTTTCTGTTTTTACACATATTTATTCAATATTTATTTTACGCATTGTAAGCACAGCCATAATGCTAACATAAGTATTGTACAATAATAAAATGTACATTGCATAATTCTGTGTGCCACATTGTATTTTTCTATTTGTTTTGTGGCTTAGTTGAAATATATGTTTAAATGCACACAAACATACGCGATAAAAACGTTTTGATATATGACCATGTGTATGTGTGTCGCCATCTGTTGTCCACTTTGACAGGACAGAACTTGACTTTGGACAACTGTTATACTCGCTCCTGCTCACTTCTTTTCCACTCTGTCAAGCATTTCGTTTTCATTCTGAGAGCAGGTGTTGCATGTTTTTATTTCTTTTTTCATATGTGTTTTAAGCCTGCTTCCGTCTGTTGCATTCACTTTCCAATTCACTGAGTTTGCCACATATTTAGTACAAGTTGCATGCTACCGCCGCCTTGAGGCAACTTTGAGTCCAAGTCGAAGTCTCTTTTCAATTTGCTTTGCCGGCATTATTGATAAGTATTCTTGCGTTTTCCAAAGCCTTTTGTGTGTAATTATTAAGAAACGCTTCTTGATAGTGTTGTGCAAAACAGGAAACGACAGAGCAGTGTATCAAGTAATTGTTCTGACAACCAAACAAAGTCACAGTTATAAAAAAATATAATTTATTTCCGTTTTCTATTTTTGCTTTATGTTCTCAGAACAAGTTGCAAATACTTGCATCAAATGTTGTCATCAAAACAATTACTTGACTAACTGTGGATGAATATTGGCAATTTATCAACAAACGAGCACGTTTTTAAAGCTTTCTCTTTATATATTTTGTGCGAAATAGAATTTTTATCTGATATCGCTTATACATAATCGTTTGTTTACAAATTTTGGCGTTTTAACGGATAAACTAAAATTTATTGATAAGCAAAAAATTTGCTGCAAGTGATTTATTTTTATCGAAAACTTTTATCAATTTCATCGAACGTAAGTGAACTTACACACATGAGCCTTTATATGTAAATTCATGTACATAAGTGTGCCCGTTTGCATGTATTTAGCTTTTTGTTCAACTTTGACCTAAATTTAAACAATATACGCGTTGCAACGCATGAATGCGAACAGAGAATTCATCAAGAGACTAGTTTGATGAATTTCCAACTGTCTGTTTGTCTGTGCATGTGTGAACATTTGCGTGTATGTGTGTGTGTGTGTGTGTGCACTTGCGTTGATTTATCGTAACTGAACGTGCAGTTTAAGCAAATATCGCTTAGCTTTTATCTCGCTCTCTCTCTCTCTCCCCCGTTCATGCTCCTTTCATTCTGAACTACCTGATGATATTTAACAAAGAGCAGAAAACTAAATGGAACACTAAAGAAAAGGAGAAGAGTGTACACAGTTATACGCATGCTGTTATACCCAAGCGCACTACATACGAACATTCACATGTAATTCTATTACTTTACAGCTGATTTTCGCTTGTTGAATCAATGTTTCGTTCGTCGTCATTTCTATAAATTCACTGTATTTATGAATATTTCTTAAATTTGTTAATAACCCGTTCTTAGTTCATCTTCTACTTTTACTTTATTTTTCGCCGTGAGAGTAAGTCACACTGATTATACCTATTTGCTTCACACACCTTCGCATAACGATCGCATACTAATTTTATGGATTTTCGTTATCCATTTGCTTTTGCATTCGCATTCGTATTTTTATTTGTATTTGTCTTTTAAGTCATGTTTTTCGAACACATCTAAATAGACTGGGAGTGTGCATGTGCGTTTGTGCGTGTGTGTGTGTGTGGAACTGAAAGACAACAAAAGAGTGTGACGCGTTTGTTGTGCACGTTTTAAACTTTTTCAATTTTCGTTTAGTTTTATTTTTACGTGTTGTGCAAATATGTCAAACATTTTGCGCAAACTACACAAATTTGCGTAAATTGTTATTTATCACATAGCCAACTGTGTCCACACAGACAATTTTGATATTCCCCCCATGCACACCTTGACCCTAGAAGGTGCCATTATGCTGAGGTGTTACTGATTTCCCCTAAAAACTTATGCTTAGCGTTAATTGGAAAATATTAAATTAACTTTCAGTTATAATTTCTAACTCAAAACAGATTTGAAATTCTTTGCTCATAGTTCAAAGTAAATTAGTCATTAGTTCTTTCGCTTTGTTTCATTCTTCCCAGACATTATTATAATGAACTTTTGTATCTTCTTGGTTCTTTTAAGTGACCATAACCTCAAAAGTCAGACAAAGCACGCCACTGTCCAACCCAAAGCTGAACTGAGTCAACGCTTTATGTAAATTGAATGAACTTTTTGTTGCTTCTTTTTAATAACTTAAATAGCATTAAGTAATATGCGTGTTCTCTTTGGCACGTTCCAACAGAGTCCGCTTCCTACTTATAATGTTCACAATTTGGCAAGTTCAACGTCAGTCGAAAATCGGGCGTTTCTTTATGTTTTGCGAGGTACATCTCTACATACATAAGTGTTCACACATGTGCATACATGGGTCACCGTGTATGTAAGTTCATTAAATTCTTTATTTGTGGCAATAAATTCAATTAGGTTAGCGACTTTTTTGATGGCGCTTCGAATGGCGATTCAATTATATAGAATATTTTTAAATTCAAATACAGTTTAACAAACTGGTTTGTACATTTTGGAATAAATTTAACATTTTAACAGATTAAGTAAATAAAATATAAACAAAATATATCGGAATGTGAATATTTTAATAGGAATTCTAGTTTCCCATTGAAAAACGAAAGTTATCCCATAAAAGCCTTATCATTGATTGATATTTCACTTAAATCTAAGCTATTAGGCTTGTAATATAAATCCAGCTATCAATAGATCATAAAACTGTTAAGTGATATTCTCTGTAGAGAAATGAAAGCTTATATGATCAGAGATTAGATTATTCCGGCTGTCTATAGGGAGTATTTCGATATATACATTTGCTATCTCATGTGGTTATTTATACGATTATTTACTGAAATTGTTTATATAGCTTATGTGGTACATAGGCGAATGAAAATAAAAGCGTCAAGGTCATTTTATATGGTTGTTGTCTGAGTTTTGGGTTTGCCAATTGACAAAATGTCAAACAATCAACAAAAGCAATCGAACAACAAATGCAATAAATAAATAAATGTAAAGCTGAGCATAGAAAAATTGCCATCTTGGAAGAAATAAAAAATAAAAACATTTTCTATAGTTAAACAATTATTTACTTGAGAGTTTCATTTGCGATAATGTTCATGAACTCTGTTATAAGTGCATGTCAACGTGTGTGTTAGTGTGATTGAGTGTGAATACATTTGCATGTCAGTGTGTTAGAGATGGCACCATATCAGTGTGTATAAACATTGGTGTAGCTGATTTGAATAAACGTTGATACTTTCGATACACTTTAAAGACTTTTCTAATAACCAAATTTTGCAAAAAACAGTATTTCTTTTAATGTAAAATTATTATTATATTGAATAATTTAGCTGCTTTTAACTGCGTAACAAAATTAAAGAATTATGAGCCAGCCTTCGATTTATCGATTTAATGAACGATGTTTGTGTCATCTCTAGCTTGTGCACAAACCTCTTGTCAACAGAGCTGTAGAAGTGAGCGACCTACACGTATTTGCTCTCACTTTGCTATCATTTCACTGATGCTTTGTACAATTTACACACTCACACACACACTGTCACACACAACAAGTCTTAAAGCTAGAAAAATACAATAAAAGAAGCACTTTCTTTTGTTTGAAATGTGTTCTGTCTTTTTTTCTTGTTTTCGTTTACTTTGAAGAGCTTTTTGAAAGCGCGTGGTCAGTTAAGGTAAAAGTTGTCGCCAGTTTTTGATTAACCTACGCAAATTTCAATGGAAAAATGTCTTATCTTTATATTTTGTAACTAAACCTAACCTAACTATGAGTATATTATATATATTAAATAGTAGAAAGAAAATATCATAAGTTTTTCGTTGTTGAATCATTTAACTTTTTGAGTTCCGCTTTAACCGGTTGCTACCGGTGTCAATTTAACGAACCATATTCCCAAGTGACGCGCTGTATGTATACATACTACACCTCTAGTATCTAGTACTAGTAGTAGTAGTAGTTGTCGGTAGTATTACAAGCCCATTTGTGACCTTAGTAGTGCATTAAGTTTAGCATACAGTTGTACAAGGGCGATTATTCTACGGTCGTTGGTTCAGGTATTGCGAGGTCTATCATGTCATTCGTGTTGTTACTAATTTCTTAATTACGTAACTCACTTTTAATTAACCCAAAACTAGTTAAAAACTAAAGAAATTAAAGTTTTGTAATAAAATATACACTGTATACTTTTTACTTAATTAGATAACTCTGCTTTAATTAATTAAATGTTGATTCTGTCATACTCGTTAAATGTGACGTCATTTTTAGCCATATTTAAAACGAAACTAGCTTTTAACGACAAACCAACCGGAAGTTATATATTAAATTTGACGTCTACTTTTATATGGCTTAGTTATATACTTAATTAAAAAGTTGTTAGCTATTTGGCTATAAACTAATCTATGAACTGGGCGTACTTTGTAGGGAGTGTGTAGATACTTTTGGGAATATTAAATTTAGTGGGAGATTTTATGAAAATGATTAAAAGTTTAGTATGAATGAAATAATATTAAAGTTTACCATAAAGTTGTTCAAAGAAGTGGAAAGTAGCAAAGCAATGAAAAACTGTAAAATTAATTGCTTGTCCTACACAAATTAGAGAAGTATCTATAACATGTAGTACTTTTTACACCCACTGTGCACGATTTCAATTTGTGTGCAAAAATCAGCAAATTTGAATTTTCCAGTAGGTAAATTCTTTTATTTCTCATTTGTAAACTGCCAATAACTTGTTAAAGACTCGGTGTTATTGGCTATAGATACCATTTATCTATATGTTTACAACTGAAACCGAAACGTGGGTGCTAAAAATAGTTCTTGAACTGCTTTTTCAGCTTCTACATTCTACTTGCTGCACTCTCTACACTTTCCCCTCTCATTTCTAATCACATAATGTCTATAATTGATTGGAGGCAACAATTTGAGCTGCTCTGCAATTGACGTAAAAGCTTTCATTGTCGTTGTTGTTGTTGTTGTAGCTGTTTTTGGATACGAAAACAAATACGTTAATTGCAACTGATGTGAGTCGATACGTATGTGCAGTCAGTTAGGGGGTATATGGGGTATGCAGGGCTAGGGTATCTGTTAAGTGCAGCAGGAAGAAGTTAATGAATTTGTGACAAGTTTAGTTCCAATTTAGTCACTAACGTGGACTGCCTGCCACTTTGACAGGTAGTCACATACATGTTCAAATACCTGTGTGTTCCCATACCCTTGAAAGGTGACTTTAATTAGATTGATTCCGTTAGTTTTGTAGGCGTGCAATAAAGGGAAACGTGCCGTAAACAAACTATTCAATTTACTGCTCTCTTACACCCTGTAATCACCGTAATGATGTTTATTAACTACTTGTTTACGTGATGAGCAGAATGTTTTGCGTGGTATCTATTGATCTATAATTCTAAATCGGTTTTGTTTTCTAGAGTTGTGCAAAAATTTACATGAATTTCACATGCAATATTTGAATGGCAACGAAATTTACAGTTCACTTTTGTTTACTCCGCAAAATGAAAGTTTTGGAAATGTTTTTGGCATATAAATAGCATAAAATACCCCATAGAATTGGGTAAACTATAGTATTATACAGTTCATGCTGTTGAAAATTGCCAAAATGCGCTTACAAATTTGTTGGCGAAAGTTATTGTTCTTTTGATAATCGTTTCAAATTGAAATTTGTATACAATTGTTTAGGGATTTGGTTATGAATAGAATATTCAAGTTTTTGCAACTTTAAGTATAATTTATATTGCTTTGGAGTATATCTTATGCTACTTGACTTTATTACTGGCCCAATGATTAATAATCAAAACAGTTTTTTGAACTCTTGGCTTCTTTTCCTGTTATTTCCTGGGTTTTCCCCATTCCCTGTAGCGCCATATGTCCAGTGTTGATTTCTGGACAGACTATTTGCTCATGTGGCATGCGTGGCATATGCAACCAGTCAACAAGCGCCAAAAAGTGGCACAAACTTATGCCCAACACTGTCGTCGTTTAACGAACTGTTTGCTAAACTCATACTAATGTGCTGCATACACAAATAAGCACTGATATCAGTCTAATGTCTATATATATTATATAATTTATATATACAGTTTGGCGACAGGGCGTATTATTGTTTTGACCAATATTCGGGGAATTCGGTATCTGAGATGACGTGTTTGCTCCCACTTGGAGGTCAATAAACATCTTGAACATCATAATCGACACTAATTTCATCATTATCATGCTCATTTGGCAGGCTTAATAAGTATTTTAAATGAATGAACAGAAATAGCAAAATTTAATTGCTGCGTAAAACAAATTCGTTTTATTTTGTGCTTTTTTGTTGTTTTCTGATAAGAATTCGTGACTTCTGTGTGCTGTTTCCCATAGAGGCAGGCGCCTTGCTACTTGATTAAAGCAGAGAATTATTGTTCGAAGACCCTGTACTGGCGGGGGTGTCGAAAGGGTCTATAAAGTTTGTAAAGTTAAGCGTGGGAGGCGTTTGAATGCAGACCTTAAGGACTAGACTTACAGTTTATAATTATTTAGGGTTAAGTTTTGCAACTTTAGTTAAACTTTATACAAAATAATACTACAGGGTCTTTCACAGCTCGTCTCGCGCTTCTCGTATCTTTGCTGCCAGTTATTACTATGGGCTGTTGCTGTGGTTTTTGCTGTTGCTGTTTCATTGCAATCAGCCGTTCCGGGATGTGCCGTACACCAAAATGTTTCGCTTAATCGCCAACTGTTTGGACTTTTACACACAAATTGCATTCCACCCACTTTTCTGTCTCTCTGTCTCTCTCACACTAGCTTTCCGTCTCTTTCTTTATCACACAATGCTTTTTTTGTGGGCGTCCTCTTCTCTTCAAAATTTATGACGTAAATTACTGTTTAATTTTTCTACTTCGTTCTTAATAATTTATTTATTTTTTGCAGAATTCGCTCACTCTCTGGTGAATTAATGAATTTGTTTTCCACTTTTTACGCCATTTCTCATTTGTTTTTTTGCGCTTTTCAATTCATTGATGATGGATTGATTGTTCAGGCAATTGCAACTGTTTATTCTACATTAATCAGTTGTTGAATTTAGTCGTCGGTTTTCAATAAAAGTCTCACGTTCTCCATTCAACGCTTTAATTATTGTATTTAAATCAAAAGTTTAAGTTTTCAAAGGGATTTTCAAGTGTTTTTATAGAGTTCTTGATCCAGTTACAAACTGTTCTATAAACAAAAGTGTGTATGTTTTTAATTGTTTTATTTTAAATACCTTTTATATTTATTTGTGTTTATGGGGGAAATATTTCAATGTGCTATTTTAAGAAAAAGTTGAAAACAAAATTTAATTGCGTTTTTATTTTAAGTTTGTTTAAAAATATTATAATGGCATGAATAGAAAGGGGCTCTTCAACTACTAATTACCAGACTCTTCTGTATTTTTGTGTCAAATAAAATATGCAAATTTCGTAACTGCTTTTATAGCGAATTAGCCTGGAAATGTAGACCAAAAAGTGATGCAAAAAGTGTGCTATAAACCAAGTTACTTTTAATGAACTTAAAGTTTAAAGTTTACACCCACACACACAACCTACACCCATACTAACTCACTCAGCATGCCAGTCAAAATTTAAAGTTGAAGTAAATTTTTTATTTCGTTTTCTTGCCAAGAATTTGATCAAGTCTGTGTGCCGCTTTGCTTGCCACGCCCCGTTTTAAGTGTAACGCCCACCGAGTTGATGTTGATTTCTTATCTTTTGGAACGTTTCTTATCAAACGTCTCGACTCGTCTCAAATGATAAGCTTTGTTTGCTTAGTTCCCAAAAAAGAAACTTAAATCTTCTCGAAGGTTTCTCAGAATTTAATTGACTGACTTCATCCCTCTTAACCTCTTTGCAGGCAGCATGACCATACCCTCGAGACCCGCGCCCGCACCACCCGGATCGCGTGGCCAGAGTGCAGCGGCTGGAGCGAATGCCAGTTTGGAGCAACTGCGTCTGCAGCTGCAGCAGCAGCATCTGCAACAGCAGCAGGCAGCAAATGGCGGACTACAGAAGCTAACCATCAAGCTGCCACCACCGCCAAAGGGACCAATGCAGCGTAACCACAGCAGCAACAACAACAATAACAACTTTTATGATAAGGAGAATAATTCCACCGGGGGATCGAGCATAACCAGAAAGTTTCCACAGGCGCGATACACGCCGGCAACGAATTGGAATGATTCACCCTTCGATGGAGGTGTACACGCCCAAGGGAATGGCAAGAAGATGCCACCACCGCGACCGCCACCACCAAAAGTGCAACTCAATGGACGTAAACTGAGCAGTCTGTCCAGCGGCACAAGTGGAGGAGGAGGTGGGGCCTCTAGTGGAGCCAGTGGCATCATTAGCAACATATTCCATCGCAAGAAGACCACAACAACCACAACTGGAGTATCCACAGCAGCTGCGTCCAAGGCAGCGGCACAGAGTCGCGCCTACAACGCAGCCACAGCAGCGGCAGCAACAACGGCGACCACCACAAACACATCCTCCAACAACAGTGTGTACGACTGGAATGCAGCCTGGAACACGGCGACAACAACCACCACAAACACCAGCAGCAGCTCATTCACGAGGTTTCCAACGAGCAGCTATCAAAAGGAAGCGGATGCCCAACTCATCAGCTTTGATTCGCCGCCTTCGTCGCCCACATTTACACAGAAATCGAATAGCGATTGCGTGAGCGTCGATAGCTTTAGCTCCGACAGCAATTTCAGTTCACCCAACAATGGCAGCGTCTCGCAGCCGGAGAGTGGATTTGAGGATGATTACACACGCTCGAGGCCAGCGACACAGAGTCCGCTGGTTGATCCCTGGGAGGCGGTGGACAGTGGCATCTATGCGGGTGTGGATAGCTTTGGTGCGGCGCCAGTGCGTCAGATGCAGCCGCTGCAAACGTCACGTAACTCGGATAATCCCTTGTGCAACGGACGCAGCTTGTTGCCACCCACACAATCCCTAACCATGCCCACCATTATCAAGCCGAAGATTTCACAGAAACCCAAGGCACCAAAGCCACCGCCATTCATTGGCCAACCACCTCAAATATTTGGCTATAGCGGTGCAGGCTATGGAGCAGTTGGTGGCGCACTAGGAGGCGAAAGCACGCCTCCCTCGCCGCCCATGCCCAAGGGAGCACCACCGCCACTATCGGCTGCTGTGTCGAGCAACAACCAGCAGCGCTTGGGTGCCGCTGCCAACAACATCTCCGTGCTGGATGTCATATCGGGCAAAGTGGATGCACTGGCTTTGAGTAATGGTTGCTCTGGGTACGTCGAGGAGACTGAAGTTCCATTTGCCATTGCACTTTACGATTTCGATGGCGTGGAGCAGGGCGATCTGAGCTTCAGGGTGAGTACAAAAAAGTATATTCAATTGAGCAAATCAATAACTCTGTTAATTGCAGGAGGGAGAGAAAATCTATCTGCTAGAACAGCCCACAGAGGAATGGTTCCGCGGGCGCACGCGTTCCGGCTGTGAAGGCTTGTTCCCTGTTAACTACGTGGAGGTGCGAGTGCCATTGAATGGAGGCAGTGCAGCAAGTGCAACACAGTCACAACCACAACAGCAGCAACAACACCAGCAGCAACAATATCAAATGTCGCGTTGTTTGTACAATTTCCCCGGCGAGGTCGAAGGCGATTTGGCCTTGAGAGTAAGTAGAGCAATGGAATTTTCGTACTAAGCACACCCATTTCTAATGTTTATTCTTAAACCCTTTACAGGAAAACGAGCTGGTGAATGTGCTCTATCGCATCAACGAGGATTGGCTTTATGGCGAAGTGGATGGACGACAGGGTCAGTTCCCGGCCAATTTCCTAGAGTATCAACCCGAAAATCTGCCCACGCTGTGAGAGAAGCAGGGGTATAAGGAAATAAAGGATTGTAGCTATACATATACATATATACGATATCAAGGAGGAGCAGAGATCAGCTAACTATATTTAACTATACAATATTATATATATATACAAGGAATTCTATGTCGATAAGTGCGAAAAGCAGCAAATGTTGTTGGAACTGAACCATATTGTATTTCCTCCTCTATAAATATTTTTGTTTTGTTTAACAACAACAACAACACAGAAACACACAAGATTTACCAATTATACTATATGCATATGCATTGATATTTGTTGTTAAGTTAATTAGTGCGTTTAGGAATTAGTATTTTAAACAGAAATCAATTTTTAAATTCCCTACGCCCTAAAAAAAAAACTCGTTTCTTTCCAATCAATTGTTTATGTAAATTAATTCAAATTGTTTAAAGTATTCGATTATCAAACTGCTTTCGTTGCTTGTTAGTTTGTGGTTTAGTTATGCATTAGTTTAGTTAGTTAGCTAGTTAGGTAGTTAGGCATACTATTAACCATTTCCAATCAATTGTGTGTGTGTTTTCTAAAGAATTTAGTGATTAAGTAAATTAAATATCAGGCAAATCCAAGCATATGTATGTCACTACAACGATGAACTGAAATAAATGTAAACTGTGAAAAGATAAATCCCCTAAAGAAGCCAATTTAATGGTAGCCAAGTGCTGCTGCTGCCATTTAAGCTGCTCCCGATCTTGGTCAGGAAAAAGCGATTGTGGCAGCAGCCACAGAGGCACAGCTGTGCCTAAGACCGACCATACGTGACCCTTTGCTGGTCACATCCTGCCAGAGGTGCTACTGCTTGCGACTGAATATGGCGGATCTAGAGAGGACAACTCGATAAAACCCGCTAGGTCCTGGTGTCAAACGTACCGTGCCAATGGACCGCATGGCAGCTGCGTGAATGCTGTCATCGAACGGTGTCCTCTGGATAACTGGCGCCCTCCGGTTGTAACTCAGCCTTGCCGTGATACTGGTGGGCTATGTCACGGTGGACCTCATACGACCCCCGTACTCGTGGGAATCAAAATGAATTCAAACCAACAAAAAAACTCAAGACAACAAACTATAACAAACACCAATAACAGCCATGAAGCTCGGCAGCGTCTCTGCGGCGCTGCACGGAAGCGTTTTCAGCATCTGCTGCGGATGGGCTTGCCCGCGGAGGAGGCCAAAGTGCGAGCCATGAATCCTATTTATCCAGTCCCCAGCAGTCAGCAGGAGAGAGAGGCTTCACAAGGCGAACGCCTGTCGGTGCAGGCACGACTGGGCGCACCCGTCAAGCGAACTGCAGTCCCATCTCCCGAGCGTGTGCCTTCGACGTTGCACCAGGAGCAGGACACCCAATGCCTCAATTTGGCCATACTGCCGGGAGACTATCCCAGTGAACTGTGGAGTGAACCCCAGATGGAGGCAGTGCAACAAAGTATTATCGATCTCATACGGCGACAAGAATTGGATACTATAAAACCAAAGTTCGCCGGCTGTGCATTCCGTCAGGGCTGGCTGTCGGTCAACTGTAATGATACCTACACTGTCGACTGGCTGAGAGCTGTGGACACACGACTGCGACCCTGGGAGGGTGCATCACTCCAGGTCATACCCGAATCCGAGGTTCCCTACAAGCGTGTCTTTATGGGCATCTTTCCTGCCCTGCAGACCAGCTCGGTGAAGTACGCCCTTCAACTGATCGAGGAGCAGAACGATGGACTCGCTGTGCCCGACTGGCGAATGATCTATCGTGGCCAGACGGGTCCTCACATGAAGCTCATCATATCCATCGATCCACATTCCGCCGAAGTGATTCGCAAACGTGGCTACCTGCTTAATTACGGCTTCAGCAGTGTCCGCTTTAAACCAATGGAGTTGGCTAAATAAAGTGCTTAAAAAAATGACATAAATTTAAATGTTTTTATATATTTAAGTTTGGTTAAACTATAGTTAATTTAGTATTAATGTTACAGTGTTATTTTTATGTATGTAGAGATTGGCTTATTGAAAGTTATGAACGTTTCAAGAGATCTTTAGAGCCAAATAACTTTTGCCTGATATCCAGAGTGGATAACTTTGTTATAATGTGAGCGATCTCATATCTTATATCTTGACTTATAACTCCCATAAGACCAATCGGTTGAAAATCAATGACTACATAGTTTGAGATATTTATATCCTGTTGAGTCCCAGTTTAATGAATTTACGGTTCCGATCGATTTTCGCTTTAAGCCAGAAATTATCACTAGAAGTTGGAGCTGTAGAGTCTAGATCTAGTAATAATTTTAGGACTAGTCCATATTTAAGGACTCTAGTCTTTGACTGGCATATCTTTTTGGACTCGTGAGGAACATAGCTATCTCAGCTATAGCTATCATTGACTTCAATACATAAGGTTTGGAAATTTTATTGACTTTTGAAAAAATTACACAATGTTGTCAAAAATTATGATCTCAATTACTAATTATAGTTGCTCTGAGTCCCTTTAAGTGTTACCATTCTAAATAACATCCTGATTTGGCTCAGTTATGATCATTCTAAGGAACACTCTGCCATAATGACCTAAGTCATTTTCCGTCTAGGTTCACAATCAGTTCACTTTGGGTTCACAAAGTTATGATTAGCAAACCTATTTCGATTTGGGTAGCTTTAAAAAGCAAATCCTCAGGTTGGCTGCGTCGTAGACTTCACTGAAGCTTTGCATGTTCAAGGCCCCAGTTGGGGAGTGTTGGAATCAGTCTCATCTGTAAATACTTCATTGTTGTATGTAAACGCAAAATTTTTTATATTTTTCTTTCCCCCATTTATTTTTGGATGTGTTAACCATACAGCAATTTATATACAATACTTGGAGCAAGCAAATTTATTTCCCTTGACAATTGCCAAGCTGCAACGCAGCACCGAAAGCTTGGGAAGATTACGAGTCCATTTTTAGGTGAGTTCTAGAGTGGAGTCTTGAAAGGACTGTGGCTTATAGAGGTGGGTGATCTCTCAGATAAATTATGTCGGGCGACTGCAATGTCTGTCCCACGTCGACTGATCCATGCCAAGCGCCAGTGGACTATCCGCCATGTCCACCTGGCGCCACTTGTCCGCCCTGCGACTGCGGGGACTACTCGGGCTGCTGCTACCAGCAGCCACCTCGCACACTGCCCATCATACCGCAGTCGCATCTGATGCGCTCCAATGCACCGCTGGACACAAACACGATCTACTCCCGTTCCTACTACGGCAACTGCGGGGGTGAAAGTCTACGGGCCGTGCCCGTGCGTCCCTGTAATCACATCAGCGCCAATACGGCGCCCATGGAGAAGTGCACAGTGCAGAAGCTATCGTATATGCCACCGTGTCCGTCCCAGCGGACCATGCCCATACTCCCGGCGGAGAGTGGTTTGCGTTTTGAGGGCCCCATTTACGCGATGACGTCACAAAAGCACGACTACGTCCCCAAGGGAAACGTGAAGCGTGCTCCCTGCCTGCCGCAGGTGGCCATCTGCACCTCGACTGCGCCCATGGAGCGCTGTACCATCCAGAAGTTGAGCTACATGCCCGTGGATGTCTGCCAGAATCCACCGCCCAAGCTGATGCAACAGAATTCGCATTACTGTAAGCCCGTTGGGCCCATGGAACGTTGCTCGGTACAGAAGTTGTCCTACATGCCGGTCTGTTTGCCGCCCAAGGAGCCGATGCCGTGGGCGGACAAGGTGCGCTGTGTGCCACCAAACTATCAGAATATCTGCACCACTTACAATCTGAGCTACATGCCCAACTGCAATGCCGGACGCACTGCACCCATGCTCCCAATGAATAGCTTGCGCTTTCTGGGCAACGATGCCGGTGGCGCTAGTACAGTCTACAAGCTGAGCTACATGCCCGTGGATGCTTCGCGTACCAAGCCGTTGCCCATCAAGCCCAGAGACACCTTCCGCCGTCCCACGGGGCCACTGGAAAGATGCTCCGTTCAGAAGGTAGGCAAATTAGTTCCACAAAGGCCTTACTACTAAGTGTCTCACTTTTCAGCTCTCGTATCAACCCAATTGCACGGAGCGCACTCCGCCCATACGCCCCATGGAGAACGGTCTGCGCTTCGATGGACCCATGTACGCCATGACCACTCAGAAGCACGACTTTGTACCCAAGCCACACGTGCGTCGTGCTCCCATCATGCCCCTGACGGCCTTCTGCCGTCCCAGCTGCTCTATGGAGCGTTGCACAGTGAACAAACTGTCCTACATGCCCGTAGATGTCACCTGCTTTCCACGACCGGTGTCGGTGAAGCCTCGTGAGGGATTCTGCCGCAACAGCGGTCCCATGGAGAACTGCACCACTTACAAGCTGAGCTATTTGCCCAACTGTGTACCGCCCAAGGAGCCCCTGCCCTGGGCACGCTCCACTGCCTACTGTCGCCCCAGTGCACCCATCGAGAAGTGCACCATACAGAAGCTCAGCTACGGGCCACCGGGTGCCTTTCAGCGCTGTGGAGGTGAGTGCTACTTACTTTCCCATATCTTTCTGATCCTTTGAAATGCTGTGACTGCTTCTTTACAGGTCCATGTGGTGCTGGTCCCGCTGATGCCGGGGTCTACCCAAAAGCTGGCATTTGTTGAACCGGAAATATTTGATTGCTCTTCACACTTGTCCCTCTGTTGCATCGTCCAATCCTCGTTCTACTATGTTGTTCAATGTTTCCAAATTCTCAAGACTTCACTTCTATCAATTACTGATTCCCAATATTTTGTAACTCACACACACTGATGCACACACACACATTTAAACTCTTACACGCACACATGCGCATTTTATGTGCTTGACTTTCTGGCTTAAATTCCAATAACGTGTCTTATAATTGAAGATAATCTTGGTAAAATTAAAGTCCTACATTTAAATACATTTCATTCGGTTCCATTGTCTATGTCATTTGGATTTGAATCCTTCTCTTGGCCGCCTGTCTCCGCTTCTTCTCGTGCTTCTTTCTCGCCTGCGTCGCTTCCCGGAACAGTTGTACACCCTCGCGCTGCTCCACCTCCGTCTGGAGCAGCGATAACGCATGCAGATTGTATCCCATCGTATCGCGCAGCTGCTGCACATCCTGTTTGAGCAGATTCAGCAGCTTGAGGAGCAGTGGCTTCATAGACTTGGACGCCGCAATGGGCTTCATGTGCACCTTGAACAGAAAGACGGTGACGCGGCACAGCAGCTCCAGTTCATCTGGACGCTGAGTGATCAGTGCGGGCAAGCGTTCCAGCAGCTCGCAGACAATAGAGAAGGGCAGCAGTAGCAGGGCTTCCTCCATGTCTGAGGATCGAATGCGCACCAGCGTCGTGACCATAAAGTCGATGGGGTTCTTTGCCTGCAGTGCAAGCATCAAGGGATGCAGTTCTGGCTTCTCCTCCGCATCCAGTTCGAATTGCTTCGATATTTCCAGGCATTCCATGATGGATTCCGCCGCCTGCTCGGAGCCAACCGTTTTGCGTGAGGGCAGCTTCAAACCAGGTAGCAGAGGTACTGTGTTGTCCTCGCCGGTGGCCAGCTGCTCGTTCTCGAGCTGCTCTCGCTCCTCCTCCTGCACGTCCTTGAGCACAATGGTCTCCTCTGTGCGCTCGTACATTCTTAGTGTGCGATCTGATCCACAGCTGACCAGGTAGCGACCATTGGGGGAAACGGAGAGGCAGTGGGCCTCGCCAATGTGACCTGGAAGGGTCAAGATCTTCTCGAAGGAGTCGCCGTCCCATTGCTTGACCTTGCCATCCTTGCCGCAGCTGAAGAGCATGTGCGTCCTGGGTATGAACTGCAGGGACATGACCGAATCGTCGTGTGCAAAGATCGAACGATGGCAATCACCAAAGTTGAGACCCCAAATCTTAATGTTACGATCAGCGGATCCAGTGGCAATCAACGTGGAGTCATAGGAGATGTCCAGACAGAGCACGGGCAGTTTGTGCCCGTAGAGCGACAGATAGAACTTGAAGGTGTCCAGGAAGAAGACCTTCACGGTGGCATCAAGCAGACCAACGGCCAGGTACTTCATGTCCGGACTGACGGACACACAGAGCACTGTCTCCTCCAGCTTGAGTGTGTTTTTGTGCAGCAGGGAGAGTACTCTAGGCGAAGCGGCATCTTTGTCTCCATCGATGAGCTCAAAGCTCCAGATCTTCACGGTTGTATCACCGCTGCCCGTCACACAGCCCTTTTGATCCGGCAGTATAGCAATGCTCCACAGTTCACCCTCATGGGCTGGTATCGATTCCACAATATCTGCTGCGCCAACGTCCACAATGAGCAAATTACCACTCTTCATGCCCAGCAGCACATAACGATCTCCGGGCACAAAGCGGGAGCATAGAATGTAATCCGTGGGAACTGTTCGCAGACATTGCATGGCATCTCGATCCCAGAACTTGAAGGAATCACCGGCACCAGAGCCAATGGCCAAGGAATCATTGCTGAAGCACACGGAACGCACCTCCGACTGGTGTCCCAGACGGGTTAAGGAGCGCAACACTTTCACACTGCTATCCGCCGGAGAGTTGGACTTACGTGACTTCAGGGATGCCTCCAGAGCATACAGTGACATGCTGTTATTGGCCAGACTGACGAGCACACGCAGCTCCTTGTTCTCGCCCAGCAGCACATCGATGGATTTGATTTTCTGCTTCGTTTTGATGCTCTCCAGTCGCTTGATTTCATCGCTCAGCGACAACTCTTTGGACAACTGCTCATCGTTCTGCTCCTCTGGAGCAGCGGACTCTGCCTTCTTGCGGGCTTTCTTCAACCGTTTGGCCAAGCGAGTCTTGGCTTCCTCGGCAGTGCAAATGTAAAAGTTCTCGATGAGATCGTTGGTGCCGTGACAGCTGAGCACCCGCTCATTGGGATCGGCTACCAGGTTGACAGTTCGTCCTTTGCCAGCACGTTGTATGGTTCCACAATTGGTGACGCTCACTGGACTAATTGTGTCCTCATCATCGATGGCCAGTCCCTCCACAGCCGTCTCCAAGGATTGTGCGTTTGCGTCACGTGCACGCAGGCGATACACATTCATGCCACTCTCGCCAGCGCCAGCAATCATCAGATCATTTATGAAGGCCAAGGCCCAGATTTCCGTGCGATTGTCAACGATGGTTTTAAAGCAGAATTGTGTCTCTAGATTCCAAAACTTAATTTGTGTATCCTTCGAGCAGCTCACCACAACCTGCTGCTCTACTAGACGCTGCAAGAAGTGTGCGTCCGTAACGGCAGCGTTGTGTCCACTGAGACGCTGGCGACCCGCCTGCTCCACGACGTCTACAACGACCAGTTCGGTGTCCAGACCTCCGCTGACCAAACGCATACCCTGTGCATCATAGCGTAGTATGCTTACGGCATTCTTGTGCAGTGCCAACGAGCAGATGGCATCGTAATACGTCTTCGAGCTTAGATCGAAGATTTGAACCACGCCATCGGCATAACCCACGGCAATATGCAGATGATCTGGCGAGACACGCAACGCGGTGACTTCATGCTTCTCCCGTCGCAGCGTAAGCTTGCGATCTCCCATTCTGCAAATAAATTAGCTTTATATTCTGTTTTTTATTAAAATCGTTGGTGTTCACCTCAAATCCCAAATGATCACATTCTCAGCTGCCGGAGCCGCAACGTAACGACCCTCGCTGTTATCGACAACGGCGAAATTAACATTGCTGCGACCAGAGGCGATTATATTAAAGCTGTCTATAACACGGTAGGCCAAATATTGTTTAGTTAAACCCATTTTAAAGCATTTAAAAATTAACTTAACAAAAACAAACGAATGGAGCCGCGCGCACGTTGCACGTGTTTACAAATGTTATTGAAAACTGTGCCTAAAAAAGAACGAAAATACCCACGCTTATCGATAAATTCACGCGCGCGCTGTGCTGCACTTAAACTGGCACTTTTCAACACTAGGGGACAAAATGCGAATCAATAATTGTCCGTTATGCACATGCGCCTGTTTCACACCCTGCCCAACGCCACACCATTTGAATACCTTTATAAAAACATTTCAAAACTAATCAAGCTGCAAACTTAGACTGAAAACACGAAATGGCTACACAATCAGGTGGTAAGTGTATTAAAATAAACGTTAAAAATTGAGAAAAACTAATTGTGTTGTGTTAAAGGCACCTCCGATTTGGATACGGAGTCTGTGGAAGTTTTGCGCGAACGGTTGAGCACCATGAAGCGTCTTATGGCAGAGCGAACGGCACAGCAACAGAATAATCCAGCATCCACTGAGGAAATTTTCTCAACGAAACGCCATCGATCTGCTGGCATCATTGATGGCAACTTTCTGAGCATTGCATTTGGAGGAGCCTTGTTGGTCATTGTAACAGTTTCAGTGTACGCGTTTTACAATTTATATCATGCGATACTGAAGAAGTTTCCCTCGCATCACGAAGAGTTGTAATTTAAGCATAAAATACATGTCTCAATTCTATATGGAAAATAAAACTCGTGCTCGCTTTTAATTGCTGTTTTGCATTCGATTAAATTTACTATTTATTGAATTTGTTTTTCTTCTTACAATACAATTTAATCATTACCCATTCATATGAACTAATTAATTCTTTTGTTACTTGTTCCTTACGTTTTCTGAATGCATCGACAGCAAAAAGTTGATAAACAAATAAATTCTAGATGTTAGAGAAAATCAATAAAATGCAAAGCACAAATTTGAAGGAACAGACGAAACACGTTAAGAAGGAAAACTTCCGAGAAAACAAAATAGTTTTGAGAACACTTTGGAAAATTCAACATTGATAAATATGAGTTGATTAGTTTTGATTTTGCTTACTCGCTAGCTACAATTCAAAATGTTTCCCTTACATTTAAATAGAACCATTTATTTTGGTAGACAATCTGATCTATATATTTGTATTTTATCCTTTCCATTTGTTATCTAGTAGTTGATCCATTTTGGTTTCAATAAAAAAGTAACTACATAATATCGTTTTCGTTTTTTGTTGTTTTTTTAATGAAATCATATTTGTTGTTTTGTGTTAACTTGTAAATATTTGCAAAAATTTCAATTTTTGCTTTCTTTTTACATAACAAGTTCTAATATAATTTACGTTTTTTCTTTCTTTGTTTCGTATTTAATTTGTTAATTGAACATTGCGTTTATGGAAAACAAATCAATCGAAATTTTGGCATCTGAATAATAAAAAGTTGGTTTGAAAATTGTTTTTGGGGCTTGTTGCAAAAAATAACATTTAATTTGTTAACGGTTTATTGCTGATTTATTGGATGATTTAATTTGCCACTTTCTACTCGCTTCCAGTTGTCACCACGCTGCACGGGATATTTATATATATAAATATTTTTTTTAAGTGTATTTCGTCTCTAACGCTCTCTTGCTTGCTCAATCCCAGTGTTGGTATATGTGTGTGTGTGAGTGTAATTTGTTTATTTGGGGGGGAAAGGAGTTTTTGTTGTCGGCTTTTTACAAATTTGTTTAATTCCCTAATCTTCTTCTTGAACTGACTCTTCGGCTGATGTTGTTTTTCTTGTTGTGGTTGTTGCTGCTGTTGTGGTTGCTGATGTTGCTGCTTCTCCGGTTGTTGACTTATTTTTTGTTAATCAGATATTATCAACAGAGTCAGCATCATCCTCGGAACTAATCTCATCACCGAACTCAATATCCTCATCGAAGCCATCCTCAACGAATGTGACTGTCTCATTGATGCGCACCGATTCGGGGAATTCACCATATGTCTTCAGATTTCTGGCCTCATCCGGTGTGTACTTCAATATAACATCAGCCTTCGAGTCCTGATAGTCTCGCAGACCGACCAATATAATGTCACCCTGATTGATCCATACCTGTAATACAAAGTAAAAATAAACAAAATTTTAATCAAAATACTCGACTTTGCATTCTGCTCCTCTTGAGTGCAACATGTTTCAATTATAATTTGCAAACAAACTTGTAAGCAGTCGTGTTCGTACAAGTCTGTACGTGTTCGTATATCTCGTTTGGAAACTCTGAGTGACTCAACAAAAGTCTGTAACATTGAGATAGCGCATCTTAAAATAAATGGGCGCCAAAGTTCCCAGTATTTCACAATTGCCCGCAATGTTTACTCGATTTTCACTTCGGGCTAAACCCAAAGAAGGTAAATATTCCCAAAAATTTGGCAGTGGTTTTACTATCTAAAACTCACGTGTCTACTGCGTATCTTTTTTTTGTAAACTTCAGTTTTATTTATAACAAATGAGAGCATTATTATGGAAATTGGTTTGAAAAGTACCTTAAAAGTTAGCTTATATCGGGGACTTTTCGAGATTTAGATAAAGACGGAAATAATATCTAATGTAATTTATAAACGAATCATGAATTTCCGTTAAATATTGAAACTTTACGATAATTTCGACTATAAATTCTATTCTTAGGCATTGCCTGGAAAATGCACATTATAAAAATTTATTGGAGTCGTCACGGGGAAGTAAATTTCCGTTAAATATTTTCCAGCTATAGAACCCCAATCGATCTATGATTTCATTTACAATCTTTGTAGATTCTTACTGCATATCTAAGGAATGTTTTACGATAGAAAGTTTTCTAAACGTGCCATTGACCCACTTGAAATTATCAACATAACTCGCTCTACATTATTTAATACAGCAATTATAAACACTTTAAAATAATAATCAAGATATTTTGATTAGCTTAATACTTTAAATTTTTGCAGGTTTTGTTCAACGAATTGACGTCAACGGAACAAGTTAAGACCAGGCAAATATTTGTACGCTTCTCTCATGTTGGGTAAATATATAAATTATTCACTTGCCTAGTATTTTATTTGAACAATTAGTCAACCGAGCGGTAACTGACCTGTGTCAAAATTTCTGCTCCTACTGACTGAATTCCTATTTCCATTGATAAATTCATTTCCTATGGTACTTCCTGGCTTTGTAGTATTTTTACTAGACTAGTAATATTTTAAGTGCAATAAATTCCAAACGAAATACTAAATGCAGTTGAAATGACACATATAAACTAAGAGATCCATGCTGATAAGGGAATCGTGACTGACCAATTAAATTGATAACGAATTCGGTTGAAAAATTGGTATTAGTCGAAAATAATTGAGTAGTTACGTTATGATATCGAAATAAACAATGCATAGGGCTTGTACTTGTGAATGAACTTTGGAGTATTAATCATAAAAATGTGGGTAAATGGAGCTTTAAGACGAAGCGCGCGAATTTGGCTTAAATGAACATGTTCACACATGTTTGTGCATGATTCTCGTCATATATCATTGTATGAAACCGACGATTCGTTTGGCAGGTAATACTGATATGAGAATCGTGACTAAAGCTCTACAAATTCGGCATATTACCCAAGGGCCAGTAGCCTATCTATCAGTAGAGTACGACGCGAAAGTGCGCCAGGAATTGATAACAAATAGATAACGACCGATCAAGCGAACGAACATAAACGATCGTGGGACACGAACACTGGCGTCTGGGAATCACCAACCATTCCGTGGGCCAATTACTGATTGCGTTACCTCCCAGGTCTTTATTACCATGACGGTGGGGCACGAGGGGTGCTTTGATTGGCTAAAGTGAGGCGACTTCGTCATTCCTCTGGTATTCGAGGCGGCAGGTGTCTCTGTGTCGATATGAAGCATGCTACTATAAATACTATATACGGCTATATAGCGTCAGATGATTGAAATTGTGACCGTATAACTCATCAATGGATATAAAGTCCGCAACAATGATAGCCAGATTTATTCAGCTTTGGCGACTCTTTAAATATGCTATCTTCTATGTATGTTGAAGATTAGAGGAGTAATGAAGGAAAATGGGCTTCAGTTTAAATGAAGAGCACATGAATTTAGACGACCCCACTTAACAGCAATTACCAGTGATTTCTCATTAACATTTCTCTACAGAATTAGAGCAAATTAATTTGAGAGAGGTAAGAAACCTTGCCTAATGAGACCTTTGCAAAGAGTTGTAGAGCATTGCTCTAAGCAAATCAAATTAGTTAACGCAAATTTCTTATCAATTTTGATAACAAGTCATCGTACGCTCGCTCTCCTACAACTTCTCTCTCTTCAACTTGCGATAAGCACTTCAAGTCAGCCAATAACAGCGCCTGCTCTCACCAGCTGTTAACTGTCTTTCGCTCTCCTTCGCTCTCGTTCTGTCCTGCCTTTGCTATAAATACTGGGCGCTGTGCGTGGGAATAGTGCAAATTTAAAAATACCTCCAAGCGGAGAAGAAGCAAAGAAATAACGGCAAATCAGCTACGCTGAAAGTGAATTCCATGCAAAAGCCAAAGGAAAAACAAGTGAAGTGTTATCGACACAAAAAAGCAAAAGCAAAAAGCTAAGAGACTAAGAAAGAGACATTTACAATCCAAAAGACCCACACACACACGATCCACACACCCAAAACAACGAATACTACGGCAAATTTAAAGTTCGCGACTTGTTGGAACTCGTTCAACATTACGTTCAGTGCAAATCCGATAACGACGTGCGGGGCTTGCAATCAGAGTGAGGACATAATCATGCTCATAACCTACAGATGTATCTACACAGTGCTGCTGACCACCATAGCCAGCATAATGGTCGTATTCGGCTCACACAACGCCCAGCTGCCGGTTCGCAAATGCGGCGGCGGTTCCAGATTTGGATCATTGGCACGCACCATGGCTATGGATTTGGCCAGTTTTGGTCTTCTGGAGAATCGCATTAGCACGGTAGATGCACCACAGCAGACGCACTGGAGCAAGAAGTTTCTGGCCAAGCGGGAGGCGACACCACATTCAGCACCTTATGTGGTTAGCATCCAGATGATGACACCGGACCAGGGTCTGGTGCATTACTGTGCCGGCACTATCATCAACGAGCATTGGATACTGACCGCTGCCCACTGTTTGAGCTCACCACAAACGGTGGCCAACTCAGTGATCGTAGCTGGTAGCCACGACATTCACAATCGTCGCGGCGAAGCTGCCAGCGTCCAAATGCGTTCCATCGACTACTATGTGCGCCATGAGCTTTATCTGGGCGGTGTGAATCCCTATGACATCGCCCTGATCTACACCAAGAAACCATTGGAGTTTACCGAATATGTCCAGCCAGCTGCATTGCCCGAGCAGGATGCTCAGCCCGAGGGTTATGGAACCCTCTACGGCTGGGGCAATGTCTCGATGACAGCAGTGCCAAACTATCCACACAAACTGCAGCTGGCCAATATGCCCATTCTGGACATGACACTCTGTGAGCAAATTCTCGCACGTTCCGGTCTTGAGTTGCACGAGACGAATCTGTGCACCGGACCGTTGACAGGAGGAGTTAGCATCTGTACCGCCGACTCGGGTGGTCCACTGATGCAGGAATGCTGTGAGCCCCATCTGGAGCAGAGCAACATCGTCATTGGCATCGTCTCCTGGGGTCGCATGCCTTGTGGCCAGAAGAACGCGCCCTCGGTCTTTGTGCGCGTCTCCGCCTTTACCGACTGGATCAACCAAATCATCACCTCGGCTACCCAATTCATGTAAAGAACTACAACTGACTAAGGAGCAAGTTCCTCATACTTTATCGCAGCTCGAATTAAGACAAAACAAGAAAAAAAAAATCAAAAAACCGAAGAAAATCAAACACAAAATTAAAAAACCTCAAAAGCTATGAAAAAAATCTTAAAAATAATCTCAGTAGAATTAAGTGACAAATATTACAACTTAACTGCCCTAATCCTAGTCATAAGCTCAAAAGGTGTTCCTAATAAACAAAAAACTATATGTAAATTTGAATTATTTGCGTGTTTTATTTACTCAAGACAACGAGAACTTTTGTTAATGGTGAAATTGCCTCAAGTTCTATGTTTCCATGTGATTGAAAGATAAGTTAAGGCCAATTTAGGTACGGCACACGTCGGATCGCGCATTAGTCACGCCGAGATTTCGACAGATTAGGGAGGAAATGGGGCGAAATGGGTACACGACTCGCGACACTTGCAATTCCACAGATGATTAGCTTGGAGTCTAGACAAAACCCTTGATTGACAACGTGTTTCTTTGGACCGTCATGGACTTTGGAATCAGCATAACGGCATAACGACAAATTTAATCATCAAATTTGCCCATTAGATTTTTGAGTAAAAACTTTTGACTCAACACTCGTTGGGTATTCACAATCAACCGATGAATAATAATATTTGCAGAGCTTAAAACTCAATTTTGATTAATGGGTAACATTTGAAGACATAACTTTTATTTTTATCGCTCGTTTCTAATGAAATTTTGAGCACTTCCGAAGAAAGTGTGTTACAATTTGTATGCCAAAGTTCATGGCGTTATTAACTAGGGAAAAGGGAATTTTCTAACATTATAAAAAAGATTTTTGCGTGGTACCAAGAATTTGCAGCAAACCTATGGTACAGATAACAGATTGTGCTTATCAACAATATATATGGCTTTTAAACATGTTTAAACCTTTTAATAGTAAGCCAATCCAACTGAAAGTAAGGCGCTATCATTAGTATAAGAAATATAACAAGTTTGTTGCACTTGAGACATTTGAAAACCCCAGCAAATATTTTTATTAGCGGATTGATTTCGAACATAATGTCAATCATAAGTCAATCAATCAAAACCCAAAAGTATTATAATATATGGTGAAATTTCTGTAGTAGATTGAGAAACGGCGCCTGGCCAAAAGGCATTAAAACCTTAAGTCATTGTGAGGCAACAAAAACGACCTTACTGATAAGAAAATCACCGAATTTAAAGTCCATTTACATAAGCCAGGCTAACAGAAATATAGCCCGTTTTATAACCCTTTAAATTGCGACGTATTTTATGCGCAGAATTGTGCGCTCGTCATACATTAAATGTCTATGCCCGATATCTAATCAATCTAATTTTTTTCTTCCGCAGCAGCGATTCAAATATCATAATTCTTAAATTACCTTTGATAAAGCTCTATCACTAAACGCCTACATAGTATATCTTTTAACACGTGCTAATTTGTCATATTTTGTGAAGTTCCGTAACGATTAGAATGCATTTCTTACTTGAATTAATGACACATTCATAAATGACAATAAAATTGCGTTTAAAAGCGATTTACACCAGTTAAACTAAGGTTTGCATTTGATATTGTTATCTGATAATTATGTGCAGATACAAGATACGTGTTTGAACATTATTTGGTTACGTCTGTGGTTATGGCTGATTGATAAAAAAAATAGTTGATTTGTGGCAGTTTGACATTTCCTAAGTGTAAGTGACGCAGTTTAATGTTATGACGTCGTTGTTTAGGAGTTATCTTTATATTCCATCTTAAAGTTTAGGAAACTGATTTAGAACGGCAACCATTGAATTTTGGGGATTTTTACATCATCGACGAATACACTGCGACTTCGATAGGTACATTTAACTGCATAAGAAGGCAGGTGCAATAACTTTCAACAGCCGTCGCATCTGTCATTGATAATGTGATTTACAGTGTAAATATTATTTAAATTCTTATCTAGGCTTACCCTACTAAATCAGCTTAAGTAGTTTTCCCACCAAACTTTGACTGAAGATCACACAGATCACGCATGATTTATTTCGACACTTGTTTAAAATTCCCAAGTGTTTAAAAAGAAAGCTGTCAGATGTAAATGCGCTCTAAGAGAAATGTTTTGACGTGCAATCATAAAGAGAGCAGGAGAGAGCTCTCTTAATATCTAATTTATATGCATGAGTAAAAGTATGTACACACTTACGGTAAGTACCTGCACGTACATAGATATGCTTTGTTGTGTGTACAGTATTTCAACGAAATTTCCCTTTGTTTGCAATTTCTGAAGGCCATTGGCCAGTGACAACGCAAAAAGACACATGCTGTAATTAGCAATACAAATACTGCGACTGTTTTATTGCTCAAAATTAAATATTAGTTATTGGTATATTATGTTTATCACCAAATAACTGGCAATAGATTTCTCAAGGGCGACCAACAAAGCGCATTTGCAATTCGCAATTCGTTGTGCACGCGTAGCACATACAAACAATGCACGCACACACTCCCACCCAAAAAGAGCACCACAGACACACACACTTGCACATCTACATTCGCACTCACTCTCACTTACACTCCCAAAATGCACACGCATACAAAGGCCAACACATACATATACGCACGCACTTACCTTCTTACGAAGTTTCCCCCGAATGTGACACAGACGTTTAACGCCATCAAAGCACATTGCCTCCAAACGACCATTGCCCAGCATTTTGGTCACTTGTGCGTATTCCTGCTGATCCTCTTTGAAGATCAGTTCACGCTTCTCGAATTCATTTTCGTTCTTTCCACGACGACGATTTTTGCCACCTTTTCCCTTATTCTTAGGCATTTTGCTTTCGTTGTTGGTTTTTGCTAGTGTTTTTCTGTCTGGTGTGTTGCGCTTCGCTTATGACTTTACCCACGATGTTTAAATGATAAATCACAAACTGCACTGTTGATTAAAAGGTTGTTAGAATATGTTTTAGTTTATTTAATCTTGTAATTCTATGACAAAACTTACAATTTTGCCAAGGAAATGTGACAAATTTTGCTTCGATAAAGTGAAAAGGAGTGAGAGGCAAGTTAGAGGTGTTTATATCATATCGATTTATCGATAATTTTAAAAATATACCTACAGATATTTTGCAACACTGCAAAGTGGCAGCACATGTGTTTCATTCAATCGGGTGGCAAGCCTTAGAAGTTTGTAGTTGTTGTTTACAAATTTAATATGCCACCTAAAAAGGATACGAAAGGCGGAAAAGATGGTGCCAAAGGTGGCAAAAAACCAGCCGCGGAGGATAAAGGTACTAAATATTCGAATGTATAGAAATCATAATATAAACTCCCTTGTTCGCAGGTGCCGGTAAAGAGAAAAAAGGTGGCAATTCTGTAAAAGTACGACACATTCTCTGCGAGAAACAGGGCAAGATTATGGAGGCCATGGAGAAGCTAAAAGCTGGCCAGAAGTTTCCAGAAGTGGCGACCGCTTACAGCGAGGACAAGGCACGTCAGGGCGGGGACTTGGGTTGGCAAATACGAGGAGCCATGGTCGGACCCTTCCAGGACGCAGCCTTTGCTCTCCCAATATCGACTGTCAACAATCCCGTTTACACAGACCCGCCGATTAAGACCAAGTTCGGTTATCACATAATAATGGTCGAAGGCAAAAAATGAGAACTGATTTTAAAAATCATATTTATTGGTTGGCTACATTTTTTTTACTTTCAATATACAAATGTATAAAAATACTTGAGATGCTTCCTTATTTCTTGCCGGCGTCTTCTTTGAGTCCAACGGTGCGATTGAACACAATGTGGTTCTCAGTCGTATCGGGATCCACTGAGAAGAATCCAATGCGCTCAAACTGGAACTTGTCGTACACCTTCACGCCCTTCAGGGAGCGATCAGCGTAGGCACGCAGGACGGACATGGAGTTGTCAGTGACGTCGCTGAGGAATCCGCCGGGTACCTCGTTGGTATCCTCAGGATGCTTGTGCTTAAACAGCTGCTCGTAAAGGCGCACCTCCAGCTCAATGGGCTGAGATACCCACTGGACAAACGCCTTGGGCTTCTCGGCTGTCTCTGCCGATTTGCTGGTGCAGATGAGTTCTACGACCTTACCGCTAGACGGATCACGGACAACCTCCTGCACGCTGATGACCAGACCAGCATGACGCAAGCCGACAGATTGTTGAGGTGACAGACGACGATAGCCCTTCTCCGGCTCCAATTTGAAGTCGCTATGCTCAATGTAGATCACACGATCCAGCGTAATCTTGTGCGTGCCTAGCTCTGGGTTCTGTGGGAAATTGGGCACTTCCAGCTCCACGGGTCCCTTGTGTGGATAGTTGCTGATGGTTACCTTGAGAGGCTGCAGTACGATGAGGCGACGCGGAGCGGTCACATTGAGTACATCTCGCACCGATGCTTCAAGCATGGCAGGATCCACAGACATCTGTGCACCCGTCAGGCCCATTTGGGCACAGAAATTGTTGATGGCCTCTGCGGGGTATCCGCGACGTCGCAGAGCAGTCAGCGTAAACAGGCGTGGATCATCCCAGTCGTGGACAATGCGCTCCGTAATAAGTTTACCAATCTTGCGCTTGGAAACTAAAGCATAGTTCATGTTGAGACGTCCGTATTCCCACTGAACGGGGCAGTAAATGTCAAGGGCATTGCAGAGCCAATAGTAAGAGGAGCGACGGGACTGGAACTCCTTGGTGCAAAGTGAGTGCGTGATGTTCTCAATGGAATCGCACAGGCAATGCGTGTAATCGTAAGTGGGATAAATGCACCAAGTTGTTCCCGTGCGATGATGTGGAATAAATTTGATGCGATAGGCGACAGGATCAACTTTTCCCTCCTCCAGCGTGAGCTTTAGACGCAGTGTGGCCGCACCTTCATCGACCTTGCCACGTCGCATGTCCTCAAAGAGCAGCAGCGACTCCTCGATAGGTCTCTCACGCCACGGACTCGGTGGTGGGTTGAATCCCTTCAACTCATCCGCCTTCTGATGGCAGACGTAGGCTAAGTTCTTCTCAATGAGCTTGACGGCCCAGTCGTAAAGCTGCTGGAAGTTATCAGAGGAGTAGGTTATCTTGAAAGGTTTATAGCCAAGCCATTCAACCATGTCCTTAATGCCCACAAAGAACTTTTCCTCTTCCTTCTCGGGGTTGGTGTCGTCGTATCTTAGGTAGCACACGCCATCCTTGGCTGCCGCGTAGCCAAAGTTAATGTTGATAGCCTTGGCGTGACCAATGTGGAGGATGCCATTGGGCTCGGGTGGGAAACGCGTCTGCACACGTCCTCCTGTAATCTTCAAGTGCTCACGTAAAAGCCGTTCCGTGTGATCAGTAACCACATAGCCATCGGTCTTGTAGTTCTCTCCTGTCGCATGGAAATGCACTTTTGTCTTCATCAGCTCGGATATCGTATTGGCTCCATCTGTGGCATCGGATGCATCCACAGCTGCTGCCTTTGTCTCGGGCTTGGTAGTAGCCTTTGGTTGCTTCTCTGTCTGCTGCTTGGGCAATGGCTTCAAATCCTCTTCGGTCTTGGCACCGAGTAAATCAAAGATTTCCACATCAATAGCTGCTTTCAAGGATTTGGCATCAGCCCATTTCAGTTCATTGCGCACTTCCTGCATAATCTTGAACGAATTGAAACGATAGCGCTGCTCGAGCAGTGTCTGCTTGTAGGTGCCCTTCACCTTTTGCTGCACACAACGTTCAATCTCCTCTGGTGTGACCACAACACCGACACCACACTCACGTTCCAATTCGGCCACATCAACTATGGCACTCTTCTTCTGACCACACTTGAGCAAATACTCCAGTGCTGCGTCCACACGCATTGTGTTGTCTAGCTTTCTTTCCACAATGTATCGCACCAGCAGTGGCAGCTGCTCGGCTATTTGTGGCTTCAGTTTGGTGGCCATGTGGTACAGCAGCATGCCGACGCCATCGCCAAGTGGCAGTTTTGTTTCGGCCAATGCCAATTGCAAATTACGCGTGACGTTGACATTTTTCAGCGTTTCCTTAGCCTTTTGCTCGCTCATGCCGAGCTGCTGGAACTGGACAATCAAATCCTCGCCTGCCATATTAGTTTTCACGCGTGCCGCTGGTGAAATTTGTAGAGCTGTGCAACAATTTTCCGGGGAACTCAACAGCTGGTTTAACTTCAAGAACTAGCTCAAGTGAATAAGTTCCAATGAACGCATATGCCGGGTCAAAGCAACTCTGTCCTCATATCCCATATCATGAAACTCTAATTTTTCCAGCCCAGCACGGTCACCCTTTTCTAATTTAGTGGATATCAATTTGCATTACTTCGAGTTGTTTTTAACTTTATTATTCTGTTGTACAATGGAATTTTTAAACATTTTAATATATACATAAAATTTGATTAAACTTATCCAGAACGTGAATTAAACTTTAACTTTATCGTTTTTTACTTTCATATACATTGAAAACTCGGCGTGTCCCTTCCCACGAAACTCCATATCGATACCAATGTTTTTGGCCCAAACCTTGCAACCAACGGAAAATTTTTCATTTGGCGGCACTTCGCTGAGTTGCAGCGCAACAACACGGTTTGCACCTTTCATGTCACTTCCAGTGTCATAATACGGATGTGGTATGTAGGTGATAACTGGAGTGCTTTCTTTGGTTTCACACGTTAGCCAGATTTTACCTGGTCCTGGGTATTTGTTCATAATATCGGTCAGTTCGCTGGGTCTTGAGTCCGGCAGATCAGATTGCGCATCGTACGTATCTGCTACGAATCCATAGACCTTGTTCAATTTGACAAATACGCACGGGTTCCTCGAATTATATCCCCATGCTTTATCTTGATTGCAATCAGCAAAAACAGTTGTGGAACCACCACTAGACTTCAATTTTTCCATAAATTTATCTATGGTATCGGCGATGTCATTGATTTCGTCGTGGACATCGGCTTGAAAACGGATGGTGGACTCTCCGCCGGGCACTATCGAAAGACCCGGAGAACCCTTTAACCACAGTGGGCGATCCTTGTGTAATAGACAATAAATGAAGATTAATACCCAAAAGGCCACAACCATAGCGATTAAGCTATATAACACCATATAGAATGAAATTATTCTGAACCATCCCCAAGCTGTGCGCGAAAATAATTTCTTATTATCCAAGTCCAAGATGGCCTTAGACCAGGGCAAGTCCTTTTTGTGTCGAACATTCTCCTCATTGCGAAATCGCTTGCGAATTCTATACTCTCCGGCTTGATATATAGTGTCCTTGGGCATTATGTTTAAAATAAATAGTGTTACCTAATTACTAAAGTTATAGGCGCAAAGTTACAACATTTATAAATAAATCTTTATTCACATTTTTACATGTTAACTTTGATTTCATATTTTGACAGGTTTTTCTCTTTGTTTATCAAGTATAGTCATCGTCCAGCTCCTGACGAATGTCGAGTCCCTCCACATGGATCACAAACACAGTCGTTGCAAACTCTTTGGGAATATTTCGTGCCCAAACCGAACACTTTACGTATATATCCTGATTAAGGGGCAGATTTTTGAATTGAACTCCGATTATACGACGATATGAGGGATCCTCCTGGACGACTTCCTCAGTCAGATTCTCCGAAACGGTGCGCAAATATGAATTTCCTTTGGTAAACAATCCATCTGAGTCGTAATAGCGAAATGGAACATACTCAATATCTCCAATTGTTTTGTTGTCCATAAAATTACAGGCAGCCCAAATGCGATTGGTTCGTTCCTCCACCGACAACTGTAGTATATAGTCGTATAGATCGTCGGGCACTTCGTTCGGTAACGTTATGGAATCATCGTATGTCTCGGCCGTAAAGTCCATGGCGTAGTTTAGTTTGAGCAGAATACAGGGCACACCGGAATTGTAGCCCCAGAAGTTATCTAAATTGCATTCCCTTAGGTGCCGCATAGCCTCAGTGCCATGTTTTTTGACCAATTTTTCGATTTGATTAATATAAGGACTAATGAGTTTATGTTGATTTTCCTTGTATCGGATTAATTTCACATATCCCACAGTAAAACCTGGAGCAGAGGATAAAGATGTTCCCTTACGCTGTATGTCTATGTTAAGGTTAACTAAGATAAATAACCCAATTGCAAATCCAAGGAAAAACAAATTATAAGTTACATAATATGAAACTAGTTTGGGGATTCGCCATATATTGGTTTTGGGCCTAGAATGACGGTGTTCACGTCTCCATATTTCTTGTCGTACTTCCAAGCGCCGCAGTCGCCTATTTATGGTGTATGGACCCTTTGGTTTAACCAATGTGTGCGGCATGGTTTTACTTTGATATTAATAGTTATATGACTTTTCACAGGTTACTTTGATTTCAAACTTACAACCTAAAAACTTATCGGCGGGTTTCAGTGTGCAGTGTAGTATTTTAATCGTTATCGATGTGGTATTTTTAATCGATGACAATAACTGGCCAGTTGAGTATGGTAACTCTAATTGTGGCTGCGGCGGTAAAACGGTGAGATTGCAAATAAACGCGAAATAAAATGAATAGAATAGCAGTTGAGGCTCCACTAAGCAGAATTCCTGGCACATCTACAATCAAGGAGAAACACAGCAAGGATCTGAAGCTGCTGAGGTATCACGAGCTGCTGGAAATCAAAGATAGGCAAAGCCACCTCTTGGCATCCAAGTTAGTGCCATGACAATGTGGTTTACTTTAAGAATTAACTTATGAATGTTGTGTAGAAAGCGACTGCAGCAGCTGCCAGACAAAGGTAAACGCATACAGGAGTCCTACGACAAGGTGCTCGCCGAGATTCAACGTCGAAACGATGTGGACGAAGCTGCCAAGCTTCTCGGCGAACTGAATATTGCGTCCAAAGGCAAAGAGAAGCTTAACAATCTGGAGTGGCATGGACGCCGCATGCCAGACGACAGCTCCCATGTGGACGACGTGTTGGACAGCGATGACGAACTGGAAATGGATCCATTGCGTGTCATAGCGCAAGGTACAATGCATGAGCGTCAAGTTAAAGTGCTTCCACCACCTGCCACATTAATAACTGCCGATGATTTGGCAGAAATAGCCACATTCAAGCCTGAGTCACCGGACTCTGCGCTGGCCGATCAGAGCGTATCCAGCAGAGAGCTCAGCGAATGTGTGCCAGCGCAAATAATAGAAATTGATGCTGCCGCTTTGGCTGCCAAACGCGCCCCGGAAGCGGATCAACATACCCTCTATCTAATCGAAAAGACTGAAGTCCAGGCGAGTCCAACAGAGCGCGCAAAGTTTAAACCTTTTCGCACCACAGTTTCCAATGTACACGATCCGGACAAGGAGCGTATACGCAAGAAGGGCAAACACTGGGAAGTCACGGCAGCAACTCCTCCACTCATACAGCACAAGGAGGTTCAACTGGTGCCACTCAGTGAATCTGCTAATCTGCAAGTCGATTTTATGCAGAAAGTTAAGGTAAAGATTGAAATAATTCTCTGAAAATTGTTGCTTATATTCTTGTACTTCCTTCTAGGAACAACGTCTGGCGAGGCAAACAAAGTACCGGGATCCACAGGTGGATTACCTGATCGAGGGCAAACAGAAGGCCAGTGAAGCAAATGAAGTGCATGACCCAACAATAACAGAGAAAGGCGCCACTGGCATTAATTATACGGTATATGAATGAAGATTTATCAGGTTTACTGTAAGCTAAAGAGTTGCTGAGGATATGATCTTACAGCGAAGAAAATTCCTCTATACTCTGCTCTACCCAATTACTAAGTAAATATATTTTTTAAACAAACACAAACAACTAACGATATATTTGCTTAACACAGGTTACAACATCTAATTTGGCTCTAAGGCAATGCTATAGCGTCTAAATGGAGTAGAATTGAGTGGCAGTCGATGCCTGCAGCTCGATCTGTCCCATTTTAAATTGTAAACGTTGCAGCCACTTAAGAAGCGTCTCCGACTTGTTGGTCTGCAACTCTTCATAATCCGGTGCATAGTCTCGTACATTCTGGAGACGCACATGCAGTGTGTCCGAGAGTTGTGTTTGCGACGAGAGCACTGTGCTCCACATGGGCAGCAGTTTGCCCAGCACCGTTGAGTTCGTCTCCTTAAGTGCCTCAAGCAGACTGAGGAAGTGCAAGTTAACCATCTCGGATAGTTTAGAATTGGCACTTTGTGTTTGAAAGTCGACACTGAGTGGAGTATGTGGATCCTTGTTGACAGGCTTGGCATGTGACACCAGCTGCAGAATGCAAGGCGTGACCTTGGTCCAGAATTCAAAGAGTACACCCAAGGTGCTGCCTTCGGCATTGCTGTTCGTGTTGTGAGCCATCTGTTCCAAGTAGACGGTCCACAGTTGGCACAACGTGAAGGCGTGGAACAGCGAGGACATGTGCAGCACGGAAGTCTTGGATTGCTCGGCAAAGCCCGCAAATATTACCTGAATGTGATCGGCAATGTGACAGGATGCTTCCTGCGGCACTGGCTGCGAGTAAGTTACTCCTTGGTGCTGGTAGTGTACACTTGCCACTGGCGGTTGACCCTGTGCAGGTGCAACATTCGGTGTCAACTGTGGTGGCAATGTTTGTGTCTCCTGGCGACGTTGCATCAGCGCCATGTGAGTGAGTGAGCCGAGCAGCAGCCACGAGAGTAATCGCATGTGACCAACGCATTCAGTGAATTCCTTGGGACTGTAAGAGCAGAGATTAGTGTGTGTCTATAAGTTTGCCCTGTTTCCTACTCACCCCTGCTGCAATGAGGATGGTGCATTATTGAGCCAGGGAAGATAGCGGGAGACGGCTTTGTTGTCCCTTGAGTTGCCACGCGACATCTCCAGTGCCAAGTACTGAGCCACAGCTCCCTTCAGCACGCCACCTAAGGTGTCTTCGCCCAGGCCATTGCTCGACTGTCCGTTCTTTAAGTGCTGCAAAGATGTAGCTGACTATTCAATGGATAACTGCTACTTTAAGCGATTGCTCACTTTAATCTTGCTCAGCGTATGGAAATCGGCCAAGAAATCAATCACGTCATTAATATACGTGCGCAAACAGTCGGCGGCATTGGTGGTCAGCACGGGAGCTGTATCTGGTAGACCGGGAAGTGCTCCAGGCGGCAAAGTGCCACCAGCATCCAGCAATACAAATCCAATGATCATTAGTAGATTGTGATCGGGTATATTCGACTTAAACTTCAGCGCCTGCACAAACTCAAAGATCATTTGACGACAGAGCAAATTCTTGTCGCGATCCTTGCTAAAGGAGCGCGTGTTCAGCGTGCACAGATCATAGATGGTTTGGTATTCCAGATTGGTATGCTGCACACAATAAGCCATGATCTTGGAGTACGGATCGAGTAGGGTTTTGGGTACACAATTCAAACGCAGCGTGGCAGCTATTAAGTCCAACATGTACTCTGCGTTACTCATGCTAGGCATGATTACAATCACCTGACGCAGCAAGGACTCCATGGGTTGCATGGCCTGTGACCAGACGGCCAGTCCTACGCCTGCCTCGGCGGGCACACACTGCAGATATTCGGCCATGTTGCGGAAGATCACGGGCAGCTGATCAATTGGCAATGCCTTCTTGGAGGTCAATGTTTCGCAGACCATGTAAATAGGGCTGGTAGCATTTAGATCCTGGAAATCCTGTAGTGCTTTTGCAATGCTGCGGAAATGGTTGTGACGTATCTTAACTGGAGTTTGGGGCAGGAAGAGGAGAAAAAGGTTAGTAAAGCTGTGTACTATATTTACCCGACCTTTGTTAACCCTGTGCCAGTGGAGGATACTATTTGTTAAAGCCATGAGTCTTTTCTTTTAACTTTATTATTTCCTGAACAGACTTTCAGATTCTCTAGCTTTATATTGGTAAGGGAAAAATTCAACTTATAGGTAAATAGACAATGTTATGACACTGCGTCTTATCGACTTCTTTGAGGCCTGTAAAAAATCAGATATAACTTAATAGAAGTTTTAATTTTCGAAGTACTTAGATGCTTACGGGGCAGTCGAACATTAAAACGCATACAGCTGGCGACGGCTAGGAAACAGGGATTCATGAACTCAAAACAGTTTGTGCCATCGCTGCCAAAGGTCGAATGTGGAATTTTCGGACATTTGACTATATGACAGTATCGCTTGGAAAACGAAGATTGTAAGCCAGTCCTCCGATTGTTTGATTTAACTACCGAATTATTCTCATTATAAGGTTCCAAATTGGCTGTAGAGCTCGGAGGTAGATAACTGGGTGCCATATATTGTTGATTGCTCACATCCAAATTCTGAACAGTCTGAGGCTCGTAGGTGGAAACTGGTTTATTGTCAACTTGAGCAAATCCACTCAAGCTGGAAAGCACTTGGAGCTGGGAAGTCAGCGATGCAAAATCAGTTTCAAATGGATCTGTAACATCATCACTCGATGGTGGAACTAAACCCGTTGCTGG
Organism: Drosophila dunni; assembly: GCA_018152125.1. Lineage (NCBI taxonomy): Eukaryota > Metazoa > Arthropoda > Insecta > Diptera > Drosophilidae > Drosophila > Drosophila dunni. Next base: position 13,035,292 of record JAECXC010001917.1, on the reverse strand, counting down.
ATAAACTGCCAAGCCACGAATTAGGATATTTTGTAGCATTATGAACAAGTTAACTGTCATATTTAGACCACTTGAGAGACCGTCACAAACTGATTTGGAATACTTTTTGGCAGATCTTAATGTTTTTATAGTCGCAGCTACTCCAGATGTGGACAGGGGTAATAATTTAGTTGGTTTTAACGTTTTAGTTCATGAAACCGGTTTATTCCCCAAGTTCTGGGTTGATATAAACTGATTCTTTTATCTGATAGCGTTAGCGTAATATACATCTGGCGTAATGAGCAATTTAATAAGGGTTTCGCCAAAATATTAAACTACTAGAGAGTTCTTATGTCTTTATTACGTCTTGGATTATTACCCAACAATTATTCTAGCCCAGAACCCCCGACATGTGGCTAGGTCTGGCCTGTAGAAGGGGTTTAATAGGTTTGTTAAAAGTCGGTTAAGGTCTGGAGGATGCTTTAACCTACTTTATCAACTGACACAGGGTATTTTTAGGATAGTCTAGGTGATTTTAGTTTTAGAAATATATATTATTAATATCTATTTATTCCTTTAGGAACACTTTGAACTACTTACTCTTCATTTGGGTTTGGAAGATCTGCAGAAAGATGCCGTTGGGTGCCAGCTGATGGAGCACACAGCGTATGAATTGCAGGGCTACGGCTTGCGCGCTGCTGGCCAGAGGCAGACCGTTCTCACCCTGCCAGGCATGTGTGCCGCTCAAGCAGATGCTACAACAAAGGATTGCTCAGGCATGGAAGGGCTTACAAGTCCTACAAACCGACTTACCGTGATGTTATAGTGAGGATCTCTGGCAAGAAAGGAGCTGCCATGGCTGGCTCGCGGTGTATAAAGGTGCCCAGTATGACAATCAATATGCCGATCTCCTCATCCGTGTACTCCTCGATGACAGCACCGCAATCGGAGCAGCGCTCCACGATGGTGTAGTCACCCACACGACGGGAGCTCTGTAAACGATAAGGATTAATCATGCTTGACTTGGGGAGAGCTGCTTCACTTACTCCACGCTGTGTGTGCGCGGGTGTGGTGTGTGTGGCGTGTCCATTGGGCATTTCGGTGGCCTCATCGCCCTCCTCGTCGTGCTCCTCGGCGGGCTGGAAGGGCGGTGGTGGCCAGGAACCCGCGTAGCGGGAACGTATGTCAGGAATGGCATTCGTGTCCACATTGAAGGGCGCCAGTTTCTGTCGCGGACGTTTAATGCTATTGGATGTGGTCACAGTACCACTTGTATGCTGACGCTGCTCCATAGCAGGCTGCTTCAGCTCCTGCGTGACATTCTTAAGTATGGACGTGTGCAGATCCTGCTGAGCCTGTGTATGTGATATTGCTGGTGTTCCTGTCGCTGCTGCAGGAGCATTGGGATTGGGTGGCGACTCTAAGGCCACCTGCTTGATGAGACGACGAGGCGAGTTATTGCGACTGCTTGCGGTTACATCGTCTTTGGTGCTCTCGGAGACATCCAGGCTGTCCTGCTTCAAGTGACTGATGTCCGGCAAATTGAGTCCATCTCGCACACGCTCCACCAAAGTGGCAACTGAATCTTGTGTGCCAATGGGCAGCAGACGCTCCGGCGTGGGTATCTCCAGTGCGGCAATACTCTTTGGCGGTGGCAGCAACGTGGCGTCCACTTCATCCCGTGGATTTGGCATTACGCTCATCTTGGACAACGGTGAATCGGGTGATCCATAAGTTTTATCCGTCTTTCTCAGCGATTTCGCTTGTGATTTCTTCTCCCGACGTACTTCGTCTGCCGAGGAACTCGATGTGCCTGCGCTGCACTCCACAATTGTCTTGTGACGTCCAATTGGTTTGGTTCCACCACTTGCTTGAGCATTGCCACCATTGGTGGATCGACTGCCGCTGCCACTGCTCGAACCTGGTTTACTTGTGCTCGGTGTGGGCACATCCTGCAGTGCCCCTAGTGCCTTCAAGTGATTTGTGGCAATGGCTGCAAACATTTTCGATGTGGAGGATGCGGCATTCTCCAGAGATTTGTTACGCACGGTGACCGCTCGATGCACATCCACGGGTGGACTTACGATGGCCGTCTCTGTCGTTTCTGGACCGACGAGCGGAGTCACAATCATACGCACACCTTCCTGCAGACTGTGACGTGTGTGTGTGGTGACCACAGTGGTGCTAACTGACTCACTGGTGCTGCCCTTGATTTTGGTGGTGTAGGTGTCGCCAGTTTTGGTGGTAATCATGGATTTGTGTGATTTCGTTGATTTCTGCAAGAATATCAGAGGAAAGATTTGTATCATATGAAGCAGATAGTCGAGTGTTATGGATTCTACATCACCCTGTAATAAAACTTCACACTATAGTTGATCAGGAGTCAGTTAAGGTAAGTTATTCATACTCTACAACTCGTCCTATAGTTTCTAGGATTCATAGTTCACTTAGCCTTCCTTTAAAACACTGTGAACACCTAAGTACAGTGTTCGACCCTGTAACCAGTTCAGCATTACCTCTTCGGTGTATTCCAGCGCACGGCGATTGCGTAAAGTCTCCACTTTGTTGGGCAGTATGTCCTCAAAGTGTATGGTATCATCAAAAGAACCCTGTGAAAAGGAAGCCAGAAAAGTTAGAAATGATTTGGAAGCCAGTTTCCTGCTCCAACTTGCTTACCGGAGCACTGCTGCCATGAAGCGTGCTATCGGAGAGATCGCTCTCGGGTATAGCAACCAGTTCGGATTCGGTTTCATCGGCATCCAAGCTGGAATCGTTGTACTTGCGAAAAGCGTGCTGTAACTTGGGAGTGAAGGCTACGTTTTGGCCCTTGCTCTTGGACGCGGCACTGGTGCCCTCAGAGGGAAACATGGGACTTGCCGGTGGACTGGCCTCCTTGTCGTCAGGATCCGTGCCCAACGAAGGTTGACTGACGTCACGGGATCTAGCAGTACCGCCAACACCCTGTATATCCAGTATGGTGGTGGTGGGAATGCGACGACACTGATGGAAGTGACCACGCAGACTGTTCATGATCATGCGTATGGCGGAGATGACATAGCCACTCAACGGTGGTTGAGTGTAGGAGTACTTGTAGAGCACCACCAGCAGGGTAAACATCCAGTTGCGACGTGGATATTGCTCCAGATGCCACAGGGAATAGTTAAACACAAGATTCTGATAGGATTCACCCGAAGTATTTGTCGGATTGGGTGCATATAAAATAATCTGCATAACCGAGGGCAGTATGAGACCACCGATTAAATGATTTTGATCCAGGACTTGGGGTAGATTGGCCAAAAATGCATTGAAGACAGCAGAAACTCTACAAAGAGTGGAGACTGTAAGCTTAAATCCCTCAAAATCATGATTAAACTCACCTCAAAGCATCGGGAGTGGTGTGGAAGGTCTTGTCGATTTGATTGTGACCCAGGAGTAAAAACAAGTGCTTCAACACTATATTCTGAGTGCGTGTAATGGGTTTATCTTCCGATGGGAAAGCTTGATCTGTGCGGGACATGAACTGCATGAGCATAAAGACCAGCAAGTGGATTGTCTCCCTATCAGATTCCTCCAGTTCGGTGATGCGACTCAGCAGACCAATCAGATTATCATCGTTCAGTCCACCCAATGAATGTATATGTCCATCTAAATAGGAAAAGTTAACGATTATTAACCTATAATCAAATACAGCTATTTATATATACACAGATTTCAAATGCCGAAGGGAAAATAACACCGATTTCTTGAATTTGCTTTTGGGTTTCTTTTTTTTTTTCGTACAGCCACATGCCAATTGCACAAATAGATTGAAATTGATTGATACAGTTATGGGTATATATATAAATATATATAGACGATATATTGACTATATAGACTATATATACCCTACATATACTGTTGTTTTGTGTATGTGTTTGTACGAGTTATATACACAAGTGTTTTGTAGAGTTTGGAAGAATTTTGGATAAGTTGTGGTTCGAAAGAGAGTCATAGAGATAGAGACAGAGGTATAGGGTTGTAGTGTTGTAGATAGAGGTAGGAGACAGAGACTAACATGATAAGTTCACAATTGTAGATGTTGAGAGAGCATACATACCAGTTCGGAAGGGTACACGTAAAATGGTTTTGATTTGTGTGTTTTGGTTGAAAGCAATACGTAACATCGATCGTCTAAATACAAAGTTAACACTTAAAATACATTTATACACACATTTCCATTAGACATTACAGTTCATTTGTTACATAAAATGAAGAAATTAAGACATTTTAAAGGTTTAAAGGTTTTTGTTTAGTTTCATAGTATCACTCCTCACTCTAGAAATACAATGGTGACCTACGACCTATCGTAGTAAGGTTTTTCCTTTACTTGACTTTATAGTTTACATGCAGTTTTCTTATTAACATTTTCATAATTATTTAGTTCTGTTTGTTTTTAACATTTAAAAATCAAAACAGTTAAATATGCTAAAATAACTGAATAGTGTTAAAAAATTTAAATAAATTCCGTAGGTTTTCCATTACAAGTGTTTTAGATGAAAGACTTAGTTAATAAATAAATAAGCTATAAATTATAAATTGCAGTAATTATATCATTCACAAAGCGAGGCTTACATTTTTGTTAAAAAAATATCAAAAGTTCAATTAAAATAAGAGTTTTTTAATTAAATGAATAATCGGTTTTGTTTAAGAAATTAGGAAATACATCAAACATATAAGGCTGGAGTAGTTTGTCCTTAGGCTTTTTGGACCACGAACCCGTTCGATATTGGTAAGGTTTATATGAGGTTTCGACAAAGTATGGTTTGATAAGATTATGGTACGGGTCTTTACGTCTAAGTTCTACAAAACAAATGGTTAAAAACAGTCTGGTTCGCGGTCCAAAAACCTCTTTTAGCGTACTCCTATTAGATAAGGAAAAGACAACAGATAATAGGCAACAGTAAACATAGACAACAGAGGGTTAAAGTGCTAAGGTGGACACACATGCTCTACAACCTACCTGGATTGGCCGAGGAGCTGCCCGTGGTGCCAGCGGTGTTGGCACCCGGGTGAGGAGCGACATCACAAGTGCAATGCATGGGAAAGGCCAGTGCCGAGGGACTGGGACTTGGTGCAGGCACCGCCGGCTGTGGCGGCAGCAGGTTTGGGGCTGAGGGATGTTTTTGGAAGTGGGAGTGAAAGGAGGTGGCAAAGGTGTGTCCCGAGGACGAGGTGGATGTAGTCATGCCGGCGCAAGAAGTAGCCGTTGCTGTGGTTGTAGCTGCTGCTGTGGTGGTCGCAGCCGTTGTGGCAGTTTGTTGGCTTGCAGTTGTGGCTGCTGTTGTGGTTGAGGAGAGTTGCGGTTGCTGCTGCTGTAAGGACTGCTGGGCAGCCTGGGAGCGCAACAAGGTCTCCGCCTCCTGCAGCGTGGGCATTGGACTGTGATGACTAGGCGGTACGCAATGCACTAAATACTGATGACTTTGACTATGAGCCGAGGCAAACGTCGCTACTTGTGCACTACTACCAGCTGAGTGTGAGTGTTGATGGGGATGAGGATGTGGATGCGGATAGTGTTGGTGTTGGTGTTGATGTTGGTGGGAGTGCGAGTGATGGGTGTGTGTGTAGTGTTGATGGTGTGGATGCGAATGCGGATGTTGGTGATAGGGGAAGGCTGTGTGGTGTATGGGACAGGGGGGCGGTGGGGCTGCCTTCGATCGTGTATGCAATGGATTACTAGATGTAGCTGTACTGGCATTTTGATTGCCACTACCGCTGCCTAGAAACTGACCCAATCCAAAACGCGAAGTCTTCCGCTTTAGTATCGGTGCCGACACCTGACGACTGTAGATTTTCTCCTTCTCCGGCACTGCAAACCAAAACAGTTATAAGTATTTCAATTCATTATAAAGTAAACCGTCTGTAGTTCACCGAATTTGGAGTCCTGGCGTGGTGCCATGCTGGCGGGAGCGGACATGGTGCGCTTGTAGGGCCACTTGGTGCCGAAGGAGGCACTCAAAGTCTTGGCCATGCTGCCGCTGGTATCTGACTGGCTTAAAGCCTCGCGAGCCTTCAGAATCTTAGCCGACAGCGCCTCGCTGCCATTGTCCGAGTTGCGCAAGTCTCGCAGATACGAGATGTCACCGCATTTCTCCAGATTGATTTGTGCCTCCACAAAGAGCGTATCGAAGCGATTGAGAAAGAATTCCCAGCCGAGCATTTTGCGATCGGAGAGGGAATTGTGGAGCTGATAGACAGACTGCAGTACCACGGGTCGATCCACAATGAACAGATCGAATTGTGACTCCAAGCAGAAGAGCAGTGACCGTATTGCCGTATCATGTATGGTTCCGATATACAATGTCGCCCGCTGTGCCACATACACATTGATGTCATCCATGCTGGCGATCAGGTGACAAAAGGCGGTCGCCAATGCCGTCTGCAGTCCCACCTCGGAGCGCAGCGGTGTCGAATCCATAAAACGTGTAATTACGGTTACTCGTTCCACTGCCGTGAATCGCACACGCCAATCGACATCGTGGAAGGCCTCCTGCACCACACGCCAAAACACATCCGATCCCAGTGGCAGTGTGATGCAGTGCAGCAGCAATGGCACACACACCTGACAGATGTGCGAGTGCTCCGCGTTGCACAGCTCCCATAAGCTGCAAAAAGGAAAATTTTTTAAATAAATTAAGACCTATTTTAAAGGGATCTCACTTCTTGATCAACAGATTTTCCTGGCACCAAATGAAGAAGCCTCGCTGCTCTCGCGCTGCCTTCGCCAAGGCATCGCCATGCAGTGCCATAGTCTTCAGACATTGCAGCACATAGTAGAGTATTTCTGGTTTCTTAATGGTCGGTATTTCCTGCAAAGAAAACTAGTATCAAACAAGGCAACACAGACATTACGCATACGCACCGTAAGCAGCTGGTGTATGTACTGCAAGGGCTGGGGCAACTGATCGAGGGTAAACTTAAACTTGCCCACCGAAGTGTGCCAGAAATCATCGCTATCTTCCTCCTCTTCCTCTTCGTCGGAGCCACTGCCGTTTTCCCCCCCACCAGCCGTACTGCCATTCGCACCGTTCTCACCCATAACGGAGGCCTTGGTGACACTGACATTGGCACTGCCAACGTCTGCATCCGATAGTGTTATGGAACGTGCTATGGCCCGATCGGTGGGCAGTATAGAGGCCAAATCCAGTTGCTCCGAAACGGTTTCAACCGTTGCCGTCATAATCTGCATTTAAATAGCAAAAGTGAGTTTTTAATGCATTGAATTGTGATGGGGATTTCTCACACATTTTTACATCTTTACGGCATATTTACACGTTATATATTACATTGTAGGTGTGTACAGGTGTACGAGTGTACGGTGTACGTCTGAGTTTACATTCTTCACATTTAGTACACATGGTTACAAATGCAATCAATTGCACGCTTCAACTTACACATCCATATTTCATTTGTTTAATAATTTACAGAAATAATTTACATCAAAACATGTATGAATTGCATAAAACTGTTAGATTAAGATATTTGTGCATTAACTGTATAATTGTACATTTCTGATTAAGATGTTTTACTTTACTTTTTGTGGAGTTGGAGTAAGTAAATGTGATAGTGCTGGTTACACGGAACATGCTCATCAACAAGGATCACATAAAAGAACTCAAGAAAATGAACTTGGTTTACGTGTTTAAAAAGTATAAAAAATTAAAAAAAATATTTACACATTTTTATAAGAAAAGAAAGTTGGAAAAAGTTTTAAAGTTGATATTTCGAAAAGTAAAATGTACATATAATTTAATATTAAATATTAATCATTTTGATTTACGATCTTTCCGTTTGCGAGTACTTCGTAATTTATATTCACACACATACAAGATACTTTGAGACACAGGAATGAAAAAAGGACTTGAAATTTAAAAAAAAAATTATATAATTTTAATTTAACAGCTATAAGTTAAAAGCTAACTTGATTTTTTATCACCTGTAGAGTAAAACCTACTTAAAAAATTTAAAAAATATCTAAAACCAAAATTTGGAACTTTAAATTAACTTACATCTGCTGAAAAAAAATAGATTTTTGCATAAATTAATTTTTTATAAATTTTTGTTTAGTTTGAAATATTTTTTTAAGACTCACAAAACTCCGCTGTCTTCTAATAGAGTCAATAATATTTATAAAACTATATATCTATCTAGCTACAGAGCTTAAAATATATACACCACTTGTAGAACTGATCACTTGTTAAACTTAATCTACAAATATATAGATTTTTCACTTAAATTTAAAAAATCTATGCTCTATTTTAAAATCTGCTTAATATGAAACTAAATGTTTAGCTATAACTTTTATTTTTTGAAATCAAAATAGATAATGTTAATGAATGGAGGAAGAAATTTAGTAAGCAAATGAAAAAGTTGAGAAAAACACGCTGTACAATTTATATACACTTAACACGAATAGTACAATCTGTTTGTAAATAGATAAAAAAATATATTTGAAAAATAGAAAACTGACAAATTGAAGGAATCAAATACGAATATCGAATTATATGATGGTATTGTTTTTGTATTGGTTTGTTTAAACAGCCAAATAATAAGTACAACTAATATTTAAAGAAAAAACCTTTGGGTTTTTTTTGTTTTAGTATTTTTTGTGGTATTTTTTTTTGCGGTTTTGTAAATGAATGCACAAAGTACCTCGTCTGTGGCGTGAACTTTTCTCAATTCATTATTATCAACTGAATGCCCATTTTCGTTATTCTATAAAAAATATATGAAGAAATGAAAAGTTTGGTAAAAATTTGTAATCGTTTCTTTTTGGAATTGTTTAAATTATTCTCTCATCGAAATCATAATTGTCTTTTTGATAATTCGAATATGAAATGAAACGAAAGTTAACTAAATTTTCACTTCAACTTAGTATTTGCTATGTTGCTGTAATAAATTATTTGAATATTTGTAATATAGTATATAGATATTTTATTTATTTTTGTGGGATGTGTTGTGGACTCAAGATACCTACTTAAACGCATAAAGTATTCGATTTGATATTATATTTGGTATGTCAAAAGTGTTTGTAACCAAAGAAGTTTGATAGTTAATAAAATATTTGTAAAACTTGCAATACATACGGAACAAACGTGGGGCATGTGGACGAGTACACCGCCCACGGAATGGGGCTCTGGCTGAGGTACGGCCACCGGTACAGGACCTTGATGAAGAAAACAGTAAGTATACATATATAGTGCATATATATGTATATAGCTTAGATTAGTAATCGCTTGAATTAGTCAGTTTAGTGTTATTAAGTGTTTTTGAACTTTTGCTAGAAATCAAATCGAAATCATTTAAGTGGACAAGATAACGCATCGCATTCAACTAAATGGGGCATGCAACCAAGTACATACACATAAGTATAAATCCTATAAAGGTCATTCAAATGTCATTTGTTTTATGTTTTTTCCAAAAGTCAAGGAAAAATTTCACATGCAGGTTTTGAACTCGAACAATTTGCTATATCCAATCAAAGGGTTCGGGGCGTATGTGTGTTTAGTTCCAATTCGAATAGATAAGGAAATTTATTACTTTGGTTTGTAGATCCGAACCTAAATAAACAAATTTATAGATTACTGAACACACATATCGCCACATCAATGGAACTAAGTAAGCGAATTCCTATAGAAGACGTTCATTTCCAAAAAAAAAAGAAAAATGTATTCAAGGCACGCTGGCTACGGGAGTATTGAAAACTTAGTGTGTGTTTTTTTTGGAGTTGTACGATTATACCGAACCGAAAGAAAATTCAACTAAATCGAGCAAATGGGGGCGGTTTGATACTAAATACAAGTATGATTATCTAGTTAAAGCTGTTGATGCTAAATTAAGCATATGTGTGTTAATCTAGGAAGCTAAACAGAGATAGAGTTTTGAGGTAGAGTGTCTGTTTCTGTTGCAGTAACTGTTGAGGTGAGTTTTTTAGTCTTTTTTTGTGATTAAAGTATTGAAATTGTAACGAAATGTTTTTTTATTAAACTGTTTAACAAAATGTCAAAATGTGTTGTGAATTTTGTGTGAGTTTTTTGTTTTTCTTTAACGAATGAAAAATTTGCTTGTTGGTGCATCACCTGCCATAATAATAATTTTTCCATCGTCTGAAAAGAATTGATCTAGCTTAAAGATATCTGATAATGATTGATAGATTGATAAGTTGTTTTGTTTTAGTATTTTTGATGATGTAGTTGGCGTTCGTTTTGAATTGTTATTGTTATTTGTATGGAGAGGTAAAAAATTTAATTCATATTGTTCATCGTATACAGATCGATATGTCAATAGGTCGACAGTGTGTGACAGTGATAGACAGACAGTTGGTTACGCGCGAGAAAAGTGCGTGTGCGAGCGAGACAGCGAGCGAGCGAGTTAGTTAGTATTTGATTTTTTTTATACAGTAGACGCGTTGAAGATGTTAGAGATAGAGAGAGAGAAAGATATACAGATATAGATACAGATACAGATATTTATATATATGTATAGAGATAGATAGAGAGAGATAGCAAGAGAAAGACATATATGTAAATTAAAGCCAAATTAGTTAAAATGGAAAATGTTTAAAGTGTTTAATTTCTGGAGTTTAAACTTTATTATGTTTGAGAATGTTTCTAGCTCTGGAATTGTTATTAATTTCGACCTTATTTACTGTTTGCTGCGTTTATTTGGGTGGTCTGGTTTGGGTAGCGGTTTTAGGTTACTGGGTCTGGGTCTGGGATATATTTATTCAAACTTTTTACAAAGCATAGCAGGTGCAGTTTAGGGTAACTAGGATCAAGTAGGAAGCACACTTCAAATGCGCCATTAACGTGGCTTTAAGTCTAAGTTAGGGACACCCCACAAAAGGGCGTCATACCATTCACTGAACCGTCTTTACAGACCGGCCAATGACACGTACTGTCTACTTTAGCTACAAGTTTTTGGGTGACTTTGACTGCATTACTTTTACGGTGGTTAGTTGCTAGATTTATTTAAATAGTTGAGTGGGTAGGGTTTTGGGATTCATTTTGGTTATACGGTTAACTTTCACGACTTTTCTTCATCAGAACTCGTAATCAACTAAAGGAACTGGAATGTGGCTTACCTGCGAAACCGCCGAGTGGACCCAGTGGTATGGGAAGTGGTGCCATCGAGAGGGAAACATCGCGTTCCCGGGTCTTCTCCTTATCCGATTCGGGTGGCGATTTGCGGGATGATTTCTCCTCCTCGATAATGTCCTCAATGGGCACCTGTGTGCATGGAAATTAAAAAGACTTTATAAAAAGTATAGAGGATGTGATTGCACTTACATCGGGTGGTCTAACTGGATTAAGTGGTGCCATAAACTCCACCAGTTTGGTGGACAGCTGATGCCACATGGTGGATGCCTCACAATAAGCACACTCTGCCACCTGTAAGTACACATTACACCTGAAGAACACACCTGTATATACTAACTAGCCTCGCTCACCTTCAGTGCACACACATGGCTGCTTAGACCCACCCGAGCAGCTGTCACCATGCACTTGATCAGGCGTGAAACATTCTCGCAGACACTCGTATGAATGCCCATGTGCTGCTCCACATCTTGGAGTTCCATTTGCTTCAGAAGAATGTCCAGCATGAGTATGCAACAGGTGAGATTATGCTCGGCATCAGTGGAGAACTCTGTATGCCGATTTGTGGGCGCCTCGTCGTCCGATATGGCGGAGGTGTTGCCGGAATCATCCTCCACAACAGGAGCTGAAAAGGTGGAGGAAGAGGAATTAAGATAGGTTTGGTTGGAATGCCACTTTGACTGCTCACAAATGGAACTGCGTCTGGGTGGATTGGCCATGTCAGCCTTGCTCTCCTTGCAGGGTGTTTTCGGTGCCTTGGCCAGCATGGGATCCTTGCCCTGCGGTTCCTTCTCCTTTTCCCGCATCAACTCGTGCTGAATGCCATACTTCATGATGCGCACTCCATCCCCGAACATGGCAAAGAGCTGCACAAGTGGTATGAGGATCTCCAGCTTAGTGAGTATCTGCAGCCAGTGCAGCGCCTGTTGTTGCACCTTTGCCGTGGTCTTCTCAAACCGAATGGCCACAAAATTGTACATGGTCTTTGCATCGAATCCCAGTGGAGACATCTCCGGATCGAGTATTTTACTGAGCACAATCTTAAGTTCATTCAACTCCTTTTCGGCCACATCGTTGGTAATGGCCTCCATCCAATGCGGCATTACATAATCCCAGATCTCTGAAGTGATTACCTCATAGGGCACCAGGCAGATCAGACGTTGCAGTCCCTCCTTAAGGTGACTGGTCCTTGAAGCGAGTGTCTCCCAGTGGCCACCCACGCGTGCATACTCCGGTGGATGCGGAAGCAGACAGGAGATGAATACATTGTAATGAATGCGACAGATTTCCTTGAGCCAGTTGCACACGTGATCCACTTTGAGCTTCTCTATGGTGCTCTCAATTTGACCAGCAGCTGAGAGGGAGAATCGAATTTAAAAAGACCCTTTACAACAAGTTTAATACTCACCATCGTAGGAATAAGCCGTGACATGGAACCAATGGAAGAGCATGCTGAGAATCCTACCCAGCACTTCGACTGGAGTATCGGCTGTGGGCGTACAGCGACCCACCAGCAACCAGATGCCATATCTTCCCAGCATTTGACGCTCCTCCAGCGATATATTATCTGGAGTTAGGGCATGTCCGTTCTTCTTAGCGTCCGATATGGACTCCTTGCCGGGCTCAAAGTTCATGGGCTTTGCTTCACGCAGCAAACTCACCACCGACTCGACCATGTGCATTTGCATCTCTGGATCCATTTGCCAGGCAGGCTGCAGACTGCGATGCACAACGTGATCACCACCACGTCGGGAGTTATGACGATTGCTATGGCATTGGGCACAGTAGCGTATGGGATGATTGCCATTGTAGCTGGCGCATTCCGTGGAGAAGCAAATGGAGAAAGCGGATTTCTCATTGGAGCGACAATTCTTGTTCTCACAGACCATGGACACCTGCTGCATGGGATGAAGTATATCACCAAATTCCAAATTAGCGTGCTCGCGATGGATTTCATTGGCACACTCAATGCAGAGATAGAGGGGTGGAGGACAGTCCGGGGCATAGGTAATGCTAATGCTGTGATCATAGCAAACTTTGGCCGCCTCAGCATTGCCAGCATTGGGGCAGTGCTCACGCTGGCAGGTGAAGGGGACCAGATCATCTGCGGTAATCCAGGTGAGTATCAGAATCCATTAATAGATAGACTTATTCATTATACTTACTTGTTAGCTTGGAGAGTAGTACCTTGCGATCGAAGAGATTGGGATCGAAAGCGGGCCAGTAGTAAAAGAGCAGCTTAGCAGCCGAGGAGCGGGACACAGCCGTGCCATAGGCCACCACACAGAGTATGTCCTTGACCACATTGTGCTTTAGAGTCATCAGGCATTCCAACAGCTGACAATGATGTGCTGAAAGTATGTATCCATCAAAATCTATATCTACTTAGACTACTTATATACTAACTAACTTACCTGGGTTTTTAGAGTACTGCAGAACCATCATGATGACCGAGGAGACGGACTGACAGGCTTGGCATTCCTGCTCATCGGAGCTGCGACGTGCTATGAAATATTGTACAGAACGGTAAGGAAATAATGTATAACAGTAGTGTGTTCATGAACCTACTTATAGTAAAGGGCAAGATATAATAGCACAGCGCATTGACAATGTCCTGATGCAAAGCTGGCGGTAGAACAGATATAGTAGAGCTGACTAGATAGGGTAGATTATCAATTAGATCCTTGTCGAGAAAGGGTAGTATGCAGCTGAGGCACTGGAGTAAAGCTTTCCCGAAAACTGCAAGTAATAAAATTATTAGCATTAGCATTTGCATTAACATTAGCATTATCATTAGCATTATCATTAGCATTATCATTATCATTAGCATTGGCATTAGCATTAGCATTGGCAGTGGCATTGGCATTGGCATTGGCATTAGCACTAGCACTAGCATTAGCATTAGCATAAGCATTAGCATTATCATTAGTGTTAGTATTAGTATTAGTATTTGTATTAGTATTACTATGAGTATTAGTATCTGTATTAGCATTATCTATGAAATTAGTATTGCTAATACTATTACTGTTAGAGCTTACCAATTTGTCCGTACTGAATACAAGGTGCCACATCAATAAGCATAGTAAGAGCATTATAAAGATTGCCATATTCGAGATTTGGATAGGCAGACATGCGTGTGGGATCTTCAAGAGGATCGCGTATAAGCTCGTGCGGAGAGGTGCGCACATCTTTAAGGACAGCTGAAAATTAAAACGGAAAAGGTTAGAAGGGGAACGCGAGTGTAATCGACTTCCAGCTACCACTTACTTAATAGAGTTTGAGAAAAGTATTTGATATTGTTAGCAATATCGACGCCAGAGGGCGCAGGTAAGACATTGTGCAATAAGCGTACATGGTATTCATGAAGGGCTCTCAGTTTTGCCTGAACTGTAGACGAAGAAGAGAAAAAATTTCAGGCTCTCCACTTTGAGACTTTTGTGGCATACTTACAGGCGGCAGCGCGAGTGCCCATGTTGATGAGTTGCACCTTAAAGCTGCCAGTCATTATATCAGACAAATCCTTCGCATTTCCGAAACTGCTGCCGAGGGACTTCGCATTCTATAAAATCAGATAAATTAAATAATTTGTTAAAGATTTGCACCTTTAAACACTTTGCAGTGTTACGTAATCGTGGGCAATTGATGCTGGCAGAGAAAAGGTTCAAAACTGGATTAAATTTCAACGAAAACAAGTAAACTTCATATGCCTGGCATTGGGAGGACTAAAATATTTTATGTTTTCATAAATTTACCTCGAAATTAGTTAGTTTTTTCAATAAATTTGCAATTTTTTACAAATTTTACGGCGCACCTTGACCACAAAGAAAAATCTCTATAACTAAACTGTGCTGCGAGTGTGCAATGTGTGTATCTGTGTAAGAATTTCACTGTGCAAAAATCCGTCAGATGCTCCGTGACACACTGTTGCTAGAGCTTTAATAAAAGTGTACTGACTTTGGCCTATAATCAAAGATTTTTAAATTTTTTTCTATTTCTTATATTCCCTTAAGAGCTTTAATTATTTTATATAATTTTTTGGATTTCTTTCGTCGGAAAATAGATAATATTTGTTCGGAAAATGCGGCGGTGGTGATTTGTGCGCTGACCCAATTTTCCGACTGCTGATTAACACTCACCCCGGGAATGCGTCCCAATAACCGAAAAACCAGCTGAAACTGGAACATGCGCATTTCCAATGTTTACTTTTGCATTTTCGCGATTTTCCACTCCCCCAGCAACAACAAGTGTTTGTTTTGGTCGGCTTAGTAGGTAAATATTTACAGAGTTTGGTTCTAACCTTATCAGCTGGCTTGAAGTCGAGTCTGCGCAGTTTGTGCTCAATGTTTGTAAACACTTTGCAGCTGTTTTGCAGCGAATGCCACAGGTTTTACTTTTGGGCAACTCTCCAAAATGATTGTAGTGTAAGGTGGTTGTAAATATACCGTAAAGTGGTTGTACTCTCATACAGATTGGAGAGTTACCGAGTTGGAGAAATCGTAGACGTGTAAGTATAATCTAATATTTCCTAAAAATATTTTATACTTTAATGCTTGAAAGTAATTTTGATAAATGAAGGACATCAAATATTCATAAATACCATTTTTATTGAAGACCTTAAAATTAAAAGTCTAAAGGCTTTTTAAGACCTTAAAGTAACAATCTGAAGGGTAGGAAACTTGAGAAATTGGATTTGAAAGTAAAGAAGTATACTAAAAATATGTTTTTTTTTTAAATTTTGTTACAGGGTATAATATGCCAAACTCTCTCGATTCTAGACCAAACAACCTATAGTCAGAAGTTACTAGAATTTCCTTAAACAATGCGTAAAAGCTTAACAAATATTGTTGTCATTTAATATTCAAGGTTATACTTAGTTGTAACTTCTTCGATTTGTTACAATATAATGTATTCTACAATTAAATTGAGAATTTTAACCAAAAGGGTGTTTCGTTTTAGGGCTTCGCTGTACAACCCTCAAGTTCTGCCCAGACTTTTGTCTGGCTTAGACGTCAACTCTTGACCTGGCCAAAAAAAACAAACTGGGGAGTAATTGAAGCCCGAAGACACTTTAACACGAGATTTAACTGAACCCACTGACCCCTGTTGGAATCGTTTTACCAGCTGGAAAAGAGTATTACATACAAATATTGGCATTAACTTGATAAATGCTTTATTAAACATGTGGGATTTAAATTAAAGCTGAACTGCAGGTGAACTAGTGTGTGTTTGTGTGGCGTCATTGTGTGTGTTTATGTGTAAGTGTGAGAGAAGATGGTGTATTAAATGTATCTCATATACTATATATACACTGAAATCCTCAATGAGTGTGTGGGCGGCAGTGGCAGAGGGCAGCAGGGCAGAAAGGCTGGCAGTTTTGGCTTTGAAAATGGAATAACATCAACTAAATTCGATTTGTTTCTCTTTTTGTTTGGTTGTTGGAAAATGGAATTGTTTGGACCTAGTTATGAATGGTTTGCTCCACCGATGGCTCTACGCTCTCATCGGAAATGGTCAGAACTTGCACCTCCTCGAGTATTTGTGGTATGCAGTTAGCTGCCTGCAGATCATCTAGTTTGTTCGGCATCATTGGGGCCGTTTTGAGGTCGTTGCGCGATGTTGCCGGTGTTACTGCAAATGCATCTTCCGCCTTGGTCGGATCAGTCTTTTGCTCCTGCTGCACCTGCTGCATCTCTTTCATATCCATCTGTTGCTGCTCCGTTGCCTTCGGCTCCTGATCCGCATCCACGCCCTGTCGATTGGCCGCCTTCTGGCGATGGAAGAGTATCTTCCAGTAGCTCGATATCGATGTCTTCAATGTGGGCTTTGCATTCGGCACTGGCCTTTGTTCCGATTCCATCACAGCAGCTGGAGCATTGGATGCCGACTCAGCGGGCTCGGCTGCTGGCATGTCACCTGCACAGAGAGAAAAAGGTAGGTGGGAATAAAATGTAAAAATTGTCTTAAAATTTAAGAAATTAAAAAATGTAATATAAAAATGCATCTAATATTAATTGGTAGTTAAAAATTATATTTGTTTAAACAAATCTGAGGTTTAAGAATATAAGGGATAACCTCTTTTTAGTATATTCTACATTATATAAAATTGAACCTCTGATTTTTCTTCAGTGTTGATACACCCCCAAAACTGCTAATGTTTCTTTTAAATATTTAGAAACCTTTTTCTCAGTGTACTTAATTGAAATTACTTTACCTGTCTTGGAAGTACCCTTGAAACGCGTCAAGAAACGACTTATGCTACCGGGTTTGGTCGAATCTTTGTTGCCCTCTTCCTCGACCACCTCGCCGACATGCTCTGTGTTAATATCTTGACTGGAATTCGATTTCTTGCCCAGTTTGAAGAAGCGTTTGAGCGAATTGGTTTTCGACCCGGTCACATTCTGCTCGGTGGGTGGCATATTTTCTGGCTCGGCGAGCGGTACATCTTGAAGATTGGACATTATGCAACCACTTGAATTTTTCCAAATTTTTTTTGTATTTATTTACTGCTCATTGATTTACGAAATAAAAATGAGCCTAGTTCAATTGTTTTGCTGTTTGGCATTACCTTGGCCAATTACTTAAAAGCCAGAGCCTACTGTGTCTCAGTTTCGATTTTGGTTTTGGTTTCGTTTTAAGTTTCGTTTCAAGTTTCGATATCTGCCCGTTTGCCATTTGCAAAATTTATTTGTCTGGCCAATGGCAACTGGTAGCAGCAGCAGCAGCAGCGAGCCAACATGTGTTAACAACGACATCGAAACTGGTTTCAATTGATACGATTTTTTGTTCTCTTTTTTTGCAGGACACAATAGAGATACCGATACCGATACCAATATCAATTCATTCAATACCTCTTGTTATACACTTTTCCCCATTGTTCCAAATGTTTCCCCGTGTCTCCTCTTTATGTACTCCTTTGCCCACTGTACTCGGCACATTGAATGGTCAGTGCCACCAACAAAGTCTCATTCGTTCCTCTTTTAAAATCAATTGAATAAGTGGCGATTCCTGCTGTCGACACCAGTCCTCCAATCACAGTCCCCTCTCCTCCTTCTCCTCCTTCGTCTGCGCTTCTGCCTCATCCTCGTATCGATTGTTATTACCGTTGTTAAACAAGTATTGTGTGTACTTAAATTTATGTAGTTACGAGCATATTCTGCCCTGAACACAATGGGGTCTTTATCAATTATTTGCAGGCTTCAAAAAGGTGTTGAAATTTCAAGAGTTCTTGGGTGGTTCGTGTTGAAAACTTTTATAAAGTGGTTTGATTTATTTACGACTTAAAGAAAGTATATTTTAAAGTAATCTATGATACTAAATTAATTAAATATCTAATGAAATATGTTATCAAATTATTTTTCTTCACATTTTTTAAATATTTCATATTTTTAAAAAACATTCTCAGTTTTAAAAGCACAAACTCCATGCAATTACAAATGAAAATTCAATTTAAAGTCGGAGTCAAATGGAAACGGTCACAAACCACAACAGGAAAAGGCGACATCAATAAATCATCAGGCAACAGAAAGAAGAACAGAAACAGGAACAGCAGCAGCAGAAGGATTAAGGCAATCCCTTGCCAAGGGAGCAGCTGCTGGAAACTTAACGAGTTTTTCACCCACACCCATGGAAAGTGCGAAAATGTCAGTCGACAATATGAGTTTGGTGTTCGAAGTGGAGTTGGAGCTGCAAGTGGCATGTGGCATGTGGCAGGATCTAACGGGGTATAGAGTATGACTGGAATGGAGTTGCAATTTAATGCCAAACGGAAATTGATGTTTGTTGTTGTTGTGGCATGGCGGCAAATTCATTGCCAACACATTTGTAAATACCAAAATGCCCCAACAACGACAACGACAACGGCAACGGCAACGGCAATGACAACACCCCCTGGGCTTACGCAACAACAAAGGGCAGCAGCAGCAAGTGAAAACAATAGCGGCAGAAGCTGCAGCAGCAGCAGCAACAGAGCGCAAAATGTGTTGCATGCCCCCTGGCGTTGGCAAGTTGAGTCAAAGTCAAAGCTGCAGATGAAGCTGGCGATGGCGATGGAGTTGGAGTTAAAGCCAAGCTGGAGTTGGAGTTGAAGTGGACTCAGACAAACGGCACAGACAAAAGGCAGTAAGCAGTAAGCAGCAAGTGCATTCATTCATTGGCAATAACAATCAAACTGCTGCTGGCACTTGGCTGCTGTTGCCACTGAAACTACCTTCCCCCGCTTCACTTCTCTCCTGCTCTTCTCCACCCAACTGCCATCTCCTGCAGCTTCTTGTTGCAATGCCATTCAACTTGTTTTTGGTACGCCGACCAGAGCAGTAAACCCATGTAATATTGTTTGCCTTTAATATCTGACTTTATCCGTTTGATCTAATTGTGGTCGTAGTATCTATGGTTACTATTGATAGAGTGCCGAGCATTCTTTATGCTTGTGAGAAAGGCAAACTTTAAACAGTTCGAAGCACTTTGATAAAGGTCATAAATCGGTATCGTTACAATTCCAAACTAGTCCAATTTGGCACTACTCGAGTCGTCGCTTTAGGATTTACAATATTTGTCTGTTTGCTCTGAAACCTTTGGCGATAAAGAGTTCAATCGCTTTGGTTTATGGCAGAGTTACAGATATAGAACACGGAACTCGAAATTAAATAATAATAAATATTGTCTATGTTTATTTAAGCGCAGTGATAATGAAAATTTATTACTTCACACTTTCACCTTTTAAAAATGATTACAGGGTTGGTAATCAAGTGAAATGTTTATGGATTATACACAGAGCATGATTCAATGACCTTTTCAATCAACTTAACTATTTAGAAATAAACTTTTTGGAATGTATCTTTTTTAAGAGGTCTTTTTAAGAGATACTAAATTTACCTATTGGTTATTGAGAGATAGGTTGTTCGTTAGTTGAAGTTCTAGTACCTTTTCCAACTGCTGGGTTTGTTTAAGTCGTGCTTGCCAGCAACAGTCTCTTCTGCACTACCTGCCCCACAGACTGCAGTCGCTTTGAGTTAATCAATTACTAAAAACTGCAATAAATTTGAAACCGTTGGAGGCGCCACTAAAGCTGTTGATACCGATATCGGCTGAAGGCATCTAAAGGAGCTAAAGCCAAATAAAAAGCAAAAGCGACAGCGGTAAACAGAATGTCAACAGTTTAATAAATAAAATCAGTCAGCAGCAGAGCACAAGAAGAGGCAACAGAACTCAAAAAGCGACAGATTGCAATTAAAAGAGAGGAAAAAACTGAGAAGACACAAAACACAGAGTCACAAGTGCTGCAAGATCAGTCGGAAACCGAATTGGATTCGGAGTTGGAATTGGAATTGGAACTGGAGTTGCAGTTAGTCACTCGATCAGCGAAGTGTGTATCGTGCCCCAAGGTTGTTGCCAACACACACACACGCATACACACACATGGTGGCATGTCTTCTACATCGGTGGCAGTTGCAGGATTGTCGATTCGATTGGAACTGCAATCGAAATCAGTATAAGAAGTTTTCATATTTGAGTTGGCATCTGAAAAATATGATCGATTTATTATGCGACAATGTGGCGAGTTGCCAACAAAAACATGCCCAATACCAACAAGCAGAACAACAACTTGGCTAAGTGACTTGAAGCATCGGCCAAGTTCCTTTTGGGCCAACAGAATATGCGCGACATTGATTTTCGCGAAGTAATGAGGCAACTCATTAATCATTTTTGTGTTGAGTCTGGGCAAAAATGCATCGGCTGGGGGATTATGTTGCTGCCGTCGCAGCAGCAGCAGCAGCAACACCAACAACACCAACAACAACAACAACAGCAGCAGCAACAACTGACGGAATGCTGGCAACATGTTGCGCATGCTGCTGACTGACAGAGACAGCTGCAGCTAAGGCAGCAGTCCTGGTCCCGGGCACTGGTCCTACTGCCGCTCTACACTGAAAAAAAGGGGTTGCTGAAAGTTATAAGACTAAAACTGGGACCACAAGTGGTTACATTAGAAAAGTATATGAAACTTGATTAACTCCCATAATTATATGAATTTTCTGTCCTATTGAAATGACTAGCTTGTTTTTAGTTTCATAGCTCTACATACTTTTTTCTCGCAGTGTAACTGCTTCACCTCTGCTGCCTCTTGCGGTTACTGCTCCACAGTTTATGTTCTTTGCGCACACTGCTTGATTTTGTTAACCTTTTGACCATTTGAAGTTATTTTTGTATGCTTTACTGCCAATTTGGTGGTCATTGGCCATTCACTTGACTTGACTTGCGCCTGTTGCTTGTTCAATGCTGTCGACTGTCCACTGTCCGCTGTCCACCGTCTGCTGTCTGCTGTCCATGTCCGTTGTCTGTTGCAAGTTGCAAGCTGCATGCTGCCGACTGCTGTTGTTGTTGCTGCTGCTGCGGTTGCTCTTTTGGCACACACAACGCACCATGTCTGACAGTTTGGCCGATTGCCTGGCCTCTACCTCTGTATCTGCCCCTCTGTGCCTTTGACTCTGAGTCTGTCGTGCGGTCGCGGTCATCTTCTGACTTGTGTCATATTATTGCGGCTTGGCAGAGTTTTTAATGCTCTACAATTACTGAAACTGTAAAATATGCTTAAAATAAATATAATTCCACTGCTAGACGCACTGCAACTCGTCGATTTCTTTTAAATTTAAATACTTTTCCATACTTGAAACTTATTTACATTTTCTACTAACTTTTTGCTGTGTTTTTTGGGATTTGCCTGTGATTTATCTTTGTCTCATTTGGCGTTTGCACACTGTACAGGTTGCCAACAGGTGATAGTGTTACCTGCACTTGTCTCGCACAGCTTGGCCAACTTGTAAGCGTCTTGTTGTTTTCTGGCGGCCATTAGCCTTCGCAGTGAGACACCAAAAACACACACCCCAAAACACACACACACACACATACACACACAACATACAGACAAAGTTTTGTACATTATTCAAAAATCGCAATTCTAACAAAATTTCTTCATTTGTTGGCTGAACTTGTTGCCTGTTTGCAGTTGTTGGCAATTATTTATAGTTTCTGATGTATTCAATTTATTATGCAGATGTAGAAAGTTGCTAAATGCTTGATGTATGTACGAGTCTCTAACATATTGAATGTAATAATTTTTTGCATAATTTAGCCAACGACTTGACGGAAATGCAGTTTCCGATGGAAAGTCCCCAGGGCAATTTAAGTATGAGCTAAGTAGATTTTCACTTAGGACAAAATATTTCTGGAATTGGCAGTGATAAATTGAGAGTTTTTGGATGACACGGCATGGAAAGAATTATTCAGTTTGTTGGCTATAATAAGCTGCACCTGGCAATAAAAATCAAGTGGCTTAAGATGGATTTTCAGTGTGAATTCTGACTGAATTTGCTTATAAATAATTACTTGAATTACTCTAATATTTTAATCTATATTTACTGCCTTTTTACTACTACAACTCCATTCGTATAATTATATTCAATACTTTTTGTGCCTAGAAAACTTCAAACTTAATCGAATTTTCCACCTTTATCTTATTGTCCAAATTAGTAAAAACAATTACTATTTTTTATCGAATTAATGCTATTATTTAAGCAAAATTCTCACGATAAAACAAGCTAGCTGCCATTATTGATTTATGTGCAATTTGTCTATAGAAATCCTAAGAAGGTATAGTTAAGTACTATCGATATCAGTTTAAAGTTCATCACACTTCAATGGGTAATTAATTACGGCAATTGCACAAAAACACCAAATAAAAAATAATCTGGCAGTAATTAAAAATAAATAACTAACTGAGACAACTTAATTTTGAAGGTTGTTTTGGCCAACAACAACAAAAACGTTTAAACAATCCGCCGATCAACATGCAAGAGGCATTAAAGTTTAAAGGCCAGTAATAGACAAGAAAACCAGTAGAAAAACAGCAGCAAAAAGATTTTCTAATTTATTAATATGTTTAAAAGAGGTTTAAAATGAAACCAAGTTGAAAAAAAAAATTGGTTAGGCAGAAATCTATTAAGCAAACAAGCGCCGCTGACAGCTAACATAGATCGCCAGGCGAGCTGAGGCTATTAGAAAGCGATTAGATAGCGATACAGATACCAGATACACAGATACTCAGCTACAGATACACAGATACTACTTGCTACTGCGAGGCATATACATATGTAACCCACGAGCTAAGACAATGTCTGGACAGGACGGGCCAAGACAGGACAAAACAGAGCGGGACAGTGCAGAACGGGAGGGGACGGCACGGGACGGGCTTAAACAATGGCAGCTAAACATGGCAAGTTAACAGTTTAATTTTGCAGCGTCACAGAGACAACAGCTAAACAAAAAAAAAAAGGCTAAAAAAAATGCCGCTACATGCAACATTTAGTTATACGATCCGTACGTTATGCGGAACTTTGCTCTGCATTCAAAAGATACGTTTTTTTTTTTGTTATTGCCCCCAAATCTCAGGACGCAACAAAAGCAGAGCCAAATAAAAAACGTTTACTTCCAAAAGACAATAAAAAACGCAACTGCAGTTATCGCTCATTATGGGAGCTTGATCAATGTTCGAGCTGGTTGCCACGCACTGGAGTCAAAAGGCGCAGAACAAAAGCCAACAAGTGTGGCCACAACCAAACGTGTTGCCAAAAAAAGCCAAAAGCCAATGGCCGCAGGCAGCCAACAATAAACAGTAAAGAGCCACAAAAGCTGGCCAACAATGCGCTTCCGCCTCGCATCCTTTTTTGGGTGCGCATTTTGGCCGACACACAAAATTAGCCAATTGGAACATTAATAGGCCAAGACGCACTTTTCACTCGCCTAACGGGCAATCTGGTTAGCTGATAAAAATGTGCTACAATTTAAAGTATCTATAAGATACTCCTGCTGTTACAAACTCTTACACAAACCTATAACACTCTCATTAAGCAGTTGCCAGTGAAGTTAGTTTGCTAAAAAAAGCGTCATAGTTGCGGTTTAGACGGCATTAAAGCTACAAACACAAAAAGGCTTAAAAAGTTCCCGCCAAGGGCTAAAAAACTGAACCGCAAAATGAGTTTTTTTTGCCAATTCGATGAGCTTTTTGCTGCTGCCAAAATGTGCAGATTTTTATGATCGATACACTTTCAGTAATCGCTCTACGCTTTTGCCCTTGTTTCGATAAAAATGACATTGAAATTAAAGGTTTGTTTTTGCCTCGAAATGAAATTATTGCTCCGCTGTGGTCCAGCAGTTATGCAGGTCGAGCACTCAAAAGGTTCGCTCTTTTGGCAATGAAATCGGTGGCAGGAATATTTTCCAAATAAACGACTATAAAGTCTTTTGGTCGAAGTAGTTTTCTATGTCAAACACGCAGATTTGCCAATCGATAGCTGGTAAATCTCATATGCAAAATACGCACAACTAGTGAGCTGTCAAATGGAACAATAATAATTTCTGAATGCAAGAAACTGGCTGGCAGTGCAATAAGCCAAAAAGCGCCATCAACATGGTCAAAAAGCCAAAAAAAATATTTTTGAATTTACCGTTAGTGGGTTATAAGCCATCAATTATATTGTAATGATGTCTGTAGCTGTTGCTGCTGCCGCTTTTGCTGTGCCTCTTTAGAAATCATGGCTAGAACAACAACAACATGGTGGAGATGGAGGACAGCAGGCAACATGCTCATTATCAACGTCATCATTGGCGTGGCTTTTGGAGCTAAAGTCGCATTAGAGAATGCCAGAGGAGCATTCAATAAATGGACAGCAGTCCAAAAGGAGGAGTTGACTCCTCCTCGTGATGTTCATCGCTTGCCGTTTAACGCAGCTTCTCACTTGCCACTTACCACTTGCCACTCGCCTTTGCAGCTGCTTCTGCTGCCGTTGCTGTTGCATCTTCTAAACAGAATTTGCATTCGCATTCACATTCACATTCACAGTCGCATTCGAGTGTCCACTAAATGTCAATTAAGTGGGTTCTTACCACGGTTTGATTTGCCGGTTGCCAAGTGCCCAACAACTGAGCAACTGAGCAACTTTGGCTCTTTCTGGCCCCAAACACATTCAGCATCCAGTTTTTGCTGATCACTTCCACCTCCAACACTCCCACTCGCACTCCTCTTCCTGCGCTCCAACTGCGATTTCCACTTAGACCATACAAATACTATACATAACATAATAGCAATAACAATAATGTGCACACAAAGCTGCTGTCTGAAGTGGACTCCCTGAACTCTCTTCCCCTCTTTCCTTGCTCCCGGGATCAGTGCAAGTTCGAGCTATACTTCTTTCTGATCAGTGCAACATCGTCATCATCTGCACTGCTCAAATGACCTAATGGAACTAAGAGATTTGGGATTTAAAGTGATTTAGGTGTGTTAAGTTTCCAAAGAATAAATTAGTTCAGGTTTTTAGAACCATTTTTAAGATAATAATATTTATGTTTTTATTTTTTATAAATATTCCTTTTTTCTCTCAGTGTATGTAGCAAAAGAACACATATGTGTGCTGACTCTCCCAAGCTGACGGCATTGGAGCATCGTCGGCTTCCTTTGTCATTTGGCGTGACGCATGCGTAACGTTCGATTTGATTCAATTAATGGCTGGGAATTGTCCGTACGTGGTTCACTGTAAGGCGTCGATAGAGCAGACATTAAGGCAGCAATTGCTTAGAGGAGCAGCGAGAGAGAGAAAGGGGTAAGGAGTGTGAGATGATGATGATGATGATGGATACAGATGAAAGCTCAATACTGAATACTTTTCGAGTGTAGTGCAAACATCAGTAAAAGTCCAGGCGATAATATGGGAAACTATTTCTAGCAGCTAGTGTTTTTCAAGTATTTTTACTAAAATTTACAATGTTGCAAACTTTTATAAAGTATCTTTTAAAATAGTTTAATTTATCTAAACTAATACTTTATTGAATCAGTATTCTAAAGGACCCCAAAATAGTAACAGACTCTTAATTGATTTCTTCTTAAACTTATGTAGAAAAATAACAACTTAAATCAAAATATTCTCCAAATATAATATACATAATTCTGATTACAATCGTCTTCAAATCACATTCTAATCTGCCTGTTTACTAATTTCGTTTCGTAATTTGTAGTGTTGTAACGATAACTTTCTAAAAGCAGAGTTTCAATATCAATAAATATTATATGTAAATTTGCAACTCGTTTTCCTTATATGCAAATACTTACTGCACACACTGTTTGCCTTATTGACATGAGTGCGCGTCAGCAATTGAATAACTCAGAGTTAAACGCAGATCGTCTTGTCTGTCTGCGAATACAAGTATCTCTAAGTATGAGTATCTCCAAGTATGAGTATCTTAGAGTATCTGCAATCCCATCGATGTCAGTTGCGTTAAAAACAATTACTTTCAAATAAATTACGAGTTAATGTGAACGATGAATCGTTATTTGAATCGATGTTGATATTGGATTGCAACATCGCATTCAAAATCAATTAAAACTTTCATAATTAATCGTTCCTAATGAGACCATTGGCATGAGTATCGATCGAGCATGCAAATGAGTAACATCTGTAGGATAAACATATCAATATCTAATGTTTAAGTTAGCAAATCCAAATGTGGATGAGGGAGGAGTCTAGAGGGGAGGGAAATTCAGTGCTGAAATCATTTTAATTACTAACGACGATCAAAGAGCTCTTGAGTAAGACGACGAAATGAAAACTAAGCTCAAATATCATTTAGCAGCTTTTTATGCACATGAATGCGAGTGCAAGTGCATCATCACCATGATCATGATGAAGATTGTTATCATCATTAACATGATCAGCACATGCATTGTGCACAACAAGGTTAAAATTGTTAATTGTTAATAACGAACGACAACTGCAATTGGAATAACTATTATAACTATTATTATTATCATTAGTATTATGCACTGCAAAGACAACAACAAAAACAACTTGACAACTTGACTAAAATTATAAATAATTGCACACTTGACAAACAAAGCTAAAAATCAAAGCTAAATACTTTAAATATCGGTGTGAGATGAGGCTTAAATATTATGATTTTCAGCTGTTATGAGTATTAATTTCAATGCATATTTAATACGTGATTAATCGTGTTGATGCATGTGCAAGCATGCAAAGATCAAAGTCTGTCGGATTTGCATACAATACATCAGTTTAAACAAACAAACTGAATTTAATGCAGTATAAATATAGTATAAGCATTAAGTTTAGTACTAAAATAAAGGGAAAAAAATCAAATTAATAAACATATTGATTAGAAATTTTCCAGTCCCTTTGTTTACAAAAAAAGGGTGGGAAATCCAAATTTTTTTTTCTAAATTCCAGAATTATTATAGTACATACTCAGAGGTTTATAAACAAAACATTTATTATTCTATTATATTATATTTTTTATTCCGTCATATACAATTTTTGAGACTAAATTACATAAACTGCCTAACAAGGACCACACGGCACTTGAGGACCACACGGTCCAACCGGTCCACAATGAGTATTCCACGGTGTAGGAGCGCAAGGATAGCACGGTCCACACTCAGGAGACTCATAGGGACAGGGTGGAGAGCAGGGTCCGCACGGTCCACAAGGACCACAAGGACCACAGGGTGCATTACCAAGTGGCCCACAACCTGCGCCGCAAGGACCACAGGGTGCTGGTACAAAGGGTCCCGAGGGCATTGTAAGACCACAGGGTCCACAATTTGGCACAGCACAGGGTCCTCCACATGGTCCACAGGGACCACAAGGGCCACACGGCCCACAACGTGCAGAACGCACTGGTCCACAGGGTCCGGGGCCTCTAGGTCCACAGGGACCAGGTCCACACGGGCCACAGGGACCTGGTCCACAGAGACCACAACGTGTCTCGCACACGGGATATTGGTTGGTGGAGAAACAGGGTAGAGGACAGCAAGCGCCATTTGGCGCACATGGTCCAATTGGGCAGGGAGGACAAGCGGCACTCGGTTTGTAATTAATAGGTCCATTTGGATAGCAACAATACTCCCTTGGGGGCGGTATATCGATAGTCTGTGGCTTGGGCTGGCACAATATGGATTGACAAACTTCTCTGGGTTCGCACACACGCTTCGGATAGCAGACGACATAAGGATCCGGTATCATGGACGGATAGTATATGACACGTGGTTCCCGAATCATCTGTGAAACCCAAATCAGTTTTGGCACTTTAATCACTCGCGTGGCATCCACTACTTTCGGCACTGTGATCTGACGACACCGATTGACCACCATCGGCTCTGGAACAATTTTCTCTGTGAAAACCACTCGCTTCTTGCAGATCAAACGGGGCGGTTGTTGCACCGTTATGCACTTGGGAAATGGTGGCGGAATGCGTGGTGCACACTGCGGCAGTGCATCCAAATGGGCGGCGTTGTAGCATTTCGGGGAGCACTCGAAGGGGCCACTGCAAGAATCACAGGGACTACACGGTCCGCAAGGAGAACACATTATAATTGATTTATTTAAATATCAAATAATAATGGATAAATAAATTTAAGCTAAAATTTTGAAACTGTTTTCGGAATTGACAAAGTTATAAATGTGAAAATTATACAAAAAAAATTTAATTAGGTACCTTAGAGTTTAAAATTAAGGAATAAAACTAATAGAAATATTTAACAAAATTAAATAAAATTTATTAATGTAAAAACTTAACCCAGAACAGTCAACCATTGTTTTGAAAACGTTTTTTAGACCCCGTACTCTAAAAATGAGTTGAGGGGTAATTTAGGTGTGTCAGAAGCGAAATGTGCGTAACAGCCAGAAGCAGTCTTGGCAGACCCAATCAAGTATATATATACTTGATCAGCATCAACAGCATTAACAAGTTATTAACTAGCTTAAGCAGACTCCCACTCTCCGCGCTAATTGCGCTCAGAGATCTCTGCCGCTGTTTGTGAGGTTGTCCGCGAACGCCAGCAGAGCGCACGAACGGTCAGTGTGTTTGTTCGCTGTCATAAAATGGCTAAAAATTAACTTAAAGTAGCAAAAAAGTAATGAAAATTGGGATCCCAATAAATTCATATTTTCAACTTTGAATGATCATTTCTCAGCCAAATGAAGCGATATTTCGAAACGTGTTGCCTTTTTAGACTCTAGACAACTAGTAGCATCAATTCCCATCCAAAATTCAAAATTTTAATTTCGACCCCATTTTGACAAATTTTGCAGTGTATGCATTTTTGTCAAAAATCGTCATATTTTAAGATTGCGATTTTTTGATGCTAATCGATAGTCCTAGTCCTCCCGAGTCCAAAAAGTCATACCAATCGAAAATCTGACGTCTAAGTCCCAAAATATTCAATATCAAAGTTGCAAAGTTTTGACTCTTAGACTTTACACTGAAGTTGAAAACTTTCTTCCAAGCTTTATTTTAAGAAAACATTATAAATTTCTTAATAACTCGTGCCGCAAAGCAATCAGCCAAGCTAAGAAAACGAAAATAGCTTTAAAATCGCTAAACTAGCCACTCTGCTGATGTCTCGCTGTTTAACCCTCAAGTATTAAAAATTGGAATCCCCATAAAATTATATTTTCAACTTTGAATGATAATTTCTCAGCCAAATGAAGTGATATTTTGAAACGGGATGCCTTTTTAGACTCTAGACAACTAGTAGCATCAATTCCCATCCAAAATTCAAAATTTTAATTTCGACCCCATTTTGAAAAATTTTGCAGTGTTACCCCTTTGCATTTTTGTCAAAAATCGTCAAATTTTAAGATTGCGATTTTTTGGTGCCAACCGATAGTCCTAGTCCTCCCGAGTCCAAAAAGTCATACCAATCGAAAATCTGACGTCTGAGTCCCAAAATATTCAATATCAAAGTTGCATAGTTTTGACTTTTAGACTTTACACGGTTATAATTTTCATCCGCAGGCCGAAATTATGCTATAATATGTTTAAGTGCTCCAGCACTCTACTCTCTGTAATTGAATTTAAATTGCAGCCTGTCGCTTGCTGCTGATTCTGATCGCCTGGTGTTTCGCACAAAGAAATGATCTATTTTAGCCATTCGCGGATTTTTTGCTTGACCGCTGCGATCTGCAGTGCCCAAAATGGTTAGTAATTCTTGCTGAAATACCAGGCAAACAGAAAGATCAGCAGGTCGCAAATAAAATTAACATTGAAATAACATTACAATGTTAATTAACATTAACTTAACATAATAATGTTAATTAACATTAACTTAACATAATAATGTTAATTAACATAACATAACAATGTTAATTAACATAACATCACAATGTTAATTAACATAACATTACACTGTTATTTAACATAACATTACACTGTTATTTAACATAACATTACACTGTTATTTAACATAACATTACACTGTTATTTAACATAACATTACACTGTTATTTAACATAACATTACACTGTTATTTAACATAACATTACACTGTTATTTAACATAACATTACACTGTTATTTAACATAACATTACACTGTTATTTGACATAAAATTACACTGTTATTTAACATAACATTACACTGTTATTTAACATAACATTACACTGTTATTTAACATAACATTACACTGTTATTTAACATAACATTAAACTGTTATTTGACATAAAATTACACTGTTATTTAACATAACATTACACTGTTATTTAACATAACATTACAATGTTATTTAACATAACATTACACTGTTATTTCACATAACATTACAATGTTAATTAACATTAAAATAACATAACAATGTTAATTAACATTAACATAACATAACAATGTTAATTAACATTAACTTAACATAATAATGTTAATTAACATTAACTTAACATTATTATTATTTAACATAACATTACACTGTTATTTAACATAACATTGCACTGTTATTTAACATAACATTGCACTGTTATTTAACATAACATTACACTGTTATTTAACATAACATTACACTGTTATTTAACATAACATTACACTGTTATTTCACATAACATTACACTGTTAATTAACATTAACATATCATTACACTGTTAATTAACATTAACATAACATTACAATGTTAATTAACATTATCAATAACATTATAGTTAACATTAACAATAATTTAACTGTCGCTTGCTGCCGATTCTGAACGCCTGGTGTTTCATACAAGAAATCTTCGATTTTGGGCTTTCGCGGATTTTTTTTTGCTTCACCGCTGCTATCTGCAGTGCCCAAAACCTTTAGTAATTCTTGCTGAAATACCAGACAAACATAAAGATCAGCAGGTCGCAATGAAAAACAAAACCATACAAATTCACATGTACGGTACCAGTATAACAATCCTCACCGAGTTTGACCGGATCGGAAAACTATAGCCTATAGCTCCCCTAGGACAAATCGGTCGAAAATGAAAGAAAATGCACACTAGAAGGAGTACGGGGTCTTTTACAGTCGACTCGCTCGACTTTCTTTCTTACTTGTTTAATTTGAACTTTAAGAGCGACTTTTATATGATTTTTGTCGACTCATTTTCTCAGCATTCTGGCTATTCTAGTTCCCAGACAAAAGCTAAATGTTATGCACTGCATCTAAAACCATTTAAGGGTAATTTGCAAAAATATTTGAGATACAAAAGTTATAACAGCCAACAGACAAGAGGCAACAGAGACAAGCACATGTGAGAGATCACAATAGCGTGACTTTGTGATTTGATTGTTGGGGAGCGTAAGAAAATACGGCAAAAGTGAAGGTTGAAGTGAAGTTGGGGAAAAGCGGGAAAAGCCTTACAAGCAAAGACAAACAATTAATGCTCTAATAAAGCCAAAGAAAAACCATGTACTGCTTGTTGTTGTGACAGTTGTTGTGGCAGCTGCTGAAACTTTGTGGCATGTTGCAGGCAGTCGCTGATTGGAGTTCCGTTAATAATGTTGTTAAAACGCGATGCGTTGATAAGCGCTCTGCTTTTGACGCTCTATTATGTGGGCGTGGCTGTTGTAGCCCCACACGATCAACGTGATTTTGTGACGATGGGCGTGAGGCATAGCAGGAGTGGCACCAACAGATCATCCTTGCCACAACGATCGGGTGGCATGGCCATCGAAGGTGTTGGCTTTCATTACACGCTGCGCTTTCAGCCTGGATTTCATCCACTGAAGTTTGCCCAACAGGTGGATCCAGAAATGACAATGGCACCAGCACCACCACCAGAAATGCCTACAGATCCACCGCCACCACCGCCGCCAGAAACCACACCACCACCAGACGAACCAGAACCAACGATTCCAATGCGTCCAACGACGGAACCACTACCCGATCCACCTGATCCACCGCCCTCAACTGAAATGATGCCCACTCCGGACACGATGCCCACTCCCAAGCCCACGATGAGACCAACAAAGCCACCAACTCCATCAATACCCAGCAGCACACGCACCTCCATCATGCAGCCCCAGACCTTCTCCGGCAAACTGGCCAACAAACTGAAGCAACTGATCTTTGGTTCTCCGATCGAGGCGAATCTTATACTGAAACAACCAAGTGCGGGCAAAGTCAAGGGCAAAGGCTTCCTCAGTCTCTTCGAAGTGATCAAGTTTCCCAACTCCAAGTGCAGCGTCTCAATGGGAGACATACGCACCATGGAGGGTACCTGCTATCACGAATTCGAGTGCAAAAGTTTGGGTGGCATTCCCACCGAAAGCTGTGCCGATGGTGTCGGTGCCTGTTGCATCTGTGAGTGGGTGCAGTGCACCTTGATCCCATCCAATTGCTACGATCAAGTGTCTGATCACATGCTTGTCTGCTTTCGCTTTCAGTTGTTAACGGTTGCGGTGATGTTACTAGCCAACAGACCGTTTACTTCGAGAGTCCCAACTATCCACAAGCGGTACGCGAAATGATGATCTGTGTGTTGATCATCAATGTGAGAAAAGGTGTGCAGCAGCTGCGTCTCGATTTTCCCATGTTTGAGGTAGGTGTCTTTTCGGTTAATTTTATCATAACTCTAGCAAAGATTTACTTAAAGTTAAATCTCTTGCAGCTTAGTCGCCCCACAAATGGCGACTGTTTGGAAGATCAGTTCATCATATCGGGGCACAATGCCAACTTTCACATACCCGTTCTCTGTGGCATCAATACGGGTCAACACAGTGAGTACAAAACCAATGATCCGCTGATCTTGTACTAATTACTACACAGTTTACGTACACGTCGGTGACTCCAATGAGAGCAAAGTCTATCTCTCGGTATTCGTCAAGGTCTCTAGCGGTGCACGTTCTTTCAATATCAAGATCAGTCAACTTGAGGACGATCTTGCACCCGATAATTGTCTGCAATATTTTACCGATGGTGAGGGTATTATCAAGTCCTTTAACTACGATGTGGATGGCAGTGTTGTGAGTAATCGTGAGGCAACCTATCTAGTAAGTAAAGCTCCTTATACCTAAAGGTTTTTTACTGATCTTGTTCTGAAATCCAATTAGAACAATTTAAACTATGCTGTCTGCCTGGCACGATCGAAAAATGTGTGTAGTGTAAGTTATAACACGGAGCAACTTGGTGGAGATCAGCCCGATTTTCAAATAAGCAACAAGGATGAGGGTAAGTTGCAGCACTTGGCAGTCGAAATTAACCGACTATCGATACCCCTTTGCAGCTGAGAATGATCTTGTGAGTGATGGTCAGGCTGGCGCTGGAATCTTCAATTGCCCGGATGATTTCATAGCCGTCAATTCGGTGCGGTTGTGTGGGGAGAGGTTGAACGATGGCATCGAGAATGAGGACTTCAATGTGCATGCCACAGTGAGGGATATTGCCGCTGGACCAATTGTGTTGCCCTTTCGCACCGATGCCGAGTATGTGGGACGGGGCTTTCGTCTCGTCTACAGGCAGGAATTGTGTGTCTAAGATGGATACGGTTACGTCTACGTTTATCGTTATCGCCATCGTTATGGCTACGCTTAGATTTACAGTTACTACAGCTGTTAGTACTCATGCTGATGACGTTGTTGTTTGCATTAAAGTTTGGAATATGTTACGCTTCAGTCCAAATCTGTATTCGTCTTGAGGGCCTCTGGGGCGTTTTGGTTGCTATGGGAAAACTTGACATGCATGCGACCATTTCCGTTACCCTTTCCCAAACCAAATTCAAACACAGACCGGGTCCCGATCCCCTTTCCCGATTCCCTTTTCCGACTCCTTTGCCTTTCAAGTTTCCAGCGCCTGTGTGTTAATGTGTTTTATGTATTTCAAACGGTTTTAGTCTTGGCCACGCCCACTCATCCCCCTCCCCCCCAGAAGTAACGCCCACCAGCGCCAACTGGGCGGTCGGCAAGTTCGTAGTTCACAGTGTATCGCGTTGGTGTCGGTTGACAGGTTTATTTACAACAGATTTTCAGATTTTCAGTTTTTCCGATTTGCTGTTTTTCATCGCCCTTCTGACCACCTGGCCCCACACTGCCAACTACTATGACGAAATCTATAACTTGCCGCATCGCGTTGCAAGTTGCAGTTGTTGCCACGTCACGTCGCTCCGTTGCTAGGGTTGTCGCTGCTGTTGTCGTGGTGTTGGCTTCAATGCTTAAATTTGTAATAAATTTGATTTTTTCCTTTCGATTGCGAATTTTCATTGTTCCTTTTGGTCTGTCGTCGTTGTCGTCTCCGTCGTCGTATGATAAAGTCACAATTAACCCACGCCTTTTTCGTAGCGGTACTCTTACATATATTTGCATATCATTTTGATTGTTTGGATCGCTGTCTGAGCCGCTGACATGGTGATGACTAAAAGTGTGCAACACCAACAACAACACCAGAGACACTAGCACCAACAACAACAACAACGAGCAGAAACCAGCAATCATAAAATAGACAACAACAAATATTGCATGCAAACGTTTGAAGTTTGTCATCAAATAACGACTGATGCATGGCACAGTGTGACGAAATATATAAAGAAAATGTAGTAAAGCTGATTTTTCACAATTTATAGAATGAAAGACAAAATAAATAATATTTACTAAACACTTAAACGGACTAAATATTTAATATACAAATACGTTAGTGTTGAATTTACTTATAAATTACTATCTTAAAAATAAAAATATTATTATTTTTTATATTTTTTATGTCTATATACATATTTCCATTCAGGCTTGCTCCACTGTATCTAAGAGTCGAGCAACTTTAGCATAAATAAATAAAACCGTAAAGTTGAAAAGTATAAAATAAAAACCCCTTCAGGGCGTAACGTGCACTACATTAGAAATTGAAAATCCACCGACACCACCAGCACCACCGACGACGACGTCGCTTTGGACCTGGCCAAAAAAGCAAAAACATGAGAATCTTTATGCCATGCCATGTCTGTTGGCCAAAAAGCTAAAAAGCGCCGCTTGATGGAAATTACAGCACAACAAAAAAGAAGAGAAATCAAATAAAAATCAAAGTATAAGCCAAGTCAGTGGAGTGGCTCAAAGGGCGGGTGGGGAAAGGGGGTTTAGGCCTGCTATGGAGCGTGCATGGCAACGCCTTTTGTCACAGTTACGACTCTTCCGTCCTGTGAGCTCTGATTTTTTGGGGGTGTGTGATTGTGACTGTGAGATCTGTGGCAAACTGTTTTTAGCCATTTGCATAAGTTAATCAATTCGCAATGAGGCAAAAGGTGAAAACTATGCAATTGACTGTCGTCTGAGCCAGTATACATTCAGCCAAATAGATCGCAATCGCCATAGCAATCGCAATTGTTAACTGTCGGCAATCAAGTCAAATGAATGCCAGTCGAATGGCAATCGCTTCATGTCTTTTAATTGTAATCCCCCACAGCAACAACAACATCACGTGGGGAACAACAACAGCAACGAGGTAGTGAAAAAATGTCCACAACAATCGCTGCTGGCGGTCAGCTTGAAATGAGGCGGCATTCCAGAGATCACAATCGCTAAAACAACCTCAACATCAACATCAAGCGAAATGCTTGCAAAACGTTAAGACACACAAAATGCCAATAAATTTTTGACAAGACAAATGCTAACTTTATTAAACGTTAGTAGGAGGAGTTACAGGGGGGGAGGGCGGTCTGAGAGGGGTAAGACCACCGCATGGAATTTAATTGCCAAAGTTATTGATTTAAAATGCAACTTGATTGTTCGTGGCTTAATATAGTGATCAAGGAGCCAATCAACTTGGCCAACAAAAACTTGGGTGATCTGCTATTGACCTTAACCTACCTCTCCTCTCTCTCCTAGTCTCTTACTACCTTTTCTGCTGCTTCATCCTTACAAACTGTAATTAATTAATTTATCTGCCTTGGCAGTTGATCATGGCCCTGTGCTGGGCCAACAGGTTCGCGGGTCTTTAAACAACATGGGGTCGTTTTGTAACGAATGTGATTGGCGCCGTTGTGTACAGAATGCTTTCTAGCTTTGCCACAGCCATAAAAAATCCTGGCTGTAATTCAAAGTAATTAGTCATTAGCAAATGCCTGTGCTGTTGGCCAAAATTGATGACTTGCCGCGGAAAATGTGAAAGTACTAAAATACAAGTGGAAAAAAGAAAACTTATACTATGTAATGATTGATTAGTCGGTTATCCTTGTGGCAAGTTTCAATACCAAATCCAGAAATGAATTCCCTGGAGTTTGGATATGAGCATCGTTTTCATACCTTATTCCTTGGGTAATGAGTCTGGGAAATTTGCAATGCATTATTATAAGGCAAAGACGGAGTCGAACTTCGTACTTCTGACATGAGCACAAATACCATCAAGCGGTGATTTTATGATTCACGCTTGCATTAAAATCCCATCAAACTACGGTAACAAATCGCGTCTAAAGTCTATGAAACAAAACACCTAAAAGAGAGAGAGAGAGAGAGAGAGAGAGAGAGAGTGAGAGAGAGAGAGTTGTTGTCGGCACTACAATAAATAAAAACGAAAAAAACAAGAAAGAACAGTACAGTCGAGCACGCCCGACCGTATAATACTCTCTGCATTTTAATCCCGATATTATTATTAAAATCGGTATCAAGATATTACAATATCTAGTACTTGCATTAAAACACATTGAAAAGAGTATAACAAAAACAATCTAAACATTATTACACATACATCTGTTTGTATGTATGCGAATACACATATGTTTAAGAATATATGATGCATATATGTATGTATGTGTGTATTCGGCGTGGCCAGCGACTGCGGCCAGAGATGTCGCCACACAAGCAGCGAAAACGTTTCTGTCTCGCTTGCACTCATTAGTGATATTGCGTTCAATTATCAATATTGTAACGCTTCTAGTTTTCTTGTTTGTAGTCCGATTTTAATGCACCTTTCAGGAATAGTTTTATATAGTTAGCCTCTACTCGAATTATACAATTACAATGCTGTACTACATGAACAAATGCGTAAAAAATTCAGAATTATTTGTATGAATTGTGGGAAAAAGGGGCGTGGCAGTCCAAAATTTCAAATGCCAATGCATTTGCGCTGTCGCTAGGAACCTCCATACCAGAATTGGTGATCCTAGGTGCCATGGTTACTGAGATATTCGCCGAAAACACCGATTTTTTCCGAGGTGTGTCTAGTTTTTTGCTCATTGTGGGCGAATGGGGCGTGGCATCGAAAAAAAAAAAAAGATTCTTGTATTGACTGACTAAATATGTGATCGATTGACACCAAGCTCGAACTTGTAGCTCTTACCATCTCTGAAATCTGTTTGTTCATACGGACAGACGGACAGACAGACGGACAGACGGACAGACGGACAGACGGACAGACGGACATGGCTATATCGACTCGGCTTGTGATGCTGATCAAGAATATATATACTTTATGGGGTCTGCCACGCCTCCTTCTGCCTGTTACATACTTTTGCACAAACCCAATATACTCTTGCAGAGAGTATAAAAAATAAACGGACGGACTGCTTCACGCCGTAATTAAACTGTCTTCGGTTGTGCTGTACTACAAGCGTTCAAGCATTAAGCCGTCCAAAATTCAACCGGTGCCATTTAAAGTTTCTTTTATTTTACATATTAGTCCCCTACACCCCTCCAGGCCCCCTAAACCAACCCCCTCAGCACTCACACACATGACCGCTTATGTATGTGTCGATTTTCACACTATTTTCTACAAATTTAACGATTCTGTTCGACGCGACGCAACGCTGCGATTTTATTGCCTCACTTTTAGCACTCTTTTGGAGTCCCTAGTGAGCTCATTGCTCACCTATTTATTTGCATGACTACAGCAGGCTTTAAAAGAATGCCAGACTAATAAAATACCCTATAGAACCTATGCTTCATTCACATTCTGCACATATCTTTCTACTTAAGTTTAAATATATCTATAATTTATATAAATCTCTGACTTTCCTTGTAGTTTTTACCACCCATTCACTCCTGGTACTGCATACAGGGTATCTAAATTAAAAGTACTTGTTGCCGCTCAGCTTACAATGGGAATTGGCACATGGGAGATTTTTGCCTTTTTGCTCAGTTCTCTTTGCGCTGGTTCTGGTTATTGTTTTATGCCTGAATTATTTACTAAATTGAAAACAATTCTACGCCTTAAACTTAGCAAGAGTTGTCTTGGCTTAAAAATATACTGAGAATACTCTACAAGCTTTGAAAAGTAGTTAAATATGCTATAATCAAACCGTTTAAAAACTGTCATACAGTAATTGGTCAAGTTTGATTTGGTTTGATTGTCTTAATAAAAAACTTCTATTTCCTAATAAATAAATGAAAAAATAATACTAGAGTCATAATCGACACTAGTTTCATTTTAATGTCAATTGTACGCCAGAGTATTTAAAATTTAGTTTATTAGTTTTTGAATTAAATTAATTTCCTAATCAAACTATAATCTATGACTACTTTAGGTTTGTGGCTAATTAAATATTTTCTGCAACATTTTAATGTCTGTTTTAAATGGGAACTTTTAGATTGCACAGGCTTAATCGCAGTTCAGCGTGTTGCTAACTCTTTTATTATGTGCATTTACGCAGGCAGACTCATACTCTCACACAACACACACACACGTACTCCTATATAGTCAACGTACACGCATATTAGTTACAGACTTTCATGTGCATTCATCAAAATATCACCACTCTGCCCAAAAAAGGAGCCTTTCGAAAAATTTACTGGGCGCCAGAATGCATTACATGTAAAAGATGTTAGAGCCGAAGTGGTAAATGGCCAAGTGGCATGCGGCAAGTGAGATGAGTCGAAATGAGAGAGAGGAGTGGAGCATGGAACGATAACAGGCAAAGAATGAAGAGGATGTGGGCAATGATGCCACTTACAAAATAAAAAAAGGTGCATAAATCGCGTGAAAATGTGAAAGAAAAAAAGCATTTTGACACCTAAAGCAAAAAATCGTTGGTTTGCGTTAAAACACGTTGACTAGATGATGATTATGAATATGAAAAATTAATGATAGTCACAGCATGGCAACAGTTGCACGCAACGCACACAAACACACGCACTCACACACACGCACTCACACACACACAACGAACGATGTAATTGCGAATGCGCTGATTAAGCATACGCAACGTTGCCCACTTGAACAAACTGTGGAAACTACAACAACTACGACTGGGCTTGTCAGCGTCAATTTCACAGCGCTTATCCGTTAGTTATACGACCGAAGAGAGCCAGAAAGAGAGTGAGAAGGGGAGATAATGTAGATTTAGAGAGAGAGAGGCTTGCACTGCTAAAAAAATGTTTTGAACCTCCTTTTACTTTCTTGAAATATCATTTTATTAATTAATTGTAAATCTAATTTCTAGTTTTCTTTTATACAAAACTTTAATACACTTGTCTTAAACTATTTTTACCAGTGTAGCGGAACTGTGACTTTCGTGGTTTTTTGCAAATCGTTGTTGCTTCTTTTTAATTTTTATTGGCTACGATTGCCACTCTGCCATGGCTGTAAGTTTGCATTTCTCGACGTTTTTTCTCCATTTCTCTGCGTTATTCTCCTCGCCCCGCTTTGATCTATCTGGGTCTCGCGTTAAGTCGACGCTGCGTACAATTTTTCATTGGCTCAGTAGCCGGGTCAGTTGCAACAGAAACTTTCTACTATCTGCAGGAGCAGCAGCTTCACTGACTTCGCCTTCTCTGACTCTGTATCTGTCTCTTTCCTGTCTCCGTCTTCGTCGGCGTCTTCTTCTGGCTATCACCTTTGAAGCTTGACTTTCAGCCTAATCGCCCATCTGCCGTTTGCGGTCATTCGCTTAAAGATGCGCCAAGTGTCACAGTCCCACTTACAGTGTGCACACTGTGCGTGTCCAGTGTTGCCATTACTTCGCAGGTCGACATAGTAGGAATGGCGCCATAAATAGCTAAAAGTTAAGTTAGGAAGATTGCAAGTTTGCTATATTTTTTAATGGAAAGCCTTAAATTATGTAATATTCTATAAAAAGGCTAAGAGGTTAAAGGCTAAAGGTTAAAGTCTAAAGGTTAAATGCCTCATTTAAATTTATGCTAATTTTTTGAACTTTGACTTCTCGTAACTTAGCCAAATGATGTTACATTTTAAAAAGTTATGTCTTTTTATGACCTAGACAACAGGGTTAATCGATTGTCATCAAAATTCGGTTGATTTGGAACTTTTCAAAATCGATCACTTTTTTGACAAATTCTATGATGTTACCCCTTTGCATTTTTGTCAAAAATTGACCTAATTTTACTATTCGATATTTTGATGCCAATCGATAGTACTGATCCTTACGAGCTCAAAAAGGTATACCAATCGAAATTCTGACTACGGAGTGCTAAAATATTCCAAGTCAAAGTTGTACGGTATCAGCCCGGAAGGGAAACTTGAAATAAATACAAACTAAGTCACACAACTTCCAATAAAAACCATAACTAAATATATATTTTTAACCACATTTAACACAATTTTACGCACATTAAAAAAATAATAGAAATAAGTCACTTAAATAAGTTAAAAAGTAACTCAAAGTCAAATATTTTAGCTCGAACTATTGAAATAAATCTGGTTTCCAGTCTGTTCAGATTCCAACTAAAAAATTCCTATATTTCAGCTGTAATACAAGTTTTTAAGCTATAAAAAAGCTAAAACGCCAACATTGTGCGTGCCTCATTCTCAGTTCGTCTTGGAGACTCAATCTGTGTGTCTTGAGCTCAGCAGCTGGGATTCTCAGACTTCTCAGAGATTAGCGCAGACTGCTGGCAAGTTGCATTTGAATGCTGCACATTTATTTAATTTGTATTTCGTTTATTTATTGCATTTACTTAAACTCTTTCTTATTTCTTTGCCCCCTAGAGATGGCATTTGGTAGTTAGCAGTTGCAGATTAGGAAAACGCAATAGTTAATAGTTAATTGCTAATTAAAAGTTGACCATTAACGGTTCGGTGTTGGATTTAAAATGCATTTGTAAGCATAGATTTGATTAGCGAACGGGTCAAGTTGTAATTAACTTGTTACTGCTTAATGCCAAGTGGGTTCAGCTGTTTTTAGATAAAAGAGAAGTTACCAAAATATCCCCAAAAGTATGCTGTGGAAAAATTAAATAAATAAATTATTTAATAAAATGTTTAAATACAAGTAAATTAAAGTTAAACCAGTTCTTAGATAAAATAAGTTTTTTAATATTCATTCAGATTTACCTCCAATAAAAACGTTATTTTCCGGAAAATAGTCGTAGCATCGTAAAAGTATTTTGATTAAATGTGGATTTAATGTTTTTTTATACAATGTATTACCGTGAACGATTAACAGCAGGGAGAGTTAGAGAGAGAGATTAAGTCATGATGCATTCAATGCTTAGGTATTTCATTACACAAGTCATTGCTGTGATTTCAGATGCAAAAGTTAACTTGCAAAGTACTTAAAGTCGACTTGTTAGACAGCATCTAAGCACCAAAGAACCGACTGCTAAAAACTACGCGATTCTCAACTAACGACAGCGTCATCTTCTGCGGCTGCGCCCCTTACTTATTTTTAAATACCCTTTAAAAGTGTCTAATGTTGGGTATGATGAAGTAGGGAAAGGAAGGAAATTATATTTAGCTCAATTTTTGTTGGAGTTAAAAATTTAGTTTGGGACTTTAAACTGTTATTTCCATGTGAAATATCTTCTCATTTTCTTGCCATATGTTTATTTATTGATTACTAAAAATTGAATTTTATATAGATTTTTCTTAAACGATTTTTATTTAAAATTTTAATAATTTTCTGAACTTAAACATATTTTCCCCTAGAATATTAGTATAATAATTTTTAAGTTAATGTTTACCTAGCGTATCTGCTAGTCAATCACTTTCCTTTCGAGCTTTCTTACTTGTTTAAGCTGTGTGTTGTTGGTGTAGTCATCGTCGTGGTTAGCGATGCTCGTAAAACATGTTTTTTCAATTAAAAAATCTACGAAATGCAACACAACAACAGCAACAACAAGAACAACACACTTACCTGTAAGTTTGCGTATTGTTCAATGTAAGTACAATTCCGAGTCGGAGGCAAAGTCAGTTTCAGAGCCAAAGTCAGAGTCAGATTGAGAGCCATTGCCTGGGGCTAAGGCTCAGTTAAGTCAGTTAGTCAGTTAGTTAGTTAGTTAGTCAGTTAGTCGCTTATGCCATGGGGATGGGAGCCCTTGATGATCATGATGATGATCACATCTTTGGTGGGTTTGCCGAGCGTGTGACTTTATGTAGCAATTGTTAATATGACAAATTAATTTGTTACACAGATTTGCCATACAAACCGCTCGATGGACGAGCAGCTTAAGTGAGTTAGATCTCGGCATAG
This sequence comes from Drosophila dunni, assembly GCA_018152125.1. NCBI lineage: Eukaryota > Metazoa > Arthropoda > Insecta > Diptera > Drosophilidae > Drosophila > Drosophila dunni. The sequence goes on along the minus strand of JAECXC010001917.1, from coordinate 12,992,483 downwards.
GTCGTAATTACAGCTAGGACTCGGATAATTGGCTAGAAAAGCTCAAAGCGTTTCCCATAAATTAACTGCTAAAAGAGCTTTGCCATGCACCGAACGAACAGCAAATGCCACAAAATGTGGCTCATAACTATCATAAGTTGGTCAAGAGTTTTCAAAGCTGTAACTAATACCCACAAAACGGCTATAAACAAATGACAATTATGACTCTACTGCATCAAAATTTGCCGTTAAAAGTGTCAAACAAGTGGAGGAACAACAATAAGATACTTAAAGCGTCGCCAACGCAGAAACTGCCAGGCAATAAATTTCCCATATGCGCCTCGAACCGCGTGTGGCAATAATTTTCAAAAAAATGAGAGCTACCGAAAAGCCTCGAAGTCAAAAGAAAACAATGCACTGCTCAGGCAGTAAAAGCAGAAAGAATTTCAGTCACTCTGGGAAAAGACGTAGTGGTAATACCCTCACTGGGAGTATAAATTATTTAGAAAGACCTATGAAAAGACTTCGAAAATAGCATTGCCTAGAAAGTAGTTAACCACTTCCTTTTTTTAAATGTTACACACTCCACAACAAAGCTAATAACCCCTTGAAAAGGGCAGTAAGAAGAGGACTTTGGGAGAAAAGCACAATGTCGCTATCCGCGCCCATCAAAAGCCACAGACCAAGTGACGGTGCCACCAATTGCTTTCAATCAAACACAAACTCTGTCATCGATCATTCAGACTGTGCCCTGGCTGGATGACTGCCTGTCTGTCTGCCCTGCTGTCTTGCTTTCTGTCTGTGCTAGCTGTCTTAGCCAAACTCCTTTGGGGCCAATAAAGCAAGCCGCTGGACGCTGGACGCCTACAGTTGCAGCTCCAAGTTAAAGCTAAAATTGCAGTTGGAATTGGAGTTCGAAACTCGAGTTTGAGTTTGAGTTGAGTTTCAGTTTGAAGTTGGAGGACGGCAGCGTGATGACAATTTGATTTGCATGCAATGCAAGTGCAATTATTATGGCAAAGGTGACCAAAGACAAAGGCAGCGGCAGCGGCATCAGCTTCATCATCCCAATCCCAATCCCCAATCCACATTCACATCGACTCGCCCCGAGGCACTACAACAAGAGCAAAGTAAAAAACTCTGTAAAGTCAGGTCAGCAGACAATTTCCATTGGTCTCCCTCTTGGCTGGATATTTTGCATAAATGTCATTATTGTTGCCGCTGGCTCTTCAGACCGCCGCTATCTCAAACTGATTGACAGTTGAATTGAAAAGTTTGGCGACATTTTTCCTTATTTGATTTGTTGCTGCCGTTGCCGCTGTTGCTGTTGCTGCTGCTGCTGATGTTGCTGCTGCTCTTGTCGATGTTGCTGCTGTTACAACGGCAGCAGTTGCCACAGTTTGCCCGTGTGTCGTTTGCAGTTATGCAAAAATTTCATTGGAAAATTGTTTTTTTCGCTGCCCCTTGGCACCAACATAAACTCTTGTATATAGTTCATAACTTTTCGCCTCCATTTCTTTGCTTCAGTGTTGTCAAATGAGTTTTTTAATTAATGTCTAAGCTGTTAAATAATACTAAAATGTTGATTTGGGTTTAGACAAGATGAAATGTAGATTAAAGTGTTACAGGGTATTTAAATGTTGTGTGTGTTGCGTAGATGAAGATATGAGTGTTTACTTGTTGAAAATGATACCGTAAGGCACTTCACTCAGTTTTCAATACTCATTTGTTTACTGAACAGTATTAGCTAACTTAGAATATATCCTGTAATCTGAAAATGCTTTTACATACACTTTTTTCTGTTTGCCTAAACCAATTAGTTTTAGAAACATTTTTTTACAGCCTTTAATTTTATAGGAACTTCTGCTAACTAAAACTTAAAACATTTCTTTTACAGCCTTTAATTTTATAGAGACTTCTGCTAACCAGCAGCGCTAACTACTTTCCTGTTAAAGCTTATCATTTTTTGGTAGTAGCATATTTATGGCTAATGTTTATGCCTCTTACAGCTCGTCAAATTTGATTAATCACCAGCGTGTATAGCAGATATGTCGATTCTAACAGAAGTTTCCCCCCATCCAACCCAGAGAAAAGTGAAGAACGCAGCAATTTTGCTTTTGCTGATGACAACAGAAAGAGTGGCACACACTTTACGACCTGGGAGGCTTCCAGGTGGGCCAACAGCAACCATAACAATTGCAATCCAAAAGCGGTTAGCCAAAGCAGCCAATTGGCAATTCGGTAAGGCCGAAAAACGAACGAAAGAAGGAAAAAAAGAGACTCCACGACTGCAAATGAAATAAGTCGAGATGCATTGACAGCGGTTGGCAGGTGGGCAGACAGACAGGTGAACAGGTGGACGGTGTCGGGGGGGGAGAGCGGTGTGGTCCCCACCTCACCTAAATGGCAGTGGCTGGAAAAGCTTGGCCCACCGAAATGCATTTTCACATAATTACCGTATGAGCTGTGGAACGCAAATTACCAAACTGAAATTTGAATAGCCTCAGTCAAAAGATTGTAGACGCTGCGTCTCAGCATTTCTTTTAAACTTGGCCAAAAGCGCAGCCGGGCAGTCAGTCAGTGCAGCTAGGCAGGCAGGCTGGCAGGCAATATGAATGGCATTTCATCGATGTGGCTGTTGGCCAAATTAATTGCCAACGCAGAAGCAGGCGCAGGCGAGCCACTGGCGAGCAGCTACCAAAACGTTAGCCAACTCGTTGGCCACGTTGGCACATTCTAGGCGGGTTCTTTGCCCATCTGTGTGTGAGTGTGTGCGGCATAATCATAAAATCCTGGAGTTTAATAAACATTTCCACAGAATCTTTAGCATCTCGACAGGGTCGTCTCTGCTGCAGTTGTTGCTGTTTTCTGCTGCCAACTCGTTTCTTTATTTCATGGCGTTTTGGCTCTGTGGCTTATGACTTGCCGCCAGAACGGTCAGCACTTGGTATTTGTGCCTTGAGTCGTCTCGTTGACTCATTTATGACTGCTACCGCATCAGCTCCTGCTGCTGCCACTGCTCCTGCCCCTCTTTCCACTGCCCCTTGCCTTCCCTTCCATTTCTGCATTTCCAGCTCATTTGCTAGAGCGTCGACTGTTTTTGTAATTAAATAGGAAACTGAAATTTTATGTTGCCACAAAGCGAACCACACCTTAGTTGCTGCTGTTGCTACTGCCGTTTATATCCCAGTTCTAGCCATGGCTCAAAGTAATTAGAAGCATAGCTGTGTATCTTTTTGGCTTTTTTTCTGGTTGCCTCCCCATGCTAATGAAAATGTCTGGCAGCCGTTTTCTCTAGCTCAAATGGCTAATTTATTTGTCGTTTTTCAATTGACAAAACTTTACCCGAGGCCATCGAGACGGCGTGTGACTGAGTGCTGAAAGTCCGACATTTAAACGTGGCCAATTGAAAAGAAAGCTGAAAAGTAATAAAAATTCTTATTGAGAAAAATCTAAAGTTTTTCATCTGTTTGAAATTGAGTTAAGTTGTTAGCTGTTGTTTCGGCCTAAGGCACTTGTTGGCCAACAACTAATTGCCTGGCTTTGGCCGCAAGATCAAAGCAGCTCCTTGACATTTGGCGCCAAACACATCCCCAGCTCATATGAGGGCCCCGCACACACTCGACGCTGAACACAAAGAACACAAAAGTTCAGATACAAAAATAAAACACAACAAACTGAATAATAGCAAAATGAACCCCGATTGAGGCTTAAATGTCAACAGCTTGGCCAATGACGTCATATGCAAAATAGTGCTTGTGTCAAGTTGAAAAGCGAACGTAATTAATAAGTGCAGCACAAGTTTTTGTTCGTTCTCTTTTTAGGTTCATTGTGCATGTGTATCTGTCAGATACTTTTCATACTTTGTTACAAGAACGTAATTAAAAATAACAGCAATGCATCATCGAGTGTTGCAAGTTCGCTGCAGGGCGAATCTTGAGCACAGAGACGCCGCCGTCTTCCCTCTCTCTCCTACCTCTCTCTGTCTGTCTCTCTCTCTCCGTCTCTCTCTCTCTGCCAATAACGTATTTATGTCGTCGCTGCACTTGACATTTCTCCGCTACTTTTTTATGGCCGAGTGGCGCCCTTTTCCCTTTTTGCCTTTCCGTTTTGTTGGCACCGCAAATGAGACATAAGAGACGTAATAATAATAATAGTAAAATAAACAATCAACGGCGAAAAAAACACACAAACAGCGACCACAAGCAACATTTTTCGCTCGAGTCATAAAAATTAAGTTGCAAATTTTCTTTGTATGTAAAACAAAGATACAACAATAAGTTGCAGATAGAAGATACTTCAGGCACTCACACAGATACACGCTGCCAGGCGGAAGCTGTTAAAGCTGCAGTTGTTGTTGCAACTGCAAAGTGACAACAATCATAGTAAATAATAATAATAATAGTACGTAGTAATAATGTTGATTAGAAACTGTAAACTCGATTTTTCAAGCACTGTGATTTGCAGTAATGATTGTGTGATAACCTGCAGACGAAAGTGAACGACTAAAGATACCTTGAAAAATAATTTAGTAGACTGGAAAACTGTAATATACAAATTCCCTACTCCCAATATTACAAATACGCCCCATAGGCCCCCATAAAACTTCAATCAGGTTAACGTGTCTCAATGCATAAAAATAATGCACATACGCCCCATAAACCCCAATAAAAGTGGTTCTATCGTTTTGCGGCAAAAACTGCAATTGAATTGGTTGTACCTGCTAACCATATCAGCGAGTCCTTGATAAATCAAATCGAACTGAGGCCATAGCACAAAATTTTTAATTCAAATTATACGAAAACAAAATGACGGCAATCAATAAACAAATAACTTTCTTTTGAGCTGGCACCAATTTTTTTGGCATCCAAAACGGCAATCAGCGCGAAGGTGAAAGGCGGTTGGGGAAGGCTGAGGGAGAGCGGGTGCACTGCATCATGCGGGGAGTGGCATCACGTGACGTGACAAAACAAAAGGAAATACAAAGCAAAAGTTTTTGGCGTGCTGATTTACAAGGATACAACAGCCTTGCCGTATGAAAGGGGTCGAGGAGAGGCGGGGACCATAACTTATATGCATTGATATGGTATAAGGAGCAGATTCGGCCCACTCCAACCCCGTTTGAGGGCCACTTTGTTATGTGCCGACACTTCCGTTTTGCTTGACTTGAAAATTTGTGCCATGACATGAATTCGATGGCGTTAAGTCGGCAAACTTTATTGAGATTGAGACATGGAGGCGACTCATCGAGTCGAGTGGGTGGCTGGCTAACTGGCTGCCACGTTGAACGGTGTCAAGCTGGGCACGTTGGGTTCAAGTGCCCTGTTGGCCCAAGTAGACCAGGTTAATGGTGGCCAGAAGCAATCAATATCTCGTTGCACAACTTGCACAGAGTTAAAGCCAAGTCTGTCTGTCTACTGCCACTTGGTAAACTTAAATCAACGGATGTGTCCAAGGATTTCTCAAGCATTGAAACAATTTCCTTTGATCTGCATCCCTTTTACTTCAATCTTTAATTGATTGCTGGTGTCGTTAGTTTTATTTTCCCATCATATTCCACTGTAGTTTCGTCATCGAAACAGGCCAAAAGTTTTTTAAGCCCTCACTTTCAAGCGTTAAATATTTATTGTGCTGGTAGTCAAAAGTTATTTTGTTTTATGCTTATTACTGTGTGTTTTCTGGTCATATCTGAGACTAACCAACATACTTACTGCCAAGCTTGTGAGTTAAACTCTATTCAAATTTGGCAGCACAGTGTGTACAGCTGAAAGGCGTCTCTAAGGTTTTTTCTATTTTTATTTTTACCGTGTGCTGTTCGTGCTTTGGTCTTTTAGCCACATTAGTTAAAGGTTTACCTAATTTGACAATTTGCAGAGGTTTGTCTTGGCGCTGTAGCCAAAAATTTGTATGGAAAATATATGGGAATTATTCGGTTAGGTTTTCGTACCTCTAAGAAAAGTTTCACACATATTTTTAAAATAAAAAAATATCAAAATAATTTTATTTCTTCTATAATTTAATTATTTTTTAAGTATGCTACTAAAATTAGGAGAAACTGCAGCCATTCAGTCACCTGCTTCACTTGCCTTCAATCCAACTGCTTAGCCATATAATTATATATATTATGATACCGTTAGAACATCATTTACAAACATTCATTGAATCCAAAGAGCCGTTAATTTGTTGTATATTTGAAGCCTGCACACAAAACATAAACAATAACACATCAACTGTGAGTATTTCAATTGGTGAGCAGCAACAACAAAAAGCACTCAGCAAAGCAATTAACAATTATTGAAATTAGAAACCTGACCGACCGGGCCAATAGAAACCGCCTACATACAAAGAGACAAGTCGAAAGGGGACACACAAAGGGCGAGGAGGGGAGCAGGTAAAGAGAAAGAGGAGCTGGGGGTAAGCTGATGTCTTTGTTTGTGAAGCTGGCTAAGAACCTGTAACAAGTCATTTTTAGAGACTTGGCCATCTCATTACCACTTGGCACTTGGCACTTGGCACTTGGGAGTTGGCAAACACAATTAATGAAACCGCACATGGAATTTCATTTATTTGAGTCTGTGAAATTTTGAACTGGGTTCCAAAAATAATACCAACTACAACAACAACTGAAAAGAGGTGTTAATGAACGGCCCGAAGGCATTTTGTTTTTGGCTGACATCGTGTTGACACAAGTAACGTTTTTAAGTGGCCAAAAGGGAGAGAGAGCGAGACAGGTTGGGCTAGAAAGAGACAAATAAACAATTGTTAGAGGAAAAAAATTGAAATTGAGATTGAGTTTGGAATGTTGGCTGGAAAGGTCAGAGTCAGATTAACATGGGTTAGTACAGCAGTAGTCGCGGAGTATGATTTGAAGTTTTGGTATGCAATGGGAATGAAAATGTTCTGAGATCTTGAAACCTCACCTAAAATCATGAATCTAATTAAAATGCAATTCATTGCAGAGATTCAGGCTGTTCAGCGTGATGCGCATCAACTGGAATGCAAATCAAATATTACCCAATAGGAAGTGCATAGGAAAAATAATAATAAAATCATCAACAACAATAACAACAGCAGCAGCTACAACAATGGCAGCAACAACAACCACAACAACAATACGCCGCTGGCACAACAAACCCATTGCCAAGCCAAAAATATCGAAAAACCAAAAGACTTGCAGCCATCAAACAGCAGCATCAGCAGCAGCAACAACAGCAGCAGCAACAGTAACAACAGCAACAGTAACAACCGCAACAACAGTTGCCATCTCATGCAGGCAGCGCTGATGTCGATCCAACGAAGGCGTTGAAAATTGTCAAAGAACGCGCCGCGAACCGACGCACAGTGGAACCTCTCACACTGTAAATGAAACCAAAATTTGGAAAATTAATTAAATAAATTTAATACTAAGCAAAGTTAAAAAAAAGGAAGATTTGTAAGACTAAAAATACTTTGGCTAGTTAAAAAATCAAGCACTGACAGAACTCTGCTGTTGTTTAGAGCACTATTACCTTTCAATATATTCAATAGCTGCAAAATGTTTGTCCTTGAGTATAAAGATTTAATTTTAATAGAACCAAAAAATTACAAATTAATTTTCTGAAACTTTTTGACTATGTTTTATCTGACTTCTGATATAAAATATATTTTATAAATTCCAACAAAATTAATTTTGAAGCTTTTAAAGACTTTCAGTAAGACTTGACTAATGAAAGTTTCTGTATAAATTCGAAATAAATTTAATTGACTACTTATTGATGAATTCAACATTTTATTGTCCAAACAAAACTGCTGCATAACCAAGTTTCTTACAGAATTAAATAATATAAAATTTGCGTTCTTCTTTTAAATTTTAAAACTTTTGCCCAATGAGCCAACGACCACTGTGCCGAAGACGCAGCTGATATTCGATTGTTGGCAGTCATGATTCAAAGCATTTGAAATACACATTGCGGCTTGGACGTTGCAAAGTCGCCCGCTCGTTGCATGCAACCTCATCTCTCATCTCTAGACAGAAGCAGCGGCAGCCAGAGTTGGCGAAGAGGGAGGGGAAAAGCAAAGGAGGGGAGCAGGAAAACGAAAACGGTAAACTAACAGGCGTTGCATTTTGGAAAATCAGGAGGGCCAACCTCAAAAGTGCGCACCTTAAAAATAATCTTTAGACGTGTTGGTTGTCCCACTCTCCGAAACTCCGACTCAACTCAGAGCTCAAATCGCAAAACAGTCGTAACAGAAATTGTTGCCAATCGATTTCCAGCAACAACAACTTAAACTAACAACAACAACAACAAATCGAATAAAATATAGGCGGGCATCAAAAGCATCGTCATCGAGCAACTTGTTGACATTTGCAGCATTTTGCTAGAGTTTTTTTTCGATTTCTTCTTTTTGTATAGTCAGTGCCGGCATCAATAAACTATACTTAAGTATAAATAGTTTAAGGCGACTGCATTTTGTGGGGCATCAGCAAAACTTGTGGTGCTTGTGCTGCTCCGGACGGTGCATGCAACAAGTGCTTGCCACGCTGACAGTCAGTTGTCGTCGCACAACGGGTTTTCTGGCCAAGTGTGCGGCCCACAATGCTCCCTCAAAACTAGGTTAGTCATTTGGCTTAGTCATAAGCGCATTACATGGGGAAAACTTAAGATTAAAATCAACGCGAAATTCCAAATAAAGTTATGGGAAATAAATATTTATTGTAAATATTTGCAACTTACCAAAAGGATTGAAGCGCACTCCACCAAATGCTCACAATTTGTTGACTCAGTGCTGAAAAGTAGACTCTTTTGATTGAATCATCACGAACCGAGGCACACCGAACCACAGAGGCTCTTAAACTGAAGGCATCACTTTTGTTTGCCAGAAACTTAATTCTACGGAAAATCTTTAGCTTTTCAAGTGGTGGAGTAAATACTATAATTTGGTAAAAGAATTATGTCTTTAACTAAGTATTGCAAAGTAAATTTTCATCAGAGTAGTCTCTCATTTTTCCCTACCGAAATACATACAGAAAGGTTCATGTCTTTTGTCTGACTCATACAAATTTCAAAAATTTCTTTATATTTTTATTTGATTTCTTAGAGCCTTCTGTCATTTAGCTACCAATATGCCCCAACTTGTACTGACAGCACAGCTTATGAAGTGATTCCTTTGGAACACCAAGAACAGGGCCACTCCAGCTACTTGCCACTTGCTCGTACATAAACAAGTAGTTCTCATGTTTAACTTCAACTACAACGCGAACTCACAGCACGCTATAAATAGCCAAGTATTAATTACAAATTCCAACTATCAATTACAAGCTTATATAGCAGTTTTTATACAATAAATCAAAGATGTGCAAACAAGAAAACATGCATGACTTGACCAGGCCAAAAGAGTAGGCATTGTGCTGTTTCGGCCCAGCTTTAAAACACACACACACAAGTGACTGAACGCAAAACAATTGGCCAATTTATTGCATGATTAGATATTTTGAAAACCAAAAAACAAAAGATGGAATATAATCAATAAAGAAGAATTCTTTTGCGCCTCGAAAAACGAATTGAGCAAGCCAAATAAATGGAGGAGCACAAGAGACAACATGTTTGATGATCAGCTCAAAACGTGATGTTGCTCATTATGATGTTGATAATGATGACTAGTTAGCGTACACGAAACGATATTTGTTTTATGAAGCCGCTGCCGTGGCTGACTGCACAATGTGTTGATCTTGAGATTAACAGGCGGCAGCTCGTAGAGATTCAAATGAGCACACACAAGCCTCAACACACACACAGAGAGAGCACACAACACACACAGAGCGCACTCGACGACACTGATGACGATGAGGACGAGTTTAATCATGGGTATTCGTACGGTCAACCGTCTGAGTCAAACTCCGTCTCGGACTCCAAGTCAGTGTCAGAGTCCAAGTCTGAATCTGAATCTGAGTATGGCAGTGTCTATGCTGTTGGCGTTGGCGTTTTGTGAGAACAACTCCAAACTGCTTATTAGACGCAATTAACAAGACACACAGAGAGTTATAGTTGTGATGAGGAAGGTGGGGGAGGAGGGTAGGGAGTGGTACGGTCAGGGGAACTGAAGAGCACTGAGAACTGTATACCGGGTGTCAGAATCAGAGGCGTAAAGCGCCCCCAAAATAAGAAGTCAAAGCACATAAGAATGCTGCAGACGAGCTGCTCGACTGTAGTAAGCCCAGTTAATGAAATTGAAGAAGGAAATAAAATAATTAAAATTGAATAAAATGCTTGAAAAGGCTAGATGTCTAGTTAAAGTTGTTCCTAATAGAAATGTTACTAAAAAACCAGTCAATAAACTGATTTGGATAGAAATATTGTTAACAAATTGTATAAAACTTAGTCCCACAACTTCATATACTTATTATCCCTTCTTTCTCCTTCCCAACTGGGCTACAAAGATTGGCAGCGGCATTTGGTTTCAGTTTATGTTCGTTTTCATCAGCTTTTGTCGGCATTTGGCATTAGTCGGGTGTTAATTTAGTCGAAACCGCCAGCTAAGCCTCAATCTTTTTTGCCGTCCCTGTCTCAGCCATATTGTTGATTAATAGGATTTTGATTTTTGATTTCCATCTCTTGATCTTTTCGAGTTCAAAACCAGAAACCTCAAATCCCTGGCGTCTGTTCGTCGTGTGATTTATGTCCCAACAGAATTGGGCCCCAGTTTTGAGCTCGATCTCGTTTTTGACATCGAAAACCGATCCTCATTCGGTCCACTCATTGAAATCTTAGCGATCTCGGCCTTTAACACCGTGTAATTAAAGGCTTAGTTATTTAATGCAATAATTTAAGCTGCCTTCCGGTATTTAATTGGCTCACATTTAATTTGGTTCGAGGTGGTCATCTCTAACCCAGTCTATAATCATTTTTGGGTGTGGGCAGATTTTGATTAGGGGTTTAGCATAGGTCAATAGACGTGTGAATCATACTAAGTATACACTACAGACTATTCAAGGTTAATTCAAGGCGTTCATTTAGCTCAGAACATTAACCAAGTAATTGCAATTGGCGATAACTAATGAATTTGATTATAGATTCGTATTGGATAACGAGTTACAAATTGGAATATGCTAAAACGATTAATAATGGAATGAAACTATGCTTAGCATAAGGTTGAGTCTCTGATAGAATTTATGTATATTTTTAATAACAAAAGTATCTTTACTTAATACTAGTTCTTCTTTGATGAAAAGCACAGATTTAAACAGACCTGCTGCTGATTTGCTCTACATCTAGTTGAAGTTTAACATAAGGAAAAACTGCAATTGTTCGAGTTTCTCAACAATTTCTTATTTTTAACAAACCACAAAGAAAAACCGAGAAGAAAACAAGCTGGAAAAACTGTTGGAGACAGACACAATTGATGGCACACCTTGGCACGATAAAAAGGAAAACTCAGTCGGTGCACAAGCCAAAAGTAGACACAAATATTTTATCAAAAAGAAAAAAACAAAAACTTAAAAAAATGCTAAGCAAAAAAATGTAAATCACGCCTTGCCAGCAAAAAAGCGATGAGTCGAGGCGACTCTCAAGTCGAGACACACTTCAAAGATGACAAAAAATACGAAAAAGAAAAGGAACAAGAAAGAACAGTACAGTCGAGCACGCCCGACCGTATAATACTCTCTGCATTTTAATCCCGATATTATTATTAAAATCGGTATCAAGATATTACAATATCTAGTACTTGCATTAAAACACATTGAAAAGAGTATAACAAAAACAATCTAAACATTATTACACATACATCTGTTTGTATGTATGCGAATACACATATGTTTAAGAATATATGATGCATATATGTATGTATGTGTGTATTCGGCGTGGCCAGCGACTGCGGCCAGAGATGTCGCCACACAAGCAGCGAAAACGTTTCTGTCTCGCTTGCACTCATTAGTGATATTGCGTTCAATTATCAATATTGTAACGCTTCTAGTTTTCTTGTTTGTAGTCCGATTTTAATGCACCTTTCAGGAATAGTTTTATATAGTTAGCCTCTACTCGAATTATACAATTACAATGCTGTACTACATGAACAAATGCGTAAAAAATTCAGAATTATTTGTATGAATTGTGGGAAAAAGGGGCGTGGCAGTCCAAAATTTCAAATGCCAATGCATTTGCGCTGTCGCTAGGAACCTCCATACCAGAATTGGTGATCCTAGGTGCCATGGTTACTGAGATATTCGCCGAAAACACCGATTTTTTCCGAGGTGTGTCTAGTTTTTTGCTCATTGTGGGCGAATGGGGCGTGGCATCGAAAAAAAAAAAAAAGATTCTTGTATTGACTGACTAAATATGTGATCGATTGACACCAAGCTCGAACTTGTAGCTCTTACCATCTCTGAAATCTGTTTGTTCATACGGACAGACGGACAGACAGACGGACAGACGGACAGACGGACAGACGGACAGACGGACATGGCTATATCGACTCGGCTTGTGATGCTGATCAAGAATATATATACTTTATGGGGTCTGCCACGCCTCCTTCTGCCTGTTACATACTTTTGCACAAACCCAATATACTCTTGCAGAGAGTATAAAAACTAAAAACAAGCAAAAGATGACGACGATTCCAATGAAAATCAAGTGCCACGAGAGCAACAGCAGTGGAAAAAGGTAGGGCAAAAAGCTGTAGGAGGTGGGGGGAGAGTAGGGTGAGCAGGCAGAGGAGCAGCAGGTGGTAGAGTAGGGCCAAGGGGTGTAGCTAGTTGGGAGGCTCTTTCGCTGTTCAGCGATGCGAGCGATATGGCAGGAAGCGGTAGAGCAAATAAAAAACTAAATAAAAAGTTGAAAATAAAAATAATAAACCAATTATGCACTTTGCCGCAACATTGGCCACTTTGGGTTGGTCAGCTGCTCTGATGGAAGTGTTGCTTGCAACATGGCAACATGGAAATTAAATCAACAAAATGTGTAACTAACAGATGCAACAGCCAGATAGTCAAGGTAAGGCTAAGGTAAGTAGCTGGCCTGGGCTAATTCAGCTAACGGCCAGGCCAAGACCGCGACCAAGAGCGTATGCTGTGCATCTCCCCTCCGCCTCCCCATCTTCCCCTCCTCCCTCTGTGTCTTATCTGTGTTGTACTTGTTGATTTGCCATACATAGTTACGAGGAGCTGGGCGGGCGTTACAATCTGAGGTCAGAGCCGGCAGGTCAACTGCAGTTGAATTCGCGGTTTTCACTCTTTAAAAGGTTTCACTCGACTCCATGTCTTGTCTTGCTAATGAAGCTCCAGCTTAAGCGTCGATATTGTTATTGTTGATGAGCCCACGTTGATAGCTGAACCGCCTGACGGACTGACAGAGGGACGGAGTGCCAGAGGGACAGACTTGCCAGAGCAGCGACAACATCTTTAGGAGCTGCAGTCTCTCTAGACTCTCGTCTTTGTCTTTGTTTATCGTGCATTAAGTGTTTAGTATTTAGTTTGTTGGTTTTCCTACAATTTTTCTTTATTTTTGTTGCTTTACAAATTATTTGGTTTTTTTCTTTTCATCCATTTTGGAGGCTGCTCCCCGCCATGTAAATATGTGGCTGAAAATTTGTTTCTTTTAGTACCCGAGGGTAATTAGTGCCCCTTGGCAACAAGTTGGTAACTGGCAATTGGCAACAGGCAACTGCCAACTGCCAACTGCCAACTGGCAACAGGTTGTTTGGCTCCACGCTTTGCAGGGCTTGACATTTTCTGCAATTTTGTTTAATGTACTTGCCAAAAAAATGATAAAATATTTGCCAAAAGGTGAAAGTTTGCGAGTTCATTTCGTCTTGTGTCACAAACAAATCTTTGTTTATGGCCTGTTGTCTACCCCGCCACTTCCTCTACCCCCTCACCTTTCCCTTTCGGTGCCATCAACAAAAGCGAAACTGAAAGTTGCCTCTTTTTGCAAATTGTTGCGCAGAACCAACAATTAGCGATGCATTTTGCCAAAATGCTGGGCGGGCACAACAATGTGCCTAATGGATTTTTGTCTCCTCTGTAGAGTGGGGGAGTGTGTGGGGAGTAGGGGGAGCAGCAGGAAGCGGGTCATTAGGTCTATGCAGTTAACAGCGTAGAGTCTTGAAAACAAACATGGGCAAGGCAAAAGCAGCTACAACCTCAAATATGTGTGTCTAACGAAGCAGCTAGAAACTTATGACAAAAAGAGGCTTGAAGGCGTCTCCTAAAGATTATCGATTTGAAGTACAGAGAACTTGAGTTTAAACAGTCAATGAGTAGAAATATTTAAATTTTTTATTATATGAGGAGGAAACTACCCATCTTACCTATCAGCTAACTGAAATCTATCCGCTCTATAGTATCTGTCTCATCGGCATGGTATCTTAAGTTCCATCTCTCCACATGTATCCACGCTTCTTCCTTTGATTTTCACCTTCTGTTTGCCACCAATTTATTTGAATTTTGTATTCTTTGTTTACTCACTGGCTTTATTGCTGTCGATTGGGCTTAACAGCTTCCTTTTATGGCCATACAACGGCGCACAACCAACCCATTTCCATACTGATCCGTATTTTTACATCTAATCCCTCGCTGAGTCACAACATAATTAGCGTTGCCAGCGGCAAATCGCCTTTGAAGTCAACTAAAATAATTAAATTAATAAACTGTCATAATTAATTTGTGTAGCATCTGCAAAAACTTCCCAACAATCCAAAAACGGCGGTCAACGGCGCTGAAATCATAAAATAAGAAACGTAAAAGCCACAAAAAGAGAGCCAATGTTGACCCAAATACTCACCTCAAATAGCCACAGTCCAAGACAAAAGTTTATTTTAAATAAAAATACTAAAAAACTGAAAACAGCATTCATAAAATGCAGTTAAATACCTGCAACAACAACAACAAGCTATAAAGAGAAAGAAGAAGACGAAGACTCGACCTGAGAATACACCTCAGGGCATAACTGAGTCACAATTTACAGCGAATTTACTTTGGTATTAAGGAAATGCCATCAAATAAATATGCTAGCAGATACCCTGTAATATTGGGATATATATTGGGGCTGTTAATTGAGTCCAAGTGAGTTTTAAATAATATTAAAAATTAAATCACTTCAAAATTTTAATTATTTAGTTCTCAGAAATTAATTAAATATAGTATCAAAAACTCAATTGAATCATTTGATATTAATATTATTAAAAATATTTTTGGTTTAAAAATATATTAATAAATTTTATATTTATATATATATTTAATAAAATTCATAAACTTTTTATTATTTTAAAAATTAAATAGACTTGTTTTGTGCCAGTTTAGAGACTTCTTTCCATAACTTTTCAGACTAGACATGCTGTCTGCGGAGTCTACTTAGAGCCAATCAGCAATTTAAGCATTTTCTACCAATTTTTATAGCCAAAGACTAAAAGAAAAACAAAAGACCAAAAAACACAAAAAAGGTAGCAGCTACAGGGTCCAAATATTTATCGCTTCCGGATTTTCAAATGTCGTTAAAGTCACCGCGATCTGTTCAGTATCATATATGCATAAATGTTCGCTTTATTGATTTCGAATCGGATTGGATTGGATCGCGTCGTTTATTTGTCCGCTGACTGCCTACGGTTGTCAACGGCTGTTGAATAGAAGTATTTTATATTAGCTTTTTTTTTTGTTTTCTTTTTATACTCTCTGCAAGAGTATATTGGGTTTGTGCAAAGTATGTAACAGGCAGAAGGAGGCGTGGCAGACCCCATAAAGTATATATATTCTTGATCAGCGTCACAAGCCGAGTCGATATAGCCATGTCCGTCTGTCCGTCTGTCCGTCTGTCTGTCTGTCTGTCTGTCTGTCTGTCCGTCTGTCCGTATGAACAAACAGATTTCAGAGATGGTAAGAGCTACAAGTTCGAGCTTGGTGTCAATCGATCACATATTTAGTCAGTCAATACAAGAATCTTTTTTTTTTTCGATGCCACGCCCCATTCGCCCACAATGAGCAAAAAACTAGACACACCTCGGAAAAAATCGGTGTTTCCGGAGAATATTTCAGTAACTATGGCACCTAGGATCACCAATTTTGGTATGGAGGTTCCTAGCGACAGCGTTAATGCATTGGCAATTGAAATTTTGGACTGCCACGCCCCTTTTTCCCAAAATACATAAACAACTTTCGTTCCGTTTTTAGGCATTGGTTTATATAGTACAGCATTGTAATTGTATAATTCGAGTGGAGGCTAACTATTTCAAACTATTCCTGAAAGGTGCATTAAAATCGGACTATAAACAAGAAAACTATAAGCGTTACAATATTGATAATTGAACGCAATATCACTAATGAGTGCGAGCGAAACAGAAACGTTTTCGCTGTCTGTGTGGCGGCAGCGCAGCCCGCAGTCGCTGGCAGCGCCAAATACACACATACATATGTAAGAACACATATAATGTCAAACGTATGTGTATTCGCATACCAGCAAACATATGTATGTGTGATTATGCTTAGATTGTTTATGTTTCAAAGTGTTTTAATGCAAGTAATAGATATTGTAATATCTTGATACCGATTTTAATAATTTAACCGGGAAAAAAATGCAGAGAGTATTATACGGTTGGGCGTGCTCGACTGTACTTTTCTTTCTTGTTTGTTTTTGTTTAGCTATTTTTTTAGCTTTTTTCTGTGGATTTGATTGATATTCGTATCGATTGCGTTTGCGTTTGACAAGTTTTGCAATGCGATCGGCGCAAGAGGCATGAAATGTTGTCTCTCTTGTTGTTGTTGTTGTTGTGGCTGCTACAACCTGTTGCACGCTCGTTTCGTTTCGTTTTGGCCAACTCGAATTAAATACATATATTTAATGCATTTACAAAATATCGATGACGTGCGCAGTTTGCCTTTCCACGAATAAAAATTTGGTTAACTCTTTGGTGCCTGGGAAGCGTGGCCTCGGAGCACCTGCCTCCAGCGTGAGTTCCCCATGGGATTTCGACTTGGAGTTGGAGTCGAAATCGACTTTGCCTTGTCGCTGGTGCATTTTCTACGCCTGTATGACATATCACCATAGATTTACATTGAATTTCAATAACTGCGAGAGTTTGTCGGTTGTTGCTTGCTGTCCCAGATGAAGATGAAATGCTGGCATTAAGTTGATTTCAAATGACTGTGTCCCGAAGCTTTCACTTTTGGCATTTTTTGTGGTTTCTTTGTTGCGGGTAACAAAAAAATAACAATATTTTAAGGCCTAGTTAAGGATACAACGGACATGTTGCAGGCATGATCAGTTGGCTTATACTGCTACAGTTTAAATTATCACTTATCTGATAGTTATGGAATATTTTAAAGCTAAAGCCAATACTAAAATATTTCCCTTTTCTTCCACAGCAAAATCTTGCTCAACATTTTGACGTAAGCGACGCCACTTATATAATTAAAATTAAGCCTGAAAAAGATCCTTTTTAAAAATAAATCCTTTTCACTTAAACTAAACCCAAAAAAAAGCAACAAAATCAAAGGTAGGACCAGAAAAGCAGGCAACTCATAAAAAAAAGCCGACGATAATTATGATGAAGTTTTTTTCAGATCGATTCGGACTTTGGCGTTCCATGGAGTTCCTCTGGAGATACACTTGAGGTTCGGTGCGGTCGCTGACTCTTGCGGTGCTGGGCTCGACTGCTGATGATATTGAGCACGATAACCATGAAGCTGTTGATTAATTTTGACTCTTGCCACCGGAAATGTAAAAAGTAAAGTCGCAAAAAGCGTCGCTAAATGATAATGCGAACTCTGGAGGAGAAGGAGCGAGATTGAACTGGAACTGGATGCGGTGCATCCCGAAGCCAATAGAAATCAACTTAAATTCAATTCATATCGATAAAAAATGAGTATAAATAAAAAACACGCTACGGAAGCAGTTTGAACATGAAAATATGGCTAATATCGTTGGTGATTTTTATGCTTGAGCTTTTTTTGGCCAACTTAAAATTATGAAGTCAGTAATTTGAAAGCGGCGTTTATTTTTTGCTGGCTAAATTTAATGGCGGTTTTTAACGCTCGGCTAAAATGCTGTTTAACAATAAAGTCAAGTGTTTGACTGGTTTTAATAGCAGTTAAGCATTTTGTTTATGGATATATAAACGTACGAGTATATACGATAAAGGTATATAGTATAAATTGGTCAGGTGTAAGATCACCACAGCAAAACGACTTTAATGAGCTGCGACGTTTGTCTTATTTGTGTTAATACAGTACGGAATCTGCTCCACTTGAAAGAAGAGGAGCAGCTTGGCTTAAACCCTTTTTCAGCTAATTAGGCTACAAGTTGTTTGAGTTGGAGGAGGCAGAGGGGAGTAGTAGGGGGACTGAGGGAAAGGGTTGCCACAGGCAGCCAAAGTTCAGACGCGTTTTGGTCTCGGGCATTAATTTTAAACAGATTGACCAAAAGCGGCGCTGGGTCAAAACCAACTGGACCAGCAGTGCACCCTTCTCCACCCTCCTACCACCTACATCCTACCAACTGGAACTCTTTCACTTCTGCTGGCTGTTGGCAGAGAAGCTGCCGCTTCATGACGATTGCCGTGCGAGACTCACGAAGCTGCCTTCAAAAGCTGTCAAGTTAACAATCCAGACAACACAGTCACAGTCACAGTCGCAGTCACAGTGCCAGCCACAAGTCTCTGTCTCGAGTCCAACTGCTAGTCCAAGCCTCAGTTCCCAGTTGTAAACGTCTGCCATTTCGTGTCCCTGTCCCTGTTCCTGCTGCTGTTTGCTGTCGTCTTCCTCCTCTGTCGGTTAATGTCATTATCAAGATCGTTTGCATTTAATCTGCATAAACAAATCAAATAAGTAAAACCGAGCCGCATTGCCTTCGCAAAAGTGGCGCAGAAGTCACTCGGTTACCGCCACCGCCACCGTGTCACGACGCCCCCAATGCTCCTCCATCGCATTCCCAGTCTCATCCTCATCCTCATCCTTTGCCTGAGATTCAGTCAGTCAACGGCGCGTCGGTAATGCGGTAATTGTTGTTGCTTTACCGCGGCTCAGGCGCTGGTCAGCTGAACAGGGAAAGCTGTGTGTCCCTCTCTATCTCTCTGTCTCTTCCCTGCTCTAAGTCTCAGTCGTATCCTCAGTCTCAGTCTCTGTCTCAGCCTCTTCTAAATCGGCAACGCACGCAGCGGCAAATTAAGTAGAACAGCAGTTCGAAAATGAGGTTGGGCTGCTGCTGGTGCTGCTTCTCCTACTGCCGCTGCTGCTGCTGTGGTTGCGGTGATTGCTGCTGCTGAGATTTTTTGCAGCAACAACAATAACGAAGAGTATGTGTGTGCTTTATACACTACACTGCGTAAAGTTGTTAAGTCACGGCAAGAGCTTTGTTGTTACCAAAAATGTAGACTGAGTAGATAGAGTATTATAAAGAAATTAAATAAAATATATTTTTATTATCTAAAAAATTTAAATTACAAATTTATGCAGATTAACTAGGCGTATGTGTATTTAAATTGGACATAACTAATATTTGTATTAAAACATTAATTTATAACTAATTGAATATGAGAATTTATTATGGGGACTTATGAAGAACTATAGACATAATATATAATTAATTTAATAATTTATTTATGGAGACTTATGGTAAACTATAGACATATTTAACCATATTTAAACCATCAATCGATTGCAATTAATTTCTATTAAATATGAATTATCCAAAAAAATATTGATTGTTTAGAACATTCGATATTTGCTAAAAAATAAGTAAATAAATACTTTTGACTGTTTGCTTTTATATATTTAAAAAAAAAGTCATGCAGTTATTTTAAAAGACTTTAGATGAGAACTACATTTAAATATTTTCTTTTATATAAATGTTCTTTAAAAAATATTTATTTACGTTTTGTATTAAGTAAACATAATTTTTTAGACTTAAAACTATATATTTCTGAGAATTTTTTATATTAGTTTACACAAATGTCTTTATAATTATAGTTTCAAGTATTGAGACATTACATAAAATTTTCTTTTAATCTTCGAAATTCATTTGCGTGCATTAATTTAAAATTAAGCCCATCTAGTGAATTGTTTAAATGCTGTAACTTAAACCAATTAAATTTAAGAACTTTCATTATTCAAATAAAATTACTTAAGTAATTTATAATATTTGTAGAAAAACATTTGAAAAGTGTAATTATGAAGGTAACCTCAACTGAGTTGTAGGGATCTGCTTAAAGATTGCACCGTTTCATCATCAGCTCAGTGCAATCTTTGCAGACTCAGGTTGAGGTCCAGGCAGAGGCACAGTGCATGCGGACGCGGAGTCGTGATAATGACCACCTATAGAGCGCACGCAGCATACCAAAATGGAGACAGCGGACAGAGGACAGCAACAACTGGGCCCAAAAAGAAGCTGTGCACACACACACACACACGCACACACACTTGCCACTTAGAATGTTGCAACTGTGGTATTCTATGGGCCCTTAAGATTTCCAGCAAATGCTGTGAACTGTTGACTGTTGCACATGCTGAGCGTTGCACTTAGTTTCAGTTTCTTGCCGTTGTTGTTGTTGTTGGCGTCTCTGCCGACTGCGACGCCGACGCCGACTGCGGCTGATCGTCGCCGGCTGATTGGGAAACTGGGAACCTGGACTGCATTTTGCGTTTTGAAACCTTTGAAGTTGCAAGCATACGCAACAACGCAACAGCGAGAGGCACTTTTCATAATCTTCAAGATGAGCAAGCGGCTGACCAAAAAAAAGACGAAAAACAACAACAAATTGCACAACTTCTTGGCGAATCCCTGAGCCTCCATGCTGTGTGCCTCACGTTCTGCTCCACGAGCATCCCAAAGACCCGATGTTGCAGTTTCTGTGGCTTTTGCAGCAGGTTAATGAAATGCGTCTTAACAAAGTCTTCAATGATGTGTTTCCTTCCCTTTCTCCACTCTGCTTACTCCACTCCTCTCCCTACTTCCCTCTTCCCCTTCGTTTTTAATGTTTCAATATAGGTTTTGGCCAAAGCCAAGTTATGATCAATGATTGTTGGCATAGCGTGTGGCCTTTTGCTTAGTTATTCAGCTAATAAGTTGCAGTCGAATTTATGTTTTATGATCGTGTTCGAGGTACAAGCTGAGTTATTGGTTGACTTAGTTGGGCATATTTGTAGAAGCATTAAAAAAGGTAAAACCATTAGTTGAAGTTTGAGCAGGAGTAGGAGAAACGAAGGAGGCTAAGGGGCTTAACCCAAATAGACATTAACCTATTTGTTGATTTTAAATTGAAATGTAACAAGTTTAATATATGTACAGCACTTGAATTAACAGCTACAGTCCTCCTTGCCATTCCCTTAACTCTTCTTTCAGCCCGCCTGCTACATTTGGCCAACTACAGTCATATCACTGACTCATCAACACCAGCAAAAGCCAAAATACAAGCCCAAATACAGACAGCGACTTTTAGCCTCTGGGCAATCTGTCAACCGGCGTCAGACGATCTAAGACAACAGGCAAGCCGCAACAGACCAGACCAGACCTGGCCAAAACGGAGTAAGCCAAAGCCAGAGTAACCTACAACTCAAGCGGCTAAAAGTGAAGTGAAGACTGTAAAAAGACCTAAGGCCTAAGGCGATCTACAACCGCGTTACGCGCTCGTCCGCTGGTGACGATGAACTGCGATTGGAACTGTGCCGGGAACTGGGAAGAGAAGCAGAGACTTTAACTGAGACAGAGACGGAGACAGAGACAGAGACAGCGACTTAGAGACTCAGACTTAGACGGAGACACGTCGCGTTGACTTCTGTGGGCTTGTGGGTTGCCATCATGGCTATCAATTGCCCAAAAGCGTTGCACAAATTGAAACGTTTGACTATATTTGGGTCAGTTAAAGTGATCACATTAACAAGTCAATAGGAGTGCAATATCCTTTTAGGGCATCGCACGTCAACAGGACTGTAACAGTTGGTGGTAACAGATGCCGCTTGTTGCTGTTGTTAGTGCTCCTAGACAACTGCTGGGGTGTTGACACTGCCACCAGATTGATGTGTACTGGTTTCCATTGGTCACCAAAAGGTGACTAGACGCAGCGTGAGAACTGGTATCTGACTGCCCCAAGGGAGTGAAACCAACAACTCCACTGCACTCCACTCTCACACACAATCTGGCAGGTATATCAGAGCAAACTCTGGACTCGGTTGGGAGCACAGTGGTGTGAGTTTAATTGCGATGTGCAAGTGCAAGAGTTTGATAAGAAAAGTTCAGCGAGAGATACGGAAAGGTCACAAAGGAAACTTCTTTTCTGCGAACAGAATTTTATCAGTTCTTGTTCTAAGGAAAGCCAGAAAAATAAATATAAATATAGTATCTGTACTAAAATAGAATACTTTAAAAGTTTGTAATAAAAAATCTTCTTTTATGGTTTGTATTTATTACTTATTGCACTGAATGACCTGGCTATTAAGTGAATTATTTTTAAGCGGCTTCAACGTGACTGATTTACACAGGAGAAGAGCGAGTTCGGGAGGATACTTTACTCGCGTAGTGTAACCTTTAAACCGTTTAATCTGACAAAGGAAATAAATAAAAGAATTAACATTTATTTTTAAGCATGCGCTCAAGTATGTGCCTCAACCTGCCACGCCCCTGCTCTGCCTACCCCCACTTGTTGCAGCAAGAACATGCCGCACCCAGAAAGCAGAGAGAAGAGAGGAGAGAGCCGAGTGCAGAATGCAGAAGTTGACGGCGACTATCAAAACCGCAACGAAAAAACCAAAACCGAAAAAAGACTGTGGCAAGTAAAAACAACAAAAACAACAACAAAAAATAAAAGTAAAATACAATAAAAGAAAAGAAAAGAGCCACCTAAAAAAGCAGGAGAAACAGCGAGACAAACAGAGGGCCATGTCTAAAGCATTTTTGAAACATGCGAATTGCTTGTACGTGACACGCAACAGCAAAAGGAACAGGGCAAACAACAGGCAAGGAGGAGCCAGAGGAGGACGAGGAGGGGTTGGAGGTGAAGGTGGCTAGGGATGCGGATGAGGCTGCTCACCCAAGACACAAAGAAGAAATAAGATGACCATGTCCAGTCAACCACTTAGCCATGAAAGCGGTAACTACATGCAACAGATGAAGCATGCGCTGCGACATGCAGCACAACAGCAAGCAGCATGCAGCATGCAGCACACTCAGCGATCAAAACTAAAATGCCAAGGTAAAAACTAAACTCAAAAACCGAAACCAGAAAGGTAAAGGTAAATGCGATGGCAAAGTTAAACATAAAGTACTTGGAATGCGTGTGCAGCGCAAGGAGCAGCAGCAGCAGCCATGGATCACACAAAGTGAGTGCTGCTGCACTGTGCACAGTGTGCTCGGTACACAAAACTGTATAAAAATCTACAGCATTAATTTAATTATTAATTTAGAATTAAAAAAAAGCAAAATAAATTTAAAAATGTAAATTTCGAATCCTTGTCAGGTGTGGGGTTCGAACCCACGCTCTCAGATGAGAACCAGAGCTTAAATCTGGCGCCTTAGACCGCTCGGCCAACCTGACTAGTTGAAATGTGATAGCACAGAACATGAGTTAAACTGCAAGCTAAGTAAATGTAAATCAAATTTAAATGCATTTTAAATGCAAATGAATATAAATATGTTTTTACTATAAATTATAAATTAAAAAGGATTTAATACAAAATAAAAGCTATTATATAGATATAAATTTAATTTATATTATATATTATAGCTTACGCACAGTGTCCTTACTTCTTTAATAACAAAATGTAATGCCATTTAATTTAAACTTAATAAACTTTTAATTTATTTAATTAAATTTAAGCACTAAAACTACTTTTTTTATTTTCTCGCTCACTTCCTTTATCAGCTAAGCTCACCACTGTGCAGGGACGCTCAATGAAATTTATTTGGTGATGCTTGAGCGAAGCGTGAAGTTGACTGCCGCAGAAGCCTCGAAAGCGAGCGTCAGACAGAGAGACAGACGGACAGACGGAGGCACAGTAGGAGTCACAGTCAGAGTGGTGCCCCTGAAGACGCTAAAAAAAAACCCTAAAGGAGAGAACCCTACTAATACAGCGCAGAGGGTATGCAGAAAGGCAGCCGCGATCAATTTAATCGCGCAAATAATATGCCTCAGTCTGCAGTTTGGATTCAAGTCCTGGGACTTGAGTGCGAGACGAGAGACCCTGTACCAACAAGTACAATAAGTAAATATGGAATAATCGTTATGTGTGCCATATGCGCAAAAGGGGTCGAACCTGCTTATCGCTATAAAAAGATCAGAAAGTGTGTGACCGAACTTAACATTTTGCATTTCTCAAGAATTGCAACCTGTGCGAGAATTTCTCATTCGCGGTCGCCTCTTTCACTTTGACACTTGTCCGAGGTCCGAGTCGGTGTCCAGGTCTTGGTCCACTTGTCTGCGTCGGTGGTGTATGAAAATTACGCTAATTTTGTGGTCCACTTATGTGAAATACCCTGGAATGGCAGCTGGGATAATCGGCAGAGTTGAAACGGCAATGTTGGATGGACTTGAATGCAATTACATGCTCTTGGGCCCATAAGTCAGAGACAGTCAGTGTGAGAGAGTGAGAGACTGGGCCTGAGACAATGTTCCAATTCTCTGCCAATTTAATTGGCTTTTACACCAAAACGTAACGTTGTTTCCTCAGTTTGATCCTCGAGAGCGGCTCATGACACGTTGTGCGAATCACTCAAATGTCACCATAAATTCCGCGCATGCGCACACATTGGTATGCCTATTTTTGGACTCTACACTCGCACACACACACACACACACACACACACACACACACACACACGCATACACTTGGGGCACACTCACTTGGCACATTTTGCTCTTGTTACCAAGCTCAGCGCCTTTGTTACCATTTTAACATCTTGGCCATAAACTGCGCTGCACTGCACTGCACTGCACTGCACTCCACTTGCTGACTGTCTTGGCCATGGCTATAACTGAGACGAGTTGGCTTTTGCGTATCTTTTTCTTCGCCTTGTTAATTTTTTCTTTTTACCGCTTGGCGCTTACAAGCTGCCTATTTTGGGAGTGGCGCTTTTTCCTTTTTACCTCATTTACACCGCCCCAAAATGTGTGAAAAGTGTGAATAGCCAATTAGCGCTGCCACACCGAACATGGCCCAAAATGGCCAAAAGACCTTTCAACGTTTTTTCATTTCTGTTTTAAATTTATGTTGTCCATAAATCTAAATCAACTTGCTATATCATATTTAACTATGGAGTTTAAGCAGCAAAAAGTGGGTAGGAAAAGTGCTTTAAAGGGAAGCACTTCAAGGCAAACTATTTGGCTTAAAAGAGGAAGAACTTTCGGTCTAAAATTCCTAATTTCTCCCCGCTAAATTGATTTGTAAACTCTGGCCCCTCGAAATTTATTGAAGTCGATAAACTAGCAACAATTGTGTTCCATTACGCTTATTAGTGGCCATCAAAACGCGCACAACTTGACTTTAATAACATTTTCAAACTTCATGTGTATTTCCATCAATCAGTTCAAAAAAGAAGGAGGCAAAAACACGCCTCCCCTTAAACGATTATATCACACACAAATTAATAGTGGAGCCGATCGAATCGGAGCTTCGTTCGGGGCACGTACGGATCGTGTTTTGCCATATAAATTGTGCATCCTGAATTTTCAGCTGTGGATTGTGGATTGTGGTTTGTAGTCTGTGGATTGGGAAAACTGAAAGTAAACTTAACAAATTTTCACGCAGCAAACTCAGGTGCAAAAAACTATGCAGCCTATTAATTAGATCAGAGCTATATGGTCATATGTCTTGCCACAGCGAGTGACTGGCTAACTGACTGACTGACTAACTGACAGATAAACTGAAAGACTGCCAGACTGTGGTGTGTGCGTGCCACATGTGGCAAGTGGGCAACGTCATCATAATGATAATTATGATAGCCAGACTCAGACTGAGACTGAGACTTCGATACAGACTGAGACTCAGACTCAGTCTGGTCAGCTTTTTTGGCCAATTTTTAGTGGCCCGCTTCATCATCTTCATTATGATTGTGATCATCATCAGCATACATACACTGAACAAAATTTGCTCTCGAATTTAGAACACTTAAAAAGAGAATCTATAGGACTACAGACTTCAGTTGGAAGTGCTTCATTGGAAAATCCTTTATTTTATGCTGGAAAACTAAAACTCTTGATGTTTAGGATAATTTAGGTAATTTGTGGAAATATCTCCCTATTTTCTTAAACTTCAATGATGTTTTTTGAGACTTAGTTTTAGTTTTAGACTTAGTTTTCTTTACTTCCATTTTCCTACCTAACTTTTTTTGGAACAGTGTACACTTGTTGGCGACATCAACGTTTGATCTTTGGCAGCTTGTTGCACCCAGCATGTCCACCAAGTAGCACGCAGCGTCTCCTAGCTGGAGACGTCTCCAACTCCAGTTCCACCTTCACCTGCACCTCCATTTCCAGGTCCAAGTCAACGTCTGCTGCACTGACATTAGCTGGCGCTTGTCTACAAAATGTTTGTTGCAACAAATGAGTGTGGCATGCTGCGAAAATGTGCAACTGCCAATCCCCGATATAAATTTATCGCATCTTTTTTTTGCAGAGCTACCAAATTGAGTTATCAAACGCGTTGTCAGCTGAAAGTTGTCACACTCTAAAACGGTTTTAACAACACACTTTGAGTGCAATTTGGCAACTGTAGATTGCAGTTTTTAAGTACTTTATTCTACCCGGCAATTAACCCTCCTGTGCCCCAAATAAGTTGGGTAGAAACTTTCCCGAAGATAAATTCTTTTGCCGTCAGAAATTGATGATTACGCAATGCGAAGAATGCCAATTACGAGTAACTACCGTTAAGTCATAATAAATTAATAACATTCAAGTATTTCGGTAGGCTTCAAACGAGCAATCGTTGGAGTAGCTAACAGTTAGCTGTACTCAAGATACCCTATAAAGTTGTTATACGAGAACAATGCTTGTTGAACCTACTTTTATTATGGCATTTGTCGATTGTTTTGCTTTGGCACTATAAATACAGGGTATAAAAGCCAACCTAAATAATTGGCTATATCTGAGATACAACATTTACAGGGTAGAGCATATAACAACAAGCAGTATTTTAGAAAAAACTGAGACAATTATTTAAAATTCAGTTTTATTCAACCCTATGGATCGTAACAAATATTAGAAGAGATTTGTATTAATATAGGAAACTGTCTAATCAACTATCTAAGAAATACCAACGTTTCCTTCAAACCTATATACCCTACATTCCCACCAAAACCAACCTTTAATCCTAATCAATATACCCTACATCCCCTTAAAGTGCCTGCAGAGTAGGACACAATTTTAATGATGAAAATTTTGTATCTTGAGGATTTCCAATTTCGATTCATTGGATTTTCAATTGATATTTGTCTGCGCGCCAACGCAGTAAAACAAATCGAGAGACAAACTGTCTGTCAAGCCGCCTGACAGACGGTTGGGTAAGTGGCAGAGGGGCGTGGTGAGGGGGGTAAGCCATGCGGATGGCAACTGCGGCGTGGCTCATAAATTGAAGAAATAATATTTACACAAAGTAAACGCATTGAAAACAGTTTAAACAATAATCGCTGTGCGGCGATCAATAAATGCAGCGCTCTTGTTGTTGTCGTTGTTGGGATCGCTTAGGCCAGGCCAAGTGCATAAACCGCAAACTGAAACCAAAAACAATAACATAAACTCAAACTCCAACTCAAAGCAAAGAAGCAACTTTTAAACTCAATACTCGACTCTGGACTCTCGACTCTGGACTCGACTGGCGGCAACTTCTCACGCAGTTGTGTGGAATTTTTAACTCATTTAAGTTTTTTCTTAATTTTTGTTGAGGCCACGACGCGTCGCGACGTTTGTCGATATTTACTTCTGGTTTATTTCTTTTTTCCTCGCTTTTCGAAAGTTTACGTTTACAAATCTTTCAAGAAATCAGCCTGCCCAACACCAGTGCGGCTAAGACCCCGACCCCTCGCCTCCTCCAACGTCTTGCACCCACTCGACTCCCTCCCGTTTCCAAAACTGCAATCCAGGACTGCGACTGAGAATAAGTCCGAGACTCAAAGCGACTTCAAGTTTGCGTTTTAATTACACGCAACGTTGTTGGTGCAGTCGCTGATCATTCCCCCCTAGCCTTGCCCCCACCCCACCCCCTCTAGGCCAAAAGGGCCCACCAGCTGAAGAGCCCATCAAATTCAACGTTCGAATGCACTTGCAAACATGGCCAAAGTCCGTTTTAGCCCATAGTCTTAGCCATAGACTCGAGAGAGTCTATTTGAACTGTCGTTGTCATCTTTACAGTCTCTGCCAACTGTTGTTGTACGCCTTGTTGCTGTTTGCGTTTAGCAATTAGAGTCCAATGAAGCGTATTCCTGATTTTTATGCATTATCGAATTAATGCCATCAGCAGTGAGCCGCGATGACGAGTCTTGTCTTTTGGCTGAGATACTGAAGAGAGCTCAAAAGGCAGTAGGAAAGGAGGAGTTGGAAAAGGAGGAGAAAGAGTGAGTGAGAAAGGGACAGTGAGAAAATGGGGGAGACAGCAAGAGCTTAACTACTGACAAAGAGGGTGCCAGTGTAAGCAGTACACTGTGAGAAAAGTGGATACGTTTGCGCTTATGTGTGTTTGTAGGAGAAAACTTTGAACTTGAAACTACAGTATTAAGCAGATAAATTATTTAAGAAACACACTACAAAGCATTAGTCTAGAAAATATGAATACACTGAAAGAAAAGCGAAGTAACTTCTTAGAAAACTGGGATAATAACAAAGCTTTCAGAGCTAGACAGAAAAGCTATTGTTTAAATAGGCTAAAATATAATAGGCTAAATATAAAAGAAAATCTACTGTTTAAATACTTTAAATTCTAAAATACAGTACCCCTTTTTCTGCAGTGTATCTACGTGCGCTCACAGCGACCCTTTCGAGTTGTTCTTTCCGGTTGCCGCAGTTGCAGTCGATCGCAAACATTGATCACCTGCACGCTAAGTAACCCACAGAATCTCAAACTGCGAATCTGCCAAGCACAGAAATTTACGCAAAAACTTGTTGACATTATTGTTGATTATTTTAACTCCACTCGCCGGCGTGTAAGTCCCTAAGGCGGAGCAAGAGAGACAAAGGCAATCAGTCCGTTTGACGTAGCGCCTGTTCCATGAGCCAGTTTTCCGGCTTTCCTTCCCTGCCTTCCCTCCTTCCCCTCCTATGGCGATACCAAAAAGCTGATTCTCATCTTGACTTGAGTTGACGTCT
Source organism: Drosophila dunni (assembly GCA_018152125.1). Classification (NCBI taxonomy): domain Eukaryota; kingdom Metazoa; phylum Arthropoda; class Insecta; order Diptera; family Drosophilidae; genus Drosophila; species Drosophila dunni. Next base: position 12,963,257 of record JAECXC010001917.1, on the reverse strand, counting down.
GTCGGCGGGTGTCTGCCTACCCCCATCCCCCCTAGCCCCCACCACCTGCACCTCTGCTGATGGCTGTGCAACAGAGCAAATGTTAATTTTGTCTTTTGCCAGTTTAGCGTGTCGATTTTTTAATTAGTCGCATCGTCGTCACTGTGATTTATGGTCAGACACTCGACTCCAGGCACAGCAAACAGAGAGGGAGAGAGAGAAAGAGGGAGAGGGAGGGAGAGGAAAGCTTGTCTGCACTTTGAAGTAGTGGCGAGTGTATTGGCTTAGCTAATAGGCTCCTTGGTTATGAGAATAATGTCGCATATGGAATTTCTGCATAGTTGACTCTGTTGATGCGCGTAAACTGCGACTCTTGGCCAGATAAATGCTTGTTTATAGCCATGGCTAATGAGTTTGGCTCTAACGCAGTACACAGTATTAATGTTTAGCATTTTAGAATTTTGATGTCAACGCTGTACAATCTGCACAACAGTTCAAAGGTCAACTATCTGACAGCGGAGGCCCAAGATAAGCTTAAAGAAATTCTTGGCAGCAAAATAGTTTTCTTGGCACTTTATGAAGGCGCGTTTAGGGCTAAAGACTTTTTAAAACGCCTTTTAAGAGTAGTATTAATTAAATTTCAGATTAAAAACTTCTTCAAGATATAAACGAAATAATAAAAGGACTATTTAGAGCTCGAAGTAAATTATTATACTACATTCAACTCTAAAATATCTTAAAGATACTCTGTATCTTGCTGTCTACCATTGAAAAGGTCACGGTTTCAAGCTGCGTTCAAAGTTCTATCAATTAAACATTCGAAAGGCATTTGAGAGCTTGTCAAATCGACTAGTTCTACTGCAGATACTTTGGGGAAAACATTGAGATACTTGTTCACGGCATAGCGTACATGTCTCGACTCGTTGAGATGCGAAACTAAGTCAAAACTGTCGTTTTAACCATATTTGCCAAATTTAACGATTGCATTAGTTGTGAGCTTATGACAATGTGTTGTCAGTTCGAGGGAATGCCTTGAATGCAATCACGCAGCTTCAAGATATTTTAATGCAGTGAAAACATGAGTGGAATGTGCAGTTGCATGTAACTGCCAAATGAGATACATAGCCAGATAGATAGCTGGATGGATGGATGGATAGGTGTCTGTACCTACCTCGAAGTTAACACATCGTAAAAGATACATACGTAGTAAACTGGCCGAGAGATAAATCAACTGAGACCAAAATGCAGTTACAGTTGCAGCAAAAGATACGAGACAAAGCCAAAGAGTCGAGACCTTTACTCTCACTTTTCAACAAGTTTTCTTCTCAAATAAACGGGGGCGTAACACATGTCCAGCATTTATATGCAAATCCACAAGAGGAAATAACACAACAAAACCTATCATAAAAAACAAAATTGAAAAGCAGATGGGACAGAAAAGACACGAAATAAAAAATTAAATAAAAACAAGACTGCGATATGTGTCAGCGTGTCAATCGGTGTGCGTGAGTGTGACTAGAAAATAGTAAAAGCCACAGAAATGTTGTAAACTTGGCCTAAAGGTGGGTAAGTGAGTGCAGTGGTTGAGGAGAAGTTCAATGCGATGAATCACGAGGGGTGAAAATTAAAGGGAAGCATCTAATCTTTTAAGATACTGATTTGCTGAAGTGATAACTTAATGATAACTTAAAATGATAACTTAACTTCTGATAGTGAGAGATACAGTAAAAATAACTAGAAATAAGATTTATTAAGATACTTAAGTGCTTAAAATATTTTTTTATATTTTTTAGCTTAAGGGAGTCCTTAAATATATATTATAATTATTTTTATATAAAACATTTTTCACTTTTTGGTATGTAATTACAATACTGACTATCTTAATTAAAAATTAACTTGAAAATCTTTTATTTTAAGTCTTGTTAAGCTTTTAAGCACTTGAAAATAAAATAAATATTAATAAAATGAATATATATTTACTATTATTTACTTTTTTTAACGGTCTTTGATAAATCCCATTCATTTTTTTGTACTCCCAACTTATTTTAAACTATCGCGTGACTCCTCGTGTCACGCGCTCATCTCTAGGTCGCAGCATGAAGCTGAAACTAAAACCGAAACCGAAGCCGAAACCGAGACCGAACTGTCCCATCAACGACAACATCTTAAGCTCATTTGTCACATAAAAATCATATATGTAATTTGCTTGACAACCAAAAGTGGACGCCACGCGTTGCAGCAGCAGCGGCAGCGGCAGCGGCAGCAAAACGCCTCCATATTGGTGTAGGCAACTTGGAGCTGCACATGCTGCCATCAAAGTGTCGCTCTCTGCTCCTCTCTCTCTACCTCTCTCCCTCTTTCCCCCTTTCTCTCTCTTTAAGCCAGCTTTGTTGCTGGTTTCGCGTTGAGTAAGCATTTCCTTAAATTAGCTGCACTTCGGATGCGCCATTATGTTGTTGCATGCTGCATGTTAGTTGTTGCACTTGCAGCATCTTCCACTTCCAGTGCCACTTCAGCGCCTCTTTCTCTGTCTCCGTCGTCAACACATGGCCTTCTTTGGGTGGGCACACGAACACTAAGTGCCAAGATTTTGATGGAGTGTTGATGTTGCATCTGAGGTCAGTTGGTAAAATTTATGGTCACTTGATGCCTTGCATGATGCATGAGCCATGAAGCCATGAAGCATCAAGCTTGTTGCATGCCTCACTTTCTCAGCTGCGCCCACCCGTTTCACTCAAAATCCATAATCACAATCACAATCACCAGCGCTGAAGAATCCATCAACAATTCTTCACCAGCTTAACTAGCCTCCTCCTACCTCCTTTCTCTCCTTTTCCTCTTTCTCTCTCTATTTCTTTCGTGGGTTTTCTCACCGCCTTTAATTATCACGAAGATTGTTATCGCTTGGATTGAATATTTCAACATGCTTTATGTGTTTTCTAATGAGCATCATCTTTTTGGTTGTCATTCAAGAATCTCAATTGTGTTCTATCTGTAAATAAATTAGCAGTTTTGTTTAACTATCTGTATATCCGAAAATCATTTAAGCCACTTTTATTAAGGTATCTTTGAAATAGATCTAAAAGGGTTCTTTGGATGTAACTAAGTATGGAGTATCTTTTGGTAATTCATACGTAGCATGAACATTTTAGTGTATCTTTGTGGAATATTTTGGGCTAAAACTATATTTAGTACACACCTAGTTTAGTAAAATATTCTAAGGTCTCTGCATTTAATTTCTTTAAGGTTATTATCGAAGTAATCTTAAGAGGAAATGAGTACTAAGTATCTTTTGGTAGAACAAGCTGAGCTAGAGCTAGACAGAGTAGCTCTGGTTTTTATCTGAAATGTAAATAGTTTAAAAAAACTTAATTAAAACATCTTTTAGTGCATAAAAGTGATACAATTTTTATTACCGAATCTTCTAGTATCTGTTCCTCATACTGAAGTTCATTTTACTAACCGCTCATAACTATTTCTTAAGTATTTAAAGATCTCTAAATAACTATCTACAACGACTACTCAAGGGCCAAGCCACAAATCAATACTAGAAGCTAAATCCAAGCTAAACTCATCGTTCAGTACCGTTAAACGGTTGAGTATGAATACCCAAAGTATCTGTAAATGCATTCATGATGTGTGTTCACACCATAAGCGATGGAAACGTTGGTCAAGTTAAAGTCTTTCACATCCGGTTCTCAGCATTGAAATGGTAAATACTACAATATGTTCAGTAGAACCGTTTATGAAATCCATTTAAACAACGAAACACTTCAAAGTGAATCTAGCTGCTTCACATGCAGTTGGCCAAGAAGAAGATGAAGGAGAGGAAGAGACTGTGGTTGGCACCGGGGCTTGAAGCGAAGATTGTCTTCTCGCTGAAAGTAAAGCCCTTTAGAGCTTAGGCAAACATTTGCAATTACAATTTTAGCATATAATTGCAAACATGATAAACACTTTTATCGCTGCTGTTTTGCTGCCGTTTCAGAACAATGCGACAACAGATGCGACGATCGAATGAAGCTGGAGGATCCATGGAGGACAGGCCCAAAGACCTGAGACTTGTTTGGATCTGAGCAGACTTCGGTAGCTACAACTCACGCAGACGTCGACAGGTTTTGGCTGCCAAGAAGAAGCGTGTCGCCAATTGATCGTGAGTTTTACCTAGAAAAATGTCGCGACAATTGTTGTTGGCAGCAGCAGCGAAAAAAAAAGCCAAGTCGAACAAAAGAACTGGCAACACAGCAAGAAACAAGTCAGCAACTAGAAGCTGGAAGCTGAGACGGAGACGGAGACGGAGCCAGAGACTGGTCTATTGCAGTATGCAATTGAAATTGAAGAATTACGCGAAGAATGTCAGCGAACATAGTAAATGTTGTACATAAGATTTGACTTGGTCTCTGCGAGCCATACATTAGCTCTCTCCCTCTCTGTCCCACTCACTCCTTCTGCTTGCCTATAAATTGTCACAGCTGATCATTGGCCAGAATCGTGCAGGGCCAAAAGCGACAGCCCCCGCTAAAAAGATTTCTGTTGCTGTTCGATTCTCTGCTCTCTGTTCTCTGCTCTGTGTCGGCATCTAAATAAACTGAACTGCACAGATCAAGTTGATTTTAGTAGCCAGCGCCTCATTACGAATGGAAATGATGATGGACAATAATGACGCGACAACAGGAAGTCCAAGTCGACGCCGCCAACAAACAGTCAACAGTCAAGTGACTGTTGGCCAAGTTAGCAGCAACAAAAAGTCCACTCTACGCCAGCTTGTAGTCAGTTTTTCCCACTCTGATAGTGAATGAACTGCGTTTGCGATTTCAACTTCCATTGCAATTGTCTTAACGAAAACAACACAAAACCCGATCTTCAGCTCAGACTTGGACTCAAAACTGGAACTGGGCTAGTCCATCGTTAAATTGATTTGTGTGCGTCTTTTCATCACCTTTTCATCCCATAACGAGTTTTCAATGGCTGAGAAAGCGCTCGTCCCTCCCTCCCTCCAATATGCAATAATACTTACTATTTCACTTATAGTTCACTTTATACTTTTTTTCTTTTGCCATTATATTCGAAAAATGTCACCTATGCTGAATGGAGGAGACAGTCACTTTGTTTGGATCGCTCCCGACATCCGTTTATGGGCCACGGGATGTTCACTTTTAGGACCCACTCTTGTCATAAGAGAGTTGTGAGAATTTCGTTTATTTGCGCAGAGTTTTTCTTCTCTCATTGTTTCTGTGCATAATGCGACTAATTTGGTTGGGGAATTCGAGCATTCTAATTAATTATGTAAGCTGGGCTTATCAATAAATTCCTCTCCTTAGCGCAGGGTGACCAGCTCAGTTCAAAGTTGTTATGTGAGAAACGCTTGGGTTACACAATTGTCGCTTGGGTGCTAGACTACAAGGTATCTGTGTACAACATTTGTTTTTAGGGTGACCATATGCGAATATTAAATTCATTTAAATCATAAGCAATTATGTACTCCTATTCAGACAGCAACTTCTTTAATTAAGCTTAAATTAAAGCCAATTTATTGGCAAACATTTATTAGAGTGACCATATATTTCTAGAAAACAATTCGTTTAACAAGGAAATGTTAATATATCAGTTTTCAACGAGAATCAGCAGAAACACACACTTTATATACACTAAGCTTACTTTAGGGTGACCATGTATAGCTCATAAAACACTTATCAGTACCACAATTTTGACCACTTTTATACATTCAAATGTTTAAGCCTGCAAACAGTCTTAATTGGCGTTTTAATATTTTTAGAGTGACCATAAAACCACCTAACACAATTCAATCGAAGCAGACAAGTGACCGTAGCAAAATCAAAGCAACTGTAGTCAATCAACTTAAAGACCAAACTGATGTTGATTACCTTTTAACTTTTAGAGTGACCATACCCAATTGTCAATCCACTGGCTAAAAAGTGCAATTAAAATGATCAATTTGAAATAAAGCAACATAAACAACATTTAATATTTGCATGCTCCCAAGCCGTGTCACGTATCAATTAACAAGTCTATAAACTCCTAATTACCCCCTAGTGACTCCAGTCCACCTTGGAGCTGCGACTCTACGACTCTACAGTCACAAGCACATACGATTAATGGACCGACAATTCATTTCAACGGCGTCTGTCGAACAAGTTGACAAACAAATTTACGGCACAAACTCGTAATGGCAACTGAGAACCGTTAAAAGCTATTGCCAGGATTGTCATAATTTCGATTAGCTGGCCAATAAAAGACAACAACAACGTGAATGGAAAATGGCACAACGCCCGCGACTTTCATTCGTTTTGACTGTAGTTGAGAGGGGTGGCTTGTAAAAGACCCTGTAGCAATAAAATAAAATATAAATTATTTAAAATATTTAAAAAGTTTATTAAAAATATATATGTATGTACTTGTAGTATTAAAAGTTTGGTTGTGAGTTACCACTTTTTGCAAAGCTTTAAACACCCTCTAGCTGCTAACTACAGGGTCTAAAAGTAGGAAAATCATCCGCAAGCCTTTTTGCAGCGAATTGAAACTGAGACAAAGACCGTTTGTTCGGTTTAGGCCTGTCCAAATGCAACAGAAATTAAAGTTAACAAATTTCCGACAATGTTTGGACATTTTCCGAATCCGAAGAACAAGCAGAAGTAGCAGAAGAAGAAGAAGAAGCAGAACAACTGCATATATAGCAGTTGAGATCAGTGAGTACCGAGTACCGTAATTGTTCGGGTTCTATTGTGCGCAAGTTGTCAGTTGATCGTTTAGGAGTAGCCAGTACTCAATACCCGATAACTGGTAACCAGTACGGAGTGTGTGTGGAAAACTGTTGTGGAAAAGTAGCAATCGAGCTTCCTTCCATCAGCAGACGCCCAAAGGTTCACATTTACTGTGACTGTGTTCACCTTTTTTTGGCTTTGGGAATTAGAGAAAGAGTGGAGGAGTGGAAATAGAGGGGGGAAAGGGAGCCGCGACAGTTGGAGATGTGTGTACAGTTAAGTTGTTGTCGGCGTTGTAAGCAAAGTCGTGAAACTCAATTCCAGCTGAGATTCTGGTCTCACCTGTGTGTGGCATAATTGGCTTATTTGGCAAATATTAGAACGTCATTATCTAATAGATAAATCGAATAACAAGCGATTAACACTTAGTTGAAGCAAATAAAGAAAAAGCTTTTTAAATCTATGCTCGATTTTTTATTAATTTATACCACAGTTAGTCAAGATATCAATTTAATTTTCCAAATTGTACAATCTTCATTATTATTATTGTTAAGCCAAACAAAACACAATGAGATAAAAGAAAACTCTCACTTTAAATTCAAACAACGTTCTCATTAGAATCGTTTAAAAGTGTGAACATTGTGTGTAGTTAGAAAAGAAGCATAGAAAATAGTTGTGTACACACTGGCAGACAGTCGATAATGCGGCATATTGACAAATGCAATTAGTGTGGCAACACTCTCACACTCCATTGCCGCCAGTTGGTGATAATTAACAACCAGCTAAAGAGCAGCAGATACAGATACTTTCAGATACTATCTTTGAATTGGGCATTAGGTAAGGAGCTCAAAATTCAAGACTTAAATCTGAGATGTTGGATCTCAGGCATAAAGACACAAAGTTCTCACAATTTAATTAGTATGCATTTCCATTATTTATATAGCCTCAATGACCAACATTGTTAGAGGTATTCCGAGAAGAGGGGAGAATCGAGTAGAAGAAGAAGCAGCTCTCGAGGTGTACGCATGTCAATCTTGTTGGAACAGAAACAACAACAACAACAAACACTTATAACTCATTTGGATTGTAACTCTTGTTCTCGGCTCGACTTGGCTTGGCTTGGCTTTTTTCTCTCTGTTTTGGCTTGAAACTCGCCGCAATGTTTTGTAGTTTTTATGGCTGTTTTTACAGCCGCCAGACGAGCCGTGCACTTCCACAAACTATTGTAATACATCAATATGATTATGAGCCCAGTGCTTCACTAGTCTCCCTCTCTCTTTCCCTCTCTTTCCCTCTCTTTCCCTGTCTCTTTTCCCCACTCTCTCTGCCTGTCTCAGCTGTAGCTTGTGCTTGATTTATTTTAAGTTTTTCTTTAGCTTTTTTCTGTGTTCTGTTTGTCAAAGGCAAATAAACCGAATTGAAAACCGTTTTTTTCCTCTCGACTTCGTAGTTCTCTGTATTGGCAGCTTTTGGTCTTCTGCTTCTTTTCCCTTTACTTTACTTGAATTCGTCATATTTCCAAATAGTGTGACTTTACTGGAATCTTTTGTTTAACCATAAATACTCAAACTACTCAATTCGTTTCTTTAAAGGATTTTTAAGTCTATCTTAGAACAGCTACAGGTATTTGGGTCAGTTTGCTTAATCAAAGACTTGGGATTAGTTAAGTATTAATTTAAGAAATTACAGAAAATCGTTAGCTTAAAAGCCAATTTAATAAAAAAGCTAAAAAGGCAACTTATTCTAGTCGTAGAAGTTATAAGAACTGTTTTCGCTGAAATGATTGTACAAATAAATAATTAAATAATTATTTAAGCCTTTCAAATTACTTGTCAATCTTTAGGAAAGCCATTTAAGCAGCTCAGGAAGATACAATCCATCAATTATGTTTTCAAGTTCAGCAAATCAGGTCACAAATGCAAAAGTTCAGCCCACAGCCAAAGGCAGCAGTTTTTTAGCTTTCAAATTGGATAAATTTGAGTATACTTGAGTCTGATATTAATGAAAGTATTTCACATAATTAATGAAATTTAAATGGGCGCATTACAAGACAGCACCAAAAACAAAAACAGGGAAAACAGAAACAAAAACAAAAATCAGTTTAGTTCAGAGAACAGAAGTTCCCACATCATTAATAAAAAACTAAAAAAAAAAGAGACGAAAAAAAAGAGATCAGAGACACACACGATGCTCGTCTTCAGTCGCTGCTGCTGGCGCTGTACGTATGAGCCGAATTCAAATGAATTAAAGCGGGTCCAACTTACAAATGTATCTACAAGATACAAGAACAAAAACAAATCCCCAAACTCTAAAAAACAAGCGACGACAAATTATGCAGCGACAAACGAAGGCAAAGTCAAGTCCAAAGACTTTGGAAGCTGCACTCTTATCTCCAGTGGCTACGGCTACGTCTGCGCATGCAGATACAAATTTTGTATCTGTATCTGTTTGTTATGTGAAATAAATTATAACAGTAGAAATAAAGCTGAGCGTTTTGTTTGAAAATTATTTGGCTTAAACGACAGCGGCGCTACCTGAACCAAAGTACCAAAATAGATAGACAGATGGAAAGATATGTAGCTAGATAAAAAGTGAATGAATCTTAATCCCCACTGGAAGTGTATCTTTTTCTGTGCTCAGCTGCTGCTTCACACTCAATTAGCTACAACTTTAATATTTTATCGATCGCATTTGCATGCAGACTAGATAATCCATTCTATAAGTTGGCTACTTCAGTTGCTAAGCTCTCAGCTGGTGAATACACTCCAACACTCACACACTCACACCCCGACACTCACACGCCATCTGTGTCTCATGGCATTGAAGGCAGTTTCAAAATGTTCTCAGCTCATAAAATTCCATAGTGAATCATTTTTGTGTGCGCTTTTTTTTGTCTCTCTGTCTGTCTCTCCTCCTCTCCTCTTTCCCCTCTTCTTCTCCCTGTGCACTCCATTGGTCTGCATTTCATTTATTGTGTAATTCTCCACAATTTACTATTTGGCCACGGATTTGTTGTCTTGTCTTCGCTTTTGAATTTGATTCTTGATTTTATGTCAGTTTATTTATGATAAGATGACCTTTTTTTCCATTTCCATTTTCAACTACTTCTTCTTCTTCCCCTCGTCCTTCTTCCCCCTCTTCTTCCCGCTCAGCTTCAGTTTCAGCTTCTCATCTTCATCTCATTGGACTGCGCTTTAATAGAATTGGAGCTGTGAATTTTTTTCTTCTTCTCCTTTTTGATTTTCTCATTTTGGGAACGTAATTGTCGACATGAATGAATGAAGCTCATTAAATTATGGCCCATTTTGTGGGTTAGCGGTGTCCGTTTTTTTTTGGTAGACACTGTTTGAAATTTGAGTAGCGCTGCACTGAGCGAATTTTGGGGGTTTAAATGGGTAGATGGGGGATAGAATTTTTGAGTTTGAAATTAAAATTTACTATGTAAACTAAATTTTAAATAAAGAAAAATAAATATACCTAACATTTTAATGGAATAAAATGAATATAATATTAAATATTAATATAAATTCATAATGAAAAAAAATATTTTAAAAATTATTCCTCTCATCTAATTAATGAGCAAAATAGGTATAATATTTTCCCTATAGTTTTTAGAAATATATGTATTTTTAGGAAAAAAATATATTAAAAAATGTAAATTAGGTGAACTGATATAAGAACTTAAAATACTTCATAAATGCTATATTTATAAATATGTATTTTTAATATTTAATATAAAATATATTTTCCAAGAATTTTAGTCTTTAGGATTATAATAAACTTGGTACAAGAAATTGTATTTCATTCCCAAAGTTTTAAACTTATTTTATACATTATCAAGCTTACATTCCTTATGCCTACTGCTTTTTTTCAGTGTACTGTATTTAAATCCTTTAACATCAGCAACAATTTCCGATCATGTGCACTGAGCTCGTTGCTCGTTTTGAATCCAACAAATGCGATTGCTCAGTTTACAATGTATTTTGATTTCGTATCTATTAGCAGCTGATGTTGTTGTTGTTGTCCATAGTGTTGTTGTTGTTGTTGTTACCCGTTTAGAGCAAATTTTTCAAGATCAACAACGCAGTTGAGCGTCACGATGATGAAAAGCGAGATCTTTTATAACGATTAGCTGCAGACAATGAATGCACGATGGATTCAGAAAACAACAACAACAACAAGAGAACAACAAAACAATCCAAAAGATCCGACTACAGAACTTTTTGTATACAGGAGACAAGAATGAGAACAAGAACACAAACTTCTCTTGATCTTTTTTGTTTTTTTTTGGTTTTGTACTATGAGAATTGAGCCAAACATTTTTTAGCTGGTTTCAAGGCGCAGACAAAGGCAGCAGAAACTACAAACAGAGTCTGGGATTTTGATTTCGAATCTTTTTTCAGCTCTTTTTTCAGCCTTTTTTTTTGGGTATTTTTTGAAACCCAGCAAGTTGACAGAACGATGGGGTCAGTTATTACTGTCAACGCAGTGCTATTGTTGTTTGTCTAAACATAATTGAAGCGGGTATTCAATGAGTTAATTTGGAGTTTGCCCAGGCACTTAAGCGACGCCTACGTAAACACAATTAGGTGCCGAGTGATAGAGTCGTCGCAACTCTTTCGAGCCATGAAATGACAAAATGTGGAGTATAAACGCAACTTGGTAAACAAACAGACAAAAAAAAAAGAGAGTTTTCAATGAGCAGTGTCACGGGTCCCACCCTTCCCCCTCTGTCCATCCCCTCTGCTAACCTAACACAATATTTTCACAGTGCATTTTAATGGTTTAACATTCAAGTGGATCACTCGCCGTTGTCTGATGCATCTTGCCGCCACGGCGTATGCGTAATTGTTTTGTAAATGATACGAGCAGAGGCCAGTTGTACATATACTGCTGCTGCCCACTGTCCAAATGACTTGCCACTTTGTGTTGCCTGGGTTTAAAGTTGCTTAATTAGGCGTTGGACGTAGACGTCTTGAGTTTGGTATCTTCCGCACTCTTGGCTATAATATTTGTGGCTCATGTTGACAGGCAACAAAACAATCCCATCTCTATTCCCAATCCCATTTCCAACTCCATCTCCATCTCCATTCCTGGCCATAAGCATACGCAACTTCATTAACCGACAGAGTCGCAGACTCCACGGCCACAGCAGCAGCATCGCCGTTTAAGATGTAAAAATAAAGTATTATTTATGATTATTGTGAGAATTTCACAATGGCATGCGAGAATTTATTGTTAATGCTTTGTTGCAACGACTGTTGCTGCTGCTGCTGACCAGCCTGCTAACTTGGCCGTACGTTAATAATAATGCCGACCAGGCGTTTACTATGGCACAAATAGACAAACGAAAGGCATAAAAAAAACGGCACTCTTTGTTTTGATATAAAACTCTTGTCGTTTATCTTAGCTCATTACTTTCGCTCTCTTAATACTTCTGTCTCTTTGCCTGACTTCATATGTCTAGCTTAGTTTCCACTCACCGCTCTCATTACTGCTCCTTTACAAAGCTCGCTTAAACAGATTCCACATGCCTTGCATCATTTGTTCCACAGTGCAGCGCGCTCTCAAGATCCTCACTCTCACGCACTCACACACACACACGTACGCACTGTCACTTACACAGACGCTTGCGAGTAGGCAGAGGGAATGAGGAAAAGCAGCAACAACTTTTAATGTTCTCCGCTTTACATATTGCTATTGCACTTGCACGCATGTAAGTACCCATCTGTGTGTGTTGCACTCATACATACACCGCTATTTTCACACTGTCGCTCATTATGCGCTTACTTTATGTCTCATTGCAATTAAAATTACATTTTTAGCAGCAACTAATTTTAATTTCTACTTATGTCCAAATCGTGCTGTAAATCTTGTCCAATAAATGTCAATATTTATTTTAATTCGCTGTCAAATGCTTCCTTATGGCAGCTTAAATGCCGTCGCCAATAACCAGTGTTGCCAGCTCGCCACCCCCACAGCGTTGCCAGTTTACCCAAATCTGAAATTTGCTTGAAATAATAAAATCAATTGATTTTTTTTGAGAATTCATTCATACAAATTTTTATTGTTTTTTTTTTCATATTTTTTTTTTTTTTTTTGCATTTTGTTTGTTCGCTTTTTTGTAGCTTGGTTTTTCTTCTTGTGGTTTTTCAATTCATTTGTTTAATTACTAGAATTTCATAAAATTGTTTAGGCTAAATCGTAAGTACAACACTAAATTACAATTGTAAGCAAGTAACTACTATTTTTTGTCGGTTTTTCATTTTGTGTATAAATAGCAAGTGTGTATTTTTAGATCTTATATACTTTTTACAATCTGACGCGTGTGGCTTTTTTCATTATCTTTTTTTTTAGTTTTTCTGTTTTGCAATAAAAATATAAATTACTAAAAACGACTATTTAAAAAATTAAATATTTATAAAAAAATATATTTATATATTTATGTTGTTATAGATATTTATATGTAGAGTTTCGTTTGTATGAGCGTAGATAACAAAATGTGAACTTTAAAGTATGTACAAAAATTACATGAGATAAGTATTGATGAGCGCTGATTTCTTTCTGTGTATTTTTTGTTTTGTGTTGTTTTTAAGTAGCAAATGTATAAAAAATATATATGTATATTTTGTTTTTAGCACTTTTACAACTAGCTTTATACTAACGAGGAACCATTTGCAATTTAACTGTAAGTTTTGAAGATTTAATTTTGATATTTTGGAATTTCGCAAACAGTTTTCTTGCGTTTAATGGGTTTGAGATCAAAATTAAATGTAAATCATCAATAAATTTATTAATAATATTAAGACTATACTGTTCTGAAGACTTTCAAACATATAATTAATTTTTTTTGTTGGTGTATTTTGTGTATTTCATTCAATTTTGTTTTGGAAATATTCATTAATTTACGCTTAAAATTTATAAATTCAATACATTTCGTTTACAGTTAGTTAACTATAAATATAAATATTATTGACTTTTGTTTTTGCTTTCGAGAGCTTCAAATTTAAAAAATGCCAAAAAAGTTGATTTAAAAAAACAAAAAAAATGTTTGTAGAGTGTAAATTTGAATTATGTAGAGAGTGTAGAATTAATTAATTAATAAGAACTTAAAATAGAATCACTAATTGTTTTTGTTTGTCTTCGCTTGTTTGTCTGTGTAGGTTTTGTTTTGCTTTATGCTAATTAAGCTACAATTAAATTTAGTTATACTTGCTAAATCTATGTACTTTAGACACTAAAATTATAGCGCGAGATAGTCAATTTTAAGTAGTTTTTTTTGTATTTTTTTAGTATTTTTTCTTCTTTAACTATAATTACTATTTACAAAATGCTTGCGACGCGTCAATGAGGAATTTTTCTTTCATGTAATTCGGTATTGTTTAATTAATAATATGTCTAATTAATGCTTAAATTAACAGCTAATTAAGTGTAGAGTGCGTTAAGTATTATTTACAATTTATCGCAACTAAATCAAATTATCATAAAAATAATAATAATTGAAGCAGATTTTTCAGTAACATGCAAAACGTCAGTGTAGAGTTTTTCGTCCAGTGTAGAGATTTTGCTTGGCGCTTTGTCTATAAGTGTGTGTATGTGTGTGTGTGTGACACGTGTAGAAGCCGCGCCATTTTGTATAGTCAAGTGTGTAGAGTTGTTTCTTTGCTTTGGAAAACACAATTTAAACAATTTTTTTAAGTGTAAATTTAATGTACATTGAGAACTTTTAGGCTTAAGTCAGTCCACGCAAAAAAAATACTAAAATAATTAATTACAATAATTCAACTTTTTAAAATGTGTGCGTGTGTGTGTGTGTGTGTGTGTAGAGTTAAGCTTGTTACAATTTTGACGACTGCACTGCTTCAATCAACAACAAAGCCACATGTGGCTCATTTGGCGTCTCTCTTACTCTCCTTCCCCTCTCCCTCTCTCTCTTTGCAGTCTTTGCTTACATGTGCGGCGTACCGCAGACCACTGTGCGCTGCGTCGTCGCTGCGCCGCTGCCCGTCGCTGAGGCAGCTGCCATCAGCTGGGAGCTGCAGGCGCCTGCTACGCCCGCCGCTGCCAGGGATGGCCAACGTTGGCTGCAGTACGAGCCCTCGCCCAGCACTGAGATCCTCTTACCGCCCTTGCCTCCCTCGCTGGGCCCCACCCCCGCTGCTCCCGCCCCCGCGCTGTAGTCTTTGGTGCTCGCTTGCGCTGCTGCCGCCGCTGCTGCTTGCGCGACGCCAACGTTGGCTGCGGCGCCCGCAGAGAGCAGCTGAGAGGCGCGATGCATCAGCGTAGGATCCGTGTTGAGCTGCTTCTGGGACTTGGCGCGCTGCAGTGGCGCAATTTGTCCCACACCGCAGAACTCCGAGTTGGCGTTGTTGTCCGCGGCGGCGGCGTAATTGGCAAGAGCACCGTTATACATGCGGCACTCGGCGTCGGCGGCAGCAGCAGCCGCTGCAGCGGCGGCTGAGGCACAGAGATTATTCACTGACTTGTCCCAGGTGTTCTTGATGATGTTGGGATTGCTGTTGTTGTCGAAGGTCAGGCCACCGCTGCTGCCACGCTTGACACCCAGCGCACCGGCTGTCATGGGCACGCCCACACCCATGCCAACGCCCACGCCCATGCCGACTCCGACGCCCACACCGCTGCCATTGTGATGCAGTGTGGCCACCGCATTCTGTTCGTTCTGTTTGCGTGCCTCGGCGTCGTCCTTCTCCTGAGCACGCTTCCGCTTACGCTTCATGCAGAAGACAACGCAGGCGGCAATCACAGCTACCAGGGGCATGGCCACCGAGAAGATGGCTATGAGCACGACCTGGGCATTAGTGAGTCCATCGGCACGGGCCTGACTAGTGGTGCCATACTGCTGAGCCACGGAGGTGACCGAATCGTAGGATTCCTCGTCACACTGTTTACCCTGGAAGCCGTTAGCGCAGACGCACTCGAAGCTGTTGACTCGGTTCATGCAGGTGCCGCCATTGTGACACGGTCTGCCCAGGCACTCGTCTATGTCAATGGAGCAATCCTTACCGGTGAATCCCGCCCGACAGTCGCACTGATAGTCGTTGTTCAGGTTGGTGCAGGTGCCTCCATTGGCGCAGGGCTTCGTGAGGCAGAGATCGACGCGGCTGCTGCAACGGGGACCATGGAAACCAGGCACACACTGGCAGCGGTACTGTTGCACCATGTCGATGCAGGTGCCTCCGTTCTGGCACTTGTGACCCACACAGTCGTCGATGTTCTTCTCGCACTTGGATCCCGTGTAGCCGTCGGGGCAGACGCATTGACCATTGGGCTGACAGCTGCCGCCATTTTGGCAGGGATTGGGATTGCAGTTGTCCAAATGCAGTTCACAGGTGGTGCCACTATAACCACTGGGGCAGTCGCACTGGAAACCCTGTTTGCCATTGTTGTTCGTGTTGCGACACCTGCCCTGGTGGCAGGGCTTGTCGGCACAGGTGAGCAGCTTCTCCTCGCACATGCGTCCGCTCCAGCCCTTGGGACAGTCACATCTGTAGCCACGCTGTGTGGCCTCGTCCACGCAGGTGCCACCGTTCTGGCAGGGATTTACATCGGCATCGCAGGAGGTGATCTCGGTTTGGCAGTCGCCGCCACTGAAGCCAGGTGCGCACATGCAGGTGTAGAGCCCTTCGCCAGTGTTGTGGCAGGTGCCACCATTAAGGCAGGGACGATGGTTGGTGCAGTAGTTCAGATCCTGATTGCAGAAGAGTCCTCCCCAGCCCTCGTTGCAGATGCAGTCCCAGGGCTTATTGCATGTGCCATGGACACAGCTCGGATACGGAGCACACTCATCGCACAGTGGTCCTTGCCAGCCCTTTTGACACCTGGAAATAGATAAAGTGGAGAAAGAGATTAATTAAATGGTCTCACAAAAACATAAGCTTTTATACACCAACTGAAAACTGGGCTAAAATTTATCGACAGCTGCGATCGCAGCACAAAGCTCGTCAGTTTTATTATCGGTTATCGAAATCAAGCGCAAACAACGGCACATTTGCTCATCAATGAAATATGCAAATGTAAACAAAAAAGAAATAAAGAGAAGAAGAAAAAAAGTAAAGCGTACTGCGCTGGACATGAAGATGGACACGCTTATTGCGCTTGCGGCGCTGGTTTACTTTTGAAGTTTGAAGCAAAGCGTACGGGGAAGACGGCGCATCACCTGTTTAGCAAATCACTCACACATACACACACACACATGCACTTGTGCATAAATCAATACACATGTATTGGTATTTGTATGTAATTGTCTGTGTGGGCGCAGCAACGCTTCGCTGACTACAGGCCAAAGCCCAAGAGAGGAGAGTAAAGAGAGTGAGAGAGAGCAAATTGCACACACACACACACACACACACACCAACAACAACGATTTGCTTTGGATGTGCACTTTTACTGTTCGTTCAGTTCGACTCCTTCCCCAATGTGATCTGAAGTGCTTCGAGATGCCCCCAAGCGGGATATGCGCTTGACAGCCGCGCGCCGAAGGAGATGGGGGATGGAGATAGAGAAGAAGAAGTCAAAGGAAAAGGTATGTCAACTTGAAAGTCAAAAAATAAAATAAGAAAAGAAAATGAAAGAAAGAAAGAAACAATAAAATGATGCGACGTTGTTGCTGTTATTTTCAAGTGTGCATATCCGTAGTCATACCAAGAGAGCGCAAGCGAGAGTGGGAGAGAGCGGGAGGTAGTAAGTGAGAGCGCGTGCAAGGGAGAAGGAAACGCAACTTTTTGCATTTCTCACGATCGCAAGCACAAAATTAATTTATTTAAACGCAACGCGTTCCACTTGTGCGTTGTGTGCTGTTCTCTGCTTTCCTATGTACATACGAAACACGCAAATGCAATAAGCAAAAACACAAAGACAAAAGCAAAGACACAAAAACAAATCCTTCACCCACAAACTCTCAATTGGCACTAAATCAAAGCAGACGCTTGCGGTATGTGTGTGTGTAGGTGAGTGCGTGCGTGTGTAGTGAGTGGGTGGGGAAGCTTACAGACGAATGGTAATTGATATGCGTCAGTGTGTACACACAGACAGAAATGTCAAAAAATAAAAGGTTGGCGACACAGCACAGTAGTGTTGCCAACTTACCAACTGAATGAGTGCGTATGTGTGTGTGTTTGTTTGGTCATATAACGCGCGCGTTTAGAATTATTAAAATATTCCCACCATTACGAACGAGTGAGACTTCGACTTCGACTAGCCGCAAAGCACTTTAATTTTCAATGGCTTGGTTTGCTTTGCTTTTTGGCCGAGTGGCTGGGTACACCACGCATACTTGAACGTCAAACGCTTGCGGTTTTTTCTACGAACACAATCAATCGAGAGTGTCAGAGGGAGGGGTAGAGGGTAGAGGGGGCAGTGGCGTGTCTATTTGTAAAACAAACATTTTATCCCAAATCACAATCAATAACATTGTTGCTGTTGTTATTGCCTTTTTGCTTGGTGGTGACGGCGCAAAAGTTTGCCTTTTTGGCACAATTATTGGGAAACCACAAAATGTTTGATTTCCGTCCCTTTTTATTGGCCCCAGCAATGCATAAATAATGATCAACATCCTGTTCGCACTCAAAAGAGAGCGGGCACAAGACACAAAGAGATAGAAAAGATCTTAGAAGCAACGGCGCAATTAGCTTTTCTGCATATTAGTTGGTAACGCCAAGACAACAGCTGTGTGCGTGTGTGTACGTCTGTCTGTGTGTGTGTGTGTGTGTGTGTGTGTGCTTGGCTGAGATTTGAGCTTGAAATTTCATGCATAAAATATTTGCGAGCGTCGTCAAAAGTGTTGATTTACACCTTGCTTTGTCATTGCTGCTGTTGTTGTTGTTGTTGTTGGTGCTATGAAAAAATGTGGGAAAACTTTGAAATTCAATTTCATTATCTGCACTGTGGTGTGTGTTTGTGTGTATGTACTTGATTATTTCAGCAGACACTCGAATATAAAATTGTAATGCAAAACCTTCGGCCATCAAATGACAGCCAATGCACTCCACACCAAGAGAGTGAGAGAGAGAGAGAGAGAGAGAGGGCGCACGAAAGAGAGTAAGTGACGAGAGGCCAAAGAATTTTCTTGTGTTTATTGTGCCACTAACAAATGGCTAAGAGCCACCAAACGTGCTTTTTGCTTACGCTGTTGCCCTTTAACAAAGTTGGTAGCAAAAAATAGCTAAAAACCATAACAATAACACAAGGTGTGTCCAATGACAATTGCTGATCTAGCACTGGCTGCGGGGGAGGGGCAGACAAAGCAAACAAAAAATAAGCTAAAGTGTTGCCAACTAAGTAACTAAATTTTAAATATTTTTCATTCTACTTACACGCATTGATTTGGTTTATCGCATTGGCCATGCAGACAGCCTTTGGTGCATCTGGCTGTAAACGAGAAGAAATGGAAAATTAGTAAAAATGTCGATTTAATTTCAATCAAATTTAATTGATATGTTAATTCAGTTTAGAGCATAAATATACTTAAATAAATGGTTATTTAGCGACACTTTCTCGACACCTGCCCAAGAGACACACACACACAACACGCCCACATGAGCGCAGCGCCCACATTAAGAGCGTAAAACAATAGAGGGAAATAAACTTTCTTTTTCACGCGTTTCGAGGCAATGAAAAACATCTATAAACATCTTTAACAAATAAAATAAAATTAAACACAAAACAATTTCAAGAAACGTTAAACGTTTTGGCCAAGAAGAAGAAGGGGAAGAAGTGGCAGAAGAAAAATGAATCATGGCCCCGAAAACGCCAGTGACTCTAAAACTGCGCGAGGCACCGTCAGCCGCGTCAGCAGGAATAACTTGTTTCTAATATGCGCACACGGCGGCATTCGGTTTGGGCCAAAAAGGAAACACCACAAAATGAAATAATCCCATGGCCAGCAAGAAGAAGAGGCAGCTCTTCTGCAGCAAAAAGATCCATAAAGTGGCCCGAAAACCAAACGATTCCCACCACGAACCCAAAAGGTTCGACGAAAACTTC
Source organism: Drosophila dunni (assembly GCA_018152125.1). Taxonomy (NCBI): domain Eukaryota; kingdom Metazoa; phylum Arthropoda; class Insecta; order Diptera; family Drosophilidae; genus Drosophila; species Drosophila dunni. The sequence continues at coordinate 12,943,554 of JAECXC010001917.1, read as the reverse complement.
GATACCCAACGAGAGACAGGTAGAAGGAGGGAGTGAGGGACAGCCAGAGCTCAAGTTGGGCTAAAGAATGTGGCAAACATGTTTCTGGCTCAGACCAGCAAGAAGAAGAAGCAGCAACAGCGGAGGGAGTTTGGGTTGAAGCACAGGAAGTAAGGGGAGTTGGCTTTAACGCCCTGCCCCGCCCCGCACCGCCCCGTCGTCTCTTCCAAGGGTTCTTCTCTAGCTGCAGAATCGTGAAGATGGCGAAAAGGCTTCTTCTCTTTTCCTTCAACTCTTTTTTTTTGTGTAGCTGGCCAACAACTGTGGCTTAGAGTTTCATTGAGCAACGAGGGAAAATTGCTAGAAAATCACAAAAACGTGTTCTCCTCCCAGTTCGCAGTTCCCAATTCCTCCGACTCCTCCTCCTCCCCCTACTTCTTTTAATTCCACGCGCACACGCAGCCGTTAATATATATAAGCCGTAATATTGGCAATTGCCAATGATTTTTATTACATGGCCAAAAGCAAACGTTCTACGAAAGTGAGTTTCTTGTCCTCCTCCTCCTTCTCCTCCTACTCTGCTTCTCCTGCGGTCGGTCGTTAGCTGGTAGCCACGATGCAGTCTAGTTCTCTTCTTGGCCTGGCCAAGATGCATTCTTGACGTTTGTGTTGTTCACACGCCCGCGAGCGCTTAGAGCAAAATGTATCTCATGGATGCAGCGATTAGCGTTTATCCAGTCTGCTATTTACTTTCACTTAAGGTGGCAGAGTATCTCACAGATACAGCGTGGGGTAGCTTGTTACGCAAATGTATCTACTAGCTACAAATGTATCTGCCAGCTACAAGTGCAGCTTTTCGGGGCATCCACAGCTGCCATTGCAGCTGGTCCCAACTTCATTCATAAAACCAAAAAAAATAAACAACAAAAAACTGCAAATAGCTCATTTCCTTGAAATTAAAACGCACGCACACTCGCACACACACACACACAGTACACACGCACAACAAACAGTTCGTTGCTTCATTCAAGAAAGACACAAAAAAAAGAAGCTAAAAAAGGCTAAACCTTTTTTGGGCCAATTTAATAAAGGCTCTCTCTCTCTCTCTCTCTCTTTCTCTCTCACTTCCACATGAGCAAGTTTTTGTGGCTGCACGTTTTGGCTTTTTATTTGGCTGCTGCTGGAAAATAATTTTCGCAGCCACTGTGAGTGTGTGTGTGTGACTTAATTTAAGCTCATTTTGCGCTTTTAAGTTGGAAATAAAGTAAAGCAAACCGGCAACGAGAGCGGAAGAGGCAGCTGCTGTGCCAAGTTGCTTAAGGACACCAAATTATGTGGCCAAAAAACAGCAGAAGAGAAGGGGGAGAAAGGGTTGAAGGAAGAAGAGGAGAGACAGAGCAGAAGTTGGAGCAGCAAAGCAGTTAAAGAGAGCGAGAGGGAAAGAGCGGAAAGAAGTGCGAGGAGCAGACTGGGGGTCCTACTCCTTCAGAAGGAAGTGAGTGGAGGAGAGGGACTCGCATCGAACCACATTTAAGGTGTAATCAAACGTGCCCAGTCAGGCCCTAAAGGAAGTCTGCTGTTGCTGCTGCTGCTTCTTCTTGCTGTTCTTGGTTCTGCTGCTCAGCAATGTGCGGCATGCAGACGATCCACCATCGGGTAGAAAGAGACAAAGAGGAAAAGAGGAAGAGAAAGAGAGGGAGAGAGCGAGGCAAAGAAGCTGAAGGAAGATACTCAAAAACGACGTCAACGAGGATGGTACGTCATGAGGTTCAAGAAGCTGCTGCTGCTGCGTGTGTGTGCGTGTGTGTGTGTGTGTGTGTGTCCACAACACCACACCTTGAATATATAGGAACCTAAAGGCAGCGTTTGCACTTGGCGTGGGAAGATTTTTCGTGCTCAGCTCGTGAGGGTTTTGTGCTCTGATTCACAGTCACCGCTGTCTCCAAGTGTGTGACTGTGTGTGTGTGTGTGTGTCCCTTCTTCCCCTTCCCCCTCCCTTCCCCACACGCCCTTTGTGGTGCTCTACAGGTAAATGCTGCCTAGGTAGCTGCCTGTTTGACTACTATAAAAGGGTCTGTGTCCGACTTTTGTTGTTGTTTCTGCTTCTTCTACTTCTCTTTCTTCTTCTTCTTTTGGTGGCAGCTTCCTCATGTGTTTTATAGTTTTTTTAATATTTTTTTTTGGGTTTTCAGTTCGTTACGACGTTTTGTTTTGAGTCAAACTCCTGCTCTCCACACCAAATGACAAATGATTTTCTCTACTCCCCCTCTGCCTACCACTCCCTACCTACCCTACCTACCCTCCAAAATACTTCATTGATTTTTAATTTATTTGTTTGACTTTTGATTTTGTTTTCTTCCTCTGCCACTTTTGAATACACTTATTTTGTGTATTCAAATTTTCGTCAAATCATCGAAAAGCTACGCATTCCCAATATAATTACACCTTTAATTCGTTTCTTGTCTCCCCCTCTCCCCTCTATACCCCTCTCACTCTCAACTACTGCTGTCCCTGTCTGTTGTCTCTGGTTTTTGTGTACAATCATCTCATTTGATTTGACAAGCAAGTGATTTTCAATAATAATGAGAGTGTGTCCGTGAAGTGCGGCACCAACGCGGCACGTTGTGTGTGTCTCCACTCGAAACAACAACAACAACAACAACAATAGCAACATTTACAACAAACATTCAGCTGAGAGCTTCAGCGAAAAGAATGTAAAAATCATTCAAGTAGTTGCCTCAAAAACCTTCTTGAATCCACTCCAAAAAAAATCCCAAAAAAAAAGAAATTCCAAATCCAACCGGTTGAGTAGAGAACTCTTTTACTACTCCCGCCCCTACTTAGCTTAGCTAACTAACTTAAATCGGTTTAAACTTAAAAGTATCTTTGAGATACTTACGTTTTTCGCAGTAGGTGCCCTGCCAGCCCGTTTGGCAGATAATTTCCCCCGTCTCGGAGCACGTGTAGTGACCAAAATGATCGTCGCGTGGACGACAGAGATTCGCACAGCCGGAGCCATAATAATGTGGATCGCAGGTGACACGAAAATCATATTCCAACCAGGTGTATTGGGACTCCGATTTATTGGTCTTCCATTCGGATGAGACCTCGAGAACTTGTTGCACCGACAGACGTTGGATGAGCAGATCTGAGGAGAGGGAAAAGATAGAGAAACATTAAATATTGAGATAAAAGTGAGTGTGAGAACTTAAGAAAAAGTAAAGTGAAGATAGACCCTAATGAAGATTAATTGGAAGTCGAGTAACAAGAACAGTTAAGCGGGAGGAGGGAGGAGTGGCTAATGCCGATGGGCTTGGAATTTTGGAAGATTAAACATGAAGAAACCAGCACAAGAAAACGCTAAACTCAAAAAGCAGAAAACCAAATCCAAATCCAAAGAAAAAATCAAACTTAGACTGCGACTGCGACTCCGACTGCAAGTCAAGTGCCGTGGCCAAGGTATGTGGTTTTTTTTTTGCAGAGCGGCGGGCGGCAACTGGCAACAGGCAGGCCGCAAGTCAGCCAGGCATGCAACAGAGAGAGGGAGAGAGAGAGAGAGAGAGGGAGGGAGAGGCAGACACAGACGACAGTTGCATTTTCAGCTGTTCGACTGTTGGACCGGTCTATTGGCTGTGTGTGTGAGTGTGTTGGTGTATGCTGGCGTGTGTGTGTGTAGCCACATTATGCCATGGTCTATAAAGTAAATTGCAGGTGCATGACTATTCGAATTGCAAGCAGCCAAGTCGAAACAGAACTCACAACTTGGCCAAGACTTTTGTTTTGTTTTGTTTGGAAATAAGCAGAATTTTTATAAATGCAGCAAAAATCAAATTCTATGCTAAACTGGGCTAAAAGATTGCCAACAAGATGAGACACTGTGAAAGTGCAAGTGGGGAACTGGAATTTGGTTACAGCTTTTGGCCAACAGTCATTAATTGCGGCATTAACGAATTGACAAGTGCACCAACTGGTTACCGAAATTGAGACAGAAATTTTTTAAGCCAAATCACCAAATAACCAAATTTAAATCCGCAATTCATATCCATATCCAAATATGCAACTAATTAATTACCCAAAGCCAAAAAGCTTTGAAAATATTTGCAGCAACAGCAACAAATTCTAAGCCAGTTGCAGTTGGCCAAGTGGCAAGCTTCACCTGTCTGACGTGGCAGCAACATGGAAAAACGCTTGCGCCAAAAGCAACAACATTCCCAAAAATACAAAAAAAAATATTCAAAAACAGAATTGAATTTTTTGTGTTGTGTGGTTTTATTTACATTTGCCACACACACACACAAGCACACACACATGTGAGATTTGTGGCATGACAGGTTATTAGGCGTTGTGGCGGCAACGCTTCAAGCGAAACGCACAATTTGCCTGCAACTTTTGGTGTCCAGTTTGGTAAGTTTTCCCAACTCTGTATGTGTAGATGGAAATAAAGAAAATCATGCGCAAATATTTACGCAAAACGGCATTTTTTAATTATCCATAGCTATAAAAAAAGGATATAAAAGAAACAATTCGCAAAGTGAAAAGTTGAGCTTGACAACTTTCGCAATTATTGACAAGATTAATGACTGAAATCTGCGGATTTATCTTAGCTAGAGAAATTTCCCCAAGAGGGAAATTTTACTAACAACTGCTACGACCTTAGCAACAAGTGCGTAGAGCACTCATTAGACTCTGGTGCTACTACAAGAAATTTCCCAAGAATTTCCCCAAGAGGGAAATATTTTTAACCACTTTATCAGCTTAGTTGAGCCTTCTGAAGACTGCTGAACATGTTTCTAGGCCACTTTAATGCAATTTTCGTGCTTGGGAAATTTGCTCAACTCTTAAAGGAAACAAATGAGTGAAATTTGTGTGTGCAACAAATTTGCAATAAAAAAATACAACAAAACAAAACAAGAGGAATCTCAAACTTGACTCTGACATGGGGCAAGGAGACTTAAGTGTGTTGCGTTGAGTTGAGGCCTCCAACAACTGCAAATATTTAGTCGTCGTCGTCGTCGTCGTCGCTGTTGTCGCTGACTTCTACTAAAGGAATTTATAAAATACCATTTTATCAAGACACACGACGACGACGACGACGATGGCAACAAGTTTTGTGTGTTTCTGTGGCACAAGAAGCAACTCGGGACGACTTTGAGACTGTTGCTGGGCTCCGTGGCTGCGGCTGTGGTCTGGAGAGCTGAAGCTGCCGCTTGATCCAATGAGTTAAAATTAAAAGATAAGCATTTTAACAACATCGCCAGCAACAGCAACAACAACAGCAAACAGCATGCAACAACAACGTGCAACTAACAACTTTGGCATTGGCAGAGATTAATTGGTAGGTAGGGATAGGTGAAAAAAATACAAAACTAAAAAAAAGAAAACAAAACAAAAACAGAAAGAAAAAAAGACACAAAAAAAAAGCGCAGAACTTTAGCGAAAATCTCAACTCAAGAGCATGAGTTGAAAGATTTTTCGACGCATCAAGCCAAGAATCACCTTGCACGACGCAAAACGAAGGCGGTCAAGCTGTGTATCTGCCTCTCTTTCACTCGCGCACTGCCTGTCTCGCTTGCTCCCTTTGTGGCCATCCTTAGGCCACGTTTACTGGCCTGGCAGGCAAACAACTTGTGGCCTCTTTGCCTGCAGGCGAACAAACCCGGCGAAAAGGTCGCAAACAGTTGAATCCCCAAACTGAGACGCAGGAGGTTGTGCCCCTCCCTCTCCGCCCCCCTTTTACTTCTTGCTCGTTTTTTGCTTCTCCTCCTTTTTTGTATGTAATTTATGTTAAATGAATATAACAAAAAAAAGAGCTGCTAAACTTGTTGGCTATAATGCAACGCACTCGAGACAGGCGTAAACTTGCTACACAGCTTCAAGTATGCGGGAGATCGAACCACAGCAACAACAACAACAACTGCAACTACAACAACTGAAACAACTTTTAAATAATGAAATTAATCCTTGACAAGCGCTTACAGCGAACAGTCTAAAATTGAAATTGCAAAGGGCAAAAAAGGGAACGATAAAGATCTATTAGCTAGAGCAACCTCTCTCTCTCTCCTCTCTCAGCGGGCTGCCTCAACAAAACAATTAAAATTCCCGTGCAAGGACTAGGCCAACTTAAAAATAGAAAACTAAAAAACTATACATAAAATTCTACTTAAAAACTGTGCACAAAAGAAATGCAGGTAAAAACCAAATCAAAGCAGGTAGACTACAGCCAGGTGTGTGGGAAAATTCCCAAAAGAAAAACTGTTTTTCAGATAAAAAAGAAACTCCGAAAAGAAAAGAGAAAATATCTTTTCAAAATGTCCTTGATAATGGACCACACAGTGAAGCCTCGCTAAGCACAACTGCCTACTGTTTGTGTGGTCTGCGCTTATCGCTTCAAGACAATCATCGATTCGAGTGGAAAACTGTGCGCTTGTCGCATTGTTTCAAGATGAATTACACGATCGCTAAATTCCAAAAGGAAATAATGAAATCCTGGCGACTAGAACGTAAAATTCGTGATAAAGAAAAAACGTAAAAAAGGGGAAATGTGGCAAGGGGGAAGAGGGGGTAGAGGGGAAGGCTGAGGGACGAACTCAGCACACTTCCGTTGCGCTGCAGACAACAAAGGCGACAAGTCTGCAGACACAAGGGGCTGTGTCGTGGTTTATCCCTGCTAAACTGCTTGCAAAAAAAAAGCAGCAGGGATATTTAAAACCATTCAAAGTGCCGGAAATCTTATACACACAGCGAAAGACAGACAGACAGACGGACGGACAGACAGACAAGTGTGGAAACTTTAGTTAGTTTGCGTTTAGTTTAGAAATTTGATCGGTTCAGGTGTTCATCGATCGTTTAAAAGCTGATCGACAGGAAGCGTGAGTTATGACCAAAAAGGATGTCATAACTGTGTCACAGGATATACTTTCTCAATATTAAATTTAATTTTAGTCACTTTTGAGTACTTACTGTTGGAACGCGCATTGGCGCTGTTGTTCGTATCGTGCCAAGCCTCGACGATCAGCGTGAACGTGCCCTGTAAGCAAGAAGATGAGAAGAAAGTTAGTTTATTGTTGGCAACAAGTTTTTGTTGGTTTCTTTTAGACGGGAAATGAACAGTTTTTTCTGTGGCGTTTTGTCTAGTCAAATCTCGCACTTATAGAGATATCATCTGGGGCCACAGACCAATAACTAAACTTAATGGCTAATGGTTTGAAAGCTTTTACAAATCGAATACGAAATACAAAATACTCGCTCAATCTCCTCACAGCCCACAAAGCTCATTATAAACAGATTATGACAGCACCAAAAAAAAAGAGTAAAGTAAAAAAATACATGCTCCAAGTAACGCCCACATGACTAGACCACAACGAATCCGTATCCAAACCAACCAGACTAGATCGCAGTTCAGAGCTGAGAGCCACTAATGCAATCCGAGTGCAAATGCAAATGCAACTTGGAACTTGCAACTGGCAGCGCCCTCAATTCACACTTGATTACAAATGCAGCGGTTGAACGGAGAGCAGGGGACAAAACCGGCAGAGATGACACAAAATCTCAAAAATCCGAAATACATATAGATACCTATATCTATGCGTATTGAGAGACGCTAGAGTTTGCAGAGGTGTCTCCTAACGCTAACACTTGGATGGGCGTCAAAGATTGCGTAGCTTTGGCTGTGGCTTCATGTAAATGACTAATTTTGTTTGAATTTTATTTTTTTCATTTTCGACCAACTTTCGATTGCAACTTTGTTGCGTCTGTGTCTGTCTGTGTGTGCGTGGGAGTTAGATGTAGAATTAATTTAGTTGATAAGCAAACGTTTGACGATTGATTGCATAAGCTGCGCAACTGTTTTTTGTTGGTTTTGAGTGCATTTGGTGTGGCCAGACATTGAAAATTGCATTCGCAAAATAAACGCAGAGTTGATGATGGGCTCGACAGGAAACCAATCAGACATTGATCATCATCAGCAACAACAACAACAGACTGACAGACGTGGAGTTTACAATGGCCAAAAGCCAAATAAAATGCTTGAAATGATTCAATTCAGTAACAACAATAGTTAATGAACATTTTGTGCTTTATTCAGATGTTAAGTGAGTTGTTAGTAAATTTCCCTTAAGTAGGGAAATTTTTTAATAAGTAAATTTATGGCATAGTAATGTTAATTTATCAAAAGATAAACCTGTGATCAGATTTAAATGGTTTTGAAAAAATTTCCCTAAGTGGGATATTTTGTAAACTATGCCACACTTGTATAGCAATACTTTTGCAACTTTCTAGTGGGAAAATCAGTGTTATTGTAGGCACAGTTCTGTGTTGCATTATGATGAGTTATGATTCAAATGGCCATACATAAAATATACGTAAACATAAAAATGTATGTGAGAGAGCTCCAAAAATAAATGAGCGACATCCACAAAGAAGCACAGATGTGTGTGTGTGTGTGCGTGTGTATCGCGTGCAACGACGCTGTATATCAACGTCAATATCTGCAGCATAGGGTGAAGTGCATGCCAAATGCATAGGGCGCAAGAGTAGGAGTGGCAGCCACGTAGCAACAACAGAGACAGGAGACAAGACAAGAGAAGACGACACCCGCAGACAGGCAGACAGACAGGAGGACAGAGAGACAGAAGTACAATACACAGACAATGCTGCGGAGCCTCAAAGTTTTCTGCTGACTATTTTTAGGCACAGCTGAGCAAGGAGAAGACGTAGGAGAAGCGTCGCTGGCGTCATAGTAGGGTGGTGTGGGGTAGGGCTGGTGTAGGGCGTTCTGTGACGACTCCGGCAACCCCTGAAGAACCGAACAGAACACACATATCTGTGGCATGCTGTCAGCCAGCAGAAGGCAGCAACTGTGGCATGCTGCATGCCCCGTGCTTATCCCGTGCCTCGTTTTAATTAAGTGCAACATTAAATTAGTTGATGCAAGCGTTCGCGTCTAGTCGTTTACTATAATTAAATTTATAGTTTGACCTAGAAATATTTAAAGTTGATAGAGTTGAGCACAACTATTTTCAGCTTTAAATTGATGAAAATAGACAATTTCCTGTCTCAGCAAATGTCAATAGAAAAACTCAATTTAATATGAATTCTTGAGGTAAACATTTAAAAACACTCGTTATGCCATTTATAACTCTAAAAACCCATTAAAAACTACTTTGGCACGCGTTCTGCGCGCAGTTTAGTAAATTTCCCCTTTTGGGAAATTTTGCTAATTGCAGTTTGGAGTGCATATTTTAGCGAAAACTGATAAAATGTAAGCAACTTACACATTTCACGTGCCAACATCAAGTCTTCTTTGCCCTCGGGTGGCCAAGTAGGTAAGAAAGGGGAAATTTTAGCGTGGCATGACTTTGCCACTTTAAGCTAGACACACACACACACACACACATAGATGAGCGTAATGATAATAATAGTGACGCTGCACATGCGCAGCAAACAATTAGGAAGTTAAGTGCATACACTGGGAGCAAAAGAGAGCGATCGAGTGTGTCTGAGAGGGAGGGAAGAAAAGCCACCCCTTAAGTAAGCTGCACACACGCTGCGGGCGAGCTGACAACACCAACAACAACAACAACAGAAACCGCTTGAAAAATACGTTACAAAATGCAAGCGGGTTTTTGTGTGTTGCAGCTTGAGTAACTTTCAGCACAAGGTAAACCGTAAGCGGTAAGCGGCATGAGGCAAGCGGCAAGCGAGCCCAGCATGTGGGGTGAGTTGGCAATGCGAGAAAGGCATCAACATATATTATAGTCTACTATATACTATATAAACTACTACAATATTGGTATATTGTGCTCGTAATACTCTCGCATTCATTATAATTAAGAAATGGAAGGCCTCGCCATAGCGCAGCATATTAGCTGGTCACTCGAGCATAAAAGGTGCCCAAGAAGCAGAGGAAACTAAAGAATTTGTGCTGCAGTATTTCGAGTATTTCAGCAAAACTATTAAGCAAACACAGCACGTGCAAGAAAAGGCTAGAATTTGACTTGAAAAAGGCCAACTCACGATGGGGGCAAGGGAGTTTATATAAATTAAACAGAAACTAAGTTTAGTTGGAACTACTTTGAGCTGTTTTAAACACTATTTATTTAGAGTTTATACTTTTTTTGTTCTTTCAGGGTTGCCACAAATCTGTAAGCGATCAAAAGTCAAAACGGGAGTGTCTTGAAAAGTAACGTACGTTCTCCAGGGGTTGATTATAGGAACCCAGCATCGAGAACGATAGTCAGCGAGCTGGAAATTGTCGCTGGTGGTGCAATGTGTGTGCAGTGCTGCTGTGGTGTGCAGCAGTGCTGTGGTGCGAAGCGGCGCACGCGTTTTGCAGCGCACTTTAATAGCCGACAGATGTTTGCGCCAACAACCCTTGACAAGGACACAGAGCTACGGGCGGAAACACACACACAGGCACACACACATGCCACACAACTCAAGAGAGAGAAAGGGAACGGAGACTGTGCTATAAAAAGCCCCCAAACAAATTAGCAAGACGAAAGAGATGTAAAAACCAAAAAAAGAATTAAAGGGAAATTACACAGAGACAGCAGCGACAACACACTGAGCATTTTATTGACTGACTGACTGACTGACTAACTGACTGAGACTGCAGTGTTTTAGGGATATCTAAATATAGTTTTTACAGGCCCTAAGAATTGCGAGTAATCATTAAATTTCTTTTACTTACCGGCCAGGCAAAGTTGAAGGCGAATTGTATGGGATTTGTGAAGCCCTTGTTCTGAAAGCTTTGGGCATTCGATAAATTGAATGAATTCTCGCCAAGAATTGGCGTCACAACATCACCATACGTGCAATGGGATGTTGTGTCTATTGTCGCTTGATAGTGTTTCAGGCAGACACGAAACCGTGTCTTGCATGTTCCAATGCATTTCCCTGTCGTCGCATCCGTTTCCCCACTGCAACAGTTCCCCTCATTGTCCCGTCCATGCTCGTTGCTAAAGTATTTGAGACGCAACTCAAAGTTACCGGTACTGTGAACCTGTGAACGAAACAAAACAAAAAAGTATTATTGTATTTGTATAATCATATTAAAAAGCAATTCATTCAAGTTGACACGATCTGGTAAACGAGATCGAGATGGAGGATCGCTAGCGTTGTTCTCCTACAGACAAAAGAATGCTGCATCTCCAGCATGAACAATAAATCTTTCAACATGGTATTTAACCGAAAAAACCTCAGAGGAAAACTACCGAATACCGAAAGGAGCTGGAAATAACTAAATGTGGAATTCTTAGTCGACGATCAGCAAAAGCAAATACCAATATCGAGTAGCAATTTGGCTGTGGCTGTGGCAAAAAGTATGAAATAAAAGAGACCCATGCAAAGGACAAAACTGGCTTATGAAATATTAAGACTCAAGAACGAGTCAAGTCGAAAAACCAAAAACTAAAACCAAATGCACAGCAAGCGGTCGAAATATTTTTTTTCTTACTTTTTTTGGTTTCGTTTTGACTTTTTGGGGTTACAAGTTAACCAGCGTCCAAACTGTGCCTTTGATTCAATTCAATTTGATTCGAATTGATTCGTTTTGAAGCGCCGCCGTCTACGAACGCATTTGCATATTTAGATTTGCAAAATTTCTTTCGACTCTTTTGTAGTCTTTTCTGTATTTTGGTTTGTTGTCATCATAAATTTCTCAATTAAATCAGTGTTGTGATTTAACGACGCTAGGTGTGAAGCGAATTTGTGAATTGGGTCAGCTCGTGTGTGTGTAAAACACGCAAATTGATGGTCTGACAAATTTCCCTTTATGGGAAATTAAGTTAATTGCTTGTTTTTAATGCTAATGTGACAAGCTTTTGTCACATCAATTTAATTGCGAGTTGATTAGAAAATTTCCCTTATTTGGGATATGTTTAGGGAAATTTTGTTTAGCCTTTTTTTTAGTTTTGGCGCGTCAAGTGTATAGTTTTGTGTGTATATGGACAATGCTGGGTCACTTAGGCTATATAATTATGACTTCACAGGCAGCCATAAATGGGTTCACTCACACTCACACAGAGCCCACTAACTGAAAGCTCTCAATACGTTAGTACAACAAGGCAATGCCCAAAAATAGGCGCTCTAGAGTTATTGCTCTGATTGCTGCTGCTGTCCGTTTTCTATAACTGTTCGGCAATTAACATTTTAACAACAACAAGTGAAGCTTGTTAAAATGACAATTTAATTGTTAACAAGACATGAGCAGAGAGCACAAAACAGACGGAGAATCAGTCGGAATCAGAGACGGAGTCGAAGTCGGTGCTCCACATGTGGTGTCTTGGGAAGCTTTTATTGTTTATTGCTGTTGTTGTTGCTGTGCCGTGTTGTTACTTCATCTCTTTGGATGAACATGGGTGTTTAATTGCTCAATTAAGCAGAAGTGCGTCTCACATGCTGCCCCTTCCCACCTTCCTCTGCCCACTTTCCATCTTTAGATGCTGAGACCCCTTTTCAACGCGCAGGTGTAATCCGTCCAAAGAGGTATAAAAAAAGAAGTGTGGCTGGCACAATGAAAAAAGGGGAACACAACAACAATCAACAATGAAAAACTGTAGCAAAGCTGCTTAACTAACATTTAATGGAGCTTGGCGCTAACATTTATCGGACTCCTTTTGTAATTGTCAGAGCAATTGAGGAAAATAGGTGAAGACGGGACCGATAAGATAAAGAAATTAAAAGAGTTAGAGCAATTGAAAAAGTATTTGCAAATGCAGCAGAAATGCAAACACTCCATAAACTTTGTACAAATCAAACAAACGAAAAAAAGCCAAAGAAATAAGAAGCAACAAAAAAACGCCCAAGATACACGCAAAACTAAAGACTTAAGCAACGAACGCGCAGACAAATGCAAGCAGCAGGCGCAGGCTGAGAAGCCGGCGTTGGCGTCGACGTCAATAGCAAGACGATGCTGCTGCGCTACGTACAACAAAACGTGTATTAATAAGCAGCAGCCAAAAAAAAATGAGTAAGAAAAAAGAAACAACAAAAACAAAACAACACACGGCAAAACGGACGCAAAAGAGCAGCACAAAAAGAAGCAACAGCAGCGTCAGCGACAGCAGCAGCAGCAACTGCGACGTCGACGACGGCGGCAACAGGCAACGCTGAAAAAATGTACAAGTAAAACCGAATTGTTTCCCACGGCATACGATTTTGCCGGTCAACATTGATGGTTAAAATGAACAAACGAACGAACGAACGTACGAGTAAACGAACGAACGAACGAACGGACAAACGAACAGAGCGACAAAGCGACAGAACGACGCGACGTTGAGTTTAGGCGGAGGCGCAGCAAAAGGTGTAAGCAGTAAAACCAAACGCCAGGTGAAGAAGCGGCCACAGCAGAGCACAGTAGAGCAGAGCGCAGAGCACAGTGCAATGCAAGCAGCAGAGCTCGCCATGTTTAAAAGAGCGAACAACATTAGCTCTCTCTTCAGAGAGGGAGAGCAGCGCCAGCAGAGGTGGGAGAGCGAGAGCGCACAAAAGCCCCATGGGCTATAACAGTTTAACGTTTGTTGTTGTCAGCTGGTGTTGAAGCTGCAGCCACAGCAGCAGGAGCAGCAACTAAGCGAAAGAGCAGCGACAAGCGCAAAAAAGAGCAAAACGTGACTTAAAAGTGAATTGAAGTGTTGTTGCTGCTTTTTTCTGCTTGCTTGTTGTTGTTGTTGTTGTTGTTTTTGTTGTATCCATAAAGTGCAGCTGGCAGCGGACTAAGAGCGACAAAACTTGTTTTCAACGGCGCTTTGAAGAAGATCAGTGCAAGCAAAAAATAAAAATAATAATAATGGAATAATATAAGAAAAAAAGAAAAGAATTAATAGACGATCAGCAATGATGCGTTGCTGATGCTGAGACAGCAGACGACAGCGAAATAGAAAGAGAGAGACCGAAACTGAATTAATAAAAAGCTCGCATTGAAAAAAAATTGTTAGAAAAAGCAATAAGCGGAAGGAAGGTTAAAACAAAGCAAGTGCAGGGCAAAAGAAAGATGGAGATGGGAGTTGAGAGATGGCAAACTATTTGATATGCAGCAACAACAAAAACAACAACAGCATATATAAGAGAGGAGAAGAGAAAGAAGAGGAGGCAAGCAAAGGTGCAGGCAGTTGTCAAAATATGTACAAAGCAAATCAATTTGCATAACACTGAAACATTTACCCACACAAACACACACACACACACACGTGTTTGTTGGGAAGAAACAAAGCGCTGCAAAGATTGAAGATGTGCAATGACAGAAACCACAATAGTTTTGTCCAACAATTTGACACCATTTTAATGTTTAACATATTTTCTCACACTTTTTGTTTTTGTTTTTAAATTTTTTTTCGGTTTTGGTGAAAGAGCTAGTCATAATTTCCCAAGCAGGGAAAATTCGCTTAAACCTCCACCCACACACAACTCACTCACACAAACACACACAGTCACACAAAGTGCAGCAAAGATTTCTAACCAAACTTTCGTAAACATTTTTCCATGAAATTAACAAACTTGTTGCAATGCAAACGAATTCATAATTATATGAATTTTTTGTTTGTTTTAGTTTTGTTAATTTTATTATTTTTTTATACACTTGTTATAGTTCTTTTGTCTTGTTTTGCCTTCAACTATGAACTTTATTACGCTTGAAGACCTTTTGGGCACACATAAATAAGGAGAAGAAGAAGCAAAGGTATGGAGCAAGAGGAAGAGAACTTGAAAGCTGAAATGATCAGAACGAAACGAGGGGTGGCAAGAGAATGTGGAGGAATGGGAAGGTAGAGACAGACACTTGTTAAAAGTGTTAGAAAATAGTGCGTTGCATTGTTTACATTTAGCTTGACTCAGTTTGCTCAGTTAGTTGTTGGTTTTTACGAGCTATGGTAAATTTATACAGTACATTTGTATGTTTGTGTGTGTGTGTGTGTGTGACGACGCCTCGTAACTGTGATCACTCAGCCCTGACGCGACTAGTTAAGGCCCGCTTTCCTCCCCCTTTACACAGCCAACTACCTTTATTTTTCTACTTTTTTGCCATTTCTGCGCAGTGTCTTCTACGTCAACTTACAATGACTGCTTGACTGACTGACTGACAGTTTGAATGTTGTGGATTACAAACACACACACACACACATACAGAAATGATCTGGACACACGCATTTAGCAGGTGTAGTTTGTGTCTTCACAGCGAGAAAGAGAAACAAAGAGAGCGAGATAGCGTGCCCTTTGGCTTTGCTACATTGTTTATTAATCATTTAAATTCATCATCACAATCAACCGTTAACAACGGGCTTGGGAAACAGTTATAAGCGCAAGTGAAACAGCTTCTGTGTTTGTGTCTCTGTGTGTGTGGGAGTCACTTCGCCTTCTTCTTTTCCTTCTTCCGTCTTCTCCTCCAGCCACTGCACTCCCCCACCACACACAGTGCTTTTCTAAATTGCAATTAATTATGTTATAAAGTGTGCACAACAGAGACAAAGCTACAAAGACTATAGAAAGATGAAGCAAAGGGAGCGCCAACTGCGTCATTCATTCATTCTATACGTTTCGTTCATTCAGTCAGTCAATCAACGACGTCTCAATGTTAATATGAAAATTGCACGAAAAAGACACAAAGAATAAAGCGCAACAACAATTACTGCATGTGGAGTATGATGATGATGAACAGACAGACACAAAAACTACGGTTATTTGATAGCTAAATGGCAGAATAAGTAAGTAGCAACTAAAGACTAAGAGAGAGCAAGCAAGTGAGAGCGGGAGAGTGAGCGTTCAATGTTAATTTCTAAGACTTAAAGCAAAGGTGCTGCCAGACAGTTGCAAACTAAAGAGTGCTGATCTTTCGTCCTGCTGGGATCAACGCAACAACAGCTGCACTTTCTGCTTTGGCCCCAAGTTCAACTTGTAAAAATTTTCAGCTGGTGGAGTGACTCGAGACCGCAGGAGGTTTCAAGACATTTGTTTTTTTTTTACTTCTTTTTTTTGATTGCTGTTAAGCAGCCAAATGAAACAGAATACAGTAAGAAAGAAAAAATGAGCAAAAGTAAAGCACGCAACACGTCAAAGCTGTGGCAAGAACAGAGTCTCGACAGAGCAATGCCAGAGTTGCACAGAAGTGGAGCACAATGTGGCTAGGGGATGGATGCTGGCGTTAAAGATCAATGAAAGAAGCACAACTAAAAACAAAAACAACGCAACGAAAACGACAGCAGCCGACGCTGTTGCTGCTGCTGCCGCTGCGCATGTGTCGACGACGTTGAAGTTGACGTTGACCTACGCAAAGTGTAGCCAAAAACGTCCGTGTGTGTAAAAAGCGCATGCAAAATTGTTGACAGCGGCAGATGTTGCCCATTTACACGCACACACACATGTGTGCTTGTGTGCAGTCAGGCTTCATATTGAAATCGAGCAGCTTCTCGTTTTTATCTTTTATTATTTTATTTTACATTTTTTTTTTTTTAATTTTAAGGCATGCGCCGTTGGTGGTAATTTTTTAGTCTCTTTTTTTAAGCGACTGTTGAATTTTTTGGCATGGACCTGTTTTACTATCAAAAATCAGAAAAACTAGTTTTTATTTTAAGCATTTGAAAGCGAAGGGTGCAAAAGCAACCCTCGTTTGCTCAGCTGTTCCAAAATATCACAAAGGGGAGAAACTGAACAAATTCATATCATATTACAGTGATCGCTAAGAAATGACTTTGTTCCATATTTATAAAGACGAGCAATTGTATCGCATTTCTATTAAACTAGCTGTAAATTTTAGCAACAATAAATTGCTTTTTCTAAATTTAGCTCATTTTTCAAATTCAAATTAATTAAACCGCTAAAACTCTAAAAACCGCTAATTAATGCAAGACTCCTGATTGTCGCCAGGCTGGCAACGCTTAAAGCTCTCTCCCATGCATAAGCAGGCACACATACACGCATAGACGGCAGCTGCAAACCGCAGGCGCGCATGCATGTGTGAGTGTGTGTGTAAAGCGGGAATCGCCAAAAAAAAGAAGACGAATGAAATAAAACGCAAAGGAAATCCAACAACAAGTTGCTGCCGCTATGAAAACTGTATTTAAAAGGAAGAAGCAAGGAGCAAAGAGGACTTGATAAGGACTCACCTGCACGATGACTGTGGAGCAAATGAATGCGGTTAATAAACATTTAATCCAATGCATGTTTATTGCTTTGTTTTTTCTGTATTTGTTGCTGATGTAATAAACAAAATACTGCGCTGGTGCTGCAGTTATTGTTGTTGCTGTAGTTGTGTGTGTGGTATTATTAGTGTAATAATCCTTGTGAGGCGATGTTGTTGTTGCTGCTGCTGTTGCTGCTACACACGCACTAACACAATTACAACATAAAAATATATAATAGTTTATTGTATTTTTTTTGGCAATTCTTTTATTTTTCTAACTGCGGCACATGCTTTGGCAATTTGTTGTTGTTGTTGCTTGCATTTTGTGTATGTGTGTGTGTGTTTGTTTCTATTTTATTTTACACGTGCACGCGCCACATTTCGTGAAACGAAACTTTTCTTTTATTTTTGTTTTGGCGAATTCTTCAGCCGTCCCCTTAGCGCACGCACGATGGGGTGGAGCGGAACGGAGCGGAGAAAAGCGGGCAAAATGCCGCTAGTAAATTTGATTTGCTTTAGCTATATAAAAAACGCACTCAATAGCGCCATTTAGAGACACACACATGGGACACATGCAAAAATTGTATTTGCCTTTCGATTATTTGTTATTTTCTTATATTTCGAAAAACATTTGAAAAACTTTTCTTTCTTTTTGTTTATGCACTTTCAATTGAATTTTACTCTATTTTGCAAAACACTTTTTTCCAATTTATTTATATTTATTGGAAATATTTTCGCGTAGCACATTTAATTGAATATTTTGTGCGTTTTTGCATTTGCTGCTTGTTTTGTATTATGTTGTTGGTGTTGTGGGCTACAAAAATTTGAAAGCGACGCGCGCGACACGACCGATGGAACGATGTGCACGACGTAAGAGCCACAAAGCGAATTGGCGACAAAACAACGAAGCAGCCGCAACGAACCGCACAGCGCAAGAATCCAAAACAGAATGAAAGCAGAAATTATTTTATTTTTTAAATTTGTTTTTAGCGGCGACAGCGGCAGCCGCACTGAGAGAGCACCAGATTAACAGCGACTGAGAGAGAGCGAGGGTGCGAGCGCAAAAGTAAAAGAGAGCGCACCCGTGAGAGAGCACGGTTGTTTGCAGCCAGCCAAAGGCAGCAGGCATAAAACGTCTGCAATGCACAAACACATACGCACGCACACAGGTATACGTGCATACATTTCGTGGTCATCCCTGTATTACATTTGCTGTACGTGAGCGGTAAGCTGGGTGCGCCTGCGCGTGTAAACGGGACAGCTGCTGTGTCAGTTTCACTGAGAGAAACGCGTTTTGTGTGCTTATTTAGTGCGTTTCTAGCAAATGTTGCAAGCTGAGCGGAATGTTGCCGCAACATTGTTGCGCAGCCAAACAAGGTGTTTGCAAGTGAGTAAGTTAAGTAAATTGAAGTAAATTGTGTAGAACTACTTGTTTTGGCTTAGTTAAAATTATGTTTATTAACTATTTTAGTCAGTTGTTGAGCTTAGATACATTTAATGAAATGTTGCGCGCGCGATTTGCTGCTGGAGCTAATGCTTGCCTGGTTTAATTTTAACCCTTTTGGAGTTTTCAAAGGGGTTGAATTTGTTTGTTGTGTTTATTTTATTGTTCAGGGGATATAGAAAGCAGCATAGATAAATAAGTCACAGGAACTGTGCATAAAAGAATTTGCAGGATCTTTTTTGGCACAGAATTTACATGTGTAAAGAATTTTGCCAGTTTTTTTGGCGCTTAAAAAACGGCTAGAAAAATACAAGCGGTATAAGCAGAAGAGGAAAAAGACCAGAGGATAGGGAGGGGGGATAGATCAAAATTAAAGGAAAAACTAATATTTTTAAAGAAATCAGAAATTTTATTAACTTCAGATACTTTTGAGTACTTTCTTAAATTTTTAAAAATATTTTAGAAATTTTTCATATTAGCTATGATTTTTATAGAGGACTTATGGAGGTACACTGAAAGTTCTACTCGCGGACAGCTCCCTCAGGCGGACAGCTCCCTTACCCTTAGCCCTTTAAATAAATATATAATTTTTTAGCTATTTAAATTCACATTAGTATTTTAAATTTAATATTCTTTTTATATTCTTAAAATTATATGAAAAATGATGTGCAGTTGGTTAAATTGAAAAAGATTAATGTGGAGCCATTTGAGATTAGCAAACATTGTAAATCACAAAGGAGTTAAAAGGAGGTCGGAAAGCAGGGGGTTCAGGTGGGTAAGGACTGGAGGGGGGAAGAAGGGCAGGGGGTGGGAAGAGGCTACACACTGACAAATGGCCAGAAGGGAAGCTGCAGCTCATCCCAAACGGTTCCCCGGGCGGCTCCTCAATAGAGTTGTCCGAAATTTGTATATAAAAATCGGTCTTCATTACTTTGCCAAAGATTTGCATAAGGAAGAGGAGCAGGTGAGAGAAGGAAGTAAGAGGGGGGAGTGGGGAGTGGAAGAAGCAGAAGAAGAACAGGAGGAAGTAGTGGAAGCAGCAGAAGTTGAGCTGAGCAGCAAAGACTTGCGGTTACCCTGTAAAGTAAGCAGGTTGTGTGACCTTCTGATAAAAGTTTGACTGTTTTAGACCCTGTCTTGCAAAAATTGCAGATATATGAGTTGGGTAAAGGCAAGTGTCTGTATAAATAGCCAAGTGGTAGAAAAAGTAGAAATCCTTTCATGTCTGGTTCTATGACAACCCTACTACTCACCAGCTACAGGGCATAATAAAAAGCAATCAAGTCAACACCCAATTTTACAAGAGACAACAAAAGTTTCACCTGAGAGACTTGGAGACACAAAGACTTGGGAGCTGGGAACTGAGAACTGGAAGCTGGGAGTCGGTGGTCGGTAGTTGGAACTGTAGCTGAAGTTTTGGGAGATTTTGGGGTCTCGGAGTTGGACATCGGCTCCTGGGAAGTTCAATATTTAAACAACAATTTTTTCGCGCCATAAATTAGAAGGTAAAGTGCGTAAGGAGGGAAAGAGAGAGAAGGAGGGAGGGAGAGGGAAGAGTGAAAAGTTTTTAAATTAAACACAAATTTATGGCCGCCAAAAGCTGCGGGCTGTGGGGCAAACAGAAGAAACTGCCAACAGCCCAACAGATAGATCCCAACATGCAGATACAAACTCTGGGCCAAGTTAGCACCTGTAAACCGGTTGTTGTTGCTGCTGGGGCTGCGCAGTTGGCTACCTGCGACCGTTTTGGCCAAAACAGATGTCCTGCTGCTCCAAATTGAAAGCACAACATTCATCATCCTTCCAAAAAGGGTGTTCCCCCGTCCCCCGTTCCCTCACCCAGTCACTGTCTGCTCTTCTCCCCTCTCAGCGCCTGCTCCAACTGCCGCTTGCCGTTTTGAATACTGAAAAGAGCAGAAAAAAGCTGAAAAAGCGGCTAAAAGAAATTGGGGTCATGTACTCCACACGCACGAGTCGACAGTCGATTTGACCAATTGGCTAACTGACTGGCAGACGTGTCTTCAGCCTCCTCAGAGACTGCCCTTCTCCTTCTTCCCCACTTTCCACAGACGAGTCTTGAGCTTCTTCACGGACGTGTCTTTAGTCTCTTCAGAGACTGCTCCTCGCCTTCATCTCTTTGTTCCCCTCTTTCACGGTCTCCTATCAAACCTTCTTTCTACTCTCTCTGGTTTTCCTTCCATAGGGAGCTAACCTTCTTGGCCTCTTCCCAGTTTTTTTGCCTACTACGTCTCCTTCTTCATGTCTATAGCTTTTCTTTGCCTTTCTTCTTAGTCCCTGTTTCCTTTCTGTACTCTCCTTCTCTCTGTCTTTCCTTCTCTCACTTTACCAGCGTACTTGAAACTTTCTTGCCTCCCTCTTCCTCTTTTAACCTCAACCTCTTTCCTTCCTTCCTTTTATACTCTCTGTTTCATTAGTCGCGTGGCTGTGATTCTTTAAGATGAATCCTATGCCTAGTGGTAGGTGAAGCACTATACTAAAAGTATTTAATATACTAATTTTAATACTAATTATCCTAAGACTTAATTCCGCTAACTTTAAATCCTCTTCAAGCCTTTCCTACCAAAGCTCTCCTTGATCCTTTCTTCCGCCAGCTTTAGTTCCAGGAATTTCTGAGAATTATCTGGACGCTGCTATTGAAATGCTTCCAGGAATTCGCGGCACATGTTGTGGCCGAGGTCCATTGAGAAATGTCCTTGTCGAGAGCGGGGAGAGGGGAGTGGAGGGGACTGAGCCTGTTGGGGATACCAGTAAACATCCTGTTATGAAACAAACTCAACTCGTTTCGCGAATTTCATTCATCAGAAACTGGAAACTGGAAATGCGAACTGCGAATTGTGAATTGCGAATGCGTAAAAAGTTTCGCGTAAACAAGTCGCACAGGAGGAGGAGGAAGAAGTAGGAGAAGAAGCAGAAGCAGAAGAACCGGAAGTACGGCTTTGGATCCTGGCGAGTGAAGATTTGGGCAGAGGCAGCGCTGAAGTTTCGCAGTTTCGTGGGAATTTCATAAGGCACTTCCTTCCTTCCTGCCTTGCTTGTTTCCTTTCCTCCTTTCTTCCTTTCGTCCTTTCGTCCTTCTTCTGAAAATAAGTAATATATCCTTGCTTCTTTTTCCACGCTGAACTATGAACGCGAATCAAATTACGCGTGTCCCGGCGATCTAGAGACTGCGAAGGAGGCTGAGACAGTGTCTCCCTCCCTTTCTCTATCTCTCTGTCTCCTTCTCTGTCTCCAGTCAGGCATGCATCCATCATCCACATGCTGCTGCCTCTGCCTCTGCTGCTGTTTGTTTTGCACCTTGAGCCTTGACTACTTCCGGTTTTGCGCGAAGGACAACGATAACACAGCAGCAGGTTGTTGTTGTTGTTGTTGCTGTTGTGCTGCTTCTTCTTACCGTCAGTGCTGCTAATAATCAATTACAAAAAAAAGGCTATAAATAAAGCTACATTTTGTGATGCCAAATTAACAGCAATCCTGCCCTCAAATTCATGATTTTAGCTTGGATTTTTAAGCCAGAGTTAGTACATTTCTTATTAATATTAAGAAACTTATAAAATATTATTTTGTAGACATTTTTTAACCGAAAATATAAGCGAATTATCCTAAGAATGTACAACTTTTTTACTTTTTTCTACAAAATTTAAACATTTTATTAATTTTTGTGCTCAAAAATATTAAGTTTATTTCTAATTTCGTTTAAAATTGGCGACTCGGCTTATTTACTTCTATGAATCTTCAGTTTTGTTATATGTTGTTGTGTGTATCTTCTATTAAATTTTATTATTTAAGTAAAGCTTTTACATTTTTAGCTAACGGCTTACAAATTTTTGCCGCAAAAAGGCTAAACTGGCAGCACTGTTACTTTTCGCTGCCACATTTCCTGCGCCAGGCAAATAAAGTTGTAAACTGTCGCTAAGATACAACAAGTGTCCTGTCTACTGTCTCCTGTCTCCTGTCTCCTCTCGCTCTGTCTCTTTTCCGCCTCCTCAGCAGCCACACTGTTGCTTTCTCTTTCTCCTCCTTCCACACCGGATGTTTTTTATTGAACGATTGGAAATTGAATTTGTTTGCGTTGTCAAGTGTTTTTCAAGTGTGGCTCAAGTCTGCGAGTTTTAAAGTCTGCACAGAATTTGATGACTTTATTAAAGTACTTGGTCAAGAAGGGACAAGAAGGATAGACTGGACTACTGGGGACTTACAGGACTTCCGGTTTGGTAGGGATCTGGTAAGCAGAAATGTTAAGAATGTTTCTTAGAAGAACTAAACATTTCTGGCAGTTTTGAGAGTGTTTAACTATTGAGAATTTTTAACTTAGAATGAATTTGATTATATTTTATTATATTTATTTTTATATTATTTTTTTTTTATTTTATTTTATTATAATTATAATTTTTTTTTTAATTTTATGCTTTTAAAAGTCCCATTGAATCTCGAGCATTTTAATTTAATTTTTATTATATTCTCTTATCTAAAGAATAAAACTCTGCCTTGTTTAAGACTGTTCAACCGCAGCATCTTATCCAAGGCTGGCAGGTGAAGCCCAAAGAGTTTTCTCAGGGTCCTGGCGGTACCAGAAATTTCCCACAGGATGCAAATGTAACAAAACACAAGCAACCAAATCAGAGAACAAAAATTTTTATGTTTGATTTCATGCAAAACCATAAAAACAGTTGAGTTCAGGAAAGGAACGGAGAGACATGTGTGCTTCCCACACCACACACACACACACACTCTCACACACACACTCTCACACACATGTTGCCCGCAGTAGGTACTTTCAGCTAGGATACACAATTCTAGCCCCATAAAACAACACACATCTACAGGACTGTTCCCATTCCCAGGCGGATCAGAAGTATCTGCAGCTGCTGCAGATACAAGATACAAGTGACTCGCAAGAGATTCAACAGTTTGTAGATTTGTTTTGATGCCGTTTTGAGGACATTTACTTCCGTGTGAATTCTCAACTGATTTTTCGCCAGTTTATCTCCCACGCAGGAGCGCCATCTCCCTCACACACGCTGCCTCTCTCTCCCTCTCTTTCGAGACTTTGGCAACAGGTGTTTCAAGTCCGCAATCCTTTCGTTAGAAACCGTTTTGCTAATTGGCAGCAGTTGAAATGCGTTTTATCTGATTTCTGCCAATGTCCTGAGAACGGAAGCGACGCATCCTTTGGGCACCCTCAAGCGAGGGCGTAGCAACATCAGGTGCATTGCATAATCTGCACTTTGTGTTGTGTTTTCTTTCTAGGGATTCGTTTTCTGCCACTTCTGTGGGAATCACTTTGATTGGAAGGTCCTTAAACGGAAGTGGAGTTTAGCGTGGGAAGTAGGGGAAATAGAGTGATAGTTAGATCTTATAGAGGCATAAGTTTGTAGGACCTAAAAGGGTTTCATTGAGGGCAAATAGAAAGTTAGACTCAGCAAATATTTGTAAGAGGGCAAGAGTTAAGTGAAGAACTCAAGATAGTTTGAGGGGAAGTCTTCAGGGAATTCCTTGGACTTAACGGTTGAAGATTCCTACTCCCACTTAACGACATATTTCTACTCTTCACAGCCACAACTGCCTTAATCTGAGTACTCCACAGAAAACTCCAGAACTCATTCCAAGCGCATATGCTACTCCCAATAACTCAAGTGTCTATATCTTATCGTCTAGTGTCAAGTACTCGCCTGTGACCAAGTTGGGAGTGTCCTGCACAACACATGGTTTTTCCCTGTACCTAACAGTACGCACTACGACTAATGTAAATCCCAAACAGATTGCCTGGTATTACCCAAAAAACTAAGTAGTCGGCGAGTAAAAACCCAAGAGCAGTCGGCAAAAGGAGCACAAAGGACACGTCCTACGACATGTCTACAAAATGCGATTTGCTACACGTAGTTGAGGCACAAAACCTGCTGAGTTGCCGCATTTCCACAGCCATTTCCACAGACATTTCCACAGGCATTTCCATTTCGACTTCGTTTTCCATTTGCCGACAAAGTGAGATTTGTTAGTTCGACCATTTTGCACAATCATTTTCGGTATTTTCCTGTCTTTTCTTCATTTTTTTTTTTTGGTTCAACTCACGTCCCTGCAATTTGCTCTTTTTGGGCGTTTTCGGCACACGCCCTCGTCTACATGATTAATTTCCAGCACACTGCAGGTGCCGTTTAAAACACAAGTATTCAAAAAGATAGCCAGGTTTTAATCTACTACCAATGTTGGCAATGAACTTACCTGTCTGTGACTGTCTCTAAGTCTGGCAGTCTAGACAGCGTTGTCATATCAGCTAATGTTGTTTACTTTAGTCCTTAGTCCCTGAGTCCCTTAGTCCCTGCTCTCCTGCGGCTTAAACCATTTTTGGCAATTAGCCAAACCAACAAACAGCCTAAATCGACTACAACATTTCACTCTAAATTGCTTTGTCAATAAAGTTTTTTTTTATTTTTACAGGGGAAACTTTATGCAATTAATTGAAGTTTATACATAGACAATTTAAAGAAATTTAAGTTTAAGTTGAAGAAAATAATAATTAGTTTGTCAACTTAAACTACTTATGTAGTCATACTAAAATATAAATTTAAAAATGTTTAATTTAACTGGGAAGTGCTAGAAATTGTCAATAAATATAAATAACAATATTTTTAAGGGTTTTTAGTACTAAAATTCAACAAAATAAAATAAAAAACATCAAAAAAAATAATGCAAAAATCGTTAAATCTTTTAATAATTATTTGTTATTTTAATATTTTCATATTTTTATAAAAAAATATATATAATTTATTTTATTTTAATATAAATAATATAAATATAAAATATTAATAATATAATATTATCCAAATATATTTTTTTTTAACTAAAACTTCTTTAATTTGTATTGCGAAATATTTTTTTAATTCTATAAATGTTGCAATAAAATTTTTACACCTAAAAATATTATTTATTTTCTATTTTTTGTAAGCTATAATATCTCTTAAAATAAAATAATAATATAATATTGCATTTATTAAATATGAGCATAAACTTTTCTAAACTTATGTAAGCTAACTTATTGAGACCAGAATTTACTTGTTATATTTAATTAATAATATTAGAAATTTTATTTAGGAGCTATATTTCCTAAGTGGAGTATGTAGTAACAATATCATACAAGATTCCATTGGTTCTCCATGTCTAAGTATTTTTTACAGAATTTTTTAAGTTCGGAGAAATGCAACTTTAAATAAATTTATATGTCTAATTAAAAAAAAAAAAAAAAAATAATAATAATAAATAGTAATTAATATTACTTTAATAATGTTTTTCCAATTAACTTAGCATTTATTGTTATATCTAATTCTTAAAGAAAGTGCAAGTCTTAGGTCTATTATTAGCTAGATTTTTTAAAGACCCTCCATTTTAACTCTTCGGAAGCTACTGCTAAAAGTAACTCCTTCATTTCCCACGTACTTCATATCGTACACTTAAAGATACAACTGCTCACCTGTCATATCTCTCTGTCGAATCGCATTACGGACAGCCACAAAGGCAATCAGTGACCCAAATTCGCTGAATGAAACGCATTTAAATGACTTTTTGTCAAGTTTTTAAGATCAGAGTGGAATAATCACAGTAGCTTCCTGTGCATTTTGTCATTTTTAATGAATTTTTAAGCGATAATGAAAATCAGATGAGCACAAAACCCTTTAAAGAAACGAATTCATAAAGAAGTGTATCAAAGAGATTAAAATTGTTAATGGAAAGTTGAGTGAATGAAGCGGCAGCTGGAAATTTGGAGCTGGGAATTGGTCAGATTAAGCGTAATGGAAAAACTCCTTTTAGTTGGGGTTGTTTAAGCGAGAGATAAGCAAACGGGTTTCTTACCTACTCGAGGGCTAATCATTATTTAAAGCCCCCCAAAAATTAAATTTAGCAAAGCTTTTTCACCAAATTTTGGCCAATGAATTGCAGCTAAAAACAACCTGTTGCAGTCGGAGGCAGACAACTGAAACTGAAACAAAAACAACTGCAATGAATTTGTTGTTGTCCTGCCAAAAGGTGGACGGACTGCAGCAGGCAAGCTGCATCCGGTGTTTGCGTTGATGCCAACAAACTTCCGTTTTTCTGCCACCAACAACAAGAAGAAGAAGAAGAACAACAACAGCAACTTTTGCGCATGCGCAGCCACAAGTCACTCACATTCACACACCAACTCACACACGCACACACACACACACCCAGACAGTACGTCAACTGCTGCCAACAGGTGTATTTACTGTTTTTTCTTTTATTATTTATCAGGGACAACAACACAGACTCACTCGCCAAAAAACAAAAAGCAGCAGCAAGAAGCAGAGGGAAAAGAAGAAGCAGCAGCAGAAGTGCTCCCCAGTTGGGTTTTCATTTCTATATGCACCCTGTAACGTATTAAGTATGGCGGGTGCTATCAGCTGTCAAGACAGCTTGCATAAGCTGAAGGGGTGTCTAAAGAAAATAATTTTACTATTTTAAAATAACTATTTAATTAAATGTATTCATTTAAATTTGAAAAAAAAATCATAAAAATTTCATAAATTTTATTAAATAGTTATTTTCAAATATTTAATAATAATTATTTATATAAATAAATAAATATAATTCTTAGTTATATATTTCTTTAAAGACTTTAATTTTAGTTTGACGTCGTCTTAAAAGAAATTATTTTAATGCACAATATTTTAAATATATTTTTGTAAACCTAAATTTTGATAAAAGTATGAGATAGTACTTGGAATACTTCACTATAAAATGTTACATTTAATATTAAATTAATATTATTTATTAAATTCTACTTTAAAGTCTACAAGATCTCTCTTATAGCCTACAAAGCTCAGCTGGTTTGAATGTTTTTCCAAGTAATTGAATGATTTTATTAAATCTTTTCTGTTTGTAGCATTCATAAACATATACAGTGAAAGCTCTACTCGCGGACAGCTCCCTCAGACGGCGGACAGCTCCTTTAGCCCGACGAAATTTATAGTTTTTTAGCTTGATTTTCATACAAAATCTGTGCTCATATAGGCGGATAACTCCCTTGAGCGGGCAAAAATACTGGAACCGTCGCTGTCCGGCCAAGGGAGCTTTCACTGTATATATCAAATTGAGACCTACATATATTGAACTCTTATTCAGTTTATTCATAAACTTTTTCCACAAGTTGGCTTTATTTTTTGCCTCTTAAAGTAAATTTAAATTGTTAACTTAATAAATACTGCTGTTACATTTAAACTATTAAGTTTAACAAGCTGTTTGCTTTCACTGTTTAGTCAGCTATTTGCCACTGTCTACAGGGTATGCTTGAGTCTAGCAGAGCGCCCCCTTTCCAGTGTCTTCTTGGTCTGCTTGTGCTGGCTGAGCAACTTTTTCATTGCCATAATTACCATGATTAGCAATGAATGCTGGGCATGAGTACAACTCGCTGGCTGGAGACTTTGGCTTTAACTTGGCTTTAACTTGCTGTTGCCATCTTTCTGCTTTCGACTCCAACTTGGAGTTGCTGTTTTCGGTTAGTTCGTCAGCAGCAGCAGCAGGCGGCAAACACGCGACAAATTTAATTTTTTATGCTATTTCTTTCTCTTTGTGTTTGTCTTTATCATTGTTGTTGCTTCCCCACTGTAGTTGTTGTTGTTGTTGTTGTTGCATATATTAACCGTAAGTCGCCTGCACTTTAATTTGTATTTATGCGGGCTGATTATCTGCCTCTCCCTCTACCGCTACCTTCGCCTTAGCCCCTCTCTCCCCCCCTTCCTCTGATAATGTTGTTGAGTTTTTATTTTTATTGGTTTCGACGTCTCTTCATACTTTATATAATTGTCAGTGCAATCCATGTCCCCCAAACGAGATAATTTAACGCAACTGTACCTGTTGTGCAGTTTAGTTGTAGTAAACGTAAAAGATACAGCTACATTTAGCTATAAGATACAGGGGGACTCTATGTGCCTGAGGTTAGGTGTTTATATAGTTAATGATACAGTTGCTGATTTGTATATAGATACAGATACTTTTTAAATATATAAGCTTAATATATAGACAGCTAGAAATAATAAATTTTATGCGGAAACAGCTTTAGATACATGTACAGATACAGAGCTGCAGATAGAAGGCAAAACAAACACAGATACATGTAAAATTTGTAGCCAAAGAAAAGGAAAAGGAATTTTGATATAAAAAGAATTTTTATAGCTTTAATATAGACAGCTTTAAATAAAATCTTAGCGCTGATAAAGCTTTATGATTATAGCATTTCCAATTTATATAGAAAATAGCTTAAAGATACATTTGGTTCCACAGAAATCCAACGCTGACCAAGTTCCCTTCAAGACTCCTACAATTAAAAGTATCTAATACTTTGCGTCATAAAATTCCTCACACAAAAATGTCGTTACATAAAATATTTAAGTAAATTGAGCAAATATTGACACAGCTTAAGCAAAGAAAAGAATTCACTTTATAATAATTTTTCCCCTTTTCCATTGATTTCTTCTCGTTTTCCCTGTTCTCAGTTGCTTTTGGCGCGTGCTAAGCTTTCTGGCAAATGCTTAGACAAATAATGATTCCGAGAAATATTGGGGTTAAGTTCAGTTTGGGCAGAGACGGTCGTCAGGTACCGAGAAGTGCAAAGCAGACAGCGCTTAAGTCGCAAACAAACGTGGTTTGAATGAACTACAGACAGAGTGACAGATACAGATACAGATACGCATAGCTGATAAGGGGTTCAAGCGCTGCAGATAAGATAATGTTCGAACCGAAATCTAAGCAAATATTAAAGGCAAATGATATCGAATCGACACCGTAAAAAATCAAACTAAAAAAAGGGAAAACTTAATTTTAAAACTGAGTTCATTTCGTAACTGAATTCTTATCGCTGTGTGGCAGCTGTTTCCCAAAAGATAAACCTCAAGCGGCACGCGCGATTCTCCATACGCGTATCTATATAGTTGTAGCTACATAGATACATTTCGTATTTGCAGTAATGTTTACTGTTTGCTCAGAAGTGCCATAAAATACTGGCGTATCCTTCCGCTTTTGGCATCTGTTCCAAGGACCACGTTTTATGGCATTAGTTTTACGACTCCGATTAGGTTTCTTGCAATACTTTGTTTGTGCCTCATTAAGTGGACTTCCCCCACTGCTGCCCCTCTGGTTTTTATTAGTTACCTCTTAATTTAATTTAAATATATTTCTGCTTATGACGCAATAAAAACGTCCTTAAAGTCATACCGTATCGGGCTACAAATCTTCCTTTAATAGACCGCAGAAACTGTACTTTGTAGTAGTAGTCTGTAGTTGTAGTTGTATCTTTGGAAAAGTATCTCTGACAATAGCTCAGAGTCAGACAAAAGATCAACGTATTACATTGTTCCACCCTAATCCGTAGCGAATTCAGCAGATGAATTCCATGTGGACTTCTTTGCTTCCCTATCATTTCTCCCTCTCCTTCCCCTGCCCCTTGTCTTTTCCCTCTCTTTCTCCTTCTCCGTGCGTGTTATACATTTCCCATCTCGGCCCTTTTGTTTGGCCCATAAATGAAGCTGTAACTGCCTGTCAAATTTCTTGACTGCATTTTGCCTTCTGTTTATTGCGTTTTGTGGTCGATCAGCTAACAGATAAGGCTCAAAAACTGGAGCAGTGAGAAAGTAGCTGCCAAGTAGTCCATCATTATAATTATCAGGATAATCGCCTGATTGGTTATCCATCATGTAATATTTCAATTCGCTTTCGATCAGTTGAATTTTCTCATCTTTTTAGGTCATAGTTCAAGCTGCCTTTTCACTAAACGGTTCGAGTGGTTTTCATTTTGCGGGATATTGATATCCTGCGGCTTAAAGTGCGATCAGCTGCATGTTTTGTATATGCATTTAGACCAAGTACTGGGAGTACAGTTAGCGCTTGAAACGGTTTTAAAAATGTATTGGAATTTATAGGTAGGTGGCTAATGGGAAGTATTTTGTTCAGCTAAAAATAGATTTCATATGACATAACAGTTATAAGAAAATGTATCTGTTTAAGAACTCGCTGTTGGGGTTTAGGAAATGTGAAGTTTTAAGATTTAAAGCTAAAATATCGAAGAAAAAGAAAAACTACTCCGATTTCTTTGAAAGAACTACTTAAATTATATTTTTTAAAGCTAGAACTATCATTAACTAACCATTAACATTAACATTAACAATAACAATAACATTAACATTAACATTAACATTAACATTAACATTAACATTAACATTAACTTTAACATTAACATTAACATTAACATTAACATTAACATTAACTTAAACATTAACATTAACTCTAACATT
This sequence comes from Drosophila dunni, assembly GCA_018152125.1. Lineage (NCBI taxonomy): Eukaryota > Metazoa > Arthropoda > Insecta > Diptera > Drosophilidae > Drosophila > Drosophila dunni. The sequence continues at coordinate 12,912,701 of JAECXC010001917.1, read as the reverse complement.
AACATTAATTATTAACATTAACATTAACATTAACATTAACATTAACATTAACATTAACATTAACATTAACAATAACAATAACATTAACATTAACATTAACATTAACATTAACATTATCATTAAAATTAACATTAACATTAACATTAACATTAACATTAACAATAACATTAACATTAACATTAACATTAACATTAACATTAACATTAACATTAACATTAACATGAACAATCAAGTTTTAAAATCTGTTTAAAGTAAAGACTAAAAATATTGAAACAGCAGTTCTGAACAGAAATTTGAGTTTATTAGGCAATTTCGTTAAGTATTCAATTAATTTCTTAATTGTATCTGCAAATACATATAAGTACAGTAAAAGCTCTGCTCGAGCTATAAGTACAGTAAAAGGTCCGCCTCAGGCGGAAAGCTCCTTTAGCCGGACGAATTTTATAGTTTATTAGCTTCAAACAAAATACGTTCTCTTAGGCGGACATCTCCATGGTACTGGAACCGTGGCTGTCCAGCCATGGGAGCTTTAACTGTATATATATTTAATTACTGATTAAATGAGCTACATTTTTTATCTAAAACATAACAAATTAAAGCTGTAAACAAGTTTTTAAATTTCCAGCTGATATTTGAGAGTTTTATAACTTTTAGTCAACTTAAGTACAAAATTAAAGGTGAGCTGAGTCAGGTGAGTCAGGCAATAACTGTCAGGGTCATAAGCACAAATTTCAAGATTTTAGTGCAACTTTCAGTACAACAAAACGACAAAACTCAAATCAAAAGTCAGACAAATGGATTTGTAAGTATCTTAAAGATACTTTGACTTTTTACGCCAGCAAAAGTCATTCGAATTGAACAAATCTATTATTATAAAGATACAATTTTGTTGGGTGGTCTTTGGAGCACTGGATGAGAGTATTTTTAGAGCAATGATGTTAGTCCAATTGTGTGTGGTCAGTTAGCCAGTTGGCCAGTTGACAGCTCATCAGTTGGCCGTTAAAGTGCGTCTAAATTGTATGTTAACAGTCGTTAAACTGGACCTTCATTAATAGAGCGGCAACATCAAAGTTTTGGGTGACAAATAAATACACAAACAATGGAAAGAATTCAGAAGCAACGACCAGGGCAGTTATAATCCCAGCCCAACCCAAGACAATACAAGCCAAGTAAATCGTAAATGCAGTAAGTAGCTATAAAACGGCTTAAAGACTGGAGACAGCATAACTTGGCCAAACGAAATGTACGTGACAAAAATGTTTGAGCCGCTCATTATGTTTGGTAAAAGGAAAAAGCCACAGACGTGTCGTTTGGGCCAACCAAAAATCTAGTCTATGAAAATAGTTAAGAGCATTTCAATCAGCTGGCTGAAAACTGTATGAAAATGGAACGAATACTGATCACAAAATTGTTTATAAATTTGTTCCGTTTTTTCCGCAGCACCTGAGCCAAATTAGTTGGCCAACTTTACTTTTGAGCCAAGGCAATTTGGCCAATCTCAAACAACAGCTGGCGGCACTTAGCTTTGCTAAAGGAAATAGTTGACTCTCTCTCTCCCTCTCCCTCTCCCTCTCCCTCGCTGTCTCTGTCTGCTGTGCTCCCTCGCGCTCCCTCGCAATATTCAAACCCTTTTTCTTATAATTCGTGTTTAACTAATTTTAGCCTATTATCGCCATCATTATTATCATTAAATGTGAAATTGTTGCTCTGGCGCGCAGGCGCATTGGCAATTTTACAGGTAAACAGACAGAGTAAGAAAGAGAGGCAAGTAGAGGGAGTGAGGGAGAGGGAGAGCGGCATATACTCCGTCAGGTTGGTGCTCCAACTACACTAACAACTACAACTACAACGACAACTCCAACATTAACTCCAACTCATCGTCCATCGTCAGGTTGCTGTCAGACACCAACTGTTGTCTCTGTGTACAAGTCCCCTACCCCCCTAGCCCCCTCTGAGCCCCCCCTCCGTGTCTTTTGACCGCTGGGGTTGCCGCGGGGTCAGGCCAAACATCATTTTGCGCCTGCTTCAAGCTTTTCAAGCAATATGTTCTATTTTTCACTCGGATCTCGCCAATTACCAGAAAGTAATTTCAAAGATATGCCAAAAAGGGGGCAACAACAACGACAACAACAACGACGACGACGTTGACTGCGAAAAGGGTTCGCTAAATTGCAAAATGTTTATGTATCTTTCAGCTACTTTTAGATCTGAAAGATGTTTCGTTTAGCAATATAGGAAATGAGTTAGGCTAACCATTGAATTTGAGTGAATAATACAGTTGAGAGCGTTGCCTATAATTAAGTCGTTTACAGGACCTCATATAATTATTATAAAATGCAGCAGTGTTTAACTTTGGCTATGGGCTGTGTGATGATCAGTGAGAACGTTGAAACTTATATATAATAAAAACAGGAAAACTATAAATTTTGTAGTATACAATTTATTAAAAAAAAAGTAAATTTAAAATATAAAATTTAATAAATACAGGAAAACTATATGTTTCTTAATTTAAAATTAATTTAATTTTAATTTTTTTTGTTCAAGTAAAATATGAAAAATAAATTAAATCTAACTTTAGCTGTAATTTTAAGTAATTTATCTATTGGTATGATTTAAAGATACTTTTGTAGTGAATACTGCTTAAAAATGTCTATAAAAAAATGTAACAATTTTAATTAAATAATTAGTAAAATAATTAAATAGTGTAAATAAAGAACTTATCATGTATGAATTAAATGAAATTAAATCCGCTTAAAGCTAAATTTTAATAAGTAACTTATCTAAAAATTATTACGACAATTTTGAACTACATAAATGTTATGAAATATCTCTAGAAAACCACAAAAATGATTTGCACTTCAAAGTATCTTTTTATGTATCTTTCACATACCTTTGCTCTGGCTTTTTTTCTTATATAAAATAAAAGACATTTGAGCTAACTAAGCTATATATATCCGATATTAATATTCAATAAATTATATAAATTGCTGTAAATTGAGAACAAATTGTGTTGGAATTCCTTAAATATCAAAAAAATCAAACGCAATTATAATGAAAAGTTGGCAAAAAAAATATATTTTTGTAGAACAATTGCAAGAAATGGATGAAAGTAATACGAAAACAATTTTTGTGGCAGCCGCAGCAGAGTCAGTAGCAAGGGAAGCCAAAAGATGCGTTAAATGAAACAAAAGGAAATCGAGCTAAAACCACAAGAATGACAAATGTAAACGACACCGCAGGACCTTGATGCTTGGGTGGGTTGTACCTGGCAACACCTACAACAACCTACAAGCAGCGCTAAGACAAAGATACAGACACAGGCACAGATACATTTACAGAGATTCCTTTGCGCTGTCTGTCCCTTTTCCCTCTGCCGTTTTGTTGCAAGAAATCCGGGACAGAGGACACGACACATGCGGCGTTGCAGGCGTCGTCGTCACCACTTAAAGTCCATAACGTCCACGGATGCTTGACCAGGGATTGAGTTCCATAAAGTTCTTTAGAAAAGATACGAATACGTATCGCCATATGCCATATGCCAGTGGACAGTTGCCAGTTGTTTGAGCTGTTGTCTGTTGTCGTCTGTCTGTCCTGGTGGCTGTATCCTGGCATATTATGGCTACCGACTGACTTCTTACTATCGCCAAATCATTGTTAGTTTTTCTTCTCCCACTTTTTCCTTTGGCTCCTTTGGTCCTTTTGTTTTTGGTCTTTACTTTTGTTGCTTGCTGACAACTTCTTGCAAATTGTGCTCATTTTACGTAAATGATTTATTCAGTCTCTGTTTGCACAATGGATTTGTGTCTAATTTCATTATTTGCACAGTTGCCAGTCATTTGCCAAATTGTAGCTAAAGTAAATGAATTTATTAAATAAAGTAAATAGACATTGGGGAATTTAGGAAGACATTTTTGGAATTAAATGTTGGCGTAAGTTTTAGGGGATTATTTAGAAGCAGAGAGCAAAAATAGCTAAAAGATGAAATTTCAAAAAGTGACATTTTTTGTCAGCCTATTACAAACGTACTAAAATTGACTTAAATTTAAAATCATATAGTTCTTTATATGATGGCAATTGATAGTACTGTTCTTGCCAAGTTTTAGAAGGTTTGCCAGTCCACGATTGGTAGTCTGAGTGCTTAAATATTCAAGCTTAAAGTTGATGATTAAATTGTAGCTAAAATTCCTTTTATTTACCCCTTAAAATTTTTGGCAAAAATTGACAAAATTTTACTATGCGATATTTTGATGCCAATCGATAGTACTAAACCTCACGAGCATAGGAAGGTATGACACTCTAAGATCCACAGCCTAAACCCCAAAATATACCCACTCAAAGTTTTACTGTACGGTCTCTGGGGAGTATAAATCTACTCCCCTCAAATCCCCAATAAAATATTATTATAAACTTTAAGCAACTAACTATGCTTTTATAGCTGACCTTTGTGAACTTTAGCTGCTACCCAGTCATTATAGATTAACGATACGACTAAACTTTTGGCGAGGGAGAAAAACCTGCAGAAAGAGAGACTGAGATATCAGCTGCTTGGCTTTGGCTTTGGCTGTCAGTTGCCGGATTTAAAACATTGTTAGCCAAATTGACTAAGAACGGCTGCAAAGTTGAAAGTCTTTTAAATTCGGCAGACTTTTGTTGCTTTATCAGCACTGACTGATCAAAGCAGAAGCCCAGCTACAGGACGAAATGGAAACCCTTCTAACTGCAGGACCAACAGGAGCAACTGAAGGGAATTCAATTTGACTGCCAAGCTCAAAATCAAAGGTGTTGTTTACAGGCGGCAGCCAAATGGACAGTTGACCCTTTTTAGAGACCCAGAGAGCAGATGAAGCCGAGCCCAAGGAAAGAGCATCTGCCAGTGCATGCGTAATGACCAACTGCCAAAAAGGCCAAAGAGTGAGAGGGCCAGCAGGATCCGAAAAAAAGGATGGACTAATGAACGATGTTGTTGAAAATCTACGTGGCTAAAAAAGCAGGAATAAAAAAGGAGAAGACAAAGAAAAACACTCGGTTACAGATGCCATCAAATTATAGCAGCAGACGCCAAGCCAAAGAGTTAAAATTGAAACAGTTGCCGAAGGGTTCAGTTTCGACCTCTTGGGTTTTGGGTTTTGGGTTTGGGCACTTTTTTGGGACTGTTTCAAAGCCAAGTCAAATGCGCGGCGCATGTCGTAATTATCTTGGCC